>JAKCOX010000001.1:48619997-51276664 GCA_022605575.1 Laterallus jamaicensis coturniculus
AAACAGCAGGTGGAAGGTGCACAAGGGGAGAGGATTAAAATAAAAATTGAGTTTGGTCCCTACCTTGCAATACTACCAACAGTGTTTTACAGGTTGCTCAGATATTTTGTGATACTTCTTGGAATCTTCTGTCCGGAGACAATACTGAGAACACAGATCTGGCACCTCTTTACATCTGTAATATCACATTGTCTTAATCAGAACCGGATCTTCACCTAGGGGTACATCAAGATCCAATCCCTAATATTTTAGTAATGCTGATTTAGGCTTGTTAATCAACCTGTTGAGTTCACCACCATCCCTGAGTTACCCTCTGGTTTTCATATAGTTTTGCCCAAAGACCTCATAACCATTTCAAAGGTTCTTTCTTTCATGTCTTAGATTTGGGACACCAGTTATGTCACCTATATAGGTTCTTACCACTGCTTTCAGCATCCTAGCTCAAGGGTCCCTCACTGACCCCCAGTAAGCTTTTCGGGACTTCTCCACTTACATGTGGAGCATGACTGCAAAGGAAGGTGTTTCCCTACTCTTACTACTAGCAGGAGGAATGAACAGGATTAGAAGTACTGGCACCACGTTGAAATTACTGGCAAATATCCCACTGATCTCAGTGGGGACTGGTCAATTTTACTTTGAAGATTTCAAGATACCATCAACATAACAGCTCCAAGCAGATTTATTTTTTTTTGAAGAGCGATACAAATAAAGTACAAAATAAACTAAGCATAAAACACGATGTACTTATCAATGAAATATAGCAGGATGGCTTTTCCAGTAAATGAATGCATTAGCTCATGCTCTGCAGCATCTGTGCAAGCAAAGTCCTGCTGTATGTAAATCGTATGCCCGACAACTTGTGTGGCTAGGCAAATAACCCATATATACGCTTAACTTGAGAATCTGTAATTAATCCATGTGCCTGGGTAAAACTGAGCCCTTCGTGAATTCACACAGCACCTGTGTGAGCCTCCTCTTTGTCCTGAAGAAATGTTAACAGTGGAATAATTCAGACATCTGAACTTCTTTATGTAATTAATATGAAATGAAATCTTAACATACAAGTTGTAGTCAAGAAATTAGCTAGTAATTAACACTCATTGACTGACAGCTGAAGACTGGAGGGAGGTAAATGTGACTGTTATCACATGTAAAAGGGATAAAGACTGGGGAGGAATATAGGAGATTACAAGTCTGACATGTATGCCAGGCAAATTAGCTCAGGCTGTGATACACGATGGAGTTAGTGGACAGCTGGACAGAAACAGGCAAGTGAGAAAGAGCCAACCTGGCTTCTCAGTGGAACATTCTGCCTCACAAATTTCTAGGGGCATGCTGGTGAGGACAACTAATACCTGATGCTGGTGACACAGTCTCCTTAGCTTTCCAACAGTCTTGGAAACTAAGTAACCAGGGGACAAGAGGTAAGGTCCTAACCTGCACAGGTAATTGATAAGAAAAATATGGGTGGAAGTAACCCAAAATTTTGGTGATTTTCCTGAGTGGAAGGGAGTGACCAAGGGAGTTGTGCAGGTCTCTTGTCTGCACCAGCAATCTGCGCCACGTCCGGGTTGTTCGACGTAGCGGTAAATGACCTGGAAAAGGGAAGAAAGCCAAGAGTTACTATTTCTTGGTGACACAGAGTTATTCAAGGCATTGAAAGGAAGGCAGACTGTCAGGGATGGCAGGAGGACCTGATGACACTGACCGGCAGTAAAAAAGCAAATCAGATTCTTGGGGATAGATCTAGATTTTGAAGCAAAGAGCTTATATCACTGTGTGAGCAAGGGGAGGGGGAGAACTCCCATTTTTTTGTGCCTGCGGATGGGGTCTGAGCAGACAGGTCCCTGAACAGAGCAGCTCCATCTTCAGCAGCAATCAAAAGCCAGGTACATAATGAGAGTTACCAGGAAAGGAAGAAAGTACAAGAGGGGAACACCCGATGCTGCTGAAACAGGGACCCCAGTGCTGCTGCCAAGGTAAGGGGTTCCAGTTCACCCCTGGGCAGCTCTGAACCCCTCCCTGCAGGCGGTTTCGGAGAAAGCACAGCCAAAGGTATGAACACAAGGAAGGAATGAGCGGGTCAGGACTATTAAGCCTCGGGAAGGCACCCTGTAAGAGGATACAGCAGATGTAGAAAGTCGGGAGTGTAACGGTTGGGAGATGGCCGGGAATCACCACCTCAGTGTCTGTCCTGCTGCAAGTCCTAAGGCCATGCAAGCACTGCTGAGGGAGCCAGGGAGACAAAGGCCCCCATAACACATCCCTTCTCTTTGTCTACTGCTAATTCACATGCAAATATACAGGCTGTCAGCCTCAGCCGATCACGGGGGCTCTGACACGTCCTGCCCGTCTGGGTTAAAACACAGCCGTGGGGTTTAGCTTTGGGCTTGCCCGTGGCAAGAGGGCAAAGCTGGCCCCCGCCGCTCTGCCCTGCCCCAGGGATGGAAGCAGGACTTTCTGCTAGCAGCTCGCTGACATGACTGCCCGCTGGCAAAGAAAGGGCCAGGCTCGCAAGTGGGATGCTCAGACACCATTAGCTCCTGCCACAGTGGTGCCAAAATACAAAAACAAACCAAACGGAAGGAGGGAATGTGTTTTTCCATGCCAACTGAATAACCTCCAACAACAATTAAAATGCTTTAATCATTTAATTATTGCAATCGTTTTGCCACAGAGCAGAATTAAGTATGGTTAACAGGCAAAGCTGTATTTTTTTTCTCTTCAGAAGTTCGAATTTCACAAGTGGAAAAAAACTCCAAGTCTTAGTGCTGAATGTTGAACAGGTGAATTTACTGTAGTGTTCTTCCTCTTCAATAGCCGTTATGCCATTCACTTTGAGTGGGTTCTAACAGTTTTCCTGCTTTTGAGGGAAGACATACAGATTTGGGCACCTTGCCTGTACAGCCTAGTTAAGCAAAAGTGAAAGGTACATCTCAGCTGCCTGATCTGCTGGTCTGCTTGTTGTGGCGACTGCTGAGCTTGCACGTGGTCTTCGAGTGACAATCCTCCTATTTTAGTGCAGTCACATGTCTAACGAATGGAGGGCTACATCCTCTGGACCCTCATGCACCATCCTTGAAAAGCAGAGGTTGAACTCTGCAGGTGGCAGAGGATCAGCTAAGCTGCATGCACAGCCTGCCTCCTGCTTCCAAGGAGGGGATGACAGCTTGGGCTGGCGATGGTAGCAGCTCAACTGCTAGCAGCAGCCTCCCACCAAGGCTGCCAGCAACACTCCAGTGCTTGTGGCTGTGAGCATCCCCTCTCTGCTGACTTTGGAGTGGGGAGCAGCTCTGTGCCTCCCTCACAGATGCTGAACCGCCACTGACTGCTGTCCTCTGAAGGATGCTGGTGCCAGAACTGCCACTCGCCCGGGTGTTCGACTGATTCACTTTTTGTTCTTTCTTTCTTTTTTTTTTTTCCCATGCATAAATCTTGTCAGCTTCAACCTAATTGCATCCTTTTCCGACAGACTGTCTCAGGAGCAATGCAAATGAGCTTTGAAATGTGGAGATCTGGTTTATATTTGTCAGTTAATTGCCTGAGTGGCACAGACATCTAGAGCTGGCACCTGCCTCCTCACATTCAGATCCACCTTTGATTTCAGACCCAATGCTGCTTGCAGAAGATGAGCTCCTGATGGAGCAAGGGACACGCTCTCTGGGCTGTCTTGCTCTGGGTGACAGTGGCCTAAATCACTTGGGCTGGGTCCCTTTAATGCTGCAAGCACTCATCGCAGAGCTTGTGCCACAATGCAAGGCAGCATGGATCTGTTCACTTCTAGGCAAGCTGGCCCAGTGTCCACCCAGTGAGGTCCCAGCCTTCTCACCCATCTGTCTCTCTCTGTGTTGTGTGACCATATGCAGCCATGGTGCATGTGCATGCCAACCTGCTGCTCCCTGAGATTTGAGTCTGGGGTGCTTATGGACATGAACAGGGCAAGGAGAGAAGCACCTTGCCTAGTAGATTGTCTCAGTCTGCGTGCAGATCCTGGAAATATCAGGACCATTAGTTCTTTTTTACTTTTTTAGTTTAAAAAATTCCCTCACACTTAAGCATTATGTCCTGAAATTCAGCCTATATTTCTTTTGCACTTCATTTTATCCCCTTGTCCAAATTTCTTCATTCAAATCCATGTCAGCTTTACCCAAACTCCCGGCAGCACACAGATGAAGTTAGTCAAGTACAGAGCTGAGTCTCATACCAAATGTCTGAAATCAACCCTGTTTTCTTTCCCACACACTTCTTTTTTTTTTTCTCTCTTTCCTCCCCCCCCCCTTTTTTTTTTTGCCAAGATGGCAATCAGATAAACAGCAACACATGTATTTTAATGTTTCTGAGAAACTCTTCATGAAGACCATCACAAATAATATCAGCCTATCAGGCTCTGTAAGATCTGGCTTCCCTTCAGATAAGCCTTCCTGCTCCTGCTGCCTCTCTGCCAGGGACTCCCACGGCAGCAGATCGAATTAACTATCTGGGTACCCTGCAAAAGGCAGCACTACCAACAAGAGATGCTTGCAACTCTACAGCAGCCCTAGTCCTTGCTCTGATGTTTGCTAGCTCCTCTCAGTGCAGAATGCAGCAAAGACACTGGCACCAGTGCCATGGAATCTCCGTGCTGTATGACAGGCGCATCAGAGAAGCACAGAGCAATTTATCTGTGCTATGGCAGGAATCTGGAGTGAGGGACTGCAAGGCTGAAAGCATTTGCCAGTGTAGGTCTGCACAGCATAAACTCACCGGGTGGCTCACTGGCTCCCCGGTCAAATTACCCCAACACTGAAGAAACTGTGGAGAACTATGGATTATCCAGTGCAGCTCTCAGGCTTTGTCCCACATGATCCATTGTCTTTCCCACGCATGCAACAGGCAAGGGTTGTTAGGACACACCAAAAATGTCCAGCAGACAAATGCATGAGCACGTGTGGGATCAAGAGCTGAAATCCCCGTGCAGCCCGGAGGAAGGATAAAACTGGCACCTTCCATCTGTCGCTGGGGAGCTGGCATCATCAGGCAGGAGCCATAACAGTCTGTGGAAGAAGACACAGGAAGTGATGAGCTTTCATGAGGAATCTGCATTTCTTTCAGGTGTCAAAGAACTTAATGAAGGAAAAAAAATCCTTGAGGACAATGAAATGCAAAGACAAGGCTTATCTGGGGAAGCTGAACCACAAAAGCACAGAGAGGAAGGGATGGTGTATTCAGGAAAAGTATCATCATGTCTGCCCTGTTCTCATACTCCTTCTCCTGTGTTCCTGGTTGGTCACATTTATTCCTGTTTTGCAGGTGAGGAAATGTAAGCAGCTGATGTTCAGACTAGAAACCACCCCACAGCTGGGTCTGGAGGGGTGTGGGTCAGCCAGCTGCAGGGAACAGCTTGCATCTTCACACGGAAGAAAACAGGGCGCATTGCTAACTCCAGCGCTGCGGGCTGGGTTAAACCCATCACAGGCAGTGGTATCTACTTGCTTCTCCCAGGAGCTAGTGTGCTGATCTCTGCTCTTGGCAGACAGCTCTGTCTAATGCCTCGGTTTGTTTACTCTCTATCGGGACAAACTTACCCCTGCTTTATCTTTACCAGGGGAGATGAGTAACACCGGGGATCGAATGTTGGTCTTGCAGATTTTCACACCGTTGCCTTTGGCAGCACCGCAATATGCAAACAGGGCTGAGATTCACCACTGGCACATCTTCAAACTTTGTTCCTTGTGGAGGATAAATATGTGGGGGGGGGGGTGTCCTTCATTTTCCCTATATCCAAGCTCATATTTTTTGCATAGCATGTAATTACCAAAATGTCCTCATTAATCAGAAAGGGGCATTTTTAAAATCAGCCTTCTGATTCTGCACTTCTACTGCTTATTAACAAACCAATACTTACTGCCCCAGGGTATTTCCTACAGAGTAACAACCACAGGAGTTATTTAGCTTCGGGCTGTTAACCTGAGCTGATTGCTAAATCCCTGGATAAGGCTTATACACTTCAGCCCTTTAATAATGTCAAAAAGTTGCACAGAATCTCTTTCTCATATTTCCCCAATCACTTTTCCAGAAGTATGAGGTTGATCGGGCTTCTCTTGATAAGGAAACAATTTTTTAAACATTTACTCCTATCTACAGCGTTCACTCAGGCTGTGGTCTCTGGTTCTGGTGCCTAAATGAAGGAGACTTTCAAGGGCTCATTCCCATTGAGGCTGATCATCTGCAGTGCTCAGTATCGAATTGCAGCATCCCAGTTTGCATCCTGCCTTCTGTCTGTCCTAAATGCCTAATTCTGGGGCTGCGAATAGACACTGAAATTTTGGCATTTTCAGTGCTGGGGATGGTGACATCTAAGGGTCTCTTTGGATAGGTTCCCAGGAAACTACCCACAGAAATTCACGTCGGTTCTGCCTTGTAATGTGGAACATCTTACCCTCCTTGCAGCTCCTGCTGCATCGTCATGCTGTGTTAGTTACTCCAGGGGGACATGGAGAGAAACATCCCAGCGTGCCTGTGACTCTAATAATCATCGTGTCATTTTTATTTGCTGCACAGAGGAAAGAGGCTGTGATAACATAAAACAAAGAAATGAGGAAATCTCCGTCTCAGAGTGCTTTTACTAGTATCATGTACTAATAAACACAGTTGTCTCTTTGGAAAGATGCCTTCAATCTGTTGATATTTATTAGATATTAGTGGTGCCGTGAATGCTGGCTCCTCTGCTTTTTAAGACAAGGAGCAGCAAAAGGGCTGCCCTCGCAGGAGACCTGTGTAAAACTGGCTTGACTCTTCTTGTAAGCATTGCCTTTATGCCCATCAGCTGGAAGATTATTCTGAGCGGTCAGAGAGCTTGTTGCCTCAGCCTTTCTGTTTGCTTCCACCAGGCCAGATCCCTGGTCCTGCTTGAATTGGTGGGAATCTTCTTGCTGACTTCAGTAGCATTAGAGCCTGGCCCTAAAGCCCTCAGAGGACTAGTTGGGATGGGTCACTGGTGACCTCATGGTCACCACACACAAAACCTGTCTGTAAATCCAGGCTTGTTGAGGCAGTGCCCAGGCTAGCTCTGGGGAAGGCCTGCAGCCTGCTCCTGTCCTGTTTCATGGAGAGGAAAACGCAACTGGGCAAAACCCCAACTGTCTGCAATTGTGTTCTCTGCATGATAACACTTGAACCCAAGGGTTTGCTCACCAGCATGTGGAAAATATGAATGTTTTCAATTTTTACTGATTGTTTTTTAAATCTAATCAGATTTCATTCTTGAAATGAGATAATGAGGCAGCTCTGGCAATAACTCCCTGTCTACATGATCGGCAGGATGTGTGGAACAGGGCAGGGTTTCTTGCTGAGTGCTGCTGTGCACCTATTTCCTCCATCAGGCAGCTTGGAGAGACCTTTCTTTGAAGAGGCCAGAGATCTTTGCATCAGTTACTGCACTCCAGTGTCAGCTCAAAGCTCCCTCTTCCTCACAGCTCTTGACCAGCTTTCTTCAGGCTCGTGTCTATGTACTTTAATATCTCTTTGCTTCATAGGATGTGCGGACATCTGTGTAAGCTGGTGTTGTGGGGTGTAAGCAGCAGCATCCCAGGAAATACAATTGCTCAGTGAGGACTGAGACTGCCTGAGGTGATGCTATCAAGCTGCAATGGCCCATACCAAGAAGGATCATATAGTTTTGTTCTTACAATTCTACTACAAATTCCACTACAAATCTGAGGAAAAATGCTGGATTTCCATAGGACCTAGCTCTAGATGTCATATCATCACTTTATTGTATTCGTAGCCCAGATTTGCAGAGAAAAGCAAAGATGGAGTGTTTCGTGAAACTTCAGTGAGCAATTGATAAGAAATGTGATAAAGATGGTTGTGAGAACAAACACATGGACAAGTGCATGCTTTCCTTGTTGAGGATCGTGTTTGTTTATACTGATCCGTGGGCTTGGGCACAGGGAGCACAGGGGGGCTGCTTCTGTGGCTGCGGTGGAGCCAGCCCAGGCCTCTGTTTGGCCAGGTCTCTAATTATGCTGCTTTGACTCCACGCTGAGCCCACCTAAGTGAGTATTAACGCTGCAGGCAGGAAGCCCAGATGGATGCAGAGTGCTCCAGTCTCTTGTATTGACCCATAAGTCTCCCTCAGAAATAAACAGCAATACCTTCTGTCCCCGTGGCATGTCCGATCACTTCAATCTGGCAAACACTATTCTTACCTGGAATCAGAGATTCATCTCAGAGTGCTGAGTCTATTTGAGCCATTGGCTACTGCCTGCTATGCAGATGGAAGAGCAGACACAGGTTGGAACTCATGGCTAAAGCCCTCACTGAAGACCCTTTTGTAAATTGTCCTTAATTTCTATTTAAAAATACATGGAGAGGGACACATATCTCCCTGAACAACAATACCTGACCTCAATTTTTCCATTTGAAGCTTGTAGAGGAATTCCAACACTGTAGACCCACTCTCCCATCCCACCACATGAGGTTTGCTTCACCATGCCCAGAGTCTATGGGTGAGTCTGCTCCCGAATGTCACCAGACAAGGTGAGACTGACATTTCTGTTCATTGCCTGCTCTACTGCAGCACATGTTCCTATAGTAATGCAGCTCGTCATAAGCTTTCACCTATATTGTGGTTTTAAAGCTAAAGTTCATTCAGCTTCATCCTTCTCTCTTTGA
This sequence comes from Laterallus jamaicensis coturniculus, assembly GCA_022605575.1. Taxonomy (NCBI): domain Eukaryota; kingdom Metazoa; phylum Chordata; class Aves; order Gruiformes; family Rallidae; genus Laterallus; species Laterallus jamaicensis. The sequence continues at coordinate 48,628,653 of JAKCOX010000001.1, forward strand.
CAAATACTGATTCAAGCTCTCCTTCCACAATCCCTAATACCCAGTGGCAAGTTTAAAAAATCACAACCTTCCTAAGTTTTTTCATATTCAAACATTTCACAGAATTGCAGAATCACAAGGGTTGGAAGGGACCTCCAGAGACCATCGGGTCCAACCCCCCTGCCAAAGCAGGTTCCCTAGGACAGGTTGCACAGGTAGGAGTCCAGACGGGTCTTGAATATCTCCAGAGAAGCAGACTCCACCACCTCCCTGGGCAGCCTGTCCCAGGGCTCTGGCACCCTCACTGGGAAAAAGTTCCTCTGCGTGTTGGTGCGGAACTTCCTGTGCTCCAACTTGCAGCCATTGCCCCTTGTCCTTTCTCCACAGACCACTGAAAGGGGCTGGCCCTTTCCCCCTGCATCCCATGCTTAAGATATTTATAGACATTAATAAGGTCTCTCCTTAGTTTTCTTTTCTCCAGGCTGAAGAGTCCCAGCTCACTCAGCCTTTCCTCATAGGGGAGATGCTCCAGACCCTTAATCATCTTTGTATTATTTTTTATTCCTTCTACAGCGAGAAGTTTGCAGGAAGATTACAAGGGCATCTTTAAACATTTACAATACTTTCTTCTAAATGTGATAATTTAAGTGTGAATGCTGTGTTTGTGCCCAGAGAGGAATGAAAATCCTGAGGATCCAAGGGGAGTATCCGTACTGTAGCAGTGCCGAGCTGCAGATCAGCTGCTGCAGCAAACTGAGGGCTTTGTGGGGGGGGGGAAAGGGGAAGAGCTGGAAACAGTATTTCCTCTTTTTGCAAGAGCAAGGGAGGCTGTGTGAGATTTAGGTGCTGGGACACAGCCTGCTACCTGTTTTGGAGCTGATCCTGCTGAACCTGTGCCTGCTCCCAGTTCCCCTGCGGGCTGTGATGTTGGCTGTGTGCTGCTGACTCCTGGTTTTGCAGCACAGAACTGCTCCACCCTGGGCCTCGCTTCTGCTGAACTCACAATTAATTCTGGTAATCAGAGTTAACCCTGGTCTTAACTTTATTGCAGCCTGAAGGACTTCGGAGACAGGAAGCGCAAGGCGGTGGGTGGGGGAGTTTGAAGACATGTTTGAATGTAGCTTTTCATACCTGGGCAATCCCAGAAAGGGGATAACCTTGGATGCCAAGCATTCTGCTCTGCTGATGAAAGCACCTGGTAGGTCTGGGTGCCACACACGCTCCTCCATTCCCCAGGGACTGAGAAATCAGGGAGGGAGGGAAGGGCGGAAGGGCGGAAGGGCGGAAGGGCGGGCGGAAGGAAGGGCGGAAGGGCGGGCGGAAGGAAGGGCGGAAGGAAGGAAGGAAGGGCGGAAGGAAGGAAGGAAGGAAGGAAGGAAGGAAGGAAGGAAGGAAGGAAGGAAGGAAGGAAGGAAGGAAGGAAGGAAGGAAGGAAGGAAGGAAGGAAGGAAGGAAGGAAGGAAGGGCGGAAGGAAGGGCGGAAGGGCGGAAGGAAGGGCGGAAGGGCGGAAGGGCGGAAGGAAGGAAGGAAGGAAGGAAGGAAGGAAGGAAGGAAGGAAGGAAGGAAGGAAGGAAGGAAGGAAGGAAGGAAGGAAGGAAGGAAGGAAGGAAGGAAGGAAGGAAGGAAGGCAGGAAGGAAGGGCGGAAGGAAGGGCGGAAGGAAGGGCGGAAGGAAGGAAGGAAGGGCGGAAGGAAGGAAGGAAGGAAGGGCGGAAGGAAGGGCGGAAGGAAGGAAGGAAGGAAGGAAGGAAGGAAGGAAGGAAGGAAGGAAGGAAGGAAGGAAGGAAGGAAGGAAGGAAGGAAGGAAGGAAGGAAGGAAGGAAGGAAGGAAGGAAGGAAGGAAGGAAGGAAGGAAGGGCGAAAGGAAGGGCGAAAGGAAGGGCGGAAGGGCGGAAGGGCGGAAGGGCGGAAGGAAGGAAGGGCGGAAGGAAGGAAGGGCGGAAGGAAGGGCGGAAGGAAGGGCGGAAGGGCGGAAGGGCGGAAGGAAGGAAGGAAGGAAGGAAGGAAGGAAGGAAGGAAGGAAGGAAGGAAGGAAGGAAGGAAGGAAGGAAGGAAGGAAGGAAGGAAGGAAGGAAGGGCGGAAGGAAGGGCGGAAGGGCGGAAGGAAGGAAGGAAGGGCGGAAGGAAGGGCGGAAGGAAGGAAGGAAGGAAGGAAGGAAGGAAGGAAGGAAGGAAGGAAGGAAGGAAGGAAGGAAGGAAGGAAGGAAGGAAGGAAGGAAGGAAGGAAGGAAGGAAGGAAGGAAGGAAGGAAGGAAGGAAGGAAGGAAGGAAGGAAAGAAGGGCGGAAGGGCGGAAGGAAGGAAGGAAGGAAGGAAGGAAGGGCGGAAGGAAGGAAGGGCGGAAGGAAGGAAGGAAGGGCGGAAGGAAGGAAGGGCGGAAGGAAGGAAGGGCGGAAGGAAGGAAGGAAGGAAGGAAGGAAGGAAGGAAGGAAGGAAGGAAGGAAGGGCGAGGAAGGAAGGAAGGAAGAAGGAAGGAAGGAGAAGGAAGGAAGGAAGGAAGGAAGGAAGGAAGGAAGGAAGGAAGGAAGGAAGGAAGGAAGGAAGGAAGGAAGGAAGGAAGGAAGGAAGAAGGAAGGAAGGAAGGAAGGAAGGAAGGAAGGAAGGAAGGAAGGAAGGAAGGAAGGAAGGAAGGAAGGAAGGAAGAGAAGGAAGGAAGGAAATGAAGGCAGGAAGGAAGGCAGGAAGGAAGGCAGGAAGGAAGGCAGGAAGGAAGGCAGGAAGGAAGGCAGGAAGGAAGGCAGAAGGAAGGCAGGAAGGAAGGAAGGAAGGAAGGAAGGAAGGAAGGAAGGAAGGGCGGAAGGAAGGAAGGAAGGAAGGGGGACACATGGGCAAAGGAAGAGGGACACACGGGCAATGCTGGTCAGAGGTGCTGGGATGCGTGACAGGCTGCCTGGGTTCAGCTTCCAAGCCTGTCATTTTATGGCAGGTAATCTGGGCCCAACTACATTAACACCTCCCTTGCTACGCCAGCGAAGACAGAACTAAACTATAGCATCAGATAGATGCTATAGAACATATAGAACTAAACTATACCACATTTTGTAGAGATCCAGCAACAAGACAAAATGTCATGTAAGGGCTCAACAGCATTATTGAATAAGGTATTCAGCACAGTGTGTTTAAGTTCACACATTTATGCATTCAGGCATATAACTTTTTTAACAACCTTTTTTAATAACTTTTTTTAAAGCAAGCAGGAGCATAAAGTGCATCTCCCCTGGGATGTGTTGCCTGTGCATCACTAATGATAGCTCTGCTGTAAGGAGAATCACATCAAACATTCAAGCAAGAGAAAGATTTCAAAACGTCAGGCTACAAGATACGAGAAGTTATTTAAAATAAACCACCCAAGTACATGTGTTTCCCTCCAAATGTTATCCTAAACTTTAGCACTGGGGTTTTTGACAGAGAACGTAAACTACACACGGACTTTGAACACCCAGATATCATTTTCTTTTATTTGCTGACCATGACCCCTTCCTATGGCAGCCTCAAGGAGTCGGAGGAGCTAGGCTTCCCTCCGTTACACCAAAGTCACTCTGTTGATTGCCACAAGGTGAACGCTACTTTACCTGCTAGCTGGGCCGCTCCCATGGATGTACCAGGCTGCCTGAGTGCTCTGTCTGCAGCTCGGGTACCACGGCTGTGGACACAGTCTTCCTGGCCCTGCAACTCACCCATGTGCAAACAGCTGGAACAAGTCGAAACCAAGCAGGAGACAGTATTGTTACCATATGGATTCCTTATCTTGATTTACTTTCATTTAGTAAGATCTTAAAGGAGTTTTTAAGCACTCAAGTGCCATCAAGGGTTCTAGCCGCTTCCAGAAAAAATAAAGACTACAGGTAGGAAGATATATTTTAAACCAGCATGTTTCAAACGCTGCTTGTTTTCCCCACAGGCACTCAAACATGATATATTTTTTCCTGTCTTTTTTTTCCCCCCACACTCTGAGAGCCAGGATAAAGTGCTCCAGACAAAACTGGGAAGGAATAGAAAGAGCATTCAGGCAAAATCATCTGAAGGCTTTTCTGTTTTGCTGACTGCTTCCTTTAGGACGGAGAGATAACAAAGGCCTGTGGGAAAAATTTTGTTTAGTGAGTTACTGTCTGATATGCCCCATGTCCAACAATTAGCACAACTTGAGTGCAAACACAGAGATACTCCATGAAGACACCTTTGGGATCTCTTCCATAGGCCTCCGTCTATGGATCTGACCAGTAAAATATCGGTCAAAGCGGAAGACCATGAGGGCACATGAAAGACACTTTGACCCAAGATTAAGGGGGCACACAGCTTCAGAGCCCATAGTCAGACTTGAAAAGCAGTATACACCTGTACATCCTTCTGGTGGACAGACAACATGACTCTACTGACCATGAAGACACGTGCCAACTCTGAACTCATGGGATTTCACTTTAATGACCCATTCACCAATCTCAGAGGCATGGTGACTGATCCACCCAGCAGGACTAGGGAAAAACTTTCATGTGGTGCTAACTTGGATGCAAATTTCCTCTGGCATGTTGGTGTGAGTCCCTGTGCCACCAGATACTTGCTCATTAACTCTCCTGGGGCAGCTGATTGACAGAGGAGCAGTGATACCTACAAACAGTTGGCTGGAGCGACTTGGGAAGAGTTCAGACACTTCAGACAGACCCGTTTCCTTTGAGACCACCTTGAGTTTTTGGGATGATGGAGCCAGGACCTCAGCTTTCCCCCACTCCTCACCCTTCACTCCCTCTAGGCATTACAGTGCACTGGTTATGAAAAGATTTGCCTCAGGGCTGCTCACTGTTTTACCTGGTAATGGGTATGGCTATGGTTTAACAAGAGGTGGCTGGAGGCTGTCCCCCCATTTCAGTTTAGGACTAGAATGACTGATGTGGAAAGTTGCCATGGCTGAACAAATGTATGCACAGGGCTTTTGGGGACCTGTGTCCCCTGGGGTGTTTCCTAAACTTACTCTGATCTGGTCAGCCTCGAGTAGATCCCACCAGCACTTGGCTCATGGGGCAAGCACCGACACTTTGCCCACCTGGGTCCTGTGATAAAATGCTTCCAAGAGGGAGGAGACCTAATCCTGCTGAGGGCACATGCTAAGGATGCTGCTGTACAAGCCTGAAGCATTATGCACATATTATGTAGTGTTGGACGTGCCGTGGAAACCCCTTTTCCATCTTCAGGATGCTTCAGCCCTGCTTCCAGGTCTTCCCGTAGCCCTTTTCAGGGAACTACTTTTGGCCCGATGGGTAAGGCAGGGTTTGGGTGGCAGTGCCTGGATGCAGGCAGTGCTGTGTGCTAAGACCCCTCCAGCCCCCCATCCCACATGGGCTAATGGGAGAACTCGCCCCAGGGTGTCCCTGTGCCAGACCCTCCAAGTGAAGCCAGCAGCGCTTCCAGCTGCCTGCAGCTCGTGCAGTAAGGTGACTTATCGTCCCATTTTTAGGCTGTTCTGAACAGGTACATTGATCAGAGTAGGACACCACCCATTTTCTTTGTCTTCCTGCAAGACTGTTTTCAGTGGCAAGCTACCACTGGCTTCAACATAAATATAATTTGGTCCACTATAAATAGAAGTGGTGTCAGTTTTAGAAACAGTCAGAAATGCTTCCTTACATTCTTTGCCAACCTTGGCCTCCTATTTTTAAGCTATTTTTCCATTCCAGTCACTGTTTTATCTTCTCTTTAATGTCTTTTGTACAAAAGCCATTAATCTCCTGGATGGAAAACTGTCAAATGCTTCTGGAAAATCAAAATATTCTGCTACCCACTAAATTGCCCTTATCTGTTGTGGCAGTGGTATCTTCAAAGAATTCCTGAAGAGTAGTTAAGCATGACATGACCCTCCTGTGCCTCAGCCTATGCCGGCTTCCTCTAATCAAGCCGAGGTTTGGTCGCTGTTCTCTCACCACATCCCTTGAAATGGCTCCCAAGCCTTTTCCCCAGAACAGATGTCCAACTCACTGGCCGTATTGCTTCCCAGATTGTCTCATTAGCCTATTTTATTTTGTTTTCTTAAATAATACTCATCTTTGCCAATTCCCAGTCCTCGCGTAGCACTTCCCCCTCCTCGGACCTTTTACAAACACGACTGCTTCCCTGATTCCTGTGCACACCCCGCCGTACACCATGGGGTGTGACAGGGGATCACAGCAGATTTCTGCCACTTGCTAAGCCCCAGGAACCGACTTGGAAGTCTGATCTCAGACCCAAGGAGGCTCTTTTCTCCAACAGCGTTTAAAGCCTGCCTTTCCCTGACATCAGTTATCTACCCTCTCAGTCACTTTGTGAAATGATTGCTGGTTTTTTTTCAAAAGACAATATGCCTTTGGAAACCAAAGCCAACTTTGGCGGGGGGGGGGGCTGTTGGACTCGATGATCTCTTGAGGTCCCTTACAACCCCTACAGTTCTGTGATTCTGTGATTAAACTGGCTTCCTTGAATATGATTTTAACAACCCCGCCTCCAACAAGAGGGTGGGTTTAGGGTTGGTTTAGGGATTCTGTTCCGTCCCTGGGACCACGGGCTGCTGTAGGGAGATGCAGACCATAGGTAACTGTATCAGCCAGAGGCATCTCTTCAGATAGCTCTGTCTTGCTGCGAGAGGCCACACTGGTTTCCGGATGCCAAGGTCAGGCTGTGTTTACCTGCTGCTCCATGTCAGAAAGTACACCTGGGCGTACTGAGAAGGAAAGGCACCAGTGGAGAGCACTAACTCAGTTTACCCTCATTAAAATCAGGGTTCTTCTAAGTGATTAGCTCCAGGCTCCGTATACTGCTCAGTACTGACTAGACTCAGGTATGATCTTCCCCTCCCACACACACATATCACTAACATCTGTTAATGTTCTTCTGGTTCAGTTTCTCAGCCCAGGAAGGGCTAACCTTGACACACATACTTAATTTCAAGTGCAGTGAGATTTTTGATGGTAAAGCACTCTCTGAGTCTGCTTGGATGAATACATAAGCTAATAGCCTTCTGTTGGGCTCATGTATATGCATTATGTTAATGACAGCTTTTACATTAATTCCTGTAGGGAAGCTTTGCATAGTCTATATTATATCCCATCTCCATTTGAGTCTGCAGGTTCACATATTCATTGATTAAGAGCAGCCAGGAGGAATGAACAAGATGAGCATCAGGCCAGTTTTGGAAGAGTTGGCCTGCACATCAAGGGCTTAATAGGTCTCTGTCTGCAACGGACCCAGCCTTGACCTCACTGAAAGTTATGGTAGTGCTGTGATTATTTCAACAGGAACTAATAAAGGCTCCATAGCTATACCTCAGCAAAGGAGATCCAAAGAATGTGAATATCACAATCCCTCTGCTTCATAATTAAAAATACTGACATCTAAACCCAGAGTTCCCTGGCTAAAGCTCATACAGAAGTATGAAGCTACCATTCACAGTCACAGAAAGTCACAAATGCAAAAAAAAAGAAAAAAAAGTGAACTGAAACTAAGATAAGAACTTACCTATTTTAAAACTAACAAAACTCTCAGCAAACTGCTTTTGAGCCCAGAAATCGTTTCCTGACACTTAGGCTGACCTTTTTAGATCTATGTTAACATTTCCTTACGTATATATGCCTGTGTATACTTATTTTGCCAAAGTTCCCATGTAGAGTCATTTTGACAGCAACAAGAACTTGGCCCATCCCCAGCGCTCCCTTCTCCCAGGGGATTTGTGCAGTGTAATTTTCCTGGTTAAAATGAGTCAGCCGCCAGATGAGGACTGCAGGTATGTCCAGGGAGGCTTAGGGCTGGCCCAGACTTGCCATCTCAGAGGGGCAGAGATAGAGAGCAAGAAGACCATGAAGCTCACTAGTGTCCTGATATTCCCTCACTGCCTTTTTAACTTCTGTGCTCTGCTGGAGCTCCCAGATCTCTTCAGTGATCCCTGAGGTATGTCCTACATTGTCCCTTTCTGGTTTGCTAGGATGAATGAAGACCGCGTTCTCCTTCAAAATGCAGGGACAAAACCTTGCATGTCAGTGAATCTGGAAGCCTGGCTTCCATGAGGCTGCCAGCCACTTGTCCTGGTTTCAGTGAGGGCACCGTCCTCCCCTTGAGCAAGTTCGAGTACCGTTCCTCTCCACCGGGCACCTGCCTGCCCGAGAGCTCAAGAGCCATCGACAGCAGGAAAAGGAGCCTCTTCTCCTGCCTTTGTTCAGAGTGTCTTTAGCAACCTGTTGCTAAGGAAGTAAAATAATGATGTTGAAAGGTTTTTAACCGAGTCCACCTCTCACTGCCCTGCAGTTAAAACCACTTCACGACTCAGATGCTTCTCCCAGCACTGCGCAAGCAGAAATTGTTTTCTAGAAGAAAGATTGTGTGTGTAAGGATTGTATTATAGATGATCTTTTTCATTACAGGTCTAACAAACATGAGTAAATCTCAGGCAGAAATGTTCTTAAAATTTTTAAAGTGGTCTGTAGACTATTACGGGACTGTTCAGAGCTGGGATTGGGGTTTTTAATGAGATGCCTTCTTTGTCTCATTTCTTCATTCCCAGCCAAAAACCGTATCAGGCAGGAGGTTTAAAGTATTTTCTTCTGAGGTTGGTGAATTGTTGCTGAATACATAAGCCAACTCTTTCTTAAATACATAAATCCATCTAAGTGGTCTAGACATTTCCCCAGCTTTTCTGATTATTTCATTTACTTCTTGCTCACAAACTTTGCATTAAGTGTTGGGTAGGTTTTGTTTGGCATAGCTCTTTCACAGATGGTTTTCAGTAAGCTCTGAGCGTGGGACTTGCTGGATTACACTGTGGTTAAACACTGGGCTGTCATTTAGGTGGGCAGGGAGCAAGGTTGCTCAGCTACACAATTGCTCTTTAGCCTGTGTGAACCAGGTTAAAACAGCCTGTCCACGCTTGCAATGTCATGTGGCCGAAGACAGGCTGAGGATCTAACACGTAACAGCATTCCTGAAGGACCTCGTATGTGACCATCCTGGTGGGAGACCAAGAGCTGTTTGGCGCAAGCCAAGGAGATGGCCGAAAAGCCCCTGGGCTGCTGAAAAACAGGCACACACGTGACTCAAATCAGGAGCATCTCCAAGTTCCTCTGCTTCTTCAGTTCCCTTGGCCAAGAAACAGGGCAATAACAGGGTCCTTTTTCTCCCATTCTTTGTGTGTCTTGCCTGTATGCACTACAAATTCTCCTGCGGCAGAGGCTGGCCTTGCAAGGGGGCTTTGAACTCTGAAGACATGTTAGGCCTTAGGGCCAGAGGAGCAGTGGGAAACTCCAAGAAGCTACCGCTTTATGTTGATGGTGCATTCTTTTTTTCTTCTTTTTTAAGGAAATGCTACACATTATATATTGCTAGCTGCCATATGATCTCCTCATTGACAGGAGAGATTCGCCCTTCACACATATAGCAGTGTGTGGGATTTTACAGACCTCCCTGCACAGAAGGATACGCAGGTGCAAGCCACCAGAGATCTGACAAGAAGGCACAGACTACAGAAAGGTGATCAGCAGACTCCTGGAGTTTACCAAGCCAATCCATTCTTGCCTGTTTCCAGCATTTGAAAGGCCCAGCTAAAAGATTTCTTTCATCAATCGGTTTTCCAACACTGTTTCTCTTGATTCACCTTCCCCAATGAGGCAGCACAGCTGTGCTGAAATCCTCTTCCCTTTTGTGGTGGCTGAGAGCTGAGTATCTGCGAGCCAGTTCACAAGCCGTGGCTGAGCTACCAACTCAGCGGCTGCCCAGTGACCTGTGGGCTTTTTAGGGTACGCATGGAGCACACATGTATGATTCTCCCACCACAGGGGTAGGGGAGGTGGGCACTGCCCACGCTGGGGCTGCTCAGGGATGGGTCCCAGCAGGGTTGGTTTAGCTCAGACAGGCTTGTTTCATACCACCTCTGAACTCTCCGGTTTGTTTAGGCAGAGCAAAAGTAACCGAAAAGTGGAGGAACAAGGAAAGGAAACCCAAAATGCTGATTAATAAACCTCTTTCCAGGCTCTCCTGTGAGGTGATACCCAGTGACAGGGAACACACACACACACACATCTCAACACTTCCTCTATCTGGGAAGATGACAGGAAGGATGAGACCATTTTGCTTTGAGGATGAGCTAAGTTAAGCCCTTGAAATGAAACAAAGACAATTTGTAGACCTGATAAAAGCCCTGCGTGTGGCACAGAAACTTTTCACTGCAGTCCAGTGGCTTTTGTTATAATCTTATCGCCTGCTGCTGACTTATCCAAACAGCTGCCTCCTACCCACTTATCTCTGTAGAGGGGTGGGGAAAATCACAGTATATAATAAAGAGCTGCAGACCACACACACATATGCATTCAGAAAGTCCTGTGTATGCAGGAGACTGAATTTTCAGGGGCGGCAGATCTCCAGTTCTGAAATGTAAGGTTTACCTGCAGCTTGTTCTGGCTCCTGCTGCTATCAGTTATAGCACAAATTAGTGTTTACTCTCTGCTAAGATTTACCCAAACAAACGCATAACTGTTCACACAGCTTCCCACGGCACCGTTCTCTCTCTTCCAGCTACATGGGAGCGATTTATGCCATACTAAATTTTTCCCAGTGGAAGCCCCTTTGAGATGGTGCTCCTTATTCCCATGAAGTGGAGCTCACCTGAATGTTGAAAACACAGCTCTGGCCCCTTCAAGCATAGAAGGAAATGAAATAATTGCTTCAACTTGGAAGACCTCAAGTCTGGAAAATGGTGAATTACAGTGGCACCTCCTAGCCATGCTGCTGTGCCAAAACATGGATGCTTTGGGATGAAAGAGGCATCTAATCTGTTATTTGCTTTGTCCCTGCTTGCAGCAAGTTCTGATTGCTTCCAAGGAGAACTTGTCCAAGATCAAAGTGTGTGGAGGGTGTGTGACAGGCAGGAAGCCTATTTTACATCACTGAATTGCAGGCTGACCAGAGATTTTGTGGAGTGTCTACTCCACAGCATTTTGAATATCTTTAATATATTCCAAAGCTGTCTGGAGATGGCCCTAACCAACCTCCTGGTGGCCCTGCTTGAGCAGGGAGGTTGGACAAAATGACTTCCAGAGGTCTCTTCCAACCTCAACCCTTCTGTGATCGATTTTGTAATACTATTGGCATTGTGGGTGCCATAGCAGAATTTCCTTGGTGACAGGATGTCTTGATATCTACTCCAGGAACCCCCCAGTAGTTCAATGGCTCGCAGATTTTTTGATGCAGCACATACAGCATTGTACTGTACATAGTTACAGAAAGCTGACACCCATAGCAAGCCCTACCAGGTGCCATCAGCAGTGATGCCATAAGGCTTTCTGTTAGATACCACTCCTGAGCCTGCTCTGACCCTATAGCACTCTTAGCAACTTGCAACATGCTTGGCTTGATAAGAGAAATTTCCCTAATATAGAGCTGAAATATCCTTCATCTATTGCTTTTTCTCCAGCTGTTCTTGGTCCCTCACCTCCTGACATTAAGAATTCATGTTTCCTGTCCTCTTTGTGGGGTGATGTTGTATTTCTGCCATATTTTGCCTATCAAGCCTAGTCCTGTTACTCTGTCTTCTCTGCCTTCTTTCCCAGCCTTATTCCTGGGGTCTCTCTGGCAAGCGGACTTGAATCCGCTGTTGTGACATACAGAGTAAAACAGTTCCCATATTTCAAACCTCATATTCTAAAGCCACAAATCAGTTTCCAAACTCAGCAGTAAGTCTATAAACCTAGTGTGATTTCCCTTGGACCCTCAGGATTTACATGCACCAGGAAGAGGTCATAAGGGAGGGACAATAGGACTCACTTGTTGAAGAGGAGATTTTCGAGAATGCAGATATGGTCCAGAAAGGCCCAGTGCACCCCAAGATGCTGCTGTCGGTCCTGAGGGTCCAGTCTCCCAGCAGCCTACACAAGGTGCATCCATATCCCTGGAAGCAGAAGTTGGCCCAGAGCATTGGTTTTGTTGGGACAGCTGCACATAGCTGAGAGATTTTCAGCTCATTATTCCCTTCAGCTTCCAAATTGAATTTTGACTGGGCCAAATAAAATTCACTGCTCAGAATCCGAGCGTCATGTTATTCCTTCCTGAGCAAGGCAATTCACTGTCCTCCCTTTTTTAGCCCTTTCCTCTAAATCATCACAATCTCATTGTCAGTAAGGAGAAAATTAGAGCTCTTTGGTATTTTTCCACACAGATCAGTTGTTCACATCAGCACAATTTGCTTTATGAGAGACACAGACATCTACAAGGTGCTGCTTAAGCTTCAGTATCTATTGTGTATCTCTGCTGTTTAAAATGACTGAAATCTCATGCTTGATTGTTTGGTTGGTTTTGTTAATTTGGGAACAACTCCAGATTCAATTTAATCTAAAGGCAGAAGTCATCCTAAACTCAATGAGAAGATTGGACTGAATAACCATAGCAGTTTCTTAGCATGCAATATGTATATTTTAAATATAAACTGTAAAGTATAACAGACAAGGTACAGCTCCAAATAATCTGCACTGTGACTGGGCAAAAAAGCTGAGAGGAATCAGAGGCTCATTTGGTCATCTGGAGACACGGATGCCAAATTTGAGTTTTTTCTAAAGGAGACATAGCTTTTTTATCGTTTTCCTAAGAAGACTGTACAGCCCTGCCAGTGCTCAAGGAGCTCAGCTTTCTAACTACTGTGCATTGGGGATGGGGTCAAAAAAAAGAAGGTTGCAAACACAAAACCTGAAGGTTCAAATCGAAGAGGGCAAATCCAATGACCTGAAATCTTGTTGTCCTAAAATCTCCTGATTATTGGCCCTGGCCCACTTGCAATATGCAGCACTGCAAAGGCTTATTCAAAATAATCCTCTAATTAATCAGAGGCTTAATCAAACTAATCCTTTGTAGAAGTCTGCCAGCTCGGGAGATGCAGCAGGAGAGCTGAACCCCCTTCAGCTAGAAAACCAGTGGTGAACCTCACAAGGAAGCCCTTTTTGGCTGCAATGCTGGGTTCAGATTCATGGGAGGAATACAGAGGATTTTCGAGCTGTCTGAAAATTCAGATGCTCGTTGAGATGCTTTGCAAGCTTTGCCTTCAGACTTTTTAAAGAAACTTCCATTGCCGTTTCAAAAAAATGCAGGAATGCTCAAACAGATCAGCAAAACTTGACAGGTTTAGAACAAAGAGGCTTGAAACCATTCTGAAAATCTGCAAAATCAGATGGAAGAGGAGGATCTTCCCAGCAGGTGTTTTCCCTGTGCTGGACACTTCTGTGGAATGGATGTAACCCCCGACAGCTCTGCGCGAGGGGCGGCTTCCAAAAATAATCATTGTTCACTAACTGCAGTAGGACTATTTTATAAAGTCAGCCTTGCTCTATTTAAATGCTCTCATGCCAACACCTTTTTTTTTCCTAACCAAGCCCAGTGTTTTCCTGACCACCGCCTTTTCAGTGAAGCTCTACAAAAGGTTTGCGATGAAACGCAAATCCTCCTGAAGCCCGCCTGGTTTCGGGTTTCCTTATGAGCTCGAAACTCAACCCAGGTTCGTCCAAAAGTTCAGTAAAGGTTCATGAACTTTCCTAGCCCAACTGGGTTGATTTATGATTTTGTGTCGCAGCTACACAGGTCACATGGCTTCAGCACACGGCAAAACTCGGCGAGCCTGAACGCCGAGCCAAGCAAATCATAACCACGACCTCTCCCCTTCCACCCTCTCCTCTTCCCATAAAGGGTGGATGCTGACTGTACATCCCCAGTGGCTTTCTGGGCCGTCATCTGATAAAAGAATTGATCTTAAGAAAGCTTTAAGGCATCCAGTTGTGCTGACCTGTCAGGAAAATGGTCCAATCTCACAGGGACGCGTCCAAAATTTTAAAAAGGAACAAAGCAAAAAAACAGATGCTCAAAGTTAAGTATCTTAATTTTTTACGTTGTTGACCAAATAGCTGGGCTGATGTCCACACACGGCTGAGTATACAACAGCTCCTGGCTTTAATCATTGCCTAGGTGACCAGGGACAAAGATGAAGAAACCTCATACCAATGGCCCTTGGAAAATCCTGTCCCTCAGCTGCATGCATTGATCCTGGCCAGCTGCAAGTGGAGGAGACAGCTGGAGGCTGCAGGCAGCCGTTCACTCGCCCCAGTGCATGCGGAGACACAGGGGACACACAGGGAACTTGGGAAGTTGTGGAAGTGGCTTGGTTCCTTCCCTATCTCCCACCTTCCTGCATCCCAGCTCCTGGTACTGAAGGGCCTAATCCAGCCAAAACGCACCAAAGGCAATGTCTGCACAGTCCCAGCTGGCACAGAGCATCCCTCCACCCCTTAAGACGCTCTGGGTCTTGCTCAGCATTTCAGGAATACCTTGGCTGCATACAGCAGCAGTGCAGTGACTGAAAGCCACTGCTTCCACACCCCAGCCATTTGCCCGTGGTTTTGGCTTCCCAAGTCTGGAATTCAGACGCAGAAACCCTATTCCCTAACTGCCCAGCATCTGTTAGCCACACTTATTGTGAGGATGCGGTGACAATCTGTTGCCCTGTCACACGACACCCTTTTACAGTGTCCCAAGGCAGCCATGCCAGGCAGCACCCTGACTCAGCCTCCCTGTGGCTCTGTGTGGGGCTTTAAATCCAGAGGCAGCGGTGGGTCACCCCTGCAGCAACCAGGCCTAGACACAGTCTGGGCTATCTCTCAGCGGGTAGCTTGTGCGCCTCTCCCAGGATGACTGGGCAAACGCTGTCCTTGCAGTGATGAGGTCTGTGCCAGTTGCAGCCGCTTGTCACCATTGCTGCCAGCTGGTGCAAGCCCGTGTCAGGTGGGTGACAGCCAAGACAAACATGCATCATGAGATCATTACATCTCTACTCACACTGCTGGGGAGCTGTCTCCAGCCCTGCGGCTGCCTTGGGAGCCTTGAAGTCAGCTCTGCTGGGCTTTCCAGTGAGGATTTTGGATTGCTTTGTCATCTTCCCTGGGAAAAGAGAAAAAAGAAATAAGAAAAAAAAGAAGCAGAAAAATGTGACTCAAAAGAAAATGTTGACTTGAACCATGCCAAGGTCAGGGTATGATAAAAGCATTGTGTGCAGGGCCCTCTGTATCTGCAAACCTAAGGGTTTTAGTCAAGTCCCAAGGGAATGAAAGCAGAGAGGATTTTTCTGTACTGGTGCAGCTTGTGCTCCTGCATGTAAAATGCCTGAGCTGTGGAAGAAATCAACATGTCTGGTGGGTTCCAGGGCACCCTCCTGAGCATCTGCTTTGTCCTTGCTAGGAGCCTGCCACCTTTACCTACCAGGGCAGAGATGGGTGCTGGGTGAGGGGTGCTGGAAGGCTGCTCGGAGGAGCCTGTTTCCCATCTTGGGATCCAAGAGCAGAAAGCTCTACGGAGGCCAGTGCCACACCAAGAGACAGCACAAGGATGATGGATTAGCCACAGCACCCAGTGAAACCAGTAGCAAAATGGCTATCAACTTCAGGGTCCCTCAACTGCAGCCTACATGTGGACAGGTGAGAAGAAGCAGAGCTTTCAGGCCCCTCCAGAGATGTGCACACTTGCACATAAAGGGTTGGCTGGTCTCTCCTCAGTGCCTTGGCGCTCCCCAGCAGAACTGCTGTGGATTTCGGTGGCATCCACAGAGACACTGCTGGCTGGTCACACCTGAGGACAGAGCAGCTCCTTCTCACTCACTGGTGTTTCTGGTCAGGAGATGAGGATGAGGAGGTGGAGGAGGGCTGCCTTTCCCACATCGGCTCAACGAACTCGCAGAGGGCTTCCTATGCTCCTGGGCCAAAACTTCTCCCTTCACTGAGAGCTTTGAATCCCCTCTCCCACATTAGATTAAAGAGTAGAAAGGAATTTTTAAAGTATGTCCCTAGCTCACTTCTGGTTTATCCTCTGGGTTTCCTTTCTTCTGATGGTACCACAATGCGGCATCTGCTGCGCTGCCAAACGTGGAGGAGAGTGGGCTCCAGCGTGCACAAACAGAGAGCGCGGTGTCTTTGGCAGCTGGTGGAGAAACCGTCTCGGGTTTCCTTTCATTTTAATGGTTCACATACCTCTCTCCCCGTCTGTGTCTGATTTTCAGGGCACGACCTTGATTTTACATCAAACATTCCCTATGCCTCTCCTCATCCCACTGCTGTCTGGCTAGATTACTGATGCTAAAGCTGATCTTTCTATTAAAATGTTTGGGTTTTATTATTTTTCTAACCTAAAGCCCATCTAAAATGCAAAGCCGTGTTCATCCTTTCCTCAAGGGCTCCTGCACTTTGATTCCTCCTCCTCCCTGCCGCTGACAGACAGCTGTGAAGTGCGGAGCATCTGTAGGGGCCGAGGCCAGAGGCAGCCACTGTTCTCTGTACACTTACCAATACCATAGGTAGCTGCTGTGATCCTCCTCTTGTTCATAAATCAGCTCATAAACACCCAACATCTGGAGTACCTCCTGTATCACTGGCAGCTGTTGCAGAATGAATGCTGCTGTTCAAGTCCCACCGACAGAGCAGGCACATCGCTGTTCGTTGGCACCTGAGTGCTGCTTATGAATGAGAACAAGGAACTGCCTGGCCAGGGCTTTTGCAATTGAACATTTGGCACTTGATGAGGATGAGGATCGGGTAATTGGGACATAGATGGTAAACGTGGGTCATTTCATTCCTGTCATAGTTTGCAGCCTGACCCACACTCTAGAAAGCCACATTTTGAGCCCCTGGATGTGACTGGTTTGGACTGTCCTTGCACTGTAATAACAGCTGACCCAAAACCCCAAGACTTAGAGAAGAATTTGTACCTAGGGTCACATATCGGGGCTGCTCCCCCAGTAGTACTGGGAACCAAGGCAGGGTTCTGGACTCATAGCTGTGGGGTCTCTAAACATGAACAAGCCCAGTTCTGAGCTCTCCAGGAAGAAGTGGGGTATGCTGTTGAAAGGTGAAGCCTTCGCAGATGATAACAGAGTGCAGAGTTTGAGCTGAAAATTTGGTGAGAAGACAAAACTGCAACAAGCAAAGGCAGAAACTCTACAAAGCCCAGACTAGATGCGTAGCCCCACTCCCGCTTGGAAAGGGCGTGCAAAGCCGCGCAGTTAGGCGCACAGGCAGGGATGACAGCTGGCGCCATATGTGCACACGCAGTAGCAGGACGAGCCCCCACGCACTGCCACGACCACAGAATAAGCTGTGCCACACTTTATCCCCACGCTGCCTGTGAGAGCCCCACTCAAAGAAGTCTCCACCACCAAACCCCACTGTGAACTCCTCGAGCTCTAACCCACGGGGTGACCTCAGTGAAGTTCAACCCGGTGCGGGCAAGATGTTCTGGGAAGATTCCCCTCCCTGCACCTCAGGGCTCTCGCCTGCTGTCACAGGCCCTTACTAATTGGATACATCTGACCCACCGGTGTCTTTGAAAGTCCTCCAAGGATCTGTTTCAAGAAACACATTTGGTTTCACACTGAATTTACAGAGTGAAAGTTTTACCAGCTGGAGCGGTCTGAACCAAAGCTGGTCTTTCCACAAGGAACAATTCACATATTGAATCCAGACCCCTCCTGGTTTCAGCTTTCCTCTCTGCTTATTCCACTCATTACCTTTGGCGGGGGAAGAGAGTGGAAATTGTGAAGGTCTAAACACAACTGTCTGGGGAGGGAGTTTGTTAAAAGATCAACACATGGGGAGGGAGTTTGTTAAAAGATCGACACGTGAAGATTCTGTTTTCTTGCCCCAAAGTGCTTGCTGTGCCTTGGACAGCTTTTCAATAAACTGCAAGCCAAAAGCAAATCACGATTAAATGAGATGCTCCAAGTGTGAATAGCAAGGTGGCACCTGAAAAAGAACAAAGCAAACAATAATTCTGTCCATCTCAGACTCACCTAAAGCCCCCTGACAGCACAAGGCTTTGGTCAGGAAAGACCTCCTCCTCCACGGACCCTGAACACTTCCCAGAGGAGGCAAAGCAGTGGCATGTCAGTTATTATATACCATAAGGAGACTTAGTAACAGAGCCAGCAACAAAATCTATGCTTCCCAAACCCCAAGGATAATCCCTTATGCCTCCAACCAGGCTCCACCCCCCATCTGTAGGCAGCGTGGTTGTGTGGGGATGGGTATTTTCCATTTGAATTAACTCGGACTTAGTAAAAGCAAAAAGAACGGTGGCTCTTGTGCCTTAGCCCTCACCAGGGTGAGACGAATGACTCAGGTGAGAAAACACTCTTTCATTTGTGTGACTGAGCAACATCCCAAATTTGTGTTTTGCAAATTCTGTACCTGAACGATGTATCTAAGAGAATGGGCTGATTATATAGATTCAAACATCAGGAAACATTCAGACAATGGTCACTCCATTGAAAGAAATTCAACAAGTCCCTGTATGGGCTATAAGTCCCTACAACAACATTAGCTCATTTCTAGATGGAGCTGGTGAAACAGCTAATGATAATGCAGAAGAGTTCGATTAATATTTTTGTTCTGTACTTGAAAAGACAAGGATGATATGTTGAGATGACATAAAGATGATAAAGTGCTCTCCAGAGCATTGCTGAGAAGAATGACAGACAACAGCTGTTAGGGATAAACAATTTTAAATTGCAAACCCCAGATAACTTATACCCTGAAGTCCTTACAGAGCTGTCTGGGAGATGTTTGGCCTACTAGCATTTATTTTTAATAACCCCAGGGGTGCCAGCAAAGTTCCAGTGGACTGGAAAAGGTCTGAGTGTGTGCCAGTGTTTTAAAAAAGGACAGGGTGGAAGTGTCTGACATAACCCCAGACCAAACAACAGAGAAGATAACATGGGATTCAAGTACAACAAAAAATGAAAGAGAGACACCATCGGTGCTGGTTTCATGGAAATCAGGTCTCATTGAATTTTCTGTTGAGTTTATAAATGTGACTGATAACAGTAGCTGCCTGGAGGCAAGGCCTGAGTGAGGCATCACTAACCACCACACAGCACTTCTGGGGGGCAATGACAGTCTTGCAACTCCAGACAACATGTGAAACGGGACAACTTCTGGTGGACCTCTGTGGGGACCTTCTCCAAGCCTGACACTTTCCAGCATCTTACTCCAGTGATTTGGAAAAAAAGACAGAATTTACAGGTGATCATGGGACTGGCAGGGTGCCAGAGCAGGGGAGTTGATGATCCCAGGCTGTGAAGACAATTAGGACGCTGAAGTCAATTAGACAAAATACTCTTCAACAGGATTAAAAAGCCCACGCTGTGCAAGTAGCAAGGAAGATGGCTGTACCTACTGTGTACAGACCTGTGGCCTGAATTTTGCCTTCCTCATGGAAAAGCAGCACAGCATCAGCCTCCAAAACAATGATACCAGAAAAGGACTGATAGGGCCCTTGATGAGAGTGCTGAAGGGGCAGATGTGGTTGTGTCAGGACAACCAAATGAAACCCTGCAGCAAACTGAGGGAGGGAAACAGCTGTCTCCAACCTGAAAAGTGCTTCCCTGAAACCTTGGTCAGTGCCAAGGTGAAAAGGAAGGAGACATCACATGCCCAGAATCACCAGCGTTTCTCAAGGAGGAGCTGCAGCAGCCCCACCACATGGCTGTAAGGAAGCCCTCAGGCTGTGCGGGACAGCCACAGCCCTTGGGACAGCCACCTCTCCGCATTCTCTCCAAAAACTCGTGTGTGAGCTTTGCCTTGGGTTCTCTGCTGCTGGGATGCAAAATCAGCAACTGTGATCCTTCTACACTTCTACCAGCCAGGGCAGCACTTGTGTCTTGAAGGAAAAGGAACCTGAGGAGACAGAAGGGAACATTGCTGCTGTTAACAGTGATCTGTTTTCAGGCTCAAATGTTCTTATTTTCCATTGCAACCATCCTATGGCTGGGGCACAGCTGAGGGCTGCTCCTGGGCACATGCCCTCTCTCCAAGTTTTGCCCAACTTGTAGGGAAGTGATGGAGGAGGGACATGAGGTCAGACCATGTGGCAGTGGGGAAAAATTGTCACTACAGTTAAACAGCCCCATTCAAGGTTTGTTTAGGTGTATCCAACTGGATTGCCCTGGTATCCACTCTCCCCCCTCCATCCCCTGTCCCCACAAAGCTAGTTGAAACTGACTGAATCTCATAGATGCTTCATGAAAGTCATTGCAGTTCCTGTCTTGCATGCAGGCAGCAGCAGGGTCCCACACCGCTCCCCAGGATGGTGCAGGCAGTGCCACCAGTAAATATGGATGGACTCTGCCTCACCCTGCACCCACTGACATGGAGCACATTTTGTAAAGTGCTTTGCACTGCCAACAGCAGCCTGGTTGCTCCTTCAGGTAGGATGGTCTTTGCCCTTGCAGCTGAAAGGAGACTGCCCTGCTGATCTTATTTGTGGTCACCATGCAGAGTTGAGCTAAGCCACTTCATCCCAGCAATCCTCATGCAAAAGGTGTTGCTGGTAGCCATGGGCTGCATCATCCGCAGGCCGAGGGTAACATTTGTTTTCATTTAAACTCAAACAAAAAAAGCCACTGGCTTGAGAAGCTGGAGCAGTGAGGACACCAGAGGCTGACCTGCCAGATGGCAGCTTCACACGGCAGCAAGGACGCTCGCTTGCCAGGGCTGGGAGCCAGCTTTTCGCCAGGGTTTGCACTCCCTGTGCTCGCAGCCAAACTGTGTGTCGGCCCAGCCCGATGGCACGCATGGAAATCACGCAGCACTGGCAAGGCTCGAAACCCCGGCATCTGGAGGAGCTTGGATGGAGGCATCGCTGCCTGGTCCAAGTCTTGCTTGCAGATGATGAAGTATCCAGGAGGAGACCAGGCAGGATTCACAGGGTCAGGCGGTAGGTGATTAATAGGCCATTACCAAAAAGTCAGGATGCCACAGACTGCAAGCTGGAAGGGAAGGGGTGGGGGGGAGCTTGGCTGGTGTGAACCACATATTCTGCTTTTGGGAAAGGAATATTCACACGTGGTTACTTTTGAATACTCTCCTCTGCTGTGCTGGTAACACAGATGTCCCACCGCACAGAGGGCCAAGGAATAAAAGACCCGCGGCCCAAAGGCTCCTGGTCCACAGGGAAGAAAAGGCTGAGGTAAAACTGGCTTCTCCATTTTGCCTGAGACAAAAGGCCTCTAAATCACCCGCCCGTTCCTCCTCATAGAATAGTTCCTTCCCTGACGTTAAAGGCTAGTGTCTGTTTCCTTGTCCTTTATGCTGATCTGATTTTGCTACAGGAGAGAGAAGCTTACCGACCCACCTGCAGCTGGAGCATATCAGTACCAATAACCTAGTGTGTTCTTTTACTACACAGCTTAGAAGAAAGCAGTAGAAAGTGCTTGGTTGTTTGTTTTTTTTAATTTTAGAAGAAAACTCTTCTTTTTTTCCTTTTATGAATGTATCATGTAACTGTTTCTGGGGGTGACGGGAGGATTTTGGTCTGGTGCCTTACTGAAATGCTGTCATGTTTATTAATATTTCTAAATTGGCCCAAGCCCCATGCACATCATTACACAGACAAACAATAAACAATCATACATCTAGCAAATCCGACATCTGCCACAAAGGGCTGGTTATTGTATTGCAGGATTAGATACACACGCTGCCTCTCTCCACGTTCACAGCTCAGCAATATCAAGCCCCTACAAAAGCCCTGGAGACTCCCCGGGCTCCGCTCTATTACCCTGCCTGGCAGATAAACGTGTGCAGGGGAAATCGGTGTAAAGCATTGTGTGAACATGAAAGGACAGGGGGAAACAAACTGCTTGTCATCCCCTGAAATAGCAAGGACTCAAGTAATCAGTGCATCCCACCTGCCCCTGACATCACACCGTGCTCACTGAAATTCAGAGGGAAGAGCAACATGGTGCCGATGGCTATGGGCACCCTGGTGTGGGGACAGGCAGCTCTGAGCAAGCACCTGCTTCCCCTGGGATCAGATCCAGCTAGCGCTTGCCACTGCCACCAAGAAGACAGAAAAGACCCTTCATGACACCAGATGATGTCATCTGTGAGAGAAGAAGGGAACATTCAAGCACAAGGCTCTGCATCAGCAATAAACCTATTAAAAAACCTGCCCAGAGCACAGGCTGGGATTTTAGCATGCCACCCTCACTTTGCTATGACCCCTGAGCTGCAGCCAAGGATGAAGAAAAAGGAAGGAATCGCTACCCTCAGTTTCCAGGAAATCCTTGAGGCCATAAGGAGCAAAGGCCTAAACCAAACACCCTCTTCAGCACAACCCCTTACCTCTGTTTGCACATTGCAGTCGGGGTGTTCCCTATCCACTGGTTGGACCACTTGAAACCCAGGCCAAGTGGATCAAAGCAGTTGCCACCATTGCCCAAAGGAGAGTGCGGCAGTCCTAACACCGACCTCCAGGACAAAACCTCTCATGGCAGCCCAGGAATGACATCTTCATGCTGTCCCCACAGTTCCATGAGCCATTTTGGAGAGCGGTTTGTTCCCTGCCACTCTGCTGGCACAAGGCACGGAGGGGCTGTCAGACTCAAATACTGAAGCCCTGGAGCAGTGAAGCTGTACCACTCTCTTGTCTCTGAGTAAGCAAACATACCCGGTGAGCTCTTCAGGAGATGCCTTTAGACCAGCTTTAAAGGACTTTGAGAAGCGTGTGGGACACTGGGTACTCTCTTAAAGCTTTCTGATATTTCCCTGTAGGATCTCTAGCAAGGCATTTGCTACTTTGCTTGCTCCCACCAAGGGCTGTGTGACAATGACAGTGTTTGGTGCTCCCCTTTGGACCCTGCGAGTCTTAATTCAGTAGAGGCTGTAACCCGTTTCCTGCTATGTAGGCAAACAGTCCTCACCTGTACAAGGAAGGGTAAAGCGACAAATTCTGCTTAGCACAAGAGCTTCCCAATGACATGTGGAAAGAAGTGCTTTGCGATGGTCTGGGGTATGCAAATGAACATTAGCCACTAATCTCTGTTTGTGCTAAAGCAGTCCTCTTGAGGGGAAATGATTTGCATGAAAACCGGATTGTTGCTCTGGCCTTGTTTGCTCATTTGTTGACTTGTTTTCAAGAGAAGGATGCTTAGCTGGTCCATCAGCGCTCTTTGTTAAACAGAGCTTTTTGCAAATTTTTTCCCCTCCCCTTTGTCTAAACAAGGGTATTGATTATACACAGCTCAGTGCCAATTAAAATAAACGATCTGAGCTAGCGGGAGTAGAAAAGCTGGCATAAACTACTGCTGCTCTTTTCCGCTCCTTTCCCAAGCAGCCCCTAGAGGTGCATCCTTGGAAAGCAGATACTTGTTTAGGAAGCAAATGGTCAGGAGTGACGGATTCAGTCCAGAGCTCTGTCCCTGGTGTCTGGCATTCAGCGTGAGGATGCACTTACCCTTCATACTACTTGTTAGGGAACAAAGTACCCAAAGATATTTCCAGGAATCTTGTCATACTAATATGGCCGGGCTTGACAGTGCATTAACTCTGTATTATCTCACCTAAACACATCTAACCTACCAAGATCACTTTGGTTACTGTTGTGGTTTATACCTCAGCGGAAAGCTAGGGCCACAAAGGTCAGAAAACAGAAGCCCCCCTACCTCTTTAAGAGGTGGAGGATGGGCGAACGAAGGGGCTGCAGAGCCAGAGGAAAAAAAACCCAAGGCTTGCAGAGTTGGGATAAGGATAGTTTACTAAACAACAGGGAAAGGTATGAAAACAACTAACTACAGTGCTATTATTATATACAGTGCAAACCTCTCCCCACACTATGTCATTTGAGCCGTGCCCAAACCGATTCAGATTCCCGAACGCAGCACTCCCCGAGCCCAGCACCCCCGAGCACCCCCCTCACCACCTCCTGCCACGCCGATCCCAGAGAGCGAGAGCGAGAGAGAGAGAGAGAGAGAGAAGCCGGAACTCCCACACGCCTGCTCAGACCAGCACTTCCCGTGCCCGGAGCAGGTTCTGATAGGTCCGGAGTCTCCCCCGGAACTGGCACTGCGGCTGCCCAGACCGGGACTTCCCGTGCCTGGGTCCTGAGTCGCCCCTGCAAAGGGGGGGGGGGGCAGCCTGTCGGATCATGATGCAATTGGTATGGAATACTCTCAGGGCTAACATAGCCTGCTGCTGGGCTGAACCCAGGACAGTTACTCATCGCTTAACTCCTTTTCCAAACCTGTCCTTGCAGCTCTGGAGGACAGCCCCAGCTGTGAGCCAAAAGGTGTCATCCTCATACAGAAACTCTATTTGTAGAATATCCAGACTCTTTGAAAGCTGCAAACACTGGACAGCCCAGCAGAAAGCCCTTTCACATGATGAAGGGCCATATTTCTCAAACAAGAGTTTTGAACAGCTCTGAATAAAGACCCAAGGTAATGTCTTGGCCCCATGCCACAGTCTCAGAATACAGAGAGGTTTCACCCCCGAACTCTTTGCCCAGCTTCCTGGATGTCACCCATCCCTGATGGGAAGTCTTTGCAACTCGTCGTTGAGTGCATGCTTTGGTAAACCCACTGGTGCAGCTGAGGATCTGGTAGTGCTTGCTGTGCAAAAGCTCAGCTCTTAGCCAACTGGAAGGCCAGGGACTTCTTTAGTCTGTCTAGTTTTAGGGCTGAGAACAAGTAGGGTAACCCCTGAGCATAAACAGGATTTGTTCAAGATTGCTGCTGTGTGTGTGAAAGTAAATGAGCAGCATGACAACTTAACCCACCTGTGGCATTTTGTCTGCACCCAAAATTTCTACTGGGGGTTCACAGACCCGTTGTTGCAGCAGAGACTTGCCCGCAGTGGGATGGCATTGGCTCACATGCTGAGGCTGCAGTTTAGGGCTTCATTATTATTTTGTTACCATCATAGTTTGTCACCTGCCTTCAGTTTCATAGTTATGCTTTGTCCCTGCTTCCACCTCCTCTCCTTTCCCACTCTTGCTGCAGTAAACCCAAATCCTGTCTGCCTGTGGCTATTAAAGCCCCCTCCCGCTCGCTGATCTTGCTTTTCATTTTTGGAGGAAGAAATGTGAAAAGGCACCTGTATTTTCAGACATGTCCCATGCAAAGATTTTGTAAATGTGTTTTGGAGCATGAGCAGCTTGCTGCTGGTGCCAGTGCCACAACATGAGACTTGTGTACCCATCCTCAGTGACAGTTACTGGCTGTATTCCAGTACCATCCTCCAGGTCCAGGCTTCCTCATTGCAAACACAGAGATCTGCTTCCAACTTCAGGTCAGCCACCCTAAAGAATTTGTCTCCCCTTTACAGATGATGACCATGGTCACCTACAATGTTGGCAGCTGAGCCAAGAACACATCTAAGGCCTTCAAAAGCTTTAGCCTGGTCATGCTTTTCTTCTGCAGCTGCCTTCTTCAGTTGCTTTCCTCCCACCCTGGCCCTGCCTTCCAACTTGGAAGGGCAACAGTCTCTCCCAGAGTTTGTACAAGAGCTGTTGCCACTAAGCACCAGAGGACTTCGGTTTCCTTTGTTTTACTAAGGCCTGCTGTTGTTACAACAACAAAAAACATAGACCAGTTTCTTTGTTTAAAGGTTTTGTTTTGTTTTTTAAAAATCATGCTAGATTTTGTATACCAAGTGCCAGGGAAGAGCAAATACTTACAGCAGCTGTAAACCCAGCTTGTTTGCAAAACAGCCTCTGCCATGGAAGCAGCCTTGTGGCTGTGCCTAAAGCAGTCTGAAGGCCAGCGCTGCCAGAAGCGCAGAACGCCACAACCTTCCCATGTCCAGTGATGCTCCAATCCTTTGCTTGGCTGCACAGCCAGTTGTACCCCACCACCAGAGTTTTATTCCAATTTAAAATTCCTGTAACAGAATCACACTCAATTTGCCACCTTTTTTCCCCCCTCCTCCTTAATAAAGTAAATTAAATTGAAAACTTCTTGCGAGAAGTTTGGGTCCAAGGGTGAGGAAGGTGAGGCAATAAAAAATTCTCTAAAAGCTCGTATCCATCATACTCTGAAAGCTGTGGTGTGTATGGTAGCCGTGCCCTTTGCTCTGGCAGAATTAAGGCAGAGTACTCATTCATCACTGGCTGAGAGCAATTTCATGCTGGGAAATATCCAGGGGAGCGGTGAATCAGCCTGAACATGAGTGTCACTCAGACAGCAAAGAAAAAAGGGAAAAAAGAGTAGATTTGAAAAACGAGTGAGGTTTTGAATGCCACATGTTTGAGATCATTCAAAGTCTTCCAGTAAAGGCCAGGAATAAAAATCACTTCACTCACATATTGAGATTGGCAATGTTATGTCTGAGCTTGACCTCAGGGGTGTCTTCAGAGGCATTAGAGAGGAAACACCAGTAAAGCTCGTTTTGCCTGCCTGAAGTTAGAGGTGTTCGAGGTGACCTGTCCCCCACTGACTGTGGCTCAGATGCAGAGATACTTACATAATATGTGTCTTCACATCAGTGAGTAAATTGCACCAGGGATCACCAGGGATATCTTTCTAAGGGAGGACACCAACTACCGAGTCGTGTCAGCTCTGTACAGGTGTTGCTTGGTAGCATCCTGTGGTGCCAGACCCTTCCTTTAAAATATGGGAGGGGAAATGTACATTTTTTAATGTGTAGTCACTATGTATTATTTAAAATTCATTTTGGTACTGATCTTAATTGCTCCACATGTCTCCCATAAATTGATAAGCCACTCCTTTCTACTGAGCTGAGCATGCACACAAGAAGAGCCACCCATGTGTCAGTCTCAGTCGGGTACAAGCATGTGCTGGCTCCATCTTCTTGTGCAATCAGGAAGCAGAAATACAGCCCCCAGCTTGTGCCAGGGACATAACAAAACCTATCAATTCATAAGGGGATAACAGACACCTTGCATGTACCCAAGGAACACGGGTATGTAAGTCAAGTGGCAGAGAGAAACAGATGGAAATAGCATTCAGTGCTGCATAATGAGAAAGAGACTTTCATTAAAAGTAACGTGCAGGAGGCAAAGAGACAGCATTTGGTGAATAAAGCATTCCTTACAAGCTATTATACCCAGATCTATATTTACAATCAGATAGCAAAGCGCAGAACTAAGCAAGCTCGTGCTAAGAGTTGCACCCACAAGACAGAAAACTCCTGCTCAGGTGAAACTGCCTTCAACCCGCGGCCTCCACTGTACCCCTGCGGTATGACGAATGGCAGGATGCTGAACGAAGCAGAGCCACAGTGGAGTCAGAACAAGCTCCTGTTGGGGGGCTGCAGCAGGGGCAGCAGGCTGGTCAGCACGTCCTTGCTGAAGGCAAGCCACTGTGCTGCTGCCATGTAGGCAAAGCTGCTTGTCCTCAAGTCACTGATGGCTGGCTGACCGCTGACACCCCGGGCAGTGTGAGCACAAGAAGACAGCCCAGCTTCTCTGCTGCTGCTTCGCCTGGCCCTTGGTGCCATGAGCAGGGCAGAGCCACAGGGTCTCTTGGGAGGGATAGCACCCCCTGTGGCATGGGGGTCCTCCTTCCTGCTGGCATCCCAGGAGGTGGGTGCCTTGTTGGGGTCTGAGCTACCAGTGAGACACAAGGGGAGAGTGGTCAAAGTACAGGCTCTGTCAGGCTTATGTCAGGATCACTGTGTCTGCCCATCAGTCTTCATGGGTGTGCCAGGGAAGGTGATGCCTCTCCTCTGGGTGAACCAGGCCTGAGGGGGTTGCAGTCTGTGCTGCCACTTTCTGTCATGCACCTCCCCCTGCACCCAGCATGGCTGTACCCAGCGCTGTTGTGGGCCCATGGGTTACAGAGCTACCATGCTCCCCTCAGCTCTCCATCATTTCTCCCTGCAACATCATCCCACTGAGGCCCTCTCCTAGCTCCCACCAAAGGCAGCAGGAGTTCTTTTCCCTGTCCAGGGCAAGGTGGAGCTCAGGCCCTGAGCAACCTCTGTTATTGCAAATGCTTAGTGGATTTATTTATGCCTGTGGCATAAATAGTTCCTCTTCTCTGTGGGACACGTAACCCCTCTGGAATTCAGTGAGAGGAGATGCAGGCACAGGCACAGGCACAGGCACAGGCGGTCTCCGACATAGCCAGGCACTTGCATGCAGGTACACGCGTGCACGGCCACCCCTGCACAGCTCTGCCAAGGCAGCACCCCTCCACCAGTGGGGTCTGCCATTGCCCACACCTACCAGCTCTGCCCACTGCAAAACACCCAGGGTGCACCCTCCCCATCGCATCACTGCAAGGAAAAAAAAAGGGCGAAGGTGTGGGGGTGTTAGAAAGAAACAACACTCTTTAAACAGGGGTACTATGAAGACTGTGCTGTCCAACTGCGGAAAAGCAGACTTGGAGGGCACCTGTCCTGGTGCAGAGCAAAGTTCTGTCCCTGGACTACCCCACAGTTCAGGGGTCACTGAGCTCCTGCCCCAGGAACATACACCGTCCCCAGGGGCAAAAGGGTGGATGTGCAGCAGGGAGGTGAAGCAGAAGTCTTCAGGAGCCCATGTGCTGAGCAGTTGCCCTCAGAGCAGCCAGAACTGGCACGGGTTTTCCTTGTGCTCCCCCTGCTTGGCACTCCTGATCCTGCTGAGAGCAGGCTTCAGAGCTTTGCTCTGGGTCCCTTCAGTGTCTATGGTGGAAGGACCCAGAGCAGGCTTCAGGGAGGCACCTCAGCATACACGAGCATTAATAACATGGTCTCTGTTGGTACCTGCAGTCAACCAAGGCTGCAAAAATCACAGCAATCTTTTTTTTTTAAACAAGGCGATTTTAACCATCAGGGCCAACAGAACCTCAGCAGATTCGCAGCATGTCCCTGCTCAAGGAAAAATAGCTTTTCTGGATACCTCTCCACCCGGGTTAGTCTCACTACCTGGGGAGAGGAAAGCAAAGCGGAGGTGCAGAAGCTGAGGAGGAGCAGCAAGGTGCTGTGTGCCCTGTCCAGGTTGCTGGTGCTGAGCTGTGCAGACTGGGACCTGGTCCTGCTGCATGGGCAGCCGGCAGGAGCACTGCCTCCAACCCACCTTGTGTCCGTCAAGAAAGCTGAGCCTCTTGGCAAGCCACTGCACACGCCTTGCTGAAAATAGCACTGGATTTGCCAAAACATACACTCAGGGCTTGGATTCAACAATGCTGCATCAGCAGCTCGTAATCGAGTCGACATGGAGCTGATTGTTTATTGAAAAAAAAGAGGAGGGGGAAATCGTTATTTGACCGGGTTCAATAAAGTGCAAACAATCCAGAGGAGAGGGGTTGGGGTTTGGGTTTTGGGGTTTTTTTTCATGACAGGAAATCTTTTTGGTGGACTTGAGACAACTCTGCCCTTGACCTGCTGCTCTTCTGCGTGCATCAGGGGTGGTGGGGTGGGGTGTGAACCCAGGGAAGGACTGGCTCGGTCTGAGCAGGATGCGAGGGAGGAGCAGAGCACTTATTTGTGCAGCACAAGGCATGTATAGGAGCTGTCAGCAAAGAAAGGGAGAGAAAGAAAATATGGAGGGAGGGGAAGAGGAATGCTATAAAATGTAATATGTAAACTGCCAATCATGTCCGTGACGGCTTGTGCTTGGGATATATGGCTTTCATCGTGGCTCTTTATAGGCATTTCTTCCCTCTTTGGCTTGAGCAAAACCAATCCCCCCCAGGGTAGACTACACCGGCTTTCCAGCCTCTGTTCTCTGCCCCAGGTTCCTGGCTGAAGCCAGAGCAATGGTTTTTTTATTTGCTTGTTTTCCTTCAGTTTCATTCTTGGGATTTTAGACTGCCGCCTCCCAGACTGGCAGAGATATTGCTGTCCTTTCCCTCCCGTGCCCACACCAGGCCTCTCTGCAACGCAGCATGGGTACCTCCTCTCCCCTAGAGCAGCCGCCACTGGTGTGAGTGGCTCAGGACTTGCTTTCCAGAGCAGTTGAGTTCTCAGCCCCACCTTGGTCCTTAGAGGCCTCCTGACCACCAGCACTTTGAAAATCGCATGGCCTGGGGCATCTGAAGGTGACACAGGGTTGCAGGGAGATGCTGTCCTCAAGCTTCCTGGCAATGGGAATGCCCTGCAGTAGGTGGTACCTCCCAGTCAAGAGCAGCACCTACACTGATAAGCAGTAGAAACAGGGATTCGCAGATGAACATGGGAGAAGGGTGTAAGAGGGGAGTTGCACACAGAGTAGGGCCCAAACCAGCACCTAGAGTGGGTGAGCTGGGCTTCAGGGCAGGATGAGGACATCCCTGCCTTTCCCTGTGGTGAGGGTGGCTCAGCCTGGGGCAGCTGCTTCCCCCACTGTCCCCAGTATGGTCATGGGTTTTTGTGTACTTTCTACAGCTGCCCATTCCTAGCATAAATACCAGGTTGCTCCAGGGCAGGGAGATGGCAGGATCTGAAAGAGCTCTTCAGGTGGCTGTAGTCTCAGCAGTGTGCCACTTCCAGCACGAAGCTGCTGCGTAGCACCAAGCCAAAGGTGGACAAGAGCTTTCCTTTTATCATGGGGAATGTATTCTTCACCTTATCAACACAGCCCCGGGGCTGCTCCGGCTGTTCCTCTCCAGTAATCAGCTTAATCCTACTCACTGCTAGCCCAGCGGGCTGGACCTCGAAGTGCCTCCTGCATGATGTCACCCTTCATAGGTTTAGCTGCACGTGAGGATGGACACCACCTGCCACTAGCACCGCAGGGGCTGGCCCTCCCAGAAGAACAGCATTTTGTGGAAGCTATCTCCCAGCCCCATGGAAGAATGGGGCTGCCCTGGGCTTGTCATCACTTCTCACTCTACCAGTGCATTGAGAGGTGACTGGTGGGGATTCACCAAATGGTGCATTTCTGCAGTGGTGCCTTTCAGCTCCTGTGTTCCCCTTGTCCCAGAGCAAACAGGATTGCTTGCACCCAGCTCTGGACCCCTAATGAAGGAACACCTTGTGTGGGGAGGTCCTAAGTCGCCTTTCAGCCCATGGTACCCCCATAATGGCAGAGGAAGGAGCAGGAGTCTGCACAGGACTTGGCTGCAGCAGGCAAGGCTGCCCTGAACATCAACCCAGGCACCCTGGGGCCCTGTCACCATGCTGATACAGAACACGCTAGTGACATATTCTAGGCCCAGGAGGATCAAGATGATTTCTCTCACTGCCAAGGCACCTTAAATTAAGACATGTAGCAGAGGGCTAAAGCAATTTACCTGTTAAATTAGTACCTACCTTACAGATACCACTGAGATGCCAGTCAACCGTGCCCCAAGGTATCAGTGGCAGTGGAGTGGCGTGTGGCATGGTCCACCCTACCACTGGTGCCAGGAGCTGTGACTCAGCACTCGCCATTTGAGGCAGTAGTGGATTTTCCAGGAGCCTGAGCAGACATCCTAGGGAGATGATAAACTGTCTCCAAAACAGCACTGTCTGATGTGAGTTTCAGGGTTTCTACTCTAAAGTTCATCCTTGCTTTTCTTAGCTTGGTTAAAAAAATGGGAAAGCTGAGAACTTTGGGGCGTCGCAAGCACCAGGAGTAGCACAGTGCTGGCTCTGAGCTCCTGAAAGTGCTTTTTGGATTGTTTTAATGCAGTATCCCCCCATAAAATTGATGGAAGAGCTCATTGAAAATTAAATAACTTAATTTTCATCGTGTAATTTTGTGGGGGAAAACAACTTCTTAAATAGTGATGACATTTGATGTTATTTGCTCTATACAGCCACCAAAACATTGCAAAATAACCTTCCCCAAGGATATCAGCTGAGTCTGGAGCTTCAAGGCCTTTCTGTCTGAATCTCAGTTCTGCAACTGGACTGCCCTGTGTATTTTTTTTTAATCTTCTGTCACTCTCTTCCATCTAAAGCCCACAGGCTGCAAAGGAGGAGATGAACCCTTTGGGACTTCTGGGTTGTTTTCTCCAAGTCTGCCTGGCAGCTTAGTCACTGCTGGATCTACTGTCTTTTGCCAGCAAGGAACATGCCTGCCTCTGCTAGGACCAACCCAAAGCCAATTACGCAGACAGGCAGCACAATGAAGTAAAATAAAAGAGTACTTTGCATCTATAAAAGAGGGTCAGATGTATACTTACCTAAAGAAACAACTTTTGGAGGAGTTAGCTATCCACAGGCCAAGTTAAACAGGACAGAATCAAAGCTGCCACAGCTCACCAGGGAGAGCTGAGTTTATGAATGACACTTGAGGTGGGGCCTCTCTGAGTCACCAGCTTGTCTTGTTTAACTTGGCCACATTTGTGGATAACCCCCTGTAACTTGGCTCTCTTCAGCAACTTGACACCTTTAAACAACTAACTTTCTTTTGCTAACTTGTCCCCTTCACTTCACTTCAGATTAAATGGTTTTGGTTTGCTACATTTTCTTTTCTTTTGATTTCAGGCACACTAATAAAGTGACAAGACTAATCGCCCAGTGATGATTAAAGCAAGTAAAGCATCCTGGCATGATACAAGGAGGAAAAATGCTTGCATTAAGAACAGGCACCTCGTCCACTATTGTACCCTCAGTTTACAGCACAGAAATGTACCCTTTCCTAAATCAATTGCCAACAGGCCTGAACACACCACACACATGTCAATACCCTCCGTATTCACCTGCGCTGCTTACGAGTAAATGAGGTCTCACAAATCCCTTGGAATGACAGCACATGGCTCACCTTCCCTTTCATGTCTCCCTTTTTAACACATGTGCAATAGGGTATAGCCACCACAGCCCTGATATGAACCCTTAAATGTTCCTCAGAAGGAAAGCCCAGGCTTCCAGGTGAGGCTGGGGGACTCTCAGCTGATCCTGGAAGATATTTGTAAGCCATTTCTCAAAGATGTTTTTTCTCCAACATTCCCATTACCTCACTACACCTCGTTTCCTCAGGCTGTGATGACAGCTTAAGCACACACTCTGTTTTCCCAGCTCCAGGACCAGGGGCAGGTCAGGCCTTTAACACACTATTAGCTCCTGGCCCTGCTCCTCTACCACACTGTTAAGGAACTGCATATCTCCAGTGTGACTCCCAGCTCCTGGTTGCCCACAGTTACCCTCCAGTGTGCTGGCCCTGTGAGCAGGATGCAACCACCATGATCATGGGAGCATCAGGTACCTGCACCCAAATCCCACCCCAGCATTGCAAACCCAGTGAGGAGGAGGAAAGGCCATTCTCCCCCTCGCTATTCAATACTGTCATGGTCACAGAGCTGTGCTGTCATGCCTACATCACCCTGGCTGGCTGGGTATGACTTGATTTCTTCTGGAAAATTTATGGTGTCAGCTTCTCAGGCTGAAGGGCCAGGTAGCTGCCATGTAGGGGACGAAAAGCCTTGGCATTTCAAATGGGCAGCCTCCACATTTCATTACACAATTGGTTTCTGTGCTTTGCAACTTTTAAAGAAAAGAATTGTTGTTCAGTAGCAATGTGGTATCAGCCCCTTGTTGGCAAGTTTCCACTTTAATCATACAGCAGGTACAGTGCTGTGTTTGGGGCAGTTTGGGAGTCTCTCTCTATATGGTGCATACTGAAGTTACAGTCAAACCTGAGGAATTTAGTCTCTAGAAAGTGATTTCCTCGTGGTGCTGTTCTGGAGCTGAAAACTGTCCTAACCAAAGTCAAACTTCAGTTAGAAGTTTAAGTGACAACCTCAGGTCATTTCTAGGCAACTAGATCTGCAGTAGCACACAGCAAGTACACTCCTTATGTCTGCCAGTCCTGGCCAGACACTTCAGCAGGAGCAGCCAGGTTGGCCAGACCAGCCCTCACCTTAGGCTCAAACACCTCAGGTAGATAGCTGCTCCACCTTCTGTCCACTTCCCAGTCCAGATGTTCAAGGCACAGGACACCTGGAGCATCTTCCCCATAGGATGCTTCTGCTATGCAGTTTGGATGTAACCCTCAAAAGCCTTTGGAGAAAATACATTTCATGAATACAAACAGAAATGGCAAAGAATATTTATTTGCTTGGAAGCTTCTGAGCATCTCTAAGTGAGGACCAGGATCCTGCTGTGCTAGGTGATGCGTGTGAACAGCAAAACAGCAATTTCCATTTTGCCCTTTCACAGGAATGAGAATTAGCACAGTCCCTCCACAGTAATTTCCCTGGCATGCTTGAAATGCAGATGTACCGACTTCTCTTTACACTTAGCTTGGGAAATGCTGTTTGTGTCTCCATTTCAGTGACAATTTTGTCCATTTATGTCTTTACTTACTCATCAAATAAATAGAAAAAACCCTCAGTTGTTCTTTCTACCCATCTGTCTGACTGCACTAAGAGAAAAGGTTGCCTGAGTTAAACAAAATATTAAAAAAAGGATTGAACTCTCTAGAGGAAATGTCTCACTACAAAATTCAACTGAGATTAATAAAAGAAAATAAGGATATGTTGTGTTTCTCTGGCATTTGGTAAGAAAGGCAGCCCATTATTTATGATGCGTGTGCTGTGATCTTAATGATCTCAGTGATCCCCTTCTTTGCTTACAGAGTCCCTGGTTTTTTAGATAAGCTGTGTGTTCGTTGGTACACTTAGTAGCCAAAAATACCTTTTCAGACATGCTTTGGAAAGAGAAAAGGATGGAATGGCCTTTTTGTTACAGCTTGATGGATGTCTTTGGCATTTGAAACTGAACAGCAAACAACGTAAATCATGTCAGCAACACAGCCAGGATCCAAACCCCAAATGCACTGGAGCCCTAGACCCAAATATAAGCCTCCCATTGAGAGTGCTTCTCAGAGCTCATTTTGCTGTTAAGCACGGTGGGTGTGAAGAAGTAACGGGTGGTGGGCCTGGCCTAGACGTCACAAGGAGCAAAACACCCTGATCCTGGCAACGACTGAGTGACAAGGCTCTTGAGAGACATGCTAATAGTTCTTGGCTGAGAGACATGCCAGTAGTTCTTGGAATCGATGGCATAGCTCACCATTTTCTGTCCATCTGTCTTTCTGCCTGTAAGCGCTGAACCTGTAGGCTCACTTGAGCCCAGCTTGACCTGGGCCTCAGAGAGCTTAGGTTCCCGTGGGTTTTGGGGAAATATGTCTGCATGGAAAGCACACACATTGCAGCTTGCTAGAGGATAAGGCTGCAGCAGGAGGTGGACATCTGTTTGCTACTGGCAGCTGAAAGATGCAAAGGGTCATGCCTTACTCTTGAGAAGGGGAATTTAGATGGAAACAGCGGAACCTGTTAAATTGCTGGGGTTTTTTAAAGTGCCTGCCATATGGTAAGCGCAGAGGGACAAAGCACATTCTTGCAGCACAAGCAGTGGAGACACCAGGGTGAAGGCAGCCTCATATTCTTGTTACTGCAAACTACTCCTTGCAGGTGCATTTGTATGAGGCAACAGTCCACCCAGCAGAGTCTCTGAGTCGCTACGGTGACTTTGCTGAATCTGCTGCCCTGTTGCACCAAGCTATGTGCTCTCCAGGACACACCAAAAGGTTCCTCAAACACCTGCTAGTCCCAGCCCAGACACGTGTACACCCAGCCTTCAGAGCATGTGGGACATCACCTCTGCAGGATTTTCAATCTACATTTTGCATTTACCTTTGCTAGATGCTAGAAGCACTATTTAAAAAGCACTGAAAGGCTTAATGAAATGGAGGTCTGAGTTTTCAAGAAGACACTAGAGCTATCATGATCTTGACTATAATTGCATTAATAGCAATTGGACCGTTTAACCTGCTGTAATTCGCTAATTGCAAACCTTGTTTCCTCTATAAAAATTTTTGGGGGATTTTAAGACTTCCTGAAGGGCTGTCAGTTCAGCTCAACATCTGCTTTTCTTTCCTTAATTCCAAATAAGCGAGTTGGCTTTATTAATACCTCAGCTGAGGGAACAGGGCGTTCGCTCAGTGCTGGCGGAACGTGGGCTGCCTCGAGCCTGTCTGAAACCGGGAAGGGGTAGAAGAGGGTGAAGGACAGAAGGACAGGTAGTGTTGTCCCCTCCTTTGTCTTCTCCTTCCTTCTTTTTTCTCATTTGCTTGGTCCCTCATGAAGGTGACTGGATCTTACAGCTTGGCTGGGACTCCGTTTGCACATACAAAAATTTATGCATCTACTTGCATAAACATGTGTGTGTGTGTATGTGTGTGCACTCACACATACCTTTGTTTGCTGTGGCCCTACTGCTGTGGTAGAAACAGAGGGTCAACTTCCCCCTTGTCTTGAAGAGACAGAAGTTTTCTGAAATTCATGGAAATAATACCAGAAAATTTTGCCTGCTTTTTAAAACCAAGTTTTGTGCCCATGGAGTTGTAGCCTCCTACCACCATCACCTATGATACGTCGATGCCTCTCCCTCCCTGTGCCCACCCGCCCCCCCCCAAAACCACCTGAAAGGGCATGTCAGAGAGCAGAGGTGAGCTCCCTCTCAGCCTGGGCCATACCTACCATCTCCCCTCGAGACCTTGTCCCAGGAACTGCCACTTTTAGGGTCCTCAGACATGCATTTCTGAGGCAATTAAGTTCAGAAGAATTATCCTCTAACAACAGCAATGCAGATGGGTGGGAGCAGTGGCGTGACACAGATCTTCCATACCAAAGTCAGATCATGTCTCCTGATTCTTTAATGCATTTCAGCACTATTTACTCTGACGTGACACAGCCTGCCAAGATAAGGTATTTTCTGTGAGGTGAGATACGTGCTACCTCCAGAGGACTTTGCACCTCCCTGGAACTTTATGCTCCAAACACCACTACAATACAGCCATTTCTGAGATTTTTAATCATTTTGGTGATATTTTTCACATATCTTGGCTTTTCGATCTCTGGCTGGGCCTAGAAACTCAAGAGCTGAAATACATCAAGAAAAGCCAGTCTCTCTGTTTTATGAGAGATTCACAGTCCAAATTTCCAGACCAAAGAGGGGCAGGTATTTCCGCTACATTATTTTCATAAGCAAAATTAAATATCCATAGGGGATCAGAACCAGTTTTGAGAGAAAAAAAAAATGAGAATAACAAAATATTAAGAAATAAACAAAAGTCTCAGTGGGAGTTTAGGATCTACTTATTTTCTGAAGCCTTCTGTAGCAACTTCACAAAATAGCAGCTGTCCAGCAGCCAAGCCAGTCACCTCGAAAATTTTTAGGTTCAGTGCATAAGGCTTGAACAGTTCCATTTGCTGTCAGCTCTCATGAACAACTGATGACTTTCAGAAGGTCTCCTACCAACAGGCCAGATCCTCATCTGATTAAAATTAAAGTCTGGACAATGAAATCTAGCCAGTTTATAACACCTGAGGTCTTGCTCTCAGCACTCATGCCAATTATTACATAAATGGGCCTTCAATTAAGTAGAAAGTTTTGTTACAAATATAACTGCAGGGACAGAAATAAATGGGCAATATGCTTGAACTAATTTACTATTTTCTTGCAGTAAACACTATCAGATGAAGCGAGGCTCTGCTCTTGGTGAGGTCACTGTCTTTGTATAAGACCTTGATCTACTGCATCAGTAACACTAAAGGTTTCTTTGTAATGATGGATTCAAATGTTTTGATTAATAGTCAATTAATTGCTTCACTCAAAACATATGAGCTGGACATGGGTCCCACCAGCTCTTGTGAGAGCAGCACTGCGCAGCAGCCAGCCTCTGCTCAACCTGTACCAGAAAAACAATTGTACTGGTTAAATTTTCTGCTCCCTTTTGTCCAGTTACAGAGGCTCAAATGTATCCCTTTGATTTCCTAAGGCTTCTTCTGATTTGTTTTTCTTAAAGACTTCTGTTTTGTTTGAGAGAGAAGAAATAAAAAAGGGAGATAAGGAGTGAAGCCTCTAAAAAAGCTGGAGGAATGCAGACATGAACAGTAGGATAGAGTGTGCCCTCTGCAAGTTTGCTGATGATGCCAAGCTGTGTGATCTGATCAACTCACTGGAAGGAAGGGACACCATCCAGAGGGACCAGCACGGGCTTGAAAGGTGGGCCCATGCAAACTGCATGAAGTTCAACAAGACCAAGTGCAAGGTCCTACGCATGGGTTGGGCAATCCCAAGCACAACTACAGGCTGGGCAGAGAATGGACTGAGAACAGCCCTGAAGAGAAGGACTTGGGATTATTGGTTGATGAAAAGTAAAACGTGACCCAGCAATGTGTGCTTGCAGCCCAGAAAGCCACCCACATGCTGGGCTGCATGACCAGCAGGTTAAGGGAGGTTATTCTGCCCCTCTACTCTGCTCTACCACTTGGGAGTACTGTGTCCCGCTCTGGGGTCTTCAGTACAAGAAAGGCATGGAGTTATTGGAGCAAGTCCAGAGGAGGGCCACAAAGATGACCAGAGGGCTGGAGCACCTCTCCTATGAAGACAGGCTGAGAGAGAGTTGGGTGTTCAGCCTGGAGAAGAGAAAGCTCTGCGAAAACCTCACAGCAGCCGTCCAGTACCTGAAGGGACCTACAGGAAAGCTGGGGAAAGGCTGTTTACAAGGGCAGGGAGTGACAGGACAAGGGGAAATGTCCTTAGGATGAAAGAGGGAAGATTTAGATTAGGTATTGGGAAGAAATTCTTCTCTGTGAGGGCAGTGAGGCCCTGGCACAGGCTGCCCAAAGCAGCTGTGGCTGCCCCCTCCCTGGCAGTGTTCAAGGCCAGGCTGGATGGGGCTTTGGGCAACCTGGGCTAGTGGAGGGTGTCCCTTCCCATGGCAGGGCATTTGAACTAGATGATCTCTGAGGTCCCTTCAACAAAAAACAGTCTGTAGTTCTATGATCTACCAGTACAACTATATCCTTGCTATGTTGCTGTTCTTAAATTTCCTTGACTCCTCCAATCCATCTCTATTCTGATCAGGAAAGACTGACTGAATATCACTCAGACAAGGTTTCAGGAAAAAACCAGCATTGTTTGTGGTGAGCTGTCTCATCCTCAGCTCAGTATAAGAGGCATCAGCACTCCAGTGTTCACAGAGGCAGCTGGCCTGTCCCATGCCACGGGGTGCCACCAGGTGCCACCTGCCAGGACGTCCATCCCCTGCAGCCATCTCACTGTGTGTGCTGAGGACACATGTGGAAGGTTTCTATTTATGGATTTCTGGCCCGGAGGCAGAAAGTGCTGCCTAGTGAGCCACTCCAACCACCAGGAAGAGATTGAATTAGGAAAGAAAAGAGAAAAAAAAAAAAAAAGGAAAAAAAACCAACCAGACATTATATTCCTGCTTACTTGCAATCTGATCCCACACTGTGCAGCCTTTGAATTAAGCACCTCTCAGAGAGGCAACTGTCCTATTAGCATAACACGCAGCATTAAAAGATGGGGCTCTTCCCAGGGAATGCTTTATTGTGTGTGTGCGTGCTTCATTTTTAATATTCATGGCCAGCCCTGTTTAGAACATCCTTTTGACAGGGGAGAGGCGCCGAGATAAGCCGTTGGGATAGCGGTTGTCCTGGAAACAGCAAGATCCACTTATTTTTAGCACCGAAGTCATCTAGTTAAACAAACTACATTAAAGGAACATTGTGATTATGACACAACACTAAAAAGACGTGTGGCGTACTTACAGTCACTGGGACAGTGTGACACCCATCTTCGGTTGGACTTCGATGATCTTAAAGGTCTTTTCCAAGCTAAACAAGTTTATGATTCCGTGATTTGGGCTGTGGTTCTGGCTGCCCTGGTTCTGCCTGGCCCCTGTACTGGCAGAGCAGAGTGTGCCCTTTCCTTCTGGGCGATGGCAGAAACGCAGGAACGGCCCAAGCGGGGTGGCAGGGAAATCACAGCGTGTGCCTCCTCTCTGCCAGGCTGCAGCTGCTGCTCTCAGCAAGCGAGTAGGATACCCCTTCAAAAGCAAAAGGTATACTTTTTCAGCTAGGCATGCTACCAGGATTGTATAGATCAGGAGATAGCTGTGAAATACAGGCAAACCAGGGTATAACCGAAGAGCTTTTTCTCTTCATCCTTGCTGTGAGTTGATGGCCTCAGTTAGGCAGTGCTGTTTGGTTATTAAAGCACAGCTTTGACATGCTGTGACACACCACTTCCACAATCTCAGGGGCTATTCTACGCCCCCACTATTGGTTTTGGTGGTAATTAGCAAAGTCTGATGGCCGCAGCAGAGATGTAAGAGCAAGCAGGCACATCCACCTCCATGACTATGGGGGGATGGTGGCCCACACACCCCAGACAATACCCATCAAATCAAGTGTTGCTTGAAACTTTGCTTCCCTGAAGGAGAAAGAAAAGAAGAATGAGTAAAGAGGAATAAAAACTGGAAAGGCTCAAAAGAAAGAAGGGAAGAGCTGGAGGAAATTGGGATGCACCATGGGACAGGTTTCTCCTTGACATGGAGAACAGGCTAACATTTAGCTGAAGGAAGCATGCAGCAAAAGGCATAGAGACAAGGGAAGAACTGGACCCACAGACAGCCCATGTGCATGTATATGGGAGAAATTAGAGGTAGAAAAAAGGATTGCAAGGTGGCTTTGGAATATGCAGCAAGCTTGGTTGCTATCCTCAGTAGCACACACAGTTCTGCAGGTCACATCTACCTGAAGCTGTCCAGTGCCAGTACCCCTTGCCAACGGCAATGGTTCTCCTTACACCAGGGTTGGGGGCAGAGGCGGGCAGAGATAGAAAACCCAAAGCCAGTGCTCTTCCAGATAACATCTCTTAGCCTTTCCTGTGCAGGGTACAAATGGTTTAAAGAAAATCCATCCAAGAAGGATGGGCATGGCCACTCCCTGTGGGTAGAACTGGAGGGGTTCAAGGCTTTGCTGTGGTTGTAATATCTCTAACAACAACAAAAAAAAATAATGTGCGTACCTGGAGTTCACCCTAACCTATTCACAGCTGTGGAAAAATGATTCATGGGAAGTTCAGTGTCTTCCTGGCACTGGTTAAATCTGAGCGGAGAGGCTGTCCTGGGAGTGGTTACTCTAATACAAGTTTCTCCCTCTGTAAACTCCCAAAATAATTCTGAAGAAAAGTCTTTGCTTATTTCTTCAGTATGCTCCTGCCATTGCACTTCTGGCCCATCACTGATGGATGGGAAATGAGGTGACCGCCTGTAAGCAGAGACAGCTGCTAAGGGGGGGTGGGTGTGGGGGGAGAGACACAAGATTTTCTGATCACTGTATACAGCTCCTGGGGGGCTCTGACAACACCCTGTTAACACATAGTACTGTCTTCTTTGGTATTGGTGATGCCAGTAGAGATTAGATTTCGCATTCATCATAGCACTAATGCTGTAGAAAAGGAGACCCCAGTGCTTTAATTTCCTCTGGCTTTTGTAGGATGCTTTGGCTACAGTAATGAACTGGCCATTGTGCAGCTTCACTGTCAGCAGGATGGGCTGCCAGTGGCCGGATGGCATGCTGTGACAGTGTGACTTATCAGTGGCTCTCCTCTGGCTGAAGGAGGTTATCTGTTACTCTGCCCGGAGGAGGCCACCAAATCCTCTCTGTCCTCTGAGTGGTTGCAGGCATATAGCGGTACCTGCACTACCCCTCAGGAGAGGGGTCACAGACCCACCCTGTCACTCACCAGACAGTCAGTGCTGTGGCAAGAACAGTATCCCATAAGTTCCTGCAGTCTTCCTGAGTGCACACCTGAAGCCCCCAGTGCAGAAAGGAAAGGCTGAGTGTTCACAGCCACACATTAATCCAGCAGCTATCTACCCACCAGCTCTGACCTCCTCAGGTACGTTCTGGTACCTATGGGCTAGGCGTTCCTCCTTTTCTCCCTCAAGAATGTGCTTCTGGGTGCAAAAGGCATTAAACAAAGCTAAACCATCACAGATGGTTTGCTATCTCATTTTGTGGCCACAACTATTTGTTATGTTTTCTTTTCTTCTCTTTTTTTTTTCATAACAAATGGTGCTTAATTTAGAACAAGAATTTCTGGGTAATTCCCCTCTCCTCTGCTTTTAGGTACTTTCTCCCCTTTAAATTTTTTGATTTTGCATGCATTGTGCCTTCTTTTTCTCCTTGTGTGACTCATCTATTTTTCCGTTCTGAGAGAGGGAGCTGAGGGAAGGAAACAAACATGGAAATGAGGGGGAAAAGAAAGCACCCTCCCCAGCATTTTTTATTGATTTGAACTCACACAATATATTTTCTGATTTTCTTAATTAAAACCCCAGTAAACTATATTACTCATGTTTTTTAAGCCATTTCCTATAGACTCTTCCCCTCCTACTTTTGCTGCCTTAAGCCAAACAACTGACGTGCACTGATGCTCAGCTTTGCTCGGTTCTGGCTGTGACTGTGCAGGGGGGGCCAAGGCCAGCAGAGCGCCCTGTGTTTGACATCATGCCCAGGAGCCAGCCCGGTCCCAGGTGTTGCTGTGCCCAGTGGGGCTTTTTTGGCTCCCAAAAGCCATGTGAGATGGTGGTAACTGTCAGTCACGAGTACCCACAGCTGGAGTGCAACCCCTGACCTGTAAGTCGCTGGTCAATCCATTAAGCTGTGATTTCCTCCTACAGTTAATATTTTTAGTATCTCAGCTTTTGAGTCAAGATGATTGTGTTAGCTCCAACTCATAAACAGCAGGGTGAGCAAGGAGCTGTATTTACCCTTTCCATGGACTTGGGTGGGGACATGGTGGAGCACAGTGGATGGATACACTCTGTTACCTGGCCCTCTAACCTAACTCCATTTACACAGAAACAAACAACAAGCAAACATTGCTTGTTGCTGAATGCTTGAAAAGAAGGAAGGATTCTTTCTGATGGTATCTTGTGTCTTTATGTGGCGCATCAGACATAAAAGCATCTAGAAGGGAGTGCACAAGCTCTTTCAAATCTGCCTGTGGAGGAACTGTCTCCAGAAGCCTTGATTTTACTCTGGCATTTACAACAGGAATGCACAGTACTGTCATGTCCTGTTTTCTTTGATGACTGGAGGTGAAGTGAGAAAGGTAAACCAGGCATGCACATGGACACTTTGATGGCTGGGATATTACCACATTACCTTGGGAGGGAAGCTTCCTTGCTGATGAAAATCTGCCATTCTTCAAAGGACCACTGCTGCTTTCCAGTAGGTAAGAGTACTGGCTAGCCAGGGTGGGGGAAAAAAACACACCTGACACTCCCAACACAGAGGGCATCCCACCCCTGCATACATGTCTTGCCAACCCAAGGCCACAGGAGGAGAGAGAAGGAGGAAGGAAGAGAAGACACCTGTCTTGCACCCTCAAAGCAGCAATAGTGCTCTTTTGAACCACTGTTGTTCAGGTGGCAACAGGAGAGCTGCTGGTCACAGCCACATGCTCCAGCCCCTGCGTGATGGTGGGTGCCATGGCAAGCTGCTGTCAGGAGCCAGGAAATTTGCCACCCCACGAGAAAACAAACATAAGGAATGAGAATCACCACTTCAGGAGCCCTAGCACGATGGAGTTTCTCCCAACCATATGGGAGAAATTACTTTTTCATGCCAACAGCAGTCCAAAGACACGAATCTTTCAGTGGATCACAGAGCAAACTTTTGTCTGACTTCTGTTATATTTTAATTCTAGACTTCAAAAAATGAAAGGCACTTCCCTCCTTGCTAACGTATTTC
The DNA here is from genome assembly GCA_022605575.1 of Laterallus jamaicensis coturniculus. NCBI lineage: Eukaryota > Metazoa > Chordata > Aves > Gruiformes > Rallidae > Laterallus > Laterallus jamaicensis. The sequence continues at coordinate 48,671,859 of JAKCOX010000001.1, forward strand.
CTTTACATTTAAGTAGAACTAAAGACTGCTGACACTAAGTATATGAAGGAAGGAAAATAGGTCCTCCCTTCCCCAAAACCCCCTCCTACTCATTTTGCGGCCCAGAAATTCCTCTCTGAAAAACTCAGGTTAACTTTCCTTAATCCTCACATTCCGGTGTACATTTACAGTTCGAGTAGTACTGGAGCAGAATGACTAAAAAAAGCAAGCCAAAAGCCACCAAATACATACATGTATGTATGCAAGAGTGCGCCTATAGCTGTATCACTCTCTGCAAAAGATACCGCCTTTCAGATTACCCAGAAACTGGTCAAATGCCTGGAAAATATTCTTTCCAAGTTTTCAGACTGGCCTCTGAAACTGCACAAACAAATCTTGTCCCATTGGAGTCAGTGGAATAATTCGTGTTTGGCTTGGACTCAGTCTGCCACATGCACATGAACTTGTACGTGCAGATACTTGTCTGAGTCTGCGAGCCAGGTAGATAACTGTATAAATTTCTTACTTGCGTGCAGTCCCGTCCAGCTGGCCCATGGCGCTTGCGTAGGCTGGACAGGCAGACAGAATCGCTCTATATGCTCTTGCTTTTCCTGCCCCGTTTAGCCAAAAGTTCACTCTTGCAGGCGTGCTGGACTGCACTGCTCTCACGGGATTGAAGCGTGCAGTCACGTCATCTGCATTCATCACAGGAGGGAGGCAATAGCCAAATATTTGCCCCTAAGGGCCCAGCTCAACTCTGAACTATGCTTTGGGTTGGTTTCCAGGATGAGCACTCAGGGCAACTGCAGGGGGGCCTTGGGTCAGGGCGATTGCAGGGGGCCTTGGGTCTTGCAAGGTCACATGAAAATAAGGCAGGGAGCAGGCCAGTGCAGCCAAAGTAAAGGCTGGGACTACAAGCTCATGGCTTGGATCTTGCCCAGGGTCACCCAAGGAACTGCTTGCCCCTTGTTACTCCCCATTAATTGCCTCGAGGTCAGGAAGCCTGTGCTATTAGGCAGTGATTTGGGGGAAGAACTTGCTTCATAAATGGGGCTGGGGCTTTGTTAACCCACTAAAGCTCAGCCGTGCATGAATGCATCTCAGGAGGTTTACAGTGTGATCCAGAGCATCTCTGAGAGCACCGATGCACCAGAGCTACTTCAGGAACACTGCTATCCTCAACCAGCAGGAAAACAGGAGGTTTTACGGGGAAGAAAGAGAGAATAAAATCTATGTGATTAAGGAAAAGCCCCTTTGGGGATAGTTGTGAGGGTCAAGCTCCTGATGGGGTGAAAGAGGAGGGGAACAGCAGGCAAAGATTATCACATGCTAACAGGGGAGAGAATAAAGGAAGCAAAACCTGTAAAATTGCAGCAGTCAAAATAGGTATTTGTTGGACTTTGATTTTAAGTGGCTAGATTTGCCTGTTGTCTCTTTCCGGCTTCTTGTAAGCTCCCATGACATGGATCGATGGAGACACGGAGGATTAACTTGCAGACAACCCGTTGCAAACTTCAGCCACTCCGTAACTGTTTAAGCAGATAAGTCTGTTTTTATGCAGGGCAACTGGTGGGGAAAATGTGTCACCATTTTCTTTCCTGCTTCCTTTCAGTGGTAAGATGAGAAGCAAGAACACTTCAGACCCTGAGAGCTCAGCTTCCCTTCCCCCTGCACCAGGGGTGCCTGGGTCACCCCCACAAATGCCAAAAGCTCTTGCTAGGCAGCAGCAGGAAACCAAAGGCATCTCCCAAAGTCACAAAAGCTGATCTTTACCTGCTTCAGGGCAAAGAGGGAAGGCAATTAAAGCAATTCAAGCCTTTCTGCTGTCAGAGACAGGCAGCTGAGTGCTTTATGTGGCAGCCAGTTCCTTGGATTTATATTGTACGCATAGCAAGACAGTATGTTAGTCTTGTTTGTTTTACTGGGCTTTGCCACACTGGGAGTGCAACTACGAGGCAACAAGTAAACTTCCCCAGATCCCATCCTAAACTAAGCATAAGTTCTGGGATACAGTCTGGAGTGCATCTGGAGAGCAGGGCAAAGTGAATTGTTCTTACGTGATACAAAACCCCACTCGGCAACCTAGGTGGCTTTTCCCTGGGTTATCAGGAGCAAACTCATTTGTTCCCTTCAGTCTCCTGGGGAAATCAGCAGATCAGCTTCACACAGATTTAGGTTCCTCTCTGGCAGGAGCCCAGCTGTGCCACCAAGACATGGCAGGCAGCAGAGCCCAGTGCTCTGTCCACGCAGGAGGATGGTAAGGTAGTGGGAAACCCTTCCCGGTCAGATCAGAGCTTTGTGTCACAGCAACTGGGTGTGCCAGTGCTGAGGATGGTGAGGGCAGGCCCGCCACAGTGCCACAGCTGCCCTTGGGGAAGAGCAGGGAGTGAAGAAACCAGCAACAGCCCTTGGGCTGCTCCAGCCTGGTAGCCCCAGTGTCTTCTGTGTCACAGCAGCCAAAGCAGTCAAAAGGGCCCCCTGAGTCTCATTTTGTCGGGAAGAAGGAAAGGGCAGTTGCAGTCCCCTGGGTTCTCCTGGAGTTGCTGTCGCTAGCCCTCATCACGTTCCCAGCACAAGGGCACGGGGTAAGAAGGGAAGAAGGGCCACTTGATCTCACCTCTAGTTGCCATGAGGAACTAGAGTGGATGGCTGGCATGGATTGTAACACAAGGTAGTGAAAAAACAGCTTTGAGTCACCTCCACAAACTTTTTTTTGCGTTTGAAGCAAGAGAATGGAGCAACATCAGACTCTGTGTGCCCAGCCTGTTGCCTTGTTAGCTCATGGTATAGCAAGTCTAGAGACTCAGTAATCTGTTTGCCATGCATATTTTGCAGCAGGAACATAATTTAATTCCCTTTAAGGAGATCAAAACCAGGAAGCATTTAAGTAGGACTTCCTGCCCAGTGTGAAATACAAATTCTTTTCATCATGGAAAGCTAACTGAGCTTAAACAATAGTATAATGAAACTGGTTATGCAATGAAGTTGTAGCAGATCAAAGCTGATTTTGGCTTTTAATTAAGATAACAAGGTACCTGGATTAAGGAAGCTAGTGGTAACCCACTGCCTAACTGCTTAAAGAAACACAAACACTTCCCCATTAATGTGGTGCCTGCACAGAAGAAAACGAGGCAGCATAAGAATTTGCCAGTACTTACAGTGAGGAGTTGAAACTGGGAAACATCCTACTTTAATTTATCAAGAGTGGGCACCATTTCCTCAAGAAGGCAGAAGATGTCATGAATCCTACTAAATATTAGCCCCTCACCCATCCATCTCTTCTGCTCACTTCTGCTGGACATCCCTTTAAGTACGTGTCTTTGTGTGTATTGCTAGGTTCCCTCTGCACAAAACCCCTGTTGTTCGTCTCCCACCCATGGGGCTATCTAAAATTCACAGTCTTGTAGGTCATTCCACTAAGGAAGAAAAGTCAGTGCAAGGCTTCGGTAGATTTTTGGAAGCAGCTTTGTTTATTTACTAAGGAGACACAAACTCCTGTGTGACACAGCAGGAGTCAAGCCACAGGAGAGGATATCTCTGTTCCAAATTTCCCCTGTGGTTTTGGCCAAACCCCCCACCCAAAAGTTCTGTCGCTCTGGGCTTTTCTTAGGGCCACACACTGTGCTTGCTCCGGCGTCCGCCTTTGGTTCTACGCCCGCTCCATACTTCTCTTCCTGAGCTGCCTGGCTTTACACCCACACTCACCTCTTCCCAAAACAGCTCTGTGCCAAAGCTCCCCTTCCCAGATCCTGAGCACTCCCGAGGAAAACAAACGAGCTCGTTGTTTGGGCAGAGACCTCTGTGCAGGGTGGAGGTTTCAAGCCAGTCATTATTTTGCTGCCTGCTTTCCCAAGCTGATTGCCGGGGCTTTTTAAAGGAAAAATCTGAGAATGGGGGTTAATCTGGGGTCTGCCTTATTAGTAAAGCCATAAAGCCTTTCAGAACAGCCCTACAGAGCAGAGCGGGGCTGAAGCCAGAAGGTTTCTGTAGAGGCTTGGATTATTTATAGGACTGTGTTAGGATTGAATATTGGTGCATGGCTGTTGGAGATGAAAGGGAGTTTAGCCTGGCTGACACCACAGGACTGTTTAAGGGTTTTATCTCCCCTGCAAGGTTGCATGCACCATCCATACATTTCAGTAGTGGGCGTATGGCTCCTAATAACCTTGAAACGATGGTTCATTAAGCCTGTAGGAATGTTATCATTTTCCATAAAATTTGATAGGATTTTCCAGGACCTGTGATGCTTCAGTGTAATGCATTCTTGGCTATCAACAGACATCCAGGGCCCCAGGAGAATGCTCCACAGAAACTATAAAAAGGTTTAAACATGCATTTTGATTTACAGCAATGGCGAGTTCCTCCCATGGTGTGATTGGGGTGGGGATTCAGAACGTATTTCTGGGCTACATTCAATTTCCATGCTCCCTTTCCCAATTACTTTTGAAATCATGTTGTTCACTCAGCCTGAACTGTAGTTTAGCCCATGCTCATACCACCACACAGCAGAGATTCACGCAGGAACACTGCGCTGCCATCCAGCGAGACCTGGACAGGCTGGAAAGCTGGGCAGGGAGAAACCTAATGAAGTTCAACAAAAGCAAGTGTAAAGTCTTGCACCTGGGGAGGAACAACTGCATGTATCAGTACAGGCTGGGGGTTGACCTGCTGGAGAGGAGCTCTGTGGAGAAGGACCTGGGGGTCCTGGTTGATGATAGGTTGGCCATGAGCCAGCAGTGTGCCCTGGTGGATAAGAGAGCCAATGGGATCCTGGGGTGCATCTGGAGGAGTGTGGCCCGCAGGTCTAAGGAGGTGATCCTGCCCCTCTACTCTGCCCTGGTCAGGCCCCACCTGGAGTACTGTGTCCAGTTCTGGGCTCCCTGGTATAAAAAGGACAGGGATCTCCTGGAGAGAGTCCAGAGAAGGGCTGCGAAGATGATTAAGGGCCTGGAACATTTATCCTATGGGGAAAGGCTGAGAGAGCTGGGGCTGTTCAGCCTGGAGAAAAGAAGACTGAGGGGGGACCTAATCAATGTTTATAAATATCTTAAGTATGGGGTGCAGGGGGAATTGGCCAGCCCCTTTTCAGTGGTCTGTGGAGACAGGACAAGGAGCAATGGCTGCAAATTGGAGCACAGGAAGTTCCGCACCAACATGTGGAGGAACTTTTTCCCAGTGAGGGTGACAGAGCCCTGGGACAGGCTGCCCAGGGAGGTGGTGGAGTCTCCTGCTCTGGGGATATTCAAGACCCGTCTGGACGCCTATCTGTGCAGTATGAGCTAGGGAGCTGCTTTGGCAGGGGAGTTGGACCCAATGATCTCTCGAGGTCCCTTCCAACCCCTACAACTCTGTGATTCTGTGATTCTGTGATTCTGTGAAAGGGACTGTTGTCAGAAAAATCTGCTTCAGAGCTTGGATGCATATGTCATCATCTTGATTAATTTAACTACCTTAGTTGAGGAAAAAACAGGCTTGTCCCTCTTAAACTAACTCACAGATATTTTAGGAAAGACAGGACTGTCATGTCCTTAGAGCTTGGTCTGCAACCACACCCTGACCTCTGTCACTGCATGAAGGTACTCCAGCACATTTGCCTCGCCCATCCTTGGTGCAAGCGCTGAACCCTTATTAGTGCAGGATGTGCCTGGGAGGGGAGCTAGGCTGTCTGCTCCTGCCCCGTCCTGGGAAGAGCAGCTCTCTACCATCTTTTAAATTCCACTCAGTCTTTCTGAGCGAACATGGGGCTTATTCACAGCCTGATTTGTAGTCTGCTTAAGTCAGTGTGAGCCTTGCAGTGAGCTTGGGATCTGGTGCTTACAGACCCAGCAGCAGCAATTCGTGACTGAAGTCTCCTGTTTAATCCCAGGCAGTTGGCAGGGGCACACCAACACTCCCTATTTCTCACTGGTGATCTGCGAGCACCTTTCATCTTGAAAAGACAGAGCAATCTATAAATTTTCCAGGACTGCAGTCCTTGTGCTAAGAGTCTCAGTAAAAAGCAGCTGCAGTGCTGGTTTAGGCAGTAGGGATATTTATCGTCTCAGGTTAAGTATGGGGAACTCCTGCAATACTATTCTCAACCCTAGGTATCCCAGGATGCAGACCTTTTCCTCACAACCTGAAGGGAGTCTTTGGAAAGTTGATCTGTGTCGTATCTTAGAAACAGTCTGCAGAACAAGCAGCTCAGTGCCATTTCACTGAGGACTTTTCTCCCTCTCCCTTTCTTGAGCCACAGCCTGGCAATTTACCCATTTCCAGCAGTGTACCAACGGGCAGCTCCCCTCCAGCCTCTGCATTGGGTCATATGGTATCATCACCTGCACCCAAAAGCAGCAGGGGCTGACACTGAATCACTGGCTGAAAGGTTTGTATCTTACTGTCATTTCTTTGCATCTTCTAGGCATGCTTGTTCTGTCCCTTACTAATGAAGTTTTGCGGTTTATTGCTGCAAAGCATTCACCCTGGGAGGGAGTGGGGGGGAAAGGCCCAAAAGAAAAAGACTGATCCAAGCCGAAAACATCACAGCCAAGCAAGAGAGATGTTTTTAAACATCCCCAAAGCAACATCTTTGTGTTGGTGAATAACAGGACTTCCAGAAATCCGGGTGCCTTTGTGCAAACCCTTTTGAATAAGCAAATCACAGATCAATACAGGCCACAGTGTGCATTACTCATTAGCATGCTGGGATCTGGGAGTGCAGAGATGATATCAAACACCAGGCCCCCCTCTTTCCCCTGAACAGAGCCTACTGATAGGGCAGTGTGTGCTGCCAACAGTGAGTCATTCATCACCCTGTCCTCGTTTCACAACAGCGTGATTCAGTGTTTGCAAAGGAAAGTCCTGACTGCAAACAACATTACCCTCATTCAGCTGCCGTTAGCCTATGCAACATACAGCATAGATTGTGCTCTGCACAGTATTTGCCAGGACAGTAAATCAGCCGAGGTAGAGCATCCCCCAGTAATGCGTGGAAACCAAGGGCAGCCTGGAGGAGGGCTGTGCTGTGGAGCTATTGCCCGTGGTATGTCAGACACTGATCCTCTCCGCACTGCCTCTGAGTTAGGCCCAGTGGTGAGGCCCAGCTGAGCTCGGGGCCTGCTAAGGTCCAGGATGAAACTGGAACAAAAGTTTCAAGCCATTAGATGAATTTTGTAACTGCCAGCCCTACCAATTCAACCTGGGGAGAGGGAGTAAATTGAGCAGCGCTACATCCTTCCTGCCTCTTCAGTTTCCAGCAGCTGCAATGCTGTGACTGCAGGCTGACAGTTTTGCTGATAAGGCAGAAAGCAGAGTGAACTCACCTTGCTTTTCCCTAACCATGTTAGCATCCTCCTGCCAGCAAGGCTGAAAACTAGTTTTTGTCTGAGCAGTGCACTCAAGAGTCTCTCAGGGTGCAGATACACTGATCAAAGAGATGCCTCTGTAAGGGGGGAAGGTCAGCTCTACAGGATCAGCAGAACTGGTGTGATTTAGCTATGCTTAAACTGACACGAGCTGTAGGAAGTCAGAAAGGGATGAGGAGATGCAGGCAGTCTCCCCTGTGCACGGTTCCTTAGGCTGAGCGAACATTTAGCCCCTAGTCAGTTTTCTGATCCTCCTCAAGACAATCTACTACCCTGCTTGCTGTTTCCACAATTCTCCCATTGGTTTTCCTACAGCCAGAGTGTCAGGCAGCAAAGCAATTTGGGTAAGTGTGGCTTACTCCCACCCGGGCTATGCACAAACCCTATATTTCATTTGAAAGGTAATTTGAAAGTCAGAGTAAAATGTGGTCTAATAAGTAATTAATTAGTAACAATACTTCATACCTTTCCTATTTCCCCTTTTTTCCCAAGAAAGAGTAATAAATGGCCTTTTAATTTAGAGATACATCCAAAGCATGTATAAATCAGCAGAGTCCCACTGACATCTGTAGTGCTTTGTCAATCTACACAAGCTGCAGATAAAGCCTTTAATGTTCCCACGAAGCAGAGTTATCAGGCTCCTTGCGGGCCTGTATGAGTTAACTGGAAGAGCTTTCCAGCATAGTCATCCATCACTTGGCTATCTACAATCACCAGCGTGCAGGTAAATCACTAGGGTTCTGCTACCAGATGTTAAAAAGGCAGTTGACCTTCTTGTATATTCCACACATGAAAAGAGCTCAGTAAATTATTTGACTTTTAAACAACAATATTCAACAATTTACTACAGAGCCCACGAACTGGATGAGGTGTTAACCTGGACATCCTGACCAAATTCCAGCTGGGTTAATTATAGGTTGCCTGTATGTTCCCCCCTGTTTCAATTGTGACACTATTTGATGTTATTTTTTTGCTTTTCCCCCTAAAGATTGCACCGGAATCCTGCTGTTGCTGTGTTGCACACCAAAAGTGTATACATTAAAACCATAGATGAAAGATCTCTGTATGCCGAGTTTTAAAAGCTCTCATAAATGCAGTCTTTATGAGCAAAGGAGCTCTAATGCATGGATACGATTGCTTTTATTGCTTTTATTGATGTTGTTATTGTTCCTGCTGTTTCAGATACTATTTACTACTGCTGCTTTTTCTTGCCAAGTCCTGAAATACAGATTTGGATTAGCATTAAAATCAGAGCCTGCATTTACCCAGAGTAATGCGGCGTTCAGATTTTGGGTTGCGATTCAGATCAAATTTTAAGGCAAAACCATTAATGGCAAATCCATATTGAGATTACAGTGTGAATTTCCCAAATGTCATAGGCAAGAATTGCTGCTGGAGCTGTGAGTAAGGCTTATGTCAAGTCAGGATTAGATCAGAAGCAAATCAAAACCAAGGAGGAGAAAGACAGACAAGGCAAATAACTGCAGTGCTGGAAAATCATATGAATACTACGGAGGGACTTGCCATGTAAAATGTAACCAGTAAGTGCTGTGTTGGTTGTGGCTGTTCTGTAGAGGGCATTAACTAGTCATTCTACACATGGCTGTCTTGGCCGCTAACTTTTATGTATAGTTTTCTCTGAGTACCTGCCCTACTTCTGTGTGTCCCAAAGAGTTCATATTCTTGGCTCACAATAAGAAACATCAAAAGGCAGAAGCAAAATGAGGAGCAGCGTTCCCTTTGCTAAGGGCACACGCTGTGGCTGCAAGGTTAGGCTGTGGGCGAGACCTGAAGCGAAGGAAATTCCAGCTCCGGTGAATTATCAGGTGAGCAAACTGTCTTGCCAAGGAGAAATGCCTGTGACCTGCCAATCATACTGCTCAGCTGATTTAAGGGACTAAAGCTATCAAAGACTTTTCACCCAGCTTAAGGGACATTCTGTACACTTCAGTGCAAAGACAGCACATTAAAGGATAAGAAGAAGAGCTAAAGTTTTATCAAGATCTGTGGTCTATGGTAAACTTACAAGAAGGAATAATAAGGAGCACAGGGCAAAATTCTGCCTTGTGGAGTGAGGAATGGACCTCTTATGAATACCCTACTTACTTCACCAGGAATATCCTACTTATCAATACAACCTGGGCAAGGTCGATTTTAACCTCAGAGTATCTACTCAACAAATGAATTTCATGTTACTTAGCTACCCACACTCTACCTGTCACCTGTATTACTTGGGTACATCATTAACCTTGCACATTTTCAGACCTAGCCTGATCCACAGAGGGACTGAAGCAGTGCTAGCTGACAAAGTTTGCTTGGTCCTTACTCCTTGTTGAGCTTATGCGACCTGCTTCAGTCCCAGTACGGGCGGGGAGCCAGTGGGACAGTTTCCCCCAGCCACACAGGGCTCCTTACAGTATGTTTAATATCACACAGGATTAAATTTTGTCTTGGGCTGCTTTTCTGTAAATCAGTGTTAGTTCAGGGGCAGGAGAGCTGTATGATAGATACCTGTCCCCCTCCAAGGGGATGCAAGTCATCATTTCTTCCACGTAAGCCACCAGGCAGCTATCAGCTTGAAGCATCCTTCAGGGTGTACAGGACTACACCAGAACACTGGCTGATACAGAGCCAGGCTTGTTTTTCTTACACAGCACCTATCACCAGAAAGTCCAGCTCCCATAGTCGTTACAATAACTCAGACCACAACAGAGTCATATAAGTCATGTGGCTAGCACCAACAATATAACCCACATAACCTATCAATCACCAGTCTTTCTCATCCATCCAGCTCAGTTTCTTTTCTAATCTCTAATAAAAAGCCAGCTGTTAAAGTGCATGTGGCCCATATCCAGCAGGAAAGGGTTTACCTTCTGCTCCTTCTGCACTAAAAGAAAGTGCCCCAGCACTGTACACAAGCCTGTAAGTGTGAAGAGAAGAATTCAGATGCTGTTCATCCATGAGGATGGCCATGACATTGAATGTGTCCTTTGCTGCAGTGGAGAGTTTGCATTCAGCTGGTAGTGGTGCTGCATCTCAGTTTTATCTAATTATATCCTAGAAAGTGAGTTATTTGCCACATATTTACATAACCGCCCCTCCTGCTCTCTTCCTACATCTGTAGAAGCCCCTCTGTCATTTGGCCAGAGAGGCACCAGTTTGTTAATCTAGTTTCATGGTCTGATAGACCTGGACAGTGATCAGTTTGCTTCCAAGGCATTTATGTAAGAGGGAAGAGAGCTTTGATCCTCATTGGCAATTCAAGCTAATAGGATTGCTCTTCTTATGCCTCAACCAGATTGTCACAGTACCCTCATGTGATAGTCTGCAGTAAATCCCATTCCCCAAAATTTAAGCCCGTGGCCTCTAGATGCAAAGCCATTACCTTTGTGACAATTAATAGGTTGACAATCCCATCCCCCTTCATGCAAAATTCAGAACAAAAGCACATTTGCAAGGTGTAGACCCTCTCCAAGGTTGTGTAAATACCCTGAGTGATGAGGTGATGGAATATTTGAATGACCACTGCAAAGAGACAAATTGGGGTATTTTATCTAAATGCCAGGAAGAGGGATTAGCAATATACCTTAATCCACATGACATGAGGTGAAGATGGGAGCAGGGAGTGGGGCAAGACCATGATTTAAAACCACCCAGATACAGGGAGCTTCATATGCAAAACTTTCTTGCCTGAAGGGAACAGAAGTACCACTGTTCCCCAGGTGGCCTGAGGGAGGCCACCTCCACCAGCTCAGTGTCCTTCCGGTGTGAGAACCTCCCTTCTCTCACACATGCTTCTTTCACTCTGTGCTCTGCCGACAAGGAGGGTGCAGCACACCAAATTGCAAGGCCCTTTGGAGACCATGTGAAGGGAAGGTCTCAGAACATCTCATTGCTCAGCAGGACTGTGGGATTCACAGACACTAAACGATTCAAAACGAAGAGTATTGGATGGGACATAATGGAGGGAGGCTGGGAGGGAACATTATGCAAATATTCAATTTATTTCTTAATCAAGATATAAAAAGGCACTTGTCCTGAGCACCTGGACATCTTTGCCCAGGGAGTTCCGTGCGGACATCTCAGCCCCTTGGGAAAAGGTGGCACCCAAAATCCAAATGAGAGCTTTGGCTACACCATATGCCTGGGCTGGCTCCTGCCAGTCCTCCATCCTGACTCTTCTCCTGTTTTCAAAGCTCAGCCTTCCAGAGCCACACAAAAGAAAGTGTATTTTCATGTCAGCATGTTCCTCTAAACATTCAATTACCCTGTCAAATACCAAACACCTCTTCTTTATGGGAAATTCCTCTGGCAGGCTCCACCTCTTCCTCCTGCCAACTGCTCTTTGCTTTGTCCTTTTAAAGTGGGGCTGGAGGCAACAGTTTCTGCCCTTACTTGTTAGCAAAGGCAATTATGACCACCTTCTGTGAGCAATTACCCATTTCTATCTGGTTCCTACAAAAAAAAAACAAACCCTAAATTTTATACAATTACAGGCTACCTGGCAACTCTCATGCTGCTGGGATGCACAGCAGAGCACTCAACGCAAGCCATGTTTCAGGCAGTTAAGTGCTGTGTATATTACTTTTTGTTTTCTCTTAGACAAGTGGTGTGACCTGCAGTGTACAGTGACAGCTTAAGGGCTGGAAGAGCTGCCTTCTTCCTCCCTTCCTCCTACCTCACCCTCTCAGGAAAACCATACCAGGGCCCTGAGCAAGCAGTATGGCTGTGCCAGTGCAGACTGGGAGAAAAAGAGTCCTGTTGCAGTGCAAGGTATAACAGGAAGGCCACTGGACTACACTTCTCTCAGGACCCCAAGCACTGCTGGGCTGTGTCATGGACATGGACTAATGAACCTTTCTCTGTACCCCGCTGTGTTACATGATACTGGTGCATTCAAAATCCAATTCAGTTCCCCATTTTTAGGCAGGAAATAGCATTCTTTAGGACATACAAAGTATTCACGTGTGGATTTTTATAGTGAGAGCAACAACTGAAACATCATTTCTTTAAGCTTGCAAGTTCAACGCAGCCTAAGTGAACTGTGGCTTCCCACGCAGCTATGAAGTACCTGCCTTCCGGGGCCTCCAAGTTGGTCTCACACCTAACTCAGTTAGGCATGTATCACATTAAGGTTAGTGATCCTGAAGCACTTTGCAAAATGCCCAACGGCCCCCTTTCTCAACAGTAAAGGACTGAATTTGGTGACTGAGTTCAAACATACAGCTGATCTAAGGTGTTGGACACAGCACATTGTTTCTTGTTCTTGGTATGGTGCTTTGTGATGCCTCCTGCAAAACAGCAATTGTGTAGTTATTAAAGATACCAGACCTGACTCTGCTCTCAGCCTGCACGTGTCTGTGGTGAGCACAAAATGCTGTGACCACTGACCCAAGGCCACAGCTCACAGACTCAGTTGATTTTATACGTGGTTTCTACGGAGAAGAGTTTAGTGAAAGGCATGAATACTGAGCCCAAGTCCCTGGTATAACAGGACAATCTCACTGAAATTAATGCATTACATAGATGGAAAGCTGACCTAAAATCAGAATTGAACTGTACATCAGAATGGAACTCAAGCAAGCAGAAGCAATAGCAGCTTAAGTTGCCAGTGTGCCAAAATGGTGTCCTATTCATTCCACACATCTGCTGTTTACACCAGGTCTTTGTGGTTAAATACAGCCCTGCAAAGGACAAAGATTATGGTACTCATACAAATGCCCCTTTGGCATCGAGAGTTGTGTACACATTAGGAACAAACCAACCACTCTGTGGAGGGAACATTTTTCTGCAGGCTGTATTATCCAGAAAACAAATCAAGTTGCTCTGTGAGCAGCCGAACTGACATAATCCAGTTTCATAGAGATTAATGCCTTGTGGCCATACTTGTTCACTGCAGTAACCACTGGACCCCTCTCTCAGCTTCTCTTTGATCGTTCACACCTCCAGAACACTTCCATTCCCCCTCCCCACTCATGCATCTGAGTCCGAGCCCATTTGCAGCATCTTGCAGGGTACCCCAACATCTGAGAGGCCACAGGCAACACGTGCATCCATTGATCCCAGCACTGCCTGTTGACAGGATAAGCCCTGACCACATCCAGTCACCAAGCAGAACTGAATAGATGGTGCTGAAATCACACTCCAGCTTTTCCCTCACCAAAAGCACTCACTTAAAGTGTGCCACAGGATACTCGGTGCTTCAGGATAACCATCAGTTTCCACAAAACTTGTAGGAATGTAATGCTCTTTTGATCTCTACCCACACGTCAAATCTGTTGCCTCCAATGGGCTCAATGTTTCCTGTGGGAAGGGTGGAAGTTCGAGACACACAAATGCATGGAGAAAAATGCAATCGCACAGGCCTTGCTTCCTTAGGGAAGCAGGCAAAACCAAAAAAAAGCTGCATATTTAGCTGACAGAACCCCAAGTATGAGGACATACATCATCAGAGAGTATGACCTTGTAGGATTAGTTGCATGTGTGATGGAAATCCCTATCAGAACATACAAAGGATCAGAAATTGGCCCGCGTTCTCTTTTTCACTCCAGAGAGACAAATTCACACAATCACAGGGGTTGGAAGGGACCTCGAGAGATCATCGGGTCCAACCCCCCTGCCAAAGCAGCTCCCTAGCTCATACTGCACAGATAGGCGTCCAGACAGGTCTTGAATATCTCCAGAGAAGGAGACTCCACCACCTCCCTGGGCAGCCTGTCCCAGGGCTCTGGCACCCTCACTGTGAAGAAGTTGGTGCGGAACTTCCTGTGCTCCAATTTGCAGCCATTGCCCCTTGTCCTATCCCCACAGACCACTGAAAAGGGGCAGGCCAATTCCCCCTGCACCCCATACTTAAGATATTTATAAACTTTAATAAGGTGCCCCCTTGGTTTTCTTTTCTCCAGGCTGAACAGCCCCAGCTCACTCAGCCTTTCCTCACAGGGGAGATGCTCCAGGCCTTTAAACATCTTTGTAGCCCTCCTCTGGACTCTTTCCAGGAGCTCCCTGTCTTTTTTATACCAGGGAACCCAGAACTGGACACAAAAATTCTCCAGGTTTTGAGCAGACACATCATACAAAACTATAAATTAACAATTTTGCATTGCCTCCCACGCCCAGAGAATTTGTAGATACTTAAGTAGGAGATACCCTCTGAAATCAGTCACTCGGTGCCGTGCTTCGAAAGTAATTTCTCCCTGTCCCCCACCAGTCCTCACTTTTCTCTCTGAGCTTTTGTTACTGACTGTTGCATTTGTTGCGCTGCCGCCCTTGAAAAAACATCTAGATGCAAGAGCATCCTGCAGCCCTGAATTCCAAGGGTTACAATGACAGCGCTGCCTGCAGCAGTATTTCCTTTTCTACGTTCTGCATTTGCCAGCTGTTAACTTCATCAGGATCCTATGTTGTGTGAGAGCCTTAAAAAAAAGGCGGGGGGGGGGGGTGGGGGGCAGATCTGTTTTCTCCATAGCCTTTGTGGGAAGGCTGTCAGGCTAGATTGGACCCTGAAAAACAGTGAATACAATGGGGTGCCACGACATGGCAGGCAGGGCAGAGAATAATTCAGCTGTAATGTCCAAAGACCGCTCCCAGCTCAGGAACTATCACTAGTCACCTCTGGCTTTTTAATGTCAGAGGGAGTAGAAATCACCTCCTCTTCTCTGAAATAATAATCACTTGTCTTAAATATCAATGGTACTGGAAAAGCTGTGTCAGGCCCAAAGTTGCTGGGCTGGATTTCACTGCCCTCCCGAGACAATAGCGGATCTATAGAACACCCTGAGCCTTACACGCCTGCGGGATGACTCACCTCACAGCTGTCCCTCCTACCCAGGCACAGAACTGATAGCTTTGACCTTTTGCTCGTGGAAGAAATGATAGGGAAGAAAGGTCCTCCACATCTTTGGGATGAACTGCAGTGTCACTTTACCAGGGGGTAGCAAAGCTCTGGAACAATTTGGGATAGGAAGTGAGGAAGGACTATGCATTGACTGAGATGGCAGGTGACATTTTGAAAAGGCAGAAGAGGATTAAGCCAACTGGAAAAGGGACAGGATGCAGGCATAAAGAGATCTGTAATGTCATACACACTCTGGCACACTTTTCCTGCAGCACATTTTAAAGTTGGAGAGTTCCTCCCATGTCCCCTGTCCTGGAGCACTGGCTCCTTGGGGAGCATCCCAGTTACAGTAACCTCCATCCTCCCGTACACCTCTACTATTTTCCTATCTAGCTGTGCCCTAAAGCTGACTTTGCTTCACAGCAGGAGAGCAGATAGAGGCTGTGCAGCTGTAAATATGGCATGAGTTGCATTAGGATCCAAGATCCATCGCATTTTCCCATCATAGCAGCTAAAGGGTTTCAGATGGAAGGTAAGTTCTCAAAAGGCTTTTGCTCTGCATGACGGTGTTGGTACAACTCCAGACTACTTTTTGTGAGAGCAGAGTTAGGGCAAGGCTGAGCACTTCTGAAAACCCTTCCCCAATGCAGTAAAAGGATCCTATGAACAGAGCCATCTAATTAATAAATCTAGTGTCATTTAATTACAGATAATCCTTTTACTGAGAACACAGCCATCACAGAATGATTCCTCGCAGCTGCCAGAGTCCCTAGGCTACCAGTATTATGCAGCCTTCCAAGGTGGGAGATCCACAACTATTAACTGCAGATCTGCTCCCTGCCAGCTCTCCTGGATTTGATGCGGATCACATGTCAGCACACAGTAGTGGTCTTGTTAAATTAACCAGAGGACACATCCAGTGTTTATGCCAAGGCACATGATGGGCTGGTATCGAGAGTTGACTGCAGAGCATCCTGCCTCCCATTCCACTTCTCAGCGGTTGCTTTGTGGAATGCCTGTCACTAGCTCCCCAAAGAAAACATTTCCTGTTTTCCAGCATCTGCAACCACTCCAAAAAGAAAATCAGCACTAGAACACCATTTGCACTTTGGCAGCACAAAAGTGCATGCCTCTATTTTGGCATCTCTGTTTTCTGGAGAGCTTTTTGCCAGGCAAAGGTTCTATGAGGCAATGCAGATGTCTGCAGGTGGAATGAGGAGCATGGTTTCCTGACCACCAGGAGCCACACGTATGGAAATGGAGTCCACATTGAAGCAGAGGGAGCAGGTACAGGCTGACTGCCCTTTCTGTCGATGCAGGAGTGGAGGTATAGGGTCCATGAAGCATCCATGACCATGTAAGAGTGGGGGCCTCTCATCTCCAAAGTGTCCTGTCCACCAGCTGGTCTAGAACGTCACAAGATCCACTGCTTTCCACAAATTTTTCCTGGCCAAATCTGTGTAGATAAGCCAGTGTACCCTTAGTTCTCAGCTTGTGTCAGTGTCATTAATAGTGCCAACTCCAATGGAGACGAGAGGGGCCATCATGAGGGAGAGATCTGATCCCCACACCTCCAGCATCTTCCCTGAAAGGGCAAATAGTGAAAATAGCTGTTCTCACAAAAGCAGGTAAGTGGAGTAACGTCCCGACTTCCAAATACCTAAGTGGTCTCAGTAGGAACAGAACTTGCTTCTGCTCAATAAGGCTCCATTCTCAAATCTGTGAAAGTGCATATCTCTCCTCAGGGGTCTGGGCTTTTTATTATTTATCTGGACAACAGCTAGCTTTTAGCAGCCTTTACTTTGTGGGATTATTTCATATGATGTGAAAAGATGCACATTTTAAACATAAAGCCCCACCATTCACACCAAAGTCACACAGAGACATCTGAGGAGTAAAATATGCCCCCCACCAAGTATTCAGCCTTTCTCATCTGTTCTTCGTCCCTGTCCTCTGCTGACACAACAATAAGCAAAGTTTCCCATCCTCCCAGTTTGGGAGGATGCAAATGCACAGTTTACTCTTTTATACTAATATTACTCAGCTTGTTCTGATCCTTGGGTTCAGTCAAGCCTCATCATACAACTGGACCTGAGCTGGCTGGGAAGAAGAGTGTCCTTCTGCTACCTTCACCTTGCCCCAAGTGCCCCAAGTGCCTGGGCATGTAGGAGTAA
Source organism: Laterallus jamaicensis coturniculus (assembly GCA_022605575.1). Classification (NCBI taxonomy): domain Eukaryota; kingdom Metazoa; phylum Chordata; class Aves; order Gruiformes; family Rallidae; genus Laterallus; species Laterallus jamaicensis. The sequence continues at coordinate 48,689,192 of JAKCOX010000001.1, forward strand.
GTCCTGGCCGCAGTCTTAGCTGTCTCTCCAAAGAGATGGGCAGTGCTTAACTCCCAGCCCCATGTCATGGATTCAGACCCAGGCTGCTGGGCAAGACTCTCAATCGGTGTCCCTGCAACAAGTCAGTGACAGCCACTGTGTTCGTGGCTGCTCTGGGAACAGTTCCAGGTTTTCAGGAGTAGCCCCAGCCTGTGGTCTTACCTATCAGTGGCATTGCTAGGCTCGAACTCAAGCAACAGGAAATTAAAAACTAGCTCTAAAAATAGGAGGTTCCAGCTAGCTAATGCAGCAACACCTGCTAGGAAGAGTTAAGACCAGAGCTGCAGCCCCCTAATTCTGAATTCTCCTGTATTTTGCTGTTGCCATTTCCTGTCCGAGCACCACCACAAACAGCACCACACGCTGCTCTTCTGCCCTTCTGCTGTGCAGAGGGGAAAGCCCCAGGAGGGTGGATGTCAGATCCTGCAAATACAAGCAAGAGGGATGAGCAGCCCACATAGCCTCCCCATCTTCACAGGGAGCAGGGACAGAGGGCAGAGGAGGAAGGAAGGTTAAGGAGGGTATAATGAAGCATTAAATATCACTTTCTGGATCTCTGCTTGGCAGGGATTCATCTGCCCCTGTTTCTAAGCCCTGAGTTCCTGGGGAAGGCTAGATATGAGGAGGCTGGAGGAAGTACAGCTGAACTGGTGGGAGCAAAATTTACACCACCTACCACAGACTCCTGTGCCCCATGCAGAAGTCAGCGACTCTACAGAGCTCCCAGCAGGTGGGAAAACTGGGCCTCAGCACCTGGCCCACCAAGTTCCCCGAAGATAGGTGTGAAATGATAGTGTTTAATAACCTGTCTGGGTTATCACATAAAATATTCAGGGTGAGCTGTACTGAAGAGGTCCACCAGCCCCCTGAGACCCTTGGCACAGCACAGCCCTCTCCCCTTGCCCAGGATGACTGAACTTCTACCTTGCTTTCCTCTAGGCAGTGGGAGAGAGGATGATCTTCACCACCCTGCACTTATCACCTTAATGAATAAGGGAAGGAGCAAAGATACTTAGTGCAAGGAAGCACTCTGTTGCAGTCCTTATGCTGGGGCTCTGTATGACTGTTGCTAAAGCAAAGAAGAGTAAATCCATCCAGTGGGAATTACTGGGTGAAATACCGTGGATCTGAATTACAGCACCAGTCATCCCAGACAGCAAAGCTGGAATTGGAATGGTCTTGGGACAAGCTTGGTCCACCACAACCACAAGGAAGTGGTTAGTTCAGACAGGTCTCCAGAGCATCCACCACCAGTCCAAGGCCACTAAATGCTCCCTGGGGCTCTGTAACAAGCTTGAGACCAACAGCAATGAACAAAAGCCACAGCTTTTGTGTGTCACAGGAAAGAGCAGTAGCAATTGCAGGCACACCCAGTGTCCTCAGTCCCCACTGTAAAACTCACAGATGAGCTGTGGAAATTGGCCAGGCCTCACATTACAAAGAGAACAAGCTAAAATCTAGTGTTACCTCCCCGTTTCACTTGAAGGGGTAATTGCGGAGGTCAGTTTAACCCCAGACTGAACAAGATACCCAAGACAGGACAATGTAGGGGCTGTCCTGTCACTACAACAGCCTTCTCCTCAGCTTTAGCCACTCTTCTGAGCTTCTGCTGATGAGGAAATGAGACCTGGGAACCAAACTGTCCTATCAGTTGTGGAAAAAAATAAAAGTCTTCCACAGCTTTTTCTTTGCCTTCCTTTCTGGCCTTTGGATGAGTAAGCCTCTGAGAGAGGCCTGTTTATTTGCCAAGGAATTGGGGAGTTTTGTGCCTCCCTTTATTCTTATGAAAAGATAACAACCTCTTGGTGGGAAGATAGAAGCCTTGCCAAGAAATATGTTTGGGCCACTCTCCAGAGGCAATGACAGTTAGAGGCAAACAGATTTCTCTAGAGAATGAAAGGGTAGATGGAGCTATGTGACCCTGGACTTCAGTTTAGGCTTGGCAAATTCTTTGGAACTATGAATCTGTGTTGTAAGCAAGGGTGTTTTCTACCCATTTGACCCCCAAGAAGAAATCAGAAGCACAGGCACCCAGGCATGCAATGGGGTATGCCTGAAAGGCATCACTCTATTTCATATACACGTTCTCAGCTGGAATGAAATTAGGTAGCTCAGGCACTCCCATTCCTGGCAGCGTGGCTTCAAGCCAGATGTACAACCCATGGAGAAAGTCCTTGGTGCTTGGCTATCACTGAACTCCACACTGCTGTGACTACCAAGTAGTTCATACATGACCTCTATGCATCTGCATGAGCAGCAGGCACACCTTTGTGCTGCAGCACAGCCACAGCTTGCTGCCTCAGTACTCAGCCCCACAGTCATCCTGGCCTGGTGGCATTCACAGGGCACCTAACCCAGGCAGGCTGTGGTTTCTGCTGCTCCTTCACATCTTCAGGAGGTCCTGCTCAGAGTGTTGTCCCAGCTGTCTCTCTGTGGAGAGCAAGATCCCAGCTCAGGCTCCACCTCTGGGAGCATGTGTTGCTCTGAGATTCACGAATTGCTCTCCCAAAGGGACCATGAACTCGTATTAAATGGGGAGAGGCATCTGTTTCCCTATCAGCACTCAGGTTGACATTTTTAGTCCTGGCAGTTTCCGAAGTGCAGCTGAGAGCATAGGTAATCACAATGGACAATGCTGCTCTCTTTAACAGACCATGACCTGGGCCGCTTCCTGGAGAAGCATATGGCTCGGCAAACTTTTGCTTCCAGGGATCCCCAGAGATCACAGAGAGCTGCTGGAAATGTCAGTCATCCCCTGAAATTCAGCCTCTAGGCTTCACCACAGGAAGTGAAGTTATTTTGCTCAGCTCTGCAGCTCCTCACGCATCGTTATTCAGCAATTTCATATGGAAGTACAGGACAGTTCCTGCCAGACTTACCCCCTGCCTTTGGCCAAAGGACGAAGGTCAAGCAAATAATATCAGGTTTGTGACACATATATGTGTGACACGTAATCAACAGAGTAAGTGTAAGGACAGTATTCTGAGAGATCGGGGCTGCCTCTGCTCCTCACCAATTCCATTCACTTACAACCTACTTTGAAAACTTTACAAGCCCTCAGCAGCCACGGATCAGTTACCTAAACTGTTTTCTGAACTTTTCTTGTTATCTTTGGACAGCTGGGTCTGTGAAATTGCCTATTAACAGTTTGCAGAGCAATTTAGCTAATCTCAGACGAGTATGTGGGAATCTAATGGCCAGATAGAACAGCCTGACAGATCAATAAGGCACATTCCAACTCTGCAGAGTCTAGACTTCCTGAGGAGGGGTGGCAGGATTTTTATAGCAAAGTAGCCAAAAAGTTATGCATGTCTTTGTGTGAAAGGGAAAGGAGAGGAGCAGGGAAGAGATGATTTATTCAGCCAGAAAATGTTTTGAAGAACCTGAAGAAGTTTTGTTCAGGATCAAGACATTCTAGAGAGCCCATTATAAATGCTTCTGCTCTCTAATTTCAGTGGAACTATACTTCTATGAAGCTAAGAGGTTTTCCAGATCCAGGTTGGGTGGGTATATGAAACTGGATGTACACGTGCATAGGCCTGTGTTGCAAGCACATAAGCATGCCTGCCACAGTGTTGGGAGCTTACTGCACATACAGATAATAGCATTTGGATCCACTGAGGTCCAACAAAAGGTTTTCACAGTTGTGTGTTTCTGACCACTGTGTGCTCAGGTACCTGACAATTCTGAGGCAACTGATGGATACCATAACACATTTCCAGCCACATCTTTTGTCACTCCACTGCCTATTCTAGCAGTGTGGCTGCTGTCAGAGATTGTGCCCATTTCTGTAAATAAACTCCGATAAGGGCCTAGCCCCCAGCTGCTGTAAGGGAAGACTGGGCAGCGGTGCTAATTTACAGCAGCTGAGAATTCGTCTCAGTGTCTCCCAGCCCAAAACAAGACCCTATAAAAAGAGAGTTTCTCCAGTTCAGCTGTGGTGCAAAAAGCCCTGTTCTTGTAAGAGAGGACTATTCAGGCAGCTTGCAGTAGTGATGCTCCTGCTAACGTGCCTAGGAGACGATAGCATGGCTATGCTTCAGCCGTCTCCCCCCAGCCTCGCCCCTGCAGTCCAGGTGCAGCTGACCCTGACATGCTAGTGATAATTCTGGTAACACTTTGGCATACGTGGATTTGCTCTGTCCAGCCCTCAAAAAATGAGTCTGAGAAATCCTTTACACACACAGAAAGCTCTCCTCCCAGCAGACACCAGAAGGCTGTATCTTCCTCTTAATGTTTTCTTTGCCTCCCTCTCTTGTTCTTGTCATATTTGCCCAGTAGGTCTTAAGCAGAGGTTTACCACAATGTTCAGGAGAAGATATTGACGCTGCTTTGCTACAGAAAATCCTGGCTCCTATTCTGCCTCTGAAAAACATGGTTTGGTCTGTCTCTACCTCAGCACAAATCACTTCCTTGCTTTGCTTCTGCAGAGTCTGTACAGCTTCATTCTTTACCCTCCAAGTCACTCAGTATACACTTAGCAGCAGGGATGAAAGAGGCTTCAGGAAATAGCATGCTGAGATGTGAGGCCTCCCAGGCCTCCAATCAGCCCCCCTGAAGGGGAAAAGCCTAGGGCTAAAGACCAAATTCTAATTATAACAACAGATCTGCAGTCATTCCCAATTACGTCAAGCTCTTCAATGAGGAATTAAGCAAGTTATAAAATGGGTGCACTATCTTATTCTTCCCTTCTTCATGGCGACATCTGAACAAGATGTGAAGGGAACATTAAAGTGGCACATGAATGACAGAGGAAAACAGTATCAGTGTGATAGACACATCCTTTCTTGCTTCACATGCATGATTTACTACTGAATTACACTAGGTTTAGACTACAGTAATGCCTCAGATTGCAGTGGGGATAATTCTTAAATGAAGCCAACAAAAACCTGACAAAATCTGATGCTTGAATTCACGAAGCTGCAAAGATCACATTGCAAAGTAAAAGATTTCAAGCTTGAGAACAAGGATGACGAGTCACTGATTATGTTGCCAGTAAGCATCATGGGTTGGCCACTTTGCATCTTTGTATCAAAACCAAGGAACTTGTTAATAAATGATAAAATCATAGTTGTAACTTCCAGGCTGAGAGTTTATGAAACTCACAAAAAATAGTACCACAGAGGTGAAACAGGACAGATTGTAATTGCATGAGCTCAATAGCCGTTCCTCCACAAGACTTTGCTAGCACTTTCACATCTGTACATCTTGGTGTGCAGCTCTGTAAGCTATCTGTACATGGGCGATACCTCCCTCCCTGTGGCCTGATTCCTTCACCTCCTTCTCTGTTTTGCAGTGAATTCCATCTGTGCAAAGTGGGTGGCATTTTACACTTACTTCACTTTCTCTTCCATCAGGTGTAAATGGCTGCAGGAAGTACAAAACAGAGTGGAGCTGTGGGGAAAAATAAGAAAAATAGCCTGTGAGAAAGTTATTTCTTTCCATAAAAGCTGCTTCTTGCATTGTAGCTGGAATATGACTGAGAAAACGTCATAGGAATACTCCTACTAGTTCAATATATATTTGTACAGTATCTAGTAGAGTAGTAACAAATAGTATTTTTCAAACTGTACCCAAAAGAAGCCCTGAATGTGATTTGCAAAGTGATATTAAGGAGATTCAGAAAGGCAGGGAATTCAGACTGAGGAAAATTTCTCACACATGAGCAAACAACAGAGCACAGGATTACAATGGAAAAAATTGTACTACTTTAACTGCAATAGCAACAGCAAATTGCAAAGGACAGAACACTTTACTTTACATACATCAAATCTTTTTGCAGTTAACCTCTCCTATCAACTGCCAATTGAAGGGATTAGTCACCTCTGCTCAAATACTCATTTCACATAATCTTCCCTCTCAGGCAGTTCTTACCATGCAAAGTATTTCACAGAGCTGTGCGACAGAAAACACGAGTTTTCAGTGAAACATTCTTTTTTTTTCTTTTCTTTTCTTTGTTTTTTGGCGGCTCAGAATGTCTGAAAAGGCCATTAAAGCATTTCTTCTTCATCTCTCCAGTGGGAGCAGACAAACCGTGACAACATTCTATCTGTTGTAACACCAGGATACCGAACACCTTACTCAACCTGCACGCCTGAGTGACTGCGATATCCAAGGGCTCACACAGCTCCACTCAAATCAGCAGGATCATTCAGACTGCAAAATGCCTGAGTCAGAATCTGGCCTGTTGAGGCTGTGCTGTCCTCTAGCATCATCTGCCCTCCCTCTCCCAGGTACAGGGTACATCCATGGGTGTAATTCTTCCCTCTGCTTCCTCTTTTTCTGTCAACAACAGAAATGCCTAATGGATCTCCACACTATCAAAGGCTCTGAGATGCTTCTGGCTTGAAATAGGGGCAGATTCTTTCACTGCGGTGCAACTTCAAGGGTCTTTAAAACATTTCTTATCCAGACAAGAGGTTGCAATGGGTAAGCTACTGGGGGGTAAGAGGCTCCTGTGACAGCTTAATCAAACTGAAACCTGCCCTTCTTTCCCAGGAGACTCAGAGGAATTACAAGGTGGATTCAGTATTTTGTCAATTAATTGTTCCCCAGAGGCAGCTTATTAGGCAAGGGGCTTCTGTGTGCATATAAACACTGCAAAATATGCGGTGTCAGGACTCCTGTGCCTGCAGAGATCCACCTGCCTGCACCCAGGTGGCATGTATGATGGGTCACACCATGAGAGAGGCACCTCCGCACACCTTCCTGCCCCCAGTGGGTGACCCACACAGCCAGGAACACTGCACACCCCTGCAATCCTAATCTTTGCAGGAAATAAAAAAGAAAAATATTAAGGTACTTACCTACAAAAACAACACAGGACCAGATTTATCTTTCAGGCTTGCATTGTCTATAATTTAAAGCCAAACTGTTCAGTCTGACAGCTTGCATATATATCACAGGTCATTTAATTTTAACCACTTTTCCCTGCACTGAACCCAAGAGCTTGTGTATTCAAAAGGCAGTTCAGTCTTGATCTAAAGCCATCAAAACATGGAGAATCCATCACATTCATTAATCATCTTCTCTGTTAAAAATGTGAGCTTTCTGTCAGGTGCATTGATTTGGCTTTGATTCACAGCCATTGTTTCTCATTTTGTCTTGTTTTGCCAGGATGAGTAACCCTTTAGGGTCTGCCATTTTATCCCTGTGAAGTTACTTATAAATTTTAATTCAGGCACTATTCCATCTCCTTTCTGACAATCTAACCTCTGAGTCTCTCCCTACAAGGCATTTCTTCAGGACTATGAATCATTTTGTAACTACTTTCTCCACACCAGTATTTTTCAACATGAATTTTAAAGCATGGGTACCAAAAGTGTACACTTTTTGGTTTGGGTTTCCTGCATGTTGAGAGATACGAAGTACACTCCCCTCTTTCCTCTGTTCTCATCAACCAAATCATGTTTGAGCTTTTCTATTCTTTCACTTCAGACTGAGTTCAGGCTCACTGGCACAGAGAAACTCAACTCACCTGCTGCCCTTCTGGAATTACTGGCATAAAATTAGCCTTTGGCCAGTTTCCTGGGAGACTTTCAGCATCCTGGAACTGCTTGGCAGAACTACCAGTGGGCTCATGATCCCTGCAGGCAGGTCCTTCACAGCCATGGACCATAACTTCTCTGGAGATATGGGTATAGATATTTCTCTCTTTCTTAAAGGTTACTCAACAGTCACTCTGCTTACTAATGGAAAGTATTTTCTGTCCTCATTTAAAATGAGAATATAAATTATTTGTTTCTAACTGCAAAACAGAAATATTCCAATGCATCTGCCTTTTCCCATCACTGACAATTTCCTCATCCTCACCTAATCATGTATCCCAGAGGCTCTCTTCTTTCTCTAAGCACAAAATGTTTTGGTTTTAATTCTCTTTTTTTCCTGCTATCTTTAGCTTCCCTGAGTAGTTTCCTACATTTCATGCCTCTCAGTTACTATTTCTTGCAGTCTCTCCCTTTTCTCTACTTGTTATGCACCTGGGAGAAGAAAATACTTCTATGTATTACATTCACTGCGCTTCTCATCCAGCATTTGAGGTCATTAACATGTTCTGGGTTTTAAAATGTGAACTTTTTCGGACACAGGGAGTTAGGACTGAAGAATACTCACTCTGCTTACAGGACTACGGAGGCTATAAACTGCATCAGTGACTGATTACCAATATTTTGGTTCTTTTGTTATTTAGTTGCAATACTGTTTACTGTTTTGTAACAGTTTAATGTTGAATAAGTTTACATTACAGCTCAGTATTTTCATTTTTCCTCAGCTCAACTTTGACTTTCCAAAATAGTTAAGTCTATTTGAAGATGCAGGTCTGCCATTTTTGGTTGCACCATGTGATAATGCCCAATTACCCGTGGGCCAAAACAAACTTGCCACACTTGCCAAAGGGTACAAAACCTGCTCACTTAGTAAAATAAGCCTGTCAATGGCAGACCTGTGCCATAGGGTGATCCTCAAAGAAGGGGTGTTTTTTGCCATAGGGCTGCCAGGGCCCCACAGGGCCAGGGAGCTCTCCTGGGGATCCTTTGGGGCAGGGTCTGGCCAGGAGCAGGGCAGTTGGGGACACCCTGGGCATTTGCCACTTTCCTGGGGACGGCCCAAGGCCCGTGTCAGGGATGAGGAGAGCTCGGGACCAGCCCTGCTGCAGCATTGCTGGGATAGGGGCTAATGGCCCTGGGGGTGAGATGGGGTCCTGGGCAGTGTAGGGCCATATAACCTGCCTAGGAGATGATTGTATTTTTAACTAATAGTGGTTGATTACAGTAATCAATGTCCTGGCAGCCCTCCCAGGAGGTGCACTGCTTCCTCACAGGTAGGATGGTGGGGTCCCTGGGAGGTTGTGCTGCAGCCTGCACCAGGGCTCCCCTGCAGTGCCCTAACAGCAGGCCTGCTCACTCTCCTTTCTGCAGCTGTATGAGTTTCATTCTTCTGGCCTGAAACCAGCAGCGGCAGCACAGGTCAGGTTTGTGCTCGGTGTTCCTGCCATGAGGCTGCCCAGCTCCCTCAGGTTCTGGCTCAGTCCCAGCTGAGGGGTGTGCCTGGTCCCTGGCTTCCCACGTGGACCGCCTTGATGAGGCCACTCTAAATTTCAAGGGCAAGCAATGCAAAGCTACGTTAGCCTGGGGAGAGTATTGCAGGCACCACCTTGGCAACAGATAAACATTTCTTCATTTTCACTGGAGTGAGTTAAAAATGGTTCTGTTGATCCCTAGTAGATGAGGGTATTTATTCTTAGCACGGGTGACCAAGCCTCAATAGCCAAGCTTTCTGAAACTGTGGGGAATTTCAGGCTTGAGGGTCATCTCTGGTGCTCCCCATTTTCAGCAATTTCTGTTTAGTCACTCCTGTGAGGAAAGGCCAGGGCAGCTACATGCTATTTCAGGAATAAACCAACCATTACCACAACACGTGTTGGGTAAGCCCAGGGGCCACAGGCTTTGTTATGAAATCAGAAATTAAACAGGAAAATTTTATATTAAATAAAAAAACCCCAAACAAACCCAAAACAAAACCAAAATGCATGTACAATACCCAAATTTCCACAGTAGTAAATTATTTGTTCCTTATTATAAAAGCATTTCTGAAGACTCACAGAGCTGATTCTGTTTCAGCATAATTTTGTTTAATCAGGCTTTGAATTAATTAACATAATTAGTTACTATGGGGGGTATAACTCAGACTGATTTTATGGAGCCTTTTGTTGAGCTGGTTCAGGTCTTACAGCTTGATTTAAGCATGGCTGGAGGGGCTTATTAACAAAAGTGATTAATGCTGCATAAAATTGATTGCAACCTAATTTTAGCCACAACACTACGTTTCAGCTCGCTTTCGTCATGAGTAACTGCAGTGACTTCAGACCAAAAGCAATCTGGCTTATGGTCAGATTGCAACGATGGATGGCATCAGTGGCCACAGCCCTTGCCATTGGGATAGCAAAATCCAGCCTGGCTCGCACTGCTGAGGACCCTCGATCCAGACTGGAGTTACTATGAGGGTACAACACTTTGCTTGCAGATGGAGATAGAAAAATCCAGCAAATCCTCTTTGCCAACTGAGAAATTAGTGTGCGGGTTTTATTCAGTTGACTTTTCTGCTTAAGCATCTGCCTCCATTCATGTCCTTTCTTCTACAGCAGTTAACACAGAAAGACCCTAGCCTTGAAAATTCCCACTCTTAACCTTCCTTATAAATAAAGTCAAAAGAATTTCAAACATTGGCAGGCTGATGATCTGTCAGGCCTATATAAGCATATGCTAAAGGCACATAAATATGTGTGCAATGGTTAGAGAGAATGGGACACATCCTGTCTTGGGAAACCACAATGAGCAGAACCTGAGCCTAGAACCTGAGTGAGTCTCAGAGCCAGTTGACTCATTTCAGAAATAAGTGGCTATCCAAAGTGCCTGGCACTCTGCATTTATCTTTGAGATTACTTATATTTCTCTATTAATAATAGCACCATCAAAATACAATTAAAATCTAATTTGAATTTCATGGTCCTGGATATTGTTAAATAAAGCAGATGTGATGTTTTCTAAACAAGATATCCTTGAGGTTTGGCTTTGAAAAAGAAGGAAGACATTTCACATGATGACATCTAGTTTTTTCAAAGGCTTGGCTCGACATTTCCAAGAAAAACAGTTCTTTTCTGATGAAAGACTGCACAGAAAGAAATGTCATGTGGAAAGGAGGAGTTTGGATTTGTTTGGGGTTTATTTTCATAAAAAGGAAGAAGTGAGGATAGTGAAAGGGGGGGAAAAATGATCAAACTTAAAATTTAACAAAGATGTGCATGTCTCCATAATGTCTGGCATAACATTAGACAAAACCTGTATTAATTCACATCCCTGAAATCAGCTCCTGCAGCAAATAAGGTTATCCTCCTTTCCCAATAAATTATGTGTATGCCAACAATTTTCCTGTCTAGTTAACAAGGTGGGGTGAGTGTGTGTGTGTGTGTGTGTGCGCTTGTGTTTGTTTTGTCTTCTTTTTATGCTGGTTCAAGACAATGGGCCTTGCCACCACACAATTTGAGGACAAAGTAGCAGGAAAAGTGCCAGCCTTCTGTGCTAGTGGAGCTTCTGCCCACACGCCTGACACTACCCACATGCACAAAAGAGAGGAGTCTGCAAGCTTGCAAGACGATGGGCTCGTTTCGGCAGCCCACCACAGCATGCCGAAGTCCAGATATCTGCCTCTAGCTGTGGGATGCTCGTCCAGAGGCTGTCACCTTGCCAGTGGCTTGGAAGGGAATGTGCATGTGTGTGTAGGATGTGCCAGCAACACAGGTACATGAGATGTGTGCCCATCTGGGTCACACACATCAACGCCAACAGGAAACTCTACAGTTATTTGTATTGGGGGAGAAGGAGGAAGAGCAGAAAGGACCAGCACCCCTAGCACTTGCCAAGCCATCTCTGAGTGCCATGTGCTGTCTGCATTTCTCATTGGATCAATTAGAACTAGGATGAATATTATTTGCCAAATACATTATTTAGCAAGTGTTGACCTTCTTTACTGGATATGCTATTTGACTAATCATTTCTGCAGTAGCCCACCAGCTCTAGCACCATTCAAATACTATTTGTTGAATAATTTATGAGATGAACAAAGACAAAATGCATTGAATAATTTATTCAAAGAGAAATCGCTTCCAGTATTTGGTTAGCTCTAATTAGATCCTCTTTTTGGCTAGATTACACGCATACTGCACGTGCTCAGGCATACAGACGGAGGGGCGCATACGCATCAAGCCCGGGTCGGGATGTGCAGCAGATTAGCACCACTTGACTTCAGTGATTTTATGCTTGGGGCACGCTGGCACCGACAGGTTCAGAACAAAGCCTCATAAACAGCGCCAAAGAGGGAGTCTGTGTCAGAAATTTCAAATGTGAAACTGAATTTTCCCTGCAAAATGCAAGGGGATACATAGTGGGTCAGGAAGAGGGGAGCTGGTAACTCACCTGGCAGATGGTCTTAGGACAATTTGAGAAGAAGTGAGAACAAAAAGAAATTCTGCCTCGAGTGGATCACGAGTCCCCCGTCTTTGACAGAATGCATGTGAAGAAATGCAGTTATTTGCAAGCGTGGACTTTCCTATTTCACACTCTCCTGTGGATGGAGAAGGGGAAAGATGGCACATATTTTGTGGCAACAGAATAAAAGACCAGTGCGGTGTGATTTTAGGGCTGCTGGAGCAGTGCACAGTCCCTAACTGTCAAGGGTCACAGATCATGTCCATAAGATGCAGAATGGCTTTTATTCTCCCAAACCTTCCAGAGTACTTCCAGTTACTCCCTTTCAACTGCAATTTTTCTTATCTTTAGGCCAGGTTATGCATGAGTTCCTAGGGCAAGAAGAAGCTTCGCTGACCTCAGTGAGCTGACAAAGATGCACTGGCATCTTCTGTTGGTTACCTGATTTTTCACAGCTAATTTGGGGGCAGGTATTTCAGGTAAAATGTCAGCTTTAATTCACAGCCCCTTCAAAGCTACTCTCATATGGAGCCGTGTAACCTCTCAGAGTCTGGTACCTCCAGGTCAGGGTTGAGGGCAGCAGGAAGATTTTCCTGACAGTGCAGCTGTTTGCACCATACCCAACCACGTGGATAAACAAAGGGCTATAATTTAGCCAAGATAACCTTTGTGATAACCTTACAAATGCTGACATAAACCATATGCACTGCCCAATCCCAGAAAGGCAAAGCCAAACCTTTCATAAACTCCCAAACTTTACAAAATTTACATGGTGACATATCCATGAACATTCATAATAGAGAGGGATTCCACTTTCAGGCCTAGATTTGAAACCCCCCTGCAGTGCAGGGAGAAGAAGGTCATCTCCAGTAATGAGATGTGTATCAAATGAGAAAAGTAGCCAAAGCAGCCTAGAAGGCATTGTGTACCTCAAAGAAAAAAGCCTTCCTTGACTGTTTGTTGTCTGCATCTTTTATTTAGATAGCTGGTCAAAATAACTGGGACAGATATGCAACGAAATCAAAATGCACTGATAAAACAGAAACTTGTAATTGGTCATCTTGAAGGACAAAACTGCATCTTCTGTGGTTAATTTGCTCCCAATTATTTTTTTTTTCTTCGTTCTATTTTTGTAGAGGTCCCAGAGCTGCCCTAATGGTAGAGAAAGAGTAATGGAGATAATTGGGAACATCCTGAATAACCTAATTCCAGCGTCCCTATGGTATGACTAGACACCTAAAGGATATCTCCAGGACAATGTCAGCCAGCATGAAAGGCTGTGGCAAAGGCATCAGAGCGAGGTCACTCTGTTTAAAAGCTTGTTGGCACTTTCAGTTAATAAGACACACAGGAAGGATTTCCTTTCATGTCTGACAGGTTTCTCATTTTGCCCTTTGTGTATGGTGTGTTACAGCTAATGCAGTTCATCCACTGTTTTATCAACCTGTCTGTTGGTGGTACATAGACAGCACGTCATTTCGTACATAGAGCTTAAGGATTCAGGGAACATGTGTCCAGAGGCAGGACTTGGGAGTGGAAAGACAACACCATAGTTGGCATCTTTCTGAGGAGCTTTCTGCTCCACCCCTAGCACACGTAACCTTGCTGCACAGGTATGTGAACACAGCAGGAGCATGCAAATGAGTGCTGGCATGGCTGGGGACACCAGCTACAGCATCTCATATCAGAGAGCCTACACAGTGGTGCACACAGCCACAGGGATGGGGAAGTGTGTTGCAAGCATCACATAGTTGTCAGCTGTGGTGTGTCCAGGACTGCTTCATCCCAATACCTCCTTGGGAAATGAACATGATTTTATTCTGTTCGGTGGTTTCAGGAGGAACATGCTGACACAGCTGTGAGGCACCTGGATGTGCTGTGATGGGGGCACGTATCAGTAAATAAGAGCAATCATAATACAAATGGTCGACCCCAGCTGTACTCAAAATATGGTCCTAGCTGTCTCATGAGGGCACTCAGTTTTGAAAACTGGCACCAATAAATTAATGGAAATAGCAGGCATTTTAAATTCCCCATCTAAAAAGCAAATGCCAAAGTCACAGGCTGCTGTCCTCTTCAGTACCCGCAGGAGTTGGTCATAACAAACATGTTCAGCAAATGCAGGGGTAGGAAGGACTTTTTCTCCCCACATTTACTGCATCTTCTGGCCAGTGCCCTCTTGCAGCATTGAGCAGGGACGATATGTCAGCTCTAGGGGAAGGTACCCCCTCTTGTCAGTTTCCGGACCTTGCCAGGGTCCAGCATGGTGCCCAGACCCCTCCTCTGATAAGTGTTTTTAATACTACATATGTGCACTTTATTTTAGTGTGTAACTATGTGGAGTGCCAAGTCAGGTCAGAGTTTGACATTAAGAGCTCTAAAAATTTCAGGCTTGGATAAATAATCACTGCCCTTTTTTTAAGGAATTTATTTACAAGAGCATCAAAATGGAAGTGACAGCAGTGGCAGCAAGTAAATTACCGCTGCCTAATTGGGCCCAAAGAGAGTTTGGGGCTTGAAGCATCCCTTCATGTAGACTGACAGCAAAAAGAAAAGCACGCTACACACATGCACATTGACTTTACCAGTCCTTAAATTTCTTATTTTTCCAGTAGTCCCTGAAAGGCAAAAGGTGCTATATTCTTCCCTGCCTCTGTCCCTGTGTTCAGAGGCTAGCAGGATTTGTAGTTGGAGATGCATGTTTATCATTAGACTTGAAAACAAACTTGCCAGACACCCTTTGTTGAGCTTGTTCAGTTCCATCCAGGAGCATGGAGCCAGCCCAGTAATTTTGCTGCTCCATGTTTCCTAGGCAATCCTGCACAATGCTGGCCAACTTCTTGGGTGGGGGGGAGAAAGCTGCAAAAATGCCAAATACTGGTTGCTACAGTTACAAATACACCTTGTTCCTTCACACTCAGACCCCAGAATTTCACAAGGAAGCTTGCACATCCTGGCAGCACCATCCTTCAAAACTGTCTAGCACAGGCACAGTCCTTTGTTATCACACTGTTGGTTACGAAACAACCACAAAAACACCTTTAATTATTTCCCTAGAAACAAAACTATCCTCACTAAGGAAGTGGGGAGGGCTTCCCCAGAGAATTCTTTGATCTGGGCTACTAACCAAATAGGTATTTCCATGGCTTGAGGGTTGTAAGCCATAGCATTTCAGATCACCGGGATCGAATAACTGCTTGAGAATAAACTTATCTTAAGTCAAAGTTTGGTCATTCTGCATGTCTTAAAGGATTTGGTTCTGATTTCAGGTTTGGGTTGGTTTTGTTTTTTTTTTAATAAATAAACAAAGATAATTCCCCAAATAACCTCAATGTGTGAGGGGTCTGGGGCTGCCCCATAAGGACAGCGTGGGCCTGGGAGCCATCAGGGAGGAGCACCAGGCTGACTGCAATGGCTCAGCAGGATCAGCCCCAGCAAGGGGGTCAGAGCCCCATGACTGGGAACCATCGGTCTGGCAGGGCTTAGCCTCACCTGGCTGGCAAAGTGTAGAAGAGCCCTGGTATGATTGTCCTACCCCCTCTTTGTCTATTCTTACTTAAAGAAAGACATCTACTTTTCACGACCAAAACTTTACAACAAAAGCTGTGCATTAAAAATGCAGGGAAGGAAAAATATAACCCCAGCTTCATAGAATCATAGAATCATCATGGCTGGAAAAGACCTTCAAGATCACTGAGTCCTAAGAATATGAGTCCAAAGAGTATGAGGACACTGAGGCAGCCAATTTATCCTACAGGATTAGAAACAAAGAAAGGGCATGTCAGGCTCCATTGTTTAAAAAAGACTGAATTACATGAAAAAAGGTTCAATCATAGTAGAAAACTGAGTTAGGTTAACAGAGAAGCTGTCACTCCGAAAGATGTAGTAAGTTGCAAGATCAGATTTGTCATCAGAAGTCAAATTGGTGAAATTTACCTTGCTTGCTAGCAAAAATGAATATTGGAATTTCATTCCAAAAAGAAGCTTTGGAGAAATGCATAGTCCAATTCCTACAGGGTTTTATTTCAGAAAGAGGTGATTCTGCATTGGATGTATCTTTTTCTGTGAACAAATTCATTACGCCCAAGAAGATGGAGTCCACTATATGGCCCCATAGCCTGATAGCATGATGTGCAGCTGTGAGATGTGCTATTGTGCAGCAGAGATATTGCACAATTGCGATGAGTCTTTTCAGAAGGGTTGCAAACCCAGTAAGAATGGTAGATTTTAACCTTTTGCTAACTTAGCTTTGGTTGTTGCTTTCTCTGGCATTTTAGAACAAAGGGAAGAGAAGAACCAGGAGCAATGTGTGAGAGAAATCTCATTGAAAAAGCTGAATTCAACCCCAAAATCTGACTGATGCTCAAATATGGGAAGTTTCCTAACCATACAAAATCAGGCTTTGGGGCAAACAGACAGACAACAGAGCTGGCAGAGAAGCAAGATAATACACATACTTACTCGCCTATGACCTGGAATAACAACTATGGTATTTTGGCTGTTATTCACCACTAGTTTTGCAGAGTACAGGGGCTCCTGGATGTGTTTAAACAGCAATCCATGACCTGTACCTGACCTACCCTCACATTACCCCCAGCCTTCACAGAGAGCGGGTGACCTTCTCTGCTGCTGCCGTGCAAATTGTTAAAGATTATTGTTTTCTCTCGGGAAGGTCTTCGGGCGTGCTCTACTGTTCCCACTGCAATACGCTGGGGCTTTACCATTGATCACCAGAGGGCAAAAAGGAGAATTTCATCCTTCTGGAAAGAAATGCTCTCCAGCTTTTTTCTTTTTTCATTATATGTGTGTGTCCTTTCATCTAATTTACAGAAATCACTCCCTTTTTTGCCGCAAATTGTCTTTATTCTATAAAAGTTTGCCCTCTTTCAGCCTCCTTTCTGTTTGCTAGCCTTGACTTTATTGCTCTGCTGGCTGGCAACAAGGTCAGAACTTGTGTGCAGTCTCTCCCTGTGTAGCAAAACACTCCAATGTACACTTTGCTTCCAGGTATTAAGGTGTAACACTGCCCAAGCTTGACAAGGACACCCTGTGCCAAGCTGGAAGGCTGGATCAAGGCATCTGCTGGATTTAGCAAGGTTACTTCACCAAAAGCATTACAGGCAAAGGCGGTATCTCCTAGCCAAACTAAGTGCAGAGAGTAAAGGCTGCTCTGCAGGTTCTGAAAAGGATTTGACACAGCGCCTTGTACTCCGCAGGGCAGAGAAGCCCAGGACCGGGGCAGAGGCACAGCCATCCCCATCTCCAGGCCCTGACCTCACGGGGTGCAGTCACCTTGGGAAGACACGAAAGACACAAGCAGTCTCTGCAAAGTGATGTCTTCACTCTACAGGCTGCAGCCACAGTGACCATGGGCCTTACTGAGCGGTGGTTGCATCCCAGTCATCATGTTTAATAAGCAGAGTCTGACATTAATCACATTGCTCTGTTTTGGTCAATCACAGTGCTGCATGTGGCCCTCTTGTGCTTCTATAGGAAAGGGGACACTTGCTTGACACCAACGGTGCAACCCTCGGGTACAATTAAACATCAGGAACTACTCAAACATTTGTAACATTTCCTTTTTATGCACATCTGTTTGTTGACCTTTGGGAGAGAGACTCTTTTGTGGCCAGTTTTTGGTGATAAGAAGCTGCTGCCACAAAGAGCCGCTGTCACAGCTGGCGCGATACCAGAGACAGAGCTGGGAGGTGGAATTGTTGCTGGAAGGGGTTTGTCCTAGCCTGCATGGGGCAGCACGAGGAAGTTTGCTCTGCTGTCACCCTTGTTTTATCTGTTCAGCGGGTAAATAAAGGACTTCAATCTTTGCAGCTGCAAGCTCAGCAGCTTTCTCCACCACATCATTCACTTGAAGATAAAAACGCCTGTGGAGAGTCCCAGATCTCTGGTGCAAGCTGTTATTTGATTTATTTATTGGCACAGGGTTCTAAAACATGGTAGGTCCTATTTTATTTTTTTTTTTTGCAGATAGGAGGAGACACAATTCCCTGGCTTTTGAAGGGCTGAGAGCAAGGATGTAGCATACGTAAAGAGCACTACTACAGAAACAGGGAGACAGAAAGCAAGCTTACAGCATTAGATTAAGTAGCTGCTCACGCTTGTTCTACAAGTCTTGGTTGTTGGAGTAGAGAGATGTACATGTACACATACGTATCCTTGCACATGCACCTCCATAGTGAAGATGTCAGATGTATAAACAATAAACTGGAGGCTCTAAGATTTATACCATGGGAATTAGGAAAAGTCCAGCATTTTCTGGCCAAAGTAGTATTGCTCCAAATTATTACAGTGCTCAGAATAGTACAAAGGGATGTAATATAATCACTGCAGAAAGCACTCAGGGTGCAAGAAAAAAATATCTCCTCTTTCTCTAAAGAGAAAAATACCTCCTGTTGCCCCACGAAAAGTGTCTGCACGTGAAGGAGCAGACCCCAGCTCAGCCAGCAGACTTGCTACTGCTGGAAGGTGTGCAGTGTACCAGCCAACTGCAGGCTCCAATTAATGAGTTACCTCTGATGAAGTTCCTTCTCTGCAGACCAACTCTTTCTGACTGGCTCACCTACAGGATCTCAACCAGCTCCTCTACTAAGCCCATTTATAACTCAGTGCATTTATTGCCTGCTTTCCAGCCCCTGTTACAGCCCCTCAAGAGTGAAAGGTGCCCTCCTGCCTCTTGCCCTTGAAGGGGTGCTGCGGCTTGAGTGAACTTTTCCTAATACCAGAGCATCTTGGCAAGGGCTGCTTCTGGCTTTTACTTTGTTGTCATTGCCTTTTCAAGAAACCAGCTGAGACTTGTGTGTGGTCTTTGATTTAAAAAAAAAATAAATGCAAGAAACAACAGTGTATAGAGAAATGTAAAAGTTAAACAGGTGCCCTGTTTCTCATCTAACCAGACAGGTATTGTATGAGGTGCTTGAGGGTATTTCTAGAGGGCCATGATGCTGCAATCACGGAGAAGGCGGTCTGAGTTATGGGCTGTTATTTAAGACTTTGGACCTTGTAATTGTTTCCTTTCTTCCTGAGATTAAAGATAGAAAAAGCAATACTGTCACTTTAGGCAGGAATAGTGGACACTGAAAGCCTTTTCTGCCACTTGGGTGGGAAAGCCAGACATTTAGTGCCTCGATCCTGTAAAAGGGTGAGAAGAGATACTGTGCTGCCCTGTCAAAAAAAGCCAGGGTCATGGCACAGCCACATCCTTCACCTGCCCTGTGGCACGCAGCAGGCAGGGCACCACTGGCCATTTCTGCAGGAGAACGAAGTGGCTGCACATGAGCTCATGACGGCAAATCCTGAGGCAGGCTTGCAGCCATTCTATGCAGGCTTGCAGCCGTTGGCATGTCAGATCCTTTCTTGTGGCTTTTTCAAGCGAAAGCCTTGGAGGGGGCTCTGGGGTTTGTGGCTTTTGCCTAAGCATAAATGCGCATTCGTCACTCTGGCTTAGTATTCGAGCCGCGTTCACTCTTGCTCCCCCGCTGCCCCCTCCCCCCTCTCCTTCCCAGTAGGCTGAAGTCATGCATCAAGCAGTGACTCCCAGTGCCTGACACCAGCGAGCACCTCGCTCTGACTCAGCCGGGAGCAGCTCCAACTCGAAGGATGGGTGGCAGGGGAGAGCGGCAGGGAGGGCAAGAGGCACTCCTCCGGCACCACCCAGCACTGCTGTCTTTCTGCAGCCAAGCACTCTGCTTCCTCCTCCTTTGAAGTAACCCTTGGGTGCCAGTGAATTCAGAGAGAACTGTGCCTTCGGCCTCAGCCAGGGAACTGGAGTTGGCCTAGGGTCTGCCTGGACCCCCGCTTTCTAGTTGCACACCTGGAGCTGCAAAGCTGCCCACCCCAAATGTTACTCAAAGGTAAATTTACCTGCCCCTTCAGTAGTTCAGTTTCTTGTTGACATCTAACATTTCCTTGCTGATATTGGCCACCACTGCACTGCTGAACCTCCTCCTCACCACCTCCCCTCTCTGAACTTTCACATCCCTCCTGCAAGCAGCATAGCCCGTGCTGCCCACCAAACCCACAGCCCCGGGGGGCAGCTGGGACTCAGCCCGTGCGCTAGCACACCCTCCTGTTTTCCAGACCATTTTAAGGATTTAACCTTTCCTATCTGCTTCTGTTCCAAGATTTTCCTCCAGGCCTTTGTGACCTGGGGTCTGGATTACTGGTGTTTCCCTAGCCCTAGCAGACGTTGCCTTGCCTCCTGCAAGTTCCCAGGGAAAAGTCCTGGCTTGCCAGCGCGGCTGCCTCGCCGCCTTTTGTACCTCACACCACCGTACTGCCAAAGGCCAGTGACAACTTGGCTTTGTGTCGGCACTCTGGTAATGCTGACCTCCATCTTTGTTGTGCCAGAGGGCCAAGTCCTTCTGCCAGTTAAGTAGCCATTTTATTTCCTCTCTTGCTTCTCTTTCAGGGAAGGAGAAATGAAGGCAGAGAAGGAGTGCATGTCCCTGCATGGTTTTGCAGGATCTGCATTTCCTCCCTTGCCCCGCATTCATCCTACCCTGCACACAGTGCATGCTCTGGACCTGTTCTTAAAGGGACAGCCCTACAACAGCCCCCTTCCCCTTACTACACTGAGGCTGCTGCACCCACCCCTGGTTCTCACACAGTATTCACAGAGACTATCAATTACTCCTGCCTCATCTCAGTGCTATTTCTAGCGTGACAGAGTCGCTAGCTCTGCAAACAAATCACTGCAATACATTACCAGCATGGAGTTAGTTTTCCTCTGCGGGCAAATGAGGAATCAGATGCCTGTTCCCCTTAGCTTCCCATTTTACCTTGCTGCCTCATACTCCTTTATCCATCCACTTCTGCACTTCACCTTTACCTCTGCTCCTCCAGCCATCTCCAGCTGTCCTGTCATCATGTAATGGCGATTTAATAACATTACAGAAGGATTTGTTTTGAGATAACCTGCCCATAGTCCAGCCAAGCCAAATTTAAGCCTGACAAGGAGGACTCCGTGAAAACCTAGAGAAAAAGACCTCAGGGAAGAACGGGCCTCCTGAGTTGTGATCAGCAATCTACCATCAGTCTTCAGACATTTCTGTGAGCTTCAATGAAGGGCAAATGTTCACTGCAGATGCTCCTTTCTATAACAGAGTAGAAGACAGCATGATTTACAAGATATTAGGTGCACCTCACCTTGTATTACCGATTAGCATTAGAGTCACTTCTAATGGTGCTTAGACATTTGTCAACAGTTGTGTAGGACTTTTCTATAAAGACTCAAGTAATAGTTTAAGGCCAGTGACTAGTAAAAGACTCTAATGAAGTAAATATAGACTGTATTATTTTATTTTTTTGTTTGTTTCTTACAGTACAGTACTTTTAACTAAAAAAAAAAAAATCTGTAGAAAATAACCTTCCATCTGGTGCAAAATATAATTCTGGGCAACAACCAGACCTGCATACATTTGCTTTCTCTTGCACAATGTCTTAAGCTACCTTCCTCCCTTCTCTAGAAAACACACAATGAAATACAAGCAAATGCATCTATTTTATTTTTGTTGTGAAACACTTCTTCTCATGAAGGAAAGGAATCCCTGAGAGTATTTCAAACTGCCTTTTATAGTTCCTGTAGCTATAACTAAAACATGTGTTTTCAGCATAAATCAGAGGGATATAACTATTTACACATTTTGCACAGTGCCTTATTGTTCCTCCTACAGAATAGCCCTATAGGATCCAAATGAAAATAACTCTTTTACATCCAGCTTCAAAGGCTACATCCTCATTTATAGAGAGAAAAGAAAAACATGAAAGCAGACGATGGCAAAAGAAGCTGAGGGCTGCAGACCTGAGGCATTTGGGAGTTCTCCCTCCATGTAACACACACGCCATGGTGAGGCTATGAAAGCATTTCATCATGGGTTGCCAACAGAAGTGCATCTTCCAGTCAGACCAGATGTACCCAGCTGGGTCACTGGCAGACAAGGTGCAAACACCGAGGTTGTGCTGCATAGACTTGGACACGTGGCTGGTGGAGCTTGGCTGGCTTTCCACCCCTATGGTGAGAGAAAGGGTTGGCATCTCGTATGTTTCAGAGAAGGAGAAGCAGAGGTTGTTAAATGGTCTCTTGGGTCAGCTTTGCTGTACTGTCCCACTCGTGCCCCCCAGCTGAGTGACAGGGAGGCATGTTTTGAGAAGGCTGTCTGTGATGGTACAGACATCCTCTGGCTGTTCCTCCCGCTGCAGGGCTAAAGTCTAACATCAGCTGCACACAGTCATGATGAGGAAGAGGAGCACCAGGGCTGCACAGCTTGGGCTTGGGATGGCTGCTGGCTCCTCTAGTAGGGACTTGAAGCATGACTGTCCTGGAAAGCTAAAGCACAGCACTGCCTGGAAATGTATGGCCATGAGGTGAGCCAAGGAGAGCTGTCAGCAGCAAGAATGGCAAGAGGAGGTAGGGTTGTTGGACTTGCCCTGGGATAGGAGAGTCTTAGCCATACAGAAAGGCAGAATGCAGTTTTAGGTCTAGCCCAAAATGCTCCCAGCACCCAGGTTTTAGATCAGATTCACACAGTGTCTGTTCAGAAGAAGAGGACCAGGAGTATTATTATTGCTTTCTATGAAGCCATAAGAACATAACCCTCTCCAAGCCTGCCCTGACACAGAGTAGTATTTTGCTGTCACTGGGTGATGAAATTGCACAGAATGGTGATCAGCAGTCCTAAAGGTTTTTAGACCTTATTGATCCACTTCCCACGATCATGCTGTCAGGCTTGGCTGCTGCCTATGGTGAAAGCTACACTGTAGAAATGCCCTCTGTGAAAGCCCTGTTCTGAAACGATGCCCATGCACCACATTACCAGTGAGTGCCACTCACACCCACCGAGCTGCCAGGACACCTGAGGGTGCTGAGAACCTGCTGCTCCTTCTGCAGCTTACTTGCTGGAGCTCTGGGACAGTGACAGTGACATTAACAGGGCAGGGTGGCTTGGCACAGCTGCTCCTTGTCTCCTGACCTGCAGCACATGTCAGACGAGCACACACTTATGAGAGTTGTCCATACTTCTGGCTGTATGCCAGGGCTAAGATTCAGAGCTAATATCCTAGCAGCAAGTACAGAGACAGCTTGTACCTCTGAGAGAGGTTCTTAGGCAGCAAGTTTATGCACTGTTTGCACTTGAAAGGATTTCCTTTGCAACAATTAATACAAGCCTGCAGGAGTAGGAAGAGTTGAGGCATTGCTTGTATGGTTCTGCAGTGATGAAATACACTAGGCCAGCATGCTCTGAAGCTTGCCAGCCAAATGCAGACAAGGCACTTTCTCCCTTTATTCTGCTGCCCATGTATCTTGCCCTGCATGATTTATTTATTAAGATTAATACATTTCATTCAGTTTACTGTAAGCCCTGAGAGGGCTGAAAAAAGGGGAAGGCACCATATGAGTAACTTCTGTCTGCTGCTGTCCTCTGTCATGTCTGCAGCTTGCTGTTTGGACGAGGGTGTCTAAGCAGAAAAGCTGCATGAGCAAAGAGGCACACAATAAAGTTCTGTTAGAGAAAAAGTATCACCACTGTGTTCTGGAAGGTACAATCAATGCTAACGGCTTCCTTGGAAAGAGTGGACAGCGTAAATGTTCCTGAGAAGTGCCTAGTGGATACATGTTCTGACTCACACACAGGAGGAGGCTGTGGGGAGGCTGTAGCATTCCTGACTCCCAGCTCCCTACTGATGAGACAATCAGAGGTTTCTTATTTATTGAGCTAAAGATGTCAGTTCCAGTATTTTCAGTGCTCATAGTTTAATTCTCAATCCTACATTATTATGTTTTCCCTTAAAGACCTTTCAGTTGGGGTCCTGCGAGTGTACTCTGGGCTTTCACTTCTTGAGGGTTATGTTTTATGAGGCAAATCTTTAATATATGGCCCAAAAGCTCAAAACAAACAAACAACCCCCCAAAACACACACAACAAAGAAAGTAAAACCCAGGAAATGCCTTCATCTGGCAAAGCTGAAGCTATATTCACACACCTTTTTGTCTGAATGAAGCAACTGATGGAGCTCTAATCTGTAGGTCTCGGTCACTCTGGTTCAGAATAGCAAAACTATTTGAATTTGTTGATGATTCCAAACCTTCAGCCCATTGTCCCTCTGAACATGTAGACACAATCTGAGTTTTTCCTTCTGTGCTTCCCCTCCAACATGCAGATATTTCCTTGGTGCTGGCCTGTGACAGCCTGGTTCGCCCTCTTGCTGCTCTGGTATTGCTCCCACAGCTTTCCCCCAGCCACCCGTGCTGGCAGCCAGGGATGGGGAAGGTGCTTCTCCAAAAAGGGAAGGCTGGAAGAGGTGTGCCAAGCCTGGCAGAGCAACAAAATGCCAAGGGACCCAAATTCCTCCCAGGCATCCAACACTAGTGCTCTGTTTGCCATCTTTTAAAAAGTCCTGCACTATTGAACTCTTGCTAACCGAGGCATCTGATGGAAAGACATGAAAGATATCACCACATTGTGCCTTTTAACTCCTTAAAGGTTTCTGAAAAAATGACATAAACATGCCTCAAAGTGCATTATGAATTTTATGTAGAAGAGAGGTGCTGGAAAGAAGCATAACAGTGCTGCCACATAAAATCAGAAGATATTTTTTGCATGCTGGGAGAAGGCTTAGTACAAAAAAACCCAGCTCTACTGTCCAGCAATCACAGTTCCATGTGCAAAATGCAGCTGCACAGAGCTTAGGCTTCTCCCCAGAGTGAGGTATGCCAAGACAAATCAGCTGGTGGATGGACAGCAATGGCGAGAGGCAGTGGAGTCCAAGGCTGGCTCCTGGACTCCACAGTTAGGGAGCAGGAGTTGTAGTAATGCCATTTACCCTTTAGCTGCTACCTGGTCAACTGCTGGCGGATGCCAACGACTGTCATCCAGAAAAAAAATGATACCAGTGAATTGCTCAGTTAGTGTTAACGAGCCTTGATTAAGCTAAATTTTCAGGGTAATTAGGCTTCCCCCATCTTTGGGCTTGTACCACTGTATCCTGCCTCCACAGCACTGAAATACCATCTTGTCCTGCGTTCTGCCTGAGCTGCCCAGCTTAATCTGCAACAGCATCAATAGTGCAGCACCAGAAGAAACTCTGTGAGTCCCATTTAAATAGCACTAGTTCCCTAAGTTTTGGCCACCCAGGCTATATCCAGATTAGCAAAAAATAAAATGAAACACTGTTCTCTGGCACTGAGAACAAGTGGCCCAGCAAAGCCCGTATCTTCTTGGCTAAACCCTCTGCTCCAGGAAAACAAGATGGCTACCTCCAAACTACCTGCTGGGAACAATATGGGACATCCATATCCTAAGTCACACCTTGGGTAGATCCATAACTCTAGGAAAACTATGCACAGGAGCGCTTTGATTACACCTCCTTTTTGCTAACAGACCTTTTGGAACTATATCTCCATCCATAATGGTGTAAACCAATATTATAATGCATGAACACAGGAAACAACGAATAAAGCCCTGTTCTCATGTGGTACAAGCCAGTTTCTCTTCTTGAGGCATCTAGGAAAAAGAAGATTTATTTTTTTCATTTTGTTTTCTTCTCCATTTTTCAGGTTTGCAATTAGTATTACCCAAATGCAATTCACAGAACCCTCTCAGATGAATGACAGCTGATTAGATATGTATCCACTCTAACATCTTGGCCTTGCTTTCCTTTACGTGCCAGTGTAAATCAGTGAAATCACTACATAAACCCAGTGTGAGATCAGAATCAGGTCTATGTGCAGTGACCATTATTAAAGGGAAAAAACCCAAAACACGTGCTTCCCTCCCATTATATCACATAGCATGGTTTGCCAAATAACATGCCATGTTGCCTTCAGGCACATGATTAATGCCAACGCAGTTCCAATAAAGCTTACAAAGCGCACAGCCCCAGGCCTCCCTGGAGAGTTGGCAACAACAACGAGCAAAACCTAAACGATGCTGTTCCTCATCTTCCAGTCACCAGGGACTTCCAGCCTTTTCCTCATTCCTGAGTATTAATCTTTATTTCTTTTTCACAGTAATGACATTTCTCAGCAGTGAATGTTGTTATCAGCCAGCTACATCCGCAAGACACTAAGCATTCATTTCAGCTGTCTTGTTGAAAGGATTTTGCCTTGGAGTGCCACTTCCATTTCCTTTTTTTCCAATTTTCTTATTCTCTCATTTGCATATTGTCTTCCAATTTGTTGCGGCCTGGGTTTTCTCTGCTGCAATTACCAACTCCAAGCTCCTGTGCTGGGGCAAAGGGCTTTATTTAAAAGTTATCTGAGGTATTATTCTGTGTGTCTTTCATGTGCAGCACGAGGTGCAAGTCCCTTTGCGGATAGGGTAGTGGCTAGTCAGGGCTAGAACCAGCAAGAGCATTTGTTTTCAGTACAGAGAGGCACCACAGTGAGCCTAAATTTATATTAACACACAGGCTAAATCCAAATGCTTTTACCCAGGCAGAGTTCCCAGGAGCCAAATTCTCATTTATGCAGTGGAAAGAGGCCTTACAGTGCCTGCAGGTATTTAAGAGCCATTTCCAGTGCCAGAACGTAGGAAATCCTTCACTGAAGAATCAACTCCCAACTCCCATGCGTTTGGTCTGACTGAAGTTATGGCTGTGCCCCCCCAGTGGCTTTTATTCCCAGATACTTTACAATATCCATCAAGGCACTTCACGAAGTAGGCCCTCCCTGCATTCCCAGAGGCAGCCATTTGCAGTGATAGATAGTATGTGGGTGTGACAGTCACATCTCTGAAGTCTGAAAGCCAACAAGTAAAAAAATATCTTTTCTCTTTGGTCCTCCAGGGATGATTCTTGATATTAAAAAAAACACCATGTAGCTGCTCAGCCTAACATCTATCAGTGCTCTAGGATTTCAGGAACCTCAGGCTCCCCGGTGACTCCACATCCCCAGTGGGGGGAAGGCAGGCAGGAAGGTGCTGCTGGCACGCTGCTGGACCCAATCCAAACCTCCACCTCAGACTGCTCGTATAGATGCAGCTGATGGGCAGGCTATGTATGATTTCTTTATTCACATGTGCCTGCTGCTGTTTTCTGATAGATAGGTAGGTAGGTAGACACATACATACATATATACATGAAATGTGTGTGTGTGAATACCATGCTTTCTTTAAGTGTGTAAAATACACTTTCATTATCAATTGGCTAAATCAAATGTGGTTATTTTTCTTTTACCCATTCTTGAACATCCTTATTAGAAAACTCTTGCTGATTGTGCACAAATTCACTTTTATAAAGGCTTCTAATAAAACCTTCTAGCTGCAGTTTCCGGGGGAGCCCTGCATGCAGACTGGGGAGCAATAGGGAATTAGGCACTTAAATCTTTGATGGTAAAGCTCTGGGGGAATATTTACACATTGAGTATGTTTCATACTGTCAGCAAGATCTGACACGATGCACAACACTAAAGGTGTAGTGAAGCCTAATGCATTGGGGCATTAGCTGAGCATGTGCAGGAGGTGAGACAAACAGCATCATTTCACTGGGTATATGAATTTTAAAGGACCGTGAGTGAAGACAAGCGCTGTTTTTTACAGCACCATCCACTGTCCATCCCTGGAGGCAGAAAACAAGATTTGATGAGCCAAGAGTCTGATTTGGGGTGGCAGATCCATCTTTGCCATGGGAAAAACAGACACTGCACTACAAAATTACATCACTTTTAATAGAGTGAGCAGTTCTCTCACTGGCAGTTGTAAACAGAATCTGATTTACAAGCCATCCAGCTTTCTTAGACAGCAAGATTTGATTCAAATTTGCAGTCCTAGACTTTTGTAGAAGAGACCTGAAAGACTTTTTATAACTCTTCCTTTTAAAGTTGCCTGGCAGAGACTTTATCCAGACTCAGCAAATCTGACCTCACCAGGCAATGTCTACTTTAACAAAAGTTATTTGTGAAAATCTCCCTGATGCTGGGGTCTTTAAAATGAAGGACCACTTGCAAGTGGGGTCCAGCTCTGCAGCACCAAAGGCTCCTGCTCATTTCATGCTATGTAGGACTCTAGCATGCCCCTGTAAGACGTTGTGACTAATTTTGGACCCTGTGCACAGGCATGAGTTCCAGCAGCTGAAGCCCATGGCATGAGCCTCACACCTCACACACAGGGCTGGGGACATGGCTCATGCCTTCGCAGACCCTTTGACACAGCCTGCCTCCTGCTGCAGGGCTTGGCATGTCAGGCTGTACCAATACGATTTGCCATCACCTCATCTCCTTCCTGTATAATGAAGGGGAACAGCGGCAAAGGTGCTACCTCAAAATTGCAGGGGCTGCCCCATGTGTCACCCTACAAGCCAGCTTGCTCCTTAGGGGCCACCAAGAGCTGTGGCCCTTTGCACCAGAGATGTCTGATGCGTCCCCCACTGTGATGCCCACCGCAGTGCTATCTCATGGTGATGCTCAAGACAAATGTGCTACAGCATCGCTCCACAAATGTGCTTGTGTGCAGATAGGAGAAAAATGTCAGCATAAGACAAGTTGCCTGTTATATTGATGCTTTATCGCACTACAGCCTCCCAGCTGAGCAATTGTAACAGCACAGGAGTGCCTTTATTTGGCTCAGCTTAAGTGCCTCCAAATCTGACATAAGATGAAACAGCATAGGACTTCTTATATTAAAACAGCTTATATTACTAGGCTGCTATAAATTTACACCTGCAATTACAGCAAACATGTTTATGTGCCAGGATCTTACTTCTAAACAAGATAGCAGCATTTCAAAGAAAGACTCAAAACTGGCTCCTGTAAGTTTTAGAGGCTGTTCCTATGAAGTGGCTTATTAAATAATCCCTAGAACAAAGAGGAAGCAGATGCCCCCTTCTGAAGAGTATTGCTGATCTTTACATGTAGGAGGATGCCGGTGGAAAGCGTAAGCAGTCCTAGGAGCGCTGCAGCTGAATTTTGAAACACTGCCACCTCACGTCAGCTCAGGCAGGAGGCACAGTCCAGGCCCCCTTCCCAGTGGAGATTCCTCTGGCGTTTCTTGGCAGCGTATGGCACGGCAGCCTCGCTCCCAGAGGCGCTGTTGTCCACATTATTGTTGCTATTTTTTAACTGAAAATCATTTGTAATGTCCGTAGCGCTTTACAAACCCTGAGCCAACATGTGCTCTCCCTCTGCAGGTGAGGCGCCCAGAAAACAGGAGCTATAACGCCAGAGACTGGCAGCAGCTATTATTCCACATTGGTATCTGCATTGCGTTGGAGACGTTGGCATCTCTTGAGAAGGTGTGAAGCACCAGAGGATCATTCCTTCTCCTTTATGACTCTGCAGAAAGGCTTTGGGGGAAAGCAGGACATGGATGAGCATTCCCAGAGTGCTGAGGCAGCCACTCCAAAGGAGAGCTGCCCCCAGCAGCTGGCTCCGTTTTCACCTCCTGCAGCACAGCTTGCTTTATTGCTCTATTTTCTGCTACTTCTGAGCAAGAACTGAAATTTCTTTCTTCTGTATCAGAGAGGGAACTAGCAAGTGACTTCTGGCGTGATTATTTGGTTTAATATGCAGCAGAGAGTTAAAATAGGTGCTGTGGTTTTGCAGGCAATGGGAATGCTTCTGCACATAACACTTCACGTTACAGCCTGAGGAGCGGGACTGAGACTCTTTGTCTCAGCACAGAGCAGCCAGACTCCTTAGGAGGAGCAGAGCTTGGACGTCTGCATCCAGTGGGAGCTGGGTCTGTCCAGACTGCAGCAACGGGAGCATTGTCCTACCAGCAAAGTCAGTGCTGAGGTTCCGCTCCCAGGAGGACGTGGGCACAGGCCTGAGGTGTTCTCTTCATACATGATCCTGATTGAAAACCTAACCTCTTGGTTTTTTGGACAGTTAGGTTTCAGCCAGCTGAGCTCTTAGAGCCAGCTCACAACACAATCACACCAGTGCTGGTTCAAGTTGGTTAGGGAGGGAAAGAACCATATAAACCAGGGACAGAAAGGAACATCTTCTCCATTACCTTCTCTGGGTGGTGCAATAAACTCTCTGATTTTTTGGTGCTTGTTTGCACCACTTTTGTCCTATTTTAATGCAGAAGAAGTGGGAGTACTTAGATGTGGTATGCCGTGGCACCCAAAAAAATGACAGTGAGACATACAAGTGCTTCCTTTGCCTGAGGGAAGTCTGCTGGACCTGCCCAAGGATGGAGATGGCTATGCAGTCATGCGCTACCTGCTGCAGTGCTTGGCTCTGTGTGCATGAGCTGAATTAGGTGGCCTGTGGAAAGGGCTGAAGCTCCCCCCACATCCTCTCCTGCCATCCCCAAGCGGGTCTGTATCTGCTCATCTTACACCCATATGTATGTGCATGATTCCCACACACCGGGGCTGCAGAATCAGCCCCTGTATGGATATACTGCACAGTGCCCAGTTCAGCAAATCTCCTAAGTGTGGGTTTAACTTCATGTTCCTAACACTAGATGTTACATCAGTTTATGCACACTTTAGGAGGCATAGTTCTCTCTTTGCTGCTTGATCCCCTCTTCCACCTCTTTGAGACAGTCTGGCACCTACAGAGCCTTCAAACATGTTGTGCAAGGAGTGCACCAAGCCTTCAAGTGCTCCTCTGGCACCCGTGAGATCTCAAAGGGGACAGCTCCAGTTGCTGCTCGGTTAGGTCCCCCGTCCCTGCCAACTGCAGTCATGCCCTGGCGCCAGCCGGCTGTAGGTAAGCAGTAAGGGGCTAGTAGGACACAGGAGAGGAATCCAGAGTGAAATGGGACAAGTGGTGGTAAATAAAACCTGGAGGAGCCATGAGGTGGCACTGGGGAACTGCACACCACATGGCAAAACGGGCAGATTAAGCATCTAATTAAACCAAAACTCAGTCCCTGGTCCAGGCCTAGCAGCCACAAACGGGCAACAAGCCCAGGCTCAAAGTGTATGTAAACAGGTTTGAACGTTTTGTCAACAGTCTGGAGGTGGATTAAGGGCAAAGCAGCATCTCAGTGCTGAACAGAGAGGTGTTTAACACCCACCTTAAATTACGGAGATGTTTATGTGCTTTCTACAGAACGGGTGCCAGGGACAGCCTCAGCTTTGGGGTTGCATTTTGCACTCACCCTTCAGAGGGTCCCCACAGATGAAACCCCCTTGTTCTCAATTTGAATGGAGACTCCTGCATGGAAATGTAGGTAGGGTTGAATGTGAGAGCCCATCACAGCCTGGTCTTACACCAGTTTAAAATCTCAGGGAACTGCATCCTCCAGTAGCAAGTGGTTTAGATCTAAAGCTGAGACTCTGCCATGGAAATCTGAAGAATAATCTGTCCCATCTGCCCATGGAGAAAGTCTTTCCCAAACTCTCATCTGTTAGTAGCTGCCTTAGGTCATGTAGCGCAGTGATTTATATTTCCCATTACCCTATCAAATGTAACAGTTTTCATTATCTGCCTAAATGGTTAATCCTTCTTGACTTTCAGTCTCTATTATGGGACAGATCCTGACACGTTGCAGCTGCTTTGGGCCATTCTGTTCATCTCCAGTACCCAGAAATCTGGATTATCCTGCTTGATGTGGAATTTCCAGGTGTAACAGATGCAACTGCCCTTCCCATCCCTCCACTCTGGGACTGCTTGTGACCTCTGTACAGCTTCAGGGGATTTCTGCAAGAAATAAACTTGTCTTGTGGTCATTGCATTCCCTGCTGTCTTTTTGACTGTAGATTGTTGGAGAAAGCAGAACCAAAATGAAGAACTAACTTTCCAGAATGGTTTGCAGATGTCCATGCTCGGAATCATATGGCTGCAAATGTAGGTGTAGTTAATACTTTTGCCTGAACAAACAGGTTTCCTTGCTGCAATGAGATGAGCTTCCCATGCAGGTATCAAGAGGTTCCTTTTGCACAGTGGAAACATCTGGTAGTAGGTGGATTAAATAAGCCAGAAATTGAGCTGGGAGGAGAGGAAGGTAACAAGGATCAGAAGGAAGCAAAGTTAGCAATTAGGTGCAGAGGGCTGAAGTGGGAGGAGAGGGAGTGAAAGATTGTTTGTTTGGGTTGTCAGGAAGAAGGGAAAGTAGAAGCCGTGGCAAAGAGGGAAGAACAATAAATATAGATGAGTTCAAGTAGCCTTTGAATCCGCATTTTAATGCCAGCTTTAAAATTGAAAAAGCTCACATGAGACCAGGACTTCTCTGTCAACTGCTCACAGTGCCATCCTATTTTTCTGAAGAGGGGAGAAGAGTGACAAACCCCGCTTCAAGGCAAGATGAGTCCTGGCACCCCAGAGGCTCCCCAACACAAGCATTTACACAGGCACACACATGCATTCATGCACCTGCACACACAAGCAAGCACCAAGCACACACACGCACAGCGTGACAGGAGAAAATTCACAACTGCATTTTGCATCAGTCAAGAAAACCAGGGACTACAGACCGACCTAGGGCCTAGGGACTACAGACCGGCCTAGGGACTACAGACTGGCCTAGGGACTACAGACCGGCCTAGGGACTACAGACCGGCCTAGGGACTACAGACCAGCCTAGGGACTACAGACCGGCCTAGGGACTACAGACCAGCCTAGGGACTACAGACCGGCCTGCAAAAATAAGTCTGTGCAAACTGCACTGGTATTGAAAATCCATGCCCAGCAGCCGTTTGGCAACCAGCTGTCCTGGCCACTGAATACCAAGCAGGTATAGCGCTGTGTATATGCTTGTCCAATTGTGATTCTGCTCACTTTAAGTGTGGGAGAAGCAGAAAACATCTTCAGAATGGCAAGCTGACAGCAACAATACCACAACAATATGCTGCAGGAGTGGGGAAGGGGAAGGGGAAGGGGAAGGGGAAGGGGAAGGGGGAAGGGGGAAGGGGGAAAGGGGGAAGGGGAAAGAGGAAGAGGAAGAGGAAGAGGAAGGGGAAGGGGAAGGGGAAGGGGAAGGGGAAGGGGAAGGGGAAGGGGAAGGGGAAGGGGAAGGGGAAGGGGAAGGGGAAGGGGAAGGGGAAGGGGAAGGGGAAGGGGAAGGGAAGGGAAGGGAAGGAAGGAAGGAAGGAAGGAAGGAAGGAAGGAAGGAAGGAAGGAAGGAAGGAAGGAAGGAAGAAAGTTAATTTCCAAAAGAGATCAAGACGTGATGCTGATAAGAAAGAAAGAAAGTTAATTTCCAAAAGAGATCAAGACGTGATGCTGACATTATCATACCCCAGGGAGAGGGCTGAAAGTATCCAACTTATTTCATTTTAAAACCTTAGGTTCATTCAGATTTCCAGTCCCAAGGGTAAGCAGCCAATTTCCTATCTCAATTAATAATTTAGCTTTGCTGCGTATTTACTATTTCATATGTCAGCTCCTTAGTGTGAGACAGTTTATTTTGGACAATATCCCCTCAAGGTTACAAAAAATATCTTTCTCTTTCTTGTTATGCAATATTTGCAAATTTCTTTAGTTTCCAGATTAAAGCTGTTGGAGTGAGGCCAGGAGAAGTGGGGCTTTTTTAGCCCGTAGCTGCTTAGCAATCAGCAGGTCACCAAAGGTTTCAGGATCAAATGTTAACACTGCTCAGGAAGATGTCCATAAGTTACTGAACATTTCAGCATGGGAAGAAGGAAGCAAAGAGTGACTCATGTCGAATCCAGGATTTCTTGTTTTCAGTAAGACAGAACCAAATCTCTTCCCAACTTTGCCAACCCCCCTGATTGAAGGCACATGGAAACACATGTCGTAGCTTAACGTAGCTGTCCCTGAAGTCCACGAAGACATCCTTGTAAGGATTTTGTGGTCTTTGGCTCAGACACAAAATGCAAACAAAGTGCTGAGCAGAAAAAGGACTCTGCAGAAGTCAGGAGAGAAATGAAGCCCTATCAGGGCAGTCCGGTGTGTTAAGAGACCAAGCTAAACTGGGTGTGACCTTCTCCAAAACACAGGCTGGGGGGGAAGTTTTTTAGAGAAAAAGCTCTGAAAAAAATTGGAGCCAGGACAAATGACCTCAAAATTTGGGAGACATTTGGGTTTGGGATTCTGTCTCACATTCATCCTAAGGAAATACTGAGAAGGGGTTCTTTCAATCGCTGGTGCTGAGCACAAGCTAAAGCAAACTGGAAATTGGAACCAGATCCCAAACTTGTATTCAAGCTTGAAATTAAATTTCTCCCTTGCTAAGTTCTAGCATCTAGCTCTTCTGAGTGTGAAATAAACCACAATAACTGAGCCAAGAAAATCAAAAGGAGACACCCTTCACATGCCAGGCTGGTGCTGGCAGGATGAGAAGCTGCTCGTGCAAGACACACTTGCTGTACACTCCCTGGAACTAGTCAAAGAAAGGCCTAACTGCACTAGCCTTTTAGATTATAAGGGAGGTACCATCTGCAAAGGTCTGGTCGAAGGGTGTCTCCTACGACAGACATAGAAACTTGTTGGAAGCTCTTTCAGTGAGCAGGACCAAAGCACCTTCCTCCTCCCAGAGCAGTTCACAGGAGCTCAGATAAGGATCTGCTATTTCTGTCTTTAAGCCTAAAACTGACTGCTGTTGGTCTCATCAAATGTGCCACATGCTCAAGGACTTGTACAGGGAAGAGTTTCACCAGGGGGCAAAATTTGGCCAAGGGTATAAAAGCTCCAAACATTCAGGGCAGAGAAAAAAAGGCATTACATTGAGGCATCCCTGAAAGCAGTAATAAAAAGGTAATCTTCCATCTTCACTTCCTTCCTCCCTTCCCATAAAATAAAGCAACAAATGGTATTTGCAGTGCTGACAGAACTTGCTGTTTGCTGAGGTGGAGATACAGCCATTGGCTGTTTGTCTAATGCAGATAAATAAGCAGATATCAGAGTAAAGGTCAGTGAAGTATTTATCCTATCCCTAAGTTACACAAGAGTGTGTGTGTCATCATGGGGATCATAGCTCAGCATAGCTACCCTGCTGTGTGTTTTAGGAGCATTCATTCTTGTTGTCCCAGAAGTGAATATTCCTGCTTTTGACATGTGAAAAGGTAGTTGAATAAAGTTCAGGAGGCACCTCCTGGAAAGAAAGCTCCCTTTTTTCATGGGAAAAGGGCTGCTGGCCAAAGCGGCGACTGTGTCAGCAGCATGTGTTCACCTTCAGAAGGTACACTTTATGAACCCATGGGTTTGCAATCAGAAAACGTCAGAAAGCAAGCACAGAACCTCCCCCCCCATATAGTTCACCCAAATATGTGGCCCAGCATAGTCCTGGAGGAGACAGGGAGAGGGGAGGGAGGAGTTTTACATGACTGAAAGACTTTTTTTCCAGCCTATGGTCATTCTAATTATGAGAAACCTGAGTAAGAGCCATGGGAAGATGTGAGGAAATCCCTTTGGAGCAATGAGAGGTCAAACCCTCTTTCTTTCAACACGAATCTAAATGTGGGGTGCACACCAGTGAACCCAAGTGTGGATGTGATCCAGTGGCTTCATGCTGGCCAGGATGAAAGTGGCTGGACACAAATGCCAGTGCATCACTCGCACCTCTCTGAGAGAATCCTCCTGGGCTCTTACGATGCATTGGCTTTTTTCTTCCTCACATCACAGTGAAGTCTTCCTGAGGAATCACTACATCCAACAGGATATGGAAAAAATTATTCCAACTTTTTATTTGGCAACTGCCATAGTGCCCTGAGGTCCCAGTTGCAGCTGGAACTCTACCATACAAGGCATCACGCCACTTGGAACATCCTTCCTGGCTTTCAGCATTGCTCTCTTCTCCAAGGAAAACTTTCTCCCATGGGATGCTTTGCAGCCCCATGCTGCCCTTGCTTGAGGTAAGAGCCTTCAGATGGGCTCAGGACTCATAGAATCATAGAATATCCTGAGTTGGAAGGGACCCATAAGGATCATCGAGTCCAACTCCTGGCTCCACACAGGGCCAGCCAAGTCAGAGCATGGGACTGAGCGCATTGTCCAGACACTTCTTGAACTCAGCCAAGCTCCATGCTGTGACCACTTCCCTGGGGAGCCTGTTCCAGTGCCCAGCCACCCTCTCAGTAAAGAACCTCTTCCTAATATCCAGTCTGAACCTCCCCTGTCACAGCTTCATGCTGTTCCCTCAGGTTCTATCACTGGTCACCAAAGAGACTCCAGCACAAACTCTGCTCCAGCAGTTGTGCCTGTGAGCTCATCTTCTGACTTTGCCTCATCTCTGTTCAGCATCTCTGACTTCCCAGGTTCCCAGTAAAAGAAAAGAAACATAGCTGCTTTGTACCTCTGTGACTTCACACAGCGCATTTCCTCCTGCAGCTGGCTCTGTGCCCTGTATTACATCACTGAAAGGTTGGATAATACAAAGCTGGGTTTATCTTCATGTGCTGTCAGGACTTTTGGGACAGTAACATTTTCCAAGCCTTGTCCACTTGTCTCCAGGAGGAGGGAAGCTGCAAACCTTGGAAAACCAGATGCTGAGGCATGTAATTCAAGCACTGGAGGGTGCAGTGAATCAATGACAGTGCAGGAAAGGATCTTGACTCTCATTACCATGAAGGAGAGAAAGCTGAAACCTGTTGCTCAAGCCCCTCAAGAATTTATGCACTGATATAACTGAAACCTCCCAGGAGATGCTGAGTCAAGATAGAAGAAATAGACAATCTGTGGCATTCCTAACGTATCTGTCTCCTCCCCCAGTGTGTAACTGGCATTTACGTTAGTAATGGTTTTTACTCAGACAAATGACTTTTCCTGCAAGCTACTATGGTGACACCTGGTTCTCCCCATGAGAAATAAGAATACACACAACAGAAAAGTTAGACTAGATGGAGTCAGAACTGGAAAAAAGTTAATAAAAAATTATTGTGTTTGCACAGGAGCAAGTTATCACAGACCAGT
Source organism: Laterallus jamaicensis coturniculus (assembly GCA_022605575.1). Classification (NCBI taxonomy): domain Eukaryota; kingdom Metazoa; phylum Chordata; class Aves; order Gruiformes; family Rallidae; genus Laterallus; species Laterallus jamaicensis. The sequence continues at coordinate 48,725,987 of JAKCOX010000001.1, forward strand.
AACTTCAGCTACGGTGAAAAATGGGTACAGCAGCTACATGGTGCCAGCTCAAAAGCTGTAGTTGTTCCAAGTACCAACCTTTGCAAGACTGTTACTGAGATACCTTCTAAGGACCAAATGCCTTCTCCTCTAAGACAGAAGGTGAGATATCACTCGGTACTTTCTTCTGCACAACGTCCTGCTACAGCAACATCCACACTTCTGAGGGGGGCTGGTGGCCTGATGCCAGCAAGATCTGCAGATGACAAGTGACTTCTGTGTAGCAGATGCACTAAGGTTCTGGGTTCTTCTAGCAGGTAGGATGCTCTGTGTGTGCCATGGCTGAGAAAACATTGCTTCCACCAGAAAAAATAAAGCTTGCTCTCTGCCTGTCCAGCCCAAACCCAGACTGTGAAAGCAGTCTGCTTCTGCTACACTACTTCTTTCTCAGCTTTGATGTAAATGATCTGCCCTCTGCCCCGACTATCCGCCTGGATTATACAAGTCACTGACAGCACCCAAGAGTGACCAGCATCCCAAGGCTGACCTTGCTGTCTCTTGGTGACAGCTCTTGTAGGCACATGTGACAGTAAAGGTATCTCTCAGTCCCCAAAGCTGTGCCCTCTGGGCTCTGTCAGAAACAGGTCCCTCATACAACAGGGCAGAAAATAACCCACCAGAAAATCAGAGTCTTTTGTTTTACCAGTTAATACTTCCCAATTTAGCTCCTCCAAGACAATCGCTGGGTTATTTGTGGGGCTTCTTTGCCTCCTGGGCAGTGGCAGCTGCTACTTCTTTGCTTTTTCCGAGGCTGCTTTCTGGCCGCCGGGCCGCTCGGCACCTGGCCAGCCAGGGAGCAGGGGGACGCTGGAGCAGCAGGTTGCACACGCTGCCCCAAAGCCCCACTCCTGAGATTCACAGAATCATAGGGGTTGGAAGGGACCTCCAGAGATCATGGAGTCCAACCCCCCTGCCGCAGCAGGTTCCCTAGGACATTGCTAACACTGACTAAACGCAGACACTCTGTGAGTCTGACAGGCGTGTATGCTGCATGTGCTTCTGCAAAGGCCAGGGGGAAGATGGCCCCTGGGAATGTCAGGACTTCCTCTTAATTAGTAAAGTTCCATGAACTGAGAGGTAGATTTGATTTCAAGCTTTTCTCTCTCTGCACATGAAGATCCAGCTCGTGCAGTACAATCAGTAAATAGCTGTGAACTGGCAAAGTTTCTACAAACCTCTCAGACAGCATGAGCTAGCAGATTTGTGAAGGACATCCTGTTTAAAGCACCTCTGTTTAACAAGAGATAGATGCAGCAGTATTTTTGTTCTTAATACAAAATGCCATCAGAGGTTCTTCGGTGGGCTAGGACACTAGAGAGGGTTTATTTGAATGAATATCGTTCCTATATTTGACAGTCAGCTTTGAAAGTGAAGTGTTGGTCAGAAGACATGTATCATTTTGTGCATCCACATGGGAAGATCTGTACGTTCGATACTTAGAAGAGGCAAGCCTTGCCTTTCAAAAGCAGCTTCTGTCTCTGGCTAGGGCATCACCAGAGCTAAATTTTGGGAGCATTTTTAGGAGCATCTAAGGAGCTTTAGAGGTGACACTGATGATTCCTGATTCCAACCATAGCGGGCAGATGTCTGAAACTACTGGAAGCCCAGTTTAAATTACCTGTTTTCTATGAGCTTTATTTTTTGGAAGGATGGATCAAATTAATCATATTATTAAAACAATGCAAGGAAAACAGTGACTGCAAGCACGGGGCATTGGTCCAGGGAGAATTAGATAATTAATTGCAGTTGCTATAAACTGACTAGGGCACACCTGCTAAACTGGGGAAGCCAAAGCAATATTTATCTTGACACATTTTTGTGGGAGAACTCTTGGAAAGCTAAGGATATTGTAACATTACCAGTTTATGTAGTTCTAAGTCCGAATTGTCCACGAATGATTGAATTTCACTGACTTGTTAATACATGAGACTTACATGTATCCAATTAGGGCTATTAAAAGCATGAATGCTGTGGATAATGTTTCCAGTGTTAATTAATTGAAATAGTATCAGTTGGGGAATGCCTCCCCAGAAGCGGTCTCATCCAGCCCCTACCAGCTATGATTTATAGCCTCTTGGCCTGGTAGTGTGGAAATTTTGAAGACTGAATTGCTGCTGCAAGATTATTCTTTAGCAGTGAAATGAGGCTACAGTTCTACAATTTGTTAGGAATTAAATAAAGAATTGGGTTTTTTTTTTTAATAATGATGTTGGTTTAGAATATTGTAAGGATTTGCAAGTTGAACCCCAAAGGATTTCCATGATGATTACTTGAAGCAAGCAGTGGGCAGCCTCTCTGAATTGATTCATTTTGATGGTTGCTGTGAAGAAAAAAGACACCGAGGAAGCAAAAAAATTCACAAATCTGGAATGTACTTTTACAGCATGAGCTGGGGCAGGGGGGAGGTTTCCTGTGTTTTGCCAAATATGAAGAATATGTATTAAGAGTCTATAAATTAGGAAATACTTGAAAAGGACTGAAATGGGAAAAGATGCTCATAATAGGATGGTGCAGTGAGGGGCGAGTTTCCTTTTAACCCTACAAAAGGTCTGAGGCAAAACCACCAAGACATCCAATTCTTGCTTTAGCTCAGTTTTGAGCTATAAATTTGCTTATTCTTAAAGATTTTTAGATAGCAGAACCCGATGTATATGTTTATGGCTAAGAAGAACCTCACCCAAAAATGCAAATTAAAACTATTAGGCAAAGTTCTGTGTCTAGAATGCATTGGCCACAAAAGACAAACTCATAATGGATTCAGTTTGTGAAACAGAGAAGGCAGGGGGTAAACAGCATTTTTAGGAGGAGGGCTCCTTTAAACCCTCCTAAGGGTGACACTTCTAGACTGCCCAGCACAACACTACTGCCTGGCTGTGCTGGGGTAACCCAGGTAAACAACTGCTTTGCTTATAGCAATAATTACCTCTATATTTCAGTTGTAATGACCTCAGGGTTTCTATAATAACTTTCATGTGACAGGTTAGATATGAAGCTGGCAAAGGCAAGATGTGTTAATTGGCCAGGTTTTAATCTGAGGATAATCCAGCACTATCTTTGCTAATATCACCAACAGAGAAAGCTTCAGTCTCCTGCCTCTGGACTTCTGATTTGCGTTGGGAATTTTTAAAATAGCTGCAAACTGTTTACTCAAACCCAGGGCCTTCTCTCATCAGTATAGACGATCAGGACCATCTGAGTGATCCCATTGTAGGAAGAACATAACTGGAAGTCCAGGCCCAAGAGCTTAAATCTTGTTAGAAGTCTTGTAATGTAATTTTAGTGTTGACAGGCTGTAGGAAAATCTCCAAAAATCTCCTTTTACAGTATCAGATGGAATGACAAGTTTGTTACTTCTAGCAAAAACACTCGGAGCCCTTGTGAAGAGGAAAGGCCCCCAAACATGTGTAGAGGCTGAGAGAAGACATTGTGAAGGATCCTGGGTGGTGGAGTTTTCCCCAATGAGAAACAAGAGTGGGATTGCATGATGGACCCTCAGAACATGATGCAGACCATCTTTTTCAATGTAATGGAGCAGAAACCACCTAGAAGATCATCCAGAACAACCTGGCATGAGCCCCCAAAGGAGGGAGTGAAAGAGTCTCTTTCTGTCTCAATCAGTGTGAATCTCCTTGATGTACAAGATGCTTAAACGCTGCTGTAAAAGGCGTGCCATAAAATACAGGCTTGGGCATGCTGGATCAATAGCAGCCTCTGCACAACTAACTCTTGCTACTGCTTCAGGAAATAAATCCATTGGATTTATACTTTTAGAGGATTTCCATTAAGTCCTGTGCTGTTTACATTGGCTTTATATTTAATGACCTTATGCCGACCTAAATCTGATTTCTGGAACTTAGAGAGGGATTGTGTGTCTCAGCTGTAGTAAAACTTAACCCTGAACCAAAACTCTAAGCACAGTCAGTGATCTGCAGAGTATGGGCATCACCCCATTAGCTAAGTAGCATCAGAAGATTACTCTCTCCAGACTCCCAGAGGAAAGTGACCTACACTGCTTCTGTTACACTGGATTGTTTTAATTTACTCTGCCCCTCTAGACCATGTCAAAATCAACACATGAGCAGAACGTTCATGGCTGAGTTGACAAAAACCTGAAATACATATTTGTATAGCATTATGTGATGGTGAGTTGTTCCTGTAGAGAAGCAATTTCATCTGATATTTTCAGCTGTTACTAGGATTTTGCTCAGTTCCATTTCTTTCTCACTTTACTTTCCAGCACACAAGAAAATGTCTTCTGTTCTTTTGTTTATACAGAAGAGCATCCTGTATTCTCAGGCAACATTTCATCCGCTTGGCAAAGCAGGACCTCAATTTATGCTCTGAGCTCAGCATGATTTTTTCCCTTTTTTAAAACACATTTTCTTTCTATTGCCACAGACTGACATTTGCATGACCTTCCATGGAACAGCCCAAGAGCTTTGCTAGCACACATTCCCCATCCCTTAAAAGGAGAAGAGGTGTGGGAGCTTCCAAGCTGCCTACTGAAAGACAACCCATATATCTGGCAAATGGCCCCTGAGCTTGTTCCTCTTTTGCTCAAGGCGAGGGCATCAAATGTGGTGAAGGCTGAAAAATACATTGTTCAGTGTCCTGGTTTCAGCAGGGATAGATTTCATTTTCTTCCTAGCAGCTGGTGCAGTGCTGTGGTTTGGATTTAGGATGAGACTAATGCTGGTAACACACGGATCTTTTAGTTGTTGCCAAGCAGTCAAGGGCTTTTCAGCTTCTCAGACTGCCCTGCCAATGAGAAGGTGGGGAGCATCCAAGAACCTGTAAGGGGACACAGCCAGGGGAGCTGGTCCAGACTGGCCAAAGGGATATTCCGTACTGTATGATGTCATGCTCAGCATATAACTGGGAGGTTGTCCGGGAGGCAGGGCAGCTCTGGAACTAGTTGAGCATTAGCACAGGGTGGTGAACAACTGTGCTGTTCATCATTTGGTTTGTATATTCTATTATGATTACTGTTGTTGATAATGATTATGATATTATTATTCTCTTACTTTTCTGTCCTATTAAACTGTCTTTATCTCAATCCACAAATTTTACCTTTTTACCCTTTTCAATTTTGTCCTCCATCCCACTGAGGGGTGTGAGCAAATGCCTGTGTGGTTGTTTTAACTGCCACCCAGGTTAAGCTACGACATTCAAATGCATGTGTGCTAGCTGTCTGAGGAGGCCACCATGCTGTCAGGAGGTCACTTGCCAAGTTACAGAGGTCAGGAACAAAACACCATGTCTGCCACAACACCAGTGCCTGTGAAGAGGACCCAGTCAACCTGGGGCCAGCACCACCCTGACATATGGACAGACATAGGCTGGGTACCTGTTTTGGGATGTCTTAATGGGCATCTGCTTTGAATTTCTGTGCCTGTGACCGAAGGGAGGCACCGTACCCGATCCCAGTCACTACACAGCTGCAGAAAAGCTACAATCTGAATTTTTGGACTTTGAGTCCCTCATCTATAGCTGCTTCAAGGATATTTATATTGCCAGAGTCATCCAGAGGGGCCTTAATATGTGAGAATCAGGCTTCACCACATGCTTTGAAACAAAAGGAGATGCTGCCAAGTGTACCTGCCCTCACAGAAAGGTTATTTGTCCTTCTGGGGCACTTGTAACGGGAAGCAAGTGGTATCACGAAGAGCTGGTGCCTCTCATGTACCCAGCTGTGGGCATTGCTGTAAGTACAAGGCACCTGAAAGACTAAAAGGATTAAGAACATTCAGCTGGCTTTGAAAGAGAAACATAGTGAAGATGGAGTCTTCTGATGGACATAAACGCTCTGTAACATCTGCCAAAAAACATATCTGCCTCCTTTGTCCTCCACCTCACCTCCAACTAGTGACAACAGACCTGTGTGGGTTTTGTGTGACAGCAACAGCTAAGAAGCTATATAAGACCATAAAACACATTAAGACCATCAATAACAATATCCAGCCACAAGCACTGTAGGCTAGATGGAAATCCATGCTCATTCATTTCAGTCATAGAATCCCAGAATCAGAGAATGCTTTGGGTTGGAAGGAACCTCAAAGACCATCTAGTTCAACCCCCCTGCCATGCACAGGGACACCCTCCTCTAGCCCAGGTTGCCCAAAGCCTCATCCAGCCTAGCCTTGAAGCCTGCCAGGGAGGGGGCAGCCACAGCTGCTTTGGGCAGCCTGTGCCAGGGCATCACCGCATTCACAGTCAAGAATTTCATCCTAAAATCTAATCTAGACCTACCCTCTTTCAGCTTGAAACCGTTACCCCTTGTCCTATCACTACACTCCCTCTCCCATTTAACTGTAGGACCCCTTTAAGTATTGGTAAGCTGTCATTAGGTTGCCCTGGAGCCTTCTCCATGCTGAACAAGCCCAACTCTCACAGCCTGTCTTCATATGAGAGGTGTTCCAGCCCTCTGGTCATCCTTGTGGCCCTTCTCTGGACTCTCTCCAACAGCTCTACGTCTTTCGTGTACTGGGGACCCCAGAGCTGGATGCAGTGCTCCAGGTGGGGTCTCATGAGAGCAGAGTTGAGTGGCAGAATCCCCTCCTTTGACCTGCTGGCCATGCTGTTCTTGATGCAGCCCAGGGCACGGTTGGCCGCCTGAGCTGCTAGCGCACACTGCCGGCTCATGCTGAGCTTCTCACTGCTCAGCACCCCCAAGTCCCTCAGGGCTGCTCTCAGTCAACATGCCAGTTTGATGATATTTTTTTTTTTTAAAAAAAGGAGAGAAAGGAATCTTCTTTGCAGATCACATGCATTTTCAAACTTTTCTTTTTCAGAAAACACTATGGAAAAGAAGAGCTACAAGGCAAAACTGGCTACAAGGTTATCTGCATGTGAAGGTGAGGCAGGCAGACACACAGCCATGAAAAATGATGTCATGGCCTTAGACAGAGTTGCATTTTGGGAACTGAGATTCACTTGCTACAAGATGTGGCTACATTTAGGCACAGATTCTTCCTTGGGACACTCCTAAACATGCCTGGTGTTCCTCTGTCGCATGAGGGAGCCTGCACGCCTCATCCACGTGGGGCAGGCAGCTCAGCCACCTCTGTCGCAGCAAACATGAGGTGAATTCCTTGGCTTTTATACCAAAAATACTGTGTAAAAAACCCCCAGCAAATTTAGACCTTAGATGCTGTGCATTTTATGTGTGTTTAAAAGAAAAAAAAAATCTAAAAGAACAATCCCTTAACAGGTGATTAGTGATTAAAGGATTTTCTTTTGGGGGATGCTGCATGACTATATGATAGGAAGTTGAAAATTGTTAATCATGGACAGTTTTAGGACAGAAATTTCCTGTGTCTTCAGAGATATTTAGCACATAGTCAGTAGTGAAAGGCTTAAGGATGCACTGCAGACCAGACTTCTCAAGCCACCTTGGCAGAGATCACATCTCCATGCAAAGCCACAGCACGATTTTAGCCCTGGAGACGTCCCCTCACACATGGCTGCCTCCTCTTCTCCCAGGCCTCTTCCAGCTGCTGAGCTCTCCTTACAGCCACAACAGATGTGCAACGTACCCTTCTTTGGCCTCTTTGGTGCATAATATCCTCACGTTCAGGAGGGAGAGCAATATTAGGGAGGCATTACGTGCAGTTGCAGTTTATTTTAACACCACCACAGCTGAAAAACACAGCACCTTGTGACCAGAGGATCCTTGCTGGCCAGGGAGCTGACTCCAGTGAGTACAGCTTAGTACTGCCAGCCTGTGTCCCACCAGGTCTCACTCTTATCGCATCTGTGCATGCAACAAAACAAACATATTCCAGGAGGTTCACAGTCTGTTTAGATTATTTAATGAAAGCAGTTTTCAGAGGCAAGGATGTCACTGCAGACTGCATGTTTAAAGGTATGTAAGAGTTCAGAGAGGAAAATAAGCGTATTAAAATTTGGCTTTACTTGCCAAACCTGAGCAAAATGTTGCCCATTACAGTTCTAATGCCATGATGAACTGTCAGCAGCAGTCCTAGAAGCTGCAAAGTAATATACCATCAGCCAACTGCACACACTTCCTGGCTGCTCCCAAAGGAATCTGCAAGCCTGCTCTGAGCATGCTGGCAACAGCAGGTCTCCGGGGAGGCAGGAAGGCAGGGGAGAGCTGAAGGATTCAGTGTTTTTCCCCACCAGCCTCATCCCTCCTCCATCTGAGCAAGGACTGAAGAAGAGGACGATGAAGCTGGACTCCTTGAGGTGGAGTTTGACAATTCCTCAATTTAGGCATCTAAAGTTAATTTTTCAAAGTCTACTTTGGGATCCCTCTCTAAGAAAGCCAGTGGAGAGATCCATTCTGTCCTCAGGCAGGTGATGATGATCATCCCTGGGCCAAAGCCTTCTCAGGAGGTTCCTCTCCTTCCGCACTGATACAGATGATGACCAGATGACCAGTGTCTGTTTAGGCTACAGCTGAACAAGGGACATGGGAGTACTTCCATGGGCCAGGGTCCATGCATGTGCGCTGTTCCTTGCATTCCCCACCACAGCAAGGCACAAATTTGTCCTGCAGTATGCAGCTCACTGACCCAGGCAGAGGCACTACCTGCTGAGCCATCCAGGTGAACCATGCAGGTTCACACCCATGTCCAAAGCCAGCCTTGGTTGCTTTCTGGCACTGCATTTCAAATAATTGAATCAAAACTGCTATGTTGCATCTGCTTCTTGAGAAACAGGACCCCAAATGGGAAATCTTTTAATTCATCTTTTCATTTTATTGAGCAGGAAAAACTGCTTTGAGGTCAAAGGGAGGACCACTCATGTGGCCTTGAATGTACCTGAAAATTCTATTAACAAATCTTCTAGTTCAAGTAGGTGGTTTTAAAAATATCAACCCCCCCTCAGCCACTCCCTGCTGTTAAAAGTGAACAGGCGCAGCCAATTACATCCCATTATCACTGTATTTCACCAATAGAGCAGTTAATTGGTGACACCATCAGGCTAATTTCATAAAACACAAGTGAATGTTACACAAATGTGCCTGTCTTCCAGTCACTGTCAGTGAGTAATATATTATTATAGCATGTGCCAAATTTCCATTCTCTTAATTTTCCTGCGCCCTCTTCACAAGCTGAAATAAGTATTTAAGCCACTTCACCCTATTTACAGGATTCTTGCAAAATTAAATCACTAAGTGTTTTTGAAAGCTATAGCCCATGCCCTGAATTTCCTTTAAAATCTTTTCTACTGTAGTGTGCATTTCTTTGCTAAATACGGGGCTTCTGTCTACCCTCTCGCTAGTGAAAATGCATTAATGTGTTTCCCTGGACAAAACACCTAAATAAGTTATATGGGGTTCTGCTAAACAGAAAGAGATGGAACCCAATCCCACATTAGGGCAAATCTGTACTTCTGCAGTGTAGCAAAAATGAGCTTAGTCCCAGCTTCAGGTGATTGCCCACGAATACCAGGGTTGCAGAGCATAGCAGCCTTCTCCCTGCTGCTGGTAAAAAGAGCATGATGAAAGGAAAATAAGATGGCATGCTGGACTCTGGCCATCACCAGCTGCCAGTACAGTAGTGTAGCTTGTAGGCTTTGTATTTATTCTTGGAAAAATTCATAGTGGGGCAAGAGTTCAATTACAGCACCACTGTACCTTTGCAGTCACCTTCTTCAGCAGCTCCCAGCACTTCAGGCTAACAGCTAAGGGACTAGCCCACAATTTTTAAAGTATCCAACCCATAAATTCCCAGGCATAACTGCAAGTACGTTAACTGAAAACATGTTCAGGGTTGAGGGCAGTTTCTGTGGAAGCTGAAGATGACAGCGTTCAAATGATGGCCCTTGTGTTCAGATGATGTTGGTTATTTTCAGATGAAGTCAGCAGGCCAATGACACACTGAGTAGAAGGAGATCACAGGAATCTCAGGGGTTTCTGACAGCATCAATCACCTATCTTCATCTTCCAGTTGGGCTGTCGGAGCCAAATTCATCGCTTTCCAAATGCAGCTGAAGCCGGCAGATTCCTCATACACCGGCTTGCTTCCCGCATTCAGCCCACCAAAAACAGGACAGGGCTGTACAAAGCCTTATTCCCCATTTCCCCTCAGGCTCTACGTCGGCACTTAGGCCACGCCGCCCTAAATCACAGAGAAAACATTTATGCAGTGTCAGGCTACCATAGTGCCTTTCCCATATGGCCTTGTAGTGCCACCTTCAGACCAAACCAAGACATGCCCCACCACTCTGTCAAGTCACAGCCCACCCAGCCTGGAGCACTACTCTGACCCCAGCCAGATGCCCTCAGCCCACAGAGGAGGTGGATCCAAAACATGGCCCAACTTCAGATCCAGACTGACCTTTCTTGCCCTCCGAGGCAGCAGAGGAACACAGAAGGGTCTGGCCGCTTGTGATGCTCGGTCATTAAAAGCCGTGTCCAAATCTTTCAAGTCCTGGAAGTTTGGTCATTTTAGTTTGGCAGAAAGCTTTTGCAGAACACCCCAGCCCCAAATATGGCTCCACGGAGATCTTGTGAGTCCTCTTCCATTCCTAAGGTGTCAGATGGTAATATTGTGGTATACTGGTTAGTAAAAACCAGTAAAAAATTAGATCAGCAATTTTAGAGAAACCTCAGCATGACCTTCTGGGCAGCGATTTCACAACCACAACCAATTATAGGCACAATGACTGCAGTGAAACTAATGCGGGAAACAAATGGTTGTATTTAGACCTGCAGGTATAATTTGACATAATATATCTGGTTTTATATGACCCAGAAACTTCTAGCAGGTGTAAACAACAGAAACCATAAATCAGAAGAGGAATTAAACATTTGGCTTTTGGTTTTCTTCACCCTCATGCTCAAGCTGGGCACCAATGAGGTCAGTTCTAGCTATGACTCCAAAAGAATGATCTTATTGATATGAGCCCTATATTCTCAAATCACTGAGGTATCAGTGATATACTTTATAACCCAGTGTAATCTTTTTTCATCATTTCTGAATGTTGCCCTTTATTCTAATTTCCTCTCTAGAGCAGATATACTGAAACACAAAATCCTCTTAGTGTCTCATGTTCTCCCACCTTTGCTTTACCATTCTTCCAACCCCCACCTTCCTCTTCAGTATTACTAATAGCTTTTGTAGAGACATTTACCTTTTTAAGGTACTTTATTGGCATGTGTGTGTAAACAAGCCAAGATAGGCTGGAGGTGAAGGAGTGTGGCATTAGCCCAATGACATGTTTATCAGATGTAACCTCCATATAGGCCAGCTCATCTTGCAAGATGCACATCATAAAAACAAAATCTGAAGAGACTAATTATCTCTTAGGCTAAAGCACTATATATATACAGTGCAAGAAGTCCAAATCTTAATGTTCTCTTATTGACATGACGCATTTTTAATGACCTAGTAAAATCCATCAACTGTGTTAACCAATCTTGGGGGATTTTCTGCCAAAACTTTTTTGGGGTGGAGTTTTGTTTTGGTTTTGTTTGCTTGTTTTTTGGGTGTCTCTTGTAAAAGCAAAAATAACCAGCATCTATCAGGGTTTCAGTGACATTAAACCAAGCTTTGTAAGGCGTTGCCTCTGCCTCAAAATGTACCACTGGGGGGATGTGGGGGGTGAGGTGTGACAGCTTGCAGCCACAAAGTTCTGGTCCGTGACAAACTGGGATGCAGCTCACATGAAGGCACCACACCCCAGCTTCCTCCAGCGTCATGGAGAGCAGATACCCCAGAGACATGGTCACATGTTAGGTTTTATGATAACTTTGGGAACCTGTGTATATAACCTCTAATTACTGCTAATAGTCTGAGCTCATTAAGTAGTTGGTTCTTTGAAAACTGCAGCAAGTTTCTTTGTCAATATGTATCCGTGACATCAAGAATAATGAGCAGATTCTCTGAGGGGTTCTTGGTGCTGGCTCAATGGGTATTGTTTCCCTGATTAGAGATAGGAATTTAAAAGCTGACCTTTGACCAGCAATACCCGGGGTAAGGAAGTGGCTGGGACAGGCAGAGATGGTTTTTCCTACAGCCTGGAAGATGACGGAGAAGTGGGAAGAATGAGAAGTCATGAGCAACAAGATTAAAAAGCCAGGAATAACAAAAAGAGGGATTTTTAAAAAGCACTGTCAGAAAGACAAATGCAGAGGACACACAGAAGTGTTGTCTGGGAAGGGAAAAGATGGGACAGGGGAACTCTGTAGGGCCTGGAGCATCTCCTCTACAAGGAAAGGCTGAATGAACTGGGGCTGTTCAGCCTTGAGAAAAGAAGACTGAGAGGTGATCTGAATAATGCTTATAAATATCTAAAGTGTGGGACACTCTTTTCAGTGGTCTGTGGAGACAGGACAAGGGGCAATGGCCTCAAGTTGGAGCACAGGAAGTTCCGCACCAACATGTGGAAGAACTTTTTCCCAGTGAGGGTGACAGAGCCCTGGGACAGGCTGCCCAGGGAGGTGGTGGAGTCTCCTTCTCTGGAGATATTCCAGACCTGTCTGTATGCCTACATGTGTGATCTGTCCTAGGGAGCTGCTGTGGCAGGGGGGGTGGATCGGATGATCTCTGGAAGTCCCTTCCAACCCCTAAGATTCTGTGATTCTGTGACCTCTTGGTGCCCCTTGCTGCCAGAGTAACCAGCATTACCAGGGAGTTAGTAAAAGAGAGAATAACATAAATCAGGAGCTACTGTATTCAGGCAGTTTACTCCATCTGACTTCCCGTGGGGTTTATCTTGGAGGTGAGAAAAGCAACGGTGAAGCCAGAAGCTGGGGGGAGGGGTGGAAACCACCGAACAAAACCCAACCGAATCCCTGTCCCTCATCATACACACCCCGCGCCCCTCACAGAGGCTTACAGCACAAGGCTCAGCCCCGCTACTTCAGAGGTGGGGCTCGCCAGCTCAGGGGCGCAGCGGGGTGCGGTTCTCACCCGGGGCAGGGAGCGAGCGAGCTCGCCAGCAGGAAAGCCCACGGCAGGCTCGGGACAACGAAACGGTGCCAGACCCGAGGAAACACTCCTCCCCAGGGCGGCCGGGCAGGAGCGCCGCGCTCCCCGCCACCGCCTCGCAGGACAAGCGGCGGGGCCCTCAGAACCGCACCTGCGCCAAGCGACAGCGGGCCCGCCCGGCAGAAGGGGCGGCTTGCGAAGCACGACACAACCGCCATCCCCGCCTTACGGCAGAGCCCCACCCTGGCCGGAAGGCAGCGGGATGTGACGCAGGCCGCGCTCACGCCCCTACCCCAACAGCTCCGCGGCCCCGCACGTGCGCCTTGTTTTGGTGGCGGCCATTGGCGGGAGGCGGGGTCGCCGGCCGGCCGCGCCTGCGCAGGGAGGCGGGGCTCGTGCCGCCCGCCCACACCTCCCCCCCAACCGCCGCCGGCCGAGGGTGAGGCGGTTGGTTGCGCGTGCGCGGGGCTGAGCCGGGCCGGGGAGCCTGTGCCGCGTCCGCTCCGCTCCGCTCCCGTCCCGCTCGGCTCTGCGGGGCCGCGAGCCTCCGCCGGTTAGCACCCTCCTCGGGCAGGGGAGCAAAGGGAGGGGGGGGCCTCGCCTCCCCGGAATGTCGCAGACAGCCATGTCCGAGACCTACGGTAGGAGCCGGGGGCGGGGCGGCCCTCCTCTCCTCCCCTCCTCCCCTCCGCGGGGAGCGGGCCCGGGCAGTCGCCGCCTGAGGAGCGGGGCCGAGCCGCTGTGGCGTGAGGAGCGCGGTCGCAGGCGGCGGCGGCCCTCCGGGCTCGGGCGGGTTTCTGCACCCACCCCCCTGCCCAGGGTGCCCTTCTCGCCTGCGCCGGAGAGCTGTGGGGCACCGCAGCGCCCTGCCCGGGCTGACCACGCACAGTTATTTTTGCCGGTGCGGAGGGGCTGACGTGAAGCGAAGCGATATCCCAGCGAGGGAGCTTCGTCAGGCGCCGCCGAGCGCTTTGCGGTCTAGTGAATTCCCGAGGGAGGGAGTAGCGAGCGTCCTCTGGGAGAAGCGGCGCCTTCCCCTCCCTGGGGAAGGGGCTCTTCGGGGGGCCCAGCCGGGGTCTAAGTCTTGTCGCCTGGGGCGTGCGAGTGTCGCAAGGAGGGAGCGAGGGGGAAAACCGGCGGGTTAGGTGCGTGCGTCCCTGTCTTAGAGCGGACGGCCAACTACTAGGAGCGGAGAAGTAAGTAAGCGAGCGCTGTCACTGGCGGGGTGTGTCCGTGCCGTACAGGGAGGCGTCAAAGGGTAAGCGGAGCTAGCGGTGCCGGCGAGGTGGAGATGGGGAGTGACCGAATAGTATCCACTTCTCTTTTATAAGGTGCCTGAAGCAATCCCGCTTGCTTGAACCGGTTTGCTTTTCCTCCGCTTTCCATAGCGTGTAGGTCTGTAACGTTTTGCAGCATAGAAGTGCGGGCATACACGTGATGACGTTTCCAACCTCCATGTGTTAGCTCGTCGGGGAGCAAGATCAGAGTTGAATACTGTGATATAAACCCTTCTAATTGTCCCATTTAATCGGCTGCAACATCTTCAGTAGCCGCTCAGACTTTAGAGCTGGACTTGTATCCTTGTACTTCTAGAGCAGAGCCTTGAAAATAAGGACTGGTTTGGATAACTACAGTAAAATTGGACACGACTCTGCTAACTGCAACAGCAGCCAGGAGTTCTTGCTAGTAGGCTAGCTTACATGATTATTTCCTATGTGAGTCAGTTTGTTTTCAATGCCCTGGTTATCAATGCATAAGATGTCACTTACGGTCATATTGTCACTGCATAAGATGTCCCACTGGTCAGTGCTTTGGCCTACAGCAAACACACCAAAGTAAGGGGCAGAATCAGGCAGGAGTGTGGAGCAGCCCTTGAAATGCAAATGTTAGGTCATCAAGACCCTGCTTATTTTTTCCATACTTTCTTGAAACGTGTAAAACTTGCATGTAGAAACCAGAAAAGTTGATTTAAATGTGAGTTTGAACTAATTCTTTGTGCTCTGAACTCTCATGATCAAGAACAGGGATCACCCTGGCTGTGCTTATAGTGGGATTGTTGGTCTCTTAGCAAATGAGCAGGTAGACAGCCAGAAACCCCTGAGAATTTCAGCAGTGCTCCTCTTTTGATGCTGTAATAATAAGCAGGCTAAATAGACAATTGTATCTTAAGTACACTTCAACATTTTTTGTATTGTTTCAGTGATGCAAAATAGCTATTTTAAGCCTTCTGTAGCTGTTGATACTTTCTGATTGTTTTGAGAAAATGAGCCCGTAAAATTGAAGGTTTACAGTTGTTGTGGTCTGTTCCTTTTATTTGTTTAATTTTTGCTTGGTATATTTTTCTCTTGAGTTTCAACCTTTGTTCTAGTCATACACAAGCTACAAAAACTCAGAACCAGAATACTTGAGAGTGTCAAGGGTTAAGAGGAGACAGTGTAATTAAGAACTTAAATTATAAAATAAAATTTGACAATGGCTATGCCATCTCTGACCATAAGAGTAACCAGGATTTAATTTTGTAGTGTCCTGTCCATGTTCGTAGCAGCCCAATTGATAGTTCAAAGTAAACAGTAACATGCTAAAATTGTGGATCTTCTGTGCTTGATGAACTCTCTTGGATTTAACGTGCTCACTGCCCTGACAAAGGGGGGTTTGTTTCTGGCCAGCTTGTTACAGTGATCATTGAGCATGACAGAAGCATTAGGGCAGTTTCACCCTGACAACTGAGATCAGTGGTCACTGTATCGCCTCAGTGCTGGAGTCCTTTTTTAGGCTCTTATTCATGAATTGGATTTTCCTTATCATCCCAGATCATGAATCTGGGTTTTTATCTAACCTCAAACTTTTCACCCCATACAGATAGGCTCACGAAAGCAACTGGGTTTTTTTTGCTTGCTCTTTTTTTTTTTTTTAAAGTCATTTTACTGTCAGACTTTTATAAGACTTTAATTTTGCTAGGGGGCTTCAACTTCTTCCCTTTGAAAGCTGGGGTATTTTTTCAGTTCTCAATCTATGAGAAATAACGAGCTTTAGCTTGGGTCTGCCCTTTCTGCCTATCATACTTAATTATCCACCTCAGATTAATTTTATCAGCCTCTTGTTTTGTTTTCCTCCCCAAATTCTCTGTCAAATTCTGTCTGCTTGGAACCTTTTCTGTTCACTCAGTCTTCCCAGCTATTTCTGTCTCTTCCCTGTTTTCAGACCAAGGCCTGTAGCCTCTTGCAGTCTTTGCACTGAACTCCTTGTTAGCGACCCACGTTTTCTGTCCTGTAGATCAGTTTCATCAGTTGTATGTCTTTTGTTCTTAGCTTTCTGATATGTTTATCCCTTTCCTATGTGATCAGTTTATTTCCCTACAAAGAGCCAAAGCCAAACCAATAATGAGTAGAGGAAAACTCCATTAATTTTGAGACTAATTGTAGATAGAATAGGATAGGCTGAGTAAGTTGGGACTTTTCAGCCTTGAGAAGAGAAGACTAAGGGGGGACCTAATTAAAGTCTATAATTATCTGAAGCAGGGGCTGCAGGGGGAATCAGCCAGCCCCTTTTCAGTGGTCTGTGGGGACAGGACAAGGGGCAATGGCTGCAAGTTGGAGCACAGGAAGTTCTGCACTAACATGCGGAGGAACTTTTTCCCAGTGAGGGTGACAGAGCCCTGGGACAGGCTGCCCAGGGAGGTGGTGGAGTCTCCTTCTCTGGAGATATTCAAGACCCGTCTGGACGCCTATCTGTGCAACCTGTCCTAGGGAGCTGCTTTGGCAGGGGGGTTGGACCCGATGATCTCTCGAGGTCCCTTCCAACCCCTACAATTCTATGATTCTGTGAAAAGAACATTTTAGTGCTGCTTTTGGTAGAAGAGTGTCATTCTTTAAAAGGTTTACCTTGTAACATTGGAAATTAGTATCTTACAGGAAAATTAACTTGAATTTTCTCAGAGGTGTTGGTGTCCCTGTAGATGATTACCATGTAGCAACATGTGCATCTGTTTTCCCACCTCCCAGTGCAAAATGTATGCAGTTTTGTGTTAATGGTAAAAGCTGATGTAAAAATAGCTTAGTAGGTAAATGCAAAGCAACCTTTGGATTTTAAATGGTAGAAGGAGAGAAGAAAGGTTGAGCTGCCTTTGAATAGTTGTGATGTGTAAGATTCCAGTCAAATGTTTTCAGTCTCCACTTCCTGGTGTTTTTTCCACCAGTATCTACTACTCCCAGTCTGGTCACATGAGCTTATCAGTCTTTGTCATTGCCAGAGAATGTGTAGTCTTTCTGTCCATTGATAGATACTGCTTTTTGGTTTGGATGACTGGATTTGTAATTTTTTCCCAAACCCCCTCCCCTTCTCTGATGGTCTTTGCATTTAATCTGGCTTTCAGATTGTTTCAAATCTGATTTGATTCCTTAGAGGGCTTAGCCCTTTTGCTTGTAAGGAGGCAGATCTTCCCTTTTTCAAGCATTCGTCATGCAGATTGTAATAGAGCCGTGTTCATCTGTTCTACCTCTTTATCTTAACTTACTGCTAGAGAAAGCAGTAAGCAGGGAGAACAGCTCCTCTTTTCTCTCATTCAGAGGCAGCATATGCCAGCAGGAAAGCTCCAGAGAGCTCTTTCGTTATCCAGCCTTCTCCAAAATAGATGTCTAACCACTAGATGACTTTTGGGGTTCTTTTTCCACTGTGTGAATGAGAGAGTTTCCAAAGGGTCAGCATTAGTGAATATCAATTCTGTTCTTTACCAGGGAGTTGGAAGAAGACTGAACTGAGATTGGGGATGTAATTTGGTCTTCCCCCCACCCCCACCCCTCCTCCAGTATTAGCAAGCATATAAGAAGCAATTCTCATTACATTTTAAAGACGAAGCTGCAGTAGCTCAGATGCTGTTCAGTTATTCCTTCTGCTGGAGTAAACTTCAGTCAGAGGAGGAGGTAGGATGTCTGAGGGTGGTTTCCACATCAACCATCTGTTTTTGCTGGTACTTGAGTCAAAGCCCACGATTGTCTCCCTTTTCCTTTCCCCTCAGCTCACCCCACCACCGCCACACCCCCTGCAACATGCAGTTTAGCTGCTGGTACATCTTTGGGGTGGAGCCACAGTTTTCCTCCTGTTCACCTATGGTAGAAAGTAAGTTTTATTCCCCATACGCCTTACCCAGCTTGGGATCAGGTGATGCATGTAGCTCACAGAGGGGAGTATGTTGATTCTTTATATCACCTTAGTTCCTTAAACAGCTGTGCTAGGCCATCTTTCACCTCTTTATGTTTCCTCTTGTAACCCTTTTTTTTTTCTTTTGGCACAGAGTTCAGTTTTCTTCCTAAATCCTTTCTGTATAATGATGGTCTTATTTGCAGGCAAAGACTTTTAACTTTTCTAAACCTTTTCAGTAGGCAGTATGGTAGCAAGCATTGGTAACATCTGAATGATGTTGCTTTGCAGATTTTTAATGAAGGAACAACAACAGAATTCAAAAGAAAAACTTCTCTAGGGTGACAGCCTTGGCAGCTAACTGGAATGTTTGAGCTCAGAGCTGCTTTGTCAATTGTGGGGGGAAAAAACCCGACAAAACTGACTATGAAATGAAGTGCTTTAACTTGTCTGGGAAGAGGAGACCACAAACACAAACCAGAGCAATTAAGCAGTAGTGCCAAGAATGAGAGTTGCATTTGGTGAAATTGCAAAGAGTGAATACAGAAAAGTTTTTTCCCCAAGTGCAGGTATGCAATGATGTTACAGTTGGGCTAAAATAAGCTATCTGTCCAATATCATTTCCCTTCTGTGTTTTGGAACAGCACTGCTTTGCAAGATACAGTTGTGCAGTTCAAAGAGAAGATACTTCAAGTCCTAAATCAATCAATAAAAAGTTCTATAGATGTAATTGGTGAGGTTCTCATTTTCATATGGGATGACCTAAGTTCCAGAATAACAAAATGGACAATGTTCTTCCTGTTCTACATGATATTAACTCACTCCTTAATATGCTAGGCTATGAACGTAAAAAGCTCATTAAATATGAATATTTGGTATTGGCAAGTCCCTTTTCTCATCCTTCCTCGCAGTTGATTAAATATGCAAAGTATTCCATGTTATCTGAAACGTGTTCTCCAGTGCTTGGGGATAAACTGTCGAAGTAATTCTCAGAGCCTTCTGTTATTTTCAACAATCTATATAAAACTGGAGTTTAAACTTCTGGAAGCATTTATGAATGCAACTTCAAAGCATCATCTATTTTATGAGTCTGTGTGTGTGTGGAAACATTGCTGCTGCCTTTGATGCAGAAAGGTTTTTATTTTTTTAATTATTAAATCTTGGTATTTCTGTTCTATGGTAGAATAAACCACGTTTCTCTTACTTTCATGCTCTGAACAAAGGAGTTGTAACTACAGTTACAAGTTTTACCTTAGAAAACTCGTTTGCTATTCTGACAAAGGGAAACACCTATTGCCTGTCTAAGTAGGCAGGCATTGCATCAGCATGGAAGTGATACATTGTAGGAAAGATTCCCTCCTTGGGTTGCCTGGCACAATAGAATCTCGATAGGGATCAGGAGCCTGTTTTTAAGTGCTGCTAGAACATGTTACCAGCTTGGACATGAATATAAAATCCCCAACTTCACATTTGCTTTCAGAGTAAAATATAAAGCCCTCAAAACACCTCAGGAAAAAACACACTGCTGAAGCTATCCCAGATCTGTCCCTGACAGCAACACTGATGGGAGGCTTTCTCCCTGCCCTGCAGCCTGGCTGTGCAGGACTGGGGAGCAGAGTGTTAGACTTGCTGTTCACCGTGGGTTTGTGGGTTGCACAAGTGTGGCTTCCCCAACCACAGCTTGGCAACCAGCACTTGCAGTCACAGAGCAAGTCAGGGTGGGTGTAGCTTTTGGGCTGCTGCTTTTCCATGTGTAGTTTGACCGCAGCTGTTGTACTGCTCCCAATAATTGGAGTCGTCCATGGAAAAAAAGAGAGGTTGGCTTGACTCTTGAGATGGTTTTTAACAAGATCTGATAAACAACATTCACCAGATACGTAGGAGGACCAGTTTTAACTGGATTTCAGGTTTCTTTAGGAAAAAAAATGCAGGGACCAGAAGCAGACTACTTTAATTACAACAGTATCTCAGAACATCTCACATTTTGAGGAACTCTGGAAGTGGTAAAACCAGTGAGACTGCACACACCCACGGTAGGTTAAATATACAAAAAGGAACACAAGGCAGCAAACTAGTGGTATTTGGCCAATGAAAAGTGGTGAAGCTTGGCTTGCTTTCAGAGATTAATTTTTTCTTGATACCTACATTTCATACTAACAGTGAAACTTCAATACAATGAAGCATTCGGCTTCAGCCTGTTCTGCAGTTGAGATGACATGAAGGGCCCTTATTTACAGGAGATAACCCACAAAATTTTCACAACCTGAAGCAAAATCCTTTTTGTAACTGCTTTTATCATCCAGAAAGCATGAGCAGCTGGGTGGGGGCGTGAAGAATGAGAGGAGCTTGGAACAGAATGTTTTGAGCATGTAAATGGTCATGGTTTTGAGCAAGAAACAGCAATCCCTTTCTGAGAAGGGTGGAGTGTACAGAATCTATACCAAGCCTGTTACAACACTTGAAACAAAAAATCATGCAAAGGTAAAATGTAAAAAAAAAAACCACCCTCCAAAAAACCTGTGGTAAACCACCACCACCTCCTTTTAAATATGAATACAATATGGAAGGTGAAGGCAAAGGATGGTGGATATTTCCAGGACTAACAGCCCACTGTTTTGCTATTGACTTGTCAGCAGTGCAAATTTTACCATATGAGAAACTTGCTTGTCGCTTTTACCATTACTAGGGGGTGTTTATGATATACTATAACACAGAATTCCTGCATGAAGTGGAATGAGCATGTAGATTTGTGTGCATGTTGAATTTAATTTGTAAAAGTAAAGACTTGAGGTTCTGGGAGAGTAACATATCAGTGCTTTGACTTGCTTTCCATAGTCTTTTTTATTTATTAGTATTATTTTGCAATCCCATTTGACAGCTCTGAATGCTGTTAATGAAGTCATGTTAAATCCTTTTCATTGTACGCACCTGCTATGTTTAAAAGAGAAGCTGTGCAATAAATTTGCAAAGATGACTGTAAAAAAAACCCACAACAAAAAAACCACCCCACACCCAAAAAACTGCTGCTGGTAGAAAAATAGTGAATCTTACATAAACTGTAAAGGTTGCTTTAGTGTCTGTACATTAGGAGAAGCATCTGTAAACTTTCTAATCGCAGTTTATCCACGTATATGCTTGAGTGTGATAAGACAAGGAAGCTTTCTTCAGTCTTTAGCCAAACTGAAAGCAGATCTGGGGAGGTAGTACCAAAGCATTATTTGTAACTGTTAAAACAATACAAATGGACCATAAAACTTGGAATAGATGTATTCTGTGAACACTGATGTAAACATCTCATAAACAGATAAAGTGCCAGCAGTATCTCTATCTTAATTTACCAGCTAGAGGAAATGTAGAGGTGGACATTCCAGAATAAAAATTACTTGTTGCTTGCAAATTTTGTAGAAAATTATTCTAATTCCAGCTTTACAACTATTAAAATATAAGTATTAAACAGTTAATGTAGAGAAGTTCAAATTAATGTGGATAAACCAAACTCAAGCATCTTTCAAAGTACAAATGCATAGAATTTAAGAAATGGTATCATCATAGTTAGTACAAGTGTCCTGTATAGCTAATAGCGTACGTACCTTTAAAACAGGTTGCTGGAATATAAGCAATTACAATGCCTGTAATTCAGCCTTTTTGAACTGAACTAAAATTAATCCCTGCCCATCTCTTGTCATTCTTGTATCTCCATAAATGAACAGGGTGTCTAGCTCCTACTTTATAACATTGCTATTGAATATGCTGGGTTACTCTTAAGATTTATTGTTGTTTTGCTAACGTTGTCATCTGTTTCCTTCTCTTTGAAATAACAGTTACTAGAGAATAGCTGGCTTGTGTGCTTAGTCTTGTGACAAAAATGTGAGTTCATATTAAAATGTAGTGCTTTTGTGTATGTCTTTCAATCTTCAGATTTCCTGTTCAAGTTCTTGGTCATAGGAAATGCTGGAACTGGAAAATCCTGTTTACTACACCAATTTATTGAAAAGAAATGTAAGTATATGTGAGCACAGTAAGAGTTCACTGTTGCTTTGTATAACTGATGGGGGCTCTGCCCACATGAGTATCTATTCTTTGTATGGAAGTCCCTGTAATTCTCTTATTTGTACAGATGAGAACTTTGACTGAGAATTATCGTGGTTCAGAACCATGCTGTAAATATTTATTGCTCACTGTTTGCCTCTAGTCAAAAACCTGACCAATATTACTCTCAAATAAATATAATAGGATGGTGATGAAAATATGGGCTTAATCTTTGTGAGAAGAAGGACTTGCAGCTGTAAACTTTGCTAGGTACATAGGAGACAATTGGAAATTTCAGAAAAAAATAGGGAGCAGATGAAAGAGAAGCTCAGCTGCTTGAGTAGATTTAAAAAGCTTATCAGACAGAACCCGTATCTTCCAACATCTAGTCTCCTAAGTAAATAGGCACTCTGTTCTTTAAGGACTGTGTGCTATGATAAATACTGGTAGAGACTCCATTGTACTAGTTAGAGATAAAGAGATGATAAAAAGAAAATTTCCTGTTGGGTACTGCACGGAGCATCGTGATTCAGCAAAAATAATACACGTTTAGAGGCTTTTGTAAACCCAAGGTGACTGGTGTCTTTCTCAGCTGAGCAGTAATTCACCTTCTCTCTTGAGGAACAGCTCTGCAGTGCCACTGTGTAATCACTGAGGAACATGTGATTCTGTGATTGAACTCGAACCATGACCTTGCTTCTAGCAAGGGCACTTGTATATTGCTGAGAATCTGTGACATCAACAACATACATAAAGCACGAAGGTGCTTGCTCTTAAGAAGCAGCAGCTCTTGCTTGTTCCTGGGCAAAACTCTGTCTTTTGTGTTCTGCTTTTCCATGAATTTTAATTGTGAATTGCATACCAGTATGAGAGAACACACTTTGGGTGGGGAAGAAGTGTGCAAAAGTTATCCTGCCATTTATTGATGTGAACTGGGAATGATTTGATTACAGCAGGCTTGTCAAATCAAATTTTGATTTGCATAAACTGTTCAGAAATTTTAAGAATGGCATGGCATCAGTGGACTTAAGAGTGGCATTGAATTTGGTGCTTCAGGAAGTAGCAGAACACCAAGGAGTTCTGATTTTACCTAGATTGGATTATGTCAAAAAATAATTATTCACTATAAATACTCTCAAAAAAGTCTGACTTCATTTCTTTTATTTTGCAGTCAAAGATGACTCAAATCATACTATAGGAGTGGAATTTGGTTCAAAGATCATAAATGTTGGTGGTAAATATGTAAAATTGCAGATATGGGATACAGCAGGACAAGAGCGGTTCAGGTAACCTTTTCAATCATTTTATTAAATTCTTGCTGTGGGTGTTGGGTATTACTTATCCCTGTTTATAAGTAGGCACCGTTTCTTGGTCACTGGAATTGTTTGCTTTCATGTTAACTAAACCAGATCTTCCAACTTGGACACAGCAACATAGACCCATTGATTCCAATAGGGCAAATCTGCCTCGCAGGACCTGAGGTTCTGCCCTTTCTTCCTTTGGGTATCTTCTGTGATAGTTGTATATTCTACTCATATACTTTAACTAAAAGTTTGTTCACCAGCCAAACTCAGAATAGTTTTTAACAAACTGTTTGTACTTAACTCTGTGTTTAGAAGACTCCCATTGGCTTGAATAAGTAGGATGTTGTAAGCTGTTTGAATTCAGTCTGCATGAGAACAATTTCATAGTATGGTATTTTATTAGAGGGGGAAAAAAAAGACCAGTTGTCAAGTTCACTTGGCTAAATACACTTCTAGAAAGACTGAGATCTTTGTTAAAGAGAGAGCAATGTATTTGTTAGCTTAGAACTACCAGTGTACACTTTTAATGCTGCATTTTAACTGTGTCATACATCAGAGGCATAGATAAGCTCAGTAATGGCCCCATGTATTACTGAGTACATTTACCATCAAAAAGGACATCAGTTTTTTATCATTTTTGGGGGTAGTGGTATGTGTGGGATTTCTTCCATTTGGCAGAGGGGCAGGGGTTGACAAAGGTGAGTGTGGTCATACAAGCCTGAGTAATAGGCAGCAGTGCAGGTAAATGCCCTCTTCTGGGCAAACTGTTTGGATACATCGTGACTGGGTAAAGCAGGACGGTGCTGTGCAGTCTCTGTTACTGAGATACCTTCAGTGCATTGGCCAGACACCCTGGGATTCTGAGGAGCTTGCAGACTCTGTGCTTTCAGAGCTTGTGCAAATTCTCCTCTTTCAAGTTGACTGTGTTTGCAGACTTGCAGGTTTCTTTTTCTGTTGCTTTTTATAATCCAATTCTTTTCTTCTTACGTGTGACCAGACCTCTGCGTACTTAGCGGGCTTTTTACTTCATACTCAGCCTCTTGAAGGATGCTTTGCTTTCCTTGCCTTCTTCCCTTCAACTTCAGGAGTCTTAAATTACTCATTTATAGCTACTTTGCTCATTCTCTCCTCACTGCTGAGAGTTCAAATATAAGTTAATTATGCTGCTTTCATGCCATGGGTACCACCATCAGCTTCCAGTTCTGTATCAGGCCATATGGTATCATGATGTGTGTAGCTTCAGCAGGACATGGGACATGATGGACTTTGAGAATCCCTGTACAGCTATATTTAGTGAAAGTGCTTTTCAAAAGTCAAGTAGTAAAGAGTCTGCTGCTGCACAGCTGATAATGTTGTCTCAACCCCGCATTTTATTTTCCATATGTAAATGAGAATTGTTTCATAATATAGATTGCATTATATTAACCCAGATTTGAAACAATGAAGGTATTGCAGAAATGTGTGCCTGTGGTTCTTTTTCAGGTCTGTAACGAGGAGCTACTATCGAGGAGCTGCAGGTGCTTTGCTTGTCTATGACATTACCAGGTAAGAAGGCTAGCAGCGCTTTTGCTTATAGACTGCCAGATACAGTTAATGCTTAACAATCCCCCCACTAACCCTCTAATGGAGAATAGGCAGGAAGAAAAGAATGTACACATAAAATGTACTTCTGGTTTAGTGCATATTTAAATATTGAAACTTGCCTACATGAGATACTGTCAATGTCATAAATGTAAACAGTCTCAAAGGGTTAGACAAATACATGGGCCCACCAGTAGCTGTTCTAACTGTGGTGGTCTATATGCAACTGGTGGCTTGGGAAGCTTTGCAGCAGAAATTAGGAGCAGACTTCAGCCACAAGGTAGTACACCACTATTTCTGGAAACTGCTTATTAGTATGCTGGTATAGCAAGTCATTCTCTGGAGAAGCTAGCTCTACCTACACATTCCTTAACTGTAGTCCAAAATGCTGTTCATCTCTGCATCTTCTAATTGAATATTACTGGCAGCCACTAGAATACCTTACCATTACATGTTTCCACCTTTTTTTTTCCTGGCCACTGCTGGCTGATACTTGGCTGACAAGTTTTGTCTTTGTTAATGGTGATTTACTGGGTCTTGTTGCTTCTCCTCTTGTGAGCTGGCTTTTCTCCTCTGACCAGTCTTTGAAATCTCTGTGTTGTGCCTCAGGTCGGTTGGGCTCATCTGTCAGCCTTACTACTTGAAGTCTTTATCTCTGACTACTGCTACAATGGCTAGCAGTGTGTGCAGGGTAGCTAACTGCCCCTGATGTTACTGGTCTGGACACAAATGTGAAAGTTCAAGCACACAGCTCTATACCTGGAATGCACTCTTACAATCCTACCTGAAACTTAAGTGCCAGTTGAATTCTGTTTTCAAAAATGACTCACTCTTATCCCAAAATTTCAGGCACAAAAGGTTGAACCTAGGTTAGTGCTTGAAACTTCAGCTTTTCACATTAATAGGGAGTTCTCTAATTGTGCATGTTTAAATATATTCTTTGCTTTTGGAAAACTTCAAGCTTTCGTGAAGGAACTTGATATCCTTCCCAGTTCTTAGCTGGCATACTGAGATGTGTAGGTAACTTGCCTGACTCTCAGCAATTTGTGGTTTGCCACAAATATAGATTTGCCTTCTGAGTTTCAGTTGAGTGATGTGTTTGCTGGAAAGGAGTGTGTTCTCTGAGGGATGTCATTGTCTCCGTAGCCGGGAAACCTACAATGCGCTCACTAATTGGTTGACGGATGCAAGAATGTTAGCGAGCCAAAATATTGTGATAATACTGTGTGGAAACAAGAAGGATCTTGATGCAGATCGTGAAGTTACTTTCTTAGAAGCATCCCGGTTTGCACAAGAAAATGGTAAGTAGTACAAAGTCTTCATGTAGCATTCAAAGATGCTTAATACTTAATATTGATATTTGTGTGCAGTTAGGGAGTACTATGCCCACTGTACCAGGTCAGATTGCTACAGAAGAGAGCCTTCTGTCACTCTGCGAGGCATAGAGAGAGGACAGTGCCTGCAGTGAGAACTGCTTCATTAGCAGTGACTCTTCCAGCCACAGCTGCTACTTAAGGAATACCTTTGCTATGGAGATATGTTCCCTAGGGACTGTAATAGAACTTCAGGTATTACCTTGCCTCCAAAGGGCTAAGAGGAAAAATTAAGAGCCCTATTGCCTAGTTTTCAGTATCTTACAGATTCTGTGGATTATAGGCAAGCTTGGATGGGGTGTGCTGCAGTTGGAAGCAGTGCATTTTACTCATGGAGAATGAGTTCAGTGCATGGCATGGATCCAGAGGACTATTACCTGGTCTGTAATATCCAGTTTTTGAGGACATGTTTCTGTGGCAGCTAATGCCAGATTCAGGCTGACTTTCTGTGCTGCAGTCCTGCCATCAGTAAAATCCAGTCTCACTTGTATATATTAATTATTAATAGTCTTTTCTCCCAGCTGTGGCTGCTGTCTGCCCTTTTGCATATAACTTTCGATTTGGTTTTAGGAGTTTTGCTGTCAAAAGCTAATTTTTCCAGACCATCTTATTTGATGATCGTTCTCCTTAAGCTTATAACCTAGCTTTCATGCTTTGAATTACTGCATCAGATATTCTAGACTTGTTTTGGGATTGTTTTTCCGGTGTCAAATGCAGAGCTGATGTTCTTGGAAACAAGTGCACTAACGGGGGAAAATGTTGAAGAGGCCTTTGTACAGTGTGCAAGAAAAATACTCAATAAAATCGAATCAGGTAAATTAAGTCTTATGTTCTTTTAGTGTTTGGATTCCACACACACACCCCACACACACACACCCCTCCCCGAAACTAAAAGCACCATTGAAATATCGCCAAAGTTCTCTAACAGAATCAACCCAATGAACCACATGTGGTTTATAGCTGCTTCCCATATGCTCTAATAGGAATGGACATCTAAGTCAGATCTGTGTATCTAAAAGGGGTGGGGCTGTGAATTATGGATGGGTTTGCACAGCATTTGCCTTAACAGCCAGCTCCAAGTGTGGGCTGTGGGTTGCTGTGTCCCTACACACATCAAGCCCGGTGTTAGGTGTTCTTAGCAATGCAGAATAAAAGCCTGGTATCAGGGCAGGCATAACTTTAAATTCTGCTTTTTGTATGTAGCAGGAAATACAGGCAAGCAAATTTGAACAAGAACACAGAAGATTTGAGGGGTGTTCCCTAGCAACCATGTTCGTATGAAGTTACCATCCTGCCTCTAGATTAAAGCCATTTTTACTTCTGTAGACCTAGGAATATACTCAAAGCTTCCCAGCACAAGCAGACAGGTTCCTGTTGGTGATGAGGCTCCTAGGTGTTAGCTGTCATTGTAGCTAATTTGTACTCCAGTCTTTCTTCTCTCCTAGTTGTTCCATATCTTCAAAGTTCTAGGTGTTGGCTGTACTGAAAAGTCTGTCTCAGACTCTAGTTACACACTTTGGAATGCCAAACACAAATTTTTAGATTAAAAGGGTATATACTACTTTCTTTGCAAACTAACCTCTGGAAGCAGGTGGTGTTCAGCACTGTCAGCAGAAACACAGGACATTTCCTGTGTTAGAAGTAGTTAGTGGAAATGCATTTCTTGGTGCAGTGTCATTTGCAGACAAACCACTTTGTCATCCTGATTAAGGGCATGTGGGTGAAATCACAGGAGAAAATGATACAGCTTTGGAACTGCCTGAAAGTAGGCAGAATTGCAATAGCTCTCTCCATAACTAGAGCAGAATACCATTATGTATTCTTTATCTAATGTTGCCAGTGATCTACCTCCTTCTGACCATTTTGTCTCTCATCAGGAGAACTGGATCCGGAAAGAATGGGCTCGGGTATTCAGTATGGAGACGCTGCCTTGAGACAGCTGAGATCACCACGTAGAGCACAAGCACAAAGTGCTCAGGAATGTGGGTGTTAAAGAAACGGAACACAAAATCCCAAATACTTACTTTAGATACAGAAGGTAAGGTTACAACAATCTTCTGGCATTGGGTAAATTGCAGCATGTTTATGAAAAGCAGTATCTAGTGCTTGGCCTTTTCACAGTTAGCCTATGAAGTAACATAGAATCTAGGAAAATAATGCACAGTAGAACAGATCCATTTTTTTATACTTTGATTTTTTTCTTCTACCATCTGCCTGCTAGAGCAAGACTTATGCTCTTGCTGAAGTATTTCTAGATCTTTGCTTACTCTGAGTAATGCTGTGGAAAACATCTTCAGATTCTGTATTCCTGAAAGGCATTATAGCCCTAATAGCTCCCTGATGCGCTGTAGAGAAGGTGACTTATTTCTGCTGTGTCATGGACAAATGCTGCTAGAAATGAGAATTCATAAAGCATACAGTGCAGCATCTTGTCCAAAGCCACTGTGTTGTCTTTTCTGAAAATACAAAGTTAGGAGGCAGAGACTGGGAAAATGAAAGATACCACTGGATTTCAAACTTTCAGTGAGAAAACTACCTAAAAACAGCCTGAAGTTCTGATTTCTGTCTGCTATGAGCAGAAGTATTTGCTGCTTAAGCAACGTTGTCATCTGAAGTAGCTCTTCTTGGGGCTGTTGCAGCCTGTGGAACCGGAGTGCAGGCTTCAAGAAGTCTTCCTGAGACTTTCTTCAGAGAAAGTGAGGAACGGGGTTTTTTTCCCTTTAGCAGCAGTAGGGACGAGTCATGTAACCTACTGCTAAGAACAGCTTGGTCCTTACTCTGTCTTAGAAACAGTTGTCTTTAAGACAACTCTCGGTATTTGTGGATTTTACTTAACTCCTTGCCAGCATGTAAGCGCCTGTTAGGATAGTCCTTTCTCCCTGTGTAGTTAATTATTCTGATATAATTAAACCTTGCTTCCCTAACATGAGGACAGTGACATCAAATTAAACCATTACTGCAGGCACGGTTACTGCAGGATCTTTATTCATTTTTTGACAGTTTGAGCAGTGCACAGCAGCAGCAGCAGCCGCAGCTTTACAGAATGTTGAGATAAGGCTACATATGATTCTACATTCTCATGTTTTGTTCTGTATTCTGGGAGCTTAGCACCCAGTTAAAGCTCCGAATTTTAAATAATGGATAAGAATCCTTGAACTGCTTTCTTTCCTTATTTTCCTCCTATAAAATATCATCCTTCAATTTAGAGGCTGCTGGAAAAGGGCATGGATTTACTCCAGCTTTAGTACAACTACAGGTGTGAATATTGATCTTATTTCAGGCATTGAGTTCTCAGATTGATCAGATGTAAATAATTGATGGAGCTCTTGTGTTATTTACAGTTGTTCTTGCAAATGGTGTTTGAAGAAACAGAAAAAGCTTGAAGGCCCTGCCATTTCTAAAACCCCCTTTCCACTACCTACAACCAGAGCAGAGCACTGCTGACAGGAAGGAGTACCCTGTGGTGTGGGGCAGGAATGTTCACGCGGCACGAGTCTACAAAGCAAGCTGCGTCATTCGATGGACAGCACTAGGACTCGTGCCTGTATGTAAATGTTCCCCATGGCCTAGTTTTGTTCTTTCACCTCTAGTTTAAAGCATTGCTAGATACTGTAAATAACGTAACAGTAAATTTACAAAGCATGGTGTACTTATGTATGCTGATAGAATGTTGCACTATGGGCAGTTTAATACTTTATTTTTTTATCATATAAATGAGTTTAACTGAGGTAGGCTTTGTCACGTTTGTTTGTTTGTTGCACAATAGTTCATATTTATGACCTGAATTATAAAACCACTGACACTGTCAGCAAGGGGTTGCTGGGTTATTTTTTTTTCCTACTTGGTTTGCCACCTCCTAACATGCAACATGTTGACATGACTGGTTCTCAGCATGTGATTTGGACCCTGCTCATGTTTGCTAATGTCAAGTTGGAAAAAAACCCAACAACCAACACATTTTTGTGTATGTTCACATATCCTATTTTATCACAGTTCTTCTGAAGCTCTTTTATCAAACTTCCAAAAAAAAAAGTATTTCCAAGTCTGTCCAATGGCTGTTGACTGACTGGGAATTTTTTTTCTTGGCCCTGATGTTTTGTATAGCACTGGTATCGTGCAGGTGGGATGTATGTGTGAACAGAACTATGCATCTCCTGTGTGCGTGGTGATTCTGGGGCAGGGGCTTATGGAGAACTATCACAGGAGGAGCTTTTCTAGCACAGAGCGGTTGGCTGTAGAAACAGGACCTCTATTGAAGCACACCTGATGAGGTACAAACTGAACCCAAATGGGTGGTTCTAAAGTCTCCCAAATGTATTACATTTAAAATACTAATGTCTTTTTCTTAAACATTCATGAAGTACAATTAAGAACTTGAATTTTAAAATTAGACTTTAGAATTAAGAACTTAGTCTGTCTTGCTGGAGCTCTAGCTTTGGATTTCACTTGAGTGCACTGTATGTCCACGTTGCTCCAGGAGGCTCCTGTAGCAGAAGGGAAAAACCAAGCATAGCACCGTACTACTTAGGTAGTTCTTTCTTCCTGTGACACTCATCACAGGGAGTTTCAGCCTTGGTACTGACTCGCCCTCTGTCCCATGTTAAAAGACACCATTCAGACTTTCTGTATTGCCCTCTATTGTGGGGAAGAGGCGTGGGCCCAGAGATGAGGAGTCCCGTTCTCATCCCCCAACTGGAGACAGAAGAGACTCGCAGAAGGCCCAGAGAGGGAGGACTGAGCCACACATACTGCATGTCATTTTTACAGTGCTGTGACAACTGATCAGGTAAGAGACCTGTGGCTTTGACAGATAAGGGGCTGCAGAACTAAGCTGGTGTTTCTGGAGGTGCCTGGATTCCACAGATTGAGGGTGGACAGCGTCACTTGCACTGAGAGAAGTAACTGGTGACATTTTTTACTTAGTTACTTGTATAACTAGAAATGAGGTGTTTGTTTGGAAGTGCAAATTAACACAAAGTAATTTGATCAGGAAATTCCAAACTTTATTATTTTCCAGCTATGAATCTTCTCTACATAAGGGTCACTTGTCAAATGCACATTTAAAAACTGCACCAGAAGACTGACCTGATGCTGTAACTTAGCAGGTAAAGCACAAAACCAGCGCCCTGCACAGAGGTCCATCCATCTAAATCCATCTCTTATGGGTTTAGAATTGTGCGTGTTTAAAACTATTTCCTGAGTCCTGACATTTTGGTTCAACTGGATGTTCACCTGAGAACTCTACACTTTGGGTCACTTCTGAATTTAAAGGAACTAAGTTGTGCTTGGGACTCAAAAAGCCTGGGTTTAGTTTTAAAAAAAGACTTTATGTGTCTTGCTCTATGTAGGATTGGCTTTGTGGAGCATAAAGTATTTTTGCAGCAGCTTAGTGGCATGTTTGCAAGAACATCAAAGGACTCCAAAGAAACTTACCTTCTTAATCCTCACACCACTTACTTTGGCTTCCGCTACTCCGAATTGGAAGTAAGTCCTCTGAAGCAGATGTTGAATGTAGCTGCCTTAAACCAGTCCCACTGGCACATTATTCAACTGAGCTGTGTTTCTACCAGAGTTGAGGGAAGGGAAGGGGGGCTAGTTCCGGTACCCCAAACCAATTTTGTAATGCTGGGAAAAGATGGGAAATCTGGGGAGTCTACTCCCCCACACAGACACTGAGAAACATGATTAGACTGTGGGAGCTGAGCACTTGCCAGCTGGGCCAAGTAAAGATTAAGGTCTCTCTCCTGTCACTGTTAGGAGGGTTGAAGGGGCACAGGCTGTTGATCAACAAGTCTTTCCATTACTACAGTAGCAGTTGAAAGGAGCAGTCGACTGTTACTTAGTTCTGTTGCTTTTACACAGAAATTTTAGGGGTTTGGCAGGGATTTTCTTACGCTACTTCCTGTGCTGTTCCCTTAACGTACAAGAGTGGCCTCTTTTGTATACTCAGTTCTTAGAACCATCCTGGTCAGGTGTCTGTAGCTAGGAAGCAGTAAGCACAGTCTTATTTTTTCTGTAACCAGCTGTCTTAAGCTGTCCCCTTCCTACCCGGAAGGAAAAAAATGTCATTATCATGAGCTTTGACATGTTTTTACCTTTTTTTTTTTTTTTTAATGCATACTTCTACTGTATCCACATTAACCAGGTTAATGTGCATGTTTTGTAGTATTGCAACCTTTTATGCTGCATATCTCCTTGACACTTTAATAAGAAACTTTCTAAAATGGCAACTCCAGAGGGAAATAGTGCTGGAAGCAATAGCTCTCACCAGTGCAAGTGATATCTACTTCTCCTCTGAGGGGGGTTTTTTATTTCTAAAAATAAACATCATGCCAATAACAGCCCTCAGATAGAGTTTAGCTTTAGCATTATAGCTCACCTAAATAGTAAGTGGTAAACAGGTTAAATTATGGATGGTTTTTACTGTAAAATTTGTACTTTACCAAAGCAAGATGGAGTTTTACATGAAATAATACTGAGTACTTACATCCTAGGATTTGTTGGATGTGGAGCTTTAGCTGTTGAGACCTTTAAAAATTCCAATGTCTTACTAAAGCCTATGTCTTGCCTTTTAATGAGTCTGTTGGCCTATACTGTTTCATTTAATGCTTGTATCCAGCACCAAATAAAGAATCTTTCTTGATTTTCTAGGTGTCCTACAGCAATTTCTGTTTGCCTGTACAAGTTTTATCCGCTAAGGCCAACAGTGCCAAACCTTAGATGACTGAAAAAGACACTTCTGCTAAATTCATTGCAAAGTCCATATGTGGCTGGGAGAGCAGTAGCTGAAGGTGACGTGCTCCCCTGTCTTTCCTGGGAGCACGGCTCTCTTGTACCCTCTGCTGCTGGCTTTACCTGTAGCATAGAAGGGCCCCAACCCTGCTCCTCCCCTTCTGTGTGTCCTTGAGAGGCGATGGCTGCACTTAGCTCCTCCTGGCTTTCTGCACTAATGGCTGGTCTGGGTCTCTTGGAGAAGAATGTGGCAAGTTAATGCTTCAAAAAAAAAGCCAAAGCCAGATGTTTCTCCACACTATCAGGCATCTCAAGTCAACCGTAAATGCAATCTCATCTATTATTTATTTTCAACTGGATACCTTCTGGCTCAGGAGTACACGGCTCCCCCTGGCCTCCAAAAATGGATGCTATAAAAAGCCCTGATTATTCTGTGTAACTTACTTGCTTTATGTCCTTTACACTGAAAGAATTGACTCCATAGGGATCTCAAGCAATCATAGAAATACTTTGTTAATGCATGGTGAGCAAATGATGAGTCCCTTTCATTTACTGTAGAACCAGCAGCATACAGAACTTCAGCGTAGCCATCCTTTAATAGCTCAACTTGTTCCATTTCCAAGATTATACTTGTTCTTAGGGAAGCAGCTTCCTGGTTTCATCCTCTATTACCCTCTTCTTCTAGAGTTCTGAACAGAGAGGCACAAAGGTTTCAGCACACATAGCACTTGAGACAGCTGCTGTTACAATTTAGGCTCTTTTTTTTCCTTCTTACTGGTAGGAAAAAGCCAGTCAGATGGGGAATGGGCATTAAGGATCTGTGGGAGTTACAAGTTTGTCCTAGGAGATGCTCAGCTCTCCCCAGGACGTGTATCTGTCACTTCACCCTGTACCCAACACCAGTCCTTGGAGAAGCCTGTCAGTTTTCAGGACAGAGTATATGGGACAAGCACGGCCCCAGTTTACACTGTGACTGGAAATCCCGAGACTTCAAAACACAGGACAAGCACTCAAGGCACTTGGTGTCACTCCTTTTATTCACATTACCTGTTGAGACTACACTATTAAATATAGACAATACAGAAGCATTAAAAACAAATACTGTTTAAAAACTTTAAAAAACACATATTGCTTCAAGCTTAGATGGTATTTCCCTATCATTTTTAAAGTGAATTCAGTGCTAACAATAGCTGAGGCAGCTTCCCATTCACTTGTACCCCTAATTTTATAAGGGCTACTGTCGAGGTGTTGAATCAGGCTCCATATATGGCTTTCTGCTAAGTGCACTAACTGAGCTGGAAAATAAACTGGAACAACCAGGTTATCAACATAAGGCCCTCAGATTGCTAGCTTTTGGTCCCTGTCACAGTAAAAAATGTCAGAGGCGCCTTCGTAGTTCAGTGGCACTGCATTATACCATTAAAAAACAAACAAAAGAGAAGAGATACGCTTCCCTGCGTGTTAAAAATGTGATTAGAATGTACATTTGCTACCCAGATAAAATCCTTACCAGAAATTCAGGTCTGGCCCTCTCTTTCATTAAATTTGGCTCTTAAGTTTGCCTTGTCTATCTCAAGCTTCCAGTGAAAAAGTCTAACTAAGTTGCAAAGATGTGACAGCAGTGACGGAACAGGCATGCTACTGTATTTTACAGGGACATTCTTACGCAGTTTTCATTGTAACATTTTACACTGTAACCACTAGTCTTCACAACACTATAGTTACATTGCAGCATTACACATTGCAAAAGTCTTGTTTCACTTAGCTAAGTACTTTGGGAAGGGAAGAGGAATAAACAGTTATTTCAATGAAGACCTTGGACAGCTGAGTATGTTCTGTGTTCTTACCAACAAGGTTTTACTTGTGAAACAGGAGCGAGGGGTGCCCGTCACTCGGCTTGTCCATGCAAGACAGAGTTCAGAACTTCCTCAGCTGACAGGGTGAGATTCACTGGGGTTTCCATTTTAAGTGAGTCCAATTTGATGCAAACCAGCCACCTCCTGTAAGCGTCTATGGAATATAGTTAAAGCTTTAACACTCAAAAACTTCTGCTTTCCAAGTCAGTTGGCTTTTCATTTTTAACATCAAAACACTGAAATAACAGTTTTCCAGACTTCAGCCTAGCACATGCCAAATATTTTGCATACACAGCTTGCAGTTGTCAGAACGATACCATTTCACACAGTCCAAGCAAACTTACTAGCCTTTTTCTAGTCAAATAATGCCCAGATGCAGGAAGGCTACCTGATTTGCAGAACAACGTACCCCTCACTTGAGGCATTACACTACCTAACCAAGACAGTACCAGCATAGCACCCAGGGTTACTTTTAGCTACAGACCACTTGAAAAAAGCATGACAGCGACTCACACGAGCTGATCAGCATCGCTACTGTCTTCTACCAAACGGTTTTTGGTGGGGAACAGCTCTTGATCAGACAAGGGTAAGAACTAGATCATCATCTCAGTACACCTAGGTGGTGTGAAGATTCTCATGCTCTGCGCAACACCTGAAGAAGCCTGTTTGAGATATCTTTAATTTGGTACCCAGCATCCAAAGCTGAAGGTGTTTAAGCCTTCCAGAATTACTGGAAAGGCCAACATGTAATGGGAGATCCATCTTACCCAAAAATGGGTACTTAAGGCAGGCACAGAGTCATCTTGGACCCTCTGTTCTCAGTGAGAAGAGAGAACTGTAGGAGTCTTTGAAAGCATGGCAAGATGAGTCCTGCACTACACAATCAAGGAAATGGTTTATTATGGCAAAATGCACCGAGGGCACAGTCCATCTGCTGTAGTTACAAAAAGCCTACAGAGCCCAAGGGCAATGGGATCTGGCAGAGTTTTTATTGAGTAAGGCTGTTAAACACTTTTGAATGAGTGCTTTAGCACTGCTGTTCAAAGCTGGGGTGGATTTCAGCACCGAAACAGCATTGGATGCTATTCCAGCATATTTACAGCTGCTCTGTAGTGAGGAAAACAGCATAAAAGGAAATTAAAGGAATCTTGTGGGATAAAGGCATACTCTGGAATAGTTTGACTCCGTTTTGGGTGCTGTTCTAAAGTTTTAGGAAGTTCTAGCCTGTGGTTTACTTAAAAATTGGAATATAGTAATTTTGCTATGTATAAAAATACTTAATCATACTTTGCATTCCCAGACTTAAAAGCTGTAAGAGCTCTAGTGGGTATTTTTATAGCTTTGTCCTTAAAAAGCAGGTACAATTAAGGTGATAGCTTCATGGATTCTAGGACATCGTAGTGTAAGATTAAATTGTCAGTAATGAAACCTTTACTGATGCAGTGGAATTAACACTAGGAGGCAGCAGTGCGTGGTCCCTTTGCATGATTAGTTCCTCAAAAACACAATCAAACTTCACTAAGCACGTTAGTCTGCGTTGCAGTAGTAATTCTGGAGTCCTGCTTACTCACCAAGCTCGTGGAATGAAGCTAAGACTAGTGCAGGTTTCTGCTGCAGAAGTGCCAGTGTGCTTCCTGCGAGCAGGCCTGTGAAACACAAGCTTCAGAACGATTAAACTGAGGTAACCAACACGTGTAACTAACACACAACGCACCGGAACACAGCTTCGAAGCTCACAGCTACAGCGATAATCTGCCTAAAGCTTAGTTATCAAACTGAGAAAAGTCATTTACAGCAGCCTAAGGAAAACACCACTGAGGATCTCACAAACAGGGACTGTCTTACTATGTAGAAGTAGGGCCTACAAAGTGAGAGCGTTCAAACGGCACTGTATGTTCTCGTTTTCTGAAGAGTACACCTCGTTCTTTCCCTAGGCTTCACCCCCCTACAGTGAGTTCTGCACCAATTTTGGGAGGCAGAAAGCTTCTCAGGACTTCGTCTACAAGTTTCATCAGCATGATTTTCAAGTTTAAAACCTGTAACAGTATACTCATATGGTACCAGCAAATTGAATGCATATTGCACTCTGACCCCCACTGAGCATAACAGATATTCTTAAATGCTTAAAAATAGACTTCACAAGACAGGAGCCAGCCCCTTCCTTCAATTCACTGGCATTTACATGATTAAGTGTAGAGTAAGCATGACCACAAGCTTAACACAGTGGTACAACTTGATACTGGTTGGAACAACCAACTGCTTATTGTGCAGCAGCTCTCAGATAATGATTGTCTACATCAGCTATTTGGTACAACAGGCACAGCAACAGCAAACTGAGCTGTTTCTTGCCCTGAAAAATTAGGAGTTTATTCTAATGACCTTAGAAACAGCAATAAAAGTTAGCATCGGCAGAGTCACTAATCAAACAAGGTTTTTTGAAAGTTTCTGTATACAGA
The DNA here is from genome assembly GCA_022605575.1 of Laterallus jamaicensis coturniculus. Taxonomy (NCBI): domain Eukaryota; kingdom Metazoa; phylum Chordata; class Aves; order Gruiformes; family Rallidae; genus Laterallus; species Laterallus jamaicensis. Next base: position 48,763,392 of record JAKCOX010000001.1, read on the forward strand.
CAGTACTTGATACTGGCCTGCCTAAAGCATCTACATTTATTAGTGCCATTCACCAGACCCACTGGCTTTCCTGTTGCCTGTCTCAATATACTTATTTTGGTAGAAGTATTAAATAGTACTATAAATGCAAAGGCACCTCCATCACACCTTTAAGATCTTTCCCCAACACTACCTCCCCGTGACTTGGACTTTTAAAATAAGGGACAACAGACTATTTGTAACCAAGATCAAAAAAGCTTTTGCTCTTTGACTCCCTGTATGCTCATGTTCCTCCACACACACACCCCTCCCCAAAACAAGTCATCTGAAGCATTAGAAAGATTCCCAAAAGGGGAACTGTTAAAAGTTTGGGTAGCTATATCTAAAAGCCTCTTCAAATGTTATGGCTCCAACAATACACCCCACTGTGAGGTAGGTAGCCAAGATAAAAATACTGTAACAAATATTTTAATAGCTGGAAACTCCCTATAAAAACCTTGCATAAGTAGTTTGGTTCCTTGCACCAGTGTCCTGATATGCGTCACTTCTTTTGAAGAGGCCCAAGGGAACCCAAGTTCACCGAGCTCTTGCCGAGTAGCATCTCATGTACTCTGTCATCCAGGGGTTGTCTGGCGGGGAGGGCTTTGCTCGCCAGGCTGTCTCTGCTTCTGCCGACCGCACCCGCCGCTGAGAAAGCTTCCGCTTCTCCACCTGCCTCCTGTTCTTTGCTCGCAGGGCGGATTCGTGAATCTAAAACACCAGAGTGTGCATTACAGCAGGAAAACAGCCTAGGAACACCCCCAGGAAAGCTGAGGGTCACCTCACACTTCTCCCAATGCCCACCTTGAAGAAACAGAGTTTTCTAGCAACATTATTTTCTTCTGTAATTTGCAGCACTAACAGAAGCATAGAAATTTTTATTAAAAATGCCTCAGATTCTATTCTGCACTGTCTTGTCTGCTTCTAACCATTAAATGATTTTAAAAAAAAAAATCTTACTCTGACAAACTCTAAACTCCCTCAATTCTCCCATTTCTACCATTATTTCTACATTTTAAATGTAGAAAAAAAAAAAAAAAGCCCTCACTATGCCCAGGCATCCCTTAAAACATAAGGCATAGTAGGCAGACCAGTCCCTAGACACTCCTCACTAGGGACTGAAGAACTTAATTATGACAACATGCTGCAGGCACACATACATACATTTTAATACTAGTAAATCATCACATTTCCCCAAAATTTAATATTACAAGCTGGCTTCTATGTTTGCTTGCTTTTATTCCCAGCTTTAAAACCCTGCCTCATCTCAATGAGGGGAAAGTAATTTCTTGAATGTTTGAAAGATAGGTGACCGAGGCAGGCAGTATGTAGTCAGTTCACACTCAATAGAAGCATCCTTAGTGGCAAAGCACTACAGAATTGGGAGTGTTTCAGCAACGCTCCAAACTCAAGACCTGATCTTAGCGGTTCTGTAACTCTTTGTAGCACAAAAAATTTTGGAAGTCTTAGGAAGTATAAATATCTCTGCTGAAGTCAAGCATCAGCCTCTGTTAGGCTTTAACAACATAAAGCACCAGTCAACTACTTCCACACTAACCAAAGCTTAGCAATCCAGTGAGAGCATCCCTTATCAGGAGGGGCTGCTGCTTTCAAGAGCTGTGAGGCCCAAGTTCCTCGTTTCCCTCAAAAAACTAAGCTGCCCAGGAAAAGGTTACGCTTCAAACCCCTTCCAAAGCAGCCCATCAGAAGTCAACTCTGTCTTGTACATCAAGAACCCCCACCCGCCTTAATCCTCAGGTATCTTGGGTCATAGATTCAAACTTAGTAGTAAGATAAAGACAAGACACTGGTATAGATTCATTAATGATTACGTTTTCTAGAACATTCCTAGGCTGGTAAAAGAAAAATGGATCTGTTGTAACACTCTAACCTTAGCATTTCCTTCCAAGCCAGAAACCAGACCCATGACAGCAGAATTCTGGTGCTGCTCATGACTATATGTGTTTTATTTGTGTTGTTTTGCTAGTATTTACATCACCCCTGCAATCCATCAGCCATCCAATAGACCATCCTGCTGTCATCAGAAAGTGCCCTGCTGCCAACCTGCTGAAACAGGCTGCTAGACAGACATCTTTGCAGCAAATTATTCGTACTTCTCAGCATGTCTCCTGCCCCTAGGGAAGGGGAGACCCTCAGGGTTTATATACCTGCCTGCTGTGGGATGCCTGGTGCTAACTGCCTGCTGCTTTTCTGGAGTTCAGAAAGCAGAAACACATTTACAACAGCCAGTTCTGCTGGTAGTGCTCTAACAGCCAGAAACAAGATAGCCAAGTTTTAATCAGAACTTGTGGGTATTAATCAAACATGGGAAGTTTCAAAGCCAATTAACAGGTAAGAGCTATTCGATTAGGACATGTCAAACTTCTTCAGGTTTATTGCTAGAATCTGGGAATTTTTTAGGATTTATTGCTAGAATGTCCATGCATGCAAATAAAGGCATCCCTGAGAAGTTTTATATCAGACCTGCGTGACCTCCAGGCACTAGACAGCCACCGCCCCTTCAGCACAACAGCAGCTTGTACTTACTTCATTGGCTGAAGCAGAAGCACAGACATTGTGAGTCTTCTGGCTTCCCGTATCCGTCTGCCTTTCTCCCCACCCATACAGAGCGAAGGGGTGCTTGTTCTCCTTTGGTGCTTCTGCCTTCTGAGGGCTTTTGGCTGATCTCCGATCGTTGCGGCTGGACAAGGCACTTCGACTCGGGCGCCGCCCCGCACGGCTGGCTTTGTCTGCGTCCTTGGCAGAGGAGTGATCAGCAGCTTTCTCTTGCTCTTCCCTCTGCGGCTGCTTTTCTTGATCTTCTCTTTCTTTTTCTAAAGAAAAAGAAGAAAGTTATGTGGGTACTGGGAGCTTAAAGCATAACAGTGTCTGATCTGCACGGCCTCTCCTAACACATCACTGAAGCCGTGCTTTTTTTAGCAATGAGAGTAACTGCTTCCTTAGCAACAGCTGTACACCTCACTGAAATGCCTTCACCCTCTCTCTAGTGACTACAAGCTCTTCCCTCTGCACATCAGCTCTGACATACTTAAACAGGCCTTTCACTAGTGAGGCTACAGATACCAAATAGCTCCAGTCAGCATTTTGAAGACTATTTCCAGTGATACCCTGCCTTCACTCTTTCATCCTTCCATCTTCCAGACAGCAGACAGATGGACTGCTGAATGCCACGTAGATGCTGCCACAGTCAGAGATGAAGTCTGATAAGAGGATACACCATTCCTCATGCTCTAAGCTTCAACTGAAAGAAAAAAGTGATTAATTTTCAAGCTCCCTGATTATCCGTACATCTTGGTTATAGATTCCTGACTACAGAGGAGAGGGGAATACAAAGCTAAGTGGTAGGCACCACCCCTGCTCTCTGTTTGGTGAGGTGTTTTACATTTAAAGTACCACACTCTGCAGGCAATACCCCCATGTCCCCTACACGTGCTTTTGAAGCCTTCCACAGCAAGGGCCCAGCACTCGTCACGCAGAGCAGGGTGTCTGAGGTAGAACTTGGTCTGTGCTATTGTCAATTTGCACACATAGACTGACACTGAAGGCTCCATCAGCATTATGCAAGGCATTAAACAATAAAAACACGGGGAAACAACCATTCAAGCTCCAATCTTTTTGCATTACAGAGCTATGGAAGAACTAGCTTTCCTTTGTGGTGCCTCCCAACTAGCAGTTCTTGGTGTTTGCTGCATACTACTACCTACACACAAAATTCTGGCTTTTAGATTTCAGATGAAGTAAGCCAGCATCTGATACAGCACTGCAACACTTCATAAACCTAAGAGGAAAAGCTAGTAAGCAAGAAAGGCAGTGAGCAAGCCTTACAATAAAGTTGTAAGTTGTTTTGAACAAGCCTGGTTTATACCATTAAATATATCAAGTGATATGATTGGATAATAGGAAAAATTCATTGGGTATTAGGAAAAATTTCTTCACTGAAGGAGTGGTCAGGTATGGGAACAGGCTGCCCAGGGGAGGTCTTGGAGTCACTATCCCTGGACACATCAAAAAACATGCAGATGTGGCACTTTTGGACATGGTTTAGTAGACAGGATTGTGCTGGGTTGACAGTTGGACTTTATAATCTTAGAAGGCTTTTCCACCCTTAAAGATTCTATAATTCTGTGAATTGCCCAGCAATTACTGGCTGGAAAAGAATGGCCAAAGCATTTCCCCACCTTTGAGATCTGTAAGGTGTTACAACTGGTGACAAAAGGCCTTGGATTGCTCTCTTAACACCAGTCTAATCTAAACCAGTCTCTTTATCAATAATCTAGACAAGGGCATCAAGTGTACCCTCAGTCAGTTTGCAGACTACACCAAGTTGGGTGGGAATGTTGATCTGCTTGAGGGCAGGAAGGCTCTACAGAGGGGTCTGGATCAATAAGCAAAGACCAAGTGTTTAAGGCTCAACAAGGCTCAGTGCTGGGTCCTGCACTGGGGTCACAACCACCCCATGCAACACCTCAGGCTTGGGGAAGTGTGGCTGGAAACCTGCCTGCCAGAAAAGGCCCTGGGGATGTTGGTCAGCAGACAGGTGAATGTGAGGCAGCAGCATGCCCAGAGGGCCAAGAAGGCCAACAGCACCCTGGTTTGTGTTGGAAATAGTGTGGCCAGCAGGACTAGGGAAGTGATTGTCCCCTGTACTCAGCACTGATGAGGCCACAGCTCAAACACTGTGCTCAGTTTTGGGTCCCTGGCTACAGGACAGACATTGAGGTGCTGGAGCATGTCCAGAGAAGGGCAAAGCAGCTGGTGAAGAATCTAAAGAACAGGTGTTATGAGGAGCAGCTGAGGGAACTGGGGCTAGTTAGCCTGGAGAAAAGGAGGTTGAGGGGAGACCTTATCATTCCCTACAACCACCTGAAAGGAGAGTGTAGCCAGGTGGGTGTTGGTCTCTTCACCCAAGTAACAAGCAATAGGACAAGAGGAAATGGCCTCAAGTTGCACCAAGTGGGGGGTTAGATTGAATGTTACAAAAAATTTCTTCACTGAAAGGGTTGTCAGTCACTGGAACAGGCTGTTCAGGGAAGTGATTGAGTCACCATCCCTGGAGGTATTTACATGGCATGTTGATACAGTGCTTAGGGACACAGTCAACAGTTGGACTCAATGATCTTAAAGGTCTCTTCCACCCTAAATGATTCTATGATTCTAATAAAATATCATTTACAGTACATTAGGACTTTGGAAAAAAGTAAATACACAGAACCCTGTTCTTGTTCCCCATGCCACAAATCCTCAACAGCAGTGTGGGCAAATTGAAGGGGTATGCTAGGCACTGAGCACAACCCCTGAGTATTGTAGGCATGAGCAGACATTGGGATCCTAAGTGATTTTTAGGGCAACCATGTCATTTTATATAAAATGCAGCCAAAGCCTTTTATTAACCTCACAGCACAGCAGTCCACTAGTGATTCCCTTCAAGTACCTACTTCTGAGCATTAAATGCTGCCTTCTGCTCAGCACACACAGCAATACATTCAAATTCTGCTGACAAACATGGTGAACTTGCAGGTTTTTGCCAGACCACCTATTTCTGGTTGTGGTAGGAACCAGCTGCAAGGTACCTCTGTTCCAATTCTCAGTATACTGGTGGTGGCTGAAGGAATTCCTCCACTGGTGTAGGAGTTCCTTTAAGTTTAAGGCTTGCTTACATATTGAGAAGGTGACCACAAACAGCTAGAGCAAAATTAACCTGAGCATCTTCTTTAAAGGCAGAAAGGCTTGTCAGTCCTGGGACACAGTAACAGCCATTCTTGCTATGATGTAAGTGGGCAAGCAAGTACACACCTGATCTCGTACTGCTTCCATTTCTGCCTCCATGCAGCTCTGATGACATGGAAGTTACCTGCCCAGCACACTGGTTAAGCATCTGTTTACTCTTGCAGTCACTTTGTGCTTGCAGGGTAGAGACATGAAGCATGCCCCAGCATTCCCACAGGTGAGCCTCATGCTCTCCCTTGCTAGCCATTAGTCTCACCAGCGTAATTCTGCTTGCTGCCACCCAGCACAAAGGCCCTGGTGCTGGGCCCTGTTCAGCTAGCCAACACACACCTGCCTTCCCAGCTGTGCAGGGGCAGCATTCAGCTACACACAATACTGCAGTGCAGCTGTGTACTTGGTTAAGAGCACCCAGCAGCCCTGAAGTAGCTGGAGCTGTATTTAAGAATTCAATTGAGTATCCCCACAAAACAGCTAAGAGTAGTAATACAGGCCAAAAGAGCAACAGAGTCAGATCAAAAAAAGGCCAGACAAATTTCACATACCTAAATATTGGGTACACAAAGTTTCAGCCACTATAACCAAGGCCAGATGAAAAGCAAGCAGCAATGAGCTCAATGTGGCAAGAGACTTTGTCCACGGTGTCCTGGGATCTGGGACATACAGCTTCACTAGTAACATGGCAGCTCATTCACTGCTGCTGCCACAGGCAGCAGGGAGCTATCCCCCTGCAAAATATCATCCAGGGCTGGCTAGGTCACCCTCTGTGCAAGGGAGGCCATTATCAGAAAGCAGCACTGTTTTGAGAAACTAAAACACTGACAGGGGACATATTGCTGTCAATCTTGAAACAGAAATGCCTTTATTTTGGGAAGCTGTCCCATCCTCTGTTCAGGAGAAAGTGGCATCTTCCTTCTCTAAAAAGGAAAACAGAGCAACACAGTTCATGTGCAGCAGAGGTGGCATTTAGAGACTTAAAAATACAGGGAAGTGGGGGTTCTGCCACTGCATGGATACTCCAGCTTTAAGATGCTACTTTGAGGCAGCAGCCATGCCTGGGGATGCTGCTCACGAGGATACAGTCCCAGCTGGTGCAGAAATGGTTGAGCCAGCTTGTCCCAAAATAGCAACGAAAGCATATGGGTAAATGGCACAGAGACCTGCACACAGCCTTACAGCAAGTGCTGTATGCAGGAGCATACTATGGCACCTTCTGAGCACCTGCCATCAGAGCAGGTATTTCAGTGAATTCACCCCACAAGTGCATTTATACAGTGCAGATACATTTTATTTGGAAGATTTAAATAAATTCAGCTACAGCTTATATGCAAGCCATTTTGTTAGGCACCTACCTTCCTGTGAAAAGGGAAGAGCAGCAAAGGAGGAGTTAGACCAGTTGCTCTGTGAGCCCAGCCACCAGCAACACCTACCCACCTCCCTCCCATGCAGCATGCCAGCTCAGGCAAACACAGGCAACTCAGAACTGACTGGCTGCAGCATTACAGGGATTAAACAGGAGAGGGGAAAAGCTAGGAACATTTAAAACTGCATCATGGACGCTAAGCAGAGGACAGAGGAGGGGATTAAGTGCTTAGCAGGCAGAACAAGCTGCCAGGCCCACCCATCGTGGCTGTTGAAAGCTGCTGCCCAGGAGAGAGGTCACTTGGCCCCGCTGCACGGCCCAGCTTGCATAGCAGCTCCCCTCCGGGGCTCAAGCCCAAAGAGCTCCAGGAGAACATCTCCCTCCCACAGTACTGCACACTCTACAGGGCAGACCAGAATCAAAGGCTCAGAGCAACTCTTCATTATGGCACTATAAACACCAAAACTGACACTGTTGCCTTCTTTCCCCACCACAAGCTATTCTTCCCATGTTCTCAGGCCAGCAAATAGACCTGCAACATCACAGCAGACAAGATCAGGGAGCAAGCCTGAAATCAGATCCCCTGTTGAGCCACGCTAATCCAGATCAGTCACTTCCCAGCTACTATGCAGCCGCTGCTTTGATACCAGCTTGTCACTTCTGTCATTTAAGACCTCTGCACCAAAACGCTGAAGGCAAAGTGGCAGTAAGGACTGAAAGATGCCTCCACCCTGCATGTGTGTGCAGCAGTATCATTTCACCAGCAACAGGTCTGACAGCAGCACTGCTGCCAAGAGCTCCTGTCTTTCACTCACCAGCCCACTGGGTTCTGTTGACAGTTTTGAGGATGTGTCAACTAGACCAGCTGGTTCACGTGAAGATTTTGTTGGATCATGTTTAAAGCACATCTGTGCCTGGGCACGTTCTACAGAGCAGTCCCACAAACAGTTGATGCAAGTGAAAGGTAAGACCACATTAACCCAAAGTTGCCAGGAAGCATGGCATAGTGCCACTCAGCTATAGCTTAAGCATGAGATAGTGACAAAACACACTGGTCTGACATGCTCATGTGTTCCCATTGGTAGCACTTTAGACCAACACCACTAAGCCTTGAAGTCAAGCTACATGCATTACCTTTCTCTGCACACACCAGAAGCACTTACAAACTGCTTTACAAAGGCACACAGGCTCATCTTAATGAGGGAAAGAAGCAGCCATGGCCACACACACCATTACAGGTCGACTTTACCTCAGATACTGAGCAGCATCAGTGCTGGCCAAACCTACTTGGCCACAAGCTCTCTTGATACCACTCAGGCAGAAGTTGGGTTCCCCACAGAACACAGGGAAGCTGAAATAGCCAGGTAACAATTGGGATGCTGCAGCATGTGGGTGGGTGTCAGACTGAGAAGACAAAAGATGTCATCAACATGAGCACACTCAGCTACCCCCACAGCACTTCAGTGTAATTAAGTTCTTCCAGAGAAAAAAGCAGTTGAATAATGGGAGAGTCAGAGTGGTAGTTACTATGTTATCTCCTCCACACCTTTTAATTAGCCCGCCACTAAACAAAAGAAACACATCTTTATAATTGTCCAGTACTGAATGAGTTGCTTGCTTACATATTAGTGTGTACACTAACATACAGTAAATTTCTATTTAGTCCAGCTGCCTAAGCAGAGTTGCCTTCAGTCCTTTTGCTAAGGACTGGCAGAACTTAGAAAAATATTTATCCTAAATGACCTGACAGAGAAATGCATGTTAGAGATTTTTCTCCCCATTATAAGTGGAAATTAGCAAGGACCTAATGCAACATACAGCAGTCATGGCAAAGTTGCATCAGCACAATTGCCAAAAAAACCAGACTGGGGCAAGTCTCTGTTGCTCCACAGTTCCTTTGCCACTGGGATACAGTGAGGACACAGCTACACATGCACTGGATAGTCACACATGCCATCACTGACCACAGGAAGTGCCTGCATGAGCAGCACATCAAAAGCTATCAAGCTTTTATCCATGGACAATACAGACTGCACCAGAACCAGGTTACCAAATAACTCCAGCCAGATCTCATCTCAGAGAGGAGTCAGGGAGAGCAGCTGGGAATAGGCCAAGGACTGAGCAGAGTGCCCTGGCCAGCAGTCTCAAGCCTTGGCAACTACCAGCCCCATCTAGATGGTAGGAGGCTACCTGCTCCACTCCACCAGCTCAGGAAGCAGCAGAACAAAAGTCTAGTCCCTATTGCAACTGCTTAAGATTGGCACGCATTCAAACTGCATCAGAAAAGGTGGGAAGACAAGCTCTGAGTACAGCTTCAACAGCTTACACCCTCCTCTCACTAGAAGTGAGGCCTCAAGGCTGCTCATCAGAACACACAGCCTCTGCCCATGCAACAGCACCCTGCTCGTTTGCAGTTCCTTAGTGCTGACTCTTACAAAGGTGCTAGGTAGGTATCTCCACACACACACAGAGCTTCAAGGCCTGCTTGCAGAAAGCAAGATTAGACCCACTGACACTTTGTTACATGCTGGTTAACTGGGGTGCTTCCACCCCTGCACAGCTTCAGAGGGCTAGAGTGCATTACCCTGACAGCCAGCAGCCCTGTGCACCCCTGCATAGGGTACCACAGACCCACTCAGCCAGTCTGGCTGCCACTTGCTGCAAGCACCTGCATCACAGGCACAATCTGAAACACCAGGCCAGGCCTCTTGAAGAGATGACAGCACAGCTAAAGCTTTTTGTATCCTGAAGGGCAACAAATGCCGCTTAGCCTTGAATATCAGAATACAGATCATTCTGGTAAGCCTAGGCCCCAAGGGATTTTGAGGCAGATTAATTTTTTCCCCACTTCAAACACACACAGCCGTGTAACAACACTAGGCAGCAGGAGGCTTAACCAAACTCTTCTCAAGGATTTTCCCTGCCACTGTGCAACACGCTGCAAAACACCAACCAATGGCTGCTGGATAAAGTTTTATTTCATTATAGGTAAGAGACAATAGCCCACGGGATAAAAACATACCAACCTCGGAAGCTTGACAGTGCTGTTACCTATCGACCCATGCTACATAACTAACTCTTGAGACACCAAGAGACAAGATATGCTAGAATAGAGCTTAATGCTCTCAGCTGTGCACCTGTCTAGGCCTACAGAGCTATCTGCACTGAAACCCACGACAGAACCTCAGGCAGCATTAGGAACCAAGCGTCCAGCCGAGGCAGATCACACATGCAGACCCAGGAACGCAATCACGTTAAGTCACCAGCACACAGCCCAATCTGCCTCTGCTTTCGCCAGAGAAACCACTTACATAATGCCAGGGATGCTCCGCTCCCATGGCAACAGTTTACATAAGCGGCTGTGACTCAGGAGGAGAGTTGCCACCGCTCGGCTCTTTAAAGAGACGCCTCCGATGCCGCAGCTACCGCTCCTCCGCAGGCCCAGCGAGGATCATCAACAGCATCCCGCCGCCTTCCCCGAGGAAGGCACAGCGCGTCCGAAAGGCGGTGCGTCACCGGGGCCGCTGAAAAGAGGGGTCACCCCCGAGCCCCCGCTGGTCTGTCTCCCCTCACCTCGGTTCGGAGGGCCCCAAACGGGGAGCAGCGCACACACACACACCACCCCCCCCCCGCCTGTCGGGCCAGACGCCCACTTCCCTCAACACCGGCCCTGCAGCACCCATCGTCCTCCCTCGGGCACCGCCCGGGCCCTGCCACCGAGCCCCTGCGGGCGCCCCCCCCCGCCCCGAGGGCCCTTAAGACGAGCAAACTGAGGGAAGAGGGGTGCCGGGCGCCGCCTGGCCAGGCACATCTTTGACGCCCCCCCCCCCCCCAAGGCCCCAGAGAGGGGCGGCAGGACCCGCCTGCCCCCAACAGCGAGCGCGCCGCTCTCTCATTTTTATTCCCGTTTCGGTTTTTCCCCTCGGCGACTCCACCGCCGCGCCGGCCCCGCCGGAGCTCGGACTGCACGGCCGCAGGCCCCGGAGTTCACCCCGCACCGCAGCCGCCATTCCCCTGGCTCCCTACCGGGGCTCGCCCGTCCCGCCTCGCCCGGCGCTGGCGGCGCCGGTGCCTCCTCCTCCTCTTCCTGCGCGGCCGCGGGGCTACGGGCGCTCGGTGGCGAGGGCGATCCGGCGGTGCTGCTGCCCCCGCCGCCGCCGCTGCTGTCTTGCTCCCAACCGTCCCACAGCCAAGGCCGGTGCGCCTGCTCCAGGAGCCGACGGCTGAGGCGGTAGCGCAGCAGCTCCAGGTAACAGGCGCCGCACGACTCCCACTTGGGCTCCTTGAAGCGCTTCATGTACTCCGTCTTCACGCGGCGCGCCGGCACAACCATGGCGGGGCGGAGCTGAGGAGCTGCCGCTGCTACCGCCGCCGCTACCGGTATCCGCCGCCGGCCGAGCCCGGCCCCCTCCCGCTGCAACGTTTAAATCCAAACAGAGGCGCCCGGCCCCGCCTCCGCCCGCCCCAGGGCCTATCGCACCGCCCTCTCCCCCGGCACCGGCGGGGAAAGGCGACCCAGCTCCATGCTGAGGAGGCGGCCGGCCGCCTCCTCAGCATGGAGCTGGGTCGCCTTTCCCCGCCGGTGCCGGCCGCCTCCTCAGCATGGAGTCGGGACGCCTTTCCCCGCCGGTGCCGCGGGGGTATTCGAAACCAAGAGAGCGCGATGCGTTCAGAATTCGTGTATTTCTTGTCAGAATTCATGTGTTTGCGTCACAATCCATCTATTTGCCGCGGCCACTCCTTCGCTGAAGTCCGCGGGAGGGGAAAAACAAGACGGGGGGGGCTGCAGGAGACCTGTCAAGGGGCTGGCGTGGGGGGACGGGACGGGACGGGCGGGCAGCGCAGGGACCTCCCTTCATTTTGCGTCAATCTGCTTTAAGGATCCATCCCCCGGCGGCGCTTCGGGATAAGGATTCGCCTAATGCTGCCCTGCCTTGGGCGGGCAGCCGTGGTCGCTTGGGAAACGAAGCGCTTTCGGGGGTGGTGGCGGGGAGGCGGGACGACGCGCAGAAAACAGGGCGGCCTCCGCAACCGGCCTTTCCCCGCCGCCACCCCCTTCCCGCACTCCCGCCCCCCCGGCACGGCCGGTTCTGGCTGCGCCCCTCGGGCCGTGAGCGATGCCTGGGCCTGGGTCTTTCTTTCTCTCCCTCACGCTCCCTATTTAAGGCGTCGATGCCCCCGCGGGCTGTGACCGTCCCGGTGCGAGCTGCCGCGGCGGCCACGGCACCGCGCACGCTTTGGCAGCACCCACCCCTCTGAGCCGGGAGAGCGAGACCCCCTCGCCGAGACCCCCTTACCCAGCCCCGGCCCCAGCCGCTGGCTGGCCGGTTACAAACGGCCCGTGTTGGGTCACTGCAAACCGGCCTCCCATCCCCTCGGCAGCGCCCCTCTCCAGCTACCGCTCCAACACACGGGGGCACTGACGGATTTCCAGAAGCAGTTTTAGGAACCGACTATTGCTTTCCTTCTGTTTATCATTATTTTACCTTTTTCATAAGGAGGCGAGCAGTGTTTTTGCTCGGCTTTTGCCTTGTGCCTGCCCGAACTGGCACAAACAGGAAAAAGAAGAAAAAAAGAAAGACAAAATAAATAAAGAAAACCCAGCTGGCACGGGTACCCGGGATGGAAAACTCTGGCCTGGTTCAACAGAAGCACTGGTGGTTTTAATGTGAGGGGACGGTGGTTCCCCGCAGCGCCTCTGCCTGTGCCCCAGGTTGAGGCGGTCCCTGACACAGCTGATATAACCGATCTGGGGTGGTTTAATCGATGCTCAGACTGAGCAGAAAACAGCTCTTGCAGTTCTGGTGACAGCCCTGGGACTGCAGGATGTTGGGGACACCCAGGGTGTTGGTGTCATTCTGTGTCCCATTCCCCTGTGTCCCACCCCCTCCGATTCAGGAAAACGCAACCAGGAGAGGCCAATTGCACAGGCATCCAGGGCCTGGTGCCGCAGGCAAGCGTGTGGGACGCCTGCATTCATAAACCGATCATGGTCCATTCTAAAAGCAGTTAGAGCTTCTCCAGCTCCCTTCAGCTCTGACAGCTGCTCTCAGAGGTAGGCAGCAATGGAGCTAGAAGGGAGCAGAGCCTGGGCAGCATACCTACGGGAAGGTGGGCACAGAAATAGCACCCCTGACATGTCAGCCATCACGCCACTGCTTCAAAAACAAGCGAGGAACACCTGAGAGCACCTCCCCTCCATGCTGTGCTGCATGTGGTGCCCTAGCCGAGGCAGACATATGGGAGCCTTGTCAATGTGTTTCACTGGAAGAAAACCAGGCAGGTGCAGCAGTTGCCCTCCCCTTCCCACCTCTCCCCCCTCAGTGCTACCTTAGGGATTGCATATGGGATCTGCCTCATTCATTCATTATCCCCACTGAGGGCTTTGGTGGCAGCTGGGTTGTCCCTTCTGCCTTCTTCCATCACCCTTGGCAGTACCTCTGTGGAACCTCTGTGGTCCAGCCATGCCCTCAGCACCACCTGCTGTAACAGAGAGCATTTCTTGGAAAATAACAGGACAATTGATATAAAAAATACCTGTAACTGAAGATGGTGGTAGGGGCAGCTGCCATAGAAGCACTGGTGAGAGAGGAGAGCAGATTAGTCCCCTGAGCCAGCAGTGAGACTTGGGAAAACACTGGGGACCATTTGCCCAAGAAGACCTGCAACAGCAGCATGCAGAGACACTCCTTGACACTGATGTTGAAAGTGGCACCTAAAGCCAGTTGGAGCAGCAGTGGTGGCTGTCAAACAATCAGTCTTCAGGATTACAGTGCAGGATCTGCTGGGGAACAGAGCCCAGTGTCCGTCCAGGCCAGCCACCATCCCAAATGGGGTCCGGACTACATTAGTCAGCTCTCAGGGAGGATGCTGAAACTCCTGGGTGATGGACAACTTCTCCCTCACCCCTCCAGCTGGAGCCAAGTGGCTCCGTATGTGCCAGACGAGACTCATTCCCCGTCCTCAACACAGCAGCTCTGGATATTCTCAGTGTAGCTGTATAAACATTATTATTTCATTAATCCTAATGAGTTTTGGCTTCAGTACTTCGTGGCAGAGACTCCATGGGCTGAGAGTAGCCAGTTATTAAATGACTCCTGAGTGAGGAACTACAATATTTATGACGCTGATACACCCCTACATTCACCATTCTTGTGGAAAAAAACCCAACAAAAACCCAACCCTTTCTCTGGGGATTTTCCCCTCATTATAAAATGAAATAAAGGAACCACTTGAAATTCTAAACACGCTTTGTCCTTTTAAAGCACTTTCCCCTCCGAGGATCTTAGTGACGCCTCTTAATCCTTATTATTGTGCTCCTACAGGTAGCAAACCAGGTGGCCAGGTAAGTAAAGAGTGTCAAACCAGATCGATGGCAGACGACTGATCAATGCCAAACCCCAGGAGTCCCAATTTCGTCCCCTGCTTCTGTCTGAGTGGGAGCACCAGAGCTTCTCTCTAGGGAGAAGAGCAGCCTGGTCCTTGGAAACAGTCTTATTTCTGTCTGAAATAAGCACAGCCAAGTCAACAGCAGAGAGGGAACATGATTTTTATGTGACAAATAGCAGGAAATGAAAAATGAGCACATATGTTATTTTGCAGTGGGGTCACAGAAAGACACAGGGTAACTGCCTGGGGTAAGTTTACATATGATTTTGACTTGCAGTCCCATGTGGTTGCACTTCTCTGTGGCTCCAGGCAATAAGAGAAGCAGGGGGGGACACATGGGGACAGGAGAGAGTTTGTATGTGGTAGGAGTGGAAAATTACATGTCAACACAGCTTTCAGATTGGCAGACTGAGTTCCAGCCGAAACAGGAGCTGTCGTGATCTCAAACAGGGCTGTTGAGCTGTCACTTGGGTAAAGTCTGGGCGAGAGAGGAAACGGGGAAAAGAGAGAAGCCAGTTCTCATAAAGAACCATAGTTTTAAAGTATCTAACAGCATAAAATCCAAACCAGCAAGAATGTTTTGCTGGGCAGGGAAGAAAAGAATCAGGTTCATGGACCTGTGAAATTCTGCCTTCACCTAGACCAGTGAAGCTCTGCCAAATACTGGGGTAGCTGTCCCAGTCACCTCACAAAACAAGCCACCGCGCTGTTAATAGAAGCTTGGTTAATCCCACAGATGTGGGGTCTTTGGTTTCACGGGCTATTATCCCTTTTAGGTCTGCACCAGCTGCCCACAGGGTAACACTGTCATGAGAGAAGGATCAGAAGAGCTTGTTCAAATGCTCTGCAGGGCAGGTTAGCCAGCAGTAGTGTGCTTGGCTGCAAAAGTCACTGAGAGCTGCCTGATGCTCTTATCCAGAGCTCTGGGAAATTTGGTCACAGCCAAGATGGGCTGCAACCTGCTGGGGATGCCCTGCAGCCCCCCTTCCAGCAGCTGGGAGCACAAATCCTGTGACTTGTGCAAAGCTCACACTGTTCTTGGAGCCACAGGAAGCTTTTTACCATTACAGCACCCGCAGCAGCAGTCTACAGCAAGCTCCTCCAAGCCTTGTTGATGGTCCGTGCTTTGCGCCCACCTTTCTAGAGATGTAGCTGCTTGGGCTGTGTGCTAGGGATGTGTGCCCAGGAAACAGGGACAGACATCTTCCATTGCCCAGCATCCTCTGGCTGCTGCAGCAGCAGCAAGCCCTGGACTGGGCATGCATCAAGGCTGGCTCTTCACCAGGTGATGGGAACAGAGCTCAGCTCCCAACTTAAGAACAGTTACCATGGACAAAGAGTGAGATCCCTGCTGGTATCAGTCTTTCCCTCTCCCCTTTCCTTTCTTCCTGCCTCTTCCTTCTTCAGCTTGCATGGTTCCTCACCAATGCTGACAGGTCAAGTGGCTCCCAGCAAAGGGCCAGGAGCAACTGGGTACTTGTCAAGGTACTGCTCCCAGGCAGGCTGCAGGCTGCCTAGTCAGCCTGGGAAAAATCCAAGGTTATGTGCCAGCCAAGGGAGAGACAGGAGAATTGGGAGAGGTTCCTTGCCTGCTCTCTTTTTATCTCCTGCTTGAGCAGCTCAGTGACCACGGGGCTGGCTGGTGAGCCCAGATCACTGCCTGGCTGCAGACTCCCAGTGAAACCTCACTCTATGCTTAAAGGGGGTAGCTTAACACAGAGACACCCAGCCTGGGAACATCTGGGTTCTAAATGTCTGTCAGAAATTACTTGTGTCATTTCTGAAGTTCCTCTGAAAGAAAGGACAAGCAGGGATTGAGGCAGCTCTTCATGTGGAGGGATCTCGCTTCCATAACAAATCATCCAGGCAGAACTGGATCATGCCCCGAGGGGCAGAGCCCAACACATTTGCTTGCAACAGTGCAAGACTTTACCAAGTTCATGAAGTCTGTGGTCTCAGTAACACACACGGGGTGCCATCTCCACCAGCCAAAGCAGGAGGCAGCCTGCATGGCCCGGTCGGGGAGAGTCAGTGGAGAAGTATCTGGCCCCACAGATACTTTGACCTTATCTCAAGTTCATAACGCTGCACAAAGCTGTTCCTTCCATCCCTCTGGCGCTCCTTGACAGCAATCCGGCCACAGGTCGAGGTTACTTTTGCTGTCATTCCTGTTCCAATCCCAGACACGTCTTCCTCTCCCCCTCTCACCCCTGCACCACAGCACGGCACCCAAGAGGCTAGTACAGCATTTGGCATAAGCCAGGGATTGCAAATCTCTGGCACAGGCTGGCCACCTCTGAGAGCCAATCTGCCGCTGGGAGAACACAAATTTTGGGGGAGAAGCTGAGGAGTGTGTGCTGTAACCCACTCCCAAGCAGCCAGCTCTGAAAGAGCAGTGCTTCAGCTTTTCCCTCCAGGCCAGTGACACCTCAGGCTAGTTTCCCCAGGCTAGGAACCTGCAGGTCTCACCTCTCCCCAGGTGCAAGCTTGGCACCTCCCTGCCATGAGGCCCAGCACCGGTCCTGATCTAACCCCAGCCTGCTCAGCAATGGGACTCAGTTTCCAAAACCATAAACCGATGGGTAATAATAAATGTGTTGTGGGAAATGATTTAGTGCTTGAGAAAGCTTCACAGGATTTGCAATGTGGGGGCTGAGGAACAAGCCCAGTCCAAGTGCGTATTCATAGCATCACAGAATGGTTGGGTTGGAAGGGTCCTTATGGATCATTAGGTTCCAACCCCCTGCCATGGGCAGGGACACCTCCCACTAGCCCAAGCTAGTCATAATCCTGAGTTTGCTATTAAAGACCAAAAATTAGTGGCAGTTCAGTGTTGACACTTGGCTGATTTCGCTGTCAGTTTGAGAAATCTGTGTAACCTCATCTTGTTCCTCCCCCTGGAAATGGTGGATCTTCAACACAGAATAAGCCTCATCCCCACATAAACTCCACTTACAGACTTGGGTAGTGTGATTGTGAGCTTCAAGACTGTCCATTGAAGATTGCCACAGCCATCTACCTTCTTTCCAAAGCACCACCAGCACCAGTTCAGGAAAGCCTATGCATTAAAAGCTCTTCCCCAGCCCACCCAGAGAAGCAGCCTCGAAGGACCTGGTGGCTTCAGCTGAGGATAAGGGGTGGAGGAGGATGCTACAATGTGGTGGGGGACAGGAGGAAGGCAATGTGTGGAGCTCCCTGAGAGGGGGTTTCCTGCCCTCAGAGGTACCCAGAGCTCAGGAGCCCCAGCCTCTTGACAGGGCACTGCTGTGCCCTGCCAGGTTCAATCCCAAATAAAGCCCTCACATCAAGGGCTCACCTCCCTTTGTACCAAAGAGGAGCAGGGCTCATCTGAGGAGCTGAGCTTCTAAATTCCTTCCAAAATTGCATAGGGGCAGCAGAAAGAAGCTGGGAAATGACTTCTGGGAAGGCACAGGCAGGCTTACGAACTTAGAAGCAGTAGGCTGGGGACAGGCTGACTGCTCCCCTTCCCTCCCTGCTGGCACTCGGCTTGTCCTTACTTCTACCCATTTGGGAAGAGTGCTGGCTTGGAGGATGAGCAATGGGGCCTCATCCTCCCCCCTCCTGCCTGGAAGCTGCTGCCTTCCCTGTCTCTTTCAGCAGAGTAGGGGAGTCATTGCGGGGAGCTTTCATATGGGGAATGCAATGGGGGTGTGCAGTCTGGACTTGGGAAACGGCATCCCTAATATGGTCTCAGTCATGCTGACTGGCTGGGGGGGTCCCAGGGGAGGAAGGGAGCCCCTTATAAAAGCACCCAGGTCCTCCCACAAAGACAAACCTCCCCGGGTTTTAGCAGAGCTAGAGCGAGACTTGCTTGATATGGGAATTTCATCTGCCCGTTGGAGATTATCCAGGCTTTCTTGGGTTTCACACAGCGCAAGGCGGTGGCCCAAGCCGTGTGTGACCTGGTGGATGCCAGCAGAGAAAGCCCCTTTTCAAGCAGCGTGCAGCCCCTGCCAGCGTTGCTCTGTGGAGAAGATCCACTGGCACCACCCTGCCGTGCTCTCCCTGCCTGGCTCCCTGCTCCTGGCCGCAGCAGCAGCAGCAGCGTCTCAAAGGCTGCAGACCAATGCCACCACTCCAGCCCCCTCCTCTTTGCTCCCCTCCATGGCAGGACTCACAGCACCTCTGCTTTGGTTTTGCTTCTCCTCAATCTGCCCAAGTGCCCATTCCTGTGCTATACCAACTACATGTACCATCTGCTTCCTAAGCAGTGTCCTTGGCCTGAGGAGCTGTACACAAGCAGCACCCTGCCCAACAGCACCAGCAGGGCTGGACCCTTTCTCCCCTGCCTGGGGGGAGGTGGCAGCAGCTGGGGATGTGACCCCAGCAGCCCTCATGGGAGCTGGGCTGGGGGTGGGTCACACATGAGCTGGGATGACTGCTGCACCCCCGTCCAACCCCAACTGCTTCCTAGGGCGTGCACATGGAGGATGCTCAGAAGACCGTGTGTGCCATGTACCTGCTGGGGTGCCCACCCCACACGGCCGACAGGAGATGGAAAGGGTGGCACTCTCCTAAGCTGTCCCTGCACCAGGGCATCACAGGAAAGAAAAATGAAGGAAAACATTTCAGTCATTCCCACGAGCGGGTCCCGGCCTCGCTCAGGAATAAGAACTACACGTCAGGGCAGCCGCGGAGAGCACCGCAAACGTGTGGGAAGGCACACTGCCATTCCCCATTTAGAGGAAGGCAGCTGGGGGTCAGTGCAGCCCCACAGAAATAACACTTCAGGGGGAGCTCCCCCGGGGAGCCACGGGCTTGAAAAGAGAGAAGAAAACCAAAGAAGGATCTTTTGAACCAAATGTCAGCACCGCGAAGGGGTTTTCTCTGGTCTCACGTGAAGAGCAGGGCACACAGCACACCTTTAAATGGACATAAAATGTGCCGCTGGTGGGCTGGGAGCTATTTTTAACCCTCTGGAGTCTGCAGATGTGCAAACCCTGTGTGTGGCGGCCAGTGACAGTCACACCATCCCCCGTTTGGCTGTGGGACTGGGGAACACCCGTGTAGTCCCGGGGAGTGTGAGATGCACGCTGGCAACCCGCCGGTAGCCACCGGCAGCAGAACAGCGCTGCCACAGAGGCCTAGCGCCGCTGCAAAGCCCGTGGGGCTGGATGCCGGCCATCCCGGCCTGTGGTCTGGCCCCACGGCCCCTTCTGCACAGGCAGCAAGTGACATGGACCTGCTGACCCGGGCCTCCTCCATCTCTGATTAATCTGCTAGCCTAACCTGGGCCAGGGAGATGTCTGCCCACCTTTATGCCATCTGGCATTTTGTGGAAGATTTAGCATCCTGCCTGGCTTCCCCATGGCTTCCTCAGAGAAAGCCTAGCTGCTCAGTGAAATGCAGTACCACTTCAATATACAGATACACCCCACCCCCCACCCGCCAAGCCGTTTCCCCAGGTGTCTCCAGATTACAAATTTAATGCACTGGTCTCCAGACACTGGTCTGTCCCCTCTGGTGCTCTCCATCCTAAAGCAGCCTCCTCACAAGGACAGCCACAGAGAAGGCCAGACACTCTCCAACGGCAGCTACGGACACGGCAGTGTCCTTACAACAAAGATACCCCAAACCTTCCGTCACACGGCTCAGCACCTGGATTTTCATTTTTGTGTGGGGAAGGAGAGCAAGTGCAACCTGCTCCCAGTGGGAAAAGCCCCAGCTTGAAACTTCACATCTTCCCCAGGCACTGAAAATTATCTCAAGAGCAGTTTTGACAAATGGATGCCCTTGATAAAAACCTGTGCAGCACTTGTGAGTGGCTCCCCTAGAGAGTGCTGACATCTGTGTATATTATTTATAATGAATTATCTACTCGGCACGGGGAACCTGTTGGCTCCAGAGAGTGGTGTTAGGCTGACTTTCATCTCCCCAGCTTGCTGGTGTGAATCCAGCCTGAGCTGCCCAGACCTCTCGCTGCACGACCCACCATGGTGCCCTGAGCCCCCAGCAATGATTGGGGAGGAAGGCGGCTGGATCCTTGTTGTCCTGCACAAAACGAACTGTCCATGTCCAGAAACAGTGCTCTAAGTGTCAGCTGGGCTGCACACGGAGACTTGCATGCTGGCTTCCCCTCTGAGGGGCCCAAGGGTGCTGCAGGGAGCTGGTTTTGGAGCAGCAGAGGAGCTGGCTCCTGGCCCAGCACCACCACTCACCTGCCACCCAGCGAGAGGGAAATGGCTTCTGCTGTGCCCTTTGCTCTGCTGCTGATAGGCAACACAGGGAAACTCAAGGGATTCAGAAACTAAAAAAGCCGTGCTGAGCTGGAGAAGCTACGTGCTCGCTGAGAGCTGAGAGGTAACGTGAGCGTTACCCACCAGCAAACTTTGCTGGAAGTGGGTGGGTTTAATCCTGGAGGGACTGGGAGTTTGGGACTCCAGGCACTTGCACCTCTGTGTGGGCATCCCTGCAGCATCGTCTTCTGGCTGCAAAAAACTCATCTGCTTGTGGTTGGACTGTTGTCTGGAGCACACGACTGCTTCCCCATGGCCCTCCAACGGCCCGCCGCCCCAAGACCTCTGCAGAGGAAGGCATGCAGCAAAGCTGAATGAAGGCTACAGCAGCCTGGCTTTGCTAAACTGGGCAGGACAGAGGTTGCTTGTTTTCTACGAAGTCCTTTGGAGTCAAACAACACCCACCAGAAAGCAGTTAGCACGGGGTGGCACACAGAAAGAGGGAAGCAGGAATAATGCCAATGTCTTCAGCCACCCGAGTCTCAGAAACAAGCAACTCTGCTTTCCAAGGGAGATTATGAATGTGCTGGAATTGCCTACTTTGATACTCTTTAATCATACCTCCTAAGGCTCCAAAGAAGACAAGGAGGTAGGTCTCCAGCAGAAATCACCTTCCACCCCTCCCCCTGTCATACATCTCCATGGAGAGAAGCAAGGCCACTTGAACCCACGATTCCCTCCAGGCATTGTTCAGGAGATGAGTTTGGCCAAGGATTCAAGTGCAAAGAGCCTTCATTAAATATAGTAAACGATGAGCAATTTCCCTTCTCAAGGTATGGTGGCTGTGCTGACACAGGGCTCCATGGCCAGCTGCAGCAGAGGGGCACCGTGCCTGGCTACTCCAACCTCACCAGAGAACAAAACAGAAAGACTTCATCTGACCTGGTTTCCTGAAGAGGACTTTTCACCCCCTGGGTTTTCTGTACAGTTGTTCCAGAGACTTTGCCTGTCCCATGGACTCTAAATACTGACTAATGTGTAGGGAACTTCATGTATGTCCATGTATGTTACCAAGCACACTGACTGCATCATCCTTCAGTCCCGAGGTGGCCCCAAAGATGAGGTCTTTCTTGTGTCCCACACTCAGCCCTGCTCTCTCGTTTGCCCAGTGCATTTGCAGATGACCACCATAGAAGAATGACTGACAGGGAAATATGATCATGCATTCATCCAAACCACCCTTTGAAAACTCTTTGCATGTGTTTGCCCTTTGCCTGTGGAGAGGAGACAGGCAGAACAGGTCAGGACTCTTCCTTCGGCATCTAGTGGCACCCCTGCTGTGCTCCCCAGAACAATGCCCACTGCGTGCCTCACTGCATCCCACTTGCTCCAAGGAGAGGTGTGCACCACCCTGCACGGGCCACCAACCGGGGCAGCTGAAGGAAACACCAGATGGGTCTGCCTGCACATCCCAGCAGCTGTGCATAAGGGGTCTGGCAGGCCCTTTTTGGGGATGGAGGGCCCCTCTCTGCCCCACAGAAGGCAGTGGCAGGCAGGGCACAGGGATTCTTTTCCTCCCCGTTGCAAGGAGCAACGCAGATGGTGCCAGAGACACTGATGCAATGTCCGGGAGGGTTTCTGCAGCCCAGTATTTGGTGACACACTCTTTTCCCCCTCCAGAGGCCTGGGGAGGAATGTGCACCTCCAGTGATGCGTCTGCTCACCCTCCTGCACGCCAGGCGTGAGCCCTGTCAGCACCGAGGCACCCCACGGCCAGCAGCCGGCCAGCGGGCAGCCACCCGGAAGGAGCAGTCATGTGCAGCAGGGCCCTGGGCACATGCCGGCAGGGACCCCTGCTGAGACCCTGTTCCTCTTCATTAGCAGGGGTAGGGATGAGCTCCTGCAGCTCCACACCCTTCCTTCAGGCACCATGCACTGGGAGCGAACCACCAGTTCCATCCCAGTTGTGTTTGCGGGCACGTTTCCCAGGGATATCCTTGATCCGTTCATCTGCACGTCCCAAAACACAGCCAGGGGCTTGGCGCACATGAACCCTCCCTCTGCTCCTCTTTCCCCACCGTGTGGCCAGCAGGCAGCAGTCAACACCCCGTTCCTCATGGACTCTCCCATGGTTGAAAGGCTAACTGGCACACAAGCTCTGGTCTTCAGAAGGCAGCAGGCCTGCAGAGATTTGGCCATGCCCTTTCTTAACTTCCCTTACTCTTCTAAATTATTCCCTGCCACCAGGATCCCTTCCATGATTTGGAAGGCTTACTTAGCAAGTCAGATATAGCAAGGCATGAACTTATAAATAGAGAGGGGCATGGTCAGGGACTGTGCAACGTGACTCACGAGTCAAACCGACAGCACAGAACTTACCAGACATTTGCTTTAAATATTCATTTAGCAATACCAAGCCCTGCTTACAGCTATATGTACCTTACTAAAGCACTGCTCCCATATATGGCCAGCATATTTGCAGTAATTTCTCCAAAACTACTCAGAAGCCACTTAGCACCTTGCTAGCCTGAGAAAAACCAGGGTCAAACAGGAAAATACCTCTTTGGACCTTGAGCCTGCCACTCAGCACACCGGCCCAGCACAAAGCCGATGGGGTGATGGCTATGTCATTAAACATTTTCTCCTAAAATGCCTTTTTTTTTTCTTTTTTCCCTTCTCTCCCCACCCATGGATCTTCTTTGGCAAAGCTGCTACTCCTACAGAAAACCCATGGTCCAGACGCGGGTCTTACTGCTTTTCAGTTTTCTTTGATAAAGGGCCATTTGCTCAACTGGTCCTTAATTTGGAGCAGAAAATAAACGTGAGTTATGAAATCAGCAATGAAATCCCTGCAGAAGAGGCAACAGATCGAACATATACATCTTACACATTTCAGGGAAAGAACAGTTTCTTTACTCCTTTTCCTCCAGCTGATCTTTTAATGGCCTCAAGCCGTGCCAAGTCCTGGATTTAGAGTGATAAAATGAATGATTCCCTCTTCCTCCCTTCTGCTTCCTCATGTGATTGCTTTTATTGCTACGGCTTTGATTCTTAATCTGGGACGCGGCCGTGCAAGCACTCAAGCATTAACCAAATCCCTGGCCCTCTCCGGGGCTCCAGCGGGGATTACTTCCGTGCATCTCTTCCAGCACGTTTGCAAATGCTAAAGGAAGGGTTTGTCTAGCCAGGCAGAGGATAGCTGAGACAGGAGGAACGGGCCAAAAACTTCGCTGCAGCACTGAATTAGGCACAAATAGCACAAATTAATACTGAGTGCAATACGGGGGGCATTCTCTGCTGCTTCCACCCTGCGGATCATCCCGGGCACCTTCTCCTTGTGTGGCCCCTGTGACCGCAGCTCCCAGTATTTGTTCTGTCCTTGCCCAGCCCCCCTTGGCCAGGCATGAACCCTCCCTGCTCCTCCTGCTGACCTTGCACACGTTTGCACGTTGTGCTTTGCTCTCCCCTTTTTAATTTTTAAACAAGGATGTGCATTCAGCAGGGGCAGCTCCCCGTGCTGCCCATGGTCCTGCTTCGGCCTCGGGTTGGGGAAACTGCAGCTGATGAAGAAACCAAGCGCCTCCAGTTTGGGCAGGGCTACATCTGGTTTCTGGATCCCCTGGCCAGATGTGACAGGAGTTATGTCGAGTTGCTTCTCAGCACATACAGCAGGCACAAAGGTACAAACAAAAAGCAAAAATTATATATATGAAAAACCAAAGCAAGGCTTCAGCAGACAGCTCGGGGATTCCATGACACCCTTTCTAACTTGGACTTTGAATTTAGCACCACTTCAGCTCCACTTAATGCCATATTTTGCTGTCTTGCCAGGTCAATCTTCTTTCTTTCCTGGCATGTAACCCCTCACTTGGGAACAGGGGGATCATAACCCCTCAACAGTGCAGTCTCAGCTGGGGTGGGCTGGCTGTGGTGGGCAAGAGTGAGTACATCTCAGAGAAGTGAGTCTAAATTCTATTGTCGTGTTTTCCCCTTAAACATTTATCCCAAGAGAGATTTCTCATATTCCCTTGAATACTGTAATCCTCCTAAATTCCCCACCTTTATTAATAATCTCGTCCCATGGGGCTCTTGTGGGCCAAGATGCATTGCACCCATGGGGAAGGATGGGAACTGCTGGTGCTTGGGGTGCTGGTGGGAAGAGCTCAGGAGGAGGAAGAGTGCAGTCTGGGCTCTCAGCCTCTGGGGAGGCACACCTGGTGATCCCTGGCACCAGCAGCAGCTACTGCAGCCTCCAGCTTGTGGCTGTGCTTGGAAAACAGTCCAATTTCAAGACTTTCTTTGGTATTTGTGCCAGGAAACTGGGCTGCATGACTTTCAGAGCTAAATTTAGGATCACAAGTATTTCACATTCCCCAAGCACCTTCTATGACAGCGTCTCAAAGCCCTTCACAAACATTAGATGTTCCACATTGTCTTCTTGGAGATGGAAGACAGAAAAGCCACTTCGCTGGCAACAAACAGAGCTGTGAGTGTCGACTTGCTCATGGTCACAAAGGAAATCCATGATGATCTTGGATGGTAAGGGAAAAAAGGGAAAGAAACCCAACCTCCTCATGTAAACCACTCATTTTCTGCAGTCACAGAAATGGCATGTCACCTGCAGCAGAGCTGGGGGGGTCAGGTAGGAAGAACACCACCTCTACTTCAACATGGTTGGGGTTAGGGAGCTCTGGGAGCTCTCTGTTGGGTTTGGGTTTTTTTTGGGGGGGTAGGGTTTTCCATGTCAAAAAATCTTTATGGAGGAAATCTCCCATTCCACAGCCTTTTGAAAAGTGCCTCAGTCCCTACACAAAGGCTCTGAATAACTCATTGCAAGAAAGCAGACAGCTCCAGCACCCAGCCCACGCTTCCTTTTCAGCAGGGGATGCAGTTCAGAGCGTGCAGGGCTCCCTGCTGTGCCCTTTGGCACAGCTCCTTGCTCCATGGATGGATAGCCCAGTGACAGCATTGCTCATTGCCAGCGAGGTCCTCACGCCCCTGTTATTTTAACCATTCTCTGTGGTTGCATTTGCTGAGAGGAATTAAAGGAAATCTTACAGAAGCAGATGCAGTTGCCCTGGGAAAGCTTGTTGGCTTCTTTTGGTTGACCTGCTTTGGACCTTGTCCCATGTGCATGGTCCCCATCCCTCTCCCTGCATCCACAACCTGAGCTCATCACCAGCCACTGTTCACAGCAAGGGAAACTCGTTTTATTTTGTGCTCAAATGGGTTAGGTGATGGCTGTGTCTGAGGGACCAGGAGAAGGGTACCCTCTCCTGTCACCACCCCAGTGCTGCTTGTGAGGACCTTAGTCCTCTTAGTAGAGTTACAAGCACGATCTCCACAAACACAGCTCAGGTCCTCATGGAAGAGCCCAGCTGCATTGCAAGGCAACAAACGTGCCTCTGTGAGCCAGGGTTGGGCACCAGTGCCTGTTGCCTTTACGCTGCTCATCTCTGAGCATGTGTGAGAGCCCTTTTATAGGGCGGTCCTCCCCCTTCTCCCTCCAGCAGTGATGCTTCTCAGCTCTAAAGCCTTGTTCTCCCTGGAAGGGAGAGAAGCTGCTGGAAGCCAAGCAGCAAGGGAGTGCGGGGAGGGGGGAGGGCAGGGAAAGCATGTTTGGAGGGTATTAAAGGCAGGAGGGATGTGCCAAGGAGGAAAGCTGCTTCCAGGGATCTATATATACGCAGCCCCCCGAGGTGGGGTTACAGAGAGGCTCATTCCCGGGCTGCCTGCGGCACTCCCTGATCACCCGTGGCCAGGGCTGCCTCCGCGCCGCAGGCTGTGCTTCCAGAGCACGGCCTTGAGCGGCCGCGACGAGATGGGGCCTGGCTGGGGTCCCTGCGGGCACAAAGAGGATAAGCTGCCCAGGCTGGGAGCAGTGCTGGGGGGTCTGCATGCTGCTGGCCTCAGTTCTGTGCTGGGCAGAGTAGTTTTGAGGTTGACAGGATGCCCTTAGCGGGGCAGGGGGAGAAGGAGACCTCCCAGCAATGAAAGCTTTCTCTGTTGCCTGCTCAGGCCTGTCACCCACGGTGCACAGCCCCAGTGGCCATCAGGAGCTGCTTTATTTGTCAGCTCCTGAACAAATAACAACCAGAGCCTTTGCCAGCTGTGGCTACAGCTAATTCCCCAGGCTTCAGGCCAGCCCCTTTTGGCCCCCTCAAAGACTGCTCTGCCCCTGAGGGTCGGAAGAGGATCCCCAAAGCAGCCAGCAGCCCCTGAGAAAGACCATGAAGCCAGGGGATGCTCCCACTGACCCTGCCATTAAGCTGCCCACCACCCTGACCAGCACCTGTCCCACATGGGAGCCCTCCCCACCAGCACTGCCTGCAGTTACCCATCAGCTGATCAATAGGTTATGCTCATTCTCATGTGCTCCTTTTTCCAGCCCCAGGAGGGGCATCATCAAAATCTATATATCCGAATAGCTGTTCTAATTATTTGTTATAGAAATATGCCTGTTCAGCTCAGAAAGAAAGAAAGAAACCCTAACAGGCAATGCTACACTTGATCCCCTCAGCCCCCCCCCCCCAATAGATTAATGAAATAGAAGCAAAATAATTCTTATACAGTAAAATAATTCAAGTTTTGAACAACTGTTTTTGGAAGGGCTTCATTTTAAAACATAAAGTATACCACTGAGTGTGTTGCTCAGGAGTTTCCTCTGAAACCCAGGGGTAGTTTTCAAGTGGCTGCTAATTTGTCCTTTTTCTGAATCACATCGAATAAAATATTATTGGCCAAGTGCCCACAGGAGAGTCATGGCCAACTGAGCACGTGGTGGAGCTGCTCTGGTGTCGGTGCTGAGGGTGTTCAGCTCCTCCCTGCAGAGCCAAACCCAGCAAAGAGTGTAGGTCAAAGCACTTTTGGTTTTGCCTTTTTGTAGCCCCAGGGGAGATGCATCTCAGGGTGCCAATTCCCTGCCCCAAGCCGGGCAGAGGGCAGAGCTGCGATGTTCTGTGGGAGGTGGCCTGTCTTGCGCCACGCTCTGCTCTCTGCGCAGCACAGACTGTCACAGCTGCAAAATCTCTTTCTGAAACGAAATTAGGAAGCACCCTCAGTGCCCTCAGTGTCTCCAGGATTCCCTTTGTGCTTCTGCTCAGAGGCTCTCTTGAGCCTGTCCCTGGGATCCCAGGGTATCCCTGTTAATTATCTTCTCAAACAATTTTGCTAACGGCCCAGACATCTGCAGACCCTGGGGAAGCTTACATCAAAGCTCAATGTCCTGACTGTGCATCTGAGCTCATTCAAAGTGCACCACATAAATTTCCCCCCCCCTCAGGAACACTTTCTCTCTCCAGAGTTTCCATCCATTGGCAACATTCGTGCCCAGGGCAGCTTGCTGCAGTGCCCACTGGGTGCAGCCGCAGCGCAGGGCGATGGAGGGTTGTCCCAGGCTAGTACCTATGGGAGTGGGCTACAAAAAAACATGAGACTCATGCTATGGGTCTTACCTTAATGCAGGCAAAAGCAGCTTAGCATAATTGCAGCAGAGGAAAAACCTTGCTGGACTGGGACCTCAGCTGGAAAGAATGTGTTTTTCCCAGTGCTGCTATCTCCCATAGCAAAGGGACACCCCAAGAGTCAAGCACTACATTCCTGCCAGGGCCCTGTGCTCCAGGAAAAATCCTTCTCCAAAGGCTGCCTGCTCCTGCACACGTGCCCTCACCCAGGGAGCTGCGCCAAGCCTGGCAGGGCTTTCAGGTGGCTCCTCAAAGGACATGAGCACCCGGTGGGGTGGACTTTGGAAGCAAAGGGGGGTGCCAGAGCCCCCACCCTCACTCAGTAAGAGGGAAGAGAGTCAGGCTGGGGCACCTTTCCCATCCACAGAGGCAAAAAGGGCAGGCAAACCCCACTCAGCACGGGGAAGCCCTGGCATTTTCCTTTGGGCTCCCGGGGAGTCCCTGGTGAAGGATCTGGCCCTGGGAGGGGCTGGTGGGGGAGGGCAGCACATTTACAGGCAGGCCCTCATGTGCAACTGTGGGCAAGGGCGAGGGTGTCAGGCAGGGTGAGGAAGTGGCCCCGGCTGCCCCCTGCCCCCCAGGGACAGCCCAGTGGCAGGCAGCCTTCCCAAAAGTGGAGTGGAAAGCTCTTTATTTAACCCGCACCGGCCACCTGCCCTCAGCCCCAGCCCCAGCCCTGCCTCCATCCATCACGACTGGGTGCTGCACGCACATGCCAGGGCTACTTTCTGGGCAGCCTGAGCCAAATGAAACCCTTCACGAGCCAAGGCTGCAGGTAACCCTTTCCCCCTTGGGGTCTTGGAGGGGTGCCCACCTTGCAGGGGCACAATGCAACACCTAGCCAGCCCAGGGCTGCTCTCCCAGGCAACCCAAGTAAGTTGGGCAAGGCTCACTCCTTGGGCTCGGTCCTGGGGAGTGCCAAGCCCACCCCCCCCATCCTCGCTGCTGGAAGACGTGCTACGTCAGCAAGTGATGGAGGAAGCCCAGCAAAGAACGACACAAACAAGCGCAGTAGGGGTGTGACAGAATGACTGATGATTTAATGCTTCTTGAAGTTTTTTGTTTCCTTCCACAGGGCATTGGTTTTAAAAACAAACAAAACGAGGTAAAATAAATTAATTTCTGTACACTTTACATACACTGTGTCACGTGGAGCTTTGCAGCAACAGTAACCAGAAACTGTTACAAAATAGAAAGTTACAATGGCTGTTGCAGGCCCTCGGCAGCCTGCAACCTAGAAGGTTGTCATCCTGAGCGTGGTTGGCAAGGTGATCATGTAAACATGTTTAGAAGCATTTGCGGTGGACAATGGATGGGCCAGCTTCATCGTATTCCTGCTTTGTGATCCACATCTGCTGGAAGGTGGACAGGGAGGCCAGGATAGAGCCACCGATCCAGACAGAGTACTTGCGCTCAGGTGGGGCAATGATCTAGAAAAAGCCGAGAGCCCAGATCAGTAAACAAGCAACCGCCGCGGGTGGTGGGCACAGGGGGTGTGCGCAGTCCCCTGTGCCGTTGGTGGGAGGGCAGCAGGTGGCTGCTTCTGCACCCACGTCCTTGATGCTCCAGCCTTACCTTGATCTTCATTGTGCTGGGGGCCAGGGCTGTGATCTCCTTTTGCATGCGGTCAGCGATACCTGGGTACATGGTGGTGCCCCCAGACATGACGTTGTTGGCGTACAGATCCTTCCTGATGTCAATGTCGCACTTCATGATGCTGTTGTAGGTGGTCTCATGGATGCCTGCGGACTCCATACCTGGGGGGCGGGGAAGGGGAGAAAAGCAGGTGCAAGTTCAGCACGGAGCAAGAGCTGTAATGGGAGGGCTCGGCCCCCCTCTGTTGGGGGAGGAGAGAGGGAAGGGGGCACACACACCAATGAAGGAAGGCTGGAAGAGGGTTTCGGGGCAGCGGAAACGTTCGTTGCCGATGGTGATGACCTGCCCATCAGGCAGCTCGTAGCTCTTTTCGAGGGAGGAGGAAGAGGCAGCGGTGGCCATCTCGTTCTCAAAGTCCAGCGCCACATAGCACAGCTTCTCCTTGATGTCACGGACGATCTCACGTTCA
Organism: Laterallus jamaicensis coturniculus; assembly: GCA_022605575.1. Lineage (NCBI taxonomy): Eukaryota > Metazoa > Chordata > Aves > Gruiformes > Rallidae > Laterallus > Laterallus jamaicensis. Next base: position 48,793,632 of record JAKCOX010000001.1, read on the forward strand.
GCTGTGTATGGGGGGCAAAGGCATCAGTGACCGCAAAGGGGGAACAGGGAACGCTTGCGTCTCCTCCATAGGTCTGCTGGCACTCCAGACCCCCAACCACATGTGAACTCCCAACAGCTCACAGAGCTTGTGACAGAGCAAGAGACTGCAGCACCCCTGGAGCTGCAAGGGGGAAAGCGAGGGGGGATGTTTTGAAGGAGGGAATAGTGCTTACCTGTGGTGACGAAGGAATAGCCACGCTCAGTCAGGATCTTCATCAGGTAGTCAGTGAGGTCCCGGCCGGCCAGATCCAGGCGCATGATGGCATGGGGCAGGGCATACCCTTCATAGATGGGGACGTTGTGTGTCACACCATCACCGGAGTCCAGCACAATACCTGGGGAGACACAAAGCAGCCACCTGAGAGGCAGCCCACGAAGGGTTCTGCCCTGGGGGCAGAGCACTTGTCAGCTGTAGGGGATCCATCCCAGGCGTCCTTGCTTAGGGAAGAGGGGCCAGTGGGACACCTGCACTCACCAGTGGTACGGCCAGAGGCATAGAGGGAGAGCACAGCCTGGATGGCCACGTACATGGCAGGGACGTTGAAGGTCTCAAACATGATTTGGGTCATCTTTTCACGGTTGGCTTTGGGGTTAAGGGGGGCCTCAGTGAGCAGGGTGGGGTGCTCCTCAGGGGCCACACGCAGCTCATTGTAGAAGGTGTGGTGCCAGATCTTCTCCATGTCGTCCCAGTTTGTGATGATGCCGTGTTCAATGGGGTACTTCAGGGTCAGGATACCTCTCTTGCTCTGGGCTTCATCTCCTACGTAGGAGTCCTTCTGACCCATACCCACCATGACGCCCTGTGGGGAAGGAAAGGGGGGTGCTCAGCAACCTCTCCACAGACAGCAGCATGGGGCTCCCCAGCGTGCAGGCATCCGTCCTCCACACGGAGTGCGGGGATGCAGCCGGGACTCACAGAGCCACGGCGGCAGCACGGCTGGCGTGATGCTCGGAGGTGGACAGCACCCTACCTGATGGCGGGGGCGGCCCACGATGGAGGGGAACACTGCCCTGGGGGCGTCATCCCCGGCGAAGCCGGCCTTCACCAGGCCGGAGCCGTTGTCGCACACGAGCGCGGTGGTCTCGTCCTCGTCGCACATGGTGTCGGCTTTCTGCGGGGGGCACAGGGGCGCGGGTTGAGCCTCACGGCCGGCCGGCAGCCGCGAGAGGGGGCGGCGGGGCCGGGGCTTACCTGGGGTGGCTGCGGGCTCTACGCGTCGGGCCGCTGGCAGAGAGGCCTCCCGCTCCTCGCCGGGTAGCTCGTGGGCCGCCGCCGGTCGCCGAGCCTTTTATCACGGCGGGCTGCGGCAGTGGCCGGCCCCCAGGAATGCGGCCCCGGCCGTCGCCATATTTGGGCGTCGGGCCCGGCGCGGCCCTGGCCCGGCGCTGCCCAAAGAAGGCGCTCCTGGCCGCGGCCCAGGTGAGCCGGGCCCGGCCGTATAAGGAGCGTCTGCCGGACCCCCCCACCACCACCCGCGGCCGGGGCCGAAATAATCCCCCGGCACTGCCGGGCCCGTTAAGGGCAAAGCAGGTGGGGGCCGCCGCGGCAGCCCCTCCGGGCGGGGGAAGCCGGAGCGGGCCCGGGCCCGGGCCCGCAGGGGCGTGAGGGCGGGGCAGGCCGCGGCCCTGCCGGAGCTCTGCGGGGCCAGGGGAGGTGGGGGGCCTCCGGCTGTGCCCCGAGGCTTGGGGGTGGGAAGGAGAGTGCGGCCCTCGCCTCTCCTGGAACAAGCAGGTACAGGCGGGCGCCAGGGAGGGGAAAGGGGCCCAGAGAAGTGGAATGGACGAGGGAGATCCGTGGTTTGCACACATCCCATTGATGTGCCCCTGGAGCCTCTGCCGGGGCTTACAAACGGGAAGATACACGCAGGGGATCACATCTGTCAGATGAACGCCTGAAGGGAACTGCAGCACAGCGTCAATCCTGCTGCCTGCCTGGTCCCTGATGCCCAGCCTGGCGTGAATGCTGGTGCCATTACCCAGTACCTATTGCTGGCCGCTGAGGTCGGCTGGGCAACGCAGCATCCTCCAGCTACCAGAAGGCTCACCCTTCCCACACGGAGTGCGGTCTCACAGGCAAGTCATCCCTGCAATCTGAAGGGACCGTGCAAGTGAAGAGGAAGACTTTGTCTCCTTCAGCTATGGATACTTTGGCAGAGATTCCTCGTGGGACACATGGAAGATTTTATATAGATACTCCAGTTACTGATGAAAGGTAGCACTAACAGATTTGTAGCCCTGTCAAGGAGTTGATGAAAATCAACCTTCAAGACCTTCTCTGAAGGCACAACCAGCCAAGAGTAAATCCTTTTAAAATTTAGGGAATTGGGGGAGGAGGGAAGAGAATTAGTAAGCTAGAAGCGCTCAGGCTGTGAGACGTCTCCTGCAACTGAAAGCAGTTTTGCAACTTGATTTCCTCCACTCCAAGGCTGAGCAGAAGTTCCACAGAGAAGCAGACAACTTTTCTTCTCCTCTATTTTCTACACCCTTCAGTTTGGCACCGTTTCTCTTTACCTCTGCCTAATCCCTATTTCGTTCTGCTGCAGTTTTTAATTTCCTGTCAGGTTTTTGTATTAAAGTACACTGGGATGAAACATGCTATTCTCTCACACCATTCTTCAGCTTCTCCTATCATTCTTTAGTTCTGTCATCGACAACCAGCAGTACGAAAATCGGAAGCCTGGAAGCACTAGAAGCTGTCACAGACATCAAATCTATTTACAGAACTGTAATAGTCTGTTGTGGATTCCAAAATATGGTCAGTTAGTTGTGTTGAATCAGAACCCAAGTAACAGAAACACTAAGGTTGCTGAAAGATAAACATTCTTAATCCTTCAATGAAACCTGACGCAAGCACAAACCCACTCCCTCCCTTCTGTTTAATTTTCTCTCCACCCCAGCCTAGCTCCCAGCAGAACGCCCAACGGCAACATTGAATTCTTACGGCTCAGCACAAGAGATGATTTTCTGCACTTGGATCTGATATTTAAACTTGACTCATGAAACAAATTTGATTTCGGTCCCAAGTCAGAAGACACTTGGTTCCCAGAGCGGAGCTGGGCACAAAGAAGATCCCTGTGCGCATCACATAGCTTCTGAGTGTGATCACAAACGGCAAGCGCTAAGCTTTCCTGCCGCTGCGGTGACAGCAGAGGGAAGGAGCGTGGACATCCTGTCCCGGGTGTATTTCCCTTTACTGTGAGAACAGCTCTGTAAGAAACACCGTATGCTTCCCTGTTCAAGAGGAGCTGGCCACGCTCCTCAAGCTGCTTTAACCCAAACCCAAATCATTTCATCCCCAATGTATTTCTGGTTTTGTTACGCTTGGAGACAACCTGGAGCTCTGGCATGACCTTTGATGCATGGCGGTAAACGAAGGCATCCTCCCTGTGCAGCACAGTAACCCGAGACCGAGCTCGGCCCCACAACAGCTCTATTGCATAACGGGGAGGAGGAGCAGCCCCAAATCCCAGCCTCTTCAAACTTCCCAACGGAACAGTGAACCAGCTCAACATTCCTAGCACAAGAACATTAAACTTCAGTTTAGCCATGGAAGTTATTTTAATGAGGTTTTATTTAAAGTAAACTCACTGCCCGTAGCCTTCTGTTTTGGCTGGAAAGCCCTTGTGCAAATGCCAAACGCCTCCCGACCCGGCGATAGAATAAAACATGAGTTGTGAAGCCAACACAGCTGATTGTTCCCTGAGAACCTGGAGAATGCTGTTACACTGACCAGAATAAACCCATCCCAGCAGAGAAGCCAGGCACCCCAAAGCAGATGGAGAGCAAAGGATGAAGAGAAAATGCCTGCTTCTGGAGCAAGCTCTCTGGGTTTTGCTGCTGCTTCTGGTGGAATACAGGTGGTCAGCAGTCAAGAAAGGGATGGGATCCCCCATGCTTTACCATGGTAAGTCACTTGAAGAGATTCTTCTTCAAGCACAATGTAGCTTCCCAGAAGGTCAGGTAAAACATACTTTGGCAGGGCATGGCAATCATTAGGTTATTCTCTGTCTCCCAAAATGTGGTTACCAACGTGAAACCTTCTTTAAAGTGACTTGCAAACAAGCAAGTGGAATTCTTCTGAAGCTCTGACCCACTCCTTTGCAGCCACAGCTGGGTGTTACACCCCCACTTGTCAGGGGCTGAGGAAGAGCAAGGTTTGCTCCTTCGATCACTGGTAGATGACCGCTAGTGCATTTCTTTCCCATATTAGTTAGAACATCTCTAGATAAATCTATTCATCCAAACATGTTCAGACTCTCAGCCCAGCTTACTGTATTAGTACAGGGAGGAGGGGAAGCCACAGAAGGGGAGCTGTGCTTTTAAATCTAGAAACTGGATTCTCTTCAACCAATTTAACTTCTGACCTTCTCAGCTGTTGGATCAAGTTGTTGCAGCAGGCATGGAGCCAGACAAGTAAAACGTATGGGCATGGAAGTTGCTCTGCATTTACTCTCTGGCTGTTGAGCTGCTTGCAAAAAGGAAGATACAACATGTCAGATTAAATGGAAATGACTTTAAAGATGAAAATCTGCTGCCAGTCAGAATAATTAAAATTGAAGAGTTAAATGGATTTTTTTTTAATTCCTATGTCAGAGAGAACTGGTAAAAAACCAAATTAGTAACATCAAGCATAAGAGAACAAGTCACCGAGTAAGGAAGATCACAGAGGACTCCCACACTTTGCTAACTGCTTTCTAGGTTTCTCAAGACTAGGCTCAAGCAGCTGCTGTGAATGACTGCATGGTGAGATGTTAATCTCATTTTTACATGTATTCCAGAGATCTGGCTGTAACTTAAATGTAAATTAGACAGATAAAATATTAGGATGTTTTCAGAAGGTTTAATCTTGCCCGTGTGAACCAAGAGAATGGAATGTTTCCTGGACCAGAGTTCCCTGAATGAGAACTGTGCTTTAATCCCTTCTGTCATTGCAAGCTGAGTGACAGTGACAAGCCAATTAGCCTTTTTGTCCCAGTAATCTTTAATGCAAAATCTGAACTACCTGGTTTCTTCAGCAAAGAGTGTTGTACAAAGAGAGAGCAGTTACCTGACAGAACAGTCACCCAAGTGTTAATGTTTCCAGTGTGTTCTCTGAACTGAAAGCACAGCTTCCACCTTCTGCAGTGGGTCCCCCGTTTCACCCTCTATGTGTGTCTGTATCTTTTGTGTCTCAGGCAGGACTTGTACCAATGGAGACAGAAATCAGAACAGCAAGTTTAGGAAAGGCACAGAAAACCACCCCTTTATTTTCCTTTTGCCTGGAAACACACCTCTGCCTCTCCTGGCAAAAGTGTCAACATCTATAAATTTAAGACCAAGAATATTCCTCATAGATTTTATTACAAACTTTTTAGGGGGAAAAAAAAAAGAATGTAAACAAGTGTACAGGAATTTACCAGTTCTTTAGAATAAAAATATTTTAAAAAATAGTGAGAATCATGCTTGTCCCTGAACATAGAATTCATAGTTTGCCTTTAACACGAATTCAAAGTAGGGGTTACTTTTCAAGATGCCCAGTTCGTTTGCTTGCAGTAAGTCCTTCACCTCAGGTAAGTAGTCGCTCAGCTGAACCCCTGCAACACAAAACCATCGATCAAGCACTGATTAAGGCACTGCCCCTTAGCAGGGAAGATGGCTGTTAAGGAAACACCCCTGCCTGCCTCAAGAGTTAAATTACTGGTTTGCAATTGAGAAGATCCAAGGACTGTACGTGGCAAGAAATACTATGAAGCTTAAGTAGCCTGCAAAATTGAGTTGGGAGGGGGTGGGGGAAGAGGGTATTTCCTATCCAGACAGAGCTTCTCAGTGAATTTATGATTAAACCTAAAATCCTTAAAAATCCTCAAATCCTTAAACCCAAAATCCAACATAACACTTCACCAAAATAATAAAACCAACTAAAAACAGGGAAAAAATATCAATCATATAATAAATGTATCAGCAGTTGCAGCATTTCAGTCTGGGGAGTGAGAATCTTACTAAAGGGAAGAAACTGACAGAGCTGAACAGACAAAACTAGAACTGTGCTGAAGAAAGTCAGTGTTCTGTCTCTGATGTGCAGCCTTCTCTGGTCTGCAAAAAGTCCACATCCAGGAATATTTGAAATGGACTTTACGTAGTTTCTCTCCTCTTCCTCCCACGCAGCTGCAATTCCCATGGCTGTGACTTCCCATGGTCAGTCACTTTTGAGTGACAGACAAATAGTTATGAATCCCTTTTCTTACAGAAGATACATCTGTAACTCCTGAAGATGTACTTTACAGTAAGAAACTGCTAAAGCTCTGACTGCAGCCCTACTGAGGAACTGATCTGAATGTACTGAGATTATAACTGAAATCTGCTCCTCCCTCACCCCCCTCAGCATTTCAGAGGGAATTAGCTCCATACAATGGTAATTACCTGCTGCAATGCACATGGAAGTTTTAATCACTCCAAGAATTTATTACCACTACTTGCTATGTATTAGTATTGACCTGAAGCAGCTTTTGAAGCAACTATATTTCATCAAGTTCAGTTACATTCAGTACACTTTACCTTCTTTCAACAGCTTTTGTAGTATTTTCACAAATATACTATCTTTAGATGCCTCAATTGGATCGTCTTTACCATCTGAACTGGACCATCTGTCAAAGAACAATATGTGGGAAGAATTCCACAGGTTAAATCAAATGAAAATTAGCAAGAAAGAAGTGTGGGGAATCTAGTAGATTATCAAAGGCAATTAATACTCATTTACATGTACGTGGTATGTACTTGGCTATAGAAAAAACCTCTTGCTTTGAGCTGTGTCGTGTTAAGTTATTCTTATTCCAAGAGTAAAACTGCAATGAAATTGCACTACTACAACAGAGTGTAGTTAGGAGGACAATAGAAATGCTCCCCATCTTCTAAACTGTAAGAGAGAATAAGGTTTCCTTGATAAAATCAGAACTAGTGTACATCAGGGTAAGAATTACTTATTCTCAGTCATTGTATTTTACACCTGAGATGATGCAGACATGGAATAGAGTAATAGCAGCAACTTGCTGACATATTTGAAAAGCCCAAAACAAACCAGCACACACTGAGGAAAAAGTAGTAAGGAAAAAAATATAAAATCTAAATTGCAGGCCTGTTAACAGCACACACAGGCACAAAACAAATACAGGTTGTCTTATTTGTGATTAAATGTGAAGGCAGAGACTTGTGAATGCAAGTCTCATCTGTGACAAGAATATCCCAAACCTTTTTTTCCTAAGGGAAAGATCATTTAAAATGTGAATTGTTCAACTTTGCAGAGCTTTGTGTGTAGCAGTGTTAAATCAACCCCAACCTAACTTCTCTTGCAGTGGTTTCAACCTTTCAGTTGTTAGTTTCCTGTTCTATATATGAAGCTTCCAGACAAAAGTAGTTCTTATATCATTCCCTAACCAAGATGAACCTTCTGGGCCAATGGGACATGCTTGCAACAGATCTGTACCTCCCTCCCAGAAGCTGTTCCTGTCAAATCCTCTGTACCTCACTGAGACTATGGTTTTACCCTGGATGTCACTCAAACTCCCAAACTTCTAGAATTTCATCTATTGGGAAGAATGTGAGGGAAGGAGGGAGGATTTGAGGAAACAAATCACTCTCTGGCACGGAGGAGGAGGTGAGTACCCTAGCAAAACATCAGGAGGGTGCTAAGAAGGGGCTCTCCATTCTACCCAAGAACTTCCTACCATTTCTAGCTGTTCAGCTAGAAAACTGATACCATCCTTAAAAACAGGTAGTGTAACACCTCCAACGTTTACTTTTACACACAGATGAAAGTTAACACTCTCTCTTTTGAAATAGTGATCAACCTCTCTGTAAGCCTTTGTGAGAGCCTTGCTAGACTGGAAATTCAACTGGGACTTCAAGTTTTCTAAGTGATCCCTTACTGCAGCTGCTTAGCTAACAGAGCAGGCAAAATCTCTTCAGCACTAGATATGATTTGAACAGCTTAAATATTATGCCCAAAACCATTCTTGGCTCAGGGTGATCAGGACACAAACCAATTATTAGACTGGTGCCATGTAGCAGCTTTGTATCCTTCTGTCTTGAAAATAATAGGAAGGGAACAAAACACTTGGAATATTGTGAAACTGTTTCAGCACATTATCTCTGTCATATGTGAATAACTTAAATTCCCAGTAGCAGATTGTTTCCTACAGACCACCATCCTTTGGAATCTACCCTATCCCTAAGTGTGAATCCAAACACTGCTTAGTTCCACTTTGATCACAAAAGGTGCAGTGTATTTGGATGGTATTTTCTCCCCCATGTTTTCTCCCTTAGGTCCTCTTGGAAGATGGGTGGGAGCTAGAAAAGTTGGCTAACTGCTGAAAATTAGACAAGAAAGCAGGGAAATGCCAGGTGGGTCATTTAGCCTGGGAGAGAAAACAGTCCCACTGCTTGATAAAAAGATTCTTCTGACTAATTGGATTGAGCCTGTATTTGGTGTTGAACCCCCCTAAGAGCAGCTTTTTAAAGCAGCATTTAATGCTTCCATCTCTTATAGTCGAGAATGCAGCTTTAGCTCATGAAGCTCATGAGCTCAGTGTGGTTCTGTGGCCAAAAAGTGCTGAAATAAAAGTTTACAGCAGTGACCTCTGTACATGTTGTTCTTAAAAAGGTTCTATTTTAAATCCTTCACAGAAGGAGGTGGCAAAGAAAAAGCTTCAGCATCAGTCATTTCTGCCACTCTGCTGAAGGGTTGAAGGATGAAAGCCACACAGGTAGGTTCTGTCTCAGGTGCTCAGAACGCACAGCAGGTTGGCAGGGAGCTAAGGGAACAAAGTACTGCAGATTTGTTTGGGGTGTGCCCGTCCCCCGTCCCCTCCCCCCCAGGTTTCACTTTACAAATAAAAAAAAGACACATTCAGAACGGGTATTTTATACTTTACTAACCTTATACATGAAATCCAATCTTTTCAGTGAGCTAGGGGATAGCAAACTAGTATTTAATTCTGGAAAAGCTATGTCACAAATACTCCCAGTAACTTATATTCATATTGGACTTACCCATCTCTTTGGAGAGCCTTACAGAGAATTTTAAGTTTAAGGTCATTTACATCCACTTCCTCTTCCTTCAGTGCATGTAAGGAGAAGAGACAGGCAAGTTAAAAATACTTTTTATAAAAAAGAAATCATCACCTGTCAATGCCCAGAGGCACCCCGTTAAAGTCAAACTCTGCCCCGTAAGGGCTAAGAGAAACCACAAACACTGCTCTCCGCCTGGGAGCCAAAGGATGGTCCTTGACTTTCTGCCACTTTTGCAAGAGAAAAGCAGGGAACAGCTTGGTTTTTGACTCTGTCTAAACTGCCATCTCTAATTTGTGCTAACAAGCTATTAAGGGTTCTAACAAGCTATTAAGACTCCAACAGCTGAGCAAAGACTCGCTTTGAAACTCCTGGTTTTAGAGTGACGTTTATTTCATTTAGATTAAGAAAAATTAGTTGTCTTGGTGTTCATGAATTGTGTTGACAAAACTTAAGAGAAAAAACTAATTTCAAATAACCAAATGAGTTCACTCAAGTTTATTTTACTGCAAAATACTATCAGACTATTCATGTTGTAAAAATGAAGGGAAAGGCAAGGAAAAACGCATTAAGTATTATTTTCAAGCTACAGATAATTAACTCAGAGCAGATGCTGCTCTTCAGTAGTAATACACTTTCCTCAGCACACAGAATATACCATAGTACTATGCACAGGGCAAGTAAACTTATTCACCAAAAACTAGTTTGTAGCAGTAAAGAAGTGGTATTTTTTAAATCAATTTTTCTCTTGAATGAAATTAAACCCCATCTAAAATACATTTAAATTTTAAAACCAATTTAAATAGAATTATCAAACCAAAGTTATCGAAGGCCAACAAAACAGCACAATGGTGTTCACAAAGCACTACCAGAGGCTAGCAGGAACTGGGATGATCAAAGAGCTCTCCTTGTTAATTAGTAAGGAAGACTTTTGATGGAATAATAAGCTTCAGCTTTTAGCAAAAACCGTTGTTCATTCAGGTGTGACGCTCCTCAGAAGCTGATTTATTCACGCTCAGTGGAAAATTACTCCTGACAAGACACTAGATCCTACAACACTGCAGAGATGCAGCGAGAAAGGAGACAGCAAATCTGTGTTTCGATGCTATTTGCATGTTAAAAAGCTGGTGGCTATCCCACATTATCTCATGACAGAGGAACTGCCAACGGGGAAGCAGCAAGAACTACTGAAAACAGATGCTCTTTGTCCTGTTTGGAGAACGCCTGCAGGGAAGCGAGCTCTAAAAAAGAAACTACAGACTATAAATGGGTGGTGAGGATGAGGAGTGTCATTTTTCTTAAATGATCCGAACCACATTTGGCATTAAGTCTCCAGTGACTCAAAACACGCTGAAAAAACACATCAGGGGTTATTTTTAATTACTGTATGCTAAACTAATATGCTAACCAACTACAGATGCACCATCCTAGCTTAAATTATTATTAACAACAAGAAATCTCTGGACTAAAAAAATCCTTTAAAAACGTTTCCTACCTCATCAATATATTCCAGCAGATCAAGTGCCTTCTTGAAATCATACTCATTGGCTCTTCTGTGCTCATCACATATGTATATCTATGATAGGAGAGATTAATGTAGAGAATTATTTTTAGCCTACAAACTAATGTAAACTGATCTCATGGACAACTCATTGTGGGAAGACCACCACGTATTTTCCACGTACATGACCTTCTCATGAAAATATGTCTTGATTCAACTGCAAGTATTTTTATAGTAAGGAATATACTTAAGGTTTTAAAGCAGCATTCCACCTACATGACAATGGCCTGTGCACAAATGATATTGGATATAAGGCTGCTAGGTTTCAAATTTAAATGCCATTTAAGGCTGTAACATTCCTGGACTATTGTAGTCAGAGCTCAGCTACCCAAATAAGCTCTCAGAATTATTTTGGTAATTAAGCACAAAGCAGTACTTAAGCACAAGTACTGACTTTTAAAAGTGGACAAGTTTGCTACCAATACTTCACACAGACCCCCAACAAAATTCTAAATTAGTTCTTCAATGGAAAACTAATGTTTTTTTCTTGTGGTATAAAAAAGACAGGGAGAGAGTCCAGAGAAGGGCTACAAAGATGGTTATGGGCCTGGAACATTTATCCTATGAGGAAAGGCTGAGCGAGCTGGGGCTGTTCAGCCTGGAGAAAAGAAGACTGAGGGGGGACCTAATCAATGTTTATAAATATCTTAAGTATGGGCTGCAGGGGGAATTGGCCTGCCCCTTTTCTGTGGTCTGTGGGGACAGGACAAGGGGCAATGGCTGTAAGCTGGAACACAGGAAGTTCCGCACCAACATGCAGAGGAACTTTTTCCCAGTGAGGGTGCCAGAGCCCTGGCACAGGCTGCCCAGGGAGGTGGTGGAGTCTCCTTCTCTGGAGATATTCAAGTCTCGTCTGGACGCCTATCTGTGCAGTATGAGCTAGGGAGCTGCTTTGGCAGGGGGGTTGGACCCGATGATCTCTCGAGGTCCCTTCCAACCCCTACAACTCTGTGACTCTGTGATTCCTGCACTGCACATAGCAAGTGTAAAAACTGGCCTGACAGTAGAGAGAATTCAGAAAGAGAAGGGTCATGATGCCAGCCAGTGCTTGCCCAGTCAGGAGTGATGCTTCCGAGTCTCCCCTAATTCCACAGGTAGTCTCACTTAAAGATACAAGTAAGAACTTCAGAGTCTAACTAGTGCTGTTCTAAGAAAACAAGGAGAATGTAAAGCAGCACACTGCTGGCTTTGGATTTTCCAGTGTTACAGGAAAAGTAAAAAGAGCTGCAAAACTGACATCTAGGCAGGACCTGAATTTCTTACAGTGGACCACTGTTGCTCATTGAATTTGGTAAAACATGCTGCTGACAAGGCAGCAACAGAGTAAGGTTACTGGTTGGTGGCTCCTACCAGAAAGGAGAGCTGACTCCCTTTGCACACCATCAGCGATCTCAGTGCTGGACCAGTTCATGGTTTGGTTTCAGTACAGGTCAGGGATTGTGTGTTTCTTTTTGAAAAATGAAGACAACAGCAGACACAAAAAAACCCAATTTCAGGGCCTCTCTGCAAACAGGTGACCAAGCACCACTTCCTGCTTCTAGCCCTTTCTTTCTCTAGGTTGCAGTGTCCTTCTGGGCATTCTTGGTTCCTGCTGCCCTCCGCGTTCTGCCCTGCTGAGAACGCTACAGAAGGTAAAAGATTGTCTTGTACCTAAAAACTGGCTTCAACCAGTACATCAACTTCTGGATGATTGATTCCCTTTTTCTCCTAGCAGCACTCTAAAGCATGTGTGCAACAAAAATAAATATGAACTAAAACAAGAAGCTGAAGTTTGGTGTTGGTAGAAACTAAGCAAACATAAATGCATCAGTATATCAGATCCTTAGGTGCTTAGCAAGTTGTGTAAGGGATAAAAAGGGATAAAAAGACATGTAAAGGAATGTCACAGCTGTAACATTCTCATTTATTTTATTGCACAGAGGCAGAAAACATACTGGAACTTTACCCATGCAATGAGGTACTTACATCGATGAGCTGAGATGCAGACAACACTGGCATATCGTTGAGGTTCAACTGTTTCTCAGCCAGCAATTGCTCAGGAAGTGTCTCCTGGTATAACAGAAAGCGCTCCTGTTCTGATATTTCTTGTTGTCATTTAAGGAAATGAAGGTTTCAGTGTTATTAAAATGTAGCAACAAATTCCACAGAGCAGTAACAACTGCCAAGTCACAGCATTATTCAGATCTAGAAGCTGTTTGTTCTGAAGCATTCAAATTGGACCTTTCATCTATTTTCCTGAAGCACAGAAACACCATCACTTCAATACTGTCATCCTGGTGAACCAGTTGTTACTTTCCACTCAGGCTTCCAGTGTAATGCAGACTGATAACTGTTTTTATTTAAAGCCAGAAAATGAATATATAGGATTAGAAGGAAGTTGTGGCACTAGGCAGGAAGTAGGTTGGAATTTTTAGGAGGTACCTTTTGGCTGAAGACTTGTGCCACAGACCTGCTCTCTCTCATGAAATATTCCAGTTTTTATTATTTCCCAGTATAATCCACATCACCATTATAAACATACTGGGCAGAAACACTCAAAATTGAGTAATTTCAGCCACAGTGTATGAACACTGCCACCCGTCCCCCCGCCCCAGTTCCACTGCCTGGTATGAAGCAGCATTTCATCTGTTTAAATGGATAACCAGAATGCAGCTGAAAGTACTACTCTTTATCAAGAGAAAACTGATACATAGCATAAATTTTAAAAGCTCTCTATGTCACGTGGGCCTGGAGCATCTCCCCTATGAGGAGAGGCTGAATAAGCTGGGACTGTTCAGTCTAGAGAAAAGAAGACTAAGGGGGGACCTAATTGGTGTTTACAAATATCTTAAGCATGGGATGCAGGGCAAGTTAGCCAGCCCCTTTTCAGTGGTCTGTGGGGATAGGACAAGGGGCAATGGCTGCAAGTTGGAGCACAGGAAGTTCCGCACCAACATGTGGAGGAACTTTTTCCCAGTGAGAGTGCCAGAGCCCTGGGACAGGCTGCCCAGGGGGGTGGTGGAGTCTCCTTCTCTGGAGATATTCAAGACCCATCTGGACGCCTGAGTGATCTGTCCTAGGGAGCTGCTTTGGCAGGGGGGTTGGACCCAATGATCTCTTCAGGTCCCTTCCAACCCCTACAACTCTGTGATTCTGTGTCATGCAGCAACATGTAGCAAAGTCCAGACCAAGTTTTGAGAGACCGTGACCCCACTGAACCAAAGCTTTACTTTCCTTGTTTTTCTATTGTTTTCCTATTTAAAGATGAGATTTTTCACATTGGCATAGGTTTCTCTCACAGCAGTGAGAAAAACAAATTTCAACTTTAAATTAGAAAGCATTGCATGAAATTTGAAGAACAGACAATAAATTATCATCACAAGCTAGAATAGAATTTGTGAGGCCCAGTCATCATAATTACCCCCAGCCTTTTTCAACAGGATTTCTTTTCAGAACTGTACAAAACATACATGGATAAATGGGTAAATAGAGGTAAGCTTGAGTAGTAAACTTAAGAGTAGTATTTCAAAGCTTTCCTGTGGTGGCCAGCATTAGCTTAACAGTTAGAGAATTGCTTTTTCACAAACAGCAACCCGACACTGCACAGACAGTGTCAGGAACAGGGTGTGTTCCAAAGGGGTAGAAATGGCCAAGCAGTACAACTGCTGCATTTGATAAGGAAGCAGAATAGGTATTCCTATTCCTATGCCTTTCCCATCAACAGCCTTCCAGATAGAGCTTAATGAAACACTGCCATCATAGGATGCTGAGAAAGTGCTTCCTGATCACAAATGCATAGTATTGCAGTATACTGCAATACAACACAGCTACAGGATTCCCTTATATGGCCCAAGAGTCTCAGGACTTGAGAATTCAAAATTGAGAGCCATTCATCAGGAAGGCTTTAAGAAATAACATCACTTTTACCTTGCATCTGAAATATAAGATGCAGCTTTGTCTACTTCAGAACTGTCTAATGGTTTCTGAAAAGACTGTGCAGCTTGTTACTTATGGCAGTGTTTTATTGGTTATTAGAAAAAGCAGAGAGGTACAGATTTCCCTTGCTCATAGACCCAACTATGAGCAAAGGTGAATACTAAGGTTACTGCCTTACGCTGCTTTCCTTGTCCTTCCTGCAGTGAGCAAGATCATCAGCCAGTTTATTCTGACCACATTAGAGCCCTCTGGCTAATAAATTAACTATCTGCAAAATGAACACTAGTCTCATTCAATAACTTCATGAGTCTATTATTTGCTTTGCTCTCTTTCTTACCTTCTATCTTCTCTTGCAGTATATCTCCAGAGAAGTCAGATGCCAGTGCAGCCAGTTTGCTCAAGCCCAGAAGCGTTTTCTTCTTTGCAAAATACCGGGTCTCCATGTTTGCTAAAGTCTGCAATGTTCTGTGAGCCTGAAATTCAAGAGAGACATTGGATAACCATTTTAGAATTTAGCATCAGAATGGTAATGGAGAAGGAGTTAATCTGAACTGCAGTCTCACAGCTATCTACTCTTTGTAATCCTGTAACTGTTTTTTAAAAAGTCGTGACCAAGCCCTGGGACATGCTGCCCAGGGGGGTGGTGGAGTCTCCTTCTCTGGAGATATTCAAGACCCATCTGGACACCTCTCTGAGTGATATGTCCTAGGGAGCTGCTTTGGCAGGGGGGTTGGACCCGATGATCTCCTGAGGTCCCTTCCAGCCCCTACGTTTCTGTACAATTTGCATATTAAAATCTCAGAATTGCTCTTCCTGAAGAGGTATAGATCTCCAATTATATCTTGAAGAGATACACATCTCTACTCCAATTATATCCAAACCCCATTTTCATTACTGATCTAGAAAAACTATCTTGCAATCAAAGAATAAATTGTAACTTCATGTATTACACCTCTGGGATCTTACTTAAGGCTTTGCCATAAAAGCCAGGTAAATATGCTTTGACAGGACAACTTTGCATAGAGGCTGATTTACTTGTTAATCTAGCAATTTGAAACCCAGAATTATCTGTATAACCACTGCAGTAAAACATTTAGGCAAGAGTTTATTTGCCTGTGGGACAGCAGAAGAGAAAATGTCTGAGCACCTACTCAGAAGCAAGCTATCCAGACTGACTCTCCCTTCTTCATGGTGTTTTGTTGTAAGACAAAACTTCAGTCAACACAAATGGAATACCCACAAGACTCCCAGGGTGGGTTTGGGGTTCCTTTTGTTGTTGTTGCTTCGCATTTTTCCTCAGTATGTTTTTGGGGTTTGTGTGGGGCATTAAGTATTATGAAACTAGAATTTGCATGCTTAATGGATGGTGAAAAGTAATTTTTCTTTAGAATTAGTTTATTTGCTGAAGTGAAACACATTCGTAAGTCTAGCAGAAGGAAGGGACTGACCAACAAGAGTAGGGGGAAAAAAAAGTAACTGGGTAGCCTACAAGTCATCAAAGAATCAAAAAAACTCTTGTTACATTAACCTAGCCACATGCACATTAGCTACTTGAAAAAAATACTGCTTTTATTCTAAGAATATGAATTATTACAGTACCCAATACCTTTACTTTTGTGATATCTACAAATTCTTTTGCTTTAAACAGCTGGTTTTGAAATATAAACTTCAGTTTCCCTTGCTGGATAATCTGATAATGCTGTTAATAGCCACTGCAAGCTCCCAGTTCCACCAATGTGGTGATTAGGTGGCCATATAGAACTTCCTTGATACAAAATATTAGTCACCATCAAGGGATGTAAAGCAGCCCTGAGTTCCATTACATGGTGCAGTGGCTTATATGACATACCAGATGGTGCCTGAGGGGAGGCTTTTGGTGCTCCATCCATATCCATGTCACCTCTCCCTTAAGCCACCTGGAGAAGCTGTTGCCTTTTGATGAAGACGAGTCAGGAGGAGATAACCTGCCTTCCTGAATGCGTACTTGACTCACTTCACACACAGTATTTCAGCTTGGTTGTATCAAGAAACCTTACCTTTTGCAAATCCTGACTATTGATTTCATGTAACCAGCTCAGATGCTCGTGAGCTTGCAAGAAACTGGCCAGCTGTCCATGCTGAGCAACAGGCTGAGATAACAGCTTCCCTCGCTTCCCTTTCTCTAAATACCACCGGAACAAGAAGTCTGAGAAATTCTGAAGGTAAAAGGAAGATTAAAAAGTTACATTTAAATATCTCATTTGTCTAAGGCAACCTCCTTCACAAAATACAACTGGTAAGAACCTGCTTTACAAAACAAGACATACCACAACCTCCCCCCACACACACACACATGCTGCTGCTGAAAAGATTTGAGTTCTGATGGAAACAGTGTATAAAGAATTAATTGGCTGCAGCAGAAGAGAGGCTGATGGGCACAGCAGGGTTCACCCTTCAATGGGAGTGAAGGAAGCACCAAATACAAGTTCTTCATGTCAACCCACAAAATGGAAACAGGACTCATCATCTCCAATTCTAATCCTATTTTTTAATCTTATTTTTCCTACCTGCTCCCTCCCCACCCCTCAGAACTCTGTTTACTACTTCCTTCCAGATACAGGCTTACGTCTGCTGTCACATTTTTGAAGCATTCCCTCCTATCTCCAACTGAACCTACAACCTTACTTCTCAGCCATTGCTAAAAACTAGTATATTAAAAAAACCCAAACCCAACAAACCCAAGTATTTTATTCTCAAGAACGTCAATGTGACATAACTAATTAGGGTTTAATGTTGAGATTTAACTTGAGACTTTTCAGAGTAATTTTAGAGTAATGGTAAATTTCAATTGCAGTTAATTTAAGAAATAAAGTTTGAAGAGGCCACGGGTCAGGTATTCTATCCACCAGGCTCAACCTATTCAGCTCTGCATTCGCTCAAGTAACTTCTTTTCACAAAGTGTTACTTTTATCCTTCAAAAAATATAGTGTCTGAAAGGAACTAATAGAGAATTTACCCCCTGCTTTGGCAGTATGAAGGAGCATTTAACCCTCGCTCTTAAAAACGCTTGCTACAATTGCTGTCTGTTACTAATACTTGTGTTTGTTCTTAGGCTCTTTAGTAGGAAACCTGTAGACAACCAGATTTCTCTTTCCACAGTTGTTGCTGAAAGCTAAACAAATTCATCTCACCCACTCTCAAATTAGGAAATGTTAGTCCCACCCCCTCTCACTTCAAGCAGCTTCTATTGCCTTTTTGAGCACACTTACAGGTTTATACACCAGAGTTTGAGACATGGAAAAAAATTGTCCAACAAGTACCTAGCAGGACAATTAATAAAAAAGCACAGCAACACCCCAATTTTCTTACCCTTCTTAGAGCTACTTTTCTATTTATACATTTAACAACCTCATTTTCTCTTCTGAAAATTACTCTTACGTTTACATTACATCAATTTAATAAAACAACAGCAGACTACACCACCTCAGTGAGCCAAGTCACAAAATACCACAAGTGGGACAACGTGTTTGACACGCACAAAGGGACCCATGAAAGGCCACTGCACAGCTAGTGCACCTGCATTTCTGCTGACTCTGCTTTGCAGTACCAGGGTAAAATACGCCACTGAGCTCTGCATGGTGAATCTGGGTTCCAAGAGGAGTATGGCAGGACAAGGGGGAATGGATTAAAGCTAAAGGAGGGAAGGTTTAGATTGGATATTAGGGGGAAGGTTTTTACAGAAAGAGTGGTGAGGTGCTGGAACAGGCTGCCCAGAGTAGTAGTGGATGCCCCATCCCTGAAAGTGTTCAAGGCCAGGTTGGATGGGGTGCTGGGCAACCTTGTGTAGATCCAGGCCTAAGGTTGGTGGCCCTGCCTGTGGCAGGGGGGTTGGAGCTCTATGATCCTTGGGGTCCCTTCCAACCCATGCCATTCTATGATTCTATGAGAACGTAAACACATATGCATTAAATAACAAGACACCCGCCCACCCCCTGAATCACACATTTGCATCTGAAATGCTGCAAGAGTTACTATAAAACGCCAGCCAAAGGAAACAGAAGAGTTACCTGATCTGCAAACTGAGTCATGTAGCGCTGTAACCTGGCCTGATTGTCTGTCTGCTCACACATCTGCACCAGGATATCAAAGTCGCAGTACTTCTCTGCTAAAGCGGCTGCCATCTGATACTGCCCCAGGGAGACTGCGTAACCAAGAGGAGAAAAAAGGTGTATCAAACAAGCTCATCTTTGGCTGTTGGATGACCCAGAGCAGAAAAATAAATCCAAGTTCCCAGTTCCAATTTTATCTGCAAATTAGCAGCACCTGCTGTCTGAGCACTTGGGGGGAAGGGAAGAAGGAAAAAAAAATATCAACCCATGACTCAGTATCTGTATTAGTAGCCACTTAATTATACAAAGTGACAAAGCAGCAGGCAAAGGCTTCTGGTAACAAACAGAACAAGTAAACAAAACATTTTGAATAGAAATCCTCTTATTTAAAACCTTTCATTTTGGTGCAAATGCATAGGAGTTAGCAGAACTGGGAATTTTGTTATTAAAAAATACTAACTTTAGACTGAACATCATGATATAAAATGTATTTACAAGCTAACAGAGCCCATGAGCATCAGTAAAACTGACAATGAGAGTTTAAGAGGCTTTTATCAAGTTTTAAGAATGTTAAGAGGCAGTGATCATTAGTATTCATAGCATTCCTTTTTAATCTAAGAAAAATCAAACTTTATTAGCTTACTAAATTGTATTTGTTCAGGGTTATTTCCAATTAACAAGGGGTCTTTGCTTTCAATTACTCATTAAAGACTTGACCACATCTGACATGTTAGACAGCAGGTTTGAAGATTATTTAATAATCAAGATTAAGAAAGTAACCTTTTCTTTATAAACACTAAATAAAATTTCAGGCATATCAATTACATTGTTGCTAGTTAACATATTTAGACATCCATTTGTAGGCTATTTTTAGCCAGCAGGTACAAGACACATACCCACCAGGAAAAAAAATATAGCAAAATAAAAAAAAAAATCCAAGCAGCAGAGTGTCTGATTAGAGGTGCAGGCATGGTTGCAGCCCTGGATGTACTTCTGTGATCTGGCACTCTTCTGCAAACAGCCCATTAAATCAGAGCCAGCTGCTCTTACTCTGAAGACAAGCACGTAGAATTCACACACAGATGCTGCTTACTTCCTCAGAAGCACATCACTTCCTCAGCCAAGGGAACACTCCACCCTCGCGTGAAGGGCAACAGAGGGTACTTACGGAGAGGAGACAAGAGCTCCGACCTTCTCTGCACATACTCCATTTCCACGTTGCTGTGTCTCTCTCGATCAGCAGGGCGGTCCACCGATTTCAGCTGAGAAACGTAGCCATCGAGAAAGCAATCCAGTAGCGCCACCAGCTGCTCGGCCACAATGCTGCGGAGGTTGCTGTCCACCTGGGGATACACGATCTTCAGAATGATTCCGTGCTGACGGGCTATCGCTGCACGAAGGCCACTGGATGCTTGGGGAAACAACAGGGTGAGTATTAAAACAGGAATCCCGCCACCACAGGGAGCTATGCCGAAGTGCAACAAAAACACATTGCTACATACAATTTAAAAAACAAAAGGCAAAAAAGCTAATAAACTTTTTAATATCAAAAATCAAAGCAAACCGAACACATACTGCCATCTACCTTCACAAATGTAGTAAAAAGAACATTACCTCCCCCTCCACCCCATAACTATACAGACCTACACTGTCAATTATGAGCACCAGGTATTTTTCAGAAGAATCATTTGCACAACCTGTGAGCAAGGTAGAGAACACACACAAGGAAAAGGCAACTTCTTGTAACCGGATTCAACTACTGGGATGTAGTCATCAGGGCACAACACACCAAAATAGCTTGCATGGGTTCTGCTTTTCAAAAGGTATTTTTTTTGTCTTGGGAGCACTAAACAAGTGTGGCTTATAGGCAGAGGCCACAGGGAAGCTTAAGCACCAACTGGAAAGCACTTCCTTCTGCAAACATGTGTTCTGATGGTTTTCATTTATTAAAAAGTGAAGAATCACGAGTCCTTTTAAAACCATTATAGATCATATTTTATGACTCATTTTCCTTTAACATATTCCCACATGTCTGCCAACCAGAACCACTGCATAATAGGAAAAAACCCACCAAATTGGCCAGCCCCTTTTCAGTGGTCAGTGGGGACAGGACAAGGGGCAATGGCTGCAAGTTGGAGCACAGGAAGTTCCGCACCAACATGGGGAGGAACTTTTTCCCAGTGAGGGTGCCAGAGCCCTGGGACAGGCTGCCCAGGGAGGTGGTGGAGTCTCCTTCTCTGGAGATATTCAAGACCCATCTGGACGCCTATCTGTGCAGTATGAGCTGGGGAGCTGCTTTGGCAGGGGGGTTGGACCCGATGATCTCTCGAGGTCCCTTCCAACCCCTACAACTCTGTGATTCTGTGATCTCCCATGCTTTGCTTTTGTAGTCAAATTTGCAATGCAAGTTTTAAGGAGTTACCATCAATACTTGACAAAACAAGTCCTCATTGATCCACTCCATTTCATTCATCAGATTAAACCTTTTGGTTCTCCTTATCTTACTGACAACTCTGTAGCAGCTTTCAACAGTAAGTTTAAACATTCAGGTTGAAATTCTTATGTTCTGAAGCTCATGAGAGGTATTTTTGTTTAGGAAAAGATATAATTAATAAACTAGTAATAACAATTTCTCACCTGTCCATGGAATATATTCAGGTTCTCTTTCTGGAAGCTCTCCTGTTTTATATAAAGAGGCTCTAGACTGGCGATACTGAGAGGCAGCTAGTAGCATGTCCTAGTGAAAGGCAAGGACAGAAGCACTTTAAAGTCTGCCTGCATATATGCAGGCTTAGAGATTTTGTCTTTCATAATTCTGAAATATTCTTTTAATATCCCCCTTCTTTCTACACCACTTTGTCAGCTGTACAGAAGAGCACATACTGACTGAGCAAGAAGCCGCAGTGCTCAGGCATAATCCCTCCACTTTCTGCTATGCACTGACACTTTCACAGCCTCCAACAAAGCTGCCACTTCTCAAATTCTCTTTAGCAGTGGCTCAGGAGTAAAAGGAATGTACCCCAATCTGTGTTAGACCCTCTTTTCCTTCCTAATATATCTGAACATGTGAAAAGTGCATTCGTTTTTGTTCTCCTATCACTAATTCAGATGTATGGCACTCAACTGGTTGAGTGGCCTTCAATAATTACCTTCCAACTCATACAAACATTTTAGTTAATACAGTTCTGTACCTTAATGATGTTGTTCACATTGACAACTATCTGGGCCCACTCAATTGATTCAATAGGCATATCTTTCAGGATTTGTTCCTCCTCTTCTAGTAAGCATTCAAAGATGGAATCTATCTGGGACACCTAAAGACAGAAAGAAAAACTGCAGCATGCACAAACATAATCCATTACCAGCAGACACCTGAAAGCTAAGTTACAAGCTGTATAGAAAACCAAACAAGAGTTAGTAAAATGCACATTGATAACAAAAAATATTAAAAGGTATCAGCTACTCAAATGGATAATGAAATCACCAGCTGATATTTCATACAACATTTGAATACAAGAACTGCCTTGTTTCTGGGCTTAAATCAGGAAGAAAAAACCTTCTTCTCTGAAGGCACCTCCATTAACTTTCATTTAGTGTATTCCTCCCTATTCTTCTGAAACATTTGGCAGTAGAACCTTTGTTAAACACCATATTCGGGATAGCATACCTGCTTTAAAATAGCAGGCTATTATTTCTATTTTATTTATATTTACTTTTCTCCATTAGCAACTACCATCCTCTCCAGGAAAAAAGTCTTCCTAAGTTTTGATTAGAAACTTCTCAAGAAGGAAGAAATGGACACTTGACCACAATGCAGCATAATCTCAGAACGAGCTTAGATTCACTAATGTTAGCAAGGACAAAAAAATTATGAGAGACTGAATTGATACAATTCCACCCAGGGCAGCTCAAAGCAGCTCTCTTATCTATAAAGCTCTATACTCTTCAGTCCACCCTTTAAAAACGATAAGTTAGCATACACTATCTGATGTGCCAAAGAATGTCACTTCTCTCTTTCACTGCTCAACTGTGTAGGTTAGTTGGAAATCCAAACTTTATTTCTACTAGGTGAAATCTGTCAGGAGCATGTACACTAAAGTGAGGAAAATGCTACCACACCATCCCTATTTAAAGGGAAATTGTGTGAAGCTGAATTGATTTTTAAAGGGAAAAGTTTTGAAGTACACATTAAAGCATTGCAACTTATACACATGATACTATACAACTCAGAAACGACAGGTTTGTTACCTCTCTAAAGAAGACATCTGCAGGGGTAAGACTTGGGGGAATGTCACATTCCCTTTTGTTCAGTGCGAGCAGTATAGCAGCATTCACTAGATCAGGCAGCCTGGAGTGGTGATTCTTGAGAACAATAGCAGCTGCTAGCTTCTCTGCATGCTCACAGAGCAGCAATCGAGTGGCCATCGGCACCCCTCGTACTGGAAAGCTGCCCAGATGTTCAAACACACCAACCTTTAATTAAAAAACAAAACAAAAACTACATTATGTGCACTTTAAACAGTGTTCTAGAAGAGTTATTTTAAGACAAAAATACTCTCCTGTTGAAGATACCAAAAGAGCAGTAGAATTTTACCTGATGAAGAAACTCAACAAAGAAGGAATGTGCTTTTGTCTTATCCTCTAGCTGGTGAAGAAGAATGAGAGATGTGTTGCTGAAACCAGCTGCTTCTAAGAAGAGAAAAAAATGTTGGATCAGAGCACCAGATCAATTAATTTTCTTGATAACTACTTTTTTTGTGTGTCTGAGGTAAACATATTTCTATAGTGTTACTGCACCAGTACTTTTCAAAATATATGCTGACAGATTTATATATTGCTGATCATGCTATTTTTAAATGTGTTTTTTGAACTCTATCACAGCTGAAGCAAAGCCTTCAGAAGAAAGCAAGTATCTCAGTACAGCTGAGATACAAGTAACTCAGTACATTATTCTGAAGCACTCAATTCATTACATGGCTAAAATAGCAGCTCATTAGCTTATTCAAGTTTTAGTACACTTCAGATTCCAATGTTTGTCTTCACCACAGACCAGCTATTGCTAAATTTATCAACAGCTACTACACAGTAACGTGGTAACAGGCACTCAGACCAAAACTGACCCTGCATTGCCTGCACAATTCCACTGCACAACCTAAGTGGGTGCCCAGCACTGCTCTACTTCTCTTCTTCCTCACACGAGCTTGCATCTGAACAGCCAGCTAAGGTTTCCATCCAGACAACAAGGTCCTCAAAGGAGTCAGTAAGGACAATGGAAGCTTCTTCATGAGTATCCTCACAAGTATCTCACCTCAGCAGAGTAGTCCAGAGGCCAAGTTATTTTCCTATTTCAGAACTTCCTTATAGTCTATGCAGGCTTTAAATCAAAAGACTACTAAGGCACAAAAACTCAGAAGAACTATCACTATGAGCAAAATTAGCAAGACTATTTCCAGGAAGTTACCAGTTTTCACTCTTTCTTTAACCAGGAACAAATGCAGATGAGGTGCTGCATTAAAATCAAGTCAATTCAGAAAATAATAAATTTCTGATGCCTAAAAATTTCTAACTGGCTGCCGTGCAGGAACGACAGCAGGAACTCATCCATCTGTAACTAACTGCTGCATGGAACTTTCTAAGTAACCCTGCTCAGTGAGTGGCAACTGACACTCAGAGAGGGTCCTGGGGGAAGTTTCAAATTAACACGGTTCATAAGACAGTGAAACACCAACAAATAAGTTTCTTGCTGAAAATGTGTCTGTGTTACTTTTATGTACAACAAATACTCCAAAGCAGACTCAAATACCAACACCCCAGAGGGGTATGAGCTCACTCTACCTGGAATCCAAGCCTACCAGAAGCTGTGCAGCCACACTAACAAAGGGCTAAGCATGAGCAAATCAGCTCTCTCTCAACATATCTACTTGTGGAAAGTAATTTACATCTATCCAAGGAATCATGGAGACACCCAAGTGACATCACCTGCTTCTTGCATAAGCTCCTCCTGAGAAATGTTCTCTTTGCTGTTTGTGTATACTATGGGAAGTCAAGAGCTAACCCCAGCAGACTGAGCTTATCTGGCAGTCTCAGAGGACACATTCTTTAACCCTTCTGGAAATACATCCAGTGGTAGAAGAGGGCAAGGAACACATCTGCCTTTTTTGCAAAGCTTACATTACAATTTTATCTAGGAGTACAAAAGACAGCTTTTCACCCAGAAAAACCCCATCACATCAACCAATACAAAAAACCCCAACAACCCCCCAACACCTCCTCCCCACATTCTGTTTACCTTCAGGTACAGATTCAGCCCATCTGGGATCAGAGGCAGGGTAATCGTCCATTAAGTCCACGCTGATCTGTGTCACTGCCTTATCCAGTTCAGCATCAGAATCCAGATCTGCATTACTTGGGAAGATCTCACCTACCATGCTCTGTGCATTGACTGTATCCTTCCTGAAAGAAACATAAAGTACATGAAATAAAAACAATAGGCAGGATCATAGGAATAAGAACCACTCAATTTGTAGGATCTTCTGATATGCTTTTTGAGAAGTACTTGACATTAAAAACATAAAGCATTGTTTGGGCTACCTTTAATTATGGGTAAAATGCACCCTGAGTCTATGGATAAAAGGTATTCCAATTATTTTAAACCTTGCAGGCTGCACAACATATAAAACAAAAAAAAAGCACAAGCCAGGAAGTGTTTCACGTTACTTTTTATTTTGTTATCTTTTTCAGAGAAAATAGTCATCATACAGAGTTAAGTCTGGATGTCTCTGGTAGCTAATTACTTGCTCTAAAATCCTATTAAGAGTACATGTCATTACTCCCACAAATGGCAACTGATTAAAAGCTCTCAGAAAAATGCTTCAGGTAATATAGTGGATTAGTCTTATTTCCCAGTTTCAGAGAAACCTATTCTATTCATATTCAAGAGCAAGAAGCACCCAAACACAAACTTCCCACGTACGATGATGTACTGAAGAACTCCACGTAAGAGGTAATCAACATGCACAAGAAGCACTGATTTGAATTTGTGACTAAAAATTACAGTATTCCAAACAAGAAGGGATACCTTGATACTAATATTACTGGATTTTCAAAATAGGTCTATTTTTTGAGACTTTCAGTTTGAATAGTCAGATAACCAAGATATCTTGAAATAAAAAACATCAGTGTGTCCAGAAATCACACCAAGTTTACCAAAACAAACTATACTTTTTAAAACTGGATTATACCAAACCTTCCATTAATCAGTCTTCCATCAGCAGCTTGGCCAGCTGGACAAGCCATTGCTATCTAACACTTCCTATGTAAGATGTGCATGCATCATTATCACAGCACACTAGGAGTTGGAAGGGACCTTGAAAGATCATCTAGTCCAACCCCCTTGCCAGAGCAGGATCATCCAGACTAAATCACACAGGAACACATCCAGGCAAGTTTGAATGTCTCCAGAGAAGGAGACTCCACAGCCTCTCTGGGCAGCCTGTTTCAGTGCTCCATTACCCTCAGTTAAAAAGCTCCTCCTTATACTCACATGGAACTTACTCTGCTCCAGCTTGCACCAAGAGTAGCTTTACCAAGACAATATTTTACTCAAATATCAGACTGCCTTCAACAAAAGCAAATAAACCCCCCCTAAAAAAAAAAATCAAATGCAGTTTCTACCTGCAGTACTGTAGAAAAGCAGCTTTCAGTAACTTAGTCTTGTCTTCTTGAGCTATCATTTCCAGCCTGCCAGTTGCGTCAAATGCAGGGCTCTGAAAATGCAAAGACAAAGCTTCAGCTGAAAGGCAAATGTCAATCTTCATTATGAAATGAAAACAATGTTTCTAAGTACCAACAACATATATTTAAAAGAAAAATGCCACCTAGAAGCAGTTGTGTTTATTAAGCCAAACATAAGCCCACAGGATACATCACAATTAAAGTCACACAGTGGTTTCACCTCCAGCATTTTAATAAAGTTCACAGGTGAACTTATTTTACCAGTCAAACTATGTATGGTAATGTTAAATATTTTAACATTCAAAGCCAACAGTTTTGACAGAATTTAAGGGGGATTAATGAGTACTATCACCCCCCCCAAAAAAACCAACCCACATAGGTGCAGACAAATTTAACCAGCGATTAGTTCAGCAAGAGAAATACAGTTCCATCTGAGCAACCAGCACGAAGGTCTTGACTAAAATAAAATACTAGTTAATAACTGACTACCTAACAGCTCAATATTACCCCAAAGAAATATTCTCTCATTTATAGTGAAACAACTGCTCTATTCTTCCCTTCTAGTCCAGAGACATCTCCAGGACACAAACATTTTAAACAAAGCATGTCTGATGTAAATAAGAGCCTAATAAATGTGCATCGCACAAAATAGCAATAAAGATATTTAACACTTATATAAGACTACATTAAAATATATATATACACAACAGAAACAATATTCAGCCACTATACAGCCCTTCACAGCATGGTCTCCAAGCTTTCTGCAGCGTGATAAGAAAAAAGCATCTTTTACATGCACAAAGGAACAGACACAAAAGACTGAAGGAACAATCCTGACCAAAAAGTGGTAACAAAATCTGAGTCTTTGCAGCAGTGTTATATCAGGCCTAGTGACATGTAGTAATACATGTACATGAAAAAAAATACAAATTTCAGAGAAATCCAGACAAGGAAACCAAAGTTACCCAAACTGGCTGATGACATATAATTTCTTGGGTTTTGAAAACAGCCTTCATGACAAGTGTCTGAGTCTTCGTTACAAGTCTTTGAACCTCAAACAAGCTAGATTTCCCCAGTGACAATTCAAAACTCCCAGACAAACATTTTCTTTCTACCTTCAATTTTCAACCAGTCAAATAAACAACCATTACCTCACTTCTTGGTCCAGCAACAGAAGAGGACAGAGAATCTTCAAGGTCTTCAGGAAGCACAGAAATGCTTTCCCTGGACAAGATGGTGATAAGACCGCTTTTTTTGGTAAAGAAGATGGGGAGGCTGGTACAGAAACCTGCTCCTAGAATGCTATCTCCTAAGACAAGAGGGATAAAAGAAAAAAGATGCACATAAATGCCAATTTAAGCACATTTGTTTCACAGAGAATTAAGTTTTGTCATGAACCAACCAAGAGTAATTGAAAGCTGCACCTGACTTACAGAAATTGTGGACCCCATTTTGCTAATCAAGATGCAGATACTGCAAATTTAAAAAAAGAAAGCCAAGATTCAGGAGGTTCAAATTCTACCAAACGACCAATGTGCACATCCTACTTGAAAACACCTCTGAAGGTCAAGGATGACATACTTAGAGACATCTGACACTGGCACCTAGAATCAGTTTTAGGCTCAGTCTTGACACAAAGTTAACTTTAAAAAAAAAAAAAAAAAATCCAGAGAGAATGTTGAAGGAAGGGAGGGAAAAAAAGAATGAGACACTGCCCCTATATAAACAGCCCACAGCCTAGCATATACCAGGAGTGGGGATTCATTTCATTTTAATCCGAAACAGTGTAGAATAAGTAAGAACAATACTGGATGTCATGTCAGCACTTTCCCCATACACTCAAGAGAAACTTCCAAATTGAAAGACCTAAAGAGAAAAAGGAGCTTAAATATGATTTGCTTTCTGAGAAAGCTGAATGCTGTAAAAGTGTTCAGTTAGAAAGTAACAAGAAAATGGGATTTGGTTTTCCCCCTGCATGTTACCTTGTATGCCAAATATGATTTTCTCCTGTGGTAAAGAAACTTTTCCAGTTCCAGTGGAACAAGCAAACACTTCATCTTCCTTATAGAGGTAAGCAGCATGGCTAAAGTAATCTGGGACTACCAGACAGCACAGCATTTCCTCTTCTGACTGAAAGCATTACATACAAACAATATCACATACATAATCAAAACCTTAAACAAACAACTAACATTTTAAAGGCTGAGTTACCTGAATTTGTTTTAACACAAGAAGATATGGATATTGTTTAGAACCTAAAAACATAAGCAACTTTTAATTTGCCCTAAAACTTACATTCTGTTTTCTTTTTAACCCCCTCCCTTCCTTATATATTAAAATCTTCCTGATTTCACTTGGAGAGAGAAGTAGCAGATCAATCAGTGTGCAGTTTTCACACTCTCTGCTTAAGATTTAATTTTAAGATGTCATGACAGGCAGGGGGGAGTGGGGGAAGACTGGAAGTTTGTTGAAGAAATTTAATGCCCAAGTTCATGCTTCCAGAAGCGACAGCACAAACGAGGTAATGCTGAGGTACACTAAGGACCACCACCATGTCCTCCCCTCCCAGCAAGCCATCTGTCCAAGAAGGACCAAAACATGGGCCTCGACTCCTTGTTCTGCTACAAGAGTCTCAGAGTCCGAGATCTGCTTTAAATGGACTGCATGAATATACAATCAGTTACTCTGCAGAAACTTTCACAGATAGGACAAAAATGAAGGTAAACCAGCAACAATCAGTTTAGACTTTTATTATGGAGGCTTTTTAATATACTTTAAAATGTAAAGCATGAACTTTTCTACAGTTACTCTTAAACATGAAAGGATGCCAAAACACATACTTTGCTGACTGAATATGAGCCAGCATTGTGCTCAGGTGGCCAGGAAGGCCAACAGCATCCTGGCATGTATGAAAAATAGTGTGGCCAGTAGGTCTAGGGAAGTGCCCCTGTACTCAGCATGGGTGAGGCCACACCTCAAGTGCTGTGTCCAGTTCTGGGCTCCTCATCATAAGAAGGACATCAAGGTCCTCGAGCGAGTCCAAAGAAGGGCAACCAGGCTGGGGAAGGGGCTGGAGGGCAAGTCTTACTAGAAGCAGGTGAGGGAGCTGTGGATGTTTAGCTTGGAAAACAGGAGGCTGAGGGGGGACCTTATCACTGCATACAATTAGGGCAGATGAGGTACTTAGGGATATGGTTTAGCATAGGACAGGAACGGTTGGACTTGATGATCTTAAAGGTCTTTTCCAACCTTGAGATTCCAATAACAACCTTAAGACAGAGAACTTGATTTTACTTTAGATAAAAACCTAATGGCTGATTTATCTACAGGAATATTCTCAAACACTCTGCTTTCTCAACTCAGTTTTAGAGCTTTTGTTTGCATACCTGAAAAGATGGATTATACTGTGTCACCTCCACGACAACATCATCAGACATCTGGTAGCCTTTATCTTCTACTGTTATCAGAGTGTAGTAGACAAGACAGGGACGATCTCCAGGATGCCATGCTGCAGCAAGTATCACCAGTCCATCACTATTCAACAACAGATATCACACCAGAGAGATAGGATTATCACATAATTTTACTTGCTCAAACTCTACCAACCACAAAAAAATTTTAAAAGTTTAAGATCACAAATAAATCTTTTCCAATTTTTTTAAAGACTGTACTGTTTGCTCTTTCAAACTGTTTTATAAACAGTATTCATATTGCAGTACAAAAGTGAACCAAGGCAGTTGTGATTTTATGTCATTAAATTAAATCCAAGAAATACTGAATTCTCTGCATTTGCAGCAACAAGTTGCAATCACTTACTTGCTGCCTTCATAAAACTAAGACAAAACAAATACCCAAACCTGGTAAAATGACAAGTGAAACCTGGTAAAATGGAAGTGAAAGGAATTATTCTTCGGTAACAAATTTGTAGAGTTAAAGAGATAATGATATCTTATCCTTCATGCTAACGTGGTTATCTCATATCATGTGCTTATTTAATCAATGGTGACACTCAAGTAAAATTAAATTGCAATTACTTTAGGGAAAGTGTTTGCAAGAAAACAGAACACATTGATCTCATTAATGTCTTACCAGACACAAGAGTACTTCCTTACCGGTTCTGTTGCAAATCCATGTATTGTATATTTACTTCTCCTTTAATATCTTCATAGTTACTTTCAGAACCCTAAAAATCAATACATCTGACTTATTATAGAATCACAAAGTGGTTTGGGTTGGAAAGGACCTCATACATGTCTGATGATGTATCAACCTCTGTGTTGTACACCTGTCTGTTACTATCAAAGTAGCCTGCATGGCAAGTTCAGTGGAAGTGTCAGGAACCATTTGGCACAAGCCATCAATAATATCATAGAACCATGGAATAATTTGGGCTTGAAGGGACCTTAAAACCCATGTAGTTCAAATCCCTTGTCATGGGCAAGGACACACTCCACTAGCCCAGGCTGCCCAAAGCCCCATCTAGCCTGGCCTTGAGCACTGCCAGGGAGAGAGCAGCAACTACATATATACTGTATAGCTACATATAAATAGGCTACTAAACACACAAAGCCTTTCCAGGTGAGGTGGCTCTTACCCAAATTGCATCTGTAATATGTTCTTTCAGGATCCTGTTGATATCCCAGCTAAGAATAAAACGTTCTGAGGAATCATCAATCTCCCATTTGTTTAGACTGGAACTTGTCAGCATATAAAAGCTGGATCTCTCTCTGTCCCAAAGAACACTTGAAATCTGCATTTTAAAAAACCAAACAAAAACCCCTCAAAAGATTGAGACACAACCATAACATCTGGATACAATAATCCATACCACCCTCAGTCCACATACAAAAAAAAATTGTTTCCTTGAGCAACCTACACAAGTTAACATTACAGGATGAGAGTGTTACTCCCAGGAGGAGTCTCTAATTTTAGAGATACAAGAGCATCTATAGTAAGTATGTTTCTCAACTTTTTTGTAACTTCCATGGAATTTATTGACAAAGCTCAACCCAATCACCAACCCTTGGCAACCCTAAATCAGAAAAGTAAAGCTACAGGTTACTACTAGCTTCAAGTAATAAGAAGGCTATTTCTAGAAAAAGGCAAGACATCTTTCCAATCACTGTGCGTTCCCAGGAAGTCTCCTTTTACTCAACATCCAGATGTATTTGGTTTCTGTCTGTCTTTCAAATTTCAAAGAAATACAAGAACATGAACAAGCTGGGTCTTCTCCTTTTTCTGTCATCATACAACTAACTTTTTTGAACACTGTGGCTAGAAGTTACAGGGAGAAGTTCAAGCAGTTCACTATATGAAAGTTTTTCAAACTTACCACAGCATCGTGTCCAGGAGACAGTATACCCAGGAGAGAAGAAACCTTTCTACCAATTCCAGAAAACATGCCCTGACCCTGTGGCAGGGCATGCTGATGAATCTTGCCAGAATTATCTGGTATCAATCGAACTAGTTGGCCTCTGGAGGATGATAAAATAAAGCTTCCTCCCTAGCAAAAAGAAATAGCAACTATATTTAAAAAAAAATAAAAATTGAAGTAATATTAATACAATAATTCTGTAAGATAAAAATTATTTACTTCAACATGTAAGGGCAAACACTAAACAAAAACAAGGCACATGACATACACAACACTCAAGAGCTAAACAAATTTTTTTAAAAATCATGTAAGATATCTGTTCAAACAAGTTTTCAATGTTACTCTCTATGTTTGAATTAGTGCAGCATACAGCTCACAGCATACTTTAACTTTAAGCCAGGTTTTGGAAATATATGAGACAATATAATGAATCTCTACAGGCATTACTACATGCAACATTCATATGTTGAATTAGGAATTAACATTCAACTTCCATGTGTGCATTTAAATATTGAAGTGTTAAGCATACTATAACTTTTTTTTTAATTAGCATCCTATTCTACAGACATTGATCTAAATGAACTGTATAACAAATCTTCCATCTGATTATGTCAAAAAAGGCTGGGATAGGTAATTAAAAACAATTAACAGCTCATTAGCGAATGTATAAATCATAGAATCATAGAATGGCAAGGGTTGGAAGGGACCCCGAGGATCATAAAGCGCCAACTCCCCTGCCACAGGCAGGGCCACCAACCTCAGGCCTGGATCTACACAAGGTTGCCCAGGGCCCCATCCAACCTGGCCTTGAACACTTCCAGGGATGGGGCATCCACCACCTCTCTGGGCAGCCTGTTCCAGGACCTCACCACTCTTTCTATAAAAACCTTCCCCCTAATATCCAATCTAAACCTTCCCTCCTTCAGCTTTAAACCATTCCCCCTTGTCCTGCCATTATCTGCCCTTTTAAAAAGTTGATTCCCCTCCTGTTTGTATGCTCCCTTCAGGTACTGGAAGGCTGCAATGAGGTCCCCCCGCAGCCTTCTCTTCTCCGGGCTGAACAAGCCCAGCTCCCTCAGCCTCTCCTTGTAGGGCAGGTGCTCCAATGACATATGTCAGACTAGGAAATAAAACAATATGCAGATACAATGAAAGAAATTGCTTTCTGGTGGGGCTTGAGGGTTTTGGGGTTTTTTTTAAAGAAGTTACACAAAGCATTAGCATGAAGTTAAATGTCAGACTGGTGCTTCGCACTGGCAGAGTCATTTTCTTATCACTGCATGGCATTTTTATCCATGAAACTCCATTTTAGCTTAACAACACAACTAAAATCTCCTGTAACCCCAATGATGAAAAATATATGCAAAACATGCACTCCACTGTAGGAGCTTATGTACCTCATTTAGGAGCTGGAGACTTCCATCAGTGCAAGCCTTGCTTCTAATTAGTGTTTACAAATATCTTAGACATGGGTGGCAGGGGGAATTGGCCAGCCCCTTTTCAGTGGTCAGTGGGGACAGGACAAGGGGCAATGGCTGTAAGTTGGAGCACAGGAAGTTCCGCACCAATATGCGGAAAAACTTTTTCCCAGTGAGGGTGACAGAGCCCTGGGACAGGCTGCCCAGGGAGGTGGTGGAGTCTCCTTCTCTGGAGATATTCAAGTCTCGTCTGGACGCCTATCTATGTAATATGAGGTAGGGAGCCTGCTTTGGCAGGGGGGTTGGACCCGATGATCTCTTGAGGTCCCTTCCAACCCCTAAGATTCTGTGATTCTCCTAATGGGTGCAAGAGCCAAGAGCCTGTTTCTGAAGCAACCATCTGAGAGACCCCACATGCTACCTGCTGGATCCCATCACAACTCAACCTTTTTACTTTATAGGTTCTCAGCTATTGCCTTTCACTACTTGCAGACGTGGACACAGCCTTTGTGCCCACTACCACCAAGGCAATAAAAAAACCCCAGGTGCCCTTAATCTAAAACTGATCAAAGTGTGTATGTTACAGGGAATGCAAAGTCTGTTAGATGTAGAACAATTAAAGAACCCCATCAAACAAACCGCTAAGGGTCTGACGGCTGCAGAGAGAATAAACTGCTTCGGTTTAGGACTGATCACGTGCAACATGCTTTTCCCTTTTTAACATATGAAGTAAAGCAGAGTGTTGATATACACCATACTGTACTGTACCTTTACTGCAGTTAGGAAGCTGCACAGAGAGCCTCCAAAATCCGTGAAAGTCTCTGTATAGGAACCTTCGTGTGCCAGACTGGGCCAGTAGCGCACGGAACCTTCGCTGGTGGCCACCATTATCGCCAGGGACTTGAAGCGAGAAAGTAAGCAGCAGAACATGCGTCATCACCGGGCTCACACAGCTTCAACTAAAACACTTTATGTATCAAGAACGTGGCTACAAATGCACAAACAGGTGGTAAATACTCATGGCTGCACACTGACAAACCTAGAGCTGAACTGCAAAATGGTCCCCTGGTGTAACTTAACACACACTGAGGGAATGTGCTTATTTTGCTAATGGTATTTTCTACCAGCTCTTGGTCCTAATAACCCAGGGCCTGGGCCCTAATAACCCAGGGCCTGGGCCCTAATAACCCAGGGCCTGGGCCCTAATAACCCAGGGCCTGGGCCCTAATAACCCAGGGCCTGGGCCCTAATAACCCAGGGCCTGGGCCCTAATAACCCAGGGCCTGGGCCCTAATAACCCAGGGCCTGTTGTTGAAATGCAAACAAAAGTTATGGCTACAGGACAGAAAAGAGCCCGTGGAAAATCACACATGCCAAGAGGTGCAAGCTACTATGGAACTACAGTTTAACAAAAAGACTGCTCTAGACATTAAGAGAAATGTGAAATAGCACAGTGACTCTTCTCTTCATAAAGACCCAAGCCCACAGTGTGTAGGGCTTCTGACTAAGGGATGCACTCGGTTACCAAACTCAAACCACAAATCAAGAGACAGTGTTCAACTAGAGATTTAGTCAGAGAGTATTTTACCTGATCTACTGGTTTTTGGGAAGAAAAAAGAAATAAAATCTCCCAATACTAGAAAAGCTGTAGATGAGAGCTGTTACTGAGCTCCTTGGAGATTTCTAACTGATTTTTGACTAGACAAGAAAGGAGAGCAGTTGGCTAATAAAATAATAAATAACCATAATTAAAAGACCACAGAATTACCCATCCTTGGGAAATTCTTGCCCATTATGTAATAATTTTAATTTTCCTACCACAAATATTTCTACTTCAGTCTATAAACTAATAGTATCCATGCACCACTCACAAGATGAAGAAAGATGACATGAAAAGTATCTTGGTTTAGGTGTCATAATTAATCTTAAACTTCTTTGGGTATAACTAAATCATAGAGCATTTAGAGTTTTATAAGCTAAGCACAAGATATTATGATTGCTTTTCACCATCTGGAATTGTAACACAATAACAAGTCAAAAGAAAAGATCCCATTATATATTCTGTGCTGCTTCTTCCTTCCAAATACAGCTTCAGTGTTATTAGAGCACCAAACATATTAACTACACCCAAGCTGAAAAGGGGGGCTGCTTTTCTGAACCTTTAAATAGATATTGCAACACCAAATGCAGTTTTCAAATACTTGGTAAAAGACAAGGTATATTCAGTAACTCTAAAAGCATTTTTAGACACTAGGATTTAAAAGCTGATCACCTGCAGAGACGGCGCTTCCCCCAAGGAACTGAGACAAGATATAGCTGCTAAACTAGAACTCCACTGGAAGTCACTGGGTGGCAGCTGCAGTTCCTTGCACAGAGATAACTAAATAAGAAAGAGATGCCATTATAAATATGAGACTGGAAGAGCTTATTCCTCTGTCACAATCTTTAGACTTTTGGACCCTGCTAGAAGTTATTTTTCAGCTAGCCCACACACTATGTAAGGGAACCAAAAGAATGTCACAGCACATTTTTGGTGTGGTCATCACAACCAGCTAAAACTCACCTATTTGTACATTTTCAAGCATAACTTTTTATTTTGCTTTGGTTTTGGTGGCTTCCCCTTCCACACCCTCCCCCCCAAGTGTTCTCATAACATGACAATTTTGAACTAATTCTTTTGCAGGTACAATTACCCAGACATTCCTTAATACAATATATTAACAAGGCAGCAAAACAAAAGTAAACTGTGCTTGAGAAAGCTCACTAGGTGCTGACAGAATAGAGAGGGTAAACACTCCTCCCCTCCTCAAAAGTTAAATCAATCAGAAAAAAATTAGTATCTTGAAAAATCTCTAAAAGTACCAGAATGCCTATACCCTACTCTCCACTGTAAGCATAGAATCTGTAGAGTTAACATACACTACACTGATTTTGTGACTATAGGGTTCTTCTGGCCATATTTTCTATACAATGAAACACTGCCCAAAGGAAAAAAAACCCACCCAAACCCAAATAACACTTCCTGATGTAAGAAACCTGGATGAAAAAAATGCCTGCAGCACAGCTGATTTTGACAAGCTGAAAAACAGTGACAGAATTATCTAAACTGATCTGAAACATATCAGCTAGTTCCAAATACTAAAATAAACTTTTAACAAGACTATCTAAGATAAGAGACACATTAAAACACACAAAAAATTACTTTGGTGTTAGGTTGACAAAAATTAAGAGATGAATACAAATAGTTAAGATCCTTCAGAAGCTTGAACTTCAATTACTGTTGTTAGTACAATGTTGTAGCAACTATGTCACTGTTGAGGGAAAACAGATTACCTCAAATTTATAAAAAACACCCCTGCTTTAATCAAGGCAATTGACTATTTTAACCAGCATAAAACAAACATGTATTTTTTTCCATCTTGATCTTTCAAATACCTTAGCAACTGGTGAGTGACCGATCTTCCAAATAATCAGCCTCTCCTTATGGACTAGCCAGGCCCATCCACTTTCATCCACTTGAACGCTCAGCTGGTCATCAGCTACACACACAGTAATTTCAATGCATTAAGATTTTTAAGGCACTGCAGAGTAACCTTAAAACCAATGAACTTTTGTTTGCATATGAGAGTAGTATTTTTTCTATCCAAACTAAATCCTGCAGTAAGATTTCCATATAGTTTAAAAATCCATTTGACAAATGCTCAGTTTCTGAGTGATGGAAGTATCTTCTAGGACTGCCTTGCTTTTCATTTTACAGAAGACAAAAAATAATCTTCAAAACTGCTGAGCACTTACAAAGCTGTGAAAGACAGATGTTTTGTACCCTCATATCTATTAGAAAAAGAAATCAGAGAAAAATTTCTTAGGACACTAATTCCTTGAACTCCAGGAAAAGGTTGGTATCACTGGGGGATTTAGAAGTGATAATAAACGTGGGCTAAAAATTAGAGCATCCACTCAAGGAAAGAAGAGATTCCAAACAAGTGAAAAGCATGAGAAGGAATCAGTAAGCAAAAGTTATTAGAAAACTACTACTGACTGTCTTCATAACCTTAGATTACAGGATATATTGATAAGACAGCAGCTGAAGGACATTTACACGGACTCATCCTCACGTAGGTATTGCTACAATTACACTTACATAAACCCCATAAAAAGTTGCATTCAAACTAAACCATCAGCATCCTCTGCAAAGTCAGCACTTACATTACACCAGCAACATGTTAACACCTCTCTCACCTCCCAGTTTTCATGAGGAAAATAACAGCTAAGATCGGTTCTTACCATCAGCCTTTTTCAGGGCTTCCATGACCTTGACAGGCAGAGAGGACCCATAAGCCTTAACATCATAGTTGATGGTCTCTCCTGCCGAGGGGTGCTGGATGACTCTGGTGGGTGTTGCTCTGAAACCAAACAGAAAGTTATAGGTACCTCACAGTTGTTTCTCCAGCAGTTTCAACAGATGTTCACCTCATCAGGAGACCTCAACAGAGAGTCAAACAGATTCACAGAACACCAAGGGTTGGGAGGGATCTCAAAAGACCATCTAGTCCAACACCCTGCCCCTGCCCCCCAGCAGGATCACCTAGATTAGGTCATACAGGTAGGTGTCCAGGTAGGTTTTGAATGTCTCCAGAGAAGTAGGCTCCACAACCTCTCTGGGCAGCCTGTCCCTGTGCTTTGCCACCCTCACAGTGAAAAAGTTCTTCCTTATGCTCACAGGGAACCTCCTGTGCTCCAGCTTGCACCCACTGACCCTTGTCCTATCACTGGCCATCACTGAGAAGGGCCTGCCTCTGTCCTCCTGACACTAACCCTTTACATAGTTACAGACACTGATGAGGTCATCCCTCAGCCTCCAAGGTAAAGAGACCCAGCTCCCTCAGCCTGTCCTCACAAGGAAGGTGTTGAGTCCCATAATCACCTCTGTGGCCCTGCACTGGACTCTTCTGAGCACTTCCCTGTCCTTCCTGAACCGAGGGCCCCAGAAGAGGGCACAATATTCTAGATGCAAGAGGGTTTTTCTTCCCTGACTGCAGGGCCTATTTCAGCTCTGACACTGCTGGGCACTACACATGGTGCAACACTTTGAACATCCCTAATCAGCTAGAACTTCTACTGCCCTTGGTTTACTGCGGAGACTCCAGCTCTTGTCTGTTTCAGTCATTATCTGTTCCTCAACACAGCTTATTAATCCTGCTTTGTGTCTTCTTCCCCCACCTTCTCTCTGCAAGGGCAACAGATCTGCCTGGTCTTCTGAACGTGATTAAGTGGGTAAAATGTCTCTGCTTTTAGAAGCTACTGCCCTATCTTCTTTTCTCCTAACCAGCAAAGCATGTCACAGGCCTTCTTAGTGTCAAATACACAGCTGGAAGCCAATCCTGACACCCACTTCCAAAAAACACTGTATTAAACAGATCTGATCATTTACCTCAATGCCAAATAGTTGTTCCTGAAGCATAAAACTGATCTGGGGCTCATGGCAGCTCTCAGTTCTGACTCACATGGGAGGGAAAAGGAGGGGGAGAGGTGTAAAAAGGAGAAAAAAAAGGAGAGGAAAAAAAAAAAAAGATATGGAAATGCCTTAACTTTGAATGGTATAATTTATTCCTTAAATGCAGAGGTTCTTACTCTTGCTGTATTCTTCCTATACCAGGGACACATCTCAGGAACCCTTGAATTCAAATGCTAATAACAGATATTTAGGACATACTGAACACGTGGCATTGTATAGTAAAAGTGCTATTACACACTAAAGTATAAAAAAGCCTCAAAATTCTTCACCTATAAGATGTTTCTGTCAGAATTTGTTATTAAAAGATTGTGCCAAATATCCTACAAAGAATCTGAAAGCACCTGAGAAACTGCAGACTAATAAAAGTTCTACTACTCCCAGTAGTAAATGAGCAAACATAAATTAATAAGTTTTTTCCTCTTTTTTTCATAGTGAAGTCATGCCTTGCCTTACAGTTCTAGAACAGTTTTATTCATTGGCTTCAGAAAACTACAATCTAAACAATCTAAGTAATTAAGTTTTCAAAAATCTTTCCAAAAAATCCCTTATCAGAGATTCCTGAAGAAATCAAGTTATACAAGGAAATCGTACTGTAGACCAAACTCTGTAAAAAAGCAATTAGCAAAGATAATACAGAGAAAAGCTAATTTATACACTCCAGCAAAGTTTCCAGAAGGAGAAGGGAAGGTCTCATTCTATAAGGCTGTATGTACACTGGTGTCTAAACTCGCCAGCACAGTCACAAAAGAAACCAGCTACCAGTGGCCTGGCAGTACAGTATTATTTAGGACATCTGAGTCATTAAACACAGAATAAAAGGCAAAACAGAAACACCATGACAGCTCCACACAGCATGACAGCTTCCTGAGCACAAGGTTAACGTAGCACACACATCTCAAAAGAGCACTGTAGAAAACCTACTGAAAAGAGATTTAAGGATGACCAGGGCTGCAGAGCATCTTACAATACATCCCAACAGATAAACAAACAGTAAAAGCGATTTAGAAAACAGCACTGATATAACTTATGCTGGGTTAAGAGCATAAAAGCGAGGCAGGGACTGCAAAGAGAGATGAGGCCTTCTCTTAGAACTTCTTAGGCAGCTGGAAGCAGGGGCTTCAAGCAAAGCCCTCTTACCAGGCTCATACAGAAGTACATCTTAACAGCTCTACTGAGCCACTGGACCACTGGAAAAGGTTCAGATAACAAACACCTGGCGCTATTTCTCCTTTTGCTGGCTTTTATCGCTAGCCCAGCTTCCCACCAGCTCTCCCAACAGCTGCTACTTCAGCAAAGAGCGAGCCCGGTCAGGTGGGCAGCACCAGCAGCCTCGCCGCGTGTAACAGGCTTTCCCCGCGCAACGACCGCGGGAGCGGAGGCCAGGAGCGGCTGTCGGCCTCCCGTGCGAGGGAGGCTGCGGAAGAGCATCGGGAGCAGACGGCCCGCAGGACCCCGTGCGGCCCCGCGGCGGGAGATGCCGCTCCCGCTCCTCCCCTCGGCGGGCCCGGGGGCGGCGGCCCCCGCAAGCCCTGCACGGAGCCCCGGCCGGCCCGGCGTCCGCTCCCAAGCGGGAGGGGAGAGGGGAAAGCCCCTCCAGGGCCGGGCGGCGCGGGCGGGGCCGGACTCACCGGGCCGAGAGGGAGCCGCTCCTCCGCGCCACCGGGGAGAACAGCACCGGGGAGCTGGCTGCCGCCACGACGGGCAGATTCTTCCTGCCGCCCGGGCGGGAGAGCGGGCTGGGAGCGGCGCTGCCGAGGTTCCTGCGGGCCGACCCGCCGGGGGTCCGCGGGGAGGCGGGAGCCGAAGGGAACATGGCTGGGAGAGAGGAGCGCCGCCGGCCGCAGCTCCCGCCGGCCGCTGGCTGATGGCGTCACTGCGGGCGCGGAGGAAGGCAGAGCGGAGCGCGGCCCAGCCCCTGCCGTGGAGCTGCGGAGACCCCGCAGCAGCAGCTGCGCGCTGAGGCGGCGGCGCTCCCGGCCCTCGCAGCCCCGCCCCGACAGGCACGCCCTGGCTGTCAGGGCCTGCGGGGCTAACGGGGGACTCCGTTCCTACGTTGGCTGGGCGGAGCTCCCGCCGCCCCTCGGAAGAGGGCTTTCCTCCTCCAGAGGGGCGCAGGGGGCCCGCTGGCGCGTTGTTACCACCGAAGAGCAATTGTTCTGCCGTGCCCTCCCCCGCGCGGGAGCCTTTCCCCAGCCAGCGGCGCGGGCAGCCAGCGCTGGCGAGTGGTCCCCTGGCTCAGACCTCCCAGAAGGCCGGCTGGGCGCGCTCGGCCCGCGGGCGTGTGCCCGGCGGGACTCACACGGCTGGGCTTGGAACCGGCTCTCACTGAATTCACCAGCTCGAGGAGAGAAGGGTGGCTGGGTGCACGCAGCAGACTCTCGCTGGTGCTGGGCGCTTTGGGAAGGATGCGCGTCCTGCTGACAGAGCGCCCGCTCTCTGAAACGGCCTCTGCTGTAACCGGTGTTTGTCCCCAGTTACAAAAACCAAAACCCAACCAACCAGCCAGCCCGAAGAAGACATGACTCTGTGCAAAATGTGCTGTGTTTCTGTGGCCAAGTACCAGTCATGTGCTGCAACGGGTATAGAGTTAGCCTGAAAGGGCGCGGAAATTTTGTCATGAGGGAAAACACTCAGCTGCGTTGGTTTGTATGGAAAAGCTTTCAGGAGCTCTGCACGCACCATCTGCTCGGGGAAGAAGTTAAATTGTATGTATATTATCAGTGAAGGCAATTAGTGAAGATAAAATAAACTAAGAATATTAAAATCCTGTCATTAAAAAACCCTCTTTGATTAAAAGTTACAGGTGCCAAGCTCTCTGTGTGGACTGTGATCCAGTATGACTGAACCTTAAATGCAGAGAAGGTGAACTTGAGCTGTTTGGTTCTGAGGCATCTGTTTCAGTGCTTTGTCTTTTAACTTCATCTCCTTTTGCTTTGATTTTATGAGAAAAGCAAAAATATGAACCTTTAGTGGAGCTTTGTTCTACTGTTATATAAATAGTAGCATCAGGA
Source organism: Laterallus jamaicensis coturniculus (assembly GCA_022605575.1). Classification (NCBI taxonomy): domain Eukaryota; kingdom Metazoa; phylum Chordata; class Aves; order Gruiformes; family Rallidae; genus Laterallus; species Laterallus jamaicensis. The sequence goes on from JAKCOX010000001.1 coordinate 48,835,331, forward strand.
AGAGTGTGTCCAGCAGGTCGAAGGAAGTGACCCTCCCCCTCTACTCTGCGTTGGTCAGGCCCCACCTGGAGTACTGTGTCCAGTTCTGGGCTCCCTGGTATAAAAAAGACAGAGACCTTCTGGAGAGAGTCCAGAGAAGGGCAACAAAGTTGATTAGGGGTCTGGAACATCTCCCCTATGAGGAAAGGCTGAGTGAGCTGGGTCTGTTCAGCCTGGAGAAAAGAAGACTTAGGGGGGACCTAATTAGTGTTTATAAATATCTTAGACATGGGTTGCAGGGGGAATTGGCCAGCCCCTTTTCGGTGGTCTGTGGGGACAGGACAAGAGGCAATGGCTGTAAGCTGGAGCACAGGAAGTTCCGCACCAACATGCGGAAGAACTTTTTCCCAGTGAGGGTGACAGAGCCCTGGGACAGGCTGCCCAGGGAGGTGGTGGAGTCTCCTTCTCTGGAGATATTCAAGTCTCATCTGGACGCCTATCTATGTAGTATGAGATAGGGAGCTGCTTTGGCAGGGGGGTTGGACCCGATGATCTCTTGAGGTCCCTTCCAACCCCTACAACTCTGTGATTCTTCTGTATCACCTTCTCTATTATACTTGGTGTAGTGATGCTCAATCACTGTTACTCTTCAGTGAGTAAAACCAAACTGAATCAGAAGATGCACACACAAAGCAGTAAACCGGGGAAAACTGAATAAAAATCAACCTGCTGTCCACATTTCCTCATGTCTATGAACTGTGGCATTCAAATTATTTTCTGAACTGAAAGCTCCCTGTCACATCTCATTTCTGAATTTAAGGTGATGCAGTGGTCTTTTTGAGTATGGAATTCTGCATACACTTTGGTAGCTTGCTCAGGGCATTACTCAGTGCCCATTTACTGTCCCAGCCCTATGTTAAGAGCTCTGTCTTCAGGAAAGAGGATACAGCTTAACCTTTAAACATTCTCTACACAGAAACAGTTTATGTTGGTATGGGTTAGAGATTTAACCAGCTCTGGAACTGGGACTTGTGTGATGTTTATTTTTCACATGAAAAGGTGAACATCCAGCTGGCACTTCAAAATATATAGGGTTGATAATCTTTAAATTTTTTTTAAAAAATTACCAGTGGATTGAAAAACAATGTAGAAAACCATGATTGGGCAGACTAGCCACAAATAGCTGCCTACCTATTCAGAAAAAAATAAGTTTGTAAGGATAGCACCAAACTTATTCAGCTGCAGAGCCAACAAAATTCTCATGAACTGGTGAACTGAATATGCCTCACAGGTCTTTAAACAGAGCTGTGTATGAAAGCTCAGTACCATTCTTTTCATAGGGTAAGAAATGTAATGCCTAGCTCATCAGAATAGAGTTCCCTAATAGGTCAGAGTATTAATCTATTGGATCATTGCATTAAGAGGTCTTCAACTCACAGGTAACTGGAAACAATTCTCCCCCTTCAAGGCATCTCAAAATGTTGAGCAGTGGAAATGCGAAGACAGAGTCATCGGAGTTCACATTAATTCTTTGTGTTTTAAAGAACTTTCCCCCAACTCATCCTCCCATACTCCTGAAAGGTTTCTCATATGTAGTTCTCTACAGTAACTGTAGGTGGTGATAATAACCAACCTTCACATTTCAGAACAAATGGTAACTGAAAGGGCAGCACTCTGAAAGTCACACAGAACTCTGAGACTATGCTGGTGCAGCATTTTAAGACTACAGACAAGCACAGAAAGCAAAAGTTCCTCGAAAACTATAAGATTGTCATTTAATTATCCTTAAAATACTGAAGTTACTTGAGAACGCAGCACATCATCATACAGTGCATTATGGCAAACAAGATCCTAAATGGTCTCAACATAACACAAAGCAGAAAAATCTATACACTGAAATTCTCTCAAAGGGATAGACATTTTAAAAAGTAGCAATAATTATTAAAAAGCTTTCAATAAAAAGTTTAAACACATTTAAGTTTCAAAAGAATATTTTGTACATTTTGGAAAAATAGAACATTTAACTTTACATCACTGAAACATAAGTTATATTCTTTGTAGTTTGTAAGCTTCCACTATTCACACATCCTCTCATACATTTTCTTTCAACACATTCTTTTCTTGGGGTTGTAAATCGAACACAAAAGTATCATTATTCTGAAGGAAAGCTTGTTTCTGCATTAGTTTCCTGAAAAGTCCATTTGGATTTGCAAGGAGTTCTTCATGTTTCCCACACTCAAGAATTTTACCCTGGCCAAGGACTGCAACAAAGTCGGCGTTCTGAATAGTAGACAGGCGGTGAGCGATAATGAGGACTGTCCTCCCTTCCATCAGCCGGTCCAGAGCTTCTTGCACTAGATACTCATTTTCAGCATCCAGGGCACTGGTGAGAGATGAGAAGCAGGGAGGATGTTTGTTATCTGAAGACAGGTTAGGTTTATGTGCATTAGGCTAAAACTGCAAACCCTTGTTACTGTTGGTGAAGAACCACCAGTGGAATTGCAGGAAAGCTTCATGGCCATGCTTAGTGCCCACATCCAAGTTGAAGACATTACAGTCTCATATGCAAAAATATGCATGGAGAAATAACACTAAATTAATTAAGTGAAAACCAAGTAAGTTATCCTGCAGCATAGCATCTCTTTTTCAACACCAAGATCTTAACTTAAACTAAAGATACAAAAAAGCTTTAAACAGATGTTTCAAAATCAAGTTACATAGTGCAAGTTTAACTCCACGAAAAATGACTACACAGGGTACCAGCTATCCTTCCACTTTGTGTAAACAGCTTTTCTCACAGCTCTCCTAACGAAGCCACATGTTCTAGAAAGCACACTCTTTTTATGGGTAGAGAATTATCAAGGGCTAGGTAACTTCTGCACGGGCATGTAGACAAGGAAAGGATGGAGAACACCTTTGAGTTTTAGATAATTTCTAAGCGTCTATTTATCTTTGTCCTTACCTTGTTGCTTCATCTAACAGAAGAATTTTAGGATTCTGAAGAAAAAAGTAAAATTGGTTATAATAACAATTGGACAAGATGTGAATATTTCTATCAGTAAAGAACAGGATTCATACAGCTTAAACCTCCAAGTAAGCGTACTTATTTCATCAAAACAACTGTCATTCAAAGCATTGCTTTTAGGAAGCCTAAATGCTATGAGGACAAAAGAAAACCAACATTCTTCCATTTTTAAATTTTGCAAACTGAAGTAAAAGAACACTATGACCACATCACTATCTGAAAGGCACCAACTGAGGGTGGGAGGTGATTTTTAATGCATACTTGGCAGCACTTGTAGTTAAAAGTTCAATTTTCTGTTTACTGCTCTTATGTGGATCTTTCACAGGAGCTGAGCTGTCAGTCTGGTGTATGTATCACTGCATAGTAACAAAAAAGTAACAAAAGCCTACTGACAAGCAGTATTTCACCCACAGATAAAATACACAGTACCTAAGAACTAGTATTTAAGAACTCTTCCCAATTAAATAACAACTAAGAAAATCACCAGTACTCAAATCCCTAAGAAACCTCCATAATCTAAACTTTCTTGATGAAGTTAACAGTAAAAGTTTCAGACCTTGGGAGAAAAGGGATCCCACTGCACCTGCCCTTCCTGCCTCCCCTCAAGTAAATAAGTAGATATTTGGGTACTGGCCTACCTTGAGCAGAGCTCGAGCAATTGCAATTCGTTGCTTCTGTCCACCTGAGGGGAAAACCTCAGTAAATTGAATGATGAAAACAGATGTGAAGTAATTTTAACTCAATGTCTGGGCTGAGCAGAATTCAGGACATGTACTTCACAGGGTAATGGAGATCAAGGTGGGTTTTTTTTTTTTAATACTTATGGCAGGCCATGACTTGGAGACAAAACTGGTAACAAAAAAATAATCAGTCTAAAGATTATTTACAATAACCAATGTAAAGATGTACCTGAAAGCAGAATGCCTTTTTCTCCAACTACAGTGTCAAACCCTTTAGGAAAATCTCGGATAAAGTTAGCAGCATTAGCTATTTCTGCAACTTTCTGAATCTCCTCTGCAGTCACAGTAGAAGGATCCTCTGCACCGTAGGCAATATTTTCAGCAATAGAACAGGAGAACAGAATTGGTTCCTGATAAATTCAAAAACATAACCAACATGGTAGTTCTGTAATTACATGCATGTAGTATCCCATACATAACTTACTAGATGCAACATTAATATTTTTAGTTTACATATTCTTTTGTATAGATAAGAGTAATTCGATTAAAACCAGATAAAACCCCCTCTCAACACCAAAGCAGGCAGTCAAAGCCAATTAAAAAACAAGTTACTTTTAACTGACAAAACTTGACATAACCCCCTATTTCTAATATTTGAGGAAGAGTTCAGAAAGAGCTATTCATCAGAAAGATGAGAGCTAACAGAAAACCTCCCCTTTGCACTTTATTACATATCATCATTCGCAACAACGATTCCCTTAAAAATGGCTACAGAGTTTCTGTGGCATTTTGTGTATTTAATTTATATTACAGCTTAAAACAGAGAAGAGGACTGACACAGGTCAAGTGATGTACAATGTGAAAAGGTGTGAAACAAGGTAAGTCTCCTCTGTTTATAAAATGGAGATGAGATGTGCTATAGTACGAATGCTGGTATGCATCTCCTACTGGTAACTCAAGTGGAATACATACATTCAAAAGGAAAAATGCTTTTAATCAGAGCATCAGACTAATGATTAATTGCACTGTGAAGCATCTGGGGAGATGAGGGAAGTAACACACATAGTTTAATCAGTCAAAGAGTTTATTTTTAAAAGGCCATTGAACACATCTCTACTTTCAGAGTCTAGGGGTTGCTAAGAATAGGGCACTACAGGAGTAAGCACCAACAGTGCTGTATTCTCATGCTTTCCTAATGGAATTGTGTCTGCCTGGAAACAACACAGAGCACAGGTGGTCAGTTTTCAAATGGCCATGTAAAATATGATTGTGTAACTTCCATTAATACAAAATGTGATTAAACGTTAAGCTTTGTGTAGTTTCTTCAACAAACCACAGCAGACATCAAGATGGTCATAGCTATACAATTTGCAACAATGTACTTTCCAGTCTCCACACGCACCCTTTTCTTTCAAGCTAACACTGTCAATCTCTGTGATTACATAAAAACAGAATACAGAATAATGGGACTAGCTCTGAATACTTATTTTTAGAATAAAGCATGAACAACAGCAGTTATAGTTAAAAAGATGAAAAGTGAGGCATAGCTGGTTGATTACACAAAATTATTTCATTCACTTAGAAATGTTTTTCTTCCTTACCTGACTCACTGTCCCAATCTTTGTCCTGAACCACAGCGGATTTAGCTGACGGATATCAAAGCCATCAACAGTGATAGTACCTTAAATTAAGAAACAGTAGAGTCAAGTGTGTTTGACAAGTACTGAAAGGAGGCAGAAAGAAGAGCAGAGAACAACAATCCCCAAGGAATCACGTACTGGTGGATCAGAAACACAAAGCTGTGCAGGCACCACGACCAGGTAACCATACACCTCAGAGGGAAGAAGCATGGTGCACCACTGGAATAATCCCATCAGGACCTCAAGCATAGAAACCACAACTGTTGAACCTCAGGGTGTATCTGGGATGCAAAGCACCAGTTGTCACAAGTGAGAGCAACACACAAAACATACCTGAGATAGGATCATACAGCCTCAGCAGGAGGGATACAACAGTTGATTTTCCTGTACCACTTGGGCCAACCAGAGCCATAACTGAGCCAGCTGGAACAGAAAGGCTGAAATCTTTGAAAATAGATGTTTCTGGACGTGTGGGATATGCAAACTCAACATCCTTGAATTCCAAAGCACCCCTGAACGTGTCTTTGCCTAGTATGATTCCCTCTGTATGACAAAGAATAAAATAGAGAAATGTGAACAGAAACACAAAAAAACCCAAACCCAACCCCTCAGCTCAGCCCTCCTAGAACTTGATTTACAGATACCCAGCAGAAATACCTATGGCCATGAAAAACCTGGAGATAGCTGCAAGCCACAATTCAGGACCAGAGGGGTTTATTTCAGCCATGACTGAAGCAGTGTGGTACACTGCTTGTTCCTGAACGCAGTTTCAGGTTACTCAGCAGTAGTGAACCTTTAGGCTACTCACAGCAAGAGAGAGAATTTGCATCTTGCTAACACCTACCAGTACTCACTTTTAGTATAATTATCTTAAATTTTAAACATAAACTATTAGGAGCAGTGAAATAATATGGCACTGTTGAAGGCCAAAGTCCTGTTGCCATAGAACAGATGTAAAAAGATAAACATTGCAGATCACTTACTGCCCTTTCACCAAGCCACAAAAGTCACCTGAAACACCACCACCCCCACTGGACAACAGCAGTTCCCTCTCCACTAGCTGTTACCTGCGTGGCTTTTAAGCAAAGACTGTCACTGGAATAAAGCTGCTGCCAGGTTTGTTGCAGTAATGGCCACTTCTTATTTGGTTTTGTGGGTGTTTTTTAAGTGGAGAGTTTAGTAATTTCAGGACAACAGTGCATTCCAAGACCAATCAGAGGTGTAACTCTTAGGGAACAGTAAACTAAAACTTCCATTTCTGAAATACCGTAACAAAATAACAAACAATTGCCAAAGTTAAATAGAATTAGCTTCTTCCTGGAGTGCAGCATTTGATTTAAACAATTATCTTAAAATATTATCAGTACCAGAAAAAGCTTATAAATAGGTAAGAAAAAGAAATAATTTCTCCAATTTCTCCAATTGCTGGTAAATCCCAGCAACCCATAATCATCCAGAGCAAACTAGTTGGACACTGGTGTTTGCTGGATTCCTAAAGGATAGAGTGTCACTGACAAAGTTCCTACCAGTTTTCTGAGCAACACCCGAGTACTGCTTGTAACTGGCAACTCAACCCCTTTAATTATTTACACACACAGTACACAAGTAAGACCCAACTACCTCCACCACAGGGTAACACCTGCCCATGTCTTTTTAAACTGTAACTGTGTCTCAGAAATGCAGACACCCAGCAGTTGCAAACCCAGACACACATCAGTAGCAATCAAGATTTCATTAGTCCTGCTGTTCCTAGAGCAAGTAATTTGGTTTGCTTTGCTTACTCACAGATTCTCTTCCCTTCTCCAGGCTCTCAGTTTAGTAGCAGTAGCATAGAAATGGCAAAGGCAAGAGCATGCAATTTCAGACTCCTTCCTTGACTTTAACTCATGGATGTACATACTGTAACTTGTCTGTTAGCTAAAAGCACAATGGTCTTCCTTTGGGAAAAGAAATGTATTTGCTAAATTTGGTGCTAGCAGCATAAGCCTTACTATTATGTAAGTAATGGCTTATGTTTGTTCTCAGTTCCAGTTATTGTATGCTCTGTTCCATGGCCAGACCCACTAAAATCTACTGCAATACAGGAAGTCTGGTACCACAAGACCTTCCTCTATATATTACTGTAAAAGTATCTATAGAGGATTGTGCTTCTTTCTTTGGTTTCTAGATACAGAGAAAAAAAGACATTATAATCTGTTCCCGAAATACCTGTTGTCACCAATAACAGCTGGAGTTCCATGAAAATAAAATCTAAGTATGCAAAGAGTAGATGTTTCAGGTTGGAACAGGAGAGAAAGAGTCTCTTGGTTTTATTGTCTGATGGGGCAGAAATCAATTATAATTATTTTCTGAGACAAAGGGTTATATTCTTGACTATGTATTTAGTTTATACTGAAAGGAAACTTAGAAGAAGGTCTGTGCTACATGGATATCTAAAACTCTGGCAATTTATGTTCAGTCTATAAAATAAAGATGGCTTTCTGGATGTCCACTATTGGTGTAATTGAGCAATTCAGCACCTTTAGTGGGGAAGACAACTTCTGCTCCAATACTGCTGTTGACTCTGCACTGGGGCCACTGTAAACCACTGAAAGGCCACTGAAATAATCCAGATTAAAAAAATAATAAAAATAATCACATCCAACCTGTGGTGAGCTCAACAGTTGCCCCAGGTCTATGAAGCGCACAGCAGACTGCAGTGTGGCACTGGACCGTCAGTGATGGCAGTAGGTTAAAGCCAGCTTCAGCGCTAAGGAGAGTGGGTAGCTCTCCGCCAGCCTGTTGGTGTTACTTTTGGGCAAATAGCTGCTACTCTGCCTGCTGCAGGCCTCTGGTACTTTCCAGTGGCTAAGAAAAGTCTATGCACATTGAAAAGCATCTTACAGACAGGCCTGCAGCTGTGAAGAGAAATAAGGCAGAGGCCCAACTCTGACTTGGTGTGACTTGTTCTTGATTAAGGACTTGAGGATTCCAGCCCAGGAAGACAAAAGCAGAACAGAAATTTGAAGCACAGCATTTCAAAAGAACCCCTCTCTATCAACCAACTCAAACCTCTATTCCCAGAGATCACTCAAGAAATCTGTTAGGTATGTTGGATGTTCTTTTTTGATTCTTCCTCTTACAGCAGCCCTTAAAAAGTTTCTAAATTAGAGGATGATACAAGACTTTTAAGGAAATTCCAGCATTGACAGCTCACCTGGATGCTGCTGTACTGCATTTCCTAACAATGCACAGACCTGATGAAAACTCAGGTTTTACTTTTTCCTAGTGGGATGCTGCTGATGAAATAAACCAGCAAGTCACACAAAAAGTGTCTTCTACAAGGAGCTCACTGAACTACTTGGATGGAGATGGGAAAATGGTGTTTGTACAAATATATTCAATACTGGAGGGTGTTGTATAGCTTCCAAAAAATAAAGCTGTAAATCTTTATCTCGCTGGCCATATATTTTTATTTACTGTATTTAAATATTATTAAATATCCTAAATTAATCAAAGGGAAAAAAAAACCAAACTAGCCAAAGTTTCAGCTTCTAAAACTTCTGATTAAAGGAAGTCTTCATCATCTGTTTCACAGTTAGGAACCGTCAGAAGAAATGAGATCTAGTAAGACTATCTCTATTTTCCCAAACAAATGCCAGCTGGCACTACCTTAAAGCATTACACTTCTTTCTGAAGTACTGGTGACCAATAAGAGAAAAGCCAACCCATGTGCAGCAAGTAACCAAGGTCCTACCATTAAATGGCAGTTGGGGCTTCCTTTCAATAAGTTCCCACAGACGTCCACCGGCACCTAGTCCTTTCATTAGTTCAGAATAAAAGGAACTTAGACCTAAACAAAAAGCAGACCAGTGTTATGCATCCATATAGAATGGACATTACATTTCCATTACACTTTTCATCACTGCCACTGAAGCATCAGATGTGTAGGGGATCTTTTATTCCAACACACTATCAGACATGTCGATTTAAATCCTACCAAATCTCACTTCAGAGCTACCAGTAAGCCTTATAGCAACCATAGTTAATTATATCTCCAAACCAACTCATTCTGAAGAAAAAAAAAAAACCCCAAACACCAGAAAAAGGCAATACATGTAAGCAAGCAACTCAAGATACATTAAAATAGGTTTACTAGTTCATTCTTGCAAAGCAACAAGCCCAGCACAAGGTTGAGTTTTTAAGTGTAGCCAGGGCATTTCATCATGCTGCTGCTGAGGACTACCTGAAAACTTGCCACACAAGGTACTAGCCACGGTGAGAAGCTGTCTGCTTGTAAAAAAGAGCCAAAACATCAACATCCTAGAGCAGGGCACAGGGGAGAAGGCATAAGCCTCACAGAACATGCTGAAACTATGACACTGAGGTTTACAAATTCACATCCACTCATAAAAATAAAAAAAAAATATAATATGGACAGCAAATCCTAATTAGAAAATGGTTTTAGTTTTATAAGTCTTCAGTATTTGTTACAAAACACAGCAAACTGTTATAACAAAAGGAGGCAAAGTCCTAAATGATGCAGTGAATGTCAGAGTTCATTGCATGCGCTCCTGTATGTGTGGGTAATGGCATATACCAAAGTGACTTTGTGATTTGAAGACTTATATGCTTTGTAGGCAGCAAGGAAGGTAGGCCTTTTGTGGCAAGACAGCTTTATTTCGGAGCCCCCTTGAGAATGAGCTCTTTGCAGAACTATATTTTTTACAACTTTATATATATTTATATTTTCTATATATTTGTAAATGGAATTTAAATGATCTTTTTATTTTAAAAAATTTAATTCAATGACATTTTATCAGTGTTTGTAGTCTTACTTTTTTATTTATTTAACAGTAATTTGTCCCATGCTTTCACAGTGCCAGGTATCTGTCTGTTGACCAAAAATGAATGATTTAAGCAGAGAAGAAAGGATTTTTGTAGTTGGGGTGGGTACTGCTGCAATTTTAATACCCAAAGAAGCAGGCTTGTGCATTTCGCCCTCGAGCACATCTCTCTGCTTCCCACAATATCTGACTCAGTCTTAGAAGAGTACAGATGAGCTGCATTGCCCTGCTGGTCTATCAGCAGTAACAGACTCATTTTAAAGAGGAACCCTTCCATTCAGTTGTCAAACTTCGAAGTACCTTATCTTCATTTTGGCCTGTATGTAGTAGTGAGGACTGCTCTGAGAAAAAGATAGTTTGTTTCTGGGCCAGCAGATTACACAGCCTGACCTTCAAGGAGTCATCAGTCAGTAAGGAAAGCCAAAAGGTTAGCACCAGAGTGTAGAGATCTGCTGGCACTTTGTTTACTTTTCCAGCTCAAAACACTCTAATACTGAATTACAGCTAAATTCTGCATGCCTTTCTAAATAGAGTATGTTTAACATGGACCCACATATTCTGTAAAAAAATAATAGCAGCATTATTTCTTTACACAATATACCAAGTATCTTCATTTAGACCCAAAGAAAATTAAAGTAATATGTACATTGCACACACACATTGAAAAAATAGCCTCTGTATTCCTTTGGGAAAATGGAAGGCTTATAGTAAAATTAAGTTATAAATCGCTATTTTCATTAACTTTTCAGAAAAAGAAAAGTACGATTTCTTGGGAAGATCATTTGGAAGAGACATTTTAAGAAAACCAGATCTTTTAAGAGGTTCTTCCCTTCCACCCCCAAACTGACTGTAATGCTTTGAAGCGAAGAAAATCTAATTTTCATTCCATACCTCCAATGCTTATTCCAACCCAGAAAGCATACATTAGGAAAGATGAGAGTTCACCAACTGTCATGTAGGCACTTCCCATTAGTAATCCTCCTTTGTATAAGACTGACAGGACAATTAAGTTTCCAGAAAGGCCAGTCTAAGGAAAAAAGAGGAAAAGGCAGATTTTTGTCACATACATGTTAAACTTTATCCTCTAAAACATTGTTTCAGAATTTTCCTTCTAAAAAGAATTCTAATACTATGGATATTTAGATTTTGAGAGGACTGAGTTAAATTTGAACAAAACCAATTCTAAATCAAATCAAGCTAACAGCCAGCCAGACATCAAGTAGCACTGCTCTGTGCTATCCAAGGGTTCAAAAGGCGAGTAACTCTTTTTTGGTCAGTTTGGGTTTGGTTTGCTTTTTTTTTTAACCTCATACCCCAAGATGGAAAGGAACACCAATCATTATTTTCAACCACCATTAAAGGGGAGGGTTGCTAAGTCTTCAGTTATAGTACCGTTTTAGAATCAAACTCATGGAAAAATGCAGTCCCAGTCTCCCTCTCTGTGCACGCTCCACTCCCCAGCTTCCTTCTCACCTCACTGGGAAGCCAAACCTGTAAAACGTTAAGGGTGGGGGAAGGTTTCCACTGCTTTAGCTCCCTCAATAGGAAGTATGGGCTCAGATAGAGTACAAAGCTATGGGGTATGGGGCAGAAATAAGAGACTGGCTTTATCACACCACTGTATGTTAAGGTAAAGTTTCACAGCAATTTATACTGATTTAAGTCCAGCCTTCCCACAGTTTCACGTAGATTCAATTTATACTCAAAGAATTTATTTGCAGATTTATAAGCATCCTCATGAATTTCAAAATTATGGACACACTTGGCAGAACACAGTTGGTTTACTGTCATCAAAATACACTTACTGCTCCAAAGAAGCCTGCCCGAGCTAGTGCTTCTTTTTTAGCCAGCTGCAGCACGTAATCCACCTTATCTGTGTACTTCTCTGTTTCACACACTTCCTGCCCAAAAGCTCGAACTGTTCTGATGTTTCCAATACGCTCTTCAGCTAGCTGCATTAAAGCAGGGAACAAGCCCAACACATACAGATACACAATGTGAAATGTTCACATTACAGAAATTTGAAAGTTAAACCAGTATCACTACATTTATCCTCAAAAACATTCATTTGGGTACCACTAGAAAATGTTTCCTGCCTTCCCCTCCCCATCCCCCCCCCCCCTTTTAACTTCTACAAAGTTAAAAGTAAATTGCATGCCTGGGCAGTTTAAAAAGAACTTCAAGATTGCCTTAAGTGTCAGCAGAGAAAGAAAAATATAAAAGTAAGGTTAAAAAAGCAACTGAATTTGATGTGAACAACACACATAAGAAAATTACTGTTCACAATAACTTGCAATAACAACGTGGAAAGAGGAAGAATAAAGAATATTCTATTCCACATTAAATCATGCAAGAAAGCCTGCTGTTATTTCCTGAAACAACTCCTTTCATTTGATCAAAAATCAGAGGGAATTAATTTAGCTCAACTACTAATGTCCCATTTCAAGTCAGTATTTTATTTTAACTTCTAAACAGCAAAGTATTAGATCGAAAATTACCTCAGCTGTAACCAGAAGAAGCTGTTGATAAACACTGTGATGGGCTTACAAAGAAAATTTGGCCTTTTTTTATGTGTGTAAAAATGCGATACAAAAATTTCATTCTTCTTCCATCCCCCATTCAACCTGAAAATTTGAATGGAATACTACAAGTGCTTCTTCATGTGAAGTCCCACACCTGGTTTACAAAGACATGAGCTTCCCTTCAACACAGGATGTGTTTATTTTCTTCAAGAGGGATAACCTTCCTTCTGCACAGTCCATTTGCAGAAGTCCTGAATAGGACATCTCCAGTTTAAAACAGCTGACAGCTGCAGCTATTTTAACGAGTTCTTTCCTAATTATGTCTCTATGCATTTTAACTGTGTTTCCTCACCATCAGCCTGTGAAGAAACAGGTCGCTTTCACTACTATGATAGTGCTTTGCACTATTTCAGCCCACTTAGCAAACACAGTGAAGGCCCCTCTACAAGAGCCTCTTTAGAAACAGCAGCCTCCTCTACTTTCTATATCTGGGTGTGTGCTGAGATGCCCTGAAAAGTTTAAAAAAATGTCCAGCCTCATAAACATTAGAAACCTGACAGTAACATCAAACACCAAGGAATTATCCTAGAGAGGGAACTACAAGCAAGACAGATCCATCTAAGGTGTTTCTGATGACTTCAAACTCATAACCATCATCATGTTTTTGAAACCTAGGTACAAAGTCACACGCAACTTCATAGGTCGATTTTTTTTATGCTCTCACAGAGTTATAGCCTAAGCTTCTTATCCTTTCCTACGATTCCAAATTCCCAAGGCCTGGTACCTCTGTATTATATTGTTATGCACAGCTCTTTACAAAGTAGGGTTGTTTTTTTGAGATCTATGAGGTGTTACTGAAGTTTACCTTTCATACAGTTCAGGTACTAAACTAAAGGCTCAGCATGGCTTAGGGCAATGAACAGTACAATTATCTTCAGAAGATCTGTACTTTAGAGATACTTACCTAAGTAAACTACAGCAACTTTGAAGTTAACTGGAAAGTGTCTGTTAAAAGATTACCTGTGTTGCTTCTGCAAGAGAATCCTGGGTCAATTTGGTAAGTTTTCGCAAGTATCTTCCGTAAATCACAGCCAGGATGGCTAAGGGTGGCACAACGCTCAGCACAAATGCAGCAAGGCTAGGAGACACAAAAAACTAGAAGAAAAAGGTGTGTGTCAGGGGTTAGTGGTCAGATTAAAAACAACCCACTGGAGTACTGAAATGCAACTTCCCGTGCTCAAGTATTCTAAAGCTAGCAGGACTGTAATTTTGTGCTGCCATGCTTTCATTTATCATGTTTTATTTCTTCCAGGCACCATATCCCTTCCTCCACAGTGTTTGGGGAATGCATCCCACAGTTAGAACAAAGGCGTCTGGATTTCATTCTAGCTTTCTCACTGCTTCGCTGTGTGGTCTTAGCCAAGTATCTTAACCTGCCAGTAAGCAGGCCTACGAGGAAACCTCTGGGGGACGCTGGAAGACCTAAGCTGTTACATCGTGTCTAAAGCGCTCTCACAACTTTAACATAGACGGTGCAATGCAAAAAGTTTGAGGAGAGGAACACCGTCCGCTACTTCTGAGTAGCTGAGGAACAGGAGGAGTCACAGCTGCTCCCTAACACTCACAGACACTCATAACCTGGAATAATGGATTTAATTTACTGTTGCAAAGCCTTATCACTCAAAACAATCATCATCAAAGCTCATAAGTAGGTGCTTTTCGTAAGATTTACTGAAATTAGATCTAATGTGTTTTCATTTCATGTTGCCTTCTGTACTGAAAACAGAAGGGGCAGGGAGGTGATTGTCCCTCTCTACTCTGCCCACCTGGAGTACTGTGTCCAGATCTGGGGCCCCCAATACAAGAAAGATGTAGAACTGTTGGAGAGGGTTCAGAGGAGCCACAAAGATGATTAGTGGGCTGGAGCAGCTGCCCTACAAAGAGAGGCTGAGGGAGCTGGGCTTGTTCAGCCTGGAGAAGAGAAGGCTGCGGGGGGACCTCATTGCAGCCTTCCAGTACCTGAAGGGAGCATACAAACAGGAGGGGAATCAACTTTTTAAAAGGGCAGATAATGGCAGGACAAGGGAGAATGGTTTAAAGCTGAAGGAGGGAAGGTTTAGATTGAATATTAGGGGGAAGTTTTTTACAGAAAGAGTGGTGAGGTCCTGGAACAGGCTGCCCAGAGAGGTGGTGGATGCCCCATCTCTGGAAGTGTTCAAGGCCAGGTTGGATGGGGCCCTGGGCAACCTTGTTTAGATCCAGGCCTGAGGTTGGTGGCCCTGCCTGTGGCAGGGGAGTTGGAGCTCTATGATCCTTGGGGTCCCTTCCAACCCATGCCATTCTATGATTCTATGATAAATATTTGCTAAATTGACAGGCTTTATAATTTTTCCATAATACTATTTTCTTTCTGAGCAAGCTTTTACAGCCTACTTTTGAACACCGTATCATGGCAGCATTTTTGAGTAAAACGCCTTATATAAAGTTATCCCAGTTAATCTATAGTTAGATAAAGCCTTAGACTCTAATTGCTATGATAAATACAGAAAGCCCTAATTCTTAGCAGTGACAAAGTCACTCAAAGTCTGAAGCTTTAAAGCTTCGGAGTGGAAACTCAGTTTCTAACAACATCAAACTTGGAAGCTTACTTTTATGAGGAGACTTCCTGCTATCTGTTTTTAACTCCAGGTAGACAGTAGAAATTAATGCACTTTCGTTTACGGTAATTGCCACCAATGCATCTTTTCTCAGATGAGCATTAAAAAAATTATTGCCACAAAAACAACAAGCAAATTCAGATTTTTATATAAATCAAATCACCACTAAAGATTATTAGCTGATGAACTGGACTAATGCCTTCATTAACAGAGTTCCTACTTAAATATATTCTTTACTGACAGACTAAGGCAAAAAGACTTACACTTGGTGTAAAAATCCTCAGCAGTAATTTGATATTCAGTTCTGCCTTTGCTCACCTAGGCCTTACCCAGAATCAACCACATTCAATAACTTTTACATCAGGCCCTTCACACCCTATTTTACCTACAACTGTGGGAATGTTATCATTGATTTAAAGACCTTCAGTAAGAATAGAGTTTGGCTATTTGCCAACTATACTTTGTTTGATAAATTCAGGCAGCAACAGCAGTTCACTTTAAACCCTCGTTCTCCATATTTTGGCTTTTGAGTAAACATCAAGTTTACTTGATGCAATACTGCAGTGCAGTACATGGGTAATTGGTGAAATACACTTGTATCCAAGGTCACCAAACCATTCCTGGATTGAATCACTTTCACACTTTACCGAACTGAAACAAACTTGAAAGTACAGGATGTGACAAGCAGGGAAGAGACCACCATACCATCATTCCAACGCCCACAGATGCCTGTGCTCCTGCCCTGAGCCCATCTGAAAGGTTTTCAGTCACTGAACGGCCCAAGAGGGCTGTATCTGAAGATAAGCGGTTGATCAACTCTCCTGTTCTGGTCTTGTCAAAGAAAGCGGTTTCTTGCTTCAGAATAGAGGAGAACATGGTTGTTCTCAAACGTTTCACGATTCTTTGTCCTATCAGAAACAGAAGTCAATCAACCAAGGCACAAAAGAGTTACAGAGCTTTAATACACAACAGGATAAGTCAGCTTTAAGATGTCACAAAACAGTAAATAAAACTGAACGATTATTCCAGCATACATATCTTCGCACTATTCCTTTACCTTTGATCTGATAAAAAGGCTACTGATTCCAAGAGGATCTTTCAGGCAGTGCCAAGAATTTATTTCAGATCATTAGATATCCTGACTCTGTAAAAAAAAGATGACTCTCAGTAGCACTTTTTGCTTCTGTTTTTACCTGCAGTCTGCATGAGGTAGACACGAGTAGCATTAGCAGCAGCACCACATAGAAAGATTCCACTCAGCAAGGCACACAGG
Source organism: Laterallus jamaicensis coturniculus (assembly GCA_022605575.1). Lineage (NCBI taxonomy): Eukaryota > Metazoa > Chordata > Aves > Gruiformes > Rallidae > Laterallus > Laterallus jamaicensis. The sequence continues at coordinate 48,851,933 of JAKCOX010000001.1, forward strand.
CTGGTCAGGCTGTCAGTGAACTCTTCACTGGGATTTGTATAAATAACGTCAATAACTTTACCCAGAAAGAAAGGGGCTGACATGGTAATGACACTGGAAACTGTCAGAAAGCCAACTGCAGCTGCAAATCAACAAGAAAAATTAAGTTGCAAGATCATAAATAGTGCATATGAAACAATTTTTCACTTGAAATTTCTATTAAGCTTGAGTGTATGTACGTTAAATAATCAGCATTCTTTTAGGCCAAGTTCTGGACAGGACATTTTAAGTCACTGCATTAATTAACTTAGTCAAAGTATGTTTGAAGATCCTGAAATCCTCTGTATACAATCACAGTCCTGGAATGCTTCTGTTGCCTAACCTTCCTCACCATCACCCGACAAAGTTAACACTTCACAGATGTCATCCTTAGAGAGCATTTACAGTTAGCAAGTCTCCCCTATGTCTCACACAATCCCTCACTCCTGGTTGGTTTGGTTTTCATTATTCATGCTTGCTACCGTAACAAAGTTTCCAGCTGTCTATTTCTGAGATAGCAATGGACTGAAGTAAAGGTCTGATCTGAGAATTGCCTGAACAATTGCAATTTTATTTGGGGAAAACAAACAAGCACCAATGTTATTTACTCTTGACTAGCAAAATTGATGTAAATTCGTTTTGTTTTACTCTCTACTATTGCTGGTCTAAAAGTTAAAAAAAAAAAACACCCCAAACCCAAAAAACCTGTTTGAATGGAAGTATGTTTGCTGATAAGCAGAGCTCTTCAATCCCATCTGCAAGATCACCCATGGAACAACCTGTATAACTGTCTGAAGCTCTACCACAGAGTATGAAAAATTGCACTGAACTGAGACTTAGCCCTTTGAACTTTGGTCTGCAAGGAAATTTCCTGAGCCAAGAGCACAGCTCGATTCTGAAAAGGCAAGCCAAGATTGGAAAGCTGAGAACTAGGAAAAAAACCCATTCTCTTAATTGAAAACTGAATAAACTTCATATGAAAACCACTGAACCACAACAAACAATACTGTTTCTATACCATAATTTTCCAGCAACCAACCCCACACTTTAAAGCAACCATTCATAGGACTGCTACAAGACTTATAAGGTAATGCCTTTCGAGGCAAAGAGACACTGTGGGAATATAATGAAGTTGCCCAAGTTTTAGTTCTGTTCTACTGGGTTTCTTGTATCAATTCTGTGATGAAGACAGAAGACTGCTTCCCAGCAGTGCACCGCTGTAAGCAGTATTTCTAACATCTGTCACAGATGGTTTGATACCTCTTACCACCTCCACACATATGAAAAGCTTTGCTTCAAGTTTACACTTGAAGTGTTAATACAGCTGTGCATTTATGATGAAGAATTCAAGGTACAAAAAATGCATACCTGCCACCACCTGAAACAAACCTCATTGTAGTGCCCCAGAGCAGACCTGGAAGAGCTCCACACACTGCCCAAGCAAGCTGTATCCTTGCTGTTATGTCCAACCTGCTGCCTGTGGTTCTTATTCAAGATCCAATTGCCCTCTTTCCACTGTGTTACACTCAAGCCAGTAAGCATGTTAAAGATGAAGGACTCGGATCTTTGACTTCAGGCTACAGAAACTAAAAGAAGCTGGAATAGAAAGAGAAAGCCTTCCTGCAGCAAGCTTATACGATCTATACCACAGAGACATCTTAGAAGTGTATTATTTACTAGCTGAAACTTCCTAAGAACAAGTGACCTTATTAACAGGCTGGCTACATTGGTGTATTCAAGCTGGAAAAAAACCAATAAAAGCCAGGTCACCTCCTGTCAGGAAAAGCTGGTCTATAAGGCAGCTGGAGGCATTGTTTACGAGCACAGTGCTGCATGGCAGCTCAGTCTCTACTAGTCCAGACAATTTCTCAGTTATGGATAGAACTGGACAACTGCATATTTACTGAAAAGGACTGTAAGGCTAAAAACTCTGTATGTCTCCAGCAGTACAGCCTTCCTGGCTTGGATTTACTGACCTTCAGCTCTCCTTCATTCAAATCAGCATAGCTTTCACTGTCATTATTTCCAACAGCCTTAACTGAACTAAAAGCAAGAACTAGTACACAAACGGAAGACTATGAAACTACTGAAACATTAGAGTTTCACTAATATATTGGAACAATGCAGTCGTGAAGATGAAAGCTTTTAAATTTCCCCTTAAGCAATATACCTGCCTATATTAATTTAACCACAAATCACATGCAAAATAAAATTCCCTAATTGAAACTCTCACTTTGATTACACCAGTGGAACAACTAGAAAATAGCACAGATGCCAGCTGTTGATTTTTGTGTTGTTGCTTTAAACTGTTCAGTAATTGAAGAAACAGGAGTCAGCAAACACTCCTATCTCCTCAGTCAAACAGCAGCTGTCATTGTGATAACTGAGTAAAGGGAGGAGTACGAGGTGTTCAGCGACTAGATATGAAGACACTTCACTAACACTGAAGGTTGTTACTGACAGAAAAAAGGTCAGGGTAAACGTTATAGTATTAATTTCTCATAGCTTATTCTGTTAACGAGAAAAACATGCCAAACAAAAGAGTGTATTTTGGAAGCTTTATTTTTTAGAGTGAACCTCTTCTGTGGGCTACGAGATGAACAGAAAGAAAATGAGTCAGATCAACTGAACTTATAAGACAAAGGCAACATCAAAGTGGCAACAGGAGCAAAGACAAGGCAAGCTGGCTCAGGCAGCAGCTGAGCAGTCTCTTGGAAATGTTAGGGAAACATTTTGCTTGCCTACCTGCACAGAAATCCAGATCACTGCACAGACAAAGTGATGCCTTTGTTGCTATTAAGATCAACATGTTCTCTGTTTAGGCTAATGTGGACTTTCTTCTTGACAGCAGGTCTGCAACTTCATTTCATAGCAGATGTATTTGAGTGTAAGGAACTGGTCACCAACTGATAAACCCGGATGTTTAGAAGCAATAACTAGGCAGAGCTATCAGAAACCTCTCTTCTGGACATGGATTAAGTGACTTTGTAGAAAATCATAAACCAATTTTCTACTTAGAAAAACACCACCAAGACATTGAAAGCTTCTAGTTTTGCTGGTTCAGAAAAACACCACCAAGACATTGAAAGCTTCTAGTTTTGCTGGTTCATACCAGAGCATTCTCCTCACCCAGTGTAGTATGTGAGAAATTATGTTAGGTATGACTGCTATGGTTTTCTTTCTGTGTTAAATGCATACATGATATCTGAACTGCACTTATTATACAAGAACATTTTAGAATTGTCCACCTTCTATTATTCAGAACTGTACTACTGTGCTCAAAAAAGATTCAGTTCATGTCTGATGGCATGGTTATATACTGCATTCCTGGTGTATTTCAGAAAGCTGCTAGCTTTTTGAAAGGAACTGTCTTCATTTGCAGGTACTGTCCATATATGGAATCCTGCCAGTTACTATTTCCAGTGATGATCACAGTTTTTAGAAAATGTTTGTATGAGTATTCTAAGGGCAGTTTGATGTAATTATACAATGTGTGGTGTTTTTTCTTTTACTTTGTTGTTCTTTAAGCACAAAAGAACAGATTGTGTTTTCAAATGGCAAAGATTGTTTTCTTTGGTACAATAACAATGCAGTTACACAATTTACTGAAAATTTCTTCAAGACAGCTCATGAAAAGGCTGTCATACTGTGGGTCATCTGACTGACCAGGATTATACAACAGTGAAGAAATAAACAGTTGCAAAAAATTGCTGTGGGACAGAATTAAACAAGAGAGACAAACAATACCTTTGTGATAATACCTCAAGAACAAGTCCTGGGTTTGGATGGCATAGTGAGATACCAGCACAGGAGTGAACCCCGGAGCATCAGTTAGTGGCATCCCTCATGCTTGGAACATCTACACAATGCAACTTAGAGAAGCAGCCCATCATCTTGAAGAAAATCTGTTCTTTGAGTCATGAGATGTTCAGGATTTGACAGACACCATCCTCAGTAGCTCCTCAGTGAGGCCTCTATGATCAAACGGGACAGACCTGACAGGAGTCCTTTGCTATGGAGCAAACAAAGTATCAAGGAGCCTTTGCAGAGTAAGGCTATAGAGGGTTTTTTGGAAGAGCTTTCAGAGCAGATACTTAACAGAAGTGTCCTCCCAGGCAGAGCAGAACACAGCGATTTAAGGAAGTCCGAGAAAGGGAAGAGCAAGTAAGACTGCCACTGTGCACAGGAGGGAAGGAAGAAGAGGCAGCAAGGCACAGAGCCTTGGCAGCAGGCCTGTGCAGAGCTGTGCGAAACCTCCGCTTGGAAGCAAAGATGGAGACTCTGACTGTAACCCAGCGTCTTCGCTTTCTCTTGGGAAAGATGGTATCTCTATTTTATAATGTATTACAATTACAAACAGTATCACAAGCTAGTCTGTTTAAGATGCCCCAAAATTGCTTGTCACAAGCAGGCCTATTTAAGAATCCAACAAAATGTGGTGGTGGTGGAGGGTTTTTTTTGTTTGGGATTTTTTTGCCACTTTGGAAACATATTTGGAGAAGTCACCACCCACACACAAAATGTAAAACCAATTCAGGGTGGGTGGTGGGGAGGGAAGGGGTATGCTATCATTTTTACTTCTAAAAGCTTGCTATCCTATCAAAATCCAAAATAAAAGGATGGCTCATATAGCCAGACTAGAATCCTCAATGTTTTCAACAGCTTCCCTGGACTACTATTTCAGTAGGCACCAGTCTGTACTTCAGATAAAGCAGACGTATAGAGCTCACTCAGAAAAGTAGGAAAATACTAGCAATTTTTGTAATTTATCACAGCATGCATAAACAGCATAAACCATTAATTATGCACCCATACAGTTAAGTTGGAGATATGTCAAAAGTAGAATTCCTTTAAAAGAGAAAGTATTTTAAAATTTCTGTTCTCTTTCCTCACAATATTGATTTTCATTAGCCATAAAAATCAGCCAAGTTTCTAATTGCCAAATGTTGGAAAGTAAGAAAGTCTAGGTTTGCAGGAAAGAGTACGTACAGCTTTTTTTTACTGCCATGTGTTTAAAAGCATTTAACTTGTTCATATCTATCCTGCATAGCAGACATCTTTATGTCAGACCAACCTAGCTATTATTCCTTCTATCTTCACAATTTACACAAATACTGCAGCAAAAACATTCTGAAGAGAAATTAAATTGTAAGCACCTAACTGCTCATGACAGTCAACAGATACTGTTTCTGCAATATCTTACTTAAGTAGCTTCATTAACAGTTCATCACCAATTTAAAATACGGAACTGGCAGCCACTAGCCACAGAAAGCAAACTTTTTGTGATAAACTTACAAGGCTGCTGGGACCTTTTTAATGTTTCATATCAAACATCAACAGAAACAGAAGAAAAACTGGAGGGAGGAACAAGAAAGCACGTAGCCTATTTGATTTCTGTAAAACTGCACGTGAGAAAACAATCAGCAAGTTACCCCTATATATATACCATACATATTGGAACTATGATTCTAAAACCAGGAGAATTGCCTTCAGAAAATTCAAGTTAAGCGTGGTCATTTAGCCACTCATAGATGCGCAGTGACTAAAGACAGTAACAAAAAACAGTGGCCACATATGTGGACTTGAGAGGTGAATCCAAATTTTGGCCAGGAATTTCCGAGCTACTGGGTGACAGCACAGCAAGATTCACAAGGCTGGGGTCCAATCCAGGTTCCAAAGAGACAGGTAGCCCTCCCTCTGCTCTCGTTTCCTTTCCATTATGTACACTACAGAATTAATGTCAAGGATGGAATGGGTGTATGAAAACTGATCTTTTCAGGGAAATGCCACTTGCTTGACTTTTAATTAATTTTTAAATGGGGGGGAGGAGGGGTGAGTAAATCCTTAACAGTGCATGGATTGCCTGCTGATGTTCAAAGTCATGCTACAAAGCTTGGAAGAGCCAAAGTTTCAAAATTAAACCATTTAAATGTTACTACAAACTAAATACATATTATCTGCCCAATTTAATTTCCTAAAAATAACTGAAGTTCTCAAAGATACGCCTACTCAAGTACTTGACATAAAAGATGCCACCTTGACTAAGTATAAATAACCAAAAGCATGACTTTCTAGTCACAATACTCACAGCTGATGTGTTTTACATTTCTTTATGCATCATTTACAAAATATTCAAGCTGCTCACTACCCCAGTCCTCCAAATCAAATGAATTATTAAAACAGCTTTCTGAACTACATTACAAATAATACACCTAAAAAACTGAGGTAGTCTTAGGTACAACATTTTAATTGTCTTTCTTTAAGAATTGATTTTACAGACATTTTTTCCTTATTAGAAACCACAAAAGATAAATCTACAGCAACCCAGTATTTCTCATTCAGGGATGAGAAAGTGTATCACCTGATGTAACTTTAAAGTACAGAAAAATGAGATTATGAATAACACATTAATGGTAAAATTCAAACCACAGGAAAACAGTTATTATGTCCAAATTTCTAAAATAAAACTTTTGAAATAGCATTTCTTGCACATCTCTAGACAAGACCTGTGTCCAAAACCAAGCTTTCTTTGCCTCAGTGTGCAGGAAGTGTAATACAGGGAAAGGGCACACTTGGATATTGGATTAAAAATTTCAGAGTTCCTTGTGCTTACTTTTCTATTCAATAGAACTATTGTTTTCTTCAAGTGTGGTTTGGATAAAGCACAACAGACAGATTCTCACAGTGGGATCGGAGGAGGCAGAAGGAAATAAAAGGGATAATTTTGAAAAGGCATTTTTGTGGCCTTGCACACACAGCAGGATTTAATAATTTTCAACAATGGCCCTGTCCTCTTCCCAGGGAATTGAATTTAACTGAAGGTACAGGTTTACCTGGCCTGACTGCACAGGATCAGCCAAAGAATGGCTAAAGCTACTTCCCTCCCTTGTTAAACCTGGGAGGTATCACAGAATTTACAAACTACTCATTTCACAGCACAAAACTGTGACAATTAACGGAGTGAATTCTCATTATAGTATTTAGCCATCATTTTGCCACTGTTATTAAAACCAGCAAAATTTAACACTCATGTCTGTTTAAAACGTATTCACAGCTCTACCAAACTCCAGAAGTAACTGCAGATGAAACATGGAACATATTACATTGATTTTTGGGGTTTTTTTTGGCAGTGAAATATTTGGTACTTTTATTTTCAAGCCTAACAGCCTCCTAAGGGTCAGAAATTCCTTCTGCAAGGACAGTATTACAGTGGGTGCTGGCCAGATCACATTGCTTCCTCCTGAACCTGCAGACAATGAAAAGGCCCTGTGTAAAACCAAACGGGACTGTCTCTTTTGCTGCCAGTCACAACTGAAGTAGATCACCTTCACCTGTGTACCTGCACCTCCTCAGCTGTCACCACTTCCCCACCACAAGAAGACTGGAGATCCTAGTCTTGCTCAACTGCTTCACAAATCATACTCTGCTCCCCAGGCCTCCATCGTTGTCACTGTGACCGTGCATTTCAGTGCAAACAGCAACAAGCAGAATATCATGGCCTGAGCCACATGGAATCACAGAAAAAGTCTGTATCAGGTCAGAGTGGTAACACTATACACCCCTGTTACCAATTACAGGTTATATGAAATGTAAAAGATTTGAAAGAGTTCAACTTTCCTGCGAAACAAAATTTCATCTGTGAAGCATCTGAGGAGATCCCACAACATTTGCTTACCACTTATATGGACTTGAAGAGGAATTAAATGTTTTACCCAAGCTTAATCGTTTTACGCAGTGAAAGCACTAACCTTCCTCTTTCTTTGAAAGCAGGAAAACCACTGATACTGAGTTTTTAAGGACTAGCTTCTCAGTACAAAGATGCAACTGGAACAAAAAGCAACATATTTTAACATATTTTAGATATAATAAGACGTGATTTTCCTACCAACACCAACAAGGCCTTTTACCCATAATTGTTAACCCTCCACCTACAATGACCCAAGTATTTTCCTTGTTACTTTTTGCATCCTCCTGCTTAAGGGAAAACTTTTGTTGTTAAGTTGTAATTTAGTAGGGTGTCAATACAAGAAGAAAAATTTTACATTAATTCTCTCCTCTCCCAAAGCCAAGACCAACAGAACATTAAAAAGCAGTTATTATACAAGAGTATTTTTCCAATTCTCATTATCTGATATTATCTAATTGTTGCGTTGTGGGGTTGGGGTTTTTTTGGAACCTTAATACTGGCTATTTTGATATCTCAAAAGATAAAACTGCATGTAGCTCATTTTCAGTAACTGTGATAGTCAATTTACTTAGACAAAACCATCAGCAGACTGCACGGGTTAAGAATACTCAGCCCTATTTTAAAACACAAACAAGTATACCATACCCTGCCTGTGATAAACAAGCTGACAGCAAGTGCCCAGTAAAAGGAATTAAATTAGCCACTCAGTTAGTTAGAAGGCTTTGGTTCCTAAAAGCCATCCTTCAACTAACTGATTTGTTAATTTGTTTCAGTTTCCACGGGAAAAACAAAGAACTTGGTTGTAAATTCAGCAGGTAACCAGTTATTCACTTCTTCACCAAAATCTGAAGACTGAACATTAGCTACTGGTAAAAGGCGTTTTACTTTTTAGTCCATAACCCAATGAAGAAAAATAATCCCGAGCAAGACTGAAACCTTACTGAACATTAGACAGTTTTCCCTTTCTATCCAGCTCAGTTCCATCAATGTTCCCCTTTCTACTTTCACAGAAGATCCTGAGTCGAAAGGGACCCATAAGGATCATCAAGTCCAACTCCTGGCTCCACACAGGGCCAGCCAAGTCAGAGCATGGGACTGAGCGCATCGTCCAGGCGCTTCTCGAACTCAGACGAGCTTGGTGCTGTGACCACTTCCCTGGGAAGCCTGTTCCAGTGCCCAGCCACCCTCTCAGTAAAAAACCTCTTCCTAACACCCAACCTAAATCTCCCCTGTCACAGCTTCATGCCATTCCCTCAGGTTCTATCACTGGTCACCAAGGAGAGGAGATCGGTGCCTGCCCCTTCACTCTCCCTTGTCAGGAAGCCATAGACCATGTTGAGATCTCCCCTCAGCCTCCCTTTCTCCAGGCTGAACAAGCCAAGGGACTTCAGCCTCTCCTCGTAAGACTTTCCCTTCAGACCGCCCACCATCCTCTGGATGCTCTCCAGTATTTTTGTGTCCCTCTTGTACTGTGGCGCCCAAAACTGCACACAGTGCTCAAGCTGAGGCTACACCAGCGCAGTGTAGAACACAACAGTCCCTTCCCTGGACCAGCTGGCAATGCCAGGCTTGATGCGCCCCAGGATACAGTTAGTAAGGAAGACTTCTACTCTGCACAACCAAGATAAAACAGGGGTTCACAACATAGAAATTATTCTAATTTCTTGTCAAAATTCGTTTGTATCCACGTTATTTTGGCTACGTATCACCAACATGTAATGAAGCTCTGTAACTATCCACAGGGAATAAAGTGTTGTACAAAGTATTTCATACTTCATAAAATCCCCTCTTTATGTAAGTCTACCTCCCTCATCTCTTTTCTTTCAAACACTGTTTACTCATCCTATGGGAACTAAACAAGTTTTTGCAAAGGCCTCACACTGCAATGATACACACTGTCCACTGCTAAAGATGGTTTAAAAAAAAAACAACCCAAAAACCCCACAAAACTTGATGTTATCTTACTAGCAACTATTATCCTATTGTCCCCATGAGAAGTAGTATCAAGAAAAATTTGTCTCTGCTCTTTGTAGATACTATCATTCTGGTATGGGTGCAATTCATACAACTGTGGTGTTTGATTTCATCAGATACTAAAATAAATAAATAAATAGAACGTTTTCAAAACGACTTACAGAAGTTCTAGGCAAGAAATTCCTAGGAGACAGAAAGTCAAATTGATTTCTCTTTTTTTTTTTTTTGAAGCTTAGGGTGGCCCTTTTTACTTAACTCTATGCAGCCACAGGCCTAAGTCACAGGCTGGTTGTGAAGTGAGCATTGAACATGCAGAGAGGCATTAACCAACCCTACTAGAAACAGTTCTGTAACTTCCAAAACTTTTGGCTTCTCTTCAAAGTAGCAGCAAATGAAGCAATGGCAGGGAGAGAGGATACATGTTGTTAGCTTTTTACACGTTATCAAATGCCCATTCAAAGCTTTCACGTTGGGCTTTGATGCTACCAGATGCGCTGATTCCAGAGGGACATAGGACTTTCTCCTGCACCCCGGCCGCGGGCTGCTCCCAGGCAGCGGCCCCCGCGCCGTGGGCAAGCGGTTGGGCGGCAGGGACAGGACCCCCACCCTGGCTGAGCACCCGGCCCGCCGCGCAGCTCGCCCTGGGAGACCCTCCGGGCGGGGCGAAAGGAGCCCCGCTCAGTTGCAGCACCCCGCCGGTCCCTCCCCGCTCGGACAAAGCCCCAAGGGCGGCCCCAGTCACAGCGGCGGGGTAGTGCCGGGCCGCGGCCGGTACCTGTCAGTCTCCAGCGCTCGGGGTGCGCCAGGGCCAGTAGCCTCCGAGCCTCGAAGCGCGGCGGGGTGCCCGCAGCCCCCCGCGGCGGCGGCTCCGCGCCCGCGGCGGCGTTCAGGGAGCGCGGGGCGCTGCTCGCCGCCGCCGGCGGGAGAAGGAGGAGGCGGCGGCGGCAGCCCGGCGGCGGCAGCAGGAGCAGCGGCGGGGGAGGCGGCCCGCACCTGCTGGCCGGACGCGGCGGGGAGCGAAGGCCGGCGGTCCCGCCGGCAGCCCGAGCCCAGGGGGGCGGCGGCGCCGCCCGCCGCAGCAGCGGCACCAGCCAGGGCAGGCGCGGCGCGTAGCCCGCCATGCGGCCGGCGCGGCGGAGCCCAGGCAGCGGCGGCGCTACTGCTGCAGCCGGTCCCCACCGCGCGGGTCTGCGGCAGGAGGAGGCGCCTCCGAGCCGCCGCCGCCGCCCATGGGCCGGCAGCTGGAGGCCCGCGGCGGTCCAGGCCCGAGCCGGCCTGCGGCTGCTGATAAGGCTGCGGTTGTGAGCCTCCTCCTGGTCACAGGGCCGCGCCCCGGCCCCTAGCCAGCGCCCTCGGGCCTGGGGAGGGGATGGGGCTGAGACCCACCGAAATGGCGCCCCAGTCCGCCCTGCCCGGTGATGGCAGAGCCCTACCTGGGTGGGGGCCGTGGCCCCTGACCCCGGAAGGAAGGGGGAACTCTGCCCTGCTCGCCCGGACGCTGTCTCGGGACAGGGATGGAGTTTGCCCCATCCCCTGTTCTCCCTCCCAGAGCTGTGCAGGTCCCACTTGGGGAGGCCATCTCAGGCCTCGGTGGCCTGCTTCTGCTGCACATCCTGCCTCTGGCCATGGGTTTGCTTTTGGCCTGGGCAAGAGAAAATTTCCAGCCAAAGGGAAGCCCTGGCCATTCAGAGACACCATATGCCCAACACTACGCATGGGCTGTCAGCTGCAGGATCCATACAAACAGGCTTTGCAAGCCCACGCTCAAGACTAGTAGCTACAGAATCCAGAGGAACTGCCCTTCATTGTTACTTGTTTCTTCACATACTGCTTGTCAGGGCACAAGCCATTGTCTGGAGAATCTGCTGCCCCTACAACTCCTCATTTTAAAAAGAAAGAGCTGAGCCATCAGGGATGTAGCTTTCCTGAGGCTGTGCAGTATGGGAAACTTGAGCAGGGAACAGACCCCCGGTGCCGTTTTATCCCTCAGTAGAGAGGTTGGCATAGGGATACCCACACTTTTAAAATTCAGAGTTGTGTTTCTTTGTGAGTTAGTTAACATCAGCCGATGAGATTTGTTTTGCGTGGGCACTGTTTGAACAACTGCGCTTTAAAGCCTGCAAGGGAGTAAAACGGTACTAAAAAGATCAGGAGAAAACCCAAATAGTCTTTTGCTCCCACAAACGCTATAGTCAAATTCCCAGTATTTAGGGAAATTGAGGGGTTAGCACGCCCAGAAAACATAGAGAGGGATGAAGCCTCATCCTGGGAAAATCACCACTTTGGTGGAGCTGTTTGACTTGATATTTGAGTAAATTAGCATTAACGCTTTGCAGCCCTCAGGTGATGGCTAAACCATTTCGCGACCTACACCGTGAGAGCACCGGCACGGCCGCCTCACACAAGATGTTTGCTTTTCCTCCTTTCTCATTCCAGGCCTCCACAGCCCTGTACACCGCCATCCTTTGCGGCTCTGGCGAACCACTGTATACTTGGGTGAAATCCCGTGATCGCTTCCCAGTGCCTGAGGTGCCCCACAGACCTGAAGTGAACCAAGCCCACGAGCAGCACAGCACCAAAGCCACCTCTCTGGGGCCAAGGACGGCGCCATGGTGCATGGCGAGGCGCAGCGACCAGCATCAGGCCTACGCATAGCAGTGGGTGTAGAAGCTGTGGCTGAGGCTGCTTTACACGGGCCCATGTGGGAGCTTACCCCTATCCCCTCCACGGACGCCAGGGAAGTGGCTTCACCCGCTCCCGGCGCGCAATGCAGCGCCTTTAATTAGCGCTTCACCCACTGGCTCCGTTAAGGACGGGCGACCGTTGGGCGCTCCCCCCTCAGCGCCCCGCGCCGCATAGGCCCGCCAGGGGGCAGGGCGCTGCTTGGCGCCCGGGCAAGGCGGAGTACGAGGCGGTTTTTCATGCCGCTTCCCCGCGCAGAACATCCGGGGGACGTTTCTGGCGCTCCCGACTTCCTCGAGCTGCCCTCGACACAGAGGCGCAACCAATCGATCCGTCGGGCGGCGAGCGAGCCTGGCGGGCCGGGGCGGAGCCGCTCCGGGCCGAGTGGAGCGGGCCGCCCGCCCTGGGCAGGCTCGGCGCGGCCGCAGAGTGAGAGACCTCGGCTTCGGCCTCGCCCTGCGCGGGGCCGCCCCTCCCGCCGCCCCGTGAGAGAACGGGCGGGCCAGTCTCGACCCGACACTGACGGCCGGGCTCACGCCGCGGTTCAGAGGCGGTTTCGGTGTTTCCGGCCCGTTCCCTCCCCGTTCGAAGGGGCAGCGCGGCGCCGCGCCGCCCCCCGCGGGCAGGAGTGGGCCCTGTCCGCGCCCTGCCGAGGCCTTGGCACGGCCAGATTCGCGCTTCCCGGACAGGCGGGTTTTGGGGGAAAAGGACGTGGGATAGTCTGCAAAAGGGGGGGCAACGCAGCAGAATGTGTCTGCTTTGATAGGAGGGATGGTTAGCGGAGCTGCTTGTGGCCTGCGAGGAGCCACACTCCACTGCAGCATGCCTGCCGTGGGAGTCGGTGCCCTCCCCCATGGCCGTGGGGACACGCCACGGCCCCCACATCAACCCTCGGCCGGCCGCCCCGTATCTCCAGTGGCTGGGGGTTAACTGGGGGCCGGGGACGCAGTTCAGAGAGCGAGCCTCCAGCCTGGGTGCGACACGGAGCGCCAGGTCTCCTGCCAAGCCTGTACGGCCTGGGCCCCCCTCCCCTGGGGGCGCTGGAGGGTGCGGAGGGGAAACCCAGCGCGTGCAGGGCAGGATCCTGGTGAAACGGGGGCAGGTGCGAGCACCGCCGGAACGGCACACTCAGGAGGGTGTGCAGAAGCATGGGTTTCTGTCTTCCAGAAAAAAGCTTCAGCTGCCACAGGCTGTCCTGCCTAGCCTGGGCTGTCCCCAGGGTCTCATAGGGGGTGAGACAGGGGGCATTGCACGGTGTAGGTGAAACTGCAAATGCTAGATTTATGTTTAGTTATTGCATGGCACTGAAATACCTTTGCAGCCTGTTCTGCGTCTGAATAGTACATAAGCAACACAAAGTGTTGAAAACCCACAAGACGTGTTCTTTCTCAGCGGTATCTGAAGGCAACCAGAACATCTCCATCATGAAATTAAACCTGATGGAAGCATGCAGTTCCTACTGCCATGTGCACAGTGCACCTGAGCTGGAGGTATGCATGTGCCTCAAGCAGCAAAGCACGCAGAGTGTGGCTCTGGCATCCCCGCACGCAGATGTCACCAAGATGGGTGAGGTGATCTCGATACAGTTCTGCAAGTGAGAAGCACCACACACTCACAATAAAACCATTCATACAGCACAAGCCCTGCTTCAGGAAGGCAGGTTCTCTGCAGTTGTATGTATCCTGTGCTGGCTGCAGGGTGAGGGCTGTTGAAAAACAGGGTGTTTTCTCTTGAGAGAGTTTGGAGAAGTAATAAATTACAGATAAGTAATTAAAAAAAATAATAAAGAGAAAGGCCAACACTCTCCTGCAGGACAAGGAGGTCTGGCTGGCAAACATGGTGGCAAGTTTAGATGCAGCAGAGCTTTATGTTCCAGTTTGTTTTAGGCTTCGCTTCTGGGGGAAGAAAATAATGTAAAAAACCACCACAAAACCCAAGCTCACAGATGGTTATAGGGTCATCCTAAGTAATCATGAAATACTTGTACTAGTGGAGCAGAGTTGCCAGGAGGGAAGAGAGCACCTAAAATTCAGGCTGTTTGTTTACCACATGTGGATTCCTCTGCTATTGCCTTAAACAAAAATGGCAACAGCAATGGCAGTCCAGCACTTACGTCTCCAGTTAAGCTGCTCACCAGGCAAAAAAAATTTAAAGAACAAGGAAAAGCCGTGCAAACACATCCCATTTCATCCCTTGCAATGAGCTGAAGTTGTAATGTGTTAACCTGAAATAATACAGTGTCGTGTGTGGGCCCAAAACTCCAGACCTCAGGATGCCTGAGCTTGGTGTTTGGGCTTGGCGTTGAACTTTCTGGTGTTGAACAACATGCAGCTCTAGAAGAATCCGTGCCAGTTCTAAAGGGCAAGTTGTGTTTACATGAGCTTTGCTGTGCTTTTCTGGATGCCAGACAGATGGCTGACCTCCAGCTGCGTTCGGCACTGGTTTGCCTGGGATTGCCTTACAGCATGACCCAAGTTTATCATTGCAGCAGGCACATGGCAGTTCCTGGCCTTACTTTCACTGTCCTTTCCCTCTCCATGAACTATGAAGCATCACTAGGTACTGCAAAGCCAGGTCCAGGGCTGACCCAAGGCAGACATCACAGTGGGCAGGTACTATCACTGCTGTCTGTACACCCTGAAACTGCTGCTGGCATGGATGGTTTGTTATCTAGCATCCTCGTTCCTCTTAGTGTCCACCTACCTCTCCCCTACCCATCACTTGTAGGAACTCCATGAGACTTGTGCAAGCTCAGCCTCTGGATGCTTCAGTGGGAGCATCATTGTGCCACCCAACAGAGCCACAGCACTCCACTTCTGTCTATGTAGCCCACTTGCCTAAGTGTAAAAGAGATAGTAGAGTCTGATCCGGTGCCTTCCAAATTAAGGGCTGGGGGTTCAGGATATCCTCTGAATACCCCAGAGAATATCACAAGACCAAAGGCACTTCTCTCAGATGGAAACAGGCAGTTCAGGGTGCTACAGCCTACCCTCTGTTAAACCATATTAAGCCACTGGAAAAAAACCTAAACCAAGCAAACAAAAAACACAACAAAAATAAACCCAAACCAAAACCCAGGCTTGGCTCGGAAAACCTTTACAGGCCATTTACAGCAAGGCAGGCAGCTCAGTTATTTCAACAGTTTGCCTGCCCAGCCCTGCTAGAGCCGCTGGAGCTGGTGGTGGTGTACGATGCATAGCAAACAGTGTGAACAGAAGCATCGCTACTGGGGACAGGGTGGGGAAGTGATAGCAAAGAAATAGAGGTAGGCACTCTCATCATCTTGGCCTTGTGCCCTGGCACTCTCAGCGTCTGCACCACCTTCCATCCCCTTCTCCAGAGCTGGGGTAGCAATAGGAGTACACCTCCTCCCTTTGACAGCAAGTATTTTTATCAGGCCTGTCATAAACAGAAGATCATGACTTCACTGAAAATCACAAATCTATGCAAAGAGACAACTTTAGCTTAAACAGAACTGCAAAGGCTCGGGCTAGGAAGGAAAGCAGGGTCGTCTTCCTGCTGTAACCCTCAGCTCAATGCAGCTGATCATCAGCTTGACAACAGGATGCATGTTTTAGTTATAGAGTAACACCTACAATACCAGGTTATAGAATAGCTTCCACAGCTGCCTGGCTCAAGAATGCAACTGTCTGGAGAGAACATTTCTGCAGGATGACAGGCATGGTGGCTAAAACCAGTCTTAAACTGGGCACTGTGAGAGAATATACCACCACATCTGTGCAACTGCTGCTCGGTGCTGTTGTGTAGCAGCGCCCGGAGAAACAGAAAGCCAGGCACATACTTTAAATTGTTTAAAAGTATTACCAGTGCAGAGACAAACGTTACCAGCATTGTGTACTTGAAATACACTGAGCGTGGTGAGCATTGTTGAGTTATTTCAGTCAGTTTGGGCTCCCATCCAGTACTTTTTAAAAAAACCCCAAGAAACCCATAGCTGACGTGCAGCATGAGGGGACAGTCTCTGGCGAGGGACATCAATTTAACTGTCACACCGGCGCCTTGTAATGGCACGGTTTTAGAGCCTGGCTCACCGTGAGCAACCAGACACCGCTGCGAAGGAAGGCCCTTTCAGGGCTTTGTTGAAGAGCCCGCCGAGCCTGGAGGGCTAACAAGCAGCCAGCTGCAGCTGAAACAAGGTTAGCGAAACGGCTTGAAGTCCTTTTTTAGTCTTCTTGGCAAACTCAAAGGATCTGTTAATGGAAAAGATCCTTTCTGTAATTCTTTTTTTTCCTCCAGACTGAAGACACTTGCAAGAGACAGCTTTTTCACAAAGGAACCAGAACGGGGAAGAACAGGATGAACTCTGCCGTTTGGGATGTTAAGATGTTTAGACTGAGCTGAGCGTGCTGCTCAGGAGATGCCAGGCTTAAAAAGTGGGAAGGGCAACTTTACACAGACCTGTGAATGAGCACAGCAGTTTGTTAAAGCAAATACCCTTTCATCGGTATTCAGTAGCTAAGCCTGGGAGCTGCACCTCAGCTTTGTCTGTATTTACTGTGGCCTGGAACACCTGGCACCTTTTGAAAGGGTGGTTTGCTGTTCCTTGCTTTTACCAATTCAGGACGTTAGGAACAGATTGAAATTATCAGATGGCAGATGTCAAAAACAGGAGATACTTTCCCCTCCTCATAAAGGTGTTGTGTAAAGCTTCTCACTGCAGCAAACTCCAGAAGCCACAATTACATAGCTGATTAATAATAGGGCTGAGACAAAGTTAATGCAACCTAAATCAGTCAGCAGCTATTGCAGATCCAGAGCTGCAGGCTGCGTAGCTCTACTTTAAAAAAAAAAAAAAAAGAAAAAGTTTAAATAAAGTCCCCCAAACCAACAAACAGTAACTGTGAGATGACAGGAGGGCGTAAAGCACAGAAGAACTGCTGTCTATACATCCTCTTTCTCTGAGCATCACCCCGTTAGCCACTGCCCGGTCCCACACAGTGCCTGGTTCAGGAGACAAGTGGGGTGAGCAGAGTGTTGCAGGGGAAGGAGAACCCAGCTACATGGCTGAGAACTGTTACACACAGACACAAGCATCAACAGCCCCTGGGGTGACAATATCTGAGTGCTTATTTACGTCAACCTAAAAGCATTTTTGGTTTTAATGACATGTATTTAAGACAGAGTAAGGAAGAGTCTGTACAACTGCAGACTTACTGAAATACACAATTAATAGTGATTACGGCCCAAATTTTGCTAGACTTAATGCTATTCCTTCCTCCCACTCATACTTTCGTCTCAGTTCTGCCTTGAAATTCAGCCTGTCAATCAAATGCAGACATGTTTTACAGTCTAGATTACTTCCTGGCCTTCTGCCTTCAAACATTTGCATTCCATGAGCACCAGAAATTGTCCACATGGTACACATTTTACAGGTTTGAAGCACATCATTAGAGTCTGTATTTTCCCAACACCTCAGAAAATTATTTTACATCTTTTAGCCTATATACATATAATAACATCTGCTTTGTAAGTCTCTTTACTCGTATCTCTTTTGTATGCGAAGTAATTCAGAATAACCCAACTAATAAAAGCCCAATTCCACTGTAGAAGTAGGATTTTTAAAGGGAAACTATTCTCTGGCCACCTCACTGGCCTCCCCTTTTGGTGGCTGTTTGCTCTACTTCATTACCAAAAGTCCAGCTGCTCTAAATTTAAGCACCACTCAAGACATATGGCAACAAACAGCAAATGAGTTCCAGTGCACACTGGTGAGCCATGTCCTTCCTAGATACTCACACAGGCGCTCAGCCAAGTACTTCAGTACTTCTGTTATGATACAAGATTAGCTATTTCACAGTGAAGTCTTTGGGCTGGAATCTATAGAACTGAGCAAAACCCCTCAAAACTATCACAGAGATTACTGAGGGGTGAAAAATGCAATGCATTTAGTCTGGCGGGCAGTATCAGCTCAACAGATCCAGAGGTGGTCTCTCCATAGAGACCTGCATAGCACAAAGCATCAGCAATACAATCATCTTCTGCACTATGTTGCTTTGTCTTTGCCACCCCATCCCCCCGCCCCTCCCAATTCCCAACCCTGGTCTGGGATTGGTGAGCTGCTTCACACTTTTGATACCCAGCTGTCAGAAGATTAGCAGTGCCATTCATCTCCAAGCGTATGGAGGGCTTTCTGGTACTCCCAGAGCCAAGCTGCAGCACACACTCCTGCTGATCTCAGAAAGGTCAACACTTTTCTGATAGAAGGTTTGAGTATTTTACCAACATGTCAGACAGAAAGCAATTGCAAGCTGTTGGCTAAACTCCTAGATTGTATGGATGCTTTCAAGAGAATTCTGTCATGAAAAGTCCAGAAGGTCTGAGGGAAGCTGAAGGGAATTACCATTTAATAGTGACAGGCTGCCTGGAAGACTTCAGGATTGTGCCTTTGCTTGAAAGATGTTTTAGAACTTCAAGCCACAAAGCAGAGGTCATGCAGCACCACAGAACAACATCTTCTGGTGCACAGTGTCAACCTCACGGGGTACCTAGATCCTCCACGTGCATTTCAGGGGACCTACAAAGCTGCATCAGTACCCTACTCCACAACCTGCTGAGACAGCTCTGTAGCAGTATGTAGGGGGTCTCAAGCCAGCACGCACCTAGTGAGAGAGACCACCAGATTCAGTCTCCAAGCACTAAGTGGGGTCTCGCCCGAGCAGTGTAGAAGCTTATTCCTGCCCTCTCTTCCCATCCAAGTCAGAGAAAGTTTCCCAAAAAGGGACCAAGCCTTTTTTTTTTTTTAAACTAAATGCTTTTAATAGAAAACAAAATACAAAATAACTCTTTCCAGAAACCAGAAATATTTAATCTCTCCAAATGACAAACTAGAACGTGCTTTTTTCCGTGGATCCTTGTTGTAAATGCTGATGATCTATCTCCCAAAGTGTTCAGGAAACTGATATTGCAACATTTTGAGAAAAATCCAACACTGGCAGAGCTGCCTCTGTGTACACACAATAATTTAGTAATACTATTTTTCCCATGTCGCTTTGTGTGTGTGTCTCTCCCCGTCCCCCTCTTCCTAGACTGCCAACTTCCATTTACGGAAGTATTTCTGTGAGGTGCAGTGGTGGACTGACATGCCCTGTTTCCATTGGGAACCCAAACTTAGCCACCTCAGCTCTACTGTGCCCTCCTTCCAGACGAGGCGTGTCATTTATTACCCTTAAAACCACCGTGCTACCCCACTGTCCTCCCTTCCTCAAAACACAGTGCAACCTGATTCAGAAAGATTCCTAATTAATGGAACATAAATACATACATCACAGCTAGTACCAAGAACCAAACCCAAATGACAACGCAGAAATGGGCTCCAACTGAGGTCAGATCTCCATCCCCTTACTAAAAAGAAAAATGGTATTTTCTACTGAGCTAGTCCAGAATATTCCAGAAGTGCTATAGGGAACTGCAATATTTAGGACCACTATCACTGTAGAAAATACATAATGTTCTTTTAACATAAGGGCCTTAAAATGCTGGTCCTCTGCAATACCAGGAAAACAAAAGCAAAACAAAACAGAAAAACACTGGGCCAGTAGTTCTCCACACACTCAAGCCTCAGTTAGCAGTAGATAAAGATGTGCCCATCAATCAATGTAGGATATTTAAGTGCAGGTCAGCAGCTTATCTGGTTGGCGGTTTCACTTGTCTGGACCAGGCTTTCAGCTTCCCCAAGCTACTGGATTTCCTCCCCTTTTCCCCATCCCTACAAGTACAAAATTAGATAGAACGTATATATATTTTCATCACCCCTCCTTTTTTTCCCTCTTTCTGTTCAACTGCACAGGCCTTTTTGTGGGCAAGACATTTTAAAGCATTTGCAACACTCTGAACGTGCCTTTCAAGGGGGCAGAGGAAGAAAAGTGTTTCACAGTCAGTAATCTCAGCTTGCAATGGACTCTGGCATTCAATACACCCACCCACTTCCCTAAGAAAAAAAAAATAATTAATGTTCCTGATTTTCTTGTGCAATTCCAGTCACTAGAAGAAGATTACAGGCCATAAACTGTACGCTCAGTACATTATTCATTTGCCCGGTATATACACCAACCAGTTCACTGGAAGACCCATCTGCAGGGGCGTTGCAGTAAGTGTTCCGAATGTCCCAGACCCGGACCGAATTGTCCATCGACGCTGAAGCAATTAAACTACTGTCAGGGCTAAAAGTAAGGCTGGTTATGTTGTCCGTGTGTCCCCTCAGTTCTTTGTAAAGGGTTCCCGATGCCAAGTCCCACAGCTTCAGCCGCTGGTCTTCGCCTGCTGAGGCCAGGTACTTACCGTTGGGAGAGAAGGCGAGCGCCAGCACGGGGCCGCGGTGCCCGGTGAAAAGGCGCACCGAGTTGCCTTGCTGAGTGCTCCACAGGCGCACAGTTTTGTCCGTGGAGCCCGTCGCTAAATAGTTGGAGTTGGGGTGGAACTTGACGCAGTCTACGTCCGCCAAATGGCCCGCGTATATTCGCAGCGGGTATGTCCGATCGAACGACCAGAGCCTTGCGGTGCGATCGTGGGAACCACTGGCAAAGTACAAGCTGCAGGGACTGATATCCAGATCCCAGACGGGATAGGCATGTCCTTGGTACAGCACAGTGTTTGTAAAACTTCCGAGGTCCCAGTATCTGATGGACATGTCCTCAGAACAAGATAAGAGTCCCGAACTGTCTGAAAGGAACCTCGTGCTGTACACAGGTCCACAGTGTCCTCTCAGGATCTTCATTTCTGTGCCCGCGCTGTCGTCCTCGTCCTCCTGGTCAGGGAGGAGAAAAAGAAACAAAGGAAAACGTGTTTATCTGTTCAACAAATACAGGAACCACCATGAGGAAAGCAGGCAGGCGTCAGTACAGAAGCTATTTCAGACGTGGTCCACTTTGTGCAACTTAGACACAAACACTTCCAGCGCATTTGCTACATCTAAGTAGATGGGGAGGTAAGACTCTCTTTATACATAGGTTTTATCTTCATTTTTTGTAGCCTCCTGCTCAGTCCAGAAGGCACCTTAACCTGGGACTGCATACAAATAAGTATTTTAGACATTTTTCCACTTGCTAAAAAACATATGCTTATTCCCTATCCACTCAACTTTTGGCTGAGATGCTGAAACAGATCTTGCCATCTGCTCTTTCACTGCGGTCATTACTGGAAGTGAGTCTCACAGTAGAGAAAAAGAAACCCAGATGTCTTAAACAAAAGGCAGAGGATGGAAAGACAAAGCATATTTGTCAAGCTGTCTGATGGACATTCCTTCTTTACCTCACACGTGAGCAGAAACCCAGTAAGGCTGTAATATCTATTGCTCCACACAAGCTCCATCAGGATGCTTTCACATCCTCACCCTTCCAGAGCAGCCTTCAAGAACAGCAAATGTATGCAGTTTATTTAGGTCAAAGGATCTATTTTGGGGTAGGAGAAGATGAATAATCACACTAAAGGATGATACTGGAAACCTTTTTTTATCCAGTAATTTTTGAGTTCAAGTACCAAGGCAGATAGTGAACAAGTAAAGGCTTTCACCTTTAAAGACTGTTCAACGAACTGCAGAAAAATCTCCCAGCAAAAGGGAAGAGTCTCCAAAAAGTCTACTCAAGTGGCAGCCTATCTTAACAATCAACACTACAGACTGCACAATTTTCAACAGATCTCAACTCAAGAGTGTGTCCTTGCCTGACAGGCTGGGGTCTCACTGACAAAATGCAAAGGCAACCATAGCTCAGGGTGCACCTGTATAGTGGCTGAAGACCACCCTTCCTCAGGGCTGTCAAGCAGGCACTGTTCCTCAGTACTGAATCAGTAACACTCATCCACAGACAGTCTCTGCACATCAAATCCAGCCCTTCTGTTTGTGAACAGCCCCTTTAACTTTTATCATCGCAAACTGGCCCATTTCCTGCAGAAGGAGCACTTCCTGCCCTGAGAGGAAACCCAATTCCCCAGGGCTGGTGGACTGCGACCAGCAGAAGTCGGTGCTTCATGAGTGGCTCTCTCAGCAGACACGACACCTCCTGTCCCTCTGATCTCAGGACCCACACAGAGTTTTGCTTCAGACCTACCAATAGTCCCAAAAGTCCTACTCCTCCAGCAGTTTCAAATCTCACGGAAGACATGAGCAAACTTCGCGAGCTCGCTGCCTTTCTCCATCTCACCTGGGTGCTTAGAGGTAGACAGCAAACCATGTTTAGCAATGCTAATTCCCTTCAGAGCAGGCAGTGCCCATGGGAGTTTTATGATGTGGTTGGGAGACAACTTCATCTCTACTATGGAGGTGAAGCAGAAAGAAATTACAGGCTCTAGCCTGCAAAGCCCCATTCTTATTCAAATTGCTTTTTCGACCTCAGATAGAGCATTGCTTGCTGGAATCCACAGCATCTCTAGGCTACGTTACCACATTAAAGGAGGGAGGCTGATACCTGCAGCGTTTTATCCTATTTAATTATGGCCATAAGATTCCTGACAAGTTACCAGTGGGAGCCCATTCAGGTTACCTACACTGCACCACAGTTTTTCTAAATTCTGCCAGTCCAGGTACTTAATTTTATGCCTTCAAATTCATAGAAGGCTACTTGGGCTGCCGGCAAGCACCTACTCTTTTTCCTTATAAGCACCCACTCTTACTCTCTCGTATTACAGTAACGGCTTATTTGAAAATGCCTGCTGAAGGGTTCAAAACCACACTCCTGTAGGGTCACAGTAGCAGATCTTATCTTTGACTTCTCCTGTTTGACACCCACTTAGCATAACAACTGCACCCTGCTGCTACAGCTCATCCAAACCGGTACACCTCTAAAGCTTCTGAGTCACTACATTTCCCCGTTTCCTCCCTATCCCAGTTAGTCTGCTGCCCAGATGAACAAAGCAACTGGAAGGGCAGCCACTAAATTACTGCCTTGAAGAACCATGCTTCATTTCTTTGTCAGACCAAGCACACTCTTCCTTACGTCCTGCAGCTACTACCATGTGGGCGACCATTTACAGCAGCTACAGAAAGGTTGCAAACTGTGCTACAAGTCAGCAAGGAATTCCTCTTCAGAATATCTTTTTTCAGGAATCCAATTTCACATGCTGAATATGTTTCCTGGATTTAAGGTACCACCAGGTGCTATCCAGATACCCATTAGCTCCTTCTCAAGTGGTTGCTGCTGCAGGTTGGCATGAACCATTTCTATTTCCTTGGAATGGACAAGAAGTTAAGCTATACAAGCCTATTTTAATCAACAGCCTACACACAGACATGCTAAAAGCTACCTTTTATTATCTGCCCTATCCATTTTTGAAAATAGGATAGAACTGGAAAATCCAGCAACACTACTAAAATGAGCTTAAAAAAAAGAAGTCTTCAACCATGAACAGGATCCCAAACAAGTACAAAATTCCCCAAAATGACATCGTTAAGAAACCAAAACCAGCAAAAAATATTAGCATGTTTTATTACACAGGACACCTTCTAAATGACAGTCCTCTGGACAGACTGCCCAAGTCCTCAGCTGTTACTTAAATCAGTAACGGATTTTCTATGAGTGTCATCTGGACCCAGAAAAATTTACTGCTGATGCATTTAACCTTGTGAGCAGCAAACGTTACCTAGCTGACAGAAGTCATCTTGATCTTGCACCCAGTGTAAGCCTCAAGGGAATGAATGAGCCTCAAAAAGCAACAATAACCTAAAAAAAACCACACCAAAAACAACAAAGCAAAAAATCTCACCCTGTCTGCACTCCCCCCCCCCCCCCCCTTTTTTCTTCCCCTCTAACTAGTAACACCTTTCCCTGGGTGTTGTCATCTCTCAACCTGCAGTGCTCCTAAAATGTCAAAAAGGAAGATCTCTTACCTGCCTACAGCAGGGTTCTCCTAGCAGGGAAAGATGAGGGAGTAGATATGGCACTCTGCAGAACATTTCTTACTGCTCCTTCCACAATTTCCACCCATCCACCACCCACCAAGGTGTCAGCATCATCCCTGCTACCACTACCACTTTAAGGACCACTGCCACGTCAAAGCAGACTCTCAGAAGCAGAGCTGAATGGGGTCAAACCTTAGTCTACACAGAATTTAAAGGCTGTTCTCTAGTGGTTTGTAACACAGGTTTTATTTTCTGTTGTTAATTTATGCTCAGTGATGAGCATGGCAAAACTGCATCCATTTGCACAGCTGCAAATCTGCACTTTTACACTGGACCTCAAGTAAGGGAGACTATAAAGGGGCATTTGCAAGAAGCTACTATAAAGAAAAGCCTCTCCTGTTTCCAAGAAGCAAGACAACACTGCTATAATGTACTGGGGCATCACACTGAGCAGAATTCACTATAACTACACCTAGCAGACAACTTTGACCTTACTGGCAGAAAGGCTTTACATGGACTAGGAAAAAAACATTGTTCTCTATCCCTTTTGCCAAGTCTCAACCTCATTTTTATATATATGTATATATACACACACACACAGAGTTAAACCAAATAGTATTGTTCAGTGCCGCCCTAAACAAGATCCACTGCAACTACTGGCACTGTTTCAGACTTCTATATTTTCATAAACAGGAGAACCTATTTGCTTGCAGCAAATCAGAAACCAAGCTGAAGGCTGAATAGTAGTGCCTGAAATAATTAAAGACAGTATCCAAAGCTAATTGCATAATGCAGAAATCAACTAAAATACATTTAGAAGTCTTACAAAACCCAGCCAAGTTTAACAGCCTCTCAAGTTATTGTACAGAATAGCTCACTGAAGTAATGTCAAAGCACATGCAGAAGTTTTTGCTCTTTGTCAAAGTTTTTGTCAGGTTTTCACTGTGGATTGTTACTGATCAAACCGCAGCATCAGCCTGAAACTCAGCCCCTGTTCACACCGAGCTGTATCACTGACTGCAGCCACACTGGGTGGGCTTGCTTGCTCTGTTTTAGCATGTGTGGCTTCTGTTCCTGTGGCATTTAAGTGGGTGCTGGTCCATTCCCACCTGTGATCCCCTGAGTCCCTATGTATTTTCACTTACGGCTCCCAGACACTAGAATTCACTTCTAATCAACAGACCTGCATTTGTATTTGGGACACAAAGCCAGCAGTACGTTCAGGGTGGTGCCCTCCCTAACTCTGAACTCCTCATCAGGTTGCTATTTGTTTTCTTAGTGGTGAAGATTATTCAGGGCAGTGATGACTTTGATCTGTGCCTGTCTTTGACCAGTTATGGGTCTTCAACCTGTGTACAAACACTGCAGGATACACAAAATATTAAAGAGCCAACAAGAGCCATTTGTGCTCAATCCTCCACGGCTGTTTCATAACACACATACGATACGCACCTATGTGCTGATGTGCCAAAGAAAGCTAATAGGTGCTCCTGATAACCTGGCACTATCTCACTTGTCTATTGTCTGGAGCCAAAGGAGGCGATGTGCTGATTTACCAGATAAATTCTCCTCTGTTGCAGGTTATCAATGTTTGGTTTCCATGAAAGGCAATAGGCAGTCACATGCCCTATGAACTCCTGCAGCTTATCATGCAGACTGGGCTTGTCTGACTCACCTGCTCGCTCTGCGGAAAGGGTGAACCCGGGAAGCGTTCAACATGCCCCTGCGCTATCTCACCTGGATGCCTGCCTCTAGTCCTCAAGCTTACAAAGCAACCCATAACCACAAATCCTGGTCTACAGCAAGCTCTCTGGGCTTTTCCAAAAGCAGCAGAACCCTGCCACTAGGTATTTTGTGAGGAGAAAAAAAACACAGTGGAAGGATGTTTCTCCTGCTAAACGCTCAGTACAAGAACAAATGACTTTTTTACCCCTTCAAGAAGGGAACTATTAAACAAAAGGAAGAGTCACAAATTCTGATCTCTAACCAGATAAAAGGTGGTATGTGGGCAGCTGTGGCAAGAGGAGAGGAAGGGCGTGACCAGAAGGAAAAAAAAAGAAAAAGAGTAAACTAGAAGAGGCTATCTAGCTTGACATGTGAAGGCAGACACATCCCTGTCATCGTCTCTAGCACTCCAGAGCGGGAAGCCTCTAAAATTTCCATGCTGCAGATTATTTAGCGGAGGCATTTTGCATAATTTTTCCACACTAACTCTCTACCTCTAGTTAAGGTGATTCCTCAAATACAGTTTTGCATTTAGGCATTCCTGCCCATCCCCCCCCACAAGGCCTCAGGCCGGCCTCCTTTGACTCTTTCCTCACTTTGTTTTCCTCTTCCTGCACCTCTCCTATTCTTTCTACCGTTCTGACCAGTTGTTCTGAGTCAGCTTCCTTCTAGCTTTCATTCACCACAGTGTGTTTACTGCTTGCACCTCCTTGTTTATCTTCTCATCTACAAGAATGCTCTATGTTCCTCAGGGATGCAAGCCTTCTCTAGTCACTTGTCCTTTCTGTGCTGCCTGTGTACCATCAGCTATTCAAGGGCAGCTGGATGAGGGCGATCAGCACCTCAGACTAAGACTATGACTTGAGCCCAAACTCATTGTACCATAGTGCAGCATTTACAACCACTACAGGAAAGAACAAGGACGAGAACAAGCTATAAAATTTGTGCCTCGAGGCAGAGACATTGTGGAACAGCCTTGCAGTCCCCTAAGACATTACTAAATACTCCACAAGGCATGCCCAGAATAGCTCAGCAGAAAGGGTTTGGGGGGAAAAAACCCAAGTATCCAGACCTCCTCATCCAGGATGTCACAAGCCAGGCGGATGCGGGACACATCAACCAGGTGGGGCTCAGATTTTAACTTCCTGGAACGCAGGCTCCACAGCTTCACACATGAATTATCAAACCCAGCAGCGAGCAGCTTGCTGTTTGGCGAGATCTCTGCAGTGTTCAGCAACTGCTCCGTGTTATAGAAGGCATAGAAACAGATGGTGGTTAAGGAAGGGGGCCCGTCCTTGACACGTTTAATGCTGTCCTGCAGTAAATCCAGCGCCGCCTCGTTCTGCAGAATGGAAGCGGGCACGTCGCTGGGTTCCAGGCCGTTGCTCTCGTTGCGTGAGGAGCTCCCACCGGCGTAGAGCTGGTAGTCAGTCCTCTTGGCAGGCTGCACATCCAGGTGAATATGCAAGGTCAGGACTTTGCACAGGGCATTGTTGTTGTCACTTTGGAGGTAGCGGAGAAGGTAGTTGTAGCTGTCCTCTTGAAGGCGGATGACATACTTGTTATCCAGAAAAGCCCGGAGCTTCAAGTTCGACAGGATATCTTGAATAGTCATGGTAGTTTGCAACTGCTCAATGATATCCTTCTGGCTGGCATTCTGCAAGAACATGCCATGGAAGCGGCTGTAAAAACTGTCCACTGTGCTTTTGAGGCCATTCTGGACCATGTTCAGATGGAGGTAGACAAAGAGGGGATACAGAAGAGGCATCACTTCATGGCTGTGCTGAGAATCTGAATCTATATAAAAAAAAAACAGCAACAAACTTTGCATTATTTCACAATCCACTTTCTACCAGGAATAAAACAGGACAAGGACAATTACTGCAAAAAGCCTTGACACTGGCATCAGAGAGAAAGCAAGAGTAGACTTTTGTTGGTGCATCTAAGCGAAACTCTTCTGTCACCTAAAGGGGATACACAGTACCTACCACAGACCCAAGGAGAGATGTTTTCAAGTCAGTGCAGTGTGTTATCAGAACAAAACAGACATTTCAAACCTCCATTTTAAGTATGGGTCAGCTATTAAAATACAACCTCAAGCTACAGCTGAATTTCCCCCCATGCATTTAGGTAAGCCAGTTTATTGCAATAAACGAACTTTAAAATTTATTCATTATATTCAAAATAGTATTTAGCATATTTAAGTAAAAATTATTTACCTAGCTGCCATGGGTCTGAATTTTGGTGGCTTCCCCCCCCCCCTTCTCAGTTTCAGTAAAACTTGCACATGGTTCTTTGGATGGCACCAATTCTCTCCAGGTTCCAATATGTACAGCAATATGCTGTGCCCTTGTTTTATTTCTGTGCCTCCTCATGTCCACAACTCTCTGTCCCTCCCGCTCTCTGCCAAGGCAAATCCCAGCAGTAATTCCTAGTACACAGTGTAACACTCCCAATTAGGCTGTGCTGTACCTTGCAGAGACTGAATCTGTGCAACAGCTCCACCCCTGCTTTAACAGCTTCTTGGGGCTGTTTCCCTCCCACGTTCAGCTAGGAGCTGATGCACAAGCATACAGGGCCACAACAATGAGTTACCAGAGGATGAAATGGCTGTACTAGAACAAAATAGGCATTGCGGATCCTATTGCTAAACCTCAAACAACATTGCTGGTCTTCAAAACAAAGTGCTGCTTTTCCACTTCCTCCTGCCACTTGCTAAAGCAGATTCCCATCCGCACCCCCCCCCCCGCCCCACCCTTCTCCATTAGGATAATTTTCTTCTCCTGTTGAACACCTGTCCAGATGTTCTCTGGTCCATACTGTGCCCTCCTCACATTTCTATGAGTAACTACAGAATGTGTGTTTGGTCTGCAGCGTATACTTAAGCAGCAACAAGGGAGGTTCATGTTTGGTATCAGAAGAGGTTCTTTACTGAGAGGGTGGCTGGGCACTGGAACAGGCTCCCCAGGGAAGTGGTCACAGCACGGAGCTTGGCTGAGTTCAACTTTCTGGATGATGCGCTCAGTCCCATGCTCTGACTTGGCTGGCCCTGTGTGGAGCCAGGAGTTGGACCTGATGATCCTTATGGGTCCCTCTCGACTCAGGATATTCTGTGGTTCTGTGATATTTCCATACTGAAACTGGGCCAAAGCCAGCGAAACCAGTGGTTTGTATGTAGTAAAAGCACTAAGCAACCAGCAGCTGCTTTTTTCACTGCAGATGGTCTAGGTCAGAAATGCAACAACTCACTCTGCAGCAGGGGAAAAGGACAAAGTAAAGAGATGGGAAATTGGCAGAAAGAAATGAAGGAAGTGTTCTGCAGGAACATAGGAAGACAAGTTATGGGAGGTGGGGCTGTCTAGCCTGGAGAAGAACCGCTGTCTTAAGTACCACTGTGACATTATGGAGGAAAAGGAGCCAGCCTCTTCTCAGTGGTGCTCAGCAAACGGTCGACATGCAATCTGCCACAAGGGGAATCCTCATCACCAAATTGCTCAGCCCTGCAGCTGGGACCCAGGAGCACAGAGCAATCTCTGATTTTCAAAACCTGGCTGGACAGGGCCCTCAGCAACCTGATCAAACTCCAATCTTGCCCTGCTCTGGCAGCTGGTTGAACTAGAGACCTCTGGAGTAATTCCTAAATTATTCAGTGGCCCTTGTCCCCTGCCCACTCCTCCGTGCCCTGGTGGCAGGCATCACAGAAATGGCAGGTATCCCACCGTGCTGGCAAATTATTTGCAAGTTACTCCCTTGCAGGAACAAAGGAATTCATGCATTTAAGAAATCAAAACCAAGCAAGAGGGACAAAAAACCCAATTAAAACAGTTGACCCAAACACCAAAACCATACCTAGCACATCCCCCAAGTGATACTTAAGCCACTGAACAGAGCAATTTATTTCTCAAAAATCTATTCAACCGCAGGGATTTACCTCCAATACTGAAGTGCAATGGGGTTGGGCTGCTCTGGGTAGCAAAGCTTAGACTTCACTATTTTCTGTCTCCTCATTCATCCCTTCAACAACTACCAGGAATATTAATCCCGCTGTTATGCACACCAGGACCAAATCCCTACACTGGACAAATGTAGACATGCCCAAAGGCGAGAGGAGCAGCAACATCTCTTTCCTTGGTACTGTTCTCAAAATCCTATCTGCTTTCTTCTTTCTACATTTGTGACTCTCAGAAGATATAAGTACATTCCCAGGACTACCTTTTCAAGTGTAATTAAAAATATATATAAAAAAGAAAAATTGCTTGTCTTCTGCATCACACCACAGAATATTGGGGTTTTTCCTTTCTGTCATATACTTCTGGTCTTAAAGACAGTACAGGTAAATCTAAGGGAACAAATCCTCCCTTAAAAATTCAGACCACCATAAATATAAGCGAATTATGAATAAAATGAAAACCCCTAGACTAGGAGACAGCAGACAACTACATTTATTTCTAAGTTGACCTGCCTTTCACATAAAACACTCTTAATCTTCCTTCTTGTCCTGTACGTGTATGCTGTTGTCTGTAGGATCTACAAAGGCCGAATGCTTGAACAAGAAAGGGCAGTCAGGTATCTACAAAAGCCAAAGGTACTCAGCACTCAGACAATAACATGAAATAAATGTTTCTACCGGTAGTAACTGAAGCCTTCAAACTAGAAATCAAAGATTGTTAAGAGGCATGATTTTAAATTTTATTATTATATTGTTCCATACTCATTGAAATGACAGAAAAAAGAAATGAGCTACTATCCTCTTCCTTGCTTCCTGATAGTTACCTGTGAGAAAATTGCGTAATCGTCCAAATTGTACTTCATATTGCTGTGGCTCCGCCAGGCAGGGAGCTGCAGACACAACGTTGGCACAACCAGATTCAGATTGGACTGTGAAATAAAATAAGTAAAAGTTAAATAGGGATTTAAGGAGTTCTGCAGGTAGGTCTGGAAACAAAGCTTCTCATAAAGTCCAAGGTAACGCAGCACCCAGATAGTTCATCTTTCAAACGTCCAGGGACGACAGTTCGAAGCACCTAAACATGGCATTAACAACCTAGACAGGTTATGGATGAGATAGTATACTGGAAGCTTAAAAAAAATCCTTAAAAATCTTAGAAACCTTACAAATTTTTTAGGATTTCAAATACAACCTCAGGTTCACAAGAAATTCAGAGTAACACCACACTTAACAGTTAACATAGATCCCTTAAAGTTTTACTACCGTGCACTAGGAACAGATGATGAAAGCTATCTATAACCTCCTCAAACACGGTTTCTTTTTTGTGCAGGACCTACCACCCATCATGGACAGAAGGTCTGCAGTGATACTATCTTGGTCTCAAAGTACTTGTCCCGGGCATTATCATTGACTACAAATTATAATCGTTATTGTTTACTAGTCTTCCAGAAGTGGGGGTGAAAACCAACTGAATCTTTAAGCACTACTCTCTAAAATCAAAATGTGTTCTCCTCACTGAGGATTTTCGGTTAAAGGGCTGCTGATATTTGACCACAGACCCAGGGCAGGGTTATGGTCTCCTGAGATGGTGTTTAAACTGATTTTCAGAACCAGTATCCATTTTGGTAAAAGCAGTTTGGTAATTGTCTTCTGTGACTCAGAATCTGACAGGGGACTTTGTCTAAGTTTGCACACAACCTGAACATACCGTAAACACATACAAATACCCGTGATTAGAAGCAGCACAGGTTACAAAATTACAACATGCTATGTTTATTCATCTGCTCTTCTACAAAAAGCACAGAACAGCAACAAATTGAACTATTTTCTTTTTATAATTGTTTTTAAATTAATAACTATTCCCTTCCCATTTTTATTACTCTCATTTTCAACTACTCCAATTTCTCTTCAGTCCCCTCTTCCCCCTCTCCCTACTTTCCATCCTCTCTTTGCCTTCCTAATTGATTGCTTTTTGCTCCAGCACTTGGCTCACAGAGGCACAACTCTGACGGCCCTGGAAGTCTATGAACAACATCATCAAATTTTCACATGCTAAACATGCTTCTAATTAGAAAGATCAGCACACAGTGTACACGCAGCCTGTCTCTGTCTTCCCCTCTCTCCCCTCCCCCCTAGTAAGACACAAGTCCATCTTCCCAGAGCTTAGGGAAATGGAGGAGGTATGCTTACCAACTCAGTGGGGCAAGCTGAATTCAGCCTAAAAAACAGAGCTAGGCTGTGCTTATCATCCCCTCATGGGAAGAAGCAAATACAGATCCCAGCACCAATACCCCATCTGCGCTGCGCTCAGATCGGTTTTGAAATAAACAAATGCAACCTGTTGAAAGGTACAGATACACTGTGCTTTCCACAACTGGGCTGCTTAGGAAACTCAAAGCTGGTAAGAAACCCAGGCTCATGTCCTGGTATTACTTAACAGCTAAAGTAAACCTAAAACACAACCCTGCTATTCTGACTTATGCAAGGGTCAAGTCTCCACAGAGTTCCGGTGGCCTCACTGGAATGGGCATCACTTGTCATCTTGCTCATACCATGCAAGTACAACTTACTGTCCTTGGCTCTGTGAAGTGCTCCCTCCATGCCGCCTATTTAACTTCATTTGCATAAGCAACTTAACTCCAAAAACTAAGATTTACGTCACGCTTCAGAAAGAGGAACATCACCTTCAGCTACCTATCCTGGAGCTATCTGACTGGGGAATCATTTGCCCCACTTTTTCAGTTACAATGCTAGAGCTCATTCCCATCAAACAAATGGTATATGAACCCCACATACCAGACAGCTATAAAATTCAAATTCTAATTATTTTTTCTTCCCAAACCTGTACACCAACCAGAACATCCATTGGAAGCATCTGCTCCTTGACTTTGCTTCCAGTAACAGCAGCCAGCTATGTGACCTGACAGCAAATCCAAAGGGACTTGCCCCTAACTCAGGGACATGCACAGTACCCTCCTGCTCTCGTGTGTTAGCTATGAGCAGCACTGCTTCCAGCA
Source organism: Laterallus jamaicensis coturniculus (assembly GCA_022605575.1). Classification (NCBI taxonomy): domain Eukaryota; kingdom Metazoa; phylum Chordata; class Aves; order Gruiformes; family Rallidae; genus Laterallus; species Laterallus jamaicensis. Next base: position 48,884,836 of record JAKCOX010000001.1, read on the forward strand.
AACAAACACGGGGCTACTGTAAATGCTGTTTTACAGGAACTGGTTCCTCTTTGACACAAGTGAGATGATGAATAACTTCACAGTATTTCTGATATGCCTGTGTGCTGACAGAATACCATGGGCAATATTACAGGAAATTGGTCCCTAGTCACTCATTCTGTCCTCCAATATTCTAAACTTTCTACAGAAATACAGGATAGCCACGAGGAAGCAGTGCGCTGTATGCTACTGCAGATGCAATCAGACAGGGTGCTAGACAGGTATCTGAGCTCCCTTTCCCAGGAAAGGCTGGACCAGGTGATCATTCAAGGTCCTTTCCAACCTTGGCTCTTCTATGTTTCTGTAAAAACAGAGCTGTACAGATAGAGCAAGTATGTGAAGCAACGGAGAAGGGCCGAACTCAAGAGACTCTGGAAGACAAAGAAATGCTGAGATAAAGCTGAGAAACAAAACTATTTAAAAAAAAAAAAAGACAACAGTTTTCACAGAAAGAAATCACAGAGTTGAAGACAGAATTAAGCAACTCTCCCATTTATACAGGCTAGTTAAAAGTCAAACAAAAGAGCTGAACAGAAAAAGCAAGGTGAGTTTTGTTAGGGAACAAGCAAAAACATCTTCAGAAAAAAAAATTTGATGGCTTTCTCTGAAATAAAGCAATGCAGGCTTTAGAATCTGGTCAGTTTTTATGCAGTTTGCAAAAGCAAGATGAATGAGGAGAAAATATTTTCAGCTTCTGTTGTAAGAGTAAGTACTAGGTGGGTTTTACTTTTTCAACAGTCATTCATGGAACTGCAGCACACTCGGTGACACTTCACGTTGGACAAAAAGTAGTAAGCAGCTGCATACAGGAGAGCAGACCATTCTCAGTTCTAATGAACACTGGTGACTAAGGTCTGAATCACCAACCACAAAGCCCTTGCACTGGCAAGAGGATACAGGCTAATAAGAAGAAACTTAGTAATAACATTTGGTGGAAGATCAATAAAAAGACAAAACCCAATCCCACACTCTTTACTGAAAGAGTTTTATTTTCTGCGTGGTGCCATCTGTGAATACAAGGGCTTGTGATCCAACTGTCTCTCCTGCATCAGATACACTTGTGTCCTCCATGTACAGATTGGTCTCAACTTTGAATCCCATTTCAACCCACCTCCCCCTGAAAAATCTCTCAGAAACAATTCAGCATTTTACTTTGATTTCATTCCTTTCCCATCTCCCCCAGTATTACTTCAGAGAATTGTGACCAATCTCTCACAGTTACTCTGAATACAGCAAGGAAATGAAAACTACTAAGAAGCTGCAAGTCACTTCTAATAATGAAATATTACCCAATTTCCTTCAGGCGCCCCAGAGAGTTAGCCCAGACATTTACTCACAAGTAAATAGTTACATCTTTTGATTGTAACTATGGCAAAATACTCTAGAGGTAGAAAGACCTATTTTGGCAATCTATCTACCTACAAGCAGAGTTATACATCAACTAATGTTTTGTCAAATCAAGTTTTATCACAAGTAAACATGGTCTCTACAGCTCTTAACCTGGGATCCTGTCACAACCTAAAAAGTGTCATTAACAGAAAACATTTCCTCCTTTCGTTTTCACCCAAAGAACAGCCCAGTATTTATTACTTTTACAAGTAAGTGTTTTTATAGCCTCCATTGTTTGCATCCTTTCAATATCTGTATGTGCTCAAGCAGCAGTGAAGTTTGTTGCAATGAAAATAAAAATGAGGGTGCAGACTGCCAGAGGATTTGAAAAGCAGATAGCGTAACAGGATTCAGAAGCCTTTAAGAAAGGGGAGAAAGGGCATGCAGGGAAATAAACTGTCTCCTCTCCTGAATGGGTGGGGTTTTTTGGTTCAGTGGGTTTGTCTCCAAGTGACAGAACAGAGCTTTCATGGCTAGAAATCTGACTAGGCCAAAGAAAGAAGCGGCCTGCATCATCTCCATTTCACATGATATAGCTCTCCTGGAGCACGTACGTACAACAGGTTTTCCTGTTTCTACTTAATTCTTCACTGAGGTTCTTCTCACCTCCATCCCAAAGCACCAGACTTCATGTTCTTTGGGATATTACAGCATAAGCATTTTCCACTACCTTGACCTGGTATGACAACCTTCAGTTTTTCCCTGAGGATGAATCTCACCTCGTTACATGTTCATCCACATTTTTCATTCTTCAGAAGTTCAGAACTCACCCTGACTTCCCACTGGGAAAATTCTCTCTTTTGAAAGGAGAGCTGTCCACACATACAGACAAATTCACTGAGTTACCAATGTACATAGTCACACTTGTCATAACTCTGACAAGAAGCACGCACAGAAAATACAGTAAGATTACCTGTGAGATTGGCTGCCATCTCTTCAGCAGTCTGGCACAGCCTCAGCCCTTGTTTGAGGGGACCTTCCGAGTCCACATACTGACGGCGCTTGAGGTAGCAGGACACTGCCATCTGAATCTGCTCTGTGCGTACGCGTTTCATGACCTCAAAAGAAAAGAGGAGATGATGAGGCTCTTACTGCGTGGGTATATGCTTAGATCAACTACACCACAGCTGTATTAAAACTGATAGAAGACAAACAGCTCAGTGCTTTCATTGCTAAAGTCAAACAACTTCACTACTCAAGTATGAAACAAAACCTTCAGGGGTTAATAGACACTTTGACTCAGATCCCTGAAGATATTTTGCTGCCTAATTCTACGAATTTCACTAAGGAATCAAAACCACTATTGAGGATCCTAGACTAAAACTACAGTGGTGAGCTGAAGGATTTGTTTTTATTAAAAGTAACTCATAAGAGGGGAACGTTTCTCCTCCCCTTTTTCTGTCAGTGGGCATCCTTCAGTTATTTATCATTCCTCTGCTTCACCAACCAAGAAAACAATTCCAAAAAGAGACAAGGGAATGAGAAATTAATACACAAAGAATGAAACTTCAGAACCATAATGCTTTAAATAGCACACCTATCTGGGGAGTTCAAGAAGAAATAGTTTCTTGCCCGAACTTAAAGTTTAGAGCCAGAGTTCTATCTCTTTAGTCAGGTAAGACTCAAAAAAACCCACCAAACCAGCAGAAAACCCACAGGGAAACGAAAACAAAAAGAGTCTTCTGCTTTTTTCACCTGCCCTCATCTACCTGGACTTCCCTCCTACAAAATTTAAAAGAAAAAACCAACCAAACAAAAAAAAGGAAATTAAAAAAAAAAAGAAAAGAATCCTTTGAAGTTTCCTCTCTGTTCTGAAAGCCATCCTCACAACCACCACCTGGTAACATCTCAAAACCAAAAGGAGCCCAATGCTAGCTTTTAGCCTCTGGCTTGTAATAACCACACCTCAGCTAGATGAGTGCAATAGCTCCCTTGCTATTTGACTGGTCCCTGACTGCCACCAACTCTTCCCAATAGCCACTGATTTTACAGAGAAATTTAGATAACCTAAAAGGCTTTAAATAAAGCAAGAACCAAACAACAGTTTTATCTCACCAGAGTAACGGGCAAAGCCTGCCTCAAGATAGTCCTATTCCTTACAGCCCCACTAACAGTGACTTGGATTTGTTTTACATGCATTCGGGTGTGAGTAGCTACATCTGATGAAACCCACTTTCTCAGAGAGACAGAAAAGGATGACCCCCCCCCGCCTCCCAAAAGCATATTTCTAACAAAGTGACAGCTTTATAAATAGGATGATAAATGGGCCTTTTCTAATACTCATGCACACTTCAGTGCTTATCCCAGATGTCAGAACAATAATGGCTCTGTGAAGTCCCGAGCGGATGGGGCTGTAAGGTTTTAGCACAAGTTAAACGACTAGATGGAACTGCAGACACATGTGCGTTGGTGAACATGTTAAGAAGATTTCCATTTGTCCTCACAGGTGAAATAATTGCTGAGGGTGGGGAAGGGGCATCAACAATGTGGAGTTTTCAAAGCATTTCCAGATAGGCCTATTAAAGTCATGAGCTTCAACCACAATTTTTCCCATTCCAAAAGCAGATTTCCTTTTCAGCTTCCTTGCAATTTAAAAAAAAAAAAACAAAAAACCTTACACCACCTCAAATATAACAATTTTTCTGCTGCACAAAACTGTAAGAAAGGCAGTTTAATGCAATATATTAATGTTACCATTCTGCATTTCAGCTGGCAGCATGGACTCACATCCAAGTGACTTGCCCAGCGCTCCACCCTAAGACCTCTGCATCCAGCCAGTCTGTCATGAAGCTTAGGTTTGGGTGGCAACTTAGTTACATTTTAAGAGGCTCTAACAGATGCTTATTTCAGGTTTAGAAAACATTTTGGAGAGTCTGAGTGTAGATTGCTGCATTTAGCTTATAGTCCAAAAGAAACTCACTCCCAACAAGGCACGGAACAGATTCCACAAAATCCCTGACGCCGTTTAGGCAGTCAAAACTGTGGAAACCTGCCTTAGGTCTGTGGTTCGGCTGCAAAGAGAGAGCCTCTGGAAACACCACTGAACCATAGCTTTTTGCTGTAATTACACAGTCAGTTTTGTGCTAGGTTAGGTTTGGTGAGAAGACCCTTATTCATTATGGCACAGCACGCATGTACAGATAATTCCTCATAAACTCATAAGGGATTGGAGAAACTGGTATGTGGAAAACACAAAACCCCAAAGGTCCCTTTGAAGGGACAGGGGGAAACAAGAGACCAGCCACTGAGACCAGCCTTTTCAAGCTGCTGTGAACAAGCAAATGACCAGAGAAAATGGTAAACTTTAAACGATGAGCAAAAAGAAAAACCCCAGTAGCCTCAAATTTTAACCTCGGGATTGGATACTTTAGCAGAAATGTAGAGAAAGGCCTGGGAAAGGAGCAGTAGCTGGCAGCTGATTCAAATCTGAGCTTTTTCAGAGCTTTGGGGTAACAGAGAAGCCCCAGTTTCTCCAGCCAACAAGAGCAAGGTGTGGTTTGCAGCTGCTTTATGGAAATCAGATAGTATTTTGCTCTTCATGTACCTTGCACACTCCTCACAGTAGTCACAGTAGCGGTTGTTAAGGAGCAGTTATCTCAAGATCTCTTTCCCTACTCCCAGGTGACAGAACAGGAACCACCTCACAGGAAATGCATCTTCACCAACAAACACCCATGGGCATCAGACACACTACCACCCCTTCTTTCATTTCAGGTCTTCACCTCTTGGCTGACTTTGCCTTTATGTTACACCCTCAGCGATACAAAGATCAATGCCACAGGAGCAGGGAAGGTGTTCAGGGTGAAAGTGCACGGAAGCTCTCATGAACTGCAAAGCCCATGTTCCTACAAATATTCTTTACCAAGCCCTCAAAATTAGAGCCTGTCATAAAATGAACAGAAGAACGGCCCGTCTTGAACCGAGTTCAAGCCGAGCCAGTTCGCAACAGGTCAGTGATGCAGAATTTAAAGGCAAAATAAAAGGACAAGCCTGCCATTTTAATCTCCCATCGATTTTAAGGCTGTCTTCTCACTAAAGATAATCTCCAACACATGAAACAGACTGAATACACATAGTGTTCTCTGTCCAAGCCTGCAGAAAGCTTGAAACAATTGTTCGGAAGCCCCAGTCGCCTCGTTCTTCTCACAGAGCCAGAGAGAACAATAAATAGTAAGGCCATTAACTATTTTTACTGATAAGCAAAAATATGTAAGGGAAGAGTGAAGACACCAGGATTCTGCACAGCTACAATGCAGCATCTTCTGCGGTGTCACAAATTGGGGCACGAAGTAAAAAACCCAGGATATTAGGGTCACTTTTTTTGAGGAACCAAAACCCCATAAGAAATCCAGAGGAGAGGCCTATCAGGACTATACAAGTTCCTCTTTCCTAGAAAAGCTGGAAATTAGCAGCACACTAAGAACTGGGCTGAGGAAATTAATTTTCTGCCTATGCTTCAGCTCAGGTACAGGTTTCAGCAGATTTCACAGCTGTGAAACTTTGTACAGGCATATGAAAAAGAGCTTGAAAACTTGGTGTTGGAAACGCTGCTTTTTAAAGACTCTGCATTCCTTTCCTGATGCTGTGATGGCAGTCTCTTCCTTCCAATAGGCCAAGGAAAGCCCTGTGAGCATTACAGAAGAACTAAGGACAAGCAATCTTAAAAAAAAACCCTAAACACCTAACACCACCACCAAACCATTAAAACCACCCACAAAAGCACATTCTGAATGGTCTCTGAGAGCTGTGTCTCGGGCCTCAGCTGTGGCTAGAGAAATACCATCTTTTATCTCTTACAGGTGAAATTTTGAGGCTACTAACAACACCGAGTCACCTAATTTAATGTCGTGAAGTTAAGATTTAAAAAAGTTAGTAACGAACGAGGTAATGGTTAGCCAATACACAGGTAACAGCGATCCTAGAGCTGAGGGCCTTCACACACGCAGCAGCTGCAATTCAGGGGAAAAGGCAAGTGAACATGACAAGCTGACCCGAGACTCGGCATGCCAGTGCTGCAGAACAGGAAGAGCGCTGCAGGCAGCAAGAATGGCAGAGAAGGACTTGGCCTGAGACACACCGTTCGCACCAGGAGAGGCAGAGAGGAAACAGCCGGGATTTCAGAAGAGCCTGCATCCATTTGCATTGGACCAAGACATGGCTCACCGTCCACAGATCGAGCCTCGCCAATTCCACAGTTGGTTTTCTTCCCCCCACCCCCCCTCCCCCCGCGCTACCTGGGCAGGACACGCTCTACTCCTGCCCACGACACACCACCTTACGCCCCCAGCCCCCAAACCTTCCTCCTCCTACGGAGGAGCTGCCGGACCCAGCGCCGCTGGCCTTTGGGCCCCGCGAACAAGAAACCCCGGCCAACGCTTGGGAGCCCCTCGGAGCCCCACCGAACCTGGGCAGCGCTCGCAGGAGGGGAACCACAGGGCGCCCGCTGAAAACGAAAGCCTTCCCCTGCCAGGATGAGAAAGAGCGAAGAAATAAACGCAAGGAGCGAGGGAAAAGGGAAGAGGAGTAACGCCGCAAGCAGCAAGTGAAACCCACGCACTTTTCGAGGGAAAAGAGGATGTAACGAGAAAAGCCCACCCCACCTCCGCCGGCGCGGGGAAGGCGCTCGGCCCGGCCCTGCCCTCCCCAGAGGCTGCCCCCAAGGGCCGCTCCCGGTGCCCGAGGCCCCCACGGGGCCCGCCGGCCTCCCGGGAGCCGCCTGCCGGGCCAGGCTGGGCCTGCGGGCCTCCGCCACGAGGCGGCCCGGCGGGACGCCCGGGGCCCGCCCGCTGCCGCCACCGGCCGGCCGGCCGGCGCTGCTCCCCCCGCGCTCCCCCACCCCGTCCCCATGCGGGCCTCGGGCCGCAGCCCCGCGCCGGCCCCCGCTCCCCGCCACTCACTGAGCATCGCAGGCGGCGGCGGCTGCGGCGGCAGGAGGCAGGGGCCGGGGGGGCGCTGTCACTGCGCCCAGCGGCGCCAGGCGCAGCTGGCGGGCGCACCGCCGCTGCCGCCTCCCCTGAGTGCCGGTGGTGGTAACGCTGGCACGACCGGTGCTACCCAGGGACCGGCGGCTGCCGGCGGCGGCCGCTCCATGGCTGGCTGACACACGCCGCTGCGGGGGGGGGTGGGGTGGGGTGGGGTGGGGGCGGGAGAACCGGGCTGGGGCGGCCCCACGCGCAGGCGCCCTCCGGCCGCCAATGGGCGCGAGGTGCCTCCGCGCCGCCTCCCGCGCTCGGCGGTCGGCTGGCGCTGCCTGGCGGAGGCGGAGGCCGAGGGCGGCGGTGAGTGCCGGGGGAAGCGTGCGGCGTGGGTCCGGTGGCACGGTGAGGGCCGGGCGGTGCTGGGGAGCGACGTCCCTGCGAGGGACACGGGGGTGGTAGGAGCCCGGTGCGGGAGAAGTTGGCGCTGGGGGGGCCCGGGGAGCCAGGGCGTGTGGGGCCTGGTGTGCCCCGCTGCGGGGGCGGCGGGCGGGGGGCGGTTGGGCCCTGAGGGGTGGGTGCGCGGCCGCCGTCCCGCCAGACGCCTGCCTTCCCGTCAGAGTGCCTTCCCTGTGGCGTGCCTTCCAGCCGTGCCTCTGCGGGCCCGTGTGCCGTCCCCATGGCAGCCATCTACTCTGGGATTTACCTGAAGCTGAAGAGCGCCAGGACTTCGTGGGAGGACAGACTCAAACTCGCCCATTTCGCGTGGGTTTCTCACCAGTGCGTTCTGCCGAATAAGGAGCAAGTAAGTACTTCTCAGCGCTCCGACAGGGAGAAGGAGGAAAAAAATATCCCCAAAATTATTTGCACGGAGAATGAACTGATTCACAAAATGCAGTTCTAGTTGCTTAGGCTTTCGACCTGAGGTAGTGTCGCAGGTGTATCTCTGATGGGGAATTGTGGGAGGCTCCTGATTTCTCTGTAGTGATATGAAACGTTTTCTTCATATTTCAAGTGGCTTCAGCCGAAGGATCAGCATTAAGGCAGGAGGAGTGTTTCTTACAGAGAGGGTAGCGTGTGTGTGTGTGTGGTTTGTGATTGCCCGATAGATGAGAAGCCACTGTCTCCAGAGCTTTCACTAGCATTGTTTATTATATCCTGCATAAGGACACTGTAAAGTTGGTTGCTTTTGGTCATAGCAAAGAACAAGAACCTCAGGGTGGGAGAACTGTAGCCACACAGATGTTTCCTGGTGCTCTGATTTTATGCATGTGCAAAGAGTGTACCTGATTCATGATCTCCTTGGAAGATGCTTTGGAACTCACCCTGTCCCCTCCAGGCTTTTGTTTTGATCCTGTTTCCTGAAGATCTGCTCAACGTTTCCACAAACAAGGGGTGTCTTCCAGCATAGTAGTTTTGTGGGGTCTAGGGTTTGCACCATCTAAAGTCAGTGTTTTGAGTTCCTGCTATTTCAGTTACTTGGAATATTAAATCTAGCCATACACATTAATTTTGTTTTGAAGTCAATATTTTAAATTAGCAGGTTTCAGCCTTTCCAGTTTGTACACATCTAAATTCCTGGGCCTGAACTTCTAGGTAGTAAATTTAAACATACCAGGAGGAGATGGGAAAGAAATACTGTTGCCAGAAAGTGAAAACCATCTGATTCTTCAAGTTTTGATTTAAAAGACTACATTTGCTAATCAGTGTCGACTGTCAGAATTATACCCTGATGAAAGGGCCTGAGTGTGTTGACTACTGAAAGCCATCTCAGGTGGTACAGGGGAGCACAGGGCCAGCACTGGGTTTGGAATGAAAGCTCTTAGAAGTTTAGATCTTGGTTAAAATCCACAATGGTGGACTTCTCATTTAGAGTCTGTGAGATGCAGAGCAGTTCTCAAGGCATAAGTGCTGTAACTGTGATGAGTCACTACTTTTGTCTTGTTCCCATGTAGGGGTTAGTAAAGACTATTTCTTTTCCCTTTTGTTAACAGGTGTTGCTGGATTGGGTAAGCCATGCATTGGTTTCGTACTACAATAAGAAACCTGAACTGGAGGATGAAGTTGTTGAGAAACTCTGGGCATATCTAGATAACATTATCCATAGTAAAAGGCTGCAGAATCTCTTAAAGAGTGGGAAGACTATTGGCCTCAGTTTTTCAATCGCACAGGTAATTAAAACTGTGGATATTTTGTAAGATGCTCGATAACCCTGCTTATCTTCTACAGCACATGGCTCTTCCTCACAATGTATGGTGGTATGTGAAATAGGTTGTAATTAATTTGATGACGTTTAGGACCTCTGATAGAAATGTCTCAATTTCTGTTCTGTGATACAATCTGTATTTGTGCAGTGCCAAGGCTGAAAAATGGCAGAGCATTCTAATAACAACTTCAAAGTTAATCTTCCTCTCTGTCTTTAACTTCTGCAAACTTTCAGAGTGGACTGGTTTAAGTATTTCAATAGGTAAGTAAAGGCTCAGCGCCATAAGCTGCTCTTCTGTATTATTTTCGGCTTATATTGCCATTTTGCATGGAAGTCTTAGGGGGAGAGAGATTTTTCCCTCACTGTAGGGCTCATCAGTGTGTTTTGCTTGAGTACTTGTGGGGTGTGAGGTGCTGTTCAGCGGATCCTGCAGCTTCTTGGGAAGGCTCTGAACAGTGGTGGCACCAAAATCATTATTGATCTTAATCGTATCAGTAATTCAGCCTCAGCTGAAAGTGAATGAGGGAGACTTCAGTTACAGTTCAGGGCCGAACCAGGAATTGTAACTTCTTATTTACCTTCCTGGTTACAGAAATAGTAGTTTTGGATGGCTGCAGAGGCAGTCAAAATGGCTGGGAAAATAACCCTTTTAAACCAAGGACAGATGTGGCAGTGGGTGTGGTGGAAAGAACTGAAGGATCTGTTCTAGTCCAGTGGGGCATGAGCTGAGGCTGTCCATTACCACGTGTAAGGAGACAGGTGAGATTTTTAAACTCTGGAATAGCAGCAGATTTACAAATTGTTACTGAATTTATTTTCTGACAAGATTATCTGGAGGTGAGAAAAGGAAGCAAATTAAAAGGGCACCAAGTGAGAAAACCCTAGGGAAAATCAATACCAAGTTGGAGAAGAGAAAGAAAAATACAAATTCAGGTGAACGTTGATTCTTTAGAACTCTGTGTCCATCAAACAGGAGAGAGAACAGTCCTTCATGTTCCAAGTACCAGCACAGGAAACTGTCTCTTTTTAAAATAGGAAGATGGGGTTTTTTGGGGGGAGTGGTGGGGTGGTGTTTGTGGGTTTGTTTGTTCTGGTTTGGATTTCTTTGTTTGGAATATAGTTCTGTGGACCTTGCAAGAAAGGAGGAAATTTACCCCTCCTCCCTTTCTGCAGTATCAACTGTTAGGATCAAGTATAGGTTAGTCTTATGCTGTTGCCAGTAGCATACATGCTGAAGGAGGGCTTCCTGACTCAACACAAACAAATGCAGAGGCTGTTCTGGCCAGAAGAGCTTCTCGTTAGAGACCCACATTTTGAGAGGCCCAGCAGCAGCTGTTGATAGGTCCCCATTGCTTCTTTCTTGCAGCTGGAGCTCACAGAAGTCGGTGTTGGTTTGTTATGATCAACTTTATCTTTGTGTGCAAAATTGACTGTTGGTTTGTGCTTTGTGTTTTCAATCTTCAGGTCATAAATGAAAGATTATCAGAGGCCTGTTCTCAAAACACACAGCAAAACGTTGGCACGGTGCTGAGTTGCTCCAGTGGCATTCTTTCTACTCCTTCACTCTCCATCATTTACACAGCAAAGTGTGAGCTCTTGGTTGATCTCCTCAGCAAGCTGTCCAAGCTGGCATGTCAGCAGCTGGCTTCTGATGACACTGTGTGCTCCCAGGTATTCAGTGTCCTCCAGCTTACCTTTGCTCAGTACCTCCTGATCCAGAGGCAGCAAACCAACCCAAATCGTGTGTTTGGGCAAGTGACAAGTCACTTGCTCCAGCCATGTCTGCTCCTGAGGCACTTGCTGACTGTGAGGAGCTGGGCACAAACAGATGACAACCACGTGCGCCAGCACCTGAGCAGGGAAATCCGAAACCAAGTAGAAACTTTGCTGCAGGCTGGGTTATTCCAGCCTGAGCTGTTCTCCTCCTATAAAGAAGAGCTGCTGCCAGAACAGGAGAAGAAGAAAGGAGCCTTGAAAAGTCTTCTGCTGCCAGTCAACACAATACAGACCAAGCTGGGCAGTGACTTTTGTGAACCTGCCCTCCATGGAGCTGTTGTGGCTGGTTCCGTGTCCCTGCTATATAAGCTCTTCCTGGACTCGTACTGCAAGGCAGAAAACCACCTTGTGTGTTTCCACATGCTCAGCAGGCTCTTTGGCTGTCTCAGGCTCTCTGGCCTGCAGCAGGGTGAGGGGGGGGATACGCTCTCCCCCGCAGACTGGAGCGCGGAGCTGCTTGCTTTGGAACAGCTTCTGAACTCGGTGCTCAGCAGCGATCTCTATAATGTCGCCAGTGACCGTATCCGGCACAAGGAGATACAGTTTGGGTTTTACCGCAAGCTAGCACAGATGCTGATGAGTCACTCCCAAGCTTCCATCCCTGCTTGGTTCAGGTGTCTCAAACTCTTGATGTCGTTAAACCACCTTATAGTAGAGCCAGACTTGGATGACTTGGTGTCCTCGGCTTGGATTGATGCCAAGGTCTCGGACCGTACCAAGAAGCCCCAGGAGGCTCTCATCAACACCATGTTTCAGACTTACTCCAAGCTGCGGCAGTTCCCACGGCTCTTTGAGGAGGTGCTGACAGTCATTTGCTGGCCAGCTGCTGATGAACTGAGGCAACCTGTCTTCTCTGGTGGCCTGATAGTAAAGCTTCGTGAGTGCCTCCTTGAACTGCCACCCAACCAGATTCTGGACATTTTGTGTCGCTTTGTGGAGAAATGCCAGACCCTTATCATTCCTGCTGTTGCAGGGTCAGCTGACATGGCCTTGAAGCTGCTGTCAGTGAGCTCGGTGCTGCATGCTTTTCTGTTCAACATGAGAAGTCTAGATGATGTTACTCCGTCCTCTGTGGTCCTGCGCACTCAGAATCTGTTGGCAAATATGCAGAAAGGAATAATTCAGCCACTGATGGAGCTGCTCCAGGCTCCTAGAAGAGAGGAAGAGAAGTCAGACCTTTGGCTAAGAAAGGCTAGTGACTCTGCTCTCCTCCTAGTTTACACATGGGTTGAGGTAGACACTTTGTTTGATGTTAGCTGCAGTAAATACGTGTCCCCAGCAGCTGAAATTGCTGGTGCCCTTACTGCATCTGCTGCAAGACACAGGGGCATTTCAGCTTTCCTCCCTGGTGTGGGGGAGCAGTGCTGGGAGAGAGTCACAGGACTTGCGAATAGCTTTGCCTCCACCAGCAAGTATTGCTTGGAGCAGCTCATGCTTCAGAAAATGAAGATGATCTTAATGCAGACGGAAGCTGACCTACAGGCCTTGCAGCATGCTGCAGCTTTCATCCTGGAGTCTGGGAGATCTAGCATGAGCAGGGGAGAATCTGAACCATGGGATGGAGATATCAGCACAATAAGTGATCTCACCTACCCCACTGCCCACTGGCACCTCGTCATCTCCAACCTGACTATCCTCTTGCCGTACATTTCCCGGAAAGATGTAGAGTACATTGGAAATGTGCTTCTAGAGACAATGGTATTGGCCAAAGCTCAGGAAGCTGACGCAGAACTGCAGCCTTCCATCAGCATTGGAAAGATATCTCTTGGTTTCATACATAGCTCCTTTCTACCAGAAATGAAGGTCCTGCATTGTGCTTTTCTGACCAGCCTTATTCATCAGTTTGCTGCGGTGCTGCCCTCTGCTGCCAGGGATTCAGTAGATCTGCCACTTCAGCAGCTGTCCGTGGGTAATATCCCTTGGCATGAAGAAGTCCTGGCTCCTTGCAGACCTGCTGACCCGTTGGAAGCACCATCAGAAAACAAGCTGCTGAAGGCTGAGCTCAGCTTGTCTTGGAAAACACTGGAAAGAGTTGCCCAGTGTACGGTATTGTTAGCAAAAAATGGCTGCCCTGTCACCCTGAAAGAAAGTCAGCTGGAAAGCTGCTTGGGTTTGCTAGAAATTGCTTCTCTTCTGAAACTAGATAGTCTTCTTCCCTCTGACTGTACCCGGTGTTACCTGGTGCTGCTGTCCCTGCTAGCCAATACCAGGGCTAGTGGCTCTTGCAGCAAGCTGTTGCTGCTGAAGTTTTTAACTACCTGCTTCCACCTCCTGAGGTGCCTCCAAGCTGGCAGGAATGCCAACTGTGTTTTTAAGGTTTTTCATGCCAGCGATGTTCTTGAGGCTGTCATGATCTCCCAGCTCACAGCTAGCAAATTCTTCACCAGTGTGTTGACTGCTCCTGTTTGGACACAGTATCTCCAGGAAGTCCAAGCCTTTTTGGAAAACTTTCTTCAGATGATTATTGAAAGAAGACAAAGTTTGAGGCTCAATTTGGAGAAGTTCATGTCTTTCCTGGTGAGCTGCGAGCCAGGTGTTGGTACAGCCAAAAACAAAAACTGGAATCCTGCAGCTGGCCAGGTCCTGCTAATGGCATTCACCACGCTCTGCCAGGTAGTCACACATTACCTGCAGCAGCTGCCAGAAAAGAAGCAACAGTCTGTGGATGTGCTGTCCGCTCTCTTGGAGCCAGTGGTTCTGCAGATGGTCACAACTGTTGAACGTGGTCTTCAGAGTAACACCCCAAACCAGCCTTTGCCTGTAGCATTCATACCATCTGTCACTACGCTTCTCAAAGCAGATCTGAGCCACGCTGTCAAGAAGGGCTGGCAGAAGGACCCCGCTGCATTTTTGGAGCAACCCCGCATTAAACTGTACCAGAAGTTCTACTCTCAGATAATGAGAGAGCTGCCCTGCGCAGGAGGTAACCTGCAGTTCCTGCAGCCTGCCTTGCAGTTCCTGACCACCTTCTGCTCAGTGCCAGAGCTGTATCCTGGAAAAGAAACCGCAGTCATGGTGTTTTTTGGTATAAAAAAGCTGCTCACTGGTATGAAAACTCCCTTTCTCTGGTTCCTTTGCTAATTCTGCAGTGCAAAATGGCGAGTTAAAAGCCATTTAGCAAAGCATACAGGTTTTTTTCAAGACCCTGTAGCTGCTTATGTTCAAGCAGTAGGCTGTCCTTTTGTAAATGCGTAACAGGAAAGTTTTCAAGGAAGCAGTGTTGTGGTACCTGGACCACAACTGCCATCTAATTTGGCAATGATCTTCTGAGAGATGTGAACATCTTAATAGAGTTGGAGTCCTCAGTTACTTGTCCTTGTAGAGCATTTTGGCAGTAGCTGCAATATGGTAATACAGCCCTGGATACAGGGCTGGAGGTGCAGTGTCCTACTCATGTAGTTGGTATAGAAAGCACCAGGTCAGATCTGATACATCGTATCTGAGGATCTCGGGAGTGTTTTGCTGTAAGGTCCTCTATTTTGGTGTCTGATAAGCAAGTGATAAAACAATGAACATAACCTAACTGTAAGGATGCTGAGCACCTGTAATTCTGATAAAGTCTGTGGGAGCTAGGCAGATCAGTCCCTTTAGCCATACCAAATAAAGACCCAAGGCTAGAAACAACATGAAAAACGTCTTACTGCCAACTGTGTGACCTAATGGCTCCTTTATATTCTTTCATCCAGGAAGTTCAGGAGATGAACTAAACATGGCATAGATGTAACTCTACTGTTTGGCTCCTCTGGACGGTTTCAATTTGTCAGATTCATTGCTAGCATGCTCTAGTGCAGTGGTCTCCAAACATTTTTGATTGTGCACACCTATCAGTAAAAAAAAAATTAATTAAAATTGAGCATGCAGCCTCTGCATATGTTTGATTGTAAACTAAAGTGGTATATGCTACTCTACTAGTACACTATGTACAGTACAAAGTCTACACAAAAAAAAACATTGAATAAGCATGAGATAAAGATAAAACAAGCTCTGTTTTTACATATTATTTATTGTAGATACTTGATAATTTCTGCACCCCAGTGGATTGTCTTGTGCGCACCTTGGGCTGTGCCCACCCTGCTTTAGAGGTTACTGCTCAAGTGTACTGCAGTTATGATCTCAGTGTTTATGTTGGCATTAGGTGGCTAAGAACAGAGCACCCTGGAAAATCTGATCTTGAATTTGCACAGTTGAGCTTGAGCTAGAATTTACACGTAGGTATAGGCTTGGTCTGTCTCTTCCCTGGCCCGTGTTTTGATCCTTCAGCGTTGCGGGTATGGTAAGGGCACTGAGAGCAAGGATTTCACACTTGAAGTAGGGACCATGAGGATATGTCAATTACTGCTGCAGTTTTTCTGCTGATTTCTCTCTCATCCTGTGCTTCACTTTACTTGTCTAAGATTGGTAAAGTGCTTTAGCCTGAAGACATAATTAATCACTGTAAAAAGCTATTAGAATTTCTGACAAATAAGTGAAGTATTCAATAAGATGAAATACAGATTCCTGTTTAAGACGACTTTTGGTATTACCTCAGATCCTGCAGATAAATTGTGGAGCTAAGAAACAGGTCTTCACAATCAGGTAAGATACAGGCTAGTCCAGGGTCGTCTGCATAATAATAATAAAGTGGGGAGTGTGACATACGATCAGCAGAGAACTGAACTTTAGCAGCTTAATGCGTTTGTGAATTGTGAAGGCTCCCTGTCCAGCATTTGCAGTAAAGCCCTGGGCCTTGTTTAGCCCACTCCCTTGGCTCGTGCACACAATTTGTTGTAGTATTTCCACACTCCTGAAGGCTGTTTATTGATATGACAACTGCTTTGTGAACCCTAGGGTAGAAAATACTTGAGAACAGGAATTCATTGCATTAGTGGGGAGGGAGATAAAGGGGAAGTGTGGGGCCCTTTTTGTGTTTTAGTGTTAAAAAGGTACCCTTAGAACTGTTTTAAGGTTTGATTTGCCCTGTTCTTACTTGTGGAAGTACCCTTTCTTGGGAACTGATTAAGGCATGCTTGTGTCTCTTGACTATGCAGGTCCTGCGGTCACAACCCAGGTGATCCAAAGCATCGAGAAGGAGCTGACAGAGGTGCTTGTCCAGCTGCTGGGAAACTGCTGTGCCGAGGAGTTTTATGCCATAATGAGGCTGGTACTGCAGGGACTTGAAATGAGGAATGTTTGGCAACAGAAGGATAGAGTAAGGCATTAGCTTAGTTTATGGTCAACTTCTTTCTTCTGTTTTCTGTAACTTGAAAAATTTTTGTTGGCTTCTGGGGTTGGACCCGATGATCTCTTGAGGTCCCTTCCAACCCCTACAATTCCATGATTCTATGATCTGACAAATATTTTTTCCATCTTCCTGCTTAGTGTTCAGTGGTCAAGTCAAATTGATTGACATGGTTAAGGCCTTGGTGGCTGAGATATGTTCTGGATATAAATTGAGATCATGGAAACCTACTGGAAAAACCTTCTCTCCAGTTTAAGGACTCAGCATTCTTAATTCCCCGTATTGTCAACAGAAATCACACAGCTGGGATGTGCTGAGATTTTTTTTTCCTACTTGCTGAGCTCTTACACATCAGATACTACTAGTCAGTGAGTGTGTTTAAGCACTGTTGGTCTGTGGCTCTTCTCTACAGGGTTAAAGGCATTGTCAGAAATGCTGACATTTTTAAGTAAAACTGAAACTTCACCTGTGCTTTTGCTTTAATGACTGTGAAGCCTATAATGACTTTTATTCTAATAACCAGACACCATGCGGTAGCTTTTTTAATACTGTGCCTTTCTCCAGTGCAGTTAAGCAGCAGTGGTGACATATGGAATGTTTTTGGCAAAACAACCCTGTAGCTGAGAATGCAAATTGGGTTAAACTTGGGGGTTTATTTGTCTCTTTCTTATTTGTCAGAAGTAGGCAAGGATGTGCTGCATCAATTCTTGATATGTGTTTTTGAAAGTGTATCTGGAATTCCTCTACGAAACATATAAATTCCTGCTGCCTGAGTACAGCTTGTAGTAAGTTTCTTTTATCAGTCTGTCATAACAGCCAGCAAGTAAAAACCCTGCTGCAAATGCAGCATTCTTAGCGTGCAGTGTAGTAGTGTCCTGTATTCCCTTTACTTCCCTCTGTTATCCAGTGGCAGTTGAGGAAGGCTTTCCTTTCTTAAAAATCAGGTGAGCCTTTCTGATTCTAAAATCGGCGTGGCTTGCGGTACGTTGGAGCCGGCGCTGCTGCTCAGCGTACTGAGTTTTGTTGAGCTGCTGCTTACTTCACAGTTTCCAGAGAGAACCTGTTGATGGGGGAGCTTTCATGTGTCAAGGCTCCAGCAAGGTTTAAAACTGCTGCTGCCCTTGGAAGAGCTCTTCTGTACTTGAAAGGAGCCAGTGCATCTTGTACCCCTGAGTGATCATCAATCTGTTTTCTGCAGGAAGTACTGTCAGCTGTTACGCTAACCAAATTGTTGCTCGGCTGCCCATTAAGTGGAGACAAAGAGAAAGCTTTCTGGTTTGCCAGCCCGCAGATAATCACAGCTTTAGCTGTAAGTATCTCTTTATTATAACTTCATTACCTATCCCTTTTATTAGCTGGTGTCTGTAATGGTTCTATCTAACATGCACAGGGGCATACACAAACAAAAAGTTGTGGATACTACACAAATCCTTACCAGACTCACCTTGCATTTTTGTCTAGAACCTTTCTCTCCTCCTTCCTCAAACAAATTTCCTCCTGCGAGTGCAGTGTGTATAGGTCATCCATTTCTTATTATCAGTAATGTTCTGGGACTATACCATCTAATCTGGAGCTTGGGAGAAACTTGTTAGGCTGCTGAGGACAGAGCCTGAATCTCCTCTCCTTCCTCCAGTTCAAAGGAGAAGGTGACTGTTGGCCACGTGTTGTAGCAGAAGCCAACAGCAGCAACACAAAAAGAGAAGTACTCATATTAAAAAAAAATAAAATGAATCACTGGATTATGAATGGGAAACTTAACAGAAAGTAGCCAAACCCAGGTTTCCTGGGGTTCATCTGTGCAGCATACAAACCTAGTGGTGTAGGTTTGTCTTCTCTCGTGATGATGGTGTCTCTAGACTGCTTGCTTGGAATGCATCATACGCAGCCTTGCCCAGGGTGCAGTTGCACAGAAATGGCTAAAGTGCAGGAGTTTCCCTGCCAGTTCAGCTTGTACCAGTCTGGTTCCATTGACTCAGGTCAGAGCTTTGTGGTTCCTTGATGTGTGAATGCTAGTGATAGGTGGCTAATGCGCTCCTCCTTAACAGTTTTCTGTCATCTTGTAGATGCAAACCAAAGAGGCCTGTCAGGACCAGTCACTGATTTCCAGCATAGTCGTACCGATTCTAGAGGCTGTAGCAGCTCTGCTAAGGCATGGAGAAGGGGTTCTCTTGAACCCACACCATGTGGCGCTGGCATTCAGCATTCTACTGACGGTCCCTCTGGATCATCTGAAGACAGAAGACTATCGTGGTGTCTTCCTGGGAGTCCATGAAGTGCTCTTCTCTATTGTGCAGTGCCATCCAAAGGTGAGGGAGTGGGAGGGGGGGAAAAGTGTAGAAAGAACTTACACAGAGACCAGTGATGATAATGACTATTTTCTTTTAATAGTGGCTTTGAAATTTTATGTCCTGGTAGTGTGAAAGTGCTTTGTACTGCTTGTCATTTAGAAGGTTGGGAATCTCAAAATCACAGCATTTCAATTGTTCTCCTGCTTTATGCATGCACTGTTGGTCTTTAGCAGCAGATTGCTTGTCAACATCTGATGCTAGATCAAAATAAAACTTTCACTTTTTTATGATTGATTTGTAGAAGCACACATGGCTCAGGCTGTAGGATCTCATTCTCACTGGAGATCAAGATTATGCAGTTCTTTGAAAACAGGGCTTAGGCATGTTAGAAGTTGGAGTGACCTTCAAGCATTGTACTGTCCTGATGTTCTTGTCAGCCTTCTGGCATGGGAAAATGGAGAAATGCCATGACATCCGCAGGGTTGGAGACACTCGTACTTGGAATATGTAGGCAGAGGTGGAATAAAAAAGGAAAGGGGCCTAATGCGTTTGCATTAGGACTGAGAGTGAAGAAAGCTAAAGATGGGGAAATAGCAAATTCTGAAAGCAAGGCAGGACACATTGCTAAACACCCTTACAAAACCCCTGTGGTAAAAATCTGCCCTTCCAGGCTGTTTTCACACAGTGATCTGTAGTGTTACTGGACCATGCGTTCTGTGTATCTGTCTGGCTACAGAGCTTCTCTCCCAGCAAGAGAAAAATCCCTGGGCATTAGGGTACTAAGTCAAGTGCTGCTTGGGAGAGACTGAGTAATGCAATGTCATGTGAATGTGGCCAGCACATTCCCATGAGCAGGGGTTCTCAAGTGGGGATACTGTGTGGGTGCGGAATGGAAAGAGAGTCTCTGCTCCTGGCAGCTGTAGGAGCTGCATGGTTTATGTCACAGGAATCGATTTCACCCAAACTATAGGGTGGTGCACCTCTGCCCTCTCCGCTCTCTTCACTGCATAATCTCAGGAGGTTTTGTTTCATCTCTTTGCAGGTGCTGTTGAAAGCAGCCCCGTCTTTTCTGAACAGTTTCCACCGTCTGGTTGTTTCTGTCATGCACGAAGGACGTCAGAAAGGAGACAGAGGTACCAAGTCTTTTCTGCTTTGCACAGTGTGTATCCAGTGTCATTTTGTATGCTCTAGAAGAGGAGAAGCAGAACAGGGCAGCCTGACACCAGAAGCAAAACCCTCAAAACCTAGCTATGGCATCGAAACTGTTAGCCCTACCTGTCTTTTATGTAAAATAGAGGATGAGCTTTGTAGTATTGTGGGTTTAGGAAGGTAACAGGCTCCTGTGGGGCTGCATCTGGACAGCACTGCTGTAGGTGAGTAGGGTCTTCTTCACTGACTGGCTGGCAAGTAGACAGGAACCAGTAGGGCTGGCTGTGCCCAATTTCTGCTCTTCCTGTCAACCTCTATGCATGAAAGCACGGTGAAGTCTGTGATACATGCTAATATGCCTGAGTTATAGCCCCAGATAATAGATCCTACTACTTGAAGTTTCTTGGGACTGGGACTGTTCACTACAGACCTGAATTTGTCACCATTCTGTGCTAAGCATCAAGCCAGAACATTGCACGTATCTGAAGCATCAGTTGGGATTATATGATATATCTGTATGGTCAAGGCTTTGGAATAGGTGTAGTTAAATACATCAAAATGAAGAAGAAGAAGAAAAAAAAAAAAGACATTACTGGAAGTTGTTAAAGAATTTGCATTGTCAAAGAAGCAGCCAAGTCAGAGATGTTCAGAGTGATTAAGGTAATCCACCTGTACTTCATGCTGCTCAGGACACAAGTACCCTGTCATTAATAGTAGTGTCTTTTTGAGACAAGTTGACTTCACAGCCTGCAACTACTCGTATCCCAACTTTGCACCGATGTCCTACAGCCTACCATGTTCAGATTTATCTCAGCTGGTAATGTTGCCCACAACTGCAGGCACAGATAAGTGCATGTATGCATTGTGGAAGAATATACTAACAAAGGGTCAGTGATAGAGGAAAAGGCACATTAAACTGGTGCCAAACTTGAGAATTTGCTACCTTCTGTAATCCATTTATGTAAGGCAAGGGTCAGAGGAAACTTATGGGTACATGGTGTCCTAAAGTTTAAAAACACGCTGTTTATCTTTGCAGGGCTGTTTTATTTTTGTAACAGGTAACATGAAGGTAATGTCTAGATTTCCTTTCTCTGTTTTTTGTACTAGTTCTCTTCATTCATTGCCTACTGAAAGAGTAAATTCTTAAGTCAACCCTGCAGTCTCACTTTAAATATCTCTAGTGCTCCTGCCCCTGTATTCCATGTTATAAATCTCACCAGAAAGCTTTCTTACTATGCTGTTTCTAAGAGGTGACTTCTGATTTTCTGCAGGTAGAGAATGTAATTTTCCAATCTCCTTGTTCTCTCCTTCATAGTGCTAGTTGGGAGTGAATCATGGAAGGGACC
The DNA here is from genome assembly GCA_022605575.1 of Laterallus jamaicensis coturniculus. Lineage (NCBI taxonomy): Eukaryota > Metazoa > Chordata > Aves > Gruiformes > Rallidae > Laterallus > Laterallus jamaicensis. The sequence goes on from JAKCOX010000001.1 coordinate 48,906,162, forward strand.
ATAGTTGCTACTTTTAGCACTTCAGCATGTATAACAAATAATTTCCCCTTGCAGTGCATGTGGAGTGGGAATCAATGTACTCTTTCAAAATATCCCTTGGAAGAGATGCATACGGTGTGTTGTGGGGGTGTGGGGGGCGCCTCTCAGCAGTGGCTTGATAAGAAAAGGAGATAAAATGGGCAAGCTGGTATTTGCCTCATGCAGTTCAAGAATCATATGGAAGACTGGGTGACCCTGTTTTTTTCCTGGTGCTTTTAAGTCTTAAGTACCAGATTGCAACTTACTTTGTGTTTTAGGCAACACAGATGACTTTGAAGTTGTACTGAAGTGTGCACACTTGGTGGAACGGATGTATACTCATATTGCTGCAGAAATGGAGGACTTCACTGTGTTTTCTGCTTTCATTGTGGCTCACTATGTGACTGAATTGCAGAAGGTAACGTGTTCTCATACATTTTGAACATGCGGCGGTATCGTGTTGGCTTTGGGCTTTCTGTTTGAACGGCAGCTATGTCAAGCTTTGTAAAATCTGTGAAGTTATAAAAGTTGCTGTGCCTCATGGGGATGCAGGTTTGATCCAGACTCTGTTATTTTGAGCAAGAGTTCCTGAGAATCTTTCTTATTTAGCTCCTGAAAGCTTTCTAAAGGTGTGGGCTTTGGTGTTTTTTTTTTAAGGCCAAACAATGCAATATCTGCTTTGCTTTTCTGTCACGTTGGGAGAACTTGTTGAGTTTTTTTTCTTCATGTGTAGTTAGGTTCATCTCCCAGCTAGTCTCAGCTGTCCAGGATTGATAGCACTTAGGGCCCCATCTGGCAAAGTAATGGAGAAAACCTCTACTGGAAAATCTTTTTTAATCTGGTGAGTGGAAATGTTATTGTCAGAGAAGCGTTAGTTTTTCAGTAGCTTCGGCTTCCATACCAAAGATACTGTTCTCAGGTTTGCTGAAAACAACTGCTCCTACTGTTAGGAATGCCAAAGCCAGGCCAGTACCTTCTCACTCCCAGACCTAAGTTCAAACTGTCATTCTGTTCAGCCTGATGGATTTAGATTTCACCAGGGTTTGAGTACTGCTCGTGTTGCAAGTACCTGCAGATTGATTATTTGTGGCTGTGGCCTGGGCATGGTCTGAAACACGAAAAGGAATGTTAGTATTTGATTTTAGGCACTCTGGCCACAAAAATATCCTAACTGGTGCGATGTTTCTTTATAGTTGTGGTGTAACCAGTGTAACTAACTACAAATGTTGTTACGTAGCTTAAACTCAGCTGCCTCCTCTATTGCCTGGCTTTTTTCCAAGGCTTGGGAGCTAAACAATGGGATATGTCAGTTTTTAGCCATGTTATTTAGCGTGCCTGGTAAGTTGTTTGTTGTTTACATAGTAAACATAGCAGTTCAGCAAATACCAGGGACAAACTGCTGCTAAGGCTACCTGTTCTCACTTGATCTGTCACTGAACTCTGAACTCTGTTGGGTGCTGAATGTAGAGCCTTTATTGGGGAAGCCTGACTTGAATTCTTAAATGACCTTTCCGAGTTAAAAGGACACCTAATCAGTATTAGCAGCGTACTAATTAGAGTCTCGTGAGGCTTCCGGGAAAGTTCTGTGCCGTACTTATCACTGGGAAATGGAAGGTGATGGATGATAGCTGACACCACAGACCAGTAATGTATGTGTGCAACCTCTGGGCGTGGAAGGGGGAGTCAGTGTAGCGAGCCACCAGCCACTGTGACAAAGGGGTGTTTCATCTCTGACAGAATAGATAGATCACAGGTAGGTGATGATTTATTTGCTCATTAGACTGCTAAAAATTGATGGATATCAGAGGAAGGGGAGGCCTCAGCGTGCACGTACACATCTTTCATGTTGCTCTGCAGAGGGAGAGAAAAACTCCTTTACCATTCGTCTCTTCTGAGCCCAGATCAGTGGCTTTCAGCCTGTGATCTAAAGACCCTGGAGTCCCTCAGAGGTAACTGAGAAAAACATGTTGGTGGATTTAAACCTTTATATGGGCATCTGCACGCTTACTGGAACCCTTATAAAACTGATGCAAGCTACTGGCCTAAAGAGTCACTTGCTCCTGAAGTAGTTGTGTATCAGTTCCTTCAGTGCTGCAGCTTTATACCAGGAAATAAAATATCCTTGTCAATTATTTTGTGTTACTCTAGAAAGATTCTTTGGTGGAGTGGGTGGCATCTTATAGCCTCTTTCTTACTGTTGACAGTGCTTTTTCCCTGTCTGTGAGCTGTTGCTTAATTCAGCAATAGTGAAATAGCTCTTCACACATTTAATGCTTCCCATCGAGAGCTCTGTAATGCTTGACAAATTTGTTGTGCTAACTATATAGACCATAAAACGCTTACAAGCATAATTAACTGCCAACCAGTAGTGGCAGCTGTTTAAATCTTTGGTTCTGCTTCCCATAGTGTAATTGGAAGGTGTTTATAGGAAACTGCACTGCAAAGCCAGCATGGCCTCTGTGAGGCATGGGTCCAGGCTAGTTGGGGATGCATGGGATGGGGTTCCGTTAACTGCAGCTCTGATGTACCAGCCTGTCCCAGGTGGTCCATCTTGGCAGGAGCTGTGGGTTTTCCTGTCCCCGTTCTCTGCAGTCATTTCTCTGTGCTAGGAAGGGAGAGGCCAGCCCAGAGCATTCACTGGGAGTCACGATGCTTGACTGTTCTGTTACTTCAGTGCATGATGTAGGGAGAAATAACATCTGTTACAAACCAGCTGATAGATCAACTGACAGAGAGGGGGAAAATTACAGCCTTTTGGGTGTGTGAACCCATCGGGGTCAGGGATGCAAAGAAAGGCTGATGTGCCTTAGCGCCTGCTCGCTGTTTTTCCCCAGCTATGTTAGCAGGTCTAATAAAATATATCAGCTGTTTTACATTTAGGGCAGAAAGGGAGCAGGAGCCTGTCACAGTGATTAGGAGCGCACTTCATTAGCGGAAAGTTTATTAGTTGCCTCAGGAAGAAAGAAGTCTGAATTTTAATGACAGCTTTTTATGTAATTTTCATTAGGCCTGGAGTGCAGGGCCTTAGGTCTGGAGACATAAAGCTAATTTTGGAATTCAGCAAAGATAAGGCATAGTTCTGTGGCAAAATAATGTGATTATGCCAGAGGCCGGCAGGGCCTCAGGCAGTGAAGTGTTTAGCAAGTGATTTGTGAGCAGGGACAAATTTTAGTTAGCCTGGAGCACCAGAGGACTCTGGAGTTGGCACTGATGTTCCTGGTTGTAATGGCTGTTCTGCTGGGGTTATAACAGCAGGAGTGGGGCACGGAGTCCAGAGTCATTCCTGCTATGCCTTCAACTTTCTGCGTGGCTTCAGGCAGGATACCTGATTTCAGATGTTAAAACAGATCAAGGCAATAAATATGCATCTCCTGAGCTTTTAGAAGGCTTCTTTTATTGAACCTTATGTGGTAAAGTCCCCAGATACAAATTGTTAGGTAAATGTCAAGTTGTTAAGTGGTAAGTTAAATTGATTGACTACCCAGTGTAAATGATAGAGTAGCCTAAAGAAAATGCTCATTTGAAATTGAGACCAACAAGAACTCTCAGCAAATACGAGACACAGAATCTACTGAAATGTGTGATCCAGGGTCAATATTTTAGAGTTTTTTAAATACAGTTTTTCTGCTGAGGAGTTTTCATATGATTCCAAGGTGATCAGTGTCTTTGCTTCTGCAGCAATGTGTATAGTGGCACTCCTGTGCCATTTATTGCAAGGGGCATGCTTGCTCTGCAAAACATGTTTGCAGGAATCAGGGAAATACTGCACAAGTCAAAATCTTGGATTTTATCTAATGGGCTGTTCCAGGTGGTCTGATGCACTGGAAAACATGATGTCAGCATCTAATGTATACTGACTGTGGAAAGGGTATTTTCTTGCCTTTTTGTCTTGAAGTGTAATGCAGTTTTGTTCCTCTCCTAGGTGACGCTGCACCTGGCTGTGAAGAAGCATCTCACAGAAGGGATATATCGCATCCTCGACCTCTGCATCGAGCGGGACATCAAGTTCTTAAACGCCTCGTTACCAGCAGGTGTCAGGGAGGTCTTTAAGGATCTCTATAACGATTACAACCACTACCACAAAGCAAAAAAACAGGGGGAGGAAAAGTACACAGCGTGAGGAATCCTGCCCGGTGCTGCACAGCCTGTTACGAACTCATCTGGCAGCACTCAGCAAATGCTCAGTTTTTGTTTGCTTTGGGATGACGAGTAGGATGGAATCTGAAGAGGGTCACATCTATCTATCCAGCCAGCCTTCCTGACAGGGAAGTGAGGGAAAGGAGTCCGGCAGAGGGAGGGGTGTGCTGTTAGGTCTGGTCCTGCTGTGTGCCACAAATGGCAGAACTGCTGCAACCTGTGCTGGCCCCGGTGAACTCGCTGTGAGCCCCAGGGAGCTCTCTGCAGCCTGGCAGCATGTGTCGGGCTTCAGGCTTTGGCAGACTGCGGCGCTTTTCTGTGGAAGCCATAGTCTGGTGTAAAAGCCAGTGAGGGTTTATAACTCCGACTCTCGCTTACATGGTAAGCAGAATTAAAGCAGTTAAAGTGCTTATTTTTGTACCCTGTTGTTGTACATTTTGTTACTGAAGACAGTTGTGAATGTTACACAGCTGTGTGGCAGGCTACTATGCAAAACTCTGGGAATAAGTAAAAAAATTTGAAAGTTTGTATCTCTTTGCTTGCTCAGTTTTTCTCTCCAGTCCTGGGCAACCGGGTCTGACCTATTGAATTCCCTTCCCAACTGAATTATCCTGTGATCTCATGATAATCAAAAAGACTGACTCCTTTAGAGCTCCGGTCAGTTAAGTGTCATTAAGCAATTACCCTTAGTCATCTGAGCTGTGGTTACTCTTGGTGTACACTTTTATCTTGTGACAAATGCTAAGTGCCAAGACCTATCTGAGATCTCATTGGTTGAAGCTGTGCTGTGGTGCTTTGTATTCAGTCCAGGTTAAGAGCGAGCCCCAGACTTAATGCAGCTCATCTGACAGTGATTTAATAAGCTGTGGTAAATTAATCACATTTGAGCCTGTAAGAAGCTTTATCAAATCGCTTCCTTTCATTAGCTAAACTACAGAGGTTTATTTTGTTGAAAATTATCAATAGAGACTAAAGATCCAAACTTCTATGAAGTGGTGAAACATCATCACACAGGCATGCAGTTAGTAGTATGAACACAATACTCTCACATGATGATCTGCTTTAATCTACAGGTAGGGCATGGGCAGAGGAAGACTGGAATGTGTCTTACCACTTTTACTGGCTCCATCTAACTCACTGCAAGGTCCAAAGGATGAAGTTTGGCCAGGACAGGGGACTCCATGTGGTGCAGACAAGGGAGGTGAGCAGAGCTGGACCTCAGGGCAGACACAGCAGGGGCGTGTCATGTCATGGCAGCTGCTGTCTGATGTAGGCACTTCCTGCAGCCCCTGCACTGCCGTACTGGCTGTGATGCTGGCAGGGCTCATCTGGCACATCATGGACCTCCACTGGCACCATGAGTAGGACGTGTGGCATCAGGACCCTGGCCAGGGCAGCTACCTCACACTGGTGCCCGCTCACCTCCATCTTTGCCATGTGGAGACTCCTGTGCTGGCTAAACTTCATCCTTTGCAGCAGAGGTGATCCTTCTCGTGTTCTGAAGAAGCTCAGAGACAAAGCTTTGGTACTGTGCAGGTGCTGTTCTGAAGTATCCACAGTAGTGCTATGTTATCAGCAGTGCTCAGCCACAAATGCGAAGCACAGCACCACATGGGCCGCTGTGAAGCAAGATAACTCATCCCCAGGTTGGGCCCTGTACACCACTGTGCCATTCCTGAAAAGCTGATGTGTGCCAGCACTGGGGGGGCAGTTACAGCTCCCCACCAGTGCGTCACTGCAGTGCTTGGTAGGTCCCAGAAGGGAAACGTGTATGAGCTGAGCCAAAGAGGATCTCTGGGGTGAAGACAGTTAACACGCTCGTAAAGGGGAGGAAGGTTGCGGGTGTTGGGATTGGATCTGGAAAGAACAGTGGAAAAAAGGAGCAGGGGAGGAAGGAAGTGAGGTAGCATCTCTGGCATGTAAAAGTCGAGGCTCCCCTGATGTAGCCATATGGTTGCAAGCCACACACATAGCTCAAAAGCCTCTGAGTGTAGACCACAGAGTAAATAACATATTACTCATCGCTTTAAAGGAGGTTGAGTTGATGCAGTGCTATTAATACTAACTTTTAAAGCTTTATCAGTTTTAACTTCATGGTTTGGAAAGCAAAATACGTAACTGACTCCCATGGTCAGGGGTGAGGGAAGTAACACACGCCTGCTATAAAAACGGCGCTGCGCTTGCATGAATGAAAAAATGAAACCCTGCCACAATTAAATCTTTATTTCAGACATGCTGCTAACTGCCACTTACCCACAGCCCTCCTCCTTCTGCAGGCTAAGACACGGAGTTCTGCAGCACAAAGCAGCGTTTCTATGCAGGAGTTACAAAGGGGTTAAAAAGAAGGCTGTATTCCACTTGCTAATCCTAGGTCTTTGTCCAAGAACTGCTCGGGGTTTTTTTAGCTAGAATAAATTAAGTCACTGGCAGTGGACCACCTGCTGAGAAAGCAGGCTTTGTTTTATTGACTCCGTTCCCATGTGGGTGCAGCGTTCCCCTTTTGTCGCACGGTGGAGCCATCCTGCAAGGGTACGGAAGCACCACCTGAGATCACAGTTTGGAGGTCCGTGCTCCTAGGCTGGGTGAGTTTATGATGACCTCTGGGCACCAGGAAGGTAAAGGCTTTGGAAACAGCACCATCTCGGGGCTAAAGGAGACAGGACTGTGACCTTTGTTTCGCTTGAAGGCTAGCTTTGTGCGAGCGGACCTAAACCCACGGTCCTCGCAGACTTCTGCCACAGTTAATCTTGGCCAGGTTTCCAACTGTTGATGCTGTGCACCCCTTCCCAGGGCACTGACAGAGACACCTCCCCCAGGCAGAGCTCGCAGACTGGGGTATCAGGGTCCTGCTGGCTGTGTGCCCTGTCACTCTGGGTGTGGTGTTTGCTACCTGTGCCCAGGCAGTGCCCAGGTCTGCTGTGCCAAATCTAGTTCAAATATAAAGAGACCAGATGGGTGAGAAGAACAGCCATCACTGGCAAAGATCATGTTGGTTTTATTTATCTCTTACTTTCATGGAGATGTGAAAATCAGCTGATTTTTCTACTGATCTGTGAGTGGGGCTTCATGCTTGATTTAGCTTGCTATTGTGGATAGAAATGCCAAAAGAAGTTGGTAGAAATTATTTTGGTTTACAAAGAAGTTATTTTTCCTCTTCTTACTGCCAGGAGGAGACAACACACTGAGTATTTGAGTTTGAAATGTACTGGTAACTTCCTATTTGTTTACTTTCTGATGTGGGTCTGGGGCTGTTGGATAACAGAAGGTTCCTCCCAGCAGCAGGCTCCTTTGTGGGCTAAAACATAAAAGCAGGAACAGAAGAGTACTTTGAGAGAATCCCATGTCATTATTACTGAACCATTAAATGTCAGCACTGATAACAGCTGTACTGGGATTCTGTAATCTTTGTGTGTTACAGACGTGCAAGGACACTTGCCTTGAAGTGCCACAGTTGCTTTCCTGCTTGAAGCAGATTCCAGCCGTTCAGGTGGAGAGCAGCATCTGTGCCCTACACAGTGCTTGCAAGCACAGAGAAATTATTTCCTTTGTTTGTTGTTTTTTCCCAGCAAAATGACAGCTTGATTTTTTTTTCAGTAAGAAACATATAGAAGTGCTATTGTGTCATTCTTGGCAGTGCTGATGTTTGCTGCTGTACAATCAGTGAAGTCTTCTGCAAATGGTTAAAGTTCCCAAAAAGGAAGATGCTCCTTTTGCTCTACCTACCCTGTCAGATTCATGTCCCAGGCGAGTGAAGTGAAACCTGACTTGCTATGGAGTAGTACTGATGGGTATTCACATTCTTTCTTTTAAAATATTAAAGGGGTTTTTTGGTTTGAGTTTGGCTTTGGTATTTTTCTGTGTCTTTAAAGCCTGGGAAATCTCTGAAAGAGTGTCCTTGTGACCTTCTCAGAGCTTTTAGTCTAGGAGAGCCCTCTAGCAACCCCCTTGACAGTTCTTCAAGAGAATTTGGGAAGAATAAACAAAGGCACTCCAAGTGCCTAAGCTGCATTGCCATCCCTTTCCTCTTCAAGGAGGACGCTGACTTTCTTGTACCTCTGCTTGAGGAAGTGGTTTGCAGGCTTTCACAGAGCTGTGCTGGGGTTTCTCAGGAATGGATGCAAAGCTGAGCATTGCTCTCCTAAGAATGAGGACCGTGGGCTGCTTCTGCTGTAGAAAAGGACAGGAGAAGAGAAAAGGCAGGAATGAATGTCTAGGAAGCAGTCAGACTATTGCCAGGGCTCTTTGCTGATGAGATGACTCTGTTAATGAGCCGATTTGGGGTAGGAAACGGCAGCTGAGGAAAGAAGCTCCTAGTAGCTGAAAGCAGAGCAGCTTTGAAAACAGGCTGTTTTTGCTCTTCAGCACATCTTAACCATCCGTTGCTTTATTTGGTGCACTACCAGCACCTAGAAACCTCTTTTGGTGGTGGCCCTCCACGTGTGCAGCGGTGTGAACCTGGAGCAGGCAGGTGCTGTCCTAACGCACTGCCAGGTGAGAGAGGCAGCGGGTGGGAGAGGAACCAGCGTCACCAGGAGGAGTGATTGACTGGTGTTTAGATTTCCCATTCCGGTTTCAGAGCGGCGCGTGGGAGTTCCCTTCAGTAAACCTCAGGGAATAGTATTGTTTGGGTTGGGTTTTGTGCATACCCCAGGGAAGGAAAGGAAGAATACATGACCACGTTACAGAAAAATCAAGTTTTCATGTTGGGACACAAACAGATAAATCCATAACAGACAATTTGATCAACTGCTGCCATCGGCAAATGACGTGGCGTGCGCAAACGAAGCCCCAGCTTTATCAGAGGGTGTGGGGGGGAAAAGGCTGATTTATTACTCTTAATCCAGCCCATAACTGTCAGTCCATAATCCCCCAAAATGAGAAGTAGTCATCCGTGCTTATCACTTGAGAAGAGATGCTGGAACAAACAGATGCTGATTTTAGCCTGGCAAAACACATTGCCACTTGAGCGCAGCTGCTGTGGCCGAACGCAAGTGCCTACTGCTTGTTCCCCTTCGTGTGGCACAGGGGTGCAGTTGGTTCGGAGGACCAGCAGCTGGGGATAAGGCTTGAGGGGGATTTGGGCCACCTTTGTTCCTGCAGCTGCTCCAGGTCACCTGTGTGCCTCACTTGCAGGGCCTGTGCCACCTTTGGCCTCTTCCCCAGAGGGGCTTGTGAGGTTTGCTGAAGGCTCTCTGGGTACCTAGGTGAGCTGGGGTCGGTTTTGGTCAATGTCCTGGAGGTGAGCAGAGCAGCATTATTTGGTTTATTCACAGTGTTTCAAACAATAACCAGAAAATACGTAGACTGACAGTGCAATTTCTGCCCCTTTAGTGCCCCCCCCAGACATATGTGAAACGTGCAACTGTTTCACTGTGCATTTTATTTTCATTCCTAGGATTTGCTGAGGCTGCTCAGTGTTTTCCGGAGACAGCTATACAGATATGCACCGCTCGTACCTGATTGCTTCAGACTGACACTTTAAAATATGTTCATTAAAGTTTTCATAACCTAAGCCCATAATAATGCGAGCCTAGAGAATGTGCCTCCTGGTACAACGTGCAAAGGAAATGTGTGTCCAAGAAACCTGCTATTAGCAGCTCCTGTTTTGTTTGTGCAGAGGCTTCTGAGAGAGTTTCTAAGTGACTTGGTTTCCCTTGCTGTTAAGGCAGGTTTCTTACTGCAGCAAAAGGCAAGCCTGTTCTTCAGACCTCAGCCTGTGCTGCGTTGTCTGGATGAGGAGAAACACTTTTTGCTCCTGGGATGTGAAACATCAGCTGGAAATCTCCACTGACCCATATACCCTTTCCCTGCAAAATACCTAAGGGATATTGTCTGTCACAGTATTTCTGCCCTAAGCTGCCATTCCTCTAAAAGCATCACCTGACCTGTTGCATCCCATGTCTTGGCACGGGGACTGTCCCAGCAGCTTGTGTTTGAGGGGAGACCCTCAGCATGCAGAGAGCTGGGAAAACCTGTTAGTGTGGGTGGTAAGAGGCAGCAGGGTTTGAAGCTTCAACCTGTTCTGTTTAGGTCAGCGTAATGGTCTCATCGCTGAGCTGTGTATCCGCAGAGCACGGATGACCTTCATGAAATGGTTCCTCCTGGCACGCCTCCATTCCTGGTTTTGGAGGAGAACATGTAGCTGTGTTGTCTTAACACAGGCGGTGTCTGGAAGGCAGGCTAACCTCTCCATGCCTATCTAGGGTGTTGAGGAGTAGTTGTGATACGGGCATCTTTTCCCCTGCCGCGCTGTGGTAGTGGTAATGTTTAGAATTAGGTTCCGCAGATGATTCCTAGGGACTTTGGAGGGCAGAAACGTGCCCTTAGAGCTCAAGGCACTTTTCATCTTCAAAGTGCATTAGAATCATTAATGCATTAATTAGGCGTTCTCCCCTTCCTTCCTGCTAACAAGGTTTATTAAGCTGAATGTATTTATCTTTGGGCAGCTTCTACAAGCAATTGAATGAATAATTTTCCTAATAACTTTAATAGCAGAGACATGAAAGGGAGCAGGGATGATGAGAAGAACAAGAGACCGAAGTAAATAAAGCTGCTGTATGAAAGGAGAGGAGCAATTTCATTCTAGGTGTAACTCCACCAACCCCTGCAACTCCCAGCTGGCAACTGTGCAGCCTTTGTTGCTTCTGTCTCCCCTAACCTACATCTAATTGCTCATCTATGCAACATTTATGCTAGTACACACACAACTGCAAAAAAATAAAGGAGGTCATGGATGACTGGGACCTGCAGGAAAGGAGAACATGAAAACAGTTTGCAACTGAAAGCTGAACAGAGCCTGTAAGAGAGTTTGACTTTTACATATGCCTACGTTGTCTTAGGTGTTTTTATGAGAACTAATATAATCTAGCAGAGTATTTCCCAGGGGGCGAGTTGCAGGACACAGGAGGTGGGAGAAGGTCATGAAAGACTATGTCGGGTGCGACTAAGGCATTGAAAACTTTACAGCAAACGAAACTTTGTTTTCCTTCTCCATCTTTTCTTCTCTCATCCCTGCTTTGGCAGGGGGGTTGGACCCGATGATCTCTTGAGGTCCCTTCCAACCCCTATGATTCTATGATCTTTACTGCTCAGGTGCTGTCGGTTGTGCCCTCAAAGCACACACAAAGACATGCTGTATGGATGTTACCGTGTGTATGTTGTTTTGCTCCTACTCCTGCAGTAAATGTTGATGGAAGGACATCAAATGCTTGCTCAGAGTAAAGACATGCTCCCAAAAGAGCTCAGAGGCTCTGCAATGTAGTGGCTGGGATGCTGCTCTGAGAGTTTAGTGACTTGCATCTCAGGCAGTCCCTGCTGCTTGCTAAATTACTTCACCTCTGTCTTCTTCCTGTCTTGTTTATTTAGATTCACAAGCTTAAGACTAGGAGGGAGTACTAGATCATCTGGCAAGACCTCTTGTGTATCATGTCACAGCCCATTGAGTTTGATATAGTCACTGCTGCAGTGAGCCCAATAACCTGTGGGTACTTCCAATGTATCTTCCACAAAGCCAAATTTTTGATGTTAAGCTTTTCAGGGCAGGAGTGGTTTTCTGTCTATACATTAGGTAGAGCTTCCCAGCATCAGCACCAAGAAAACCAGCAAAGGTAATAACAATAATGTTAATGATGATCTATTAATACTTTATTGGTTAAATTTGGAAAGATTTTTTTTTTTTTTAAAAAAACCAAACCTCTGAAGCCAGTCACCATCTGTGAACTGTGGCCTTCAGAAAGGAGATTGAAAGGTAGCTGTTCAGTTCTGGTATGCAAATACTTTCACAGGGACACGGACCAGGCATTGAGATGGCTCTTTGGTGCCTTGAAACAAAGAAAACCATCATAGTTTGGAGCTGTTCTCCAGCAAATGCAAATTTGCAGCAAGTTGCAAATAGTTATGTTACTGAGCTCTATCCAGCAGTTAGGGAGTAAAACGTTACAGCTGATGGCATACAAGATTAATGCTCTGAGTCTGAAATGTAGATTTTATTAAACAGGAGAATCAGCCCTCTTCTTATATCTCTTAATGCCTAATTTAAAGTTCAAGTAGTCTGCCTGTGCCACTTTAATGGAAAGTGGCTTGCCAAATGGAGCAAATACATTTTTTTTCATGCGGCTCCTTTCAGCTCGTGTGGATTTGACATCCCCACAGCTTCGCTCAAACTCTGGCAGACCAGAAAGATGTTTGCCAGCCTCGGAAAAACCTGACCTTGTCTGAAACCTTGAAGGAAGAAAACTTTCACTTAAAACAGAAATGCTTGTGACAGGGTCATAGGAATGGAAGGATCCTTCCTCACCACCCGCCTGGCTGTCAGAGGAGCCCATCTCTTTCCCCTCAGCACCTTGGGCTGTGTAGGATTTGCCACGGACTGCCTGCAGCCTGCGAAGGGAATGAGGGAGAGAAACAAATGCACTGCGAAGCGACCGAGGTTTGTTTCCTGTGATGGGAGCAGCACCCACCACCACCGCCAGCCCTGGGACAGAGGACCTGCAGCTGGTTTAACTGGAGCAGCGTAAGGCTTCAGTGTAAGTCACCTCGCTGCACCCTGTTGCATGCTACTTGTTGCGCAGCAGCATTGGCAGAGCGGCGGTGTGGTCTCACCTCAGACGCTATGGCTCTGCGCCTCATCTGCTACCCCAAACCACTGAGGAGGGCAGTTTAAAATAAAACACCAAGCTGCAGAGGAGCCAACACACTTCAGAGAATTACAGAATCACAGAATCTTAGGGGTTGGAAGGGACCTCAAGAGATCATCGGGTCCAACCCCCCTGCCAAAGCAGCTCCCTATCTCATATTACACAGATAGGCGTCCAGATGAGACTTGAATATCTCCAGAGAAGGAGACTCCACCACCTCCCTGGGCAGCCCATTCCACTGCTCCGTCACCCTCACTGGGAAAAAGTTCCTCCGCATGTTGGTGCGGAACTTCCTGTGCTCCAGCTTACAGCCATTGCCCCTTGTCCTGTCCCCACAGACCACTGAAAAGGGGCTGGCCAATTCCCCCTGCCACCCATGCCTAAGATATTTATAAACACTAATTAGGTCCCCCCTAAGTCTTCTTTTCTCCAGGCTGAACAGACCCAGCTCACTCAGCCTTTCCTCATAGGGGAGATGTTCCAGACCCCTAATCAACTTTGTCGCCCTTCTCTGGACTCTCTCCAGAAGGTCCCTGTCTTTTTTATACCGGGGAGCCCAGAACTGGACACAGTACTCCTGGTGGGGCCTGACCAACGCAGAGTAGAGGGGGAGGATCACCTCCCTTGACCTGCTGGACACAGTCTTCCTGATACATCCCAGGATCTCATTGGCTCTCTTACTTGTGCTCTCTCTGGCCCCTGCTGTGGGGCAGTGGTCTGGCACACAGGCAGGACGGATGTGACTGGTGAAACTCAAGGTAGTGTCTGGAAGGAATGTGGCTAAGTCTGCCAGAGTTGCCTGTAAAGTCCCAGAAGCACTGCTGGTTTTGTGGCCACAGGCTCAGGGTGAAGCTCAGCCTTGCCCAGAGCCTCCCACCCTCCCCAGTGCCGTGACTGTGCTGTGGATGGAGGCACAAACTGCCTCTCGGCTGGCTTCCTGCAGAAAGTCACAGTCCTGGCTGCCACTTGCGTGGGTGGGGGTGCTGTCATCCCTCTAGCCCTTATTACCCTGGCACCGCGGGTGCTGCCATTGCAGCTACCTTGATTAAAGCTGGCTGAAGCATAGCCAGAAGCACTGCAGTCATCCCTCTGATGGCAAAGCGGACATGCCTTGGCTTTTAAGGCTTTGCCTTGGGCTTCTGCATGAGAATGGATGATCTTTCTTACAGCAGCATGGGAGTTGTTCGGACTCTGCAGCAAAAGAGAGAAGGGATGGAGTGAAACTGGACTGGAGCAAAATGAAATGAATGGTTGCAGGTCTCGTGATGCAATTCCTGTAGCCAGAACCGAGCTTTCAACCTGGTTCAGTGAATGAGATGAGCACTAAGGCTTCATTACTTCAGGGTGCAGTGATAACACCCTGTTGTTTGGGAATCAGGCAGCTGGGGGGGGTTCCATCCTGTTAGAACAGTCTTAAAAAGAAACATTCATAGGTTCAGATGCAAGTCTCTTTCAGGGTGGTGTTTCAAAGCTGGTAGGAAATGGTAGAGTGGAAAGCAAGCAGAAAGACAGCGAAGTAGAAATCCCCAGTGCAGCTCAGTTCAAAGCAAGGTCTGCCCTGCGGGTTCTATTTATAGCAGTTTGAGAATGCATTTATTTTGTTATTCCAAGAGACAGATGGGGTGGGAATTGCAGTGTGGAACAGGACAGGTTAAGACAAAAAAGCACTGCCACGGCAGCCCCTTCTTCCTTTTCTTTCAGGGCCAATGCAGTCTGCAGGTGAGCAAGGCCACCGTGGGACTCATTTCTTGCAGCTGACAGGTGTTGGCCAGAGTGGTGGATTTCCAGAGCTCCAAAAGGCAGGTCTAGAGGACTGTGTAGCATGTGTTACAGTACAGGTGGTCCTGTTCTCCTTGCCTTGGGCTCCTGTGGAATGTGCTGCTCTTCCCTGTCAAGGGATGTGAGCCTTACCCAACCGGGGCCTGTTACAAATGGCAGTGTAAGCTGGGCTGTGCTAAGCACGGGCCCCTTGGCTCAAAGCCGTTATATAAGGTAATGTCTTCCATTGCTCTTTGACTGACCAAAGGTTGAGGTAGCTTTGTACTCAGCTTTTGTGGATATCTAAGCTCGCAAGCCTTCATCTCACCCTGGTTCTAATCATCGGTGCTGGGCAGGGTCATTTCTGTCAGGCTGCTCATCCTCCTTGCTGAGTGCTGTATGCAGCATCTGCAGTGTTTTGCTCCTTTATGCACTTCTGCTGTTTGCACAGTGATTACAGAAATAATTTCTGCCTGCCTTACAAGATTCCTTAGGCTCCAGAAAAGCAGGCTGTTATTGTGATGGTTAAAGAAAAGCAAAGCTGCAGCTCAGTACTGAGTCTGAAATATTCCCCCAGTCAGATGTGGTAACTATGTCCATAACTCTCAGGTTTCTGAAATGTTAAACTGGTCTGAGAAATGAGTGTGGTGTTTAAGACCACTTGAGGGGAAGCAAGTCTCTAGATCAGACCACCCAGCAGCTTCACCTGCTCTAAATGTTTCAACTTTTTCCAACTCTCATTTTCAATGTGCATGTTCTGAAATGCCTTCTCTTTCTCTATTCTGCAGATAGCAGTTTCACAGGATGGTTTGGGTTGGAAGGGACCTCAAAGGCCATCTAGTTTGATGGCCTCCACTAGCCCAGGCTGCTCAAAGCTCCATCCAGCCTGGCAATGAACACTGCCAGGGAGGGGGCAGCCACAGCTACTCTGGGCAACCTGTGCCAGGGCCTCACCACCTCCACAGTCAAGATTTTCTTCCTTAGATCTGGTCTAAACCTACCCTCTTTCAATTTAAAGCCATGAAAGGGGTTTCCAGGGGTCTGCTGCAACAACATGAAAATAGTAAGCCCTAGAACTTGACCATCTGATGACTGCTTTTATGTGTCATCTGCACAAAACCATGCTACTGTGCTCATCCCTTTTCTCCTCTTTTCTTGGCTTGGGTATTTCCACAGCTAAGAATTGATCAAATGTGCTAATCTGCATTTTGTGGGCCAAGGAAAGATTCTCAACATCTGCAAGAACCCTGCCCTGCACTTATGGGGAGGGAGGAGAGCCCCAAGGTTTTTGTTGCCATGTGATTTTGGATGATTTGTGGCTTTAATCATTTCCTTTTGGCAGAGCATCCAGCGCTCTGTGCTCTCTACCAGGAACTGACTCATGGAAATGGAGCTTTCCCTCAGTGCTTTGGGAGAGTGAGTATCTGTGAGTGTTTGAGGAAGCTAGTGAAGTAATGTGCAGATGATGAAGATTTCTAAATGCAGGGGGAAACCCCATATTTGTCTATTTTAAATAAAGCTTCCCGTTCTATGCATCAGCCAGCTGGAGGTTCATCTCTTCAAAATCGAAGGTGTGTCTGTCTTGTTGCTTGCAAATTGCAGGGCTGGTGACCTGAATGTTGTTGCTTTACAGAGGTAAGTGATGGCTGGTAGTGGATAGAGCTGATCAGATACCATGGTGATAAGCCTGATAT
Source organism: Laterallus jamaicensis coturniculus (assembly GCA_022605575.1). NCBI lineage: Eukaryota > Metazoa > Chordata > Aves > Gruiformes > Rallidae > Laterallus > Laterallus jamaicensis. The sequence continues at coordinate 48,922,405 of JAKCOX010000001.1, forward strand.
AAAATACAGACTTTGGTCTTGCTGTCATCTCTCTGCAGTACTTGTGTCCTAGGTTGATGCAATATCATGGCCTTGGGCATCATCGTCATCTATGCTTGAATCTGGGATTTGTGGATCTGCAAGCACAACTCAGGATGAGCTGGAGGCTCAAGCAGGCAACTGTACTGTGACCAAAGATGAGGTAAAGCTTATTTGCGTAAGCCACAATGAAAAAGATTTAAGCAAATGCATTTTTATCTCACATTTGCAACAGGCTGAACATGCACACGCGCTGCCACTGCAGCTCAGCAGATAAGCAGTGTCTTCTCAAGCTGCAGCAACTAATCAAGTACTTGAACTGAGGGGCCCGTCTTGGTTATCCTGAGACTGAACTGTCTCAGTAGCATTTGTGATCCAGCCATAAGAAGGAGACAGAGCTGCAGTAGGCAGGGGTTCAGGCTGCATTTGCAGGGAATTAAAAGCAAGTTAAACAGGAGCCGGCAGTGTGCCCGGACAGCCGGGAGAGCCAACCGTATCCTGGGGTGCATCAAGCATGGCACTGCCAGCCGGTCCAGGGTGGGGATTGTCCCGCTCTGCACTGTGCTGGTGCAGCCTCAGCTTGAGTACTGTGTGCAGTTTTGGGCGCCACAGTACAAGAGGGACATAAAACTATTGGACTGTGTCCAGAGGAGGGCAACAAAGATCATGAAGGTTCTGAATGGGAAGTCTTATGAGGAGAGGCTGAAGTCCCTTGGTTTGTTCAGCCTGGAGAAAGGGAGACTGAGGGGAGACCTCAACATGCCAGTCTCCACTCTTTGGTGACCAGTGATAGAACAAGAGGGAAAGGCATGAAGCCGCAACAGGGAAGGTTCAGGTTGGATATTAGGAAGAGGTTCTTTACTGAGAGGGAGGTTGGGCACTGGAACAGGCTTCCCAAGGAAGTGGTCACAACCCTGAGCTTGGCTGAGTTCAAGAAGCGTCTGGACAATGCGCTCAGTCCCATGCTCTGACTTGGCTGACCCTGTGTGGAGCCTTATAGGTCCCTCTCGACTCAGGATATTCTGTTATTTTGTGAAATCCAGGTGATCATAATGGAGTTGGGGGCAGGGGAGGCAGGGATTTGTGTGTTTGGAGGTCACATAGGATGAGTGCCTCTGGTTCGTTGGAGGTATCTAGGCAAACCAAGCTCATTAAATTATATGATGTGTCACCTGTACTGACAAAAAGTTGGGGCTTTTTCATGCTGTCTGTTTTCTTCTGCCACAGGATTAAGCGCTCCAAACAATGGAGCTTTCTCAGTGTTCTGGGGAAGTAATTTCCTACCTTTAAAGATTAATGTCATGAATATTTTTGTTTGATCCCAAGCATGACTTTCACTGGCTCAGTTTTATCCTCTTATTCCTGGCTACAGGGGACAATGGAGAAGGAGACGCGGGATTTCTTGCATGAAGGTTTGGAGGCAGAGTACTTCTCTTGCCCCAGCTGTGGAACAGTTGTCCATGGCCAGGCCTCGAAGCGACGATGCCTTTCCCTTAAGAGCAGGAAACCTGCTGCGTTCTAGCTGTGTCGCCTGCTGCCCCACTGACCATCTTTGATGTTTTTATTAGGAAATGCACCCCACTGTACCAGATAAATGCACAGCTACAGCCCTTAAAAGATTATCTGTGTGCTGTTGGACAGAAGCAGGCCCAAGGCTAAATCCCGCCGCCTAGCCCGGTATTAGCTGACAAGCAGGTGATACGCAAAGAACAAATGGGGAGCACAGAGGGTATTTGTTAGGCTCCTGGGGCTGAAGAAATGGGGATCTGTGCTCTGGAACAAAGGCAATTTGCATTTAATTTCTCTGGGCTGCAGTGCTGGCAACAATGGTAGATGTTCATCTGTAGCGTTAAGCGCTTCGGGCCTGGGCTGAATGGCTGCCTTTGTTCAGAGCTGGAGCAGCAGGAGCACTGCAAATCAGAACCAAAGCACTGTGTCATACAGCACGGCCCTAGGCGTTTAGGCAGGGGGAGGGAGAGAAACTGGATGCTGGTAAAGCCAACCAGGTCTTTCCTCCTGCCCCAGGGGAGGTGTTCAGTGACCCTGTGAAGCCCTAAAGGTAAAGTGGTGCCATCTTCCAGTGGGTCTCCTGTGGGTCAATGCCTGTCAGTGCTGGTGTTCACCCCTGCTCTGCGTTGGTGAGGGGAGGAGGGGCTGGCCGGTGCTCCCAGAGCACTATTGCCAAGGGTTCAGGCAGGAGTCAGCCAGACACCACACGAGGTGCATCCTACTTCTGCAGCTGGCTGAGACTCCACATGAGAGATGGAACAGTTCTAAATCTTACCTGGCTGGGTCAAGGTCTTCCCCCTACGCCTTTGGAAAGTGGTGAAGAGGCTGGGGATGGAGAAGGAGTGTGAAGTGTGGTATATAGCCCGGTTCCTCTGGCAGATACCAGAGTTCTGCCAGGTGTTAGATGATGTCTGTGATTCCCCCTCCAGGCTTTGTGGGGATGGGTTCAGCACCTAACCTGACATTAAATTTAACAGCCTTTGCAGGGGCCTGAGGTTTGGAAACCTCCTCCCCAGGGGACTCCAGGCACTCACTGTGCTGGCATAGCCCCTTAGACTGGCAGCTAGCAGACACAGGACATGTTGCTGTGGCCACCAGCAGCATTATCTTTCCCACAGTTGCTGACCTCTCTGCTCATTGCAGTAGCTGTACTCATGGTGCAAGTACCAAAGCAGTGGAAGTTCAGCTGAGACCACCACCATGCAGCAGGTGACTGGTGGGGTCTTCTACCGGTGTCTTACCAGGAGTGATTTGCAGTTTGCTCTTGGCTGCAACAGCTGGGGGAAAAGTGTGGGATGCAGGACCCAGCTCTCTAGTCCCGCAGAGAAATAGTGTTCAGTTCGAGGGTTGACAGTGCTAAACACTGTCACAGAAACCTGAGCATGTCCCACCTCACCTACCCCATCGTACAGTGCTTGCCATGCCAGCTAAATGGGAAGTAGTGTTAATTGCACTATGTGCTCCTAAGCTTCTTTCCATGGCTTTCTGGAGGCTGATTAAGATAGAAAAAGTGAAGTGGGGATTATTGGGATCCTGGTGGAGCCTAGGAGGGGAAGAAAAAAAAAAAAGGAAATTCCTCAGTGGGGAAAAAAGAGGGATTTGAACAGCTGATGGCAAGCCTCTGCAAACAAACCCGGAGAGTTAGGTAGCAGATGGACTAACACTCCCTGGGCTTGTGCCAATGCATCAGATTGATTTTAAAGATGAAGCACCCACTGCCTGGGAAAGCAAGCCAGTAGCCCTGCGAGTAGGAGCTCTTCCTGGCAGCTGTTCAAACACTAGCTGCTTTACAGTTCACTTTTGGTGCATCAGGAGTCAGTGAGAAGCACTGGGGACTTGGGATATGAAATATGACCAGTGGGGACTATGGACCAATAAAGGGATTATTTTCGTAGGGAGGACTGCATGGAAAATAATGTCCAGTCGCTCAGAAACTCACGATGCACAATTAAAAGACAAGAAGAGCTCAAAGGGCCATCAAGTCAAACTCGGTGCCTCCCAGCATGGTGAGTGGTGAATCTTTGAAGTGAAGGTGTAAGCTGCCCTGGAGTTCAGTTCCAGGGGGGATTTTTTTTCTGGACCTTGGCTGTAGACCAGCTTATGTCCTGAGGTATGAGTGCTGTCCTGATGGACATCAGCTGTTACGGGCATCTACCATAACGTGTTGGAAATGAATTCACGGGCTACCTCAGTGATGGGTTTGGATGCACACACTGACAACTACTTCCTTCTCTCACGCCATCTCTTTCCTTCCACAGAAACGATAGGAGCTGGAGTGGTTTACTTTTCCTTCCTGCACTTTTCTCAAAATTAAATTCCCCCCCCTCATTGATGCTAAAACTACCGAATAATAAAGCACATGAAGACTCTTCAGTGAAACTAGTGTTTTTTCACAGCAGTTCCTTCCATTGGATTAGATGTACTTATACATGTATATATAATATTGCCTGACGGTCCGCCTAATTGATAAAGGCTGCCCCAGGGTTCTCCCTCTTAATTTCCCATTGTGTATAATTTGGTTCTCTTTTATGTATGCTGTTTGCTGCTTTTATGGTACGTGTGGCAAAGAGACACAGACTCAGACCCGGAGCTGGTGCTGGCTCCCACATCTTTAACTACCCCTTGAACATAAGCTTATCTAGAAGTTAATCAGTTTTTAGGCTGATTGTACAACATGTGCGGTTGTGATTAGAATCTATATTTAAGACTTGGCCGCCAAAAAGACTTCAGTGGCGACAAACGTACAAGTATTTCAGCAAAAGGCTGACACAAATGTGGGGTGGGCTACGAGCGCAACACAATTTACACTCTGCCCCAAGGAAATGCCACCTCCCCACCCTGGCACAGCACCTTCCTCTGCCTCTGCTGGTGTTGCAGCAAAGGGTGCTCATGTTTGTCATTCTTCCTCCTCCTCCTCCATCCTGGGGGTTCTGATGTAATAGGACTGGAGTGAGAAAACAAGTACGCTGCTGCAGGCCTGGCAAAGCATGGCTGTGGCAGATGGAAAAAGCACTGGGGAGGCATCAGCTGGCCTGGTGTCGGGGGTTTCAAGGGCAGAGGCGTGGAAAGGTAAAGAAGGAGCAGCATCAGCTACTAGTTCCCGTCTGTGAGGAGTTCCCCATTCTCCTCGCTGTGCTGTGGGTTGTTTGCAGCCAGAGTAGTTTGGAGAAAACCAATATCCATCTGTCACTCAGAGCTTAGGTGCGTTGTGTCTCAATGTTTGCAATAGTGTGCCTTGACTTTTGAGTAGCTGGGGTCTGGCTGAAGTTAGAGAACCTGATCAGAGAGGGTTTTCAGTCAGATTTTCAGCTTTAGGTGAAGGTGGACTCTTATCTGCCTGCTTAGCTGACAACCATGGGTCTGGGGGCTAGTGACTTGGCCTTTCACTGCTGGGGCACTTGTTCAAATGTACTCCATATGAATAGCGTGATGAGCTCTGACAGGCCCTGCAAGCTGCTTGGGCATTTATGGCCTTGTGTAAAATAGATGTGGTGGTCTCTGGAAAGCCAGTGGGAATTTGGCACAAGGACCACTGGGCTCAGACAGATAGCACTTACGCATTAACAGAGTGGACATGCATCCAGATTTATCCAGTCCAAGGTGACATCCCTCTTCTTTTTTCCCAGAATAGCATCCCATCACCTAAGGCCCTCTCTCAGTCTGCTTTACTAGAAATAGAGTGTTGTTAGAATATTAAAAGAAAAGTTACTTCCCTCTGTCATATCCCACCAGTTTTATACCACTGACTTCAGTGGAGTGACATTGGCATGGACCTGAGACAGCCTGATGAGGGGTTTAGACCTGCATTTGCTTTTGCAAACTCAGTTAATGGATTTCTAGAAGCGGGAATGTCATGGTAACTGATGGGAAATGCATCAGGTAAGAAATGACAGGTTTCTGACTGATAGCCAGGCATGTTAAAGATATGGGTGTTTACCGGCAGGGAGAGTTACTGGAACAAAACATTTCATGATTCATAGAAAATAAATGTAAACATTGGAGAAGAGGAGGCTCCAGGGGGACCTTATAGTGGCCTTCCAGTACCTAAAAGGTGCCTATAAGAAAGTTGGGGAAGAACTGCTCACAGGGGCACGTAGCACTAGGACAAGGGGTAATGGCTTTGAACTAGAAAAGGGGAGATTTTGATTGGATATTAGGAAACATTCTTCAGTATGAGGGTGGTGGATCACTGGAATAGGTTGCCCAGAAAGGTAGTGGAGGCCCCATCCCTGGAAATATTCAAGGTCAGGCTTGATGGGGCTCTGAGTGACCTGATCTAGTGAAGATGTCCCTGCTTACTGCGGGGGGCGGGGGGTTGGACTAGATGACCTCTAAAGGTCCCTTCCAACCTTACGCATTCTGTGATTCTATGAATCTATAAAATGACTTGGTTTTACTTTCTCCTCTCCTGGTCACTGAGGACACCTGATTTGAAATGTTACCTACCCACTTAGAGAACAGAAATGTTTTCTGGACAGATCCTGAAGCTGATAACACGGAGGTTAACCCAGAGTTGTGGCCCAGTGCCGTCCATGGAGTTCCTCTGCATTTACACAGGCATCGCAGAAGAACTACTGGCTCATGAGAGCAATCGAAGCTGATCAACGTGTCTAGAATTCAAAACTTCAAATGCTTCCCATGAATGGTTCGTGAGCAATCTACAGGCTAGGAGTTATTTGCGGAAAGTATCCAGCAGTTAATTTCAAATCCCATATACATTTGAGATGTTCATAAGCTACTTGCAGACAATTTGCAAACAGAAAAAGAGGCTAAAATTCATCAGAATAAATGATCTTCCATGAATTATTCATTTGGCTCCCATCAATCACGCCAAATGTCTCCCTTGTTGTTCGTCTCTGCAAAAAGAGATCAGGGATTGAATTTAGCTTAGAGACAGAAGTACGCCTTCACCCCTAGAGGTGCTCCTTCAAAGCAGACTAGCAGCACGTAGGTGATGAGAATGAGAAAGCTTTGGCGGCACAAGCCGCTCCCGCTCTGCGGAGGAAAGCCAGCAGATTTTAGCCGGCAGGGCCAGCAGGCAGGCTGCTTCTGCAAGGCCCGCTTTTACAAAAACAACCCCCAACCACCAAACAAACCCTGAAACTTGAAGGGGAGACAAAAAGAGAGAATTCAGGGTGCTTGTTGTGAACAGGAAAGGTGTCTTTCAGCCCATCCCGGAGGCTGGCTGAGGGTAGCTTTGCCATTTTTAGGGTGGGAGTGAAGAGTACAGGTGAAGTGGAGTGTGGGTCACTGAGAAATAAAAACAGGTGTCAAGACCTGAAAGCACTTCAGGCACCACTGTGGCTTCTCTTCTTTGCATACGTAGTTCATCTCTGGCTTTGGGCACGCTCCCGTTCAGTATCAGAAAGCAGACAGCTGGATTGAAATGACTTGGTGGTGTCCATGCCACATCTTGGTGGGAAGGCTCTGTACTGCTTGGTTAATATAGTGGAAACCATACTCAGACACAGCATTTTTGGGGAGCAAAGGTGGGTAATTAAAGGGAAAGGGCCCCATTCACTGCTGTTTTATTCAGGTTGACAGCAGAGAAATATAGCTGACACCAGCTGCGGTTTGATAAATAGCAGTGGCATAGTGCAAATAGGAGCACTAAGGGTAAACAAGCTGTCTTATGTTGAAAAAAAAAAGAGCTGAATTTGATTCAAAGGCAATCCATGTGGCACCATAAGCCTTCAGCACTCAACAGGCCCTTACATGAGGGGCTCACAACCAGGATTTAGTTGCCGCCTGGGTTTATGGTCCCTGAGGTTTGGATGCATGTGCGGTGACAAGCCAGACTCAACTCTCCAAAGACTCAGACTAGTGCCTGAGGTGCTAGGTACAGCTTTTACTGTTCAGAAAATGGGAAATAAATAGGGCATAATAGAGTTTAGGGAACTGAAATGCCACATAGCTGAAAGAGGGGCGTCTAGCAGCAAAGCCGATAAGAACGTATGCTGAAGCAATCTCTTTGCACTCCAGTTTACGTCTTAAACTTTGCCTGGAGCCCTTTACTTGAGAACCACTCAGTGACATTTAATTTAGACAAGTGTACCTGTCATCTTTGGCCTGTTGCTTCTAACATTACTGTAACACAGGCGGCTTGCTGGTAGTCAGGGAGAGGGGCTGGTTTCCCGAGGGGAGGGAGCCTGGGCTGCTGGCAGCTGGCCACCTGCCTCCACATGGTGGCAGGACAGTTTCTCATTGAGGTCTGGTTTGGAAGGAAAGGTCGTGTACATCTCTTGGAGAGAGCGTCCAGGGTCTCTTGGGCAGGGTCTCTGAGAGGTCATGTGGAAAAAATGCCGGGGTTTTCTTTTAATTAAATCTCGCCTTCCTTGCAACAAACTAGGGACCAGCTCAGCAGCCAGGTAGCTGCATTTGAGTTCACTTCCCTTCTATTTTAGGACTTTATTTCAGTCTACTCGATCTAAAAAATAATTCTAATTTACCACATACAAAGCACCATGTTTTATTTTACAGTATATTAGATGCACACAGCTTTGAGGTCTTAACAAGCTCCTGTCACCCATCTAAGGCAAGATAAGGAGAAGGCTCAACAGGGCGCTGGTGAGCTGATGACACTGGCACAGCATTGGTGGTGTGAGAGGGGATGGAGCTTGAGTTGTAATGGGGGCATGCTTGTGTGCCTGGCCCTGCCTCCCCTTTCCAAAAAGCTCCCTGACCCTGGGGGCGAGGTGCTGGCAGCAGCCTGGCTGAGACAGGAGGCGGCAGCAGCAGAAATAGAGGAGCAAACCTCGTTACACAGCTCAGGTGGGGCTTCAGTGTGTGCGTAACATGGTCAGTACTTAAGACTGCAAAACTGCACAGGAAGAGAGTGTTCAAGGCAGTTTGTTTCCTGTGCCATGCCTTGCCCTGCCTGATACTGCAGCGAAGGCATCAACAAGAGTAGTTACGTGACACATCCTGGTTTTGGCTGGAACAATTTTCTTCCAAGTAGCTGGTACAGTGGTCTGTTTTGGATTTAGGATGAGAATAATGTTGATAATACACTGACATTTTTAGGTGTTGATAAGTAATACTTATTAAGTCAAGGACTCTTTAGCTTCCTGCACTCTGCCAGTGAGGAGGTGCGTAAGAAGCCATGAGAGGATGCAGCCAGGACAGCTGACCCAGACTGGCCAAAGGGATATTCCATACCATAGGGCATTATGCTCAGTGTATAACTGGGGGAGTTGGCCAGGGGGCTGTGATTGCTGCTCGGAACAGGCTGGGCATCGGTCAGTGCATGGTGAGCATTGTGCATCACTTGTCCTATTAAACTGGTTTTGTCTCAACCCACAATTTTTAGTTTTTTTCCCCCCTTGATTCTCTCCCCCTTCCCCCTGCAGGGCCTGGGGAGGAGCAATCAAGCAGCTGTGTGGTGTTTGGCTGCCTGTTGGGTGTCCTGGTTCTGACCAGGTCAGAATTAATCTCCGCAAGCAGCCAGCCCAGGTGAGCTGAGTTAGCCTGGGCTGTTTCCCACACCACCTGACATCACTCCCCCATAAAAGGGGCTGGCTGGGGAAGGGCACTCCTGGGTGCTTCCAGAGCAGTCTAAGTGCAGCAAGAGCATTGGGTCAGTCCTTGCATTGTGCAGCACTCCATAAGGTTGGTAAGGTACTCTGTGTTATCACTGGGTGTGGGTGCAATTGGCTGTTCTGTGTTCACAGTGCTTTTGTCTGTAGACTGTCCTTAACCCCACTCATGGAGACTCTGTCTCTTTCTCCTCTGGCACTGAGCAAGCAGTGTGTGGTGCTCAGCCACTGGCTGGGGCTAAACCACACAGTTCTTTTAAGGTCTGAGTACCCGTGGTGCTTGTCATGGAGGCTGGAGGAGCTGCAGTGGGACTAACAGCTGGGACTAACTCAGCTCACCTGGACTGGCCACTTGGGGAGGTTAATTATGGCTTGGCCAGAACCAGGACACTAATTAAACCAGGACATGTGCACAGGACCTGCTGTGAGACAAGCTCAGAATTTACTCTTGTCCACTCCCACAGCCACCCTAGCGCTTCCTCTGCTTAAGAAAGCCTACCATGAGCATCACTGTCTTCCCATGATGTCACAAATCCTGCCACAAGCATCAGTGCCCTCTCGTGATATCCCTGGTTAAGCATTGAGGCAGGCAAACCCAATCCTGTCCCCAGCCTCCTCTTAAGGTCTATGCTTCAAAAGCCTTCTGGAAGGGGATATGGCAGCTCTTTCTCTCTCCTTGGTCCAGCTGATCCCTTTCCAGGTCCCCTCCCTGGATCCATACTTTCCTGCCAAAAAAATCTGTCATCAGCCAGGAGGCAACTATGTAGTCCTCAGAGGAGCCCAGATCCCACTTAGTCAGGCACTGTCCTGTGCAGTGGATGGAGTCAGTGGGGAAGGAGGGTAAGCAGCCCTGGCTGAAGCTACTGTGTCAACACCCCCAGTACCCTGTGTGGTTGGGGACTGTGGGGGCCTCTGGGGTGGCACTGGGGGAAAGTGAGAGCAGGGCAGGGTGGGTCCTTTTTGGCAAGGATCGGCTGCTCTGTTCCCCAGGGCATCCTGAGGTGGGTGGCTGTGTGCCAATGGGGAGGGATGTCTCTGTGACATGAGTGGTGCACCCTGGCCACGGATGCCAAGGGGGGCTGCTACCCCCCAAAAGAAGGTACCTGATGTTGAAATCTGGGACAATTGTCTCAATTTGTGAGAGGTGGTGAAGGGGTAGAGGACACTGGAGTCTCAATGCTGCTAAATTGCTTTGCCATTAGTGACACAGACTCTGTTACCTCAGTTACCTCATGTTTCATTTTAAATACATTTGCTTGCAGACAGCAGTTTTGCAGTCTTTCTTACATTGCCATAGAAACAATCTTTTGCATTCCTCTATTTGTTGTGCATTCTTGTTAAAGGCTCTTTCTTCTTTACTTATCCACTCCATCTTTTTATTTGCTGCCGCTCTCTTCATTATGTCCTTCCAATTCCCTTGCCTGCTAGCTTGCTGTGCCACAGCTAAATATTTCTTCCCAGTAAAGATACCCAGCTCACAGCCTCTACCTGTCAAAATCCGCCAGTGATATGCCATCCAGATAAAGAGAAATGGGCTAAGTGTGTGCGGGTGCATGTGCGGGCCTGTGCCCACAAGTGCTGGGATGAGGAGAGGAGAAGGAGGTGGGAAGAAGTGTGTTAATCTGGGATCAAACTGGTTGCCCTTGACAGTAAGGAAACCAATTTTAACTTCAGCTTTGTGACTAGGGAATGAGGCTGCCCATTGGATAAGGGGCTGTGGGACTCTGAGGGATTTCCTGCCTGCTTCAGTTACACTGGGAAGGAGTGCTGCTTAAAACTTCTGGGCTCCATGTAATTATAAGAAGACAAAAATCTTCTTGGGCATGCTGATTAGACAGAGAGATCTGATGATGAATCACACTCCCTGATGGATTGCATTTGATTGTTTGCTTTAGAAGAGAAAAAGGAAGAAGAAGGAAAAGGGAGATGTTTAGGGCTTTTCTTTTAGGGCAGAGGATGACTTTCGCAAACACCCAGATTATACCTTGCCCCCTTCTCTGCTCTTGTTGGCAGGAAGTGCCTAAGAAAAAATAAGAACCATTCATCTAAAAAAAAAAAGCAAATATATTCAGTGACTGATCACACATAAACCAATATGTCTCTTCTCTCCTCCATTCCTCATGGGAGGCTGCTCTGCTGCTGGGGAAGGGACGGCAGTGAGGCATCAAGGATCACCTGGCATTACAAGAGCTGGGCAGGGCTGGGGCCAGGCTCCTCTCTCATCACACATGGGGCAGGCCCTGCATGCCAGCCTGGCTGCTTCCCCACACTGGGTCAGAGGGTTTCCCAGCAGTGAGCCGGCCTCACTGACTGCAGGTCTCGACAAATGCTTTGTCCAGGCCCTGCTGCGTTGCACAGTGGGCGAGGGAACGGAGGACATCCCCTCATCCCATCAGCCTTTGTATTGTTGTTGTCTATTTTCCTCTTTTTTTTTTTTTAGAGACCCTGTATTCAAGAGAAGGGTTAACTGCATTGCATGACTCTGCAGTGACACCAATTCTCATGTAAACTCCCCTTCCTCAGACAGCTCACATGTCCAGGCAGTGAAACTGTGAGAACCGACCCAAGCGGATAGGAATCCTGAAGTCTTGCTTGTCTTGCATGACAGCAGGATAAGCAAAACCAGAATTTCTCCTCTAAACTGAGCAGAAGAAGCATTAGTAACTGTAGGAGTGTTGGGATTCAACATCAGGGAGCCACACGCAGCACAGTCAGTTCCTTCCTTCCCTTGCCTTTAGGGGCATCAGGTGCAGTGATGATGTGGGTGGGTGGCCAGGACAGAAGGGGGAAAGCAGGGCAGGGTTTAACCTGATTCTTCCCATCCTTCAAAGTCTTCTGTTGAGGAGAGCGTGCTCAGGAGAGTTTTGGACTCTTGCTTTGTATGAATACACTGGGCTTCCCTTCACTTTTTCCCTTGGAGCAGCTGTGCACTGAAATCTGTTTATAGTACACAGTTATTAAGATCAAATGTAGCAGTAATAGCGCGTGGCAGTCTTCTCCTTTCTGAATCAATTTGTACCATGTGTGAGTCTTAATCCTGTCAGATGAAGTGAACTGTGACAATGTCTATCCATCCATCAGGACAAATCAAGCTATTCATACATTTACTCTGAGGACATCTTTCTGCATTTAAGATTTTTGGGTTTTTTTCCTGTGGCAGTTTCCCTGTTTTCTAATGCCAAATGTAAGAACCGTGGTGCCACCGGTTCCTTCAAAATTGACAACTGCAGTGGCTGTGCTGGTGTCATGAAGTCAGTTGTATTTCTTGTACTTGGCTTCCCTCCTCCAGTGTTGTTTTCTTTTTCTCATTTAAAAAATGAGAAAGGCCCTAGGACTTTTGCTCACAGGGTCCCCAACGTGTGCTAGTGTTAAAGCAGAGCACCTTCTCCCTTCCAGGGAGAGCGGAGCTAGCTGCAGGCTGCTGTGGTGGGATTTGGGATTTCAGCATTTCCCTGGCATGCGAACCACGTATATATAGCCACAGCAGAACTTGGTATTTCTAAGGATATGTCCAAAGGCTGAACTCCAGAGTATGAATTCCTCCCTTTTATAACTCCGTACGGAGCAGCAGTTACCATGATCTGACCCCCAGGTGGGGTTGGTTTTTTGTGTAAGAGTGTAATTTCTGTGCTAGGGAAGCTTGTGGTGCTTGTTCCAGCATCCTGAATCCATAGAAGTCTTCAGCACATCAGCAGCAGCTATTGATACTTTTCCAAAGTTAATTTTCTCGCCTGTCTTCTCTGGGGACTTAATTACACAAGGAGCAGCTGTATGAAGGATCAATAACTGTCAGCACAAGCAATGCTTCCATGCAGCAATGCCTTCTGATACTCACACCATTAAGGGAGCATCCTGACTAACTTCCAACCTCCGTTTCCATTTGCACTGGGCTCCTCTAAGAGCAGGTTGGTTCTGCCAAGGTGTTTATTGATATTGTGAACTACAGCTTCCTCCAGCTTGATGCATCCTTCCCGCTGTGGGAGCAGTGAGTGTGGCCCCACAATGAGAGCAGTCATGCCCTGTAAGATGACCAGAGCTGCTGTAGGAGAGAGTTGTTTCCTTCTAACCATGTCCACCCAAAAATGCAAAGAACTGTCTTTACTCAGCAGCCAAGTAAGCTTGGCTGTACGGGAGAGAGCACAGTAAATTCCTTTGAGTCCCTGTGTGGTGGGTGACAAGTTCTGGTTCAAGTCCTATACCACAGGTTTTATTTTCACACCACTGTGGTCACCTTAGGGCTTGCAGTAGGGAGTCGTTGTTCCTTCAGAGGTAAACAAGGTCTTGGTTGCAGAGTGAATTAGCAGTCCTTTCGCACCTCCTTGATGGAGAAGTGGCTCTGCTGGAGAGGGAAAGGATTACCTCAGTTTTCAGCTGAAAGTTTTGGGTTATTTTTTAGTAAAATAGGTTCCATTGCTCAGGCCAAAGATGCTACGTGACTCACAGCAATGATGCTTTCACCAACACAGTGGCTGCCGAGTGAAGACTTTCCTTCCCAGAGCGGGTTTCGTGGGGCTGTCGTAGGCCTCCTGGAAACACTGACTGTGGTCTGGGTTTGTAACTCTGCAATAACGCAGGGAAGATCGCATGTGCTGCTAAGGACTGTGAGTAGAGAGGGGCTGTAGGCTCAATCCCTTACTTGCACTTCCTTAAAATTCTCCTCTAAGCAGTGGTAAATCACCCTTTTATATCCCGGTGCCTTAGTTAAAAATGTTTCATTAAACAGCTCAAATTGAATGTCTGGAAAAGTTTACACCTCCCGCAAATTCTCCTCTCCTACTAGAAAAGCCATGTAGACAAGCATGGCTTTATTAAACCCATTGTCCCCTCCCAAATGTGAAAGGCTTGAATCAAAGCAATTTAGTTCTTGCATCTGTGTAGTTTCTCTTCTGGCCAGTTTTATTTGGGAAGGGGGATAAAAAAAACACCCTGAAAATATATTTGTGTGAAAAACAGTAGCAGCTTGCGTGCTGTATGGTCTGGGGAAGCCTTTTGCATATCCAAAAATCAGTTGCCCAGCACACCACACTCCCAGGGCCGATGCAGCCACTGAATGTTCTGCCCTGGTGCTGGTTGTGCTGGCATACGGTTGGTGTGGTGGCAGTGCAGGAGTCAATCAATAGATACCCCAATGCAATGCAAGACTACCAGAGTGTGAATTGTCTTTACCTCCAGTGCGGCCTCCAGCAGGGTGGTTCTAAATTTACCCCAACCTGTGAGGTGTTTCAGGCCTGTAGTTTGCATTCCTGTATTCAGTGAGAGCAGAAGTTGATCCTGTAAGATAAAAAATAAGGGAGTTTATTTTTGCGAGAAGGCTTGTGATGAAGGTAATACATATAATCAGAAAAAAAACAGTGTCCCCATTATATTCCCTCTTCTTGCTAGTGGATTTCAACAACAGTTCTTCTCTTCTGCAACCCAGTGGGCAAGGTTTGGTGGATCTTCCCAGGACTGGGGACACCAGTGCACTGCAGCTCACTGCAGTTGATTTTAGGGGTTTTTGATGGTACCAAGCTCAAATCCTCTCTGATGGCTGGCCCAACCTTTTCACAGCAGAGCGCTCTCCTCCCAGGTGGGGAAAGTCCTCTGGCCCAAATAGTGATGTTTCTCTGATCCCCCTCCAGTTGAGGGATTCTTTAGCACCTCGCCTTTGAAGCCAGCCTGGGACAGCAGGATCTGTGCCTGGATCAAAGGCATGGGTTCTTCATTGCATGCCAAGGGTGGACAAAAGGCTTCAGCATCACTCTTCCTTTATAACTCTGTCCCCAGTGCTTCTAGTCGGTTTTCTCAATGACTTTGCATGAATCAGTTGGTTACCTGGGTTCTCTGGTGACCTTACTCTGAGAGCAGCAACAACCTGACTCTGCAAGATTGTGTTCTGGCACTGCAGCTGGGAGCCTCTGGGGTGCCCCATCACCCGTGCCCCCTTTTCCTATAGATCAGTAGGCAAAACTCTTCCAAGAGAGGAGCGTGAGCATCCCTTCCTGTGGCTTTGATCACTGACTCATGTCTGACACAGGATAAGGAGAACCAGGTGCTGTATTGCATGGGATGTTTGGAATTCTCTAGCCTGTTTTGAGGAGGGAATGAGGTAAATGAGATCAAGGCAGCTGCTGAAGGCAAGCCAGACTTGGGCTATAGCTATACTATGTTTAAAATATTTAATTCCTCAGTATGACTCACTGACTAGGCTGCTATTGACCTGGGTAACCTGAGTGAATATTGCATAAAAGGCCCTCTCGTTTTGTCACTATAAATAAAATCTGTGATTATTCATAGCGAACACTGAGTTTCTATTACCATAAGCAGCCTTATGAGAGCATTGTGCTCCAAGATGGGGCTCTGCTCCTAGAGCTTGTGGGTTGTCTGGAGCTGCTTTCATGGCTGACCGGCTTGAAAGGGGCAGCGCTTCTGCCCTCCAGCCCTTCTGTCCCTGCCTGGCAGAAGGAGAAGCCTGTGCCTGTCAAGAACTGAAAACACTGAAAATATTTGACTGTGAAAAATTTGTGCAGTGATTGAAAAAAAAAAAAAAAAACAACAAAAAAAAACCCAGCGAAAGAAGCAGAGGGAGAGAAAGTGAAGGGAACTAAACATAGGGAAAGGAAAAAAGAAGAGGAAGAGTTAAGGTCTCTCCCTCCCTGCCTCCCCCCCCACCCCAGGCTAATTTTCATTATTGGCTGCTGTTACATGGCATCATCCCCTCCTGCTCCATGTGTTGTAATTGAGCTGGCACGTAGTATGCACATCCTAATGGGACATGGTAATTATTTGCTGGATAACCAGGAAGTCTGTGCGATAAGTTCTGCGGTGCCATCTGGCCCTGCCTGTGACCAAGTCCCACACCAAACCTACCTGTGATCTTGGCACATCCTACACACCCCTGCTCCCTCTTCTAAAGAGTATATAAAAGCTTAGAGGATGGCACTGAGTGCCTCTTCAGGGGCGTGAGTTAGCTGGGTTGTACATGTTGTGTGCTTGAAGAGGAGATTTCAGTAACCCTGGCAATGATATGAGCTCAGGAGCAGCTCTAGGCAGTGAAGGATGAGGGTGTATGAAGTGCTGTGTCCTCAAAGAGGGGATGACACCTTAAAGAAGGAGAGGAAACAGCAAAGGGATTGATGTACTGACCAAAGAGCAGAGCAAGGAGCCATTTGATTATGTCAGAGCTGTCCTTTCTCATGTTTTATTCCCATGTTTACTGATGATTAAGCACCATGGAAAGAAAAGCAATTAGATACTTAGAGTGAAGTGTGGCCTCTTGATTTTTGCCTGAGTTGTGGCACTGTCCTTAATTGGCTGTGTGATCATCAGGAGAGCAGCACAGAACTGTTCCCTGTCCTCAACCTGTGAGTCACAGGAGAAAGACATCCCTGTCCTGCAAAAGGTGATAGTTGAGAGCAGACACAGAGAGAGACATGCTTGGTGATTGGATTATGGTGCTTGTGCTGCAGCTTGACCAAGGAGTCTGGGATGGAGCCATTTTTCATGTCAGTGTAAACTTTAATAGTGTTGAGATAGGAGAACGACTCATCCTTCAACACAAGCTTTAGGTTTGGTCGTTCCCATTGCGTGCCCTGCCTCAAGCCTTCTCCCAACCCCTTGTGCTGGTGCTGCTGAGAAGGGCTGTTCCCACCACTGCATCCCATCCACCTCATCCTTTCCTCCCACAGCACAACGGATGTCCCGCCGACCCGCAGCGCCTTTCTGTAGCAGCCATGTGCCTGTGGTAGACCCAGTTGTCTGTATGGATCAGTCTATTGGGTATCTCAGCTGCTCAACTTGATCTTCACACTATGTCCTCACACAGACGCCGAACCCTGTGGCAGACAGGAAGGTCTTCTTCATTCATTACTTCACTCTTCAAGTCCTTTACAGCAGACATCTCTATCCACAAGCCAGGTAAGTGGATATCATTGGCTCGTTTTATGGCTGAGAAAATTAAGTCCATGGGGTGATCAGCAGAGTTTAAATAGAAAGAGACAGATGTTAAATGACTTTCCAAGAACATTATGGTGTTCACTGTCCCCAGAGTCCTTGTCTTAGATTCACTAGGAGAGAACGTTATCATAATGGAGTGGCAGTGGGTTGCTTTTTAGAAGATTTTCATGTTAGAATTGAAAACCCACCTTGCTGACAGTGCCTGGAAACGTGTGCGTCATGGCAGGTACAAGCACCCAGGTAACAGTATCCCAGCACCGATCCTGTTATTGAGGAGAGGTGCTGGGGCTGGTACTAAAATACGGGCTAGACCACTTGCAAGGCTTTTTTCACCTCTCCTGTACATGTTAACTGTCACCAAGCAAAGTCACTGTTTCCCAAGAAGGCTGGAAATAATGTTAAGTTTTGAGGCATGAGTAGCCAATAGAAATTTGTGGGGGTGATACGATACCACTACACAGGTAATCTTGCCTAGAGCTCAGATACAGCCAGAATCCCTCTCTGCTGCTTGCACAGTCCCAGCTAAGCTCTGTTGAATTAGCCTCTTCCCCTGGATTGCTCATGTGATCTATTTCTTATTCACCTTTGGACTCTTAAATATTTTTACACCAAATACTCAACTGTACTCTGCAAGCATTGACACAGCACTCGCACAATTGCTGATCTAGTGTACACAGAGGTGTAGAGGGGGCACGTTTTTGGAAAGCACGCACTGTGTGTATGTTTAAAGAGGGAGGCAGTGCCATAAAATGAGGAGTGGCTTCAGGCACCAGAGGGGCAGCAAGCCCCTGGCAGTGCTTGGGTGGAGGAGGAGGGATTTGGGAGAGGGGGATACAGACCCCAGCACGGGCAGTGTCTGGCTGAGGGATTTTTGAGTCAGGTCTTCTTGCAGTGCCTCCTTCCCCTAGCTTGCACAACAGTGCTGGCACCTGGCTGGCTGCCCTCCAGGGCTCTGAGGACTTTCTGAGGAAGCAGCAAGTGCTGTCCGAGATATGACATGCAGCCAGCAAGGCTGGCGTAAAATACTGCCTACCTCAGCTGAAAATCCTCCAGTGGCCCATGTGGGCTGTCATCGTTTTTTTCGAAGAGCTAAGGGAAGTTTTGTGCTCTTTGCCGTGCGCTGAATCAACAGTCCTCAGTGCCCATTAACATATGTGTTTTCCCCAAGTTATGCTCATGTTTGCACTAGGTAAGCGGCAGCTAGCATTTTCTGTCCTCTTTTTCCTAGCAAATTTTGTAGCGAAGAGAAGCCTTATCAATCAGCAGAAGGTTTTTTTCAAATGAAAAATGAAGGGGTGTTTCCCTTTTTCCTTCTCTCCTTGATTTCTAATGGTTATTTTAGGAATTCTCAATCTTTGTAGAGAGACCAAACTCTGTCCTGAGTGTATATACACACACATGTATATGTACATACCTAAACATGTAAAAAAACAAACACATGGCATTGCTTGGAGTTATGTAGATGTTTTTGGCTGACTATTTTATTTATTGTACTTCTATTTTGAGAAGAAAATTGGATTTGGGGCTGTGACTGTCTCAGAGTGCATTATTTGACTTTTAATCTACACCAGACTGTAACAAAGCGCATCCCCTATCACAGCTTCTGTTGCTCCTGATACAAATTCTGTATTTTGAGAATATTTATGCATACGGGATTACTTAGCTTGGTGGCAGAGGTGTTGCATTTTGCACTTTTTCTTCTGATGGCTATTACTGGTTGTTACTGAATAAACCGACTGTTGGCACAAATTGGAAGGGATGGAAGTGCCTATGGGTTGGTGAATACAGAAAGTCCCAGGTAAACAATGGGTTAACTTTGCCTGCTTTTTCCTCTGCTGGGGGAAGGCTGCAAGGAGTGGAAAGGAGAAGAAATGGAGGATCCCCCTCTGATTTTTGAGGAGGGGATGTGTCCCTCCAGGAAGGGGATCCTGGGTGGTTTGCTTGCTGTGGTGATGGTAGCTTGTGTGGCTTTTCCCTTGGGTTACAAACCATGGGTAGCTGCTGGCAGACCTGGCCAGTCTGTGCTACGCCATGGCTGCTGTTCTAACGGGGACCTGCCTGGGAACAAAATCAATTAAGATCTCTCTTGCGTAAACGATTACGTCTTTATTTACCTTCATGGGACCGGTCAGGTTTCAACAAGGACTTGTCCAGAAGTTCTCAGTACATGTGTGGTGCTGTACCTAAACTTCCCATTTGTCTCCTCTCCCGAAGCCCAGCTCCCACAGAACACGTCAGCCCATCCCAGACTTTAAAAAAAACAGAAAGAGGAGCAGCAGTGGCGAGCTCTGTCAGGCTCCCTTGATGGCGGCAGTTTTCCCCTGTGTCCCAGACAGTCCTGTCAACTGCTGTGCTCCCGTGACAAGGTGGCTGCATTTCACAGCAAATGAGATGCTCTCTTAGCACGCGGCTGTAAAATACTCTGAAACCTGAGTGGATGAATAATGTTGTATCATAAATATAAAATGAATATTGTTTTACGCTTCCTGAAATATTAATTTGTGCATGGAGCCGCTCTTGGAATGGCTTTAGTTGGTGGAGTTTTTTTTAAACTGAATGTAAAGATCCTTTCGAGTCCTGGATGTCCTTGCTTTGGTTTTTATTATTAATATTCCCTCCAGGAGACATTGACTTTCCCTTCCCTGAGACATGCTGACTCCTGCCTGCCAGAGTGATTCAGCAGCTTGCCACTCACTTTTACAGAAGGAAAGTTTTCTCCTGGCTGCTTCTACTGGCCTGGTGTGACTGGCCATGACTGGGGGATGCATTTGTGTGGCTGGCTGATTCTTCACACTGAGTCACTGTTGAGCAGTCGGGCAGCTCTGAGCTCTCTGTGGAGCCGGTGGCTTTTTGTCCTTTATGTGGGGAAGGATATCCCCGTGGAGAGCACGGGGTGGGGTGGTTGGACTGTCTGCTTCACAGCCCTTCTCTTTTCCAGGCAGAGTCAGGTTAAATCTCCAAAGCTATTTATGTCTGAGGCTGGCTGCTGCCTGCCTGTCACAGTCCTGCGGGTCTGTAGAGGAAAGTCTATAGAAAAGTGCTGCTCATCTGTTTAACTGCAACAAGTGCCCATAAAAATTGCAAGGGATGAGCGTTAATCAAACGATTAACACTTTCTTCTCTCTCTTTCCCCCTGCAAAAAATGGGGGCAGGCCGGTGTGTTTTTAATTTCAGCCAATGAGAGGAGGCTTGCCTAATTTTAATTATGTTTTGGTTTTCCTAATAGTGCGTTAAGTAGCTGCTGGAGTGTAAAAGCACAAAGCAAAACATAAACCAAACCATTGGTGTGGACGTATGTATCTGCCTGTGAGCCGCCTGACTGCTGCGTCTCCTTTTATTCAAGCTTGGTATATGAAGTTAAATTATGTGGGGTTTATGGATCCCTAAATTATACATTTTTATTGATCTCTTGTCACTCTTAAAAGTATATTATGAAGAAAAAGGATGCAGTGTTTGATTTTTGAAAGAGAAATTCAACTGCGACACATAAAAGATCTGGGAAACTGTAATTCAGTGTGTGGGGCTGACACGAATGTAAAGCACTTAATTGCATCTAATGGGTTTTAAAAACTCCTGGTCATGTAACTTTAGGGAACAGACCATGAAGCAGCGCTGTTGTCGTGCGTAGGACAGTTTTCCTGGTTGCCTTGAGGTAGACATATTGAAGCAGATGTCTTTGCACAAAACTTTCATATCGTGCCAATCGAGTAATAAGCTTCTCTGCCCCTCAGCCTTCCCCTCCCCTCAACCAGAGACAGGTTTCCCTAGCAGCATCATATCTGAAAACCTGGGGTTTCTTTCCCCCAGCCCAGAGAGATAAGATTGTGGAAGCCTCCAGCTTGGCATGTGACCTGCCATGCTTGGGCACCAAACAATTTGGGAAGCAGAGACCTGCACTAATGCTGTGAGAAGAGCTCTGTTGCAAGGGGCTGGGATCTGGCTTGTACCCTTGCAGCAGAGTGGGGAAAAAAACTCAGCAGAGTTTGTGGCATGTGCCAAAGTGCTGCTGGTGAGGTTGAGGATGCTGTGTTTGGTCTTATCTGGGGGGAAGGAGATGGGATGAAGGAGCTACCCCTCTGCACTGGGTGTGAGCCATTTGGCTGGTGGCTGTGGTGTGCCTGTACCCTGCCACAGCTCGTTGTCTCGGACGAGGTGTTGAGTGATTCAGAGCAATCATTTTTATATCTTCTCTGAAATGAAACTTTTTCTCTCGTGGCCTCTTGCCATTGCTGGAATTAAGCTGCTAGTTCCCAGATGGGCATCTCCTCTGATATTGTTTGATCTTGTAACGCGAAACAAACCAGATGCTCACATCTGATGGACCCGAATGTAACCTCAGTACCATCTTCTCCTACAATAGAGAAATCCCTTCATTTAACCTGCCTCTGAACCTGTATGTTTGTGCTAAAGACAAATACGAAATATGTGCTCATATCCCAGGACTTGTTTCTGGTATTCAGCTACTAAAAATTCATCCATGTCCTTCATAAGTTGTTGCTAATGTTTGAAGTTGCCTTTTTTGCCTTATCTGCAAGGAGCACCTGTGCTGCTGTATTTACCAAGAGCAAGAGCATTTCTTTTGTTTCTGCAGAGAGATTTAAAAGAAGGGACATGTCCAGGTCATATGGTGGTGCAGGAGGCAGCAGAATGTTAATAGCTGAACTAAACAATAATGAAAAGAAAGATAAAAGTACTTCTGTGGGTAGTTTTGAGTCTGAGAGTTTGGTTTCTGGTTTTGAGGGCTTTTTCACCTCAAATTGCCCGTTGGACACCTGGATTTCATTCTACTCCAACTTTCAGGAGGGGAATGGTGCGAGTTTGGCTTGAACAGTAAATCTGCTTTGAGAGTCCATTGAAATTAAAAAATCCCTTTTTCCAACAACTTCCCCTCAGCACTGTACAGTTCATGCCTCCAAATGGGGCTGTTTGCAAGGAACTGAACTGTGAGAGCATAACATTTGAAGACTTTAGAAACATTGTGGTGTTTCATGAGGGCCTCGCTATCACTTCAACCCTGCTTTCAGAGGATACTCTGACCTGTGAGTGAGGACAGTGTCCTCAAGACAGCTGGTTCCCTCTCCCACCTTCCACCACGGTCCTCTCCAAGGAGGCTCCCACTCAATCTGTGCTCTGACACCTGGTTTGTTTCTCCACCATGCTTTGATGTGCAGATTGTGGTGGTCTAGGACCCACCTCAAGGTTACCTGAGATCTCTGGAGTGGGGACAGGGGTCTCCCCGGGAGGAGCAAAGCAACCTCCTGAGTGCAAAACCCACTGCCCCATCCTGCTTGTGAGTCGGAGCCACTGGGCTCAGTCCTGCCATGTGTGGAGCTGCTGAAGAGCCTCTGAGTGTCCCACTTTGAATCCACACACTGAGTTATTTGTTCCCAAAGAGAGAAAGTGGTGTCACACACTGAGGCTCATTATGAACCCAGGAATGTTCTGTGCTAACCATGGCTGGCTGACAGGGTGGAAATGTGCCTGCAAAGGGCCTGGTGACTCATCCTGGACATGAGTGATGTGGAACCAGGTAGGACATTGCTGGCACAGCCAGGTGGGAGGCTGCTTCTGAGGACATGGCACACCGGTGAGATGAATCTGGATAGGTAATTCCCTTTATTGTATGTCTTCCCTGGCCCCAACAGAGAAAAGAGGTGGTGCTCTGGGGTATGGGCCATGCATGCTGCCTCCCAGTTCTGCACAGAAGCTGTTGGCTTGTGCTTTGAGGAGAGCAAGCAAACTGCTGCATTAACAAAGCTGAGGATGTGATAGCCCACTGTTACAGCGTACATCCAGGTTACCACTTTGCAGTGGCAACAGAGCTGCAAAAGAACCTCTGAGACATGAATTAAATATATGTAGTATTTCACATTTTCATCTGGCATAAAGACCACAAGATGCTTCTTCAAATAACTTTATAGGGAGGATAAGGCCTCTCCACAGTGAAAGAGCTGAAATAACAGTGGTTGGTCATTGCCTGAAATGTTGGGCGTGCTCAGGGCACAGTGGGAGCAAGGGGAGTTTGCATGCCTGGGAGAGGAGAGCTGGAAGCCCACAGAAACAGGGAACAGAGGCAGCAGAGAATGTCTTCAGCATCGATTGAAAGGGTGCTGGGTGTCTGGTACTGGAGGAAAAGCTATAGGTGAAGGACTTTCTCAGTCAAGGCTGTGGATAGAGGACAGTCTCCTGTTGTTTGAGTCTTATGGCGTATGGGAAAACTAGATACTTCTGTGGCCTTGGTTGATGAGCAGGGATCCATCAGAAAAACAGAAGGCTGCCCCTAAGAATGGAAACAACATGCAGGGCCCTGAATTTTGGCTGGTCGCTCATGCCGGAGTAATATCAGCCTCAGAGGACAAGCACCACCAAGTTCTATTTTCTTCTTGCTCCTCCAGTGGCAATAGAGAGAGCTTTCCTTCCTCCTTCCTGTGATAGCTTACGCTTCATGGACTGATGCATGAGTGAGGGCTGCCTCACTTGCCCACTGTGGAATCGGGCACATCTGCCATACCCCTTGCCATATTGTGCATGCCAGGTGAAGGGCTTTCAGCCATGGGGAGAAGACTGGCTAATGCTGACAGGCCCAAACCTCATCTAGGTGCTGGAGTGCTGCATTAAAATGGTGAGGGGTGATGGGCAGATGTTTTCTCAAGTTTCTCCCGCTGTGTTGGCTGCTTCTCCATTCCCAAGGCAGAAGGCATGGGATGACAACATAGGCTGTTGGTGTGGGACATGATCATGAGTTCTGCAGGTCACTCAAGGAGATGCTGCACCTTGGTGCCGCTTCCCAGGGGTAGAAATTCATCTGCGGGCCATTGGCCCATTGCTGGGGGTGGTGTTCACAGCATGTTCAGGCAGATGTTTCACTGGGGCTGACTCTTTCTCAGCTTGTCAGCCTGAAACACTTGTTCTTCTGAGCATAACGTTGTTTGGGAAAAGCACAAGTGTTCTTCCGTTACCTGCGGGGTGGCAGGTGGTCAGGAGAATGGTGCAGTTGGGATAAAAAGGGCTTTGAAGGGGCATTGAAGAAGCAGGGAGCACTCAAGCAGCACAGCTTAAAGCATGCACGTACTTCTAGGAATGTCATTGTTGTTGTAAACTCCACCAATTGAAAGCAGCTACAAGCAAATGCTGTTCACAGTGTTATACCAGAATCTGATATCAGCATGAGTCAGCAGAAGACATAAAACCCAAGTGGAGATGTACTTATATTCTGGGCATGAACTAAGCCTATGCTACTGGAGATAATACACACTCTCCCCACCACCTACCTTTGGGGCGTTTAAGCCTCCCTCTGTCAGTCTGACTCCCACTGGGGCAGTGGGCACTTAGAAAAATATGACAAGAGCTGTAGGCTCCCTCTGAAATACCACCTTTCCTAGCCAGAGGCCTCTGGAGTAGGGCACTGGCTCTTTATTCTGGAATCATGGCACTTAGATTAGCAAGGAAATCGTGTTCAGAAAATAAGCACTCTGCAGAAATGTTTCATGGAAATTAGATTTCGAGAGGCAAAAATAGCACAGTAGTCTGAGATTGCAGAAGGTGGAGATCCTTTTCTTCCCCCATTCCCCCAGCAATTAATTTCTCCTCTGGCATAATTTGAGGAAAATACTTCCTTTCATTAGTGCACTGTCTACCTGTTAGGGAACATTCTTTCAATGGATATTTAAGCATGCGTGACTGATGGAGTGATCATCATAGATCTGACAGAACAATTGAATGCTGATGAGCGTTGTCTTTGTAGGACACTCATCAGTGTTTCATGCACTTAGTCAAATGTAAGTCTGGGGTAGGTAGGCTTCATACCAATGAAGCCATTGCGATTGCACCCACTTCTACTTGGCCATTTGCTTGCACAGTGGAAATGCTGGTGACTCAATGTCAGGTACTATCTGACTAAACAGTGATGTCTATGGAAACACAACTCACTGTGTTCTGATCCTGTTTGCTTGTAGTCCTGTTCTTAGCAGACTTTTCTCTCAGAGGCTAGTCAGCCTCTGCTGATTTAGGCCATGAGTGTTTCTCCCAAGCTTTTACCTTTTATCTGACCTGTCCAGACAGTTTCTTTATGACAAAAGTCAGCTCAACCCTTGCACTGTCAGTCATACAAGGTCAGGCTCAGCAGAGGGGAACTGAGCAGAATCCATAGCCCACAATGTGCAGCAAGTTCAGCTGGAAGAGTGTCCTGCAACCTTAAACCTTAGGATTTGATGGAAAACCCTTCCTCCTTTCCATATATAAGACTATGCAAGACATCTCCTTGACTCAGATCAAGAACCTCCACTGTTTGGGGTTCAGATCCATCAAGATCTTTCTATTCAAAACTCTTCCCTATTTCTGGATAAACCCCATTGCTGCAGAGTCTGTTCCCTGGTGACAGTCACTTGCAAAAGTGTCCCTTCTTGTTAAAGGTTGGTGCAGGGTCTCTTGGGCTTTTTCCTCAGCTTAATAGCTGAACTGGGATAGATAGCTCACAACAAGAAGAGGGTTACATGATGAGGCTGCACTCTTACAACATTGTCTTGATCTAAAATGGCAGGTCTTGTTTGGAAGGTTCTGAAGGAAATAACATTTTCCTTGTCTTTAGGTTTATTTTGTTCTCAAAACTCAATAATTGAATGACTCTTGGACAAACTCTGAGTTTGATTGCATTGTCTACATTGTCAAACGCCTCGGGGACTGAGCTTCCAGAGCTGCTGTTCACAACCTTTTCTCCTCACAGAATTGTGTTTGAGGCCACAGTCTTCCTCCAGTTGACGCTTCCAGGCTTAAAGACCAAGGAGGAATCACTGTTTATTGCACAGAAACCTCTGCTCAGGAGCTAGGCTGAGTCTTCTCCAAGAGTGGAAGGGAAGCAATGGATACTGCAGCCAGTCAAATGGATTCTTTGGACATCTACAGCTTTTGTGTGGGTGACTACTTTTTTCCTTAATGTGAAAAAATAAATAAAACCACTTGAGTCCAAATGGTCCACATGAGTCATGAAGAAACTGTTCTTCCTCCCCCTGAGACAGTTATTCACCCTTTCACTACCAGAAGGCAGAGTTAAGATTGTTCTGATTGCACAGGAGACATTTAGGGAAGTTTCTGATAACCTGTGCGGATTTTTCATACCATGGTCATACTTGGAGTATAGAAATCCTGACCAAGTCCTACCTACAGTCATTGACTGTTGCTTTGAAGAAAGTATTCATCACCTGTGCCTCAGCTTCCCAACTATGAAATGGGAACTGCAAAGGGAGTCGGAGCTGTCCTGTGCCACTGTGCTCTTCTGTGGCTGAATTAGTATTTGGAAATCTCTTTCAGCCAGTAAAGTGCTATCTTTTTTTAATAGTAAAGTTGCCCTTTTCCCCAAGAGTCCTATTCAGAACCCCTCAACCTTGACAATAAATTGAAATGGGAATCTTCTGAGTACTCTGAATACATTATCTTAATTTTAGAGGATTTTTTGAAGGGGTGAGGTTTTGTGCAGAAGGTGATTTTCAATGTTTAGCAACACAACCTTAGCTAAAGCTTTTTGCTTCCATAATTTTTTTTAAAAATACAATTCTCTTAGTATTTTAGGTTCAAAATGTGGAAATATCCTTTGGCTCAAGTCCAAAGTTCCCTGTTTTTTGAATAATCTTTCAAAAGATAAGGGTCTAATTCTCCCTTCCCTGGTGTGCTTTATAGTCATTTACACATGTAAAATGCTATTATTCTTTCTTGAAAATGGATACCAAAATGCAAATTACTCTACAGGATGAGCAAGCATCAATCCCAAGGACCCAGAAGATAAAGGCAAATGAGCCATCCTACCAGGAACAAGCTGGAGAGTCAACTTAAAGCCTGTCAGATACTTTATGGTCGTAATCCTCATTCATGCCCTTGCTGTGTAGCAAAAGGAAGGTTAGGTAAATACCTCACACCCCGCCGCAGGCTGGATGCACACGTGTGCCTGTAGCTTCCATTCTGATCTTAGGGGCTGGCATCTTCTCTGGGAGTCCATGCCCTCAGAGTAACACACTGTGTATGACACCTAAATATTACAGAATAGGTTCGGTTTGGAAGGGACTCTAGAGATCATCTTACTCTAGCCTCCCTGCTATGGGCAAGGACACTTTCTGCTAGCCTAGGCTGCCCAAAGGCCCATCCAGCCTGGCCTTGAACACTGCCAAGGAAGGGGCAAATATAAAACCGTAGCTCATGGTGCTCATTCATGGCATATGAGGCCTTGTCTATATGATAAATTAAATGGTGGCTGAGCGTGGCTGGCAGTTGGTTTAGCAGGACTCCTGACTGAGCGTGCTTCCCCTGCAAGCAGAGCCAAGGGCATGCTTGAACCAGCCCCGAGCAACACATCCTCCTGTCCGCTTGTCATCTGTCTTGGGACAGGCCTGAGGAGCTTGGCTGAAGGGACCGCATGCTGCCACACAGCCCCAGCCAGACTGAATGTTTGGGGGCTGGCCTAAGCTTTTGCAGCTCCTTCCCTCTGGTTAAGCCTTGCATTTACGGCTGCAGTTTGACCCCTTCCTTTGGGCAGGCAGCCTCTTGAGGCAGGGGTTTTGGTTGAAAGGCAGCCTGGATGGGCTTTATTTTCCTCCAAAAGTAGTCAGTAAGCCTCCAGCCCTACGCTGTGTAGGGCTGTCAGAAAACATCAGCCTGACAGTCTCCTCCACCTACTGCTCCTTCAGCCTGGGGGAGGGGAAGGACCTTAAGAAGCAATTTGGCATGAAAATGAGAAACAGGCCAATCTGCTTCCAAACCTGGCCTCTGAAAGAGATAGGGAGAGAGAACAGAAAAGCAATTACATCAGAAAGCCAGGTTACTCCTTAGACCAAATTAGTACAGCTGCTTGGAAAAACCCTGGCAAACCTTTTTTTATAGCTCAGCTGATAGGTTTGCTCAAGGCAAAGTGCTCTGTCACCACTGAACCAACTCTGGAGGAGACCACATTTCCATTTGCTGAAATCCTCCCTGAAGTGGAACAACCCTTCTCTGATCAGAGGTTTGAGAACCTTGCCTGAACAAACTAAGGTGCTAGAGATCTAGAGAAAGAGGTCTAGGTCTATAAGGGTGTCTAGGTGCCTAAGAGGGTGTCAAAATTCCCAAGAAACATAGTTAAGTCACTGACCATCTGTATTTTTTCTTTAAGTTTGTTGAAGTTATTGGTAGGTACTTAACAGCTTTCAGGGTCAGGCTTGTGACCCTCGTTTGAGCGGTGGCTGTGGTATCTAGGAAGAATTAATGTGTCTATCATAAATGCACTTGGGCTTTTCTTGATGTATGTGCAAAGAAGTATTTTTGTGAAGTGGCTCTTTGCCAGTCACATATGTAATTTTTCCTCTATAAGTTGATAAAATACTATAATTAGTTTTTGAGATATTTCTAAACATTATTTTTTAAAGTATTTAACCCCTATTTTTAAAGAAAAAGCCAAAATTTCCCTTATTCCTAAAGAAATACCTTCTCTCCCTGTTGCAATGACACTGGTATGTTGTCAGGCACCAAAAGCTACATACCTCCTCCTATCAGGGTACTGGTGAAAAGTTAGCTGAAGGAACTCAGGTGAATTTCCTCACTTGCTTTGCAGTTTTCATTCCTGATTTAATGCTATGTTAGACTAAATGCTTCTCATTTCAAGTTAAAATCTCTGATCCCACTAGTTTAATTCCAACTTCCTGCCCCTTGATAGCTGATTTGGATATACCAAATCACGTTCTGTCCATTCTGGCAGCTGCCCAAGTCAGCCTGTAATCCTAAATTGCTGCTAGTCATGTCCACCTCTCAAAGAAGAAATTAAAACATAACTCTCTCATATGTCAATTAAGACTGTATGTCTCCATTCTCCAACCCCTTGATTGATAGGAATTTTCTCCCCCCTTTCTTTGTCGTGCTCACGAAGGCCGCTGGATTTACAGCTCTTAAAGTCAAAGTCCTTTACCTACAGATCAAGCACAGCCAAAAGAGCTTTCAGATTATCCTGCCCATCCATCTCTGTCCTGGAGGGGACCAACTTATGAAATGAGAATTGGACATACTCTGCGTCCATTTCATCTCCTGCTGAAACTGGGATTGGGGAACAAATCACTGGCTATTTCAGGGTCTAAAGGTGCCAGAACGATAACCTGGACTTAAAAAAACCCAAAAGCTGATTTCAGCAAATTCAGGAGGCAGAGGCTCTTGGGGAGAAATTTGAAGTGAAGAAGTGCAGAGAGCTGGTGGCTGTACCACAAGCGAATCAGCAGCTTGTCTCCATGCAGATGCACAACAGAGTTTACAGTAAACCCTAAATAGCTGCATCAGGAGCACTTCATTGCTTGGAATTGAAAAAAAAGGCGTCTTGCAAAGAGTACAAGCAAGGCAACATAAACAGCTCTGAATGCATGAGGAGCAGGAGTGAGGCAAAGGGAGTTGTAACTGCACTACTTAATGGACACATAGAACAAATAAGGCATGACAAAGAGGTGTCTGAAGTACACAATGCTTTCTTGGGTGAATCTTCCTTAGAAAAGAAATCACCATTAAGTTGTGTTCAAGTGGCTGAAAAAAATGTACCGACTGGTTTGCAGCGGTCTCTGGTCAAAATGAGAAGGCATTTCAAGCTGGATTCTATAGGGGATTTTTTTCCTCAGGACTATTTCTGTTCACTGCCTTCATTATCAGGGCAGATGATGGCAAAGACTTCATGTGCATCAGACATCAAGCTGGAAAGGAGCTATAATGAGTTTGGAGGACATAATCAGAAAATGAGTGATCTCGATGAGCTGGAGAAATTATCTGGACCCAGTGAGATGGAATTATTTTGAGACAAGTTGGAAGTAGCACACAGAGAAATCAAATGCATAAAAAACAGATTGCACAATAAGTGCTGAGGCAGCAGTACAGAATGACAGGAGCTGGGGTTTCGGTGTACCGCAAACTGAGCAAGCCAATAATATGTTGGTGTTTTGAAAAAGGTGAATCTTTGGGTGGGAGGTGTTAGCAGGCAGACAGGATGAGAACTACTTATGCCACTCCACCCAGCGCTGCTGAGATCCCACCTGGCGCAGCGTGTCCAGATTTGGGTATCGTATCAGAGACAATCTGGCCAAAGCTGTGAAAAAGGGAGAAGTTTCAGAAAACACAAGGGAAGTGGGACTGTGGTTTTGTCTAGGAGGAGCATGGCTGAGGGGAACCACAAACCCTCCAAAACACAGAGAATTGGTTTTTACTTTCCTCCTCTCTCTCAGGTGGGATGAGAAACATGTTATCAGTTAGTATATAGCAATGTACCCTTAGATTAAGGTGTGACAAAAGCCCGTAGAAGAGCTGGGAGGAAGCATATTGCAGAATTGTCTTCACTGAAAGCTTCCCAGAGCAGGTGAAAGGGGTACTAAGGGTGGAGGTAAACTCCTCTTATGATCCCGCTGACCTCCTCAAGCCAGGCTATGGGACCAGAGAGAATTTTTGGGAGACTATGTAGCCTATTTCCTCCTTCCCAAAGCAGAGTTAACTACAATAATTAGTCTGTTTCAGGAAACAAGAAAATGATGCTTAAAATAACCCCGCAAAAATAGGAAGCACTACTTCAAATTTCTGCTCTGCCATAGCAGAGTCCCAGGCTGTGTCTGTCCCCAGCAGAGGTGGCAGTGGCAGCCCTGTGCTGTGAAGGGTTCTGTCTGACCCGCAGCCTGGGTGTGGGTGTTGCAGTGTCACGTGCACTATGTTTTACAGCCATCAGATGCTCTGTAGGTCGGCGATTTGTTCCTATTAACTGGGTGGTGACTTGCCCCAGCTTCCTAGTCTCCCCTCTCACAAGGTTAGAACACCTAGACTCTGGGATTGAAGTTCCCCATCTCTCAGTTGCACCTTTTTCTCTATGTATAGAAGAGCAGGCTTTGTCTGTCACAGAATCACATAATGTTAGGAGTTGGAAGGGACCTCGAAAGATCACCTAGTCCAACCCTCTGCCAGAGCAGGATCACTTAGACTAAAACACACAGGAATGTGTCCAGGTGGGTTTTGAATGTCTCCAGAGACTCCACAGGCTCTCTGGGCAGCCTATCCCAGGGCTCTGTCACCCTCATGGTGAAAATGTTTCTCCTTTTATTCACATGGAACTTCCTATTTTCCTATTTGCACCCAGTGCCCCTTGTCCTAGAGCTGGCCATCACTGAGAAGAGCTAAGGTACTGTCCTAAGGTACTGGGTTGTATGTCCTAATGTATGAGGAGGTATGTCACCCAGAGTGAAGTGTTCACATAGCACTGGAGCTGCAGAGGTGCTCTCACCCTTTTTTTTGAGCTCTCGAAGAGAGAGGACTCCCAAGGAAGCTTAAGCAAGAGTTCTGAGCTTGAAAAAAATTAGCTTCTCCATTTCTCTCCACCTTGCTGGAATTGTTGCCTTAAAGTAGTCATTGCTTTTGAAGCCAGTCCTATGTTTCTCCCTTGCTTGAAAAGCTGCTTTCCCCCAGCGCTGTGTACAGGCATCGACTGGCTCTTGTCCAAGTAATACTCGATGAAGAAACGCCTGCATGCATTACCTGCTGCAAACTATTTACATTTCTCTCTCTTTGGCAATAAATTAGCTCCACAGAGGAGGTCTGAGCAACAGTTGTGCTGAGCAGGGAAGGAGTTGGAGCAAGGAGGGAATCTGTGACAGCATTTAAACAGCCATCCTTTATCATTGTGAATATAAGAGAGCAGGGAATTTGTTGATCCAAACTAACATCAGGTGAACTGTGGATGCCAGCAGAGCAACTTCCCATGTGAAAACCCAGATTTCCTTCTTCTTGATGAGGCCATGGCAAAGCCAAGTCAAGGACAGAGCTCACCCTCCTCCCCACCCCCAGCCTTATTTTTTCCCCCCCCAAACCAGCTGTTAATGGAATAAGTAATTCTGCAGACCTGTCTTTCACATCTCACTCACTTTATATGCAGTCTAATTAATTCTGTCGGGGAAAATAATTGGCTCAGATCAGGTCGATCCGACTGAAGTTCTAAATAACTTTGGTTGAGTGGTATTTATATTTCAGCAACTAGTCTTGGGTGAAGCACTCACATGCGCAGAATACTAAGCCTGTGCTAACTTGGCTCAAAAATAGCGCTGTGGTCCATCAAATGACATTACGTCCCATCTATAAAAAGCTGAACAGCTGCCTCTGAAATGTGGGAGGGGGAAGGGAGCAGACTGACCCGTGTCGCTGCTGAGCGGTGGGCAGCATGGACATATCACCTGTCAGTGGTAAAGATGAGTGAAAGGCTTCTCAGACAGGGAAGAGTGAGAAGAATGAGTGATGGGAATGAGGCTATGGAGACACAGTGGGACATAGGAACTGTTGAGGAAAGATTTTGAGGATGCACTGATGTCGGGAAGGTGCAAAGACAGGGAGCAGGCAGCAGTGGGGAGGGACAAGGTTTTCAGAGGGTTGGAAGGTCTGGTATATGGGAGGACACAGGGACAGGGGGCAAAACAGGGCATCACAGGCAAATACACCAAGGCTGGTGTAGCTGATGTATCTTTAAGCTGTGATGGTCCTCACCTAAGGGACAGACCTGTTCAGAGACAATGGGCCTGAGTGCAGGCAAGGAGATGTTCTGACAGCCACACTGCAAAGTCAATAAGTAAATGCCATCCTCCCACCGTACCGTGGGGTGGAGTGTTTCCATCTTTGTTTTTTTAAGACACAAGCATCTTAAGAAGCATGCAGATGGAAGGCAGGTGCTAACTGTGCCACAAGTCAGCGCTACATTATAGGTACCTTTCATTTTCTTCATCCCTACAGTTTCTCTGTGAACACTTCTCTCCCCCTCCACCCAACAAATTTTAGATCTGCAGCCAGATCCTCACTCTCAACTCAGCCTTCATCTCCGCTTGCAACAGCATCAGCCCACTCTCTTGGATCCTAGAAAAGGAAATTCATCTTTCCATCTGGTCCTCTTCATCTCCTTGTTGAATAGGTAGCATTCGCCTGCGATAGCTCACCCCATACTGAAGAACAACATGTTTCGTGCTGCACTGAGTGCCACAAAAGGCCGCCTTTGCATAAGCAAGCTGTGTAAACTGGCTCTCCTACTGCAAACCTCCTCTACTAGCCTGTGTTGGCTGCTGGTCTGTCTGGGGGAAGCCTGGGTAAATGAACAAGTGTGAATAACAGTGTCACAGCCTTCTGCACTTCCTTTCTTCCCGATGCTAAAGATAACATTTCATTTGTAAATAAACTATCTCCTAGTCTACTTTTATAGTGCTTTTGAGATGTGCTGGATTAACAACTCCACATCCTGTCTTTCTTTTCAACCACAGCTCGCGTCCAGCCTGGGCGGTGTTTGCTGTGTCAGATCACAGCGTGCTGTTGGTGTATTTCCATCCCACTCTGGAGGATCCACCCTCCACTGTGGAGCAGAGCAGTTTTCATTCCAGCTGAGTTTCTGATTTCTCTCCTAGCATTACCAATAAGGCAAGCACACCGGCAGCTTTTGATCCATATAATGAGGACACCAGTCTGCAAGAGCTACCAACTCGTATGCGGGTGGGAACTAAGTGATGCTGAGGACTCAAGCAGGTGTTGCTGTCACACTCACTCCCCTGCTCCGTTTGGGACCAAAAGCTGCCTGCTAACAGGGTTTGCCACTGCTGTCACCATACTTGCTATCCCTAAAGGGTCTTGCCTCCCTTCCCAGCCCCACAAAGGAGCATGCTGACGTAGATGTTTCTTTCAGTCAGCTCTCACGTTGACCCTGTGGTTAAATCCTTGCAGAAGTCAATATCCCTGAAATGAATTGGCAAATAGAAATATGAGGGTATGGGGTGCTTAACAGCCAGCCCATAAACTACACGCTCAACTGCCACTCTCCAGCCCTTCGTGTTTGAATGGGGTTGAGTTGCTCAGAGCAGGCAGTCATTTTGTCTCATGGCTAGCCTGAAGGACCAAAAGGAATCGTCGCAATGCTACTCAAGCTGCTGGGCTGTGATTGTGGCAGTCACACAGAGTGGGGCTAGACCTAATGCAGCTAATCTGTGCACCGTCAGCAATAAAACTGTGGCAGCTTAGAGCCCAGGATGCCACATAGAAACGTGCCTGGAACTGTAGTACTTACTGCAGCCTAGACCACCTGTTTCACAGCGGTGTAGACCTGAGCCAACTTTGTTCAAGCTATCCTGAATGAGTGAAGAGATACTGTTAATTAGCCTGTCTTCAGCTGGGATGGGGTCTCCAGCTCTTGAGGAAGCACCAAAGGACTGCAGTCTGTCCAGCTGTGTCCCAGGACCCATCAGGTCTTTCTCAGCATGATAGTACTCTTAGTGGTGCACTCCAAGTCTTCTACCAGGTCCCAGAGTCCCCAAAACCAACCAAAAAAAAAAAAAAAGAATCTGGCTGTGCTATATTCACTGCTGAGGAATGAATTGAATGAAAAACCTCTGGTGGTGATGTAGGATGGATTCCAGCTGGTGGGAAGGCACAGAAATCCTGCTGCAAACCGCAGGATCCTCCTCATCCCACCACTCTGGGCAGCTGGGGCAAGGCTTGCCTGTGACTAACTCACAGCTCCCAAGTATGGCCCTGAAGCAGGACCAACCATAGGAAATCCTATGACCTGTGCTACGAACAAGATCAGGCATGTTCTGCCTTTAAATCTGCGACTCCAGGAAAATTGCCCAGCATTACAGAATAGTCTGCCTTAGGATATTTCCGTGAGAGTGTCACCTATTTCTTACTTTACCTTGAAGTGTTTTATCCCATCTCTCCCTGCCCCCACCTAAAAACTTATTTGGTTTCCTCTTTCTCCAGGCTCAATCCAATTAAACAAAATAAATGCTTTATTCATGTGAGTGTTCTGTGAACTTTACCCAGGAAAAGTGCTGAAGATAGCAAAAGTACAGAACAGTTTTTATGTGACTAGATTTTTTTCTGGCTTTTTTTTTTTCCTTTCTTGCTCAGCAGAGTTCTTTTTCTCTTAAGTAAAGAAATGGCTGAACCCCCCCCCACTTCAATATACAGACAAGTCAAACTTCAATAAAATGACAAAACCATGAAATGCCATTTTATTGGTCACTTGATTCCTTTTCCACATTGGGAGTGCTTCCATACAAGCGATTAACAAAATAAGGCCTTGATCCTCTGAATGTAAGAGGATTTTAAACCAGCAAAATTAAGCTCTTGGAATCTAAGAATGGTTAGACTTAGGATTGTCTGGGCAATATTCATTTGGTTCCCATTTCCATATGTATTATGATACCATCTTTCATCTTGAACCTACGTTCTTGCATACTAATTTTTCCCTGGGAACCTCTCCTACATTCACCATCCAAAATAAATTGTGATCTCATGATCAGCTATTTCATACTTTTCATCATTTCTCCTCATTATTCAGAGTATGTCTCATGCCTTATTTACAATCTGTGATTCAAACTGAGCTGCAGAGGAAACGGACGGCAATTTCCTGATTAACGTTCCTGCCTAACCTCTTGTGGTAGCATCCAAGTGCTTCCCAGGTCTTCATGAATTTGTCTAGATGGTTTCTGTGTGAGGTCTGCAGGGCTGCTGGAGGCAGGGTTGTCAGCAAAACACCTGGGAAACGGGAATGGTAAGAACCAGCATGTGCAAGGCAGTGTGGTAACGAAGGAGAAACGAGACATGGATTAGTCAAGATGCTGTGAAGGACAACCAGGAGCCTGGGGGAGGGCAAAAGTGCCTGTTGGTAAGTGAGGAGAGGGAGTCTTAGGAGGGGTTTTGCCATCGAGGCAGTGAGAGCACCCGGCCACACCTGCACCCTTGGCCCCACACGGCCACCATGGGCCTATCAATGCCATCACAGAGCACGGTGGCGCCTGGTCACCTGCCTCTCCCCCTTCCTATTTTTTCTCTTCTGCTGGTGGGATGAGGAGGATAACTGACCAGTGAGGCTCAGCAGTCAGGCTGCTGCTGGGGCAGGATAAACAAAGAGTCATCTTACGTTGTCATTGTACTGAAAGCCCAACTAACACAAGTGAAAACAACTGCAGCAAGACTACTAATGAGAAGGTATTGCATTAAATTCACCCCCAATATACCACACTCTGGTTCACTGGGCGTCACAGCCCAGGCTGGGAGGCCAGTTTTCTTCTCAGGCATGGGATCACTAGAATGGGGGGCTTCTCCTTGGGGACTAATTGCTGGTGTCAATGTAAAGAGGAGGAGTCACTCCGCGGTAGTTTCCAATGTGTGGCTGAAAGGGGCAAATGGGGATTTTCCCCTTACAGAGGAGCGAGCTGCTGGCTCCTTCAGCTCCTCTCCTCAAGTGTCCATCCCTTCCCCTCCAAACCTGACTCTGTTTTTCTGATGTATCCATAGCTTTTTCTGCTAAAGAGCGCTTCAGCTGGGAGGTGTGAGGGTGGGTATGCCACCGTGCTGAACAAAGCAGGGATTAGGGGGGAGCTTTCTTAACGTTTACGCTGCTCACACCGCTGGCAGTCGTACTGCCTGCTTTGAAGTCTCCAGGGGATATATAACTCTGGGTTTGCCATTCCCCAATGAAACTGTTTCTCAATTAAAAAGCAATCGCATTTTCTTAAGAGGAATGAAAAATGGTTCTAAGGACTAGCATTAGCAGAGCCACACAGGTGGATTACAGATACAAATTGAACGTAATTGAATGTTCTGTATGGGAGGAAGCTTTTGATGTGAATTTATGGATTAGGTGGTTTTCTTTGTGTACTGGGCAGAGGAGGTGTGTATATATGCCTGTATTTTGGGTGTGGTGCAAGTAGTTCACTCTCAGAGTGATAACAGCATGCGGCTACTCCCGCTTTCCTTATTTTCTGACCTTATTAGTCTACTATGATTCTGGACCTGGAGCCTGAAAATATGTTGAAGATTGAACCTTTGCCAGTCAGCTGTCAAACAACTGTATTTCAGCAAAACTTAGCGTTGTGCCTGGATGACCGTGCCCCATGGGGAGCCAAACTCCACGCCATTGAAATAGCATGGCAGAAAACAGCATATTGAACCATGCAAAGGTATGGATCAATGAAGTCATTAACAAAGTGACCTTATGGATGGGTGAGACAATGCTGAGGCCCTGTGTGATGATGCCCAAGAGTCGTCCTTAAGAGCAGGCTGTACAGTAATGACTGGTAATGCGGAGAGCGGCAACATATTAAAGAGGCCCTTTATGGCAACCCCCCTATAATTGAATTTCCAGGAACAAAAGAACTTCCTCTCTCTCTCGTGCCAAGGCTTGTTTGATCTGATACATTGGCAATGTCAGGAGCCAGTTTGGGGAAGGCAGCCCTGTTGCCATCATCATCAGCTCTGGTCTCCTTTTGCCCTCACCCTAGGCATGGTTGCCTGCTGCCCTTGCCCCCGGCCCCTGCCTCCTGCCAGGCTCGGGGCAGGTGTGGGGTAAGCCCTTCTTGGAGCACAGTCAGAGAAAGGCAAACTGTGTTTCCAGAGAGGACCTGGCTTTATGAAGCTGTAAGCAAGGCTTTATCATCAAGCCATAAATGCCCCCCCCCCCCCCCATCGCTTGGCTGGCTAATATTGCACATAATAAATTGAACAAGCACACAGATTTACCAACTTGAGCATCTCTGTCCCTATTATGAATTCACCAAGTGGAGTGAGGTAGGAACCCAAGCTCTGCAAGGCAAAGTAAATAAAATAAAATTAAAATCTCATTTTCTCTGGATTCCTACAAGCACCTGGGAGGACCAGAGGACTAGAATGGGTATTTGTTTTCCTATAGATTTCCAATCATACTTTTGTTGCCTTGCATTACGTACATATCCACAGTGCCTGTTTATTTCTTTCCCATTCTGTAAAAAGAAGGGAAAATAAATTGGGGGAGTCCAATTACTGAAACTTAATTAAAACCATTTAAAAATGACTTAAGCAATTATCTAACAAGTGATCTTTTTGGTAACAGCTGTACACAGGCAATTTATTAGTTTGTGAAGCCAACCCTGTTTTTTAATATAAACAGACTAATTAATCAGTGGTTAACTCTTGTAATGACCAGCTCTGGCATTTAATTATTGCTGCTGTCATGAAGCATAATAGCTTATTTCCTGGGGTTATTATGCAAATTGCCACCAGTGACCACTCTGTGTGAAGCTGAAAGCACTTTCCGTGATTATCTCTCATTTCCACATTCTCATGACTTTTTGGAGCACGTGCTTTTCCTGGTGTAAGAGGTTTCATGCAGCTTTTCAGCTCAGTAACAAGTTTCTGGGAACACTGGAGTGAAGCAACCCAGTTCTTCCAGGTTTTAGCTGCTGGAGGGGAAAGGAGGAGGAAAAAAATGTTAGAAACCCTCTCTACACACACCTTTTTGAATGGGGCTGTGGGAAAAAACGACCAAGATCTGCAACAGGCAGATGTTGGGGAGATTTATTTAGGCATTTAACTCAGTTTGGCAGTGAGATCCTGTGCATCCAACCAAGCAAGGCAGACCCCCGCAGTGGACAGCTGAGCGCTCTCTGCAGCTCCGTGAAAGGCAGATGCACAGGCAGGTAAGAATAAAGCTCAATGTGAGACTAAGAGGAGAAAGCAAGACACCTCCAGGAGTCCCCTGAGCTCCTGAACAGCGGACTAAGAGCTGCTTGTGGTTAGAAGAACGGGAGAAGAAAAAAACCACAAAGAAGACCTAGTCCTCAACTTCACCCTGGCTTTTCAAAAGGCTTTGGGGCAATGACCAAGCACAGTGTAGTACATTGAATAATAACACTTCAAGGGAGGCACAGGCACTAAATAAGACATAAAAATCTCTGAGGTGGGCATGCATATGTCCAGCATTTATGCACGGATGTGGCAAGTATGCTCACATGGGCAGGAAGGTGGATGGATGTGTGTGTACAATAGTGTCCTGGGTTCAGCCCAGCAGCAGGCTATGTTAGCCCTGAGAGTATTCCATACCAATTGCATCATGATCAGGCAGTCTGCCCCCCCCTTGCAGGGGCGACTCCAGACCTATCAGAAACTGCTCCGGGCACGGGAAGTCCCAGTCTGGGCAGGCACAGTGCCAGTTCTGGGGGCGACTCCGGACCCATCAGAAACTGCTCCGGGCACGGGAAGTCCCGGTCTGGGCAGACGCAGTGCCAGTTCCGGCTTCGCTCTCTCTCTCACTCTCTCTTTTGGATCGGCGTGGCAGGCGGTGGTGAGGGGAGTGCTTGGGGGTGCTGTGCTCGGGGAGTGCTGCGTTCGGGGCTCTGAATCTGAATCTGAATCGGTTCGGGCACGGCTCAAATGACATAGTGTGGTGAGAGGTTTGCACTGTATATAATAGCACTGTAGTTAGTTGTTTTCATACCTTTCCCTGTTGTTTAGTAAACTATCCTTATCCCAACCCGCAGGCCTTTGGATTTTTTTTCCTCTGGCTCTGTAGCTCCTCGGTTAGCTCCGTTCACCCATCCTCCACCTCTTAAAGAGGTAGGGGGCTTCTTTTTCTGACCTTTGTGGCCCCAGCTTTCCGCTGAGGTTAAACCACAACAACTAGCCTGTACATCATCTCCCTGCCTCTCCTGCTCACCCCCCTGGGGAATTGTCCCCCA
This sequence comes from Laterallus jamaicensis coturniculus, assembly GCA_022605575.1. Taxonomy (NCBI): domain Eukaryota; kingdom Metazoa; phylum Chordata; class Aves; order Gruiformes; family Rallidae; genus Laterallus; species Laterallus jamaicensis. The sequence continues at coordinate 48,961,889 of JAKCOX010000001.1, forward strand.
GTACTGAGTACCGGTCCGATGTAAACTGTGTGTGCACAGGGACCCTCCCATCCCCAGGCCACCCCTTCTCCTTCCCTGCCATTACCCAGCCCTGCACATGTTACAGAGTTTAAAAGATTTTTTTTAACAGCTTTAATAAACCTGAAATGTCCAGCAACAGAAGACAAATTTGATCATCTCACTGGAGCTGACAATAAAGAGGTTCACATAAACGCGGTGGGAAGGAAAGCAGAGAGAGCAGAGGAGCCGTTAGAGAAGAGGCTAGCATGAGGCAATTGCAGGCAGCAGTCAGTAGGGCAGTAAAAGCTAATAAAACCTTGATGTACAAACCAGACTAATCAAGGAACAGGTCCCGCATTCATATCTCCTGTCTCCTTGGCCTTCGCATGGCAGCTGGTAGGAATAGCTTGATTGTTTTTGTAGATAAATAGATCCCAGTTAAGCAATACCTGAGCATCTCTGTCAGCCCACTGAAGCGCAACAATCTGTCAAAATCCCTAAAATGGAGCCATGAACTTCCACGAGCTTTCAAAGGACCAGCTCTCCCCAGCTTGTGGTAGAGAAAAGGCTCAGGGTTGGCTCAGAAGGTCTGAATCAGCATGGGGGGGAAAGAAGGCGGGAGAGGCAGCCTTTTTCTGGATCCTGTTTCTGGCCTGTTAGACAACTAGCATTAACCTCATGAATGCAAATGGATAACAGCTAGGAGTAATGGACCTGGACTAGATATGAATCTGGATTTCTGCCTCCCATAACCACCACTGTCCATTTCTCAGTTCTCCCTATCTGTAACCCTCACTGAGGTTAGCTCACATCTGGGGAAAAGTGAGACTGTTTTCTTAGAGGACTCATTACATAGGTTAGTCACAGCCATGACTAAGATTGAACCCTTCCTGAGAAAACTACCAGCGTTCCACCACTGGCAAAGGCAGAACAGGTGGTTTTGGAGGATTTTAAACCCTGCCCATTATTCTTGACAATGAAACAGTAATTTAGTGTCTCAGTGTCCAGAGCTGGGGTTAACCCAGCTACCACTTCATTCAAACATGAAACACAGAAGGAAGCAGAAGAGCAGCTTTGCTAGCTGGAAAAGCACTGTGGAGGCAGTTGGGTTTGTTCTGACCACAATAAAGTGATGTATGTACAGGCATTTACTGGTCAAGAACTGCAAGACTGCCTGGGTTGTAAACAGGCCACACACATGCCAGTAAGTGCATCTACCCTCATGCTGTCACCAGAGACAAGAGATGGGGCTTTGCTGGCACCAGTGACTTTCTGCAGCTGTAAAACCAGCCTCCTGCTGTGAGCGCAGAAACAGGCTCTGGCAGCAATGGGCCAGACCCCTGAATGTTTCATCTCCTGAACACTAGAAAGCCGCTGAGATGCACGGCCAATGTGCCACCATCCCTGGGGAGCAGAGAAGGCAGCCTGCCTGGCTGCAAGACAGGACAGCAGGAGGACTCCTAGACCAGCAAGCTGGGCACTGCCCTCTCCATGTATTTCTCCCTTATCTTGAAGGTTTGATGACTCAGAAGTTTGTTTTCAGGGGCGAGGGAAAGGGCAATTATTGCATTATTTCTTGTTTGCATACCACGGTGTGTCTCCAGGAGCACAGATGCTCTTACAGCTCTTGACGCCAATTGAGCAGAGATTAGCTTGGTCCAAAACATCACATGTACACCGAGCATCGAGGGACAGCACTGCTGGCAGTGCCAAGAGGTTCTGATGTTCACGCCTTTCATCAGAGAGCGCATGGAAGTAGGGCAGACATATATTTCCTCCAATTTGGTGCTGAACCGGAGGCACAGAAGCGTAATTTCCACGCCAGGCTGGAGATGTAATAGCAAAGCCATCTAACAGGTGAAAAATGAAGTGGCCCCTGACACAGGCAGCTACTCCCTCCTGCCTGTCACAGCTTTCCCCGCTGCTCCCTGACGTCTCTGTGTAATGTAAACCGTGCTCATTTTGCCAGCTCACTGCAGGCCAAACGGCTGCTAATTGCACTCGGCTGTGCTTCTGTAACCGTCTGCAGGCGCTCGGCTCCTACACGGGGTATCTCCTCGCTGCAGCTGGGATAGTATAGTGAATTATGTGTTGCAATACCCAGGCCGCTTGTAATCCAGGGTGGGCTGCAAAAGCTGGTGCTGTAGAAGCACAGGCTTCACTGTGGGCTGTCAAAGCTTGCAGGGGGTCTGGGTACCAGGCAGTGCTGTCACGACGAACCACGATCCTCTCGGTTGTGTCTGTACATATCACAGTCACACTTCCTGGCAGTGGGGTGGATGTGCCTGAGATAGAAAATGCTTGGAGGGGAAGCATCTTTTTAATTCATGGTGGTGCAGTATCTTGTGGGTTGAGTTCCCAGCTGACATCAGGACCCTTGGAGTTTGGCCAGGAGGGAACACTCCTGCCCCTGCCATGGCCTGGCCTCATTGCCAGGGGTCTGATGCAGGGGGTCCTGGCTGCAGGATTAGCCCTGCAGATGGAGGTGCGAGCAGCTGTGCACACTGGAGGGGGAGGCAGGTGGGTAATGTGCACAGGCTGCCAAAGCTTGGTAGTAAAAGCCTTGTTCAGTAAATGCTTTGTGTGTGACATGGTCCTAAAGAACAGCCACCGCCTTGCCTTTGCTTTGTCGTCCTGTGTCACAGGTGTGACTTGCTGGCTCTGTGTTCCCGGGTCAACCCTCTTCTTTTCACAGTGGACCACTCTCAGATGTGCCTCATCACACCAGGAATGTCTTTCCACAGTCTTAAAATCATTCAAATGGGTTTCATTAGCAAAAGTGAGTCTGCTTTGGAAGAAATATTTTTCTTTAACAGAGGTTCCTCTTTGTGGTTATCCTACCTTAATACATCAGTCTTGTTTCTGTAATATTTAACTGCATCCCAAGTGAGTTGCCCATGCTGTTGCTCTGTCTCCCAGTATGCTGTACTTCCTCCCATGGATATCGACCTGCATTAAGTGAAAGCAGGGTTTTTTTAATACCTGGTACCTTGAGTATTTGCTGTTTCGATTGCATTAGCCCCTAGAAGGACCTCACTGTACTACCTACTGTATAAGTAAATCTCTGGAGAATTTTTTCATTTCCAAAATGTCCTTAGACCTAGACCTGAATGACTGATGAGCAAAATAATGCTGTGATTAGACCTTAGCATTTAAAACAAATGAATCCACTTCAGTGATGCTTACACAGTTTTTCTGCCTATCCCTCAGTAGCCCTGACATGGTGGAGCTTGATTAAAGGAACATGGATTTCAAATCATGCTCGTACGCATGTTCGCTTGAACTGAGTTTGAGGTGTTTAAATATGCCTGTCCGCTTTGCCTTCCTGCTAATCAATCACAGAGGTGAACTGGCACATTACCCATTAGCTAGCCAATTAGGCAGCACAGCTCACAGATTCAAAGTAAAATATTGGGCAAGATAGCTGTCCATCACACTTGAAAACAAATGCCCCTTGTTGCTGACATTTTCGTCTCATCTCTTATCTGAAATGATCCTGCTTCAGCTTTCAGCCATGGGATCTTATTACACCTTTACACCACCAGATTATGGATAAAGCTGCCATCAGAAATCTCTCTCTTTCGTAATGATGTTTTCAAGTCAGGATTAAGTCACCTTTTATCTTCTTTTGAACAAGCTAGAAATACAAAGCTTTGTTAGTCTTTTACTATACAGCCAGGTTGTCCAAGCCTGGACTATTCTTGCAACTTTTTTATTTGTTTGCTTGTTTGTTTGTTTGTTTTCTTTTAGAAGGCAGGCACAAAATTTTCTTAGAATCGCCAAAACTTGTAGCTGGCAATTCCCTGCCTTGGGGCTGCATCCAGCCTCCTGTAGTTCCCAGTTAGGCATTAACTCAGCAAAACGGGTGCACTGGGCACAGAGCTGAAGCTTGCTGGTTTCTGGAGCCCAGCAATGGTTGGTTGAGTGTCTCTTTTATACACAATGAAGCTAAAGTCCAAGTCAGTAATACATGAAAGCTTTGTGGTTTAAAAGTCCGGTTTCCTGACACTGAAAACCTTTGAAAGCCAAATCTTGCCAGAGGAGGGATTTAAAATGCAAGAAATCATGGTAGTACATGCAGGGTTTTTTTTCCTTGCATCTCAAAGGAGAAGGAGAAAGGTTCAGAGGAGGACAAGAAGAGTGATCACAGATGTGGTGAAAATAATTTCATCCAGGGAGTGATTAAGTAGACTAGACTTTGCCAGCTTGGAAAGGAGTTGATTGAGGAGGAAAGGCGACAGAATACAACCAAAAATGATGCAGAAAAGGTGAATGGCAATGACTGAGTGAAACGATGAGGAGGTATTGAATGAAAAGACAGAGTGAACAAAAAGAGAGGCTTCTCTATCCGCCCTCTAATCAAACTCGGATGTTTTCCCGTCATGAGGGCTGTGTGGCTGCTAAAAATCCGTATGGATTCCAAAAGCAACTGGGCAAAGGATGGGAGGAAAGATCCAGTAAGCCCTGTGGGATGCAAAGACTGCCACCACCAGCTCACACTGCTCCAGGGGAGGGGCTGGGTGGAGGGGAGTGGGGAGAATGGAGGCGAGGTACAGGAAGGCCCTGGCTGTGTTTATGCTGCTTGGTTGGTTGTGGCAAGCTGGCCACTGCTGGAGGGTCACTGGATGGGCCTTTGATGGCACCCCATCCAGCTGTTCTCATGTTCTTCAAATGAGAAGTGTAATTGGGAATGTTATACAGTCATTTATTACATGCCCCAAAGCTACACAGCTGCCCAAGTAAGAGGGGAAAAAAGCTGCACTGGTAAAAGGAACCAGGCTGGCTTGAAATAGGCAAATGTAGCTGAATACAAATGCACACAAACTCACAGAGCAAAAGGAGATAGTAGTGAATATAAATTAGAAGGGTGGAAAACCAGAAAATGTTTTAGTGAGGTGACAGGACACAAGGAAAAACCAAAGGCAAGAGAGCAAATGGCAATAAACCAAAGATTTTTAGTATGCCTGTTAATACAAAAAATCATAACAATGAAACTAGTCTGTAAAAACATGTTTTTAATGTAGAAATGGCAAGTAGTTTCAATATATCTTCTTGTTCCAAGTGTTGTTTGTTGTTTTTTTTTTTTTTAAAGTCTGCATGAAGAATTCACTGAGGGTGAAGATGAAATCTGTTCCCTTCCAACAGTAACTTGGCAATATGCGAAGCAGGAGCTAATAAGCTGGCTGTTTTTAACCAGTAGGTCTGGCTGCAGCAACAGCTTTAAAGAGCTGGATGAGGAGATGTGTGGGCTATTAAAGCTGGTAAATCATGGGAATGCTACAAAGACTTGCTTGCCTGGAGAAACAGAAGATGCAGGTATTGATTTACTAGACAAAGGGAAGGCTGTTGTCTACCTGAACTTTAGTAAAGCCTTTGACAGTTTCCTGCAGCGTTCTGGAGAAATTGGCTGCTCCTGGCTTGGATGGGCATATGCTTTGCTGGGTAAAAAATTGGCTGGATGCTGAGCCCAAAGAGTAGTTAAATCCAGTTGGTGGCCAGTTACAAGTGGTGCTCCCCAGGGCTCAGTATTGGGGCCAGTTCTGTTTAACATCTTTATCAATGACCTGGATGAAGAGGTCGAGTGCTTCCTCAGTCAGTTTGCAGACTACACCAAGTTGGGCAGGAGTGTTGATCTGCTTGAGGGTAGGAAGGCTCTACAGAGGGTTCTGAACAAGCTGGATCAATGGACTGAGACCAACTGTGTGATGCTCAACAAGGCTCAGTGCTGGGTCCTGCACTGGGGTCACAACCACTCCATGCAACACCTCAGGCTTGAGGAAGTGTGGCTGGAAACCTGCCTGCCAGAAAAGGCCCTGGGGATGTTGGTCAGCAGACAGGTGAATGTGAGGCAGCAGCATGCCCAGAGGGCCAAGAAGCCCAACAGCATCCTGGTTTGTGTTGGAAATAGTGTGGCCAGCAGGACTAGGGAAGTGATTGTCCCCTGTACTCAGCACTGATGAGGCCACAGCTCAAATACTGTGCTCAGTTTTGGGTCCCTGGCTACAGGACAGACACTGAGGTGCTGGAGCATGTCCAGAGAAGAGCAACAAAGCTGGTGATCTAGAGAACAAGGCTTATGAGGAGTGGCTGAGGGAACTGGGATTGGTTAGCCCAGAGAAAAGGAGGTTGAGGGGAGAACTTATCACTTCCTACAATTATCTGAAAGGTAGCCAGGGTGTAGCCAGGTGGGTGTTGGTCTCTTCTCCCAAGTAACAAATGATAGGACAAGAGGAAATGACCTCAAGTTGCACCGAGGGGTGAGGAGGAGGGGTATGTTGGATGTTAGGAAAAATTTCTTCACTGAAAGGGTTGTCAGTCACTGGAACAGGCTGCCCAGGGAAGTGATTGAGTCACCATCCCTGGAGGTATTTAAATGATGTGCAGATGTGGTGCTTAGGGACATGGTTTAGTGGTGAAATTGGCAATGTTAGGAGTGGATTCCATGATCTTAAAGGTCTTTTCCAACCTTAACAGTTCTGTGATTCTATGGAAATATTGATGATTATAGGCATATCAATCTGACATTGGGAGTGATCCTCAGCAAAATAACGTGATTTAATTAACAATAAGGCAAAGAAAAACCTATACTTAACAGTAACCAGTTTAGTCTTAATGGAAACAAATTGTTCAATACCAGCATGGAACCATGTGTGTGTGTTTGTAGCAGAGGTGGTTGGGTTAATATATTCATATTTACCTAAGGTATTTGCTTTGGTAATTAAATTTGTAAAATGAGAATTATTCAAAAGAACCTGCCATATTAAATGGAACTAAAAATATGTTAACAGACTGGGCCCAAAATGTGCAGTTAAGTATAGGACCATCTTCAGGAGGCAACTACTGGGTTTCTTGACCTGTGCTGTTTAACCCTTGACTGTATGAATGACCTAATAGCAAAAGTACAGATATTACTGAAGGCTGGGGAGGGAGGCTAATGATGAAGACATGCCACTGAGCTGAATTACTTCTTAGAATGGGAACCTGCAAATACTGTGTGCTTCAGTGAAGCCAAAAGTGAAGTTGCAGTCATAGCAAGAAGATGAATATGCTGCACTTACAGAAAGGGGGGTGCTGCTTTGGGTGTCAGAAGCCCCAGAAAGTTGGCAAAATCCTACACAGCTACACCAAGAACAGAAATCTAATCTCAGAGGGCTCCTCACCCTATGGGCTTAACAAGATCCAACAGTTTGGAGCTACAAAGCTCCATTTTGAGATAAGATTCACTCTTTTTAACACCAGGAGTTCCTAGCTATCTCACTGGTTTCTGGCAGACTCTTTGTCCCTGCAAACCTTTTGTTTGAGAGGGCATATAAAGGTCTTTTATACAGGAGGTCAAACCAAAACAGCAATTTTCACCTTTTTCAGTGAATGGATTTATAAAAAATTCCATATGCCTACTGCTCTTTTTGTGCTTTTTTACAGACCTTCCAGAAGTAGCCTCTGGACCCCTCAGGAGACCGAACCAGCCCGCTGATCCCATCTGCATACCTAACCAACAAATTTACAAGCAAGCCACTGAAATGGGCACAGTATTACTGTGATAGTTTCACTGGCTTGATACAGAAGATTCCTCCACCTTCTTGATATTTCCTTGCATTCCCTATGTAACCATGGGATGCTTAGCTCCATGTCCAGGCTGATTAATCCCATCCTTTTCGGTATCCTGCTGCCCAGCTTTTAACAGTCACTGTGGTTTTGGTTCCTACAGATACTATTTGGCTCCTACATTACAATCTACCCAGGCTGGTATGTATAAATAAATTGTCTCGCTCACTACTTCATCCTTCCTTAGTTTTAGGTTCAGATAAAAACATTGTCATTGATGATTTTTGTAATTTATTTCAGATGAAAGTATTCAATATGGCTAGCTTGCAGACTGATAGTAAGCAGAGATCTTTACTGTCCAGCCCAATTCCTGACCATCTAGGAAGACTCTTTGACTTCAATAGGAGATGGATTAAAAACCGACCGAGCAAGTTACATTAGGATTAGGATTACAGTTTTGTAGTTGGTTTGCTTTTCCTGCTTGGACTGGTAGGCGACACTTCTGTCTCAGTTATTTCTGTAACAGCAATAAGGGACAAAGCCAGGATTCAATTAAGTTGAAGAATGAACGGCAGAAGAAATGATCTTTGGCGGTGCAGGAGTGCTGAAGCACACAAAGTGCCCATTTGTTGTGAGTGTGCACGCTTGCCAAGATGAGAAGTTACAGACAATATTGAGTTGGGCTCCCAGCTCGTTGGAAGCAGGCACTGGGTGGAGGCCAAGAAGGCTGAAGTCTAAAGGGAGAGTCAGGAGGCCTCAATAGGCCATTCTTTGAGAGAGGGGTCCCTTGCTTTCAGGGTCTGCACCTGTGTGTGTTGTGTGCGTGTGTATACGGAGCTAACAAGAGGCAGCACTGTCCGGAGACCAGAGCGGGGAAACCAAGGGAAGACACTCCATGCTAGCCTGTGGTTTCAAGCTCTTTTGCTGGGACAGCCAGCAGTCCGTGTGAGCTCTTCCCCTCGCCCAAATTTAAGGGCTGTGAAGTGGGAATTACGTGATGCATGATGTGTCAAAGGTGGTTGGAGGGCTCTGGATGAAAGCTCAAAAGTAAACAAGTATTGAGTTTCATTATGAAATTTCATAAATCCTTTTCCTGAATTTTGATGTATATTAGCTTTTCATATCGCTTCATGGCTGTGTAAACTGGGAACCAAGACCTTCTTTCTCTAACCGCGAGATGACTTAATCCAAATTGATTTGATTTTTATTTTTCCAGGTAAGCCCTACAAGATTCCACAATAATTGCTCAGTGGTGGTTCTGTGCAGTTAAGAAGAAATACAACTTCACCAGCCCTTCTGGGCAGAGTTCTGGAGCTAGGTGTGGAAGGTAAAGTGTCCATAATTGCATGGTTTTCTGACGTTTTAAATGTTTCTTCTGTGTTTTCTTCCTGCTAGGGTGGAGTTTTGGCAACAAGTCTTAATTATCTCTATCACAAAACTTGTTGGAAAAATGTGAATTCAAATTATCTTTTCTTCCTTTATCAACAATGGAATTTATATAATAACATTTACAAAGCTTATGACTCTGTCTGGTTTATATGACCATTAAGTGGGGAAAACGTGTGCCAAAGAAAAAGAGCGAAAGTGCTCTCAGAAATCAATATAATACAAATGGCTCTGTACAGCCAGCCTACAAGGAAAAGGTGATGGCTGACAAATTCTTTGCTCCCCACAGTACTCTGGGGTCTTGTCTAACCTCAAACGTGCATCAGTTAAAGCTCCACGTGGACAGGAGGATTTTGCTCACGTTGGCACTGCCCGACCTCTCCATTTCTGCTGAATATCTGTGTCACCTCCTGATTGCTCTCTCTGTAAAATAATCCTCCTTAAATTATTTAGATACATATTCTGCCTTCCCCTCGGCTGGTGTTCTAATTCTGGTGAGCAAAATGACCTCAATTAGAAATTCTCGCTTAAACATATAACATCACTGAGAGGGCTGCAGTTTGTCATGTCCCTTCTTGCTTTTCTTCAAGCCCTTTTCTTAATGTTTTTTTTTTGCTTGTCTGCAACTCATTAGCTCCTCTCATTACTTTCCCTTAAAACAAAACTTACTAGAAGATAATTATTCAGATTGCAAAAAGGAATGTAAAAATGCCATAATTAAGGTTACAGTTTTCCTTTTTATATCCCTTGGGGGGATAATATGTTCTCCAACTATATAATCATACAGAACCAGGCCCTATATACACATATGTGCATGGTTTATATCCACATTTTTGTTTGTTTGTTTTGTTAGAAATGCTTCCAATTTATGGTAGCAAAAGTGAAATCAGTGTTATGGCTTTTCATTTGTAACCCAGAGTCCTTTATTGTTGCTCAGGTTACTATACTAATTAAGATGTATGGCACTGTGTGTCTCTCAACCACTTCGGTTTAATGTCATTTCCAAATACATTTTGCACATTATTCTTGTGTCAGAATCAGTAAAAACATAGCTCCAAAAGTAGTTGTTTTCTGACAGACAGAGAGAGGACTTCAGCTTTACCAGTTCTTGCAAAAGAACATTGTATTTCACCCCAGCCTCTGCTTGCCTACAATTTTTTTTTTGCTTGTTCCTCATAAATGATCTGGCACTTTGAAATGTAATTCTGTAGCCCACCAAAAAAAAATTATCACGCTTTTATATTTTTAAATCATACATAGTAAACTTCTGGTGTGTCCTCCACTCTCTATTACCCTTGAGAAAATCAGGATGGATAATATGAAACTCTGACCTTCACGTGAGCCAAGGCCCTCTCTGTCAGGACAGGCTTGTCAAGGTCACCCCGAGCTGTCACATCCCCATGATTAGAAGTTTATCGAGAATCCAATTCAATTTTCACCTCATCTTTCCTAAAGCAAGGTTGTGGGGGGTTTTTTTGTGTGTGGAGAAAACCCACATCTGTCTGACATGATTTGCCTTTCAAAAAACTCTCCTGACTCACGATTAATAAATAATTCTCTCAGAATGTACAGTTTATGGTCCAACTGTTTGATCCCTAATCTCCAATATTAACTGTGGATTAACTCATACTTGCCTGGCATTTTGTATCTGTATCCTACATGAGAGGCTCTTTTGCATTCCTTCATTAATCTCAGTAATCTCCGGTTCGTGCTCATTAGTACCCACACATGTCCTCCACAGGTTTATTGTTAATATATTTTCCTAACAAATTCAGCAGCAAGGAAAACATTTAGTTCCTCTGTCACATTTTTTCTCCCAAGAGCTCTTATTTATTGACCCATTATTTTCTGTAGTTTTCATTCCTCCACTATACTGATGGCATTTCCTTTTTTTTTTTTTTTTTACTATTTATATGCTCTCTTCTTGCTTGCTTTTTCCACTTTTTGCTCCTCATGTCCTAATGTTACCTATGTTTCTTCTCATAAGCTTCTCAAATTGCTGTACAACTTTTTTTGTCTCCCCCCGTGCCCGCAGTTACACCATCGTTTCTGCACTGGAATACTCCAAGTGTGGCCAAATTCCATCCTGATAGAATTTGTTGGATTTGGCAGATGAAACCCAAACAAACCACATCCGGCATCGGCTTAATATGCGGGTAGGTTGCAAAATTAATCTTATATTTATTTCAAATATTTACTGACGTCAAAAAGACACTTTTCTTCTTCTTCCTCCCTCTTCCCCCTCATTTCCCCCATACATTCTTCTCTGCCAGACATCGACGTGTGCTGCATCCCGGGCAGTGTCACTGGGCAGCATCAGTGATGTCTGATTCCAGCCACCCTCTTGTTGCTAACACCAAACCCCCCTCCAGCGCTCATACTGAAGGTTGCTGGATGAGCACGGGGAGTTGGAGTGGGGGGGCTGCTGCCTTCCCTTTGTGCCACCCGACAGAAGGAAGAAAATGAGAGTGGATCAGACACAGAGCTGTTTGGCTCAGCAAAAGGCAAGCAGCACATTTTCTGCTTCTGGAATATATTTGTGCTACAGTTTTTTGGTGGGTTGTGTGGGGTTTTCTCCCCTGCATCATCTGGCACCTCAATGAAAATCTTACAAATGTATAATTTAATGGGGGAAGGGGGTTGGTTAAGAAAAGCTCTTGTGGTAAAATGAAGTATTTGAGGAAAAAGAAGAGCTCCATTTTAAACTTGGTCAAACAAATGTGACTTTGCTTTATAAAACAGTGTCTCTGCTTTCCTATCACTTCTAGCAAGTATGCAGGAAGAGTGCTGATGGGAGAAGAGACTTACCGTGGAGAAGTATAGACTATGGCCACAGATCTCTCACTACAACAACCTTAGGAAGACGCTTGAGGTGACAGGAACCCAGCTGCCTGCTCCCTGTTGGATATAACTATCAGAGAGGTATCTGGTGGGGTTTTTAATCTGTGTAAATTTATTATGTGGGTAAGTGTAGAACTACCAGACCTGGCAGCTGGGTACACCAGCATCCACCACCCTGTCGTCCCCACTGCTGTTTACTATGGCTTGTAACTCTGAAAATCTCACTGGCAGCAGCATTCTCAGTCAGTTCTGACTGGCTGTGTGAGAGCAGAGGAGACAAACTAGATCAGGCTAGTTACACCTGCTGCCAGTTTCGGTGTATTTATCATTTTATCACTTTGATTAGCGACAGTGCTGTGAGGCTCTTGCTGTGGACTGGAGCCCCACTGTGCTACGTGCTGTGCAAGGACAAAACAGAATGATAGACCTTGCTCTGAATACTTTACTTTGTTTTTTGAGATAGAAACCCATCCAGAGAGCAGGATGGGATAAAGGGGCAATAGTAATCCGAGCAATAGTGAAGCTTCAGGTTCACAGGCTAGGGATGTGGGTCTCTGCAGCAGTAGCCTTACAAAAGGATGAGGGCAGGGTTTTTTCGTTGAGTCAAAGCCAGAGAAACGGATGTTGCTCCAACAGAGATGGGAGATGATGAGGAACAGGGTAAGATTCTTGCTGGGTGATTGCATCATAGTCTGTAAAATAAATGATACAGAAAGAAAAGAGGGTAGAACCAAGGGCAGAGCCTTGAAAACCCAAAAGCTGAAGGAAGGACACAGAAGACCTCTCAGTTCAAGGGGTGGGAAAGAAACACTCTGGTAAGGCAAAGAGTGTGCCTGTCTGTATTGAGAGTGATGGACGGGTCAAGATAAAGGAGGAGGGTACAGTCCCACAGCCTGATTTAGAACAGATAATTAAGGGCTTGCCTGTAAATCCCTCACCGACTCCTGTCCCTAGTGATATCTGAATACTGAAAATATACAATTTCCATGACCTTAGCTCCCATGTGTGAAGCAGAAAAGGCTATTCACAGCCAGGTAGAATGAGCAGATGTCTGCAGGGAAAGCAGGGTCCCTGACTGAGAGCTCTGACTGTGCAGGAAAGAGGAAAAGGGGAATGAGAAGCAGGTTATTCCCAGATGCCCAGCGCAGGAAGGAGGGAGCCATGGGGATCTCTCCCAGAAGCAAAGAGGAGAGGCAGTAATTGAAAGAGGAAGTGGTGGGAGTCTAGCCGTGATGCTGAGGTCACCAAAAACACGTGGAAGAAGAAACACGAGGAAAATAATTGAGACTCCAATAATATCATTGGCAAGGGAACTGCTGAAATCCACCAAGAGATCAAAACCATCAGGACAAAGAGGGAAAGGAAATAGCAAACCAAAAGACAAAGAGCAGGATCGTGCCATTAGATCCCTGTGTGTGTGTAGGCAGCAGCCCCCAGTTCCTGAGTGGTGTTCAACAGTATCACATCGCTGTCTTCTCCCAGGCAGCTGGGCAGAGCAGACTTTGGACAAAGGTGTTGGCTGCAGCCAGAAGCTGGGGGCTGGTGTCCAACCAGAGGCTTCATTCTGCTGTGACCTTCTCCCTCTGCTAGTCACCTATGTCTGCCCCAAAGCTCATGCCCAAAACAGGCCTTTTTCTAGCCACTGTGCTTGTTAAAGCTCATCCTACATTTTCCATTGGTGGCTAGTGACAAGGGGCTGGTGGCATTTACATCCAGTTTAATTTCTTTTCTCCATTTCCTCCACGCCTGGATTTACACCACTGCTTTGTGGTGTGTGAGATGGGGAGAGCCTTTACATAATGTATAGCAGGCAATATTTATTAAAAAAATAAAAGAAAAAAAAAAGGAGAAAACAGTGAAGTGAATGATTTGGTAGAGCAACTCAATAAGCCAAAACATATTTTATGAAAAAACATCGGCAGCCGTGTAGTATAATATCACACACTGAGCAAAATTCGTGGCTGTGCATAAGTTAGTGCAGTACCTTGACAGATAAAAAGATTAATGAAATCTTCCCTCTCTGCTCACAGAAAAAAGAGTTCTCACAGACTCCCTTAAATCTCCTGTCATTGCCAAACTCCCGTTTTCCTTCTCCATGAACTCAAAGACTGGGGATGAAAAGGCACAGAGAAATTTTGCCAACCTCCAGCTTCATATTTTCTGGCATCGATGTTTAATTATCTCTGCAGGCATGTGGCAGGCAAGGCTGGTGCCATACTTTTTATATACAGAGGATGAAATTTCGTGCCGTGATTAGAAGGTGGTACCTGAGGTGGGGTGAGGAGGTTCATTGGCTTTTAAATGGTTGTCTGTGCATCAGCAAAAATGTGTAGGGCGCTTCACATATGAAATAAGCAAACCTAGCCTACAGTGGGAGCTAAATATCCCAAGCCCCAGCCTTGCACTGATTCACACGTGCACTCAACCTGTCTTTGCTACTGGAGGGGACTGGGAAACCATGGGACTTGATCCAAAAAGCCCCTCATGGATGTTTAAAGGCACTTGAGATGCCCTTGGATGATGTGTCAGGGCTGCAGCTGCTGGCCCAGAGGTGTTCCTGGGACCCCCAGCACTGCTTCACCTGCTACAGCTTGCCCGTGTCTTGGGAACTGCGGGACACCTTGGGCAACACCACAAAGGACCTGGTCTCTTGGTGGCTCTGTGAGTCTTTCTGGGTGTCACAGAGCTCCTGGTGAGGGCAGAAGTTTTAGATGCCCACATGTGCTTGAAGTGCCTGGGCCAGGCAATGGCTGGGACAGATAGCAGGGAATTGAGCTGGGCAAGAGGATCAGGCTCTCCTCTGGCACTGCATTCCCTTCCCGGCTGCTTTGTTAACACAGGGAACAATGATGGAGAGGGATGAAAAATGAACTTGACGCTTGTTGTTTCCTTTAGACAGGACCCAGCTGCAGCCCAGACAGCTGTTTTGTTTGCCTTCCTGCTGGTTATATTTTCCTAAGATGCTTATTATTTTAGGTATCCTGCGTTGTTTACACCCTGTCCTCCTTCACAGTTTACCTTTTAGCAGCTCTGTGGATTGGCAATTGGGTTTCCTTTGCCTTTTCCCTATGTGAGAATAAAAACTGGAGTACCAAAGAGCTCAGTTTCATTTTTACAAGAGAGATGCATCCTGGCAGAATGACTAGCTATGCACCTTACACAGTCCCTCTGTGCACACCCACCCTTTCTCTTCCCAGGCCCAGCCCACGGTCTCTGCTCTGTCATGTCTTTCTCTATGCAGGTACTTCTTCTGCCATTTGGTGCATTTACCCAGATCCAGCTGACAAATGAGCCTGTGGCTACCATGAAGCAGCAGCTGTAGTTATTATGAATGTCACACAGAGACAAATAGGTGTGCTTTGGCAAACAAAACCCAAAAAGTGTTTTTTAGTGATTTTTTTTTTAAACTAAAAAAAACCCCAGCCTGCTTAATTTGAATGCACTTCCACCAGTAGTCATTCCCCACCCCCCTTCCCTTGGAGGAAAAATTGTGAAAGAAAAGATGTAAAATTGTGAAATTATGAATTTTTCCCTCATGGGATAAACCAGATTTGATCAATTTAAACCAACTCCCCCAACTCACATGCCTCTTTGCAATAAGCAAATAGTGTAAAAAAGCTTAACAGGTTCTTGCCCAGATAAATAAAAAGCAGTGAGCCCAAACTTTCCAGCTGAGTGGGTCATGCTGTTATTCTGGTGTCAGGATGGGCTGGATGCCAGAACCATTTCTTTTCTGTCTGACCAGATCCTCTGCCCATGCATCACATGGTCGACTGCTGTAAATCCTAACCCCTCGTCTGTGTGTATGCAGAAGCTCAGGCTGGTTGCTGTTCGTGCTGCCTGGGGATGGGGCGCAGTCCCCAACCCCAGCAGTCTGCAAGAGCAGATTAGATGAACAGCTGCCAGGGGGGCTGTAGGTTTAGCATGCGATGAAGCTTGATGGGCTTGATGTCTCACAGGCTCCCTTCAACTGTGTGGTGATGCATGCTATCCAGGATGTTTTTGCCATTCCTGGGGAGTCCCCAGGAGATGGCCATCACCACGATGACAATTAATGCTGCCTGATACTCACCACCAGCTTTCTGAGAAGTGCCTTCAGAGAGGGCAGGCAGCAGCGCACGGTCTGCTGTAGGTGCCCTGACAGCTCCCCCTTGGTCATTCCCAGGGGAAAAGGTACCATGAGCAGGCTGTGGGCTGGGTGAACAGTCCTGGTAGTCTATGAGCTGTGAGTTTGCTGCTCCAGGTGTGTATGCCTCAGGACCTCATCAAGTGACACACTAAGGTGTAAGTAAGAACAACACAGAACACTAAGAGTGGAAAAGAGCCACAACATTTGGAGGTGGACAGACTTTGGGGTTTGCTTGCTGTTACCTTAAGGAGTTAGCTGAATTAGCAGTAGGTAGTGAGGAAGATGATCCAGAGACAGGAGGAGACTGGACAGATGGCACCAGCATCCAAGTGTGCTTCTGGAAGAGCAGCAAGGGAAATCACTAAGTAGGAAAGTGGCAGAGCAGTAGGGAAAGGCAGTAGGGAAAGGCAGGTTCCAGTGGGAACCAAAGCAAGCTTTGCAACATGGTACAGGGAAGAAAGACAGAAAGGTGGTGCATAAGGTTCAGTCCCGGGGGGAAGGAAAGGTTAAAATGTTAGGAAAGGAGGTTAGCCATTGTACTGGCTTACATGCGGGGTGGTTTGGGGAAGGATTGTGGTTACTCTGTGGGGATGAGAGTGAGGTGACAGCAATAGCCCAGCAAGTGTGTGGCTCAGTATGAAATTGCAAGCTGTGTCCCTGGCCCTCAATCACTCTGAGAAACATCTGGCTAGGATTAGCATGTCCACAGCCGGAGCAGCTCCATTATCTCCCCCTCAGGGCAGTGGGCTGGCACGGGAGGGACAGACAGGGATAGTGACTGAAATGAGTAATTTGAAGCAGGGTCCTCCCTCAGGACCTCCAAGCAGCACTTTGGAGGACCTCCCTGCTCTGCAGAGACCACAGGGGCAGGCCAGAGAGACTTTCCTCCTGCCTCCAGCATTGCAGCATCCTCCACACAGTCCCAGGTGGTGGGGAGGGGGGGAAGGCAGCGTGCCCCACACCACCCTGCCACATCCCGCCTGTGTCAGCTGTTAATGCTCTTTCCCCATCAACACACATGGCCAAAGAATTCAGTCGCCTCAGAGTTTTATTCACTCACACGGTTTGCAAAGAAAGGGCAACACCGGTAACTTCAGCAGGTCGGTTGGCCCTGACTTGGTCCAAGCAGTGCTTCAATTTACAGGGTGCTCAGTGAGTGCACGCTGTGGTATCCAGTAAATGGTTTCCATATGCTATTCATGTTCATATTGTTCCTCTGATAGGTGATACCTTTTTTCCATTGAAATGGTATCCCCTCCTTGGCAGGCCGTGGGTCAGTGAGGGGGAGATGTGGTCTGATCCAGTTAATTCTGTAATTGCCATCTAACCGCTGACAGAAAGCATTTGGGAAGCTTCTTAGGCAGCCTGATGATTTTACATTGTGTACACCTAAAGGGGCACTCAGCAGTTCCAGCTCTGGTGGGGTGTTAACTTGTCGTGTAATGAAACCATGCCTCTGAGATTAGAGGAGAGCTGTAGGAGCAGGCAGTGGAGGGGTTGGTTGGAGTCACAACTCCGTCTTCCTGACACTCGTATTGCTGGGGTCACAGAAACAGGCAGAGTGGAGCATGGAATGAGTACATTGCTGATAATTTATTAAACAAAAGAATTTGATATTAAGTCATCTAACAGAGAGAGTGTGATTCCCCTCCAAAAGCCACCCCCCCCCGTATTCTCATATAGCACTCCTTGTCCCAAGATCTCGAAGCACCTCCCGGTCTGAGTGTGCTCAGTTTGCAGATAGGAGCCAGGAGCTCAAGGACGACAAGACGCAATTGTCTACTGCCTGTCCACAACCTGAGAGCAACACTGGGCCTTCAGCAGGATTTGTGAGGGCTAGTGCAGTCCCTCCTTGGCCATACTGCCTTACTTGCCAAGTGGGCAACAAGTCACCTACTTTAAAGCACCCCTTAATCAATGACATCCTTTCATTTTGGACAAGGGTTAGTTAGCATTTCTGCACAGCATGCCTCAAAAATTTCTGTAGCTCAATAAATCGCAGTTGTTGGAATTAGATGGCAATTTCTTTTCCACGACAGAAGCTCCCCCAAGCTCTGTTATTAATAGTTTTCAAATGTTGAAGTCAACAAAATTGCAATTGTTTTTCCCCCTAATCTCCCAGCCAAGGGAGGGAGTATTTAAGCAGATATTGCTCAGAGTACTTGAGAAAATGTTTGTTTGCGGTTTTAAGTAAAGGACAGCAAATTTCCAGCAGAGCCCCCCATGGGTTATTTCACGGTCCTCTGCTTAGGGATCTCAGCCACAGCAGAGGAGGGAGGACAGCCTTCTGCAATGCTTGCAAGAGCTGAGCGGCTTCTGCTCTTGTGAGTAGGTGCCAGCAGATTCAAGGGACTATGTTCGTAAGCACTGCTGAAAATTCACACGGGTTTCAGAATATGCCCTTGAAAGTCTGGTAGAGAAAACTCATCAGAGAGCAGGGTCTTTCTCAGTGCTCTGAACAGAAGGAATGATCTTTCTTTTGTTCTTTCATTCCTTCGTTTCCTCCCTTCCCTCCTGCCTTCCCATACTCCTTGGCTTGCTTTCTCTTCCATCTCTTCTTTCTCTCTCTTCTTCAACACAGAAAATTGAAAAACTGTCATTCTGGAATTCCTTTGTCCCTGTAGAAGGCACTGAATAGTGATTCCAAAATAGCCCAGCCTTTTCTTTTAATCCATAATTCATCATTCTAAATTGTTGTTCACTCACTGCAACCCTGAACAAAATGTCACAGGCGCCACATAAAGAAAAGAAATCAAGCAAATGGAAAAGGGACAAAAGGAAAAGCAGCAAACCCCAAGGGTATCTGCAAAGAGAAGTAATTTAATCTAAAAGGCTCCTCAGCTCTTATATAGGAACCCTGACTTGTGCCACGTGTGTCACCGTGTATGAGGGGAACGCAGGACTGGCCTTATCCCAAGGCGTGCTGTAGAGTGACATACTGGGTGGAATGACACAGGGACAGGACCGAGAAAGACACTAGAAAATAACTTTCTCCACCACCTGTACTTTCACAGGCAGGACTGCGGTGAGCAGCCAGGCCTGGTTCTGTCAAGACTTCCTCCACCTCACAGCAGACTCTGACCTGACTGCGGTTTGCTCCAGCTGATACCAAGGGCTGGTGGGGACTGAGCCCAGTCCCTGGACAATATGAGAACAGTCATGGAAATGCTTGGAGACCGGGCTAGCAGAACAGGATAGGACTCAAGGGTGGTGCTGGTGGTGTCTTCAGGACCCTGAGACCTGTACCCAGAGCAAACCTCATCAAACCCTCCCCAACACACGGAGTGTCTCGCAGCGCTGCCCACGCCAACCTGAATGTGGGATTTCTTGAAAATGTCTTTAATCTGGAAGGAATCTAGAGAGATTTGTGGCTTGGAACCTGTGAGCTGCCTTCAGCTCTAAGCACATCGAGCCCTGCCAGTTGTCACCTGGAATTGTCTCCCTTCCCGTACCCTGTGAAGTGCCTCCAGCCTCAGGACTAGGAGCAATTTGGACGGGGTTGTGAGAGGACACAGGTAGAAAGGCAGTCAGGCAAGAAAGGATCCTGAGGGATGGGATAATTACATTAATATGTATAAGCCTCATTGCCCGCTCCTGCTCCCGCTGATGTCAGCAGGGAACTTTACTACGAACTTCGGGGGAAACAGGATCAGGCTTCTGGGAAGAGCAGATCAAAGCTGGGGTCAAAACACTTGTACATGTGATTGCGCTGTGATTTGAATCTTGTCTTTTTTCCTGAGATGCCCATGAAAAGACGTTGTAGAAATCAGATTGAAAGAGAAGATTTTAAGGTCCCCTGACAAGTGAACTGGAGTGGAGAAAGCCATGGGGTTAGTAAATGCAGTTATTATCCATTCATCCCGCTTATCCCCTTAGGCTTGTGGCATTCACATTAGAGTTGTCCTTTATATACATTGGTTTAAGTTAGTCTTGATGCTCCAAATAATGCCAGGGAAAAAAAAAACAAGCAAAAAAAAAAAAAGTTAAACATATTCAAAGCCTTTTAAAAGCTTGCTCAGCTGTGAGAAAGAGGGGTTAAGTCCTTGATCCAGCGAGGTGTTTAAACATATGCCCTTATTTTAAGTGTGTGAGTGGTCCCATTGATTTATACTTAAGAATTCTGCTGAAGAGGGGTCTTTGGCCTCTGGCTTGGCAACACAGTTACACACGCGCTTCACTTTTGGCGTGCGTGGTCCTGTGACTTTCCTGAGGAAACTCACGTGCTTGGCTAGGCCATGGCTGAGGGAGAGTCTTCTGGAGGTGGACGGCATCACAGGATGGCCTGGGTTAGGGGGAAAAATGTCCCAGATCCATGTCCCTGGCTCAGTCACTACGTCTCACTTGACTGTTATAATCTATTCAACAGCTCATAGCTTCAGGATAAACTGTAGCGGCAAGAGTTTCTCAGGGAAAAATCCCCAACCAAACAACAAGTTTCACTCAACATTTTGGCACTTAAAGTTCTGGACTTTGCTAGACATGGAAAAGAAAGAATGTAGCCAAAACATTTAGAGTCTTGAAGAAAAAGATGGTATAAAAGTTTGGTTTTAATCAGGCAGAGGAGTTTTGGGAGGCAGAGAGGAAACAACAATTTGGGTCTAATTCTCCTCCTTCTGGCAAAATACCACCCCCACACCCCACGCCACCCCTCCCCTTTCCCGCATGAGATCATTAGTGTAGCTTTTCTCCAAGCTGATAACAGAATTGCTTGGCTTGTACCTCTTGCTCACATGCTCAGATAAACCTGCCGCCAGCTTTGGGGCTAAAAGGGATTTCTCCCTCGGGTCAGCTGCGCCGACTTGGGATGGTCTGCCAGCCCTCCTCCCAAAGTCTTGGGTGGGAATAGCTTTTGGCCTTTTTTAGTGCAAGACTTGAGTTTACAGCAGGACATTGGGTGGGGTGGACCATCCCTCTGCCCGAGGTCCTGCCACATCCCCCGCAGTGCCAGGACCTCGGTTCAACAGCCCCAAGACTGTCCCTTCTCACACCATGTCTCCAAAATGCAGCTAGCATGTGCATCGGGGGGAGGGAGACCCATTACAAGCAGTAGCCACTGGCATGTTGGCAAGTAAATATTATCGCAGTAAGGGGATATGGTATCTGCATAGCACAGCGTATGGTTTGTCGATTAATTTTGACAACTGGGATATCTTCTGACTCATTGTCAATGCACAGTCTGAGCCCTGCTCTCAAAACAGAGCGAAGCCTCGGTGCGGGACACGCCACTAATGCCTTGGTTGGAGCTGAGCAGCACAGGCAGCTTAAGCAAACCGCACAGAGAAATATCTGAGCATGCTGGGACGCAGGAATGCTGGGGAAAGGATGATGGAGTTGTCTGGGATTCCAGCTCCTTGGGCCTGGCCCAAGTCTTTACACTTTGTTTATACAATAGTAATCCCGAGCACTTCACGTGATAGATCCCCGGTGGTACATTTCAGGGGAGTTACACTGATTTACACTGCTCGAGGCCTTGGCCTATATTTTCCAAAGGATTTTCCAAAATTTGCTAATGAAAAATACCAGAGCGGTCTAATCAGCGGAGGGTCGGATTACGGCAGTCTGCAGGCTGGGTAATGCGCAGAGCCCCTCTCCCCAGCCTGCCCCCAGGGAAATCCCCGTGGGATCTCTTCCAGGCTGCTGGGGGAGGTGCAGGATGCGGTCTAGAGGTCTGTAAGCATCAGGACACCTCCGCTGGCTCTCACCCCCTCTGGAAGACTATATGTAATGCACTCACCTCTCACTTCCAAAAGCTTTGGGGCATAAGATTTAGAAGTCTCGACAGTGCTTAACTCCTTCAGGCCCAAGCAGCACCCCTGAGACAGTCTCCTCCCTTCCCCTAAATTCAGCCTCGGGAGCAGCAGAAATGAGCTGTCAGCTCATTAGAGCCTGCAAAATCCCATTACCCCGAGTGAGATGAAATCACAGTTGGGTCTTGACTTTTCTGCCCGCTCCTGCTGCCGTACAGCTCAGAAACAGAGCACTGCCCTTGCCAGTGCCTACTGGGGGAAGCCATTTGGCAGGAGCTACAAAGAAGGAGAGCAGGCATGACTGGAGAGTCCAGAAGATGCCCTCTGCCCTGCTAGACCCTCAGACCCGTCTCTGTATATGAACAACCCCAGCAGGTCATCCGCAGGCTCCATGTCACTCAGGCTCCTGCTTCCAGCAGTGGCCCTGGGTGGGCGTTGTGCGAACAACCTTTATGGTCCTCCAGCTCCTTGTCCAGAACTTCCCTGCAGGGCACTGTGTTCTTCTGAAGTAACAACCAGCACAAATGCAGGTAGCAACTGAGGCTTGCTATCCAGGAGGGAGGAATTTACTCCTGCTGTGTTCAGGGATCAGTGGAGAAAGGGTGTAGGAGGACAGAAGGGCTGATGAGAACACAGCACACACTCTAAACCAGATTGTTTGTCACGATTTCGAAGTCTGTGTAAACTGTGTTATTAATACCTGATCAAGACTTGCCTTTTTCTCCTCTTTTTTTTTTTCCCTTTCTCCTGTTACAGGATTGCAAAACTCATTTCCAAACAGACTTATTTCTTTCCTGTTACTAATGGCAGCAGAAGTGATTTGTATTTACATCGGGGGAAGGAATGTATCTGAAAAGGAAAACCATCCATCCTTTCTTCCACCTGTATTCAAACTTACTCTCTTTCCTTCATCCTTCCCTTAGGGCTCAGACACAGGATAGAGTTACTGCGATTTCTGGAGCTGCCATGGTAACTTGATAGCGTGTCTGGGCCCAAGAAGAACCCAGCTTTGTGTTGTTCAAAGGAAGAGGTCCCCCCTTTTTGTTTCAGTAGCTGGGAAAGGCTGAGATGGTGATTTAAGAACATTGCCTGCCTACAGGCCATGAGGTTTGGTCTGAGATTCACTGCTCCGCCAGGAATTCGTGTTGCAGGTTTTCACCTGGAGTTCATTTGAATGATTGCATCATGCAGGCTCTGGCGAAATTGAATTTATAATGGAAACACTGGCTTCACTGTAGTGGGAGTAACGAGAGGGAGGTGTCACCGGCCACGGTTATTTAAGCTTCTTTGGGCTATTTTGGGTTTGGAAATCTGAAAGTCTTCCTGAGGTGGGGATGGAACCACAACCCAGCCTCAGGCTGCAAGGTGGTGGTGGGGTGATGGGTAGTGCCTGTCCCTTCAATACAGCTGCTGGAGAGGGAGGTGCAGATTGTGGCCAAACAAGCCCCACAAAGCCCTGCCCAAACGCTTTTCTGCCCCAGAAGCTTACAGCAAGCACCTCATCCGAGCTTGGTGTGAGGATTTTCTGCATGAGGTTGGCAAGGGGATGTTAATGGGTATCATCAGAATTAGGTAACAACACGCTTCCATGTAGGGTTGCCTAACTCTCTTGCTGTGCTTTCAAGCTGAAC
This sequence comes from Laterallus jamaicensis coturniculus, assembly GCA_022605575.1. Taxonomy (NCBI): domain Eukaryota; kingdom Metazoa; phylum Chordata; class Aves; order Gruiformes; family Rallidae; genus Laterallus; species Laterallus jamaicensis. Next base: position 48,985,168 of record JAKCOX010000001.1, read on the forward strand.
ATATGTTTTCAATTATTAACATGATTAATGGGAATGAGGTGACTTGAATCCCAATGAGCTCTATCTTGCCATCACATGCAAAATGCATGGTATGGGAATGTTTATGCAGTGTGGAAGTGCAGGATTTCCTACACTAGGATGATCTCTTAGGAGGTCTGGCTGTCTAACCCTTAGCAAGTTTAGAGATCTGCAATTAGAGCCGCTTGCTGTAGTAAGTTCCTGGGCTCCTGCCCATGTGTCACTAGGAGTGTGGGGTATGGAAAACTGCTGTGAGGGAGCCAGTTCGTACCGGGCTGTTCCAGCTTGGCATGGGGTTTGATCAGGAGTCTGAGAAGGGCTGGGAGACATGAAAGCACCTTCTCCCCATTGTCATTTGGAACAGCCTCCGGGTTGCATAAATCTCTGGTTCAGCAGACTCTCCCACTATTTTGCGAGGGCTGTAAATCTCCCTTTTTTCATTTAGGGAGGGCAAATTTTGCTAGGGTGTGCATCGTTTTCACCCTGCCCAATATCTTTGGGAAGGGAATAAGGTTGAGGATTTGGAACAAGAAAAACAGACTCAGAAATTTTTTATTGTTTAATACAGCTGCCAGGCCCAGAAGTCATCATACCTGGAGCCTTTTTCCCCAGTCAGTTACGTTTTGGTCTAATTCCTTCTGACGTATATGTCACTCACACAAAATCTGAAATCATATCCCTGGAAGTGAGTCATTCAGCACCTTACAAACAGGAAAATATTGGGTAGAAGGAAAATTGTACGAGATGAGTGTATTTGCTGAAGGTCCAGTCTAGAACCGGATGGAGGGGCACTCTCCTTCAGGTCAACAGAAACAAGGTTGTGCCATCAGCCCTGGAACTAATGGAGCCAGCCTTCCCATTGGCTTGTGTCTGGTGGTTAATGAAATTTCCCATATAAATTTTCCTAGGGCTGCTAGATTTTTAAATGTGCTGTATCTTGCAGATTCTGTGGGTTAAAATGAAGTTAAGTTCATATTATAGCCATTACCTCCGTCACGATACGGATCGGGGCTTTCTCCTCTCTGAATTGATGCCTATTTCCATGGCTTCTGTAATAAATTAGTTACCTCCAGGTAAGGTCGGAGCTGCTAAAAAGGTTTGGGATTGCAAGGAGAGCAAGCAGGCAGAAGGAAGATGATTTCATAAATCATTATTTCCATGGGAAATGTGACTGAAATTGCTATACGGTGTAAGCACAGATGGCTTTTACAGTACCAGCAGTGCATGCACATGTGTGTATGCAGATAGACATACAAGATCCGCATCAAGGAGCTGTGTCACTGTATCTCCTTTTTGTTGGAAATATTCTGTCTCTATATATGTATATATATATTGGTACATACATGTATATATGCATACATATAAATGACATCTTCCTCTCTGACTCTATGCATATATATATATATATATATATGGCTGCATTTTTCTGCCTAAGCATTCCATATGTATTTAGACAGAGTATATAGCATTGTCATGTAGGCTGGTATATTTATCTTACTCCACTTCTGGCCTCTTCTTATCAGATTTACCAAATCAAATGAACAGATTGCATATTGGGGCTCCTGTTTCGGCCGCCGAACAGAGAGGTGCACACACGTGTGAATGTTAGTTGTATGGGTGTATATGTACACAACAGGTGGTGTACTGCCAAACAAAGGTTGTGTGCAAGTGAGAGGCAGCTCCTTAACATAAAAGCAGTGAAGCCACCTCAAACAAGCACCTGCTGCCTCAGTGGCTGCCACCACCTGAGCAATGTATGGCAGTGGGTGGTCTCACGTCTTCATTCTCCATCTTTCTGCGAGTAATTTTACTTACTAGCAAACACAAAATCCCATGTCATGGGTATAATCTGTGAATGGCTATGAGTGGTATTTCCATGGGTGACCGTAGCCAGGATCTGTACAAATAAAAACTTGCCTGGTAATGTCCTATGGGTTCATGTACTGTAAAAATAGTTATAATCGGATCTGCACTCAACTGCTGCTTTGCTTCAGTGAGCTGCAGTGGAGGAGCGTGCAGCTTTACTAGTTAACTAATGGTGTGTTAGTAGAAGGCATGGAATGGGCTCAACACTCTTGCTGCTACGGGTGTACGATCACACAGGACTCACCATCAAACAGTAACAGTTTTTGGTAATTGCAAGCGTGGTGAGAGGCAGCACTCCTCTGTATTCCATTACCCATTCTCCAGACATCCACTTTTGCTGAGGAAGGGATTTTAGAAACAGAACTTATATTTAAGGTCAATTGAAGTCTGAGGAGATTCCAATTTTATTCCTTTTTTCTTTAAGTTCACGTTATTCAGCATAATGCATTGCTGCAAGCATCTGGAAAAGGCGAGGCAGGGAGGTGTGAGCTGCATTCGTGCTGGGAGCACAGACAGGCATCTGAAAGCACAGCAGCTGCTTTGTGGTTGGGGCAAGGCAGATCCAAACTGGGGACATTAAACTAGAGCAAACTGCTGCTTGTGAGAGAGTGTGTGCCAGACCCCCAGCCGCTCTCCGCATGGCGCTTTATTGGCATTGGCTGGGCTGAAGAGGTCATTTACGGCAGGTCGCGGGATTCCAAATGGAAAAGAGAAACTGCTTTAGTGAAGGGTGCTGAGCTATCTTGGGTGGAAAGGCATGTTCTTAGGGTGGGCAGGGAAGGTCCCATAGAGGTGTTCCCCTCCTGTGTCCTCAGCTGCCTCCACTCAGGAGAAAGCCAGGCATGTGCTGCAGCTGAGTCTGACAAAGCGAGCTGACTCCCTCATGCTTCTCGTGTTTCCCTGCATGTGGCATGAAGTAAATAAAGCATTGCAGCCTGGGTTTTAATAACAAATGCTCCAAGGGTCCTGGGAGATGGGCACAGGTAAAGGTGAGCAGAAGCAGACTGTTGTGGTCCATGCAGCAGTGTCTGCTGGTGCCTAAGCAGGTCGCAGGGTTTGCCCTATTCCAGCACCAATTTTTACTGACAAACTGTCAGAAGCCCTGGTGCCTTTATGCCAAATCTTTGCTTTTCATCCCCAGCATCAGGTTTATCTGACAGCTGAACTTCTCTTTGACCTTGTCAGACCCTCACTTCTTGAAATATCTAAAGAGGATGAAGAAGGTAGAGTTGCCATAGATAGGTCTGAGGACTCATCAATCACACCAGGGCCTGGTACGCAGCAGTGGGAGGATTGCTGAGGACCCAGCACCAGTTCCCCCCCAAGATGAGAGCGGTGAGGTGCAGCAGCAAGGAGGGAGAAGAGATTTGCCTTCGGGCAGGCTGGCAGGCCCTGACAAGTGACTGGGGGAGCGTGGCCGCTGCTGCACCAGAACCTGCCTTCCTCACACTTTAGCCACAGCCCTAACCTACTTCCAGAGTGAGTTAAGATAAACTGAATCAGGGGCTCTGTATTTCTGAGTGTTTAATCCACTGCTGATTGTGTCAGCACCTAATCCAGAGGTAAATCAATTTAATTCTCCTGAATGTCCCTGTTATCAACAAGCCCTGAACATGATGGAGGTGAAACTTCCTCTTCCAAGTCTAAGGTGGCTGGAGAGATACCAAGTTTTAGGAAGTCTGGAGCACCTGGTGACCCTGAGGCAGATGTGAGGCACTGCAGTAACCGGCTTCCCAAAAACCTTGTGAAGACTTCCCTGTGAAAACCCCTGTGTCTGTGTCAGTGGAGGCATTCAGTGGCTTCAGCAGGGGAGAAGGAGAGCCAGGAGCTGAGGGCGCTGGTGCTGGCTCATGCCCAGCTCGGTCACTTCACACGCCCAAAGCATGTTCCTCCAACTGAACAAACCCACATTCTTCTGAACACATTGTTTCCAGCTGCAGTAAATTTTAAGCGAAATCATATATTGTTTAATGAGGAAAGTTTACTCTTTTGGTTTTGCTACTTCTTGCAGGTTCCAATTTGTAAACAGTCCTTAAACTGCTGGATTAGAGTGTTCTACAACTGCGACGTGGCATCACAGCAAGTAGCACTTTGATGAACCCCAATAGAGACATCACGACTGGGAAGCATAAAAAAAAGACTTCAAATTCAGTTCTGAAAAAACTGGGCTGATGTGGCTCAAATACAACTGTGTATCGACACTAATGTAAAACTGACAACCTTGCATTAGGTTTTTCTCTTTTTTTGAGACAGAGTGACACTGAGAGTAGAGTGTTTCTTACTGCCACGCTGCTGTTCGTGAGAGTAAATTCAGACAGAAGAAAGAACTGCAGAGTATTACAAGGGTGGTGAAAAAAAATCATGACAGTTTTGCTGTTGGAAACTTTCCTCCTAGCACATCCCAGCAGGGGACGCGTGTCATGCCTCAAGTACTTTTAAATTAAATGTTTGTTTGGGAGTGCCATTTGAATGCCACCCCCCAAAAAGTCAATGGCGACTCATGGCAGGACAGATTGGGAAAGTGTTTGGCAACCAGCTTTGCAGCCCCCAGTAAGTCTGTGTTGCAAGCCTCTGTGCAATGCACACAGGGTGAGCGTGCTTGCAAGGATGAAGAGGTGCAGTTCTTTGGAAACCAGTACATTTTTGCTGAGAAAATGACGGAGTTTGTGGAAGACAACCAAGGAGTTAATGAATACTTTAAACCAGAAACAAGCTATTTCAAGTCAAAACATTTCAGAAAAGTTAAATATCAGCAGGCTTTTTTTCTTTTGTTTCACAAGACTTCTAATTCATTCTGGTTTCCTTTGACCTGAACCTGGAGGTTGTTTTTAATCCCCTCCCACTCCTCCCAATTTCACATCACATTGAAAATCAAAGTATCACAAGCCCTAGATCAAACTTTCAGCTCTGTGTTTCTCCCACACAGTCCTCCTGGGCCAAAAGGATGCTTCCATGACACAAATGGAGTACAGCCTGCATTCCTGTAATGGCAAACCCCACAAGCAGAAGGGCTCATCTCTGATAAGTGGGTTTTGGAAGACAACCTATTTGCTAATGCATGGGGTTTTCAGTAAAGGGCTGGTGGTTTTCATACAGAAGATCCCAGGTTTGTTCCCTCTCATGGATGTTGGACAAGAAGTTGTTGTCACCTGTTGAAGTGGGAGTTCACTTTTTGACATTGATGCCATCTGGTCCAGAACCATCAAAAACTGGTGGCTTTTTTGTGAGCCAGGTGAACAGGTGATCACCTACAGGAGATAGACATTGTAAGAAGTAAGGGGTAAACATTCCTCTCTACAGGCTGATGGAAGACAAGACTGAATAACAAGTGATTTTCCATCTCAGCAGATGGCTTTTGCACTCTCTTTTTGCTCTCCACTATATGCAGAATAAACTTGTCTAACTCATTCATAAAAATACTACTTCGTTCTCTGCAAATCTCATGTCAGTTTCAAGTGCAGAGTCAACTGTTCTTAGTAAATACTTATTAAAGGCTAATAACATGGCTCAGTATTTCCTAATTGTAACTTCTATAGAATAAAAATGTGGTACTTGGGCCCAGAACACAAGTCTCTTATCACTTCTAATCCTTCTCTTCATTTCTCAGTTCCTTCCTTATGGGTTTTCTTCTGGCACTTGATGATATGCTTTAAATCTGATTTAAATCTATTTGATTTAGAGACTTTTTTTCTCATGTGCTTGTATGACAGCATGATTCTTGTCTGGCTATAGTGTTAATAACAATTGCACGATATTTCCTTATCACCATAGCAGAGATGATATGATCCTGTGGCTTTATCCTGCTCCCAACTGACTTTCTGCAGGAAATCACCCTTATCTACGGCAGGAGCAAGCTTGAGTCCATTACAATTGCAAGTCATCAGTATTCCCCTTCAAAAGTGTTTATGGAGGGGCTCAGAGGTCCTGCTAGCCCAGGGCAGTTCTCAGCTGCCTAGATGAATTTGTGGGGAAGTCTTGTGATTTGTGCTGGCCAGTTACATGCTCCGATGCAGCAGAGCTTCTGGTTGCATTCAGTCGGGCAGTGGCTTGTAAATGTTTGCCTGAGGTTGCCTGAATGTGAATAGCTGACATGTCTATCAACAGCAGGTAGCTTCCAATCCAAGACAATGATTTTTCAATATGGGATGCAGTTAATACCAACTTGAACTGGATGGTGTTCACCTGTTTGTCCACAGCCTTGAATTATTTATCTATTAGCCATTGCACAGCATTTTATTGCTGCAGCCTACTCTTTTGTGCCTGGTGCTCATTCTCAAAAGAATAGTACAGATCCACAGAAAAATCTCCCATGTCAGTATCTTGCACCTAGAAATCCCTTGTTTCACTGCAGCAGTTTTGAACAACATGAGAAGAAAGGACAATTCCTGAGATAGATGTTGTTCCATCAACATAGGCTTTCGTGCCTTCTGTGCTCATCCAGCCTTTTTATTTTCCCCCAGTCCTCTCTCACAAATAACGAGTGATGCACCACAGACAAGTCTGGCAGGTCGTCAAGATGCAAAGGTTGGACTGTACGTTAGGAGAGGAATTCAGATAACTTTAAGTTATCTTTAAGTTAGCTTCAGTCATTATTCCCAGAACACCATCCTTTTGGTTTATGGACCTGCAATATAATCTGCCTGGAAATTTATATAGTATTTGACCTACCACAGCTTCAGATTATTGTTTTTATCACCCTGGAATAACTGGAGAAAAGCAGCAGTTACTTTACTACAAGCTTCTGATGGAAGTGCATTTCCCTGTGCTGGAGGCAGCATGCCATATTTGAGGGAATTCCAGGCACAAGTAATTTCTGTGTATCCTTTTGGTTATGCTTCAAATTTTGTTATCGTTATTTATTTATTGAGCAGTGCCAATGAGCTGGGTTTTGTACACTGTGTCAGAAAGGCATGCAGAGCCTGACGCTCGGCCAAGTTAAACTGGCATGTTGTGCTCTGCTGAGTCTGCCTTTCGCTCCCTTATCTTCCAGGCTTGCCGTCAAAGGCCTTCGCAGGGGTGCATCAGGTACCAAGCTTTTCTTCATTTCGTTTGCTAGCTGTACATTCAAACACCTCTGGGGATCTGGCCTTGCTGAGAAATGGGGAATTAAATCAGCTGCAGTGGGAATTCCAGTACCTCATTCCTAAATCACACTGGCCTGCTTCTCCTTTTATTTTTTCCTCTCTCTTTTAACCCCCTTCTTGCATGCTGGAAAAGTGCTGTATCTTATTGGAAGCAAATGCCACAAGGCTCCCCTTATTCCTTTGAACACACAAGCCCAATTCTTGGGCTTTCCTTTGAACTCACAAGCCCAGGTGTGAATAGCGCTCAAGCAGGCCGCTCAATGTGACATGAGATGTTGCACAACCAGAAGGTTTACCTGCACTACCTTCTTCCCTGCTTGGATCCCCTACACCTTGCTCACCAAGAGGCCATAAAAGGTCCTGCTGGTCTGGGGGAAGATTTTCAACTCGTGAGCTCCATGGGGAGCAGCCACAAGGAAATATTCCCAGGCACTGGGCAAAATCTGAGCAGAGATGTGCTGGGGTATCATGAGTTGTGGGGAAGGGGTACATAAAGAAAGGGAGGGCATCTCTCTCCACTGCCTCTTCTGGACAGGACTGTTTCTCCTGGAAAGTGCTGGGAACATCTCTCTTTGGACTCCATCAGTTTCTGCATTACTCTGAGCATTCTGAAGAAACGCAGGATGGGGTAACATGCAGGAGGTTAAAGGCTGCCATGGCCTGGTCTGGGAGGTTGTGAGCTGCCTGCTCTGCCTCTCACAGCTGCTTTACTACACAGGGATGTGCTTGCATCTTGCTTGGGCCTTGTGTAGCTGTTGCAGCATAAAGTGGAGCCACAGCTAAGCTCCCATTTATTAATTATGATCCTGGACAGAGGCTGCAGTCCATACCAACCCCTGCACAGTATAGCCCTACTGGTTTTAATACTGAGCTAATGTAAAATTAGGTGTTCTATCAGCTGCAATTGGTATTTGGGCTTGTAATGTGCCCATAGCTGGAGGGGCTGAGTACAGAAGCTTGGCCCAGCTGCAGATGATGTGAGCCAAAACTGGGAGCTGATGGGAAGTGTGAAGAATAGGGCTTCTGTGAGGACAATAGCCAAAAGCAATAAATACAGAAGTAAATTAATCAGTAAATAGTTGAGGAAACATATCCCTGGGTGTAGTAAGAAAAGGAAGGCAAAGAAAGCATAGGATTAAAGGACTGGAAGAGATGGAGAAAAAAAAAGAAAAGATAATTTTACCTGTGTTCATTATCCTTAGAGAGAGCTGGGAGAGGGAATTAGGGAATGGGAAGAAAGAAAATAGAAAAACTAAGACCTGTGAAAGGAAGAAGAAAAAGGAAAATGCTGAAGGATAGAAAATTGTTAAAACTATCGTGTTGAGGTTATGGGATGGGAAAATGTAGCCTGTGAATGGAAGTAAGAAACAAGTAGCAATAGACTTTAGTGACCTTATACACAACGACTGGCTTGTGGGTAAGCCAGTGAACTCAGGGAGATGCTTTGTGGAGCAAAGAGCCTGTCTGCATGAGGGAATCTACAGAATTGGGTGGCTGAGAAAGTGCAAGAGAAAAACCGGCAATCGGTGGCTGATACCAGAATGTTGTGGAAACAAATTTTGATTTTTCACTTCCTGAAATGCCTGATTGCTGAGAGGCAGAAGAACTGGTCAGGTTTGCTGGCTGCTGAATGGTGTGCACATGAGCACCTGCATTTTGGATGTAGATGCAAGTCTCCCTCTTTGAAGTTTTACTGAGCTTTTCTGTGGCAGCCAGGACTCACCAGAGTGCATCCACACAGTGACTTTTCTGAGTGCATATTGATGTATCAGAAGCCCAACACCTTGTTAAGAGCAAATTAGGGTTCCACCAGGAGCCATCCTTTATTCTGACTGAAAATCTTTTTTGAACGAAAAAATTCTTCTGCAAACACAGGCAATTGCACTTTTTTTGCACTTTGCAAGAAAATACCACATTGCATGTAAGCTTCTACATTTTGCTTTATTACCTTTTTGTACAGGTTTGATTGTCTGTCGAGGGGGAGGGAGGAAGGGGGTGTGTGAGAGGAGTGAGGAGATAGTCTCTAACCATAGCAAAAGCATTGCAGGGTGATGCAAGGGAGATCTCCAGTCTCAGTCCTGAGATTACCATCCAGCTTTACTCTCCTTGCTAATTACAGTGCCAGGGTTTTTCTCCACCCTCCTGCAGCTAAACCGCTTCTCATAATTTGAAGCTGTCTCATACACGTTGACACTACAGTCGGCAGCACACAACAGAGCAGAGACCCAGTCAAACATTGCCCATACTACTCCCCAGCATTAAGACGGGTGAGGTGACAGTGTTATCTTCATGTTCTTGCTGCAGACACTCCCTTGTGATCTATTACCAAACCTGCATGGAGGAAAGAGTCTGGTCCTTTCCTCCATGTCCCTGGATCATAAAGCTGTTGGCATGTCTGCAGTGTGGTGGGAGAGGAGGGATTTGCCAGGGGTGCTGGGCTTTCAGGCTCTTGCAGAGACCTTTGTTTTTTGTGACTCCTTGTGAAGGAAGCAGAGTAAGCTGGAACAATGCTGTGAATTCCTCATTTTCTGGGCCGTGGCAGGCAGGGACATAGGGCTCATAGCAGTTCAGGGCTCACCCAGCACCTGAGCAGCAGCCCACAAGTCAGGTTGGGGGTGATGGGGAGGATACAGCATTCCAGAGCTCAGATTTTGCCTTCAATGGGGTTGATCCAAGGGTAGAGGTTTGAACCTGGTGGTCTTCATGAACAGCTGAACCCTGAATAAAACTTCTCTGCTTTCAACTGCAGTTCGGACAGAAATTCGGAGTGACCTAGAAAATAGTATAAGTAGAGTCCCATGTCAGAACAGGATCCAGAAGTGACTGGAAGGAGGGTATGTGTGACCACTCGAGTGTACTCATGCTGTGTAGCTGGGAACATTATGCAGTGCACTGGAGAGCCATGGGAATGCAACCCCCTCAGGACTGCTGGGAAACCCACCTGTGCTGGCAGGGAGCAGTTAGATGATGAGAATGGCCCCTGATTGCCCAACAAAGGCATGAGAAAGGAAAGGTGTCTGATCCTGAATTTGTACCTGCCAAAGTTGTTGAAGTGACTGAAAAGCACCTGCAGCTCAGCTGCAAGACTATGCTCTCCTGAACAGAAAGGAACTGGATGGAGTTCTTGATAAAAAAGGATTGAGAATGTTGAGAAGCTGTATGAGTCCCTGCTCTGAGTGGGATCAAATGTACCTGTAGCACTGATCTAGTTCTAAAGTCCTCTGATAGCAGTGGCACCCCAAGTCTCCCTAAGGATTCTTAGCCAGCCTTGGCTCTTCCTCCACTATCTAATTGCCATTCTGCAGGATCCAGTGGATTCCTTCCTGAAAACTGGGAAATGAGTGTTGCCCTTTCTTGGACAGTCTTTCACGTACTGGAAAACTTTTATCAAATCTCTTTTTGGTGCTCCTAGAGAGACCAACCTAATTATCCAAGATGTTTCTGATAGGCCATATGCCCTAAATGACTTGTATTCTTGTTGCTCTTTTAAAAAGCCACCCAGAATTAGATCCAATACTTCAGCTTGGTCTTCACCAGTGCCTTGCAGAGCTGAATAATTCACTGTTGCATATGACACTCCTGTAATAATACATCTCAGCGTGAGATTTGCCTTTCAGGAGATTTACCTGCTTTGCTCATATTTGTTTTGAGTCCTACTGTGGCTCTCACATCCTTTACATCCTTTTTTTTTTTTTCCTTCTTTCTCCAGTCCTTCCACCTCTTCTCTGATTCCTCCTTTTTGTATTTGTGCATTTGATCTTTCATTTCCTCCTGTAGTGCTTTGTACGTGTTGTTGCTGAATTCTGTCTTGCTGGGTTTAGACTATTTCTCCAACGTACTGAGACAATTTTGAATTCCGATCCCATCCTCTGAAGTGCTTGCATCCACTCCCACCTTGGTGTCATCCGCAAATTTTATAAGTGCACTCTCCACTCTATCATCTCAGAGGATGGCATGAAAATACTGAGCTAGGTAATAAAACATCCTTTTTAAACCTTGCAAAGATAAATAGTGAGTTAAGTTCTGATAAAGGACACTTCAGGATGAAAAAAGGTACGAATATATTTTAGCTCTAGGACTTCTAATCCCGGTTTGTGTGACTAGTTGGCATGTGCTGCATACTTGAGTAAAGATCAGAAAGGCACAATCCTAATTTTTGTGAGGGGCTTTCTTCCTCTACCAGCCTAACTGCAAATGAAAAAGGACGCTGGTAAACTGAAGTATAAAAAGAGCCGTATTGTATAGCACAAGAGAGCACCAGAAAGAAGTTTAGCATTCAGGGAGCGTACAGCACTAAAATACTTGTCAGTGTTGCAGTATTTTGACATATAAGTGGGACACATCTGAAGCCTTATCTTTGCCCTCCATTGCCTAGTGCTAAGAATTGGCACAGTGACAGAATTCATCTTGCTCAGGAGTCAAGATGTTACAAGAGCATCTCTAGCAAGGAAAAAAAAAAGAAACCCAACCCGAAAAAACCTGAAATGGCAGCACCTACAGTAGTGTCACAGCCCTGGGTTGGAAATCGCAGCATATATATTTTTGACAAGCCTACAAGGTTTTGTCTGAACTCCACAACGCACAATTTACAAACTCGCTCTCTGAAGAAATGTCAAAAAGCATCGGACAAAGAGGACACTTTCCTTAGCCTTTGGGATGTTACCAGTTGTCCCGAATTGCTGTCAGCCTTGCCACTGCTTGTATGATTTTCCCATCTGTGTAATCAGCTGACAAAACGTATCTTTTGCTTCCAGGAGGTATTCGTCCCGCCTTTACTTGATGCTGCTTTTTCTGTGTAGGGTGGAGATGTAACTGGAACAATAAGCTGAAAATACATCAAACTCCAACTGCATCTGTTCTTCATGTTTTGGTTGGTTTTAGTGAATTTAATGGTTCCGAATGGTGCCAGATCAACGGCACCTTTCTTTTCAATGGAGCAGGAACAGAATCAGTGCTGGCTTTACTGAAGCTTCCTTACTGGGGCGTAGCTCAGTCCAATAGGATGGAGAGCAGCATACTCGCTCAGTTGTGGTCCCTGCAACAACCCATAATGCAAGTGCAAATCTCTATCATAACCTGTGCTGTGGAGTCTGATCCACTTTGAGTGGCCAGAGACCACAATCAGCTATTGAATGGCTTTAGAGGACTGAGTAGCCCGGCCAGGTCTCTCTGGCAGATACCAGGAGCTCTGTGTGCTGTCAGCAGCTGCCTGAAGCTGCCAGCTCTCCCAGCAGGAGAGCCTGCTCGTGGCAGGACCAGCCTGAATGCTTCTGGGCTTTTCTCAAGGAAGCAGAGGAAAATCTTGGCAGGGAGATTTACATGGGAAGGGGATAACTGGTTACATGCTGAAAAGAGGCCTTGGTGCAGCTGATTTATTTACTCAAACTCTTCTCAGCTCCAGGTAACGTCACTCCCCATGGGGCAGGCAGAATAAAAGCACAGCTCTGGCAGGGCTTCCCACACTGAAGAGGCTCCTCTATGAAGACTTTGTTTCCCTTGGAGAGAGAAACTCCTCCACCTGGTAAATCACAAACACAGACCTCTCTGGCATTTGTGGGTGCAAGCCTCTGGTTCTGCATTTCTTGGGATGTCAGAAACACATTGACTCCTCTCAGGCATGTATCAGCTCCTGCCTCAAGTCCCCAGCAGGACTCTGGTTGGGGAGTAGGGTGTGGGAGTCCTGTCAGGACCTCTTCTGGCTTTTGAAAACCCTTTATTTCAAGTCTATTTTCCTGTGCAGCACCACACTATAATTTTTCAAGAACTGAAAGAATGACATGTGCAGACTGACCCATACTGGAGCTCTGAATCTGTTCAGGTCTTTCAAATGCAAACTCACCATCTTTCCTCTCTCTCTCTCTTCATGAGCGATTATATAAGATCATGACTGATCAAATTCAGCAGCTGAAGTACCAGTGAAATCCTGAACTCGTTTGGTGTCCCACCAAATTCTTTGATATAGCTATACAAAAGCTCAATGCTTTAGTTTGTAGAGGGAAGAAAACAGTTCTCCTTAGCGCATCAGGTCTGCTGATGTTTTTTTTGGCTTTTAGAACAGAAAATCTAACTAAAATAATAATCTTATGAACCACCTCATTTTTCCTGTTTATTACTGTTACTCAAGCACATAGTATGCCTGAAGGTAAACTAGCCAAGAAAGCAGCATGGAGAGCAAGCAAACGCTATGGAGAGCCAGCACGGAGCACCATGGACTAACCTGGGGAAACTCCAACTGCTGGGTTAATTATTGCTATTTAGTCACATGCCAGAAAACATGTGATTAATTTTAGCAAGATAATGCGCTGCCCTTCATGAGATTTAAAAGAAATCTGCCTGCCAGGAAGAAAGACAAACTCTCTGAAGCTGATAAACTGGAATAGAAGCAGGAGAGGGCAAGGCAAAAGCTGACAGTGGTCCCGCAGCAGGTGATGCTTCTCACTGCATCCAGCCCCTAGCAAGGCCCCATCAGAAAGCAGGGAAAAGCATGACATCCAAGCACAGAGGATGTTGCTTTTGTTCTGCCTGAAATCCTCTACCAGTGTCTTGACAGAGCCCTGGGGAAGCGTGGGAGCACAGGGAGATAAATTTCTTAAGTACAGGTTTTTCTCTGCAGTCCGTAGGTGTGTGCCTGGCTAATAATGTGCAGTGACACAGCCCTGCCTCTCCCTGATGGAATCCTGGCCTTCAGGGGTGACGCTGTCTGTCGTGCCGAGCTGCCATGTGCTCTGCTCTCTCCTCAGCCCTGGCTCTGGGCCTCAATGGCTCCAGGACACAGAAGCATGCAGGATCCTGGAAGGGCAGAAGACTCAGGCAAATAATGGTTTTGGTGAGGCACCGCTAGGCTTGGCAGGAGCTGTACAGGTTAAAGGCAGGATTTCTGCTGGTGGATGGCTAGGATTTCGGCTGGTGCCCCACATGGCGTACGACCGCCAAGGTCAATACTGTGCATGCACATTTGTCTCGCCACTGTCACGCTGCACCTCTGCGGGTACATCTGTGTCCCTAGGCAAGTATTTAGTGAGCTCTTCTGAAACAAGGACACACAAAGAATAGCTGGTAAATGTTTTATATTGTGCAGCACAGCCAAGGATGTTTGCTCCTGTAAGACTGTCCTGGGACATCCATCTAAAAAGGATGACTCAGGCAGCACAACAGAAAAATAAGCATACAGCAGCAGTGTTGCTTACAAAGACGCGATACCAGAACCAACGCTTCTCCTGTTCAGCATCACTGAGTTTTCTATTCCTGGCATCACAGCAGGAAGCTTTTCCTAAAATGTGGGGGGTTTTCTTCTCATGAAAAAATGATGTGTGAGAGGCTGCGGTGTCCCTCATGTTGGGCTTCCCAACACAACAAGCATATGCCCATATGTAACTAAGCAGAGCACATGTCCTGTCTTTTCTGATTCTCCCTTCCTCTCCCTCTCTTCTTTTTCCTCTTCCTTTTCCTCTTCCTCTTCACTCTACCCTTCCCTCCCCTGCCACCTCTCCTCCCTGTACAAAAGCCTTTGGAGCTCACGGTGGCTCTGTGCACATTGTCATGCACAAAGCCTCCTGAGGTAACAGTTTTTAGGGAGGTTCTGTGCAAAGTGTACGTAGAAGCGCAGTACTCTGTGCAAACAACTCTTCCTTTTTTTTCCTCCACTGTGTATTACCATGTCTCAGTGGGAGAAGGAGCTCGATGAGAAACCTACATCTTTTTCTCAACTTACATCAGTTTCAGCCTGTTGTAGTGACACGGCCTTCTACATAGTTACTCCCAATCTGCATCAGTGCACGTGAGATGACAATCAGGCCAGATCTCTCTCTCGTGGACTTACAGAAGGAATGACCTGGCTGGGGAATTCCAGAGCCCTAAAATATTCTTTCAATAGGGAAGGCCTCATACACATCTGTACGTGCTGGAAGAATCTCATTTACAAATAAAGGTAAAAATGATTGTTTGGCCAACCCTCCACCAGGTGCATGTTTCCCTCAGTTCAGAAATAGTTTTGAAAGATAGAGGGAACAGGGAGCAACACTCCAATAGAATGAGAAAGGGAGAAGGATCTTAGCCTTAGTTCACAAGCCCACCAACATTCACCTTATAGACACAGGACAGAAAAGTTCTTTTATTTGCCATTTGACTTCTTGGAAGAAAACACTCACTCCTCTACCTGAAGTGCTTGAAAGGACAGAGGGGATGGAAAATACATGGTCTCTGCTGGGCAATCCCAGTTTCTCTTTCATATTATTTTGTTTGTGTGATGAACGTCAGAGCCAAGTTCACTGTGGTTCAGTCATGTTACAGAGGGGGGTGGATCTGGCTACTTCTGTTGGAAGAGGAACGGTATAAAACTAATTTCTCCAAATTTGCTGGTTTTGGCCCTGTTTTCAGAAATAGCGTCTTTCATGATTTCAACAGATGATGATAAAGGTTTGAAGCCGAAAGGGTCAGGAAAACACAAACGGGGTCAATTTCCATCCCCTGTGGTAACTAAGCCTATTTACTGTCTGTTCCAAAGCACTGAAAGATTAAATTTGGGAGAAATCAATATATGACTTCTAGAGGGTATGTGAACTGAAAGAGCAGTGAGCATCTCTTTTCCCTCTTACATGAAATATGTACTTGAGTGTGACACAGAAGGCCTGTGTAATTTGTTATAATGATTGTGGGATCCAAACACCAACTTGTGCAAATTGGCAAATATGCAAATGGACATGATAAAGAAACATATTGATGATGCATGAAGAAAAGACTTAGCTGCACAGTGCAAAATATCTGGGAGCCTAATCTATAGCACTGATAAAAATACACCACTGGAGTTTATTTGCTTAGCCATGGTTGTAAGGTAAAAAGCAGACACGGCGCTAAGGCAGGTGTGTGGGGAGCGGTGTCCTTCACCTGGTGCAGAGGAGTCTCCGGGGATGTGCAGCACTGCTGACTGTCAGACTGCACTGTGTCCAGGAGGAATAGTGAGCATAGGTTGCTATGGGCAGCACACCAGTTTTAAGGCATGGGCTTCACTTTGTGCATCTGAGAGGGAACCAACAGCATGAACACGGAAGAATTTTTTTTTTAAAAAAAACCACTTAATTGAAGACATCTGAGTTGTATTCAGCCTGTCCACTATGGCACCTCTGGAAGTAACTTACCATTGCCAGTTATTAGGTTGCTTCTCCAGAAAACCAGAGACCTACTTTCCATGTCTCAGACTGAAAGCGCTTTCTTTAACTCATACTGTAAGGGAACTGGGGAAGAAGCAAGGAGATGTTTTTTACTGTCCAGCTGAAGCAAAAATATTTTATAGCAAAGGAAGATTTTTCTCTCTCTCTCTGCCCGTCTGAATCATATACAGTCACTGCAGAGAAACATTTGCAATACCTATGTTGAGCATTCACTAAGCATCAGCTTCTCCCTGCTGACTGTATAAGAAGCCAGGGTCTGACATCCTGGGGAGCTGGCGATCTGAATCACTTACCACTTCCCAATTCAGATACCGCAGAGAGAGACACTGAATATGGTGCAGTAACTTTGAAAGGGAAAGGTCTGTGTCGCTTCCTTGTACTCTCACCTCCCTTCCTACCACATCTCCTTCATTCCTTTCTACATTTGCTCCTTTTCCCTTTCCTTCACATTCCCCATGGCAAGCTGACGATGGTGAAATTAGCTAGGAAAGACTTTATTTGGAGAGATAAGCAAAACCTGCTTCTGGTAGAACACTGTTAACTTGGGGAAAACTCTTTCTTATTTCGAGGAATGTTATTGTAGGCTAATTTAACTGCATTTTCTATGCTCTGCTGTAGCAAAGCTGTATCATAGATAGATAGCCTCAAGTTACTTGGCTGTAGCTTTACTGACCTGGATTCTGAGTTTGATTAGATGAAGTACCAGTTGAGATTACAGCACCATTGTGTGAAATGTTCACATTTGTCTTTGTTGCTCAAAACCAGACATTTATATTATGCACTAGCACAGAGTGTTTGCCCCTAGCCTCCCATGACTTGCAGGACTACCGCTGCACACCACTGCAATGTAGTGTTGCTCAAGAGAAGAGGAAAGGATGGAATTTCCTGACCTGTCTCAGACTGCAGATCATCAGTCTTTGCCACTCCTGGCAAAGAATCCAGCATGACCCTCAGAATTCAGACAAATGCGATGAAGTGGGATCAAGTTACCTCAATCAAAGGTGAGCTCATTGTTTCAGCAAGTCTCTCTCTGCAGCCGATTCTCTCTTTTGTCTATCATCGCTCTCCTATGAGAGATGCTTCTGAGCCGTATCACATTTTGAAACCCGATCATCGGCCTACAGAATGCCACAAGAGGTTTGTTTTGTGCTGCTGAGGTTCAGTCCAACATGCCAAATGACTCAGCTTGGGAAGAATAGTTGGCAATGGGACTGCAGTTTGTACTGGCTTCTGCCATCTTTAGTGGGAGGCCTCCCAAAGGCTGAGTTGTTCTTTCTTTGTCTTCACCACCCATAGAAAAAGAATCCGTTTCCTCTCTTTGAATAACTGAGCAGCTCCAAGGAATGTTGAGCATTAAACTTTATTTGATAGAGAGGAAGGGCTTCCAGATTTGGGTCATTTCCCTTGGAAGTATGAGGGCTTAAACTGATACTGCAAACCTTTGTGAGAAAATGCAGTGTTCACAATATCTGCATCGCATGACATAATGTGTTGATCGATCTCTAATGGGGAAACAGCATTAAAAAAGCTGCTATCAGAGGAAAGAGACATTGCTTTATGCTCTAAAAGTGAAGATACTACCTTCTTGCTATCAAAGTCTAGGGCGAGAGAGCTTTTGTTCTAGAAGGCCTGAATCTGTGCACACCTGTCATGGCAAACCCTGTTCAGGCCAGGCAGGGTGACACGCTATTTTCAAGGTAAAATGTGCGTGATACAATATTTGCTACTTGGGGTTTTAACAGCTCAAAAAACATTCTTGGAGGGTAACAAGATTTTCTGGAAATGAGCCACTTTCAAAGCTATTGCCAGCACGTCTGCCTACTCTGGGTAGCATCAGAAACTGTGCTGAAAAATTAAACAAACATAGTTCTTGGCATCTAAACAGATGGGAAAGGACATGTTGACTCCCAAGTCTTTAGCTGAGGAGGTAGTCTGTTTCTCATTGTTACCACTGTGCAGTGAGGAATTGCAAAACACCCACATAGATTTTCAGACCTGCTAGCTGCACTTAACCTTTAATCCTGCAAGTACTCAGCCATGAGCATATAATTTTAAACGTCTGAGTAGTCTGACTGACTCCAATGGGAATACGCTCTGAATGAAGTTAAACATTTGCATAAACATTTGCAGGATCAGGATCTTTCACTACCAATGCAAACTCGGCTCGAGTTAGTACTCAGATCAAGCTCTCAAGGCATTATTAAACCTATATCCACTATAGGTGTATTTTAAATTTCATGTTAATGTTTGATTTCTATGTTATAAAACGTCTTGCATCAGGCTACTGAGTAACCTTTCTCACTAGAGAAGAGGCATGATATACTTTCTGACATAACTGCATGGGTTTGAAAGAATGTAATCTGAATGGGATCAGCAACATATTAAGCTGCTGTGTATCAAAGTGGTTCAGGCATCTTGATCTGACTTTTTTTGCCTTATCAAGTTTTTAAACCCTATTTTCTGTGTTTTAGACCTGATCTGAAAAAATCCTCTTTCCCGTCTTTGCAAGGACAAGTTTGCTTGCATGAGTAAGGGATTGACTCACTTATTCCTAAAGGTGAGGACTACTTTCCATTCGCGCTGCTGGAGGATTCGCTCACCTCTGACTAGGTCATTTAACTCCAGAAAAAGGATGAGCAACTTTTGTGGCCTTCAGTTACAAGAAGATGAACACTAATGCTGTGAATTAGGCTTCAGTCATGGCTGTGTCTAGTTTCATACGTGCTCTCAAAAAAATTGGGTGAAATTCCCTCTGGTTGACACCCTAGCTAAGTAGATCAGAATTTGGCCTGTTGAATCTAGGTGTCTGCATTACAGATCAAAGGCAAAGTTTGGATGATTCCTTCTGCAAATTTCACTACTATTTGTACTCTCACATGCTTGATCTCTCTTTTGTTTAAAGGGCTGTAGTTGATACCGAAGCATTTATATTCTGTGAATCATTCTAGCAAAATATGCTAATGTTTTCTTTTGAAATACACTGGAAAAATGATTTAAAAATATCTTACATTTTTTTCTTGAATTCTTTGCTTTAATTGAAGTGCTTTTTTCTTTTTTTTTTTTTTTTCCAGTTTTGCTTTGCTGACTAAACACGTTAGGTCTTTTGAGGCGAAGAGGTATGCGCATGCAAATGTGTTGTAATAGAACAGGCAGCTTTTCCTAGAGTTAAAGCAATGTAACATTTTCCATTCTAAACCTCTGTGTTTTCTGTGGTCTCGGAAATATAAATGATTCAGGATGAAATCTGCCGGATTGGCACTTTGTACAAACGTGAATATTTTGGAAAGACTTAAACAAAACTGGTTCAGCCAGTACAGAGTATCAGGAGAGTGAAAAGAAAAATGTGTTTCTCAAGCTAAAGAGGTTCTTACAGCCTTTTTTTTTTTTTGAGCATTTCTGTAACTTTATCAGCAGAAGGCTGAAAAATGAACTCTGACATGGAAGTAGCCTTCCTTGAAGTAGACATGTATTTGCTTGTTTGAGAAGAAATTAGTTTTGATTTGACTGAGTTATAAGCCTTGGAAAACTGCGAATGAGCATGTGCAGTGGATTATTTCGGTAAGCTTGTGAAGTGTGCGGCTACAGAAGGATTTTCTGTACATGCATGGCTGGCTAATTTTACTGGAAAGGGAAAAATCTATCTAAGCACATTGCTAAAATCAGTGAAAATACCTGGGGCTTCAGGGAGACCTTTGAAGACCGTCTCAAGATCTTTTAGACTATGAAAAGGGCAAGAAAAGATTCTGTAGGCTTTGCAGGGTGTTTAAAGAGTAAGTGGCCTGCAGACTTCTCAAGGTTAAATAGGATTATGGATCCAGGATTGGGCACTTTGCACATGCAAGTATATGATGTTTTCTGCGAGGAAGCACATCATGCACAGCACCCTCACCCTCAGCAGATCTGCCTGGTGGAGAAATACCACAGCTGCTTCCTCATCTCACTTCTAGCTGATGGTAGAGCTCAAGTGGAAGGAGTTTATCAGCATGGTCACAATCTTGGGCTGCTGTGATTGCTCTGAATTATATAGGAAGCCTTACTAATTAAAATGTAGCCTTTGGGGTAGTGTGTGTGTGCCCTTTTAGATGCAGGCACAAGCAGTGCTTTTTCAGGAATTGCTCCCATCAAACACACTTCGGATAAATGAAAGCCTTGCATCCAGAACATCTGCGTGTCTCCTGGCAGCCCATGCTCTCCATTGTACCTCACTTCAATAGATGCCAGTTACTCGTTTCCAGAGTTTGCATTTTGCACAAATTGGGTGTCTCTCTCCAATTCCCTCCAAAACCAAGGGTCGTAATGCCGAGTTTATTGAGTCGCTTGCTCCAAAAAAAAAAGTGATCTCTTTATTTTTGTGCTCCCTGAAAGAATAAATATTTGGGATTTCTTTCTTTGTCTTTTCACCCATCCGATCGCTCCGTCGGGGCTCTGGCAGGTGGGAAGGTTTGCAGCTATTCACTGAAACCTTTGCATGCCAGACAACTTCTGCCTAGGCAGTGCCAACAGCGTCAAAAATCAGTGTCTGACGAGGCTGTCAGCAGAGTGACTGTGCCTCTGAGCAGGTGAGCTTTCGATGCCATTTCTTTCGGCTGCTGGATCTTTTCCTGCTCGTGCAATAGAATTTCTGGCAGAGTCCTGCTATATCCTGGCATGGCGTGCTGAGCACTCTTCTACAGAGGCTCTGTAGCCACTGGTGCGGCTGGACTGGCAGAGGTCTGACATCGGTATAGACACAAGGAGGACAGAAATGTGCAGTAAAGTCAGAATGGGCAGCAGTAAAACGGCATTGAAGAAAGGAGGTGAGATAATGGAGAAAACCTTTAAAACCCAGGAATGTTCTGCCCTGTGGGTGGATACCATGGCTCTGAAATAGAGGTGCTTCTCAAATCTTAGGGAATGAGTCTCTTTGCTGTTTAGTTTTACATTCTCATTTCTTGATGTCTCAGTGAGATAAGATAGCAGCAAATGCCGAACAACAGGAAGCTCAGTGGCATGGAAAAAAAAGCAGTGTGAGCTGTGCGCACACAAGCCAGTGAACCACAGTGAGAGGCAGCAGCAGTGTAGCATCTGACCTGAGGTGTTTAAGGGTGGATATGGGTAAGTGGAAAGGAAAGTAATTTTACCAGGCAATGACCCCATATCAACAGACCAACGCTGGAGAGTGGAACCCCACTTAGGTCAGCCTCCTGGGAAGATCCAAGCATAGTCTCCTGGAGGTCCCGTTAGCTCCTGTTAGGAGGTCCCCCCCCATGTGGGGGACACCATGCTTCCAGAGTGGGCACTGTTGTATGAATATGAAGTGCAAAGGGACACTTTATCCAAATTTATCCAGGAGGACAGTGTGGTTGTCAAGACCTTGATGTCTCCCATGAGGCCACGGAAGAATGCCTTGAAATTTTGTGATAAGGGTAGACTTATGAAATGACAGGCGGATGCTTGCCATGCAAAAGAGACTGGATATCATCCAACATGACTTGGCTTTATCGCCTTTGGGGTTTAGTGAAGGCCAGCCGCACTGCCTGCCCCAAGTGACTTCAAGGACACCACCTTTGTAAGGCACGTTCTCCGTCCCCTGCCGTTCAGTGGGAACAGCAGGGAGAGGGAGACAGAGACAAGACTTGCGGTGGCCAGCCTGGCGTTTCTGTGGCCCCGAGAGCCTCTGTGCAATCAGCCAGGATTGCGGGAGCGGGGCCGCCCAAAGGACGGTACTGTATGACTGCACTGAACGGGGGCGCGGCCACCCGCAAACCCCGCGAGCCGGGATCACCTCAGAGGACCCGCTCCCGGCGCTGCCCACGCCCCAGCTCTGCAGGGTGCCCGCAGACCGACCCACGGAGCCCGGGCTGGGACATTCCGCCGCTTTCGGCCCGAGGCAGGCGGCGGCGAGGAGGCCTGAGGAGGCTCCTCGGCGGCCCGAGGAGGCGGCGGGCCGGGCCCAGAGCGCCGTCGGCCCCCACAGAGGCTCCGAGGCCACGCCGCGGCGCAGAACCAGCCGACCTCGCTTCGGCATCTGCCTCATGGGGACCCTGGCGGCCGCCGGCAGGGAAGGGGCCGCGGGCTGGGTGGGCGGGGCCGTGCCGCGCCGTGCCGGGCCGTGCCGGCGCACGCACTGCCGCCCGGCCCGTGAGGGAAGGGGCAGCGGCCCGTCCGGCGGCCCGGCGTGCTGCAACCATGGCGACGCCGGTAGTCCCGCCCCGCCCCGCCCCCCGCGGGGCCGGTCGGCGCGGGATTGGTCGGGGGGCGGGCGTTCGCCCTCTGCCCCCTGACCCTGCGCGGCGGCGGCAGGAGTGGAGGCGGCGGCTGCTGCTGGCCGTTTCCTGGTGGCCTGGCGGCGGGCGGGAGGGAGGATGCGGCGTAGGTCTCGCCTGCTGCTCTGCTTCGCTTTCCTCTGGGTGTTGGGCATCGCCTACTACATGTACTCGGGCGGCAGCGCCGCGCTGGCCGGCGGCGGCGGGAGGAAGGTGAGAGCCCGGCTCGGAGCCCTGCGCGGGGCGGGTGGGGAAGGTGCGCCCGCTCCGCGCTCCGGCGGCGGGGCGGCTCGGCGCGGGCCGGGGCGGGCGCGGTGCTGCCCGGTCCCCGGGGCGGGGACAGGGACAGGGGCAGCAGGGGACTCCCTTCGCCCCGCAGGGCGGGGGGGAGGGGGTGCGGCGCTCGCTTTCAGGCGGGGTGAAGCTGCCCCAGCCTTCTCTTCTCCCCGCCCGTCTGCCCTCCCTGCAGCCCGCCCTTCCCCAGCCCGTTTCCCGGAGGCAGATGGCTTCTTTGTGGACTTCAGACCGGTTTCAGCCTCGTCACGTCGTTCCCTATCCAACTGCGGCCAGCCACGTCCCGGGCCGGGGGAAGTTGGTGTGGGAGGGGAGAGCGGCGCGGGAGGCGGGGGGGGGGCCGGGACTGCGCTCCGGGAGGGGGGGAGGCGGGGGGGCTCGGCTCCGCTCCCCTCCCGGCAGATAACGTCTGCCCCTTCCTTCCTTTCCCCGCCGGCACCGGAGTCCTTTGGGTTCGTGTTCCCACCTGGAGAGAACACGCGAGGATCCGAGCTGCAGATAGATGCGTTTCTCCCCGTCTTTCCCTTCTTGGATGCGCGGCGCTTTCCTTTCTCCTTAGCGCAGCGCCGAGAAGGTAGTCAGCGCTTTCTGATCGGTTCGGCAGTGTGTCGGGAAATAGCTGGATTTGTTGCATTTCGTGCCCGTGGTGTGAAAAGTCTGTCTCTTCCTTTTTCTTAACGGCTCAGTTATTAGCGTTCAAAAAGCTGGCTGTTGATAGTGCGGGAGTAATTTGGCGTCATTCTGCCCATCAACTTATTAAGGAAATGTTTCAGTGTGTTGCTATAACTCATTGATCAGGAAAATAGCTGGGAGTACATCGTGGTTCACGTTTGTGTCAATCAAACCAGGTTTTTTTTTGGTGGCATGATGTGAGAAGCAGCAACTTTATCCACTAACTCTGTTTAGAAAACTAATTATGAGCAAGTGGTTTTTTGGTGGGCTCCCCTCCCACTGCCCCCCAAAGATCAGCAAACTTGTTAAAGCCTTATGCTTGAGAACAGGCGAGCTGACAAAACCTCTCATGATTTTGCCATTTAAAAAAACCAACCCAAAACCTGAATAAACCCAGAAATGGGAAAAGGGCAAGTGAGCAAAGTGCACTACAGTGGAGTAGTGTTATTTGCTAATAAATGGCAGTGTCCTGTGAAATGAAAAGTAGTGTTTAAGTCTACCGGTGTGTAAGAAGGGGAAGCTCTTTATGCTGCTCCGACGCAGTTCTGCTCATCAGGACATGTATTCCTGGTAAAAACCTGCCGATGACTGGTTCTTGTGGCGAGTCATGGAAGCAAATACTTGCACGATTGCTTGCTTACAAGGTTATTTGTGTGAGCAAGGGTCTAGGGAATGAGTCGCTGCTCATTGATAATTGGCTCTGTTCTGATGTGTCCCGCTTTATCTTTCCCTGTAGCTTAGGAACGTGTTCAACAGCAACTTTCGAAGTAATATATTAAAGTAAGTGTTAAGCATGTATTGCTAAATATAAGCCCGTGGTCCTTCAAGGTAGATACAGTAGCAGAAATAGATGAAGCATGGGATAAAAAGTAAGGCAGTAGCCTAAAGCATTTCTTGGAGAACCACCGGAGTGTATTTAGAAAGTAAAAGCAATCTTACACTGCTGCTGATGTATAATGGGATAAAGAAAAGCTATCTAAGTCAAATATATCTGCAGATAGGGAAATATATTTTTAACTCTTATGGCGTGTTTCATTTGGAGTTTCCAGACAGATTTGCAACTCTTCAATACATTTTTACTGCTGGGGAAACTGCAGTGTGGTATAGTGATTTGCCCAAGGTCACCTAGAAGACTAGGTAAGAATAAAATAGAAAAGAAACCAGCTTTTTCTGAAGTCTGGTACTTGATCTACTAGAACCTGCTACTATTTATCGTGATACTGGTCAGAGTTTTTATTATGGTTTTAAGAGATCTATGATCCTCATACTTCAGTAGTACAATTTGTTATCATTCTGCTCAAAATTTAGTAAGCCTTACTGGTCTGGGTAATTGGGAGAGTTTAGTAAAGGTAACAAAGAAAATGAGACATTTCATAGGCCTGAGCTGAAGCTCAGTGCTAGGTTTAGAAATGTGAAAGTTTAAAGCCAGGGAAGGGAAGGAAATAGGTACTGTGACCACAAGAAACAAGTGGGGAAATTAACAATTACGTGTGGATTGGTGATTTAGGATTCTATTTTCTGTCAGTGAAGCGTAAAATTTAATCCTGGGCCTCAGTGTAGGTTAGCGAATGTAAGTAGAGGAAGATGTGTGTAATGTAATAGCTTTTGAATCTCAATAAAAGGCTTATTAACTTAGTGTCAGACCCTGGTATAAAGCAAAAACACAAACTGTCTTAAACTTACAAACAGAAACCCTGCTGTAGTAAATTTCTTGGTGTGTATGACTTCATGTACTCCTTATTACTTGCCCAGTATTTCAGTATAATGGAAACAGAGTTGCTTACAGAAGAACATCACTTTTAATAAATTGAAGTCTCTGCCGTGCTCAGTCTATAAAATTACAAAAGCCAGGAGGGGATAGTTCTTCATTTGTGTGAGCAAGTAATTTGCATGTTAATTACAGGTCTGGTTATAGAGACAGAGTGGTTTTTTTTCCATGAGGGTGAATATTATTTTTTTCCCATACACAGACCTAATGTGTTATCCAGACATACTGGACTTGTTTGGTGCAGCATGCAGTCCCATGATGTGATGAACACCACCAATTCCCATTCTCTTCAGTGGAGTTGGAGGTGTTTGCCCTTTGCCAGGAATGTACCTTTTTAAAAAAACAAAACAAAACCAAATAAAACATAATTTGGTTTTCTTCTTGGAGTAGTGTCAGAATTAATGTGAGCTTCTACTTATTTTGGTTCTCTCTTTAGACCCTTTTAAATTACACCTGTGGAGCTATTTGGATGCTGTGCTTTGCAGTATAGCCTTGCCTTAGGTTTTTGGCTCCTAGCAGTGCTGGTGGAAGCCACAGCCCTGTGTGCAGTGCTCTGGCCTGCTAAGAGCTAAGCAGGCACAAAAGGGTCTAAAGCACACCAAGTAGAAGCTGTCTCATTGGTAAATGTGTCAATAGTAAGAAATTTGGGAGGTGCAGTGCTTCTCATTCTGGACCTAGGCATAAAAACTGTAGTAGAAAGAAATGACATCATCTGTGTCCGGAATTTAGGGTGTGTCAACCCCTTTTCTTTATTTCTTGAAAAGAAGAAAGAGGAAAAGGGTAGAGTTGAAGCCTTTCATTCAAAATGTGCTTGGAGGGGCTTCCTCATCCCACACCCTTTTTCAATGAATCTCCAATTGAAATGATTGTGTGTGTGAGCGATACATGGGTTCAATTCCATCCTTTCCAGCCCGATCACTGGGTTGTAGGTTGGAAAGAGGGAGTCTGATTCAGTTGTTTAAAAGTTAGAGAAACAGCCTCCAAAACAGAGGCTGTGACACAGAAGGAAGCAAGTTGCAAGCCCAGCAGTTGTGAGACTGAGAAAAATGTGGGCTACTTTTGTGTTCACTTAATGTGTTTTATATTAAAAAGCTTTTGGACTGGAGATTGGAACTTCCCTTCTTTTCGTGGATGAATTTCCTAACTGGGAGCAAAAGTGGTTTGTGCTGTGTCTCTGACTGGCACAAAATGGAGCAGCTTCTGCAAGATGGTTAGAAAGGTATTGGTACTCTCCCAAGCCAAAGCCACCGTGATGATGTGATCTCCTCCTAAGACTGGTGTGAATTTTAATCTGTGTATTTGTCACGCAGGTTTTGAGTTCTTTAACCATCAGGCTCTTGCACAATAGAGTGGCTGGGTTGGGAGAGGGGGGAAAGGCAAACCCAAACCCCAGCTTTTTTTTCTACAGAGCTCTGTCCTTCTAGGCATTAAGTAGCCCTGTGTGACTGAGCCCTTGGGGCAGGGTAGAGGAATGTCTGCATCACGTTGAAAGCACAAAAGCTTCACCGGGTACTCTGAAGGAGACCTGTAGGCATGAGGTGATTTACCCTTGGAAACTAAGGTATTGGGAGAGGCCTGCTAAGATAAGCTGCAGCTGAGCCAAGGTTTGGAGCCTTCTGGATTTAGGTACTGGACTGCTGACAAGCTTTTACTTTTGTTGCCAGTTGTTTTTTAAGTTGGACCTCTGTCCCCTCCCCCCCGTCTTTGCTATCTAGAAGGGGAGGCTAAAAGCAATCTTTCAGTAATTACAGATGGAAAACTTTTGCTGGTTGTCCTTAAGATTAGAAACATCTTCCTTTTTCATCAACACCCCGCTCCCCGCAAAGGAAACGAACCCCCCAAAACCAATCAGAAAAACCCCAAATGCCAACAGAACCAACCCCCCCCAAACCACCTTGAACTAGAAGCTTGTTACTCTCATGGCTCACCCAACAGATGCAGAGTGTAATGGAGAGAGCTGGAGAAATCTAATTTGCAGTGAGCTGAGCCACAGGGAGGCAGGCTTCTCCTGTAGAACTGATTATTGCCCTGCTTAGAGTGCTGGTTTTCCTTTCCATACTCCGGTTTTTGTCGTGGTTGGGTTTTTCAGTTGTTGTTCTGGAGCAGGCTTTTGATAGGTAGCTCCACCATTGAACTAGCTGAGATTATATAAATCTGACGGTTAAAGGTGATGCTTAGCCTTGAGTATGTAACTGATTAAAAGTTTTTAGACTTGATCACTTTGGGAAAAGCAAGGGAAAAAGAAGCAAGTTTTACCAGTCCTTGTTCTACAAAGCTTTCTTTTTCCTATTTTCCTCCTTTTTGGAACCCCATAACTATTGAATTTACTGTTAAATGAGGCTCTTTTATTGCCATTATACATAATGACGTACATAGGAGAGCAAAAGTGCTACAGATACTACAGATTTAGTGTACCTACGTTCCTTTTTGAAGGATTAAGTAGGAGGAAAAAAGGAAATGTGCTTCAACTTCAGGTGTGTTAAACCTGTTTTTGCCAGAGAATGAGACTGTGGAATAAAACTTCTTTTGACTCCCCAGGTGCGTGAAGGCAGTAGAACTTCTATTTTAGAAGGGGGTTAAAAGTAATCTAAATTCCATTGTGTTCTTCCACTTTAGGAAGACATTGCCTGCTCTAATTGCTAAATATTAAGTTTAGTTTGCTGGATCATTTTTGAATGCAATGTCAGTCCCTTCAATGCCACATCATATGGTGGGATTTCCAATATCTTGATCTTTAGATAAGTGGAATTGTCAAGGGTTTAAAAAGCTAAATTATCACCTGTCCTTCCTGTGGCATTCACTTCCTAGAAGGTGCAGAAGGCGATAGAAAAGGATGTTCCTCTGTGTAACAGGTAACAGCTTCTGCTAATGGATGTTTTTCTTCTATACAATTCTGTAATAATTATGGAAGAAACTAAATGCCCAGGCATTTCAGTAATAAAACTGTCCTCTCACTAGCATGTCAAAATGAGTCTCTGAAGTTTATTGTGCATGTATGTTTTCTGAGTCTAACATATGTCACTTGACAAGATGTCTGTCTTGGCAGAATTTTTTTTGATTACTTAATAAAACTTAACTTTGAACACAGTGAAAAGACAGTCAGATGTAAATTCTTTGCTGTCTCTTTAGGTCTGTGGTGGTATTGGACTCTTCTCTTTTTCTCCCTCACTACCTGAAATGCATCACTGATGTTTTTTCCTGTTGAAATAGAAGGATAGTGAGAAATTAATTCTTAGCTGGAAAACTGTTGTCTTGTTCCCTGAAGCCTGCCAGATCAGAAACTGAGGACTCTGGCTTTGCTAAGATGTTACTGCTCTTGGGTTACTGACAGCTATTTTGTTTCATAAATGGGAAAGTAGAGCAGGGTTGTAGTGGCACAAGAGGTTGGGGAAACAAGTGAAAAACTTTAGTGTGCTGTTACCTATAATGAGTACCCTATCTGTACCATCTTTTGAGGTGTATTGCAAATGAACATCACTTGGTCTTCCCATGTGTTTTAGACCATTCCAAAAATACAACATGGAAACTGAAAGAATTTTTTTTTCTAATTTAGAAAAGGCACAATATGACTTCATAGGAGAAGAATATTAAAGATCCATCTCAGTGATGATTACCAAAATGAAATTGCCATGACTTGGTCTTTAAACCAACCTAGAAAACCAAAATATAAACTGTTTACACATATGTTAGAGAAATTCAGAATGGCATAATAATTCCCCATTTCCATCCCTTAGAAATCCTGATTATTTCTTTCTCTTTTGTCTTGTCCAGTCTATGGGTCCCATTCTGTGTGTCCCATTCTGTGTATCCCATTCTGTGTGCTTGTTTGTAGTTGATATTGTTTAGTTAAGACGATGGTAGGTCAGATGGGAGCCGTGGTGTACGTCTAGAAAGCTGCTCACAATGATGCACTATTACAGATAAGAGACTTTGATATCACTACTGGGTGTCATGAGAGAGGAATCCTTTTGCATTCCTAGAAACTGTTTAAAAATAATAATTTCAGTGGACAGCCTAGAAAATGTTTCTGGTTGGCTCTTCGGTGGCTACATATAATATACAAATAATTGAATACACACTAGTTTTAACTAAATCTGTTTAGGAAACATTAGAACACAGTTGATCCTGTGAAACTTGGGTGACGAATGCAAGTTGCTCAAAGGGTCAATGCAAACAATGAATATAAACTTGTGGGATGGTGATTTGCTCCACTTAAATCTCTTTTAAAATAACCTACTCTTGACAGTATGTTAGCTATAGAGGCACAAATGAGTTTGTAGCCTAGTGTACAAACAGGTTTTTCAACTCCCTGGCTATTGATAGGACTTGTTAACTGTGATTTTTATTAGCAGAGAAATCATGTATTGCTAATATGTTTGCAATATATTTGATTTCTAATAATGAATCTGCAGGAAGCAATGAGACATTTGTGTTTTGGTTATTTTTAGTTTTTTAGGAGTATGGGGTGAATGTCATTGCCTGAATATACCAGGATAGTGTGGAACCAAGTAGCAATGTGGGTGTTAAAGAAAAGAACACTAAGAAGGTTGTTTTATTCCCATCATGTAATGCAAACTGGTGGTATCGTAAGCTATATAAATTTTAAAACCTGGGTGTGTTCTTTCATCCTGGTTGTTTTGAAATTAGTAGGTGCTCATCTTCTCCTTTTCCCTTTCATGTAAGCTTTCAAAGGAATAAGGGATAAAATGAGGAGGGAAGCTAGAAAAAAAAGTTAAATGTCCACATCAAAATGTTCAGTTTATGTGTTTGTGAATTTAAAAGCATAGCATAAAAGAGTGTAGATAACACTAGAAACCGAACCATTCCACGTTCCCTCTGGGTCTGTAAGGTTTGTTCACAGAAAGCTTCATAGGGTATGCCTCTCCTGCTAAGTGGAAGTGAAGATATTTAAATGCAAGGTGTGGGGTTGGGTGGGTTTGGTTTTTTTTTTCCCTTTTCCTTCATTGTTTGGAGAATGAATTATTCTGAAACCTGTATGTTCCTGATGCATACCGAGTGTGTGCTTACCCGTCATTCTCTAAGTATTCATTTGCCAAGGAATCTTACTGTGAGTGAAGCAGTCCTGGACTACTTGTTGTGTCCTCCTGCAGTCGTTAATGATCAAGAAAGTGGAAAAAGATCAGCATCTGTTGGCTTTCTATAAACTGACTGATAACACCCCCTGTTAGAAACTAGTGTGTTTCTAACTTCCGCTTTGGCTTTTTTTGGGGTGGGGAGGTGTGTGTGTGGGGCTTTTGGCTCTTTTTTTAAATACTGTATGCCTTTGTTTGTTTTGTGGTGTGGGTTTTTTTTTTCTTGGGAGTATCAACTTGAATGTTTTTCTTCTGAGAAAGCAAAATAACTTGTTCATATGATAGCCTTCCAATGTAGCCTGTGCAAATTAGCATCAACACTTTTTTTTTTCCCCCCCCAGTTGCCTTCTCATCTGTTTCAGTAGTTTATTTCTATCCCCTTGTTTTCTACACTGGTCTTGTTAATTGCCCAGGGTACCTTTGTTGTCATTTGAACAAGTTAAAATATGCTAGTTCAGATAGCTCCACCACCTGACAGAGTACATCTGTGTAAAGGGACTACACAGGCAGATGTTAGTTTTGAGCTGTGCTTATGAAATTCAAATGGAGAAGGAATGAGATAGTAAAAGAACAGAAAGTCTGAATTTTAGAGCTATGTAGTGCACATAACAAATCCACATTATTGCCTTTAGTCTTTATAACTATGTCCTCCTACAGTAAAAAAAAAAGAGCCTATTGTAAAGGTTGCAGGTTCAGTTCTTAAATTGCTTTTCTGAAGTTGTAAAATTGTTATAAAACCTGGTTGCTTTTTTAAGGAAGGCAAAGAGTAACTAGAGATTCTGCTGAGATCAGGCATTAGCAAAGTGCAATGGACTGTCCGTACTTAGTAACAGATCTGCTTGAAACTAAAAGACTTTAGCAAGGAAAGATTAGACAAAGAATTGGCACTGACCTAATGCTATTGTGTGCGAATTCTCAAAGAGCTATGACTTGATGAGGAGAAAATGTTTTCTGCTTGTATGAAGATCCAAATGTTTAGCCACCCTGGAAATAATCAGCACAGCTGAAATTAATTTTGGTTACTAAAATAAATCTGCTGTAGCTGGCCTGTTGGCTTAAGAATGGTCGATAAATATGAGTGCATTTATGGATGTATGCTTTAGTGGGATAAAATGGTAAGGTTTATAGATAGCTTGGCTTTTTCTTGCTTCTCTTAAGTGAAATGGAAAAATCTGTTGACTCAAGAACATTTAGGCTCTCTTAAGATCTTGGTAAGAAAAAGGAAAGTTTCCTTTTCATTTGGTAAATGAAGTGCCAACTAAT
Organism: Laterallus jamaicensis coturniculus; assembly: GCA_022605575.1. NCBI lineage: Eukaryota > Metazoa > Chordata > Aves > Gruiformes > Rallidae > Laterallus > Laterallus jamaicensis. The sequence goes on from JAKCOX010000001.1 coordinate 49,016,638, forward strand.
GGTGGGCCAGCATTTATACTTTCAGGTCGTTGTTCAGCCTGTCAGAAAACTACTACTGTGCTAGGTAGACCTACCAAAAGTGTGATTAAGTTCCAATATCTGTCTGCTGGAGTGCTTCACAAGATTAGGTTTGTCTTTGTCTCATCCTACAGTGGAACGCGCCAATCCTCCTGCTTACCATAGCAGGCCATCCATCAACAGCAGCCTTGTGGGTTCTCTCCTGTATCATCTATTTGGAGCAAATAGGGGGTGTTCTTTAATCCTCTGGTTTGTGTTCTCACAACACAGTGGGTTGCTTTGCCAGCAGCCACTGACTTGAAGATGTGCAATGTCACTGACCCGAGACAAGCAGTGAACTGACTGTTCTACCAAATAGAATAGTTATTACCCATATACGCTATCTTAGTTAATACTTTAAGTTTTAATTGAATAAGTGTTCCTTTTGTCCCACTGCAGCACCTAGCTGGTGTTTTCTGTAGGTGCTGGTGGCAAGCAGTTACTGTAGCAAGTGCGGTAAGGACCCTGTAAGACACCTGGAGCCCAACTCTGTTCCATGGTGTGATTTAAGAACCATTGTATGTACATTAAGATGTATTGTTAATACATCTTAAACAAATAGATGTTTATCAAAGGCAATGCCTCTACCATGTTTGCTTTCTGATAATAAGCACATCTTAATAAACTGCAGGTCTTGATAGATAAATAGGCATTTGGAGTCTGAATGAAGTATTTCAACTGAAAGTAGTCAGCAGTGGCTTAGCAAACACCAGTGCTAATTGCATCCTTGGGTTTCATACTTAATGCACACTTAATGTGCAAAAAGTGAAGGGAAGAGACTTGGCTTCTTTGTACAGCAAGAAGTGTGCTTGAGCTTTTTTTGAGGAAACTTTTTTTCTTTATAGATATGTAAATGCAAGTGGTGTTTAGCCCACTAGATTTTGGTAGGAAGACTGAAAAGAGTGGATTATTATCGCTACTGAGATATCACAAGAGTTAGAAATAACGTTAGGACAAAACTTATGGTGATCAGAGGAGAAAAAAAACTTTCAAATGACTTGTCCACAGTGACTGTAAGGTTTGTAAGAGACTTGGTAAGGATGTAGGATGCCTTGTTAAGGTGTAATTATTCAGTTATTCCCAGTACTTTCTGAATATTCTCTAGCAAAAGTAAGAAAGATTGATTTTCATCTTCATTTTAGCCTAGACTTTAAGTACTTGGGCTTTATACACAGCAAAAGCTATTAGCTTAAAAATCCATTTCAGTTACCTGCTAAGGTAACTAATGTGGATCATAGTGGTGTTCTAGGAAAAATGCTTCTTGTATCCTGGGAACAATAGCTAGAAAATCAAGGTGATAAAATAAGTCTGCAATCATTTAATGTTCTCCTCCTTGTGTGCTTGCAATCCCAAGAACTGTAAATTTGGGCAAAACCTAGTTTTATACACATGGATAGTCTTGGAGTGTGACTTGTTAAAGATTTTCTTTTAATTTGCCATTATTATTCCTTAATGGTTGCAAATGTTGCAAATTTGGCCGCAGTTGTGCCTGTCTTTAGTGATATGCCAAAGTAGCTGTATGGGTTTGTTTTTTCTTAAGTTAAACGTGTAGAAAATATTTTTGACAATTTCAAGTAGTACATTTGCTAAGTTGTCTAAGTAATCCTTTTCTTGATAAACTTGGCTGTTGTAAATGCTGGCCAACAGTATTAGAAAGTCTGGTGAAAAGCTACCACCACTTGTTCAGGACACTTTTGACTGTTGTCTACATTATAGCACTGTCTAGAATCCTGGCTCTATTGTGTGATAGAGTGAGTGGTCTTAAGTTATTTCTACACTGTGAGCTTCAAGCGCTTCCTCCTAGTAGGATTTAGTTATCTGTGTGTAAATGTTAGTTGTGGTCTTACAGTAGGAGTTATCTTGGTGTGGCCTTTCACTCTAAACCAAGCCTTTTTGTCTATGTGTATCTCGACAAGCTATATTAGGTAATTGACTTTTAAGGACTAAACCTCACTGATTGAATGGATTTTAAGAAATTATAGTGCCCCAAGTTATACATCATGTGGAAAAGACTGTTAAGCTTTTTCAGCCTTCAGCATTGGAGTATGATGGGACTTCACACTGCTGAGCTTACTAGAATGTGGGTCTGGATCTAATACAGTAGTCAAGCTGTGCAGTGAACCACAGCTAGTGTCTAATCTCAGTGTGGCTGATGTTGACCACTTTTGAAAACTCCAGTTCATGGATGCTTGGTTTTGTTTAGAATTATGATATTCTAATGCTTATTTCTAAGAGCAGCTACAGCTCAGATGCAGGGCAACAGTTTGGAAATATCATGGCATTTATTCAGATTAACTGTGATTGCGGCTGTCGTCTCACAATGTTGTTATCCCAGTTACTGCAAAAAGCTTCTAGTGACAGATCCAGATAAGTATGCAAGAAAGTAGGTATAAAAACTCTTCTTCTGCTGACTGAATGTTATGTGCCTTGTAATGTGTGTGTTTGTTTTGGGGATTTTTTTTTTTAACTTACAGAAAAGTCCTTGGTTCAAAAAGGTGTTTTAACAAGGCAGTTCAGGGATGTTTTTTGAGTCTTGGGGTATAGGAGTGCTTTGGATGTAACTTCCTTTGAATACTTTTCAATGCCTGAATGGATTGCTTCTCAGCTGTAAGTTGCTTTGAAGTTTGTGGTGTTGTGTGGGGGTTTTTGTTTGGTTTTGTTTGTGTAGGAATCTGTGCTGGGACTGATTTGGTAAAGTCTTGCAGAAAACTACATTAAGACACGTTGGGTTTAGTGCACCCAGGCTGAGATGAAAGCCAGTTCAAAATGATAAATAAGCAAGGTTGGTAGGTGTGTGTGCTTGATGGCCTTTTTAGAGACATGACTAGTAGAATTTAAGGATAGACCCTGTACTTAGGATGACAATTTCTATTGAAGTAATCCATGGAAGTCCACTTGAAATTCACTGAAAATATGGCCGTTCTTCAAGACTAAGCATTTGTTTATCTGTGCAGAACATCTAATAAGTGTCTGCAGTTTGCTTCAATTTATTAATGCCTTTCTGTTTGAGTGTGTTATGCTATCTTGTTTTGAGTTATCCCTAATTTCTCTTAGCTATATGACTGTGTCGCTTTCCTCTTTTACTGTCATAATAATTTGTCAGAACATCATGACATATGGTGGATTTTTTTTAAAACATAATTTCTTAGGTAAGGCAGGGTTTTTTAGGTAGACATTCTATTTTATTATACAAGTGAGGGTAGATGTAAGACTGATTTTGGCAGCCTTACTGCCAAGCTTTGAGTGACTTGTTTTTGTATTTTCTCTTTAAACTGAAGAAAGTGGCCTTTTTGTTGATACTGATGCTTTGTTTGCTCCTGTTTCTCGTACAGTATTTGAACAAGTCTGACTTTCTTCTTTGCCTGGAAGTGTGAACTTTGCAGTGATGCAGCTTGTTATCTGCATTTTCAAATGAGTTGCTTTTTCTTCTTTAGGTTCAAGTAACATGCTCCTTTTCCTGGAGGGAGGTGATAGAGAGGAGGGGGCCTTAAATGATCAGTTTGGAAAACGTACTTTCACATAAGCATCTTATCAGAATAATTAATTTTTTTGCCTAGCTTTTTGTGATCAGCTAGTGCTTGCAGATACACATTTTCTAGCTCTGAATTTTGTTTAACTGGCTCTTCAGTCAGCTGAAGGAAGAAGAGTCTCTAATGGGAGAGTTGTTTTGGAAGTATGTCAGTATAACTGTTCTTCTGGCAATTGTGTGATGTTTTCATTTAGGCAATTCTCATGCTCTTACTGGCAGTAGGTTGTAGCAGCTGGGATCTCAGCATGTTTGATTTCTTGTGACATGGGTTAGTCTTCTTTTTCAGGCGTATCAGTTTAAGATAATTTTGTTTTATTTTTTCCCTCCGCATTTGAATGGCCTTTTGCCATTTTACAGGTAGTGAAGAAGATGGCAGCGCAATGATAGGAAATACTAGTGCTACCTTCCCTTCTGGTTTTGGAAGTTACTGTGACTATTGCATGCCCAAATGCTATTTCTTGCTTGTACCTCAGTGGTGCAGTCAAGTCTCTTCTTCCTTCTTTTTCTGAATTCTAGGTTTTGCCAGGAAAATAAAGCTTTTCCCAGCTCTGCCAGCAAGCAGCAGGGCTTGCTGGTTAATGCAATAATATTAGCATGGATAGAACTACTGCTGAGGTGGGAACTGTACTGTTGGAATAGGTGGATAACACGGTATGGGCTGTATTTCTACTGTTCCTTTGACTGCTAGTATGCTGAAGTATGTGGTCTTAATTTATCCACCTTAACTTGAAGGTTAATCACATAAATACTTTAGCCAAGAGTATTGTTAGCTGTTGAAGAAAATGGTAATTTCTGGCTCATGTCTAGTAAAAATGCAGATGCCTTTTAGCATTTTATAGGGGGAGCAATTAGTCCCTACCATGATATTAGCAATCACAGTTTTTGTTTACTTATCCTGGTATAATATCTCACATGTAGCACCATGTAGTTTTTCAGCTGTGAGCTTCATTCTGTCTGTTGATGGTTTTTTTTTTTTCCTGGAAGCACAGTTCTAGCTCTTATGCCTGTTCCAGTAATAGAGGTGACTTGTAACACACACTACCCTTTTACTCCTCTGAGGACTGAAGATGTACAGCAGAAGTTGAATTAGTTCTATTTATGCAGCTTCTGTGCTGTGCTCTTGGGTTTGTATTTGAGTCTGTTGGCTGTGCTCTTTATGTCTTGGTTGAGGGGAAAAAAAAAAAAAGTCCTGTGTAAATAAATTGCGTGATCGCTTCCTGCAAGTAGGAAAAGCTACTGATATTGACAGGAAGGTATTCCTGCCACGGAATAAAGCAAGCGTGGTGAATGCTTCTTCGGAAAACTGGTGCTTATCCACAAGCTTATAAAGAAAGCTAGATGGTCACTTGATTATTTTCCATTAAGTAGAACTTTTATGATCCTATAAATAAGCTGAATAATTGCATGCTGATAGAATCTGAAAAGAAAAAAAGGCGCTCAGTACAGAGCTCGCTGTTGCTGTTTCAGTAAGTAACTTGAACAAGGAACTGGCTGCTTCTGGTTTTGATCCCCAAACCTGGCATTTCCAAGGAGGAAGAAGAGCTATGAGAATCTAATAATTTTATTGGTATCTGGCACATGCCAACATGCATCTTGTTTGTGTTCTGCAACAGAAAAGATTAAGGTCATGATGTAGGCTGCTACTTTGTTTTAAAAGGCCAAGTACCTGTTGTATGTAACTCTTATCAGTCTCCAAGGACTAAGAAATGGGGTGAGGGTAAGTTGTAGGCCAAAAGCAAAAAAAAAAGTATTCTAAATAACCACAGCCTTTATTTCCCTTTTCTCTACCTTGGAAAATCATTGCAAACCCCAAGAGAACAAATGTGTGTTTTTTACTAATCTTAACATTAGTATAAAATACTGTGTGTTTTACCTGATCCCTGCATGACAGGCAAATGCAGTTGAACTGAAAGAAATCTGAGGAGAATACCATGCTGCAGATGTTTTTTTGGTTGATGTTCATTTGTACTAATGGCAACAATGTATAATTAAAGTTACTAATTAAATGCACTTAGCTTGAAGGTCTGCAAAACAATAGTCTTTGTGCTAAGAATAACAATGCAGTTATAGGCTGAGCTGTTCTGTACACCTCTTTACCAAGCTTACTTGTAGCCAGTACCAATTATTTCCCATTAACAGCATACACTATGAGCAGAAAGTTGTTCTCTTCATCTTTGTTTTATTGTTAGAACTGTTGTATCCTTCTACTTCACCATTTGGTTACTTCCTGACAACTCAGCTGATTGATTTCTTTTTCAGTTGTGTTTGGATTTTGATGATGACAACTGGGGGTTTGTGTGGGGTGTTGGCTTTTTTTTTTGTAGACTCTGTCAGCTGCCTTCAGATTTGCATTAGCAGAGAAGGAGGCTTCTAGAAACAGAAACCACATCTGTCATGATACTACAGTGGCTTTTTTGGCAGCTATAAAGTATGATGTATACAGAGAAAAATGAAATGTCTGGTGTAGGGATGTGTAAAACCAAGAAAGAGATGACACAGTCATGGTGCGTCATCCTGGGATGCCAGGTGATTTCGATTGTACCCACTTTTGGTGAGTACACTTCAAAAAAACTTTAAAGTCCAGTAATCTGTAAAAATCTGAGTTTTGTATATCCACATACCACACTTGAGAAATTGCTGGGAAGATTCAGCTGGATGGGAAAGCCTGCAAGCAAAGTTACAGCTCAAAATGTGGCAAAAGTCTTCAAAGAGAAGGGTCAGCTTATTCTGTAACCATCGCTGTGACTCCAAACACTGAAATACTGGGTTTAGCTTATGTTTAAACCTAGATGTTTGGAAGCTAAAATTAAGCTTTTCTTTCCCCCACCCCCACCCTGGATGGCTGGTTAAATATTCACAGTAACTTTTGGCAGGTGGTGGATTAAGTTCTGCTGAGCATGGGACGTCTGTAGCTGCCACTACCTTCAGTACATCTCTGCAGTACTAAACAGTTGGCGTTGACCTTGTTTTTCAGTCATTGTTTCTTCTTGGACCATCACTTCTGCTAGTAAATGGCACTGGTGCCACAAATGTCAGTGCCCAACCTTAGTGCTGCAACTCCAACTCTTTTTTTTTTTCTTATGGTTAGATATCTGCAAAATTTAACTTGTTTGCTATTTTGTGATGTGGTTTTTCAAACTCTACTTCAGTGCTAGGCTTGGGCTGTTCATTGAGAGAAGCTGTATGGTTCATGACGATGTTCATTTGCCAAGGCCATGTTTTGCAGTTGCTGTCTTAGAGATGCTCCAATTCTAAATGTGTTGCGTGTTCAGCATACCTCTGTCCACCTTTGTTTCTTAAAACAAAACCTGTCTTGTCACATTGCTGTAAAACAAATTGGAATGGAGATTTTTACTATTGTAACAAGAAATAACAAGCACTGTTTTCCCAAAATATTTTTACCATTTGATGTAAGCATACTATTTACTTTAAACTGTCTGCATCGAGTGTGAGTGAGAAGTATTGTGTTTTATAAAGAAAAGCTAATTTAATCTGCTTGTGGTACTTTTGCCATTGTACTGTTTACAGTCTTTAAGACTAATTAAATACATTGGAGCTTGTTTCTTTTGAGGATGGCAAAATGTGTTTGATTCTTTCACATCACAGTTTGCTCTGTGCCACAGTTTAAAGCACTGGGGTGTTGGAGCCTTCGGTTTTCTACATAAGGCTGCAGAATGACACCTTATTTTGTAGATCTCAGGTTACTAGATGTTTGGAAAATATGTTCACGTACAACTCAGAGAAACTTTCCAAACCAGACCTGAAATGTCTTGGAGATAAGGACACTGTAGTAATTTCCTCTTTAAAGGGCTGATTAAATTGGGTAAAATCCACGTGGACAGGTCGTTTGTACTTTATTTTTGTCTATAGGAGGAAATGCACTGCTACTGGACTCTCTCATGGAGTGGTACTATGACCACTGTCATGATGAATGCATAAATAAACTAAATCAAACATTTTCCAGACCTTTCTTTTCCCCTCTCCTTTCTTTTTCTCCTCAACTGTGTAGAGTTAACTAATAGGGACAAAATCTTAATATACACAATTATTTTCCTCCTTGAGAGTTACAGAAAGTGATAACCTTTGGGAGACCAAGTAGCTCCTGGGAGTCCTTGAAGAAGCATATTGTTCTTTATAATGAAGTCTCTCTTCTGCAGAGCCTGAGCAGCACCTTCCGCATGCGGTCGTCATAATAAAAAATTCTTGGTGCGTAGCCAATACTTGAAATTCAAGTAAGGTTTAGTAGGCTTTCTTTGAATCATTATATAGCAGTAGTACCCAGGCTGCCAAACTTACAAGTTAAAATTAATGTTCATTTTCAAGGCTATACTTAAAAAAAATCAATTTTGTGTTCAGAGGCTTAGTTCATTGCTCTACCAAGGAACAGTCAGCTCTGCCCCAGGAAGGGAGCTTTGATTCTGTTCATAAAGGTGACTGAATAGATTCTCCTGAGCATCTGGTAACTGTTGTCCCTCTGAATTTTCTTTTTTCTCCCTTCTAGCTGATAATTGACTACTGCAAGTAGCTATGTAGTTTCTGCCCTCACAGATAATTTTTTCTGAGTATTTTAATACAAAGCTATGCTATTTTGTTGTTCAAGGGTTAAAGAAGTTGGCTGCCAGTAAGATTATCCTGGGTTATCTATTTGGTGGTAGTGCTGCTGATGCAGGCACTGGTTTAAAAGAAAATAGAGCTTTTGCCTGTTGAGGGCCACCAGTGTTGACCACAGTACCCTTTGGGGAGCAAATAATGTACAACGTTGTCATAAAACAAGAATATTTTTCCCCCCTCTTGCTTAGAGAATCCTCAAATTAGTGTGAAAGGGGGAAGTTCAGAAACAAAGAAAAATAACAGGGTTATTTTCCTGCTGGAGGGAAAGTGTGACAATGCTGTGCTGGTGGTAAGCAGAGCCAGAAGAATATAATAATCTTGCAAAAAAAGCAGCGCCTGAGAGTGCGTGTTGGGTGGTAGGAGGGTATATGGCAAAGCTGCAGTTTACTATGTCAGGCAATCTGATGTTTCACACTGAACTTAGGGATGAATTTTATATTAAAGACTTTGAATGAAGGTTAGCTTAAAGATGGCTTCACAGGGACATTTGAAAAACAGTTTCTGCCAGATCTGAATTTGTTGTCATTGTGGGCTTTCTTTTTCCAAAGAAATCTGCACTAGTAGCAGTCTTGGAGCCTGTGTGTGTGTGGCATGGCATATCTCCAAAGGCCTGGGAATTTGTTTTTGTAGAGTGGTGATGTAGCTATTTCTTTATTCTAGTTGCATACAAAATCAACCATCTTTGTTCTGCTCATTCTAATGTATTCATTCCATAAACTAGATATAACCCTCAGTATTTTTCCCTGAAGATGCCTTTGCCTTTGTGGCATTTTCAGTTGCCTGACTTGAACGGGATTTCAAGTCCAGATTTTATGTTTACTGAGAGATATAAAACTTAATATTTCTGCTTCTTAGCCTGGTTCATAGCAGGTACTGCTGACAAGAGTCCAGTACATGAACTGCAAAGCAACCTGCTCTGTTGGTGTAGATTATCAACACGAGACTTGTGGGTAGAAATTACCTCGGTGCAGAAACCCCCTCAAATCTAGCCTCTGATGCTGAAGCTGGGTGTCAGCAGCCAAATTCTGAAATTGAAACATTACTGTTTTGGGCAGTTGAGAACAGCTTCTGGATTTTAAAACATTAACACCTTTGACTGTAAGCTATACCTTTGTGCTTCTTTTCGGTGAAGCCACTACGAGCATTTGTCTGATGCAAGAAAAAAGTGTGATGTTTGGTGGCTTTTTTTTTTTTTTTTTTTTTTCAACAACACACAGGAATTCTTGCCTGCCATTTCTCCCTCTGTCCATGTGACTGTTCTTAAGGGTATTGCTGATGTGGTTTTCCCATGGAAAGGTCAAATTTTTCAAGCAGTCTTTCTTCCCACTGCCCTAATTGTAGTATCGCTATACTCTTGGGTAGCTTATTTCTTGATCAGAAAGCAAGTCTTAAGAAGTACTGCACGGGTACTTATCTGTTTAATGGGTGATTAAGTGGTCTTGATTTGTGCAGAAAGCAAAGAAACTGGCATAATTATCTTGTTAAGAGCCAGATTTTAAATGTGTCCAATTCACTGTAATTACTGATTGACTGGTTCGGTAATTGGCCACTTCTACAGAAGGGGCATCTGGTACCGTCCATTCCACGCTGGTGCAGTGGTCCTCCTCCTCTTGAAGATCTGGGAAATGGGATGTTAATTGTCAAGCTGCCAGAGACTCCAAAGGCCATCAGTCACTCTGGGGGCGTGGAGGGGGGGAGCGGTTAATGCTTCTACATCCAAAGCTTTCCAATTTTGCACAAAATTTAATGAAAGCTTTTGTAAAGAAGAAAAATCAGGTTTTCCTGGCCCTTTTTTCAGAGTTTAATTTCTCAGGAAACGCATGCACTGGGGGCGTGTAGTTCTTATGTTGAACGCAGTATTGGTGCTCTTGTTTAATAAATATGTTGGAGTTCTTTTTATAGTTTTAGCTATTATGTTTTTGAAGAATGTGCTTGGAAGAGCTGATTGATTGTTCCCAGCTGTTAGGAAACTAAGAGTTTTTGCTATCTTAAATCTTTATTCAATATTATCCTTTAAGGAAGTAAGAAAAGTGGTTTATCAGTACAGGATATGTCTGAATGAAGTTTTCTGAGTGCCCAAACCCAGCCCCCAGCATTGTTTTTCCCTCACGACTCCTTCCTCTCTTAGTTGAGGTAGATTGAATTGATTTCTTTTTAACAGATTTTTTTAGCTATAAAACTTTGTGGCTTTTCTTGTTGGTGAGGGAGACCATAAGAAAAGGAAAGAGTCTGAAGAGTGGCTTTCCTGAATTAAAAGGGGAGGTTGATGGTGTTGGACTCTAAATAACTTTCCCAGTGTGTCTTGCTCCGGCAACTGTGCATGGCATAAATGTTTTTATAAGCAGCTATGAAGTTCTCTTCTTTGGGGGTGGGAGAGGATGTATGGTTGCAGATGGTCTTATTAGCACAATTGTGGGGTTTTTTTTAAAAACCAAGTAGTGAATTTCAAAATTCAAGAGCTGATTCTGTCAAATAATACTGAAGCTATTCAGTATCTTTAAAAAAAAAAAAAGTACAATGACTTTCCTCCTGGGCAATCTGGATTTCCATTCCCTCCCTGCTTTGGGGGTATGCAGCATGATCGGTAGCATCTTGTACCTCACGTTTAATCTGTCTGGTCAGACTCCAAAGAGGAAGCCTGTGAACAACTTCACAGATCCTGTGATTTTTGTATTATGTTGGAAGCTCTTTTGCTTTGAATCTAAAAAGGCAAGTAGCGAAGAAGAGAGCCTCACAGCCAGGCATACAAATACCCTTTCTTCTTCGGTTTTGCTGTGTTGTACGGTAATAAGCATAGCCTATAAAAAACATTCTGTTATTTTTCTTAGCTCCTGCTTGCTGTGAAGATCCTTTGTGTAGTAATGTGTCAATTTTCCATTCTCGTATCCATGCTGGGATATGGATAGACTGTGAACTCCCTTATAGCTGCAGATGTCCTAGCGATTGCCATTGAGAAAGGCTGTTGTAGATGGAAATAAGTCAAAATAATTGCTGTTGCTTGCAAATTTGGCTGCACTTTCTGTGAGATTTTTATGTCAAAGGACTGTGGGAAATTGGAAAGAAATGAAAACACAACCTCAGTGACTAAAAAAATTCCATGAATTTAGGCCTTGCATGTTATCTGTGGTGGTTTTTCTGCATGTGTATGTTCTTTCGTTAGCTGTCGGAGTACACATGAGTATAAATAAGCCTTGCAAATTTACATGAAGAAACAAGTATTGCTTTTCCATTTGATGTTTGTTTGCGTCTTCAGAAACTCCAAGCGCTAAATTGTTGCACTAATTCCTATGAAATTAGAAATCTGAGATTTCTATAAGGTGCTGCTAGCATTAAGCTACACAACTTGAAGTTGCAATTTTTCTAATCATTCTTGATTACATCTTCGTCTCTTGCATGTCAGGGGTAATTAAATGTTGACTAATTATAGTGCTTTAGATTTTTGCTGACAAAAACCTGTTTTGGAAATCACAAACTCCTGTTCTAGTTATAACTGTCGTCTTACAGCCTGTATTTTAACATATAAAAATATCTCTTGGAGAGTGTCTAAGCAAAAATGAAAGCAATCTGAATTGCAGTGTAATTGGCTGCTCTGAAGTACAGTAAGCTGTAGAATTGGCTGCCCTGAAGCAGTGGTACTTACTGGGCACATCTTGCTGTACAGCTGTCAGTCGCTTCTATATTTCTTTTGCTTGAAGACCAGGACGACAAAGGGTTGGGCCTGGGAAAGTGGATTTTAATTTCCATCAGTAGCATGTAGACCATAGCATTTAATAGGGAATTGGTTGGGTATGTAATGATGTTTACTTCCAGGAACTCTTGTCTCCTGCCACCTCAACTCTTGAAATCCTAGACATACTATTTTTAAACTGAATTAAAACTATTCAAAGTTCAGTTATGTTTCACAAAACAGCATACAAATCCGTGCTGCACAGAACTGGGATGTGGAACAGCCAGAGGTGTGGTGTCTAGCTGTGAGGTAACAAGGTAAGATGGCACTCTGTTGTGGAAAGGAGCTCCCAGTGGAAACTGCGGGCAAACTGATTAGTGTTCGAGGGCATCTTTCAGGAATACAGAAGAGGTTGAAATTCTGTTGATGCTCTTCAGCATTTTAGAATGCAAGACTTGCTCTCAGTTATGGCAGCTGGCATACCAAACTGAAGAGAGTTTCTAGAGGAGTAAAGGATAGAAGTCAATACCACTTGTGTCAATGCACTTCTGTTACATTCTGTTTAACTTGGCACATGTTTTGAAGGCTTAAGATACAAACTCCCTAAGATGGACCTTTAGTGCTTTTAAACTGGAGGAAAGTGTTACAGAAATTCAGTCATCAATATCTTATGTGGACTGTAGTGAGCACTGAGTTACCATTCTAGAATTTGTTTTGGTTTTTTAAGTACCAGCTCTGTATCCCATAGTATTTCTGCAGCAATTTCTACAAAGGTATCACACAGACTCTTACAGGTTTAAAAATGCTTTTTCACTTACTATGACTGTATAGGGTTATAATTTTAGATAAGTCAAAATATTAGTGGCATTTGTTGCGATAATGCTTCTTCAGCTGACTCAGAGATTGCAGTGATTTCATGGCAGAGTGACCACAGAAAAAGACATTAGTATCAAAGCAGATTTTTGGTTTGGCTTTTTTTGTTACTTTGCTGTAAGGTATACTCCCAAGAAATTGTGAAAACAAAACTTAATCTAGCCTGCTTGGTGTGTTTAGAGGTGTATTCTCGAAATTGGTTTAGAGATTGAGCTTGCTGCACGGTCTCTGTGATGACTATATAAAATCTCATAGAATGGCAAGGGTTGGAAGGGACCGCAAGGATCATAGAGCTCCAACCCCCCTGCACAGGCAGGGCCACCAACCTCAGACCTGGATCTACACAAGGTTGCCCAGGGCCACATCCAACCTGGCCTTGAACACTTCCAGGGATGGGGCATCCACCACCTCTCTGGGCAGCCTGCTCCAGGACCTCACCACTCTTTCTGTAAAAAAACTTCCCCCAAAATCTGTAGGTCTGTTCCAAATATTTGGTGCATTTTTTGTGTTTGGTGGTTGGTTAGTGGATTTTTTGCTTGGTTTGGAGGGGGGGGGGTTAGTGTTTGCATTATAAACAGCCTCCTGACTGTGCTGTTGGCATTGCACTCTGTGTGTTGCCCAGGAAATGGGCAGTGTTAGTGTGCCCTCTGAAGCTTTGGTACAACCCTCTGCTCCCTGCACCTTGTGAGCGGTAACTTTCATGTTACCTATTAATGGCCTTATTGGACAGGGAAGGCACCTTGCTGCAAGTATGAATGCTTCCATATTTCTTAATGGCTTGCTTGTAAAATACTTTGTCTAATATTGTACTAGGCAGATTAGTTTTGCATAAGAAGTTATATCTTGTTTCTGCAGTTTCAGAGCTGTACTTGTTTGTCTTGAGCCAACAGCAGAGCCAGCCATGCACAGATCTGATGCTGTCTCAAAACGGGTTTGACAATGAAAATTTGATTTCTGTCACTGAAGTCAAACGCTGTGTTTTCCTTTCTGCGCTAATCTCCCTTGAGTGATGAGCTTTGAAAACTTTACTGTTGGTTAAAAAACAAGAGTTAAGGCCTTGTCATCTTCCAAGTAGGTGGAAATGCAGCTGAGCCTTTTGGGTTGGTTTTTGTGGGAGCTCTGAACTTGGTGATTTTTAACTGGCAGGTTACAGCTGCTGCTGTGTACTGCAATTTGAGTTCCCATTAATGTTCCAACCGCTTCTATTCTACTTTCTTGTCTTCCATGGTATCTTAACTCTTCCCCTTAGACACTGCATCCCTCTCCTTTTACTGCAGGAAAGAAGCTGGGTAGATTGCATATATTCAGCTTTTCCCTTGATTGACAGGTTATGTTGTTGCTTAGCGTATTGGCTGTAGGCTTATCATATTGGGGAGGGGAGGAATGACTCCTTCCTTTACAGGTCAGTGAAGAAAAATGTTTTCTGCTCCTTAGTGTGAAGGCGTGCTATTGTAGAGTTTTGTTCTTTACATCACCTATGCCTTTACAAAGGTATGGCAGTTGATAGCCTGTGTCCTTTGCCAAGCCTGAGACCAGCAGAGCATGATGTTTTACCCTTTGTTCTCTCATTTAAAAAACTTAAAACTGTTAGGGCAGAGGCGCATTTTAGAAACAAACCTTTTGGGGGTCAACTTTGAAGATGTTCTCCTGAGCAAGACTTTGCTTAGAAAAACTAATGCCTCTCACTTCTTGCTGTTCTGTTGTTGAAAGTTGTTTGAAATAGTGTTAAAGATATCTTTGAAGTTTGTTTCCTTTTGAAGCTGTGAAATCTACAGTGTTTTTGAATCCTGGTTAGGAAGACATTTGTGCAGTGTGACAGATAAATTAAGACAAAGCTTCCTTCCTTTGCTTAAACAGGAAAGGAGTGTGGTTACTTTTGAAAACTCAGGGGGGTTAGGGTAAATGGTATAAAATATCTCTCTGGGAATTCTAGTTAGCTTATTGCAAAGATATTTCTTGAAGTGTATGTAGAATAGGAAATACCCTTTCACTTAGAGCTTTCTTCACTGGTGCCTGCAGGAGAAAGAAGTTGTATCTGAGTAGTTAATTTCTGATTTGTACTGAAACCTGTGGCAGGGATTGTAATACTGCAATGACTCTCAAGATTTCTGTTGTAGAAGCATAATAGCTATTCATTTAAAGTATTTTGTACCTTTGAAGATGCTAGATGCTTTAAACATCTTCCTGGAGTTAAAGCAGTTTATGAAACTGCTGTTCAGCACTTCTGGATTGGAAACTTATGCCTGACTCTTAGATGCATGCTTATAAATCTCCATGGTTAATTTGCCAAGTATTTATACTGAGATCATGCCTTCTAAGGATCCATAGTATTGTCTGACTTTCTTCTTTTCCTCAGTCATGGTGATTTTGAATTACTCTGAAGGTACCATAGAGAGATGGGATTTTCCCCAAAGCAGCTCTGCAGAACTGAGTTATTAGAAACATCATAGTACTAATCTTCAGTATTGCTTCAGCAATTAGGTGCATCCTAAGTGCTCAAAGTCCCTTTACCAATTAATGATGACAGACTTTAAACACCCTGCATCTCTGAAAGGAGTTTTATGTGAAGGGCCTGCTTTTACATGATAAATGACTTCCAATCTTCTTGCACAGTAGCTAGCGTTAGAATGCCTCTTAGATAAAAGGTTTATCTTAAACTTATACTGAATAGGCCTACTATATGGGGTACTTTTCTGGGTTTTTTTTCCCTCCAACTATCAAGATTTGGGCATCTTACCTTTTTAGGACACTGGTGAAAATCATTCAGTGATTTTTGTGTGTGTCTCTTTGTTTAGTTATATACCAGAGTCGCTTTGATTTTCTTTACCCTCCCCCAAATTATTCTCAGTACCAGCTCACAGTTTTAAAGTAGAATAATTTTTATAGCTCTGCCTGTGCTTCTGCCTCCTTCATAAATGATTTCTCTTCATGGATAGTCCAGCTGTAGCAAATGCCTAAAGCTTTATTCCTTAGGCATTTTTATTAAATTTCACCTAACTTTGTACATGTTTTGTATAATACAGTAAGCCAAATAGTTAATCTTTTCAAGCTTTAGGCTTCTTACTGAATCTCAGTCAAAATCAGTTTGATTAGGAGTCGTAGTTTTGTATGGATAAAACTGTTGGTGGGGAGGGAAGGAAGGTTGGGGTTTAGGAAGGGTTGTTTAAGATGAGGAGATGTCTTAATTGACTTCTGGTTAACTCTTTTGTCTCTATCCATGTAATGCTGAAGGATTTCTTAACTTTTTAACTTACTCTTATCTGGGACCTGCCTTCTGTCTTGACTAGTACCCAAGTTCATTCTTTCCTTGAAGGTGTTGCATATGTATTTGTAGTATGGCTCCATATCTTTTAATGCTACAGCATTTCCTGTAATCAACGAATCTGAAAATAAGGCTAGCCTGTCCTTTTGTCCCAAATAATTATTTCAGGGAACTGATAGTCATGTGAAGTAATGACCTTTGTCTCTAAAAGTGCTTGACAGCTATTAAAGTAGTAAATGAAGTACTGTAATGCACAGTTTATCTTTGTAGCACCTTTTTCTAAATTTGCAGAAACAATTCTGCTGAGTTGTAATCTTTCAATCAAGTATTTCCTTGTAAGTGTAAAAGTTTGTCTTTCCTAATAAAGACTGGCTTCTGAAAAGTAATCCTCAGAGTAATTGGGAGTTTCCTTTCGTTGTCAACATGAACCAATTAGTATCACATTGCTTGGCCTTTAGCACTTGCTAAATGAAATCAAATTAAATTGTGCGTGACTCTTTGTTTCCAAAATAATAATTTTGGATTAACAAATGGGCTTGCCTTTCTTCTCACACACTCATTCTGGGATAGTGACCCCATGAAAAATGAGAATAAGGCTGCTGGTGAATCTAACTGGAAAGCTAGTGTAGTAGCTCCATATTTAAGTATTCAATAGAGCTGAGGGCCAAATTATGTCCTTAGATGTAATTTAGATTCTATAGCAATAGAAATTAAAAAAAAAAAAGAATCTTTTGATGTGATACTTTACTGCTTAAGACCACAGCCCTGTGTGAGAACACACATTATACAGTGCATAAAAACACACACTGTACACAGCAAATTTAGAGAAAGATGCTACAAAGATAAGCTTTGCATTATAGTACTTAATTTACTACTTTAATAGCTACACAACACTTTTAGGGGAAAAAACCAAGGTGGGTTGCAAAACTGGCTGTTTGTCTGTCTTCTGCTTTTGTGTTGCTTAGTTAGGTATGACTAACTTCTGCCCGTATGTTATCAGGTGAGTCTGTAGGCCATGTATTGTAGGGAAGTGAAGGGTTGCCTGGTTTTGGGGCATGCTTATCCAGTTGCACTGATTGCAAATTAGGAGAATATTTTCTACCAAATCATTTTTTCTGTGATTCTATTACTTGTTGATAAGCTGATCTGAGATCAGGCTAAAGTCATTACTAGTCATGACAAGTTTCTCAAGAGGGGGGCTAGGCAGGTGCACAGTTAAACCTAAGTGGGGCAGGTGTGTCCAGGCACTTCTGTGCTGGAGGAGTGAAATGCCATCAAAACTGCAGGTAATTGATTTGAGCAGGCGGACGTGTAGCCACGGTGCAAAAGCCTGATGCACCTCTTGGCTGCACTAAATTAAGGGTAGAAAATGTGACTGGAGAAGAGCAGTGTAGTCCACAGTGCTCGTTGCATTTCCAGATATTTTTAAGGAATAATTGGTTGTCGGTTGCTCTCTCCCATAGGCTTGTATGAGTCCACAGAGCGTTGGCTTCCTGGCAGAGTGGGTGGCTGAGCTGGCAGCTCTGAGCAGGCATGTATTGCCAACTTCTGCGTGGTGCAGAGGATGGCCCACAGCCAAGCAGTGAGCTGTGAACTCTGGGGATAGTTCTGTGGGTCTGAGGCACTGAAGTGAATTCTGTCCAAAACAGTCTTTTGAATTAAGACGAAAACTACCATTTATTCAAGATCTTGTTTGTGTTGGCAGATTGGCCTAACAATTTAATTGAGCTCTTGCTCTTCAGTTAATGCCTAGGAAAGATATGAATCATGGTGCAGTACATGGTTCTTGTATCTTCGTTCCGAGTCTTAAAATTGTCTTGCAAAAAAAAAATAAATGTTGGGAGTGTCTGCTCTTTGTAAAAAAGCAATTAAAAATGAGAGAAAACTCTAAACATGTTATTAAAGTGTATGTGTAGAGATTTCTATATTGGGAACTTATAAAGAAATACTAAGATACCTGATGCAGTGCTGAGAAAGATGGGCTAGAATGTGTTGACTACACTGAGAAGTTAGTTGTTGCTGTATGTTTGACAATTTTGTAATATTCTATTAGCTTTATGCTTTGGATAGCCAGAGTATTGTCTACTGTATTCATTTCTCCAAAGGTTTAGAGGTAAGAAAAAAACAAGTGTGAATCCTTTTTCCTACAGCTACCTTCTCAAGATGGAAAGAAACGTTACTATAGTAAACTAGACAAGTCTGACTTGCCAAGTTGTTCTTCAATCATCTGTTAAGCAAAACTGTCTTAGTGAGCAGTGCCCTAATTGGTAGACCAAGAAGTGTATCTTGGGCACCTCTAATAAATGTTAAACCGAGTATTCAGAATGGGAATGTGGTGAACTCACAGATTAGCATTCACACAGAAACTTTAGGGTTAGCAGAGGGTTTTTTTTATGTTTAGTTAGTTCTTCCCTATCTTACTTTGATAAAGCACTTTTTCTTGTTTACATCTATATAAATCTTACAGTAGTAACTTAATTAAAAATCATTTAAAAGACGAAGATTTGTTTGTTTGGATGTGAGTCATTGGAAGTCTAATACAAGAACTTGATAAGATCATGAGTAGGAGTTGAGGAAGCCAAACTTGGTTTTCTTGTGCTGCCATGAAACTTGGCAGCCTGCGGATTCTAGACTTCATTTATTAATACATTTCTCCTGATAGATGACATGTGGTATGTTTCTCTTGGATAAGAGAAGTATTGACTGCTAGAACAGCTATTTTGTTCTCGCCCATGCAACTCTTTCCTATGAAAGGAATATATCTTTATACAGTTTGTTGGTTGTACAACAACAACAAAAAAAACCCCCTGTTCTTCTAATAATTTTATCCTGGACTGGGTCTTAAAGTATTGGGCATCTTACCTTTTTAGGGTTTGTTTCCAAGAGTCTTGTTTTGTTTCAGGGTTCATTACTTACCAGACTTACAAGGATGAAAGACCTGTTTACAACTTTATCTGTAAGCAGTAGGCACCTGAGAAAAGAACAGAACAAATGGTAGATCTCAAAGTTTTGTCCCCTTTAAACGTGTGAAAATATGTACTGTGCTTAGGTCTTGCCAACCCCTTCAGTTTCCATTGTTCTTGTGTGGTGTGTGAAAGCTTTTTAAAGAAAAATGAATTCAGGGCAATTTTGGGTTTTGTGTAGAAGATAACATTCTGCTGAGAAAATACATTCTTTTGTTAGTAGTGATTACTAAAGTACAGGTGAGTTTGCTACCAGAAAACTGGATTTACACATGCATTGTTTTAAATGTCTTGCACACCCACCTTCTGGGTCAGCATTTGACAAAATTTACTGTTTCTTTCAATGGCTGGAAAGAGAGCGAGACGTAACAGGGCACAAACTCCTTTATCTCTATGCCATCTGAGCAGTCAGGAGGCCTGTCCTCACCATCAGATTCCCCTTTTGGTGATTCAGGCCTGTTACTTTGGTTGGATCATGTCCTCCCAATGTGCTATCTAATGTGTCTCTAACAGTGTTGCTGTGGGTGCATTTGGGTGCGCTAGCCCTGCCATGTGACGCGAACCCGTGTGATCAGTCTGAGGGAACAGACACTTACTGAGTGTCTGGGCTCACATGTCAGTATTTGCAAGCTCTTGAACCTCACCACTTTTAGCTGGGTCGTGCCTAAGGTAACTGGGTAGCTTGAGCTCCCGAGTGTAACCTAATGGCCCCTTGGAGGTGCCTGGGCCCCCGCCTACAGTGGAAAATGAAATTGAAAAGTGATGCTCTGAAGGCACTCGGCAAGAGATAAAGAGATATCTAGGTGGAAGGCGTGAGAAACTCTGTTTGAAGTACTCTCTAATAGTTTTGAGTCACTACTTGAAAACCTCTATCTGTCAAAGCAGAGCTCTTTGTTCTGCAGAGCCCTGATGAAGAACTCCTGGACATGCTGTTCTGTGTCTGCCAGCTCTGCTCCTTTGCCTTTTTCTCACATGTCCTTAGCTCTTGCTAGTTGAGTGGATCCGTATTTGAACAGGTCGAATTTTTTGGTGGCATTGTGTGCATGACAACCATGTTTACATTCCTAAGTACTTAGGACTAGATATTTGAAGCTTAATATCAATATCGTTATCAATAAGCTTTAAGGATATTTTTAACTGTTTTCAGCTGTAACTAAGCATACTGCCAATATACGAGTGTAACACAGCCTTCTGTGAGCTGAACAAATGTAGAAAGCAGATTAAGACTGCAAACTACAAAAAAATATGGTGCAAGAGCAGGGAAAACTAATTTTAATCTAGTCCTTCATTGAATGCCAGACATGTCCATCTTATCAATAGTATGGAGGAGGAAGGTGGTATCATTCTTCTAGTAGGGCTCACTTCTGGGTTCTTGGATACTGGTGTATTTCCTGCTTCCTACACTGTATTTTTTTTTTTTTTACCCAAGCTGCAAAAATGAATGCTTTTAATGTTTGACTGGTAATAAAGGCCCTACTTTCTTCAAAAGATCACAAAATTTCAGTATAGCTTCTAGAAAGTTCAGAGCCCTGCAGCTCATACTGATTTTCTCCAAGAAAATCCATCATCATTGGGATGCAGTTCTCCTTCTAAGGGGATGAAAATGTGAGAACTCAAAGCTAAGTAAAAATAACCAGTATTTTATTTCATCTCCAAAGGAATGATTTCATTAAGAGAACAAATATTTACTTTCTCTCAGCTGGAATATGTATTATTCATACTGTTACATAGTTTGTAGATATTCATGATTAAGATTCATTTTGGACTTCAGAGCAGGTTTGTGTTTTCTTGATCCTGCTGGTGCAGAGCTCTAGGTTTCTTTTCATTTTGGAGAACCATTCCTTATGATCTCTGCTGCATTCCAAGAGTTTATGGTAGAAATAATCCCAAGATGTTTTTCTTTTCCATAATTAAACCTGAGTATGCAGCTTTCTTTCCTTAGATGTCTGTGTTTTATGTTTAAACAGTATGTTATATCTTCCTTCTATTTTTCCTTTTCCCTGCTCTAGAGAGTTCTGGATGAGCCCCTTCTTAGAATCGTGGAGTGGTTTGGGTTGGAAGGGACCTTAAAGACCATCTAGTTCCAACCCTTTTAATATCACATGTGAGGCCTGATGGGTTATGCTCTCCAGATCACCTTTTCTATCAGTTCCCCCGCCCCATGTGTTCACCATCTTTGACATGGTTGATCTCTTAAATATGAGGTGGGTGGTAGGTGTTCTGCAGAATTATCCCAGAGAATTGCCATCAGGTATGCAAACTGCTTGAGAGGTGCTGTGTATTTTTCTTTGTGGAGGAGGGGCAAGGAAGAGTAAGCACATTAAATAAAAACTTTTATGGAGGCAGTCTCTCTCATTTTAAATCACTCCATATAGAAAAGTGGATAAGAAAAATAAACTAAAAAACCCTTTTTAATCCAGAAACCTAGTGGAGTGCAAGATGGTGGTAAAAATCCATTAACATGTAGGAAAACTTGGGCAAAGAAATTTAAATTAAACAGGACTGGGAAAATGTATTACTTCAGTTTGAAAGTGTTTAATGTGAGGAAATATAGGCATAGGTTCATCCCTGTGTGAAGGGACACTACGAAATGGAAGGGGCTGCTTACTATTCACAAGGCTTAGTGTGGTTGCCAGCAAACCACTTCCGAATACTAAATTCACTAGACAAGTCCTGAATAATTGTCATAAGACTTTGTATCCTAGGCTTTAAAAAAATCTGCTCTGCTGTTTACTGGCAGTGGTGCCAAGGGTATCTCATTATTCCATAAACACAATTTTACCATTAATTAAAACAGTTATGAGAAGCAGCACAAAAAGGATATTTGGAAGACTAAAGATTGACTTGCCTTGTTTCCCTTCAGCGATGCTAGCAGCAGTGGTTTGTAGTCAGTGGAATAAGCTGATGCTTAAGACAGAATCAATACTTTCTATTAAAGCGAAGCGTAAACTGCAATGTGGGGGTTTCTGTGTAAGTTTATCTCTGCCTCAACTGCGTTGATTTCATAAATGCCAGATCTTCCTGTGTCCAAAACGAATCAATAAACCTGTCTGTCTGCACTGCTTCAGGCTTACTGTAACCAAGCACTGAACCAAGATTATTCTCAAAGTTACTGTTTGTAGTCATGTAGTCACTGTTAAAAACCAAATACAGCCACCCCGAGTTACAAATGTAGGTTTGTCAGGTGAAGCTAATGCTGACAGTAAGCCACTCCTTTTCATAATGCCAGCAGCCAAAAACCTTTGGAGAAAAGGGACAGTCTTGTGAAATACAGGCTTAGAACAGGTTTTGATGTTAGGCTGAGGAAGTGGAGCCAGCGGCTTTCAAAAGTGACATAAGAAACCACCGCTCTAACTTGCTCCTGTTTGTGTTGCAGCTCGATTTGGTAGCGCTTGATCAGTTTGAGATTCAAAGAATTCAGCTCTGGTTTTAAGGGCTGATTCATCTTTGAGCAAAGAAGTGTTAGTGCATGAGTGAAAAGGAAAGAGCTGGAAAAGGTTAGAGTCACCAAACAATATTGCTTGGGGCTGGCAAAAAATAGCAGATACCTGCATTTTGTAAAGTGATATTCCAGAGTTCAAGAGCTGGAGAAGTTAATGTTTGTGCCCCCCTCCTTTTCTCTTCTAAATTATTTGTGAATGTTGCTTTTAGTGCTTGTGTAAATTTAGGGGGCTGGGGGGGGGTACCTTTCAGAATTTCCTTTAGCGCTTGGGTTTTTTTCTACTTTAATCTTGGCATGTGAGTAATATCCATCATCAGAACAGCACACGCTGTAAGAGCAGGTGACCTAATCTATGCGTCTGTCTTTATCTGTGTTTTCCTGCAACTGCAAAATAAATGAGTTTTCAAGTGGTCTATGTTTTTAATAATAAACCCTCCTAAAGTTGCTGTTATCTGAAACACGTAGCCAGTAGTGAGAATTAAATGTCAAAGAAATACTTGCTTTGAATTGTTGCTTGGTGGTTCTGAAGTTTTCCTTTTTTTTTTTTTTTTGCCTCTGTGTGTCATTATCTTTTTTAATCTTCCTTCCCCCCCCCCCCTTGATGGACTGTGACGTTTACTTTCCTTCCTTATTTTTCCTCCTCCAGGTTTTGAATCTGTTGTTCAATTCAAAGTTAACTTCAATTATTTCATCTTTTGTCAAGTTCTTTGAATCTAGACAATGTGGCTGATAAGGACAGATCAGATTATGATGTCCTTGAAGGAACAAATGTATTGTGAATTGAAATATTTGTAACTCCTTGTGCATTAAGATTGCAAAGCCTAATTTCTCGTGGCCTTAATGCATAAATGTTGCTTCCTACGTAGTTCTGTTTTCTCTTCTAGTCTTATTGAAGTCTTAAGAATGATGATAAAGCTGCATTTAGGCTGCAACTTGACTATTAATCTGAGTCAGAATTTAAGGAATTTGACAGATCATGTTTACTCATTCTAGAAACAGCTTTTGAATTATTAGTCTGTAGGGGAGAAGTAGAGCAGGGCTAAGTATTACCTCTCTTAAGCTCAGTTTCACTTGTATGCTGTGGCTCGAGATTTTTTGATGTGTTTTTTCCAAAATCCAAATAAAATGAAGTAAGCAGTTAGAGCAATGTGGGAGTCTTTAGAATCTGATGGCTCTAACTTTAGGATGGAGTGACTGGTTCTAACAGTTGAAGCCGGTTGATTGTACCTGGCTTATTTATCCACCCAATTCAAAACAAAATCATTAGTAAGGTAAGACAGTATCTGAGAACGTCTGACTTGTGGTTTAGATCCCTCCAGGTTTGATAAACAACTCGTTACTTATTTTCTCTTTTAGGTGAAGTGAACTATTCTAGGGCTTAAGAAATAACCAGAAAAGTTGTTTGGATGGGAGTGGAGTTTTGAGCTTTTTTAATTCCCCCTCCCCCCCCGTTTGGGGTTGTTTTTTTTGTTGTTGGTTGGTTTTGCCTTAGAGGATCTAGCTTTCAAGCTTGAGATACTGGGTGCCTACAGCTATAACCTGTTGCTCTTAGAAATATCATTCAGCCTTGAAGTGTGAAGGACCGACTGATGAAAGTTGACATTCCTAATGCCAGTGATGGGAAATTATGGATGATTTGAAAGAACAACAATGAAGTAATTAAAAAAGCCAGTGTCTTTGTAGATATCAACTGTCTTGATATCTACATGTAGTATCTCATGTTTGCTACTTGTTTTCTTCATCCCCATGTTGTCTGAAATACTGGGGCTGGACAGCAGTTTTATGTGTTTGTAAAGGGCCACCCTGCTTAAAGGTCTATGTAAGTTGAGATTCTGTGTAAGAGAGATTCAACAGTCTCTACAATCAGTAAAAGCGGAAAATACAGCCATAGCAATCTGACTGCACAGTCCACTGTTGAAAACTATATTTTGTGTGTGATGAGATGTCTCTAATAAATTCAGTCAACAGAGTGACACTTCATAACGGTGTGTGAGACAGATTTAAAGACAGCGATTGCCTTTGTAGCCAGAAAGAAGGCTTGTATCCTGTAGAGATGATGTTCTAGTTGGATAACAATTGGAAAAGAGTAGATGAGTCAGATTTCAGGTGTGAAGTGGTGTTACCGCTGTGCAAAACTGAGGACTGCATCTGCAGAGTGTGTGAGGACATAAATAAACCCCACGTTTTCAGACTGATGCGAGGAAAGGAAATGTTGCTGTCTCAATTTTTTTCCCCCCTGAGTATTTTGTGAAATAGCCAATACTAAAATAATCCTCTATCCCACCACATCAGCTATTTCGTTCCATCAGTTCTGCTACTGTTCTGACTGTTACCAAAAAAATGAAGTGAAAAAGTAATATCCTCTTAATGTGCTATGATTTAACCCAGCAGGCAGCTAAACACCACACAGCCGTCCTTCACTCACTTCTCTCCCTGCCACCAAGTGGGATGGGGCAGAGATTAAACAAAAAAAAGGTAAGATTCATGGGTTAAGATAAAGACAACTTAATAGGACAGAAAAGGAAGGGAAAATAATAGTAATGCTGCTAATAATATACAAAACAAATGGTGCAGAATGCAGTTGCTCATCACTCTCTGACTGGTGCCCAGCCAGTCATCAAGTAGCAGCCTCTGTCCAGCTTTTCCCCCTAGTCTCTGCGCTGACCATGATGTCATATGGTATGGAATATCTTTGTCCAGTCTGGGTCAGCTGCCCTGGCTGTGTCTCCTCTCAGGTTCTTGGGCACCCCCAGCCTACTCCTGGCAGGGAAGCCTTAGAAAATGGGAAGTCCTTGACTTCATATAAACACTGCTAAACAACTAAATCATCAGTGTGTTATCAGCATTATTTTCATCCTCCCAAACACAGCACTGCACCAGCTGCTGGGGAGAAATTAACTCTGTCCCAGATGAAACCAGGATATCATGACAGTAAGGAGTTTGTTTCATTAGAGTTGAGTTTTTTAAAAATTACTTTTAATGTTAGATACTTACAGTCAGGTAACACAGAATTTTGCTTGATTGACCACCAACGTATGAATGAGTTTCTATGTTCATACAGAGTAATTAAAATAGCATAAGCATCAACCTGCTAACCATATTCTTACTGGTGCTAACTTGTGATTTGAAGCTGCTTTCTATTGTATAGTCATACATGGCCTTTCCTGAGTATCATGTAGTCCTTACTCATCTTTAAGGACCTTTCTAATACACTTGACAAAATATATTTTTCAGGAAGCTGACACCACCTTCTTATTCTACCAGTTAAATTTGAGAATGCTTCTATGACTTGTGTTCGAGACAGCTGATAGAACTTTTTTTCCTCCTCTTTTCAGGAATCTTGCTTCTGCTTCAGATTTATTCTTCTTTGGGGTAATGCCTCTCAATTTTGTTATTTGCTGTTGTGCTGTAATCAGGATTCAACTCTTCTCTCACTTGCCAGAGACCAATTAAAGAGGTTTTTTTCTGTCTTGTAGTGGTGGCTCAAATTACTTATGAGGATTTCCTCGTAAGTAATGAAGGTTGAAAGTGTGCTTGGTCTCCCACCCTGTGCCTGCCCCCATTTTTCTAACACAAAGAAGTTTTGCAAGTTGAGTTAGTTTCTTGCTGATAATGTGAAAGGGTACTTCTCTCTGTGTATGATTTGTGTGTGTGTATGTATACATGCACATACATGGATTTAAGGTGTCTTTCTTTGCAAATCTTTTTTTCAAAATCTTGTTTTTCTCACTTACTTTGGCATGATTTCTTTCTTAAATGTCAGTATATGGACGTATCTAGTAAGAGGAGGCAGAGAACTCACATTTGAAACTAGCAGGGTAGTATGTATTGTGGAAACAGTAGACGGTAAGGGTGATATTTTAATCTTTTATATACCATTCATGACTTCCAAAACAGATGATGGCTTTTACCTCATCTTCTGGCGTTTTCCAATGTTAAACCTAATATTCCATTTCCAAGTCGGTGGTAAAAAATGTTGTTTGAGCTAATGAATTCTAGAAAATGGTAGTTTGTGAAATCCTGCAGAAGGTTTTTGAATTTCAACTTTGAGATGTCTCTAATGGTTTGAGTTCGGCAACTTTAAAGTGGAATCTGAGTTGGAATCATCTTTCCTGTCGGAGTCTTTTGAGTTGTTAAATTCCAAGACTTTTCCTTATTGCTAAGTTTGAGAGCAGCACAAAAGCTTTCTGCGCTGCACCTGGATTAGCTGTCATGCTTGGATCAGCCTTTAGTTCTGGCTTTCCCCTACTTAGGTCAGCTTCTATGATAAAGGCTCTTTGTGGAGGTTGTGTGGGATCTCTGCAAAGGGTGCACAGTTGGTGACCTCCCTGAGGGGTTGCAGATGAATAGGCCATAACTTGAGCAGACTTTAGCCCCCATCCTCTTCTTGCCAGGCTGTAACATCCAGGAGGAGGCTTCCCACCTCTTTTTAGAACGAGATTAACTCTAGTATGCCTGTATAGTGGAAGTCGCCTTCCAGCTTGCTGCCTGCAAGTTTACCAAATTCCTGGGATGCTTCAGTAAATTCCCCAGTTCTAAAAATCTGCCCTTCAGTCCTGAAAAACTTGTTTTCCTGTGAACAGGCTTGGGTATTGTTAGCTTTGCCTCTGAAGGTTATATTTTCCCAGGTCTCATAGATACATCCAGTAGACAGTGGAAATTTTGAAGGCTTTGGACACAGGACCTAAGTCATATCTAAAGGGCTCCATTTATTCACTTGGTAGAAAATGTAGCTGTATAAAGCTGCTGCTCCCCACTGTGTTCCACTCTGCCTTTGCTCAGGACCGAACACATGGGATCCCAACTTGAAGGGCTGTACGCTTTCAGAAAGTACAGACAAACGAATGAAACACAGTTTGGAGGAAAAGGAGCGCTGCGTGGTAGGAGCAGAATGTACAGCAGCAAGGCACAGGGCCTGATTTCCTGCCTTGAAGCTGTGGGTCTGTGCATGGTCGAAATATTACTGATAGAGTGCTCTGACACTGGTTTCCTGTAATAGTGTCGGTTTGTGTGTTAACGGTAGACAAAAAAAGCAAGCTTTTTTCACCCGTTGGTACCTCACTGCAGAAGGATGTCTTTCAAAGGAATAATGTCCTACAGTTTTGTTCTGTGGTGAGCAGAGATACAAAGATCTGTTGCCTATGTCAGAAACAAATCTTAGTACTACAAATCGGCAGCAGGAATTTGAAGGAAGATGTCCTTTATCTCTGTAGTGATTAGTATTTCTTTCTCCTTATGCAGGAGTCTACCTTTCAGACTTGTCTGGTTTATCATAGGCATTCATTTCACTGTGGCACTCAGCTTTGATTTGGTAGTCCAGAGTATTTCAGATGAATGATACTGTCTAGGTCTGGCAAAACTGAACGATGTTACTACCCATTATCTGTGTGAATTTCATACTGTAGAGCCTTTAATGTTTGAAAGCTTTTGTAGCTATCACTTCCTGTCGGAATTTTTGACTGTACTAAAACTTATGGACAATATTTTTCATCATCTTGTTGTGTGTTTGGTTGGTTTAAGAATAAGAATCTGCAGTTAAACACTGATGCTAAATAGTGATCTTTATGTGTGCTGTCATGTGTCCAGAGCAGCAGAGACTTGTCCATTGAATCCTTATGTTGGGATGGAAAGAAAAATATGTGAAGTTATTGAAGGCAAAAGTCATCTGTCAAATGCAAGCTTTTCATAAGGTTATTTAATTAGAGGAGTTACTAAGTAATTTTCCAGACTTCTGGGACTTACTCCATCTGTTTGTGTTCAACGATGTCCTGCTGGAAAGAGATAGAAGGAAATAGTTCCCTTGGTTTTCAGTGGCTGTTTCTAAATCTGAGTATTAACCTTTTCTCCTTTTTAAAAAGGTTAAGATTTTAAGTCAGGCTTGCTTTGTTTCCCCATATTGTTTTCTTAGAGAAAAAAGCAATGGTTTTGCGTGCTGCAGAAAAGATCCAAGACACAGCAAATTTAATTCCTCGTCTCAGCCTATTTTCGGTTTCCTTATATGACTGTGATAACCTTCTGTTAGAGCTGAGAAAATGTGGTGTAATGTTGTGTTCCTTCCTTGCATCATAACCCTGCAGATCTGATCCTGCAGAACACTCAACTTGTTAACTGCATTTCATTTTTCTTCTTATTCCTCATCCAAGATAGCTCTCTTGGATCCTATTTCTATGTTGTTATAATAGTCACCTTGTTCCTGTTCCAAACAAACCATGGATGTGACTGCCATAGTAGTTTTCCCTTTACATATACTTGGACTTCTGATAAATGTATGCCCTTTTGATCTTGGTTATATTTGCAGGTTTAAAAATTCATAAACCAAAATCAAGCAGAGAAGGGTTTAGTTCTCAGTGCCGCTTTCCCTTTCTGCGCTTCAATATGCATATAAAGGAAGGGGAGGTTTTTCCTTTCATTCTTCCCATGTGCCCCAGCCAGTTCTTGCCTGGTGCTTCCCTCAGAAGTATATAGATGGAGAATTGGAGGTACCTGGTTGTCCTGGTTTTGTCTAGGACAGTTAATTTTCTTTCTAGCAGCTGGTGTAGTGCCATCTTTAGGAGTTAGGATGAGAGGTGCTGATATTATTGCAGTACCTCAGAATACTGAAGTTAGTGGGTGCATGCGTTTTGAGTTCTCCTTGTTTATTCAATCCTTTAATGCTTTGCATTTCTTTTAGTTATTTAACCCTAGTTTCCTGGACTTCCAGAAAATATATAAGACTTTCTCATGTGTATAAATATTTAAAACAAAGCACCTGTGGAAAAGCCTTCCCCCTCTTTTTTTTTTTCTTTTCCCCTTTAGACAATCACTTTTAGAACTAAGGGCAAGCAGTGATGAATTCAGAAAGGATTAGGGACAGGACTTTGAAATGCAGGCTAATTCAGCAGACACTTCTGATATTGTAGAATTAACAAGAGATGGCATTAAATCATGCCTGAACATTTGTTGGAGTAATTGCCTTCTTTCAAGCAGAAAAATATGTAGTGTTTTTGAGTGATGGGTGGTTTAATGTTGTAACTTAACTTGTAATCCTTTACTTGTAATGGGAACACCCCTTTTAGCTTTTTTTTTTTCCTTCTGTTACCCTGGTTGCTGCTTCCTTTAAATCAAATGCCTCAGATTATTTAGTGGTTGAACTTGTGGTTTCAAAAAAAGCCCAACCAGTGACATAATACATCCATGCATCCATACCCCTTCCCCATCTCACAGTCGAGTCAGCTGAATGAACCAGCTCACCTGAGCTGCCCCACCAGTCTCCATAAGGGGAGAAGTGGGGACAGTCGTGCAGCTCTGGATGAGGAGGTCAAGTGTGAAAGGCCCCTCTCAGCAGCAGCTGGCACTTAAAGCCACTGGCTTGTCAGGCTAAGCAGCACCAGCTACACACTTGCTTTGCAAACCCTTGCAGACCTTTAAGATTATGTTATCTTTCTGGTTTTCTTTCCCTTGCTGGACTAGTTGTTCCATGGGATCATTCATCTGCTGTAAGTTAAATGGGGGTTAATTTTTTTTTTTTTAATTACCTACATGCCTGCTCTATCTCTCAGATCTGAAATGGGGTTTCTGTGCCTGTATTAAGCTACTTGAATGTTCAGATTTCACACTTGGAAAGTGCTCAAGCAAGAAAATGAATACACACAGTAGTGCTCAAACAAGAGCTGTGGGCTTTGAAAGAAGTGCAGTGGGCAGGTACTGTTGGGGACTTGTCACTGCTTTTTGTACCTTGTGCCATTCCAGAAGCTGATCAATTAAAACAATTAAAAAAAAAATCTTTGGAAACATTAAGTGTGGGAAAAACAGTAGGTAGGAGACAGACGTGGGGAAATTAATGCTGCTGCCTGAGTATGTACCTCAAAACACTTTATAACCCATGTGACACCTGGTGACAAAATTTTCCCTGAACATGAACCATTAAGATGCTTTTAACAAGGAAAGTTTTGTGATGTGTCCCTGACTCTTTATGCTGTTGAAATGTTTGAGTTTTTTTTTTTTTTTTCCTTCTGGCATATGTAGAACAGACTAGATCACTTGGTTTGATTGGTAATGTTTTATGATTAATTTATTGAATTTTTTTATCAATCTGGTTCAACTAAAAGAGCAACGTAAAACACCATTGCTGCCGAGTGTGCACTCACTGTCTAAAATCAGAATAGAAGATTTTTTAAAAACATTATTGTAAAATAAACCTTAATTAACTACTGAAAGAAATGTCTTATTTTGTATCCAACAGTCTTTCGATTTGAGAACTAAGACTGAATGACAACAGTCTCTAGATCTTTTCTTGAATTTAAATAATCATTGCAAATATTTTGTGATGTTTTATTTCCATAGTCTGTAACAGGTAGTGCAGACAAGTGACTTTTTTGAGACACGATAAATTAATTTAACAGGAAATACTAGGTACTGTTTCTGACTCCCTGTTGCCATCCTTAGAGATGGCTATTCTTTGCTTTCAAGGTTATGGGTGCACTCGAGAGTTTACCCTTCCATCAGTTCCAGTACCCTTAAATGTTTCTCCTTTTTTGGGGCACTCTCCCTCCTCTCCCCCTGCGGATGGGGAGGATTGAGTAGTTTTAGAAAACAACAGCAATGCCCTTTTTCAATGGCGCCTCTGCAGTGTTTCTGTTGCACTCATGTTCTTTCTGTGTGAGGCTTTTCCTAGCTTCTGCTATTACTGTGGAGAGCTGACAGTCCTCCTGCAAGCTGGAGTGAGATTTTCTTTTGCTTTCTGGTCCTTGGGCACTTCATGGCCGGTGCGGGTCCTACTTCTGTCTGTGGTAGCCTCTGCAGAGATTCTTATGTGGTTGGCAGGGCTGCTTTAGCTGTGGTAGACTTGGGGTAGCTGATGTTAGGAGTAGCCACTGGCAAGACAGTGCATTCTTACCTCCCCGTGCTTTGTACGAGCAAGGGTGTGTGTTGTTGCAGTGTCAACTGGCTTCTCAGTCTGATGACCACTTCAGCCTCAACAGCTCTTTTCCACAGCGCAGCTGAAGAAAATGAAGGGTATCTCATAGGTTTTTGAGTGAGTGGGGTTTTCGTTTCCTCTTTCTGCTGCTATATTAGCTTGCCAATTTTGTAAAGGCAAGTAATGTTTAGTTTGCTGCTTTCTTGATAAGCAGCAAAGGTTGACCACTTAGTTTTAGACACATTACTGGAGTGGATGAAATCTCTAGCCAAAAGGGTTGTTAGATGTGACCTGGAGCTGGATACTTGAATTCTAATGGAGCTGTTAACATTGTGGGCTTTTTTTATACCTTTAGGATCACATTACAGGATGGCAGATGCTTACAGAGTTTATCCATTGCTATAAAATGCTGAAATACAATCTAAAACTGCACAGCATTTGTAGGCTAATCAATTGAACAAGTGTATATTAAACCAATGTGGGCATCTGGGGGATAAGTCATGCAGTTACTTTAAATTTATCTTAAAATTTTAAATTGTTCCCTAAAATACTGAAATGCAAACCTTCATATTTAAAGGCTTACCTGTCCTCAAAAGCTTACTGCCTGAATAGCTCTACCTGCCCTACCTGGGAGTTTCTGTTACTTGTTGGCTGTTATCAGTTGAAAAAATTTATTGTGCCCAGAAATCTTAAATGAAGTTGAAGCAGAACTTGCAGCTGATCAGACTTTCCTTGGAGAATATATATACGTGTATACCACAAACTTCAGGTAAAGCATTCTTTTAGTCTAATCTGTTCTGGGTTTGTAAAATGCCAGGTTTTATAGTTGTTTCAGTACTTCAAATAGTACCTGTAAGCTCTGAAATACATACTTTGCCCTAAGTAAATGTAAAATTTACAGAGAAGGTAGGGTGCTAAGGCATTTATTTTGCTTGGAGACTACAGCTTATAGTAATTGGCATCTTCAAAATATTTTGAGTGTATCATCTGAGACTATATCTAAACATATTTCCTATATATGAAGCCATCAGAGTATAATCTTGATGACTTGCTTCCCTTTTTTTGGAGAATTTAAAATTGCCTTCTTGTATATATGAGGGATTTGTGTATATATTTTCCCCCTGCTGGAAGCTTCTATTTTTTATTTGAAAATTCAAACACATGAATGGAATGTACCTTTGGCAGCAATTTGCTTAAACTGAGTAAAGGAATAAGAAGGAAAATTCAATCAGTTTTGCTTTAATAATTTCAGACATTATGTCTAACAGTGGTAATCAAATGTTGCAAAGTATATATGCTTTCAGTGGTTTTTTTTCTTTGTTTGTTTATGCTTTGCTGCTTGGTGTACTCAGAAATGTCTGCTTTACTAATGCTAAGCAAGTTGGAAATCAAAGGAAGTCAGCATTTGCTTATGGGATATTTCCCTCTTGTCTTGCAGCGTTCCGGGCATTTTCATAGCACGCTTTATCTTGGATTTGTACAAAACGTTTTTGCTGACAAGGGAAGACATGTGTGCCCCATAATGTAATTACATCGAATTGCTAGAGTGCTTGCCTGGCATGTAGGAAAGCTGGATTCATTTCCTACAGCAAGAGAGAGTTGGAATCATTTTTCTGAAGGCATCTTGGAAGGCAGTGAGCAAGCGTTGGGTCAGAAAGCAAGCCAACACGCAGGACTGTCCTCAGGTCCTCCTGGGTTAGGAGGAACTGGTGCTTCAGAACCTGCTTGGCTGTTCTGTAAGCATCTAACATGCTGTCCAATTAAAAGATTGTGAACTGAATTGGGGGAAAGAAGAG
The DNA here is from genome assembly GCA_022605575.1 of Laterallus jamaicensis coturniculus. NCBI lineage: Eukaryota > Metazoa > Chordata > Aves > Gruiformes > Rallidae > Laterallus > Laterallus jamaicensis. Next base: position 49,049,734 of record JAKCOX010000001.1, read on the forward strand.
GCAAGTGTTAAGTGCTAGCAGTAGCAAAGAAGATTGGGCTTTGGCTGTGTCTGTGGCTTAGGCAGCTGTCACTCTGCTTTGCTTTGAGTCCTTTCCTTAGGTAACTAAGCTCTGCAAGGAGCCTTCATACTTGATTTAGGGTTCTGAATTGTGGCAGGCATTAAACGGTTGCAATGCCAAGTGTTACTCTACATAACATCAAAGTGCTTCTGTGTATCTGGCCCCAAGTACATGACCAGAACAGAAATAGAGGAAGTGCTGAGAGGAGTATCCTCTGCAGTGAGAGCACCCCTTCCAAAATCATCAACTGATCTGCACTGCATGATGCAGCAAAGCATGTATTAGGCCAGCTGGATCAAATGATGTTCTTTGAAGATGCTGCCAGTGTTCAGTTTCCTTTTAAAAAATCGTCAGTAGAAGAAAATCTGTCTGCAGTTGGCCCTTGGACAACATCTTAACAGCAAGTACCAAAACACATATTAAGCCTTAGCGTGCATTTTGTCCCACAAAGCCACATTTCTCAGTTATTCTATCTGAGTGTATGCTACCAAGGCAAATAGAACTATTCTGTGTAATTCCCTGCTCTGTATTCTGTGTTAACTTCTTTGAAAAGTTGTGCTGGTAGATGGTGTTGAGCAAAGCAGTTGGTTTGATGTGTGGCTGGGGTACTTGGATGGCTTTAGCCCTTGGGTAGTGCTGTGTGTTGGCTTGTCACATGTTTTAATCAGGCTTGCTGCCATTTCTATGGAAGAGGCCATGACCAGCTGTCCAGGTAGCCCCTGGTGTGGTCATAGCTCCCATGCATCTCCTGTGCCCCAATGGTGTGTGTTGTCCAGCATCTGGGTTGTCTATGGCTTGTACTGGAAGCACATTCAACTTCCATGTAAGATGTTTTCAGTCACAAGAGCTTTGCTGAAGTCTGTGCTGAGTTGCTACTTGTAAGGCATGTGAGTGATACCTTAATAGATATAGTGATATTACATGTCGGTAAGTTGTTTTTTTGTTGATAGGAAGGCAGTGTAGGATGGAAATCTCTGCTATAACGAGATCTAGTACATAGTAGTTAAATGTCAAATCCGTGATACTTGAAACTTTTAATTAAAAGAAAAAAGTGTGGGAAGACAGAAATAGGAAAAGCAGTAATGGTTTTAGCTGTTTATTTTATAGGAGTAATACCTAGGGACTTGAATCAGTTTAATATCTTCTCTTTTTTTGTGCCAAGTGAAATAACAATTGACAAAACGCTAATTGCTTTGCAACGCTTGTAAGGAATGTAGGATTCAATGCAAACAAATATACCAAAACCAGAAGGCTAAGTGGTCTGGAATATCTAAGTGATGGTAATGAAATTACTGCTTGCATACATCTGTGTATAATTACAGCTTGCTCAACTCCAATGGCACCGGTCTTAAATTTCTTGTTGAATGCGATCATGCCTTGTTGTAGATGTATGGAAACGCTGTAAAAATGTGTTTGAATCTTGCCTGGCATTTGTAATACCTCATCGTCCCTTTTCCTGTGCTGGTCAGGGCAGCTGCAGATGTGCAGCTAATCATTTCATGACATGATTTTTTTCAAGCCTACTTCTTGAAACTGGAGTTTCGTATTGCATTTTTGTTGTATCTCAAATTCAATCTACAGGATCTAGATTCCTGTAGTAGATTCAATCTACTTAATGGAGTGGGAGAGTTGAGCAGTAAAAGAAAAGTGGTAATAGCAAGATTTGTAAACTGATAGGGGCTTTCTGAGGCATAGGGCGTTCACTATATCCTGAAAGAAAAGGTTTCTGCACTTCAGTGATTTATCAGCCTAAAAAAACCCTCCTAAGTTTGTGCAATTTAGCCATAATGAACTGTGGTTATTGCTTGCAAAGAATGTTTTAACAAATTGGTAAGTAAATGTATATCATTTCTGAAGCTTTTGGAGTAGCAAAGGTATTTAGATAATTCGATTTAAAAATTACATTTAATTTAGGTTTGTTTGGTACATCTAAAATATTACAACAATATTGTTGTAAGATTCCCCAGTGAATGGAGTTGAAAGGTTACTCTTTTGCTGCTTTAAGCATCATCTGGTACTGAATCAGGAATTAATGGGAAGCAGTGATATGATGTGTAATTAATGTATGCCGCTCTGGATATTACTGCAAGGTAACCTGACTTCTCTCCAGATAACTTTCCCATTTGAGCTGTTACTTGCTAGAGTAAGGCTTCATTCAGGTTTTGTGTAATCTTTTTGTTTGTGTTGTTCTTTTGGGTGTTTCCAGTTTATAAATTAATCTTTCCGAATGTGCTTCCATCCTATTTTTTTCCCCCAAATAAGAATTGCTGCATGAATTAAATGCAAAAATCTGTATTAAATTTTTATTTTATTTTTTTTCAAGTAACGGAAGAAATAATCCATCCTTTTCCTTAAAATCCAAAGTTAGCTCTGTTGGACCACTTAATGGGTTTAAAATCCACAATGTTTAGTTATTGCTCTTTCCTTTTAAAACCTTAAATTAAATTAAGGAGATTATTTTAAAGATTATGCACTTTTTTTTCAGGAGGACCCAAATGATATCGACCCCAAAAGGAAAGACGTGCGTGGTGGTGATGGGGAAGAGAAAGCACAAAGTGTGGAGACGCTACCTCCAGGTATTGCAGTAATGTTTGTTATGAAAGATCCATAGCCATAAAACATTTATCCTTGAAAGCTATAAAACACAGCAGTTGTTCTGATTCTGATCCTTCTTTGTAGTTTGGAAGTGCTGGGATTATATTTAGCAATATGAACTTCTCTATTCTTAAAGCTTCAACTTCCTTAAGTCTTACCTGCTTCTCTGCTCCTTTGGGTTTGGAACTATAAAGAATATGACTCTTTGCTGGTACATTTGTGTTGTCCAGCAATAGGTTTGAGGTGCCATAAAAGCCTCTGGGGCAAAAGTAGTCCATTTCTCTCAATGGATGATGCTGGTAGACAGCAGGCAAGTCACCTTGGGACTGCGCTTCTGACTGAACATTCAGCCAAGGTTCATTCTCTTTTAGGTATGCTGAGCTTTTGATGTGGCAGATTCTCCTGAATCTGCTGAGAGCGTACCCTATTTCTCCTGTATTTGCTCAGTTTCTCTCATGCTGGCAAATAACAGAGCAACATGATTTTTGTTTTATTTGAATGAAGTGATCTTGAGGATGAGCTGGGAAAATTAAGTGTTCAGGAATCTTCATTTCTTGTGACTGGTTCCATTAGCAACTTTTGCTGCTTAACTGTTTCACATCAATGAGATTTAATATTTAGCTAGAATTGATGGACTAAGGAATACAGAAATAGTCAAATGGATTTGAGTTTTTTTACACTGTATTCAAAAGGCTTACCATTCAAGGAGGACAACTTCTTATCAGATAGCTTCACAACACGTTTCACTTCTGTTAATCATAATGTTTGGCTTACAAATTTTTCTTAGTCAAGCATTTAAAATGCTGTGACATCCTGAAGAAAGAGCTAACCAAGGTAAACTTTCCTTTAAGCAGCTGGAAACTTCCATCCCTAGTGAGGTGTGAGGTATGATTCTTATTTAACGGTTTTAGACCTAGTGCAGTATAAGTGGTTTGACATTCATAGCTTATTTCCTGTAGCCTTTGGCCTACCTTACTTTAGCTGCCTTCTAGAGAGGGGAAACAGGATTCTGGTTACATATGTGCGCTTTTCTGGCAAAACCTTTACTTTGTGCATGAATTGGAAAATAAATACTAAAAGGTTGAAGAGCCAGCCTTATTTAACTTGGTTTCTGGCAGATCTTTTCAAGTTTTTTGGGTGGTTTTTTTTTTTTTCCTTAACAGAACTCTGCAAATATTGTTACTGGGATTATAGATCAGCCAGTTTTGCACCTTCCAGTTACTATTCTTACTTAACTCTTTTTGAATGTTTAGTATACTCAGCCAAATGCTGTACGCTTCCTCTTAACACCTTCCCTCCTCAGTGGTACTAAGTAACCATTTGAGTATTATAACAAGTGGGAAGTGTCACAGGTTGAGAGGGAGAGAGATCAGAATCTGGGAAGGTTGAAGCTAGAAGGAAAATTCAGTGTAAAGTAGAGCAGGTCAGGGCTTTTTTCATTTCATCTGTTGATTAGTAATCTCTTATGGCTTGATTTAGCAGTCAGAATCGTTAGTGCAAAATTATATGAGAGCCTTGAATCAAACATCAAAGGTTACACAGAGTGAGTTTTGCAGTATAAAGTAACTATTATTATTTTCAGTTCATATAGGCAAACTTTTGAATCCTCATGGCAGTGAAGCTTGGAATTCATATTTCTGTAGATTCTTTGCGCTGTTTTAAAGCAAAGTGATGATGACATTTTAAAAAGGCTTTGGTTCAAGCCTTTCTTTTCTACTGAGGTTAGGACACCTGTAGTTTAGGCTTCAGCATTATGCAGCATAGTATCTTTCAAAAGTTCTCTGGATTAAGGACTTGTTTATTATCTTTACCTTTGAAATGTCTTTATGTAAATGTGGTGGTTTGACCTTGCCTGGAGGCCAGATGCCCACCAAAGCTGCTCTTATCACTCCCCTTTTCAGCTGGACAGGGGAGAAAATACATATTGGGAGGCTCAGGAGTCGAGATTAGGACAGGGAGAGATCATTCTGCAATCAGCGTCATGGGCAAAACAGACTCAACACAAAACTGTCTGATTTATGACACTGCACTGCACACACAGTGAAACCAGAGTTGGACAGTGAGAAACACGACCAGGTCTTAAAGCACCTTCCCCCCACCCCTCACTTCTTAGTAGACCACTTTAGTCGTGATTTCGCTCCATTCTCCTCCCTGAATTGCGGCATGGGGAGGGACTGGAGGAATGGGGGTTCTCAGCCAGTTCCTCACAAGTTAATTTCCTTTTTAGCTGGGGGGAACATTCCTCACACCCTTCCCCTCCTGCGCTGTGGGATCCCACCCATGGGAGACAGCCCTCCACAAACTTCTCCAACGTGAGTCCTTTCCCAGGGGGCTTCAGCTCTTCACCAGCTGTTCCAGTGTGGGTCTCCACTATATGATGCAGTCATAAATCATAGAATGTCTCTCAGACTGCTCCAGCCTGGTCCTCCATGGAGTCACAGGCTGTAAAGATTAAACTGCTGGGTTTTTACCTTTCTGTACATCAGGGTGTATCTATTGTTTGTAACTTGGTGACTTTTTTTATGTGCTGCGAAAGTATGTTTCTTGTCATGTGACAATAGTGATATTAGCTCTTGCAGTTAGAAAGACCAACCCTAAACTGACTGCATGGATAACTAAAGCAAGACTGCATAGCCAGTTCTTTGTAATGATAGGAGTTTCAGCAGTTACTTAAACAGCTCTTTGTTAGTTAATGAGGATCTGGAATCTCTTAATGCTTGTAAGTCAAAATAATCATATTTATACCGACTATCCTACTGCTTTTAAGCTGTACTGAGTCACTAAGAGGGAGTGCAAGCTATTTAGGGGACTTTTGTGTCCATCTATTCCTGCTCTTTGTTGCCTGCTGCTTGGTTGTGTGCAGATTTATCTACTATGCTTTTTTCCTCTTCTATCTCACTCTGAGTGGCTCTTGCTGTTATCTGACTTTCCCCTAATAGATCTGATTCATATTGCTCACGGTTGACAGGGCCTTCTGCTGGAGCCTTGCCTCCTTCCTGACTCCTGAAGCCAGATTCACTTGTTCTTATATTCTGTGGGCTGTCACTGCTTTTTCAGTAAATTTACCTCTATAAAGTGGTGGTCTTGCTTGCTTCTCAGATTTACTCTGTGCTTTCTGGACTAGTGTTGTGTTTGTTGGTTTTAAAGTTCTAAGAAAATGTAAATGATGCATTTAAAATTATTTATATCAGGCTCTACTTGAATTGAAACTGGAATGGAATAAAATGCACCAAACTAGCACTATTTTTGTAACAGCTACTTATTACAGAGTATTATTAAAATCAACCAGCTTATTATTAAAAAAATAATAACAGTGCATTGCACTGGGTTTTTTTTTTGGTCAATTGCCTTCACCAAGACTTCAGGGTTGGGAAATTCCTATGAGGAAAAAGAAGCAGCTTCACTGGAGTTTACCTTGGTTTTGCCTGAATTTGAAGCTACAAACTAGTTTGTTTGAAATAACGTAGCTGTGCTTTTGGATACTCATTCCACCCAGCAAGGTCACTGAAATTTATGAAGCCACTGAGCCAGCAAGCTCCCTGGAAGGAATGAAATCAAATGTGCCCCTGTTTGTGTGCCACAGGGAAGTGATACACACAGCAGCATTACCTATGACAGAAAAGGTTTGTTAAGCCACTTCTAAGTTCAAAGTTTAGTTGATAAATTGTCAGATAGGCAAGCCTTTCAGCAGATGTAAGGCTGGACAGCTTATTTAGCTTTGGATCAGCCTTTCACTTTCCAGCAGTTAACTTGAGGCCATTAGCATTTGTAACCACGTGGACAGCCCACACTGCATGTTTTAATTTGTGAAGAATGCAGTCTGTTTTAGGAGAATGCTTGGAACAGTGTCACCCTTACTACTGATGTCTTCATGACCTCTTGTGTTTCAGCTACTCCTTCCACTGGATGGAGGGGCACTGGAGGAGAAGGTGGGGATGGCAGTCCTGAAGCAGACATAGCATTAAAATCCATTGGAAGCTGAAGTTTTTGAAAGTTGCAAGTCCTATATAAATGCATTCTAAGTATAGATTACATTTTGAAAAATGTACTGAAATCGTTTATATTTAGACCGGTAAAGCAGTGACATGACATGTCCTGTATTTCAGAAAATATTCAACATATGTTCCACATTGAAGCTATATTGTAAATTAGAAGCAAGGGAGATAATATGGTTTAGTTACCAAAGAGTTGCAAAAGCTTTGGGAAATGCTAAGGGAGAGATTTATATAGGTAGACGATCTTGTGATCTTTGTTGTTTCTCCTAGTTTCCTGAGTCAAGCGACCGTTGTGTTTTGTGTAGTTTTGTTGCAGGTGAGGTTTGGTGTAGCTTTTGTAAATAACTCTGCATTGGGTTATTTTTAGTGTGGTAACTGGCTGAGTTTGCGAAGTAAGTTTCAGGAAATGCTTTAAAGAAAGAACTCCAAAGGCTAAAAAACGACTCTTGGCAGTCTTGGTCTACCAACAGCAGCTCAAAGGTTTCCTTTTCAATAACTGGAATTTGAAAATCTGTATTTCTCTCTCCAGTTATCTTCCTATAGTTTCCCCTCTGGGGTTCTTCACCTCTTCAGACTGAAACATTCTTCAGCCTGTTTTTTTAACTCTCTGGTTCTGGCTTGTGTGTGTGCATGTTTTAACTTCTTTTAGGATGGCAATTCAGATGTAAAATGGTTGCTGAGTATTAACTGGCTAGCTCTTAAACCAGTAAACCATGAGCATGGACATTTTTCTCATACTCTGACTGTACTTGGATGTTGGAGGTTTCTTAAAAATCAGCCAACAACCCCAAAACCATCTCTTCCCACCAATCTCCATAGCCTTACAATCTCCATTACAATCTGATAACCACATCACACCTCTGGTCCAAGCCGCTTCTGTAGATGCGGTCCTCAGATGACCCTAAGATTATAGACAATTTTTAATTGAGCTGTTATTTTTCTGGTTAAATAGCAGACAGTTATTTTATTTAATGAGGAAAAGTGTTCTTGCAATGTCAATATCTTCTGGCAGGAGTTAACGCTCATAGTTGGGGCACATCTTATGACTAGGAAGCTGTAAATGATGCCTGCCTTAGTATAGATGCTGTCCTCATAGAGAAGACAGCAAAGGCAAATCTTGAAACATCTGAGCAACCTCTCTCTGACTCTTGTTGGTAGCCATGAGAGTAGCATTCACTGTGCATATCAGCCTAGCTAGGGGTATGCCTAAGCTATATGATTTGCCTAAAACCTGAGCCTGAATGGAATGACATCTCTGAAACCTGCTACTTGCTGAACTTAATTGAAAGTACTCAAAAACTTTGTATGTTAATTATGAAAACAGTACTAACTCCTCTTATCTCTAATAAGCAGTGACCTCAAAAGACAGCTTTTTGTGTGTCTCTTTTTTTTTTTTTTTTTTTTTTTTTTTTAACACCAATGGCACACTGTGATCTCCACAACACGCTTGCAGGAGCTTCTCTTATACATCCATGTTAAAACAAGAATGTATTGCATTTCAACTTGAGCTCTGATTTTGAGTTAAAAGGTGGTCTAGATCTGCTGGAAGTAGCATAGGTTTGGCTGTTGATACACAAAAGAGTGAAAGCTCAACCAGAGATAAGAACTGATAGTTGTAAGACATTTAGTAGGTATCTTACTGTTGTTTTACACCTGAAGATGGTGAAAGTCCTGAAATTTTGTTCCTGGTGTCTGGATGCTAATCTGACTTTCTGTGTTAGTGCCACAACCAGTCACATATCAGAGTTCTTGTTAAAGGATGATTAATCTATGAATCAGTTCTGATGACTGTGATTAGTTGTATTGGAGAGTGATCTAGTGCTCTACCTACATGAAATGCTGGGTTTTGAGAACAATCTTCTCTTGTACTTCTAAAAGGACTGTTCCTGAAAAGGTTTGATTATAACCTACCCTGTTTTTCCTTATGTAATCAAACAGTAAATCAAATGTCTTTGAATTCTGGACTGGATCTTAAATAATTTGTGGATAACTTTTTAGTCATATCATCTGCTGTATTAATGTCTTGATATGTGGAGGGTATTTTTTAATAGCAACTGTGGTAGTTGGGGTTTTAAAAAAAAGCCACAAAAATAGCAATAACAGTGAAACAACAGCAAAACCCGAGGAAAACTGACAAGGTGAAGGATGGTCTGGTGATCACTTCTATAAACTGAAAACTATAAAATTGCTTAATTTTTATATTCATGTTCTCAAGGAATTTAGTGTGCAAAAGTGACTAATGTTACAGTGCTAACAGTCCTGTGGAGGTTTAATTATGTTGTTACAAAATTTAAAAACCAAGCTACTTAATCAGGGCTGTTTGTATTGCTGAATGCTCCCCTTTAAATGGGGAAGATGAAATTGGCTGTCTTTCTGTGTTTCTGTTGTAGGAAAGGTCCGGTGGCAAGACTTTGATCAAGACGCTTATGTCGGCGCTACCATGGTGCGGTCCGGCCAGGATCCCTATGCCCGCAATAAGTTCAATCAGGTAGAGAGTGACAAGCTGCGAATGGATCGAAGCATTCCCGACACTAGGCATGATCAGTAAGTGCCAAACAATCAGGAAGAGCCATGTTTGACTTGGTTTAACCTTTTTGTGTTTATGGCTTTTGAGCAGCAGGTGTTTTTTCTAAGCAGGAGCTCTCCAGCTTTTGAATGACAGGAACAGTAAACTGTGGTGTGATCCTTGAACAGTAGGTTAAAGAACAATGAACCTTACTCAAATTTTTCTGTTTCCATGACTTCCATCAGTGTGCATTCTATATCCAAACTAGTGCTGCATTTCAGTCTCTTTGTTCCTGTTTATCTGATGGCTTTTCTTGATTTCCACATTTTTAAGTCTCTCTCACCATGTGGATCATCAAACAGTGGAGCAGGTTGCCCAGAGAAGGTTTGAAGTCCCCAGACTTCGAGATATTCAAAACCCAGTGCACAGCCTGCTGTAGCTGGAGTTTGGACTGAGATTTCTAGGGGCCCCTTCTCATCTGAGCCACTCTGTGATTCTGTTCCTCTTAGGTCTGGAGTTGACTGGTTACGTACTTAAAGGAATCCATTTGTGCACATATGACAGGAGTACACTTCAGATGCTTAAAAACTTCTGTTATGTCAGGCTGCTTGTGTGGATTCGGGAAGTAGTACACTTCAGAGTAAGGAAAAGTATTATTTCTTGTGAGTAGGGAGGACTTTATTAAAGAAAGGGTTTGAGTGACTTGCACTAATGTTATTTACGCAGAATTGATTGATATTAAAACAACAGTTGCTCATTAGGACTTCCATAACTTAAAAATAACAAAAACATGTTGAACTTGGTTTTAAAAACTAGGCAAACATAGTCTCAAAGCATAAAATTAGCCAACTGATTATAGTTAATTCACATAACTAACTCTGCAGTTAGGATGATCATACATTCTTAGCTTTGTAGGTAGAAGCTGGAGGAGACTCCAGAGGGAAAGAGAAAAGAAAGGTACCTACTTCTTTTCCTCTATAAAGCTTTTTAATCATGAGCAGCATAACGAAGGAGAATAAAAAACTCAAACACTTACTGTGTCATTTTTAAATCCCTTGTATAATAGCATGGTTTTAGGTTCTTTTAAGCAGATGTAGATAGAGCAAAACAAGCCTTGTATAATATGCTATTAATTGAGCAGAAAAGTAGGAAGAATCTGGTGTTTTGCATGTTGCATGTGAAAGCGGTGGAAAGCACGATCCCCATGGTATGCTGAGAAGTTTTAAAATGACTTCTGGATTATCTTCATCATGCATATATCCTCCCCCAAGCAAGGCATTCAAACTCTTTAGACATATTTTCCTGCAAGAGAAAAGCTCAACCACCAACTTCTAGAAGGTTGTATGATTCAGATATGCTGAACTTGGAGTTTTTCTATATATATCATAACCTCTGGGGGGATTTTAACAGAGAAATGCTCTTTTTTTGAGAAGAACAAGAGAGATGACAGGAGACAAATCATGTGACAATGGTTATGTTTGTTTTAACTGTCAGCATTGTGATAATATGCTGACCTGCGTAGGTTTTTTCACTAAATGGAGCTGGCAAAAGAACCTTGCAATGGGAAGAGAGATTTCTGGAGGAAAGCTGAATCTGTGTGGTGATTATTACTTTGCTGTGGACTAGATTTAAGTGCCTGTTGGTTTGTAAGTGGTCATCTTGTTTGTCTGTTGTTGTTCTTTTCTTTAAAAAAACCCAAACACATAGCTCATCCCCCAAAAAACAACCACACGACAAAATTGAAGCAATCATTCCTACAAGTTGTCCATGATGCTTTCCCTGCCATGTTATAATGAATTTTCCTTCTATTTTGGCAAGAACATTCACTGCAGAAGCTGAAAAAGTCATACGAAATATTTGGGAATTGTCCAATGGAAAGAACAAGACCAATAGCCATAGGAAGAGCAATGTGTTACAGATCTGAGCACATGACACTTGGAAACATGATATTTTCAGTAAAATTGCAGGTAACTGGGTTAAGATCAAGATCCTTTCTGGAGCTGCTACAGTCTGTTTCTTTAAGAAAAGAAACCTGAATGAGGAAATACCTATTTCTGTTTAAGCACCTTTTTATTAATTGTATTGATGTGTCTAGCAGCTGTTTGACTTAATATTATTATCATGTAGCTATTGGAAATTGCTGAATTTGCCTAGCCTCTTTAGAAGCAGTTTGTGGAGGCTCTACATTAGAGATGTAAATACGAGTGTAATTGTTTATCTCTTACTACTACATTTATTCTTTTCTGCATCAGACATAATTTGGTCTAAAGGTTTCTACTAGCTCATTGTGAAAGCCTGCCAGCAGTACTAGAAAACTCCTTGTTTGCCTGTTTAAGCTGCTTGCCTTTATTTTATGGGAAAAGGAAGAGTGAGGAACAGGCAGCTACAGCGTACGAAAGGAAGCAGAGAGAGGAGGTCTGAGCAGAAACGCAGATTCTCGCTCCAGCTGATGCTCACAACTGCTGCTTCCAACAGCTTTGAGAAACCTCTGGGTTTCCTTCTGTTGCAGTCTGTTTATGTCATGTAACTGAGAGCTATCCTTGTCATGGTAGACTTTGGAAACCCCTAAAAAATGCGTGTCACAATCATAATAGGGAACTTCCAGAGCTGTCCTCTTGTCTGTATAAAATAGCTTCCCAGGTGGGATGAAGGATGAAATATTCCATGGTTTTTGTAGAACTATGTCCATCACACTTTGGACCAGTGGTTTCTGATTGTGTCTCTTGCCTGATGTGTTGGCATTATTCTTGAATTACTGTAACTACTTTAGCTGGACTAAATCATGTTTTCTTTCTTAGGTAACTGTTAGAAGCTTCTGGTCTCACATCCATGTTTTATTTTTAAGTAGAGAAGAAACAATTATCATAGAATCATAGAATGACATGGGTTAGAAGGGACCCCAAGGATCATAGAGCTCCAACCCCCCTGCCACAGGCAGGGCCACCAACCTCAGGCCTGGATCTACACAAGGTTACCCAGGGCCCCATCCAACCTGGCCTTGTACACCTCTAGGGACGGGGCATCCACTACTTCTCTGGGCACTTCCTGTCTCTTTAGTACCCAGATAATCTGTTGAGGTTAATGGTCTCCTTGCACTGGCTGGAGTGGATATATCTGTCAAAAAAGGTTTCAACAAACCACAGAGGTTTCAGAAAATTTGTTAATTATGTGAACCAGTCTAATGACACACATTTCCAGTGGAAAGAATGTGCTTTTCATTTTTTTTTAACCAATTTTAATGATCCTATGCTAAGTATCAAAGGTCTACATTTTTTTCAGTTCAAGTTCTATTTTATTCAAATGTATTTTCTCATTCTGTGTGTAAAATTAGGTGCTGTAACCTGAGGAAAGTCTAATCTCTGTGCCAGAAGTGATGGCGTTGTGGCACTATTGACACAGCAGAATAGAAGGACTGCTACTGAGTTAAAGCAGGATTTTTGAAGAGCTGAGGGCAGAAAGACTCAGTGAAACATTCCTCAAGTTTTATTTGCAAGTCTAAAAATCTTAATTTCTTCTACAGAAGTATGCAGTAGTGCTCTTCTCTCAAATTCAGGGGCTTTATTGCATTGAGTAATTCCACCCTAAGATGTGCTCTGGCTCAAGTGTTCTCATCTGCAAAGAGATCAGTATAAGTTTAATGTGACTTTAAAAATCATTCTAATGCAAGTGCTTCATGTGATAACTGCATCTGTGGTAGGCTTGTCCTCTGTGTGCAATTTGAATGTTAGTAGGAAAAAGAATCTCTCTTGGCATTGTGGGCTTTGGTGTGTAATAGCTGGATGTCTCATAGCTGTCTAGATGAATTGCCAGAAGCTCACAAGAGAGGCAGCCTTAATTCTTTACTTTCCAGGAATGCATATGTGTTTTATGTTTCACTGGTTCAGTGCTGGGCACTAGTGATATGCAGCCTCTCTGTGTGCCCACCATTGGAGAAACGAAGCTAGATCAGGCTTTCCTAATGAAACAGCAGTTTTAGGCTTGGCATGTGCTTTGTTTTGCTTCAGAGTGAGTGAGGTCACTGTAGCACAATGATGTTTTGTTTTGTGGCAAGGACCAACATGTGTGATATTGTGGGTGTGTGGTTATCAAAAACACTGCAGGCCCTTGGGATTTTGTAGGGTGGACAAGAGCAAGAAAGTACACTGTGGTTTCTTCTTGGGTTCCAAGAAGTTGAAGGTTGTGTGGTTTCTGATGAGTGTCACTGATGTTTGATCAGGTATGGAAAGGTCTTTTATACGGTTTTAGAAGTTTAGGTAGCAATGTAACTTACCTCTCTTCCTGAAAACCAGAGTGTGTGGAATTACTTGCTGAATTTGCTACGGCTGTATGCTAGCTGAGTTTATCTCTTCTGAAGACAACTTGGCCTGTTAAAACTCTACCCCTAATATTAAATCAAAGTTATGTGAAGAAATGCATCACTTGAGTATGCTATGCATGAATGGCAGTCAGTATGGCGATCTGTCAAACAGTAATGCTTTCAGCATAAATGTGATATACCGTGTTTACTGGCACTATTAGTTTCTAATACAATGAGAACAGTCTATATTTTAGGTTTATTATCAGTGGACATAAACAGCTTAACTTTGTGTCGTCCTGCGGGAAGCATTTGGGACTTGCTTCTTTTTGCTTACTATTAATTTCAGGCTACTAGAGGTGATGAAAAATGAATTGACAGAGATGGAGTATTTCATATTGGTTTGGATGTAGTTCTGTGTTGGCTCAACGTTGTCACAGGTAGCTTTGTTTTTCAAATTTGGGATGTTACAATCCTTACAGCTTCTCATGAGAATAGAAAACTGCTTTTATCTATAAACAAGGACAGGTTGCCAACAAGTGAGAAGTGGACACATGCCATTCTAAAGAGGAAACACATGGTAGCCTGTGAACATGGCACTTTCATTGAAAAAGTGCTCATTTACTTAGATTTATTCAATGCTTTTGGTGTAAAATAATGGCTCTGGTTTCATACTTAGTTGCATGGAAGATATTTACAACATGCTGCAGTGATGGTAGTCTGACTTTCCTGAACCCGTGTATTTCTGACGCTGATTTGTTAGTCTGTTGTGTACTGAGACAGCTGCCAGAAGTGGCAGGAGTGGATTATAATCCCACCTGCAGGCTAGATATTTCATTCTTCCTGGGTAGATGCAGTGTGTGCGTGATTTTAATAGGTAACAACATTTTCTGTGTAAATACAGTTGCTAATTTATATTGCTAAATGTAAATATTGTGTTTAAATGACAGGCTGTTATGTCTTTCAGGTGTCAACGGAAACAATGGCGGATAGATTTGCCAGCCACTAGTGTGGTGATCACCTTTCATAATGAGGCAAGATCTGCTCTGCTTCGAACTGTTGTCAGGTATATCTAACAGAGACCTTGATTTTTGATTTTTTTTTTTTTTTTTTTTAATTCTCCCCCTCCAAAGCTATCTCCACCTTTATGATAAGGAAGGGAAGTACCAATCCATTATGCCTTTCTGAACTGTTTGCAGAGGGAAAGCTGAGCCTTAATTTCATTGATGCCTCCAGTTCTGAAGTTCTGAAATAACAGCATTAAACAAGCATTATCACTCTTTACTATAAATGCATTTAAGTGTAGAACCAGTTACTAGAAGACGTTTGGAGATTGGCTGTATAACTAATTACAAGAAAAACTCAGGGAAGAAGGATTCTATGGGGATATTTGGCCTAATGCTTGAGAATTTCATGTTACAAATTGTCTAATCCATCCATTTCTGGAGGCTGGAATTTTTGGGGGGAGGTATACATCATAAGCCTCTCTTCAAAAATGCTTTCTCTAAGAATAAGCCAATAGCTGTTGTTGAAGGTAGGATCCTTGGCTCAGTGCTATTGTGGCTTAACAAAGTAACTGCTTTTATGACATTGTTATGGAAAATTAAGACTGCTTAGGATTGAATACTCTACTCTCTTTTTTGTTTATTTCAGTGTGCTTAAAAAAAGCCCACCACATCTTATTAAGGAAATCATACTGGTGGATGACTACAGTAACGATTGTAAGTACTGTTACAGGGTTACTCTTACTTTATCTTGTTTATTCTGGTAAGACTTTCTGTAGATGCTAGTAGGTGACTTAGTTAAGAATAGGTCACATCAATAGGAGTTTGCAGAGACCGATCCAAACCCAGTTCTTAATTCTTTTGTTTCTGTCATTGTGGAAATGCGAAGAGTTCTCATAAATACTTCAGGTATGTTTTATTACTTCCTGCTAGCTGTAGAAGCTGAGTGTGTAATTACAAACAGCCTTTACATAGTAGGTTATCTGACAGCAATTGTTTTATTTTTTAAAGCTGAGGATGGTGCTCTCTTGGGAAAAATTGAGAAAGTGCGGGTGCTTCGAAACGATCGCCGAGAAGGTAGGCTTAATCTGGGGCAAGGAAGACAGAAAATCCACTATGCTGCTTTATCTGCTGATTTTCATCCAATCTTTTAAAGGAGCGTTCTGCTATATATTCCGTGTTGTAGGGGGGATTTTCACCTGGTAAGTCAACTTGCTGACAGGAGGAATAAAACCAAATGCATTTCTGCAAGTAAAAAGAGTAATTCTGATTCATTCCATATTGTTGTGTGTGTGCAGTTGCCTATTGTTAGCTTTCACATACTTGAGAAACTGCCTTTCACCCTCAGCCTCTTCTTTTTCTTATTGTACTGAATCCTCAGTTAAGCTGCTCCCATTGTACATAAGGTCTAACTGTAAACTCTGTGAAAGTACTAAACAATCCAGCTTAAAAATAACCCCCTTTTTTTGGCCATTTTCCTTAACTAGAGATCATTTTAAGGACCCAGTTGATGGACAGCCTGGCAAACAATGTGTTTGGCAAGCTTGAGAGGGTTTGAACAGCCAGGAGGACTAGGAACCATATTTGCCAGTTTTGCTGGGGCTAGTGTGCCATATAACAAACTTGTCTTAGGTTTTCGTTTTCCTCTGCGTTGCTTTGTAAATTATGATCTCCTATCACTGAGCCCTTCAGTCAGCAGCTTCCTGGCTGTGGAGCTTAAACTATTAGGTGCAGGCAACTGTTATTCTACAGCTGTTTGAAATAATAACTGAGACTTGACAGTTGAAATAGCTGGTTGAGTTAGCAGATATGTGCTTATTTATTTTCATATGTGCTGTATCTTCTATGCTGCCAGCCCAGCCTGGGGAGCAGCTAGAATCATTAGATGGTCAGAAACTGCAAATGACACGCACAAAGCACTTCTTGTCCTGTAATTAGCTATTGCAAACTGATGGGCTTTTAATGTTTAAGTATTTTGTTTGGGGTACACTTGTGAACATAGACTTGTTAGGAAAGCAGGCCTCATCATTTGCCATGGTTGCAGGGTTCAGAGTAAGTTGACATCATTCCTCTGATCAGTACAACACTTAAAGATTGAGATAATAGTAATGGAAAAATGGAACATAGTGGTGCTTTTTTATTATTTAAGTAATTACAAGTATTAACTTTGTACTATATATGCAGAAGAACTGAATTGCCATTCATACTTAAAATATGCATCACTATACTAAAAATGTAATATGATTTGACAAATCATGTCTGTTAGCAAATTGAAAACAAAGTGCTCCCTTACTTGACATTTTTGTGAGGTTAGGATTAAATTATTACCTGTGGGATCTACTGTGTTCTTTATAAAATTTTACCTGGACATCTGTATGTACAGCCAGGTGAATTATAAGATTCTGTTTGATTGTTGGCTTGTTATGCCTGGTAATGATACTGAATTTGATTTTCATTGTCAGATGTAGGCTGATACTGATATGTCTGAAATTAAAATTTAAGAGAATCAGTAAAATCAACCAGTGTGGAAGACACTAAGAGTAACAGATTAGTATGAATATCAGAGGAAAGCAGTGTGGTTTAAAAGGAAAAATAAAATAAAGGTTTGTGTCTGTGGAGGAATGACACTGGCTCTCTCACTTTCAGAAATATGTGATAGTAGCTTTTGGTGTCATCTGTCAGACTATGATTTGTTTTGGGAACAGATGGATTTTGAAGGGCATGGTAGTCTGTCAATAAATAAATGTGCAGGGGGCGCCCTCTCAACTCTGTTGTAAGGCTGAATGTGATCATAGTCGACTTGACCCAAACAGTCACCTCAGAGTTAAGGGGGGGGGGGGGAAAGGAAATTAGAAACACTGTTGTGTGTTTTATATTGAAGGAGAACAAGACAGTAGCTTCAAGAAGAATGTAAGCTAGAAATATTATGCTCTGAAAGGGAGGAGCGGCATAGGTAAAGCAAATGTGGTGAGAGTGTTTGAGGAATGGTTTGATGAGGAGAAAACTGGAACAGAATAGTTTCCAAGGTTGGAATTATGGAGGCAACATAAAAACAGTGGGGTATAGTTAGCTGCCGGTGTGTGACAGATGAGGTGTAGAAAGTACCGTCTGCGAGATCCGCACAGTGCATATCTACAACAGGGAAGTGCTGACACTTGTGCTAAGAGATGGTACAAGGATTTTGATGAGTGTTAGACAGATCAAACAAGCTTTTTCCTCTTAAGAACTTTGTATACTGTTTGGCAGAGTCGTGTTTTGCAGGTTTATTTGATGAAGGGAATGGAAAGAACTGGGGTTGACTCTCTTGCGCTATTTCAGTTACAGGGAGAAAACCAACCAAAACCAGAAGAAGCTAGAGAAAGAGAAAGGGGGAAAAACAAAAGGCAGCAATTACTTGGCTTTGGTCTTTAGTTCTTGAGTGACAATAAAATCAATGGATTTTGAATAGTAATAGAGAAGTAGGGAGGAAACTCACAAAGGAAGAACTACAAGAGGAAGCTTGCTATTTTCTGTATTGGAATAAATGGTGGCATGTTCTGGGGTACATGTGTAAGTACAGCAAAGGACTTCAAGGAATGGTGAGGTCATCCAATGAACAAACACTAAAAAGGGGAGGAAGGAAAGAAAGGCACGTGGCAAACCAGTGGTGTAATCTGTGTGATTGAGGTGTAGGGAAAAGAACCTTTTAACTTTACTGGGAATTTGTTCCTAGAGAAATCTTTTCAAGTTAAGATTCAAGAAACATAAAACCACCCCCCGCACACACACCCTTCTCCCCCCCCCACCACAACCAAAACAACCTCCCCACCAAACTAAACAAGAGAGTTGCAAGAAACCCTGGGGAAAGACAGTTGCAAGGTATGGGAGGAAGGGTCTCATACAGGAATTAATGAAGTATGGTTATTTCTTCAAAAAGTTGATAGAAAAATGGACAGACTGTGGTGACATCTAGGATGGTGGGGTAGCAGGGCAGCAAAAGAATGGGGAAGATAAGTTAATGATAATGCTTTCCTCAGTCTGTCATAGAGCTATAAGAAAGGCATTTGTTTTCAGGTCTGATCTTGACTAATACTTAACAGTATAAATACTACTTATTGGGATGCAGATAATGCAGACCCATCTGTACTTTTGTATCTTTTTTTTTTTAAAGGTATTTTAATTCTTCAGTTTAAATCAGGTTGAATCCTGCAGACTAGAGTGCAGTAGATTGGAAGCCCGCAGACTGTGTGATGTGAAGTCATTTCACTGAATTGTTAACTAGATTCTCATTTTGATAATGGAACTTTTGTGTTTGTCCTGTCTGAGAGTAATTTAATTCGTGACCAACTCAGAATGCAATAGTTTCTCACTACTGTTGATTGTTTTCCTCAATAAGTACTTTAAATGTTTTATCTTTACTTCTCAGGCTTGATGCGCTCCCGGGTCAGAGGGGCAGATGCAGCACAAGCAAAAGTGCTGACCTTCCTGGATAGTCACTGTGAATGCAATGAACACTGGCTGGAACCACTTTTGGAAAGAGTAGCTGAGGTTAGTAAAGAGTTCTTCTAAAGTAATTTCCTGAAGGAGTAGCTTTTAAATTTTAAAGCCATCTGGTTTATACTACATTAATTTAATGCATTTTTCTAAGGAAGCTTTTTCTCTGAAGTGAGATGATGGAGGTGATCAGAGTGTTCCATGATTAAAACCCACTTTTTGTTCATTTAATCTGCGAGCGCAGGAACATAAAATGTGAATATTTATTATTGCCTTTACAAGTAATTCAAATATATGCTTCTTTGGTTCTTCAGGGACCTCCTCAGTAAGTGTTGAAAATCTTTAGAGCAAAGTATAGTTCTCCTCAATCAATATCATCTCAATGTAATTCAGTTTACCTGAGTATTTATGCCTCATTAAGATTCAGTGTGATAATAGGAGAGAGGTTGAGCTATGAAACCAAAATTCTCATGGAAATTAGCAAGGACTGTGGGCTCTCAGCTTCTATGAAAATGATGCTTGGTCTGTGTCCCAGAAAAGCAATTGAGAGGATTGAGAGTGAAAATACACTATTTTCTCCAGGGGTTGGCTATACTTGTTAACTTGCTCTGGAGGAACTCAGTTGAAGTGGAAAGTGAATCAAGTGTGATTCCCAAAAAGCTCTGGGGAACACTCAAGACCACAGGGCTCTTTTTTCTTCATTCTTAATTGCATTCCCTTTCTGGTGAACTTCCCTTCCTGGAAAGACTTACTTCCAAAATGCTGGTGGTCAAAATGGTTTTGCTGAGCTACTCTGTTTTGTTAATGCCCAGTGCTTCCTTTATCCTCACTATGCTTCCCTTTGTATTTCCTTACAAAAAGGAGAAGTGTGTGTGTGTGAAACCCATGTAGTCCATATGCCAATGGAGAAGCTACCAATTAATGACTGATTTTCCTTATTATGTTTCGTTCTATGATGCCTTACTGTGTATTCCAGAAATACTCTAAGTTACCTAAGACATGTCAGGAGTTAAAATCTGGTTTTGGAGTAGAACTAAATCTAATCAGCTCAAACATGGACACTATTAAAGTACCTAGAGCCTATGAAGCCCTTAAGCGTGAGGAGCATAGCATTTCTATTATTTTTGTGCCTGTGTAAAGTGGTGCAGCCTCAAAAGGCTTGGGGGAATTTATCTATTAACTAGGAAAATAAACTTGAAGGCATTAAATATCTCTCAGAAGGAAGTGAAGAATGCTTGCATGTAGAGCACTGAAGGGTTCTAGGATGTGGGAATTGTTTTCAAGCCTTTTTCTGTAAATGGTTTGAAGCATCTATCTGTATGAGAAATTGGAAGAGAAATGGTAGTTTTGGTCAACAAACCCCTGCTTTTAGTAAGACAGCTATTTTGCCCATTTGTCCTCTTCTTGTCTGTGACTTTTCAAGGCATATTCATTTAGCTTTCTGAAACTGATAGGAGAGATGGAAGTGTGTTACCTTTCCGTCATAACAGAATGTAAAACCTCTTGTTAAGCAGCTGACAGTTTTGTGAAGATCCAGCATTACATGTGGTATACTTGGTGGGAGAAAGCATGGCACGTTTCGTGTTGTGCAGCAGCTACTTTTTAGCAGCACGTGAATTATTAGATCCTTCAGAACGTGCTCCTCACGATTGTCATTAGTGATGCACACTAATTGTGTGCCATTGAATAGCTCTCAGCTGTGTGAATACAGTTTTCTGTTCTTATAAGCTTGATGTACTGCTAAATAAATAATTGATGTGGGATTCCAGTTTACTTCTGTGTACAAAGGTTCCCAGCCAGCAGGGATTTAATGAAGTAGCTTCCAAGCTTTCTGCTTGTTTACAGTTAGGGCATGGGTGGTGTTTATGTATAGTGTGTGACAGTTCTTTGTCATTTTCAATGGATTGATTTTGCTCACAGTGCAGACAGTATGTTCCTTGGTGCTAACTGGCAGCGTTTTCTTGATAATGTTGGTGACAAGGAACTGTATAGACATGAACTCCATTCTGCTCTGGCCTTAAAGGTAGCCTTTTCAGGTTAGGGCTACTATGCTGGAACAGTATTTTAATACAGCTTTTTAATACAGTAGAAAAAACAGTAATGGAAAGATACCATTAATAGAGTATTTTCTGATGCTGTGTTGCATCACTTCTATATGTGGTAGAAAAGTGTGGGGTTTTTTCTTTCCTCCTTTTTGTCCCAGAATTGCCCACTTGGCATTTAATACTGAGTTTGGGGCTTTATTTGTGTGTGTGTGTGTGTGTTACAACATAAAAATTTATATAGCTTCCAAGAACAAGAAACAGTCTGAATTGAATCAGTTCTACAATACTCTGTCTGATGTGCTGACCACTTTAGAAAGCTGTGTCTTTGACCTCTTGCTTGTGTTAGGAACACCTGAGGCATCAACTTCTTTTTCAGTCAAAAGATGATCCATCCCACAGTTGTCTTCTTCAAGGTGGTTTCCTGGTTAGAGTGTCTTTTGTCTATTGATCCCGCTTGATTAGTGTTCCTAGAGGGGGCTGACGCTGCTAGGGATTTTTCTTCAGCCATTTGAGCAAAGGCTTAAAGCAGAAGCAACATACACGTGAGTATTTTAGAGTTCAGAACGTACAGATATCTCTGTAACCTGGAGCTGGTAGATCTTCTCCCTCTTTGCTCCATCCATGGTTTTCTGCATGAATTCTCTAAGGCTACCTTTTATGCCTTCTAGGTTTGTGACTGTGTTGGTTATGGGAAATTAGATGAGGAACTGGTGGAGTTAACCCTTTGATTCTCCCAAAATGTCAACACAGTAATAAATATACACAGTCCTGAAAGCATAGGTAACTACAAGTTAGCAATTTCGTGAACATTTGTCTACTTGGCTTTTTCCATTGCCAGTTTCTAATTGCTTTGATGTTCTATTCTTACAATACATCAGTTACACAGGGGAAAAAAAAAATTGTAAGATTCTGGCGCAGAACTGTACTAATCTGTTTTCATGGCACAGCTGTAATTCTTCTGTTGCTTTTAGGAAGGTATTTTTAAACAAAGATGATCTTAAAAGGAAGAAAGAACTAAGATTAAGAAATGTGATGCGGATTGCTTTTTCATATCCATCTCAGATTTTGTGACCTTGAATGAGTCAGCTTTTAACTGGTACAATGCTGAAAGGAAAATATTTAGTTTTTTCCCTTAACAGTGTAGTGAAGCTTAATCTTTGAAGTGTCTTGATTTTGAGGGGTTTTTTTGGGAGGTGGGGTGGGGTGAGAGGGATGGGGAAAACAATGTATGCAGAATCTGGAGGATAATTTGTGATGGTTTATGAGAATAATATATAATCTAACTCTCTAGAGCATACATAGCCTCCTTTATGAAATATTAAAATGAAATAGTCTGCTACAAATTTCCAGGCACTAGACACTTGCAGTATTCACGTGCTGTTTCTTTCCATTATCCTCACCAAGAAGCACATGGTTTTCCAATTGTGTGTTCCATTATAAGCCATGGCATCAACCCCTCAGAATGAAACAGGAGATTACAAAGCGAAGAGTTGCTGTTTGCCTGTGCTTTTGTTCCTAAAATGCATATCAGAATTCCCCTTTAATCACACCATGGATAAATAAGTATCTCGCTTTAGGATAAGTTGAAGGGAGCAGCTGCTTTTTAGTAGTTTGAGTGAATGAGCTCCCTGTACTTTGGAGACCTGCAAGCTCCTTTTAGCAGTCTCTGCATTAACAGCTTTGTAGCGCCCTGCAAAGCATCTCCTTACAAATGTGCAAGGCTTTTGTCTGCTTTGCTGCTGAGCAAATCTATAATTTGAAATCACGGCAGGAGCAGCGTGTTTCCAAGCCAGCAAAGCAGCCCTCGTGCATCGAACAGAATGCTGGCAACCTGGGGTTTTGTCTGTTGGAGAAACAACTCCAAGTTGTTTAAATAATACGTTAGGTGTAACGAGTGGTGGCAGTGTAGTGTTGCACCGATATTTATAGACCTAATCAGACCAGCAGTAACAGCCTGAGGAAATCCCAAATGCCTAGAGACAGCATCCTACCTGCTTATTCAGCACGGTGGAGGTAAATTGAAGCCTAACTGAAGCTCGACATAATGTGAAACCTTGGGCAACTTTTACCACCAGCTTCAACTGTGCCAACTAGAACCATTTGACAAAATACAAGTTTTTATCAGAAAAGGTTTTTAGAGATGGGTGTAGATGTATAAGCTGCCTCAGTTTCAGCTAAGGAAAAAAAGTAAGGGTGGTTTCACTTTTGTATTTCGTGCTGATGGATGTATTGTGAGTAACTGGATAGGCTGAGTATCTTCAGTCTCAGCAGCCTTTAAAAGAGGAATTTTATAATACTGTCACTGTATATAGAGAGTCTAAAATAAAGGTCATGGGCACACCTGAAGTGCTTTAGTGGTGTAGGAGGTTGCACACAGTTAGTGCTTTGCAGTTAAAGTTCAGTAAATTATCATTGCCTCCTAAGTACAACACAGTTAGCAAAACTGTATGTGTATCATTATGAGCATGCACTTGGGGCTACAGCTAACAGGAGCTAAAGATGTGAGCAACAGGGGAACAGGACAGGTTGGTCTCTTTTGTCTGGGTTTCTAGTTTGCTTTAGATCAAGCTAATTAATGCTTAGTAGCAGACGTGATGAGATGTTTTATTACATCCCTCTTAAAAGCACGTATTTGGCCCAGGTGGTATAGCTGCAGTGATACTTAAATGTGGAAATCAGTAATGAGTCTTCATCTTGGGTTCTCTTGGATTCTCTTTTTGGCTGATAGGAAAGCGAGTGACCTTTTGTTCCTTCAGGCAGAATGACCTAGTAAATGCCAACTACGTAATTAAGGCTTATTAAAATCAGCACAGATATGGATTAGATTCAGTAAGTGAAAATAGGTGTTGAATATCCTTATTGGACCAAGCAAGGGGTTTAACTGCAAGAGTTGCTTATAGGTATCTTGCTGTGAGCTCAAGCTATTCTTGTACTAGTTTGGTTCCAATCTGTTTTGTATAGTACTGATTAGCAAGGGTGTGTGTGTCACTGAACCACTGTTTAGATTATATGTGGTGGTGTTTGAAGACATGAATCAATTCTTAACACGGAGATGGTTAAGTTGGCATGTTTTTTCTTAACCAGGAGAACCATTTCTCTGTAAATGGTTACTAAAATATCTCCTGGTTGTTCAAAACACTTCTAAAAACTATCTATATTCACACATACGGTGATAGACTGTTGTGATGTTACCTGTGCTCTCAGTGTTCTATTGTGGAGTGAGGGCTTCTCTTTAGAACTCGAGGGAAATGTTCCATCAAACTCCTGTAGTAGTTATGCTTCAGTGTGCAAATGTAACTTTTTTTCCCCATTAACCATGATACTGCATTTCTAATATTAGATGAGTCTTTTTTTAGAATACTGATGTCTTGTGATCCTATTGGATGATGCGTGTGCAGTTGTTGGAAACGTGGGGTTCTTTTCTTAAATTATTTGGACAAAAACATCCATTAAGGTAATTATACTCCAGGGGTTATTCCAGACCGTGGTTGGACAGAGGACTATGGCGTCTGTGCCACTGGAATCTTGGCTGCTGGAGATTAATATCATTCGTTAGATGGAGGTGGTTTTAGGTTCTCTTTCCTGTCTAAGGATCTGACTGTGAAGTGTGATTCTTCTAGTGTGAAATGAGATGGCATTAACCCAGGACTCTTCTGATGACAGAAAGGCCGAAGTGTTCCTTAAGCGTTGAAATAATAAGGCCGTCGGACGCTGCCTTGCTAGAGACTTAATGTGGAAAACATGAATTGCCTGGGTGCTTCTTTTCTTTGAGCTGGTTTTGAAAGTAAGAATGGAAGTGCTGTTTGCTCAACTGCCCTTGGAACTGCAAGTTTGCTGCCTTCTTCAAGAGCAAGTCAGAAGCAGGGGGATTACTTGAATTTAAGGGGCCTAGAATAGAAAGAGGATTCCCAGCCGTATCGTGTGGTTTCTGCTTTCTGAAGCTGTGCTGAGGAATGCTATTCACAGCACCGGCTATTCAGGGCCCTAAGTTGAAGCAGGGGGGAGAGCTGGGGGAGATGTGCTAATGAAGTCCTGCAGAACTGTTAGACATCTCGTCCTGCCTGAAGCTTTATATATTGATTTCATTATTTCAATATTACTTTCTAATATTTATTTTAGGACAAGACCAGAGTTGTGTCTCCTATTATTGATGTAATTAATATGGACAACTTCCAGTACGTGGGGGCGTCAGCTGATTTAAAAGGCGGTATGTACCTGTACTGGAATACAGATTTACAAGAAAAGGCATCAAGAATCAAAGCTCATAATCACTGCAGTTGTGGAATGGGCAGTTAATGTGCTGTTTTTCCTTTTCATAGATCTAGGTTAAGTTGTATAGGTCAGTTGTTTCTAGGCCTGGATTTTAATTGGCCGTATTGTCATGTGCTTTAAACAAGTTCATCTTCAGTATACTAATTCTTAAAAGTTTACGCTGCCTTTTACCAATGCGCAGTGCTCACTCCAATGTCTGATCGTGTGAAAGTCTCAGAAGCAGCTTGTGGCCAGAGCTCATGAATCTCTTTTCAGATAAGACAGGCTTTAATTGCTCTCTAGCTTAGAAGCCCATCAGCAATGCAGTGCCTATGAGGTTTTTTTTGAGATGCTGGTTTGCTTAAAAATTTAAACTCTTCTGAATAAGCAGAAAGCTTTGGAATGTGTTTTAAAAAAAATACATGTCTTTGTTAGCCATGATTTGTAATTGTGAAGAGAGTAGCATGTGGCCTTAAAAATTTGTAGTGTTTATACCTATTACAGTTACAGATTTTCCTGTTACATTGAACTTAGAAGAACTAATTACTACAGTTTCACTCTATCTTGCTAGTGTAAACTGTTGACAGCTAAGCGAATTTGTCAACCCCTCAAAAAACCCCAATTCCTTCCCTTGCTTTCTTCACTTTCAGCAAGAATCTAGCATTTGAAGTTGTGTTCTGTGTTGTGTCTGTGTTCTTTCCCCCCCACCCTTAACGATTGTTTCCACTGATACAAGATGAACCACGATAGAGAAATTACACAGGGCTGTTCCCACAGTATTTCAGAATTTTCTGAATGGACTTTTGTGCATGGGGAAGGAAAAATGGATTTCAAGCCTGTTCTGTCAGTTACCAATCTTTTAACTGGCCACCAAGTGTTGTTCCAGTAAACTCAAAAGCAATTATTTGCATAATGTTACATATGCTTCAATTTCCAGTCAGTGATCTGGAGGTGAGAGGGTCTATATCTATTTAATGAACACTGTACAACACCTACAGTGCATATATTCACAGTATGCTAATGTATAGTTCTATGCTATTATCTGTGTGTCAGCTTTATTAAAACCTTAAGGCTTTTTACCCAGTCTATTCATTATGCCTTGAGTATGGAAATCTCTATACCATTATGTGGCTTTTATTGTTGTCTGCAGGAGGAGGAGGAATTCTTTCATTGAAACCTTTGATTGGTTCCTGCAGGGTTCATGCTCTTTTATTCTTCCCAAGTGAAGTGGGAGAAGATTGAGAGATCACTTCACTTGTTAACTGCCTTTCATACTTCATCTTTGGAACTGCGTTGCTCAATTTAATTTTTTCTTTTTTTAATTCTTAGTGCTGATTTTCCCTCCTTATCCACAATAGAAATACATTTTCTTTTTTTTTTTTTAATATTCAGGGAGCCTCCATACTTCTGGACTGAGGAGTGAGAAGCTGTCCTTTTGTTGTTGTTGTTTTTAATGTTAACAATAGAAATTTTGCCCATGCAAGTATTTAAGGCTATATTAATCATATCTCAACTTAGGTCCAAATATTTATTTTTGGTTCCCAGAGGACAGATACCATGTTAGAGGCACTAGAGCATTTGGCATCACAGGACACTTCACTGAGGCCAAGTCTAAAGGTGGAAACAAAACTATGCTTTCAACCTTAGATACAGTATCTGTGTGGCCCAAGCATGGAGAGCTGAGACAGCTGGGGCAGCATTTGTGTGGTGTCTCCTTTGAAAGGACTTAATCACCCAAGACAACAAACTAGCAAATGCTACAAACTTTTTAAAGCACACAGGGCTAAAATAACTCCCCAGTCTGGCCAATACTAAATCCATGCACTTCATGTTACAAATACATTTTGAGGGGGGATTTGCAAAAGTGTTTATGCCGTCCTGAGAAACATTTCAATTACTCAAATAAACTGTGGTTAACTGAGATCTAATAATTTAGAGTATGCCTATGATGCAGTTTACACTGGATAGAGTTTCATATTGGATATGCCCTTGTGTTTAAAAATACTCCTTTTACAGAGTTACTGATATTATCTCATTGAGTGCAGATTTTTCCCAGAGTCAGTGAAAATGGAGACAGAAACCCAGTTTTTATGGGCAGATAATTTGTACACTTGTTCAGCGTTTGTAAGTGCTGTGTTCCAAAAGAGACCCCTTGTGTTCACTTGAGTATATGTAACTATCTCTGCTGCTTCTGCTGGAGAGCTGTAGGTTTGTTTGGCTTCGTTTTGTTTTGAGGTTGGTTGGTGTTGCTTTGTTGGTTTTTGCATTGTTTTGGGTTTTTTTTTTCCCTCCAAGTTCTCTCAGATGCAAGTAATTTTGCTGGGTATGCATGACAAAATGCGACTTTTTAACTGCATGGAAATAGTTGAGCTAATTTTACTTTTCATGCTGGAGGCTTTGCAGTACTATCAATTGTAGCAATTTTGCTGTTTTGCTACTTGGAGTTTTGGAGTAGTTAGGTGGTCTTTTGTTTTTACAGTGCAAGACTTCATAAAATACTTGAACATGGAGAGAAAATGTTGGCATGCAGTTCAGGATAACTTTGCAGTGTGTGTATGTGACAAATATCTTGAGTTAAAATGGAAACTCTTCAGCTTTCAGCTTTCCACATCAACTGTTACTATGCATACTTACAGGTGCAGACAGACAGTTTGTAGGGCTGTAATTGTTGTCTGTTTCCCTTAGCTTTTTTCCCCACTTCCCCACAAAGCAATTGCTTTATCTTTATGCTGAAGAAAGAAAACTATTGACATCTGTGCACCAGAAACCTGTAAATCATTCATTATGTGACTTCACAGGTTCTCAGTGCCACTGGCAAGAGGCTGTGTAAGGCTGATTTGTTAGGTGTACTGGGAGAGGGAAATGGACCTTGTGTAGCTTTTTAAAAGATGTTTGTGCCTGTGGGCATAACCCAGCTCAAAAACTGTTATGCAAGTGTTTCCTGTAGGAAGTTTATCTTAGGCCAGCTGTGTATCACTGCCCAAAGGAGGTAACTCAAGTGGTGGTCAGGTAGGAGGCTGCTGTAGGTGACCTGTTGGTCTTGTCTGTGATCTGATCTTTGTGTCCCTCTGTGCTTAACTCACAAGAGGACCAGACCAGCTGTTACTGTGTGTACACACAGGTATGTACATACGTAAGGGAAGGAAGATTTTGAGGCTCTAGTGCTTGCCCTGGGTTTAAAAAATGATGCACTTAGCGTGCAGTGGGAAAGCAGGAAGGTAAATGAATGTTATTAAGATAAGTGGGAGCTACATAACCAGGTGTGACCTTAATGATGGAGAGATCTTGCTGTTAGAAGAGTACCAAGACTACTGCATAAAGCCTGTGTAAACATAAATATGTGATCATTTGATAAGAGTTCAAGTGCAATAGTGTAGTAATGGCTGTTAGGAGCACTTGTAGTGGCTGGAAGATCTTGTTCTATTTGATCTAAGGATATGAGATTCATATATGAGGCTTTTTCTTTGCCACTTGTTGACTGAGTTTTGTACTTGGTGTAATAGATGGCAGCAGAAGAAATCAAAGTTATTTTGTATTTGAAATTATTTTTTTTAAATGGACCTGTCAATTTCTTTAACTTTCATCTGGATGTTTACTTTTCTACCCAGAATTTTGTAGAAGTTTAATTTCTTTAAATTACAGTTCCCAGTGTTTCAGTCAACATTTTGTTACTAGAAGTTGAATGACAACCACAGTCTTGCTAACATCCAACTCTGATGTTTTCTTCTTAAAGGCTTCGATTGGAACCTGGTGTTCAAGTGGGATTACATGACACCAGAGCAAAGAAGAGCACGGCAAGGAAATCCAGTTGCTCCTATAAAGTATGTTTGTGCCTCCACTTTTCCCTCTTATAGATTGTAGCTTGTAACTAAACTGAGTTAGGAATCTTTTGAGTCTGAATCCTAAAAGAGTTAGGACTCTCTTGAGTCTGAAAGGGAATCTCTACTACAGCTTTCATTACCACTGAAATTTCATGCATGCTCATGTTTACGTAGCATTATGAGATTCTCAGAAATAAATTGTTTTTTAAAAAAATGACTTCAGAGTACATTAGTGGATTATTTATTTACCATTAGTGAAAAGTAGATGTCGCTTTAAATTGGTATATTTTTAGGACTAAAAATACAGCATCAGTTTTAATGTTCACACCATGCCACCCCTTACAAGGAACTTGGGGGCCAAGTAGCAATTTGGAAACTGCCTCAGAAGGTGGTCATAGCACTGTATATACCATAAAAACGTGTGCAGGCGACACTTGAAGTTACAGATGCAAAATTAGTTGCATTTGAAAACATTGCAAATTTTTTCAAGGAGGTATTAACCTTGAGGTGCACATAATAGTTATCTCCCAGTTTGTGGTTCTTTAAGTATCTAATTTAATTTTTCATGCCTGTTTAGGACACCAATGATAGCTGGTGGATTATTTGTGATGGATAAATCATATTTTGAAGAACTTGGAAAATATGACATGATGATGGATGTTTGGGGTGGAGAAAACTTGGGTATGTATATTATTTACCTTTGGATCAGTCTTTCATCATTGTCTTTACTGTCATGGAGTGATGGGTCTTCCTGATTTTGTGCAAACAGGGTTAAAAACAGAGTTAAAACTTCATATGCATTAGTGGCAAAATCCAAAGGGTTTGTTTCAATGAAAGAATTAAAACAAGGTAAGAATTATATGCTAAATATGAGAGAATTAAAATTATCTGTTTATTAAGCAACAGCATTTATTTGTAATGAAAATTGGCTGATAAGTTACTGGATGAAGACAGGCAATTACTTACAAAAATGCTATCTTGTTTGAAAGTCACATCCTCATCTAAAGTTAGTGATTAAAATATAATAATGTTCAAATGCTGGCAATTTAAGGCACGTTTTAAGATGTTACTGGAATTTAATAGTGAAGTGTAGAACACAGGAGTTCACGAGTTTTATGTTCTTGCATACACCATTGGAAACTATAATTAAAACTTAGCTGACTGAGTAATCTATTTCTTAACATTAGCAATACTATACTGCCTGGCATCTAAAATCAGCGAGTTTTTAAATTTCACACCCTTACTTTAGTCCTCTGAGATAATTATGGTTGGGAAGGCATTTTTGCTGTAATTCCTTTTTTTTTCCGATGTTTTTTATAACTTGTGCTTTGGCCACTTTTTCTTTAACATGTTCGTTATGTCTGACTTGAATAGGTTTTTTTGGCTCCTTGCATTGCACTATTGTACAAAGGTTTTTTTCCTCCAGTTAAGACCAGTATAATTTCATTAAAACAAAAAAGATTCGGGAGGAGTGGAACTCAACAACTCCTCAAGACTTTCATTCTGTCATTAATTTAGTATTTTAGTGCAGTGGTGCATCTCAGACGTTCCAGGTATGGTGTGTTTTAGGACCAGTTCTAAGGATAGAAACTTCTCTACTGCACGTGTTAGGTGCAAAATCCTAAAATACCTTGAACTTGTGAAAACCCAGGAGTATTTTGAGGTACTGAAATAGGCATATGCACTGAGCATATGCTTGGCCTGCAGGGAAATGTCTGCTGTATACAGCACACTGAGTATGGAGACATGGTAACCAAAGACTCTACACTCTTGAGGAACTTAAAGGCATCTTTGCAGATGCTTCCTCCTTGCATCCTTACAGATGCTTCTTACTTGAAGAAACCTGTTATGTGGTTTGAACGGTTATTTTCTGAGTTTATTTGCTCACTAGTTTTGATGTATCTTGCTAAATTGTATTAATATGAATACAATTTTTAAAATATCCTGGCAATGCCTTGGATAAACTTCTTAGAGCAAAACAGGCATCCACTCTGAGAACATCTTTTGCCACTAAAGCACTTAAACATGTGATTAGCTGCAAGCATGTACTTGAGCGACTGAGTCTTTTTCTGAAAATTCAGCAGCTGCTTCTATGCTTTGATGATTGAGGCCTTGACAGCAGGAAAGGGCACAAGGAACAGCTCCTCACGCAAGGTACATGTAAAGACATGCAAAAAGCTGTTAATGTTGCTCCTGCTGCAATCTGTTCCCCCTCCTCCATGGGAAGGAGGAAGATGGAGACTTTGGGGTGCCTTTTCTTGGCTCCCTGAAAAGGCCAAGTCAGTCAGTACAGCAGACAGCTAATGATTTGTTCAGAGCTGCCAGACTAACTGAAGATGAGTAAAAATCACGTGGCGTATGATTTAATCAACAATAAATGACACATGCAGTAGATGCCAGGAATCTGTGATGTGCAGTTTAAAATTCAACATGCACACTCGTCAGGCCTCTTAACTCTCAAGCGTCTCTCTGGATCAGTGGCTTCACGTTGCACTTTGCTAGATGGACTTGCAAAATAATTCTACACATTCTGCTTCATAAAACCTAGAGGTTTTTCCTCCGAGCATGTGCAGAGCAGCTATTCCATGAAATTTTGTTCATGTGTTCCTGTAGTCTCAAGCTTACAAATTTCAAGGTGGGCCTGTGCTATTTGACTTAAATTAGCCAAGAGGCAGCTCTTACCGTGAAGAGACAGAGCATTTTCAGCTTGTTGCTAAGTGAGACTGATAATGCCTGTCTGCTGTGCAAAAATGTGGATTGAGTTTTGTTCAGTCTTGTCTTGAATTTTAAACTCAAATTCTCAGAACCTTTATAACACATTTTGACAAGCATAGGAGGTTTGAAGTCCACTGGAGAACTGCATGGACTGTCAGAAAGCTTGGGTCTAATTTGAAAACCTAGGTTTTTAATAATTCTGCTAAAATCAGGGAGCAAGACTTTCCCTGTCTTCCATATTGATGGCACACTACAGTAAAAAGCAAATATGTTACCAAGGGGTGTAACAACCTTGTGCAACTGAAGAATGTTTGACATAGTAACATTTCTTCTCCCACTGTTTCAATATGGCAAAGAAGACGCCTTAAGGGGGAGCTTGCAGGTGTAGTTTTTTTAAATTTTAGTTGCTGTACATTCCTTTTTTTCCTCAAAAATCCATGAGGGCTTTAGAAGCCATGTTGGTGCAAGTAAGAATTCATTTGTTTCACCCTATTTACTAGTCCTTTGTCTTTCCCATAGAGCTATTTTTCATCATTTTCACTTTCATTTTTTTGAGATTCTTCAGAATCTAAGGTGATGAAAAGTATATATGTAGGTTTACATTTCTGGGAATTTATGGAGGGAGAATTAATCAAATTGCTGTACACAGTAGAGGAAGCTATGAATAATAAAAAAAAGTTGACACAAGATGTTTCTAAATTACTTCTAAAAAAATAACTTATTCAGTGTCTACATATATTCAATAGATGATCGTGACTTTTTTTTGATAAAACCTTCAAATGAATAATTTTGAGAAGAAAGAGCTTCAGGCATACTGCATTGGGCTTTATTTTTAACCAGAATTTTTAACCTCATTTCAGAGGCATGTATTTCCTAATGCTAAAATGAATAGTGGTAGCTATAGACCTAACTTTAGCAAATTGCAGCATAGTTTATGAATTTGGTGAATGCTAGTAACCTCAGATAAGAGAAGACCTACAGTTTTCCTTCCAAGTTAATGTGATTACCTTGAGCTTGGAGAATAAGAAATGCTCGGATATGCCTTTGTTTATCCTGGAGTTTCTTATTGATCTCCCCAGCAACAGCCAATTAAGGCCTTCTCTGTAAATAGTATGCCACAAAATGACAGTGTTTTATCATTTGGCCTTTCTTTTGTGCTTTTATTTCAGAGATCTCCTTCAGAGTTTGGCAGTGTGGTGGGAGCCTAGAAATCATCCCTTGCAGCAGAGTGGGTCATGTATTCCGCAAACAGCATCCTTACACGTTTCCTGGAGGAAGTGGTACTGTATTTGCAAGGTAACTGTTAAATTTTCAGCCAAATAGCACTGTTTGGGATTTCTTCAGATGATCAGCAGGTGGCAGTAATTCCATTTCAAGGATCTTAAGAAATATTTGCAGTATTCTCTAGCATGGAAAAATAGTAATTATAAAGAAACTAATGACTTTGAAGCAACTATGCAGATTCAGAGAAGAACCCAAGAGTTGAAAAAGGGAAGGTCTAAAATTCAGAGCCTGAGAATCTGGAAAAGAAGGAAATGCTTAACTTGACATTCTATCAACTTTGGGAACTTTGTGTTTATTTGGTTTTAAAGACGACTTTCAGAACTCTCTCAAGTCCTCATTTTATTAGAACAGTTTCATCATTCACTAAAAGCCAGAATACAGTTAAGTTACAAATATGTTTTGCTTGCTTTCTGTTAATACATGAGAATGTGGTATACAAATGATTATGTAGGCTGATTCTGGCATTTGTGCCAGTGTTGTAAATAGACTACAGAATGAAGTTCCCCTTTCCTGTGCTATGTTTAAAAATGCTTTTTCTATAGACCTCAGAACCTGCAGTATTAAGGGCTTACGTTAGTATGCCTGTTAATCGTGCTGTTGATTCAATATGCGTCAGTAGCTGAAACAGTGACCAACTTGCTCAGCTTCCCCTCCACAGAATGAGACTAGCCATTCTGATTGGTGTTTGCAGTGTTTAAGTAATGCGTACGAAGGTACATGAGTGTATGGGAGATGATTTGATTAAGGCTCTATCAGTTGTGGCTGAAGAATCGCTGTTGGTTTTGGTGTAGAGAACTGGACTTGATCCTTAGGAGGGTGAAGTTCTCAGCTAAAGGTTCTGTGGGTTAAGAGCTGTAATTAAAATTGCTCCTTTATCCATGAAGTGATACGGAGCTTGAACTCTGTTTAACCTGAAGCAACGCACTGCAGATGTACTTACATTCATAAGAATGTTTTAACCTGACGATATGTTTGGACTTGTGTTTCAACTTCAGATTGAAGAACCTCCTTAGGGGTGTAATTCCTCCTTAGGGGTGTAATTCTTCTCTTCCCTGCTAGTCATGTCACCGAGATGAGCTTAATGTATTTAATAGTCTGCTAAAATAAAGTCACAGAGCTATTTCTTCCATTAGTAATAGTAAGGTTTTTTTCTGCTCTGATATACTTTGAGATCAGTGAAAAATGAGTAATAGTATTTATGGGAAACCAAAAGCTAGCAATGAAGCATATGATGTTTCTATTCCAATACTTGTGGTGTGCATCAGGAGGGTAGAAGGGTCTACTAATAAACTATTACATGCGCTTAGGATGCGACTGATTTAGTTCTGTGGTAGGTTTTAGGGCATGGTTAATAAAAATAAATAAATAAATAGTGCCGTTTTCCCACTCTGCAGCTTTCCCATCTTTGGGCTGTTGCTAAGGTGCTGCTTTTCTTGTGCTGTTACACAGGTACTGAAACACAGCTCAGCTAAAAAGTAGGCAGAGGGTGTGACTGTGTGTGTGCAAGTGTTTGGCATGTGCTAGAAATGCCTCATATTTTGCACTCATAGTGGGACTAAAGCCTTTGGATTTTGTTGTAAAGTCAAAGCGTTGTGATTTGATTACACAAATGTTCTGACAATAACTATGACAAGTTTTTTTAGTTGCATTGTGTTTTCCCATCATTTGTGTTCAAAATAACTTGAAAAGAGCTCCCAGGTGTACTTGAATGGTGAGGACAGGTGAAGCCTGCAAACTAGTGTCTTGGGTACTTATGTCCCTTTCCAGATCTACCTTTTTCTGCCTGGAAGACAGACCCAAAAGGTGGTTTACTACCTTTGTCTTTTGCTGTCCAGATGTCTCGAATTCCCAGATGACCTTAAATTTCTTTGCTTCGTTGAACATATTTTTGAATCGGCCTAGCAAAGTTCCATATAACTTAAAAGCGGGGTTGAGGAGTTGCTGTACATTTGGAGGCTTCCTTCTCAGTCAGCTTTCTTGGGTGTCAAATCAATATAACAATGCCTTAAAATAATTATTATCAAAGAGAGAATGGGAAACCAAAGGTAATGGAATTACCCTGGTAATACAGGCATTCTCTGATATGGGTAGGACCATGATGCCAAGGAACTTTGTGCGTGGAATCTGTGCTGATCTCATAGGTAGGACCTGATAGCTTATACCATCATCTGCCCCTTGACTGCATGCAGTCTGTTCTGGACTGCTCTGGGTAAGCCTCACGTTTTGGGCTGACTAGACAGTAAGCACTGCCTTTTAGCAGCCAAAACAAATGGGTGGCTCCTAGATGAGGGCCTGGGAGTCCTGTTTCATGAGAGGGTAGACCACATCCTGGATGTGTGGTGTGGGCAGATACAGCTTGTGTCTGTTGGGGTTTGTTAGACCAGTATGTATTGCCTTCATACGCCTTGTGCCATGTGCCTTTTAGACAAGCTAATAAACCTTGCAGACCCCAGTCTGCTCTGTACAAAGCTGCCTCTGATCTTGGTGTTACGCTGCATTGGCTGTGGCTCAGCGCTGAGTGCATCCTCTGCTGTGTTCCTCGGGACCAAGCTCCCTCTTTTTAGGGCCTTGTTAGCTTAGGCAGTTCTCACCATCTACACAGTTTCTGTATTTGTGTTGTGCTAAGCCTGAGCCTCTCATCCTTGAGCATGGAGCTGCATGATGTAGGCATGTGCTCTGGCCTCAGAAGTGCCCTGGCAAACCAAACAGTTCCACTCCTGGCACCAGAATGGGTTTGGCCTCTGGGCAGCTGAGCGGATTGGGGAGCTACAGGGGCAGGTGCCGAGCCCTGGCCGGTGCTTGCACAGGCCTGAGACGCTGTGAGCCAAGAGACCAAAATAGTGCTCTAGAGTGAATGGGATGGTGCTTACAGAACATTTAAAGGAATCCTTGCACGGAAAAATCAGTCCTCAAACAACCAAAAAACATTGAGGTCTGTCTTGTGACGTTTTTGTTCCCCAGCTTCTCAGCGACCTGTAAGAACTCACTTTACCTTGGCTATTTTTTGGCATTTGGATTGGAATATCCTATTACAGAAGCAACTGTCTAACTGAGTTGACTCCAGTTGCTTTAGATGAATCTACTACCAAAAGTAAAATAAGCTTCAGAGCATGGCAGTTGCAAGTGAAATCAGACTTAATTTTCTGAGCGTAGAATTACAAATAATGGAAGTAAATGAGTTTCACATGGAAGCCAGGGGATGGAAAAAGGCATTACACTCTTGCAGTCCAAAAGGAGATTTAAAGACACCAGTTACATAAATACAGGAATTTTAATTAGAAATGTGTTTGGTTAGAAGTAAAGAATTTGAGTTAGTGTTTTTCATGAGTATTGCAATAGTTAAGCTCCCTTGAATGTTAAATCATTAAAAATACTTTCTTATAACTGGTTCTCTGTTAACTCAGCTACAGCAGACGTGCTTAGTTCATAGCCTTAAATGTCAGGACAGCTAATATTTTTTTGGAACTTTGAGTGCTCTGCTGGTAGGAATGGGATGAAGACTGAAAACATGGCTTGCCTGTGTCAGCATGTCTGTTTTCAGAAAGGTGAAAGACATTATTGAATTATTGAGTGTTGTGATTTTTGTTTCCCATTAGCTTGCTTGTCCTGGTGAACACTCACTTCTGTGTTACTGCTATTAAAACTAAAAAACGAAATAAACCAACAACCTACCAATTTCAATGAAGGTTGTGGAAAGACCTCCAAGATGTGTATTAAATTCCAGATGAAAGCCTGAGGTGGTGTATGAAAAGACATAAATTTCATTCTCAATGCATTGATTTCAGTTTACACTGCTCTCTAATGGTTTTCTGTTATGTGGGTCTTTAACAGGGAATCTTCTGCCTGGCTTGAGGCAACTGACCATGTAGTACTTGGAAGGATTAAAATAAACCCAAGGATAAATGACATATTTTGATTGCACCTAAAGAAAAATATATAACCCATGTGTTTTATGTGATTGTCCCTAGAAATACACGCAGGGCAGCAGAAGTCTGGATGGATGAATACAAAAATTTCTATTACGCAGCAGTGCCTTCAGCCAGGAATGTACCTTATGGCAAGTAAGTCACAAGTGCTGCTTTGCCCTGTTTGTTTATTCTTCATGAGAGGGCACGTTCTGAGGTGAAAGCAGTGCTAGTCCTCATGTTATCTCTTTAAGGTCTAGCTCTGCAGTTCTTGAGTTTTCTGTGTATTCCTTACTGAATGTGAAGACAGCAACCTGACTTTGAAACTGCTTCTTTTTTTCCCCCCATCTAGTATTCAAAGCCGCATGGAACTCAGAAAGAGACTTAGCTGCAAACCCTTCAAGTGGTATCTTGAAAACGTTTATCCTGAGTTACGGTGAGTTTTGACTGAATATGAGGTAGTGTGGAGCTTTTGGGTTTACCCTCCCTGGAAATCATCATTTTCTTTTTTTCCTCCTTTCTTGGATGTAAATGACTTTTAAAAAATTTGTTCAAGTAGTGCCTTGTGTAAACTAATTTGCTTTGATTTTTTATTAATGCTGTTTCTAAAGAGCCATTCCTCCCTAGTAAGCTACGTTTTCCTTTTCCACATACTGCAACTACAGCTGCAGGTATTTGAGAGAACAGTGGCCAAAGGACTCCTCTTGCACACAAGCCCTTTGCTCAGAAGTGTGCTGTTCTCTACCCTCTTATCCTCTTAAAGTCTTTGCCTTCGGACAGGCAGGTGCCTACTGAGTGAGGAGACTGCCTTTCAGTACAGTGCAAGGAGGAAAGCCTTGTATGTGTGGCAGGCAAGGGTAGATGGCTGAAACACTAAGAAGATGAGTCTTCTGCTCTTTCTGGCTCTTGTTCTCTGTAGCTGGGTGATCACTAACTTTGGGGGCAGGGGTACAAAGAGAAATGAGAGGCAACATCACTAACGGTTTCTGTAGCATGAATCATAGAATGCCATGGGTTGGAAGGGACCCCGAGGATCATAGAGCTCCAATTCCCCTGCCACAGGCAGGGACACCAACCTCAGGCCTGGATCTACACAAGGTTGCCCAGGGCCCCATCTAACCTGGCCTTGAACACTTCCAGGGACGGGGCATCCATCAGAGAAACACTTTTTGAATGGATAAAAAGGGGTTTGTTCAGTAAACTGTTAATAAGTATGTCAAATCTGAGTATATAAACTAGTTTGCTTGCTGTCAACTTAATATTGGCAGTGTAATGGTAAGCTACAGTGTGTGGCTTATAGGAGTACTTGTGTTTTTTTCCTGGGGGCACTGCCAGTCAGTAGTCAGGTAACTGCTAGTGGCACACAGGCTTGGGATGGAAAAGCACCAGCCATTACAGCCCTAGTGAAACATGTACAGAACCACACATTCTGAAAAGTCTTACAGGCCAGGATGATGTGGAGAGGAAGTAAGTTATTCCTTATTTCCTCTTCAAAATGCCAGAGGATATTTACTTTTGTTTTATTTGTCAGAAAAAAATACATCTTGCAAGCTCTCCTGGAAAATGTGCTGCCATAAGCATTAAGTGCCGTGTTGTCTTTGTCTCTGTCATCTCATGTGCTCGTTCTCTGGGTTGAATTATTATACTTGTATTATAGTCTGAAGATTTAGAAGGACCTAATGTGCCCTTGTCATACTGTTTGAGATGAACTCATGGTCTTTTCCCCACAATTGCATTTGTTGAATGGGTTTGCCTAGGTATTACCATACTATATGAATGCACTTTGTGTGACCATTAGAAAATAGATACCAGCAAAACCATTTTTTTTCTTTTGATTTCTAACACTTCA
Organism: Laterallus jamaicensis coturniculus; assembly: GCA_022605575.1. Taxonomy (NCBI): domain Eukaryota; kingdom Metazoa; phylum Chordata; class Aves; order Gruiformes; family Rallidae; genus Laterallus; species Laterallus jamaicensis. The sequence continues at coordinate 49,088,531 of JAKCOX010000001.1, forward strand.
GTAAAAGTCTGGGAAAAACATTGATTGTCATATTTCTGTCACAAACTAGCTTGTCTGGAAAAACAGGAGGACTTCATGACCTTAACTGTTAGCATTAAGCCTGAGTGACCTTAAATGACAATGTTAAGTCCATTTTTAATCTGCTTTTAGTGCTGAGTTGGTTTATTCATCCTCATTCACTAGTATGAGTTGTCCTGTATTCTGTCCTAAGCTTGCACGTTTACTCATGTTTGATCAGTTAATGATCAGATACTTGCTTTCCCTCTTCAGAAGATGATTAAGATTTCCAGGTAGTAGTCATCGCTCCTCTTTAACCTGTCATCTTAAAAACACTGCAAGTAAAGACAAGGAGTTAAGAAATTAAACTGAATTATAAATAAATTTAATTAAGCAGCTATTTCTGGTTTTATTTTAGGGTACCTGATCATCAAGACATAGCTTTTGGGGCTTTGCAGCAGGGTACCAATTGCCTTGACACTTTGGGACATTTTGCAGATGGTGTTGTTGGAGTTTATGAATGTCATAATGCTGGAGGAAACCAGGTCTGTATGGCTTCTTATTTTATTTCTTTTAAGACTACATACTGTGGGGGAAGAAAAATAAGGTGAAACTCTTTAACTCAAGCAGGTGCTGTTTACTGGTGATAGAAGATGAACCCAAACCAGCAGATCAGTTGTAACAGATTGGCTCAAGAACTTCTCCCCCAGCCTTCAGAAGCATTAGGAGAGATTCATTCAGCATGCATCAGATGATACTCTCCTTCCTTTGTCTCTAATACTTACTTTTACACTAAAGGCTAGGAACTTCCTTCCCAGGAGTTTTATACTTGTGTGGAAAGTTGGGTTGTTTGTTTGTTTGTTTTTCCCAGTGAAATGGTGTGTTTGACTTTTTTGGTTTGATTTTTTTTTTTTGGGGGGGGTAGGGGACAGGATTTTTATTTGAGAAAATATTCAGGTTATATTAAATATATAACCTAATATCAGCTAAATGCTTTACTGTGGTGTCCTGTTACTTGCTTCCATTTTGTGATGGCAGAGTATTAAAAAAAAAAATATCTCTTAAACCCATGTCTGGCTCTACTAGAAAACAGAGATGCCTAAATGTCTTATTCACTCACAGTAAAGGGAGTGTTTCAACAAATCCTTTCTAATCCTACTCTTAAACTAACTGTGAATGTCAAATCTGTAAAAGATAGCATTAATTATTTCAAAGAATCTATTTATGCAGTTGTGACTTAGTTGTTCTCAAAATATGCAGATGTGCTCACTGTTTTGTGTGCTGCTTTGTCACTAAATTCTTTTCAGAATCAACCTGACTATAAATGAAATGTAAGTTTAATACTTCAAGTACATCTGTTAACATAGAAGGCTGACCAGTTGCATATGTACTGTGGAGTTAATATCAGAGTTTTGCTTGCTCTGATTTAAACTAGAAAGGGAAAATCCTAAAATCAGACAAAGCCTTATGCAAAGAAGTTATTTCCTGGAAGATGTATCCTGTTAGCTTGAGCGCATTGCCATCACACATTTGAGATCTATTCTCTTTAATGACAGGGAAAAGAGGTATATTTAGGGAGGCTTTTCTATTACCTTTACGAGAGTGCACTCACCTTTTCAGAACACCAGTGTGTTTTTCAGGAGAAAGGGTGGATGTGTCTGCCTCCGTGCAGAAATCTTTGAAGTTTCTGGTGATGATCTATAGATACACAAAGTTCTCTTCCTCTTTCAGACTCCCCTTCCCTGAACCTGGCCCTTTTTTCTGTGAAGTTGCTTCTGTGGAGCTGACCTTGGCAAACAAACACACACTTACTCTGAACAGGTCCCTGTGAGAGGATACTCAGACAGGTTAAGAGACAGAACAGGTCAAAAAACCAGGTTTTTATGTCCAAGCAGAATTTGGATTGGATTGGAGGGGATGAAAAGCATGGGAGAAGAGAGATAGAGCACAGACCAGTGTGTCTATTAAATCTGTACTGTGTTTTGCACCTATTCGTATCAAGAGGGTTTGGGAGGATGGAGTGTTGGGATTAAGAGTACTCATGTTACAGGATGTGGAGACCTTCTGTTATTTGAAGAGCGTGCTCTAGCTTATGCTCAACATAACTTAAAAAGCCAAATTTAAGTAAAAGTGGGTATTTTGCCCTCCCCTGCCCACCCCAACAGGTTGTTAGAATTCAGTGATTGAAAAGGAAGATATCCACCTCTAAAGGGATGAAGAAATTGTAACGTGTTTGACACTGATGTACAAATATGTAGGGTTGCAGTAAGGGCCTAAGGTAAAGCAGATGCACTTAGGTGTGAGGGGAAGGCTTCAGGCTGGTGGTGTTCTGCTAACTTTGTAATTCCTGGTTTATGACACAGGTTTTTTTGGATGCCCTGATTTTCAAATCATCACATAGAGCTATTCTATTTCCAGCCTGTGCCCTGAGCACAGGTACAGCTTGTGGTTTTGTTTCATCTCTGGAGTTGTGGAACTTGCTTACCTTATCTCCGTTCTAGCTAGTCTGTGCCTGGTCACTGGCAGAGAGCTTCTATATACTGTTTGTTACTGTGAAGGGCTGCCACATGGATGCCTCTGCCAGCAGAGCTTGGAGCTTTTGTGCAGCCATACCTTTGGCTTTTAAATATTTTAATTCCTTGGTTGAGTTCTGTTGTGTCTGGGGGTCTTGCAGCCTTTTGATGGAAGAGTGGAGATATATAAAGTGACATTTTCAAGGCTTTAACTTTCCCTGGCTGCAGGGCTCTCAAACATGAGGTTTACCACTTCCCTGGTAGTATTTTCAACTATTGTTATTCAGTATAAAATTTAAAGGGGCCACGTGTTTCAAGGGCATTTGTGATTCCTCATAAGCACTGAAAATAACTTAATTCTTTAAGTTTTTTAAGTGGCAGTTAATAGTTTTTGTTGACATTGCACAACTGGACAGAACTGAGAAGACATGTAACTCTGCTGTCATCTGAGACAAACATACTGAGAATGAAAGGAAAAGTTTTGTGCTTAAGGGTTTGAGAGGCAAATAAAGGGATGCAGAGTTCTCCTGCCTTTGCTCTGTTTTCCACAGTTGTCATTGTGCAGGTACTAGCACAATGTGGTACCTACCTCAATGGCTTGTGACCTGTAATGGCATGGGTTAGAAGTTATTGATTCCTGAGCATCTGTTCTCAAGGGAATTTAATAGTTGTTAAGTCAGCTGAGTTTAAAGGTGATTATGCCAGCCAAAAATTCAGTTATGGCATCAAAAAATGAGTAAAGAAAATGGGATAGGATTAGCAATTTAATTTCTTCTGAGCCACTGCTTGCAAAATAACACTTAAACATAGCAAGGCATGGCCCTGTATGTCTAGGGTTTTGTATTATACAACTCAGAATCCTCTTTAGTTGCTAGAGAAGAGCTAATCATGCCATTTTAAGTAGTGGCAAGCATGATTTGGATAATTAGCTTGGCTTACTTGATAGATCAGCTTCCTTCCTCAAAGGGTAATTAGACAAATGAAGACTAATCTAGATCCTGGAGACCAAACTTTGGGAAGAAAGGTATGGAGCGAGAGTGTGAGCATCAGTGCAAGATCAATCCCTGCATAAAAGGATGCTGAGATCAAAGCAGCTGGGCAACAGGACATACAGAACAGCTTTTCTTTGCTGTCTACTTGAGTTGCATATTTAAATGCACTTAAAAGAAGGTCTCCCTCTACCCTTGAGTTTGGCCCTCTCATGCATTGCTTTCCGATGGCCTCTCTCATACCAAGAGCTACTATTTCCTCGCTGGTGTGGGTACCCTATTTAGCATGTGGTGGCCAGTGATGCAGCAGACCAAGCTTTTAGGGGGGTTATATATAATTATATATAGTTTATATAAAAATCCCTCCTACATAGATGGTGTTTGTGGGGGGGGTGTAATACAGAAAGAAAGAGAGAAAAATATGACCTCCCTGGACCTGTGTGAGTTCTCACTGTGGTTGCGTGAAGCCAGCGGAAGGGGCGCAGAGCCAGCCCAGCCCTCAGTGGGCTCAGGCACACTGAAGCGGTTGGGGTTGCTGTGTTTGGAAAGGGTCTTTCTTCCTCTCTGCTTGATGGGAAGCCATGAACCCCTTTAAGGCTTATACACAGCTGTTTACAGGATTTTAGCCAGTGCAGAGATAGTATGTGTACCTTCTGTGGATGTTACTGTACACAGTTTTGTATACTTTTATTTTTTCTTCCTTTTTCTAGGAGTGGGCCTTAACAAAGGACAAGTCGGTGAAACACATGGATTTGTGCCTTACTGTTGTGGACAGAGCGCCTGGTTCACTAATAAAGCTTCAGGGCTGTAGGGAAAACGACAGCAGACAGGTTAGTATGTTGTGAACATGCTCTGCAAGCAGTGGGGACAGCAAGGGTTGTGAATGAGGATGCAAGGACATGCCCTGGTAATCGTATCTGCTGTCTGTTCCCTTTTCTCCATCTTGCTGTGTGGAAGGTTGGGGTGTGTGACACCCAGCCAGAGCAGCAGGAAGAAGTTTACGCACTGAGCAGCTCTTTTTGTAGACCAGTGACAGTATTTTATGAACATGTAGAAGTTTTATCCCACCAGTTGCCTTATATAAAGGTTTCACCCAACCACATTGATGCATAACAGTCCTCAACTGCCACGTCTGTTTTCTGAAATACATAGCCCACGATTGGTTTTCTGAAAGGTCTTACCCAGTGAAGTTTGAACATACATAGTCTGTGTCTCAGAGGGGTGTTGTTTGGCTTTCCTTTCTTCTTTTCAGCTGTGACCTATTTATAAGAGCACTAAATTCCTTCATTTTTATTAGTGCAGCATTGTAACTTTATCTGTTTCCCTTGCCTGAGGAAAATGGCATTTGCAGAGTCATGCCATCTTTTTTATCTAGTCCTATAACAGTTCATCTCTTTCTGCAGAGTCATCAGTTCTGATTGTCTGCCAGCTTCCTTGCTTCCGTATCTCAGTGTTTGCAGACAGCTGAGATGCCATTCCTTGATGAAGGAAGAATATTCTTGCCACCCTTCAGAAAAGGAAACTAAGGAAGCAAGATTTTCTTTATAAGACTTAAAGGCACAATGTGTTAGACACACAAAAGGGAGAACATTTTTTTAAATCACATTTTCTATGTGGCATTTACTGTGTCTTTGGTATTGCCTTGGACAGGGAGTTCCTGGCAGCACAGATTGTCTTCTGTAGGACTGAAAGAAACAGACATTTCTGTAAAGTCACCTTTAGCAATTGTGCCTGTTCTCCCTGCTCAGAATGGTACTGTTCTGTGGGTGGGTTCTGTGACTTCTGTGTTTTTCCTTCCGACTGAAGTTCTCAAACAGGTAACACGGTGTGGCAGCGTGTTGGAGAAGTGGTAAAGCAAAGCAAAAGGATTTGGAGTATTCTCTACCTATTGCTGCGTGTGAGCTGAATGAACAGTTGTTTTGGCAAGGCTTGCCATGACTTACATACTTTTAGCTGAGATTCATCTGAACTGTGTACTGTATGGCGTTTTTCACAGCTTTCTCAGGCTCGAGCCAGGGAAGCTTCTGAAGATGCCAAAGGACAGGATGTAGGACTCGTCTTTCTCTTGCTTTTCCAGCTCAATAACTGTATTTTCTCTTCCAGAAATGGGAACAAATTGAAAGCAACTCTAAACTGAGGCACGTTGGCAGCAACCTCTGTCTAGACAGCCGAAACGCCAAAAATGGTGGTCTCACGGTCGAGATCTGCAGCCCTTCTCTGTCACAGCAGTGGAAATTCACACTCAACCTGCAGCAGTAGGAGGACTCGTGGGCAAAACGCTGTTTCAATTCACAGACGTTGGGCAAAGTTTTGATTGAATTACTGATGTATTTCTTAAAACTTTCCACGGAACTTATATACCTCAGTATTCCACCTTTATCTGAACGTAGGAGAGTGCTGAAGCAGACACCAGGGATCCAGGGGACTTGGAGCACTGCAAAGATGCCACTGCAGTACGATTCCTTCTTGGTGTGAAGACTTTAGTGGTTCCTTTCTGTCTTCAGTTACGTACTTGCACAGCAGATAATTAATTCTAGGAACAACTGATGTATGATAAATGAAAAAAAAAAAAGGATCTGAAGAAACACCTGTGGGGTACAGGGTGTGGGAGGGAGGGTGGGAAAAATTACTAGGAGATGGTCATTTGCAAACTCCATTTGCATAGAAATCATGGTTTGTCATTTCCAGAAACAGAAATGTCATTTTGAAGGGATTTTTTTTTTCTTCTCCTGTGTGTACTTGGTAATTTGAATATGAACTTTTCTATAATGGACTCTAAATATAAATATATAAAAGTATATATATTGTCAGCTCCCAACAATTTATATCAGTTTTCATCATCCTACAATTATCGATGCAGCGATTGACACGTATAACCAGGAATGGGATTGGAACGCTGGGGGAGTGGAACCTCACGAAGGAGTGGATTTTGTGCTGCTGAGTATGACGTCCCTGCTAACACTGGATGCTTTTGCTTTGCAAACTGGATCTACTTCTCAACACTTCGCCCTCACTGCAGATGGTAACACTGGGGAGGAGAAGGTAAACAGCAGAATAAGCCAATGCATCTACGCAGGTGTCCACTCAGATTGTTTATTCCGGCCTGGAAGTTCATTACATGTGCTCTGGATAATGTTAAATTTGTACTTGATACCTGTGTTGATCATTTCTGTAGTACTTTGTCTTTACAATGCTACTTCCTTCGTTAACAGAGTTATATAATTGGTGCAGGCCTTTCCTGCAGCCCGGTGCATTCAGCACATTTTCGTCCTGGGCCCTAATGAGAAAAAAACCCTTCTTTGCCTCAAGCTCCCCTGCTGAGCTGTGGAAATGAGGTAGGCGAGTAACGTCACTGTCGACAGCACGAGATCTGAATTCTAATTTGCAAGGATGAGCAGCTATGTAATATCTCTGAATTGCACTTGCTTAATTTATAGACCTACTACTCGGGAATTTTCTTCTGTTGTGTTTCTTTAAATGGAGCTTTGGAGTGGATTCAGGCTCAGCTCTGGGAATCAGCCTGGATTACCAGCAGATCCCCTGTGTTTTTAACCGTAGAACCCATGCATTTTGCAGCTTCAAGTCCAGCTGATGTAATTTTTATATTAAAACAATATTGTCAAAGTTAACCCCAACTTTGACCTATCCTTTCTTAAGTTTGCATAGACTATGTACTTTTTTTAATTAAAAGCAAATGCTTCAATGAGCTTTTGAAATGAAAAGGAAAGGTAAATAACTACTAATGAGTGAGACAGCATTGACAGGAACTGGCGCAGACACACGCTGTCAGGAACTGGGCTTGATAAGATGATGGATCTCAGAAAAACCTAAGGGTTGGTCATAAGGAGATGGAAAACCTCAGCTGTACTGTTGCGTGCTGGTACAGTTACCCTCTTTCTTTGCTCTAAAAGTAGTTTCCTACCTTTCAGTTTCCTTTGGCTGCACTTTGACATGAGCTGTAGAGGTGGGTGATGGCATTCTGGGCAAAGCAGCTTTAACTGCTCCCACCAATACCTTGTGTGTCTAGAGTTGCAGCTTGCAAGTACCTGCAGACTGTTTGGGTGGGGGCATTAAATCCAGTTTCTCCCATCCACCACCTGATTTTTGTTTTTAATGGATAATCAATACCTTTTTTTTTTTTCCTTTTTCACAGTCCACTTTCTCCTAAGCTTGCCTGTTCTAGTGGCCATACAGTGGATAAACCATTCTTCAGCTTTTAGTCTGTCCCTCTCTGTAGCTTTTTAACCTAGCTGAGAACTTGAAGAAGGTGATTTGTAAATGTAGCAGTAGATTTCTTCATATTCTGGAAAACAAATGCTGAAAATATGGGCTCAGCAGCAAGTTGATTGTTCAAGGTTTTGAAAAACAGAATTTAAAAGGAAAAAAAACCCAACCTAACAGCTCAGCTTCTACTGTGGAGGTATTTCTATTTGCAACTTTTCATAGTAAGGGTAGTACTCACTCAAATCAGCAGTTGCAACTCTGAATATTGACCTGCCTCTTAACTCTGAGTCAAATTTGCTAGTGCAAAACCCCCCATACTCCACGTCTTAAGTCTTCAATGTCATCTGCTATCATATAAGGTAGGAATGTTTTCACTACTACAGTGGATGCTGTGCATAGGGGTCTTAGCGTAGGAGCTGTAGTTAAAGACAGCATTGCTTTTCTTTGAGAGAGCAGACAAGAAGTGGTCTCCTTTTGTTATGTTTACATGATGGTGTGCCAAAGTTACCTACTGTGATTTTTAGGGGTTTTTAATGTTGAAGAAACTCGCCCATTTGAAAGATAAATGAAGAGCCCTTGAAGCAAATTGCGATGGAGTCTCCTGAGAACTTTTCTTACCGTCTTCAGAGCAAGAATGGTGATACTGTTTGTTTTGCAGATTTTCAAAACATAGTTTGGAGACTGTTTTTTCAGTTGGTTTGAAAAGTCTGCTGTACAGAGCTTGTACTTTGTTCATTTTATAGATGGAAACCATCCTTGAAAAATTGTTTAACTTAAATAAAGAAGAATGCTTTATAGATAGACGTGTGGTGGTTAATATAACTGAGTAAACCAAGTAAGTTGGCCTGGAAGTTGTGCATGGGAATAGATTTCAAATGCTTTGCTTCACTTGGTTGTTCCATACAGCTCCTGTTCTGAGAGGGTGTCTATGCACAGGTGTGTTTGCATTTATGAAAAGAGATTTTGTATTTTAGTTAATTTGATAACTTTGAGGAAACTATCATATTTTAGAAGTTGCTTTACATTGAGGAGGGAGTTGACATTGGCTGTTGTCGTCACCTGAAAATGCACTCTTGAGGCAAACCCCCTCCTGCCCTGTTAGGTCTGATCATCTCAAGACTCCCACTGTCCCACAAATTCCGATGTCTGTGGTGCACTTGAAGGCAGGTCTTAAGTATGCCATAATTAAGACAAAAAGTAGACTATTTTTTTAAAAAGAGGTATTTTGAGGGATAAACACTTTGTGGCTTTAGTTTAGAGAGCCTGTGAATGAACCTGCACTGGCACGGCTGGGGATGAGGTAGGTGACAAGGGCTGCACAAGTGAGAGATGCTCCCACTGCTGTAGGAGTGAGCGGGGCTGCAGCTGAGGCCTGCTGCTGTAGTGCAGCATCATGGGCAGGGGATGGCATGGTGCTCTCCAGGAGGGAAAATGGGAAGCAGGAGAATGGATGAGGTGAAAAAACCTCTTTATATGTGACACGTTGTCCAGCTTAAGTGACACTTTGAGTTAGTTCTTGGGGCACATCCTTCTTTCCCTCTCTCTGTGGCATACTGGGCTGGGATCTTTGCTGCTGGTCTCAGGAGGAGGAGTTAGTTAGCTCCAAGGACACAATCAGCAAACCTGCAAGGGGCACTTGGAGGAAAAGATGTAAATGCTCATCTTTAGTAGTGGCAGGAAGATTTTTATCTATCAGGCTGTAGGAAAAGGAGAGTTCTTGGGTGCAAACTTACTCTCCCTGCGTGCCAGAAGTCAGAGACTAGTTGACACCTTTCAAAAAGTCTAAATTAAATCAAGCAAAATACATCTTCAATATTTATGGCTGTCAAAAGGGGAAAGGCCCTGTCAAGCTGCAGCAAGCAAAGAAACAACCTTGTGTTTGCCTATTATATCAGACACCTCAAATGAGGATTCTCTGCCTGAAGTGCCATTTGCCACCTGTGAGCTGACAGGTACTGCTCAGAGGCAATTACAGCAGCTTCTGCAGTAGCTGCTTGTCATCTAATCCGATGGTAAAGGTAGGACTTTGTCTGTTAAGTCTCTGACCAGAGTCTTACGTGTTTCACTGTTCTGAGTGAGCTGCTGAGTGTCACCATCGGGGCTTAAGTTTTGGGTTTCTTCTAACCAGAGCTCCATTCTTTCCTCTCCCTTGTACCCACGTGTATATATAGGAAAATGGTTTCCCGTTGGGTGTAATTAATTTTCTGGAACTTTGGGTCATACTTTTTAGCCAGCTTTGATGCCTGGGAGTACTCTGCTTGCCTATCACTGTGCCTAAAACCTGATATAGTTAAGCCCGTTTAAAAAAGGGAACATTGAGTCGTCTTTGTGGATTAGCAAAAGTGTGTATTTTAAATCCTGACTTTTCAAGGAGGCACCTGTGCATGTTTGGAAAGGAAGCTGTGTATTGGGAGAGATTAAAAGGCTTTAACCTGCTTGAGGCAAGGGCTGTTGTCTTGTTTAAGGTGGGTCCCATAAAGCATTGCCCAGTTCCTGCCTGGGATATTACTGCCATAACTTTAATTATTTTAAAATGTGACATTTTTGTATGCAAACACCAGTTTGCCTGAGAGTATCTACATTTGCTGTGCATCTATGAAGTTTACGTGGTCCTGAGCTGCATGTGGGCTTCACCCATGCCCTCAGTCAGCCTGGAATATAAGGAATAACTTCACAGCAATGACTTGTCACAGCCCACTCTAGCAAGAGGCTTGTCCCTCTGTGGGATGATTCCAAATGAATGGAAACCACTGGGAAAAAAACTACTCTGGGATAATGAGCCCTGATTGCAGAATGAGCACAAATGTCAGGGTTGTATCTTTTGTTAGGCTGCACATTTTATTTACAGCTTAACACCCAGTAGCTATTTTAAGATCTCCTAGTAATCAAGTTTAGAAATTGGGAATAAAGTCAGTCCACAGATGTTCTCTCTGTACAGCCCTCTGGGAGGTTGTCTGAATGGCTGCAAAATACCCTTTTGATTGGATTTCTTGTGGCACAGCAGCGTGTTATTGCTCTGTGTGCAGGAAGAGGGATGTGTTTGATTTCAAGTCCCTGTTTCTACCCAGCACAAGTTTTGAACCTGAGGATTTTTTTTGATGGTATGTGGAGTTTCTTTTGCTTTTTTCTTTTAATAAAACAGGATCTGGAAGTAGCAAATAGCTATTTTCTGCCATACTTCACTCTTGGTAATCTGGGTGTTGTGGTAAAAGCAGGGTTAGAAAACAACTGCCATGTGTCTGTTATGCTCTGGATGTGTGCAAACCACTCTTCCCTCCTGTGCCACCTTTCTTCCTGGCTAGCTAGTTGTTTCTGAAGAGGACAGGATCCAGCCTCCTCTCCCTTCAGCTCACATGGGTCCTCATTCCAGGAGATAATTAAATGAATAAAGCAGCAGGTCAATATTAATTTTTTTCCCTGTCTACCTTGAGAGTTGAGTTTGCCTTTTGAAGTCTAGAGAGCTGGAGTTGGCACAAGGTAGCAGGGTTTCATAACCAGAAACTGGTGACGAGGGAGAGGTTGAACTTCCCCCCTGCCCCCCTGCCATGCATCCCCCTGCCTTCAGCACCAGTGAAACACAAAACCAGCTTGCTCAGCCTGGGTAGCAGCGAGACCCAGCATCACCCAAGGTATTGCTGCTCCCTGCCCACCACTCTAAGGCTTTGGGTACAGTTTTGTTGCTGTCCTGTGCTGATCTGGGAGCTCCCAGCAGCTCGAAGGAACATTAGGAGTGTCCCGTGGTGAACCAGTGTGGGGAAGGTTGGCCAAAAAGCCCAATGGTGAAAGAGTGGTGTTACTTTCAGTAGCTGAAAGCCATTTGAGCTTGGCTTAACTGGACTGTAGAGTTAAACCTCTTTTTTTCATGAGAGCCTGAGCTTGAAGGATGTTCTGGTTTGCTTTCCAGTTAGGATGCCTTTAATAATTACAAAATATTATTTATTTGCACCAAAACAGCCTTTCTGCTGATATCTGAGTTTTAAGGCAGCAGCATCCTGTAGTGGAAGAGAGAAAGAAGGGAAAGCAAGAGAAACAATGAGTTTTCCAGTTGCATCAAGATCTCTATTTTACTGCCCCACCAACATTCAGTAGGGACCTTCCTACTGGGGAGGGATGTAATACTTTGGCTTAGACAATCTTGGGAAAGAAAATACTCCATCTTGTATACAGTTTATGTTGTGTGTGACCCATACTGGTTTTAGGCTCCCTGTCAGCTGGCTTCAGAATGTTGCTTCAACTTTTCCTGTTGAAGGAGTTATTTAGGAGAGGGTGGCATCTTCAGGTCACTGGTGAGGGTCAGGGCTGCTGTCATAGTGGGAGCTACAAAGGAAGGCGACGTGCTTACTGGTGTCTTGATGTCTAGGTAGGAATGATGAGAAAAGGTGAAGTGGAAGAGAAAGAGGTGCAGGTGCCAAGTGAGAGGGTGAAGAAGCAGCTCCAGAATGTATTTCAAAGTCACCAAAGTCATAATTCAAGGTAAAAAGGAGATCTTGCTGTCGTGTGCTCTACAGCACAGGCTGGAACATCTTCAACAGTGATGCCTGGGCCAAGTCCTCAGCTTGAGTGTTCAGCTTGGGTGTGGGAGAGGTTGGATACAGTTTTCAGAAGTGTGGAGGGCAGTCAGATTTTAAGAATAAAATTCAGGCAGTTGAACATCTTGGGAAAGTGATGAATTGGAGATTTAGGAAAATTTTACTCTTCAGCTGACCTAATTCTCTTCCTGTCAATTTCAGCTGTTTCAATAGAAGTTTGTTTTAATGAGTGATTGGTTCCAGGCTGAATGCCTGACTGACTCCCAGCCATTTTGTCTGCTAATTAAGTTTCATTCCTCAAAATCTTTGTATCAGCGCTTCTGCTGGCTGATTCTGTCATCCCTTAACTTCTCCCCTCACAGGCTGAGCCTCTTAAACTGGCAGAGAAGCAGGTTTTGCAGACCATCCATTCTACAGCTGTTCCCTGAGCTGTCCTCAAAGCAAGTGGAGGGATGATGAGGAATGGAGGCCTTCCTCTCAACTCCAATAGAAATAGGATAAGAGCCTTATGGCTGTCTGCTGTGGATGACTCCTGCTGATGGTTACTGCTCGTGGTCCTCATGTACTTTGGGTTTTGTAGTAAGGACATCCAGCTTTTAGACAGAGCTCTGAGAGGCGATGAGTCAGTGATCCTGAAGTACATCTTCCCTGGATTCCAGCAAATCCAGCAGAGCAAGGAAAATCCATGTTGGGCCTACAGGTTGGTTAGGGGGGGTTTTGGTGGTTTTTTTGGATGGAAACAATGAAGAAACCACAGCTAGATATTCAAGAGCAGTGCTTGCAGGCTGCTGACCTTAACTGATACTCTGGAGGGGCTGTCATATTGCTCAGAGATCATCCCAAAAATTGGTTGTCCACCTGGGATCTCTGACCTGTTGTGGTTTCCACTCTTCAGGACAGGATTATGTACTGGAGCACACGGCATGCTGGTGAATCCTAAAAGGATTGGGGAAAATGGAGTAAGGGGGACGGGTGTAACTCTGCTACCAGCTGAGTGGCACAGAGTGGATGCCAAGTCCTGCTTTCTTTCCTTGGTAATTTGGAATCTTTTGTCAGCAGTGAGCAGGAATTGCTTTGTCTGATTTGAGCTGGAGAGGCATGGTGGCTGTAGAGGAAGAGGTTAGATCTTGAATGGTGAGGAGAATACAGATGGGGGGAGGGGTGGTGTAACTCTATTGTTCTTCACAAACCGTGAGTGAGAAGGCAAAAAAAGGATGTTTGCAGGTACCAAGACAAAAGTCCTTCATGCTGTTGAAAGTGACTTTGTGGATGTGAAAGCCCTTTCAGGGAAACAAAGTGCTGTAAAACATGCACCAGGAAGCCTCTAAGTCAGAGACTGGTGGGAGCTTGAAGGGCAGGTGGAGGAAATGCTACTCAGTGTTAACCTCATTCTCACACACACACACACAGAATCACAGAGTCATAGGGGTTGGAAGGGACCTCAAGAGACAATCAGGTCCAACCCCCCTGCCAAAGCAGCTCCGTAGCTCATACTGCACAGACAGGCGTCCAGACGGGTCTTGAATATCTCCAGAGAAGGAGACTCCACCACCCCCCTGGGCAGCCTGTCCCAGGGCTCTGGCACACTCACTGGGAAAAAGTTCCTCTGCATGTTGGTGCGGAACTTCCTGTGCTCCAGCTTACAGCCATTGCCCCTTGTCCTGTCTCCACAGACCACTGAAAAGGGGCAGGCCAATTCCCCCTGCACCCCATGCTTAAGATAATTATTATTCCTTTGATCTTTCTGTAGGGATCTGGTCCCTGGGTTACCTGGTCCTTTTGCTCCCTGTCAGCTAACAGTTTCCAGTTGAAGTGTCCTGGGTAACTCGTACCTGAGGCCAGACAAACACCCAGATGCACAGAGGGTCTCAGAGAAGAGCGGCCATTCCTGTGTGTTGCTGGGAGTGTGTGGGGTGGTGGTGCCACCTGAGCTCACCCAGAGGTAACTGCCAAGCAGCTGGTGCTTGATCTGCTGGGTGGAGAACCCCATCTCCAGCTCTTGTTTCAAATCACCTTCCTTTGCTTACAGAGCATCCTCTCAGCCTCCTGGCTGAGGTGTGGCTGAGGTGTTTGGTTGGCTTCAATGACAGAATGGCCAATGGCTGCAGAAAGTTGTTACGCTTCAGGCTGTTGCGGTCTAACCTGGCAGGCCCCTAAAGGAGCCTCACAGCCATTTGCTCCCAGTGGGATGGGGGAGAGAACTGAAATTGGAAAAACCCCACAAAAAATAAACAAACAAAACAACTCGTGGCCTGATATAGAGACCATTTAATAGGAAAAAATAAAAAAGGAAGATAATAAGAAATTTCCCAAATACTCCCCATCTGGAGGAGCCTGAGCTGCCCTGCCTCCCAGCCCACCCCCCAATTACATGATGAGCATGACATCGTAGGGTATGGAATATCCCTTTGGCCAGTCTGGGTCAGCTCCCCTGGCTGTGTTTCCTCCCAGCTTCTTGTATGCCCCCAGCCTGCTCTTTGGCAGGGCAGCCTCAGAAGCTGACAGGTCTTTGCTAGGGAACAACTAAAACATCCCTATGTTACCAACATGATTCCAATCCTAACTCCCAAATGCAGCACTGCACCAGCTGCTGGGAAGAAAATTAACCCTAGCTCAGCCAAAACCAAGACACAGACTTTTATAAAAAAATAAGCCTAGAAAAGGTCAGTAATTTAATTTTGTATGTTATTGTGAAAAGCAGAAGTCTGGTGCCTTCAGGGATTAAATTCCACATGTCACTTTAAGAATTTAATGCCTATCAAAACTGCTACAGCTATAAACCCATAAGAATCAGCATTCTCAATAGCCTCTCTGGTTGAAGATGGCATCTTTGACATTTTGTTGTCTCTTCATTGCACGGTCCCTAAGGACAGTCCTCAAGAGCTTCTGAAGAAGACAAGGTTTTACAGACTTCTGAAAACATGCTGTGGGATTTTCCATGAGAGTGATCTTTGTGCTGCATCTGCACTGATGGTTTTATGAGCAAGTGCTTGGGGAAAGGCTTGTATGGGCCTCTCAGTGTCCTTAACTGGCCACAGAGTGGGTCCTGGTTGGAGATGGGGCACCCTGGGGCCCATTGCTGGAGAAATGACAACAAAGAGGGGAAGTGGCTTTTGCAACCTGGAAACTCCTGCACTGTGGGATCGGAGGGAACCAGCCCCCACTGGTTTGCTACCATCAGGGCTGCGCTTCTGTGATCCATCTCATATGGATGAAAACAATCCCTGGCAATGCAGCTGAAGATGTGCCCAGTCTGCGTGGAGCAGAGCGGAGTCTGGCAGGAGTGAGCAGTGCCCTTGAAGCCAGGACCATCGAGTTGCTTTCTGGAGAGAGGAGGGAGGAGGAAAAAGAGCGTTCCTTTAGCAAGGTGAGCAAAAGGAGTATGTTGTTTAGACCTAGCTGAATAAAAGGTCGTTTGGGGGGTGGGAGGGGAGCAGGCACAAAGAGTGGGCCCAAATCCGTGCAAGTTGAGCACGACCTTGTAGCCTGCTCCTTCCCTCCGGGCTTTGCCCAGATACTTGCACTGGGGGTGACACTCACATCAGCATCACTCCCGGGTCTGCAAAGGCTGCAGCAAGAGCAGCCACTCCTCTGAGCATGAAGAGCTCTGCTGGCCAGCTGATGCTTTCTGCTTTGTCAGGGGCTGCCTTTCTGGGGGGAGGGGTGTGTGTGTGTGTGACCTGTACAAAATATTAACATTTGCCTGCCTGCTTCTCTGGGCCCAGTTATTGTTTCTGTGCTCACCTATATGTAGCAGCCCACAGCTTTTATTTTGGGGGTGGGGGCGGAGCGGGGGTGTGTGGGAAGTGGCCTTGCCCTTCCCAGCAGAGGAGCTCCAGTTCTCCTTTGCCTGGGTACCCTGGAGCATGAGTTCCCCCAGGGAAGGCAGAGATGGCAGTCAGACAAGTCTCCTGCCTGCTCCCTTGTTCCAGTTTCCTCCTTTAGGCAGAAAAGAATTTGATTTAATTTTTTTTTCCTTCTCACGATTATTATGGGCTGTGAAGAACAGCTCTTAAATTAGCCCTGAGGAGGTGGCAAAGTAGAGAGAGCTGGCTGTGGGGAGCTTGGTCTGACGCATGTAATAAGCAGAAGCTCCACCCGATTTGACTGATGAACCCCGTCATAAGCACAGCCCTCTCCTTAGTTCCTTTCTGTTGTTTTAATTAACTTTCTGGCAGCCACGCTGAACACAGGTCCTGTGGGCCTCCAGTGGCTGCTGCAAAGTTATGGTGAAGCTCTTTGGCCAGAGCTCGGCCTGGAACCATCCCAGGAGCATCCCATGAAGCCCAAGCCACATGTGAAAGTGCCAAAGGTCCAAAACATCTCATGATCATGACCCTCTGTCACCCTTTCCTGAAACACTCCCTCTCCATCTTTTCCCAACTGCTTTGACCAGCTCTGAGACACCTACAGATCTGCTGCTGTTCTTGCTGCTTGGTTGGGACACTCGTGTCCTGTTTGAGCAGAGGTGCCCTCACTGGACACATGCAGAAGCCAGTGCTCACAGAGCACTGCTGGGGGAGCCGGGAAGGGTGGAGATGGGCCCGCCAGCTGTGCTAACATGCGCCTGGGTGGATGAGGGCCTGGCATGGGTCATGCTGGCCCCATCACCAGTGCAGCTGAGGGCTTGTCCTTCTTGAGGTGGGTGACTTCTCAGTCCCAGAGACTGACTGTGGAGCAAATCCATTGCTCCAAACTGAGAGGATGGCGCTGGGCTGTCCTGTGGTAGCTGCTGGGGGTGAGAGCATCCCAAAATCTGGAGTAGGAGGGGAGGGAAGGCAGGCAGGCAGCACATCGGCTCCTTCAGTGCCCTGCAGCACTGATGGGCAGAGCAGTGTTGGTCACCTGCCCCAAGAGTGGTGTGGCTTCCACCAAGTGCCTTAGTCACATGGCCTTGAGGGGCTCACAGGTGGGAATGACAACTTTTGGACCAGGTGTACATCCCCTAGACCCCAGGTGAGACATTATGCTTTGTTCTCAATGAGGGAAGAGGACTTTGCAACCACCCATTTTAACTAAATCTGTCCTAAAGAACTGGAGCTGCTCCTGGGTGTCTGAGCCTTTGCACAGGGTCCCGAAGAGCAGCAGCAACAGCAAATCTCATCCACTGCTGATTTTCATTATCCACATGGGGAACTGGGTTAAGCTACCTCAGGCGGTAAAATCCTGCGGGCTACTGCAGGGCTGCTGCTGCTGGGAAAGGGCTCTGCTGTCCCCGCTTAAGTGAGCCCAAGGATGGTATAAATAACCCTTCCTTGTTCAGAAAGGAACAGTATGAGGGAATTATTTCTTTCTCTCTTGCTGTTCTAGCTTTATTTCCTTTTTGGGTCGTGTCAAGGCAGCTTGGTTATTTGCAGGACACAGGCAGGGATGGTTGGGGCTGACAGCTGTGAAGCCAAGGAGGCAACAGGTAGGGTGAGCGCATGGAAAGAAGAGGAGGGTCTCGCATATCTGGTGGTTAAACCGTGTGCACAGGCATGAGGTTGGGCCCCCACCTAAGCAGCTGCAGCAGGGAAGGTCCTTTGCAGCCTGGGGCTCCCAGGCACCCCATCTCCCTTGCTCAGAGGTGCCCTGGTCGTCACTTCTATGGGCTGCTCTGCTGGGAAGGATGCTGTCCATCCCAGTAGCTCACAAGCCATTCATGATATGTGGCTTTCAACTGGTCTGCTTGAGCCACCCTGCCTCTAGAGATGCTTCCATTGCAACTTGGTGGTGACCTGTAGGGAAAAAAGGTCAGGAACTTATTCTGCTTATTGCATGGGCACTAGAAAGCTGTTCCTGGCACCCTCTGAGTCCACTTGAGTGTCTACACTTGTGTGCATACTTGCCCCAGGCCAGGGGACAGCAGGTGTGTTTTATGCAATGTAAAAGCAGCTTCTGGAATCACTGTGGTGCACAATGCCTTGAAATCGGCTGCTGTCACCCTGGGTAAGGGAGAGGATGCCCCTGAGCATGGGTGACTTGGTTAAATCACCTAACGTCTGTTTATTGCATTGGCCAAGCCCCCGTATGGAAGGCAGATGTTTAGCAGCTGGACTGGGTCCAACCAGCATGCCTTCCAGGTGCGTCAGAGCCTGCCCATGCCAGGGCGCACGCACCGAGCCTCTGGCTGCAGTAACGGCCTTTCCTGACTGGAAGTGCTGGTGGCTCCCGTCTGTTCCCGAGTTTGCTAATGCTAACTCCTGTGATTGAACAGCCCTGACGGCTCCCTCTGACTGCAGGCTGCGGGCCGTCGTCCGCGTCCAGTTCAGTAAACACTTGATGTTACCTGGTGTCTGAAAAGACAGAAACCGTGGGGCACTGCAGCGGCACTTCCAAACTGCCTTCTGAAGAGAGCAGCGCTGGGTCTGCCCTGTGTTAATCACGGGACAGGGATCAGTAAAAGGCGGCGATTTGGACACAGAAGCGTGATGCTGAGCTAGCTGTTGGCAATGCCTCTTCCATCCAATCCCTGTGCCAGGTGGTAGCGGGTTGTTGGGCATGGAGTGGAGATGGCTGAGGAGAGAGGGCCCAGGGACACCGACAAGAGGAACAGCATGTACAAACTGGAGGAAGCTGACAGGTACAGAGTTATATTTATCACTGCAAGTGTTGGATGGGGACTTTCTTCTGTGGCTGGGTGGAGGTACTGTTGCTTATCACAGAATCACCGAATCACAGGGAAGGGACCTCTACAGATCATTGAGTCCAACCTCCCAGCCAAAGCAGCTCCCTAGGACATATCACTCAGATAGGCGTCCAGACGGGTCTTGAATATCTCCAGGGAAGGAGACTCCACCACCCCCCTGGGCAGCCTGTCCCAGGGCTCTGGCACCCTCACTGGGAAACAGTTCCTCCGCATGTTGGTGCGGAACTTCCTGTGCTCCAACTTGCAGCCGTTGCCCCTTGTCCTGTCTCCACTGACCAAAGAAAAGGGGCTGGCCATTTTCCCCTGTGTTCCACACTGGAGATATTTATAAGCATTGATCAGATCCCCTCTCAGACTTCTTTTCTCAAGTCTGAACTGTCCCAGTTCATTCAGCCTTCATGTTTGGAGACCAGCTTTTTCAATCCAAATGTTCAAGATACTTATCTACATTAGTTCATGTATTTGTCTTTATGTCCAACAGTTTTAGTGTTAAAAATGCTTTGGGATACAGACAGACTAGTAGGCAATGAACCTCTCCAATTCTTGAAGGCAATTTGCAATTTGTTCTGGCATGGCTGGCTGTAAATGCTATCCTCCTCACCACAAATTAAAGAAATGCCTCTCCCCTTCTCCTCTTTCACTCAAAACTTTCCACTTTTGTAGATTATTACTTGGCACTATTGTGCTTGGCTGCTGGAAGCTTGACAAGATTCTCCTTTTAACTTTTTTTTAAAGTTTTGCATCATCCAGCACAAATGCAAGTGGTTTGCTTTGCTGGTTCCCCAAAGGGTGACATGACAAAATCCTGCATTGTTGTTCATGGGGAGTCCCAGTGTGGCAGAAAGAAGGTATAACCTTTCTTTTAAGGTTAAAATCCATCCTTGAGTCACAGCAGTACAGAAAGGAGCATCTTTTGGCTTGTTGTCCCTCAACGTATCAGTACCAGCTGCCTCTGGTAGTTACAGGGCAAGGGCGATACTGTGGTAGGTGAAGATGTCAGCCCAGGGGAGGTTATCCTCACCCAGGTTGCTGGGCCACCAACTCCCCTTGGGCCTGAAAATTTGCTTTGCTAGCGGTCTTGCTTTGTGGCTGAAGGAAGGAGTTCATGTTTCCAGGTAAAACCTCTAACAGTGGACTAATTCTGCAAAGAAAGGCTAAATTCAGGTATTCTCTGCCAGTGTCTCTGGTGATGTAAGAACAGGGCTTCCCAGGGAATCCTGTCCAACCCTTACCTGGGGATGTGAGGAGAGCAGAAGAGGAAAAGAGATCATTGTCTCCTCAATTCTCCTCAATCCCTTTTGCCTTTAGTTATTTTAAGATCTCCTTCCTAAAGCTGTGTCTGGCTGAACATCTGACCCATGCTGTAATCTAAGGAAACTGGAGTGTGGAGACGAGTCTCTGAAGAGTGCTGGAGTGGCTTGGCTTTGCAGGGGCTGATGAGATGCAATTTTTTAACATGTGAAGTGCTTTTTTTTCAAGTCTCGGGTAAAGGTGCTTTAAGAGTGGCTGTGCTCTGCCTTAGCGATGGTTGGGAGTATCCTCTGCAGTGCCTGGGACCTGCCTAGCATGTGTTTTTCTGCCTCCTCCTCTGGAATTGAAGGAGAATCATAGAATCATAGAGTTGTAGGGGTTGAGAGATCATCGGGTCCAACCCCCCCTGCCAAAGCAGCTCCCTAGGACATATCACTCAGATAGGCGTCCAGACGGGTCTTGAATATCCCCAGAGCAGGAGACTCCACCACCTCCCTGGGCAGCCTGTCCCAGGGCTCTGGCACCCTCACTGGGAAAAAGTTCCTCCGCATGTTGGTGCGGAACTTCCTGTGCTCCAGCTTACAGCCATTGCCCCTTGTCCTGTCCCCACAGACCACTGAAAAGGGGCTGGCTGATTCTCCCTGCATCCCCTGCTTCAGATAATTATAGACTTTAATTAGGTCTCCTCTTCTCAAGGCTGAAGAGTCCCAACTTACTCAGCCTACCCTCATAGGGGAGATGCTCCAGGCCCCTAATCATCTTCGTAGCCCTTCTTTGGACTCTCTCCAGGAGATCCCTGTCCTTTTTAAACCATGGAGCCCAGAACTGGACACAATACTCCAGGTGGGACCTGACCAGGGCAGAGTAGAGGGGGAGGATCACCTCCTTTGACCTGCTGGCCACACTCCTCCTGATGCACCCCAGGATCCCATTGGCTCTCTTAGCCACCAGGGCACACTGCTGGCTCATGGCCAACCTGTCATCTAGCTGGTCTAGGAGCCAGTGGAACAGGGTATTGGGAAATACTGCAAAATGGAATGCTGGCTTTGGCTTAATTAAAAAAAGATGGTATTGCTGGAATTATTAATTGCAAACTCTCTTGAGAGTAATTTCATGGGAGACTGCATTACTGCAGGGCCTGCCCTGCTCGGAATGGATGCCATTGTTTCAAATGACAGTGTGGAGGTCGTGTGCGTGCTCCTGTCTCAGTGTTAATGAGATCCTGGATTTGATAATTTCACAAATTTAATTCCTTATTTTATTCACTTAATGTGTTAAAGATGATGATTCACACTGCTTCTTGCAGCTCTGACCATGTAGCCTGAGCACTCACTGCACTAGCTCTGGTCACAGTGCATCTGGGGATGGTGGCAGCAAAGCGATGCTGCTCCCGGGCAGCTCTCGCACTGGGGCAGCGAACTCAGAGAGATTCTCATTTGGTTTATGACACAGCTGGACAAGGCAACTGGTAGGCGCTGGTCTCACGGCAGGGGGTTGCAATAATCTCTTCAGGTCCCTCTAGTCTCTGTGTGCCTATGCAGTTTTGTCCAGAGCCACCCACAAGTGCAGGTGCTGTGCATGGCTGTGTGCATTTTGGGGAAGGTCCTGTTCCCCAGCGAGGTGTGTTCATGCCAGTCCATCGCCCTGAGAGCATGTTCCTCCCTGGTTACTCTGCAGTGATGGATTTGGTACAACAAATACATGGCAGAGGAGAACAGGAGCCTGGTTCTTAGGAGTTTGATTGTGTGGCAGGTCTTTCAGACCAGCACATTAAGGGTTCCCAGGTCACCTGCTTCTATGTTGAAAAGATTTCTGGGTGCTTGGCTGCCTTCATCCTGCCAGAATCTCCCACCCTCCCCTTTTTTCTCGGTACTAGACAAGCAACTTGAGAAAAATTGTTGCCTCCTAGAGCAGCTGGGGTCTGCAGAGATACTAAACAGGGCCAGGGTCTCACTGCCAGTTGCTTCTGTTAATGCTTTATTTTCCTCTGAAAGTCTGGGACTTTTCTTTGGGCAGCTCAGATGCACACTCATTTTCTTCTCATGGAAACCACAAGTGAGGGTGAAGAAACACCCCAAGCAGCCTGACAGGGCAGACACCTGACAGATCACAGGAAGAGGTCAGTGTTGAGCCATGCCAGCACATGCCTGGGGATGCTCTGCAGCCTGGGCCCCAGTGCACAACCCTGCGCCCACGGGGCATGAGGGGCGCTGGCCCAAGGCATGGGGGGCATCTGCATTGTGGCTATTGGCAAAGACCCACCGTAACCCCACTTACGTGTCCCCTTTTGTGAATTAAGATTCAACCCAGGCCATAGTTACCTTGCCGGCAGGGAGCTGTGAAACAGCGGTGTCTGTCGATGATGCAGGCTTGGTTTCACCTGCAAACACCACTTACCTAGCATGCAGGTCGTGGATTTGATGGGTGCCAGGGGTGATACAACCAAACCTTGCCAGGAAGAGTCAGAGCAGGACAAGGGGACAGTAAAGGTCAGAGGTGATAGCTGAGAGCTGGGATAGCCGCCCATATCCTTGTGTTCATCCCTCTCTGCCCCGAAGGTTGCTGGGAAGTGTCGCTGGGCGAGTGTGGGAAGGGCATGAGGGGCAGCAGTCCCCCTTCCTAAGTCTGTGTGCAGACCACACAGACAGGACTTTTAATCTCAGGTCTTTCTAACGTTTAATGGCTGGATAAAGGTGTCTGAGTTTTGCCTCCAGTGGTCTTGGAGCAAGAACCTCCCATTTATCTAGCAGTATCTTCTCTGTTTCCTTTTGCCCACTCACCCAGAGGACCACCTTCCAGAAAAGAACGAGACAGGAAAGCAAGCGGTAATATATCTGACTGTATTTCAAACTTGTTGATTGTAAACAAACTTTGTTGGAGAAATAAAATCACATGACAAGATATCAGAGTGATACTATAAATCCATTTTGTTATTGTTGCCACACTTCACATTTTTGGAACTCAGAATTCAGCTCATGGTGTACAAAAAACTTGTAAAAATTTATTGCAAGCGTGCCTTTGTGTAGAACAAAACCGGTGTCACAAAAGTAGTTTCCCTGTCCCGTGCAGAAACGCAGTTGTGTATCGCTCACCAGGAAGAGGTCACACACACCTGCATTTCCTGAAAGACTTGGCTGTTAGAAAATTGCTCCAAGGAGTTTATTTAAAAAAAACAAACAAAAAAGCAAAACTAAAAAGCAATTGCAGTGTACGCTTTAGCTCTGGAACTTTGAAGGGAGATCTTCAGAATGATAAAGAACATGGAGAAGGCGGCGGACGGACCTTTGCAGCTGAACTGCAGTTGCTGTGTGAGCACAGCCCGGGGAGTGGTCACAGAAGCGCTGGGCCAGCTAAGGCCCGTCTCTGCGCTTGGCACCGTCACTACATTTGATGGAAGGTAAGTTGCATGGCTTGTGAATGAGATGAAAAGGGAACATGGAGGGGAGATTCCTGGCCTGGAATCCCTGTTGTCCCTGCTTCCACTGTGGCACTTCCTCAGCCTATCGCTTCTATGCTGTGCTGACACACAGCAGTGCTTTGATTCTGAGGCCTATACTACAAGGAGTGGCATGGAGAGGAGCTAGTGATATAGCTAAAGCTGAAGGGTTGATATTGCTAAAGGAGCTGTGTGGGCTGGGTGTGGTACACATCAGCCTTTGCTTTTTAATTCAAAGGCATCAGGGAGGGGGGGCACATGCTGGAAAAAGGGAGGGCTGGAAGGGATCACCTGGCTCCTCTCCCTCTGCACAGCCAACCTCTGAACTCCCCTTTGCCTCTGATCTCTTGAGGTCCTTTCCAACCCCTAAGATTCTGTGATTCCTCAAACCTGCTGTTCCCCTCAAACTCCTCCTTGTATATCAGGTCGTGCTGCCTAGCCTCTCTGTCGAAACAGGTTCATCTCGGGCATAAATCTGAGTTGTTGCTACCTCTTCATCTCACCACAGACCATGGGGTGAAGCGATCAGTAATTTCAGAGCTGAAGTGCCAGGCAAAGGTTTGCCTTAGAGCTAGAAGAAAAAATCCGGGTTGCAAAAGTAAGTCCAAGAGACCTGCAATTTGTTTTCCATCAAATGAGTAACTCCGTTTTGGAGCGAGGTGTGAATTGTTCAGCAGCCACATTTTGCATACACTTTGACACAGATTAATTGGAGAACAAGACCACAAAGTCACTTTGACACCAAGTGGGTTGGGGTTTTGGACGGATGAACCTAGGGCAGTGGGCTTTGCTTTTTGCTTTCTAGGCTTTTTTTGGGTAACTAACTTGTGAAAATAGGACAAAATGCTCCATTTGAAGCCCAGAACATGCTGTAAATACTTGAAGAGTTAAATGTTTTGCCAGCTGCTTTATTTTGGAAACAGAGGTGCCAGGGCTGGGAGGGAATTGTATGGGCCTGGCCTCTTCTCTTTCCTTGTAAAAATTCTGAGTGTAGCTTGACTATGAAGCCTGTTTGTCCAAGGAGCCTGCATCCCAAATTGTCCCCATGTCTCCTCAATTTGTCAGTCCAAGCAGGTCCTGGACGCTGTGGCCCTATAGGTGGGTGCTACCATCCCTTCCCACTAGGTTCTGCATCCAGGTCCCCCATATGTTCAAGGGCTGTTGCAGTTACATCGAATGAGCACTTCTGCACAGCGACGTTCTCACAGGTAAGGTTTTTTTTCACTACACATCGTGTGGACCACCTTGACATCTAATACAAGCAATTATTACTTCAGAAGAGTGATAGAAAAGAGATTTTTACCACTTAAGGCCTTTTTGTGATACCCAACAGCTCATCACCAGACCAATCAGAGTAGAAGGGTTTAAAAAAAACAAAACAAAACACCAAAAATCTCCCCTGACAGACCATGTCAAAGGCCCCTCCTTGACAGTGATCCAGAGCTGAAGAACATTACAGCCATTGCAGCAGGAGCAGTGGCTGTGGTGATGCTGATACCTGGGTTGGGTGCACAGAAACGTATGGGACAGTGACTGCAGTCAGTAAAGGCTCCAGAAACAATACCCTGTTCTGCCTGAGACTTGTGAAGGAGCAGAAGGCATCAGTATATAACACTACAAAAAAATCTACCAAGAGGCCAACTCTGTGATGTCAAACTACTCCAGACTGTCCAAGAATCTGTGGGATGATCTGAATGTGCTCTAAATCCATTGAATGAGGGAAGCAAAAGAAAGCATGAGGCAGGAAACTTCTCCAGTGCTAGATGTCTGAGGACAGAGAGAGAAGAGAAAGAGACCTTTGTTGTATGAAGCACAGATAGTTTCGCTGTGGCCCAAGAGCCAGAAGATGGTTCCAGTTCACAGTGTGCCTGGAAACAAAGGGAGGTTTGGGAAGCACTGTTACAAGGAGGAGTATCTATCACACAGCACTGGTGACAGGCTTGCGTTTGAGCAGATCACGCAGTGATCCATCTGTGCAAAATATCCTAGTTAAGGACAGGACAAATTTATGGATGTTTTGAGCTTAGAGTTCCTTGACCCTGCTTAATGCAGCTGCTACCAGCCCTTTGCCCCTTGAATGTTTTCTCAACCAGAGAAGCTCTACTTTACAAGCAACTCACATCAGTCCTAGCAACAAAAAGTGCCACGGCAAAATCCACAACAGACTTGGATGGAAGACTTCACATTCCATCTGAGCCTCAGTGACACTTTTCAAGTCAGTAACGACTGATGACTGGACTGTAGCAGAGCTTCAGCTGCTCCTCCGGGCAGGCTGGGCTTGCCATGCTTTATCTCCTTCCTTCAGCACAACTCAGTTTTGACTCATACCAGCCTATATGGAGTAAGGAACCGGTGCTGACAAAGTCCCAGAGCCCTTACTTCAGGGGGGATCAACATCTGACATGTTTTCATTTCTAGTTTGGAGAAGTGTGTTCCAACAAGAACCAGTTTGCTGAAAATGCAGGACACGGATTCAAGGAGCAGGTGAGCGACTTCACAGTTTCATCATCACCTCCTTACCTGTGCTGTGCCTTGGTGTCTGATGAGGGAAGGAGGAGCTCCTCTTTGAGGAGCTAATGATGCCTCATGAGTGCTGAGGTGGTTAGAGCACTTTGCAATCCCTGCACGGAAAGCAGCACACGTGGGCAGAACTATCAGTGCAGCACAGCCCCCAGCTCAGCACGAAAGTCAGCTCCAGGACTGGGACACTAAGACAGGCAAGACTGAGATACCAGAGGCTTCTTTTGCTACTCACCAGTTCAAGACAGGCTTCTAAATAAACGTGAGAAGGAAAAAATGTAGTCTTCAGCCAAGAGAAGAAAAAAAAGCAGCTCCAGAAATGTAGCTGGAGGTAAAGGATGGGAATGCTATTATGAGTTGCTGTCCTTAATGTCAGCCTGGAAACAGCTAAATTTGTTTTTCTCTAGGAAATTTCTGAAGAAAACAAAGTTATACCCATCAAGGACACTCAGACTCCTGTAAATTCAGGTTCTCGGACTGTCTTGTGAATGTAGAAGGGCTGGGGCAGGAGAATAGAAACAGGAAGCAGAGATGGGATTCCTTTAAATAGTGCCCTCATGTCAAATGCACAACTGGGCTGAAGTACGAAGTGGCAGAGGTTCTGCAAGCCCTTGAAGCATTCTTCAGCTGAGACAACAGCGCTGGAAACCATTTCACAGTGGTTTCTAAGCTCCAGTGAGTGCTGTATTAAACGGATCCTGGGATGACAGACCTTGAGAGAAGTACTGTGCATAGAAGGTGGTCAGTAGGTCTTACTGATGGTCCCAGTTCTTTGAAACAAAGTTTGCATACTGTAAATAAGTCATTTTCAGCTGTCAGAAGTACGTGTGAGTGAAAATTCAGTTAGGCAGCAGAGAAATGAGACTTGCTGCTCCCTTGTCTACTTCAGCTTCAGACTACCTACCCCCACCCGCACCCTCCCCACCCCCCAACCCTGGCAAAATTTAGAGACATTCCTCTGTGACCTGATTGGCATTTCAGCTACTGCTGAGCTTTGAGAAGATCTCTTACCCAGATTGTCTCAAGGCTACAAAAAATACCACCACCCAAACAACTCAAACTTGCTATCATGTGACAAGCCATCGCACGATTAACACACACGCACACACTAGTAACTAGCATCCTTGCGCTACTCTGAGACTAATATCCCCCCACCCCCCCCTTATATTCCCCCCCTTTAACTAGGGAGAAGCTTTAACGTTACAAGCAGGTGAGGAACAAAATTGGAGTAGGCCAGTTTGCAGCAAAGGAAATGCTACGGAAGCTGAGCTGCAGTTAACAAGCTTTTGCCTTTTAAAAATGACTCAATTTCTTCCTTAATTCCATTGCCTCATTTGTAGTAACATAGAGAAAGTGCAAGATGCTTTTTCAACAAGGAGAAAATCTTAACTTTCCCCAGCCCTATCCCACTCTCAGTCAATAAATGGAGAAGATGAGGTGGAATAGTCATCTGTGGATACAGACTACGCTTTGGTGGCTTTTGCTTGTTGGCTTCAAGAGCCAAAATTCAGGCATTTTGTACATATAAATATATATAAATATTTTTGCTTATTTATGGAATGTTTGCGCGTGTTTAGGGCACCAGTTCAAAATGATGAGGGATGGTTAAGGCTAAGAAAATGAAATTCATTGCAAAGCTAATAATTCTGTTTTCATTTGTCTCCTTTTCAAAGGAGACTAAAGCATCTTCCCTGTACTTGTCAGCCACTGTGTAATCCCCCATCAACACCAATTCTAGGGAAAACTACTCAGGACCCAGTCCCTGAGGCAAAAAGCAGGACCTCATGATTCAAGCTCAAGTAATCCACAAAATTAACAGCATAAGTGCCTGGAAAATGAAACATTCCAAGGCCTTGGACCTACTGTCACCTGAAAAAGAAAAGGCATGACCTGGATCCAAGCCTTTAAGCATACATAGTAAGATAGCAATCAGCCAAGGGCTCCAAATCTGTCTTTCTTGGGGGCTACAACATAGCTGGAGAGTGCTGTGCTTACTCCTCAGAAGTGCCAAGTGGCTCCAAGGAGGTCCTACAAACCTCCCCACATGCCCCTTGCAAATGCTCCAGCACTGCAGGAGACTGTGAGGAAGCTGGGCTCCCAGCAGCTACTGCTCTCAAGCTGTCCCATCAGCGAAGTTCCAGCCAGACCTTTCCTTACTGCCCACTTTTGACTATCATGTAAATTTACAAGGGCATAATGAACTTGTAGCTATTCTTCCTGTTGCAATATAGGCTGGCATTGCCTGAAGCAGGGTGCAATACCGTTTACTTTTCGGTACCCCTGTGGAATTCCTGCCCCGCTCCCCCCCTCCCCCCCAAAAAACCAACACCAACCAAAACAAACAAAAAACCCCCACCTAAAAAACCAACAACCTCACTGGGCTTCTGCTGCTGAACATTTGTTATTCTATGCCCTACACTAGCTCCTCTTCCCTGGTGAATACTTAGAAGACTGACAAGAGCCAGCTACCACACTGAGAGTCTGAAGAGAGGTGGTCTCAGCTCTCTGTAGGGCCAAGAGGTTTTAAACTCACCCTTGGGCTCCTACGCAGCTTGGCATTGCCAAGGACTGGAGTGGGACCAACCCTCTCCTTCCCTTTGAGGCTAGGAGGCCTCAGTGCACAAGGGTTTGTCCTTTCTCTTGCATTTCCTGGGAGCAGACCTTGCAGCCTGAGAAGGGAAGAGGAACGCTTAGGAAACCCACTGCTGCACATCATGCAGCTGGCAGGCAGAGCTGGATGTGCGGGACAGTCTCCAGGCTGTTTGGCAAACAGAGCAACCTTGGAGTTGGCCATCCCCTTACTCCACCTGCAACCAGGTAAGAGCTGCCTCTAAGTCTACTCCAAAAAACCAAGACTTTGGTGGAAATAGAAAGATGTCAGCACAAGGATGCTCTTTGCACTAGTCAGAAATTTACTAACTCGTGCTGGACCCTTCCTCTGTTATGATTTATATGCTATACATTTGCACAGCCCATAATGATGAAATCTGGGGAGTTCTTAAATACATGTTGGTTACCCTCTATTGTGTCATAACAGACAGACAGACATATCCTGGTGGGGTTTACATTGATCAGTGGATCAATCAAATCACTCCCTCTTGTCTCAACCCAAGTCATTCTTCAGTAGAACTTTTCAGGCTTGGGGACCAAAAAAACAGTCGAACCTCTAAAGCAACGTGGTTTCTGCCCCGCAGGTTAATGCATCACCGCTAACATTCAGAGTACAGAGGGGGTTTTTGCTGACTTGAGTTGTGGAGTGAAATCAATAATGTGTAGAGAGCAGGGTAGTACTTCACCTCCACTGTTTCAATCACACCTCCCTCACTCGGCATTTTTTCCCGAAGCTTCAGCGGTGTCCAGATTCCACCAGCACAAAACCGTGGTGTTCAGTCACGGGCCACCAGCTTCTGATGATGCTTGTTTGTCCTCTATCATCTTACTCAGAGCAAGAGAACACTTTGGGCTTGCTCTCTTTTAGTGAGGTTTAAGGTCTGGTTGCAAATGGACTCCTTTCTTTTTATAAAACACAATGCTCTGTTATTTTGCTAAACATGTCATCTGCCTAATTACGACGACTGCGACAAGCCCGGAATTCGAACAAGAAGAATTTCTACCCAACACCCCGCAGTGATAATGGGAAGCACACTGCTATTAGGGACTGATTTTTTTTTTTCTCCTGCCAATTGCATGCCAAATGAAGTTCTAAAATGGACCCAAAAAAAAAAAGTCTTGACAGTTGCAAAAGGAAAAGAAATGGTTGTTCCAAAAAACTTAACAGTCTGTTACATCAGATTTTTAAGCAACATTTAAGATGCAGCTGAAATCAAGAAGAAATTTAACTGTTACAGTTGGATTTCTCGCCTGTACACTGACCGTGGCAGTTCAGATGAGAGGCAGTAGTACTTACTGGTTTACTCACTGCTAATACTTACAGTGTTACTCACTGTTTGTGTATAAAATGCTTCATCCTGGTTAGAAAAGAAAATCAATGTAATGTATTTTCATTTTAAATCTGCTGCTTTTGCCACATTCTAACTGGGATCACATCGCCTTAACGCTGCATTAATAAAGACAAAGAGAGAAAAGAAAAGAAAACCAACAAAAAAAAAAAGAGGGAAAGAAAAAGTCTCCACTGGTCCTCAGCCCCTGGCTGCTTGCCTGAGACCGCTTTGCTTGCCAGTACACTTGCTTCAGTGTCCGTGTGTCTGCACTGCTTGGCGGAGGACAGCGGCGATGCCTTGCGGGACGGCAGGCGCTCCCACCCACCCACGGCTCGTGGTGCGGCCTTAGGTTGCTTGTCCCAGAACTGAGTGACTCCAAGGAGGGTACAGAGTTTTCTGTTGAGCCCACCTAGGACTGCTGAGCCGTGCCAGCTTATGACAAGCGCTTTATCCCAAGAGGAACTTTACAAGATGACCCTGTTCAACAAATAGTATTTAGATGATGACTAACTGAAGTCTGTCTCTGGTGTACAGGTTCCTACAGGGCATTCACGTAATGCAATTTTGTGTCAGCTTTTCCAGTGGCACTTTCTGCAGGACATGTTTGCATCCAGCTGCTACTAGGAACAGAGTTTCCTCCTCTCCAGTGGCATCACTTGGCATTTTTGGATAAGGACAGCACTGGTGGTGTCACAAGTTCCTTGCTTTGCCATTCCAGGTGTGGGATCTTCTCCTGCTTACCTTCCACCCCCTGCCTAGGCCACCGAGCACAATGCATCAATGGGAGGGTGAGGTGTCTTCCAAGCCCAGCAGCTCCTTTACAAGTCTTTCTCCAAACTGTGCGCGGCTATACCTTGTCACGTGGTAGGCCTCTGACATTTTGTAGAGGATGTAGGCATTGTTTATAGCGATGCTGATGGCAAACCAGAACACTTGTTGCCAGGTCTTGTTTGGTTTGTGAGAAATGAAATACCTAGAAAGCCAGGAGAAACGGGGAGGGAAAAGCACTAGTCAACCAAACGCTGGCAGCTGGGACACAAGAAATAACCCCAGACAAATATTCTGCAGGCCCAGGACTTAATACCTAGTGCAAGTATCATCTTAAGAGATTTTGTACAATGTATTTGACAGTCATCTATAGCTAAGTTGCCCAGTTTGGGAAATTTCTATTGGTGTCTCTGCTCTCAGAAGCAAAACCTCAGTGATGCTCTCACCTCTGCACTGCTCCACATAAAGTGTACTGATACAGACTCCTCAAGCTTACTGGTGACAAACATCCACATGATGGGAGCTGTGGGCTTGAATCCCTTCAATTTGTAACTAAAAAAAAGCCTCAGGCACATTACGTTACAGTTTAGGGAAGAGTGCTGGTGCCTCTCCTCCTGTTTATCTCCACTGAGAGCAAAGAATGATTTCTGCTGCTGTCAACAGTGGGCGGGAGGATGTGGGGGCAGCACCAAAGCGTGCAGTGCTGGATGTGGAGCACCTCTCCATAAGGCAGAACTAAAAAGGACCGACATCCTTATATTTAGGTTCTGACTAATTCTAGGATTGCCAGAATATTCGCTCTTCAGTCATAAGATTTCCCATTTTCCTACTTTCACTTTTTTTAGTAGCCATTTACATCTATTACCTCACCTGTTTTTCACATTGATCTCCTCAGATCAATTTCCCAACATCGATCTCCAGCAACCACCTCCTCCTCTTTCATCTCTTCGACTGAATTCTTGCTGCCTTGCCCAGAACTGGTTTAGAAAATCCCTGCTGCTTTTTCTCCCTCCTCAATTTTTAGTTCTTGATATCTTTTGCACCTCATCGCTACTCCCACAGCCAAGCTTCAATGCTGCTACTCTTACTCATTTCTGTCTCTCCCTGGTACTTTAAGAGCCAACACCAAGGACCACAACTGGAACTCAGGAAACAAAAGATCTACGTTCTGCTCTCTCAGATCATCTAGATCCACAATTGCTCCAGACGCCACAAATGTCACCTGGCCAGATAACCACCTGAACACCACCTGCTGATAGGGGCGGAGAGCTAAGCCTGTGAGAGGTGCGAGGTGAGTAGGCCCTTGTTGCGTTCTCTACTTAGCCTTCAATTTGCTGTGACCAAGCACATAATTTTTGACTGGTGGGTGGCCAGATAAAGCCAAAACACTAGCAATGCAGCTGGTGGCCTTGTGCAGAACCAGCTTCTGATCTCTGGGACAGGAGTTCTGTCAGAGATTGATTCTGTGAAGTTGGGATCAGGCCCTGAGCTGCAGATCAACACGGAGAACTCACTGCAGCAACAGAGGAGGAACGAAAGAAACACAAACACATACAGATACACACATTTTCTTACTTACTTGCTGTATTTGTCATCATATTTGCAGATATAGCTGAGGTGAGCAGCAAAGGCTTCAACCGCCAGCGGGCATGGAATTTCTCCACTTTTTCTCTTAATTATAACTCCTGCATCAATTAGAAACGTAACAGTTTTAAACACCCATCAGAGGTCTAGCAATTAGAAGATACAGTTTATAAAACATAAACATAATTGACAGTTTCTGCCCTAAAACTGGGAAGTTACCTGCAACACAGATATACTAATTTGATTTTTTTCCCCCACTGGTAGTACATTAAGCAAGTGGAAGAAGAAGAAGAGGGATCATTTTTCAGTTGGAAAGGAAAAGGTGTTAGACACAAACACTTCTACCATATGTTCAGAAAAAACCCATACATCACTGTAGTCCTGCAGCAGCCCCCCCCGACATTATCGGCCTCTCCTCTGTTGCTTCACAAGTTGTGGTCACCTCTAGAGCAGTGACGTGCTATTTTATGCTTTGAGTTCTGAAGGTCCCAAGTAAGTCCTCTGAACCTAAATCCTTGGCTTATCTCCACCCGTGGAGATCAAGAGCAAGAGCATCTCTGCTTCCCTGGGTGTGAATGGACAGAAAAGGTACAGTAAGAAGGAGCCATCTGGCTAAACCCAGTCAGGGCAGAGGTGATTCTGGTGAAGGAGCCACAACCGCAGTATCTCTGGAATGAGAAGCAGCCTGATTCGCTGTTGTGGGCAGTCAGAGCTCAGCTGTACTCTTCGGTTGCTCGGTGGAGCTAAGCACACATTTCTCTGCCCGTGAGTGATGCTTCCTGCCCTTCCCAGTCAGCTGGCTAGATAATGCAGCTCATCATGGGGGATGACCATCTTGCCTACTGCACAAATCTATGGTAACCTACTTCCCAACCACTCTCTGCACAGACAAATGAGCAGGTTACTCCAAGAATGGGCCCTGTTCCCTTACATGGTGCAGCTTTGACTTGGCCTTCTACACTGCAGCACACTTTTTCTCCAGGCCTGGAGAAGCACAGGCTAGGCTGCATCCTTTCTTAGCGTTGTTTCAGTGTGGGTACAATCTTGGCATTCTCATTTCTCCTCATTGCCTCCTGTCTGCCAAGTCTTTTAGCATCATCCCTAAAATGCTCCTCACGTTTTGATTACAGACGTCACCATTTCATTCCTTCAGCTGGAAGTCTCATTCCATCCATTATCTCTGTCAAGCCCCCTGTGCTGTCCTAGCTGGTAGGCTCTATTTTGAAGCACAACTTATGACACTTGCTTAATGTCATGTTACAGCTGAGCCATGCAGCAGTTGATTTGGAGGTCTTTAAAGCCTGATTTTTCAAAAGTCCAAAATTATATCACCTGTAAATTGTTCAATACACTCTTTTTTCACCTCTGCCTCCCCCAGCTGGGTGTAACATAGGCTGAGAGGAGGGGAAAAACCCAATCTAACAAACAAATATATACATCAATAACTTGTTATATTCACTACATTACATTCACATACATTGTTACATTCACATTACATTATTATGGTGCATATTTTTATATCCTATTTAATGAGTTCTCTGACCAGCATGAGGTAAAAAGGGCTGATATACCACCAGCTGGCTGCATCGATGCTGCAAAATCACTTGCTACGCCACCTGGGTGGGTCAGGAGAGGGTATGTATGTTCTTGGTGTCGGGGTTTTATAAAATACATCCCCCTCTTTTTCCTCTTGCTCTGCTCTCTTCTGTCTTTCCCTTCTCTTCCTTTGAGGGATTTGTATTTCCCATGCAATTTGCTCTGTATTTACAACCCTTAAAAAAATAAAGTATCACTGTGGTAGCTATGTGGGTTCCATATATTCCCTCTCACTTTCTGTTCTATTCCACGTAACATCCCTCTGCTTTGAGGATATAAATAGCTTTATAAGCACATTATTTTTATAGCCTTTCCTAGGCTTGTTTCACAGCTATAGGCCACCTCTCCAGGGAAGGCAACTGCAGGAGCCGGGTCACTCCTAGCTGCAGGTCTCTCTGGCAAGCAATCCCAAGCCAGCTGACTCACCAGCACATGGGATGAGCTATTTCCCCTCTTGGTCCTCCCCCAGCATTCCCGTGTTCTGGCCCTGGCAGCACTCCAGGGAACACACCGTCTGCACTGTGGCCTCAGCCTGCCTTTGCTTGCATGCTGGAAGGGGTGCTGGTGGCCAGCCTCTGTGCTTCCACTACAGAGAGGGAGCAGCTATTGGGTTTGGGTATTTTTAATCTCTTTTGTTGTTTTTTTAAAAAAAGTTTTTAAGCTGTGTGTGTTCATCAAGCAAAGCATGGGAAATGCCATCCCAAATGAAAAAAACCCAAAACACAAAGGTGTGCATATGTTTGCTTCCTCATAACACTTATTCTAAGCCAATCTGGGCTTATAGGAGCTAGAATTGTGTTTTTTTAAAATGCAGGCTCAATAATACCAGTGCTTATACCCACTTTGGCAAACACTGAGATTGCATAATATAACATAATGTGTGGGACACTGCATGTTCCAAGTGCTACATGGCTTTTCATGAGGAATTAGATTTGTCACAGTTCTCCATTAGAATTGCAGACAGTCAGCATTGTACAAGGTTTGATGTTGAAGGTCTTCCTATTAGAGTCCTCTGGCCCCATCCCCATTCTCACCATACTTGGACACAACCCCCTGAATGTAGTCTCACAAAGGACATGTGGAAATTTGAAGTTAAACCCCTAAGGTTCCCTATTCTTAAGCATACTTTTTAACATTATGCTTCTTTCCCCAGGCTTTTTAGTTCTGGGCCAACCTCACAAGCTGATTTTTTTTCAGGAAACCAGATGGGTACCAGACGCTCCTCACTCCAGCTTCTCCTAGGCTAAGAAACACGGAGGGGCTTATACAACTGCTTCAAATGATTGCAATGTCTCCAACATCTCCCATCTTCTCACAAGTCACTTGTGAGATACCAACATGCTACTTGCAGCTCTTTAGTCCTTGCGTTTGTGGTGGCTGAGCTTTGTTTTCTATCCTTAGCTATTGTCCCTCTAGCTTTTAAACAGAGCTGGCTGGTGAAGAGCAGCTGTGAAAGCTCTTCTCAGAATGAAGCTACTTCTTAAAAAGATTGTATGTTCAACAAGCTTTTGCTAAAGATGTCATTCTGGTCATCCTGCTGTGCAGCAAGTGAGATTGCTGCTTGCTCCATCTTGCTTCACATGAAAATAAGAAAAGATTGTGGTTATTTCTAGAATGTAGTAATGGAGATGCTGTGAAAGTGGGCACCAGATCTAGAGTGGAAAACCAAAAAAAGCAGCCTTGTCCCATAGTTTGGAAGGTTTGGGCCAACACGTACATCGTTCACTTTAGAATAAGGGTAACTTCTTACTCTGGGGGTCCCAATCTCTTTTGGCTTCTCAGTTCTTTGGTAATACAGGCACAAGGAAAAAATAAAATCAAGCTTAAGAGAAATTAAAAAGCCCACTGAATTTTGTTCATGGCAGAAACTTCGTATTTGATAGCAGAGTAAGCAGGACATTTTTGCAAGACTCAAGGAATAAAACTCATCCTTTAGCATCTGAGATGATATATTATGACATGTTGGTTCAAAACATCCATAATAAATAACCTGCTATATCTAAGAATAGTATTCATAGATCAGTTCTGACAAGTGTACTGCCCTTCTGGTGCCTCTGGCTTGGGTGGGATTTGCAGTCCTGGTACAGGCAAGATTTACCTTCTTGACTTTCCTTCAAATTGCAATAAATAGCTCAGTATTAGCTACATCCACCTCTCTTCTCATCCTAAATTTTCTTTCGACCATGTCTTGCCTTCTTTTTTTAAGGTTTTCTCTTCATGGCCTCCTCCACCCTGCCAGTATTTTCTCTCAACCAAGTCCAGACAGGCACCATGCATCATAAGGCAACCCCAACGGTGCCAATCTCTGTCCAACTACCCCGTGCAGGTTCTACCCTGCTTCAAGCCCTACCTCCTCTCCTGTCTAAAACACGTGCTCAGCAGGTCTGTGCTGCAGGCTTGCCCAAGGAGCAGAGATTCCTCCTCTTCCTCCTCTATATTTACATGCCTTAGAGGAGACTTTGGTAGTCCAGCTTCAAGATGCTTTAAACAAGCTTTGCTGCACTGACTTCAGAGGTGCCAAATCCGAGGCAGGCAATCTGGTCTTCTGCCTTCCTCCTGAGCCTCCATCTGCTCCCAGCACTCCACTAAAGATTCCCTTTCCCCCAGCACCGCTTTTTAAAAAGTCAATCTCTGTTTTCCACTCCAATTCACCAGGAACTATGTCGACTGTCCCAGCCAGCGTTTGGTGAACAATGTGTGGGGCTGGTCTCATCCATCACACACACAGGTCCTAATCAGTGGGTGTCAAACTACCTCACACGCACAATCTGCAATACCACCTACGCCAAAACAGACCCAAGGTTGATCACAAGCAACACAGCTCACACCTCCATGTGCTGCTTGTAAAAGGATAGTGCCAGTGCAGAGTTTTGCTCCCTCTTTTAACGGGACAGTTTAACATTTACAAACAGTATTTTTCTAGTAATATTTATGAATTATAACCAAACACTCCATGCTACCCTATTAAAAACCAAACAGGTGACATGTAGTGGTAACTCTTGTCCTGTTAGTGCACTGAATAATCTAAATCCAGCAAAGCACAGCAGGGAAACAGCACCTGGCAGTGAACGTCCCTCATGGGGACTAACAATGCTCCAGGGACCAGTAGAGTCTCCAAAGCATTGTATTTCCTTTGTGTACATCATTACAGCGTTTATGCTCAGACACTGGTCCACCTGAATCACCAAGACCTCGTTCTGCCTGGTATCCCAGCAGAATTCCTTGGGATCGGCAAAGCCTTCCAGTAAGGCACTGAGCAACACACCAAGTCAACTTAGCTTACCACACAGTCATTCAAAGCCTTAGTGCTGATTCTGCAGCCTGTACATACATGTGAGAGTCACTCGTGACTCAAAACCTGAGTGTGCAAGATGCCTTTGAATTGGCAGCTTTGCATTTAAAGGTTTAGGTTATTCTAATTTGTCTCAGGCAGTTGCACATAAATCTGAATAATAAAAATGGAAAGAAATCAAACCAATGTTTTCACTGGAAGCACAATTTCAAAGAGTTAGCTAATCATAAGGCATCGTACAGAAGTCTCCAAACCTTCTTAAACCATGTATACACTTTCTGAAAGGAAAAGATTTCAGTATCAAAAAGCTCTTTGCAGTTATTTGAGCCATCCAAGTGACCTGTTTTGGTTTCTTTTCATCAACTGCTAAAATCAATTTAATATACAACAGGAAGCCTTAATCATATTTACTTCTGGCAAAAAGACGTTTGTTTGTGACTAAGATTTTACTGGATAAGATAAATTAATTGTAGGATCTGCTCTGAGTTCTAAGTGCATCATGATGTTTATTAATTTTTCTGTAGCAGCAGTCCTAGGAGATGCTTTGCAAATGGGGTTAGTACAGCGTTATGCAACAACCATCTTCCCTCTCTGACCGTCGGCAAAGATAGAATCGTTATGTCTACCAGGATACTGTCTCCATGAGCTCAGGCAAAGGAGGCTGCTTAAGCAGTCGGCTTTTAACCTTTGTATGGGCAAAAGAATAGCTGCAGGAAGACACAAAGGGGAAGTAATCACTACTGCTTCTGTTCATCTAGGATATTATGATCAAGCTCTTTGTTCAGGCTTATTATCAAACCGAGTGACTCGTTTTGCCTTGTCACATCAAGCACGCGCGAGACGAGCAGCAGGAGCACTGCTTACCTTGCTGGACTGGTGAATAGGCGTTGGTCAGAAAGCGGAAGTGCCCTTTATTGTACCAGCAGATCAAGGACATGTTTCCCTTCATTCTTATTCTGTACTGCCCTCTGGACTGCGGAGTTTCAGGGTTGTTCAGCATGGACGGAGGTAGGCCTGTGCAGTCACTCTTCCTGGCGCTCAGCAACCCACAGCAGTAAATCTCTGTGTGTGAACAAAAACATTCCCTATCAGCAAGCCACTGCATGGACCCAGACAGCAAGAGCAACAAAGCAAGTCTGAATGACCTGCCTAGGGAAACAGCTTGGGCTACAACTTTCTAGTCCAGCGGATTGGTTAGCCAGCTGGCTTCTCCTGTGATACTAAGGATTTGTGTCCCGCACGAATGTCTCTGAAAACTGAGGCAAGCACAGAAAACCTGCTCTCTTGATGAAATGTATTGATACCTCCTGCACAGTCATGATGACATGGTAAGAGTTCAGAGTAACATGGTAAGAGTTCAGTAACATCTATAATCTGCGTAACAGCCTTCCCAAAACGTTTAAAACTGGACTGAGAAAACCCCCCAATGGAACAAATCAGAATTTATGATCCAAGGGAGTCTTTGATGTTAAACTAAGAGAATAAATTGTGGAGGGAGCAGGGAGGTAGGGAAAGCTATAGCTTCTTAGATGTTAACTGAAATAAATTCTCTGACATGACTCCCATGATGCTTTAAATCATAACATACATAGCTGACAAGCTCTGGTTTAATGTACTGCTTCACTGTGCTGCCCAGTTCTTGATTTTCAGCCCACATCTTACTTGCACTGGCATCATCTGGTTTGTTAAGAAAATGCTGCTTAAGCAATTAAGAACCACTGAAACCACTGGTTGATTTACAAAGTGCATGTGTCAGAAGGACGAAGGTGGAAATACAAGTTCAATGAAAACAGATTTTAAGGAAAGGAGATAAACCAAACAGTGCCCTAATCCAGTGAGTGCTGATCTTGTACTTCACAGACATCAGAGGCACCACAGACAACATCTTCTGTTGCCCATGCCTTCTTGGCTTTTTCGTAAGTGAAAGAAGCAATGAACAACATGTGAAACCACAAAACATGCCTCAGTGCAGCCAGGTGAGCACAAACAAGACTTGAAAACAACTTCAGTAAAGACAACACTTGAATTTGCCATTCAGCTATTAAATAATAACAGCCTGTTTCCATTAGTCCAAGGGAAGCAGATCTTCTTGATCAAATTAACTGAATTCAAAGAAGCCTTGGATGGAAATTTCCTCTGTTCCCCTAGGTGTGTTGATTCACCTGAGTGGGAAAAGTAAAAGCAATGATGGGCATGGAAGCAGGTGATACCCGTGCACATCTTTCCTATGTCAGTGGAAGCTTGAGGTAGTTTAAAGCTCATCTGTCAAAGTCAGTTTGATTAAGTTTTTCACTGTGCTGAATTCTGCCCACTGGATAACTGGATAGCCTTACAGGGGAAATGCCAGGTCAGACTACAATGCCTGGTTTCCCCTGAGCGTGGTACCTCCGTTCTTGGCTTTCCATTTATGTGGCTGTTCTGCCTCTGTTGCTCTGGAACGACTTAAACTCTTCAGTGCAGGCGCACCCTTTGTCCTTGGTTCCTATAGTGCCTGGCATGCTAAGGATCCCCCCATCAGCTCACAGATACTACAGCAATAATATAATAATTGCTAATACTCATTAATTGATCCAGTTGCTGTGGGAAGGTCTTCAAGGAGCTAAGGCTCTTCCATTGGAAATTTAAGGTACTCATGTCAGAAGGCAGCCAACCAACACAACAACTTCATTGTGAAGGAGGAAATCTGCACTCCATCGGTTATTTCTAATGAATGAACCAGTTCCTGGAAATCCAGAAGTTCCTTCCACAAAAGACAAAGAGAAAAGCCTGATAGCAGCAGGCTTACAGTCAATATAGGAGGAACTGGACTTCCAGTGGAAGGTGGTGGGTTTTTTTAAATTTCTTTCCTTGCTAAGAGGTACACAAACAGCGTAGGTCATGTGCCTTCAGACTTTGGCATTAATGTAGAAAACTTTTAGAAAGCCTTCTTTGAATATTGAGATCTTCCTCCTCTGGTAACAATGAGAATTTCCTTAGCTGCCTCAAGTTTATGACTCACAAAGGGGTGATAACTTACCCTCTTCCAGGAGACTGCAATGGTATAAAACCAAGCTAATAACTACATTATTGTGCTAGAGCTTCAAAATAGCAACAGCCATCTCTGAGATCCCCTAATAATTAATTGTAGCCTTTCCTTTAGCTCAGGCAATAAGCCTGCAGTAAGCTTCCAGCAGATGTTTCACTCCTCATACAGAATAATGGGAGCCGTTTCCTTTCTCGGGAACACACGGCGTAACCTTCCTGCTGTACACCCCAGAAAAGAAAGAGCAGCACTGTGGCAGATTTACTACAGCCTCTCACCATGGCTGACACCCTTAATCTGTAGAGTTTTTTAAAACCACCCAGTTACTTTGGCAATAAGAGCAATAAAAATTATGCCCATCTGGCTCTATGAAGTTTTAGTGTGATATTAAATCAGAATCCCGACAGGTGTTTGCCACACACACAAGAGCCAGTGGAGACAAGTCATCCTCCCCCTCTGGTCTTCTTAAACTGTTAGTGAAATATCAATGTGTATATCTAAGCCATCTTAGCAAAGATGAGGTAATGTGGTGCAGCCACCCAAGATTCATTGCTAGGGCCTCCAGACCCCAGAGAACTTGTGCTGAAGCCTGTTTCACCACATCTTCATGAGAATCATTTGCAAAGGCTGCCAGGCTCAAACTAGTTCAGTCAAAAATACAATTGCTTATCCTGCATGCAGCACTGGGTCAAGTCAGAGGTGGGGCAACTGGGGAGCCTGTTGTGGGAAGTAGATGAGAGCTTGCTTTAGAGTCAATGTGCTGAAGTTGCAGGATCCTGCAAACTTATGGGAGTACCACAGCTGCTCGGGCTGGCAACTCCTGCAGCTTTGCCAACCCCAGCAGTCTGCAGGACAGGGCCAGCTGCTCCTGCTGGTTCAGAAAATGTAAATGGGACTTTCAGAGAACAGACATTTAAGGGAAGCACAGGACACAGGGCTTTAGGAAGTGTTGTTCTCTAATGGCCAACACTAATGCTTAGAGGGGGTAAAAAAGAGTTGTACATTATGAATGAATGTCTAAGAGTGGCAGCTGTCTGCTCTCAGAACTGGGAATTTGGGGCATATCAGGCAGGTTCCAGTTCTATTTGAAGGCCAGAGAAAGAAAGGCTTTATGTTCCCTGAAAAATAAGAAGAGGTCTATTCAGGTTTTTGACTAGGGAAAAGATCTAAGTGCCCTGTCTTATTTTCTTAAGTTTTCTCAGCTCTTGGTATCTTCATAGATTTTAGGATTATGTCCACTGACATCCCTTTACATTCCTAGGCATATATTCTCTACTGCAGTACAGTGAAGGTGGTACACCACAGGCTTTCAAGGAAGAACACCGTAGTTTTTGCAGTAATGCATGTGTAGGTTAGCAAAAGCAAACCATAGTTAAGGTTCCACAAAAGTCTTCAGAGGATAACAGGATCCTACGGATTAGAAGATAATTCAGGTTGGAAGGTAACTCAGAAGGTCTCTAGACCCATCCCCTGCTCAGAGTAGGGTCAGCTCTGAGGTCAGACAGCACTGCTCAGAGCTTTAGCTTGTCTGGTCTTGAAAACCTCCAAGGACAGAGACTGCACAACCTGTCTTGGCATCCTGCTCCACTGCCCTCAGGAAAAACCTTACATCTTGTTTGAACTTCTTTTGTTTCAGCTTCTGTTGTTTTTTCATCCTTTTACAATGCACCACTGTGAAAAGCCAGCTCCATTCTCTTGATGACCTCCTTAAGGTAGTGGAAGGCTGCTTCTGGGTCCCCTTGAAGCCTTTTCTTCTCAGGCTGAAGAAGCACAGTTCTCTCCCCATAACAGAACATGTGGTCCAGCCCCTGGTCAGGCTGGTGGCCTTCTGCTGAACTTCCTTCAGTTTATCAATGCCTTTCCTGTTCTGGGAGCCGTGCTGTACTGTGCTAAACAGGAGGCAACAACCACCTCCCTCGATCTACAGACT
This sequence comes from Laterallus jamaicensis coturniculus, assembly GCA_022605575.1. Taxonomy (NCBI): domain Eukaryota; kingdom Metazoa; phylum Chordata; class Aves; order Gruiformes; family Rallidae; genus Laterallus; species Laterallus jamaicensis. Next base: position 49,130,751 of record JAKCOX010000001.1, read on the forward strand.
ACGCTCCAGTTAAAACAGCCCAGGACTGTGCTGACAATCTCTGCTGCCAGGGCATGCTGCTGACTCATGTTCAACTTCCTGACTTGTCATCAAGAAGTCTGAGAGGAGCTAACACATTGTTAGTGGGTGCCTCTTTCTGGATTTTCCAGAATTACCTTTAGTTCTCTTAAATGTCAGTTTAGGTTCCCAAAAGGTTGATGGTCTCTAAGCATTAACTTATTTAAACATTCCCCTATTTCCCTGGTGACAGTCACACAAAAAAACCCCAACAAATAAACCAACCAACACAAACAATATAAAGCACAGAAGATCAGTACCCATTTCTTCATGGCTTCATTTTTTCAATGGGATCTTTTTGCTGCTGATCCTGCTATAGACCAGAAATTAAATCTTCTTGAACAAGAAAAGTCAGTTTAAGGATGTGTCTTTGAGCTGCCATGAGCACCTGAGCAGAGATGCTTTTCGGCAGGCTCTCATGACACTTTTCGGTCCTGGTGTGGCCCTATTCAGATTTAGTTGGCTAAGCCAAACATTAAAAAAATGCATTAAGGTCACTGCTGAGGGTGACTGTGTGATGATACGTCAGGAGAGCTCTCTGTGCTGAGTCCAGGCTTCTCTGCCTGCCTCTCCCCAAACGTGCTGCCAATGCAGCAGGATCCCAGCGGGTGCTGGCAATACACCCGCCGCTTTGCAGTGCAGTCAGTAAACACCACCTCCTCCGGGCTCCTCCTCACTGACTTCATGACTACTCAGCATCTCTAGCATCTCACCTCTGCCAGTGTTCTCGCAGTCCTTCCAGTCCAACACCCCCCTGCAAAGCCCCTGAGCTAGCCCTCAGGAACTCTTGGCAAATGCAGATAATCCCATGGCCTTATTAAACAGAAACATTTTCACATGAAAATGTAATATCCTTTAGATAGGAGCACCACGCTATTTTGCAAAGCCTATAAATCCACTATCTTAGTGTCCACCTCCTCCCCACCCCATAACTTCACCCCTATAGCGTGTACAAGACCTGAAATTTAATTTGGGAATCAGCTGTCAAACATTGTAAGAAGTCTCCTGAAGCCATGTAACAAGCCATGAACCAATCTGAAATCTCAGTATACAGCATTAACATTTTTGATCAGGTAGAAAGTCAAAACTACATGTTTTAAAAAGACATTACTGAATTTTCTACGTCCCATAAACTGAATTTACATGACCTGCTCAGTGTAAAGCCTATGAGTAATTCACCCCTGTGAACAATTTGAATTATCTGGAAGTAATAACCAGCGGCTTTAGTGGCTACCCATCTTTTTCACTGGGGTTATGGACCAACTAGGTCACACCATATTGTCTTTATCCTTCCCTTGCTGAGCATAAAGGGTGCAACTCAGCAGTCAAGTTTTTGTCTGTCAGTCTTTACATTTAAACCTGACATGTCTCAGGTACTAGGAGTGTGTGGGTTATCCTCTACATTTTCCCAAACCCGTATTACACATCACTGCTTTGGTAGCCTTGTAATGCTTATAATCAGCTGGGAAAACAGTCATTTACTAAAGAACAGTCTTTGCTCAGAGGAAAAGCTCCAGTGTGCTATAAATATGTTTGACTTTGGCTGTTTGAAGCATTTGGGAAACCATAACTCCTTTGTGAGAAGACTGCGGTGTCCCACAGCACTCCATGAGCTTCCAGCTTACCTGAAATAATGCTGCATGGAGCTCAACTGAGACAGCCCTCAATGCCAGTGCAGCCTGAAGTGCTCGACTACAGCACTGGCGCAAATCCCCAGTGTTCTCATTTTAAATGAGAATCAAGATATTGTCCCAATTCCCAGAGTTCTCCCCCCTGTTTTGGGCCACATTTCATTAATATAAAGCCCCAGGTAGGTTTAATTTTCTGGGATGGAAAACATGCCAAAAGCAAAACTCTGTGGTCAGTAGTGTGTTGAAAAGGGAATGACTCTGTCACCCTCTCCTATGTGACTTGTAACGGCAGCCTCCAGCCTTGCTGCATGAAGGATCTATTGTACGTACCCTACCCACTCTGAAAGGCCATGCTGACTGAAGAACAAGCAGAGACCTACATTGACATGACTTATAAATGACTGTCAAGAGTGCAGGAGCCTGTAATTTAAGGGGAGTCTGAAGCCCTCAGCAATTACAAAGCAAAGTAACACGTGGCTTTTCCATACCCAAGGTGAGGGGGCATTTCACAGAGAGAGTGTCCTGGGATTACTGCCTGCACTAGCAAGGAGCTGGCTGGGAGAACCACGTTGCCATATCAATAGACATTCTGTTGACAAGTGTGCTTTTGCCAATGTAGAGTTTATTATGCTTACAGAATGAATTCTGTCCTACAAAGGCAGCACATTTATACCAATCAAAAAGCGAACCATTACTATCCCTTAGTAATTTGACAGCTTTTGCAATGGCATGGAATGTCATCTAGAGAAGTCACCTCTTTTACAGATATTAAACCAGCAAGGCCTTCCAAAGCACATCTTTAAGGATTCACCCCATCCCTAGTCTTTCACAAAAGGAAAAGAAAAATCACAGGCAGCCAGGATATTCCTTGAAAAGTGCCCCAGGCCATACAGGAGACTAGACCTCACATTTCTACAGCAAAGAACAAAAGCAAGGGCTTTAAAATACTCATATTAAAAATGTTTTTACATCCTTATTTTGAACTTTAAAAAGATTAAAGGGTGACTTAGAAAGCCCTCTGTATAGTACCTTTTAATGAATGACATCTCTTAGAGATGACCAACTTATCTATACAAAGAATTGAAATCTCAGTGAAGCCTTTGGGGAGTTTTTTGAATTCAGAGGCAGGAGGGCCTTAGGTTTGTCATCATTATAACCCAGTGAGTCACCCAATACCCACCTTGCTTCTCAAATTCTTCAAAGAGATTCAGGCTGGTAATGCTTGGGCCAGTGAAGATGATGTAGTTCTTCCCAGAGGCATTCTGACAAAGGCTTTTGGCCACCATACTGTGGAGCTGCGGTTTGTTCTTCAAAGCATCCAGGCCATCAGCACCACCGCCTTCTTTGAGATGGACATAAATCTTAAATGAGAAATGGAGAGAAAAATCAGAAGGTTATAGGGGATCCAGAGGGAGCAAATGCAGTTGCTCAGCTCGACTGTTGAGAATCAAGGCAGCAAATACTTTTTATAAATCACTAATATCCAAAGCCCCTTTCAAGAGGCTGTTTCTTTAAAACCACCTCAGGTGGTTTTAAATACAGGTACCAATAAATACAGCATCTTTCACCTGTACCATTTGAAGATTGCTTGGCAGGAAAAGACTCAAGTCATAACTGAGATTATGTGTTGCACTGAATCTGCATAGGCTTTAAGGCTGCCAGGAAAAGGAAAGCATGGGAACTTCAGTTTCAAGAGAGACCACTACAAGAGGAGCAGAAGGAAACGGCCCATTAGCTTCACTGCCCTTATGTTCAGATTTATTCTGCCGGCAGCAAACGTTAGGCTGCGACGCAAGTGCGTGTGTATCCCCATAAAGGAGAGCAGCCAGCAGGACACATACCCAACCAGCCAGAACATCCTCACCAAACTCTCCAGGCTCAGCGCTAATTCTTAGTTCCTTTACTTAGCTCATGATTTGGAGACAGCCCACCAAAACAGACTGAACCAGGAAGCAGGGTACTGCTCAATACCTCGCCCTTAACGGGAATGCCTGGCTCATTTGTAGCAGGAGTAGCCTTAGTGCGTATCCTGCTACAGTGCAGGCCACATCACTATGCATTTCAAGGGAGCTGTCACCATCATCTGTAGGTGGACATAAATGTTTGTGTTAGTGTGCAGGAACATTTATCCCTTAGTAATTTGACTAATTAACCAAACACAGTTGAGCCAGTAGACCCACCAATTGAAAGAGCACTGAAGAAAGCTATGCCCTTCATTCCTACAAGTGATTCCTCTAGAAGAGGAGTCTTCCGCACTGTCATGCAGAGGGAGGAAGCACATAACCTTCCCTTTGTACACAAGCCCTCGATTTTATTTCTCTGACAGTATTTTACAAGCATAACTTCCAGCAAAGTTGAACACCTATTAAAATCAACTAGGCATCTGACCTTCATCTTGGTCTAAAAGTCAGCAGAAAAAACCTGCTGGAAAGAGAAATGAGAAGCAGCAGACATGGTGCTCAGTCACTCAAACAGTACTGTAACACCACAGAACTTGTAAAGATTTAAGAACATGACGAAATATAAATTTTCTGAAACATTTTACCCAGGCCTGCCTTGCTGACTTTGGCTCTGAAATACTCAAATCTTTTAGGAATTCCAGAAAATTTTACCTGTTAGAGAAAAAAGCTGAAATTCGCTCAGCATTCCGGGGCAGGGAAAAGGAATTGTGCCTTGGCTGTTGGAGTGATGTATCCACAATGAGCTTTAGTTAAGCTTGCTTGAGACCTCAACCATCCAGAATACACAGCACTGCTTTCCTGCATACGCCTCTGTTTCTTCTACCAACACACCCCTTCACAAAGGTCACTACGATGTTCTGAGAACAAAAACGCTTGCACGTTCGCAGTAGTGCTCCCAGGAACTTGGATTGCCACGATCTTAGAGTGGAACAAAATTCAATCAAACTGCTTCTCCCTATTTTAGATGGTGCATCTCCCAGCACTGGTATTGCAGACATATTAATGTAATATTCCTTAGCAATTCATGCATTGTGGAACAGACCCCAGAGGAGAGTGTTAAATATGAAATCTCTGAGAAATGAAACATAATTTGTATTTTGAAGTAACTAATGTGCCAAAGAACAAAGTTGGTGCAAGGATGAACACATGCTAACTCCAAAGAGAAGTACAGCACATATTAAAAGGAAGTCTTAAAATATACATTATTTATCTTTTTTTTAAAAAAAGTTCCAGTTTTTTACAGAAATGGGTTCCAGATGAGGACATAGGCAGGAATGTTTGTAGACCCCCTGACCATGCTCCACTCACTCTAGAAAGCTGTCAAATTTCTGCTTTCCCTCACGCTAAGGCTGAGGACTAGCTAATTACGTAAGTCATTTAGGTTATTAATCAGGACTCAAGAGAGCAGCTTAACAGTAGAATGCATACGAAGGGCAGGCAGATTGTTCCAAATTTATAGCAAAGGTACCTCATTATTATTGGCATCAAAATTAAGATTAGGTTGCTAGTATGTCAGCACAGAGACCACACATCAAGCCCTTAACATCTACTGACAAGGCAGTGGAGACAAAAGACGCAGACAGGTAGGTTTCAACCTTGGATTAGCCGTTAGGCTGAAAACAAAGCAGGAATCTCTGAGTCTAGGAAAGTGTCCTACCCCTTCACCCCCTACTGCAATAAGTCCTTGCAAACCAAGAATCTCTCCTGCTCCATGCTGACTTCATTTTCTCCACAGAGCAACCCCTAAGGTTGAGGCAGTCTGCTGGTGAGCCATTTGGTGCTTTGTTGCAGGCTGGTTTGGATCTGCAAGCAGCTACTTTAAAGCACACGCCCAGCATGAATTGGCTACTGAGACAGCACTGTTTTCCTACTAGGATGCTCCATAGGTTTTGTTAGCAGCGGTCCCTGTGCAGCTGGCACCCTCCCTCTGCACTCCCCTCTATCTCAAGGGTCTTTTCAATAGCCACTTTGTGATTCTCACCCCCACCTTGTGCTGTTCACTGCCCTTTACGCAAACATCCATATCCATTGATGAACCTTCCCTCCTCCTCCAATGTTAAATATATCCCTTCTTTTTCTTCTCAAGCATTTCCTTGCCTATTTAAGCACAGCCTTTGTTCTTGGCACAATTGGTCCTGTTTTGGAAAAGCATCATTCAAAGCTTTATCATGCTCAGCTCTACCGGGAGATGGGTGACGGCAGCATAATGTTGGAAGACATAAAGGCGGCTGTGAAACAGCAGCTGGCTACAGACAACTGGCAAAGGCACAGCTGCAAATATCCCTGCAAGTGCCTAGGATACCATATGTCTTTCTTTTCCCTCCCCCTGTCCTCTCATCCAGCTTATTTTATTTCACCTCACTCAATAATTAAGATCCTGCCTATTGAAGCCCACAGCATTCCTCCCCATTCTGTAATGCATTAACAACAGCATTTAACAGCAGCCTGCAGAAGAAGCTAAGGACTGCCAGAAATTGGCTGCATGAGCTTCACAGGCACAGTCAGAACCTGCACCCCAAAAACATTTGTTAAACCATTCACCAGAGGTGCTGGTTTGTCCTGCGACAGCGTTAAAGCTCCACACCCTTTCCATGTGCTTCAACAGCAACACATCCTCAGAAGTACAGGCTCTCTGACTGCTGCTGGACAACAGATGGAGATGTTGGCAGCAACATCCCCTGCTCCTGCGGGTGACAGTCAAAGCAATACTTCTCAAATATCTGCAGAGATCACTTCTACTGTGTATCTTTTTCCAGTGCCTACCAATCCATTCGATCTACAGCACCAAATAGGATAACATCGTCTGTCTTAGGAGGCAACTACAGGGCTGAAGAGCTTTATCCTGTAGTGCTGGGACAGTAACGGAGCTTTCCCTAGTCATCCCTCAATTATTTGTTTCTTATCAGAACAGCTGCATGTTCAATTCTGCCATCTCACTACCTACTGCAGCACCAGGAACTTCCAACACAATGTGTTTTAATCCCATGTGCACAAAACCAGCTCTCTCTTCTCACGCTATTTAAGCTGTCCCTCAAACTCTCCTCCCTTCCACCATCAGTCTCCACGCAGCATCCTAACAGTCTCTTCTCTTTAAAAGCCTGATAGTAAGAAAAGACCTTCAGAATCTCTGGCTCATCTTTCCCTTCCACCTACAACTGCTTCAGCCTCCTCCCATCACAAACACAAAAGACGACATCGATCAATACACCGAGTGACAGGGTTTGGGTAAAGACTGTGCTGAGCTCCTCTGAAACAAGAAAAACGGTGCTTGTGAAGACCATTTACCTCCACAATCAGAAAAGGCATCACATTTCTGAGTAGGAGATTTCACATGACAGATGAGAGGCAAGTTAGCTGTTATTTAGGCACTGAAATCAAGTATGTTCAGCCTCAGAGACAGACTGCTAGAGGGGGTGCTACCAGAGGTAGGAAGATCTCAGAGCACGCATCTGTGCCACAAGCCAACAGGAATTTCTGTGCTCTATACTAGCAATTTACTCAGTGAAAAATTCATGTGGAAGGTTCATGGGGTCTCACTAGAAACTGGGTAAAAAACCTGAGCACTTAGGAACAAAAGCTGTGTCTTGACTGCACATTTAAGAGTGCCCTAGAAACAAAAATATTGGTGGTTCTGCCCATATTCAAAGCTCAGATGGCAAATTGAAAGCACTTGTGAATAGCACATCCTAAATACTCTGCATTGATACATAATTGAAGCACTCCAGGGTACAATTCTCAAATGAAACAGATGACATTTGGAAGGGAATACAAAAAAAGTGGGGGTATTAATAAACAAGAGGAAGATTTTGAAAGCTACATTGTGCAAAATAGCTCACAAAGGGCAGGCACTAAACAACCGCAAATCAGAAGGCAAGTTTTTCGATGCCACAAGTTATAAAAGCAAGAGAACAAAGAACAGTACTGCCATACTTTCTGGATCCTAAGCAGTTGCAAAAAATAGTTTCATTTTTCTGTAGGCTTTACAGCCAAATATTTGGCTGTTCATTCCTAACACCACTCTCTACATCCTGCCTCAATCTGTCTTCCACTCTCATTCTAAACCTCGTGTCTGACTGTTGCTATTACCATTGCTATTGGGAGACCCTCCAGTCCCACCCCAAATCTTCTGCAGCCCACATTCCCCCTCTGCTTTAATGCCTTCTTCCCAACCAACTCTTAGGTCTAGCTCTTCCTCAGCAGCTGTTGGCACAACTGATTGATTGTATTCTTACTGAGACTGTATCTTCTAATTTGTTTGAGCCTCTCTCCAGTCTCTTCCTACTCCTCTAAAGGCTACTTTGAAAATGCATACAAGGGGCACAGAGTTTTCCCTCTCTGTTCCCAGGTAGCTCAGTGTTCCTTACAAAGTTCTTTCTGTGGTCCCCCCCTCTTCTCCCTCTGCCTCCTATTTAGCATTAACACACAGATCCAGATGACATCTTTGTGCTGAGGACTGGAAAATCTCTGTGTTGCCTACAAGTGTTCTTCAAATTTTCTGTCAAGATCTTCATAGGACTGGCAGAAAGGTGCGAGTATAACTGACAGTGCAAGCTCAGTATGGCTTAAAGCTCTTTGTTTTCCTTCCTGTGATAGCCTTCTTCCACGTGTCTTCTTTATCACCGAGGATACTACAACATCTTCCCTATTTGGTGGGCCAACATCCTCAGGATCACCAAACACTAGTTTCTCTCTGCTGCATCTCCCAGGCCAGTCACATCAGTGCCCGGCAGACTCATCATCTATAAAACCTCTACAATAAAGCAGCTCCTATTCTTTCAAATACATAGGAACTCCCCTGTTCTCCCCTGAATTACTACGGTTATCCTTCTTTCCTTTGGCCTTGCTTTAATGTAGCTTGACATCCAGACAGTGCTTTGCCCCGAGATGCTTAACCCTTTGCTTTGACCAAGTCAGCCTTTCTCCAGTTCCTCCTTCTTTGCAGCATAAACTGAAGAGGGGCTGGAAAACTGAGACCAGCCTTTGCTGTTAAGCCCTCCCTGGTGAGTTCTTCCTTCACCTGTTCAGTATACTGATTCCTGCCTATGTTTGCCTTGTGAAGCCACACATCCAAACTGACACCAAACAAGGCCATATTTGCTTCCTTCCACACTGCCCTTTCTCCTGCCTGGTTGGAAACCATGGCTAACCTCTGCAAAACTGTCTTTTTGCTCTTCAAAACCATTCATAGAATAGAATCCTAGAATATTCATAGAATAGAATCATAGTTTGGGTTGGAAGAGACCTTTAAAGGTCATCTAGTCCAACCTCCCTGCAATGAGCAGAGACATCTTTAACTAAATCAGGTTGTTCAGAGCCCCGTCCAGCCTGACCTTGACTATTTCCAGGAATGGGGCATCTACCACCTCTCCAAGCAACTTCCAACGTGTTGCCATCCTGCCTGGCCAGCGCAGGCTCACCAGGAGCAGGGAAGCACACTGATGCCTAGCAGTGTGTTGGTCCCAGCTCCCTGCTGTATGCATTACCCAGCAGACACTGCCACACACACCCTGCTTGCAGAGGCTTGCCAGCTGCAATGCACTCAACTAAAGGCTTATACTTCCATCTTGCTAAACTCGCTTGGGTTTTTTGTTCTGCCTACAGCACCCAGCAGAAGGGGGTGGGATCCACGAGGGGTGTTCCTATGACAAAACTATTAAGTGAGGAAGAGAGGAGGCTCTGGTGCCTTTAGCCTCCTTCCTTGGGCAGAGCTGCACTGAGAGACAACTGCTGCACACAGGAGACAACCACAGGAGTAGTTTTATCATCAGAACCTCCAAGCACCGCAGAGTGAACTGGAAAATAACCTTCATTCCCACCTGAAAATTGACACTAGGACTACGTGTGAATGCTGGGAGAGCCCTTTGCATTAGGTCACACCTAGATGTTTGTTTTTTCCCATACACCCAGAAACACAGTAAGACTGTAAACTCCACAGAAACGAATGGGCCTGGCTCATCACACTTCTGCAAAGCTACCTTCAAACTTAATACCGGTAAGTAGAAGATAATTGACTTTTAATTGAGATCTAAGATTCCCAGATGCTGACAGTACAGAACCACGTTCACTAAAAAGCCAGAGGCTGGCAGGAGCCAGAGGAAGAAAGCAGATAGGAATTTCTAGCCACCAGTGACTGACAAAGAAGGTGATCAGATTTCCTGGGATCCCCTCCTAGCCAAAGCCTGACCTTGAGAACCTCTGCAAAGCAGCCACTGCATCTGTGCATTACAGATGCAGCTGTTGCAGCAACAGAGAAATTATCGGGGGTCTGTTTAAAGAAACCCAAGGGCTCAGACTAGTCTCTAAGCAGAACTTAACCAGGCTGAAACACCAACATTGCTGACCAGCTTTATTAAACACACGTACAGGTGGCTAACTCTCAGGCAACTCTGACCTTGAAAACCTCATTCACTCCAGACTTATTTACACCACCCTTTCCCTGTGACCAAATGCACTTATGTGGGGTGTTGGGAAATTATTAATCATTTGGGACACCATCTCAGTTCTCCTAAATCCTGGAAAGCTCTTACTCTGTAAATTCAAGAGGGTTATGAGGTATTTGAGCTGTTTGAAATCAAGACTGAACTGCGGCTTTTCCGACAGAAGCATGATGCTTACGTTGCTTGGGTGTTTTTGTCACAGCTGAGAGCTCTGGCACTGATGTGTGGAGTAACCTCAGACATCTCCCCTCACTGAGAGTGCTGCTCTTCAGGGATGGAGCCATTTCCTACCCTTTCATGCAAGAGCCACCCAGATCTAGGCTGCACTTTTTAAACACAGCTGAAGTGCAAGTCGCTGATTGTTCAGTAATGTGGGCAGGCTCAAGCTGCAGGGACACAGTCCTTTTCCTTCATCTCTGCTGACTCATCACTTCTCCATGGTGAATGGTGGAAGGTGGAAATTCAAATTCAGGCCCAGCACAAGAATCTAAAGGCCTTCATAAAACTGAGCAACATGTTTTCACAGGGATATTGGTGAAAATTAAATTCAATATTGCAAAAGCTTTCTGCCAGTGAATAAAAGCAAGCCCCCCATAGAGTCAGAGGAGGTGTCTGTAATAGCCTCAGAGGACAAATTTCATCCCAAGAATAGGGAAAGATACACACATCCATAAAGTCACCTCTTCTCCACCATGATTTCACAGGTCTTCTTAAGCGAGTAATCAGGTTGATGAGCTAATTCCATTACTGCCTATCACAGTGATTAATATTGCCTGACTGCAGCGCACTCTATGATCTACATGCTGCCTTCCATTTTGTTGATTGATGGCTCTTTCTGTCAGGGACTATCTTTAGGGTTATGTTTGTGCCAGGGCCCGTGGTCCAGGATAAGGGATTATGGGAATACCTTGTCCTGCCTGACTCCCTGTGGAGTCCTGTGCTTCTTCCTTCTGCAAAATCACCAGCAAACCTTCTGCTGCAGGAGGAGCTATGCAAGGACTTGGCATAGCTTAGTAACAGTTCTTTATGAACATCTCTTACAAGAAAGAGTTGCAGACTTTTTGAGAGAGAGAAATAAGACCTGCTAAAACTACAGTTTTGATTTAAATAGGATGGCTTACTCAGCAAATACTGTAAGAAAGAAACACTTCTAAGGTACTGGGATCATTTAAACAGCAATCAATAAAACACTTTTTTTAAAGGGTCTTAGTGGTAGCACAAATGTAAGGAAATACATTGGAGGGAAATGAAGAAAGCAAAGAGAAGATGGAGCAGAGAGGGATGAGGTCCTGCAAGCTGAGCTCGCTCTTCTCACTGAATTAGAAGGGAAGCAACAAGAAGGCCCAAACCCCCTTTTGCTGCAGCAGTTCCTGCTGCTGCCACCTTGACGTCCAGCATCTAGGGTGGATGGAAAAGGCAACAGTATCAGGGCAGTTTTGCTAGCTGCTTCACCAGAGTCAGCTCTCTTGGAGCTCTTCTGACCCTCTGAAAGGTTTTGTTCATGTTCCCAGGTGCTGTAGATGTATATTTACTTTGAATGATGTGTCCTTCCTGCGTGTTCCCACTTGGCCAGCTGACCGTGAAAAGACACTCAGCAACAAAACTATTCACTGCAGCCAGACGCTTTGCTTGAGAAACTCTGAAGCAGAGGTATAATCTGAAATTGTGCATCCATCTTAAAACAGAGACTTAACTATCAGGGTGGAGTCAGGTTATCTGTATTACAGAAAACAGAAAAGTAATCTAATATAGAGTAATTATTTATATTATGCATACATAAGCCTATGCACATTCTTATATCCATAAGCAATATTTGTGTTTGATGCGACTTCTGTTCCACAAATGGCTGATGGGGCTGAATATTTAATCCAGATATCATTTGCTTTATTAAGCAAACAAGCCAGTATTTACTTACACACCCTAAAAGAGTAATTCAGAGGTTCCTTGATCAGAACAAGCAGACAGAGGAATCTGTGGAGTTAAACAGTTGAAACTCCTAACATAAACCAGCCCTCCAAACTGCCAACCAGAAGCTGTTCACAGAGTAGCTCAGCATGTTGCTTCAAAACACTAGTACTATTTTTACATTAGGAAAACAAACCAACTCTTCTCATCATAGGAAAAACCTATCACTAGGAAAACTGGGATTTCTACAAAAGGAGATTTTTTTTTTTTAACCTCAGAGTCATCATTTAGGTTGAGGGGACCTTGCTTTTGTCCAGGAGTATCACAAATCTCTTGAAGCTCCTTCCATTCCTAGGAGACAGTCATATGTAGCTAACTTCCCTCTTCTGCCTGTGCTGCCTCACCTTTTTATAGATAAATAGGATTCAGATTTTTGAAATTTAATTAGCCTGATTTATGAAGTGTTTAGAGTCATATTTTATCCAGAATAAAATGACCTCGATATCATGCTGAGGAAACAATGATGGAAGGAATTAATCCAGACAGGACAGCAGAATTTCTGCCTATTTCCAGGTTGGTGCTGTAAGGTTTTTCTGACAGCAGAGAGGTGACAGACCAGTCAGTATTTAAGCGTCAGGCAACAAGCCTTTGCGTCATGATGGCAGTTTCATAATAGATAGAGGGGAAGGTGTGCAAAGGAAGGGGGAAAACATTGAATTTTCTTCTTGTTTCGAGCAATGCTCTCCACATGTTAAACATATATTAAAAAAAAAAAAAAGACAGGTCTGTTTTAGTGCAGTAAATAAAACAACCAACCTCCTGAGCTTTGGATTCTGCATGCTTCCTTCTAAGTGTGTTAACTGAACACAGCATTCAAGCATACCACAGCTGAAGATCCTCATCCTCCCCAGACTAGGTTTGTCCATTTTAGCATAAACATTCATGTTCCTGTATATTCCTTTTCTCTCTTCCCTAAGGCCCCTCTCACCCAATCATTTGAGCATGATGATAATTACAGCCAAGTCATGGAATGAAAATAGAAGGCAGCTGGTAAGATGATCCTGGACGTCATCCGGATGCAAGTGAAGCATGAGTATCTAATTCATTAAGGGAGCGGGAGGATTAGGGTGGTGCTGAGCATCTATTCTGTTTAATTTGACATTCCATTAATTTATTCTCTCAACGGACAGGGCGCGCGACATAATTATGACTCTGAAACCTCTGGTATATCTGAAGACTTATTAGTTTGGTGGCAGTTGGCTGGGGGGAGTGTGGCAAAAGAGATCAGCAAACTTTGTGCTTGCTGTACCCATCACGCTTCAGTAATAAGCTCTGTGTGGGACCGGTGAAGTTCACCTTGGAGATGAAGGACGCTGCCTCTGTGTGGCAAATGACTTCCCAAAAGCCTTGAGAGCGGAAACTTCCAAGGACAGGCACAAGGTGAATCTATTTTGTACCGGACAAAACAACTGCTTTACAACCTGGATGGAAGATGTATGATCCTAAGTTTCTTCTTTGAGTGAATAGCATCACTGAAAACACCAAGCCCTGTTCCCAGCGAGCTTCTTTTCTTGCACAGCCACTCAAACAGTCGTGGTGATTCACAGATCAAATCTTACATTGAACAAATATTCAACTGCAGCAAATCCACAGGCCCTGAACATTCTGACAGGCGTTCAGCCTGAGCAGGCAGGGTGCATGTCTGACCTGCACCTCCGAACCGCTGCTCGGGAACATGCAGGACACACCACATTTTCACAGGAGCTCTTGGGAAAATGAAATACCTAGAGGTGAAGTAGCAGATATTTTGTGGTATCAAAACAAACAGCCAGATTTTTCAAGAGCTCTCAAAATACATCATCAGACAGGGAATCTGAGAATTTGACAAGCTGTCCCCAGTGCTTTTCAAAAACAAACCCTTTAATATGTCTCCCACTCAAGCTCATATCTCACCTTGAAGTCACATCAGATTTTCTTTCTTTGGTAGAGAAATGGAGGTGTGAAAAGAGATGTAATAGGAAACCCTGCTAATATGTTTCTCGCAGAAAAATGGACATCTTGATACCATATTGATTTAGTCTCTTGGACACCACTGGCTATCATAGATGCAGCATTATACTTAGAGAAAGAAGCTGACTCATTAAAAATTACAGAAGTCACAGTATCTAGACATTTAGATAAACTTCGGACGTACAGACAGACCTTTTAACTCCATTTCAATTTAATTAGCGTAGGGCTGGCAGCCAGATGGACAATATTAGAGACAGGCACCCTCAGTTAAATCATACAGCAAGTAAGAGCATGAAGAAATTGTCAGTGCTGTCCACTGGATCTAGTGGCTGCAGGAGTCAGAGGCCTGCTGCATTCGGGTTTTGGCCCTCAGCAAGGTGACAAAGAGAAGTGATCATTACCTTTAGTCCCAGGACACATTTAAGGGACGGCTGGGACTGAATCAGGACATGTGAAAAGGTAGAACCCACCTGGCAGATGAAACCAGTGGATGAGCACTGCCGAACCCAGAGGCTGAATTTCCTCTTTTTCCTTTTGCGCAGCTCCCTCTCTGTGCACGTGGCAATGAAAACGGGATCCTCATCGATCAGGGGCTCATGTAGTACCTGCAATTGGCAAGAAAGGAGGGGGGCAAGAGGGAGAAACAGAAGAGTACGTGACTGATGGAAAACGGTGCTTTGAATTTTTCCAGGGAAGTATGATCCCTGCATTGTGCTTGCATGCACTGTCTCATACAAAGGGGCAAACACACTTTTGTTCTACTCTGCTACTTTGCTACTACCCAACAAAACCCAAAAAAGCCTAACCGGGCACTGTCCATTGAGGATGGCTGCTCTGTACTTGGTTTGCTAACATTGCAAGACATGGCTCTCACTACCAGCTACAATTCAACACCCCTCGAAAAATAAACAGGGGATAGGGAGGGGCGGGAATGGTTAGCAGCATCCTTCTCCAAGCTTCCTCATCAGCTCCGCCTTGTTTGGTAGAATGTCTTTCACTCAAACATCCCTACAATATGTTGTAAGCTCCACTCCTTGATTACAACATGGAGGGAGAGAAGGGGAAAAAAAATATTCTCTGATGCCACTTAAGGAGGTGGTAAAGAGACAGAAAACACTTTTCCTGGTGGCAGGAACTTCAGGGAAGCCTCTCTTGCCTCAGGAGCTGAAAAATGTAACAAAAGGAGACAGAAAAATAAAGGCCCAGAGGCAGGAATAGAAAAAGACAAGGCAGAGTGGAGCAAGCAATGAAAATCTGTGAAAGTGAAGACATTATTGCATTCTGCAGCCCAATGATACAAGTGGTTCCCTGTTCCTCATGGCTGCTTTGTTACACTTCTCACCATTAATTAAGCTTTATACTAAAGAACCCACCTGTAGAAAAGCACTGCTACCTCCTTGCAGCCTGCAAGTAGCTGTGCATAACATACACATCCCTGACTGCATGGTGACTTTTCTAGCAAGTCACTGGTGAGAGTACAAATGCTTGGAAACTGTTGAAAGGTCTCAGCCTACAAACGCTGACCAAATTCACACATTTGCATGTAAATCAGAGCAAGCCACTGCAGGCTCCCCTCTGGGAAAGCAGTCCCAGCAGGCCTCAATTCATACCCTTTAAAAGGATATATGGGAAATAGGTCAGGTGGGTGATGATCTTTTCCAGTGACCAGTACCCCAGAAGACAGGCCCAGGTATCGGCATCCACAACACAGAGGCTCTCACCCTCTGACCGACTCTTTCCAAATCTGCTTGTGTGCTGCTTTTGTGCACATCTGCACACAGTCAGTGGCGGAAATGAGAGCAAAGCTGCATTAAACCTGGGAGCAATGCTTGTAGGAGAGGTACGGTGGGTAAGTGGTCAAGCACCAGCAATGAGCAGCTGCTGGCCTCCTGAACACAAGACATTTGTTGAACATCACTCTATCAGCCCAAAATAGGCACCCGTGCCCTCCCCTCAGAGGGGCAGCTGTGCACTTTCATTTATATACACTCCACTTCTTAACAGCTCATAAAACATTCACAGGACCATCTGAAAGCACTCTTGTGAAATGTTCAAATTATACACCAAAATGCAGATGCAAGCAAGGAGAGCTGCACACAAAGCTATTTATTCTTAAAGCTGCAGCTGCCCCATTTCCCTCCTGGAGCTAAATCCTCGTCCTCTCTGGAGGTCCACATGAAACACTGCTCTTCCTTTCTGGTCACCTCCTGAGGCATTTCACACTTCTGCCTTGGGGAATTCTGACAGCATTTTGCAAATACCAACTGTGCCCTCATTAGGTTTTTTTCTTTTCTGCCTCTTCGGTGCAGAGGGGAGGACCAAATCCCTTGGGCTGGGTACACTGTTAAGAATTCCTCAGCTTCTGGAAAGGCCCTCTTATCTGAGAGTAGTACTGAGTAGTGTGCTTCAACTCTCACAACCTCCCCTGCTGTAGGATGGGGAGCAGCAGAAAGAAAAGGCTGTACATGCACCATGTTAGGAAAGTTTTTGCCCTCTGTCAGTAGCTCAAGCTGCCTCCTCTGCACCGCAGCACCAGCTCTCCTCGCAGCAGCTCTACCACATCCTGCTTAAGCTTTGCACCCTTTCTGCCTTAGAAGGCAGACTAAGGCCTATCAGCCTTAAATTTAGAAAGCAAATCTGAATTTTGAAAACCTCTTTCCATATTCCTCTTCTCTCTGCTGACACTCAGCCCTGCCTTCCCCTGAGACCCAAAGCTTCCCCTCCTTTCACCTATCCCAAATGTTTAAGCCCTTCCCATTTCTCCACAGGACCACCAGTGCTGCACTGAGGTCCTTACTGAACTGCTGGGAAGAGGGAATGAAAATGGAAGCAGGGCAGGGTAAGGTTTGCTGTTGCTGTAAAGAGGGAACGTGAACAGGCCGGGAAACTGAAATGAAAGCCCTGGAGTTGGTTCTTCTTCCTTCCTCAAAAGAGGGTGGGGGACAAGTGCTGTCATCCCTTCAAGTGCAACCACTGCTTCAACAGCTGCAAAGGACTTTGCGAGCAAGGCACCACGTGGACTGTGCCAGCTGCTTGAAAATGAGATGGGGATGAGCTTTTCCAAGAGGGCAATTTGTTGCTTCTTGCACTGAGGTGATTTTCTTTTTCAAAAGCTGCTGCCACTGGCCCTTCCTTTTAGTTGTTCACCCTCCTCCATTCCCAGTCTCCTGGCCTCTCCTGTAACCCCAAATCCATCTTTGCCCAATCCCCATGCAAAGCGGTATGTGCTCCCTTCCCATTCCCCAGTCTTGATGTCATCTCAGTACCTGCTTTTCCAGAGTGAGCTTACTGTCCTCATGACATATTTTCTCCTGCTCCTCATCTTCCTAGGTAAAAAAAATATCTACTTTCAAGCTTGACTGACTCCTACACATACTCCTGGCCGCCTCTGCACCATCTTTGATTCGCTCCCCAAGGCCTCCTCTCTTCCCCTTCTGACTCCCTTTGATGCAAGCTATCTAGTTTGTGGAGGTCTTCACAGAAATCATCTACATTTTCTTCTCTCAAATCCCCAGTTTTGTTCAGGTCTAAGCAGCTCCTCATGAAGTTGCTTTGCTATCCCACTGAGGCTTTTTTCATCATCTTTACAGACATCCTCATCCCTGATAGATATTCTTGCTAAGGCTTCACTCTTTGTTTTGCCCTCGACATCTACATTCACTCCAAGTGTTGGACTCCTGTCTTGGAGTCTTGCCTCTCCAGTAATTGCTACATCTCACAAGTTCTGTCATTTACTGAACAAAGCAGCTAGCCACTGTCAGAGAAGTCTCTGTCTCCTCCATGTTAGATAATCTCCAAAGCTCTTTCCACTCCACAGTTCCACCCAATCTTCTCTTACCACAGCACCAATAGGCTTGTGGGCAAAGCCCAGAGCCACCAATTCTTCTGTACTTGGACTTCCTGGGTATCATTGCCTTAGATAATGAACCAACATATCCTTGAGATAGCTCATCTTCTCTTAGCTGCATAGCCATCCCCAATACAGGCTGTATCTTCAGCCTGTTTCCTTCAGAATCTGCCTCATCTTGCCTCGACTCTGGCTTTTGGGGGGTACCATCCAGTTGCAGAGAGAGTTCCCTGGTTAACTGCACTTGTATGCCCAGATTCAGCCATTGCTTCTGCACCAGCTAGGTTGTGCTTCTGCTTTTTTGCTCCAAAGCTCCTCCTGGCTAAACTGAATTATCTGCTTGCACATCCAGCTGTCAGTTCTGGTTTTATTATGCTACATTTGAGAGCATCTCTCTTCCCTTAAGATAACCCCTTACCATCTCCTTTTTTGGTCATTGCAGACATCCTTCTCCTCCTGCTGCAGATCTCACTGGCCAGTGAACCTGAATGTCAGTCTACCTACAACTCCCAGTAAGTGTCTTTGGAGACAAGCACTGCCTGCATTTTCCATGCTTTCTGAGCAACAGTTACTTATTTTAGAGTAACAGCCCACTCACCCAATAAAGTTTTCATCCAAGCCCACCACCATCCTGTATCAGTTTTCCTTTTGGCCTCAACACAAGGCAATCCTGCCCTCCAGATTGTTGCCTGAAAAGCCATTCTCTGAACCCACCACACTGACCACATCACTTCTCTTTGTTTCTCTCTGATAACCGTCCTTTCTAGCATGAGACACTTTCTCTCTCTTCACTTTAAAAGTCCTGTTCAGCCTGTCCTCATTTTAGTGATCCTCTTTGCTGTCATTCAAAGGTTAGTTCCCACCTCTGAAGGAGCCATGATTTCACACTCCTCTAACCATTTGTTCAGTCTTCAGTTGACTCTCTTTGAAGAAAAAAAATAAAAATCAGTTCTTACTGCCCTCCATTGCCACTAGGCAATTTAAAAATAGCCATAAAGGTTCATTTTCTGCCGTCAAACTCTCCCTAAAATGAGAGGCTCAACAAGCTAAGAGCTACAGGACATCAGGAATTCACCTCGTTATTCAATATTCTTATTGTTCTTCTCTCTATCTCTTCCACTTGGCTGATGCCCTCTGCATACTTACGTCTTTGCATTACACTTGCATAAGCCCTAAGACAGAACAGTCCTGGTTTGGGACCAGCACCCTTGCTCACAAGGAATCATTCTGGAAACAGGAAAACTGAGATACAGGGGTGTGACTTGAAGATGACCTTGTAATTCAGAAATGCCCATTACCAAATCACAACTTAAAATGAAGACACAAAAGAGCTCTGAGTTGATCATCCTGGTTATGCCCCTCTGTTTTCAGAGAAGTGCTGTGAGCTGGTTTAGAAGAACTATGTTGAAATTGCTTGGCTACACCCCATTGATACCACCAAGAGCAGAACACAAACAAGCTCCCGAGTAACTGGCCAAACTTTAGCACCATGCCTTTGCAGCACGGGGCTGGAGTTATGTGGTACAGGCTGAGGCCAGATGTTGCCAGCTGATGTTTCACTGGGCAGATGCAGAACCGCTAGGTTCCAAGATGCCAAAGAGAAGGTGCTTTGGAGGGAGAGGGAAGAGGAGAGTGCCCAGAGTCGTGCTCCTGAGCTTTCCCATGCCAGCCCGGGGCAGCCAGAGACTGCAATCCTGTCTAGTCACATCCCGCTGACAAGCATATAAATACTCAGCAGGCACAGAAGGATATTTGAGCAGTGATGTTATTTTCCTGAGCTCCTCTGGTTTCTGGAATTCAGTGAATACCCTTGGCAGGTGAGTGCCCTTGAATTTGTTGCAGTGTATCTCCTGAGCTCAGGCAGGGCATCCTCCCCAACTTCATGCTTTCACTTAAGAGACAGCAGCACAGCTACAAGGCTAAGCTGCAAAGAGACAACACTGACTCCAGCAACAGACCCCAAACTCCCTGTCTTGTTGCTCAGATAGAGGCAGCAGCTACTTACACAGAAGGCATTGGGGAGGGGTAGGATGCAGAGAATATTCCTGTCATTCCTACCCAATCTAGGTCAGAACAGCCTCTTTCTTTTTTAACTTCGGAAATGGAAGCTAGCACTGCTGATAGACAATTATAATGTTCTGGGCTTTCAATACCTTCATAAGCTGGAGAGTAATTATTTCCTTTTGTTTGCTCAGTATATTTAGCAAAATTATTATAATTCACTAGATTGTTTTCTTTGTTTTGGTATATTGGCACAGTTCTCTTCCTGTTTCCTTTTGTAGAAAATGTGGTGTCATTTCTGCATGCACATTTTTGGAGGGCTACACAAGGAAAAAAAATCCTAAATATTTTTCTCACAGAAATATCACTTAATCTTTTCTAGCTCTCCAAAAAGAAAAGATGAATTCTGTAGAAGAAATAACTGTGAAGGCACAGCCTGCTGGATGCAGACTGGCTGCTCTGTCCCTAGGAGTGAGTTAAGCATGGGATCTTCCTGACCTGTGATCTCTGAGTCCATGCTGCCAGACGAAGAAAGTCAGCAGCAAGTCCGCCTTATGAGCCCAAACCGCCTTGCTGCATTCAACAGCAAGGAGCCCAAGTCATTCTTCTGCTTGGTGCCACCCAGACCTCAGCATGAAGCTTGAGTGTAGATCGTAACTCAGGCACTAACCACCTGGATACCACAACTCTCACATTTAAAATACAGGTGTACCTTAAGCAACAGATCCATTCTGAACTTGAGATTCCAGGTATCACTCAATACAGAAACCTGGGTCCCTCTTCCCAAAACGCTTTCAGAGACAGCCTGTCCAAAAGTCCACCCGAATAGGTCTTTCTCCTAGTCTTTTCCCTTTGTTTCTGTGCAACTGGGCATTATTTTTAATTATTTCTACTATTTCTCACTGGGCCTGATATTCTGGTTTTGACGTTTACTTCAGCCTGCCAGTCTGCACTCAAAACCATTTCCAGGGAGAGGCCTGTTTTGAGCAGATGGGGTCCATGTCTCTTGAGACAGGTAGTGCGTATCCCTGCCTGATGGCACCCAGGAGAATGTCAGGCGCAAGGCTCCTTTTGGGAGGAGGAGGCCTGGAACATCCCCCAGTAGGCTACCAGCACTAGACTATAGTATTTTTAACAAGAGATTCAAACCCTTTTTCTTTCTCACAGATTTATTTTTGAAGCTGCATTGCTTTTTGTTCCACTCAGCACCACGGACACATGCTGTAGAGAAACCACTGACGTAAACACTGGCAAAGGAGCAGAAAAATAGAGAGGGAAGAAAGAGAATTGGGCTGTCACTACTTCTTATCCCCTCTTTTTCTTTTTTTTTTTTTTTTAAAGTAGCTGCTCCTTACCCAGCTCAGCACCAGCACACGTTTGCTTGTGGGGATTTAGATGCTTTGCCACTGCAAATAGGACACTATGATTTTCTCCATTCAGTTCTCAAACCATGCGCAGGAGCAGAGAAGGGACATACATGCAAATCAAATTTTATCCTGTAATGGATTTGCACTCACAGCACACCATTATAAGCATTTACATTAGACACAGTGATCACATTTCTGAAGCCTTTATCTTCCACCCATTGAAGTCAGTGGCCATAAGGATTAGATTTCATATCTTAATGAGGGCTCAGTCCCAACAATGCTGTGACTCTCGCTGCCTGTTTTGTCTTGATGGAAATGCACCTCACTGTCACGGCTTAGTGAGAGCTTCCTCCTCCCTTTTCTACCATGACAGCTTTTTATACAGCTGTGTTGTCCTGAATTATACAGGTATGGTTTTTATTGTCTATAAAAATAGAAAAAAAAAAAGTAATTATTTCCCAAGTATTTTGGGCAAACTTCAATGGATATGAAGCACCTACATCTTCATTAATTTCTTGCAGTGGGCAAAAACGTGGTGCTTCTGAGGGAAAACAGGAAGAAAAAGAGGATGATGGACACAACACCCTTTCCAAATGTCTAGGTGAAGTCTTTATATTCTGGAAACAGTTCATTGAAAAGTTATTTCAAGCAGTAACATTTCATACTTGTTTCTTTTTCTTTCCAGACTTCTGAACATGACCAGTAGCAACAGATCCAACGGAGATAATTTCTACTGGAACTAAGTTTAAATAGCATGTGATGAACATTATGAAAATAATTCTTTGCACTTTAAAAATAATTAATTGTTCAACTGTACAACTGTAGCCAGATAAGCATCAGCTACATAAGTTTCTATATTTAGCTCCTTACATAGGCCAGTCTACGGAGCAGTCTCCCTACAGAATGGCATTCTGCTGTACCCTTAGTTGTATAGAGCAATGAAAAATCATTGGAGTCCTGTTTAGTTTTGTTCCTGGCAGTCCAGAAATATTTTCCATTTGCTGACACTTTGGTTGCCAATCCACTTATCAATAAGTTTTTCCATAGGAGCATTAAAAAAGCAAGGCTGGCAAAAGGCACAGGCAGTGCTGTTGAGGGCAGCTGACACCCACAGTAAGCAAAGCAAAGGCGCCTGTCCCCCTCCCCTGCTTATTTCCCCTTTGTCTAGTCACGAGGAGGCAGCAGTGCTGCTGGACCATATGACAAGCACCTACTGCTAAGGTCAGGGGTGGTCACTACTGGCAAACTCCTCTCTTGCATCTGACCCTCAGCCTGCATGCAGCAGGTGCAGCTACAGGTTTTCCTTCCAGCCCAGCAGCACCAGCTCTGCCTTTTCCACTCTCCCTCACAGGAGCAGCTCGCAACCTCCCATTCTCAGGGTAGCAAAACCTGCCAACCTCACTGAGAAGTCTCCTGGCTTGTTTAGACCAGTAAAGCAAACAACCCCAGCTGAGAGAGCATCATTTCTACTGAAACATGCCTGGTACCCGCACTGCAGAGCATTAAGTCAGAGGTTTCTGAGCACTCACACAGGACAGTGCAGCTTTCTCTAAGTTCCATGGAAGCCCTGCAGCACGGCTTCACACTGTGAAGCCCCAGTGCTTTCTTCAGGCAGCTGTGCTTTGTGCTTTCATACTGTGACGACCTAGAGCATGCAGGTGAGATGTTCTCTGCCAATGGGTTAACTCTTACCTGGGCTTGAGAAGGTCTAAAAGCAGAGTCAAAGCCATGCTGCAGAGAGTCCAGAAAAGGCTGGATTTTGTAGAGGCCATGCGTTGTCTGGCTCGAGCGGAAGGCCACAATGTGGAAGTATTTCAGGATCTTCTCAAACCGTGACTGTGTCATGATAAGTGCAATGCTCTTGTTGCTGTAGAAGCCGCTGCTCCAGATGCTGAGAACAGACTCACAGTGGTGGATGCTGGTTGATATCATGTAGCCTAAGAAGGCCTTCATTTCCGTCAAGGTGACGTCAATCCAGGCCTCATCACTACCAAACCTCTCCTGGTACTTCTTGGCATACATGTTGGTTTGGACCACCATATTCTTTAGTACATTGTCAGGGACAAAGAGTTGAAAAAAGTCCATGGCACTGGCAGTCAAGGGCATTTTTCTTGTTGGACCTAGGACAAAAGCAAGGAGGGAAGATAAGCTCACTCCTGATAATCACAAAGCATGTCTGACATAAGCAATTTATAGCAGGATTAACTTTTCTAAAGCAGGAAAACAAAGCTAAAGTGATGTCATGTCAGCTAACTCCTTTGAAAGCATACCCACTGTCTGACAGATCTCATCAGGAATCTTCTCCTCTATATTCTCTGTCTTCACAGAATCACAGAACATTAGGAGTTGGAAGGGACCTCAAAACATCATCTAGTCCAACCTCCCGGCCAGTGCGAGATCACTTAGATTAAATCGCACAGGAATGTGTCCAGGTGGGTTTTGAATGTCTCCAGAGAAGGAGACCCCACAGGCTCTCTGGGCAGCCTGTTCCAGGGCTCCGTCACCCTCACAGTGAAAAAGTTTCTCCTTATATTCACATGGAACTTCCTATGCTCCAGTTTGCACCCAGTGCCCCTTGTCCTATCTCTAGCCATCACTGAGAAGAGCTTTGCTCCAGCCTCCTGACTCTCGCCCTTTGCATATTTATAAACATTAAGAAGGTCACCCCTAACTTTCCTCTTCTGCCAGCTAAAGAGGCCCAGCTCCCTCAGCCTTTCCTCATAAGGAAGGTGTTTCACTCCCTTAATCATCTTGGTTGCCCTGTGCTGGACTCTTTCAAGGAGTTCTATGTCCTTCCTGAAATGAGGGGCCATATAGGGTCTTCCTCCTGTATGATAAAACTACAACACTGAGTAGTTTCTCCCTCTGCTCTGCACACTTATCTGTGGCATGCGTGTCTGTGAGGCAGCATGCATTTTATTTGTCAGCTTATACACAATCTGTACACCTTTTACCCCCAGCAGCTGTTTTAGCCTTTTTCTGGATAGGTTTTATTAGCCCATGTGCATGTCGAAGCAGTGCCTTCCTCAAAGCAGCCCAGAAGGTGCCCAAGCCCTCCGGTGAGGGAGTGCTGTCCCCCACCCCAGCTGACACAACTCCTGGGTACTAGAACTCGATCCCACCTTTTCTTTTGCATCTCCAATTCCTGCCCAGCTCATTGTTACTAATCTTGTGACTTTAAAACCTACTTCTGCTCTGCACAGAAGAGCTGTGCAGATCATGCCTATGGGCTTTTGAGTTCTGTGCCTCTGCTACCACGCCAGAGCCTTACCCTGCACTCTGACATCCCCAAGAGAGCACATCACCAGAACATAAAAAGACACCACATGGCTGGTGTCGCTGTCCCGCGTCACAGGGAATATTTTTAGCATTACAATGCATACTCTGGTCCTCTTCCTCTCATAATGTAATAAGCCTTGCTGTCCCACACTGTCATTACTCTAGCTTTTCACTGATTCTGCACCTTCTCTGCCACTTTCAGCTACTCCTTAAAGGGAGGGAGGAGGGAAAAAAAAAGAAAGAGAGACTGTAAGGGTTGGCAGCACTGTATCAGTGTAACAAGGTTATCTAGTCAGACACCAGATTACATTAAGCTGAATTATGAACATCAAATCCACAATACCAGGGACACACACACCCCAGTCCTTACAGCCTTCCCTCCCCTCTAATCCCTTCCATAAGCTAATTAAGCTCCATTTTAAAGGTAGTGTTTTTCACGCTCCCACCCTGTGGCAGTGGTTTTAATCACCAGGGAAGGGCTCTGGAGGCAGAGACATTCTCTATTCTCCAGAACCAGGGAAAATCAATGCACCCAAGAGGGACTGCATGGACAAACCCAACTGACAGGGCAGTGCTTAAAAGCAGTTCTACATCCTGTGCAAAAGGTAGTGTTGTGACTGTAACCCCAAACTAAGAGTTAGATTCAATAAATACTGCACCTTAGTCTTAACAACCTCCCTTCTGCCCTGGAACAGTCTGAACAACATTCTTCACAACCAAAAGCAAGAGGCACACAGCTTCTCATTCAAAGTTCTGCCTAAGAAGAATGAGTCTGCCTTGAACCAACGTGGCTGCTTGGATCTCAGCAGCAGCTCTCCCAGCTGAACCAGAGCATGAGGTTTGCCATTCTGTGCTCTGGCTCTGCAAAGATCCACTAACATATTGGTCAGGTCGCATTCTCCATTTACCCCTCTACCTCAGCTGACATCCTTGGTTGCACCAACAACTGCAGCTTGCAGAAATTTTGCATGAAACAGTACTACAAGGGACTACACAAATACCATGGTTGGACTTGCTCTTAAGCTTTGATGTTTGGGTGCATTCTGCTGAACTCAAGTTATTACAAGGATAGCAAAAAATAGCACCAAGACACTGAAACAGTGAAGTTTCAGATTGCAAAGAGTGCCAAAAAAGTAAATAAACATGGATTTTTTTTTTCTCCCAAGTGCAGCAGGGACAGAAACATACATTTAAAGATTACTTTCCACTTTTAATTTGAAAGATTGAGAAACTGGAAGCGAAACATTTAGTTGAAAGCACAAGCCTCTGTAGAGCAAGACCAGAGTAAAGAGCCACACACAAGCTACATTCTCATAAGGACAAAGCAGAAAATTTCAGCTTAAAAGATAAAAGGTCTTTGTTATCAAGTGAAAGCTGTGGGGCTAGAATAGATATACCTACTTAACCTGAACTGCTATTGTAATAATAAAGCCTCTTAAACGAGAGCTCTCTTCTTTTGATCAGGCGATTTATATTCTGCTGGCACCTGCTGGACTGTTACAGCTGACAAACTGCTCTACAAATGATTCTGTATGAATGACTTGCAGCACATCCCCTCTGCCTTCCCCACAACTGCATCACGTTTGGACATTCGATGGTAGATCTGGCTTTCTGATAGCACCACACTCCACAGTGTATTCTAGTTATACAGGAGCTCTCCAGCAGCTATGGAATTCAACTCCAGTGCCCAGGCAACCTTCCAGGTAGAGAGCACACAGGTAGTTTTAAAATTCTTGCCTTTAGAAGCAGAAACAGGGAGTGGGGGTAACAATTTAACTCTTGCCTACAGCAACCAAAATGTATCCATAAAGGGTCAAGTCTTATGACGTGAAATATGTAAGTCTTGAGACAGGTGGATATGGACAACAAGCATATGCCACTCCATCCTTAGGAAGGCAAGCGCAGTCAGAAGCCCACCAGGTACTTTGGCATGTAGTTAAGTCTTCAGTAGCTCCACAAGTTTACCTTGAAAAGCAATGACGGAAAACTCCCCGGCATCCTGGATAGGACAATCTCTTTCATACTGAGCTATCCTGCTCCAGCCACACAGAATCTCCTATCTGCTCTCCGCCTTGAAATAAATATGCAAGATTTGTATCCCATTTGCCATGCAGAACCCACACAGCTCTAAAAAAGTAAGCTGAATCACTTTCTGACTCAAACATCAACCTAATTGTTGACTAAATATAATTCTGAAAGCCCCTGTATAATCTCATTGTCTTAAAAAACAGTCTTTATTGCCAAAGTGAGCACAATTGATTCATAATTTACTGGTATGCAATAAAACAAGAGTGACATTGAATTTCTGTGGGAAGAAAACTGAATTTTTAACATGAATTGGGTTTTGCATAGTTAATGGCGAGTCTAAAATAAATTATTTAAATATGACTTTCTATCTAAGCACACAAATACATCCCATATATAGATCCAACTGCACAAAAACCTTAAATAGTGGATTAGCATGTTTTAGGTATTTTTACATTGATTTAAATGGCATTTATGCAGAAAATACTGATATCAAAAGATTGTGTATCCTGTACATACACCGTTTACCTTTCAAAGCCTTACTCAAAGAAAGCAATGGCTTTGCCTAGTCTTCCATCCCCTGAATGAGTATACAATTATGCCTATAAAATTCATGTTTTTCCTCCCTCCTTTGCCCTAAAGTGTGTGCATGGTAAATATATGTATTTATGTATGGTAGGGTTTTCCCCTTCGAAAACCAATCAGGATTTCCAATACCAGTGGTAGAGTCAGAGCACCAAAGAGTCTGCAAATACGTGGGTAGACCCAGTGATGTGTGGACACCCAGGGTGGGGACAGGGCTCCACTGAGTAACCTCTGGCTGGGCAGCACACACGCCAGCACGAGCACTTTGGGTTTAGGCAACTTGGTAAAACATGGGAAATAATAAACTTCCTTTGTTAAGATACAATGTGCACAGACAAACTCTCCTCCTTCCTTCTCACCCTGCCCACCAACAAAAACGTACATGCGCAACCAGCAGCAGCTACCTTGCATGTCATGACTGCTACCAGGACCTCTTCTGACCAGGTTCGTTGCATTCCTGTTGTGCACACAGAAGGAATGGCTCCCCCAGAGCCACAGCTATGTCAGTGGTAATAACAAACCCAAAGTAAGTGATGCTAAGAGGGAAAGCCACTTGTATTTCCATGCTGGAGACAGGATTGAGGGGCGGAGGCTGGCACCTCGCGCTCAGACTGCATGCGTTGCAGAGCCCATCTTGGCTCAAGTCTGCTCAGGGTAAGCTGCAGCAGCCTTGCTGGGTCCAATGCCTAGCACAAGGGCAGGTTGGACGCTCAGCTTCTCAGCAAGCACACACGCTGCCGAAAAAACAGGACAACTTCAGAAAATGTTCATGTGAAATTCTGTGTGACCACCCGGCAAGGCAGCCCCTGCGCATCCTCCTACAACCTCTGGTCTCTTCTCTTAGGTGGGTCCCACCAGCCATGGTCCTTCTCCTGCTCCAGTCCCACCAGTGTTTCCAGCCTTCCTTACTGAGCAGCACATTAGGGAATAAAAAAAAAAATCTAAAAAAAAAAAGAACTCCATGTGAATTAACGGCTTTTTCCACTTAACTGGTTTGCAGGACTAAGTAATTTGAGCACATTTTTAATAGGTTAATTAATCCTTTTCCATTTTCTTGATTATCAACCTATATTTAGTAGCTCAGAGTTCACAGATTCGGAATAAAAGATGGCAAGTTTTGAAACCTACTGTAAACTATCGGTGCTTACAACATAACACACAAATCTTAAGGAGGTCAAAAACATTGTTATTTTGGGCAGGATAAATCTGATGTTTAAGAAGAAAATTCTCTTACTGCTCTGCTGTGCAAAAGACTTGGTGCTCTTGTTCAAAGTGCAACAAGGTTTAAGATAAAATATCCCATTACCTTGACAGGCCCAGATATTACCATAGGCCTGCGAATCCAAATTGTATGGTTGAAAGCAAGCTTTGTACAGAGCTATCCAGGGTTGATTATGAAATTAATTTCACTTCATTGGCAACTGGGAGCCCCCAGTACTCCTGGATCAGGCACAGAAGTGGCAGAAGCATCAGTTTAAGAATTTAGAAGTAATTTTATTGTCCTCTTTGAGCAAAAAAATCTAACAATTTATAGTCACACATATTAGGTGTATTATATACAGATACATACCTAAGACAAATCTATCTGAAACCTGTTATTTTTTTGGCAGTTGGTGAATATTTTGTTCTCTGACATATGGCACAGCTTTCAAAGACCAGGGTTTGAAAAGCCAATTAATTTCTTCTTCCTAAATCCGGGCAATTAGAGACTGATTTATATTCCTGTGATGTTGCCTTTCTACAAGTATACATGATTTTTGGGTCTTATTTAAAGAACATTAAAAAAACGCTGACCAAACTTTTCTGTCAGAAAATACACATTCATCAAAAAAAACCCACCACGGTGTCATGAAAAATGTCAACTGATGAAAAATGAGAGACAGTTTAAACAATTTTTCATCTTTCTCGATGAGTAGAGACTGATACAAAGAGCTCAAAAAACAGCAACAAAGCCAATGCTTTAGTATTTCCCAAGCGAGGCGTTTCAGAGTTTTGGTTTCACACGAAGTTCTCCCACGTTAAGCTTCGGAAGCACTGCAGCTTATCTGGCTTGCCAGAAAAATCAGTTTTCACATCAGCTCTATTCTTAATGGCCTGGAAGAAGTATACATCAGACCACTCTCAAACCATAGCCAGTTTGACAGCATTATGACAAGCCTGTCAAGGCATCTTGAAGTAAGTGCATGTAACAGTCATCTTCTGCGTTTTCTTCTGGTTTATTTCAGACACCGCTCTCCTGTAGGGACTGGGCAGCAAGAATCCAGGTCTTTAACACAGGAGATTATGCTCTAGGTATTTTGTTTATCTTCATTACAGAAAGCAAACAAAGCCTCAGTGACGTCTACTTCGTCAAGCCAAAGGAGTCATCCTGATTTATACTGGTGGTTCGGACTAGTATTTTACAGCAAGTAGATGTTTGTTATTTTGGTAGAAGAATCTTGCTTCCTTTTAGAACTGCCTAGCACAAAAATTCTATATAAATGGTCAAACCACAATCCATGCAGTGGAGTTGCAAGGAACTCAGAGCCAGCCTACAAGGATGCAATAAAAAAAACCCACCAGCTTCTAAACAGACACTATATTGGCCTTCTTACACAAGAAAGAAGAAACCAGACACTGACCTTCCAAGTTCTTTTCTAAGACTGTAAAGGCTCTCCCAGCAGCACATCCTTCTGCTTAAGTTTTTACTAGGTCACCTTCCCCTAGAAACACACATTGCACCCTTGCCTGGACACTCAGTAGCATACCATTTCACTCTGCTTTTGTGTTCAGTCAAGTTTATTCCAAGCTATTTAGCAAAGCATGATTTGCCTGCACTTCTCCAGCCCCTAGAAGTAAGCCTTTGACAATGCCTCCCCATCTGCACATAATAACTGTAGTCACAAAAATTGTTCCAGACAGCTTCCATGAAAGGGCACTTTCTCTTCCATCCCCTGCATTAAAAAGGATTGTTTTCCTCACAGTGTCAGGAATAAAGTGATCCACACATTACACTCCGACTCCTACCCACAGACTCAAGACCTGGGTCTAAAAATGTTCCAAGAACAAACGAAAAAGTACTGAAAACCAGCATACAGCTGCTCCCTCCTGACCCTGGCCAAAGGAGTCCCTGACCTCCACACCAGATAGCACTGAGTTATGACAAGCTACATACAGAATTTTAGCAAACCAAACAGTACAATTTAAGCTAAACTACAACATTTAACCAACTCTTTAGTAAACTAAGGAACGTCCTCCAATTCTGCTTGTTCCCTGCTATGTACTCGATCCAGATTCTTATCTCATGCTCTTCAGCATTATAGCAAAACCCTTGAGACACAAGTCTAGCCTGTCAACCTAGCATAGACTAGGAACAAGTAGCTATTTCCACCCAATATAAGATGGCTTTCCAACTTGATGCGACAGCAGCCTCCCAAGGCCCAGCGTGATAACCAAGGCAGCCTGCCCATTGCCCCAGACCCATGCTACTGTGCATCAGCTGGCAGTTTAGCCTGGACAAGCTGAACAACTTGAGTGGGGCACTAAGAACAAGACCAGCATGCCAAGTGTAAAGGATTTTGGCTGTCACTCAGCAGGTTAGCACATGTGATAAGACACCATATGCAAACAGTTAAATGTCTGGGCCTCTTCAGGGTACTGAGCAGGTAGGTCTTAAGCCATTCCCATGGACTAAGTGTATGCTGTGCCACCAATAGCGCTGGTCTGAGAATAAGCACGTGAGAGATGTTGTGGCAGTTTTCCATGGAAGTACAGCTTGTTGTAGGTTTAAGCCACGGTCAAAACCCATTTAATTACAAGACTATGTCTTTGTGTTTACCATCATGTTGTAAAGCTACAAAGTCTTCAAGCTGTGACAAGTGAAGTAGCAAGAATAAAAAGCCAACTGCAGGTAATGTTGACACCTTTAATTACATACTTCCTTGTTTCTGCAGTGAGATCTTACAGCCTACCAGTCAGCATTATTCATGTCCAATGGAACTTCCCAAACATTGGTACAAAGTCTCATGGTTAGAATAATTACAAAAAGCCAAACACCTTAAAGCTGAAACAGTACCAGAGAGTGTCAGCTGACATAATCCTTTCCACCTTAGTCATTTGGCCATGGGACTGAGCACATTTGTCCCTTGTCAGGGGAATTCCTGCTGCAGCAGCTTCTGTGGCAATAGGGCACTGCGCTTCCCTTTTGCCACTGCAGTTTTGGTTAACATCCAACTGCACTCAACCATCAGAGCAGCCTGGCTGCTCCTAGCAGTCCAGCTGACACCAAGCAGGTTTCAGACAACCATCAACATGCTGACTTCATACATTATCAGTAATACAGATTCCGGTAAATCCCAGAGCAGGCATGTATCTGACTGTAGGCATAGCTGTGCATACTTGTGAAACAACTGTACAAAGCAGTATGGATAGTTTTATGTCAACACAACTTCCATTACCAGCAGTGTGGCCATCATTGCTAAATCCCAGAAGGCTGCTTTGGAATGGTCCCATGGTGAGATGCCCACACCAGCAACTTCTGCAGATGCAATGCACCTTCCAATCTTTCTCCTCTGGGCCTCAGTCTGTTCTAGCAAACCCTGCTCACAAATACCATTACCTGCATGCAACTTGTTCCTTTCCAGCAATTTAAAATAAAAGTCCACCTGTAAAAGCATTCCCAACCCTTCATGTCAGGGCCCTGCCTCCAAAGGGAGGCATTTTGTGTTTGAAGAAAGGAAAATAGCCTAGTAAGTTTTTCAGGCAATTCATCAGTACATTTAATTTATATTTTGTAAATAAAAGCCAATAAGCAACTGACCCAACTAATGAGATGCTGAAAGCCTTCACATCAACTCCTGCCTTTACATACAACACACGCATATGACACTGAAAAATGAACCTTGCTTTTCACCAGATCTCATGAGGAAATGGTCTTCTGCTTTGTTCAAAAATTTATTTAAAAAAAAAAATCCCCAAACCAAATATATCAGATGGAAATCCAGACAGTTCAGTAAAGCTTTAGAGACAACCTTTTCAGGCAAGAACATTCATTTCGGTACAGAAGCTCCTAATGATTCATCTCCATCCCACACAAGCTAAGGTGGCTACAGTACTAGTCTGTACAACTGCTTCCTGGCAGCTACAGCCTCTTCCTGGAGAAGACACAGAATAGTTGTTAGCAGAAGCACATAGTTCCCAAAGCATTTGATGCTCCTTCCCATGTACAGAACTAAGCACTTAATGCTCTACCCACTTAGGTGATCAGTAGGGTGCTCTTGCTGCATCCCAGCTAAAAACTCAAGAACCAGAATCTGTGCAAGGAGGTTGGTGCCAGGAGCTCCATGGAGATGATATTCACACTAGTTTTCTAAACTTGCTTCCTTTGGGCTGTTCCAGCCTCCCTTGGATTTTACTCTTCTCTCTAGGAAAGCATGCCCATGCATTTCTAGGTGAGCTTCACAAACTGCCCAGTAAGACAAGGTTTCTCTGGTGTATTCACCCCAGACTGGGAGGCAAAGAAACTCTCATCATAACAAAATAAATCAACACTTCAGTCACATGTCCCCACATTTGAAGGCTGCACCATCTCCATCAGAGAAGATCACAACACATCTGCATTTACACAACTGCTTTTACACTTGCAATTTTCCTGTGTTAAATTCTCCGTGTTCTTCCCCAACATCACCAAAAGCCTTGGGACAAGCAGTTACAAACCACATGTTCCTTGCTGATGCTTTAGGCTTAGAGGCAGAAGTAGGTGTAAATACTTCCCCAGGACAGCTAAGAAGATGCAAGTGAGTCCTGTATGTGCAGTCCTCGCTACAGCCAGGGCTCCTTTACATATACACATTATCACTTTGTGCACCCTTTTTTTTCCTGTTCTCTGACTTCTGCCCCTCTTGTTAGACTGGCTTTTCCCCATCCTTGTTCTGCCTGCTCTTTGAAATGATCAGTGCCACAGGCTGTATGAACATCTGTCCTCAGAATAGCCAAGCGGCTGGAAAGTTCAATAAATTACTTCCATATACCATGCACATCAATGTCCCTAATCCTCTTACCACATGCAGGATACATGACGCACTCCACAGCACTCCAACTACTTAGGCTTCCTAATAACTCTTAAAACCCCACAACTCCCAGTTTTAAGATCAACAACAAAGTGTAAAAAAAAGAAGTGCAATCATCTGCTCATGAAGGTGGAATTTACCAATCATACTGCCAGCATTAACTCCAGGGTGATGCAGACGTGTTTACAAATCACTGTACCCCCAGGGAAGGCTTTCAGGGAGTTGTATCTGCAGAGAGCGAGCCAGGAACACAACTCTGAGTTAAACAGTGAAGTCAGAGCGTGATCTAGAAATAGTAACCCCCCAGCAGAGCTCCTGCAGCCTCTCCCCAGCTCCCGTGTGTAGCTGGCATAGCTGCTCAGCACCTGGCAGCCAGCTTCACCCACGGCCTGCACCACAAGCGGGCAGGAAGTAGACAATGGAACTAGGTTTGCAGACACCACTGTGACCTGTCTTCCCCCACAGCCTTTCAGGAGAAATGCTTTGTTACTTTGAAGCCAAGGGCTGTCTCCTCAAATACAGTCTTAGAACGCTGTACTCATCAGGCAAGGAAGGAATTTGAGGGCATCAGACAGACCTTGCTTACCAGTAGCCATTCATCAGACCAGATCACAGGTGCACTTGGAGGTCGTCTTCTTAATGATGCTATGGGGCTGCCTACATGGGAACCAATGAAAGCTGAAAAACGTGGTAGAATTTAATCACTGTAACAACATGTCTCGGCTTGTAAGAGGAGGAAGTAGCTTATATCTCTCATATTTGACCTAGTAACAGCAGATATTTTCAAAGAACTTCCTTATGTGCTCACATTAAAAAAAATATGTAATCAGCAATCACAGAATCACTAGGTTGGAAAAGACCTTTGCGATCATCAAGTCCAACCATACCCATCCTCTACTAAACCATACCCCTATGCACCTCATCTACCCTTCTTTTAAATACATCCAGGGTTGGTGACTCAACCATCTCTATCAGCCTTTTCCAATGCTAAATAACCCTTTCAGCAAAGGACTTTTTCCTAATGTCTAATCTGAACCTGCTCTTGAGTCCATTCCCCCACATCCTATCACCTGCCACTTGGGCAAAGAGACCATCACCCACCTCTCTACAACCTCCTTTCAGGTAATTGTAGGTGGTGATAAGGTCTCCCCCCTCAGCCTCCTCTTCTCCAGGCTAAATATCCCCAGCTCCCTCAGCCATTCCTCAAAGTTTGCTCTCCATCCTCTTCACCAGCCTGGTTGCCCTTCTCTGGACATACTCCAGAACCTCAATGTCTTTAACCTGGGGTTATATTAAGTAGTGGGGTGAAAGAAAGAGCCAATAAATCTTTCCTCTGCTTAAAAGCCAGGCCGAGACACCAGTTCCTTGAGACCACAGGTATAATTATACAGGGTGCACTGGTAAAGGAAATTTCCATTAGCAACATGGGATCAGCCACCGTAAGGCATGATCTTCTGTTTGCAAAGTGCCAAGGACTATACATTAAGGATTTCTACAAAGGCTTCTGGGCATTACCACAACAGATATAGCAGCTTCCCATTTGTTAACAACAGATCAGGACATTTACAGCTCTAGACATCAGTGACTGGAGCTTCACATTGCCAAACTATATTCTTCCTCTTACAGAAGTGCACAGTCTTCACACTGGGCTTCAGAACACATCATTGGATTACTATACCAGAGCTAAATCCTGCAGAGTTTGGAAAAAAAAAACTCAGTTTGGACCAAAAGCCTGAGCCTGATTAGAAGCCATTGATAGAGTCAACAGCATGCCCAAGGCAGTGTTTTACTAACATAGTAACATGGAAGTTACTATGTATGATGAGCGTTATGATTTGTGCTCTGTAAACCTGTCATGGTTCAGCCCCAGGCAGCAGATGATCACCACACACCGCTCAACCAAAGCACCATCAGGGTGGGATAAGGACAGTCACTGACACAGCACAGGGAGAGGGGAACAAGCACTTAATGATATGACGACTGACCAGGACCCTCCACCCACACTCAGACTGTCACTGACCAGCCCCTTATATTGGGGGGGAGGATGAGGGGGCAAGACATCACATGGTGTGGAAAACACTCTTGGCCAGCTCTGCTCAGCCATGCTGGGTCCTTGGGGAAATGAACTCTGTCCAAACTGGAACCAGGAAAAAACCTTGGCCCAAAGTCCTGCCCTGCATGCTATTATCTACTTCAAGATTGATTTTCCTTAAAGGGAAAAGCTGTAAGCTGCTGTTTTCATATCAGGCAGACTTATGAGTTCATGATATAATGAAGGAATATATCTAGCCAGTGACAATTAACTGGAAAAGTTCCCATTTAAATAAGAGCTGTGAATTTTGATTGTTGTTCAAAGATAAAAGTGGTGCTTCCCACCCAACCTGCATGCCCACCAAGCCAGAGCAAATAAATGTTTTCTGATGTCAGAATGGGGATCAGGTGCCCTGAATGCTTTACTCTGCAACTGATACTCTCTGCTTCCTTGGGCTAATCATATCTGTGCTTTTGGCTTACCCATGTCTCAGGCTGGCACTGGGACTTATGTCCTGTTTCC
Organism: Laterallus jamaicensis coturniculus; assembly: GCA_022605575.1. NCBI lineage: Eukaryota > Metazoa > Chordata > Aves > Gruiformes > Rallidae > Laterallus > Laterallus jamaicensis. The sequence goes on from JAKCOX010000001.1 coordinate 49,166,457, forward strand.
TTTAGCCTCATTTTGCACATTCCTAGCCTCTCCCAGCTCCATACCCCTGGACCTTGACCTTCCCCAGGCTCCATTTCTCCACTCCTTTCCCCACCCTTCCTCTCTGTTTTTCAGATGCTGACATACCTCAGAGCTTCCCATTCTCCTGGCATTTTCCTTGAGCCATGAGATGAGGCTCATGTTAGTATGAATTCCTCCAGTATGCAACTGCTGTTTCTAAGGATACATGTTTCAAGACAAGGACTAGCTGTCAGGTTGGAGAGGTGGACAGCTGGATCACCACTAGTTAGGAGTGTGTCCTACTGTACATTGCTCAGTTGTAAGTCACAGAATAAGATCTGCACCTGGACAGCCTGTGGCTGCTCAAAGAAAAAAAAAAAAGTAAAAAAAGTCCCAACTTCCCCTGGCTCCTGTTCTACTTCTCTGCCTTGCTCCCAAGCACTGCCCCACGTGAATTGATGTAGCATTGATGTCTACAGTCATACTTTCATACATAATTTTTCCATTAAACCCTTTCTGGCAAAGTACAGCTAATTAGCGAGTAAGCACAGAGCAAATGCCATAGCTACTGGTGAAGGAGGTCTGCCACTGGAGAATTCTTTCATTTGAAGATAGCGTAATGTTACATGAGTGCATTCAAAGTTTTATTGCCTGCCTCTTACACTACAGGCCACAGCTATGAGCATGCCACAGCCACATCCTCTTCAATTGTTCTCAACATAATAAAATAACTTAAAATCTGAAGCGTGAACTTAAGGACTCAAAATATAAAAGGGTTACATACCTATTTCTGCAAGCTAGCAAAGGCAGAAGCATTCTCTTCTGTATAGTCTACTCATCCAGCCCATAAAAATAAATTTAATTCCATGGCAGATGAGAAACAACTCACATGAGCTGCTGTTGCAAGACCCTTTTTCTTGCCTTGGCCAGCCCTTGCTGGCAAGGAAATCCCCGACACCTGTGTAAGGACTACTCTTTAATGCCACACCAGTGTTTACCTAGCACCTCAACATCTTCTACAAGGTAAACTCAATTCTCTAGATGCCTCATACCTTCCACTTTAAACACATACAACCCACAAACAACTGAGGGTTATTTAAGCAAGTCATTGCTCTCACGTGGCAAAAGTTGTCTTCCCTTCAAGGATCCAAGCCTCTTTAACACTGTATTTTCTAGAAAGCTTAGATCTCCCTTCATGCCCTCACTGAGATGCTGCCTCATTTGGTGTTCATTTAGCACAAACCTCAGGTCAACTCACTCTCCTGGAGGGACTAGCGTTTGCTACTGCTCCTGCTTGGATAAGAGCATTGCAACTTCAGCATTACAATTCTCATCTGTTTCCAAACCTGAATATGGAAACCCCCAGGAAAAGGAATATCTGAGAACCTCAAGTTTTGATTGCTAAGTCTCTCCCTACTCTCCCAGCCTTATGTGCAGGAATAGCAAGGCAAATACAGAAGAACAGTATGTATTTCCACAGGAAGCCTCCTGCTTCCTGAGCCCTCCAGACTTAACTGCTAAAGCTGGGTTTATATTACAGACAGATTTGCTTCTTTCTGCTGCACTTCCGCTTCCTCAGCCAGTTATTGCTGTGTTCACAAAGGTCTCATTTAAGCAATATTTCTCTCCATTCATTCATTCATTCTTTATGTTGACCTTCTTATAAAAAAAATTAAAGTAAGAGACCTGCTGTGTCTCATTCAATCCCATCAGTTTCTTCCATCAGCTCTGACATGGCTCCTTTTCTCCTCACCAACTACAAACGGCCCTGAATAGGCAGCATTTTCTCTTCCACATCAAGAATTGATTACATTCCTCCCTTAGGGCCAGGCTCAACTGGGTCCTATGTGCTATAACCCCCATCAATATTTTAGTAGGGTAAAAAAAAGCTTTCCGATTATTAGCAAGGCTGGGCCTGGACTTTTCATAACCTAGTATTATCAAAACCTTGAGCCCGCTAGGCAAGCTAGAAAGTTATATATTTGTGGAGGAGGGAGAAGGGAGAGGGAAGACAAAGCAAGCAGGCGAACATAGAGCTTCTCATCACAGCTAAATACTAGATCTGGGTCTGGTAATAAGCCTGGCAGAGTGCAGCAAGATGCTTCACAGAAATTCGCTGGGTTAGGACTGAAGCAGGCTGGCAGATCTGGACACAAATGACCACAGTCCTGCCTCCTGGCAGCAGCCACTTGCCCACATATGAGTTTCATGTCGAGATCCTTTCATAGACCCTAGTACAGTGATCTCCAATACAGGCCACACACACCCCAGGGAGCACACAAGGCAATCTACTGGGGTGCAAGAAGAAAGTAGTTGGTTTTTTTTTTACTATTAACACATAATATTTACATAGTATTTACTTTATCACTATCTCATGCTTTTAAAATGTCTATTTTTGTGAATGTTTTATAATGTACATACAGTAATACACTACAGTAGTACATGTATATAAATAATTTGCAAATAAATATACATAGATGGGGATACCTGCTCAAGAAACTTCTACTGGTGCGTGATCAAAAATTCAGCCTGGAGAAGAGAAAGCTCCAGGGAGACTTCACAGCAGCCTTCCAGTACCTGAAGGGGCCTACAGGAAAGCTGGGGAGGGGCTGTTTACAATGGCAGGGAGCGACAGGACAACAGGCAACAGCCTTAAGCTGAAGGAGGGGAGATTTAGACTATGAGGAAGAAATTCTTGACTGTGAATGTGGTGATGCCCTGGCAGAGGTTGCCCAGAGCAGCTGTGGCTGCCCCCTCCCTGGCAGTGTTCAAGGCCAGGCTGGATGAGGCTTTGGGCAACCTGGTCTAGTGGAGGGTGTCCCTGCCCATGGCAGGGGGTTGGAATTAGGTGGTCTTTGAGGTCCTTTTCAACCCAAACCATCTATGGTTCTATATTTGGAGACTATTGCCCTAGAGTTCTTCAGGAATAGCATTCAGGACTAAAGCTGTCTAGCAGACAGTTTGCTCTCACTTCAGCAGGGGGCTGGGTGTGTACTATGAGCTTCAGCTGATCTACCTGCCGGTTTTATACTGGTATAGCCAGTTTGCTTTGAAAATGAGTAAGTTTTCCTTTGTCCTCCTTAGAAAATGGTTGCTCTTGTAAGAACATGGGAGCGATAACACCAGCCATGGGTACTTTTGAATTGGTGTAGTGATTTTCATCAGTCTGCTATTAGCGCATTACTACACTCAGTCACTAAAGTAGTACCACATATGCATAAATTTAAGTACATGCTTATAACCTTCTCTGGATTCAAAGTATAACGTACTATACTAACATTCCTTGACACATTTACGTCTCTTGCTTTGTGAGTGACACAAATTAAAAAATGTTTAACAGTCTTAAATGTTTTCCTCTAGCAGAAATAAGTTTCTAGGGCACACATTTGTCATGCAGCCAGCCATGAAAATTATTAATCTTATAAGGAAGACTGAAGCTGTAATATGCATAGTGGTGAAAAAAGGATGGAAGTGTCTTTTTACCACATAAACCCTCTGTACTGTCTTCTCCAGCCCTGCTGGCCACCCTTCAGGACTTTATGACTATCACTCAGTAGACTCCAATTGTTCTCCTCAAACCTTGGCAAGCAAATTGCAACTGATGTGTTCTTCAGGGAAGATGGGGGTTTCCTTCTGATCATGCGCCTTACTGTTAGCTTCTACCACTTGTACTCGGATCTGAAACCAAACTTATTACTTCTGTGAGTATATAAATTGTTTATTAGAAACTATGTTTAGGGAGCAATCCAGTCACACAACTTGCCATTGAGTTTTAGGCATGTAACAGTGTCAGGCACTTAAGCTCCTTGTACAGTCAAAGAAAACAGGTTGTACTTTTCAACAAGCATCAAAAGGTACCTCAGAAGAAATTTTCAAGGCTACAGTGTGGGACTTAACTAACTGACAACACTAATCTCTTCTAAGGGTCTCTCAGGCTCCAGTTCAGCAGACTGCAGTTGAGGCAGACACTCAACCTTAAGCTACAGTCATCAAATTATTCTTTGGCACCAGAGCCACACTAGACTGAAGTGCCTGATTTTGAAGTGTGATAACACATGCTTCTTATAGCCCAGGGTTGCTCTACAGTTAACGGTAGAAGTAATGTCAAGTGATGCAGTCTGTACAAAACGAGGAATAACTAGAAAAGAGTAGTGAGTTCCTTAAAGACATAAAATGGTGCTTAAAGACTCTGCTTGGAAGACTTAACTGAGCTTAAAAGTTTGTTTACCATCTCCTCCCTCTTCTAAATTTACAAGGCAATTTATAATGGCTGGCTATGGCAGTGGTCACAAAGAAACACTTAAAATCTGTCAGTATGTCTCCTATAAGAAGCATTCAAATTCCACCAGTATGTAGAACGGTGAGTTTATCTAGTCTTGATGAGGAAAAGGAACACAAAACAGCCACACAAAAACTGCTTAAACAAGCACAACATTGTTTTCTTTATAGAAATTATTACTTGGTTTTGGACGTGTCCCCTGCCTCTAGAACCAATGTCTGAGGGATAAGGGGCTCCATAATACACTGTGCAAGCCACAGAAGACATAGTAGACTCAATCTCCACTCCCACCAGTGGAGCTGAGAGAGAAGAGAAAATAATCTTTAAATGCTTGCCACAAAGAATCAGGCCCATTACTCTGTGCATTAGCCTCTAAACTTTCACAAGTCTCTTCTAGTAGGCAGCAAGAGCACAAATGCATTCACACCTCAGTCCAAATCAAATGTTCACTCAAAACTCTATGCAGGGGCAGGTGACATTCCCAGAGTACAGCCTTCATCCAAACAGAAGGCTGATTAATCATGGGATAACCAAACCCATAAATAAATACCACTCCTATTACATCTGAAAACTCAAATTTTGGTGAGCTGCACACTCCATTCCTTCCAGCTTTTTAATGCTAAGATTGATGTTGTGGTGGGTGTGACAGTTGTTCACATACCACATCTCCTACACACTCAGATCTGGAACATCAGCTGCAGCGGGTGTGGGTGAGCAGCGTGGCCAGAGGCATCTGCCTGTCACTTTGGTATGTTAGAAGTACCAGCTGTCATCTTTATGTGACACTATGAATGGAAGAACAGGCAGAGTCTGGTTTCACACGGCCCTACCTCTCGACATAAACTAGCTTTTTCATGGCAGGAGAAGCTGTTAGAGCCCACAGGCTCTTCTCACTAGAGATGTGCTGTCTAGTAAGGACTGAACTCAAGCAAGCCATCTTTCAGCAAGGGCAATTTGAAAGGCTATCACCCCCATCAGCTTTTTTTTTAATAAGGAAGGTAAGAGCTCAATACCTGGAAGACCTTTACCTACTCCTCCCACAGGAGTAGACCTGGGCACATAAGGCAGAGCAGAATTACAAAAAGTCTGGCTTACTAAGCAGCAAAATTTGAACAATGAACCCCTGCCCTGGACTACCCGCAATTTTATCAGGAACAGTGGAGACATGGTGTCCAGCAGAGGCCAGAGGAATTAAAAAAAAAAAGGAGGTTTCATAATGACTGAGGACATGGTGTTAAAATGCAAAGTATCAGTAGGATCTATATTAAGACGCAAGAGAAATGTTCGTTTTTATGACAGCAAAGAATTCTAGGAAGCAAAATACAATTAAGAGAAACCAAATGCTGTGGTAGAGAAGAGTAGGTTAGGAAAAGGTTATAGTACAGATTAAAAGGATTCAGTAGAAATGGAAAGCTTCAAAGTAAAGTTCTGAACAGCTTTTGTTATAGTTGTTTCTTGCTCCTTTTCCGATTAAGGTATTGTGCTGCAGCATTCTCCCTTTAGCTGCCCATTTCAGCTTAAAAAGAAAGAATCCCATCTCCCTTTCATCTTAGGAAGAAAGCTGACATTAGAAAAATAGGTAGCCCACTGCTCCATGTCAAGCCGCTCCAGGTCAATACTCAGACCTCTTTTGAGTCAACCTTTCAGCAAAAGGCCTGAAGAAAAGGCACAGTTTGTATTTTAACGTTCCACTTGCAATATCTGCCCATAAAATGCTATCAAATGTTTCTGCTTCAACATACAATGCAAATGGCCACTTTTAGAAAGAAACTAATGCTCACTTAGTTTCTTTTCATTGATTCAGGGAGTGATAGCCAACAGCCAGGAAGAAGAGACTTAAAACCTGGTACAATCTCAACACTAACATTAACAGCGTCAAGTCCATTTCATGTTCCTAGAACAATTTCATATTCGGTACCCACTTTGACAACACCAATTCAAAAATAGCCATAGCTGAATATTGTACACTCACCTTCTGTCCCAGAAAGTAAGCAGGTGCTTGCACTATAATTTGCACTTTGAGCTCAATGTGGTTGCTATTTACCCCAGTCCAGTGGGATTGTAGGATTAGGTACTTCTGGTTATGCTCCCACTCCTCTTAACCAGAGATAGCTGTGCCTTGCACAGGCTGAGCAAAAATGCTCTTTAACCAAATAAAACGGGGACGGAGGAGAAGGAGGAGGAAGTGCAGCCCGTGCAATTTTCAGGACAGGTATTCACAATTCACCTAGGCAAACTTTAGCTGTCTGGGCAAGGATTTTGCCTTTGTTTTCAAGGCAACTAATGAGGTTCATAAAAGAGTACGTTTCATGAGTCTGAGGACAGGACACCAGAAGCTGCAATACCTGTGGCAGAGACAATGACACAAAAAAATTCAAATATTGCAGTTCAGTAGGTTCTAAGACTCAAATACTAGGAGCCCCATAACCTAACTGGATCCACGTTCAAGGTAACACACTAAGCTGAGAAAAAGACTTTGAAAGAGAAATTAGAGACTTTAAACTTGTTACTTTGATCACAATGCTCCTCAAGGACCAAATAGATTTTGGAGGAAAGTCTAATCAAGTACTTCAAGACAAAAGCAGAGCACTCTTACCACAGGCAGATCACCTTACAATTGGTTTTAGTGGGTAAATTTCTAAGATACTACTTACAGGATAGTTGGATTTATCTGCTCTGTTTCTAGATAAGCACTTGTTAATTGGCAACAACAGGGATAAAAGTCTTAACATTGCTCTCTTCTGTACTCAGATTTTGACTGAGAGTTCTCTGGATGAAAGTACAGGACTTTGGGAAAGAGTTGGTTTCATTTTTTTTACTATAACATGGAGCTAGAACTGAGTGTATCATCAAGACACTAACACACATTGCTGGGCTGATCTGTTACTTTCTCATTTTTAGCCTAGAGGGGAAAAAAAATGGGGGAAAAAGCCAATCTCAAATATACTTGATGCAAGTATCAGGAAAAGAGAACACCTAAGTGCCAACAGTACTTTTTGCAAAATGAAACAATTTTGTAACGTTCACAAAGAAGCAAAGAAACAACTTTCTGATAGCCAGTCCATGAACTGGAGAAACATGGAGCAGACATGCTGTTGTCCCTTCTTCCCAAGACATACATTACATGGTCATTATCAGTTATTGCAGGCATCTGGACAATGACTGGGCTGGGCCCACTCCAGGTCTGTACTCGTTTTCCTCCATTCGCATAGTCCATAGAGGTTTGTGCTGAGATTTAGCTGCAAGGACATTCTTCATACCTCAAAAAGTCATGGACTAAGGCAAGTACAAACCCAGGCACTGCTGGATGAGGCAGTAACTAAATGCCTCCAAAGTGCAGCATTGCTAATCTCAAGTATTTGAGTAGTGTTGTATCAGGCCTCCCTAGCATAAGAATATTAGTGGTTTTAACACAAAGGAGTTTTGTGATTGGTCATCTGAGATAGAAGATTCACCGACACACAATTCAATACTATAGAAGCATAGGTGAGAACAACAGCCAGAATAACTGCCTTAATGGATCAGGAAGCCTCCAACAAGCACACAGCTGTTTCACTCAAGCATCACTCAACTTTCTCCCTGTTCCCAAAGCCAATGCAGAAGATTCAATAGCAAGTCTTCTCCATGGGAGTCCAACATACAATTTTCCACTAAGCAGCTTCCTTAGAGTTTGCCTTTATTTTAACCAATCTAAACTAGAGAAGAATTCTGGAAGGGACATCAGGAAGTCCTTTAGTCCAGGCCTGTAACCCCATTCAGCACACATAGTGTGTGTCAGGCCACTACAACAGGTTAGCACCACTTTTCTTGGGTTTCCAGTGACACTCTTCCTGTCTTCTGCAGCACTGTACTGCCCACTTGAGAGTGTCTATCATGTCTGATTTAATTATCCAGCAGCTCCATGTATTCCTTATATTCAGTCTTCAGAGCAGGTAAGGCAGATAATTCCCTTTCTTATAGCAGCCCTTACTTATCCATGTGGCTACTCAGCTTACAAACAGAATACTAAAAGGTCACCCAGTTCATAGGTTTTCTGCTTCTCAGTCCTCTCCCTTCACATTTGACTATTTGCTTTGGGTTTGTGTCCTGTACTATCTCTCCTAAATGGCAAGCAGATCTCATCGCAAGTCTTGTTCAAATATCTGGGGAGGATGTTTGCCTTTTCACAACAACATGACACTGAGTCACATTTTTCTGGTGTTCAGCTTCAATCTCCTTTTCTACCTAAACAGTTCTTCTTCCCCTCTATTTTCCACTTCTGCTGTTAGTCACTGCTGCCTTCGCACAATGTGTTTTTCTCTTGCACCATGCCCTTTCCACCCCTCTGGGCTATTTCAGGCTGTCAAGAACCTTGTGAATTCTCACCTTGCCCTCCAGTGTACATGGAGTCCCTCACAACTTCATGTTATCTAAATGTGTAATAAACAAATTCAGTAAGTCCACCTCCATTCAGTAAGGTGGTTTCAAATTCTCATTAAATTAACTTAAAAAAATAAATTCTTCCACCAGAACATTTAAGCTTTTGCCAGATCTTTATGCAACATGTTTTTGGAGATACTGGGCCAGATCCTATCAAATTCAAATGGAGACAGAACCAGACATTTGCAGTAGTGATTTTAGTGAGAATATCTAGATGATATTTATTCATTCATATGTCTCTTCTTCCCCTGCACTATACATTTTAATCTCTAGGGTTTGTGGCAACAGATAAAGCATAACACAAAGCACAACACGAAACATAGAGCTAGCAATGCAAAGGTGGTTCCTGCCTGAAGAAGGTGCTTCCAATTCAGTTTAGGAAACAAGGACATAAGTCTGATGTGGAATACAGTGATTGTGGCGAGCCCTCACAAGGCTCAGATAGCTCGTACCCATGTACAACCACTCCAGGCACCATAACCTCCACGAGCTGGTACCTTGTTTCCTACAGGAGAAAAAAACCCACCAGAAGTAATTAGAACCAAAACAAACTTGTAGGGAACCTATGGAACAGAAAGGTAACAAGAAGACAGCATGCTCTCTCCCAGTGGCTCTGTGGTAGCAGCTGTGCTCCACATGGCACAGGGAAGGGCTGGCTACAGACAGGCAGCCAGAGAGGTAGGGAGCATACCACAAATGTCCCTCCTTGGGAAAAGCGGGATGCGTTTTGGAGTAAATGACATCCCGCTCTTTCCACTTGACAGGGTTGTACCTGATAAATAAGGAATGACCCTCTCAAAAGGCCTTTCTTCATCTGCTTCTGTACTACTGGGTAATGACTCACACTTACAGTGACATCAGAGACGGCCTAAAACAGCAACCCTCTGTCATTGTGCCCCACATCTGGGACTTAAATGCTTGAAGTCACTTCCTTTCCTCACCTTTAAAAGAAAGGACTGGGACTATCTGCAGCAATGTTAGCACTATGCAAGTACCTGCAGATCACTCAAAGGCACTCCAAGTCTTAGTGCTTAGTTTCTTTTAATCTCAAAGCCAGTGTCAAGAAGGAACTAGTGCAGAGCTCATGACTGTAAACCTTCAGACGTTGTGTTCTACCTCATCTCAAACCAACCAATAAATACATAATAGGTTGTTTATAATTAAGGATTAATTGTGATGACCAAGAGATGAGGGAAAGTCTTCAGTCAAAGGAGGTCTTATCATTTAGTGATCCTTTTCAGGTATACAATCCACCAAACTAAAAGCCCTTTGAAAGACTAAAGAAGAATCTATATTGTTGTGGTTTATACCTCAGCGGAAAGCTGAGGCCACAAAGGTCAGAAAAAGAAAAGCCCCCTACCACTTTAAGAGGTGGAGGATGGGCGAAAGGAGCTAATCGAGGAGCTGCAGAGCCAGAAGAAAAAAAACCAAAGGCCTTGCAAGGTTGAGATAAGGATAGTTTACTAAACAACAGGGAAAAGTATGAAAACAACTAACTACAGTGCTATTATATACAGTGCAAACCTCTCCCCACACTATGTCATTTGAGCCGTGCCCGAACCGATTCAGATTCCCGAACGCAGCACTCCCCGAGCCCAACACCCCCGAGCACCCCCCCTCACCACCGCCTGCCACACCGATCCCGAAAGAGAGGGAGAGTACGAGAGAGAAACCGGAACTCCCACACGCCTGCTCAGACTGGCACTTCCCGTGCCCGGAGCAGGTTCTGATAGGTCCGGAGTCTCCCCCGGAACTGGCACTGCGGCTGCCCAGACCGGGACTTCCCATGCCTGGGTCCAGAGTCGCCCCTGCAAAGGGGGGGGCAGCCTGTCAGATCATGATGCAATTGGTATGGAATACTCTCAGGGCTAACACAGCCTGCTGCTGGGCTGAACCCAGGACATATATCCACATATGTATCTATACCCACAATGCAATGTATCCAGAATGACAGATGTAAGAGCATCTTACATTATTCAGGATCATCTTGGGAATTTCTTGCCCCAAGTTCGTTTTCACCAGGCCACTGCAGCATGCAAAGGCTTACAAACCCCAGCCTTCTGGGGAAGGCTGTCTACCTCTTCCCTTGCAGTCCAGTTGAACTGTTTGCTCTGCACTGGGGCAGAATAAGTAATCCTAGTGCCATAAGCTACATGCCCAAGTGTACATATCCATGAGTTTCAATACATAAAACCTCTTCAAAGTAGTTTTTCAGGGCACGGATTGACAAGATTACCGTTGCCCAAAGCCCTGTATCAGCAGGGTACATGCAGCAGCAGACAGCACCGTGACAACAACAGGAACAGCCATACACCCACAGCTACAAACTGGCCCCAGACTGCACACCTACAAGTGCTACCCACAGGGAAGTCAGCCAGCACCTACCTTTAAAAAAAAAAAAAAGCAGAGATGACTATATGGGCTGGATAGTCAGTTTCCAAAAGAGTGAATTTTGTAACTAACTTAAAAAAGGAAAGATATTCTAATTTTTTGCTCCAATTTCATCTTCCATATACACCCAGGATAACTTCCTCTGACATAGTAGTCTATACAGACTCAGCAGAGAGGCTCCTTTCCTCTCCAGATTGACCTAATGGCATGCAGAAAAGCAAACTGTTTGCTGTACTGTTTCTGTGATGTTGACAAAAGGACATGAGTAGCTGTAGGAACTAATCTGCTTCTTTTAAATTACCCCATCAGTAGCTGCAAGGGGAAAAGACTCATTTGATGCAGTGACAGACCTAAGAGTAAATATACTTTTTCTCTGTAAAAGGCTAGTTGGTGTCTATGGAGAAGACCTTGATCTGCAGTGCTTATAAACTTTCACGTCTCAAGTACTGACCAAAACTGTTTCTCTATATAAAAAAAAAAAAGTTTTTTTCCATGAAGTTTATCAATACTAGGTTATTCCCTAAATGCATGTTCAATAGCAGAGACACAGGGATTAAAAAAAAGGAAGCCAAATAGCTCAGTTGCACTACATTTTAAAATCAATAAGGCTGTCACATCATGCACTTGCATCACTTCAGTGATGGTGGAAGCAGGAAAACATGCTCTAAACCCAGTAAAACCACCTGAAGAGAATATTTAGAGTCCCTGAGACGTATGAGATATTAAGCCTTTGCATAATCCACTTAGAGAAACTTCAAACCTTCTAGTCATCCTATAAAGGATCTGGGAAGTAGCAGTGTACATCCTTGCGCTGTCTTGAGCATGACGACAGCATCACAACACTTCTAGGAAGATGGCAGTAATTCCTACTTAGAATGCAGGTACAGATTATACAGATGCACAGATTTTTCCAGTGTTTTCAGTTAGTTATGCAAGCCAAAACCAACTAATTTCTCCCATAAGCAAGCACAAACAAGTCACACCAGTAGCACTTTATCCACTTACAGTCAGAGAATCTGTCCCAGAGATTTCTGAAACAGAATCCAGCATCAGCAACTAAGTAGGTTTCATAGCTTTTCTTCTACCTCTGGAAAGCATTGACCTCAATCTAGTCAGACTAAAACCTCTAGATTCAATTCAGGGCTTGAACCAAGCTCACCACTACTGTTAGATTGTGGCATACATACGGCCCTCATGACCCAACCTGACCCAAGAGCTCTTCCTCCAGGCTTCCTGCTGCTGGAATGCTGCCTTCCCACACCCTTGGGAAGAGAACGTGCATTGGATCTCCCCCTAGATCCTGTAAAGGCTTTCCAAAGCTCTTGGCCCAGTTACAATTATAGCCAAAATAACAGCTAAAAGCCTCTCTCCCCTCATTTGGATTGCTTTCCCCCCTTTGATTACTTAACTTCACTGAATTGTTTAGCTCTGCTAGAACTATTTAGAACATAGGTCAAATGAGCAACTCCAGGCTCTATCAATATATATTGTATCACATGATTCACTGGAGACCAGTGCAAAGGAACTAAACTAACTTTCCTTATTTAACATTCATAAAACAACAACAGTACTCAAAAAATTCCAAAGGAGAATGAAGTGCAAACAGGCACTTGTGATTAAACATAAGAAAAACCATTTTTACTGTGAGAGTGGTCACAACCTGGAATTTAAAGCTGTGCTTTGCTTCCTTGACTTTACCTGGAACGTGCTACCATCCTGCAGACAGGCTCACTTTCTCTCTCAGATAACAAGATAGCCTCCCTTGTGCACAAGATCACCTCTCATGGTAGCCATGATGGAATAAATGGCTGCTTCCTATAACCCAGTCTTTCTGGAAAAGAACAATCTCTTAAAGACAACACCACCACTACTAACAATTTAAAATATGCATTTCAACCTCTTCAGGGTGAGAAGGAGAGCCTTAATGCTAGATATGGCTATGCAACTTCTCCCTGAGAGCATGTTCTTCAAAGAGAGTAACTTATGGCACATTTAGTGTTTCAGAGAAACACTCTGGAAGTCCATAAAAACCTAGTTACCCTCTCTAAATGCCCCTTGAATAGGAGCTGCTATGCTCTTCCATCAAGGAACATTCTTAACGTTTCATCCTTGGGGAGAGGCTTAAGAACAGGGTTCGGAGGACACAGAAAAAGGAAACTGTAGAACCAACTGGCAGTAACTTTGAGGACTTCAGCATTAACTTTTGCTCTGACTTCCCTACTATTGCTGCCATCCAATAATGTTATCCCGAACAACTGGAAGCACTCTTACATCTGAGGTCCAATGTTCTGGTCACTAAACTATATAGATAGATATTGGAAGCATTGGAAGATAATGCTAGCTACCCAGATTCAGGAATACCAGGCTGCTTCAATATCAGGATATCTGCACGTTCTAAGACCCTCCACAATGAAAAGACCAGAACCAATAGTGCCTCTGTGTTATGGCACATTTCCTGGCCAGATTACTGGCCACCACACAGAGCCATCCCACTCCTGAAGGAAGAACACAAAATAAATTTGAGACAGGAGCAACGAGAAATCAAGAATTTGCACTGAGTTACTGGTACTTAAAAGTCATTAAAGTAATAATAGTGGCTTGCTCATTCTCTCCATTTCAACTGTTTTCCCTGCCCTATCAGCAATTTGTTCTCTTACTCTTTCTACACTGCCACAATTAGCTCTGTCCTCAGAGGAAGTGATGCCAGAGGAGCCCTAGCTATCCCCTCTTCCAGCATTAAAAGTACAGTTTGGGCAGAGGTCAGCTCCATTCATCATCATAGAGCATCATAGAATCACTTGGGTTGGAGGAGACCTTTAAGATCACAATGTCCAACCACAGCTTAACCCTGCCTAGTCCACTTCTAGATCATGTCCTCAAGCACATCTACATGTCTTTTAAATACCTCCAGAGATGGTGACTCCACCACTTCCCTGGGCAGCCTGTTCCAATATTTGATTACCCTTTCAGTAAAGAAATTCTTCCTGATATCTAACCTTCCTAGAAGCCTACCTATCTGTAGGTTCACTTCCCAACACATCAATTCTGCTTCCCATTCACAGCAAGGTTTGGAGAACAAGAAGGGAGATGCCAAAACATGCCTGGATCCAATGTTTGATCATGGGTGCCATTATCCTTTTAATTACTTGTTGACCTATCCACAGACCTGCTGTAGCCAGACTCTTTGCAAAGGGAACTGCCTCCAAGACCACCTATCCACCCCTCCATGCCAGTACCTCACGTTACTGCTTTGCAGTCTGTGATGGGCACTTGAGCTCCCCTGTTTCCTCAACCTAATTTAATCATAACTACACAGTGCCACTAGGTATCAGTTTAAAAACCAGGGCATCACAATGTGGTCAGGATTTTTCTCAGCATCAAAAAAGAATGATTTCAAAGAGTAGCTTAACTGGAAATAACACAAAGTGCCAGCAAGCCATCTGTTCTAACCTCTGTGTTAAAAGTTAACAGCTATTTTGGATTTTCACAAAGGAAGTCAGCTGAAGCTATTCATGTTTTGTGTCCATCCCTCCCCCCGCTGGGGAGTCTAAGCACCTACCATTTTTACTAAGTGGAACAGGAACAATAGTAACTGGAAATCCCTGAAGAAGGGGCAGAATACAAAAGTTAGGGACACAAACAGCACAGTGTAGCATAGCAATGGCATCCAGCCACTTTGCTCCCAACACTGAAGTCAATCTAGACCTTCCCCAGTTTGTCAGAATCTGCCACACAGCTGTGTCAGGCAGGCATCACCACGAACACAGGTAGTGACTGACTGCACTGAGGTCAAACTGAACCATCTCACGGCCTCCAATATATTTTTTGAGATGATATATCAGTTAGCCCGTCTGTGCTCAAGAGTAATTCTAGGGATGGATTAAAAAAAAAGAAAGTCAATAGTATTTTCTACTTCTAGTTAAAAAGACCACAAGAGTTATCTAAGTGCCTCTTCAGTTTTTTCTTGGGAGCTTTAATTCATTTTCATTAGCTAACTTAATCCTTTTTCTCCTCCATAACTTCCCTTTTGTGAAGAAGCAGTCTCCCAAACAGAACAGCTTGACACTAGGCTTGATCCTAGTCTGATTCAGGGACTTACTTCCAGCATTGACGCAGTTGAAGTCTCTTGAGACTTCAGTCCACAGGGATATTTGTCTTCTGGCATCAGATGATGTCAGGTACCGCCACTTCTTCACCTGAGATCCCAACCAGAAGGCTGCACTAGAAGGTTTTAGTGCTAGCCTGAGATTTATCTCAGTCTCATGAAAGCGTCTTTCTTTTAAGCTCAGAGCCTAGAAAGAAAGGATTCTTATACCCAACACATCTGAAGGGAGAACACGGTTTTGTTCGTCCTCTGTGTCTGACCCTGCATTTCTTTCTTGTTCTCCATGAGTGACTGAAAGATACGCTGTCACTGCACAGGGCATCTGTCTTCACCTCAGTAGAGACCTTTTTCTCAGCAGGTATGGACCTGAACAGTGTCCAACAAAGTGAAAACGATGCCAGTACAAGTATGCTTAGTGAGACCCCAATTAGGATACATGCAAGGTCTAAAACCAGTCCATCTACAGACTAGTACTGCAAGGGCTACATTACATACAATGCAGTAGTTTCCATAGCCTGGAATTTGAGCAGTCAAAATAAAAATACCACAGAGGGTGCAACTTTCATATGTATCAAATCGTGACACTAAGGGAACTTCTGCCAAACCAAATCACCATGCTATGAGCAGCATGCAGCATCTATCATCATCATCATGATCAACAGAATGAGGGCAGCAGCAACCTCTTCTCCATCTAGAGCAACCTCTTCTCCATCTATTACTAGGAGGAAATATTTACAGCAATACCCATAAACCTTCCTTGAGAGATGTCTGTATCTATTTCTGACAACCATAAATCAGACTCCTTTATTTCAAAGGAAATCTGATTGCATGAATTAATAGGTCATCAACTTAATTATTTTCCAAACCAGCATTAAAACGCTAATCCCAGTTCTGCCTATTTTAAAATGGATAATACTATAAAGTAATGATATGAAGAAATAAGCCAGCAAAGGCAGAAAAAATCAGCAATAATTGATGCTGAAATAGAATCACACCATGAAACCTATGGTCCAGAACCTGATCTTAGATATGCTTGGGAATAAGCATCATCAGTAAAACTTACAGAGCAATTTAAAGATGTGTGTCAGCTTGATATTTAAAAATTTTACAGGGTTTAGCTATTTCTAGAGGTAGAAACAACTTCTATATGTGCATATGCCAGAAGCATGACAGAACTTTCCCTGGGCTCCAGTACTAGCACCACCTTACTCCCCCATCCCAAGCTGCTTCCTCAGACAGGTTTCTGCCTGTCACATTGCACAGCTTTCAGCACTCACCAAGCGTTGCAGTGCATCCTTCTGCATCCACCTTTTCATCGCAACATGAAGGAATTAAAGACTACCAAAACCAAAAGTGAAGACAAGCAACCTTAAGACAGACAAACCGTCAGCTTGGTTGATGATGACAGCAGCCATCACATCCCGATCCAAGATGTGTCTTATTTCCCATCACAGCTCTTCAGAGCCTTTTTTTTCCCCTTTTCTTTCAAAGCCTTGTTGGTACACAGTCAACTTAAGTCACTGAGGCCTGGGGACAGACACATTATAATGGCTCCCTAGGCAAACCAGCGATGTAACTTGCTACACAAGCCAGACCACGTAGATCTCCGTGCTGTGCACTACCACCTCACGTCATTTCACCACCCTCTTGGTATTCACACCATGCAAGAAGGGTTAAGGTTAGGCTCTGCTGTACAGAAAGCCTTGCAGTCAGAGGGAATCCCAGCCCCATCCCCAGAGCCCTTCTGCACAGCGCAGGGCAAGTCACCCGCATCGCCCAGACCCGCGGCGCTCCCCACCTCTACGCAGGGACGAGGAGCGACCCGCCCCAGTACAGCCCGGCCGGAGAGGGGCCTGGGCAGCACGCCCTGCTCGGGGCAGCACGCCCTGCTCGGGGCAGCACGCCCTGCTCGGGGCAGCGCCTGCCCGCTTCCCGCGGGGAGCCCCGCACCTACGAGTGCTCAGGGCACCGCTACGGCGCGGCGAGGGGATGCCTGTGACTAAGCACAGGCGGCCTCCCCTCGCACACCCAGGCTACCCCCGCACCAGCGCGGCCGGCTCGGGGCACCAGTGGCCTGACAGCAGGGCCGTTCCCGGGAGGGGACCGGGCAGGAGGCACCTGTCGTCCCCGCCGCCCCCGACGTTAGGGGCCGGGCCCCAGCCCAGGCCGACAGCCGGGCCCGCAAGGGCTTCCAAGCCGGCGCTGCCGGGCACGGCTGCGCCCCGACTCGGGCCTCAGCGTCGCGCTCGGGGCACAGCCCACAGGCACCCCCACTCCCCGGGGGCCGCCCGGAGACGCCCAGCCCCGCCGCCCACTGCCCCGGCAGCCCGTCCTCCGTCGTACCGCTGCCATCCTTGAAGTGAGGGGGTGGGACGTCTCGCAGCGACCGGGTCCAGCCCCCCTTCTCCGCTTCCTCCTCCTCTTCCTCCTCCATAGGGCCGGGGCCGCCCGGGACGGCGCTGCCGCCGCCGCAGACCTGCCGCTGCCGCCGCCGGTCCGCCGGGGTGGCCGCCGCCCTGGGGGCGCGGCGCCGGGCCGCCCTCCCCCGCGGGCCCGGCCCCTCCGGTCGCCCCTCGTCCTCCTCGTCGTCCTCCTCGTCCTGGGAAGAAGCAGCGGAGCGGGAGTCAGCCGAGGTGCTGTAGAAGGGGTTCCCGCTGCTGTCCTGGCCCGACTCCCCGAAGACGTCGTCGGAGATCTGCAGGCTCTCGTAGCGGGAGCGGGCCGCCTCCAGCAGCGACAGCGCCTTCCTCCGCGCCGGCCCGCCGCCGCCCTCCGCCATCATCTCGGCCGCTGCCAGCAGCCGCCCGCGCTCCCCTCGGCCGGGCTCTGCCGGGTCCTGCGGCCGCAGGCAGCAGCCCAGCAGCAGGAGCGGCTCGGGCACGGTGGCGGGCAGGCAGGGTGTAGGGGAAGCCCCGCCACCGCCAGGGCTGAGCCCTGCCTCCCGCTCCCGCCCGCACCACCCGCCCCTGTGTGTGTGCAGGGACATGGGGGGAAGGAGCCAGCTCAACATCTCCAAGTACCACATCCAGCCAATTACCGCGGCAGTCCGCGCCCGGGAGGTGGGGTTATATGGGCGCCGCGGGCTAACGCGGGCCGCCCACCGCCCGCCCTGCCGCCCGCTGCCGCTCCGCCCATTTAAAACCACAGCGCCGGCTGCAGTGGGGCCTCCGCTGCGCGTCGCTGCCGGAAGGGGGGGGTCCCTGCGGCCGGCCCCCGCCCCGGCCCCGGCCCCGGCCCCGGCCCCCGCCCCCGCCCCCGCCCCCGCCCCCGCCCCGCCCCGCCCCGGCCGGAGCTGTCCGCCCGCCCGCGGTGCTGAAGCCGGGCAGTGCAGAGGCAGAGCTCGTTCTCCGCAGGCTTGTCAGTAGCGCCTGTAGGTGTGCGGGCGGGGGGTGGGGGGTGGCGAAGGGCTACCGCAGGCGAGAGTCCGGCGGCCGGGTACCACGTAGCCGGGGCCTCCCCAGGGAGGAGAAAGGTGCCGAGGTAAGGCCCGGGTGGGTCGGGGCTGGACCCGCACCAACTCGCTGTGGCTTTGCGGCAGGCAGGGTGGCATGAGCAGGGACACAGCAGTCAGGGCCCGGGTGGGTTGCTACCCCAAAATAGGGCACAGAGCTCCAGCACGGGGGCAGCCCTTGAAGTGAAGAGGGAAGGTGCTGGACAGAGGGCTGCGAGGCACCTGAGCCCCCCAGCTAGGCGCTTGCCGGCTGCCACCTGCCTTGGGCTCTGGGGAGGCTTTGCGTGGGCCTGGAGTGACTTGTGTGCTCCTGCCTGCTCCTTCCCGCTGCAGGCTGGGGGGCTGGGCGCCTGCCGTGTGCCCTTCGGCTTCTCAGGTGACTATGGCACGAAGAAACCATTCTTCCAAAATCGCCCCTGACTTAGAAAGCAGTATGGTGGCACAAGAAAAGTGAGGGCAGTGAAAATACCTGTGCCCTGACTGGGTTAGTTAAACATGATTCAGAAGCCTCCCTGGAGTCATCCAAGGCTTTCATACAACAGGCGAAGCCCCCGGTTGTGCGGCAGTCGGAACTGTGTGTCTGATGTTACAGGGATGTTTGAAATCTCTGATCAAGGTTTATTATTATTGCCGTTGGTGCCCCACTGTGCTGGCTACTGTACAAACACTCATTAAGAAGACAGTCCCTGCCTCCCTTCTCACTGACAGTGAGAGCAGCTATCGAGCCTACCCTTCCACAGACGGGCTTTCAAAACAAACAGGAATCAGGTTCTGTGCATTGATTATATGCAGTGAGGGGGCATATTATTCGCATTTTTGGATGCAAACTTTCAGTGTAGGTTGATCTGAAGATCTGTTAGGTTTCACAGATTTTATAATACGGAATTTTTCTGTCTGTAAGAAATAAAGATTAATGTACTGATGATTCTCAAGGACTTTAGCACAACCTGAAATGTGATAAAAGCTGGACTGTGTAGGTATTTAAAAGACCAATCTTATGTTCTATTCAGATATTTTTAAATTGCAATGACTTCATTAAAAGTTTAAAGTTCTGTGTAAAGCCAAATCCAGAGAAAAGAATCCATCTCCTGTGCATCCTCAAGCAAACAGAAAACCCTGGTGTAATTTGAGGGGTGAGATATAAGCCATATTTCTACTTTGAAAATTTCTCTTAAGTGTCTTATTGATTAAAAATTACTGTTTATGTACGAATGGATTTTTTATTATATTTCTTTTTACTGCCAGCACTGCCAGCATAGTCTGTAACTTGGGCATCACACTGGGTTAGTTTCATCTCCCTGCTCACAGAAAATCCTAGCTCTGTAGGCCACGCTACCCTTTTAATCGCATCTGTGCCACCCTTTGCCTTCAGAATACCCTGAGAGGAAGGCATGACTGGACTTGCAGAATTTTTCTTGATGGTAATGATGAGTGACCAGCTTGAACCTCATTAATCCAGTTGGCTGGGTTGGCATGTAGAAAACCACAGATTAGTCTTCACAAATCTGCAGTCCTCATGAAATAAACAATGGTGCCCTGTGTCAACCTTCTCACGCAATGTTTTTTAAGAATATAAAACAATAAAGATGCTGACAGGTGCTTTCTATTAGAGCCATTGAAATAAACTTCTGTTTTGTGGATGGATGGATGGATGCATGCATGCATGCATGCATGGATCTCTCCATCCAGATGACGTAGAATTCACCGCAGCATCGAGGCTCTATGAGAGTATCCATGGACACTGAAATGTCTTCAAACTCGCTATTTTTCAGTAAAACACAACAATGGAAAGGACTGCTTTGAAGTCTGAGACAGAAAAAGAAGGATAATCAGAATGGGTTCCCAGTAAAAATATGAATGGAAACAGTCCAGAGACTGATGAAACCCACCCAGACTTCTGTAGCTGCTGTTTGCAGCAAAGATGATTTCTCCCAACTCTTGCACACTTCACTCCAAAAACTGGCTGCCATTGCAGCTGGCTGAGGCATGCTGCCAGGGCCTTCCTACCTAATGGCATGCCAGATGTCAGAGCCTGTTTTTTGAAGGGAATACTGGACATGAGAGGTCTGGGAGGAGACTGCTACATCAACAGAGAGAAGCAGGATTGACCCTTGCATTTACCGATCCAACACTGTGTTTTAAAAATGGAGTGTCTTGCCATGCACACTCATGAGACTTTTGTTGGCAGAATTTGCCCCTCTTTTAGCCTAGTTTGTACAAGGACAAGTAGTTCTTGTGCCTTCCCCACAAGCAGAGGGACAACTTTAGTCTCTCGTGCATGCATGGAAACATAAGGTCACTTTTCTGGACTATAGAGACTTATACCCAGGACTGTGTGCCTAGGGTTTTGGCTTGCCTTATGGTCTATGACATAGCTGTGCATGTGTTCCTCTCAGACCAGCTATACAAACTGCTAGTTGGATTACAGTAACCCTAAATGATGGGTCTGGATATTGGAAATTGCCATGTGTAACATGCTAGTAGTCATTTGATCCCAGATGATTGCTGAGAGGCAGAGATAGGACAGGTGGTTCTAAAACATGGCCTCATCAGCTCACTGGGTTTTTATGAATAGTCGAGAGTAAGGTCACTAGTGGTGGTTTTCATCTGAAAGAACTAATTACATAAACCTAATGCAACATTATAAACATTGCTGTCTTTTCTCCTTAACCACTTAAACTTGTGTTTAGGTGCTATAAAACACTACTAGAGTAAACGGACTTTTGTATCCATGGCAACCTGCAGATCTACTTTTAATTTGCCTTCAGAGAAAATGTTTGGGTTTTTTTTCCTTGAAGTTTTCTGGCTTTATCACAACAGCAATGGTGCTTTCTATATGCTGCTTCTGACCCTGCCGACCTCCAAGGTTAAGACTGTGATAAGCCTGAGCCTCTCATCCTGTGCAAGAGGTCCCTGAAGCCTTTAACAATTCCCTCACAACCCCAATGGCCAACTGTCAATGGCTGATTCCTTAAATTATCTTTCAACCAAGAGATAAAAAGATATTTTGAGGAAGATGGATGTTGGATGACATCATGCATAGCAGAGCAGTGTCAGTACTCATGGTCAGATGGTTCTTTGTATTCCCTTTGCACAGTTTCAAACCTAATCCTGCTTCCACTGCAGCCAAAGGTACCAAAATCCTATTGCCTTGATCAGTGTGGTCTCAACCGGGAATGGGAGTGGGTCCTTGTTTAGTTTCTCAGTCGGCTCACTGAGGAAGACCACTTCCATTTCACATTTTCCTGCTTTGGTGGTTCTGTAGCTCCCATAAATCAGCTGTGAGCTGCCTGAAGAGCTCTTGCTGAGAAACTGAACCATTGAAAGATGTCAAATCACAGGTTTCTAGCTCTCCTCCTCTAACCACTTCCCTTTATAGTGTTTAAAGATAGCAGGCAATGTGTCAGGGTTTTTCTTCTACTGCTATTCCAGATGTTTCAGGAAGTGGTAATCTCTCACAGAAGACACACATGCTGCAGGAAAAGGATTGTGGGCAGGTTCGAGCAGGTCCGTTAAACCAACGTGCAATGCGATGGGGTTTAAAACTTCATGGGGTAAGACAAGTGAGACCTTGTGCCTGTAGTGGGAAGTCCAGAATTTCTCACTTCTCAGTAACTTACCCTTCATATTTAGACATTGAGCTCTTTGAGGAAGGGTCTTTGTCAACTCTGCACAGCACTTTATGCTTCCAAACCCTGGCCCAGATCCAACAGAATGGTGACATGCCTATCTCCTACCGAAGCTTCCTCACTTCCTATTGGTTTCGCAGAGTTTGCAGACCTAAGTCCTGGTGTGTGCCTGGTCCCTTCACAGCACAAATACATTGGGATGGAATAATATGTAATCTGGTTACAGAATTATTCTGGTTTAGTCCCCTGTTCTGCAAGTGTAGCCCAGAATCTGAACTTCTTCCATCTTAGTGTCCTCCTAAAATGAGTCTGTAGAGTCAGAGTCAATTTGTTCAGCCAATGTGAGGTCAGTGGGCATCAGTTCCCTCGTCAGTTATTGCGCTGCCTCAGGTGAACACAAAGTCATGGGGAAAAAAGCTTTGATGGTGACAACTTATTGCCACTATATGGTTTCCTCCCAAGCCCCTGCCAAGAGGCAGGGAGGAGCTGTCCCATCCCTGAGAGAGACTGAGGATAACGCTGTTTCTCAGCTCCCCACCATGTGATGTCCCTACTTCTCATGGAAGAAATCTATACAATCACTACCTGGCCTGTTACATCGCTCTCCATGCTCTGCAATAAAGGTTTCTGTTACGTGCCTGGCTGCATGGCTCAGGGAGGAGCAGCTCTGCAGGGCTTGGTTTGCCACTGCATCACCCTGCGGTTTGCCACTGCATCACCCTACTTACACCACATAGGGATATGTGGAGATCTTTCTCCTCCTCCCTACAATTCTCCCGTTGGAAGCCACATTGCTAATGTTTTTTCTTTTAAGCTGATGGGTTTTTTAGAGCATATAGGATCTTGACAACAATAACGACACTTGTCTGGATATCTCCTTCTTACTTTCTGGTTTTCAGCTTCTCAGTAGTGTCTGAACCCTCTGTTTCTTGTATTGATATTTCACATTCCCCATTATGATGTTAGCTCAAAGCTCAAGGAAAAAAGTAGGTTGCTGCTTTCAAGTGAGAGAAAGGAAACAAACATCATTTTCTCATAATATAAAAGGCAGAGGTGATTTTTGACAGTTCTCATGCTGTAACAGGTGCAGATGAAATTCAAAATTTAGCAGAGATATTTGAGTGTTTCAGGGATGAACTTTGGAGCCTTTGAAAGCCATGTTCTGTGCGTGCACAGTACAATTTTAGTAAAAGCTGTCTTATGAACAACTCTCACCTAAAATCCAAAGGGAAAGATAAGGTGCATTGCTCATGCATGCATGGAAGATTAGCTGTTTCATCAATAATTTATGGAGGCTCCACAGAGTATGCTGCGATGGTCTGCAAAAGCTCTGTCTTTCTGGGGCATTCACGGCACGGAGACTTCTTCCAGCAGACCAGAAGCACAGAGCTGTGCCGTCTCTTAAAAATCAGAGTGCTCTAAGGCTGCATTTATTTTTCCCTTGAAAACCACACAGTTTTACATTGCACTTTCTGAAGGGTTGACCCCATGCACACACTTCACAGCCAGACATGATGCGGTAAGGCAGAGCCCCACGGGCGCACTGTTAAAGGCTGCAGTCGGTAAGCCAATGCTCTGCAGCAGCTTGTGTCCCCTTCAATGTAAATCACAGAATCATAGAATCATAGAATGGTCTGGGTTGGAAGGAACCCCAAGGATCATAGAGCTCCAATCCCTCTGCCACAGGCAGGGCCATCAACCTCCAAGCCTGGATCTACACATCATGTTCAGCTTTTGATCACCATGGAACTGGAACCTCGAAAGCCCCTGGGATTGGGAGTGTGGTAGCATCTGGAGCCTCTTCATTTTGCTAATTAATTCTATTAAAACACACTACATGATCATTAAGTTTGCAGGGCCTGACACCCACAGCTATCAACAGAAAGTTTGTTCCTCAGGAACTGCAACTCAGAGTCAGGTCTGTGATAACATGTCCACTCCTTACTGTGCAAAATACCCATATTAAAACATACCTGCATTTCTACCATCCACAGCCCTGTTTGCTGTAAATGATAATTTCAGGTCTTATCCTGTTGTTCATTAGCTCAATAAAAATACAAAAGCTTTTCCAGAGAAAGCTATGCTGTGGCAACACATGGAGGAGGTGATAAAGAACAGGATCCCATCCAGGCTGGCTCCTCATTTTCTGTCTTGCATAGCAATTGCTTTGCCATGGCCATCCTTGCTTTATCACTACTGGCCTGTGGATTTCCAAGTTCATCTCCTTGACACCTTCCAAGAAGGATTGTCCAGCTGTCAAGTCAGGGGCCTGTCTGCCTGGCTGGGTGAATGGAGACAGCCATATTTGGTCTATTTGCTCTATAGGCTACACCAGCCTCTACAGGCTACATTCATCCCATAGCAGCTCAAACTGAAGGCTTATTCATTTTGCTTATTGGCTTGTAGACTTACCTTTCCAACACAGTGGTAGAGTGGTAGTGTCATTAAATAATGCGAACATTAATCATTGATAATAAATGTTACACAATTAATGATTAGTTAATAAATACCTGTGATGATTTTGGCTGGGATAGAGTTCATTTTCTTCATCACGGCTGGTATGGGGCTCTGTTTGGGATTTGTGCTGACAACAGAGTTGATAACACAGGAGTGGTTTCATTACTTCTGAGCAGGGCTTACACGAAGCCAAGGCCTTTTCTGCTTCTCACCCTACCAGCAAGTGGGCTGGGAGTGTACAAGAAGCTGGGAGGGGACACAGCCAGGACAACTGACCTCAAATGACCACAGGGATATTCCATAACATATGACATCATGCTCAACACATAAAGCTGAGGGGGAAGAAGAAGGAAGGAGAATGAATTCAAAGTGATGGTGTTGTTCTCCCCAGGTAACTGTTAACATGTGACAGAGCTCTGCTTTCCTGGGGAAGGCTGATCACCTCCCTGCCCATGGGAAGTGGGGAATGAATTCCTTTATTTGCTTTGCTTTGCATGTGCAGTTTTTGCTTTACTGATTAAACTGCCTTCATCTCAACCCACGAGTTTGCTCACTTTCACTCTTCTGATTCTCTCTCCCCCATCCCACCGTGGGAGTGAGCAGAGTGAGCGAGCAGCTGTGTGGGGCTTAGTTTCTGGCTGGGGCTAAACCATGACAGCAAGCCACTGACAGGGTGGCTCTGCCACCTTCTTTCAAAAAGGCTCTTCAGACACAGCAGAGAGCCAGCTATTGACTGGATGAGTCGTTCCAGCAGTGACAGCCAGCTTTAAGTGACTGGTTGTATGCCTGTCATGTTAATGGTGCTGTCACCAGGTGATGGGTATGTGTCAGGTAGTTTGACAGAGAGTGCCAGCTGCCATGGCCAGATGTCACCTGAATGTTCTGTCACAAGACAGGAGGAGAAGGGCCATGTTTGTGGGCCCTCCATTGGAAGCATTCCAACCACTACTTGTGTCTGGGGCTTAGTTTTCAGATGGGACTAAACCTTATCAATATTACTAATAAACCATTAAACTTTAGAATATCAATATAATAAGTATACGATGCTATTGAAAAGCAGCCCCAAAGATACACTGACATTGTGAATATCTCTTCTTGGAGACACAAAACATAGCCCATAAGTGGGTAGAATAGCCATGATGCCCCAAAACAGTTTCTTAATCTGCTTACCCTTTGTATCCACCACCACTTTCCTTTTCTATGCTGAAATACATGCTGGCTTTTAACATCATCTTCTAAAACACCCTTTGAAGCCACTAGGAATGCAGTATCACATATGGCAGTTGCCAAGATACATTGATTAGTGCTATCTAAGTGCGCTCCAATCTATGAACAACCTATGCTAAACTTTTTCATAAGAGACTACCTCTTCTTTTTTGTGTTAGCAACTTGTCAGACAATTATAACCCTATTGAAATGGGTAGACCTTGCAATGCACCACAGGTTAGCAAAGTAAATTTACAATGACACTCTGTTGCATTTCTTCAGATACCAAACAGGTTAATTTGTGTTTTGGTCAAAACCAGCCCCCCTGATCACATTTTTTCAGAGGACTCAACTTCTCTCCAGAGAAACAAAAAAGAGGAGGAGAAGGCAAAATAGCTGCTATATAGAGTGATATGAATTGCTTAAGGATCTGAAATGGAATCACATCTTCTCACAAAACCAGAATAATGTTAGTCATAGATTAATGCAGATGGCTGTTAGTCATCATTAAATTTGGAGAGTTTACCCACTCCGTTCAATCAATGTAGCCACAAGAGAGACCAGTTCCCAACTAGCTCCTGCAAAAGAAGTCTTTCAGAAGTTAAAATCTGATTGTAACAGGGGAAATACTGAAAAAGTCTGCAGAGGAGAGGAAGAAGAAAGTGAGAGACTGCTTTCATTAACAAAAATAATAATTGTTAATCTAAAAAAGACCTTCTGCTTGACATCTGTTACCCTGTAGGAGATAATTCCTTTTTTTCTCAGCAAAGGCTGAAAGTTCAACCATCACAAAGTAAGTGGGCTTTGCTCTTGAGGGTAATCGAACATCTGCAGTGGTGAATGACACGTAGAAACACTTCTCAGCTCTCAGGATTTGGCCCACCAACCGGCCCTTTCAGGCACGTCAATGACTGCTGGCTCGGCACACTCTGAGCTTCTATTCTGAGATGCACTACTAGAAGCTACCAATTCCAGAAGCTGTAGTCTGTAAATAGCTTGTAACGTTGTCAGAAATAAGATATTTAAAAGACATCTGGAAAGAAAAAAAAGTTTGTGATTCTTTGGCAGAAACTGTTCAGTTGCATACCAGTTCTTCTCCAAATACACATTCAGGGTACGAAAGAGGAACGTTTCCAGAGAGCACTGTCAAGATAAAAATCAGAGTTCATGGTATTTCAAGATGAAGAAAACTATTAACTGTAATGCAATTTTATAAGTTCTTTCTATATGATGATGAAAATAATTTTTAAAAAATAGAGAGGCACCCCCCCCCAACAACAAATCAGCTCTTGCATCAGATATACCTTCTTCCTTTTGGTTGGGTTTTTTTTGTGCTTAGCTTAGACAATTTGGCTAACACATGTTCCTTTCATTGGGATGGGCATGCCCTAACAAACTCCCTCACTTTTTCGCAGCGTGGTGACCTTGCTGTGTGTTGGGTTGATTACATTTCAAGAGAAGCTTAAAATTTTCTTTAAAAAGCCTGCTCCCATTATCTTAAGAAAACAAGTGAGAACATTCTAACGTGATGGAATCCTACTCTGATCTTCTTTTTGCAGGGAGATGATGCAGTCTGTGGGGCATCAAAGCAACACTGGTGGCCGGCTGCCCCGAACTCACAAGCCAGAACGTGACCCTTGCGTGTGTGCCCGGTCATGGCCACACAGTGGATCACCAAATGAATCACCTCTGCGGAGAGACGCAGCAACGCCCCAGCTATTGCATTGTCTTCTTCCTGACAGAACCAACCCACAGATCAAATCCGACACATGAGTTACAAAGTCACAGTTTCTTCTTGTACCTCAGTTTATCTCAGCGCGTTGTCCCGTGGTATGGAGCGTCTTGCTGTTCAGCAGGGCATCGTGGCTAAGTGGTCTGGTCCTTGGAACGTTTCCCAGCAGCTTTACTTGGGGATTACTCTTCTTAAATTGCCAGAGACTGCTTGTAGGGATCACTTCAGTCTTTGTATGCATTCTGTCACTGGTCAGACGCTTGTGTTGTAGTCTGTCTGGAGTATCACTACCCTGTTTCAGCCAGACTATTGAACTGCTAGTGGAACTATACAAAGATCAGGCATCGGCACATTGGTCTGAAGTTGAACAGATGCCTTCTCTGGTATCAGGTTATCAGCATGCTCTGTTGTCTGCTTTCTCAAAAAAGGGACATAGAAAACACATATTTTTTCATGTTCTTTTAAAAAAAAATCCTGCTAGGTGAGCACTGCCTTGCTTAGATTTTCTCCTTTTTTTTTTTTTTGGCAAAGCTATGTATGCTGAAAGCAGCAGAATGCTCATGGAAATTCAGCTACCACTGTAAATCTGACAGTGCTTCATGTATCATGTCCTAGTCTGCTTAATTTCATGAAGTAAATGAGAAATCACAGTGGGTAGATGCACTGTATCCTCTCTACATTCTGGAGTGACATTGGTAACTATTAGTCTTTCAAAGCTTCTCTGTAACACAGCAAATCTCATGCCAAAAAAAAAAAAAAAAGAAAAAGAAAAAGAAAAACTCTTCTGAACACTGGTTTAGGTTTTGAAGCTTAAAATAGATATTATGCAAAGCATTCTAGCTGTGTGCTATCAAACCACTCATTTGTTTGCTCGCGGTGCCCACTTTTACTTTTCCTCACTCGGGTCACCTGCCTTTTCAAAGCTCTTTGTGTGTGAGAGAGATTAGATCCCAGAGGAGATTACACAAATACCATATGGAAATATGACATTACTCTCCCAGTTTAAACAACATCTGGATCGTTCTTCATCTTCCCCACTGTATACAACAACTGCTTGTTCTGGTGGGAAGCACACTAGCGCCAATGAGAGAAGCTGCCTTCGTCTGTAGGCTGATGACATACTGGCTCCCTGCATTTCCCTCACACACAGCCCTGAATTGGTCTCCCTCATCTCATTTGGCCCACCCATCTCATCAGGACTAGTAGGAGTTTTTGACACTGATTTAACTAAGTTCATGGATTTCATCTTCCTTTTAAGGTTCCCCTGGTTGAATCAGTAGGATTAGGAGTCTTTTTTCCTATAGCACTTCACTGGTTTTTCCGAATTCTCTTCCCCTCCATGCTAAAAATATAGCAACAAAATGGCAAATTAATATCATTGTCTGGTATTTCTCTGGGGAGAAAAGAAGAATCAGTGCATTAATTTTAACTGACTTAAGTGACAGAAAAATATCTCGTAGGTTTATAGGCATTACTCTTAAAAACATTGTGTGGCTCAATTTTCACCCTGGTCATCCTTGTTAGTGGACTGACACAATTTATATGGGGAACATTCTCACCTGACTATGATTTCTTCCCCATTAAAGAGGGGGAATCATGCTGCTCTTTAGACATGGCTTGCCTTCACAAGTTGTATTGTGTAATAACATACCTTTTCCACAGGTAAGGACTGCATAGCCACCAGACCACCGAGATACATTGTGGGCACACTGCTAAATGTGGTTGTAGTCATTGTTGCTTCTCTGCGTTCTTCATCCCTGGGTAAATTTGCACCTGCCCTTCCTAGGGTCCTGTTTTCCTACATAACCTATGTCATTGCCTTCCAGAGAGAAGGCAAAAGCTAGTTTGTGGTTCATTCCCATCCTCAGTTACTACTACTAGGTGTCTTCTCTGACTTGCCTCTTCTCCAGGAAAACTTCTCAAACTCTTTTGCATCCTGGATGTCTTCAGCAGCATCAACACCTACTAACGAGATGAAATGTCAGATGTATACTGCCAGAATTATACCCCCTCCCAAAGACAATTAGTCTTTGGAGTACTTAAAGCTTGGTATGTAAATTACATTTCTCTGGAGCCTTAAACTTCTTAGTAAAATAGACATTTGCTGCAGGCAGCTGCAATGCGAGTCAAACCAATTTATTTAGTGAAGATTAATACTTTGATGCAATTCCAAGGACACATACTAGAATTATTTTTTTAATATTCAGTCATTTCACAGCTTTAAATGTGCTGTATGATGAATATAGTTGGTTTTATACTTTTAAGATAGCTTTGTTTCATTTAAATTCCTTTTTCCAAGCAAACTCTCTGCAAAGATGAGCAGAGGTCAAATAATCAGCTGTTAGCTGTAACGCTGTCCCCTTTCTGCTAGTTCAGTGAGCTCAAATCACAGAAATCTCCTTGATCTTGAAACACACAAAAGTAGACTGAAAGCTAAAAAAAACCACCCAAACTGTCTTTCCAGGTAGATATTCTGCAAGATTTGTCTTACAAAGCTTGTTAAGCAGATCTGTTCAGTGCTGGGCACCTTTTGTCATGTGGCTTAAGTAAAGAGACATTGATTCCACTGTGAGAAAATAATAAGTAAACGCTGCTGACAAAGTAGCTGACTGTATGGCTGCACTTCTTCAGGAATAAGGGCATATACCGGAGTTTATATGATTGTGAAAAATGCCCTCATGTTTTAAGGAAAGCCTGACTGTTCTTTCATCACATAAACATCCTACATTTATCATTTCCCACGTCAATGGATGGTTGCTTGTTGATGAGGATGTGTTTGCAGCAAGCATTAAGCCCGATTAATTGTTAGGTTAGGCTAGATAATCTGGGCCTGATTCAAAAGTATTTGGCCCCATTAGCCTTATCTGGCCCTAAGCTGTATGCTGATCATGCTGAGGAAGCTCCTTCTTTGTCAGTGCTTGTGTTGGCAGTTTTTCACTTTCCTCTGCTTCTGCAACGCAGAAATGTAGGCTCACTGGGATCACAGCTTGGAGCCAGTGAACATACTGGTTTTAGCTGGGATAGAGCTAATTTCTTCATCATGGCTGGTATGGGGCTGTGTTTGGGATATGTGCTCACAACAGTGTTGATAACACAGGGGTGGTTTCATAACTGCTGAGCAGGGCTTACCCACAATCAAATCCATCCTGCCTCTCACACTCCCGCCCAACACAAAAGAAGTTGGGAGGGGACACAGCCAGGACAGCTGAACATAGAGATATTCCATATTCCATACCGTATGACATCATGCTCAACACATAAAGCTGGGAGAACAAGAAGGATAAGGGAGAAAGTTTGGAATCTCCTCAGGTAACCGTTAACATGTGGCAGAGCTCTGCTTTCCTGGGGAAGGCTGATCACCTCCCTGCCCGTGGGAAGTGGGGAATGAATTCCTTTATTTGCTTTGCTTTGCATGTGCAGTTTTTGCTTTACTGATTAAACTGCCTTCATCTCAACCCACGAGTTTGCTCACTTTCACTCTTCTGATTCTCTCTCCCCCATCCCACCGTGGGAGTGAGCAGAGTGAGCGAGCAGCGGTGTGGGGCTTAGTTCCTGGCTGGGGCTAAACCATGACAGCAAGCCACTGACAAGGTGGCTTCTGCCACCTTCTTTCAAAAAGGCTCTTCAGACACAGCAGAGAGCCAGCTATTGACTGGATGAGTCGTTCCAGCAGTTACAGCCAGCTCCAAGTGACTGGATGTATGCCTGTCATGTTAATTAAGAGATCGGTGCTGTCACCAGGTGATGGGTATGTGTCAGGTAGTTTGACAGAGAGTGCCAGCTGCTATGGCCAGATGTCACCTGAATGTTCTGTCACAAGACAGGAGGAGATGGGCCATTTTTGTGGGCCCTCCATTGGAAGCATCCCTCTCTGGCTTGAACATAGAGTCTCCATTCCATGAAGTCTCTGCTAAGCAGGATTTCAGCTGTCTCCAGTACTGTCCTAACTTCTGATTTAACTCAGGAGAGAAATTCATGATGAATCTTCCTTCCTTCCTTCCTCCCTTCCTTCCTTCCTCCCTCTCTGCCATCCTTCTCCTATGTATTATTTTCCTATTGATCTCTGTTATCACAGTCTGTGAGATGTGGCCATGATATTATGATCCTGGAAGGTACAGTGACATTTCTTTGTCCCTGAAGGCATTCTCAGCAACCTGGAAATGTTAACAAAGGATGACTCCTTCCAAAATCAGTTGGCGTTTCAGTTCAGGTTATGACATACACACTGAAGGTATAAGGTTAATCACACTGTGTTTTCAGGATGACTCAATACACAGGAATTCCTGGAAGAGAAGTGGAGGATATTGGAGGTTTACAGAAGCAAAGGTGACCTTGCTTGAGGGGGAAGACCAAAAGACAAAAGGTCCCAGCAAGAGGGAAGGAAAGAACAAAAATGATAATGCTGGGGCAGATTGAAGGTCTCTCTTGTGCAGATACTCTTTCTGTCAAGGGATAGTAGCAGAAGCTTAGAGGAGAAGCCTGACAGGACAGAGCTAACATGCCAACCATGGTTAGCCCACAGCCTTGAGCTCTCATCTGCTTGGGAACTTTCAGAGATGGCTGTAATTACAGATCTCTGTCGAATATTGCCTTGGTAGGCAATATTTCCAAGCATTTTTCTAATTGCTTTTTGAGCAGACTTGTGCTTTGCCTTTCACAACACCCTTTGCAGCATGCTGTGGCAATGAATCCCACAATTTAATAGCTTGTAAAGTATTTCCTTTGTTTCACTTGATCATTTCACTTGATGTCCTTCAGTTCTTGCATTGCAAGAAACAGTGAATAATTATTCCCCATTCATTTTCTCTGTGGTGTTCATGATTATATATATAATTTACATTTTATTTTTATACTTTTAAAATTCTTTCTTACCTTTTCTAGTCTTACCATATCCTTTTAAAGACTAATTAATCAAAACTGTATGAAGTTTTCAAGGTGTGAGCACGTTGCAGACTTTGGCACTGACCTATTGATGTTTTCTATTTTCTACTCCTTTCTCACTAGTTTTTAGCTGTCTATTTTCCTTTTTCATGGATGTTGAATATTCAACTGATGTTTTCAGGAATAATCCAGGAAAAAATCCAATTTCTCTCTCATGAATAATAGTTGCTGATTGGAACATAACGAGATGCAGAACTTCAGAACTGAGGTGCTTTAGTCTAATATAAAAATAGAGACAAAAATGGGGGAAAGGAAACAAGGATGCATGAATTCAAATAAAGATAAATGATACAGAGGTGTTTTTTTTTCCTCAGCCTGTCTTCAGAAAGAACAGGTTAGGTGGATGAGAGGAAGCTACACAGAAGCAAGTTGTAGCTTGAGGTGACCAAGACGTGGGCTATCCAACCTCACTTTTCACATTTGGGTGGGGCAGCCATTATCAGTGAGGAATAACAGCATTTAGCATAACACCTCACGAGGGCAGAAAATAATCAAAGATGCCTCAACTGTGAAAATGACAGCATTGCAGTGGAGATGGAAGGAGATGGAAAGATGAGAGAAGATACGATGCAGCTATTCAGCACGCAACCGCACCGAGGACCACTTGTCAGAGGGGCTCAGGTGCAGCCTCAGAAGACAGGGGAGGCAAGGGGTGAATGTCAGCAGCTGGTAGGATAAAGAGCCTCATTTCAATTGCTGCTGCTTGTACTCAGCACACAGCACCGCTAAATGCAAATCTGGAAGTCTCATCCCAGGTTTGATTTCTGTTCATTTTTTTAATTGTAAAAAGATGAAATGGATACATGAAAATTATTCAAGGTTCTTTCCATGTAATATATTGGCTCTGTTAATGAATTCCATATGAATTTACAGCCATTATTGCCTTAAGAGGCTTCCAACAGTTTTGTCTGCTGTATTTCGTGTGAAAATTCATGTGCACTGAGCATTATTGCTCTTTATTGCACCTAAGGGATTACTGCACACATATGTTGGCTTTATACTATCTGAATAGTTAAATCATTTCAGGCCCTTGCAAGGAGATGACCATCAGTCAAAGTGATTTTGGTACTTTGCTGTTGACCCTGTGAATGTCTAGATGGCTAAATTATGCTGGCTTTCTCCTGATTATTCTAGTAAAAACTGTTACTAGGCTAGGAACGGGCTGGAGATCAGACAGTTTCTCCCTATTTAGCTATAAATCTGATTTTTCATCATTTAATATTTTTAACTGACTGATCTGGCTTCACTTAGTTACTCTTGGCTGCTTCTAAATCTAAGACAAAAATGAATCTGGAAAGCCTGGAGAAAAATGGACAGTCTTATGGCAATAAATGTCTTTTTTTTCCCAGATACCTTTGCTTTTAAAAAAATGTTTAGCCTAATGTGGCGATTTTCAGAACAGTCAAGGCAGTGAATTACAAAAACATGAATGCTCTCATTAGCAGGCTTAGAAAGCATTTAAAAAGCAGACTTAAATGGGGGAAAGAAGCCAGCACTAGAGAAATCCAGGTAGCCATAGAATCATAGAATCATAGAATGGCAAGGGTTGGAAGGGACCCTGAGGATCATAAAGCTCCAACCCCCCTGCCACAGGCAGGGTCACCAACCTCAGGCCTGGAGCCTCATAGCATCTCTGGAAGCTGGTCTATTCTGTCCCTTTATACAGACAGGTCAGAGAGGAAAGAGGCAGCTTCTTCCAAACACAAGCAAACACCACACTGTTGCCTGGAAATGATTCAGAATTACAGCAGGCTTCCCCAGGGTTTGAAGAGTATCAGCCTTGTCCCAGTGCTTCACCAGAGGTCTTGCACAGAGATAATGAATGTCCCTTTTAGTCCTCTGCGGATGCCTCCCAGGCAAGAAAGACTGAACATGCTAGAGGAAAATCTATTGTGCCTTGCTGGCAATTTTCCTTCTTTTCCTCTGGTGAGAACAACAAAGACAACACAGTGCGTCTTGTCGTCCCTAAGCACTGAAGAACACTAGCACTGCACCACTGTAGCAGTCCACATGGCTGGCCATGGCTGGGAGCTTCTCCTCAGGCTTCAGCAGAGCTCCACTCAGGACAGGTGGACTTGGGCTGGTACATGCTCAGCTCTGGCAGTGCTGAAGCCACTCAGTCCACCCAAGAGAGATACTGGGTACAGGGTAAAGCATCCAGCAAGCCTGGGTGTTTCTGCTTCCCCTTTGGAGTGCCCTCTGTCACTCTGGCATGCTGGATGAGCCTGATCAGGAAACCAGGCTAGTATCCATGATTAATTGCTGCCATAGACAAACTTTTTGATACCTTGGAGCCTGTGCACTGTTAGGAACAGCAGTGAAAAGCAGAGAAAATCTGCCTCCATCTCCTCCAGTGCCTGGGGTCAGGCTCTGTCTGCGTCCAGAACGAGAAGCTGTTGCCACTTACAGAAGCTCCACTGACACGAGCAGAGACCCTGGAGAATTATGAAGTCTCTTGGGCCTTCATGAATTGGCATGCATAGCATAACACGCTAGGGAAAGTCTGAAGTTCAAGGCTTGCTTTTCCTCAAGACAAGCTCTGTTTCCACTTCACTTGTTATTTGAATCATGCCTTGACTACTTTTTAAATCACCACAGCAACTTCTTCTATTCTGATTTCAGTCGTACTCTAAGGTAAGCAAAGCTAGTGGCTGCTGGTTCAGGAACTCATGACACTAATTGCTGTCCCTGATAGAGAGGAATTTGCCTTTTTTTCCCACATGGATGCACTTTGAAATCACAGCACACTTACATAAAACAGTTATTAACTCCAAAAGAGTAGATCTCTCAAGGAGTCATGTCAAAGACTTAATGAGTGTAAGAATCACATCATCTTGAATTACTCTTTAGTGTGGCAGAAGTCTCTTTTAGACCAACCCAGGAAAAAACATCAGATCAGACAAGAGTTGTATTAATTTCATTCAGCACATTGACAGCTCTGACTTAATGTGTGGGATTTAATAGCTATTTACTTCACAGATCCAAAAGGTATGGGCCAAATGACCACCGATGTTAGTCCACTGAAGCAAATGGAATTAACCCAGGGTGAATCATCTGTGACAGTCTAACAGAATTAATTAATTTAAAATATTTTTTCTCATCCATTCTGTTGCAATGACCAATATACTGCAGACAGCTTTTTTGGATTGTAGGGTACGGGATGAAGTCTGGAGAAACTTTAAGCAGCGATTGCCAGTGGTGGTGTAGAAATGATCGCCAACATTTCTAGCCTCTGAACCAGGCATCTTATTAGGTTTATTTGTCTGAACAAAAGAGCAGAAGAAGGGCAGAAGTCTGTCCTGGGATTATAATTACTATCTGATAAATCCTGGGGATTAAAACTGCTACCTAGTGTTTCTCATCCTGAGTGAGTCCTGACGAAATGGTGTCGAAGGCTCCCAGGCAGCCTGCATATTCTACACCAGCCTAGTGATGGAAGCTGGCAATCTGCTGCCCAACAGCAAAGCCAAAAGGCCCAGGTTTGCAGCTTGAAGGAAAAGCCACAGGACTCTTTGTCCAGGTGTCCATGTGCTCAGACGGACAGGACCAAGCACAGAGACAGCTGTGTAATGTGGGACTTGTCCTACCTTAGTCTCCTTGCCCTACCCAAAGAGGACAAGGTGATCCTCTCTAAGAAACAGACAGCCCCCTCTTAACCTGCTAAATCTTACCTGGAAAACATCCAGAACTGGCTTAGAGGAGGAGAGATTCAAAGAGGCAGCTGAGCCAAGACAGCCTACGTTTAAGACACTCTGTTCAGTCTCAAACAGAACTGCTCCAGGACATTTTAAACATTCTCTCCCGAAGAAAAAGCATATTCTCCTTGCTCTTTGTAAACAATTGCCAGAGTTTAAAGCCCTACACTTGACTTACGTCACAACCTACCTTTTGTTTCTCCCCTTAACTGTCAGAAAGACCTGTAAATAAATTCAGAGTACCACAAGGAGACTCCTGCAGGAGTTGGGACAGAGCATTAATGCAAAGACACATCCACCGCTGTTTCTTTGCATGACTTTCTTGGTGTGTCCCCACTCCTCCTTCTCCCCCTCCCTGCCAACCCTATGGCCTTAACTGTTGGAAGTAGTGCAGAGCAGGTGGGCAGGACCTGCCTGAGGAGCACTGTGTGGGAGGCAAAGCTTGGTTCCTCAGGCTTGCTGCCTGTGTTGACAGGCTGAATTATTTTTCAGAGATTCACAGACAAGAAGAAATGGTGGCTCAGGAGAGCGATTGTGCTTGACAGCTCTTTCTAATGCCCTAGATACTGCTAGGGCACAGGAAAAGGACTCTGTTCATTTCAGATGTCAATAATAGCCTTGGCTTGTAAAGGGGAGAGGAAGGGGATAGAGGGAAGGGGACCTGAGATGCCAGACCCTATTTGCTCCCTCCCAGGCAGGACAACATACGCTCCTCTATCGTACACTGTGGTCAACACGTCTGTAGGGTTTCAGTGCTCCCAAGAAAGCAGTCCCGCCAAACTGCCTCCCTCTCTCAGCCAAGTGCATGGCTTTGAGGTGCAGCAGTGCCCTGGAGACTGACCCCCAGCTCTCCCAGATGAGCCCTGTCCCTTCTGCTCATCTGAAGAAAAGACGCTGAGAGCCAGTTTCCCAGAAATTAGCACTTGGCTAAAAAGTCTCTGCACTGAGCAGCCATCCTGCTCTCAGTGGGCACAATTACACCAGCAGTGCAGTGTGTAGCCACAGGATTGGGCATCCTTTCACCACCCTACTGTTCATTTCTGCTTGCTGAGGGTCACAGGCTCTCTTACCTCACCTTGCTGTGTCACTCAAGGTAAAGCTACAGCCAGCCGTGCAAACATGCTTTTGATCCCATGGAATAAGAGCAGCAACTCAGCAAGCTACCTGAGAGTTAGGCTGCAGAACGAGCCACTACCAGGTGGGATCCAGTACACTCAGGTAGGCAATATTTATCAACACCATCTAGTTTTATGCAGCACCTCCCTGGCTCAGC
The DNA here is from genome assembly GCA_022605575.1 of Laterallus jamaicensis coturniculus. Lineage (NCBI taxonomy): Eukaryota > Metazoa > Chordata > Aves > Gruiformes > Rallidae > Laterallus > Laterallus jamaicensis. The sequence goes on from JAKCOX010000001.1 coordinate 49,204,035, forward strand.
CAGGACCATGGTCCTGCAGTGTCATGTAATGTCCCACTGGGCACAGTGAAGATCGCTCTCTCCTTGGCAGTGAAAAGCTGTCTGAGCAATGGTGATGTCCTGTGGAGCACACTGCTCATGGCTCTGAGCTCCCCATGCATGGGGGTCCACCTAACCAGAGATGGTTCTCAGGATGAGAGGCAGGTACAAAAGATAATTATGGGGTTACTGGCCTGCTGATAATATTCTCCCAACCCCTATCAGCCCGTTTCCCCAAGCATAAATATCGATGTCCTATATATGCATATAGATATATAAAAGGCTGCCTGTTGTGGGTTTGGTGCCTCTCAGATCACCTTGGCTCCACAGCTGCAGCACATCCAGGCTTCTCAAGAACACAAAGGATAAGCTGCAAAGTGCCCACAATGTTCATCTTTCTTCTTTTTTTCATGCAACTCTTAATGGTAATTTGGTTTGAGACTTTTAAAATGGGCAGGATGTGCCATTGCTTCTCTGTGGAACATAAGAAGGAGGGAGACCTCTGCTCTGCGTTTATTTTATTGGAAGGAGTAGGAAGGGTGTCATAGATCAAAATCTTCCAGCTTCTCTCATGAGAAGGCACCACTCCTTCTCCAGGGTCTATGCTCTCTATGGAGCTGCAAGAGCACCAGGCATACAAATAAACATAAATAATATATAATAATTACTTGTGATTACTCTCAGTATTCATTTATTTGCATGGTATAAGCTAAACTCTCAACTGTCATCAGACAGTGAGCAAAGTATTATTTTAAAAAGCCTGCTGGAAAAACAGCTAGTTGAAAAAAAACCTGTGTACCCATTTCCCCTAAAAATGCAATTTCCTCCCTAAAATTTTCACCGAAATATGCCAATTTCTCTCCTATGTTCAGTAGGGAACTGTCATAAATAGCTTGGCTTTATCTTGTCTTGATAATTTAATTCAGACTGCATTGTTTTCATTCACCTGATTTTGATTCATATTAAAATATTAATACTATGCTACATAGAATGTTCTATTTATCAGTACATATACTAAATATATTTATGTTTTATAACGTTTCAACATTATTGTCTCAGGAGAACCAGAATAAAGTATTTAACATTTAAATAATTTTAAATTCTGAAGTTCTTATTAAATTCAATTTCATTTCGATCCAAAATGCAATCTCTTTCTGCAGCTTCATATTACCTGCCAAAAGAAATTGAAGTTCTGACCAATTTTCATCTTGCATCCTTCCCATGGATACTGGGAACTTTCTAAGCAACTGCGTCCTCTCAGTGTAAGCCCTCATCTATTTAGCCCAATGTATTTAGGACCCTCATCTGCTGAGGAGCCCCTGCCTATGGCATTAAGGCCCCTTTTAGGCTGGTGCCACTTATAATAATGAAAACTGTTAGTGTTTCTTTTTAATTTGTTGATTACTGATCTCTTTGACTTGTACATCTGTCATGTTGATGTCTGGGTTCAGAGAAGTATAATCCCATACACCTACAGCTGTCTCTCTCTCTCTCTCTTCAACATTGGTGATGTTTTCCACAATCCAAAAGTTGCCATACATGACACAATAAAATATCAGTTTTCCAGTCCCTGAACCCAAATAACCTTCCTCCACTAATCCACTTATTTTTAAAATTACTTCCACTTCTATTCAATTTCAGATTTGAGTACTAGAGCCCTTCTTTCCTCTTCTTTTCTATGCCTGCAATTGAAAATCAGAACTCCTAACTTCTTTTCTCAGCTCCACGAGGGAACGAATGCTGAAGCCCAAAAGAATGGAAAGTGAATCTCAAAGAAATGTCTGTATACAGTCACCTTATTTAACAGGGATTCAGCTTTTTAATAATCTGTTGTGTGATTAGAGAACTAAAGAGAAAGGGAAACCTGAAAAAGCAAACAACAATTATAGAGACCAATCATTAAAACAAAGCAGACTAATGCACCCAAAGATGAATGATGCTTACTAAAAAATTATATTTTATTGCATCAGGCATAACTTGACCTATATTGGAAACAGAAGGAATTACAGTGATTATGCTGGGATAATGCCAGAAAGCCGCTTGGCTGCATTATTAAACTTGAATGAATCAGCTTCCACTATAAAATGCATCACTAAACAGACAGGGACAGTAACAAATTATAGAAGGGGAAGTGAGGGAGTCGAGAGGCCATTTTGTCACCGTGTTGTCAGCATGCAAGCACTGATCATCCGTCTTCCTGAGGACAGTGCAGGGAGGTGGGGAGATACCTGTACTCTCAGGAAACGAAATCAGCCTTGGCACCAGGCCACCCTGGAATGATCATATCTGATTGTATTGAAACGCAGGCAGCAACTCACAGGTCAGTACGTTTAACAGAATGGTGGGGCTGGACTGAAGTCCTGCAGGAAGAGACAAGTCCTTGTCACCCGCAGGGCTAGTCCCATTGTGTCTGCTTGCCATCCTCCTGCTTCTCACAAAACAAACAGCTGAATGCAGGCATTGTTTGTTAAAGATGCTGGGAAGACCAATACACAAATACACTCATAACACAAAATAGAGCAGCCTAAGGTGCCAGGGTGAGAAGGGCAATTACAAATGGAGATTAATTCGGTCTTGGTTACACGTTTCTTACCCTTGCAACGCTAGTGGAATTGCTCAGTCGTGACTCAAATCAGCTGAGCAGAAATGAATGCAGCTTCGCGGGTCATAGCAGGATTGTAGGTGTCATATATGTGCCTGCGTTTTAAACCTGCTTTTCTTGGGACCAAGAGATGCTAAATCAATGAACCAGGATGGTGTAACACAGTCAAGGCCACCTTTTGCCTCTGTTGTGGTTTAAACCTCAGCGGAAAGCTGGGGCCACAAAGGTCAGAAAAAGAAGCCCCCTACCTCTTTAAGAGGTGGAGGATGGGCGAACGGAGCTAATCGAGGAGCTACAAGCAAGGGAAAAAAAAACCAAAGGCCCTCGGGTTGGGATAAGGATAGTTTACTAAACAACAGGAGAAAATATGAAAACAACTAGCTACAGTGCTATTATATACAGTGCAAACCTCTCACCACACTGTCATTTGAGCCGTGCCCGAACCGATTCTGAGCCCCGAACGCAGCACTCCCCGAGCCCAGCACCCCCGAGCACCCCTCTCACCACCGCCTGCCACGCCGATCCAAAAGAGAGAGAGAGAGAGAGCAGCCGGAACTGGCACTGCGTCTGCCCAGACCGGGACTTCCCGTGCCCGGAGCAGTTTCTGATGGGTCCGGAGTCGCCCCCGGAACTGGCACTGTGCCTGCCCAGACCGGAACCTCCCGTGCCTGGGTCCGGAGTCGCCCCTGCAGGGCGGGGGCAGCCTGCCTGATCATGATGCAATTGGTATGGAATACTCTCAGGGCTCTCAGGCTGAACCCAGGACAGCCTCTAGAAGATGGATGCACATAGACAGAGCCAAACAATGAGAACCAGTTCCCAGGGGGTTTAATGTGCCAATACGTGTGAGGAGGGTGGAAGTGACCTGATGCTACCTTGGAGCAGAAGACAGATGAACGACACAAACTGATCCTCTCATTGCAAAGATGAAGGTCATTATAAAAAAAACCCCAAACTTATTATTAATGTGTTATGTTTAGTCAGTGAGAGGTCTTTTGGAGGTATGATGCAGTATGGCCACAGATACAAAGAGTTTAATAGTAGAGCTTGAGCCTGGTCTTGAAGTTTTCAACTGCAGAAATTTCCATGGTGCTAATTTTTGCTGGAGGCTTGAGAACAACCTTTCGAATTCACACTGGAATTTTTAGACCTTTATTGTGTTTTTATAAGCTACAGGCCCATTCCCTGCTGTTAGAGAGTGTCTCATGGGCTTGATTCACCATCTGTAATTTCCTTATAGTGCTGAACTTTAAGACATTGGTTTCTTTCACAACTTAATCAGGCTCTTCTGGGGAAAAAAAAAAAGAAAAGGATACATGGATATATTAGTCAGTGTTTTGGAACTGCTGTGTCTGGCTAATTTACGTGCTAGATATAGGTACATTCTTACAGATTTTTCTTAGCAAAACTGAAGCAAACCAACAGTTTCATTTTTCTATTGATCAAGAGGTCAGATCCTGGGATTTGTGGCAATTTTTTAGTAAACAAAGAAACTTAATTTATGCTAATTTTTGTTTTAAAATTATTTTTTTTATCTAGCTCAAACCACATATTTTGTTTTAGCATAGGGGAGCTCTCTAAACACATTAAAGTATGCTGAAATTAGAAAACTAGTTACGTTTAAACTTTTTAAAAATCACTTTTGAAAATTTTTCGTGGTAAAAAAATTGCCAGGGCTAATACTTTCCTGCAAATTGTTTCTACTTGAATGAATCAGCATTATTTCATGGGAAATTTGCTTGCTGAAAAACTACCTTGATGATCCAAAGTCTCAATTTGCAGGGCCAAACACATCACAGTCATTATCCATTGTAACTTGTTGGTGCAAAAGGATTGTACCATCTTTTGCTACTTTTGGCCTGAGAATTCTTCCACACAGCCCCTTTCCTAAATGCATAAATTTGACTCTCTAAAAAGCTCTGTTATATGTTGGAAAGATATTTTTCTTATTTAATTCAGGCATCACAGTTTTAACCAACTAAGAGATCTGAAATCTAATTTCTCAGGCTCACCTCAATTTGACTTTCTGGTTTTAAGCTTAAACAGAATTCCTTGGGCTACCCCAGTCCTTCATTAAAACAATCACTTTAGAAATTAGATGCACGAATTGCTCCACAGTGGATAGAAAAGAAGTTGCTTTATTTTGTACTTGCTTGAGTTCAAATATCTCTTTTAAGAGCTAAAACACTAAATCCACTTGAAGGGGAATTAGATTAACTTTTCAGAAAAGACCAGTAGTTTTCAGTGGAAACACTCCTCTTTGTGAAGAGCTACTTCCTCACGGTTTTAGGTCAATCCAAATGTGGACTGCTCATGTGTGCAGCTCTGTGAAATGTCAGATGTGAAGGTGATTTCCTCTTCTGATGCAACATGCCCCATGGGTCACAGCAGCATGGAGGAAGATGGATGGTAAGGAACTTGGCCTCTGGAGGGGAGGGAGGCAGTCAGGAAAGACTGGATCTGGTCCTTCCACTGACCCTGGCACACCCAGGATCCCACCCTTGTCTATGAACAGGAGAAGCAGCATGGTTTTTCTGTTCCTTGGGGAAATGCCAAGGATAGTTTATGAACATTTATTAAACATTTAGAGTTCATCCAGTGGAGAGAGTGCTACAGGTCAATGTTTTATTTAAAAAGTCCAGATTAAGGCTGCTGCCTTCATAATTTTCATCAGAGACAGTATTTAAAGGAAAACAATATTTTTAATCTCAAAATCAAGAAGAAAATTACTTCCATTTAGCACTTCAGGGGGTTCTTGTCAGATTATATATTTGAAAGTGGAGCATTTGAAACTCACTAACCAGAACCTTTCCCGTATTGACTTTTTTTCTTGAGCTCCCTGAGAGGTCCACATGTTGCATACTATAAAGTACTAAGTCAAAGCCACAACGCAAGTGATAGTCTGTGATACTCTAGTGCATTGCTCAGGAATGTGTGGGAAAGAGAGACAGCCATATCCTGCAAGCAAACAGGCTGGTGTTGTCCTTGGGTTATGATGAAATTAATTTTATCAGGTGCGTATGCAGCCCACTCTTTTCATCCACATGCTAGTAAAGGCAGTGAGCTCTGCATTTCTGGTTGTTCAGCCTCAACGTTTGCTATAGCAGGTCACCATTCTCTCTATAACCAGGCTATGTGCTAAAGCACCCAAGCCATTCAGTATGGAGTAAGCAAAACCATCCAGTCCTTCAGTCAGTTTAGGAACAGAAATCTCTTTCTCCCTTTGAGACGCAAAGGAGCAAAGCTGGTTTCACCTCATTTTGATGTTAGGCATGTCTGACTTTCTCAAAAGTACCTGTCATATTGCATTACTTTTGGCTAAACCTTGCTCCTTCAGCTTCACCCTTAACTCTGCATGTTTAAGGGAAACATGGAGGAAAACTTCAATTTGCTAGGATTTTTTAAATTCTTTGCTTCTAAGCTATTCTGAGGGCTGTAAGATGGGGAGGGAAACAGGTCACATTGAACTACAGATCTATGTTTTTTTCACTTGGAGAACCATTAAATACGTTCATACTAGAAGCCTCTTTGAAAAAACATCCCAGCAACAACAGTTCAGCATCTGTCTGAAAAGATACCAACACGATGAGAGGAAGAAAGACATTACAGCATGAGGTGCACACCAGGCACATTTGTGCTGCATACCTTGAAGCTATTTGTCAATAATTTCCTGCATGACAGAGATAGTGGTGCAAAACATCAGGAGCGGTGTCATGTTTGTTTCCTGCACACACAGGCAGCTTATACATTTCTGCTGCAAGCAAGCATTCGGAGACCACTGCCCCAGAGTCTGCTTGTGCTTGGGTGGCCAGTAGGTCTAGGGAGGTGACTGTGCCCCTCTACTCAGCATTGGTGAGGCTGCACCTTGAGTACTGTGTCCAGTTGAGGACATGACCTCACTACAAGAAGGACATCAAGGTCCTCTAGCATGTTCAGAGAAGGACAACCAGGCTGGTGAAGGGGCTGGAGGGAAAATTGTATGAGGAATGGCTGAGGGAGCTGGGGATGTTTAGTCTTGAGGAGGCTGAGGGGAGACCTTATCACCACCTACAACTACCTAAAGGTAGGTTGTAGAGAGGTGGGCGATGGTCTCTTCAGCCAGGTAATAAGACAAGGGGAAATGGCACAAAGTTGCACCCAGGCAGGTTTAGATTGGATGTTAGGAAAAAATTCTCCACTGAAAGAATTGTCTGGGCCTGGAACAGGCTTACCCAGGGTAGTGGTTGAGTCATCATCCCTGGATGTATCTAAAAAAAAGGTAGATGAGGTAGTTCAGGATATGGCTTAGCATAGGATGGGAATGGTTGGACTTGGTCTTAAAGGTGTTTTCCAATTTTGTGATTCTGTGTGATTTTGAGACAGCACCCTCCTGTAATGGCCACACTCAGGCAATACATCATGGAACGAAGAGGAACAGTAGTTTGGGGGTTGGCTTGACATGGGGGTAGGCACACACCTACATTTTCAACAGATACCAGAAAAATGCATGAGAAATGTTCCATGGGAAGAGCTCAGGATTTACTCACTTGTATATAGAGCCTGAAATTATGAATGAGTGATAATTACCAAAATCTGCTTTTCTCCTTTTGCTACCCAGATAACATTTGCTCCTTGTACACGTCGGAGATGTTGCTGCAGAAGAGTGTTGAAGATAAATACTACGGTAAAGATGCTGGGCGACATTCCCGAGCGCAGAGACTAAGGCAAGACAAAGTGGCTTTCACAACCCTCTTCCCTGCTGCTGATGTGGCCCTGGGTGAACTCAGCCCCCAACATAACTCAGAGCAGCTCATGGGCTGCCCTACCTTTCCCCTGCTGTGGATCGCTCCTGTTGTCCCACAGGCACCACTCCTTCATCAATTCACCCCAGCAGAGGCGTCCCTGGCTGACAGCAACCCCCACCCCCCTCTCCCCAGCCATCTCGGGGGAAGGGCACGGCTTCCTCCAGCCTGCTTTCCCTGGTGCATGGCCCTGGCTGGGCTGTGGTGGCTGCAGCCCCCAGGATGCCATTACTGGCCTGTCTGTCATGTTGCTATTAGTGTGACTGAGAGGAATGGCTCTAGCCAGTAAAAGGCATTAGCAGAGGTCATTAATGAAAGGTTCTGGGTATTCTTAGAAAATCACAGCATTAGTGGGATGACTTGAAATATTTATGAACGTGGGGAATTATGTCAGTTTGCAGATTTGTCTCATTACCCTATTTTATTTCACTTTTTTTTAGCTGGTTAGAAGGCTACCAAGCGGGCCTGTGAGGAATCCAGCAGTGGTCTCTTCAATCACGGAAAGTGCTTTTCAGAAACATTATGGTAATGCTCAGTGCTAAATGCTGTTTGTCCCTGAAATAAAAGGAAAAATCGCTGTGAAGAAAACAAGAAAGTAGCACAGAGAGGAGAGTGTTTGCTGCAGGAAAAGAGCCTCTTCACTCCATCTGCCAATGTTTTCTGAACACGAAATCCAAATGGCTTCAAGCAACAAAATTCTGATGGTGAACAGTCCCCAGGCCTGAACGCAGGTAATGGGCTAGCCAAATGAGAAGGCAAGACTACTGTTTTCATTAGCACATTTCCTCTCGCTTGTTAGGCATGTTTCAAAAGAAAGCGTGTAAGAATGGTCAAAGAAGAGATATTTGGAGCAAGTTTTGAGCTACTTTCTAACATTCATTAGGAAGTCCTTTGTATGTGCTGATGAGTCCAGAGGCCACAAAATTTGAAACCTCTCTTTAAAGGTGGTTTACTGACTTTCAAATATCCTTCCTAACTACTTTCTTTTGCATCATATGGTGTCTGCAGAAATTACAGATGCCTGCCTACATCTGTAAACTAGAAAAGCAGAGGAAATGCACAGAATTAAGTTAGATTGAAAGCCCCTCCTCTATGTGCTCAGGGCCCATATAGAAACTGACTCATGTAGCAGAACCATGACCAGAAAACCTCTCCTTGAGACCAGAGGATGTATCAAGCTGTAGCCCTATATATATAACGCCTGTGTGTTGTGCTCTGTTTGACCAAAAGTGCCCGCTCAAAATGAGTCCCTGCACTGATGGGCAAGCATGCTCATTTAAATTATTGCAGCACTGGAGAGGTTGTTATTGCTACCTGCTGAAAGGAAAAATGATGATAGCCTTCAAATTGGTGAGAAGAATTTAGGTGACCAGCATAAATAGGCAAAAGAGCATTTGTCATTCATGTACAACACCAGGCAGAAATTACCATGTGCTGTGTATGTTTGTTGCCGTAGACTTAGCTTAAGTCAGTAATTCTGCTGAGATAAGTACCTGAAATGCCAAAGAAAAGTCACTGAAGGGAAAGGCAAGTGTCTATACTTCTTGAGAACTGAAAAAAACAAACCTGGTGTAATATCTGGGTGGTTACAACCCAATAACAAATAGACAGTTACTTTGGAGCAGAATTTGGCTTACACTGGAAAACTATCAAAATAAGAACGCCCTACATTCTAAAAATAATCATAGGATTTTGATATTGCTGTTGCTTTTAGCAATCAATATAATGATTAATCCTTTAAATTCCCCACTGTCCTGGATTCAGCTAAGACAGAGTTAATTTCTTTCTAACAGCTGGTGTAGTGGTGTTTGGGAGTCAGAATGAGAGCCCTGCTAATAACACACTGATGTTTTAGTTGTTGCCAGGCAGTCAGGGACTTTTCAGTTGCTCTTATTTCCCTGATAATGAGAATGCAGGGGGTGCCCAGGAAACTGGGAGGGGATACAGCCAGGACAGGTGCCCCAAACTGGCCAAAGAGTGCATTCCATACCAATTACATCATGATCAGCATAATGGAGGGCTGGTGGGGGAAAGAGTGCATGGCTTCAGGACACACAGATTTCTGGGGACAGTCCAGCTTCAGGACAGCTCTGAGCTGTACAGTTTGGTGAGAAACTGCAGTGTGTATCACCAGCTTTGTGTATTTTGCTATAAAGTCCTATTATTGTTTTATCTCCCTTTCTCTGCTGTCTCAGTAAACTATCCTTATCTCAGCCCACAAGATCTGCCTTTGGGATTTTTTCCCCTTTCCCTTTTCCCCCCACCCAGAGAGAGCAGCTGTGTGGTGCTCAGCTCCCAGCTAGGGGCATGTGGTGGTTTGGCCCTGGCTAGAGGCCAAATGCCCACCAAGCCACTCGCTCACTCCCAGAGGAGAAACAAGGAGAGCCACCATGGGTTGGGATAAGGACAGTTTACTGCCAAATGTTAAAGTGAATACAGAACAATAACAGCTAGTTACACAAACACCCAGTGCTGACACAGAGTACCTTACTGACCCAGTGATTACAGAGGGCTGCCCGACAGGAAGGACCAACCTGACATCCAGCCACACTCCAACTGTCCTTGAGGCAAAAAGCAGCCCCAATCCTTCCCCAGCCAGCTGCTTTTATGGGCAAGTGGTGTCAGGTGGTGTGGAAAACAGCTCCAGCTAACTCAGCTCACCTGGGCTGACTCAGCTCACCTGTATTGGCTGAGTGGAGAGGTCAACCCTGGCCTAGCCAGAACCAGGACAGGGCAGAACCACAACACCTATATCTAAAAAAAGATAAAATAAGGGCAATACAGAATGAAAGGTAAATAACTATGTAAGTGTGGACTTCAGAAAATTTCTGTTAAACCTGCCACATCCGTTCTGCTTGTCAATGGGGGAACACATTGAAGAAGGAAGCAGTATGTAGTAGTCATCATAATAGTAGTAATAATAATAGCAATAATAATAGTAATGGAACATCAAACCTATAATGTATACTGAACATTTGAGTCATTAAGGGAACTCTGAGGTGCTCAAAGTCACAGCAAAAATACAGACTCGGGATTATGCCACGCAAACCTGATACTACATGGCAGTTTCCCACTAATGCAAGGGAAAGCATTTCATTATTGATAAGCAGAATGCATTCTATGTTAGTAGCTGAAGTCAACACAAGGGCTAAATTAACAGGCATTTTTACCGTGCACACACTTAAATTGGATCAAAACCAATAGAAATTGACTGTAAAATCTTCATTTCAGACATTGTTTACAAATCTGGATATGTGATTTACAAATGTCTTGGTCAGTGATCCCTTTTGGTTAAAGAAGGGACAAAGACAGCATTGATAACAATTCATCCCAAAGTTATGTATCATTATCTATGAAGGTGCAGAAGTTCCACACTATTTTCCATACATTTAAGCAGGATTCCTCATGTGACTCAGTGTTCATCAGCAGGAATAAAGATTAATAAAGCCTGCTCTGGAAGATCTTCATGCTATCATCAGATGGATTTTATACTTACCCAGTTTATTAAAAATAGAAGATATCTGAAACTGGAGCATTGTTGCCTAGATTTAGTTAGATATAAATGTAACTTGGTAAATGCATGTCCTTGGGCTGGAACAGTATCACTTTTGAAAGGAAATTTCCAGAGAAATTATTCCTATGTATAAATGCAAAACATAATCCATCCTTTATGCCATCATTATTTTTACTATTACTCTTATTGTTGTTGTTGATGAAAATGCTCTACAGAAAGTCTCCTGCTGGAATATTCATGCATAAAGAAACTACTACACTATCTTTTTTTTTTTTTAAATGAAATTTTTTGCACTGTTGTCCCATCACAAATTTTGATATTTTACAGTGCATGAGGAATTAAGGAGGGTTTTTTTATGCTAAACAGGTTAGTCATAGGGATCTTGCTTTCAGATTAAAAGGAGGGCTTAGAGACAGCCTCGTGGCACATGCAGAACGCTGCTGACCGCTTCTTTCAGCAAGCTCTGGAAAAGGGCTGTTATGCTCTGTGCAGCTGGAAATGTGAGAAGTTTCTCCTTTCTTTGGTTAAAACTTCATTTTTATTCCTTATGCCAACAAATTATTTCAGAACTGCTGCTCCTGTTGTCCTTGTGAACAACATCCTGCAGCCTCATGGCCTCAGGAAGACTTCTCCAAGTGACCTCTAGGAACAACAGAGCACTCAATTGTCTAAATGGAGTTCAGCTGAAATTCATCTTAAAATGCCCCTAACTTCTGCTGAAAAATGATGCCTTCCCATGAGTTTTGAAATGCTACAGGAAGAACATCAACTCATCTGAAAAACAGTGCGTTTCCACCTTAAAGGACTAGACAACAAGAATGAACAAACCCCCAAATGAATGATTTCTGAGGCCCTGGATCGCAGTAGTGCCATTTGAGAACCTGTCAGCAGTTGCAAAGGTGAAGCTGGACCCTGACCGGGTTGCTTTTTATGATGAGGACCACGCACGGGTGCTGAAGGAGCTCTGTCTGAAGACAGCCACCCTCTGTCCTGCTTTTGGCAGCCCCCATGGATTTCCATGCACACCCAGTGAGATTCCAATGGCATGGCAGGTCGTGGTTCTCAGAGATCCAGTAAGAGAAAAGAGACTTACAGCTGTGCTCCTGAAATGAAACTGCAGCTGAGACAAGAGGAAAAGTAGGAGAAAAATGAGGACAAGTTGTAAGCACTCAGAAACTAATTGGCACCACAGCCAACTTCATTCACTGATGCATGGCATAAAACCAAATTGCTTTCTCATCATGAGAATATTGAAGGGTTTTTAATGCCATTCTTCTAGGCTTTCATCCCTTTTATTATTTTCCCCCTAGAGTTCTATTCTTTCCTTCTGTCTGAACGTTGATTTTCCTCCCCTAGTTCTAGAATTTTTGCCTTTCTCCATCCTTTTTTTAAGCACTTAACCTTACCTTTCTTTTCTTGCTTACTCACTCTTTCAAACATCCTTTTTTACTCCATCAGTTTGTCTCACCTTCTAACGACTCCACTAACTCACACCCACCCAAGCACAAAGTTGATTTTTTTTTCTTTTTGCCTGGAAATTGTGAGTGAATGGGCAATGGGTGGGAGTGAACGAGTATTTCTAGAATGGACATCTACGACAGCCATCCTGGAGTTGAGTTCCCAATGAAAGCCGATCAGGAAACATGTTGGAATAAAGGCAGAGAAGACAGCAAGGAGGGTTTTGATGGTCTTTTAAGTAGACTGGAACTTGTGGGACAAAGATGTTCTACACAAAAGCTTTGCCCGGAAATACAGCACCTACAGCTGAAAGCATGTCTTATTATTGAAATGCTTTTTTTCATTGGAATCTCAGTTTTCAACCAACCTGACTCCATGAGGGAAGCAGGCATATGAAACCAGAGGATACCTTGTTCCATGAACTTTGAGGATGATGCATTTGATCTCCAGTCAGTAAGCAGAGCAGTGCCCTGCAACACTGAGGCACCTATGGGCTGCTCCTTCTGTCCATGCCACCAAGCCTTAACAGAGGTAATTTGTCCTGGGAAGATGTCTGGTTTTGTCGGTTCTGCAGTACTGCTGACTCTGGAACCCAGAAGCTGTCTGCACGACCTTCTAGTTTGGGGTGACTGGAGCAGATCAGCTGAGGCTCCTCTGCCTACACTCTGATATGCGAATCAGTGGGTTTGCTTTGAACACCCTTCACTTAATGGACTGTTGGACCTGATGATCCTATTGCGTCTGTGGTGTCCCAAAGACCACTAACTGTTTCAGACAGCTGGCAGGGCATTTGGTGCACAGCTGAAGCAGAGCTTCCGGTTTAATCTAAAGCAAATCCAGCTCCTGTGCATAGATGCCACTTGGTGAACCAAACCAACAGGTGATAAGAGAAGACAGTTACATAGTTCTCTTAAAAACTTCACTACTTGTCTGAATTGAAATGTTAATTTAGACATGGGCACTGCAATCAAGTGCTGAGATCCACAGCTCTATGTGTCTAACTCTTCGAGCTAATAGCCCTCCAGGAGTTCACAGTAGTCTGAAAAGAACACACACACACAGAAACAGAATATTACCTCTGGCACAGAAATTTCCTTCTTTTCTTCTTCTGATTTAAATGTAAAAGGTTTTTTTTGTCTGTGTGCATAGCAATAACAAAAGTAACCACTATCACAGCACAGCCAAAAGTAACCACTATCACACCACAACCCCGTGTTTCCACGCAGCAAGAACGTGCCTTCAGTGACGAACCATGACATCACATGAATTTCTGTGATGGCAGATAAGAAGACTCTACAAAGAAATGCTAACTCTTTTCCTTGTAAGTCTGTTGGATACATAACAACACACACAGAAGGAATTTTCTGAGATGTGGGTAGGGCCCTGTCTCCATCAAGTAAAACATACATAAACTCAAGTTCCCTGTCAGCCATCACTTTGCTTCAAATTGATTGTGTGGTATTTTTGTTTCCTTGCTTTTTAAAAATATATATTAACATTGCAGAAGGAGCAGTTTGAGTGAATGGAAGTCTGGGGAATAAAAATATATTCAATTAAATACCATGATTTTATTACTGAGAGTGACAATTTGGTGGCAGCAGGCTTCAGGTACCCTTACAATGATGGAATGGGCATGCAGCACATCCAAAAAGCCAAGGCTGGGGAATGGAGAGGAAAATCCTTTAAATATTTTCCAAAACCAATTTTCAACCTTTCTCTCAAGAGAATTTATAAAGCAACTGGGTCAGACATAAGTAGTGGCATAAAGAGAAAACAGAGTAGGCTGAGTGAAATGTCTCACCAATCAAAAATTGTGCATCTTCAGTCATCAGTACAACCCCATCAGGAGCAGATTTGCTGGTGGATTGGGAATTAGGTTTTCTTCCTCCTACCCAGCCAGCCTTTGGCTTTTCTGCTGGCACCTTTCCTCACTAACACACTAATGAGAAAACCAGCTTTGGGCTCTGACTCTTCAATATTTACCATGAGACAAAACAAGACACCCACCTCCACTATCTCTCTGAAGAACAATTACCCCTCTTAAACTACTTGCCACTCAAAGAATAGTTTCTAATAAGGCATTTTAGGACAAAGTGCCATCTGTTCACTCTAACAGGCTTGGTCATAAGAAGCAGCCCAGTGCTGGAGCACACACTCAGAGGAAATTCTCTGTGGTCCCCATGTGAATGACTAGCGCTCACAAGGAGAGATTCATGCTGTACTCTGATGCACCACAGGATGCTAATAAAGTCTTGAGCAATACAGCCCTGATCTGGATTTAAACTGACAATCAAATAGGAATGAGACATACAGCCTTTGCTTCAAGTCATCTAATCCTTTCTCTGTGACATGATTTTAATATAATTCTTTGCATTCACATAGTATGGCTTAATCTGAATTAGCTTTCTGAGAAAGACCTGATGTGGGCTGATCATTTAGCCTATCCAACCTGTTTTCTCTCAGCCAGACCTAATCTTAGGTCTCCTTAATATTTTCTCCACCTGTTTTGTCTTGACCTTCAGCAGCTCTAGCTCCCTCCAGCTGACCCAGATGCTTGGCTGCTGTAATCTGAGTCCCCAGCTCTCAGAGGTCACCCCTGCTCCACTGCTGCTTTCTAAGCTTTCAGTAAGCTCTCAGACAAAGCTCTTAAAGGAATACTTATCATGATATGGAAAAGAAGGAGCTCTTGTCATTAAAAACTGCTTATGACATAGGGGAAAGAGGTTAGGAACAAACAGTCACTTTTCATAACGAAAGGAAATTATAACCAAGAAACTCAAAAGTCATGTGCTGAGACTTGTGCAATAGTTATGGGGAAAGGAGGAGCATGCCTAGGTGACAAACTTTATGTGATGATAAATGATTTAGTAAAATCAGTTCTAAGGATGACTGCAAAAAGTGGCTGAGGGATTTCACAATGCGGAGTAGCTGCAAGATAAAATGGGAGATGAATCGTAAGGTGAAGGTCACAGTATCACATACAGGAAAGAAACTTCTAAGTACAGATAAAAGTGAATGGTCTTCAAATTAGCTATTGACATTGGGGGGGAAAAAGAAAGGGAATCACAAATAGAAGCCATCATTAATTAGGTAAATACACTGTGTGCCCACATTTTTTCAGAGAAAAAAAAAGACAACTTTTTTTTCTTTTAGAAAATATATGGACAGAGAAAATAAGTCTCTTCAAAGCTATGGAAATAGCTCAGATCCTTTTAACCTGGGAAAAAGATGACTGAGGGAAAACATGATTAAGGTTTATGAAATGATAATGGTTTGGAAAAGGACAACAGATCTTCACTGATTCTCATAATGAAAGAATGAAAAACTACCCAAAAAATAACAGGCAGTGAATATAAATAAACCAAAAGGAAGTGCTGTTTTGCATAGTGGGTAGTTAAACCTTGGAACACTTTGCCACAGGTGTTGAGGAGACTAAAGCATGAATGGGTTAAAAAATCCATTCCACCAAGGGCTATTTAACATGTGCTCCAGGTAAGTCTCTCAGATGAAGAAAACTTCCTGGTTCAAAAACCTTCATCTGTTGATGCCTCAACAACTGAGGCATCAAGAAATAGAACAAAGATTGTTTTTATATTTACCCTTTTTCTTACTTCCTTCTTCTAAGCAACTGCTATTGGCCAGTATCAGAGACACAGTGAGGAGCCAGGGGACTCTGTTCTGACGCAGCATGGGCATCCTCCTCCAATTAAGGAGAAAAGGCTACATAGAAATGGTTGACCAAAAGTGCCTTTATACATTGAATAAAGAGGAATAATCTCAATGTCCAAGTCAGCTCCCAAAGTTTACACAGAAGGCAGTGGTATTTGGAAGTGCAGAAAGTGCATTTCCAACACAGAGCCATACAAAGATAACTCCAGCCAAGGAAGAGTCTTGTTCAGATCTTGTGTTGCCCAGATCTTTGAACGCAGGGTTAACATCAGTGCCTGTGCAAGCCATCCTGCTCAGGGCAATTTCTGACCCAGCTTCCAATCCACTGCTGCATGAGGGAGGAGCTGATGATGATTTCAAATGAGCTATAAATAAACTGAAGGGCATTAAATAAACAAGTCACATGATGGATGTGATTGAGATTAGCTATTATGAGGAACAATAACAACTTCTTATGGAGGAAAAATAGAGCACATGCAATGATGATTTCACTAACAGGCTAGGCTTTGTATCAGGTGTAGAAAGCAGACAGCAACAGAAGGAAATATGAGCTACATGTATTTATTGCCATGGCCTTGCTCTGAATGTGATAAACCAAAACCTAAAAGAGAGGCCAAAAGCTGTTTATGTAACTATGTGGGGGGAAGAAAAAGGAAGCAAGAAATGATCCAAACAGGATGCTGCGTTTCAGGACATAAGGTGGGAAGTGTTAGTCACAGCATCAGGCATGCATATCTTTCATCCAGGGAGAGGAACTGTCTGTGTGAAGGCATTGGCTCTACTCTCCAAAGCTATCTGGTACAGTGTGCTTTCAAAGGGCACAGGGGAAGATTGTGAAGTGAGACTCTGAATGGTGGGGCATGTCATGGCAGATGGAAAAGGTAATCTTCACCTCTGCTACTGAATCACAATGAACAACCTCTCTGAAGTACTGCAAAGTCTGGCAATTTCATCAGCTACCCCCTTATGAAAACAATATTCAGTTCACTTCCATCCACACGAAGAGTTGGGAAACCACAACTTTTTCTGGGAGTAATGCTACCAGAGGCTTGGAAATTGATGAGGTTTTTAAGCACCCAATAATACAAAAAAATCTAGGAAAATGCAAAAATAGGTGACATGTAAATTCAGATAATCAAAGTAACAGATGAGTGTTTTTAAACCATCTATTTTAAAGATTTTATTTCCCAAAGTTTAGCATCAAATCAAGATTTGAAGGCAAGAGCTACAAAATTATTCAAAATCTTGCAAATCTTACCACTCCTGTTAGTAACAGCAACTCCATCTCAGGGTGTATTTATAGACCAGCATTCTGAATCCAGCTATGACTGGCTGATTTTTCAGCTTTACTTAGCTGATTTTGTAAAGCTAGCAGTAGTTTGTATAGAAGGAGTGTTTCACTACTCTATGTCATATTAGAAATGTGACTTTGACCAGGACAGCAGAACTCCAATAGAAAATGTTTTCTGCATCATGCAAGGACAAACCTGATGCTTTTTCACTTTCAGTTGTTTTTGAAGAATTCCTTGAGAACACAAAAAAACAAAAGAGAAAAGCCCACACCTCTGCAGCTTCACAAGTCATGCCTAGGAAAAGTAGTGCTTTAGTGAGTTCATCTGCACCATGATTAATTTCCTCAGTTTTTAATAAAATTGCGATGCGAGCTTCTCTTTCAAAGAAAAGCATGTCCTTTAGACATTTATATAACCCATAAACACTTCAGAGAAGTGAGGCCCAGCCCCTAAGGCTCCTGTGGCTTATCTCCATGTTGTGTCCCTCAGACTGGTGCTTTGGGCACTCTTTGTTCACTGGAAATGAAATCCTGGTCTGTTATGTGTGGCAGAGCTGAAGTTAGGCTGCCACGGCAAGTCAGTGATCACAGATCCCTGGGGCAAGTATTTTGGTTTGCTTTCCACAGAGGGAGCTGAAGCTGAGGGGTGGAGGCAGTTTTGCAGCAACCAGAAGGGTCCATCCTTCACAAGGAACCAAGAGCGGACATGGGTGAACTGAAGGATGAACATGAACCTTCATGAATGTGAGCGTACGAGGGGGTGATGGCTGAGGAAAGGGATGGAGAGCCTAGAGGTAGCATGACAGTCTTCTCACAATTCATCCTTCAACATAGGAGATGCGAGCCATTGGCAGGTGAAGTCAGAAAGCACTTCTGGAGCACTGGTCTTAAATCACAAAGGACCAGTCGCCTTGCAAAGCTGGTGTGCAGACTGGCTGCCTCCTCAACCAAAGATATGCTGCTGCATTTGCAGCTCCCAACATTGACTACAGCTGTCTCTTGCAAGGGTGAAAACACATATAGAACTTTGGTCTCTCCTCTTCATTACTGGCAAAGCTGCTCATCTTTTCTCGCCTCAGTTTCAGAAAAATAGATCTGATGTACTGCACTGCCTTGCCAAGCAGAGAAGTTGTCACATCCCATCCTAGAAACAGCAGTCTCTGAAAATGGGTAGGTCACTGAATGAGACTGAGGTTTTCAAGGTCAGGGCATTGCTACTTAGGGTAAAGAAGCAGAGAGCTTTTCTATTTGCTTATGTCAATAGCTACATATATCACAAATCATTAGAGAGGGTGTTCTGGACAGTCCTGGTTCATAAGATGCCATTCTGGAATTTACTGTTCCAGATGGTGACTATCAAGGAAAGCTTCCCCAGGGTTTCTCTTCTGTCATTAAGCATTTAGTTGGCATTAAAAGGAAAAAAAAGGGGAAAAAAAAAAAGATAAAAAGAAATCTATCTGTGGCAGACACCCAGCAAGGCAAATTTCATCCTAAACAGCTAAAGAGTTATATAATTACAGTCAACAGAAAGCAGTCTTATCTGGGAAGTGTCAGGCAGCCTCACTTCCAGGCCATGATAGGAACTCAGTCTTTGCCACAACATTCTCTTTCATGTTTCTTCTCTTTTGTATTGTTTCCTCTGCATAACTTTGTGCCCTGGTTTTATACTGGTTGTGCTAGTCCAGTATTAGTCTTGTGTAAAATCAACGGGAACACTGAGTTAAAAAAATACAGATTAAAAGGAAAAAGAGGGGGTTTGCCAACATAATATTAATGACTTGTCAAGACAGTTAAGCTTGGCGTACGAAGGCAGCTTTCTATGGCTATCCAAAATAATTTCTACAGTAATTGGCTTCTCTCTCACATTTTTGAAGGATGCATCCCAAGTACAATACTATACAACTAATGATTTATGCTCCTCATCAGAGTAAGGAAACTGCAAGAAAAATAGTGCCTTAGCCACACTGGAGAAAAAAAAAAATCTCTGTAACATTGCTACTAGAACTTTCTTCAGCCACTTCATTAAAAATTAAGAAGTGAGGATACTGTAACGAATCATTCAAATCCGTAAAGCCCAGGCTTCCCACAAACTGCAAAGTCACTGCAGTAGTCAATGAACTGAGAAGTTATTTCCCTGGATGGCTGTAAAATAACTTCTACAAAACAATCTGTCGCTATTGTGGAGGAGGTGGCTTTAGCAGCTCTATTGTCCTAAAGGGACACCAAAGAGCCTCAGCTCTGGATTTGGGCATGCTACCCTTTGGATTTTGGCCTATATGTGCATGGATCTGGAAGGCGATGTCCTCTGCCTTTGAGGAGTGGGAAATGGTGAAACCAGAACGGGGGTTAAGGTATTTCTTAAGCTCTTTTTCCTGGTGGCTTCGTGAGGGATTAATCAACTAGGCAGTCAAGAAGGTATTAAGTGGTGTAAGTGTCAGCACAAGCGGGCTCTGTCCAACCAGTTCCCTGTCCCATCTGCAACCCCAGCACATCTTCACTGCTGAGTCCTGGGTACGGAGCACCCATTCAAGGCAGAACTCCCTGCACATGCAAAAGCAATACTCCTACCCACCTCCCATGCAAGGTACTAGGAAACAGAAGTATAAGACAAACAATCATACACCTTTTCCTCTCGAGTCCAGGCTATTTTCTAGTCTGGTGGGTCAAGGATATTGCCTGTAAGGCAATAATCCAGATAATGCACAGAATCTGTATCGTAGATAAGGAGACATCTTTTTTTTCCATCAGCAACACAGTTCATCACATAAAAGAGAACAGGTAATAGAATAAGTAGTACTGGGTATTACTTGTAGTGATAAAATTATGCTAATACAATGAAAGATACAGGTGTAAGAAAGTGCTGTATCAGCAATGAGTGGATGAACAATCCCCACAGCTGTGCTTTCAAAAACTCCCTACCCAGTTATTTTACAGAAGCCTTTAGAAGAACACAGAACCTGTGCTGAGTGAAGTTGCTGATCCTAGGGAAGTACGGCAGATTACGACAGCCACAGGACCAAAACCCACTGAAACTACAGGGCAGTCACGCTTCCATTTTCTGTGATACTCTTCTTGTTCCAACTCTGCTGTGGGCCAGCTCTGCTGAGCATCTATCTGCATTTGTGCCTTGCCTCTGCTTAGAGCTCTTGAGTCCTTAAGCCTTAGCCTAAGCAGAGGAGAAAGGGAAAGGCCGGAGGTGGGTTATGGCTTTTATTGTCCACAGCTGGACAGTGCTCTCCATGGAATTGCCTCATGTTGGGAAACAATGAAGTCTCTGCTTTTGAGGGATGTGGTGAAAGATGAGGTGGAAAAAGAAGAGAGCGACCCAATCGACCTTTCCAAAGCATGCCACGCTTGTCTCATGTTCTCTAACATATGGTGGGGCCTCCATTCCCTTTCACTCCTGCAGAAGTCACCATGACTTGTGCTGACACCATAGAGCAGTATCCTCCAATGCTCTGTTGCATTGAGGATGTGAGTGACTTGAGTTCCTTCTAGCTTGTTGACCAGTTTCCCCATTGTGCTCTATGTATCTTATCACATGCTGCCAGGCACTAATGGGGACTCTAATGAACTAATTAACATTTATTGGTAGCTGAACTTGCTGGGAATGCAATGGGAGCTGCTCTTCACATATGTCACTAGGACAGTCTCTGCTCCCAGCCTGATCAGAGATTTCCAGCTGGTATTTTTTTCTCTTTGGCAAATCTTGATGAAATAGAAGGATAATGTGAACAATAATTGGGAGGAGAGATACTGCACAGGCCTTCTCACATCACAGATCCCAAGAATGTGCATCCATCAGTGGGACAGGCAGTGGTGATGAAGAGAAAGAAGACCAGCCACCTGAGTACAGCCATGTGTATCATATAAATCATCCTAAGAAGTTGGGTTTGATCCCTGTGGTAGCAAGTTTTAGAGGAATGACATGTTCCTCTTGCCTGTTGGCCACAGCAAGAATGAGGAATTAACTATCTGATACATGAGATACAATAGTCAGGCGTAAAAGGACATCTTCAAAAACAGATTCAGGTTTTAGGCAGAACATAGCTTGTCCAAGAAAGCCAAAAATGCAAGGAATATTATCTTCAAGGAAATACTGCTGTAATAAGCCATGCTTGTGATAGAGTCTGGTTGTTAAAAGAGCTCTGACTAATTCAGAAATGGAGGAACATGCACAAGGCCCACTAATGGACTGTATCTCTGCAAAGTTAAAAAACAACATATGGGACAGAGCTTCCAAATTCTTTGGAAGAAAACACCAGATATGCTAAACTCCAGTTCTTGTTATACTATTTTTGTCAATAGCTGAAATTGAGAGATTTCCCTTATTTAAAATGGATTTCAAATCTGGCCCAGTATTCACAGGATCCTCTGGGATATCTGGGATGTTCTTCTGGGAATGTTAAAGTGAAGAGTTGGAATGGAAAAGTGATGAGAAATGGGAGTGAAAACTGATGGAAAACAGGTAAGACAGAGCAGAGAGGGAAGTCAATTAAGGAATCTCAGAATATTTATGTAGGCAAGAATAATAAGTGTAGTATTTATTACATTTCTATTCTCTCTCTCTGATTTCTAATAGCATCAGAGGGACAAGGCATTAGCCCTAATAAAACTGTCTAATGGTGGTAGAAGGGAAGTTTGATGGTGTTCTTCAGTGAATAGTCAAAGAATGATGGTATTTGTTTGGTGTGCTTTGAACAACTGATGGTTTGATAAGAGATAGTGGAGATACCCCTCCAGCTTTGCATTAGCTTTCTGGGCAGGGGAGACAGAAATAAAAGTGATGAGTTTTGGTGCAGTTGCCACTTCTTTTGAATGTCATGCAGTTCTGATCCCAAAACAGGACACCAATTTGTTTAAAATGTGCTCCTGTCTCCTATGTGGGAGCATCCTATCAATCTTCATGGCAGTGTTAGGATTCCTGTGTGCAGGTACAACACTGCCTTGTCACAGGGTTGCCACATGACTTTGAGGAAAGGACAGTCCCAAAGCAGGGATGTTTTTAAGGAGATTATACATAAACTTCAGGAATTGTTACCTTAAAATCAACCCCAGATATCTGCAAAGAGGGGGGATGAATAAAATTAAAACAGTAAACATTTTTAAACAGTAGATTTCAATATCAGTAGATAAAATTTGATTATTTTTTTCTTTGTCATAAGATTATTTTTCTGAATTATTTTGTTACTGGGATAAAACAGTAAAAAATAGTAAATAACACTCTTGGATGATTAACCTGATATGCTCAGATATAATTCCTTCCAAATAAGGAATTCCTTGGGATTGGTATTTATTTTTGTTTGTTTGTTTCTCTTGGGTTAGTACCACTTCTCATCTTTGCTGCTGCTGCACATGTTCTATCCAGACTGTGTTAACTGCATAGCCAAAAGGGAGAGGGGAGTGGGAAGGAGCTGTACTGCTTCATCCCACGTCACACAAGCAAATGACAAGCCAGTTGCTGCTATCTGGGCAGCTGATATCCCTCCATCTGCAATGGTAAATCCGTGTTTTCTCTCTTTGCATCAAAGCTGCAGAGAGGAACAAATAACTGGGGCAAAGTTCTTAAGGGCAGGGTTGTGTGGCTTTTATTCCCTTGTTGCATAACCTGTTCTGTGAGTGACTGAAGCGCCAAGTTAAGACTTATCTTGGATTTAATGATGCAATTGCCCTATTCCATAGCAAACTGCAGGAATCACTAATTACATCTCTTAGAGGCCAAGCTATTCAGCTTACATCAAAAGGGAGGCTGGAAAAAATAATTACTGTTAAGAAGTGAACTGAAACTATTATACAGACTTCCCCAGCGTGCAGAAGCTGCAAGCCATAATCTGAATGAGATAGAGGGTAACAAACAGCAAATGTTGTCAGAGCACATGGATTTTCCTGTGCTCTCTCTTACAAGAAGTAAAATTTAAAAATAAAGAAATAATCTGAGAGGTCCATGCAAAAAATATGAGCACAGATTTCTGCCCTGAGGTCACAAAGACAAACTGGGATGCTGATGAGACACTGCTCTCTGCAGAGCCTCTGCGCTGGAGGAACAAATTAAATTATTGTCATCAACCAGACCAGTTCTAGGCCAGTTCAAAGTCCCCCTTCACTTCTTCACTCTGCTTCCAGCTGGTCCTGTCAGCTCAGATGTGAAGAAAATTCTCCTCCTTCTCTGGTGTGCTGTAGACTGGCTTGAAATAAAACCGGGCCACCCGCCAAACTTGGATTCAGGGCTCCAAGCTGTTCTAAAAAAAGCCTTACCTTCCCCCACATGGCGAGAGCCCCTCCCATGGCTGTCTTCATCTTTGCACCTCTCCCACCTTCTCACTGCTCACCTCCAGGGCCTCACCCCATCCTGTACACTGCTTCCCAAGCCTCACCAGTGCTTTTACAGGGCAGTGCTGGTCCTAACACCAGCTCAGTCAGTACGCAGGGCACTGCAGAAGAGATCTGGTTGCTGCAAAGCCACCGCCTCCCACAAGAACACGTCTGGTGCTCCAGCATCACTACTATCTTGTGCCACAGTGCACACGAGGCTGTCTCCTTCAAATGGACAGAGGCCTTCAGTTATCCTGAAATAAAGCCTGTGCATCAGCAGTTGCTGCAGGAGGGAGACTTGATAGGATGTAGGACTGGGCAGGGTGGCACATGGCAAGGTCCTTCTTAGCACACAGTCACGGCAGTCATTGGAGCGTTTATGCCTGAAGCTGGACCTACTGGTAAGCCTATTTCTTTTGTTTTCCTAATGGGGGCATTGCAACCACTGGGATAAGAAGAGATTTTTTTTGTAATCTCAGGTTGTTAATTTGCTTTGAGGTATCTGAATCCTTTTGAGTATGAGCTAGGAAGAGATTTCAGTCGGGTATCTTTCAGGCATTCAATAAATATCCTTGTTGTTTTTACACACCATCAAAGACAGAATGCCAGGCCAGCTGAGCCGTCAATCAGACTTCTGTAGCAACTGCTACCATCTTAAAAAAAAAGACCCCAAAAGCTGAATTGGAAACATTTTTAATTTACAGAGGGGACAAGGAAAAACATTTTAGGAGAGGGATGTCACAGAATGGGAGAGAGCTGGAAGGAACAGTAAGGCAGACCTGAAACCTCACCTGCTATACTTTATGAGACAATGAGAGAAAATAGCAGTGAGTTATATTGGTGGCAAGGTGACCCAAGTGCTTTCACGGTTGAACTCACAACTTGTACAAAATAGCCATGGTTTAGGGCCTATGAGCCAGAAATAAATTTAAACCTTGTATTGTGTACACTGCCAGCAGTAGTCCTTTCTTCTGTATTCTCCTGTCCTTGCTGAGTGTGACACTTCAAGCCTGTGATCTGCAGGACCGTTAGAAAAGCAGGTGTGATGATAGCTTAGTCTATTTATATCTTCTCAAAATGTACCTCAACCTTGAAAATTCTCCCAGGCTCTTTTCTCTTTTTCAAACAATGTTGTTGTTGTGGACGACAACATACTCAGTTGGGAGTATGTTCACTACAGCTATGTGAAATACAGCTTATGAAACTGCAGATGGATACAAAAACAATCAGGCAATCCAGATGGGCCTAGAGGTACCTGGTCAAGTGTAATCAAGCTGTGAATAGCCAGGGAAATAGTCATCACAGAGCACCAGGTGACTCCACAAGGCAACAGCTCAGAGATGGGGTTCAGAAAGGCTTGAGTATTATAGCCTCATTGTTTTCCCCACAAGCTTCTCCCATGATTCAGCCAGGAGCTATCACTTCCCTTGACTTCAGTTCACTTTCTTCAGCATTCCCAGATGTCCTGGAACTCTCCCAGTTTAATTTCCTGTAGTTTCTTCAAATGCATCACACGGCTCTCTTGGGCATCTTAGCAGTCCCTGTATACTTACTGGGTAAGTTCAGACCACTCCGGCTTCAATACCTTTCATCCTCTGGGGCTTCCTCAGTGCCACAAAGTTTTAAATAGAGTAACCCAGAGACCACTCTCAAAAACACCAGTTGGCTCATCTCTGGAATGCACCCCGTATCTGGGAGGTGCAAAACTCTGATCTCAGACTAAGAAGTTCTCCTAACTTCTCTAATTGTCTGTCAAATGCCTATGCCTGGTCTCCTGTACATGCCCCCAAGAACTCATCCAACTACTGAAAATCAGCTGCTGTTGGCTACAGTGAAGAAAAGTGAAAGAGGAACTCAAGGAAACAAGCAATGTATTATGAGACTTACAGTAAAAATTACCAGCAAGCAGCATGTGTGGGAGCCCTGCGAGCAGCTGACAGAAATGCTTCCCTCAGCCTGGCAGCTCCCCCACAGTGGGGTGACTCAGGGGTAGCCAGCTCCATTAGTGCTGCAGATAGGGCCACTGGTCACGAGCATGGAGCCCAGCAACCTGACCTCCACCTTCACATTCACTGTGGGTGTGGGGAGCCCAGGCAGAGTACCCCATACATCCAATGCCACTCAGGCACGATTCGCAGAAGAGGACCATGCATATGTGCTCAGAAAGTGGAAGATGGACAGTAACTCTCATCAGTGAGGGAGGAACGGAAGGAGTTCTTCACAGCAAATGATACCTATCACTCCTGTTTCTAATCAGTCTCCACAAGACATCCTTCCCACATCGCACAGGAGCCAGGTACTCAACAACAGCAGAAAACATAAAAGCATAGGTTTTGCCAGAAACTGGGGCAGGCCAGGTATTGTCTTCTTGAAACAATGCTTTTTTTTCTTTTTTTTTAATGAAAAACTGACCCCTTCATCAAGGAAAGTCCTTTGAATCTGTGTAAAGAAACCATATCATGCCTTCAGTCTTCTCTATGAGAAATTTAAGCTTATTTGAACTATTTGTGTTCTTTATTGCACAGCAATTACCCTGCTGTGAAGGGATGGACTTAATGACCAAACACGTAATTTCTATTGCTAATTTCTTTGCTTATATCTCAGGAGGGTGCATGCTAAAAATTCTTTTTTAAAAAAAGAGTGTTCCTAACCTAGTGCACATAATTACACCACTGGTAAAGCAGAGATACATTCTGCTTTTTTAATAAATGAGTCATAATTTTGCCTGCCTTGCTTTTCAGATGCTGAATGCGATCCATCTTGTAGGGATTCAACTCTCATGAAGCTTCAAGCATGGCTTGTGAATAGCTGGTCCCTTTGAAGTGTTACAAGCAATCTAAACCAAAAGCACCATAAAACTACTTGATTGAAAATTTCATCTGCCATTACAATATCTTCCTACACTGGAGCTGAGGTCAGGGGAAACTTTTTTTTAACAAAGGCACTTGGCAGCACAAGTTCTGACAAGAGCCATTTGTTAAGACGGTGGAAGACAAGCAGAAAATAGTGGAATCAAGAGAAAATATGAGCTCATGTCTGATTATTTATTGCCGGGTGTAAATTAATTGTTAGCCTAAGTAAGAATCTGACAAAGCTGGCCTAAGGACAGAATGAGGATTGCAAATCATAGCCTTGATTCTTTCTTGTTTCCCAGCTCAAACTGTACAGCATTAGACAATGACAGTGACTCACAGACTGCATCTTATGTGTAGTTCAGGTTACCATATGTCTCAGATACAGTCTCTTTCCTTTTAAAAATTCTGCTGAGGCAGAATGAGGGGATCTTTCACATTCATCTGTGATTCCCAGGCTGCTGGCATAATTTCTTACTAGGTCCAACCTAGATATCCTATGTCTGAAAATATGAGGTATTTCCTCAGAGCATTAATACAGTGCTTGGCCTGAGAGGCCACCACATGAACATGTGGATGGCTTAGCTCATGTCCTCACAGATACTCCCCTTCTTGTGAGCATCAGCTCATTAACACATGTGTACACCCACAGCAGAGTGTGACAGAGCCTACAAGCACTATAAAACATTAAATACACTATATGGCTCACTGCAATTAGCCAACTCTCACAACTTACGGAGCGTCGCCTGCATTCACTTAACCAATCTGATGCACAGCTAGGAAAATGTTCTGAGCAGATTAGAAAGGTTTGTTCCCGGTGACTAATCATGCCAACGCTCACCTACCAGTGAGCTAACTGGAAACCATAGCATGACGAATATGGAAAAGGAATGACACATACAGTATTTCTATGAGGAGTACTTGAAACTGTCAAGATGTGCAATTTTTTTCACAAATATTTGAATAAAGAGTAGAGAGATCTTTCCCCTGGCAGTGAGTCAAACCCAAGCCCTCTATCTGCAAGTGTATTTTTGTTGATTTCAGGGCAAAGATAACATTTCCTTATATAGCTGCATCAGGAAGATGCTTTAAATGAGTTCTGAAGACTGTGAATCTTCTGAGCGTACATATGGACCTGTGATATGCACAGCACTTGAATTAAAGGCTGCCTAAACCTTGTGGACATTACCAACAGAGCGTGCAAATCAGGCTCCATAGAAGATGATGGAAAACCCAGACCATTCCCTTTTAAAATCACTTTGCTGCAGTGCAGGAGAGAGAACTTTGTGTGGCCAAGTTAATGACAGGCGTCTGCTCAGACACCTGCTGTCCTGACTAACCTGATATGCTTTAATCTTTGAGCAGTCCCAGGGTGGAGTAGGGGAGAAGTCTGATGTCTGGCTCGGGAGGCAAAGGGCACCCATGGGGCAGCCGTGGGTCAGGGGACAGGTCTTGCTGGGGAAGGCCAGGCAGTAATCAAGTGCCTTGCTGGCCTTCTTTCCCCTGAGCTCTGCCAGAGGCAGACAGCTTTAAATCACCTCCAACTGGTACGTAGCCCTCCCCTGTGGATCCTATGTACTTTTTGGGCTGGCTCCCAGCACCTGTGAGATGTTGCCAGCGTTTGGTGATGCTGCTCCCACTGACCCATGGAAGAGCTGTGAGCCAGAGGAAGGTGGTGCGAGTAGCAGAACTCAGCATCTTTGGTGTGCAGCAATAAAATTGCGGGGCTGGCAGGGACAGGAAGGATCTCACCAGGAGGGAAGGAAGAAAGATTTCTCATTTCTCATTTCCACTTTGTTTCTGATCACTTGCTCTGTTACAGGCTGAAGTGCCAGAGCATACTTCAGCACGGAAAATGGGAGGATGAGACGGAGCCTGATCTCGCTCGTTGCTAAGAGAGTAACCTAATTTGCAGCAGATGGTGTTTATTGTTACTTCCCATCTGCACGAGGATTAAGAATTCTTCTCAGAAGAAAATGATGCAGCCTGACAGCGTCCTGGTAGGAAGGGACAAAATTAATTCAAATCAAATATAGCTCTTCTCATAAAAGACAGGTTTTTCTGAACCTTTGGGTAAGCTTAACTTAAATAGACTTTAGGATTTTTTAAAAAAAAATAGTATCACTCTGTTTCTAGCCATACAGAGCAATTTTTTAAATGGGGAGGAACAGAGTCAAATAAAGGTTAAGCACATTGTCGATGATCAAAAAGGAACTTAACTGAGATTAAAGTTGCAGCTCTCCAAGGTTTTAGACCAGGATGCAGTGCCACAAAGGAACTGATAGCACATCTTGTAAGCATCTGTCCTTGGCCCAAGCACTGGTAAAGGAGAGTTGTGGGTATGCTGTCTACAAATGATCAGTTCCTTAAAACCACAGATGTCTCTCTTACGTTCTGCTCCCATTGCCCGATGGTTGCATGTCTTTTTGTTCATATCAAGAAAGTAAATTTTTCATTTATTGGTATAATCCACCCAAAGTCATAAGAGTTATGCCAAGGTGATTAGTACATTCAGCCTGACGATAGTCTGCTTGGGTTTCTTTTGTATCCCACACCACAAAATTCACACCCTGCATGTACCACTGCAACTTTCAGTCGCACCTGGGCTTTAACGAGCACATTAATGGGACTACAACTTAGAAACAGGGATGGAAATGGAAATGGAAATGGAGGGAACTGACAGCAGGCAAAGTAAAAAAGTAATTGAAGAGAGAGATATCAAAAGAGGAAAAAATGAAGTTATAATTTGATCAAATATGTGTTCATGTGTAAGGGCAACTTGCCCTAACACGTGGAACAGTCCCCAGACTGCAGTAATTATACTGTATTTATGGTGTACCTTCACTTCTGCTCCCTGTATGCTTGCTTCTAGATAAATTTTTTTACTGCCATGCCCTCTTTTCCTTCCTGCAGTTTATGTTCTAGAAGAATCCTGTGATTCTGTAAGAAAAAGCAGAATCCGGCTATTTTTCTGGCTTTTTTAGAAATCCAGCATCCTCTGGCAGATGGCTGTTAGTGTGCTGGATATCTCAGGGAATTTGTGGCATTCCAGGCAACAGGAATGCATCTGAAGCCAGTGGGTCTGACCAAAACACCTGCCTGGGCTGCAGTAGACAGCCGTCCCTTGCATGGCGGCTGCACAGGTGATCTATACATTCACAGCAGATCCGAAGCAGCTGAGGTATGCCTGATATCTGGCACACGTGCTGCATAAATAGCAACCTCTCTCCAGGATTTCTTGAACGGAAGTCTGGAAGTCCCACACACACATCTGCAGCAGGTATTCCAGCAGTTGTTCATTTAATGCAGGAATTGTGGCTGCACCGAGTGATTTTGCACAGTGTCTTCTTGAGACTTGCAGTGCAAAAGGTACAGCAGTGGTGGCACCTATATGGTGATGTTGGTCCTTAAAGTACATTTATTAAAATACCCAGTAGTGTCTTTTTCACCTTGTCTTATTCAACAATGGCATACGTGAGCCTTGCGCTGTTACGAGGTGGAGTCTGAGTGTGTGTGTGTACAGTCACATGCAATCTCCATTCTACACACACAACTCATGCATTTTCCCACATGGAGCTTCTCTCCCAGCTTGGTTAGGTTCATGCCTCTTAACTGAGCTGTGCAAGAAACCTTTGCAGGCTTTGTTCCCCAGAATTTTATAACGGAGGATCCATTTGCTACCCAAGAAGTCATCAAGTTCAACACAACTTGGTGATCCTAACCAGATGTATGCTTTCTGCACACTGATACAACTTGCTCCCACTTCACACAGAAATGCTTCTCCAGACCTTGGGCTCTTTAAGTCGCTTTTTTACCACCTGGAAAAAGTGCACAGACTTCTGTTTCTGTGAACCATTAGTGACATCCAGTGGCTACCAGTGCAAATGCTAAAAATGCCTAACCCCTTTGTCAGGGGACATCCAAACTCTTCCATCTCTAGGAAGAGGAGGAGGGTGTCAATTTTGTGTTTCCTGGCTCTTCCACAGCACATTCTTATTGTGAGTTTGATTAAACCTCACTGAACTTGCATCATACATCTATTATCTTTCCTTTGTGGTAACCGTAAGAAACTATGGAGCTCCCCTAATAAACCAAGTGGCTGAGGTCATGCCACCTCCAAACAAAAAGCAGATACAGATCACAGTGCAAAACAGACAAGCAAAACATGTAAAACCTCTGAGAAATATAAACCAGATACACATAAAGGATCCCCAGGTAATCCTCCAGGGAGAAGACTCTGAGCATGACAGAGACAAGCTGAAGAAACAATGAAGAATGAAAAAAAAAAGCAATAGCAGTCAAGTTCTGGACAGTCACAGCATCACAGAACCACAGAACTAAAGAATGGTTTGGGTGAGAAGGAACCTTTATAAACCATCTAGTTCCATCTGCCATGGGCAGGGACACCCTCCACTAGACCAGGTTGCCCAAATCCCCATCCAGCCTGGCCTTGAACACTGCCAGGGAGGGGGCAGCCACAGTTTCTCTGGGCAGCCTGTGCCAGGGCATCACCACCCTCATCATAAAAATTTTGTTCCTTATACCCAGTGTAAATCAAAACCCTCTTTCAAACTGTTGCCCCTTATCCTGACACTACAGAAATCTCTCTCCATCTTTCTTATAAGTGCCCTTTACATATTGAAAGGCTGCACTAAAGTCTCCCCAGAGCCTTCTCTTCTCCAGGATGAACAACTCCAACTCAACATGTCTTCATCAGAGAGGTATTCCAGCTCTCTGATCATTTTCATAGGCCTCCTTGGGAACACTGTAATCCTGATGAAAAGTTTAACAGGTGCTTTTGGATCTCCAAATACATTGTGCTGTTGTTCTAGTTCTCTTGTCTTAAAGAAGGAAAGATTTTGTACTTTGTTGTAATAAAAACATTACCAAAGAAATAAACAACTCTACCATCTGTTTCCTCTCCTGATGGAAATAAGTTGGCAGACCCTGTATTTTGGGTAAGAGTCTGCTGAATCAGACATAGGCAGTTAATTCTGTTTCAGTTTTGCCACCTTTGTGCTTCCTGGGGTATCACTGAACTACAACCAGCCTGCTGAGAAGTTAGCAACACAGAAGAAATTTTCAGATTATTGCAAAATAATTGTTAGACTTTGAGAGCTTTCCTTACTGTCATCATTAGCCCATCAGGAAGAGGAGAAGGTGGAACCCCAAAGTCTTTTTTAGTTATTATTTGGGGTACTGACGTAGGATGCCATAAATTAAGTAGCTCCTTTATGCTGTGATTTGTTTGGGCATGGCAACTCAAGCATGAGAGCTGAAGCTTCCTCCTTTTCTGCCTCTCTCCCTCCTCATCTCTCTGTACTCAACATAGCTTTGATGTAAAGCATTAGTTTGTACTTGACACATCAGGGAAAGGGGATGATTCTGCAATATCTTAACATTATTCACGTGCAAAACATGTTTTAAGCTGGTCTGTTTTCATGCTGCAGTTGTGAATTTTATACACATTTACTCTAGATCTTATAGCACATGTCACAGGATCAGAGAACAGCCCAGGCCAGAAGGGACCTCCAAAGATCAGGTGGCTCAACTGCTCATGGGAAAGGGAGCCCTAATAAGGTTACCATCACCTTGTACTATTGCATCTTGAAAACCTCTGGTGATGAGGATTCCACCACACCCCTGAGGAGGTTTTTCCAGTGAATGATTGTTCTTATTGTAAAAAAAATTCTTTCTTATCTCAAGATGTATGTTTGTTTATATCATACATGTAAAATCATATTTTAATATAATCATGGAACAATGGCATTACTGCATTAGTTGGCTTCCAAGACCCGCCACTCAATGAACTTACAAGGTTTTTTACCTTTTTAAGCATGACTGCAGCCTCACTGGCTGCAATAGGGTTATTTACACCTTTGGAGTTAGGTACATATTGTGGTGACTGACAGCTATCATAGAAATTTTGTCCTAAGGAACCTGCTTTGGCAAGGGGGTTGGACTCAATGATCTCTTGAAGTCCCTTCCAACCCCTACAATTCTGTGATTCTGAGAAATCAGCAGCTTTCATGCACTGACTTCTGCATTCAGGACTGCACCAAGAGTTACAAACTCCTCCACCATTGTACATGTAAGCAACTCCATTCTTAAAAGAAAACAAAATGATGGCACTCAGTAACATGTCAGTATTAGGAAAATACTCTTTTCTGCCTTGAACTTCCATTTATGAATCAGTGTTCACTGTTTTTATTGTCTATTGAAAGCAGGTAACGCAGAAGTTTTCTTTCCCAATTTTGGCAGACAACCACATGATATACTGGTGAAGTTCTCAAATGAGGAAGTGTTGATTAATCAGCACTGGCTCATTAGTTTGTCTAAAATTATCTACATTTCCTAAAGGTTCTTAGTACCTGGAGTGTCTACCACCAATCAATGGTAATATTTCTTTCCCTGTGTGTTGCACACTGTCACACTTTTCTCCTTTATTGTAAATTGTATGCAATGCCTTCAGCTTTTTGAAAACAATAAAACCTGACAGAACTCTAAAGAATATGATGGGAGGTAAACCTAGCTGCTTTTCTTCCCAATTTAACCAACACATGCTGGAATGGAAGTATTTCCAAGATAGCGGATTAGTCATTGGCAGCCTTCAGGAAAATAATGATACAATTATACTAAATATCATTTGTCATATAATTACACATCCCTTGAAATGTTCTTTATTTGAGAATAGGAAGGGATGCTGGAATCTTTAAAATTCAGCACCCACACAAGAGCTAAAATAGCCCTTCTACTCTCTGGCACCTACATCATCTCTATTCAGCTAACAGCAATAATACTGAGACAGACTTTTAGATGCTCTCTCTTCATTCATCTAATGGGCCCATTAATGACACGTTATCCAAAAACTGCAGATAAAAGAGCGATTACAGTTTTCACAAGAAATTATTAAGTGTAATATCTTTGTGGTTGGGAAAGGATAATAGGGGAAAAGAGTTTAAAACTGTGTTTTATAAGCCTGGAAATCTTGGAATGACAGTGACAAGAGTCAGGAAATGAAAGGGATGAAGGGGCTTGGAGTAGAAATGAACTAAGGAATACTGGCACAAAAGTAATGGAAATAAAGAGAACTTCATATGACTTTGGAATGGCTAATTCCTTCAGTGCTTTGCTAGTCTCCCCTGTCTTGGAGAAACCTTACTTTGCGCACAACTGCCACAGGTGAAGCTCACTGTTCAGGGACAGTTTGTGGAAATAGCACCTAATTCTGGTTTTACTATTGACTTATTGAAATTAATATATCATTGTTTACATTGCCAAATTATTAAATCCCACAAACTTCATATTTAATTTCCAATGACATCAATAAATACGGAAAGTGTAAAGAGCTCGTGAACAAACAAATTCAGGTGGATGCATCCACTTTATTTCCTCAAGGAACTTTGTAATTAGAGCTTTGCAAACAAAAACATAAATGGCAACTGTAGGTCTTTTTAGAGCAGTATTTGTCTTAACTAATATCTAAGACCATAAAGTACGTGCAACTCTGTTAAGGAGCTACAAAAACTGGTTATAGAATTTTAATTTCAAGCATCCGGCTCATTAAATTAAAAAGACAGCTCAACAGTACTGTGGCTTTGCTCCTGTACCAGAAGGTAGATATTTAAATACCACAACATAGGAAAACCTTTTGATGTGATACATATAGCTATTGCAGAGAAGTGCTGGTGTGGATTTATGTGGTGGGTGTATCTTTTCTGCTGTCTAGATGACAACACACAACATCTATAAACCATGCTTGCCAACATTTGAGATCTCTAAGAGGGTCAGACACCATGAAATATGTCAGTCTTGAAGAGCTTTCCAAAGCGATAGGGTGAAAGCAAGCAGGGACAATTGGCATGCAAGGAGCCAGCCAGCAGCTGCACATGCCCACCACAGCCACCACTGAGCTGCTTGGCTCTTCACACTTCTAATAACTTGGGGAATTCCTATCGAACTCACATGCCAGATGTGAATCACCAGTGTGAGTCACACTGCTGGTTACAGGCCAGCCAGGCTCTGCGGAGGCACTGCTGGAGCTAGGTGGGGATGTACAGTTGGCTCTGGCAAAACCCTAGTTCCCCAGGAGGTCTGTGAGGGCTCCAGCCCAGCCTACTGCTGCAGTGCCACATCATCTGGCTGGGCGAGTCTCCTCCCCCTTGCCCAAGGAGCCACTGGCAGTGCCACGATGGATGCACGCTTATAACTGTTGGGTAAGGTGCTGGGCTCGCTCCTCATCTGAGTTCCTTTGAGCTCAGTGAGACAGAATTAAATCCCTAAAACATCCGTGAGATGCATGAGACTGCCATCTCCCATCCTGAGTCGGCAACCAGAAAGGCAAGTGACAGCAAGGAGCTGAATTTGTCTTCGCTAAGCCATAAGTGACCTTGAACAAAAGATTTTGAAGGAAATGACCCTAACAGAAGAGTCTGCTGAAAAGCAGAAGGATGGAGGAGGTAAAATTATGCTCTGACTCCATTCCTTTTATGCTTGACCCTGTGGGCACAAGCTGCAACAACTTTAAATACACTGAAAATCAGCTGGAAGAGCGGTCAGGCCCTGGCACAGCTCACCCAGAGAGGCTGCAGGGTCTCCGCCCTGGCGATCCCCAAACCTGGCAGGGCCTTGGCCCTGGGCCGCTGGCTCCACGTGGCTCAGGGCCAAGTGGCTGCACGTTACCACTCCCCGGAGCCCCTTCCCACCTCTGTAGCCCTGGGTCTCCGCGGTATGTGCCATGGTCCCTGATGGGCGACCCTCACTGCTTTACGTGATCAGATCAGTTTGACACACCGGGGGCCTGCCTTGAGCAACTAGGCACGCACTCCAGCAGCGCAGCCCAGCTTCCCTGACTTCAGCGAGCAGCAAGGAGAAAACTCCCTCCGAGGAAGCCGAGTAGCCCGGCTTTAAAGCCCGTTCCCCACTCTTCGGAACCCCAGCCGCCCCACCACTCGGAGAACCCTGCGGCTTCCCCTCGCTCTGCGCGGCGCCCCGCCCCGTTACCGCCCGCAGGGCCGCTCGGAGCCCTCTAGGCGGCGCTGCCGCGACCGCTGCGCCTCTCTTGGCGCAGGCTGTGGCCCGCCCCGCCGGTGCCGTGCTGGCGGAGGAGGCGTGGCTGTGGCGGCAGCGGCGGAGGTCCGGCCGCCGCTTGGGGCCTGGCGGGTTGGGGGCCGTCATGGAGGCGAAGAAGATGAACCTGCCTCGGGGCCCCGAGAATCTCTGCTTTGACAAGGACGAGTTCATGAAGGTGGGTGAGGGCCGCCAAGGTAGTCGGGCCGCGGGAGAGCGCTGTGGGCCCGGGAGGCCTCCCGAGGAGGGGGGTGGCGGGTTCCCTGGTGGGGGTGAGAGGGGCCCGGGGCTTTGCTCGGGGTCTTTTAGCTCCGCTGCGGCTCCTTCCCCGGGCTGAGCCCCCCAGAGAAGCGCTGGGTGTGCCACGGAAAGGGGGCTCGCTGGTAGAGCCCGGCGGCTCGCACCTCCGGGGTCGTATCGGAGCGGGGTTTGCGTGTCCCTCGGCCAGGCTGACAGGGAGCCCGAGCGGCGGGGCGGAGGGGGAGGCCTGCCCCGGCACGGAGCCGCGCCTTTGCAGCCGGGTGACCCGAGTGCCTCTGTCCCGGGCCGGGGCCGGGTGCTGCAGCTGACCTCCCAGGGCTGAGCCCAGCCCTTACTTCCTCCAGGTCATACCCTGCGTGCTTTGGAGCCCAGTTGCAGATAACAGGAGGGGAATCAACTTTTTAAAAGGGCAGATAATGGCAGGACAAGGGGGAATGGTTTAAAGCTGAAGGAGGGAAGGTTTAGATTGAATATTAGGGGGAAGGTTTTTACGGAAAGAGTGGTGAGGTGCTGGAACAGGCTGCCCAGAGAGGTGGTGGATGCCCCATCCCTGGAAGTGTTCAAGGCCAGGTTGGATGGGGCCCTGGGCAACCTTGTGTAGATCCAGGCCTGAGGTTGGTGGCCCTGCCTGTGGCAGGGGAGATGGAGCTTTATGATCCTCGGGGTCCCTTCCAACCCTTGCCATTCTATGATTCTATGATAACGCCGGTAACCGGCGCTCGGGCCTCATTGCGCGGAGGGCTTAGAGTAGTTCCTCACACTGCACTTCAGCTTGCCTTGGGTTGGGTGTTTTTAAAGCGTACGCAGGGAGTGTACAGCCCTGTATTTTTGGGAGCTAGTCTTTTCCGTACTTGGTCCCTCCCCTTCCTGCAGCCTTGTGTGCCTTTGAGGTTAAAGGCCAGGGCTTCAGAACATTGAAAACCGCTCGCCCTCCTAAGTGCCTTTTCGCCCCGGTGCTTTGGTTTGGCCAACTCACTGGCATATGGAATGCTGGCTTTTGGGGGTGGGGTGTGTCCCTGGTTTGAACTTCTTCCTAACTTCTTTCTCCCTTTCCTGTTTCATTTTCAGCCGGATTTTGATGTTGATCACTTTGTATCAGACTGCAGGAAACGCGTGCAGTTGGAAGAGCTCAGAGAGGACCTGGAGCTCTATTACAAACTCCTTAAAACTGCCATGGTAGAACTCATAAATAAGGACTATGCAGATTTTGTTAATCTCTCCACAAATCTAGTAAGTCTTATTAAATTGTACGACACAGTTCAAATTTAGCATGTTTATACTGTGTTTTTTGGTTTTTTGCATGAAAAGTATGTGGCTTTTATTTTGGCATTATTAGATTTAAGACATCTTAAACTGTGACCCCTTGCACTGAGAGAAACCAAAATACTTTTTTGTAGGATATAGCTACTCTACAGAATTGCTGTTGGTGCATAATAAATGTTATAGACGTATGCTTTTTATCCTACTGATTTTTTTTTAAGTTAAACCAAGTGGGGTGTTTATTAAACTGCTAGTAGTTGTGAAACTGAAGGAAGCAAATCATTAAAATTGAATAGGAAAGATAAAATGAGACCATTCTGAGGGATTCTTTTATGAATCCTTGAATTTACTACATGATCAATGTGTCTTAAAAAAACTCCAACCCACTTGACTGAGAATTTTAATATTAAAATGTCCACTGTTTGTCCTGTTCTTTTACTCCAGTTCATCCAGATTCCAATTATACAGGTGTAAAGACTGAGACTTAGTGTTTTTGTTGGAAGAAAAATTTTCCTAGGTTGAAGTTTATCATTCTGTTTTGGCCTTGTGTGACAAGCAGTCTAACATTTTTATCTCTCTACTTGAGAGAACATATTTTTGCATTGCACTTATAACTGGAGACTATAAAAGGAGGCAGCATTCCTCAGTTCTCTTTTAATGTCTGTAAAATCATGGTGTCTGTCAGTAGTTCACATATGACCTTATCAACAAAGTCATAAATGTTTTTATGCTAATTTCTTTAGGTTGGCATGGACAAGGCCCTTAATCAGCTTTCAGTACCCTTGGGACAGTTAAGGGAAGAAGTAATGGTATGCTCAAAACAATCATTATACACAGCTTGGTAAAACTCAGCTCACTTTCATATGACACATAGGATGCCTTTTATTCATGTTAGTAACTCTTATAACGAACTTCTCTTTGAAAATTGACTTCTTAAAGTAGTAGTAGGAGAGACATGTTTTCAAGCAGTTGTAGTAGCAAATTTGTATTTTCTATAGTGCTTTTGAACACAAGATAAGTGATTATTTAAATCTGATAGCTGAATGGAGTCTTGCAAGACAAAATACATGGTGCAGTATTGAACTGTTTTAATATTTGAGTAACTTAAAGATGGTAGTACAGCAGTCAGATGCAGCACAGTCTCTTTAATGACTTTCTCATGAAAAAGAACTGTCTTAAAGGGTGATCTTAGACTGACTCATTGTGACTCTTCCACAGTGACTTGGTATTTAGTGAAGGGCAAAAAATAGTGATTTTTTTCTGCATAAATATACCATCAAAAATACCTTGATGTGTGGCTTTTTTCTCTGTAAGGTGCTAAAAAGAATGCTTCTGGTTGAAATTATGATACTTCTGGGAGTACCTTTAGGAGCAAGTTACACTTTCAGTTGTTTAGTCTTATTTCTGGTTTTTTTTTTTTTCATTTAGGGCAGTTGGTGTACTGTAGTTTTTATTTGTCCTATATTCTTATTAATTTGTCTCTTGTTTTAAGTTTAGATTTTTCAGTTATGTTAAACCTGAAGCAGGAGGCCAACTTCTCATACTGACTTTCTCTCTCACAGAGCCTTAAGTCATGTGTCAGTGAAGGAATTCAAGCAGTAGATGACCGAATGACTAAACAGGAAGATATTAGAAGAAAAAAGGTACAACAGAAATTGTTACCTTGGAAAGATCCCCATTAGGTCAACTCTTAATTTTGCTGTTAACCCAGAGAAAGTGAAATTTTAAAAGTTTAGGCTGTCTAGATGCACACTGCAGGATTTTGCACCTCTGAAAATGATGATTGAAGTTTTGGTTGGCAGGCTTAATTTTTACAGTGTCTAGTTGAACATAAATCTTGATTTTTATTTTTTTTTAATTTTTTTTTTAATTTATTTGCCAAGAAACACCTATGTTTGGTTTGGTTGACTTCTTTTGATTAGTTACTCATGTTTCTGCTTGTAGTAGTATATAAATGTGCTTATTATGAATGTAATTGAAATACAACAGTTTTAGTTCCTCTCCCCCATATAGAAATTACACCTGTCTTTGTTTAACTTGGTAAAAATCAAGGATAAGCACAGCTGTTCTACATCTGTGACATACATGGTTTGTGGGGTTTGATGGACTTATGTGAGCAGTACTTCAGCTGAGATGTGACTCAAGTATTAAGATGGAGGGAGAGAACTAAACATCAGAAAGCAAAACAAACAAAAAAATCCCCACCCAAAATATCTTCAGAGTTGTTAGGTAATGTAAACTGAGATTGGGGTCAGGCATGAAAAATCTCTCTTTAATTACAGATGTGTGTCCTGAGACTTATTCATGTTATTCAGTCTGTTGAGAGAATTGAGAAGATTCTACATTCCCAAGGCACTAAAGAATTGTCCTCATTAGAGGGAAACAGGTAAAAGAGATGCAAATGTTCGATTTTGTTTGTAATGAATGGGGCTCACTTCATTTCACAGTGTCGGTGTCGATCAGTCTACAAACATTAGCATATATCTTTAGATCTGTAACTCTGGCAGAACA
This sequence comes from Laterallus jamaicensis coturniculus, assembly GCA_022605575.1. NCBI lineage: Eukaryota > Metazoa > Chordata > Aves > Gruiformes > Rallidae > Laterallus > Laterallus jamaicensis. The sequence goes on from JAKCOX010000001.1 coordinate 49,243,633, forward strand.
AGTGACTTATTTTAGTATTTTCTCAGGTTTAATCTTCTGCAAAGTGGTCATTTCAAGACCTGTAACTCGGCCTCCGAAGTTTTGAGTTACTTGTAGTGCTTTTAGTAAATGTCTGGGTTTTGAAGTTTGCACACAGTAATATTTTTAGGGTTTTTTCCTTGGAAGTCACTGATCTTGTCATGTCTGGAATACTCTCTACAGTACAATTTATTTCAATATCATTTGGAAGTATAATGCAGAGTAGCTTTTCTTGTTTTCCCTGCACATGTCTAACTGCTGCAAGAATAGTCTGAGGGAGACAAGCCACACGTGATCCTTCTGGTGGAAGGAGAGGTTGTTAGAAAGTCCAGTCAGGCTCCCAAGTCTTGGTTTTTGACAACTTCATGCAAAGTGTCTTCTTCTGCCTTTGCTGAGGGATGGAAGGTGCCTTTCAGCCACTTCTGTAACTGATGTACCAGCTGTGTGCTTGAAACTGGGATGCAAGTGGAAATTACACCAGAGGAAAAAGGCATGTTCATGAACCTGTTTGAACATGAGGCTGTCTCTGCAGTTCAGTGCACTGGGTCACATGGTGATTAGTTGGGGGAGGTAGACAGAAGAATAGGTTGATGCCTAGAGGGACAAAGCATAATCAAAGGTTTCCAGTCACGGTGAGGGACTTTTCAGAACCGTGTTTCAGAACAAGTTTGTACTCTAGTGGCTGAAATTTTAGCTAATTTTGTAGACCTGAGAAGGGTAAAACTGTTTCTGTAGAGATAACCACATGACTGGAAAGGAAAACAAGAAATCTGGATGGGGAGGAACACTTACTGCAGTGTGAGTTCATTTGAGAGGCTGCCTTTTTATGGGATGATAAGCAGCGCTGCCATGTAGAAAACAGTTTCATAAGGCTGAGGCAGCTTCTTGTATTCCCCTCAGCTTCTGCTTCACCAACTTCATATCTTAGTAGCTCCAAATCAACTTATGTAGTCTGTTCCAGATGACTGTTGTTCCAAGTGACTATTGTGTGATTGCAGTAACTAGTGGTACCTATCAGAATCCCAAATATTTAGATTAAACCACAGAAATTGGGGCAAGAGCATTATCTATCTGCTGCAGATGAAGATGGATTGATTTGAAAGGATCTAACTGTGTATTCTTATTTTGTATCATCTCTCTTCTAGCCCACTTTTAACTGGACAGGTTTTGGAGAGAATTGCCACAGAATTTAATCAACTACAGTTTCATGCAGTACAAAGCAAAGGAATGCCTCTTTTGGACAAAGTGAGACCAGTAAGTATTTCATGATAGGCAGCTTAACGCTTGTGAAATCATAGCATGGTTTTTGGGTTGGAAGGGACCTCAAAGCGCCAACTGGTTCCAACACCCTGCAGTGGGCAGGGTCACCTTCTGCTAGCCCAGGTTGCCCAAAGCCCTATCCAGCCTGGCCTTGAACACTGCCAGGGAGGGGACAGCTACAGCTGCTCTGGGCAACCTGTAATCAAGCAAAATCAATATGGTTGGAAGACAAATGCCTGTTTCCACTGAATTTTATTGAATTTATGGGAGGGTGTAAATGAGTTTCAAGAGGTAATTTTTATCAGCTAAATAGAAGTATTGCTTCTTCTGAGGGTCTATGCTTTGTTTGCTAACTTCTTTCAGATAAATTACTTCCATAGGAAGTACAACAGACATTTCTGTCAGCCTGACGTATCTTGCAGTTTGTCTTCTTCCTGATACTGAGGCCTAGGTCTGGAGATTCATGTTGGTTTTCTTAGCTGCAGTGTACAGACCAGAATATAAATGGAGTGTGCCTGCAGGGTGGCTGGTTTGAATATATTTAAATTGGAACTTTTGATTAAATTTGTTGCTGGTTGTGGAGGCTGGTAGGCTAATCTCCCTCATATCCTGTTTGTAACAGCTATCTGCTCTCAAAGATTAATTCATGTTTTGGGGTTTTTTTCCCTGTCTGTTTATTAGAGAGAGGGAACAAAGGAGAACTGGTGCTTAGAGGTAGATGGTATGAATAATGTTAATATGGAGACAGGGTAATTCTTTGAACAGTTTAGCATGGAGCTGACATTCTTGGTGGTTTTGAGCTAGTGAGGTAGTTTATAGTTCCAGTTTTTTGGAATGGATCTCTGTTGGCAACATAAACATGTTTCAGCTCAAGACCTCCATGGCACTGTGTCGAGTGTGGGCAGTTTATAAGGCTCTTACAGCCACTGAGTTGTCCATCATGGGTAGCCACAGAAGTGTGAGCAACATCTCAGCTCACACACCCTATGGTGGGAGGAGCTTTGTTACTTTGTTGTGTGGCTGCTTTAATGATGCTTGCCAGGGCTTCTGTCCTGTTACCTCTTGTTTCTAAGGGTCATCAGATCATGGTCTTTGTGACTAGGTATCAATGGGACTACAGGCTTTGCATGTTCAGTACAAATTCTGTGGCTTTTTAAAGAACCATTTTAGAATGAATGGACACAATATAGCATGCAAAAAGGGGGAGGAAAGAATTGACTCATTAAATTAGTAGTTCAGCTGTGACTGAATGAAGGTGCATTGCTGAACTTGCTTCAGATACTGAGTTGCAAGGGGCCATTGTGGGTCAGGAGTACATTTGCAGGTTGCGTAGCAATGAGTTGGAGGTAGTGGAAGAGATGTTGCAGGAGATGAGGGCAAAAGGGAGAATTTATATTGACTGAAGCAGCTATTTGGCAGAAGCCAGAAGGAGCCTAATGACATGACTTTTTGGTGGTTTTAGATTTTGGTTTTGTTTTGTTGGTTTTTTGTCAGTCTTACTCGGTGTCTTTGTTTTGCAGTAATTTGGCAAGTAGTGCTGGGAATGTGCCATTTACTTTTTGACAGTGAGGGGTAAATGCTGCAGTATTTATCCCTGGTGACATTGTAAAAATGTGTATTATCACACATAGTGGTTCAGTTGAATAATTATGGACCTATTTCTTCAGGATAAAGAGGACCTTATCTAAGTTACCACTTAACTTACAACATATAAAGGAAAATAATTTCTTTTTAACCTTATCATAAATGTTATAAACCTTATTATATATGTTAAATAGCTTCAGTAATCTGTTAAACTTGTGTTTAATGTTAAGTTAATGCTGACAGTTATTGAAAGTTGCACAATTTCCAAATGAAAATGGAAAGCTGAATTAGATATTTCTGGAAGAATTTTCTTTAGTAATGATTCTTGGTTTTTTACTACTCTGCTTTGTTTCTCCTTGTAGCGTATAGCTGGAATAACAGCTATGTTGCAGCAGTCTCTGGAAGGGCTGCTCTTGGAAGGTCTTCAGACTTCCAATGTTGACATAATACGTCACTGTCTTCGCACTTATGCAACAATTGACAAAACACGAGATGCAGAGGCATTAGTTGGTCAAGTGCTTGTAAAACCTTATATAGATGAGGTAAGATCAAATCAGGAATCCTAAGAAAATGAATGGATGTACAAACATGCTTAGTTTTCTGTCAACCTTCAGTTGTCTTTAGCAACAATTATATTACGGTCACTTTAGTTCCAAGCTTCAAGTGAAAATATAAAAACACATTGTAAGATATTTGAAGTATCTTGATAAAAGAAGTTTGTTATGGGTTTAATGAATGTGGTAGAGTGATGCTGCTATAATAGCAAGACTTCACCTTTTTCACTGGTGTGTTGGGAATTATGACCAAGTCAAGCAATAATTCCATACTGTACAGAGGATATTTATTCCCTATTGGGATCTGAATCTGTGCCCTTTTGGAAGACAACTACTAGTGCTAACCGGCTGCCCTGCTGCAGGAAGCTTCCCTGGCTTTCACTAGATTATGAGAGCATTTCATAAACACATGAAATTCCCTGTCCTCACGTAAGTTGTTAAACCTGGTCAGTGCCAGGGCTATGAAGTTGTCCTAAACCTGGCACTATGAATCTTTCACTGGTATTAACTTTCCTGCTCTGGTGGGGAAGAAAAACCGTAAAGTACAAGAGCTGCCTTGCCAATTCCAAATATACCTTGTTTGAACTTGTGCATGTTGGTAGGAGGCAACATGCATTTTTCCCCCCATCATTGCTTCTGTCATCCCTAACACTTTTCAGTGGCTTTGAGTCCCAAGTTACGCTATTGATGGATCTTTCCCTGTGTTGTCGAGATTTTTCTTTTACTGCCACTACTCTTTACATTGAGGTATTTAATAATGTTCCCTCTGCTCAGTAGACCATTAGAGGCATGTTATGATGTGAGGTGCTCTTTTCTGGTTTCCAGGGTGTTGAGGCCAGTTTGTTCTCTACTGGTATGTTACCCAAAAAAATGAGATGGCTTATAGTATAGAATTAATGCTCTTATTAAGAGCTATGAAAGCAATTTGAACATTGTTTCTAAAAGTATTGAATATGCTTCTGTGGGCAACAATATGGTTACTTTTTCTTAAGCCAATGTGTGTTTCTGAACATAAAAGCAGAAGTGACCTTAAGGTTCCTTTTTCCAATTAGTGTCTGTTTGCCATGGTGTTCCCAACCAAGGCAAGTGAAGAATTAATGTGTAACTTTTTCTGAAGGAATTGTTCTTCTAAATCAAGATAGGGGAAAACAAATTACCTTTTTTTTCACTCAGTAGTGTCTTCAGCAGCCAAGAGATAGAATCGTTACCTTTCCCTTCCCTGTGAAATAGTATGTCTGATAACACCAGAGCTGTATCACATTTCAGTAGGATGTTTCTTTTCTGCTGTTGGAAATGAAACATTTAAAGTTACTCTGGTTTTACTTTGTGTGCGTATGGATGCTTTTGAGTGGGGGAGAGAGTCGAAGGGTGGTGGCCTTTCTCCTTAAGAACAGACTACCTTTGGGTGCATGCTGATACTGGAGCAGTTGCAACCACTGGGGAACAGGTTTCCTTCCCCTCCTAGTTTTCTCCATACCTATCCCAGTATTTGGGATTATGCAGTTAGGAGTTTTGAGGGAGTGGACTGCACGTCCTGCATTACAGTATTTCATATTCACTTTTCTGACATTTAACATTGAAATCTCCTTGGCAGGTGATTGTGGAACAGTATGTTCAGTCTCATCCTAATGGCCTTCAGGCTATGTACAACAGGCTGTTGGAGTTTGTTCCTCATCACTGTCGCCTCTTGCGTGAAGTAACAGGGGGAGCTATTTCAAGGTAAATACTGCGGGATTTCTTCAGCTGCACTAAAGTTAGAGGGAGTATTGTATACTTTTGAAATGTTTTGCATAATTAGCTTCCACACACAAATGATTTATCTGCCCTTTTCTGGAGACTCGTCTTCAGGTGTGATTTCTTAATCCTGTCTGGTTTTCCAAACAAAACAGTTAACAAACTTTCTTGGTGCTGCGGCCAAGACCTTCAGAGGAGGGAAGAAGAATCCTGCATTTCAGTACTAGAATTGAGTACTGTTCATAATACAGCATGTCAGATATAAATAAATAAAATCAAGGTATCCATGAAACGTGACTGTGTGCTTCATCCAAGGAGGAGGGCATAATAAAGCTATTATAAAAATAGAAGTTCAAAAGTTACTGGGTTGTTAGCATACATCATAGAAGTGGAGAAGATCCCCAGGGGTTTGGTGTGATTTATTGCTTGTACTGGAACTCTACAGGTTTAATTGATTTGTGTAGGGTTTCCAGTGTCTTCTCCAAAAGTGCTTAATTCCTTATGCAATTAAATTGCCTGTTTTGAAGTTTAAATAATTCAGATCTGCTGAATTGTATCCATTTATTCATCTGTTTTCAGGCTGGTTAATGTCATAGACTGCTATAATTAGCAGAACTATGGATGTAGCCCCTAGGGACTGCAGAATTACTTTTCTAATTAGTCATCGGTTGCTGAGCTTGTTATGACTCCTTGGTTTTACTAACATTTCGATTCTTCTAATCCCTCAGCAAGTTTTAATCTTTCTTCTTAATAATGGGATGTTTCTATTTTGTACTGTGGTGTACTGAACCAGAATGAAATGTGTCTGTCTTTTGTGCTCTCAATTTATAAATTTTCATAAGCAAGGTAGCTTTTAATCTTTTGCTTCGAAGCACAATATCATGTGCCTCCTGCAAATACAGCATGGAACAAAGTTCTGCTTCTTTCCATTGCATTGAAACACTACCTGATGGTACTTTGAAGTTTGGAGCTGTTAGAACTTGAAATATACAAGCAAGAGAATGAAATTTCAGCTGAAGTCTATTCATTTTCCAGAACAAACTTGCAAAATATATAACTGTAACTCTCAATGTGTTCTAAAATTTTATTAAAAGTGCCTTGCATGTGATAAGACTGTGGGATCAGGTTTGGCACCTGGAAGGAGAACAGTTTAAGGGAATCGGCATACCTACATTAAAAAAACAAAAACAAACCCTTACTGTGTTTCATCTAATGCAGTACATTCCAAATAGAAGCCTGGTGGTAAAATATAACCATGGAGTAATTGCAATTTTATTTCAGTGAAAAAGCAGATATTGTCCCTGGATATGATTTCTTAGTGAATTCAGTGTGGCCAGCAATAGTACATGGTTTAGAAGAGAAATTGCCATCGTTATTTAACCCTGGAAACCCAGATGCTTTTCATGAGGTAATAATTTTTGCTTTTCCATTTGTGATTCCTTTGACACAAGAATTGAATGGGTTGTCATGTTCTCGAAGCTTTTTCCCTGCTGCTTTTGTGTAAATTCATGTTGTTGCATGGCTCAGAAGAGGAGCTTATCTCAAATCACTTGATTTAATTTTTGTAGTAATTAATTCTTCCCTCAAGTTTGTCAGGAAAGCTCATACAGAACTTATGAAGCCATTTAGTAATGTGAATTTGGTTTTAGTATTTGTTTCAGGAGTAGATGTCTTTTCGTGTTTGTGGAATTGGAGTGTAAATGAAAGCAGGAGTGGATGACTTAAGTGTTCATGGAATACTGGGACTTCTGTATAGGAAGGGCTGTAATGTTAATTAAATACCTGGGTTATAACTTGCCTTGTACTAAGGGAAGGTTTTTTTGGGGGGGTTTATTACATGTGCTTGTTTTAGCTTTTACTCTTTTGTCTGTACAGCAGATTAGGTTGCAATAAGAAACACAAGTCAGCTTAGAGAACCAAAAATGCTTGGAGGCAGTGTGATCAGTTTTGGAACATAAGTATTTTTTCAGGTATCACAAGCAATTATGAAGCAAGCTTACATTCTAAAATGAATTTAAAGTACTTGTCACTCATTTTCCTCATTGGTGGTGCTGCTCTGCCATTAAAAGGTCATCTTTTACTAATGTTGAAGCAGGTTTCTTGGCCTAATATGAGGATTGGCTCTGGATGTATTTTATTAGTATGTGACAAGTAGAAAATAAGAGCTTTCTGCTTCATGTCCTGTCTGTCTGTATTCAACCATGATTGCTGAGATACTTGTTTGGGGTTTGTTTTTTTTTCCCTTGCAGTGTGAAACCTTTTTCTTTTCAGGATGGAGGTGGCAGGCAGGGATAAATCGTCTGAAGGAAGGCATAGTAGGCAGATCAGGAGAAATTATTTAAGAAACTGGTGGAGTTTTATAAGGCAAACGATTCTTCTTGTGTTCATGTAAAACTTATTTTATGAAATAATCTTGCTTTTCTTGGAATTTAAGATCTTTGATACAGGTACATTGAATAATTGAAGGCAGGCAGGCATGACAGTGAATGTTTGCAAGTCTGGTTCTTAATAAGAAGTAAATGGATGTTGAAGAAAGTTGTGCTAATCCCATGCAAACGACACTATAGGGTATTCCCCCTCCCCTGTGAAAATACTCCTCAGTTTCCCATAAAGTTTCAGTCACTCTTCAAGCTTTCACCTAATGCCTACATACTGCAGACTGCAAGATCTGCTGGGCTTTTGTCACCTGTGTTCCTTGGTTTAAACAAGAATGTTTGGGTTTTTTTTTTTCTTCAGAAGAGCTGGGTTTGCTATTTTAAATTAATTCATTTTAAAGGACTCTGATATTAGTCAGGCCCCACCTGGAGTATTGTGTCCAGTTCTGGGGTCCATGGTTTAAAAAGGACAGGGATCTCCTGGAGAGAGTCCAAAGAAGGGCTACGAAGATGATTATGGGCCTGGAACATCTCCCTCTATGAGGAAAGGCTGAATAAGTTGGGACTCTTCAGGCTTGAGAAGACTAAGGGGGGACCTAATTAAAGTCTATAATTATCTGATGCAGGGGGAATCAGCCAGCCCCTTTTCGGTGGTCTGTGGGGACAGGACAAGGGGCAATGGCTGTAAGCTGGAGCACAGGAAGTTCCGCACCAACATGGGGAAAAGCTTTTTCCCAGTGAGGGTGCCAGAGCCCTGGGACAGGCTGCCCAGGGAGGTGGTGGAGTCTCCTTCTCTGGAGATATTCAAGACCCGTCTGGACGCCTATCTGTGCAGTATGAGCTAGGGAGCTGCTTTGGCAGGGGGGTTGGACCCGATGATCTCTTGAGGTCCCTTCCAACCCCTACAATTCTATGATTACATTTAGCCAATATTGACCAATATTACCGTTGTGTTTGTTTACAAAACAAAAGTCATAAAAAACCCGGCACCCCCATGACTTTCAGGTAAACCATGTAGTAACTCTAAAGAACTTTCCAGACTCCTTTTGACTACTTAAGTGACTCAGAGTCTAAATCATTAAAATATTTTATCTAAAAATCATTAAGAAGTCGAAAGATCAAGAATAAAAATGCTGCTGTGTCTATCTAGACTGATAGGAATAGCTCTGAATTAAGAGGGGAAACAACCCCCCACATTTAAAACTGTTTCTGCACTGCTGATTGTCTGCTGATAATCCAAGTAATGCAATGCAGATTTTAGATAATAATCTTCTAACTCTATTTTCTAGGTTGATAGAAATGCAGAAAGATCTTTTTCTCTGGGATAATTTGCGTATGTATGTATGTATAGGTTCAATGCTGAGGAGTTGGAATATGCAGTATTATCTGTTAGGAGGTTTTTAGATATATAGAGGGGGAAATGGGAAAATATATTTTAAATCCTATAAAAATCAGACTGGCAGTGTTAAGCATAAGTGTTAAAATAACTAATTGCTTGTGCAGAGGTGTTTCGGGGTTTAATTGTTTCAGGTTGTCATGCCCTTATTCTGAGTCTCATTTAGGTATTTGAAAATCGTGCTTTTTAACCCTAAACACTAAATTGGGACTGTGAAGTTCCAATTCCTGTGTTTGAAAATTGTTCCACTTTGTTTCCCACTGTAGCTTCTCTTAAATAACTTTGTGCACTCGCCAGTCCAATCCTAGAAGCTAAAATGGGAACCAGTCTTGCAGTTAGTCTCCTTTCTTGGATATAATGTTACTGATAACTACATAAATGTCTCAAGTGGTCTTCTAGTTTGAAAGTGAGAGGACTTTTTGGAGTGTTTGGTTTCCATGTCTGGCTGCTGCCTAAGGTAGCAGAGCGTTACTGGCTTGTTTGCCTTATTATGGTGCTGGGTTTATCATCTAAGAGAGGAGGCCTGAAAGAGCTCTAATCCGTCTTTCCTTCTGGATTTAACCCCCATAGGTTTTACAGTTCCATTGTGTTACAGATATACCTGTGTTGGGAGAAGAGCAGTTACCTGGAAGCTATAATGTAGAGTTTTTGGAATACAGTCTGGGCACACTGGAACTGCTGTGCCACAAGAAAATGATGCTGTAATTGTCCTTCTGAGAGAATGTTACATACTTACTGAGATGCACAGCACAAAAGCCTGCCTGTGTCAGTGCATGTCCTGCGGTCACAGGGGAGTATCTGAGGGCAGAACCTGTAAGCAGCAACCTGGGAGCTTCTGACAGTGTTTTACTGCTTCCTAAGAGGCAAAATCACATCGCTCGTATAGTGCTCTGGTTTGTAGTAAAAGCCTTGCTGCTACAGCCCTGCTGCTGCTCTTCAAGCAGTGAAGTCAGAAGCACTGAGAGATTGTCAGGTTTATTTATTCAGCTGTAGCTTAATGAGCTTGTATGGTACCTTCTATGGATATTGTTTTGGTGGTGGGTTTTAATAGAATAAACTTGCATGTAAGTGCGACTGTTTTTTCATTGCAGAGAAGTAAATTTTTAACTGTAGCTGTATTTTGACTTTATGTTGATTTATGTAGCCTTTCTATTAGCATAGTCACTTGTGTACAATAACATTTTTATGAGCTATTTTGCTTCTGGTTTTTGCTCAGGTGTTTGGCATTCTGCATTGTGTATGGTTTATGGAGTTTAGCAAGGGCTAGGTATAAGGTGTTGCACCTGGGAAAACATAATCCAGGAGTGCAGCGCAGGTTGGGATACACCTGGCTGGAGAGCAGCTCTGTGGAAAGGTACCTGGGGGTCCTGGTGGGCAAGCAGCTCAGTATAAGTGAACACTGTGCTGCAGTAGCAAAGCCAGGTTACCTTAATAAGCACATCACCAGCAGAGATAAATAATTTTTCCACTCTATTCTATGCTTGTCAGACCACACCTGCAATGCTATGTTCACTTTTGGTCCCCACTGTACAAGACAGATATGGACAGGCTGGGGAGGATCCAGAGGAGTGCCACCAGGATGATTAAAGGACCAGGAAGCCTGCCACTTGAGGAAGCACTGAGAGAACTGGGTTTGTCCAGCCTTGAGAAAAGAAGGCTTAAGGGAGCCTTCATCACCATATATTCCAGTACTTAAAGAGTAGCTACAAAGAAGATGGAGAGTCCCTTTTACAAGGAATCACGTGGAAAAGACTAGGGGTAATGGGTCCAGGTTACTCCTGTGGAGGTTCCAGTTGAACACCAGAGGGAAATTTTTCACAATGAGAACAATCAGTGATGGGAATAATGTCCCCAGCACTGGACACCTTTACGATTCAGCTGGATAGGGTGCTGGGCTATCTTGTCTAGATGGTGCTTTTGTCTAGACAGAGCTTTTGCTGAGAGAGGTTGGACCAGATGGTCCTTGAGGTCTACTGCAATCTGGTATTCTATGATTTTCTTTATTTTCAGGGTGTTAATAAGTTACTGTTGAGAGTAAACTCTGAGTGCCCTTAAAGATAAATGTAACTTTTCTGTGCTTACAACTGACAATACTATTTGTAAACATCTTAAACTATTATGTTGCATACTTCTGTCTGAAATGACTTTTAAGTTCTCTTGAAAACATTTGGTGTTTGCAAAATGTATTTTTAGGGAAACAGTTGTAGAAATTTCTGCAATAGAAATCCTGTGCAACAGAGGAAATGAAAGTATTTCATTCTTGTTTGTCTATGTGTATGTGGGCTCTGGGGTTTGTTCCCAACTGCTTCTATTTGTTGTACCCCCTTTCCACCTGTGAGGGACTCTGTTCATAGTACAGAGCAGCACTGTTCCAACCCCAGTGCTTCAGCTCAGAAACACCGATGCATTTCTCTGATCAGTTCTGCTTATTCAGGGTACTTGGACAATTTAAAGCTTTCTAGAAGTGTCCTGCACTGGTTTCTGTCATCGTAGAATAACACCTACTTATGAGTTTGGTTTGGTTTCACTGTGATCCAGGATTTTAGCCTTGTGTGAGAAGGTGATGGGGGCAGCCTCATCACCTCAGTTTAACTTTAGTGTGATGCAAGAGTTCTGCTGAATGAGTGGTGGCCTTGTTTGCTGGGACTTTGTGTGTGATCAGAATGCTCATCATCTTTCTGCAGAAGTACATGGCTAGTATGGATTTTGTACGGAAATTTGAACGACAGTGTGGCTCCCAGGCCAGCGTGAAACGGTTGAGATCCCATCCCTCCTACCACAGCTTTAACAACAAATGGAATTTGCCTGTGTATTTTCAAATAAGGTTGGTATGCTTCCCCCTGCTCTTTCCAAAGTAAATCCAGTCACAGCAACGTGATCTGGCTTGTGGTCAGATCTCCTCATTGTTCAAAGTGTCACCAACAAATCACAGTAGAAGTCAAAGAAGAATTTTATTACTAAGTCAAGTAACTGTTTTCTGTATTTTTCAACAATTTAGCAAAATCACAGCCAGCTACTCTTCAATATTATACTGTGGTGGTGTTACACTGAATATGATATGCTATTCTTAAGACTTTCAGGAAGAGATTTGGATAAGTCTTGAAATCTGTTTCAAATTCTTATTCTCCAGTGTCCCTGGAACTAAACTCTATGTAGAAGGATGTACTTGTGTACATCCAGAGAAATGCTGACTATGAAGGAAAAACTCTTTCTTCTTAGAAACATAAAGTTAAAGGACTCAACAACTTGTCACTCTTCCAGATCTTGCCCTTGTTTCTGACATCTGTTTTCTCTCATGGGATGTACTCTGTAAAGGGCTGGGTCTTACAGCATTGCCTTCCCAAAGGCTGCCATTTCCCGAGGAGCTAAGTAATAAGTTTTAGTTTACTTTTCCAGCAGGTTTCATGTACTTATAGGATTAACTTTTACAGATCTCATGGGTAGAAGAGAGCAAAGATACCCAAGAAAACCCTGTTTTAATTCAGTAATGCTGGGATTTTAATTACAGGAACAAAATAGAATGTAAAGCTGTATTTTTAGAAAGTGTAGGGTACATCTGTCATTTTAGGGCAGGATAGCAAGCCTCCAGACAAGAACAAGAACCCTTGATGAAGTCTGCTCTGACCTAAGTGTGCTGTGTGTGATCTCTCCTGGTCCAAAACCCTTCTGACAGTCCCTTTAGAAAGAACAAAAGTGTGTGTGTGTAGAGTTCAAAAAAAGAGAGATAAGTTGATGTCTGTTTATAACCAGAATCACTGTAGTGGCTGTCCTGGTTCTGGATAGAAATCACTGTGAACATAGAACAATAACAGCCAATTACACTCACACTCTGTGATTACACAGAGTACCTGGCTGATCTGATGGTTACAGAGCGCTGCCTGACACAAGGACCAACCAATCCAATGCCCCAGCCACACTCAGACTGTCCTAGAGGCACCAAGCCTTCCCCAACTCACAACCTTTGGGTTAGAAGTCCTGTGCTCTGCCCCTACCCAAGCCCTGAGCTGGGCACTGATATCAGGATTGTTGTCCTGGAGTTGCACCTACTTGCCTCTCCTCAACCAGCCCCTTTTATGGGGAAGTGATGTCAGGTGGTGTGGAAACAGCCAGGGCTAACTCAGCTCAGCTGGGCTGGCTGCTTGGGGAGATTGTCCCGGTTTTGGCCAGGCCAGAGGTAGTGGCCTCTTCTAATTGCACAATTCTGTAACTGGCAATAGCAGTACAACCACAGCCTCATTTATACAGTTTCTTTAATCCAGGATAAATCTATATTGCTGCTAAAAAATTCCATCCAGGAATCTTAGGAGTGCTGAAGCTAATATGAGTGACAGGAGCAAGGGCCTGGGAGCGGGGTCCCTGATTTTGTACAATGATAACCCCAGCCTCTGACATCCTGGTTTGTTGGGTTTTTTTGCTTGCACAACTATCCCTGCAGCTGTGTAGTGAACCCATAGGAGGATGTGTTACCCTGGGAAAAAAAAATAAAATAAAAAGGCTGACGCTCAAGTCCAATCACTTTCTCCAAACCACTTAACTGTATAAAACACTCCTGCTGCCCCAAGGGAAAGGGCAGGAGGACTCACTACGGTAGCAGTTCTGAGTGTGCAGATTAAAAGCATTCACAGAATTGTAGTCATTATAAACCTTTCAACAGATTTCTGTTGCTAATAGGTCTGTGGGTCTGCCCCTTTGTTTGAAAGTGGAGCTTTTCTAGTAAGTGACCACTTGATCAAGCTTTGATACTCTTCCTCATAAAATTGAAATGGAGCTTCAGCATATTCTTTCCTTGCAAAAATGTTGTTTCCTATTAGGTATCATGAGCTCTGACTGATTTTTTTAAAAAAAACCAACAAAACACCCAAACTTCTTTAAAAATCATTTTCCTTTATTCCAAGGTTATTGTACATCTAAATAACACACTATTTCAATAAATGGTTGGATAACAGCAGCTGGTTCATCTTTCACGATATTATTCCTATATATTAGAATAATTTGCTTATATATGGAAGTGTCCACCAATTCTTTGGTGCACAGCTGTGAAAATAATGCAGCTTATATATATTTATCAGGGAATGTTTTTCTTTTTATGTTAATATCCTTAAGTCATACAGGGTTTTTATAGTTAAGACTACTGGGTTTGGTTTTTTTGGTTTGTGGGTTTTTTTCAATTACAGAAATGACCCAGAACAGTCAGCCCTCACTTAAACCTTTACAGATGATCCTTTAAGGAATAGGTGGATGTACAGGCTAGTAGCAGTGCTGGCACAAAGAGCCCCAGTAATTCTTTCCCATGCCATTGGAACTGTAGTGAGCCCCACGTTGGGGAAATCTTTCTTCCTATGTAAGAAACACAGAGCAAAAAATAACCTCACTGTTCAAAATCTGATTTGAATCTCTCATCTTTTCCACTGGAAGACTTAAAGAAACCGTTCTGTCAGTGGAAGTGCATAGGCAGCAGCAAGGGTTTGAAGCTGTATCACAGCTAGTTCTAGAATATGTTTAGTTGCTAAACATGCATCTCGTCCGTTAGTTTGAAGAAAAAAGAGCTGGGTAGGCCCCTGTTCTGATGTGGAAATAGCAGCTAGGAGGCTTTAAGAGGAGCCCTTCGGGTTTGTAATCAGTAAGTTTGATAGAAAGGCTTAGAGTTACTATGATGCACAAAAAAAACCATGAAAAAGAAAAACGATGACAGTAGAACTTTCTATAGGGAACTTAAAATGATGACTTTGTTTTCACATTTAGAGGCAAAACCTGGAAAATATCTCTTAGCACTTGCTTGATAATTTTAGAAGAGGAAAATGCCATGTTGCTTATCCAATACACTTTAAGTGTTGGAAAGTATCAGAGGTTTTAATGTTATCTCTGCTGTTATACCTGAAAAAAAAATAGGGAGGGGTGTGTGTGTGTCACTTTTTTTTGAAGGGTGAATTTTTTAAAAAGGGGGTCAAGGCATCCTGTGAGGAACTATTGATTTTTATCAGGTACAGAATTGTTTGCAGAACCTTATCCCACTGTTCGTTAACAAACATGTGGAAAGCCGAAGCCTCAGTGTCACATGAAGTATCTGAAGGTCAGCTGAAGCAAGTATGCGTTAATACGTTCACTTTTAGTGTAAAAATGGTGACAAACCAGAAGTCAGCTCTTTCTAGGAGTGAAGTTCTTTTTTTAAATGGTTGCAGTTGTGACCTTAATGATCCCCACAAGTATAACCTTCATATCTGCCTGTAAAAGGACCAAGGTTCTCTTTCATGTGTTCAAATGTTGGTGTGATTCATATCCCAATTTATGCTGGGCAGAAATAACCCCATGATTGACGTCTGTGTACGTACATTTGATAGCACATTGAATTACTATTAAAATAAACATTGTGAAAAAAATTGGCATCAACTTAAGCAACTGCTGCATTGTAATATTTAAACTTCTCTGTCTCTCAGATTCAGAGAAATAGGTGGGGCCTTAGAAGAAGCACTTTCAGATACACTGGAGGAAGCACCAGGTAAGCTTTCATTGCAAAAAGCTACTTTCTCTGTTGTGAGGGAATCAGCGCTGTAGGTAACGGTGGCTACTGTGTATTGAGTATTCAGTAACGTGCATCCCACAGGTTCACATGAGCTTTCTGTTTGCTGATGGATGGATTAAACAGTAGAATACAATTTTGCAGAGGAGACAACATGAAAGCACTGCTCAGTGATCACTTTGCTTACTAAAAACATCCCTCATGGCAGCAGCCGTTAACTCTCTGTGGAAATATCCCCTGGCATTTGGCATAGCATTTGGCTATGCTGTGTTATTAGGGCATATTTTTCTTAATTCTGAGGGCTGTGTAGAGACAAAAATGCTTGCTGTGGTTTATAGTGGGGGTGTCTGCTCCAAAAACATAGGTCCATTTACGAGCGGGTGAGGAGGTGTGCACAGGAGGGCTGCAAGTAGAAGAGAAAACTTAATAAATCCTCTGCTACCTTTGTGATTGCACCTCTTTGGAAGGTTTTATTTTTTTCCCTTAAATCTCAGGTAATGCAATTATTCTGACAGAACGTTTTAAAACCCAGACCTTTATCTGATTGTTTCTAGCTGGCAGCTCATACTGCCTTTTGGCCACTCACATGGTCTGGACGAGCCTTCTCAGGTGCTGGTCGGATCAGATGTTTTTGCCCTTGCTAGCACACCGCCTGTGGAAGCTTAGTCTGCAGATCTTGGCACGCTACTCGGTGTTTGTTGGTGAGGTAAGGGGGAACAGCATGCTTCTGGTTTTGGAGATTGGGTACACCCATCAGTGAGAGACCTTTTGAAACAAAGTGTGAACTCTTTTTCAGCACTGTTTCTCTGAATTTAACCTTCTTTAACAAGAACGTTTTCAACCAGTTTATGAGTTTGTTTTATAAAAAGTGTCACTGCAAAATATGTTATTAACCACAAATGCTAGCACTGCTGCAGTATTACTGTCTGATGGCTGCCAAGGCTGTACTTCCAGGTATGTTTAAGGCTGCCTGTGACACTAAAAAGAGTAGCCGAGCAATCTTTCAGGTTTGTTCTGTTTGTGTTTACCTGCTGATATAGTAAATGAAGTTGTGAAACAGCCAGGTGAAAACTAACCCTGAAAAAAAAGTAATAAAGGGGGTAAATTAATCCAGATCAGTTGCTCAGTGTTGAGACTGTAAAACTGAAAATTTCACAGGCAGCTGACTCAACATCAGCAATTCCCTGCTGCTGAGCAGGAGAGGTTGTGCTTTGCTATTCTACTCCCTGCTCCCAGCCATGTAAGTTTCCCCGTTTCTTATGTCATAGAAAGACAGTATGATAGAATAACAGAGATTTAACGGGAGTTTTAGAGGTCATCTGGAGCCAATTCCTGCTCAAAACTGGGCCAGCTTAGATAACATTATGCAGAGCCTTTTCAAGTTGAATTTTGAGGATGTCCAAAGATGGCAATTTCATGCCTCTCTGGGGACCCTGACCCAATCAATGACTGACTGCTTTTTCCACATATTTGATCAGAATATCCCTTGCTGTGGTCCATGTCCATTGCCACATACTCTGTCACTGTACTTCAAGGAAAAGTCTGATTCCATCTTCTCTATATGTGCCCTTAGGTACTTGGAAAATCTCTCTTTTTCTTAAGATTCTCAGCTAAATTGGCTCATGAAAAGTACTGATAAGTACCAGAGTTAAAACAGAGTGGTGGGGTGAAGCCTGTGCCTGACTGCAGAGGGCTAGTGGAGGTGAGAGAGAGATTGGTTGACAGCAGTGAGTAGTTATGACTTGTATTCCACCATATGAAAATAAACTGTGTTTCTGCAAAACAGGTAATGGTCAAATTTTTTGGTCTTGCATATTCCTTCAGTACAGCAGTTTATTTGAACACCACACAGGTGAAAATTGCTGTTGGGCTGGACTGCCCTCATCTGTAGTGCCAGATTTGCTCCAAATCATCCAACTCCTAGAGCACCAAAAACTGTTTTCAGAATATATTCTTTTTAAACATAATTTAGGAATGCTAATATCCCTTGTAAGCACAGCATTCTAATGCTGAGAACGTACAAATCCTTCATATACTGTTCCTGTTTGTCCAACCTTAACTATCACCTCTGTTGCTGGGGTTCACATCTCAATTTGATGTTTCAGGTTTCTGTGAGGCCCATTTCCAGTGAGAATCTGAAAGAAAGCAGGAAGTCTGTGCCAGTTGGTAAAAAGGAATCTTCTGTGAGCCTCAACCCTGCTGAGGACCAAGGGAATGGGTCTTCTGCAGAAAGTCAGCCATTGCCTTCTGTATCTAGTGCTCAGTTGGTGTATGTTGCTGCAGATGTGGACAAGCTCCAGGATCAGGTTTGTGCTTGCGACCTTGCCTGCAAGAGTGTTGGTTGATCTGTGTGCCAGTATTATTGTTTGGCAATCTTGCTAAGGGGATTAAATTGTTTAAAATAATGTACCTTAAAGCTATTTTTTTGGTCCTAAATGGTAAAACTGGAGTATTCTGATACAGAAAGTATCACTGCAAATAAATGGTCTACTCTGTGCTGCTTTGGAATGGCAGATTACAGAGAAACCACTTCAGATATTTAAACTCTCTTTATCAGTAGCTGCTGGGCTTAATCCCTAAAATAATATATTTCTGCTCATTTTTGATGCAAAGAGCCACCATGCCAAAGTCTTAACAACTGCTTGTAAAACCTCTGCTTTAGCTTGGAGTGTGGTGCAATATTCAGCTTTAACACTGTGTTAACTCTTAAATGTTTACTAGTTTTAGTCTTTGATCTTGAAAAAGGTTTTATCATCATCATTACACTTTACTAGTGATTCAGAATCTTGAAAAAAGATACATGGTGTTAATTTTCTTCCAATAGGGATGACTTCTGTGTCTTTTTGGTCCATAAGTATGACACTTCTATAACTTGTGAAGTTGTAAGTTGCATCTGGGTTGATAATATTTGTTAATTCTAGATTATTTCTTCTGGGGACAATAGTAAGGGAGGGGAGGTGGTGCATAGGCCTCAATTCTCTTGAATATTGTATTCTTCTAGTACAGGTTTCCCCTAAGTGCAGTAAATGTTGAGGAAAAAAAATTGAATGTGTCTTTTGATGCACTGGAAACATACAGAATGTAGGAAAAGTAATTACAGTATGTTTATAACATGACTGTATCTCTCTTGGGTTTGCTTGTTCAGATTCCAGACATCTTGGAAATAATTAAACCAAAACTTGAAATGATTGGCTTCAAGAACATGTCTTGCATTGCAGGTAAAGCTGAGAGGTGGAGTTCCATCTCTTTCCCCTTTTTCTCCCCAAACCCCTCTGCCAACCAAACAAAATGAGCTTTTCAATACATTTTCATTACCTAGAATGAAAAAAATTGAGAATATTAATGGTTGAATCACTTAGTGAAGATGAGTTTCTATTAAACCACTTAAATCTGAAGTGTCTTGAACAGGCATACTGAGTGGAAAATGTTTGATTAAAATGGAGTGAGTTTGAAGAGCTTTGGAGTTTTTATTTATTGATGGGGGAGTACTTGTTTTGATTTTTATTTTTTTTAAAGTAACTTGGTGTTGTCCAGTAATCAAGATGCTTCTCCGGGAAGGGGACGGGAGGGGAGCTTACACTAGATGATTCATATCATGGCCTGAACTCCTGCTTGTAAAGGGAATGGGAGTGAAGTAAGCAAAGGCTTTCCATTATGCAGTTGAAACCAAAATATTTTTCTCTTAAAAAAAAGATTTTTCTCTCTCTGTCCTGATGCATCATGTAAGGAGGAGAGTTACCAAAGTTTCACAGTTGAGGTATGCTTCAGAGGACAGGAACAATTAAGTCTTTTAGCCTACCTTTTTTTTTTTTTTTTAACCTGCTTATTTTTTATGTGAAACATGGAGGCAGATTTTTTACTTAATACTGAAATTCAGACATGTAGATGGATAAGTGAACTAGTCCCTGTCTTCAAGTACAGCCACAAATTGTGTGTTGTGAATTCCACCTAAGGTTCCAAACCTGGATTATTGGTGCATGTCCTAGCCCATAAAAGCAGTAGGAGCTTGTGCACATCCCCCACTCAATAGATGGTCTGTTGTCAGTCACAGCTTTAAGTGGTGCACATTCCAGTCACCCCATAGGGAAATTAGGTACTGCAAGAGAGAATTTCATAACCACAGTCTGCTTGGTATAGGTTGGAGCCTTTTGATCCAAGCCCCTTGCTGCACTGGTAATACTGAAAATAAAATATAAACCTGAAGAAAGTTGCTTTACACCTTTTTTTCTTTCCTTCCCTCCATCTGTTTTTCTGCCTGAGGGATGGTTGACATTATTGGTGATGTTTTATAAATGGCCAGCATGTGTTTATTTACAAGCACCCTGCACCTAGGATAGTGACTGAGTTTGGGATGATGGGGGGGGTTGCATAATCTGTGCTGTGATTGGGCAGGGTAGCTCAGTTTAACCTTTAGCACTTTTACTTCACTAGGAGCCTTGGAAGACTCAAAGACTTCTTTATCAGCCTGCATGCCTACCTTGACTAACAGGATTATCCAGGATCTCAGTGACTCCTCCTTCGCTTACCTGAAGAGTGCACTGGAAGTTCCAAGATTATACAGGAGAACCAATAAGGTCAGTGCTGGCTGCAGGGGGAGAAAATAAACCTCAGAAAGGCCAATGCTAAGAATGATTGCCAAGCAGCACACTTATGAGCTTTGAGGCCTGTCCATGTCTGCTTGACAGTCAAGAGCCCTGTTAGATGGCAGAGGTAGCTCACTGAGTTACTGTTTGCCTCATTGCCAAGGAGTTAAAAAAAAAGGTGTTTTCAGCATTTTCGGTGGGGTAACCATGATGAGAGCCCAGGCCTGAGGTAAAAGGAAGGACAAGGAGTAGAACTGTTGATGTGCAAAAGAAAAAGGGTTCGTAGGAATAAATGTGTCTGCCTCATGTCATAGCTTGTGCTGTAAGATGCAGTGCTGTTGAGTGTCTGGCTTCTTTTGGGAGAATGACACTTCCACCTGCTGTGTCAAGAAGCTTCTTTGCAGTGAGCTAGCTGCTTGGATTTGATTGAAAGAGTGTCTTGCACAGAAGGAGCAAGATGAGAATGACCTCAAAGAGTAATTTGTTGAGAAACTAATGAAAAGTAATGGCAAAATAGGGTACCAAACCCAGTTGTCTGATCTTGGCTTGTCCTACTGCCGTGACTTTGCCAGTCTGTTTGTGCAGTCATGTTGGTAGTTAGCTTGGTGTTATTCAAGCAATAGAGAAGAATGAGTGACAGGCACCAGAGACTGCTACAACCTTGCCTAAATGGAACACAGAAGGCATGCAGAAATGGGCAAGGCCTCTTCTCTCTTCTCTTCCTGCTTGTTTCTGGCAGCAGGAGGAGGGTTGCCTTGGCTCACCAATCTCAAAAGCACTTCCTTAGCTATCACAAAGAAAGTGCGTTGCCACCAGCAGTGCTGTACTCTTTTCAGTGGCTAAATGGGGAAAAATAGAGCTGTTATGTCGACTTCTTTCAAGGATATTAAACTTTCTTTGGGTGGTAAATGTTTTGGCTAAGCTAGAAGAGAAATTGTTCCTAAGGGAGTAGTTTATTACTTCAGTTTATTACTGAGGTTTCTCACAATCTTAGTTTCAAGAACATACTTAATCAGAAATTGTGTTCAGAAAGAAGAAACAACGTCAAGGCTAATTCCTTCATCTATGTAGGGACTAGATTGTTTTATAACAGACTATTTTTACTTAAAGAATAGAACAATGTATGTAAATCAAGGGAGGGTGAAAAACCCCAACAACCTTACTCTGCTTACCTCAGTTATGTGAAAGCAAACTCTGCATGGTGATTTAGAGGACTGCCACCATCTCTCAGTTGTCCATGGGATGTTTAAGCAGGTGGTGGGCTAACTGTGCCAAAAGAGAGATGTAGGGCCTAACCACTTCCCAAGTCAGTTGAGTTGTTTAGGTTGAGCTCTCTACTCCATGAGTGCCACCGCGTTGTTGGCTGGAAGATCAGTCTAGCAGGCTTTGTGGTGTGAAAACCAGTCTGACTGGCTTTAGCTGGAAAGACAATTCATGTAGAGAAGGTACATTCTTACAACCATCTTAAGTTCTAGCAACTTTATTTTTCCCATGTTCTAATACTTTGATTTTTCAGCAGAATTCAGAATTTGGGGTGGGGATAGCCTTTACAGGAGTCAGATGTGCCAAGACTCTTTTGCTTTGTCAGGTTCCAAGGTTTAGAACGCTAAGAGGTGAATGAGGTATTTCAGGTGTCAGAGATTTTGTGTACCCTGGATATGTTCTGTTGCTTTGCCGTGTATGAGGTTCATCAAAGCTGTGTGGATTGTCCCTAGAGAGAGGAAGCATTCTGCAACCAAAGCTACCTGGGAAGAAGACACTGAGGGAGTACTAATTATCCCAAAAGCATTCTTCAGGAAAATAAACTGAGGGAGCACGTTGGTGTAAGAATAGAAGTAACAATGTCTTCAGTTTAGTGGAGTATAGTATGAAATAGTAGGTACTTCAACAAAGATTTAATAGTCTATTTTGGACACTGAGTCCACTCAGCTTTCTCTGAAATCAGTGTGAGCAGGAAGTGCATTCAGAGATCAGGTCCTGAGAAGAGGACTCTCTGACATGCGTATCTGGTCATTCTGAACCTTGTTCTATATTACATGGCATTGTGTAACACTACTGAATCATTTTGAGATGGTGTCTTTCCTAGGTATGATGACCTCATCATTGATTTGTAGTGAATGGAGTATGTATCTCTTTGTTTAGGTGCAGGCTTAGCATTTTATGTATGTGCTAGAATTCAGTGTGGGTACTTTCAGTAAGTAAATTACTGGTTCTTTTTCCCCACCTTGTTTCCTTGTCATCTACCAGGAGGTGCCAACTAAAGCTTCACCCTATGTTGACAGCGCTCTTAAGCCCTTTTACCGACTGCAGAATGAATACAAGGATATACTGAAGCAGCCCATGATTCACCAGTGGTTGGAAGGTGCCCTCTCCGAAAGCACACAGAAGTAAGAGAACCATACAGAGTATTCTTTGCACTAATTCCCCCAAAAAGCAGCTTCTCACTTTCCATGTCAGCATTACAAACCCCATCTGAAGGGGTAGGCAGAGCACAGCGGCAGTGGTGACACGTGGCTGAGGGGGGCAGCTTCATCTCTCGGCCTCTCCTCTTGAATTCTGTTTTCATGATTTGTTGTTTCGATTCTTATGAGCTTGTTGTGAAACCCCTCCTTGCTGAACAAGACACAAAGACAGTTTCTGAAATGGAAGAATATTGTAGTTTCTTCATTGAGAATGTATGTGCAAGTAATTGATTTCATTTCCCACTGTGACAATATCTCCTTGTGTCCAAATGAAACAAACAGAAGTAGTATAAACTGCTTACAGAGCACTAAAGACTGAACTTCTTTCATGGCAGAAGAACTTTGAAGTACAGTAGAAGTATGAAGATTTCAGAAGTGAGTGAGACTAGGAAATTCCAAGCTAGGAAAAGAGACCACAGTTGAACATTTTTGGTATACTTTTATTTTTGATAGAACAGCATATTGAAACATTTTTTGCGGTACTGGAAAGCACTTTTTCCTTAGCCATTTGTATCTAATAATCCCTTGGAAGAGCTTGCCTGCTTTCTGTTCCCTCACTGTTTAAAAGTAATCATCAGCAAGATTTTTTCAGCTTTGGTCTTACAGCAGTAGCTTCATCGCTGTCATGAAGCTCTTTGCAAGTTGCTGTTTTTAACAAATTACAGAACATAGCTCAGTCTGGTCACTTCTCATACAGATCCTCTAATTTCCTAGCTACTCTTAACAACTTGCTGTCCTGGGCATTTGTTAGTTAATTTATATGTTATTATGCTCTTTCCATTTAGGCATGGAATTTTAGTCCATGAGGCTTTTTCAGACTTTGATTAGTTGATTGCTTATGCAGACTCACAGAACAGTTGGGGTTGGAAGGGACCTCTGGAGATCATCTAGGCCAAGCCCCCTGGTAAAGCAGGATCACCTAGAGCAGGTTGCACAGGATTGTGTCCAGGCATGTCTTGAGTAGCTCCAGAGAAGGAGTTTACCTTGTTTTCAGTCTGTGCTTTGTTTAATGTGGATCCTGGTATGTGGGAAGTGGTGTTTCATTCCATCTGTACCATTTCAAACTTGGCATTAGTGTTCTTCTGACTTCCTGACAGCTTCCTAAGAGGCCTGTTTAGATCAGCTTCTTCATTTTAGAAATAGGCAGCTCTGACTGGTGTGCACTTGCATGCCCTCCTGTATACACATGTGCTTCTAGGACTTGTTGTTAGCAGGGAAACATGAACAAGAAGGGAGGGGACACAGCCAGCACAGGTCACCCGAACTGGCCAAAGGGGGTATTCCATGCCGATTATGTCAGCTCTGACTGGTGTGCACTTGCGTGCCTTCCTATACACATGTGCTTCTAGAACGGTATTTTTTTGGTCTTTCAGGCTGTTACTCCTGTCCTGTTTGTAAAAGGAATTGTACTTATGCTCTAGTGGTGGTACATAGAGACTGATGCAGACTGAAATTGAGGAGTTGTGTTCCTTTGTGTTCAGACACCTTGAACGGGTCAAATGTGATGAGAAGGAGATGTCAGCACTGAATGTCAATCTTCAGATTGACCTTTAGAACTAATGATGGGAATGCTGGTTAATTGATAGAAACATAAGTAACTTCCTTGCAAGGAAAACCATTCATCCCAGCATCATTCAGCATTTTTCTCAGGGCCAGTGATGTACTGTTGTGTATGAAGTAGGCTTTTCTGTTAAAGAGTAATTCTGTTTTCTTTCTCATGAATCTTCCTTAATTTAGGTATTATGAAACTGTATCTGATGTGCTAAGTTCTGTTAAGAAAATGGAAGAAAGCTTAAAAAGGTTGAAGCAAGCCAGAAGAAGTGCAACTTCAAACCCTGTTGGAACAAATGGGGGCATGAGTGATGACAACAAAATCCGATTGCAGTTGGCCCTAGATGTTGAGTATTTTGGAGAACAAGTAAGTTATGAGAAACAAGTTTGTTTACTATTACTGCTGATTTTGGAAGGGAGTGATGCAGAGGATGAAAGGGAAGCTTGACTTGGTTTTGTTTTGGAGGGGGTGGGGTTTGCTTTGTTTTGTCACACCTGTGTAAGGGAGTGGCATGAGACCTTGATGACTGTAGATGCCACTTCAGCAATGCATGCTTTCTTATACGTTCTTACACCAATGCAAAGCTTGTATTTCTTCTGTTCACAATTCAAGTACTGCTTAGTGCACAAAAAAGAAAACTGTAGACAGATCTGAGGGGCAGGGACCTTCCTTAGCTCCCATAGAAACATCCTTATGGCCCTGCTTTTGTTTGCCTTCTCTCTGGGTATTCCCAGCCTTAGCTTACTGCATAGTCAAGGGTCTTTTCCCAGGAGCTTTGGAGATGTTAGCCTTACTTGCCATGCCATGTAACTTTTAAGTTCCTTTCGGTGCCAAATATGAAACCTTTAATAATAGAAGGAAATATTCTAGGAAATGTGTGCAGTAGCTACATCAGATTGTATAAGCATACTGGTTTGTACTCATTTATTTCTGAAAATTATATATAGAAATAAGCATCCAAGTGCCAGTCCGTATCATTAGTTGCCAAGCAGCTGTCATCAGTCTTGTTTGTGATGTTTGTGTTGCTGTTGATGCATTAGAACAGGTAGATAAAGTCTGCCTCTGTAAGCAGATGCTGCTCTTGTATCCGAGACTTACCACAAAGGAAAAAAATTTGGGTGGAAGAATGGAAATGTTGCTAACAAGAAGTGTCATTTGGCAGGCTTTGTTCTTTGATTCCTGTTACGTGCACGAGCGTCACTGCAGTGTGAGTCTAAGTGTAACAGGGATTGATTGTTCATTGTAGCTTAGGAGCTGGTTTGGCGCACGTGCGTGTTACAGAGGGTTCAAGCAGCAAACACCTTTTCAGAATCCTTTCGTTATGGCTTTTAGATCCAGATTTTCTTTTCCAGTGCACTTTTAGTTCTCTCAGGGACGTATTTTTCTAATTGTCAGAGCAGTAGATTTCCTGGCTACAAAATAACACATAGCAACCTCTCTGTTTGGAGAGCTGTTTTCATCCCCCAGGAAGTTCGAGGGTAGAACCATAGGCTCTTGCAGCCGATGGAAATGCTTTCATCGTCACGCTGTTGGCTGTTCTTGGATGTATTCATGTTTATCTTTAAAGTTTTGCCCAGAAACCTCACTTGGAGTTTGAAGAAAGAAAAGAAGAAAAAAATCCCATTTAAATCAATGCATTAAAAACAAACTTAGAGCCAAGTTTCTGTTTCACTGGGAGACTTCCAACTGGCTTTAGTTATGAGTTGCCTTGAAGATGGTTAAATATTTTTCTGCAAGATGCTGCTTGGTTAAATCTTTCCAGTTAATGTAAAGTTGGATACATTTTATTTCTTTTTAATTGTGCACTATATGCAGTGGTGTGGTTTGGCCACACATGGATGCAGGGCGAAACGTATGCTGAGGGTTTTGAGTAGAGTAACAAGTGAGCATTTGATATGTTAAGGAAAACTAATGTTTCTTCTCTGTCTTTTTAGATACAAAAGATGGGACTGGAAACGAGGAGCATAAAAAGCTTTTCAGCCCTTACAGAGCTGGTTCAAACTGCCAAGGATCAGGCTACAGCAGAACATTCCTAGATATTTTTGAAAGCGTGACTGAAGATGAACAGTGTCCCTAAAAGAAAGAGAGAAGGTTTTAACTCCTGTTTTACCAAAAAAGTAGCAATGAAGTGCTTCCTAATGTATCTCGAGCAACAAATGAGTGCATCTTCTGTCATGACAGGCTTGTCACCAAAAGACTGAGAAGTTACCATAGTTTTCCATTATATGGAAAGCAGTCAAAAGTTGCAAACTTTCTACAAGAGAATAAAGTGGAAGAAAATGGGGGTTTTTTATTTTTGTTGTACATCTTGCAATGTAGAAGAATGAACTTATATAATGAAAATAATATGTAATAAATTGTCTTCCTAACTTTTGATGTCCCAGATGTCTTTGAATCAAACCTATTCATTGATGGCTGTCAGAATCCTTCAAAGGGACCTTATTCCAGCTCTCCTGGAATAAAGGAGGTGCTCACAGGAATAGGAATCTGCTATTTCTTGTTAGTGTTTTGCACTTCCCTGCTTCCCCTCATCACAGGGCTCTTGTTTGGGTTGTGAATGTGTTCATTTTACCATTGTGGTTTTTTCAGGGACCTTATTGGTGAGAAGTGCCATGTAAAGAAAGCTCTTAAAGTACTTTACATTTCAAAATTAATTTGTAGTATCAGTATTGAGCTTACTGGCTGTTAGACTCAGCCTGCCTGTCTTCCTTCAAACCAGAACTTCATTCACGGAGCTGGAATTTAATCACAGTTGACATAACACTGATTTGCGTTCCGTTGCCTGTTAGGATTCAGGGCAGTATTTTGCCTCAATACTCGTAGACTTCTTCTGACTTCAAACCCATCTACTTGGGTACAAGGTACCTCTTCACATAGCAGGAAATTTTGAAAGTGTTATTAGGGTTTTAAACAGTAGAAGGACTAACAAAAGCCAGTCCTGAACTGAGAATGACTTGCCTATCATTGCTTTATCTCTCTTGTGTTTTTTCTTGAGTGACTGGTAACACAGTCTGGGGACAGTAGGAGGTGAATTTGAAGCTTTCAAATGAGAGAACGCCCTATGTGAGTGAAGGATAGTTTTGGGGTAGGGTTTTGGGTTTTTTATACCCTGTAAAAGTTTAACACTGGAATAAAGAAATTTGTTTCTTAATTAAAAAGACCTGTTTTTTCCAGAGCATTTAGAGAACTGTTATGTTCATGGGGGAAGCCAAAGAAGATGCAAGTCTTGCGAGCACTTGATAGAGAGTTACGTAGCACTGAAGTTGGAGGGAGCAAACCTTTCACAGCATTGAAGCTTTTTTTCCACATAGCTAGAGAATTGACCAAGTTTTAGTCGAGAAGACAACTACAGGATCACCAGGATTTTGAAGCAATTGGGATAGGTGATTATTAGGGCTTTTCTAGCATTAATGTTATGAAGGGGGGCAGTGGGGAAAGCACTATTGCTTGTAACGATGTTGCTGGTTCTTTGATTCAGTGCAAATAGAGAGCAGAATTTGGCTCTTATTTGCTTAGTATCACTCTGTTAATGGCAAGAGACAGCTGAGAGAACATCAACAGTAAAATGAACCCACTTGCCAGGTGGCAGATATATTCAGTTTGTCTCATTCGGTGGTGTGGAGATCCTCTGCCACGGGCTTTGGTGCGCAGTGCTGGGCCAACATAGCTCTTCTTAGGGACAAGAAGTCTGCAGTCTCTGTTGTATTTTTCTGGGCTTCTAATTGATGAGTCTAGAAAGCTCTATCTCCCAGCACCTTTTCATTTATGAAGAAGCACAATGTCGCTACTCCTGACAACACTAGCTGCAGTTGCGTTCAACGAGGCTTTCTTACTATTAAAATCGGTAAGTTGTAGACTGAGACTGTAGCACTGTAAACGCCTTGTGTAACTTCCTGCTGGGAAAGGTGTCTCTATGAATTAAATGTCTGTAACTCTTGTCACAGAAGCAGCACATTCTGAGATTTGTGTATGCTGGTGATTGAGGGTACAAAGCTTTGCTGTTATCCTCCGAAAGCAGGGGGAAGAATGCAGGCTGTGTACCAATGTAAAAAGGGCACAAAAAAAAGGTTACTTGCCCATTTTTTGCACCCAACTTCCCGCAGTAACACCGCTTCCTACTCGTCAGCGTCACTGTGCTGGGTATACAGCCTGGACTCTTCCCTGTGTAAGACCAGCTGTAATTTCAGGGCAGGAAATAACACTGCATAACAAATCAGAATTACTGAATGGCCCTGTGATTGCTGTAAACAAACACCCTGTTGCTGGGTTTCTGTCAGCTCCTCGTCTCTTGTTCACTCGAATAGCATTTAGTTCCCCATCAGCAGAATGCCACCTCAGCTAAAAGCTCACCTGCTGCCCTGGCTGGGAAAGAACTCGTTTGTCTTGGGCAAAATGAATTTTATCATTTTTCAAAAGCTGCATCAGTCAGGAGGAGATAATCTAAGTGAGCACGTTCTGATAGAGATGTCTTCTGCTGTTAATCCTCTTTCTTCTATTCCTTGGGGTACTTTTTTGGCAGAAGTGCCTTGTATTTAATGACAGCAATGTAGATTCTGTGCCTTTTTCTTCTTGCCTTCTAGGATTTCCAGAAAACTTACTGTGCTTTTCTAAACCTGGAAGGACTTTAGCTGGAAGAGGTTTTCTATAATTGCATTGAGGAGGGGGAGAGGGGTGGAACGTTTTCTTGTAAAATGGTAACTGGATCCTCAAGCTTGTGGGTTTCACCAGAAATGGGCCAGACTCTTTTAACCTCATCACCTAAAGATAACCGAGAACAGGTGCATTTGCCTGGAACACTCAAGGCTGAGGAATATTTACTTTTATTCTTCCTTACGCAGCCATGCTTTTGTGCTTGAATTGGGAGGCATGAGGAAGTAACTGCTTCAGTTTGGTGGGTGTGGGGGTTTTTTTGAAGTTTATCAGCATAATTGTCAGCTATGCTCTGTGACAAACTATGTTGTTTTGATGAAGCTTACCTAGCCCATCCTTATCTTTGTTTTCTTTGTCTGGATCCCCTGTTTGCTAAAGCATGTTTTTAGGTGCTTGCCCCACCAGCTGTGGGTGACTGCTGCTGAGAGCTTGGGGTGCAAAGGGCACCTGGGCACTTAGTGTGTGCGCTCTTGTGTGCCTGGTGGAGGAGTTTGGGGGAGCTGGAGGGGAGTGAAGTGCATAAACCATAAAAATTTAGTTGTAACATTGTATGTCAGCAGCCAGCCTCAAGAGAGCACCTGTTATTGGGGAAGTGGAGTGATACAATGTGTTTTGCAAGTCATTTGAATATATAGGAGAATGAGTACATGTATAGACAGATTATATTTTTGGTACTGCAGCGCTTGCTCCAGCACCTCTTCCCAGTCCTTGCTCTGGCCGGTGTACGTTTGGTTCCCTGCCTTGGCCCTTCCTTCTCCTCTCCAGGGTGTCAGCAGAGAGGCACTTGCAGATATCCCCCATTATCCTCCCCATTATCATTCATTATCCTCCACCTTCATCACAGAAATGGAGCCTTTTTTAGTCTGAAATTTTATCTGTGGCTGGTGATGCAATCTTCTAACTTGAAGTAAGGGGGATAACTTTTATATTGGCATGAAGACTTGGAAGCTGCCTCTCTCATGCTTACACCTGTATCTTGGCTGTATTGAATAATTGCAATTTGCTGTCTTACAGAACCCAAACCTGGCTTGGAACAAGTTTCAGAAGCCAGACCAAGGGATGTTGTCATGGACACAAACCCAACTGAACTGTTGCAAAGCAACTTGCAAGTGTCTGTATTTGCATCTTTCTGTCTGTGCATGTTTATTGTTAATTCATTTGAAGCATACCCCACGTACAGTATTTAGATGTAGGAGCATCTGGGATGCATACAGAATAAGCAGGTAAACAGGTTGCTCTATCCAGGTCACAGCAGAAACCTTTCCAGGCCTGGAGGTTGGTGACCCTGCCTGTGGCAGGGGGGTTGGAGCTCTGTGATCCCTGGGGACCCTTCCAACCCTTGCCATTCTGTGATTCTATCATAGCACATGAAATCCAAGCACTCTTAAGACTGTGATGTGCTATTTGTTAGTCTGTTCCATTGAGCTAGAAGGATCTGCCATGGATCTACGTCACCAACAGCAGGTCCCTGGCATTAGTGGGTTTGGATTAATAGATGTTTGGGCTGCTGTGGGGGACAATGAGCTGTTGTGCCATCTGGGACACACCTGGCATCACATCCCACAGAGGCCTGCAGTTACAGGCTGAGCGCCACCAGTGCTGAAGACAGGTCTGGAGTTCTGAGGTGGAAATCTTTGTTCCACTGAGAGGTTTTCCTTGGTATCATGATCTCCCCTCTCAATTCAAGAGTCATCTAACAAGCGGTTGTTGCAGTTTGAAACGTTAAACCTTTATTAACTCTGCTAAGAAACCTCTTTATTGGCACGTAGCAGCACATCCACCATTAGCACAGAGTATCACCAGAAATGCTGCCTTTTGAGAACATATGCTTCAGAGGTACTAAAGTTTGCCAACCTGAGCTCTAACCACTAATGTTCTTTTTCACTATAAGGCTGTAATAAATGCCTCTCAGGTTAGAAAGTAATCCAAGGAATGGGATTGTATTGGAATAGTAGGTGCTTTTTAAATTCTTTTTTCTTTTTTTTTTCCTAAAAAATACAGAGGTAATTCTGTCAGGCTGTGAGAATTCATCCATCACAGTTCATTAATGCTACCAAACCCTATTTTTAGCTTTTCCATAGAGTTAAGAAATGAATGTATCCATCTGGGCTGCAGAAAGAAGAAACTTCCTTTAAATGTCTTTCTGCTTCCAAGGCAAAAAAAAAAAATCTGGTCTCAGTGGGACAAGCAAAGGCTGCCTGGGCTGCTGGCAGCCTTCTAAAGGAAAATGTTGCTGATGAAGCTGGAAGTCTCTCTGGGTAGCTGTAAAACTTTTGCTGTAACCTAAAAGGGGGCGTCTCATGCAAACCTGACCAAACTAAAAATTAAGAAGTGACCTCTTAGTGGACGAAAAGGTCCTTTTCTCTATGTTTCTCTAGGAAATGCTTATGCTTATAAAACTACTTTTTATGTCCATGCCCTGCTGGCTGCTACTTTGGCCCCACTGCATTAAAAAAGGGAGCTGGGATAGAGGGAAATAAGGAAAAAGAGAAGTTAGAGGAAAACTTTGAGTCACCTCAAATGAAACAGATGAACAGGGATGCAATGTGGCAGTGGTTTAGCTTTCAAAAAGCTGTGTTTCAGACACTACCTGCTTCATCTCTAAGCTAAGTAGAGCACTCAGCAAGGGCATAAAAATAGCTGATGAATAAGAAAAAGGTGATGGGAAATGTGCCTCATTCCCCTCCCTCCCCATCCCCCATGCTTGCATTTAGACCCCGTGCAGTGGGTTTGTTACTCTGCCAAGGAAAAGCATTGCCCTTGACTTCTCTTCAAGGACAGCTAAACGGAAAGGGGTGTTCAGTGTTACTTCCAGGAAGGGCAAATCTTCCTTCTGCACTGTGGAGTCTTCTGGTGGGTCTGTTCCAGCACTGGCAAGTTTGAAGAAGGCTCTGTTTATTACCTGTAAGGCAAATATGTGAGTAAATTCAAAGTCATCAGATCATAAGTGCAGAGAGACAAATGAGTGTTCAAGTGCTTTCTAGCACGTGAAATGATTGGTAACCTAGATGAGCTGTAAGCAGTGCAGGATAGGTTCTGTGGATGTTTAAAAAGGCCCTTGGAGTGTTTTTTTCCATAATGTGAAAAATCTCTACAACTATTTGCATGTTTGGGCTGTACAAAATCTGGTTATCCTTGAAGTTTTGACAGAGCTCCCAAGCTAGGACACGTTCTAAAAAGAAAATGAAAACAAAGGCACTCAAGCTACACCTCTGGAATTTGCCTTCTTTTTTATGAAAGATAGGCCTCTCCTTCAAGCTCTGCCTTTGTCCCCTTTGGACAAAGACTGCTGGGCCTGTCTTTACGTAAGGCCTTGTGCTGCACATACCTCTGTGTGATTTCTGTGCTTGGTCCCAAAGTAATAGAGGACTACCCTCAGCAGCCCCGTAACTGGAGCCTATACCACTTGCTCCGGCTGCTGTGCCAGGAGGTGTTTGAGGTAGGGGTGGTAACAAATGCCATCTAATTTGTACTCGGAGTATCCAGCATGCTCAGATCTTAAAATTCATCTCTCTCCTCTACATTTTGTTTGCTGCAGTGCTGAAATTCAAATAGTTTAAAGCAAACCCACTCCTGCTGATGGGTTAACTGAAAAGGTATTCACTATCCTTTAATCATCTGGAAAGTTCCCTACCAGACTGTCCCCACATGGCTCTGACTGGTTTGTTCTAGGCAAATTTACACAGTTAAAGAGGCCAAAACTGATTTGTAGGTGTGTGGTTTTTTAAATGGCACCATGTGTACCCTACCTTTCCAACCGTTAGATTGGTGTCGCTTATTTTACTGAGGTCTGCCCCCTTCCCCAGCAGTGCTGGCAGTTCCATCTCTGTGAGAAGCTCCTGTAGATCGGAGGTGCCTTCTACTGTTAACTCTGGCAGCGTTAATTTAATTTCCCTGTGGAAAAGAGAGAGGGAGAGGTGAGTGAGCGTGTGGTCTCTGGTGTTTGGGCACCATGTTTGGGCACTCCTGGGGAACCGGCATGTGAAAACTCCCGCTAGAACTGGTGCTCAGTACATGGGGACAGACAGCTACCATGCACTGCTGGGTGGTGTGCTATTGCTTCCACAGGGGAACTCACCCAAAATCTGACCCTGACTATGGTGTTAAACCCCAAATGAGCCCGCTTTGTGGGTCCTGCGTTGTCAATTATGGGGAGGGACTTGCTCATTTCCCTGATACACAAATACAAAGCCAGTGGCACTGCACTCAAGCTCCCTCAGGGGGAGGCTCCAGGAGTTTGCAGGTGTTTCTCTTTGTCCTTGGTGTTAAACCCTCCCTGGCCCAGTGCATCCGATTTCGTTCATCCCTACAGTGCCCCTACCTTGGGGACAGCTGCTGAAGCCAGGCTGAGGACTGCGGAGGCAGCTCGGACTCCACGTGCTCCAGGTCACTGCCATTGATGGGCTGCAGCAGCACTAGCAGTGCAGTCTTGCTGATGGGGACTTCCACCACAGAAAAGGTCCCACTGGCATCAGTTTTGTACCTGAATGTCCCCGTGACTGACAACATAGGGACGGAGACCTTTGTCTGTGAGTCCACCCAGAACTCCTGAGGCTCTGTGAGCCGGGATGCTTGCTTAACATTCACTGAAAAACAGGGAAAAAAGAAATTGATTCTCTTTCTGCTCTCCTCCCCTCTGCCCCTTACCTGGCACACACGTTTCTTTAAAAACAACACACGGTGTATCAGGCAAGAGCTGTGTGCATAAAATCATGTTTAGCTACTGCAAACATGTGTATGCTATATTCTGCTGTCATCAGGCAGAGGCTGGTGTGAGCTCATGGCACGGGGACCATGATCATCCGGACTGTGACCAGAGCCTCTAGATCTCTGTGCCTCGCCTGGGCTTCCACTTGCTTGGTTCCTCCTTCCTCCTAAGCTGACACATGGTTCCCAGTCAGCTTGTAGGCCCATCTGCTTGGATTTCCTCTCCATCCCTGGAGAAGTGGTGAGAGCACTTTTGGGAGCACATCCCTCGAGACCAGCCCTTGCTGCTAGAGCACTCTCAGGCCACTGGGTGGGTTCAGGAGAGGGACAGCAGTGCGAGCTCTGGCTGAGGTCTCACCCTTGCCCATCTTACAAACCAAAGCAATGGGGAAGGTAGTAGCACTGAAGTGCTGACTGAGCAGAAGAAGTTAAAAATGACATACCTGGACACTCGCTAAATCTTAATATAAGGTTCTTACCCAGTTCACAAGTTTGGGAAGCCTTGCTCTCAGCTCCCGCTGCTTCTGTGCAGCGTTGCATTTCAACATGTTATCTGCTCACTGCCATACACCAATGCTGCTGCCCTCTGGGGCAGATAATCCTGTTGGCATCAAAGAAACTACTGCCATCAGCAAGAAGGGCAAAGATGCTGGAATTAGGGAATTAGGAAAGCAAATTTATATGCTGTGGCAACCTGCTTGCATTGAAGTAAGTTATATAAACCAGGAACTGGTCTGGGTGTACTGTTATGCTAGTCTGTTCTCCAATAAATCCAGATAAATGCTGGGCCCTAACATATTTAATATGTAGTAAGTGGTTTTGCATAGGAACACTTGCCTCTTAAATGACCTTGCATAAAAAGAACATTTAGGCACTTTCACCTGTTATAACTTCACCAAAAAGAAGCAGCAGGTAGGAGATGTGAAAGGTGGAAGCAAGAGAAAGAATCAGGAAGTCAAGTTGCAAGGAATGGAAGCCAAAAAGCAGTAAGGAGCCACTTTCACAGGGTCTCTATAGCCTGAAGAATTTATATCTCATGAGACAGTAAAAGTCAAGACTGGAAGAGTTAAATAAAAGGAAAAAATAATTGACCATCCAGATAGATAAATGTATCAAGGTGGGAAAGTAACTGGTTCTAAATGGTCTTGGGACTATTTAACCCTAACATCGTTGTCAGTGACACAGACATTGGGATCAAGTGTGCCCTCGGCAAGTTTGCTGATGGTGCCAAGCTGTGTGGTGTGGTCAGCATGCTGGAGGCATGGCCAGGATGATCTGTCCAGAGAGGCCTGGACAAGAATAAGAAGTGGGCCTGCTCAATCCTCATGAAGTTCGACAACGCTAAGTGCAAGGTCCTGCATGTGGGTCAGGGCAACCCCAAGCACAACTACAGGCTGGGTGGAGATTGGATTGAGAGCAGCCCTGAGGAGAAGGAATTGGACATGCTGGTGGACAAGAAGCTCAACATGCCCCATCAATATGCACCTGCAGCCCAGAAAGCCAACTGTGACCAGCAGGTTGAGGCAGGTGATTCTCCCCTTTAATCCACTCTCCAGAGACCCCACACAAAGAACTGTGTCCAGCTCAAGACAGACATGATCCTGGTCTAGTGGACAGCACCCTTGCCCATGGCAGGGCAGAGGTGGGGTGTGGAACTAGATGATCTTTAAGGTTCCTTGCAACACAAACCAGTCTGATATTCTAACATATTGCAAGATGTCAAAGCTCTGCCATTGATTTTGAAAGGATTGAGTCTATTAATGTTGTGCCAGTCGTGAATCATAGAATCATAGAACAGTTTGTCATTTAAACACCCCTGTGTTTAAAACATCTCCCTGTGGCCTTTTTGTTAGGTGAGGGTCAGGACATCTGTGCCCTTGAAAGTGTAACTAGGTATATACTCCCCTGAAAGTGTTGAAAGAGAATTTACCAGTCTTAATATAACTGTTTCTTACAGTATTTTTTAAGACACAGGAGAGATCTATTTTCTAAAATAGTAAATAGTAAAAATCTAAAATAATAATATAAAATGTATAGTAAAAATATAAAATATAAAAATAAAAAATAATAAATAGATCTATTTTAGTAAATAGATCTGCTTCAGAATTCTGAAATGTACAACAGGGAAACCTGAAGAAGATGGACATCCCTTCTTTGGAAGATGATAGCTAATGCACTGGGAGAAATAGTTTCTTACAGTGAGATCTCTTGTATCTGGACAAGGGAGCGATGGAGCTCGGCAACCTTTTGGCAACCATATCGCAGCCAGGAAGAAACCTGTGTCTACAATATAGGGAAGATAACTGAAGTGAAAAAGGGTCTCAGTCACTGAGCAAAGGTGTAGCCTGGAAGAGAACAAGAGTACTCTGCAGTACTGACTTGGGAGTACAGAGACTGTCTTGACTCTTTTAATTTTGTATATGGTCCCAGCTTCCATAACTGCTAATTTGTTTGGTTGCTTCCAGAGCCAGAAGTTGCCTCCAGCCTTCTGTGTTTAACAGCCACTAGAAGGGCCATGTCCAAAATTATCTTTTGTAGCCTTTCTTGAATCTGTATCTCTGACCTCTCTGCCTGTGGATGCCAAGGTCTTGGGGAAAAGTATTTTTTTTTTGCTTGCTTTAAACCTGCTTCCCGATCATTTGTGCAGGAGGCCCCTCAGGAATTTTAGTTCCTTTCAGTCAGAAATGTTGTGCAACCCTCTCTTATTCACCTTCTTGCACTGTTCCTAATCCTTAGCTTCCTAGAAAATGTCATGGAGGCCACCTCCCCCCACTTCCTCCCCATTACCCTTGCTGGCTCATGGCAGAGTGCAGGCAGGACCCCCCAGCACACCAGCTGTGCTCCAGCCTTTCATCCA
This sequence comes from Laterallus jamaicensis coturniculus, assembly GCA_022605575.1. Taxonomy (NCBI): domain Eukaryota; kingdom Metazoa; phylum Chordata; class Aves; order Gruiformes; family Rallidae; genus Laterallus; species Laterallus jamaicensis. The sequence continues at coordinate 49,279,882 of JAKCOX010000001.1, forward strand.
AGCTCTTTGTTCTCACCACCAGACAGACATGACCTTGCTTCCTCCCTGCTGTTCGTCCTACCCAGCCTGCCCCCAAAACAAGCACTGCTGCCTCGTACCTGCCAGGTGGACGTCCACCGCAAACAGCAGGTCGGCGGATGGATCGATGTCTGTCAGTAAGCACTGGTTTTGGCCCTCGCTTTTGGCTTCCACAAAGGCATTTATTTGCTTTGCTGCCTTGCTTGGGTTTGTAAAGTCAACAGCTCGGGCGTAGAGAGCATCAGTGGAGAGGAGCAAGTCCTGCATGAACTGTTGGGATAGAGGTACGCCCGGGGCAGAGAACAGGCAGAGCGCTTTGGAAAAGAACATCTCCTCGTCCCTGCTCTTGATGAGGCTTTCAATTGTCCTCAGGCTGGAAAGCACTTTGTGTCCGTCCACCCTGGAGGTGCACTCAGGGCTTCCGGAGGGGGCAACAAATCCCAGCAAACCCTGCAAATCAGCTGCCGTCTGGTTTGAGGCGCCCAAGTAGAAAGACACCAAAGATCCGTAAAGACTGGTTGGGGACAGGAGCACGTTTTGGCCCTGCTGCGCCTCCCGCAGCTTGCTGTAAAACCGTGCGCCCAGGACATACACCAAGCCCTGCAGGTGGCTCAGCTTCTGCCTCTCCCGGACGCTCAGGCTTGGGGCTTCCAGCTTGTCCTCATCCTTCAGGTGATCCTCATAGTCAGGTGTGGTTTGAGACTCGATAGAGATGGGGACAAAAGTGTTCTTTCCCTCCTGGGCCAGGCTTTCCAGGTCCTTGCAGGTACTCTTGTTGAAAGAAAACAAATTGAAAGGGTGGACGTAGACCCGGTCACAAGTCACTGCAGCGAGGCACGCCAACAAACAGAGAAGTTCTGCTGCTAGGTTCATGTCGAAAAATCCCTTCCAGGGTGTCTGCTGAAAGAAAAAGTGGGAAGGAAAGAATGATCTGCCTGCTGTACATGCAGTTTCTTGTACCCGCAGGGTACACAGTGCTAGCACTGTGCCAGAGTTGCCAAGGCAGGAATTTCAGTGTTTAGCATTGGCTGGTCTGACTTTGTCCCCCAGAAAGCTCAGGGTGAGATGGCCACCAGTTTCAAAGGCAGCAGGTGGGGAAATACTAAGCAGCGCCCTAACAATTTAGGATGGGAAGCAGTATGGTCACGTGTGCTGACTGGTTGGGGTTGCAAAGCAGAGCGTGTGAGTTCTGGCAAACCGTTAGAGCAATGCAAGGATATGGCTCCTGGGACCTGATCAGAGCTATCTCTGCAAGCTGCTGCACTAAGTCTTGCTGACACATGGACAGGCGAAGCCATTTGCCTGCTGTTCTGCGGGAAGTGGGTTTGGAAACCAGGTCTCTTAAGGTCTGACCGCTGACCGATCCTGCTTTGGTATGTCTAGTCAGCATTACGCTTGGCACTAGCAGAGCACTTTGTGTTTTCATAGCCCGATGCAAACATTTCACTGTAGCTTCTAGGCAAACACTCTCAAGGCTTCCTTGTACAAACGTGCTAACCCTGAAAGCATTTTCATAGCAGCTGCTTTCTCCGAATCCAGAGTTAGAAGGGGTAAGCTGAGTTTTGCACTGCTGTACAGGCAGTCTTCTGCAGTAAAAGACCACCTGCTGCTCTTGGTTTTCGTGAGAAGAAGTAGGGAACTTTAGTGGATATGACTGTCACTGGTGTTTTGGCACAAAGGATCTGGTGCACATTGGGAATAAGAAAGCCATGGCTACACATACACACACACGTGTGTGCAAACCCACAGACAAATTTTGTATTTTTATAATCGTCACTCCTTCTATAGCTGAATTTTTATAGCTGACAGCTCTGCTCATTCTTCCCTGGATTTCTAGGATATGACTGCTGCTAGGCTGAGCTGTATTTTTATTCTGCTAGTCATCTCTTGTTTATTGTGGCTCTGTTCACCCTCTTTTGCCCTTTCCAAGCTCTGCAGAGTTAGTTGGATGGGCAAAATGCTAACAGCCTTGCCAGTAGCCAAGCTCTGCTTTCAGCCTTCTTTCTCCAAGATTTTTTTGAGTTGCACCAGCCTGTCAGGTCTTGTAATTCTGGTAGCATGAGGCTTTTAAGAGGACACGGTGCAATGTCGGTCTCACCAACACTTTACCTCGAGGGTGGGGGGGGAGACAAGGAAGTGTCTGTGTTTAAATCCAGCCATTTAAGACCTGTGACCTTCCCAGCCTGATTTATGATGTATAACCACATTTGCTTTGCCGTGGGATCCTGAAGGGTTCCATGCCTAATAACACTCCAGTCTGCAGTGTCACCACTCTTGCAAATAAACAAACCATGATGAACAGATGCTTGGTAATTAGGCAAACCTTGTTAAGTACATATGCCTGCTGATGCGCACATCTACACTCCCAGGCTGTGGGCTCCTATCTCACAGCTCGGTTTACAAGTGGAGTTTCTGCTGTTGAGATGGTTCCTTGGGATGTCTGAGTATCTTCTTAGTGGGTGTCTGCGGGTCAGAGCTGAAACCATTTGCTTTCTAGAGGCAAGAAGGGGAAGACCTCCAGCCCTGCATTTTCTAGATTGGGACAGCTCGGGAAAACAGCCCAAAGCCTCATGACTCAGAGGCACTGCCCTTCCCACCCTGTTCTCTCCATCATACAGTTCTTGTGAAGCATTTCTTTCACCCTTCCCATAGCGGCAGTGAGGATGACTCTGTCCCACCTGGCCAGGCTGTGCCGTTAGGTGGTTACTTCTCTACAGCCGCCAGAGCCACGGTGCCAACTCCTTCCTCACGGGCAGAAACAAGAGGGGCAGTTCTCACTGCCGGCGGTTACACCAAGCCCCACCTGTGGAAAGCCATTTCCCTGAAGAAGGCAGGCCAAAGCCTTTCAGCAAAGCATGAAAACTTGAGTTGAAAAACTGGCATTCAATGTCAATCCAGTAAGTGTGTTTACTCGCCTCTGTCCTGCTGTGTGCCACCCCTGCGATGCCGTCCCGCCGCGGGCAGGCTCCTCACAACACCTCTTCTCCCTGGAGCTGTGCAGCGGGATCGCCAGTGGACTTATGCCCTTTCCAGGGGAGGGCCCTTTCTACATGTCTGTGTGTGGTGGCATTGCGCAAAGCTGCTCTACATCACAGCCCAGCCCAGGGGGCTGAAAAAAGCCACCTCAGGCTAGACGGGTCCTGATGAAACCTGCGCACGGCTCGACACACAGAAAGCTGTGCATGGAAAGTTCTAGGGATGGGCACGCAACCTTTACCCTGGCCCAGCACGTCTGCATAGCCTGCAGTTACACATTTACTGACACCATGCAGAAGAACCTCTTACAGGAGCTGAAAATAGCCTGGCTCGTTTTCACTGAACTCAAAGAAATTCAGATTTCTTTGTGCCCATTTTTTGTTGCACAGCTGGACCAGATTTTCTTCTTCCCAGACACATTACCTTGCAGCTTGTGGGTAGGACATGCATGCTACTGCAGAGTAATATTATTAAAAATCACAGGGTTTACCCTTTCTTTCCCTCTTGACCTATCCAGAATATCAAAAGTTTGTTGTTTTTCCTCTTCAAAACAAAATGTGTTGAAAAGGAGAGGATGAAAGCCAGAGCCACGTCACTGAAACATCATCCCTCCCAGCCTCAGCTTCCCAAGCCCTATTTGGCAGAAGGTGTGTGCAAGGGGAAGGGGGGACTTGGAGATGTTTCTGCTGCTTTTGAAATAGTCTTCCAGTTTGGCATACCTCTTCTTCCTCTTTCAGCAAATAAACAGTGAATCAAACCTGGGATGGTGCAGTTGGCTTAAGCTGGGTCTTGATCAGTTAGTAATTAAAATCTCATGACTTTAATAGCAGTGGGGCTGATTTAACATCCATGCCTTGATTTTAGGGGTCCAGTCAGGCGTGGTTTGTGCTGTGGTGCCCAGTTACATATGGGATTCAAGGAGAGAGAGGGGGATGTTTTCAATGCGCCCAGGCAGTCGGAGCTGGCAGAGTTGAAGGTGGAGACAGGGACAGCGGAGACCTGCCAGCCCAAATGCTGTATGCCAGGTGGCTAATCCTGAAGGGATGTGAAATTTCTGTCTCTGCAGCCCTGCTTGTCATTTAAACAATCTTATTACCTTAGCTCTAAAGAGGTCTAGAAACAGCTCTGAGCACTGGCCAATGTGACACCCTATCATGCGCATAAAGCTCAAACAAACAGCTTGAAATATTGAAGGTGTTTTGTCCTCTCGCTGCCTGAGCATCTCAATTGAGGATGTATCTGGCAACAGAATGGTTCCTGAGCATTTTTACCATCTCAAGAGGGCTGTAAAATGCATGCAGCCCAGCCACGGATCCAGGCAGCAGAAGTAGTTCCTCCATTAAAAATGCATTTTATGCAGCTAAATGCCAAATAGAACAAGCTAGGTTTCAGATTGCGACACCACCCTTCTTCCCCCTCTCCTCCAAGAGTTCTTCCCACAGGCAGGCTGGGGGAGAAAGCTGTCCCTCAGTGGAGGTATGGGTGGGATGTATGACAGCACAGCCCAAATCAGTGTCTCCTCAAACTTTGGGGCTCTTTTTTGGCATTCATATGACAGTTATTTTTAAATTTTTTTTCCCCCAAAAAATTGTCAATGTCTCTGTGAAGTCCAAGAGTCTTTCCTCAACATGCACAAACACACACACAACTCAATCAATAAATTAATGAAATCAAAATACCCAGATTTCTCCAGAAACACACACTTCACCAGAAAATACTCAATGACCCACTTTCACCAAAGTCTTCCTTCTGCTTCAGACCACTGGGAATTTGGCTGGCCTATGTAATGAGGGAGAAACTTTGATTTCGGCTTACGTTCCTGCCCTGCTACAAAGCTCAGACACAAACCTTCCCTGATTCACTGGTCACTTATGCTCACTCAATTAATATTCCCCTATTAAGATGCATCAGGCGCTAGTGCACTTCTTAGATCTTGTTGTTACAGTCTCACAGATCCTGCTACAAAGAAGAAGCTTTCAGGCTACAAAGAACAGACACTGCTACACCTGAAATGCATTTCATCCTAGTAGGACTTCATTACAGTTAGCCTTTTACTTCTTGGCCATTCTTAAGTGCGAGTGCACAAGCATTATTTCAGTTACTAAACATGGACCCTTTTGTCAGGCTTTTTCTTTTAGGTTGGGTTGCCATGGTTTTAGGAATGAGCACATGCTTAAAGATAGTGCTTCGACTTTAGAAAGAAGAGAGTCTCTATCCTGCTCTTTGGCTCCAGAATCCAAGGGTTTGGTTCCCCAAAGAGAGCTGAGCCAGAAAGCCTGCGTGGGGCCAAACTTGCATGAAAAGCATTCCAGAAACTGGGAACTGAAGAAGGTGAAAGCAAGGCTGTTCCTACAGGCATCCCCTGTGCAAAGCAAGCTCAGGGCCCATGCACATTTCCTAACAGATTCAACCCTGCAACAGCAGCAGTAAAGGTAGAAAGAAACACAGATGTCTCAAACCTGCTCTTCAGCAAAGAGGTTCACGATCTCCTTTTGCCCCCACTCTTCCCGATTCCAGGGGTAGATTCAGCTCCCCCTTTTATACCCACTCTTGCATAAGAGAGGCCCTCCCTCCTCCCCCCCACTGTCCTCATTTCTCTTCAAAACCTGCCTCTGTTTTTCCTGCTTGTTATTCATGGTCGCTGCTGAGAGGGAGCAAAGAGGGGTGGAAAAACACTGGTGCTGTGGTTATGGGTTCCCTCGCAGCCCTGCTCCTCATCCTCGTCCTTTGCTCTATTGAGAAGTGCTAACAGGGAAGCGCTCCCCTGCCCCATGAAGATGCCTGGGAGACGGTGCTGCTTTGTTTAAATACCATCAAATAGATTTGGGAAATTCTAACCCTGGCAGAGGAACACTAACTCTACAGCCAGCAGAGAGTAATTCAGTCTCGAATGGCCATATTATTCTGTCTAAGCTAGAATTTCGATTGATCGGCCAGGAGGCTATTCTCTTGCTGAAGAACATCACGTCTCCATGCTGTCAGAAAGTCTTTTCATTGATCCAGATTGTTCTGGGAAAGACTGTATAAAATTCAGCACTTTGTGCAGAGATAATAGTAAATATTTTATTCTGTTTGGTTCAGGGGGTTTTTCCATCTTTCTCAAATTTTACTTTAGGATCTGAACTCAAAGAGGCCAAATGTATTCCTGTGTTATGTTCTTATGTCCTGCTAGGTTATGGTGGGAGTCTGCTCAGAGCCTCAGACTGTGGATCTTCACATGGGCTCTTCCTAGGTTGAGTTGTCATGTCTGACCTATGTAGATTATGAATTAATATATGGCTAAATCAAACATAATAGCATGTATGTTGTCATATATCATTCATTACTAAATTCTGAAGGTATCTTTTTTTAAGACTAAAAGTACTCTGAGTGAGAAGTAGGCAATGAACTGTTTGTTTATGCAACCTGTGGGTTGATGTTGGCAACCGTAAACCCCTGTATTCCATCAACATTCATAACACTCCCTCCCTCTTCTGCTTTGGTAAGGGAAGCCAAGGCAGGGTCTGGACAAGGCACCCGACAGAGAGGGCAAATAGGTACTGGGAAAAGGATGGGAATGAAAGGAAAAAGAGGATGCCTCTGTGAGAGGATCTGTCAAAAAGAAGGCAGGGAATATCGCTTCATCATGTGGTGGTTGCCCCAGGTGTGGCAGGCAGTCATGATGGTGGAAGGACCAGGGTTTGTAAGACACCAAGGAAAAACTCTGTAGAGCAGCAAAGTGCCTATGGATACCAAGACACTTCAGTTTGGAAAAGCAGCGACTGGTATGAGGAGTATAAATGTCAGATGATGAAGGTGAACAGAAAGTCTTGTCACTGTTTTTCATGATGCCAAAATCAGTGGGTTCCCAGTAAAATTATCAGGCAGTAAATGTAAATGAAAGGAAGTGCCCTTTCACCCATATCCCACTGCCATGGGATGCTGCAGAGATCAGAAGTCTTAACTGGTACAGAACAAGATCAACCGAGCCCGCAGAGGGCACAGCCATCAGGGGCTTAAGGACATGATGGCCCAGGTGTGACTGCTAACTCAGGAAATCCCCGGACAACCATCTGTCACTAAATTTAGCTTGATCCCTATAACGGCTCTCGTGCTCCTCTCTAAGGTCTTGTCTCAACTTGTGATGGAAACAAAGATGTCTGCACTGAGCCCAGCTGGTGCTGGCTCATTTTGCAGCACAGCTTGAAAATGCTCTTTCAGAAGAGCTCTGCCAGCAAAATATCACACCCAGTAAACCTGACCCTCATCCCTGGCATTGCTGGGCTGTGCTCATGTGCACAGCACCTTTAGGAGCCTGCTACTTGCTCTTCAAAATCAACCTAAAACCTGGAAAATGTGGACATATTTTGAAAACTGTGGGTAGGTTCTTAATATTAGTGAGCCACTTCTCAGGATTCTTTCTCTCTTAATCAGGGCATGCGTACTAACCACTGGCAGAGTTGCTGAATTGGGGTCTGAAATGTGTCCCTGCCTCCCACTGGACCTTTGGGCTCTGTTCTTCCTTCAGCTGCACGCAAAGTACTTGGTGACTTTTTTCCAGAGCAAATAAATAGGGAAGCTCTGGCGACAGGTCAGTCAGGTTTCTATACATTAGGAAACAATTTTCCTCCCATTCTGTGAGAACTGTGGCAAGCTGCCATGGGCCTGATTATATTTGTTTATTTTTGCTATCTCTGGTGGGGAAAGGCAGTGCAGAGTAATTTTTTTTAAAGCTGTTTTAATAAAACTTTGATAAGGAATAGGTTTGTGTGTGATTTTTCCCATGTTTTTTCTGTACACCTGACCTCTGCCCTTCTAGGCTGGAACCACCGTTCTATGAAAGCAGCTGGTGAGCATGGGGGATGTACTCAGCTTGCCCAATTTTTTGTGTAAAGAGGATTGCAAAAATGCTTTTCAATAATAGCATTCAAAGTACAGATGACGAAAGAGATTATCCTGCTTCTGCTGTGAGAAGCAATGGAATAATTGGTAATGCAGTTTGCTACAAACCCCAAGGACAATGTGTGCCATCCCTGTGCTGGGTCTGAGGGATGCAGCCTGGATGACGCCAAAATGCAGATGGTGAGTGGGCGGCCAGAGAGCTGATTCGGGGAGCTGGGGCCTCCCTGGAAGGGTGTATGTGGCACAGTGCTCCCTCCTTGCAGGAAGAGAGGTGCTGTGGCTGTGCTGCCTGTCCCAGCAGCCACTGTCCTGGCAGTGCTACAAACCCTTCGTGATGGAGGAGGGAGTATCATCATCTCCATCCACGCTTCTTTCTGCTTCTCAAGGAACAGTCCCTTTGAGGGAGGTCTGTGCACTGATAATCCCCAGTCTGTGGAGCTTTTCTGACCCAAATGAGTTTATATTGCAGCCTTCCAGTACCTGAAGGGAGCATACAAACAGGAGGGGAACCAACTTTTTAAAAGGGCAGATAATGGCAGGACAAGGGGGAATGGTTTAAAGCTGAAGGAGGGAAGGTTTAGATTGAATATTAGGGGGAAGTTTTTTATGGAAAGAGTGGTGAGGTGCTGGAACAGGCTGCCCAGAGAGGTGGTGGATGCCCCATCCCTGGAAGTGTTCAAGGCCAGGTTGGATGGGGCCCTGGGCAACCTTATGTAGCTCCAGGCCTGAGGTTGGTGGCCCTGCCTGTGGCAGGGGGGTTGGAGCGCTGTGATCCTTGGGGTCCCTTCCAACCCATGACTTTCTATGATTCTATGATATTAACACGAGCACATGCTGTTCCAGCTTACAGTTCCATTCGGACCAGCTTCTGTTTGTGGGCCCTGAGTGTAGAGAGCACTTTGCTTTTTGTAACCCTTATTTTTTCCCCTCCCAGTGGAAGAAGTAGTTTTTAAAAGCATTTCAGGAACGGTCTGTGTGCAGCCTGCACACGCACACACAGGCATGACTGTGACATGCATGGGCAAAGGCAACCTCCTACCCTGGGCATCCTTGGGTGGGCAAAGTGATGCAAGCAGCAGGACTCCGCTGTTTTCCATGCTATTCCATGTTTTGTTGAGAACACTATCCGTGGCAGTCTCCTGCCTCAGTCAAGGAGTAGCTTAACCACATACAATTTATGCAGCTCATTAATGAGAAACAGACTGACTTCTTCCCTGCCTGGGGTTAAACAACTCTTCTGTTACCCGGAGGCATAGTCCCTGAAAGGCGGGTCCCACACAGCCAGCCACCTACGGGGGCAAAACTGCAGCTCGCTGGGCTCCGCAGCAAGTTTCACTGCCCCAAATAGAATCTGTAGTTGAAAAAAGGGCAGACCCATGTGTGAGCTGAGATAAGCACGTGGCTTTCAAGTTCGCTCTGATTTGAGGGGCACACAACCGACCCCAGCAAAACTGTCGGCCGCATGGGACTCCCTCCCACGTGCAGATGTCGGTGGAGAGGTGGAAGGGCAGAAAGCAGGCAGCGTTATGCTCAGGCTGCCCAGGCTTCCAGACCCTCGCAGCGTCCCTCTCCCTGGGGCTGCACTGCACCTCCTCCAGACCCAGCACCGGCCACACTGGAACCGACTTCCCGTACCAGCACCGAGGTGGGACTATTCACAGGTCTGACGCTGGGAAAAGGCGGTGAGCAGGCTGAGGAGCGGCAGTAATCCACCCAGTGGTAGAACAGCAGGGATCGTGACAGATCCCTCTCTCCTTAGCCGAAGCTGCCTCCGTGCGGAGCGCCTCCGCATCGCTGCTCCCAGCCGGGCAGCGCCAGCCACGCTGGGAAACATCATTACCTTGCTGCACCTTGGTGAACCAGCAATAATCAAAGCAAAGAGGCGCGGGGGGAGGGGGGGTAAATTTATACCCAGTGGTGGGGTATTTTACAGGAAAAGCGGAAGAGTTTTGTAATTGAAGCTTCTGGGGTTTCAGTAAGTGGCAAAACTCAGCCTTTTTGCAGATCAGAATTTCCTGGTTTGTTTATACTGGATGGTTTTTAAGCAAAGGCTTGAATGTTTGCTGCGGTTTGGGGTTCATTTTATTTTTACTTTCCTTTATTTTTCCACGTTTTCTATGTTAATTGTAAAAACATGAAATAACATTTTCACTGGCAGCTTAAGGGATAAAGCCAAGGAACAGTAAATGCAGCCCAGGATATGCTTAATGAGAAAAGAATTAAGATTGCCTGCCGGTCACAATGCTGAAACACACACTGATAAAATCCTCTGAAAACCACCTCCCTTCCCCCACCCTCTCCCCCCAAAAAAACCCCAAGCAAAAAAAAAAATAATCAGTGGGTGCTCTTACAGCCGTTCTCCCAGGGAAAGCTGAGCTCCCGTAGGGATTGTCTCTGACTCAGGGGGTTTGAAGACCTGCTGCAGTTTGGCTTCTGTCCCATCACCACCGGTGTTTCACAGTCTAAACAAAAAAAAAAGCAAAAATAATCTTAAAAGCCCTCTTTTGTTTGTAAGCCAGTCCCTCCCCCAAAGAAAGGAATGAATGCAGCGGTGTATGCTTAGCTCTGACAAAAGCCTGAACCAACAGCTCAGAAAGACATGCCAGTTTGGGTAAAGCGCTTCCATGGTTTTCTAATGATAATATTTCAGCCGCCAGCACAGAGCATGTTGTGATTATTTACCAAAGCACACAAGAAGACGTGTTTCATATCTCGTTCTGGGTGTGCAGAGTGGAAGCCCATCTGGTGATGCTGGGCAGAGAAGGGGCCAGGCAGAGCTGCCGCCCGCAGGATGTTGTAAGCATCGGGGTGACCTGGCAAGGGGAGCTACAGTGGGAAAGCTGACCTGGGAGGGGGTCACCCCTGCTCAGGCTGACAGCTCAGCACCGACCTCTCACCCATGCCCTGCAGCATGCCTGGCCCATGTCAGCACTTCATAGCCAGGTCTGGCAGTGATGGCCAAGCGGCAGGTCCTAAGACCACACTTGGGGCTGACACCGCTTTAAGAGAAGGAACTTTTGCTATTACACACAGAGTGACTCACAGAATGACAGTGAAAGCAGGCAGCTGTGGCCTCTAGCCTCTCACCACTCTGCAAAATGATAATGAACATCCACTGTAATTTTAGGATCCTACTTTGAATGAGATTTTGATATCTTGAAATTCCTCCAAGATATATTTTTCTATCAGCTCAGGGCAGGATTTTCAAAGGGTACTTCTCTAAATCCCTCCCTCTGATTTCCTGTACTCTTTTTCTCCTTGCTCTCCAGCACTTTTCACTTGGCTGTCCATGCCATTTTTTAGGGCAGTCCAGTCCTCAGGCCTAGCTTGCAGTCCCTGAACAACCCCTAAAGCCCTGCATGATCTTTTTAACGGCCTCACTTCCGCCTCAGGAAATGAAGGAGGGAGAGACGCTCCAGGCTCTCCCTCTGTAGAAACCTCTGGAAATGACAGAGAAAGCTTGTGTTACCTTGTTGCTGGAAGCTGCAGGAAAAGTCCTTAAAAAACCCAGCCCTGGGCTAGGCTCAATTTCATCTGGTCTCATCTGTTGTTAAAGCAATATAACATGTCCCCAGCTAGCAGAGTCGTGTGCAGGAGCATGTGCAAACCCTGCCAGGCTGCAAGCCACCGGGCAAAAGTCCACGCTCTACATTGAGCCAAAGAAATGGGAAGCATAAGAAGCAGCAGCATGGTTTCATTTGACTGTGGCTGTGGCATTTGGATTCAAATCAATGCGAGGTTCAGAGGGTGCCAAGCAGTGGGAAATGAGACTAATCTCAGAGACAGAACAAAGATGTTTTATATAACTTCATACAAATTCAGAGGAGGAAGGGAGGACAGAGAGCTGCTGAGCTTCACAGATGCTACCTCAGTCCACACAATAGCACACACTCTTAAATCTCTGCATAGATAAAGGAAAGCTATAAAGGGACTAAGACAAAACCAGTCATGTCCCAAAACCCTGGAGAAAGAGCACAAAATGAAACCATCTAGCCTAAAGCAGTCCCTTTGCGAAGGTCAGATGATACTGAAGGGGCTTAGCCAGCAGGCAACAAGCACTGGAGAACATGGGATCAGCCAGGTCAAAGGCTATGGATAAACCCTCCGATGATAAACTTATGACAGAACATGAGGTTTAATGACAACAGGGTTATGAAAGACTTAATCAGGTTGCTGTCATTTGAATAACCAACTCCAAATCCTGAATGACCAGGGTCCACCTGATGTTGATGGGGAAGGAGCTACCTAAGTGTGTCTCAGACAAGCACATGCCAGATGCTGAACAGTGGGGGCTGAAAGTCAGAACTGCAGCAGGAGGCCAAGGAGAAGTGGAAATCAGTGTTTCCTACATAAGGCCTTTTCGGTTCCCTTCCTATCACCTTCTACTCTGTGAGTTACAGCTAGAGAGAGAAAATGAGAGTCTCCCTTAGGCAAAACTTTTAAAACCACAGAAAACCAAATCAGAGTTTCTGCCTTCCTGATGAAAACTGGAAGATCTAGACTCGCAGACTCACAGAATGGCAGGGGTTGGAAGGGGCCTCTGGAGATCATCTAGTCCAACCCCCCTGACAGAGCAGGATCACCTAGAGCAGGTTGCACAGGACAACATTCAGGTTGGTTTTGAATGTCTCCAGAGATGGAGACTCCACAGCTTCCCTGGGCAGCCTGTCCCAGTGCTCTGTCATCCTCACAGTAAAGTAGTTTTTCCTCATGTTCAGGTGGAACTTCCTGTGTTCCACTTTGTGCCCATTGCTCCTTGTCCTCTTGCTGGACACCACTGAGAAGAGTCTGGCCCCATCCTCTTCACACCCACCCTTAGATATTTGTAAACATTGATGAGATCCCCTCTCAGTCTTCTATAGGCTAAACAGACCCAGCTCCTTCAGCCTTTCCTCAGAAGGGAGATGCTCCAATCCCCTAATCATCCTCTCAGCCCTCCACTGGACTCTCTCTGATAGTTCCCTTTCTTGAACTGGGGAGCCCAGAACTGGGCACAGTGCTTCAGATACTAGGAAGTCTAACCCAACAGCACTGATGATAGAAGAAGAAATGACAGAAATTACTCTGCTCTCATTCTTGTCTGCAGTAAGTGTGCCTGAGGATCTGCTTTTGGCAGAGGATGCATGCCCTCTGCCAGAGCCACAACTTCCTCAGTGCAGAACCTGCCTGGACCCCTCTGCGGATGTTGTGGGACGAGCTGTGTGGCTATGCAGGAACGTGATGCTTGTGGGCAGCTGCAATTGTGCCGGTGTTCACACTGTGCTTTGGAGCCACGGCTGAAGGTAACGGATAAAACTCCCAGTGTTTCAGGAACAGGCATTTAATGATGGTGCCTGGAAGAAAAGGGTGTTCAGCTTCAATATACATGTTTGTCCTGTGCATTTCTTGCGCTGTTACACTGTCACCTTGAAATCTTGCCTGATGATGTGGCTCCTCAAGAGATCTCTGCAGACCACAGGAACCTAACAGTTCCCAGAGGTGGCCTGTTGGGAATTAATAACATTGAACCTGACATCCATCTCTTGGCTGACAGCACCTTCACACCCTGGCAGGCACTCGCTTTGCCAACCAAGGACAGACCTGCTCTATTGCCCCTGCTGGGAGAGAGCCACTGGGCTGGAAACCTACTGTTCCTGCCACGATGCAGTCGTAGAAGAAGGACTTTATTACTCAGGGCTGTCTTGTGTCGCTTTAATGTCACAACATGTCTGATGCATCAGCGTGCCAAATGAAAAATGTATGCAGCCTGGTGTCACAGCCTCTTATCATCTGTGCTTGCCTGCTATTCAGGGAGTGTTACAATCTTGGGAGCAAGTCTAGGGAACGAAGCCCTCTAGGTCAGCGGTTCAAATCTGGCCTGCCCCTCTCCTGAACTAGCAGCAGCATGCTGCTGATGTTTGTCCATAATGGATTACCACAAGACCTGTGTGTTGCTTTCTTCCCACCTATAATGGTCTCTGAGTATCCACAGACAGCACCAAGTGGTAGTAATATGAAGAGCTCCCTTAGGGGAGAAATGCTCCTCTCACTGCTTTCAAAAGGTGATTTTGTGGTAAAAAGCAAAACTGGTTGAAGTCCCTTTCCTTGTACAACACTTGAGTGGAGTAGGCACGTGATACATACCTCTGTATGTTTCTGCCCTTCCAGACCAGAAAGCCTCAGGGATGAGCCCACTACTGTTAACATGTGACTGGCAAAGCATTATATTTTAATGAGAACAGAGATATATAAGCATTTTCTGCTCATTCTTCTTTTTTCTACCTGCCTTCAACAGGCATCATCAGCCCTGGGTACTTTCAGTCACGTTTTACACCAAGCCTGAGATCTCAGAGCTTTGAAGTTTCCCTGCAGTGTTATAACATGCCACAGCAGGGTGAGGGGAGGGAAAGCCTGTCCCTGCTCACTGTGGGAAAACATCCAGAGCGTTCACAAAGGAAAGAAACTGCATGAATCCCTGTACAGCAGGAAGCATCCATAGAGGTCAACCCACACATTTTTGTATGCAACTTAACTCTGAAAAACGGACAATCCCTGAAGTGATATATGACCACTCTTCTTCGGCCATAGCAGGTGTGGAGGCTACATGCCCAGAACATCAAACATCTCCTTCCCCAGTCAGCACATTAGTTTGGTGTGTGAGAACATACCTCGGCCCACACAGAGGTGCTGTGGATATCTTACATTCCTGGTTTTGCCACTGACTGAATGTCGGACATTGGATACTTCATATCCCTGGGTTTGTGTTGGCACTTAGATGCCCTTTGCATGCCTTAGCTGCTTGGCTGGGATACATCTCACTTGACTGTACACACTTAATAGCTGGGCATCTACTTAAGCTAGTCCATAAGGGTCTGTCTACAGGCAAATGAAAGACATAATCATTGCCAGAGGAATATTATGGATGAGAACATGATGAATCACTTTCTGGAGGGGCCAATCTTCTGTCCTGACTGTGGAAAAAGCTGAGGTGAGGAGCTTGGACTCTCTTCTGCAGACTTAAATTTCAATCAAACGATGGCCACATTTGAAGCACCAGGCCTGCCTCTTCTCACACCTTTGGACAGCATCCATACATTCAAACAATGGGAACTCAGTCTCAGTGGGGACCCAGCAGTATGGGATGTAATTATGGGGAATAAACATGGGAATATATGCTCTGAAAAAGAAAGCCTTCCTCACCCCACCACTGTGAGAAATAGCACAAGAGAAAGGAACTAATTCTGTTTCACCTAATGGCTCTTCGTAAATCATTTCTTTGCAGCAAGCTCAACTGGTCCACCAAAGGGCCAATTAAAGCAAAGGGAAGCTGAGTGCTGTTTGTACTTAGGGCTGTGTTTTGTAATACAGGATCTGCAGTTTGTTTCAAGAGGGTGGCATCTCTTGCCTTTCCAAACAGAGTAGGTTATCTGCTGTACCTGTCTGGCTCTGAGCCACACTGCTATTTCTTCAGAGCATCCACAGCACATTGACTGGTGTACTCTTCAGCACAGTGTTTTACCATCCAGTGTGAGACAGGTTGTTGTACCCAAAAGCCACTTAGCAAAAAAAGCCCAGTGATAGATGAACAAGGTCATGAAACCTGGAAATCAATGGAAAGTATGTACATGTTTGGTTCTAAACTCCAGTATTACAGAGCAAACAGAACTCCTTCAGTGAGCGGGCCATTAAAATTCCTCCCCAAAGTAACATTTTCAGGCTCTTTCCCTGAGTTTTCCCTGCTGCTCAGTACACATCCTGCTACCCAGTAGCTACCACCACCCCTGGGGCCAGCCCTCCTGCACACATAGAGCCTTTCCCCCATGTCCAGACCCAACTTTCAGAGCAGCCCTAGCCACGGCCACCTCCTGGCCCTGCTCTCCCTCCTGCATGTCATCTGAGGGGGGCAACACCTGCCCACCAGGATGTCCCTGCTGCCTGACACATCAAGCTGCTCTCCCACCTGTGAGAAAGAGTGGTTACACCCTGCTGTGTGGCTCTGGTTTCTCTCCAAAAACACAAGGGCTCTGGCTGTGTTCAGTGTGCCTCAAATTCATCCCCAGCCAGCAGCAACCTCCCGTCTGGCCTGTGCCTGCTGGGGAGCGGTGCCAGGCCCCACAAATGCCCTTCCCCACCAGGCGGGCACAGCGGCTCTGCCCTGGGGGAGGACAGGGCACCTCCTGGCCGCTCCCGCTCCTGGCGTGGTCATGGCCAGCCTCTTTCCTTCCCTGTTTGCTTTCAGGGTGTTCGTCTCTGCTGCTGTTGGGAGCAGCCAGGAGGTCAGTCTCGCCCTGCAGTTCACAGAGGCACAACGGAGGAAGAGGAAGGCAGGTGGATGCCACTGGTTTCCCCATAGCACCCTATTTTCCTCACCCTTTTCTTTCTCAAGGCACTAGAGGTATTTTTTCTCCCTCTCCTTTTTCCTCTTGCTCTTCTCTTCTTCCCCACCATCTGCTAAGCCTCGTCTCCCTGGGTCTCTTTCCAGGAGACGGGAGGGAGCCATGCCCTATCTGTATCAGGACTCGAAGCCGAGGCCACCCGCACTGCCTGGGGCAGCTCGTGCCACCCATGGCTCAGGGAAGTCCTATGAGGAGCTGAAGCAGGAGTGCCTACACAAGGGGGTCCTCTTTGAGGACCCTGACTTCCCCGCCTGCAACTCCTCTCTTTTCTTCAGTGAAAAGCCACCTATTCCCTTCATCTGGAAGAGGCCTGGGGTGAGTATGCTGTTCTCCCCTTTCATCCTTTAGACACCTCTGTGCATTGATATGGCACCAACCGTGTAGTGTATTCAGGGAGATGTGGAGGTGCAGTGTGGGGGGAAACCCTTCCCACCTCAAAGCCAGCAGCATGGGGTCAGGATGTCAGCCACAAAAAGCTCAAGCTATGAGATGAGAGGGCTGGAAGAATTCACTCCTTTTTTTAGATGTAGCTTGTATGGCCACACTTTATGCATGTGTATTTATGTGCATGCATAAACAACGTGTAATCAGCTTTCTCTTCTATGTTATTGCCAAATAAATGCAATGTTTAGATGAATGTAAGAGGACATGCAAGGAACTAAGGGTAAGACACATTATGATGATGTCCTAACTACAAAAAATCAAGTGTTGTTGATGTAAGAAATTAATAATTAAGGTTAAATTTTAAAAATTCAAACTTTTAAATTTTTAGAGTACAAGACCCTTACTTACTTACTTGCTCACTTCCATCATGAAACACTGAAAGATTACAAATACATGCCATGGTTACTGAGCCGTTCAGCAGTAGCCAAGGGCTTGATGAATATCTCTTACTGCATCTTGCATAACAATCATTAATAACACAGCAAGAGCCTGAAGCTTCACGAGTCACATGCTTTCAGACCACAAACCCAACATCACTCCAGGTTCCTTCTCCCCGCTTAACATAATAACCAACAGTGACTGAAAATGTGAGGCTACATTTCCTTTCTTTGCTAAAGACTGAGGTTTATTTTCTTTTTCTTCATAGTCTGAAAGCTTCTCCATTAGTAGAAAACTTTCCTTTGGTGACACTGATACCAAGGGGAATAAAAAGAACAAAATAAGCTTAAAGAAAGGTTTATATTTTGGCTTAACTTAATCCACAATGACAGGCATTCAAATGCCTCAGCATCTGATAGTTAGCATAATGCCACTACAGAGCAGGAATTAAAGCTATTACTCCAGGACAAGTTTCAGCTATGAAAAAATAGGTTTTCCCTACACATGTTAACCGCAGCCCCCCCAGGTACCGCTGCCTGCCATGCCTACCTGTGCCCAAAAAGCCAGGTGGGCTGCGGGACTGCCCCACCAACAGAGGATTGGGCTGTTGGGCTGAGATGTTTTTGGTATGACAAGTCTTGTGTGCTGTGGCACATCCAAAAAGGCAAGTACCTGCAACACTAAATCAGAAAGAAAGGTTTTCCCTTGTCAAGTCATTAAGCACTGGTTCATCTTTTTTTCCCTTTGGGGCTTCACAAGAGTTAAACTTTGCTGTAAAATGTGACCAGGAGCAGCTGAGAGCTTGTGTGTCTTTGTGTGTGGTACCCAGAGATAGTGGAGAGTGGTCTGTCTGTCATAATTGACGGTCCCTTCTTCAGGATCTTTGTACACTGAACTGGAAACATTTCCAGGATGAGTAAGTTACCTGAAATGGGATGTCCTTTCACGCCCCAATTCCCACCATGTGAAAAGGTGAACTTTTGTGAGCCACACAGTGACAAATAAAGCTCAGGGGACGCTGAAAGGATGTGTAAGGACAGAGATTCAGTTATGTTCTTTTCTGGTTC
Source organism: Laterallus jamaicensis coturniculus (assembly GCA_022605575.1). Taxonomy (NCBI): domain Eukaryota; kingdom Metazoa; phylum Chordata; class Aves; order Gruiformes; family Rallidae; genus Laterallus; species Laterallus jamaicensis. The sequence goes on from JAKCOX010000001.1 coordinate 49,298,021, forward strand.
CTCAGCATTTAAGCTAAATTGGACTAATCTCTATTATCCGTCAGGAACAGCATCAAAATAGAGGCACTCTAACACCACTTCACACTTCTTACTTTGCAAGTGGGATATAGGCCTGGAGCTTTCCTGGGTGAGTTGCCACAGCTGAGCTGGCAAAGCTGTGGTGCCAAAGAGGCTGAGCACAAGAGCATGGCCTCTGTGCAGGGTATCTGTGTTCAAGATGCTTTTCATGGCCACTGTTTTTTACTACCTCTCCTATCAGTACTTTACAGTAGCTTGGATGAACGCAATGCATGCAGGTAACTGTCGGACCAAGTAATGCTAGTCTTCAGATTTACACTCTGTTAGAGCTTAATCTTTAGTAGTGAAAGTAGAGAAGGCTTTCTCACTATTTCATCATGCCTATGCCTGCATGCATACACATTTGTATGCAGTGTGAACAAGACCCTCATCTAGCCCTAATCTGTAAATCTCCCACTGCGATCACTGAGCTACACAGATATGCACCAGAAGAATATCTCACTTTCCACGTAAGTCTGAAGTGCACAAAGACTCAGAAAGACACTTAGTGATTTTGTTTAGCAAGCCCTTTTCATTACAAATTAAACCTTTGAAACTGTACCTTATCAAAATTTTAGAATAATCTGAAGAATGGAAAATCCCTTTCTCATTGTGTTTCACCTTTTCCCTTCCCTTCCTAATCTATATCCAAATTAAACTCCTGGGACAAATTCAGCAGCCTAGTGTCTGGGAAAGTTAGACATGTAAGTTGAAGAATTAAAACAAAACCAAAAAAAAACCCAACAGAAAAAAAGGAAAGACAAACATGTTTTACCAATGACAAATGAGTCAATGGTCTACAGGAGGAAGAAGGAAATTCTCCTAACATGAACAGCCACTGGCAACTGGTATAGTACCAGGCAGAGAAAAGTAATCACAGAAATAAAGCCATCTAAACAGCCTCACCCTCATTTGTTCTTAGGCCTCCATGTACCTCTACTACCAATATGAGGCAGAGACACAAGGATGTATTTTGTTTTCTCTTGAGTCTGAAGAAACACAGCTTTGATGTAGCATCAGGAGAGCCATGGGTTGGCTTCTTTCATCTCCCCGAGGATTGCCCGTCCCCATTTCTAGGCAATATCCTTGTGCAGGTGAATCCTTGAACTTGCATTCACACACTGTGTGCTGTGTGTGAATGCAAGACTCAGCCCTGGGTTTTGTCCTTGAAGGTACTAAAAGACGTGGTACACATTATTATCCCACCCAGTCTGAAAACCCCTTTAAAATTAATATTATTTTTGCAACATCCACTCAAAGAAATGGGGAGTGTGGTTTTCTTTTTGTAGCGGAGAACGTGGCACAGCTCCAGTGAAAATTCTTTCAATTCCCTTTTATAATTTTCTTTTTTATTATCTTTGTTTGCTTTAGACATAGGAGATTGAAAATCCTTTTCCATATCAGTTGCAGAGCTGTGCAATGAGCAATGAGCCATGAATCCAGCATTCAGATCCATGTTTGTGGACAGGTTTTTTATCTTTTCCCTTACTAACACCCAGAGTTTCTCCGTAACAGCTAAACAAGAGTTCTTGCCATGAGAATTATGTTCCCTGTGACCTGTAATGCTGAAACAAGGCGTGTTATTAAATAACAGCCCCTTTATCAGCCATCATTGTATTTATGTCTCAAGCTAATGAGGTATGTGTGTTATTGTTCATGTCCAGTCCCCACAAGACTGAGCGTATTTAACAAGCAGGTGGGCCAGGTGAGGAGGACCTGCTCTTTGGTTTCCTTTTGCCCCACTCACCAGGGACACTGTGTGCTGCGGTACCTCCTCCCCAGGACACCTGTGGCTGAGGCAAAAATGGCCACCACCTCCTCCCCAGCAAAGCCAAACAAAACCCATGCGAGCAAGCTTCCTCCTGAAAGTTGCCTCTGAAGGGCAAGCTTCGAAGGAGTCATGCCAATTCACTGGGGGCCATACCCCAGTGGAGACCAGCAGCACATGCTTCCCCAGAAGGTGCAGGAAGCTGAACAGAACTATCAATGTCCTACCCTGATAGCCTCACAATGTGCAGTGAGACAAACTAAAAGCAGTTTTCTTCTAGGCAAATACAGGTGTTATATGATTGAATGTGCTCTGTTCCCACCCGCCCCACCTCGCCTTTTTTTCTGCTGCTCACTTAGGGCCTGCTCCATGCAATAACATATATAGGGCAGATTAATTAACATATTCCTCTAGTAATATATTAGATACCCTCTTCCTCCCTTTTCTATTCAGTTCAATAAATTAAATTCAACTTACAGTTCATGGGAAAGGGGAGAAAAGAGAGGAATTCCTGCCAAATTTTTTGGTTCACCACTGCGATTTTTCTATCTAGCTCTGGCACTAGCAATTGACCTGACCCAGTCAAAGGGATGCTTGGGAACTGCTTTAATGCCACCCATGACCATCAGTCCCTCTGACCTGAGTACACAGGGTGGGTAGTGTTATCTCCTCCTAAAAAAACAACTCATAAAACAAACAAGGCTGAAGCCTGTCTTTGCTGTTTGCTTATTTGAGGAGGAAATGGTCTCATGGTTGTCAGACACTGTATATTCCGGGTATTGCCTGCAGATAAATAAAGGGCTCAACAGTGCATTTAAAGGTAAATTGCCAATTTTTGCTTTTCTAGCCATTGGAAGAAAAAAAAACCCAACAAACAGTTAAAAAACCCCGAAACCTTTGGCCAGGATTGTATCCTAACATTGAGATTCTGCACTAGGATGTGCTATATTTTAACAGTTGCCTCCAGATGAATAAAGAATGCCAGCCTTTCATTAGCAGCCAACTAATTATGAAAAAAATGAGGATAGTTGATTATTTAATTGCTCTACATTTCATTTAATTAGCAAATATTCCCTACCTAGTTTTTTGTGGTGGTTACACTGCTGCAGGATAATATAGCTGGTGTGGCACATGCTGTGTTTCACATCTGAACTCAGACTGGGCATGATGTTTTCCTTGGCATATTCTAAGTCATTTCTGTGTCTCTCTTGCACCCTCTCAGGACATTGTCAAAGACCCCAAGTTTATCCTTGGAGGGGCCACAAGAACTGATATTTGCCAAGGAGATCTCGGTGAGTGATTTCCCCCTGGGTGGATTGATTCACGTCTACACCCCATGAGGAGCAGCAGGAATATCTCACACACAAGGAGATATTGTTCCTCATGAGCTGGTGGGAGCAGCAAAGATGGAAGTACTGCCCATGATAATGTTGCCCACAGCCATCTTGTTGGTAGCACCCTCCCATCAATGCCAGGGACCATCCTGGTGCAGTAGGATTCAAGGTCAGAGCAGGATTCCCACGTGAGGGAACAGTGAGCTCAGGGGAGCCTTTTGTTCACCAGCACCTCCAAATTGCCGTGCAGGCTGCCCTGGCCAGGCAGGGACATGCTTCCTGGGGACACACAGGCTGGCTTTTCAAGAGGGGTGGCAGCTAACTGCCATAATAGTTCCTTTGGCCCCTACACCACCTCCTTCTGCTCTTGAAGGGAAGAAAATGAAGGCTTGCCCCCTGCTTCTCAATTCACAGGTGACTGTTGGCTATTAGCAGCCATAGCTTCTCTCACACTGAATGAAAAAACACTAGCAAGAGTGGTGCCCCTGGATCAAAGCTTCGGGACAGATTATGCTGGAATATTTCACTTCCAGGTAAGATGAGTATCTGGCACAGCATCAACACGTTTCTGAGCTTTTGGCCATTACACATCATGGTCTGTTTTACAGTGGGGTCCCCAGTTATTGCACAGGAGACATTGAAAAAAACAGGGATTGTTGAGTTTACAGTGCTGTTCTGTTTTGAGGAACAAGCTAGAGGCTTGTTCCCACAGCACTCATGAAGCTACTTCTGTTCTGTTAAGAGATACATGGCTTTAGAAATCATTTCCCATTTTCATGGGCACACAAACCTCACACAGGATGTAGAGCCTTAAAGGAGTTGGTCTGGGATCCGTAATACGCCATGTGCCTTAATGGTGCATTGAATCATTTGCCACTGGTGTAGCTACATGAGCGACGTGATCCAGACAAGGAGCTACAGCACAGTTCTACCCTTTCGGTCCTTTCTTAAGATAGATCACAGTGGGAACAAAGTATTTACATATGACTTCTAATCAAGTCCAAGATTGTCACTAACTTAATTAAAAGTGCAGGGACACCAGAGTCCTGCATGCATGGAAAGACATGCTCTCAGCAAATTCATGATGTCCTTCCTTTCTAAATAGTTCTGGCAGCACAATGAGTGGGTGGATGTTGTGATTGATGACCAATTACCCACGTTCAAAGGCCGGCTGGTTTTCCTGCACTCAGCTGAACACAATGAATTTTGGAGCGCCTTACTAGAGAAAGCCTATGCCAAGTAAGTCACACTGCACATACATAATTCGCTATTTGTACATACATTATTCACTATTTGTACATACAATATTCACAACCTCAACAAACAGCTTCTAACTAGTATTTTTTGGTGGTGGTGGTAGGGTTTTGTTGGATTTGCTGCTGCCTTGGTCTAAAGACTTCATGTCTGTCTCATGTGAGCTGGTCCAACTTCCAGCACATCATTAGATACAGCCCTAGCTGACAGCAACAGAGTTGGATCAAAGCCTGAATCCTGACATTTGTGTCTCTGCTGAGACCTCCATTAATAGTTCTGGATAACTACATTTTTTAATGGTTTGGCAGGTAGCTAGCCACTGACACACAGTGATAGTCAGTCCTTGCCAACTTGACAACTGGCACTAAAGACAGAAAAGCCCCGGGCTTTAAGGACCTGGAGAAATGAGAGAAGTAAAAAGGCAATGAAGAGGGAAAGCAGAATGACCCTAATACTCCTCCCATATATCCTGGGTACATTCTGGGGTACTTCTGATTTCCTTGCCATTGCCACTCACACCCGTGTGAGGGTGCTCTCAAACATGGGTACCTTCAAAGTTCTGAAAGCATGTCTCACGGTCAGCATGTGTTTTCCAGGCTGAATGGCAGCTACGAGGCTCTGAAAGGAGGCAGTACAATAGAAGCCATGGAGGATTTCACTGGGGGTGTAGGAGAAATGTACGAGGTTAAAAAGGCTCCTGACAATTTCTACGAAATCCTAGAGAAAGCTCTGAAAAGATGCTCAATGGTGGGCTGCTCTATTGATGTAAGTAAGAAATGGGCTCTGAATTTCTCAGCTCAGTTTTCTGGTTTCTGCATTAAGATATCCTACTTTTTGAAGACTGGTTGAATTAATGATAAGTAGATGGATATGCACTTATCTCTGCAAATAATCTCTATGAACAGATAGCTAGGTAATATTAATATGGTGCAGTTTATAATTAGTGCAGTTGTTTAAAGAAAAGGAAAAAGATTAATCACTTTTCAGCAGGTGATGGGCACTGCATTTAATGCAATAATGCCAGGAGTATGAGCATTCAACGAGAGTGAAGTTTAGTTCCTGACTTAGGTGGTCACTTAGCATTAAAATTTGCCATAGCTTTTATTGAGAACTTACTGGTTCCAAAGACTACAAAATTGTGGGGTTTTCAGCAGTAACAAGACAAGAATTTTCAGGATCAGTGTGTTTGCAAATGGGGGCCAGGGCTTAGGGTATGTTGGGTTTATCCCTCCGGAGGCTAAAACTTCCAGCTTTCCCAGAGAAAAAGTTGCTGGTGGGTAGCAGCTGCGTAGGCTATATACACTGCTCTGCCAGTGTGTCTGACCTAGGATAAAAGGAAGTGTCCATCTGTTCTTGGCTTTCTGGTGAAGGATGTCTGAGCTGTTCAATAGAAAGTGTGAATGCCCAGTGGCTGTTCCCTGCTGACTGTGCTCAGTGGGAAAGGCAGTTTGGAAACAAAAGTACACCAGGTTTCTCCACCAGAATGAGGAGGTGGAGAAAAAGGTTTTGGGGCATATGAAAAATTCCACCAAGCACAAAATGTGCCATTTCCCTTTCAGGCGACTTGTAACAAAGGCAAAGGAAGCGCCCAGGCTGCTGGAGGAGAGGCTTTCATTTGCCCTCTGCCCAAAAGCCTCATCATTGAACGTTTGGCTGAGCTGAGAGAGGCGTGTCGTCTCAAACCCATTGTCTGTCTGAATGAAAGCAGGGCTTTTCCACAAGCTTGCTCTTTTACTCAAGGTTGTGCCCTCAACTTTGGGGTTCAGTGTTTCCTGATTTCAGTTTCCCTTTCTCTCCTGATGAAGCTTTCCTGCTTGCAAAGACTGAATATTTACTGGAGTGTGATACTCAGCATGCCCCATCTATATCTTTGTACAAGAAATGAGACCGTATCAACATCTGATCTCAGTCTGAGGGCACTTTTTGCTATCCCTTAGTGGACACAAACTGTCTTTGAATGGGAGTTAAGACTGAGATCCCAGAAATGTAGTTTATGTTAACACAAAATCCCTGAGGCAGAGAACCCCCTTATTTTTCCCTCTGAGTGAACAATGCTAAAAAAATTATATCCTTTCCTTAAAGCGCATTGTTGTGCCATCACTGTCTGCACTGAGCAGACAGACAGGCTTCCTGTTCATAGTGCTGGTTAGCCACTGACATCCCACCTGATGCTTGGAAGGGATGAGGTGGCACCACTTGTAATCTTATACCAAAGAGACACTCACAGTTTTTTCCCATATTTCAGACCAGCAGTGCTGCAGAGTCAGAAGCCAAAACCCCCTTTGGCCTTATAAAGGGCCACGCTTACTCCGTGACTGGCATTGATAAGGTACGTTCAGCAGTGTGGGGCAAGGAGAGACCTGGGGAAAAGATAAAGGAGTGTTCCCACCCATCTTTCCCTCCTACATTGCCCATGGCATTGCACAGCTTTTGCCCAGCTGCCACACCAGCTTGCCCAACCTGTGTGTACTAGAGAAGTCCTGCTCCCCAGCTACTGATGCTTGGTATTTTCTCCGTTTCCTTCTTCCCCAGGTGAGCTATTTGAGCCGGCAAGTGCAGCTCATAAGGATACGGAACCCCTGGGGACAGGTCGAGTGGAACGGCCCTTGGAGTGACAAGTGCGTGAGCTGTCCCCTACCCACTGGTCTCACATAGGCCAAATCCCAGCTGCTGCTCCACAGCTAGTCCACAGAAAACTAAACCAAGAGCTTGCAGATGTGTAACAGTGCTACTGTCATACTGAGGTGTTAGTGATTTTTTGGTTTGGAGTGATTTGGAGTTAACTTTTTGTGTATTTTTTTTCAAGTCTGTTGCTTTAATACCTGTAACACAACATCCATACTTTGTCTTACTGCAGATAAATTGGAAACTGGTATTAAATTATCCCCTCTTAGTAGCTTACGAGCCTCTAGCTGCATTCACTGTTCTGGGTTTCTAAACAGGCCAGAAATAGGCAGGTACCTTACAGGTTATATATGACCATTAAATGAGACCCTGTCCTGTGGTACCCACCAAAGTTGTGGAAGAACCCAAAAATACAACAGGATTGGTCTGAAAACCAGTCTGGTTTTGCTACAAATGGTAAACAAAATGCAAATAATACAAAAGAAAAATATAATAAAAACCACCATTACATTCTCCCCCAACATACACTTTTCAATATATTTTTGCACATATGTATAGCTTCATTTTTGTTTCGCTTTCTTCTAAGGTTTTTTTTATTCATACAGTTGTAGAGGAGAAGAGCCATAACCTGTCTGGCCCTTTAAAATTGCTGAGATATGTAATCATCTGTAGGACTGTTGTGAATGTTCCTGTGCTTAGCACGACTCAGAAATAAATATTTCCACATCAGCTCTCATCCTTTGTTATCCTGAAAAACAAAAATGTGGATAATAGGCATATATAAGAAGTGTTTAAATCTCAAAGAAACAAAGAGGTTGAGATTAGGACAGGCATCTGGTAATACATACTGCTTGCTGAGAAGCCTGCCATGTCAAGGCAGGGCTCTGATTCTGCATTTGGGAGGTTTTCTAGAACTCACAGTGCAGAGGGGCTTGCTTGTAGGTCAGTGAAGAAATCTGTATAAAATTTTCATAGTGGTTGCTGGAATTAAAAACCTCAAGGCAAAGTGCCTGCTACTCCCAGTTTAAGACGTCAGATTGGAAATGTAGTGGTGGGGCATTTGTAGTTTTTTCCCAACATTCTAGCAGGTTTTTGTGTGGTTTTGACCTGCTACTGCTGGAGTTGTATGGGTGAATAAAAAGGCAAAGACTTTACCAGGAACTCCGGTTATTCCAGCAAATGCCTCTGTATTAGTGGAGGTTTCCATTGACTCAATTTTGAAGAAACATCTGGTCCTAAATAACTAACAAACATGAGGATATGGTGTGACAGACAGATTTAAGGAGGGGTGTGACTTAACAAAATCTTACCAATAACATTTTTATACCCAATCCCACACCTGACAGCAGTCTCAATGCTGAGTGCAGACAATAACTCCTTCAGGACCATCCTGGAACAGCTTTGGAATCATTAGCCTTATCCTGCTTCCGGCCATGTTAGTTAATAATTCTTCTGTGACCATGAGGGACAGTGGGATTTGGGAAACCTCTGAAGTGCAGCTGTGTTTGTGGGGAAGAACTGCTGCTGCTGCTGCAACATCCAGTTGTTCTGAGACAGGGAAAATTAACTGCCACACACCCATGGTAAAGCTTGGTTTTGTTTTCTTGCAGCTCTCCAGAGTGGCGTTCAGTCAGTCTGTCGGAGCAGAGACGCCTGTCTCAAGCAGCGCTGGATGATGGAGAGTTCTGGTAAGCCACAGGGTTTTTTAAGTATGTGGCTCTAGTCAGAAATTGGGGTGCGAGTGGCCAGCACGAGCAATAAGAGAGAAGCCCCTGTGTGAGGAAATGCTTATTTTCTGCTAGGAGAGGGCAGGTAGAAAGTCCACTTTGTTTTCTGTGTGTTCCATGTGTGACCATATCTATTTTAGTAACAAAAAGGGTTTAAAAAGTCAGCTTAGTTGATGGTATTTGCATATGTCAAATGCCGTGTGTCTCCCATGGATGTGGCACCTTTTAAATCCTTCCCACGAGCAAGGCAGGCTCTGCAGAAGGGAGTATTGAGCTGCACTGTAGAACGTAGGAAAGGCCTCCAGGGTTGATGCTGGGCATGCACTGGAAGGAAAGGGAGTCCTGAGAAGCAGTATTACATGTTACAGGAAGTGAAAGAACACCAAGATATGTGTGAAATGATGGAAAATTTTAAGAAAAGATGGGGGGGAGGGGAAGTGGTGGAAATTGCTTTAGAAGTGTGAAGTGTTCTTCGTGCCAAATTCACAATCTCAGACAGAGCAGATGGTGGACTTGCACATGATCCCCCTCTCCCCCAGTATCAACTATGCCATGCACTACAGACAATGTGGTCACATTTTCTAGGGCCAGATGCTCATCCTTCTTACATGGGCAAATCTAGAGAGGTGTGCAATGGGGTTAGCCCAGATTTTTCCTGCAAGTTCAACTTTAGGCCTGAAAAGAGATTTCAGATAGACAACGCAGCCCATTAAGTCACATAAAATGACTTATCCCAAACTTTGATAGCTCTGGGAAGAAGTAGGTGCAGTGGCTGATCCTACAGTTAAGTATTCTTGTATAGGATATTTTGAGCTATTTTGCTATTGACATTGAAAAATGCATTTCCAGTTTTTCAAAAAAGTTTTTGTGGTTTGTTTCTGGGTTGGTTTTTGTTTTGGGCTTGGTTTTTTTTTTTTTGTCTGGTTCTGACCTGGCTACAGCTGGACCTCATGAGGTGAATGAAAAGGAGATAAAGGCTTTATCTGGAACTCAGGTAACTCCAGAAAATCTCTGAACACTGCGTGGAGTAATTGCTGGAGGTGACTTAGAAATTAAACATATCTTCACGCTTTAAGAAAAGATACCACACTGAAGAAATCCCCAGGGTGGAGTGAAGCTGATATGCCAAGAGTCTATTCCACAAAAGTTCCCTAGGCAACCTTAGGGGTTGGAAACATCAGGGGAGCTTGATGTGCTGAGAGAACAGTACATAGAGGGTGGAGCAGAGACACAGGACCAGGCTCTGTGATAGATGGGAACTTGGTGTACTGAGGTACCTAGAAGCCACATTGTTTCTGCCCTGAGCAAGAACTGAACCAGAACTGAGCCAGCAGTTCATTATTTTCCTGTCAAAATCATGTCCTTTGGGTGAACTTTGATATTTTAATATCATTATGATACCAAAAAACACCTCCATCCCAAAAGCTACCTATCTCCAAGGTGTGGGCACCCCTCACTCAGCACGTGCTCTGAATTTCAGGCTAGGCCTCTCTTCCTCCCTCTCTCCCCCTACCATAGGGACGCCTTGGGTGAGATGATACCACGTAGTTAACCTAGGAAACTTATAAATCTCTACATGGAGTTATTTGTGTTGCCATTGCTTGAGTAGTTTGATCTATGTGTAGTTTTATGCGGTCTAATATTGCTATATTACTCACATGTGCTTTGGTAGACAGTCTATCAACACCACCAACCCAAAAGAATCGGCACCCTGTTGCCTAAGTAAACTGCACCATTCACTAGTCTAGCTGTGATAGTGGTTACTGAACAAAGCCACACTCCTTAGGTCTGGCTGTGCTAGTTCACTGAACACCACTGGATTGAAAGGTGCTTCGCACTATCTGTGCATGGGTAACTGTGGTAGTTCAGTATACTGAATGTGACCTAGACTTACAGTGCTGAACTGGAAATTACTCACAGTCTCAGCCAGCCACCCCCAGCCCCTCTGGTATCCAAGGACAAGCTGGAACGCAAGGGCATTGGTATGACATAAGGCATGACTTAAAGCCTGACTGTGTAATGGAGGTACAAGTGTGCAGGTAGGCATCAAATGAGCAATGAAATTCATTAAAAAGTCGTCTGTTGAACAGAGCTAAGCTGATAGGTAAGTCATTGTAAGGCCAATAGAAATTAATGAGGTTGAGCAAATGCAGACAAACGTAGGCCTTCCCTATCCAGCTTCTCAGCCATTCAGAGCAAAACCAAAAGCTATTTGAACTGAAATTTCTGATGAAGGGGTTAAGTGGAGAAAAATCACATGCAAAAGAAATGCTTCCAAGACCGGTCCAGCAAGTTTGATACTAGCTAAACTCTCCACCCAGCCCATGAGACTTATTTTTCTTAATGTCTTTCGACTTCTGTGTATTTCTCTAAGGAGTATTTGCCTCTCTGTCCCTTCTAAGCCACACCTTGATGGTTTCCCCATCAGGCTTCACATACAGACTTTGCATGAGCAATAATGTGATGTATCCCTTAAGACATAAAAATGGTCAAACAAGGAGAGAGGTGAACATAACTGGTTCTGCCCAGCTTTCAGTTTGCTCCTACTGTGGTTCTTGCTGAGGCAGTTTAGCTGAGGAGATGGCAAATGAGCTATATTCCATCTTCTGCAGCTGAGGACCTTCAGCCAGTCTATTCACCACTCCTGGTGGTGACTTGGCTGGTCTCCCTGGAAAAACTGGGGTAATCTTTATGATGTGCTTTGAAGTATGCTGCTAGAAATAGTGAGTAGCAAAGTAATTAGGATCTCAGAAGTTCAAAAAATGTTCTCCATTACATGCATTACCTTTGAGCTTAGCAAATTACATAAGGTTCTTTTCCTTGTTGACCACAACCAGTTTCTACTGAAGTAGAAATATTAAGTTCAGAGGGCTCTTTGTACATCATTTCTCAATGTGTCTGGAAGCTGAAAGGGAGCCCAGGAAACCTAAGATGCACTCATGGACAATCAGTAACTGTTCTGCAGGTTTTGGATCCAGTTTATGCCATCAGCTGACAGCACACAAAGCAACAGTCAGTTCTCCTACACAGGCTCATTTCTTTTAAATGAAAGAGAAGAAGAGGAAGTAGAAGACATGTTTATTCTCATGTGTTGCGTTAGATTCCATCCTAGGTGGATTAGGAAGGGTAGTGCAGTGAGGGAAATTAGATCAAAAACTATGGAACATTTAAAGAGAAGTGTCATATCATCAGAGTGTCTTCAGTCAATGCAAAAAAAGCAGCACAGCTGCAGAGGACTAAATAGGATAAGGCAGACAAGGTGGGAAATTTGGTCTGATACTACCTTTTGTTCTTTGGATTTGTGAGGACTGAAAAAAATCTTTATGGTAACACACTGAGGGCCTGCTGGCTTCATTAACCACCCTAAAAAAATTCTAGCTGCATATTAGCAGTTCAGATTGGTCTTTCTCAGATGCTTCTACTAGATACGAAGAAGGCATCCTGCTGTTGGCTAAGCAACCACCTTCTCACTCACTCTCATCCCTTCCCTACTAAAATCAGAGGAGCAGAGTCTTCCCTTCACCACTACCAATCCAGGACATCCCTGAGGAGGTCAAGACAGGTGTTTTACCTCTTAGGAGCCAAATCTTAGCTATAAAGTATAACTCCACCTGCTTTGCTGCATGTTTCCAAAGAGCCCAAAATTGCATAATGTGTCCAGAAGACTGAACTGCAATGCATGGAAATGGCCAGCAAGAAAGAGGACAGGGGGTTCCTGCAGCCACCCGTGTCCTGGGCTTCATCAAAAGCAGCATAACCAGCAGGTCATGGAACGCTCCTCTACATTGCTTTTTGGGAGACCCCACCTGGAGTACCATGTCCAGCTCTGATTCTCCAGTACAAGAAAGACATGGACTGTTGGAGCAAGTCCAGAGAAAGGCCATAAGGATGATCAGACGGCTGGAGCACCCCTCCTAAGAAGACAGGCTGTGAGAGTTGGGCTTGTTCAGCCTGGAGACCTTACAGCAGCCTTCCTGTACCTGAAGGGGCCTACAGGAAGGCTGGGGGGAGGCTGTTTACAAGGTCACGGAGTGACAGGACAAGAGGCAATGGCCTTAAGCTGAAGGAGGGAAGATTTAGATTAGTATTAGGGAGAAATTATTTACTGTGAGGGTGGTGAGGCCCTGGTACCAGGTGGCCCAGAGAAGCTGTGGCTGCCCCCTCCCTGGCAGCTTTCAAGACCAGGTTAGATGGGGTTTTGGGCAACATGATCTAGTGGAGGGTGTCCTTGCCCATGGCAGGGAGATTAAAACTAGACGATTTTTTAAAGTCGTATTAGGGAATTCATTTTTTTAATGTTATTTCTGTGGTTCATGGAGCATGAGGGGCTCTTACAGAAAACAGTTTAGAGCAGAAGACACATCTGGATGCTAAATTCCTCTCAGGAAAGCCTCATGTATGCCTTCCTTTTACAAAGGGAAGTTCAAGACTACCATCAGTAGCATATGGGCCATGCTGTGGCCACCATGCAAGCTACTGCCTCTTATCTTCCCTGCTATGTTCCTTTTGCCCAGGGCCGTGCACCATGCACAGTGGTGCCTGGCTCTGGCCACCCCTTCTCTTGGCTGTTTGCTCAGTACTGAAAACCAGGTTCCTTCACCAGCAGGACCATTGGTATCTTTTTGCCCTCTTACTTGCTAGATAAAATCAGGGTGGCTTATCTGCTTCTTTGCATGCTGAGCAGGCTAGTTTCAACCAGCTCAGCATAGCAGCTCAAAGCCGTATTGTGGCATTTGTTGCCTGCTTCCCGTATTCATGTACATGTATCCACCTTGAGTGTAAAATATATGTAGTTCAATATCTATGGCACAGTAGCAGGCAACTCTGTCTAGACCAACTTCAAGGGCAGGCTAGGACCACTGTTGATGTCCAAACATGCTTTTCATCTCCTATGTTTAGTGTTTGTTTTTGCTAGGACAAGGTCCCAGGCACCCATAAAGGAGGTGAGGGTGAGCATCTTGAGGCTAGGCACCTTAGCAGAGGCCCAAATACAACTTTTAACTGCAGTGCAGGCAGGCTAATCATACCATGGCTTGGATAATCCATCACCGTGTGACCCTTTTAGTGTTGTCATGTGGCTGCATTGAACACACAGCTGATTTGTAGGCAGACTTAGCTCCTGCATGAATGCCTGCAATCCTTTGGTTGGCTTTTTGACAATACAGATGCACCACTAAGGACAGAATGGTGTTGGTGAAATAACTCTTGCTAGCATAGGTTTAGTGCCAGTGTCACCTCTCTTCACCCTATGCTCAAATGTAACTGAATAAAATCAATGGAGTTACAGTGGAAAAAGAAAGGTGTAAGGGACGTCAGCTTCAGAGCCAGAAAATAGGTTGCTTGTGTTTTAACACTGCAGTGAGTGAGAGCTAGCTTCTCCCCGGTGCACACTGGTATATCTCCATGGTCACTGGAATTATTCAGATCCTCACCAGCTAGTCATCTGGTCCTGTGGCTCTGGGGGGTAAATACTTCCACTGGGCAACCATTCTGAAGTGAATGACACTGCTGTTCCTTCCCATGTCTCTCACTCAGGATGAAATTTGATGATTTCAAAGTGCATTTTGATAAAGTTGACATCTGCAACCTGACTCCAGATGCCCTGGAAGACAGCACTGCCCACAAGTGGGAGGTGACCATCCACCAGGGAAGCTGGGTCCGGGGATCCACTGCAGGAGGATGTAGAAATTTTCTAGGTAAATGGATGCTGCTTTGAAAATCAGAAGCAGGCACCAAAGTCCTAAACCACCCTCAGCACCTCTCCTGTTACCCCACAGCCAGAATTGTGGGTGTGGGCCAGGCTAGCTGAGTCTCAGCTAACAGGAACCAGCCAAAGGGACAAAATGTTCCTATGATCCCACTTGAGACATTGTGGTAAAAGAGCTGCTTTCTTTGCTCTCAAGTTCGTTGGATCTGGTTTGCTTCTCATTTACATTTGCATGAGCAGGACTAGCTCCAAATAAGTCACTTAAACTGCAGCAGTAAGTGTAAAATGAGACAAAAATCATGCTCATCCAGCATGTTTATGTGGCTCTGAAGAAGCATCAAGGATCTCAGCTGTGTTACTCCAGACTGGCACCAGTGCTATGGGATCATTGTAGCTATGTACTTTTAACAAAATCCCACCTGACAACTTTATTTAAACCATGGTAACTTAACAAAATATGAGGCCTAAAATTTTTTCTGCACCTAGTTCCATGAAAAACTGGGATTTGGCTTCTTTTCTGCAGAGCTTAGTGGAAAGCATGACAGCTAATGGAAAAATTAAATTTGAGCAAAACCTCAGCTTAATTGTCCTTTATGTCTTCTCTTTTCTTCTTTTTTTTTTTCTTTGGTAGTAGTAATGGTATTATTATTATTCTGAGGAAAGAAACTCTGGTGTTCTTTACATTGGCAGAGACTTTCTGGACAAATCCACAGATCAAGCTACATTTGACAGAGACAGACGATGGACAAGATGAATGCACATTCATAGCGGCGCTGATGCAAAAGGATCGCCGTAAACTCAAGAAGTTTGGTGCTGAAATGCTCTCCATTGGCTACTCTATTTATGAGGTACTCTATTGCTTTCACAGTGAAGTAGCCACACTGTCAGTTTTAGCATCTTTCTCTGGGTTTGTATCCTTGTCAGTCACCATGTATTTTTAGGGCCCTTTCTCTTAAAATAACTTTCTCAGTTATATGAAGACCCACAGAGAATTTTGACTTGGTTGGGTTGGAGTCCTTTCAGAGGAGGATTTAGGAGTCCCTACAGGGCCATGGGTTCCCAGGATAGAATCCTTGGCCCCATGACTCTGTCATCCCCTGCCTGGCTCCTGGAGAGGGAACATTACTTCTTTGGAGCCTTGGGGCTCTCTGCTCTGTGACACTCCACCTGGGATCGTGATATTTAATGGAAGGGAATGTTTAAGTGGGAAGGCAATGTCCCCAAGTCTGCTTTCTGGGTGGGAAAGGACCACCAGTAATGGGTCCTTGCCAGAAGGTGGGAGCTAGGTTTGTCTGAACACCTGGGAGAGGGGATGAGATTCAGCATCACAGCCGAGGGAGAGGCTTGTTCCAGGAAGACCCTGGCTCTGTGATTGGGATGGGGGACCCCCAGCACACCACAGCCTGTGCAGCTCTACCTTTGGTTCTTCCCCTAGAGCTCTGGCAGAGATGGACACTTGGGCAAAGACTTCTTCAGGTACCACGCCTCCACGGCCAGGAGCAAAACCTACATTAATTTAAGGGAAGTATCTAACCGATTCAAGCTGCCACCGGGTGATTACATTCTTGTTCCAACCACGTTTGAGCCGCACCAGGAGGCAGATTTCTGCCTGAGGATTTTCTCTGAGAAGAAGGCCATCACTGAGTAAGTCAGCAGTGAGCCCTAGGCCCTCTGGTTCTCACCCAGGCGTGGGCCTGGTGGCTCTTCACTGGTTGTGGGGCACATAGCCCTGAAGCAGAGCCCTGTCATGGGAAGCTTCCGGTGGTTTTTCCTGCATTTGCCTATTTTTGCTAAACCTGGCTTTTTTTTGAGACAAGTTTAGGAGGTGAGGAAATAAGGCTTGCCATGATGAATCCATGGGAAGCTTGCCAAGGAGGAGTTGATAGCTGCCTGATACTGTTCAGGAATCTGAACACAACAGTCTTTGTTTCCCTCCTGTTTCTCCAAATTGTATGTTGAAGAAAGTAATATAGGTGATTAAAATGTATATAAGCAATTAAAAAATAATATAGATATTGAGGAAAGAGTGTGTAAAACACACTATAGGTGTGTACTGAGGAAAAAGTGTGCGTGCAATCAAGAATGAGATTTTATTTTTGATTATTTAGCAGACAGTATTCACAGCTGACCCCTCCCTGAGTCCTGCCTGAAGTCTGTTTTAAGGGCTTATACCAAAATTTAAACAGTGCAAAGATGTGACTGCCTGTTGAATTTCACCTATATTAACCTATTCAGTAAAAAGTGTGGTTTTGTCATTCACCTCTGGAAAACATAGTGAGCAAGCTTCCCCACCTATACCTTCAAATATCAAATAAGGTTTTGTTTTCTCCAGGGATCTAGATGAAAATGTTGCCATCGATCTCCCTGAGGTAAGTCTACAGAGTTAAAATAGCAGGGGAACAGCTCAGCAGAAGCCGGCACACATTTCCTTTGCTGGCTTTGGCTAAAACACGTTCATTTCACAGGAATGTTAGGCAATTGCCAGCTTTGTGTATGTGACTTGAAACAGTCCTTTCTGCTGAATATGGTAACAGAACTGTAACAATCGAAACCATAATCGTTCCGCATCCACTTCAAGGCAGTTGGCGTCAGCCAGCACCGGGGGGGCAGGTATCAGGCACCATGGCTGTGCCAAAAGCATGCCCCTTAGCATTAGGGAGGCACATGGCCATTGGCATCTTTTAAAATTCTATTTATGAGGAAAAAATAAAGAGGCAAGAGCACGTTCACAGAGCTGCGTTCATTTTGCATAGAAATGTCTTTATTTTGCGTATCAATATCTGTGGGGCTTGGGAGGGAGTGCTTGATACACTCATGTGCCCACTGAAATGATTCAACTCTTTGTGTTGCTGAAAGGCCGGGTCTGCCTGCTGAGCGCTAATCGCAGCTGAGTCTGAGTCAGCTCCTGTTTAAGAGTATTCCTGCAAATAAACCATTGCTTGCAGTGTGCCTTCCCATGGAAACAAGCTAAGCTGAGATCCCACGTGTCCCTCCTCAGTAAAACTTTCCTCCAGGGACCACAGCTAACAAGTGCGTCTCCATTTCTGGGATCTCAGGGCCATGTCCAGGAGCAAAGTACTATCTGTTCTCCTGCCTCAGTGTAAGTCACCATTCTGGTGACAGTACACTAAGCACCACTCATGTAGTATCTTCTGTGGGTAGAGAACAAAAAGCCTGATTCTGTGATTCCTGGGCTGTGCTGTTGCCTGCTCCTTCCCCATTTTTTTGGCACAAGAACTGCTTTCTGTTCACCCCAACTATAGCAGTGGTTCCACACCATTGCATCTCTTTGCTCGCCAGTGGACTCTACTCCCCTGTGAGTGGGCTGAGGCACTCATCTGGCAGCTGGCTTAAAGTGCTCCCAGGCTCAGGCTGGTCCGGGGTAAAGTGCCAAAGAGCAGCCACCTCTGGCTGGTGCTCTAAAGAGGTGTGAGAGGTCCCTGGCTGATGCTGCTGGAAAGATCTCAGTAGACTTGTAGTTCAAGGATTAAGGAAACAGATTGGTGTCCAGTTAGGTGAGAGGAGAGGTGTTTTACATGATGGGTGCTCTTGGTTTTGTGATAGCCAAGGCAATGGCACACTATGCAATCACTCATGCAAATGAAATGAGGGGGTGAGGCTCTCCTTGGGCAGTTAGATGTCTGGGAGGCTTCAGGTCTAGCCATGTTCAGGAGCATGCATACCCTTATTTTGAGATGCACTGTCATCCCCTATGCACAGAGGAGCCATGTGCAGGAGAAATGTTGAGGATTACAATTCTTCTAAAGACTTGTGTGGTTGATGTTTCAGCCTCCAAACCCAACCCCAATCCCTCAAGAAACAGAAGAAGAAAAGCAGTTCCGGGCACTGTTTGAACAGATTTCAGGAAAGGTGAGTGCAAAACCCTTGTGGGTCATAGCAGGACATAGAAAGAGGAGAGACACTTTGCTCCTACTTAGAGCCAGGTGAAATGAAAATGACATATTTTGAGTATATTTAGTTGTAGTGTGTTGTTTGGGCACCAGATGTCACCATGCCTTATGTTTGGATGAGGAAAGGTGTCCCTGGTGAGCAAGAAAGAGGACCAAAGGTAAAACTCAAGCTCTGAGGGAGCCTACCTGGTTCAGTGACCTCCTGCCGTTTATTTTTCTTTGAATCAGTGGTTCCCGTTTGAGATCTCCTTCAGGCAGCCTTATGCAGAGCAACACTCCTGTATTTTGCTAGCCCTTCTCTGGGTTTTGCATGGTTGCAATAATGTACAGATGGGTGATGTTTATGTTTTCTGAGGGTTTTGGTATGTCTGATTACAGAAACATTCAAGTAACAGATGCTGCACTTATTTTTTTTAACTTTAGGACATGGAGATATCTGCAGAAGAACTAGAATACGTTCTGAACGCGGTACTAAAAAAAAGTAAGTGCTGATAATCTCTGAGCTAAAGGCTGTAAAGAACTTTACAAAAGCTGCCATTACATCCCCTTACAAGTAGAAATATAAAGGCTGTGTTATGACTCCTGCCTGGTGTCCTCCAGCCAGCCAGGGCAGAGCCAGGAAAACATCTGGTCCGTGATCTAAGCACAAGCTTGCCCTACCTCCAGCATGATCCATGTCAGCTCAGTGAGGCCAGGTCTCCCTTGTACTACTGCTGTGCTGTGGAGGGATGGGCACTGGGCTGGGACTTGTAAATCCTGCATACAGCTCATGACCCTGCTACAGGCCCCATGTAGAATGGGAAACCTGGCAATCTCTGAACCTTATCTCCTGATTTATGAAACACTGACAGTATTTCCTTCATGTCTTCAGTAAATACCTTCTCTGCCTGGACTGTGGCTTTTCTATAGTCTTCATTTTCTGGTGCACAGGTCCTCCTACAATGAGGACTAAGAGCCAGCTATCTGTGCTTCTGAAATCCTATTTTCTACTTTCAATTTGTAAAAGGCAGATTTGCCCAATGACTTCTTTCTCATTATTGTCCTTTTCCAGCAAAGAACATCAAATTCAAAAACTTAAGTCTCATTTCATGCCGAAATATCATTTCACTTATGGATGTATCCTTTCAAAGAACTGCTTGTGAGGTTCAATGAATACTGATTATAATTATCTGTATCACTATCTGTCATGGATATCGAAGATGGATGTGGTAATGTCATAGCAGAACACTACCCAAATTAAAAAAATATGTTAAAGTTGTACCCTGATTTTTATTCTAGCAATTTAGGCTTAGGAGCTTCAAGACAGACCATTTTCTACTGCAAATGCTTTAGTGCTGAGCACCTATAAGTCTCAAATTACTTCTGTATAGAACAGTGCATTTTTCAAGCTGTGATTTATTTGACAAAGATCTACAAGAGATAACTCAAGAAAACTTGTCTGGAGGGTTAAATTCACCAGAGTTGTGCATGCAAGTTATGGATCAGAAATTAAAGATCAGCAGAGTATTGAAAATTATTGATATCATATCAGTGGGGTTTTTGACAACCAGATTAAAAACTGGAAAATTTGGTCTTTCAGTTAGATCCTGAACTCCAGAAAGTAGACATGTGGGTGAAGAGTTGTCTGTCCAAATTTAGGCATTTGCAGTGTAGGTGTCTAACTTAGCTTTCTAGACTTCCTTTGTAGATAGTGAAAAGTGTGGTGTAATTATGCTTGTTCTGGATACATCTAACTGTGAGGGATGCTAAATGTCTGCTCAGACATTAGGTGAGATGAATCACAGCCCTGGTACTTCCCCACCAGATTTGTCCTTCGCAATGTTCTGGTGCCTGTTGAGTTGCTTAGCACAGCTTCTCCTCAGGCAGAACTGGATTCTGCAGTATGCTTCCCTGATAGACAATTACATTACATGTGAAACAAACCAGATACAGTCCTAACAAGGCAAGTACCTAACATTTGGTTTGTATCTTGCTTGATCTGCTGAGTTCTTACCTTTTGCTTTTGTTGCTCCAGTCCATGAGAGAGGTAACATCCTCTCAAACATTTCTAAAAGAAAACCAAACCAGACAAACCTTTATCCTGTTAAAGCTATGTCCATGATGTTAAAATTCAGTGCAGATCAGTCACCGTGCATATGCAAGGAGAAGCAGGGGACCAGTCCTAAATTTCCTCCCTTGAAAACTAAGCTTCAGTAGGGAGCTGGTCCATGATCACATCTCATCCTTACATGGTATTGGGACAGAGCCAGGGTCTGCACTTGACCCAGGAGCATGGCAGCAGTCCTAGGTTTACTATTTAGGATATAACTAAATAGTTTCCATGATTTGCAATGCTTCCAAGCAAATCTCTACATACTTTTGAATAGATGGGGAGATCTCTCTTCATCTGCTTTGGAAGCACAAGGAGCACAA
Source organism: Laterallus jamaicensis coturniculus (assembly GCA_022605575.1). Lineage (NCBI taxonomy): Eukaryota > Metazoa > Chordata > Aves > Gruiformes > Rallidae > Laterallus > Laterallus jamaicensis. The sequence goes on from JAKCOX010000001.1 coordinate 49,318,816, forward strand.
ACACAACCATCCCACTCTGGACACGGTATTTGGAGCACAATGGAGGAGAGAAAGGACATGAATGCACACCCAAGTCAGTGCTGGCAGAGTCCCCTCTGTGCCACATGCCACCAAATTCCCTGGGGCACAGAGGTGGGACAAAGCTCTTCGTAACTCCAGGAAGAACCTGTCTGGGTAACAACACAGACATTTTTCAGGGGTGATAATGTCCTTGAGATCTGCGGGTGACCTCAACAACCTCATCAGTGCAGGTGCTTAAATAACAGCAGGCACTACCTCGATCCCGCTCGGCACGTTTTGACCTTTGTGAATGTTCCCTGAGTTGGAGTCCATCTGAGCAGCAGCTTTGTCCTGACAAGTAAGACAGAATGGATGGCTGCAAAGGGAATGGGCCCATCCCTTGCCTTGCAGTTCAGAGCAAGTGCCCCATCCTGCAAGTGAGCTGTGCTCGGCCCACATCAGTAGCTCAATGAAGTAAGTCTTTAAGACCCTTATTTACCCTTACTTTGGGCAGAGGGAAGGCCAGGCAGATGTAATCAGTGCTGTACAGACCTTTATTCCAGACCATAATGCCAGCCTCACCCCACAACCCCCATTAATTTTTTGGTTGAGCCACTGCAACAGAGCCTGGTCTCTAGATAAAAATACTGAATAGCAGATCGGTTGACTAACTCCTTCAAGTACAGCAGCAATTTGTTTTAATTGGGCAATTTAAGTCTTTGAATCATTTATATCCCATTTACATCCAAAGCTGTTCTTGCCTCAGAACAATCTGTCTGTCTTTCCTCTGTGAAGCCTGCTTTGCTCAGCTGTGGTTTTATGCCCTGTTATGTTCCCCAAGTATCACACAGCCCCAGCTGTGATGTAACCGCTCCAGCCACACCTCATGAGAAATCCCCATACCGGCTCCAGGGGCACCAGAGGCTTTCCAGGCATCGTGATGGATTCTGCTTAAAGGAACAGCACGGATAAATTCAAATAGACTTTGGACCTTCCTGTAACAAATCCTTTTCCTTAATTCAGATTACCAGACCAGTGGCAACGGGAAACTGGAATTCAATGAGTTCAAAGTTTTCTGGGAAAGAATGCAGAAATGGATAGTAGGTGACATTACTTGTTGTGTTTGTTTCTCCATTCCATGAGCTATTTCCTGCATGGTTTATTATGTATGCACAGATAAAAATGGAGACAAGAGTGTTTGCAAGCCAGAAGTTTTAACTCAAAACAAATGTTTTAAAACTATGGGGACTTGTTTTGGATGCTCAAAGACATTCTTGGCTTTCCACGATGCTAAACCATAATGGTTTTCTGGAAAATTACAGAGATTTTTGTGCATCGATCAACTATGTTTGGGACAAAGAATGCAACGGGCACTAATGAGGAAGCCAATCAAATTGAAACTTAAGGAGCTTCCAATATTGCTGTTGCACAGAAGAAGAAAGTGATGATTCATGACTAGTAGGAAACAATCATTTCCTAAGTCACTGCATTTCCATCATTGATCGTTCAGGAGTCGACTGTACTGAAGTCTGGGACAGTGTTGATTCTAATTTTAAACACGGTTCCCTGCCACTGTATATGGCAGTAAGAATAAGGAGACTTGCAGAACCCGGCTACGGAATGAATATTCAAATAAAGACATCATAATTGCTTCCTCATGGGCATTAATAGTTTTTTTCTGAATTCATGCTTCACCCGAGCATTCAAAATATGCAGCGCTCTGCTTCTTGTCTAGCCCATCGGAAATGGCAAACGCTTTTTCTGGGTACTAATGGCCCATCTTTTTTAACAAAGGACATGTTGTTTTTTATAACAAGGGGGCCTGAGAAATCCTCGTATCCTGTAGAAAGGTTTGCATGTATATTTGCTGGAAATTTTTAAGCTGAATGTGACATCATCTCTAAATAACTCATATTCCAAGGGAGAGTCGTGTTTGTCATCTAATTAAAAGGTTAGAATTTAACTCTGGCTTAATAATTTTATAATATTTAGGTCAAAATCCAAACCATTTGTACCTGTTCTTTTGGTTGTACAATGAATGTGGCTGTTTACATCGTTTACACCTAGATACAAATTAGTTAGTGACAATCTTACATTCATGTTAAACAATTTGTCTCTAATTTTCAGATTTACAGAGGAAAACATAAAAAGAGATTAGGAAAACGCCTCAGTTAAAAGCCAAATAACAAGGCATCCTTCCAGGGTAAAAATCACTCTTAAAATAATTACAGACTTTTTAAATGAAGAGCCACTCATTATTTTTGGATGCTTAGGTTTGGCAGTACTTGCTTAGGTTTCACAACAAGCTATTCTTATGACAAAGAGAATTTGGGATCCAGTTATAAAATCAGACTGTATCTAGACCAAAGTCTTGTCAGCTTTCTTAAATGCTTATGCTAGGCAGTTAGAGATAAACACCTTGCCTTGTGCTCCCTTTCATATGCAAATACTGAACTTGCTGTGTGCTCCTTTCATAACAGAATATCTTTCTTCAATTTGACTTCGATAAATCTGGCTCCATGTCCTCCTATGAGCTCCGCAGTGCTCTTAAAGCTGCAGGTAAGGCAAGCCATGGGAAACCCATCAGGCAGATTGTCTGTGGGGGGAGAGGGGAGCAATCAATTGCACAGGCTGGGTGCCCCTGAACAGGGAGGAGGTCTAAACCCCAGAGGGGCACCTAGAGGGGATGCTGAGCGGACTAATTTTGCCCCAGCTATCCCCAAATCTGCAGGGCAGTCAGTCAGACCAACCTTTACATTTTTGTTGAACTTCATTAAACTCCACAGGGCTGCACATGTGCAGGGTTAGACTCTGAAACAAACCACTTCAGAGTCCATCTTCACAAGGGTTGAAGAAACCCAGAGAAGTAGTGGATGCCCCATCCCTGGAAGTGTTCAAGGCCAGGTTGGATGGGGCCCTGGGCAACCTTGTGTAGATCCAGGCCTGAGGTTGGTGGCCCTGCCTGTGGCAGGGGGGTGGAGCTTTATGATCCTTGGGGTCCCTTCCAACCCTTGCCATTCTATGATTCTATGAAACAGTGGGTAAGCTCTCTGTTATGAAGAGCAGTCAGTGCATTTGTATTTCACCACAAATTATTTTTATTAAAGCACCTAGTTTTGTGGAAATCTCTCCAGATTTCAAGGAATCCGAATGGTCCCTCATGTGTGAAAAAGGGTATGGACTAGAAACTGCAGTAACTGCAAAATTTCTTGTTTAGAGTTCAGTATTCATTGCAAGCTTAAAGAACTTTGTGGTCAGATCGCTTTCTGGATGGATGTGTGCCACAGAGCACCCTGCCCTTAACTGGTTTTCAAAATTAGCCAGTAGAGGTTTGCAGATTCCTCCCCCATTCCTCACTTTTCCTTTGTGCCTGTGTCTTTGGGAAGGATACCAGCTCAACAACTACTTGCTGCAACTGATTGTCCTCCGATACTCCGATGAACAGTTCCAGATTGAGTTTGATGATTTTCTGAACTGCTTAATTCGCTTAGAGAACGCGAGTCGTGAGTATCTTTTTAGTCTGGAATTTCTGCCCCTTTTAACATAAAAACTTTCCACTTTCAGCTGTCATCAAGCAGGTTACACAGTACCTGAGATCAAGTGTGTGCATCAAATGGCTAACAGAAAGGAGCTGTGCCTAGCATTTGATTTTAGGGTGGCTTTTTTTCTGTGAAGTGAAAAATGTTCTGCTACTAATGGAAAATTTCCCCCGTGTGAACACAGCCTGCTTCACAAACTCTGCAGCAACAGAGAAGGCATGTGAAGAATGCTGGCAAAGTCCATGGGTCACCCATGAGTTTAATTTGGGATCATAGAAGTTTGAAGTTCAAACAGTGCTTGTGCCTCATGCAGAGCGATAATTGGCATGTGCTCGGGCAGGTATCTCCTGCACCTTTTACATATGTTGTCCACTTCGTGTTGAAGAGATGGTTCCCTATACATCGAAGCACCATGGGTTTCAGCTCGCTCATGCATAGTCTCTTGTTCCAGAGTAGAAGTAGGAGAGAGAGAGAGGGAGGATGGCTGGATAAATGCTGAAGTGCTCATTAGTGTTGTTGAGTTTGAGTTGAATCAAACTCAACTTACTCTGCGAGACAAAAAAATCAACTTTCTTGAGTGGTATTTTTTCATGTTGTTCTTCTCTCTACTTTTGGATTTGATATGTGGCAAGAGAATTATCAAACTACTGAGAGAAAGAAGTTAAATAAGATATGTATATAAAGAAATGTAAATACCTTGGCTTAATTTTGGAGTACCATCCAAATCCAACTGTTTAGCACATCTAGGACACCTGCTTCCAGTCAAAACCTGAAGTGAGTCTAGCCCAAAGGCCTTTAGTCAGTGAGATTTCTCCTCTTGCAAGGACTTTGCTTTGTCAGAGCAGCTACCACCACCACCACCCAGCAATCTTAAACAATCTGCCTTTGTGCCAGGCCCTCCCTCTCCTCCCCACCAGCGCCACCACTGTGGTATGGGGAGCTCATGTATGAATAAGAATGAAGTGTATTTATAGTGCTGGTGTCCTGTTTCTCATTTCAGGAGTATTCCAAGCACTGAGCCTGAAAACCAAGGAGTTCATTAACCTGAACATAGGCGAGGTATGACCATGGCTTCATAAACACTCCAAAAATGGTTAGGCTTCTCTAGAGCTTTGTCCTCTCTTAAGAACTGGAGTATTTCAGCATCTCACTTCAGGTGACATCTGTGTCCCTGAGAGTGCAGGGGGCATCTGCCATAGGTTTCAGCAGGGCTGGGATTTTACAGTGCACACACTGATTGCACTGATTACATCTCCTCTCTGCTATTTCCTTCCTTGCCCTGGGGCATATGGACAGCTTCCCAGCCCCCTTCCTAGATTGTATGCTTTTTATTCCTTCAGGTGCCAGGTCTTGATGGGGAAAAGGGGAAGCGGCAGACTGGGATGGCAGTATTTTACTGTCCCTGAATGCCCCAGGGGTTCACATCAGCCTCTCCTCTGTGTGTCCATCATCTGCTTCTCACGCTGCTCAGCACAGGCTTCTTCCTTCCTGTGCTCCCTCTCTTCCTGTTGCACATGTGGGTTGTCTCTCATTTTATACTAACCCAGAGCTTCGTGGGGCGAGGCACAATGGATTCTCTGGCACAACAAATGTGGCAGCCCATGTGGACAGCTGGGACACAAGCAAAATCTAGTCCTCTGCCTCCTTCCCTCCGAGCACAGAAGTAAATGCAGGCTGAGGTCTCTCCTTAGTAACAGGACATAAAAACTTCATGTGCAAAGGTCCTCTTCCCTGTGTGAGGTCAATTAAGCACAAGACACTGCTTTTTGAGATCTTCCTCTTATTTTGGGGGGTGAGGGGAGAAGGTCCCAAAATAATTTGTTGTAAAGGTGATCTTTCTTCTGACCTTAGTTCATCAACCTGGCAATGAACATCTGAAGACGTCTGACTTGGCTGCTGGGAGTTCCTTGGGACACTGCTACTTAGACTTCTGCCTCAATAGCTGAGGTCTCCTTCACATGCAAACTTTACCAGGAGCAACCCACGTGCTGCCCACCCTTCCTGGTCTCCAGCCCTGCTGTGCTGCTAAGATCAACAGTCTGATCACATTTTGGTTTTGGTTTTGGTAAAGTCTGATGCTGGATTTGTTACCCTGGGAGGCATTTGGATGGGGCATGCATTCCTCAAACAGACTGGAACTGATTTTCCTGAGTGACCACAGGCTTTCATGACATAGGATTGCTTTTAGTCTCAGCACAACACAAACTACAGTGATTAAAAGTCTTTATTGCTGCTTGGCTACAGATTACTGTGAGGCGCTTTTGAAAATATAACACTGAATAAAACTTTGTTGAGTTTAGAATTTATTTCCAGGCAAGCTGTGTAGCAACATGTGTCTCCTGCCACAGCCACAAGAATTGCTGTCTGGTGGACTGTGAACAGAGGAAGACAACGGAATGTACAGATGAAAATTTATCCTTGAATATTTATGAGAGAGCTCCCTTGTCCAGTCTTCCTTAGAAAGATGCTTAAGCTAAGGTCTGACATTCATCAGAGATTTAACTGAGTGAAAAATTGTTGCATCTCACCTTTCCTTAGTCCTTCCCCTGCTAACAGTGAAGTTTCTCTGCTGCACACTTTGCTCTGTGACCAAAGGATCTCCCATGAACCAGTCTTTGCAGAGCCGCACACAACTTGCCTTCATCCTCAGCAAAACCCATGGCCTCTGAGACAGTGGTCTCTTGTGTAGGGCCATTTTCCCCCAGGCAGTCTGAGACTGTCCCCCACACCACTCTTCAGAAGAGCAACTATGATCGTTTTAGATTAATTAAATGTCACCATTGGTAAGACCCTGATGTCTGCAGCTGTTTTGCATCTGTGATTTAGTATTATTCATGTGACGTGGGTAGCCAGTGCTGACTTAAAAAACAGCAGTAATAGCAGCCAGGGACTTAAGAGATCTTCATAGGATTTGTTTCATGATTATCTTAATAACTTATGTCTATTCTATAATGAATCAACTGTCTGGATTTGTTTTCTAAGACCTTTCTTGCAGCGAAACAGATGGCCCTAGAATAGCCTTGCATTCTCTACTGTCCAGGATCACAGAGACAGCCAGGGTTTTGTTTTCTCTAGATTTAAAAATAATGAGCAATTCTGGACAGAAAATCAAGTTGCAGTAAAGGCGAAGCTCAAATGATGAAAAAAACACAGGGATGATGTTTAAAATGCCCACTTTCTTTTTTTCTAACGACTATAATCTTGTAACTATGCAAAAAATGCTCTGGAGCTAGCTGGAAGGGGAGCAAAAGCTAATGGCTGCAGTATTTGATTAAGCAGGGTACTCAGCTCCATGAAGTGTATTGATTTGCAGATGTGTGCCTTTTTGTCAGCACTGGAGGCAGCTGTCTAAAATTCTGAAAGTTTGGGTTAAAATCTAGGCCACCCTATAAACATTTGGCCACACACTTGAAACAAGCAAACAAAAATCACAAATGGCTTGGATGTGGGTGTTTGTTGTAATATATGAGCACTGTTCATACGCTCTGCAGAGAAGAGATGTCTCCATGCCTGGCATCGCCGGTGTAGCTTTCGGTTCCTCTGCATGGAGCTGGTAATGCCTTGGGGAATCAGGATTGATAGAGGAAAGTGGTACGTATTGGAGCGTGAGCGATGGGCACAGGTAAATATCCCCTCTGCTTTTACAAGAAAATTCAAGCATTTAAGAACACACACACACACACCCCCCAAAGTGTTTTTGCAGCACAGTCCCTATCTCAGCACTTGGGCTGTAGGAATATTGTGGGTGCCTGTGCTGAAAGCGCCGCTAAAATCAAGGTGAAGGACCACAACTTCTCCCTCCTTTCCTGTGCCCCAGGTCATTGTCTGTCTGCATTGGAGTAGGATCCACCTTAAAAAAGGAAAACGAACCTTAGAAGTAATTGCATGTGAAGGTGGGCGATTATATAATGCCTGGCAAGGATATTTTTTCAGTCTGCTATTATTCTGCTCGTGTGAATGACTGAGTGGGCAAGTGAGAGATGTTTGACTTCACAGCCCCGTTGAAATACGATACTCCTCAGCACCACAACCACCCAGTGTTTGAGCAGGAAGGCAACTCAGTGTCCAGAAGCAGGGATCTGGGCTTGCTGGTCTTTTGTTTTAATCGAGCATCTTGCATTTAGAGGCAGAGCTTGCTGCCTCCTCTGACAGGAGATGTAGGTATGTTTGGCCCTGTACCATTACAGGAGCTATGGGAAATCTCTGACGATGCTCTGAAAGCCGGGTGAGAGGTACATTCCCTAATGTGGTACACGCAGACCTTGTTGGCAAGAACTGGCTCATGCTGGGAGCCCTGCCTGTCTGCTAATAGCACCATTAATGGGGAACACGAGAAACATTTTTCATAATACTACTGGAAAAAAATAAAAATCACTTAGCTACAGAGTTGCAATCTGACTGTGCTCTCCTACACCCTCACTGAACCAAAAATTCCTCTCTGAAACTTGCTGCTAAAGCCTCAGGCAAGATGTTGGTGGCGGCTAGCTGCTGCTCTGGTGCTGGTCATCTCTCCTCTGCTCCCCTGTGCCCTCTCAGCAGCCTCAGCTCCCCAAGATGCTAGGCCATGCTCAGGCACATGGCATGTTTCTGGGTTTAAAGGAACAACATCAACTCAATCCACCCCTTTTGGGAGGGGATTCATTTGGAGTTTGTCCTGAGCTGAGCTGCTTCCATCACCCTCACCACACTGATGGTAGATTTGGCAATAGCATTTTCCTGTTTCAAAGGTTTCCTGCCCAGCCTGTTGCTGAGGCCAGAAGGGATAATAGTGAAAGCTACCATGAAGAACTGCTATAAAAATGTAAAAAAAAAGGATTAATAGTGTAATTGCATTCTGCCATCTCTCCGTGTGGAGACAGAAACCGTTAAACACTTTGGGCACAAGGGAGGGCAGAGGCATCCTGTGTTGCTTTGCAAAGCTCCCAGGGAGTGGCTCAGCAATTCAGCGACAATACTTGCCTCAAAAAATCAGACTTTTTTTTTTTCCAGGGGCCTATTTTAGTCCCCACGTGGCCTTTTGAGGGCCTGCAAATGCATGCATCAGCCCAGGGGGTGCGTGAGACCTTGTATGGGCAGAGGGGGGTGGGGGCAGATATTAAAAGTGAAGTCTAGCCATCCGACTGCTGGCAAAGCCTCCATATTGTGGTGCCGTGGCGTCAGGCAGGAGAGACACTAGAAGTGATGTGGTGGTTTACCCCATTTATAACAGTTGTGGTTGCTTCCAGTCATGAAAATTAAATATTTGTGAATAGATACTGAGTTATCTAAAGCGTTTTCATTTCAACTGTATCATCCCCCCACTTCTGCCCCGCCTCTTCCCTGAAATATTTGAGGGTTTGTATGTTGTTACTCGTGGCAGCCTATGTTTTGGAAGCACATCAGAGTGCTGAGGGCAGTTACAGCGTTCCCAGTAAGGCTGGGACTTCAGCATTTTTGAAGTGAATTACAAATACTTGCTGATTGAGGTAAACACACGAGCTGTCAGCAATTGCCAGCAACTATCTTTTCCACGTCAACCACTTATAAGGGCAAGTGTGTTATAAACTGCTCTCCTAAAGCCTCTAATTAATTTTCCTCACTTGCCCTTTGCATGGCCCTTGGAGGGGAATCAGTTCCACCAAGCAGAGTTTGGTTTCCTGGGTAGCCTGGAGACCTCTTTGAGCATTATCTGCAGAGGCAGAGGGGTCAAACAGGGCAAGGACAGCAGCCTCATCTTCTTCTGGCCCAAAGAATACGTAGGCATAGCTCTTTGTTGCCATTTTTATTTCAAATGCCCTGAACCAAAGTAACACAGCATATTCATCCCCATCTCCCACAAATACACAAGTGAGGAACGGTGAATAGTTTCATTTTCAGGTACTTCACGAGAAGTGTGTTGCTGTGTTTTTCTTGGTCTTTCAGAGGAAGAAGCATTTCACCCACTGAACCACTGGCATCGTGATCAACAGCGTCTGTCTTTCATCTGCCCCAGGGTACTGCCTTTCACCCACCCTGGAGTGCTGCTGCTGCTGCTGCTGCAGCGTTTGCCTTACGTGAGGGCCACTTTCCCTCCGACCTTTGGGACAGCCCAGCAGGGTGACAGGGACAGGGACGGTGGTCCCCCATGAGCACAGTCTGTCCACCTTGCCTAGCAGACAGCTTCCCCAGGGACACAGCCTGGCCACTGCCCTGGTAAGAAGGGCACTGCCAGCTTTTTGTGACAATTTTATCCAGTTGCTAAGCAGCTGGGTCCCAGGGACACATGTACAGTGAAGACAAACTGCCCCGAGGGAAAGGACTTCGCTGCTCCCCTCCCCTCCCTGCTTCCCACCTGGGGTCTTCCTCTGCCCTCCTTGCTCAGGTGCGAAGGGTTTCGTGGGGCTGCGCAAGGATCTGTCCTACGAGCAAGCGGTGATGAAGCGATGTCAAAGCGATGTCGACTGTAGATGTAAGGCTCTGGGGAGGGGCTCTGGCAGCCAGGGTCCCTGCTGAGCTGCCTTCTCTGCTCGAGGGGGTGTCAGCCCATGCCTGCCTGCACAAGGCTGAGTGCACAAACCTGGCTCTTCCAGCGCCCCGAGCTGTGGCCCTGTCAGTGCAGGCCCTGTCAGTGCAGGTCTCCAGCACCACTGGAGCCAGAGGGCAAAGCCGTGTCCAACTCTCCAGCCCAGCATTCAGGAAACAGTTTCTGCTCCTCTCAGCAGTTCAGTGTTTTGTAGCAAGCATTCTCATTGTGTGCCCAGCAGAACCATCAAATCACACTTTAAAATGCTTGCATACTCCCTCCACCACCCCTGACCTCTCAAAGGATGACTTTGTTTCAGTGCAAAGCAGAGCAGCTCCAGCACAGAGATTAGAGATGACCCATACCACCACACCGCCGTGACTGGTATCACAGTGGTTAGAGCAGAAACAGGAGATCTGGGCTCAAAACCCTTCAGAAGTGGAAATAACATTTACCCTTCTCCCATCTCCTCGGGTTGTTAGACTCTCAGCCTTTCTGCATCAGTTTAGTACTCAAATCAAAGGTGTGTGAGCCACCTGAGAGTTAATCTGTGGGACCTTTAAAAAGCGCATCCTTTCCATGCAGCAGGCAAAGGTGGGATGTGCCATACCTCAGCAGAGCATTTTAGGACACACTACTGTGTAGTAAAATCACTTCTTGTACAAGGGGGCACCAACACAACTCCCCAGGGATGCAGGCACGCTGCGCTACAAACCTCTTGCTCATCCAGCAGCAGGCTGCCAGGACGGGCATCTCAGCATCTGCTCCAGCTTCACAAAGGATTATCTGGTGCCGCAGAGCATGGATTTATCATGAGTGATCCCGTTTATTTCCTAGAGGACACACCAAGTGACTGAAATAGAAATGGGGTCAGCAATTAACAGAGTAGCCCTCAGTCACTGCCACCATATGTTGATATGATTGATGGCTGGTTTACATATTTCCCCGATAAATAGCTTACTGAAGGTTTTAGGGTCAAGGAGAGTGGAGACAAAACTTGAGGGACCACTGTACAGAAATGTCCATCCTCACAGATTTCTTCTCCAGCAAGAAAGCGTGCTTAAATATTTCTCCTGTTTTGGGGAGGGTTTCTTCATGTTCCTGGGGAAAAGAGTGGATGAGCCGCAGTCAGCCACAGCCCTGAATCAGCTTTCTGCCCCACCAGACTCAGCTGAAGAGTGCCTGACTTTATTCCTTGCAAGGAGGTCATGTAAGCTACATTGTCTTGAACTGGGGTAGGCAAACATTTGGGCATGAGAAGGAGGCTGAGAAGTGTCTTTATGAAGGTGCCACAATGGCAGTGACCCAAGCAGTGTCCTATGCTGGAACAAGGAGCTCTGGGGCTTCTTTAGTAGTGCCATCACAAGGGCTGTTTCAGCATCTGGTCCTGTTAACAAATCCAACTTTCTCTGCAGCTCAGGGGTAATACCTCTCCAACAGACCCCACGGCACTCTTAGAGAGAGACGTTCTTCTTTCCCAAGGCAGGAAACATCAAGCTTGTCAAAGCAATTTTCTGAGCCAACAAGAGCTACAGTGGAAGAATTTTGATCAAAACCAGGTGAACGTCTGTCTGGCCAGCTGAAAAAGAGCCACAGTGCAGTTTGCAGAGCCCCTGGGGAAAGACATGTGCTCAGCGTGAGGAAAATGAGCGCTGGGCTGAGAGGGACGTGGTGAGTCCACAAGGAGTGATGGCTCCCTCAGCAGCTCACACCACAATCCAGGAACATTTCATTACAAGTCTGGCTTAACTGGGTGGTGATCCATTTTGCCTAGCCCACTGGGGAGCAAATGTGCTGCTGCCTCCTGCCACTGCAATGAAAGTGTGTGAGCCATGAACGAACACAGTAGTCACAGGTTTAAGCCTTGGGAACCAGAAGCAAAGGCTTCATCCCCTCCCTGAAGGACCCAAGGAGAAGAGACCTATTTATCAAGGGGGATGAGGGTCCCACAAAGCTGACTGACATGGAGGAACAATGGATGGGGCGAGTCCTTCTGGGAAAAGCAGCTCTAGGGATGGGAGGTTATTGGGGGGGCTGTCCTCATTACTTCAGCCTATGAAGTGAAGACCCTCCCCGTAAAAACATTTAACTGGATTAGGCAAACACCTGTGTACAGCACTGGAAAGAAACTTTCCCAGTCATGTACACATTTTGCACTCAATGTCGTGCTCTTTCAGGCATATCCTAGAGGGCAGCCAACTAACTTCTGAGCTGCCTAAAAACAGATGCCTATTTGGGAGTAAAAATACCCTCTCACAGTGTCAAAGTCCATTTGAAGAGGTGTGTGCATGGACCAGCTTTACTGCTGGCATGCAGCCACATTGCACCCCAAACACCCCGATGAGGATGCTGTGTGGGGCTGGTTAGGCAGCAGCTAGACCCCTCTGCTGTGGATGATGCAGGGATATACCCACAACATCCAAGGTACAGGGACAATATGCCTGCATAAGGCAGATGCCGCCCTGTCCCTATTTCCCTCCATAGACCTCAGCAAATTTCTCCAGCAAGGTGCCATTACCACGCAACACCTGGGGCATAAAAAGGCCCAGAAGACAGCAGACAGGGTACTGCTGACCCAGTTAGGGGGTAAAGACAGAACCTATGGTTCATGATCACTGAAAAGATGCTCTGTGCCTCGTGCAGGGTGAAAATTAATCCACTGCAGTTCAGAATTTCAATTTGCATTAGAAAAGCGCCTTCTATACTGGCAGCCTTTACCGTTCTGCTGTCAGTGCCACAGAATTTCATCTTCTCCAGAAGCCTCTGAGAAAGTGAGAACTGCCAGCTTTTTTACTGGAAGCTTCAGCTTTCATGATTGCTGAGAATGTCTAGAAAATGGCATTTGAGTGGGCCTCAAAGCTTCAGAACCCAGAATACAAATAAAGATCAACCCTAGTCTAAATGCACTTGGTAATTTTAGTGGCCCTATCTCATGGCTTTTGAAGGCTTCAAGGTGTTGCTACTGCTCCTGACATGAAATAACCCTACGCCAGCTTTGTTTACAGGCAGGGATTTCCTTCCCTAATTAATGATTGAAAGTGTTCACACAATTAAGTCTCCAGAGCTGTTAATTTAGTAGTTTCCCTGATCGCTAACAACCAGCTCTTGAAAAACATTTAACACCAAGCTACCACAAGAGAGGGAATGGGCGGTCTGAAGACCTCTGAAGACCTCTGAAGACCTAGCATTATTCTTCTAACACTGTGTCATTTAACTAGGTGGCATTCCCTTTCTCCTCACAGTATCTCTGCTCTTGGGCAGCTCTCAGGTGCATGAACATGGAAAACCACTGCTTCAGACACGTATTAATATATATATATTGTCTGGTGGCTATACTTTATATAAAATATCCTATATAAAGATTTTTTTCTGTATACACATAAGATTTATATACACGTAGGACAGCTTGTGTACAAGGCTTCAGTAACAACCCCTGGTAGCGAGGCAGTTGGTCCCCTAAAGGTACTGGCAGCCAGCTTTCAATTCATCATGCGTGGATTATCCGGTTTCACAATTAACTGGGGAAGGGTCCCGAAGCCCCAGGCCTGCTGCTCTGCACAGACAGTTGCCAGGCAGGCAATAGTGAACACAGAGCTACCAGCAAAATGCCTTTTTTTTCTTTTTTTAGACAGTCCCTTTGCTGCATAAGTTGGTGAAGCCTCTGCTATGTGGTCAGTCTCCCCAAAACAAGGACCAGGCTGTCCATCCCTAGACCTGGAGGATGCTCTGCACCCTGCAGGTATTTGCTGTTTATTTTTGTGCTTCTAGCTTTCATCCTGCATATACGTTACACACATAGATTTATTCTCAGTTGATTTTGCATTAGACAGCAAAACAAAAATACCCCAGGCATCTTTGCCTCTTTTTGCCTAATTCCCAGTCCTTGCAAGCCTCAGACACCTTGGGTAACTGTATGCTGAAGGCAGGTGCCTGCAGCTTCACTCAAAATTCTGTTTGAAAGTCAGCGCTTATCCCTTCCCATCTGAGAGGCAGCTTTAGACTGCTGTAGTTCCACACCGATATGCAGAAGAACTTTTTCCCAGTGAGGGTGCCAGAGCCCTGGGACAGGCTGCCCAGGGAGGTGGTGGAGTCTCCTTCTCTGGAGATATTCAAGTCTCGTCTGGACGCCTATCTGTGCAGTATGAGCTAGGGAGCTGCTTTGGCAGGGGGGTTGGACCCAGTGGACTCTGGCGGTCCCTTCCAGCCCCTATAATTCTGTGATTCTGTGATTTAGGCTAAGCTGCATCGATTTAGATGCCTTACCAAGGTATGCTGCCACTCAAGAGGGCTTTCAGTGCTCCTGGGGCTAAAAGAAGACATGCTCGCTGTGTTCTGGTTTGGGTAGCACACAGTGCCCTCCTCTGCTCCACCTGGCCCCGATGGCTGTCAGATGCTTTTATCGCATGCTGGTGGGTGCTACCTCTGCAGGACACCTCTGTGTGGAAAATGCTTTTGGGGTGCTGCTGGTAACCTGGCTGGCCACAATTTTGTGCTGCAGCAGCGTCCCTGCGCAGGCTCTGGCATGAGGCCTATCAAAGTGTGGGGACATTGACTCCACCAGTATCCCGTGCCTTCAGCTAGTGTCCACAAGGACGTCTCGGCCACCATCTCAAGTGACTTACAAAGGTCTATTTCTTGCACTCCCCACCATGAGGCAACTTCAGCTGATGTTATTTTTCAGCTTTTCAGGAGTTAAAATGATGCCTTGAGCTCTGTGGCAGCATCCAGCTGGAGGCGAGTGCTGCCGTTTGATACCAGGATCAGAGGCTCCTGCTTTTCCATGGAAGTCTCGTAACAGGAGACTCGATGTACTTCCCGTTATCAAGAGAACATCCAAAGGATTTCAGTGCAGAAAAGCTCTTTGGAATAACTTCAACACTGGAACAAAATGACGTCCTGTAATAACAAAATTTGCAAGTTCATTCACCAGGCTATAGCTCATACGGTTGACTGAGAAAGGGGCATCATCCTTCTCAGCTCTGCACAGCAAAGAACTGCGGGCTGTCGGCAATTGGGGAAGAGAAACATGCTGTCACTAGTCTCGCTGCGGCTGAGACGGGCTGTGAGCACATGGCCTTCACCGTGGCTATTGGCAACTGCTTTTGCCAGGAACTTTCCATATTCTGTTTCTATCTTCATTTTCTATTTCATCCAAAACAATTCACAGGCCCTCCCCATGCTCTTTGATTAGCTGGTCCGCAAAAGATGGTAGCAGATGTCAGCGTTACCATCGTTAGGTTGAGCTGTGTGTGTAGCATCCCTGCAGGAACCTGTAAGGGCATCTTGAGGTGAAGTGACTGACCAGAAGTCATGCCAAGCTTGCAGGCAAAGGCTGGAGTGAAGGTATCCTGCAGCAGTGCCTCGATTGCTGCAGCTTGGCTGTCCGCAGCTCCCATCCACTTTTGCCACTGGAGCAGGAGGAGGCACTTCAGGGTGGAAGCCCAGCCCCGCTGCCGAAAGGGATGGCAAGGAGTTGGGGTGTGCTGCAATCTGCTCTGGAGACAGCGCAACGGATGGGGCTGGCCCCGACCCTCAGCGTTTTGCTGAAAGGGAAAACAGATTCTCAGCATTTTGCTTGCTGCTACCAAGAGCAAGCATTTCTAAGCCCAAATTTCATGGCTTTAAAAATATACATTTAAATTTGTTTACATCCTTCTGGTGCTTGGTGTCCTTCAGGACCGTGAGTGCCCCTTCCCTACAGCCACCCCAGCCCAGAAGGCTGCGGTCTTCTGAGTGACTGAGCACAGGAAGGGAACACACATTGTGCACAAATGCATCGGCTGTAGGTAAGGGCTTTTGGGCTGAGTGCATTTCACTTGTAGCTGGTTGCAAACACTGAGGCTGGTGAACTCAAAAGCACTTTTAAAAGCATCAGAAATGACTTGGAGCCTAGGCGTTTTCCAACAGCAGACCTCTGGATTACTTAAAAATCTTGAGGTGTACCCCACCGGTAACAACTCATGTGCCATGTGCTTTTCCTCTGTCTTTACTTTGGTTAGAATCATAGAATGATAGAACATTCAGAATTGGAAGGGACCCATGCAGATCATTGAATATAATTCCTCTGTTGATAACACTGTGCATGATGCACGTGCTTGCACATCCTGCACCCTCTTCTTAAGTCAGTCTGGCAGCTCGGATCTGGGTCTGCCCCATCTCAGGAAAGTCTCTGCCCTCACTGGGGCAGGTTCACAGCCACCCAGCCCTGCACAGGTGGCTCAGCTGCTTGAGTGGAGCAGAGAATTGAGCCACATCGCCCGTGTGTGCCAGGAGGGAGCTGGAGCTTTTGGGTTCTGCCTTGATCTGCTGCCTTTTTTTTCTTTTTAATTAACTGTGAAGTACCTCAGCCCCATCTCAGGGCAGTAGGAAGCCTTGAGAATCCTGAAATGCCGGATTTTGCCCCTTTTGTGGGGCAGGAACCTGCTTCACTCCCCTACCAGTCACAATGCCCAAACCCATTTCCCAGGGGTGGGAGAGGATGTGGGGTGAGCACGGTGGTGGCCTGGAGGCTGAGATATGGAAGGTGCTGGCAATCACATCTCCCAGCCCTGTGGGAGCCACTGGCAAGTGTGGCTCCCCTGGAGCCCATGTGTTTCAGTAGGGTGCTGGTCAGGCTGGGCTGTGTGCCCTGGGCAAGCCAGAGCTCTGGTCCTTGGTGGTCTGTGGGCTCACGGTGGTGCAAAGACAGGGTGAAGCCACAGAGGGGTCAGGATGGATGGGTGTTGCTGGCTGCATGCGGCAGCACAGCTGCTGCTCCAGAATCTCAGTGGGATGGACATTGTGGGGGGGACTGCTTTCCGAAATGCTGAGTGCAATAGGTTCTACAAAAACATGGGTTTAATTGGAAGTTTAATAATTTACCCCCCTCGATATTTCAACTGCCTGACCAAAAACAGTGTCTAAAATTAGCTTCCCCGGATAAAGACATTTTTGTCATATTTGGGACATTCCTAGCCCAGCACTGAAAGCCAGCTGTTTGGGCTGGGTTACGGAGGCAAATCTGTTTGCAGCTATACTGATCTGGCATCGTTAGTCCTGGAGTTAATGGCTTTTTTATCTGTCTACATCCTATGCTCATTTTTTCCATACTAAGGGAGCGCCAGAGGAAGCACTGCAAGGGCTGCGTAATTGAAGCCAGAAGTGCCTCCTGGTGAACTGGGCTGTAAACGCTAACAGCATTTGGAGCAGAAGCAGTGCCTGGGGGTACTTGCTGAGAATGAACTACAGAGGACTCAGTGCTGTTGATTTTATGGTTTTTAGCTGAGTCTCTGCAGCTGAGAGGACTTGGGATTTGGATTTTTTGGGTGGCAGTTGAAGCCCTCCGGAACTGCGGTCACTGGCTCCTGGGCAAAACCTGAGAGACCCGATTCAGCAGCCCTCCCTGATTTTGATGTTTATCATTGTGTAACTTCCCTTACCAGAACATTGCCATCACAACCCAGTTTTTCCATCTACTCTTCTGTCTCTACACCAGTGAAAGTCATTTGACTTCAGGGAGTGGTGTTGGAATGAGAAAGGATCTAGTCTGCCATGTGAGGAAAGGGCGGTGGGACGCTGGCATGGCCCCCCATGCCCACCTCTGGGCTGATGCCAGCAAAGGGACCTAGGGCTGGCTCTGCTCATCTCAGGGCTCTGCATACTTTAGGGAGGAAAGAAAGATGTTGCAAAGGACAAGAAGAAGGTATTTAAGGAATGCCCACAAAAATCCAGTGGTCTCCTAATGGCTGTGCTTTGCAAATGCTTCTGTGCCTGATTTTCCAGGCACGCGTGAGAAGTTTGATCGTGGAGTTTTAAACTGAGAGTTTTAGGAGGATTTGCTGTAGCCAGCAAAGCCTTCAGGTGACCCAGCCACCGAAGTGCTTGCTGCAGGGATGGGGGCTTTGGTGGGAAGGCAGAAAACTGGGAAGCGGACAACAGCTCACGATGAAATGCTTTTCTGTGCTGAAGGCCACAGGGATCACAGTGGTGGGCTGCAGCTGGGCTCCAGTGCCCACCTTACATGCTGCTGACAGCTAAATGCCTTGAAGGGAAAGCATCCCGGCCTGGCCCCAGGCCTTTTGCTAAGCTGCTCAGCAGTAACCAGCTGCTGCTGGGGAGAGAGCTGGCAGCCTGGGAGGGGAACCTCCCTTTAAAAGGGCAAGACCGGTGCTGGGGCAGGCTGGGCTGGGGGCAGGGAAGTCGGTGTCCACCTTGCCAGCTCCTGGTTCCTGTGCCATCCATCAACACCAAGCCCAACCTAGAGCCCTGGAGAGCCCAGGTAACTCCAAATGGACAGAACTATCCTAGATTGGTGACTGCTTGGGGAGGGGGAGCTGTCAGCCGCCAGAGCATGACTGTAAGCCTGAGGGACCTGGTTTGGTGCTTGGGCAAGTTCCTGCCATGCTGGGAATTGGGGGAGCAAACATCAGTCTTTGCAGAGACATGTTGGATGTGTCAGTGACAAGAGACTGTATGGGGCTATGGGGTGGAAGTTGATTCATCTAAGACACAAGCAAGTTGGCTTGCTCCCAGCCAGCACTGGTTTTGAACCAGCTGATGGAAAGGCCATACAGGGGCATATGTTACTCTTGGCTAAGCTTGTTCTTAGTCATCTCTGCTCTTGTAACGTTATTGGTGAAATCTTAGTGATGATGGGCTTTCCCAGGGGCTGTGGGATTTCCACATGGTCATTTGAGTCGATACCACAATTAATGGGTCAGCCTAAAACTTGGGTCCAGGCTGGTAGTACAACTTGACCAAAGATTGGGCACTCAACACGGTTTGATCTGGGATTTTTTACCCCTTCCTCAACTCCTTTTAAGGGTTTCTGGAGAAAGTGCAGCCAAGATCTGCATGAAATTTAATACGCCAGGTGCCCCTCAGAGAAAGTAAGTACCTGACACCCAGCTACATTATTAAACTGTCTTGCAACTTGCCATCTTCTTGCCAAGGTGACAATGCACAACTTTGGTGACAGCAAGCCAATTCCCACGGTGGCATGAGAGTCAGAGAGGACAAAACAGAGGACAAGCACTAAGCAGTACTACTGTGCAAGCAGGGCAGGGGGCCAAGAAACTCTCATCTGTTGGTACTTGTGCTGTGACTCTGGCCAGGCTCAGTTTCTGGAGCCAGCCGAGCATCTCAGACTGCAGGGCACGGGATTTGCTGAAGGGCTCAGAGGCAGCAGCACAGCCCCGGGCAGCAGCTACCGGCAGCTCGGTCCCTCCAGCAGCCACCAGTCGCTGCCTGTGCTGCTGCCGGCCTGGTGGGAGCTCCCTGGTGCCCCTGATCCACCGGCAGCAGCTCAGTCAGTTTCTCCAGGATGGAAAAGTGAAGAAGAAAAGAAAGAAAGGAGGCAAGCTGTAATCACAGGCTCCCAGGAGGAACTGGGCTACAGCCAAACAGGGGTGGGAGCCAAAGGGTTCGGTACAACGCACGGGCCAGAGCCGGGTTTCTTAAACATAAACTTATAGGCATACACCAGAAGTTTCCTTCTTGGCAGATGTACGCTCTGAGAAACGTGGCAAGGAGAGCAGGATATTCAGTCAACCCTTTAATAACAAACAGCTGTAATAAAGTCTGGGCTTCCTACATGTCAAAATAAATTTTGCCACCAAGCTGACTGGAGCCAGCGCTGCAGCTCACGTAGCTGGGAAATGTCAGGGTGGAGAGGACTCACACAGGGAATTTTCTCCTCCTGTATGAACTCTGTTCCTTCTTTTGTTACCTTTCTTCTCCCATCTCCATCATGATGCTGCAGGCCACCGCATCTATTTGAAGCAGCTGGTAGTTTACAGGAACAAAAACACCCCTTGTGATGTATGTAACATACTTTGCAACTAGCTGCAAGGGCTGCATTCACGCTGGTGGTGGGACTTCAAAGAACGAGCCCAGGCAACAAGCAGCCAGCTGAACTTCAGGGTCTTGCCACTTTTGGTAAGAAGGGAAGCTGAGGCTGGGGTCAGGTCCTTGTGCAAATCTCTGGTTGGTGACTGAAATCGTTGAACCATCCAAAACCCACAAGAGTCTCTTTCCCTCCCCCACCTTTTTTTGTTTGTTTTCATTCCCTCGTTCGATTTGGCAACAAGCGTTAGAGGAAAATTGTGGTAAGCTATTTTCAGGACAGCTACATGGTTTTTGACTTGTTGGCATCCCAGTAAAATCCTGACCTGCCAAGGGCATTTAGCCCTGTATCCTGGTCCTGTATGAGGTCCAAGTTTCACAGGGAGCGGATAAATGCTATGATTTTGAGGTTGCCTAATGGAATCTTTTGCCCCAGAAGACATTCAGAGTAAAGTCCACAGTGATGCCTACAGAACAAATTAGTAAGCTTTAAAAGTTATGTGCTGGGCTGAAGGCGAGTAGAGACACAGCTGCCAGGCTTCAGCCAAGTCCAGCTCAGGGGTAACGGGTGGTTGCACACGGCAGCAGCTGACCTTCTGAACACGCACACCAAGCACATTAACTTGTCCTGGCAAGAAAACCAGGATGATGGTGAGGATGATGATCTGTGTCCTGTCCTGTCAACAGCAGGGAGGAGAACAGGAAGTAGCAGTGTCCCTGGGAAGAGGAACTGAGGGGACAGAGGGTGTGTTGAAGGAGAGGGATAAGCAGAGATTTCCTTCTCTGCTCCATTAGGATGGAATAAACCATCCTCAGACCAGCATCCTTTGGGTGCTGTTCAGTACTGATGGGCAACTGCTGGATTAGGGATGCACATAGGTCATGTGATCGCCTCCCACCTCGTGTTCATTGGCTCTAGAGGGCTCTCCAGATGGTGGGAGATCAGGAGAAGATCTAGATCCTAGCTGTGAACTACTTGGCTATGTTACATGTTGAGCTGTAAAGCTCCCTTTGAAAAGGGGGCAGTAACAAGAGATTTTTGATAGAAATGTAGATGGTGTCCTGTTGAGAAGAATCAGGTCTGCCCAGTTTACCTGTTTTGTGAAGGCTCTCACTGGCATTAACTCATTAGCTCACAGAAGTGGGACAGCCACGTTCTGGGTTTATCCTCACAGTGACAAGAACATAGCAATTCAAGTGGGTCACAGGCAAACTTGGACAGCAAAGCCCAGGGGCCTGCCTGTGAGCAACACCTACAAAATCAGGTTTGTAGCTCAGAGACAGGACTTGCCAGCTCTTTGTGAGATGCTGTTGCCAAGCAATCAACAGGACCCTGCCTGCTGGGTGCTGCTCCAGCACACACAGCTGTGACCTCAGCCACCTGTGCTGTCCAACCCTCTACAACTAGTGGCAGAAGTCACCGGTTCATAAATTGATCGCCATCCTTCGGCAGCAGCCGCAGGGTTTGCTACCCTACAAGTCCCCACTCAGTCGTGAGCCCTCCTGCCTGCAAGTGCCGGGACAACACCCAGATGCTGCGTATTTGCCGTTGCTAGAGAAGACTTTTGAAAGTTAAGACAGAGCTTAAACAAGACTGAAGCAATCCATGCGTAGGCCAGACCCTAAGTGGCACACCACCCCTTAACTGTCTGTCTGGTCTCTCCAAAGCAAGTTCTTCTTCCAATGCCGTTTTAGCTGTTGGTAGAAATTCTGCTGAAGCATTAGCTCAGCTGTTTTTTAGAGCACGTTTCTGGAAGAAGCAGATGAGGGCACGCAGTAGAACTGTCCTTGCAGCTGCACGCTTAGTTCTTTTTCACTAACCTGCTGCATAAGACAAGCAGTGACACTACCCAGTGGCCCCTGCTTGCACCTTCCTGCTTGTGACATGCTTTCAAAACCTGCACACAACCACCACCTGACAGGGAAACTGCCTCAAAATTTGTCACTGCCAGCTCTGGCCACTGCAGTGACCCTGCCCATGGGAAACAAGGAACGACTCCCTTCTGTTGCGCTGCTCACACGCAGGGCCCTTGCTTTGCCCCACCTTTATCCCACCCCTTCTGATTCTCTCCCCATCCTGCCCGGGGGAAGGGAGCGAGCAGCTGCGTGGTGTTTTTGGTTACTGGCTGGGGTCCAACCATGACACAGAGTTTTCAAATTACTCCAGCAATATTGATCCAGATACTGTTTTGGATTACTTGAAGATACTCTGTGTGTGTGCGTGTGCGTGTGCATGTGTTTGGTTTAAGACTATTGCAGTGAAGTACGAATAGATTTTTGTCTTTATAAAAGGTCCCGAATCTCATCCTGTCTCCAGCTGTCAGATAAAATGACAAAGCCAAGATACTTACCCAACAGCCTTGCTTAAAAGCTTGAAAAAGAAGCTGCAGCATATTGATTTTTTTTTTTCTTTGATCTGAAAAATTCAGTTTCTAAACTCTAGACCAGACCAGACCGTTCTGGGCTGCTGCTCATGCAGATTCAAGATGCCCCAAGCAATGCTGAAGGCACTGAGGAACGCAGAGGATAAAGGACAGCACAGAAAGCAGTACAAAAGCCTCACATGTTCTATTTAAAGTGACTTTATTAAAACATTGTTAATATAAAATGTGACCAAGTACATTTTTTTGTTGTTTTTGTAAGAATGTTTAATAAAAACATATTAAAGAAAGAAGGAGCGTCAACTCTTGTCAAAGCACAGGAAAAACCTACCAGGATAAGTAAAAAGTTCTGCAGCATGTTCTACCAGCTGGTCCCAATGTGTACTAGGGTCGAGTTGGTCGACAGAAGAGACAGGCAGCCCAAGTTCTTCCCTAAGAAGCTTTACTGTGTTTAGCAGAGGTTTAAAATAGCACTCCTCAACACCAGGAGACTTTGTTTTCAGATCTCCCCATATCCAAGTAAGATTAGAATGCACATCTTTACATTGGCTCTACAGCTTTTCAGCAGCTGAATGCACAGGAAGCTACAATTCTCTGGTACCTGTGAAAGACAGGTTAATGTTTGTCAGATGTGAAAAGGAGGCGCAGCACATCAGTACTAATTCTGCACCTCAAGAATGTGAGCTGAAGTAGTTCTAAGAGATATACTGATGCTGGATGCTTGTAGCAAATGCTAAAAAAGGTCAGCTGAGGAAAGAAAAAGAAACAAAGGCATCAGAGAAGCCCAGGCTGGTAGAAACAAGGAGGATTTTCTCAACTGCTGAATGCAGAGACAATACCCACGACTCGCAGGAGTTTGTACGTCTCAGGAAAGACATGAAGAAGCTTTCGGAAGGCTACAAATAAGGCTGTGCCATGACTTAAGACTCTGTGACAATCTTCCCCTTTAGCTATGAAACCTTTTAAGAAAACATTAGAAAAGCCAGAGGGTTTGAGCTTGGTGGTTCTACTTCTTTGGGAGTTGGGGAGGGAGGGGGCTTGTACCTTACAGCCTTCTCCTTAATCAACAAGTACATTTTAATGCTCTGTCTGCATCCTCTGCTTGTTCAGAGCAAGCAGCACACCAATTAGAGACAAGGATTCTTCCAGGACGTCTCAAACTCCTCCTGCAGCAGGCAGGAGAAAATCCCACAGCTTCCAATTCTGCACATTCAGCTGCCTCCGGCACTGAACCAATCGTCAAGTGCTAATCCATGAGAAGCCCAGCACAATTACGGTGACTTTCTTATAGCCTTGGCTGGGACCCACTAGAGCCCTGTGTTTTGCCTTCTACCCCAAACAAATGCTCTGGGACTATCACTGAGGTAAAGGGAAAGGTCAGACCTTTGGCATTGGAGCAGACCAGTCACTGGCTGTGCGCAGGGGGAATTAAGGCTTCAAGGTGAGGTAAACACAGTGAGAGTCAGTGTGTAAATCATGCTGCATTTCAGAGACGACAGATTCAAACGACAGCTAGTCTTGTTCTCTACGTTTTAAACACCAAACAAAGATCATTCAAAAGCAGAACTTGAGGCAAGTCTGCTGAGGGCCAACTCAAGGTGCGTGTCTGCACCTCGGAAACAACTGTAACAACTGTAACCCAGATGTTGAACGCTGAAGAGAATGTACCCAGAAGGAGGAAAAAGCACCAAAGTTGATGAGTCCTTGAGACGATAGGCTGCTTAAAGAACAAAGGAGCCTCATACTGCTATGTCCTCCCATAAACATAGTGGTTTCCTGACACAATGATGATCTACACTCCAGCAATTCCCTGTGCTGTACTCCCAGCACTATGCTGAAGAGTTATGCTCTAGAGTAAGGAGGCAGTGAAATCATTAGGCCTGTGTTCCCTGAAGACAGTTTCTCTCAATCATTAGGTGGTGTCCCGTTCCCCTCCACCCACCCACCCCCAAGTCCTTAAGCCAATGACCAGAGACCGTTGCCCCCGGCCGTTTCTCTAACACACTTACATTATTTTAGCTGATTTGTAGGGTACAAACACGGTGCTTCTTTGTATCCGTCATTTTGGCAAAGCCTTTGCCCTCTTCAAAAGAAAAGTGTTCTCAAATACGTGGTACTAACGTTACTTTCAAACTAAATGAAGTACAGAAACCAACACGATTCTTCCGTAGGCTTATTTCTCATCCTGCTTTTGCGAGTGATCTGAAGTATAGAATTGTTTGCTTATCTGGAACCATTGCATGTGCAACACTATTTCTCACAAGCCATGCTAGCAAGGTTTCAACTGAAAACAGCCATCTGGCCCTGCAGGTTCCCTTTCTAGGATACAGAGACTCTCATTTGTTTTTCTTCAACACCTGTATGGTAACTTCTCCCATCCTCTCAATACAGTAGCTACTAGAAATTGTAACAGATATTAAAAAAAATATCCAAATGAAACCACATTTCTATCACTGTTTAAAAAACAAAAACACATAATGGTATTACAAAAGTTTATACAAAGGCAACATTTAAAGAGTTTGAAAGTTACTTCTAGAAAAAGACACAAACGCTAGTAAATTAACGTACAAGGAGAAAGATACTCCACTCCTCCACAATTGGTTTGATCTATTCTGAAGTATCTTTTACCAGTTGTCTAGAAAATCAAAGCCAGTCTTCAAGATAACATTGCTTGTACTAGTCTGTAAGGGAAAAAAATAAGAGGTGTTTGTTAATGATGGCATTTCACACTCAGTACTTGATTGTTTATCTACAAAAGAAAGTTTAAAATATTTCCTGTCGATATTTCAAGTTCTTCACCTTGCTCTAGGATACCTAAGAGCTTACACCAGAAATTGCTAGCTATGGAAATACACTCATGACAAGCAAAACCACAATTCCAGATGAAATTCTTGTAGTGGTCTGCAAGTGATACCCCTCTGCCCCTACTCCAAATAAAGATCAATTTTTAGACCGGAGTGGGAAGTGCAGAGAACGAAACAAACCCAGAATGTGAGCATCACTAACTCAATGGACTGACTGCCTGTTGCAATGACAGCCGTTTCCAGAAGTCTACACACTTGAAACTCTGTTGCTGAGCTATTTACTAGGCTACCAAGAACATGCTCACTCCTGCAGTGCTGTGCTTTTAGCCATGACACCGAAGACGATGTTAGCGCTCAGGAAGACTGTTCACTGTAAAACTGTCTTCTCTGCTACTCTGTTCACGTTTTGATGTGGGAGGATTGTTTCTCCACAGAGAGAAAAAAAAAAGGCTTCTCAAACTATTTCAGTTAGCTACAAAACATTCACAAAGGAATTAAAACAGTAACAAACCATTAATTTGTAGGAAAACATCATAAAGCCTTTAATTAAGATTACAGGTCTACTGCAGTCGCAATTTGTAGCAAACCAGCTCAAGAAGCATTGTGTCTTAGCTTCAGAAAAAAGTAACTACACACAGTGCTCCAAATACTGAAGTGGCTTAAGTATTGTCCTCTCCTTAGTGCTGCCACTTCTTCTGCAAGTATTTACCTCATCCTGCATCTTTCTGAGCTTACATCATCTTGTTTGGAATTTAAACAATCCCTGTTGGGAACGTAGAGTAGAGAAAAAGCCATGCGATGTGCTCAAGGTGTAGGGTAATTTGTCAGGCTTGTGCCAGAGCGATGCTATGGATTCCAAACAGAACTGAAGGGTGCTGTTGGAAGAACAGCTCCTTTCTCACTTCAGAGTTTTCAAGCTTCAGATCTCTTCCTTTTCTTTCCCTCACCATGCCATATCCTGTTGTTCCCTTTCTTTTCTCACAGATCAGCATCTGCTTTTTAAAAATAGCTTCAATTGGCTATTGAGCTGCTTAAGGTTATTTTTTGTTGTTGGGTTGTTTGGGTTTTTTTATTAAAAAAAACATTGAGAAGGCTAATTCTGGAAGCTCATTCCATTTCCATTTTGGACTAGAAGAGAAAACACATTTGAGAGCCTCCCAGCTGCCTGGGACAGAGCACTAGGAAGTGGCTGGTGGGCAACCACTTAAAATGGCTGAGAAGCCAGTTTGCCACTCACCGCTGTGCTGTGCACTCCAATAAAGTATCCTTAACTCTAGTTTATCTGTTTTTCAAGTTTAAAACTACTTTTTTCATATAAATGTTTTAAGAAAAAATAAATTAACCAACTCTTTCATTTGCTATAGCAAGCTTTTCACCCCAAACTGTCATGTCAGCCCACTGGATGCCATGTCAGTGTTTTTGGTACTGTATTTAAAGGATGCCTTTATCCTATGCACTTTACAACATTAAACAACAGTTGACTGAAATAAACAATAGCTGTTAGCATGCTGGTTAAATAGACTTCTTCAAATTTGCAGGATAAAAAGCCAGAAAGCTGAGCTACAGCTAAATGCTTTAGGGAGTCCCTACTCCTTCAAGAGCAGCCTTGTCAGATTCTAGCATGCTATACAATTTTTACATCTAAGGAGAGTGGATATAGCAGTCCTTACTTGTCCAGGCATTTGTTGATCTGTAAGTGTAGTACCATCAGTATCTTCCTTGTTTGTCCTAGAAGATGCCAGGTCCTGTGGTGGGTCAGGAAGAAAGAAGTCATCTAGAGAACTAGCAGGGAGCTGAGTGGGTCGAGGCTTTTCCCATTCAAGTGATACAGAAGGTAGGGTGGGGGCAACAGACTTCTCTGGTTTAGCTATGCTGGGCTTCTCAGCTTTCGCCATCTCTTTTGGAGCAGACTCTTGTCTGTAAAAAGAGGGAAGGGGTTTCTCTCCTCTTTCCATGGACTTGATCTGGCTGGGCGTCAGGGACTGGAACTCAGACTTGTCTCCTTCAAACTTCGAGCGCTCAGCATTTATCTTCCAGAAAGTGGACTCCTCTTCCTTCCTGGATGCTATCAACCCATCAGAGCCAGGGGTCTTATTGGCCTGAGATTTAGGGACTTGGACCCCAGGTGCTGCTTTAACAGGCTGCCTCTGTTCGTTTTGCAACAGGGCACCGCCTTGTTCTTGTATGGACAGAGATGCAACGCTGAACTCCATCTGACTCTGTTCAGGGTTAAAGAAAAACAGTATTTCAAAGCCCTTCACAAAGACACAGTTTTGAACTTGATGCATGTAGATAACACCTTTGCTCACGGCTAGGCAACTCCCAGACAGTAGATACCACAGTGAAGCTAAATTATTTTATCCATAAACATCTGCCCTCACAGCTACATAAAAATAAACCTCTTTAAAAGTCTGAACTGCAAGCAGATGTGAGAGCCCCAGACCTGCAGCAGAGGAGTCCCAGAAAGCAATCATAATCGAGTTAATTGGTGCCAACCAAGACATCAGTGCACAGCACACACCACACTGGAACATTACAACAGTCGTGGAGGCACTTGGAAAGCTGTATTTGCTTTACATGAAACGTGAAGCAAGAAGGCTCTGCAATGTAGTTTAAAAGGCAGTCTTCCATTGTAGTCTTTGAAGTAGTTGGCAAAAGGATTAGATGTTGAGAAGTTGGTTTTACAATTCTAATGATCCTCTGAAGGAAGAAAAACAACTCCAGCAGGACCAGTTCTTCACTTATCCCAGAGCCTTGTTTTGTTTCAACTTGCTGTACAGATAGCTGTACTCATTTTGGAGAGGTAACGCTGGGTCAAGGAAGCAAGTGACCACAGTTAAAGCATAATGCAGATCTTGCAAAAGCCACCCAAAAGCAAACATACTTCAAAACATTCATTTACTTGCCACCACTTCAGTAATGTTCATTGGCAACTAGCTGGATACACTTTACACTAAGAAAAGGTCGACCTTGTATTCCCCTGAGGAACAGGTATGTCAACTGTATTTAGGAACATCCAGAAAAGAACTTCCTAATGTCAGGACTTTTGTAAAATGGAATGCACAATACAAAAAACCCAAAGAACAAAACAAACCACCCCCACCACCCACCCCCCAGCACACACACATACACATTTACTGTTAGAGCTGTGCTACTGTAACTATGGGCCTGATTAGTTTTGAGATAGTTCAGAGGACATTTCAAATACTAGCTTTTGCTACAACCAGTTAAGAGATACTTTAGAAGTTCATTACAGATTTGTGTTTTTCCCATTCTACTTCACTAACCGGCCTTTTCTGACTAGAATCACAACAGCACCTATGGGCCTGAGTCTAAACCAAGTCCCAGCTGCATACCATTTTCACTACAGGTCTTTGATCTCCAGTCCTACATTGCTGTGCATGTGAAGTTCAAAGGGAGTCTAGATCTACCAGCAGGTCTCACACCCCTCCTATTTAATATTCAGAAATTTCTCATCATCGTGCAAATGTTAACTCAGCATCTGATTATTTATAGGACTTCTTTATTTTTTAAACAGTCAGCAGCTGACTACACATCATTTGATTCATGGACCAACACAGCTGAACTTTCTAAAGAATCAGATACACTGGATATTTTTCCAAGGTTATAGGGAAGGAAGCACCACGTTCCCTGTTTGCATTAAGAATGTACCGCGTTATCAGAGGAGGTGGAACACAAACATGCTGTAAGTAATTACAGCTCAGGCAGAACAAGGCGAGTGCGAGGACACACGCAGCTCTTACCCAACAGCTCAACACCCCACCCTAACTGCAACAAACCACCAGGAAGCAACCTTGGTGCCCCAGTTTTATATTTATTCATTAATAAAAGTCATGACGCAAAGTTAAACGCGGGAGAATTTTCCTTAGCAAATCCCGACTAAACAAACTATGGATGCAATGGTGTTGAGGATTATTTACAGCGACTGCCATTCCCTCTATTAAAACACAGGGATTTATTTCCCTAAACTCATTTGGCAATACCACCAAACAGAGATTTACCACTCTGGAGTTAAGATGCTTTAGGGCTCCAGAACTGGTAAAATCCCAGCTTAAGAAACACCCACAACACAATATAAAATAGGCCTTCACTTCCCCAGTATCCAAGGGGGGGAAACAATAAGTTCCATCTCAGAAGACTTAAGTGCCTTGTCATGCAGGAATTAAATCAGTGCTAGTTTTTGTGCTTCAGCAGGCTTCCTTCTTCTGAGCAGCCTCATGTCCCAGGGCCCATGCTAGTGATGACAGAGCTAAAGGCCACCACAGCAGCAGTCAGTTTCAGTGAAATGATTCCTTCATCCCCAGAAGCCAAGAGAGAGGGAAGGTCAGCGCCCAGAGGGGACACCACAGCTCTAGATCCAGCAGAACAGCCTTGGAAACAAAATCCATGCAAACCACTGAAGGAAGGGAAGGGGGTCTGTTAGAAGAAAAATTAGTAGAAGGAAACCCAACAAGATAACTGGGGACTAGAACATCTCTCTTACAAAGAGAGGCGGATGGACATGTGACATTTTAGCCTAGAGAAGACTGAGGGGGGATCTTATCAGTACTTATACATAATTGAGAGATGGGGTCAGGAGGATGGGGTCAGTCTTTTTTCAGTGATGCCCAGAAACAGGAGAAGAGGCAATGGGCACAAACTTGAATATAGGAATTTCCACCTAAATCTGAGAAGGAACTTCCTTACTGTGAGAGTGCCAGAGCACTGGAACAGGCTGCCCAGGGAGGCTGTGGAGTCTCCATTTCTGGCAACAGTCGAAGTCTGCCTGGACCCTGCTGTGATCTCCAGAGGTCCCTTCCAACCCCTGCTGTTCTGAGATTCAATGGCTTTGCCTTTCAATGGCAGCAAGACAGACAAGAAAAGCCAGGCCTACTGGAATGTCCTTATGCTGTGGAGCAAAAGCCACTGCCTGTGGTCATGTTTTACAACCTTTCATAGGGGTCCAAGTAGCAGCTCAGAGGTCTGGTTTGGAAGCAGCAGGCTGCTTCTAACATAAGAGTGTTTTACTGTGACAAAACTTCAGACAGTTTGTACCTTTTCCAACCCACTCATGGACCCATGTTCTGCAGAGGATGAATATCTTTGTCCTTTCAGAATGGAAACCATGGGCTGTACCTTTCCAGTTCAGAAACAGAACCACCCAACATTTAAGATTGCATATTTGTGTCACATTATTCTTTGGAGATCAAACTGTTTGTAACCTGACACAGAATAATTTCAGTGAAAATACTTGTGATTCTAGAGATGGGATTTCAGTCCCTAGCTGCTTTCCTAGATTTATGTTACTATGAAGGAGCTGCAGTTCCTGCATTTTAATCCCCCATCTAAGCAACAAAACAAAAATACTTTCTCTTTACTATCATTTGCCCAAATTGTGTTCTGGTAACTGTGCAGCCCAGAAAGTCTTGAGACCAGGCTGCACTGGCTAGTACAGTCCCAACTGTAATTTCTAGAATTTATCAGAATTCAAATAAAAGCTATCAACAGCAGTAGTATGCTCAAGAATACTACTAGAAGCTGGACATGAGCCACCAAGGTGCATCTGCAGCCCAGAAGGCAAACTGCATCCCGAGCTGCATCAAAAGAAGCGTGGCCAGCAGATCGAGAGAGGTGATTCTGCCCCTCTGCTCTGCTCTGCTCTGGTGAGACCTCACCTGGAGTGCTGTGTCCAGCTTTGGAGCCCTCAACACAAGAAGGACATGGACCTGTTGGAATGTGTCCAGAGGAGGACCACAAAAATGATCCAAGGGCTGGAGCACCTCTCCTATCAAGACAGGCTGAGAGTGTTGGGTTTGCTCAGTTTGGAGAAGAGGAGGCTCCAAGGGAACCTTATAGTGGCCTTCTAGTACCTGAAATGTGCCTATAAGAAAGCTGGGGAAGAACTGTTCATGAGGGCATGTAGCAATAGGATGAGGGGCAATGGTTTTAAACTAGAAAAGGGGAGATTTAGTTTGGATATTAAGAAAAAAATTCTTCAGTATGAGGGTGGTGGATCACTGGAACAGGTTGCCCAGACTCAGAGTGGAAGCCCCATCCCTGGAGATATTCAATGTCAGGCTTGACGGGGCTCCTAGCAACCTGATCTAGTGAAGATGTCCCTGCTTAGCGCAGAGGGGTTGGACTAGGTGACCTCTAAAGGTCCCTTCCAACAGTACACATTCTATGATTAGATACTGCAAGAGCAAGTCATTCTCAATGCCTTTGAGAGGGAGAGGGCATGTGAAAGCAGGCACAAAGCAGTGCTCCAAGGCAGAGCAAACCTAGAAGTCTCTGTTCTTTTCAATCCTACCCCACTGGTCCCAAATCACTGCAAGGTTAAAGTAAAGGATGCCTAGGTCTTGGGTTATCTTTCTAATAAATAGAAGTAATTCAAAATTGCAGTTTTTTGGGAAGCACTGTATCCATCTTTCCTTAAAAAGGCCTATTATGGTATTTAGGAATTAAAAAAAATTAGACCTAAACGAGACTCAAAGCTGGGACAATCCACCAAATCATAATACTGTCTGTATATACTCATGGGAAACTGTATTCTAGAACCACGCAGTAAGAATGTAATGACTTAGTAATACCATATAAAATCAGGTCTCAGCTCCTAGGTCTACATTAAACACAAGATGACCACAAAGAACCAAAGAGCTTTTTTTTTTTTTAAGCATTTTACTCACTCATCAGGAATGTGTAGTATTCTACTGAACGGTCAAGCAAACACAGCCAAAACAAACTGTTTTGCTTGGCAGCCTGAAAAATCCAAATTGTTGAGACAAAGACTGCAGAAACACTGTCAAAAGCAACTTATTTTTAAGCACACCCTGATATATGCGGCGGTAAGAAAGCCAAGTTGAAAATGAAGATGACTTTGCTTTGCTGAATGGGCAAAACCAAAATAAATATGGGACCCAAAGTAGCTGCAGTTTTTGCTTTGTTGCCTCCTGTGCTCACTGCGGGTGCTCTCGGGATCCTTTCGGAGTCAGGAGGAGAGCTGTACGTCAGCAGACACCAACCGCAAGGGCAAAACAGAGCAAAGCCTTCAAACCCCAATCTAAGTCATTCTAGTCCATGACAGAAAGACAACCCCAAAGGTACACAGCATGGAGCTGCAGAGGGAATGTCATGGACTTCTCTTTGGTGATAGCCCACTCTTCGCATTCCAGGCTGCCACTGTTACTGGGTAGGCTGAGCAAACTCATACTGACACCACCTGGTATACGCATGGTTTTATGCTCAAAAAAATAGCTGTCTGAAGATTGATGGAGGTAACTGAACCCTCAGCCAGAACACCTGGCTATGGAGATTAAAATAAACCTTGAACACAGCTACGATTTCCACAAGTTGGGCAGGTTTTTTCTTTTCTCAAGAAGTTAGTAGTCAACAGTAGTCTACAGCAGTGTGTTTCACCATTGGTAGTGGAGATCAGAAAGTGAAGGGAAAACCCCAAACCTCAGGCATCACTTTTCTTTCCTTCCAAGGAAGCACTGCCATCTCTATCAGTTTGATAGGAATAATCACACTGAAGCACAGTTTGTAACAAAGAGCTTTTAGTAACAGACTGCTAAGGAAGAAGGGGGGGAAAAAATACTCTGCCACTTTCTTCCTGCTTAAAAAAAAAACAACAAACAAACAACACAGAAACAACTAGGACTTGTGCAAAGGAGACTGAAGGCTGTCTTTTAGTTTTAGATAAAGAAAACACAGCTTGCAAACCACATTTTTATAAGGGCAATGTAATTTTTTTCTAAATCATGGCTGGAATTAGGTCACTGCTGTACTAATATAATTAGGGGAATTCAGAGAAGGAGGCAGCCACTGAATCACTGAGGGAAGTCAAGCTTGACACCTTTTTTTGCCTTTTTTGTGTTAGTTTGCTTTTAAAAGACACGTAGAAGACTTCTCTTTATCTGAGGTCTGTTGAAAGTAGAAGAGAACTGGAGGAAGAAGCCAGAAGTTTAAAATGGAAAAAGAAAAAATACAGAAAGGACTCTCCAAAGCTACCTTCACAACTATTCTACCTGTATCAAGGCCAACATGTTTTTAGATGTCCATGTGTCAATTTCAAGCATTTGGAATAAAACCTTGGTTAATGGCAGGAATTAGAAATGGATTCCAACTTATTCCTATCCCACTCTGCACATTCAGTGTGTTAGCTGAGGTGGCAGATGTTTTTGCCCACTATTAAATTCACTTTTTAAAAAAAAACATCCACACCAAACCCAGAAAAGTTCTGAGTTCAGGAATAGTTGCAGAGAAATTTTACTTCCAAACCCAGACACGACTCTTGTTTTCCATTTATATCTTGGAGTCCATGCCGAGTTTCACTGAATTTTTACTTCAAACAAACCAAGAAACCTCAAAGGCTAAACTCAGCCAAAATGTCAGCTTTCATCTCACTTAAACCTGAAGCCATAAATAGAATGCCCTAAATTCATAAACCTGGCTTTAGCTCCAGATAAAAATCCAACTCGGATTTCAAAGACGCGTTATGTTTATGAGGGCTCCACCCATGAACCAAATCACTCCCACCAATACGACCTCTAGTTTTAAAATGTCAGCTGATTTGTAGTGCCATGAGAACTTGTTGCTTCTGGAGTAGTTTCCCTTCTGAGAAACCCTAGCTTTCTGCTAAAAAAGTAGTATTTTAAATGCTGTTGGAGAGCTAACTCAGCAATTTACACTGTATTTCTGCTTTGTTTGAGGGTTTAAAAACAAAGACAAGAACTTTAAATACACAAACAGGTCTAAAAACTGGTGGAGACAGTCACACAAGGGTTTGCTGTGACACACAGGACTCAAGCAGCATCTCACGTTTTCCCATTAAAACGAGAACACAAAAAGTTTATTTTTGACAGAGGTGAAGTTACCAAGCCCTCCAACCATGTTCTGCCCCAAACAACAGCAGTTTAGTACACTGCTCTCTGGGTAAGTTTGACATGGGCATCCACTGCACTAGCTACCGTGAGAAGAACAGGTCCATACCTAATCAAGTGGAATCACCACTGGCATCACTGGAACAGCTGACAGAGGCTCCAGCTTGCAGAAAACACACCCTTCCCTCTTCTCTACTCTTCTCACTACCCCCTTGGTTTTCCTGAAGTTAGACAAATACTGATTTTCCTGCTTTAATTTCTCGCAGTCCCAATGTTATAAAAAAATATTAAAATAATAAAGTCAAGCCAATTGGTTTTAGTGCTTTGCATCCCTGCTGTCTCCTTTTCTGCACAAGCAGGGAGACAACGCCACATTGCTTGCCTTTGGAAGCCAGAGCTCATTCATGCAAAGCTGCAAAAGAACACAGGAATTTCACCATCATGGCAATAACGTGCAAAAAACCCAACCAAAACAAAATCTCTGAGTGAAAGGGGGATCAGGGAAAAGAATATCATGGAAAGAATAACTCATCATGGGGCAGCGCTCACAGCCTGCAGTAACAGCGGGAACAGATCTGGCTCACAGGGCACCGAGCGTGCGTTGCAGCACACCGACCTCATTGAGCAGCTCATGAGGGTTTCTTCACTGTTTCCCCATGCTGGAGGGATTGGGCAAGGATACTTCATGGAGAATAAGGTCATATTACCTTACTAAAGTACTGGTTAGGGAGGAGATCAAACGGTAAGCACAGAGACAAGTCTCCACCTTCAGAAATGGAAGGCTCAGCAGTTGAAGGATTTGGCTGAAAGGCTGACACAATATGGGGCACCAGGGAAAAACCAAAAGGAGGAACCCACACAAAGCATCCAACCCACACAAAGCATCCAACCCACACAAAGCATCCAACCCACACAAAGCATCCAACCCACACAAAGCATCCAACCCACACAAAGCATCCAACCCACACCCCTGTCTTGGTTTCACAGGATTAATTTTCTTCTTCTCAGCTGGTGCAGTGCTGTGATTGGGATTTATGATGAAAATCATGCTGATAACACACTGATGTTTTAGTCGTTGCCAAGCAGTCAAGGACCTGTCAGCTTCTCAGACTGCCCTGCCAACAAGCAAGCTGGGGGCACACAAGACGCTGGGAGGGAACACAGCCAGCGGAGCTGACCCAGACTGGCCACAGGGATATTCCATACTGTATGACTTCATGCTCTGTATATAACTGGGGGTGGGCCAGGAGGTGGGGCAGCTGGGGAACTAGCTGAGCACTGGCTTCAAGTGGTGAGTAGCTGTGCAGTGAATCACTTGTTTTGTATATTATCTTATCACTACTATCTTCCTTTTCTGCCCTATTAAAATGCCTTTATCTCAACACAAGAGTTTTAATTCTCCCCCCCCCACCCCAGCTCTCTCCTCCATCCCACTGGGAGGGGAGGGGTGAGCAAACAGCTGTGTGGTTGTTTTTGCTGCTGGTCAGGTTACATCATGACATCCATAATGCCAGATAAAATGGATTCTCTGGAGTTTTGCTAAAGGAAAAGGTCATGAAACTTTTCAACCTACAGCCAAAGCACAGCTTTTATTTCTGGTCAGTAAGGAGGGAGGGAGAAAGATGGAAGCACAGCTTCATTAGATGAGAAATAATTATTTCTAAAGCAACTTCTTCCCCACCTCACTTCAGCAGTCACAGTTGTTTCCATGTCATTCTGTAATTCTTCGTTCATTACAGAAAAGCACAAAACCAGAGCATCTATCCTGTCTGATCCTTTGTTTTGGAGACATATTAGTAAAAATATTCTTAATCAGCAACAGATAAGCCAGATGTTGGGCTGAAGAACACTTCACTAGACATACTAGCATTTGAAAGAAAAGACAACTATCAGTTAAAGAAAATCCATTTGAATGCAGACACATCTCCTCTTGGATCACCAGGCAGTGCATTACAGGGAGCACTATCTCCAGGAAGTTCAAGTATTCCAAACTTCCAAAATCCTACCAAGGCAGAGCTTAGCAATGTGATTACAGCTCCCATGTTCCCAATACTGAATTTTGGATTTTGCACCAAAAGTAGGGGAGAGGCAACACCGCTGCTTCCAACATATGGCTTATTTCACCTTAACTGTCAATGAGGTCCCTACTCTTCTCACTACTGCTTTTTTCTTGCCAGCTTCACCCAAGTACAGCCACGCTAAAAGCCTCTTTAATACTATACTAAAAGCCAGGGACTGCTACTTCTAAGGGTTCTGAAAGACAGGAGGGCTTGCTTGCCCGAGCTACTTGGCTTCCCCTGAAGGAAATCCTCCTTGGGCTCCTGAGTCACCACAGCCTATAAGGGAGTTCTAAGGCAAGTGAAAACTGGCAATGCTTTCTCTGAAACAGCAGCTCTATGGGGCGCTGGGACCCAGAGGCCATGTCAAGCTATAGGTTAATCAGCATCTGCAAAGCACAGATGGGATGCTAGCTAGAGGCAGTGACCTTGAGCGGGGAAGGCTGACAACAAGTCTAGGGTCGGGTCAATTGGATTAATTCAGTATTCACTGGCATTTCCAAATAATTACTCTGCATTAGGCTAAGATTATATTCATAAGCTCATACACGATTATCTACATAGTTCAAGGGCAAAAAATTGAAGAAACGAGGAGCGGAGGGGAAAGGGGGGAGGCAGGCAGGGAACAGCCTTCTCTGTGTCCTCTGGCTTTATCTGCCAAAGCCAAATGTGTGATTAAATTAACATGCCCACCATACTCGATTGAAAAAGACAATATGCTGGGGTTTTTCTCCCCTATTTTCTTCATCAAGAAGAAGTAAACTTCATTTCCCACCAGAAACATAATACATGTATGTCTCCTCACACTGCAGGTTTGGAATGATGGGGAATGCTGGCTCTGTGTTAGTCTTATGAAAATATCATTACAAATAATACTTCAACAGAACACCAGAGTAGAGTAAAACAAAAGAAAAAAACCCCAAACCTACAAAAATCAACCCATCACAGAAAAACATTGTTTTAGAAGGAGCTGCCTTTGGAAACAGCACAATGCTTTTAGCAGAGCCCCAGGTTACATTCTAGTACATAATAAAAAGATGAAGCTTAAGATAAGCTCTAAGAAAAAAAATAAATCCAATGAAGTTACTATATATCCACATAATTCTCAACTCATTCCCTAACTACTTTACTCCTGACTTCAAAAATAAAATGCAGTAATGGTCATACAATATCCAAGACACTGGTCTCACTATAGAGAGAAAACTGTAGAAAGTTTACTATGAAAAATCAGGTGGTTTGGAAGGAACCCGTTTCACACCTGCACTTGAGGACAGAACATTAGTGCACGAAATACGTTTTGTGTTACTGTGGATGTAAATCCAAGCACACCAGCCGTGGTTCATTTGCAGGACAGTCACTTTACACTGCTCTCACAGAATAAAGGTGACATTAGCCTTTAAAGTCTTGGAATGAAGATAATATAAATGCACAGGGAACATTATAAAATGACAAACAAAGTTTAAAAATAAAACTGCTGCGTATTTACCTTTGTTTCCCAGGAGAAGGGAGCCGAGTGTTCATCCTGCCAAGTTATGTCCTGAAATATAATTTAAGAATGATTAAAAATCATCAAAGCAGCTTTACCTGCTCAGGAGCATCACACACAGATGACCTTACATTGTGCTGCCAAAAGTGTAACAGCCACTACCACAGAACTAGCTAAAAAGCAAGAGCCCTACTTCGAGAGGGCACCGATTACAGTTTAACACTGCCTGAAAGCAAGGAGGATTATCAATTAGTATACCATTTTAACCCACAATACATACCAAGGTTTAACCTGGTCTAAACATCTTGAAATGGTTTTCCTACAAACAGCTTTAAAACACGCATTTCCAATTTCCTACTAAGCATTTTATTTGGTAGCCACTAGCAACACACAGGGACAGATACAATACGAGGTGCAAAGGCTTTAGGGAAATAAAGTCCCGCTTCCTCCCCTCTGCAGCCCAAAGAGCACGTGTGAGACCAGGCAGTCACGTGGCAGCAAAACAGCTGCACATCCATCAGGTCACGCCACAGCTGGATCCAGCCCTGACAAAGGCACATCATTCTGCCACTTCAGTGACAATCAGACTGAAGTAAGTATTCAGTGCTGCTGAAAGAACCACATGGTGTCCAGAGTAAAGTCCCAAGCTGAAATAGCTTATTTTAAGAAGCTTTTTTTTCTGAAAATAATCTCAATTTGAGAGATTTAAATAATCTCTTCAAACAGAGCATGCCCTCCAGAAAGGCATGTGACCCACATAAAAAAAATGAAGGGGTCATAAGAAAATAAATAAATAAATAAATGCTGGTGGTGGTTGTTG
This sequence comes from Laterallus jamaicensis coturniculus, assembly GCA_022605575.1. NCBI lineage: Eukaryota > Metazoa > Chordata > Aves > Gruiformes > Rallidae > Laterallus > Laterallus jamaicensis. Next base: position 49,357,088 of record JAKCOX010000001.1, read on the forward strand.
TTCAAAACTTGCAACAAAATGACCACAGGTCTGTTTGTAGCTGTGGAGAGGAGCTGTTTGTACGCTGGATGTGCGTGCTGGTAGGTGTCGCGAGCTGCCCCCTCCATACTGAGGGCACCACTGCTTGTCACCTCACTGCATCGGGGCAGAACATGCTTCTGAAGAGTGTATGGAAGGAGGAAGGCCAGGAGTAACCATGCACCAGGAAGGACAGGACAAGGCCTTGAGTGCTTGTTTCACACTCCTGCTGTTGAAAGAGTAACAGAACTAGACCGTGTTTTACGCCAACACAGGAACCCCAGATCTTACCACGACTGCACTTTCTTACCTCTGCCTTTACAGAAATACCTTTTCTCAGACATCTGATGCCATCCCCCTGATCTGCCACCTCTTATTTCACCCTAGACAGAATTTGCTGGCCAAGTGCTATGAAATCACAGTTAGAAGTATCTGAAACCATCTCCTAAATGTGCAAATGTGTCATTCTCCAAACTATTACTCATCTGCGAAACACAAGGTTTCTAGCAGCAGAGTATCCGTGATATATATGAGGGTGATCTCACGCTCTTAAAAAGAACTGGGCTGATAGAGACCATCTAAAAGGAAAGGCCTGGGTTCTGCTGGACCACACATTCTGGCCAAAAAGGAAAACTGCTACAGGAAATTTTTGCTCAGGTTCTTTCATTCCAGGAAATGAATACTCATTTCATTAACATTTCAGGGAAAGGAAGGGAGTAAAAGGCTGCTTTTTTTCTAACTTCTTCTGACAGAAGTTCTAACTTCTATCAGTATTTGCACCATGGAGTGCTGCTGATAGGAACACTTCATCACTTAGGTGGGATGCCTTGCAGCAAGTGTCAAATTATGTCAAAACCACTTTAGGACTGTATCCTTTGCCTCTGAAACTGGTGGAGTTGGCAGTTTGCTTATGAAGCACGCCTGACAGTAATCACAATCCAGGAGGGAAGAGAGACAAGAGAGCTCCACCACAGCAGTAAAGGACAGAAATTAAATCCAGCAAACAGTGTAAGACTCCTACATGTTGTCAGAGCACCTTAAAGCTCCAGACATGTAGGCATAGCTGTCAGTGGGTTTTACCTAGGGGGTTTAAAGGAAGCTCTGATTTCTTGCCACCTACAGGACATTCAAACCAGCTATGGATCAGTTTTAAATTTGGGAGCGAGCCAAAACCATCCTTGTCCTGGATCTTAGACAGACAGTTCTTTATTTGCCTGTACTGGAGGCAAACGTAGACAGCACTGGGAGCGACAGCTCTTCACCCAGTGTTCCCTGCACATCCTCAACTCAGAAGCAACACCGCTGCTGCGAGAGAGCCCTGCTGACAAAAGGCTGCCTGCAGCGGGATAGAACAGCATCACAGAGAATGCAGAGTGAAGGTATGAGGTTGTCATGCACTGGGACACGTCGTTCCCTACAGGACAGGGCAAGTCAGCTTCCCACTTTATCGAATCTGATGTCTTCTCAACCACCAGTGCACTTGCTGGCACCTTAACTCATAATCAGGTTAACCTCCAGGTTAAGCAGACAAAAAGTTCCCAAAAATTAATTAAAGATATTTTGGTACCGGTTGTTACAAAGATCTTGTCAGAGACAAGATCTAAGACGTTTACAGATTATTTCAAAAGGTGGTGGCAGTAGACACTAGTTAGGCAGGAGCAGCTCCCTGAAAGAAAAGCAGCATAGTTTTTTCTTCTTAAAAGGATGGCTCATTCTATCTCGGGCAGCACAGCCCAGCACACCTCAGAGCCAGTAAGTTTCAGGAGCTTTGCCCACGTTCAAGAGATCTTCCACAGGACCTAGTAAAAGATAAAATAGGATAAGACATGGTTTGAGGATACAAAGCTTCAAGCAGTTGACATCTATGGTGATCTGAAGTGTATCTGAAGCTAGGATGAAGGAGACAGTTGTCAGGTTATGTCCATTGTCAGGAAAGGAAAGGAAGTCTGTGTGGCCTCCTCCTCTTGCACCCTCACACAGAGGACATGCAGAGGACCAAGTGAGAAGCAGAACAATGCAGTTCAGCAGTTTTCTGTCTGATGTGCCTGATTAATGTTCATCACCAACAAAATCTGAGAAAGAACTCTGCTTTCTATATAACAAGTCTTCACGCAGTTGAAGAAAATGGGAGCAAAACCATCAACTATTTTAATATTCACAGAAGTAAATTATGAGTGGAAATTCTAGAGAAAAAGGCTTCAAGGCTATTTATCATCAACACAAATTAGCAGAGATCCATATCTGTTCAGCTTTTGTTTTCAGCACACAACAAAGCCTTCTTCCAGAAAGAAGGCAAATAAATCAACTTTTGTTCACCAGCATTAAAGAACCTATTTGTAAGAAATGGGGCCTCATGCAATATATTTCACAGAAACAGAAAAAAAGATGGGAAGAAAGAGGCAAAAATCCAGTCATACACTTGACTTCAACAACCAGCTGCAGAATATATATAAAAGAATCACAAACTACACTTGCTGTATGCAGGCAGCTTGGTGCAAAGCACAGCATCTGAATTTCAAGATGGAAGAGACTGGTGAAGACAGGAGCATTGCTCCGTAGCCAGGCAGCCACAAGCCCACCAGCAAACGCACCTTAGAAGCTGTCTCAGAACAGCACTTGCTGGTTATTGTGGTTTAACCACGCTCAAAAGCTGCCCTGCGGGATTTTTCTTGTTTTTAAAGAGCCCAAGTCTGTAACAAGCCCAACACAGAAGTTATTGCTACATTGAATATTTGCTGCTTTAAAGCATTTTTAAGTAGGAGATAAAAGCACTAATCCTTTGGCTTGCTGCCAAAGTTCTCAAGGCAAAGCAAAACAAATACCTTATCTGCCTTCAGGTAGGTAAGTCAAGCTTCCCTATTAAGAGATGATGAATGAAGCTAACTCAACTCTCTTACCTGTCCTTCCACCAAATATAATGTTTACCACTTCATTTTTCTTCAATGAAAAGTCTAGTTATTTCAAGTCCAACTCTTTGAGCTGCTCAATACCACTCAAATATTCAATATTCTTTTAGAAAAAAAAATTTAAAAGAAAAAAAATCAGACCTTAAATCACAGGTATGTCACACACTTGTTGATAGAGAGGGACGGTATTAAGAGAAGAGTGAAAACTTCTTGTAAACTGAGTATCCAAACTCTTTCACTAAACTAAGCAAGGAGGATCCAGCGGTATCAACTAACATCAAATCAGATGCTCAGCACAAGCTGACCACTACAGCAGTCAAGGGGTGGTACCCTCTCGCACAACTGTTGTTTCTCCACCCATTCCCTTCATATCAGGTTGTGGATTTTCCTCTTCTCAGTTAACCTCATTTTCTACCACTACAAGCATTAGGCATAAATGGAGAAACACCAGCAATCAAAGGCCTGTTAGGAAAGAGGAAGTGCTGCTTGAAGGCTGCAGTCTCCAAAGGCCCTCAGCCAGGAGGCTTAGGCTGTCTAGACACAGGCAATGGTGGTGAAAGAAAAAGTAGTCTGCTGGTGCACGGCCCATGTGGGATCAAGTCAATCTTCAACAAATGTGACAAAACTTCTTTCACAGGCTGTGAAATGATCCTGTTAGGCTGGAAGAGATGAAAATGCACAACTAGAAAACAGAACAAGATTGCAAACCCCATCTCTTGCCTCTCTAGGAGGAAGTGTCAGAAAATACCATGACCTGCAACCCCATCAAGGTCATTGAGCTGGTGTATTCTGGGGTCTGCTTCAACTAGCAAGTGTTAACTTTACACCGTGAGGCCGGTGGTGGACACATAATGGCTGGTGTTAGCAGTTGTGTGCATCCTCACCGTGACAGTGTGGTGCATACAGGTAGAAACCAAGTTAACTGGTTGCCACCCAACCCAATTCTGCGCTTGGGAGAGAAACACGGTTTTAGGAATCAGGGAGCCCAGTTCTTGTACTTCCACTTCTCTCACCAAGCTTTTTGACACCTTTTAAGATACCTTCATTTCTTTGACAGCAAGATAGCAGGCTAAAAATCAGCTCTGGTGCCCTGGCACCGATCCTCTTTGGGAACTGCACTCACAGTGCATCTTCAACTGAAGTTGTTAACTTTGTGACTGGCAGTGCCGCAGTGAGGATGAGGGAACAGAAGAGGAGCCGTGGCACTCAGCTGACTCTAGGCATTTGCTAAGAGTCACACATGGTACCGCAGTGCCCTAGCACTGTGGAACGACTGGATCATGGCTACAGGACGCCGCGGTCCTGTTACCGCACATTTATTTTCTGTCACAATCTTCCCACGCAGACAACACACTGAAAGGTGTTTGGAAAGTGTAAGAGATGCTTATACTTTGAGAACTTACAGTCCTGGCTGCGCGTTCAGATGAGTTTGGCATTAGAAAAGATATATGGGAGACAGTGGGAGCAAGAAAGAGGGGACTAATGGTCCAGAGATACAAGACCACTGGTATCCTCTGTGTACACATCATCAAAGTAGTCACATGCATGAAACTGGGACTGAAACCGGGAGTCCTGGACAGGTAAATCAGTATCTTCAGCTTTCATCCTTGTTTTGTTTTCTCCCAAGTCCTCCGAAGAACAAGAGGTGAAAGAGATCAACTTTCCATGCTTAAGCAAGCACAGGTATATCACTACAGATTTCAACATCAGTTAACAGGGAAGATGAGCTGTGGCTGGAAACATGAAGCTTTTGGAGCAGGTGTCAGCAAGAACATCATCAGACCAAACCACTCAAACTGAAAGCTTTGGCTGCAACATCAACAAGTGATTCTAAGGTATGCAGACTACTCTCCCTTTCCTTGCCCTAGGATACCACATGCCAAGAGACAGAGACAGCAGCCAGGACCAATCCAGTTACCCTGAGGAAGGGCTGGGTGACCCTGGTATAAGCAGCAGTTACATCTTACAAAGAGGGCAGCAGTACAACTCTGTGAGCCATCAGACCAGAAGACAGAAAGATAACAAAAGCTCCGTAGGCAAACCATTTGCAAGCCTGGAAAGTTGAACCAGAACGGCAAGAGACTGGCTGCTGTGGCTCTCTAACAGCAGGACAAGGAGGAACGACGAGTGAGCCAGGGCAAATGTCCAAGAATCAGGTCTAATGCCTGCAAGGGAGCAGGGGGAGAGGAAGCTATCGGATGAGAAGCCAGGAAAAGCTCCAAGGCTCAATAGTACAGTTGGAACAACTGAAATGGAAGTGGAGAATGCCAAAACGAGTGGAATCTCTTTTCTTCAGAAATACCCTTTATATTAACTCCAGATTGGAAGTCAAGGAGGAAGTCAGCTGAGGCAGATGCTTCCAAAATGAAACACTCTGCATCCAGTATTTTGATGAACCATGCTGTCTTTGGTTAATGGCTACACAAACACTAACAACTATGTTACTTGTATCGTGACTGTATTTTAAGGGAAGCGGGGAAAGAAAACAACTTGCCAAATTTCAGATGGACTCTCCAGCTATTCTGCAAAGCAGGAAACTTTTAATAATTTCCATACAGTAGAGCACACAACAGCCTGCAACATGCTTGCTACACTTCCGGATCCATGCTATTCAAAGCAGAAAGCATGGCAGAGCTGTCTGTGACTAGGAGAGCTGAACGTATTTACCTTCCACAGTCCTAACCTAAATCCTTTTGCAACTAACTTCAGGTTTAGGCTTTCTTTCAAAGACTGATGGCACAACCAGAACTGTCTGTCCTTCTATACTACTTTTTTCACCGGGAGTTAGCAAATATTTACACAGAATTTCTGGTATTACTGACTAAACCAAACTGAGCTTGACTGTATGTTCTTGAACTCCAGACACGGTGGGTGTGCAGCACATTGTCACACCTTCGTGGCAGGTGAAACACTGGCAGCAGTCTGAGCACAAACCGGGTTGGGAATCACCACGCCGAGTATATGCTTGCTTCAAACGCAAGGGATATTGGTGAGGAGACTAACGGCAGCGCTCTTCTCCCTAAACTGGATTGATAAAACAAGTGCAGAAGCAGATTATTTTCTTCTTGTGGAAACCACATAAATTAAGAGCCAATAGGTCACTTTAAGATATTATATGAACATATAAGAAGTGAAAAATATTGGCTCTGTAATCCTGAGACGTTGAAGAAAATAAAAGAAAGGAAATCTCCTGTGTAGAGTAAGAGAGAGATGGTATCTGAAGAGCACCGTCAGGTTTCCGCAAGCATTGCCAGACCTTCCTCTTCAAGGGATCACATTTGGTAACACAGCCCACTGCTGCAGGCCAGGTACCCTGACACCTAAGGGTTTCTAGAGCGGCTGCCATGCTCTGCCACTAAATAACGGCTCTCAGAGGCTTCAAAGCCCATACTTTCTGCCATCTATCTTTCCACACCCTTGTTTTTCCTGGCGTATGACATGGAACAGACTGTGGTTTATTATTTTAATTTTTTTTTTAAGGTATCAAAAACACCAAGAGCTGGAATGTTTTCAGTGCTGTATTTTTAACCGTGCCTAAAATTAGAAACAAAAAGGAAGAGACTTAATTGAGCGCAAGCATTCCCTGCAGCCCGCTTCCAGCCGGATGACTTCCAGGCTAGCCGCGGCCGTGCCCCGCCGCCGGGGGGGGGCTGGCACCGGCCTCTCCTGGGAGTCTCGTCCTGCACAGACCGCTTCGGAGTTAGTTACTCGCGCTCGCCTCCCGCTAACTCCCGCTTTGGCGGTCTGGCCAAGTCCTCTCGCTTCCAGCGCGAACATCCCGCCCCCCCGCGCAGTCACGGGCCGAGGGAGAAGAAAAATACCATCTCCAGGGCAACTCCCCCGGTTGCCGGCGACTAGAAACGCCCGCTCCTCTTCGCAGCCCGGCGCCGGCGGCACACGCGGGCACAGGCAGCCGCGAAGCCGGGGAAAGGCTACGGGCCACCCCCCCGCCCGTGCGGCGGCGAGCGCCCCTGGTCCCCAGGCGCCACCATGGCGGCGCCCCCCTACATGGCCAGCCGGGCCGCCGCGCCCAAGCAATGCTAACTGCCCCCGCCCGGGCGCTGAGGGGAGATAGGCGGGCCCTGCCGGCGACCCCGTCCCCACGTCCCCCCGCCGTTACCTCGTCGCCGAAGTGCACCACCTTCTGGCCCGTGTTGAGGCGGAGGCTGGGGTAGGAGGAGGGCGGCGCGGCGGGCCGGGCGGCGCCGCGGTGCGCGGCGTAGCGGGCCTGGATGTGCGGCTCCACCAGGCACTTGTCGATGATCTCGTCCTGCTGGCGCGGCGGCAGCCGCTCCCACTCGGGCCCATAGCGCTCGCGGATCCGCTCCTTCTCCGCCATGATCTTGCGCGCCATAGGGCTCAGCGAGGAGAAGTAGCTGAACCGCTTGCGCTCTCGCTCGTCCAGCGGCCGGTTGCCGTTCATTACCGCCGTGCGGGAGGCGGCGATCGCCGCCGCCATGGAGGCCATGGCCACCCCGCTGCCGCCAGCCCCGCACGCACCGAGCCGGGAGCACTCGCACGGCGGGAATGGCAATGAGAACGGGAACCGCCTCCTCCGCTCTCCTCCTCCCTTCCCAGCTCCGTTCCCCTCCTGCCAACGCCGCCTCCCCTCACTCCCTTATAAAGCCCGGCCACCGCCCCGCACACACCCCGCCTCCCGCACGCCCAGTGCCCGAGGCAACCCCCCCCCCGACCTCCCCCGCGGCGCCGGCCGCTCTGGGGCGGGGAGAAGCGGCCTTTCTCCCTCTGCCTCCCAGCTGTCGAGGAAGGGAGGGAGAGGCCGCCACCCGCTCTTGCTTCGGGATCGTTACCGTCCGCAGCGCAGGGGCCGAGCCTCAGGCTGCGAGCCTGGCCAAGCGCGCCCAGGCCCCGCAGCCCTCTGTACCCCTGCCCCTAGCGCTCGTCCCCCACGGCACCTTGCCCTCCTTTCCCCAGGAGACAGGCAGTAGTATTCCCCCGCTGCCGGGACCAGGAGCACCGAGAAACAACTTGCCTCAGCTGGCAGCCCAGCACGGGGACAGAGCCCTGCCGTCCCCAGGTCCTACGCCTTGCTTGCTTCTTGATCAGACAGGAGGGCCAGCAGCTCCTGTCAGAAGAGCCACCATGCCTGGGATGGACTGTTTCACCCATCTCAACAGGGTCAGCAGCAAGTCAGTCCAAAGCCTTTGTAGTGTTTTTGTAAAATAAGAAATTTGCAGCCCTATTGTAACAAGTCCCTGCAAACTCTATGGGTAAGATAGATTTCCTACAGGGTGAAATAAGTAGCAGTTTTGGTCTTACCTGTACCGCAAGAGGAAGAATGTTTTCTTCTAAGTAATGAGTTAAAAGAAGGTGGGGGGATGGTGTCAAAATTAGGTGAAGAACAATTGTAGCACACCACCACCATCTAACAAGAACATTTAATTGAAGAACTGGAGTCGCCAGCATTACAACCAGTGACTGTCAAGGGTAGGGGCCTATTCAGTCTTAACTCTTCCGAGTCTGTTTAGTGCACTTACTGGGAGATCCTGTGTTATTCTTCAGCACCCTGCTTGTTCTGTTGGCCCTTCTCCACACTTTGCGCTGTCAGAAGTCATATTTACGGGTCAGAGCTGTCCCCCAGAATTCCCCAATGCACCACTGGTGCAGAGGACAGCCCACCAGTGCTGCGTAACATCTTTTAAAAAAATAAATCTTGAACAAGATCTTTCCTGGTACATGTGAGGCTTTCAGTATGCCTGTTCCACTGCCACCTATGTTAGCTGCAACTTTTATTACCCACGCTCAGAACTCTGTATTTGGAAATTACAAACCACTTGGGATGAAACCGTATTCAGTAAATTCATTCCAGGTACTTCCAAATGTTTAGTTCTCCCTACCTGTTATTTTGTGCTCATTTTATAAACACACCTAAACCTTCCATAACCTGCAGATTTCACTGGCAAACTATACATCTGACCATAGCTTGTCCAGCAGCCCACCACCTTGTTTCTCCCTTTCAGATAGCTCCTCATTCGCTGTACAAATGCCCTCTTTTCCTGTAGCAAAGTCCTACCTTTGCATGTGGTACCTCAGCAAATGATATGTCAAACTCCCAAAAGACCCCCAAAGTCTCCCCTGTGGGGGGAACATAGATTCTTTCCACAAAAACAAAGCAAGTTTACCAAAGACAGGTAAATATGTCAGAAGATTTATCTGAGACAGCCTATTTTGCCTTTTGTCCCATGTAGTTGCATGGGAACTTTTGTTATCTTCAAAATATATTAATAGGTTGCACAAAATATATTAATAGGTTGCCTAAATATTAAGGTTCAGATTAATGGGATTTCATTACTTAGCCTATTTTTTTCCTCACTTTGTCTTCTTTAACACTATTCTTAATAGATAAATGGTTGAGGCTGCAATACAGTAATGTTCTCATTTACCAGTTCAAATGATATTGCTAGACCAGCTAAGACGACACAGAAGAGGATGGAAAATTATAATTAGGTTTTTCAACATATCTAGTTCTTCAGAGGTAATTACAGTTCTCCAAGTCATCACATACCAGCCCAGTTATATAATCCTGTTTTGTTTGTTAAACTTGTTTGAGAGCATTTGACTATAGCTCGCTTTTTCTTAGTCATCTGTATCACGCCCAGAGAAACAAGCCTTTGAAACACGTATACACACACAGTCACAGAGGTGTAATACGTTACACCTACCCTCCCTTGAGCTCCCATTAATGCCATCTTTTTGCCTGCCACCAGGGAAATGGATATGAAGTCAGTCACAGGAGTAAGAGAAATGAGAAGGAAACTTGGCTGCACACAGTTTGTCTGACCAGGGAATTTTCTTCTTCTCCCCCACCCCTCCTCTGGTCCCTCTAGTCTAATCCCTAAAGCAAGAAACCTCTTACTTAATTGTTCCTGGGACTGTCTGGTGATTTCCCCTTTCTCAATGAACAATACGAGGTGTAAGAAAACTTACAGGCTTAAAGGAGAAATCACACTACTGGAATACAGGCTAGGCATCGAGTTAGGCATCTCTTCCTGGCTACTGTACCCACTTCTCCATTTGGTAGGCAGAAAATAACAATTCCTTTCCTCCATAATGAAATCTACCAGAGGTTTCTGAAACTTCTAGAAGACCCTGAAACAGAAGGCATCACATAAGCAAAGAGTGCTTATTTACAGTGGGAAGGGAAGGTGCTCAAGCAAAACAATGTTGGGAAAATACCTTTATCATAACTGGACAGCAAACCAATTCTTTCAATGAAAGCTCACGAGCCTCCTTCATCCTCTCCTGGATACAAATACCCATTTTCTCCTGAGCTTGAGGTTTGCATATAGAATTCTGCCTTTTTTTTTCCTGTAAGTTTTATTTACTCAAAATTATGCCTATCTTTCCAAATGCTTAGCAACAAGTGCATTAGTGCTCACTAACAACTAACAACTGGGATTCCAAAGAGGTGTTTTGCCAGCTTCCCAAGTTAATTTTCATCTTGGGCACTCATCTGTTATACATCCCCTGATCAGATTTATGTACCTGAACTTATTAAATTGTCCCTGCAAGCAAGCAGAAGAGAAAGATATGCTTTTGGACAAACGGGCTCAGGCAGAGGCACTGTTTGCTTCCTCGTATTTGCAAAACAAACATTCATTTCTACAGTTCAAGATACTGCACATGAGATCATTCTTCCCTTTGCTAGGAGTTGGGTCACTATTTTTAAATCTAACCATCTTATCACTGTAGCTCCAGTACAGTCCATACAAATTTTGAGACAGATTCTAGACCTATTCTCAGACATACCAGAATCAAGATTAAAAACATCTATCAAAAAAATTCTGCTGCCTATTCCCTTCATACAACATTGAGTCTGGTAACTGCAGCGTAAAAGTTAGCATGGCAAGAAGTTAATGCTGTAACAGCACTTGTTCTTAGGGAGGAAGAGTTACTACACAGGCAGCAACATTTGTTTCACCAATAAATGGAACAAGGTTCAGTGGAAGGAAACCACATTCTTTGGCTACCCCTATGTTTTCAACATACAATCTTTAAGAGCTCAGAAAAGGAAGCTCCCACATGCACACCACTGGTTTCATTTCAACTGGGAGCACACTTTTGAAACGAGTCTTCTCATTTTCTCCACTTACCACATTTTAGTTCACAGCACAGAGAGGTTACAGAATGCAGTTGTTTTCATGTTTACTGGTGTGCATGGCTTTTGCTTTACCTATTAAGCTGTCTTTATCTCAACCCACAAATTTGTTTACTCTTACCCTCCTAATTCTCTCCCCCATCTCACCACAGGGGGAGAGGGACTAAGCAGCTGAGTGGGGCTTAGTTGCCAGCTGGGGTTAAACCACAACACATGTGAACAGGTATCTAGCTAACCATAGCTGTCCTGTTCTGTCAGCGATCAAGGTAACAAACAGGGAAATCTAAATCAACGGGGCTTCTCTTGCAACTGATGCCAGCATTCACAGCAGCTTCTCACTCCCCTTGTGGAACTCCACTGCCTCCCTCCCCTTTCCAACTTAAACACACAGAGAGTCTTCACTTTGAATCCAATCAATAGATGCTTGTGTGGAATAATCAAGACAAGACTCCGTTCAATAAATCCACCTTGTGTTCACGGCTGCTGTTAAAGGAGATCACCTATATCAACTTTCTTGATGCTTTGCTGTATTTCTTCCTTCGTTAAAGGAGAGATTGGAATTGCCCTGTGCTGTAGCCAGAGAAATGCAACCACCCCACTGCTATTGGTACACTTTGGGTTTGCAGGATGTTTTCCCCCTCGGAGAAGAACTTATTCTTTAGCTTCTCATTATTACACAGTGGTTAGGACAGATCTTTGCAGTTGCCTAAAGCCCTAACCTCTGGAAAATTGGAAGCAAGCAAAATAAAGAATAGATTATTTGAATAGAAGTTGACAGCAACAGAATCAGAGTTTAGACCATCAGTATTAAATGAAAACTGTACCTAAATCAGAAGAGTTCTGTATGTTTTCTGAAATGCTGAATATTTAGGCAAGAAAAAATGTTGATCAAAGCCACTGAGGAAACCAGACATTTGCCCTCCATTGCCTGCCCTTTCTGAAATCACTTAACCTGATAAAAAGCTTTAAAGTCACAGAGCTCAAGCTAAAATTGAGTATAATTCAGTTAGGACTAGCCAGAAATACCATCATCACTATTATAGTCAGAGAAATTGGCTCATGATACTATGTTGTATACTGAATTAGCCCTGCCTTTCCTGAATGCCACTGGGCGCTTCCACCAAAACCAGCCCAAGGGGCCCTGGTTACTCTCCCAGCATACCGTCAATCCACTGATACCTTCTCCAACCACTGCCACCGTCTATTTGGAAACAGAGACTGATTTATAGTTGCTGTGTTTCTGACATTTACTCACCAAGAGCCTAGCTCCAAATATGTAATTTGTTTTTGTTTCCAAATGTTGTTTTCCTGAAACCCATTCTTTTTAGCTGACATCTGTTCCTTCCCTGAACTGCATTACATGAAATCCCTCTGTATTTACCAATTACTCACACATGTACAGCTCGATGTTTTCCATGCAGAAGACAGAGGAGGCTTTGAAAAAAAAAAAAAAAGTCAAAAGAAAAACACACAAATGGGAAGCAGTATAGTGGTATTCCCAATGCAGAGATTACTTTTCCATATTTTTTTAAAATAAATTTTCACCTGCACTATCTGTGATGAAGTTTCTTATTGAAACTGTATTTCCTGAGAGAGTATGTCTCAATTGTATTCTACTTTTTCCCTTGTTAATATTATTGGTTATGGAAAAATTAATTTGATTTTAGTGATAACTAGCCAAGTAAGTTCACTCTATTGCAACACCAAACCATTTTGGCCATAATTTCCCCTTTAAAATAACTTACGAAGCAGTACCTTTTGGTCTTTTATTTGTATAAATTATACAATTACTAGAGTTTTTTTTAGACAGTGAGATGAATCTGTATTTAGTACTTCAATCATCGTCCTCAAGGTTGGAAAAGTCTCTGACACGGATGGTAGACTCTTGTAAGAAGGTGAAATGCTGAAAGAGGAGGAAAAAAAAGAAAGTTATTTATCTTTTGCTGAGTTTTAGGATTTATCTGGAAGTTAACACATTATCTTATACTTCTCTTCATTCCCTTCTCCCAACAAATTTGGGACCTGAAGTCAAGAATCTGTTGCCCACAATGAACTCTTGCTTCTCCTGTCTCCTCACTCGCTGTACAGAAGGAAAATGATGACTGCACAGAAGAGCATTTTAAAGTGGCAGAAGTTAAAGCAAAATTTTACTGCTTTAAGTCTTCAAGCATTACTTGCCTTACCCACTACTATTCTTCCACTATGTAACTAGGCACTCAGGTTAATTACCTTCACACTATCACTTCCAATCCACTGGGCTGTGCTTCTACAGGTATTTTTCTCAGCATCAAGCAAAGCCAACTTCAGCATTTTCTCCCCTCTGCCTCATTCCTTGTCCATTATACACCCACCTTTCCTATGAGCCAGCAATACCATTGGTGGGGCCATGCTACAAAATGGCCTTGGTTAAAATAAATTTTGGGTTTGGCAAGGTTATTTTTAACACAAACCAGTTTCCTGATCTGGTTTGCTATGGATTCCCACAAGTTCCAAACAGCACACTGAGAGGGTCAGAAACACATACGCTGGGCTGAAATGGCTTAAGCTGACTTTGCTCCCAAGATAGAAGCTGCCCTTTGGTAAAGATGTGTGTCCAAAAAAAGGACACAAACAGAGGAGTAAGAAAGTAGTGAGTGTGAGTGGATTAACTGGGCGATTTACAGTAAAAATTGTGGGAGTCAAATATTTTATATTTCCATGACAACCAAGTCACAATATTTGTGCAGACTACTTTTAATAAAAACCACAACTTGCTACACTGTAGCTTAAAAGTGTTGCTCCTTAAATGCTGAATTTGACTGCATTTGCAAGTAGATTTTTAGCCTGAGACTGACAAAGATGTCCTTGAGTCTTCTTAACAGTCCTCATTTAGGAAGAGGTCTTACAGTCTAGTGAAATTCAGCAGTCTGAGAACCACCGATAATGAAGTTAAACACCACAAATCAGCATGAGATACTCGACACTAACAGCAGCTGCAGAGTTCCTCAGGCTCCCAGAACATCTCAGGCTGGACCAGACTTCAGGAGGTCTGTGATCCAACATCCTGCTCAGAGCAAAGTCAACTGCCAAGCAAGACCAGGATGTCAGGGCTTTATCCTGTTAGATCTTAAAAATCTCCATGGATGGAGACTGCACAGCCTCCCTGGGGGCTCTCAGGGTGAAAAGATTAAGCTTGGTCTGAACCTCATTTCAACTCATGCATGGTGAAAAACGCATGAGTTGGTAAAAGTGCTGGGTAAAAAACTGCCTGGACGCTGGGCCCAAACAGTTGTGGTGAATGGAGTTAAATCCAGTTGGCAGCTGGTCACAAGTGGTGATCCCCACGGGGACAGTTCTGTTTAACATTTTTATTAATGACCTGGACAAGGGGATCGAGTGCTCCCTCAGTCAGTTTGCAGACCACACCAAGCTGGGCAGGATCATTGATCTGCTTGAGGGCAGGAAGGCTCTACAGAGGGGTCTGGACGGGCTGGATCAGTGGGCTGAGACCAACTCTACGTGGTCTCTGAGAAAGTCATAAAGCAAGTTCTTTAGGAAAACATTTTAGGGTAAACGTGGCACTACAGGATATATAGCTTGTAAAGATATATCAAGAATAGGGAAGAAAGTTTAAAGTTTCCCCCTGCTTTGTTCACTCAATTGCCAGATCTCCTAATTATTAACCAAAACCAATAAAAAGGCAAATTTGACCACTGGACAGAATGAAAAAAAAAACCCAAATAGTTTTCTCAGAGGATGACACATAACAATGTCCTGAATTTCAATCGTGTTTGTAAATTCAAATTTTGTCTTATTAATTCCTAAACAGTGTTAAAAATACACTGGATTATTTACTAAACTTACAATTTCTAAGTAACATTTTTAGTCTAGGTTTAAATTTTACATATAAAGTCTTCCATATTTTTTTTGTCCAAATGGGAGGTGGGGAAATAAGATTTACCTTTTTAGATTCATCCAGCTCCTTGCTATTTTGCTAAAAGCTTCAGACCCTGGTGCTGTCATTGCTTCAAAATCAACCAGCTAACAGTGAAAGAAAATAAAAAGTATTTTAATAAATTAAAGAAGTTTTACATTCTGCAGTTTCAGGAAGTTAATCCTCAAATATTTTAAATATATACATTCAATATATAATAAATATATTATATCATTATTATATAATAAATATATTCAATATAAATAAATATCCTGCCTTTCGTTTAAAAAAAAATAATCCTTTTTAAAAATCACTTACAAGGTGGTTATACTAATGAGTCAGTGCCAGAAAACATTGACTGTCTTCAGCCCTTTATTACAAAGTCCAAATGGAAATATTTCTTATTTCTACATACTGTGTTTCTGAAAAATATTGCATCACAAGTTTGGTAGACTTATATTGGACTTCTTAGGCATTCCATATTGCTCCTTCCCATGATGGGTTTTCAGACAAGTTTGACTACCAACTACATTCTGTGCAACTTCAAGTAAGTTTCCAGCAAAACAACATTCAGTCAAAAACATTGGTTCACTAGTACTGAAACATTCAAGATGACAGGTTGGTGCTTCAGTGAGCTTTGTCTGAATTCAAGGTAGGGTTCTGAGTGCAAGCTACCTGTGTCCAGACTGCTTAGTCCCTCATCATGAGTTTGGAAGTGAGCATGCATGCCAAGAACTAAAACTCTGTGGGTTGGCACACCCCACTACAACCAACACTGGAAGCTCCACTGGCTGTAGCTACCAACTGACCTGCCAGGCAATAACAGGATTCTTGACTACCGGGCATCTTTGTCTTCAGAGCAGACATGTCTGATAGTGCATGCTGTCGTAAGCTTAGGACCAGAAATACCCTTTTAAGGAAACTGTCAATTAAAAAAAAAAAAAGCAAGCCAAATTTCATTCAACCAGGGAAAACAATTTCTTCCAGCTGGTGAAAACCTTTCTAAAAAAAGTCTTGTTCCAAATCAGACTCTCCATTTCAGGAAAAACCCTCAAAGGTAAAAGTGTCCCCCAAGCTTCCTCTAAATCAGAAATCCTGCTATTTAGTAATCCTGAAACTCTTCTTGCCTGCATAAAATTAGTAAGCAAAATGCACTACCTTATTAAGCCCTAAGAAAATGCATAAGAAACCCACATAAATCTTTTGCCTTTGCTAGAACTCCCACAGAACTGTGAAGTTACGAGCTTAATGGCATACTGAAAAGGAAGCTTTCCTGCCACTAAGCATGTGCAGGTTGCTCCTAGGAGTTAAATGTACTGAAAAAAACTTTATTGTTTTCAGTACTTTCTAGAACAAAAGAGAAAGTCATTTTTTCTTCAGTTATCCACACAGGGTATTTTCTTCAACAATTTTGATTCTCACTGGAATTTCACTCATTCTTTTGACAATACAGCTAATAGCCAATAGTTGAATAAAGGGAAATCTTTTACTGAACAAGATGGTATAATGTTCAGATGTAGTCACTTAAAATAGAACTTATTTTAAATTAAACAGAATACAGTGGGAAAGGAGAAATCAAGAGAAGCTGCAAATGCTTTTCTGCTTATCGAGCCCCAAACACTCTGAAATATGTTGAGAGCAAAAGACAGAAAGTTCCTGCTGTTTGCCAGAAGAGTCACTAATTCTGCCCAAGAATTCTCAGAACCTTTCTCAAATCTGGCTGGAGTTACAAACGTGTAATGATGGTGGGACACAAACTGCTACAATTTAACCTCACTGGCTGTCAGAATCACAATGCCTGTCAGGCTGAGAGACACCCTAGCAGGCAGCTGGCCCATCTCCAGCAAACAAGCATCCAACTTCTGTTCATTCTACACACCCTTCCTTGCAGGTACAAGTCATGACTTCCTCTGCCGACACTGAACCAGTGTATTCTGATACTTGCCTTTCCTTTAGGGATTTTTCCTGACACTTCTTTTCCACTTGCCATTAGTGCTCCCATGATCACGGAATAAGCTATCACACTAAAACCAAAACCAACAAAAAAACCAAAATAAGTTAATCAAGTACAGCAGAAGCCTTTCCACAAGGCTGCTTTAGTCTACAAGACAAATAGCATGTAGTACAGTAACTGTTTCACAGAAGGCCAGTAAAAGTTACTGTGCTGGTTACTTTACTTTGGAAGTAAAACCAAGTATGAAACATTTAAAACTGAAATCGCTGTTACTTTCCAGCACCACTGGAATGAAGTTATGATCAGGTGGAGTTTAACTACCAAAGGGCACTGTTTCTACAGTAGTCAGAATCATAATTTAAGACTTAGTTCTTATAACTCCACACAGCTGAAAACAAAGCAAACTCCTGTTCCCAAGAAGCTTAGCTGTAGCCCAGAAGAGTTTATGCTCTACTGCAACAAAACTAGGGCTCTGTAAAGCTGTTTAGTTAAACTATTTTTTATAATTGTGAAATTCAGAATTTCTGTTAATTTTTACATATAAGATGAAGGCAAAGTTTGATTATAGACATCTCAAGATTTTTTAAAAAAATTATTTTCTACTGAACTGTTTAGTAATAAGCTTCAAGCTCAGCAGAACAGATACTCAGTCTTAAAAACATAGTCAGGTTTGAATTAACTAGAACTTCAGTTGAAGAGCTCAATCTGCAACAAAGAGAACTTTATTCTAGAGTTTTATCTGGTGACCTTAAGAGTTGCAATAAATTACTACAATAATATTTTAGTGCATTTTATTAAGACAAGTTATCAGAAAGTATATTTCATCTTAAATACATGTCTTGCTAAACCTTCTTGAGTGAAACAGTGGTGTAATATACTATGGACTGGGAAACCAAGCATTACAGTTGAAAAATGATGCTTTTCAATCTGTGAGCTGAAGTCTATAAATACAGACTACTCATCATTTTAAATATACGCACAGCTATGAATAGTTACCATCAGCAATTACAAACTAGCTTTTAGAACAGTACTAAGTCAGTACCCATTGTCATGGCAGCACAAAACGAGAGACTGTGCAGGACATAGAGCTCAACCTAGAGACTTTTTAGCTCGTTTTAGATTTAAAAAACCCAAATTATTATATTTCAACACATGGACATTTTACAGATTGCATCCAAGATTAACAAACTTGATAAAGATAATCACTCACCTAGATCCTCTTGAAAGTGGCATTAAATTATAGAAGTAGTAAACTAATGACAGGATCAAGTTGCAAACAGCATCTACTTCCTAAGCAAGAAAAAAAGAATTTAAGGTAAGAGTCAAGCAACACCATACAAAGGAACACACACTGAAGTCTTACAGTACTATGATTTTTAATAGCCATTTCAAATGTAAAAAATCTCAAGCTGAGAAGTTGATGTCTGATTAACAGATGTTTAAGCAAATTATTTTCTTATATCTAAAATTTATGTGAAAGTTCATCACATTGTGTTAAAGGATGAAAGATGGAAAGCACAAGCTCAAACATCGTCCGCTTCTCATTGCGGTACAAACAACACAAACACAATTCTACTGCTTTCATCTTACACCATGAACCAAATCCTAAGCAGTGCTTAAGCATGATGAAAAGGTGAACACAGACCCATAAGAAAAGCAAAGAAAACAAAGAAAAAAAGGGGGGGATGGGGTGGGGAGGAATTGACTGTGATAGAGACTGTCTGGACTCTTAACTGCAGGGCAGCACAGCAAATTTTAAAATAACAGATAGAATGATGGCAACTTCTTATGATTTTTGTCATTATCAGGTTTAAGTAAGCAGTTGATTTTATTACTTAAGATCTCTGTCAAAAATTATTACAACAGTGACTGTTAAACAGAAGGTATGAAAACACAATAGAATTTTATCAAGGAAAGAACCATTTCCATTAAAACAGCCTTACCCCCAGCTCTGCAGACAGAATTAGAATCTTTCCTTTAGCTGTTAAGTCCTTATATAGCGCATCTATTTCTGCATGGTACAGCTGTGTTCTCTCTTCTGTTGTCTGAGTTTCTACTGAAAACAGTATATTCCCCACTCTATCAAGTAGATGAAACAAAACAGGAGGTGAGAAATTTTCTGAACAGAACTTGATGCATAATCTAATTTTAATTTATAGAATCAATGGCATTGCTTATGGGAGTAAATTCTCTCTAATGTGATCACATAGAGGGCTCACAGCCTGATCTATGATAATTAATTCATAGAATTGTAGGGGTTGGAAGGGACCTCTAGAGATCATCGGGTCCAACCCCCCTGCCAAAGCAGCTCCCTAGGACATATCACTCAGATAGGCGTCCAGACGGGTCTTGAATGCCTCCAGAGAAGGAGACTCCACCACCTCCCTGGGCAGCCTGTCCCAGGACTCTGGCACCCTCACTGGGAAAAAGTTCCTCTGCGTGTTGGTGCGGAACTTCCTGTGCCTATTAAGGGTAAGTTACAAAGGTACTGACTGCAGTTCAACATCAGATCTTAACCTTCTTCCTATCATTTTGCCTTAAGCAAGAGATTATGTGCACTGCCCCTTCTTTAGTTAAATACATAAAATCACTGAATTAAAAATATTTTGTTGTACTGAAAGTTTGTCTGAAAGAAGATACAGGATTACTCTCTAATCACAGATTCATTTCCATTGAATAATCCCTGACAAGCATCAGCGTTTCACTTAAAAGTGTGGGTAAAATACTAAGAAGTATGACATTTTAGAATATTTTCAGGTGCCTGAGATTTCTGTATAGAATATAAAATGCAATTGATTTTTAAGCTACCAAAATGGAATCATTTAGGTATAAAAGCACAGGCTATGTGAACTGACCAATACAAAACTAAGCTTGTGCAGAACAAAATTAATTGTTTTAATGTCAAGAAAATATTTTCCCCAAAACAGTGAGAGCATATTATTTAATGCCATTTCACTGTATATGGGCATATGATTTAGGATATAGAATGAAAAAACAAGAGATTAACATTTTAGACAAGAAGTTTGGCATCCATGTCACTTATTGAAAGCACATAAATTTGGGGAAAAATTCCGATGCATAGAAGTTTAAATCCCATAAGGCAAAGATTTTAGTTAGTATTAGTAGTAGGACAGAGCTTCTGAGCTTCAGCTTAATTCTTTAGGAAGACAAGGAGCCAGTATCCTTAAAGTGAGGAAATCTACTGTCCCACCCAGACAGTGGCCCAAAGACTCCTGATTGTATCCTCATACATTCAGGCACTATCTGAATTGGCATTTGCAGAGAGCAGATTTACAAACATCTCAAAAATAAACATTAAAAGAGGCAAAAAAATCCAAACCACTTGACTTCTCTCCCATTCTTAGATCATAGAAATTTCCATTCCATTGAGACTTTTCATTCACTATAACAGACAAGGTCTCACTTTAAGAAATGTCTTGGATATGGATAAAGCCTGTGATTTGAGATTTTTCTCCTTTAGACACTTTCTAGTCTAAGATGAATAACAAGGTCTCTCTTCACCTTTATGCTATATGTTAGAGAATCATCTCAACTGGGCCTATTTCGTTAACATCCATATTGCCTCTTTGTTAGGGAACACCACAGGAATCAGAAGTCCTCAAGTATTTACAAAAATACCACTAGTGAAAAACAACCCCCTGCATGCAAGTAGAACTGGGATTGGAGAAGATGAGTTGTTAGTACTTTATCCTTACTTAATGTATACAACCCCCCAAAAATAGCAAACATACTTATCTCCTGTTATTGTAATTGTGAATCCATCATATTCTTTCCCTTGATCCTTGAGGCTGGGGACTTTTGTGTTCACAGTAAACCCATCTCTTGTTTTGCTGTTAAACTGCTTTCAAAAGGAAAAAAAAAAAAAGGTAATATTAGAATGAACAGTGACTGACTGCCTTGAAAGCCCCTCTAAAATACATGGAGCAGAAATGAAAATGGACAAACTGACAGACCAGGATGAAGTTACTGTCAACTATATTATTTTATTTATCCTTTATTTCCTAATGAATGGAAATCATAAATATTGAATGAAGCACATTGACATTTTATATAGCAAATATAAGACAGCACTATTTATGAAAAAGCACCATAAAAAGTAGTTGTACAGATTTCTCCTCAAGTTGCTTGTTGACAGTAACCTTTTGGTGTAACAATGTAAATGCAAAAGCAGGAATCTGAGAGCCTGTTTTATGTTTACACTAAGTAGCAGCTGCATTAGTCTAAGTGTGGATTCCAACACAGAGCCCAGAGCAACAACTTCTTAACTGTGATCCAGTTTCGATTAATGTTTATCCTCATGAGAAGGTAAATTATCACAAAGTTTAAGAATTTTACAAAGTTATATTATCCAAGTGAAGTACTGTACCCAAAGAGAGCAGTATAAACCAGGCAAAACTGTATTTAAATAAAGCCAAAAGCCTGGCTTATGACATACAACATTCCCCGGCTCCCCAAATAACCAAGCTACATCAATATGAGCAAACATCCATTTTATACAGGCTCTATTAATGACCATTATGCAACAGTGTTGAATGAATTACTTGGACAATTATTTATTTTAAGATAGAACTTGTGATCCAGGATGTTTTGTTTAAAGGGAGCACATTTATTTTAAAGAAACAAATCTGAAAGGCTCTCATGAGAAAGAGCATTCCCATTTTGGAATGAGATACAGGAGATTTAAACCAGAGTAAAATGTACCGGTTATGAAAACCAGAACGAACATTTGGTGCCAATTGAGACATTTGTTTTTTAAATGAGTCATGTAGACTCCACTATGTTTATATACTTTCATCAACTTCTTGGGGTAACCTATATTTTTAACTCCACTAATGGCAATTTTTCTGGCCTACAATTCAACAGTAGCCATATTAGGTGCTTTACAGGGCCCTATTTGCACATTTGTGTCAGTAGGGAACAGTTAATTGTCTATCCAATGTCTACTACCTCTTCACCACAAGTTTTTGTTTGGGTTCAGTTAGCTATCACTTGGCTTCATCTTTCAAGGCCAAGATCAAGGCAGCAATATAAAAAGAACCTCCAAAATCAAGGTTTGTTTTTTGAAGGCACCTATATTAGTAATATATATATATATATATATATTATATAAAAATAAAAAAACACATAGAAAAATTTAGTGCTTGAGCCACATAGGTATCTGTAGGCACAAGTGAAGAGTGCTACTACTACTTAGATACAAAATTGTAATGTGGATATAGCATATAGCAATGAGTTTGTATCTGTTTAGAATAACTGTCTCTTCCCAAATTCTACTCTAAATAAAATCCTGCTCAATCCTTTAAAAAATAAATACTTTGTAACAGTGTTTCCCCAACACAAATACACACTGCTCATCCTAAATTGATTCAGGGGAATGAGGAGAGGACCTCTTACTTTAACCCAGCTCAAGCCTTACTACTACTATAATCATTTTGTACCTCATCTAACCAAAGCCCTTCTATGAAAACCACCACCAGCATGAAGGAAAACTGCAGGTTTCCCCACTCCTTTGCTGAGAGTCTTCCAAAGTACAAGAGCATAAAACAGTACTTAATTTCAGATTAGCTATCAGTCACTAAGGGCAACTATTCAGGTTACCCCTGCCAGCCCAAACACCCCTGCCAGACCTGCACCCAAGGACCCTAAAGTAAAAAAGAGCTTCTGTATTCCTAATCTTTCAGACACACATCTTCAATTTCCTCCTGCGTAACATACAGGCATTCTGTGAGGCTGGCTTCAAAGAATTACATTCAACATCTTGATTTCCTGTCATTTCTTCACTGACTCAGGCCAAACCTTTCAAATACATGTTGCATGTGCCTGTGTATGTCAAAGGGAACATCACACCTTCCACATGCAGATCTGCAATAACCTGAGTTAGAATTTCTAGTCACTCATTTTAAGCTTATACACAACGGTAATATTCCAAGAAAATAAATAACTCCCAGAATATATTTTACTATTTTTGTTGTATTTTAAAGTTTTTTATTTACCTTCATTATGGGAAGAAGATCTTCTACTTTATGTACCTTTTCCAAAGCTTCCCGAACCTCTAGTAGTCCTTTTGGATTATTAGCACTGGAAAAAAAAGTTAGATATGGAATATCAATAGCTGAACACATGTAGCATTTCTGGAAATCCACCTAGCTTTAACCTAATTAGCCATAGTGGAATAAGTTATTGAAAGTTTATTATTTCTTTTCTGAAAAGAAATAATTCTTCATATTTGGCCACATGCTCTCCTAGTCCTCAAAAAGTAATTCCCTTTTATATTAAACTCAGCACATTTTTTTCAGCTCCAAACCTCAACTCCTAACTTCAGGTTTTTCTTATTCATTTGATATTGGCCACTAAAGCATTAAACAGTGTTTGCACGAGTGCATGTGGGGAGGGCACCATTCATGAGAAAAGATGGAAGAAATACACGCATCTGTGTGGCCTCAAAAGGTATGTAAATACTACAGATGCAGGCACAGCTGGACTGTGCTCTAATATTTATTAATTCCTGTACCCCCAGATTTTAAAGAACAGAATTATTTTGAAAATTGCAGCAGAAATTGATCTGGTTTAAAGTGAAATGCTGCTGGCTCACTGTGAACAAGTTTTCTCCTAACAGAGGGTCAACCTCAAAGATATTACTGAACTTCAGCAACCATCACAGATTTTCTAAAACCTGAATATTTTCAACTGTAGAAGGATTTTCTGCACTTTCATTTTTCTGACATTTAAATAGCATGATGACATTTATTAAACATTGAGTTCTCTTTTTCAAAGTTACCAAGCCAAAAAAAAAAATAAAATTAATAGGGCTTAAATCTGAGAGTTCCTTGTTTTTTAACATTACCAAGACACCAGAACACTGTTGCCTCAAGTGAGCCACAGGTGGGGAAGATATTTTACTCAAAAAGCTGATCTAAGTTTGAAATAGATGCCAACACAAATTTTCAGATTACCTTTAAATCACATTGTTTCATTCAATATTCTACAACTGGGACAGGGTAAAGTCTGCCAACTCTTCTATGTAACAGGTAGCAAGATTCTCTGCTCCTTTAAAGCCGCTTGTCAAACACCAGTTTCAATTAAAATTACCTTCCATATCTGCTTTTCTTTTTTTCCACTCTGTTTAATAAATTCACTGCAATATTCAGATAAAGTGTACTTCGTTCTAGCAGGAGGAAACCCAACATCTCTAATAAATCATATTTTTAGAAAAAAAATGAGACCCAGTCATGCCCAAACAGTGTTGAACTTGCACCCAGTTATTAATTTCTCACTATACTGTAATTCACATTTTTTTTACTATTAAAGTTTCTATACATAGAAATGAACAGGTTTTTACATTTCCAATGTGAAATAAGACAATTATAGATACTAAGAAACATAGAGCATAATTTTAGTAAGAATATCTCTCAAACTTTACAAAATTAATATTGTGCTCTAAATCAGTATTACCAGGGGACTGAAGGGGGGAAGAAGTGGAACATCAGTAATTTACCCATGATAAACAAGGATCCTATCTTTGATAAAATGAAGAATTTTCTCAAAATATTCCAGGTACCGCATGTTAATGACCTGTCCCCTACAAAGAAAAGAAAAGGGTTTTTTTAAAGTTTTGTTTTGCAACCCAGCATTCCAGGGCTAAGACACAAATTACATGAATATCTAAGAGAATTTTATCCATAGATGCTTTGTAAATTAAAGGAATGAGCTAAAAGTTTGTCTGAAGTGGTGAACTGCCCACCCCCCTTTTGAATATTGATTCCACAGTGAATTTGCAGTTCATGTCTCAGTGTTGCTGTTCTCTGATAAACTACACTTTATGCAGATGTCCCCATTTTCAGCGTGTTGATGTCCAGTAAATCTTATCTATATGATAATTATCCATTTGTACAAAAATAAAATCTTAGATATTTATAGTTGTAGATCTTGCATAACCAGGAGAGAATTCTCAATCTGCACATTGATTTATTTTGAGAACCAGCGTTCTCTAGTTCACATATTTGCCTATATATATTTATATATATGCTGCTCTGCTCTGACAGGCCACATGCATTTTTCTTTATGCACCTACATCCTTCTATATTAAAGTAATTGTGCTTTGAATCCTAACAGTTACTACTTGTAACTGTTAAACAAAACCATCAAAATGTGTTTTTTTCCCTTGGACTACTAGGAAAAAAACCCACCATTAAAAATTTGGTAGAAACCTGGTAGGATTATAATCACTCAGAGGAAAAGTTACATACCATTATTGCATTTGTAGGAGTCCTTCCTCTTCTCCCAGTCTACAAAAGATTTTATAAAGCAAATGTTACCGCTCTCTGAGGAAGCAAAACCACTGTCAATCACAGGAAGGTGTGTATACCTATGCTTGCTTTCCTCTCCAAGTGGCAGCTTAAATCCCTGTCTAATGCTTCACTAGACAGCTCCATGCTTTAGTAGGCCTACTCTCAGAATAGCAGCAGAATCAGTCTTTTAAACCTGAACAGAATTAGAGCACATATACATATCTACACATAGGAAAGGCAGGTAGGGAAAGTGGAAGGATGAAGACAAATCTATACTCATAATTTGCCCTTGTTGTACGTCCCATCATTTTCCATGTTTATTAAAAAAATGTTTGTACAACAGGCAGAAGTGTGTCAGTGTAAGGAACTGGATTTGGCATCTTGGAAAATATATCCAAGCCAGACCTCATTCTGTAAGGTCATCTAGAAGCAGTAGTACCAAGAAGACTTTTGGTGGGTGGTCAGAAGTGATTTGTGTCTATTCCCACTCCTTCTCCTTGCTTAATAAGTACTACCACCAAGAATTCAAAAGTAACTGTGTTCCAGAGAACCTCTTCATTTTGTATATTCTTTAATGTTTAGCTGATGCCAAACCCTTGCTTCGCCTATGAAAATAACTTATGATTTCAAAGCCATTTCCTCTACTTTAAATGAAATTCAGTAACTGATCATTTAAGCTAGAAAGGTGGTAAGTTAAAATCACACTTGTCTGTGATCCATGAGCAAGCAGTGACAGCTGATATACTGTTGCTCAGATCTGGAAGCCTATCAAACACCACGAAGTGCGCGATTTTTCTTCTACACCTTTAACGAAAGGTCCCCAAATTGATTCAAAGCAAACAGGAAAGTTTGTGTTTTCTGACACTCTCCAAACATTTCGCCACTCTGGAATAGAGTCTTTAATTCAGCAGTCACTGAATACTAATGCCTCCATGCCAAGACTCATTTGATAGGAATCACTGAACAATAATGGACTTCAGATGCAAAGAAATTAGTCAAGAAAAAGGAAACGTTAGTAGACACCTAATCCAAATATTTGTGCACGCAGAAATTCCTGATGCAGAATTTAGACCAAACAAAGCCTAGAGACAGCTTGAGCTCAGCTTGACTGTTCTGCTACGAATACTAAAGGAACACCCAACCGCTATTGTTACTTCTTGTTTGACTGAGGAGCTTTTATCTTTGTATATTAAATAACAACGAATACTGCCATATGTCAGCCTAAATAATCTGCTATTCCATCTGTTTTTCAGGTAGCCATGCTATGGAAAGAATTCAGCCTTAGTCATACAGTTATGAGAACAACTTTCAAAACACAGGCCAAATATACAGTGATGTATGTTGTCCTGAAAAAAGTCAAAAGACCATAAAGTCATCCCAATTATGAACAAGGTGTTAGCCCTGTAGCCTATTAATGTCTTCAATCAGCAACCATTTTACAGTTGAGTAATGCAAGGAGGAGATCATGCAGATCTGTATAATCCACTAAGAGTAAATTGTCATTTAGAAATGACATGCTTCAAAAGTAAAAGTTTTTTTAAAAAAAACATTACCACCACACAATACATAAATTTCTTTTATCCCTCACCTAACAGGAAATCATCAGGAGGGAATACAAAAGCAGAAACAACTATGGAAAGTTGACCGGTGAAAGCAGCTATTACCTGGGATGCAGAATGATCAAACAAGGACAGCTTTCCACAATCAAAAAAGGGTGCAATCACCATCCAGCCCTGAAGTCTTATCATCTCCTAAGGCAGTGGTATTTAGGCTGCTTTAAACCTACTGTTCCTTAAAAAAGTGCCAAATCCGTAATTTTCAGAGAACCACTGCCTACTTAGTAAAAAAGCATGACCAAAATGTTGATGAGAGTGACAAAAGTCAAGGCTGAGCCAAAACCAAAAGATTAGGTTTAGATTCACTGTACGTCTACCATTCTAAACATTCATGAAACTTATTTAAGATTTCTATGAAATCACCTGAAAAGCTAGAATAGTAAGTCATGGGTTTTGCTGCCATTCTCTGACAAGAGGAAAACAAGTCACTTTAGTCAGTGAAAAGCAGAGTTGCTGACAAAAAGACCCTGTACAGGATCACGTTTCCTCAGATTAAACATTCAAGTTATTTTCAGCATAATAATCAAGTGCTGTTACATGTGCCCTACTATCAGCACAGATCACTTAGAAATTAAGCTTTTACTTGCCACTTAAAATAAAACCAGGAAAAAAACCCAGATGAGTTACATAACACATCTCTGTCTCAAAGTACAGATTGTTGTTCTGCTGCTTTGCATGTGCGAGAAGAGAGACATGCAGCAACAGCAAAGCTGGAGCCCAAAGATAACACTTGACTTAAGCCTGAGCAGAAGACTGCCCCAGAAGCAGCACATCCTGCACAGTAACTACTGATCCGTATTGGGTTTAACACCATCTTGTAAGCACTCCCTAAAGTACAGCAGAGTCCTCTTGGGTCCATTCTGCAGAGCGGAAGGAAGAGCATGGACAAATTCTCACCAGCCTCTGTATGTGAACATTAGAACATCACTGTTTTTCTCTACCTGAAATAATTCTTAAGAAGGCTTTGCTTCCCTTATCCTCCTTCTTTCACACATCTCCCCAAAAAGGAAAAAGATAGAAGAGCAGAAGGACAGTTCAGAGATTCAATACTTCCCAAGGGGGGAGAGGATAGAAGATGAAACCTAGCTACACATTTACTGACACAAACACACTCCGCTCCTGTGATTGACAGTGATGTTGCCGCACTGAGTCTCTCACACCTCTACCACTTCACAGGAGGTAGCACTGTCATGTCTGCAGTACCGAGTCTTGCAGCATGGGAGAAGATGGAACGTACAACAGTGGTTGAATCTTCCAATTTTTACCTTTGTTTGAAAGGGCAACTGTTGCCTTTCACACGTTACTTATTTTGTCGGTTTTGCTTTCCTTTGGCCTGCTTTGAGAACAGCTAGAACTACGTTTTTCCTCTCTATTGTAAATTGTTATTTAAGGTACTAGAACGGCATCGTTCCATTACTGCTGCCACTGCCTTTGAGAAACAGCATTCACAAAAGTTACAATTGTGATTACCTTAATCTAGTTTTTGCATTTAAGGTAACCTAGGAATTAGAAATAGCAGGTAAAAATAGGCATCCGTTGGATACTAGTTAGATCTTTCAATAACTCAGCCCTACAATTGAAATTCAGGCAAAAGAGGAAACGCCACGAGGGTTAAGTCTGAGGTGCATGAAACCCCAATGTTTCATTAGAAAACGTCTAAAGCAAAACAATAAGCACATATTCATTCAAATCTGTGATACTCTGTTTCATGAGCAACAGTTAAGTTCCAGTACAATCCCTTAGTGTGTGTGAGAAGGTTGCTTGGTAAAGCTCTCATACCTGATTAAGTTAATGTGATTATTAAAACCTCTGCTAAGGCTTCGGGCAGGCATTTGGTCCAACCAAAGCACAGGCTGGTCAGGGTCAGCTATCCTACAAAGACAAAGGGTATTAGTATCGCACACATTTCAATCCATGCAATATTTTTAACTGAGCTTTGTTCACACACAGAAAAATTTTAGGCAAAAGCTCTAATACAGAGACCACAGAAAAACCTTCTTGAAACACATGTACAATTTTCATAAGAAAAAAACCCCAACTCATAAGTGTTTTATTTTGCTGGAGTTTGAAACGGTTAAGTTTTTGTTAGCCTAAAGAGCAGTGTATCTTAGTCTTTCACAGCTGTGCCTCTACCAGAAAATGCTATTCCCAACTCCTTCCCTCTTAAAGAAAGAGGTGGAGTACTTTCAGAAGTGCACTCCTTTTACCTAAATCATCCTTTTCTTTTTATAAGAACACTTTCCAGTTACAGAGTGGTAGCAAGTGTTCATTTGCTCTTCTGACTCCAACCCTTGGGTTAACTGAAACACTCTCTCACAACCACCATGAGGTTTGTTCTCTCACCATTACCTTCGCCACTTCACAGCAATATCAAACATGTCTCTCCACTGCATCAGTCTGGTTTTCCCATTCATCCGAACCTTTGAGTTTGCCCAAGTCCGCTGCACAGCTTGCATTACTTCTAGAGTGGCCAATCCCATTGCTGGGAGGGGGGTGGGTAGGAGAAGAGGGACAAAAAAAAGCACAAACAGAAAACAAGTTACAGCAAAACCTTTGGTTTTGTACAGTTAGGAAAGTTACTTATTTACAGGAAAAGAATTGCCAATATAAATAAAATCTGGTAGATCATGATGTCCAGTCCCAATTAGGTCTCCCGACATAATGATTATTTTAAACTTTTTATCTGATTTGAAAGGAACAGAGCCTAAAACTAATTGGCAGATATTGAAAGTACAGCATTAAATTATCACCACATTGATTTTTTTTTCCCCCCACTCAAATTTACAGAGCATTTTCAGTATACCTCTATGTATTCTTTTATTTGGAAGAAATCCTGGCGTCTCATACTGCATCATGGAACCCAGATGATCAGCTACACATATGAGTTCTTGCACATCAGGCCTGTAGCTTTCAAAATTCTGAAATAACACATCTCTTAGAGAGAAGAAAAACACAGATCAGACATAACTTGACAACTTGAAGTTCTGAAAGTTGTAGCACAGATTTGTTTGTTGATACTCAATACAATTTATGTGAGAAATACTTGAAAGTACGTATACAGAACACTCAAGCTCCCTGAACACACTGGGTACATGGCAGTTACGCTCACTATCTCAAATAAAATCCTGGTCTTAATGGATTCAATGGCAGGTCTTACTACTGTCATCTTCAGACTTGCTCATAAATGATACTAAACAAAGTTCATGGATAATACATTATCCTTCAATGCTGCACTCACCCTGAGAAACTTTAAAACTAAGAATACACATCAAAACTGGAAGCTTTATTCTGCAATGTCTCCCATAAATCTGTAAGTTTCCATATACACAAGAGCCATGATTTTTTAACTCAGCAATTCTTTACATAAAGTGAATAAAAATATATATCTTGAAACTAGTTTATTGCAGGAGAAATTACTCTTTCCTTTAGCGACACGTTTTTGAAGCTTATTCAAATCAATCCCCTGTTTTGTTGCCTGAAATCACCCTCCTCCTAAAATACTCGTCATCTAAACTCCTCCAGAGAATATTATTCCCAGTGAAACCCAGCTCCCATTAAAAATCTATTAAGCATCTAAGAAATGACACCTGTAACAAAATAACAACACACAACAAGAAAACGTAGTAAGGATGCTACTGAATACTACACTGAGCATCTCAAACTTAATGCCTTAGTTTTAATTGCAAGAAAAAAACAGAATAGTCGATCAGTAAGGCCACAGAATATGAAATAACATTATATAAATATTATTGGTTACGTGAAGACACAAGGGAAGAGAATCATCCTAAACTTAATTCTTCCTCTTTAATAAGCTAAACCAACTCCAATCCCTATGATTTTAAAAAAGATTCACACATTCAGCATATTTTCCCTCTCAAACAATATTAGGCATTTGTGCTGTTAGAATGGTTCAGAAAAGCACTTGAAGACAAACTGAGCAAAACACCCAGAGTAGGCTTCAAAAAAATAAATTACCCACTTGATATGTGGCTGTAAGCCTGGCTGTTCTTCATAATTTTCTATAAGAAATGGAAGATTTTTGGCCCAGTGGTCCTTGAAATTTCCAGGAAGATCTGTATCAACGTTGTACTCTGTAAGAGGGGTATCCAAATGCGCATGCAAGTATCTAGAATACTCTGGAGAAAAGAAATAAAATTGAATACTGTTTTCATAATCAGCCCCTACTTATGAAAGTACAAGAAACAAAAACCTGATTACACGTTTGTCAGTTATCCAACAAGACTTTAGCCTTAGATAATTTAACTTTGCTATTAGCTAATTTCCAAGACAGAAAGAAGTCTATTTCAACTCATTTGTGGTCCCAGTTTTTAATCGTATGAACAAGAACCAGTGTACATTAATTTAGTTTTTTTTTTTTAAAGACATACTCAACAGTGCTTATGAAAACTTCCAATGGTTTCTTTACAAGGGCCATAACTACAAGCCTGCGTGCATTTTTAGGGTTCTTGAAGGATTTAAGATAAATTTTAAAAGAGGAAAACTTTTGGAGTAAGAATTGCAACTTACCTCTGAGGTATTTCACTTTCAAATATTCTGGGCTGGCCTTCTGACCTGGTAGTGGATCATTTAACATAACTTTAGTCTGAGCTTTTATGCCTTCATAAAATTGTCCCATTGCAACGTGGCTGAGTCCTTTCATGTACTGGCATACTTCATTGTATGGTTCCAGCTGTAGACATCTCTAGGAGATTAAAGGAACAAAGCACATAGATCAGGAGGTCAAATAAACTGACCTGTTTGGTCAGAAGACCACATGAAGAGATTTACTGATTATTAAGATCCATTTCCATTGGAAATTTCTTTCAAATGATGCCAAATACTAATTCTAGCAAATGTACAACAAAAATGAAGTTGAAAATACTTAACAGGGAAAAAAGAGGAGCTGCCAGTGCAAGCATCCTCTTGATTACATTTCAATTTTTGCAAAAATAGATCATATTTGCTCTAATGATGTTTGCACTACAGAAGTTTCAACCTTAGTTGAATGAAATTAGACAAAACAGACTCCTGACAATTAGTAATAAGGTTTTTTTTTGCTAGTTCAACATACATACTATGCCATTTCTTCCATCCATACCTCTAGCAGTTCATGCACTACTACACTTCATTATGTGTCAGCTATTGACTATGTGTTAATCCCATAACAACTTCATAATTATCACTCAAATGAATGCTCTGATTCTTCTAACAATTACGTGTCTTTAGAAGAGCATCCCCATCTTGAAAGTTGAAATATATTTTCAATTAAACCACTATCTACAACTCGCACTGTAGAGATGTATGTGAATATGTAATAATGTACAGAAAGTGCTCTCCTAGGTATAATAAGCACACTTTCAGAAAGGGATGTAATCATTTCCACATCTTTCTTCATTCCTGGTTTTAAGGATATAGACATATGATTCACATATGCCTTTATTGATCTGTCAACAAAATGAGGCCATTATTCAATGTCAGTGGGGAAAGACAAGATTTTGATTACATATGGAAAATATTCATGGGTTTTGCACGTTTTTACAAGCTCAATGAATTGCAACATATTCTGAGATTTTCAAAACAAAGAAAATTAGATAAATATTGGAACTCAGTATACCTAAAATTGCAAAGAAAACTATGCTCCTTCTTCTGTCAGATATGAAAACCCAAGCTAAAGAACATTACAATGACCAGTTTAAAAAACAAAAAAAATTGACAATTCAAGCAGAGCTTGATTTTAGAAGTCAGTTAGAAAAAGTGAGCAGAAGTATCTAAGTTTTAGCAGAACTCCATTTTAAATTAAAAAACTGTATGGTTTTACACATCTTTTAAGACAGATTCCACAAAAAATAATTTTAGTTTAAATGCACATATACAGTCAGGATGAAAAGCTTTGACATTAGTTTGTTTGCCTGCATTTGTTGAGTATTAGTCCTTGCTTTAAAAAAATTACCTTACTATTTACTTAGGGCCTGCTTACCTTAAAATTCTTTAGTGCTTCATCTAAGCTACCATGATGATAAAGCATCATTCCTTTAAGCTGCAATGTCTGAACGTGATTTTGATTTAGCAGCAAAGCCTTCTGGAAGCTCTCTGTAGCTGCATCAAAGTTGCCAAGTTCTCTAGGAGATGACATAAAGTAGAAAGTGAAGAATATAGAAGGCCACAATGACAACAAAATTACTCGTTAAAAGTCATTTTAATGCATCTGAAGGGGCTATTATTCAAGGGAAACACATACTAATGTCTGATTTCTTTAATAAAAGCAGTGATAATAACAGAACAGCTGTACAGAGTGTTTCACTCCCAGAAACATGTACTCCAAAATACAACCCCACAAGACCACAGATCTTCACAATCTTCAGCATACACAAACTATAAGAACACAAGCCTATGATATTTCTTCAGAAACTAAAATAAACAAACCCTGCACAGAAAGAATTCTTTGAAAACACTATCAATGACAAGTCCTTTAAACTTCTAAATGTAAACACTTTTTAAAAAATACACTAACTACTGAAATGGTGAGTAAGAAGAAAGCATATGGTGTCTGAAAGCTGAAATTAGCTAAAAATGTATTGACTGGAATTACCCCACATGCAGGACAGCTTTTAGTAAAAATAGCCATGGAGAAATTAGTATTAAAAAATAGAAGTAGTATACAACTTAAAAAAAAATCATTGTACTGGATTAAAAAAAAATGGTAAAAACATTTAAGATTGTTAAATTCTTTCCAAATTAAGTTATATTAAGTTAATCCAAATGAGCAATACTAGAAAGAACAAACAAGATTTACTAGCTTTAGACATATTTGCCAAAAAGACTTTTTAGACAAAACAGTGATTAACCACAGCTCTAGTTTCAAATAAATGCATGAATGCTTCAGTCACTGAACCTGAAGCAGGAATTAAAGGGTAAAGTGCTTTAACTCATGTTGTACAGAAGGACAAAGGATTGTATAAAGGATTGTCCTTTATACAGTTTAAAAAAAAAAAAAAAAGCAGGGGTAAGTTTCTTTATAGTTCTTCCCCTATTTTTTCCTGAAGATCAGAGACCTTTTGGAGGCAGAAGACAGTGACAGGGAATAAAAGCAACAAATCTAAAATGATTGGGAATACGCTCGTTAAGTTACTTCTGCTTTGTAAAACAAAGCAGTGCAAACTGAGGTGTCTGAAGGCTTGCTTTCTTCTGTCCTTCCAAATAAAACTTTGGATTAGGGTTTCTTGGGCACAGGGTAGAAAAGCTGATCAACTAAACAGGTAGTCCCACATGCCAACACAAAATAAAAAAGGTCAAAGCAATGGAAATATAAAGAGACAGGTGCCTATCTTCCAGGCTCAATTCCCAACTATTATTTAGCACCTGTAAAGTACCTGCACACCACAATAACAAGCACCACAGAAAAACTTGTGAGGAAATTAGTGACTCTACACCAAGTTCAGAATTTAGATACTGTGGTAAGTAAGGTACAAGTCTCAAAGCAAGAAACAACACACAGAAAAATTTATTCAACTGACACTGCCTTCAGTGAACACTGCATGTTCTGTAACCTGAAGGACACCCAAAGCCTGAAGAAAGGAGCATGTGATCATGTCATACTTGCACACCAAGCTTACCCAAAAGACATTCAT
This sequence comes from Laterallus jamaicensis coturniculus, assembly GCA_022605575.1. Classification (NCBI taxonomy): domain Eukaryota; kingdom Metazoa; phylum Chordata; class Aves; order Gruiformes; family Rallidae; genus Laterallus; species Laterallus jamaicensis. The sequence continues at coordinate 49,391,551 of JAKCOX010000001.1, forward strand.
GTTGCAGCAGCACCTATGCTTTAGTTTAGTGCTTTCCAGAAATAAAAATGTGAAGCAGGAAATAAAAAGCTGGTAAGACACAGCAGGTGGGGAAAAGAACTACAATGGACGAAGATATTAAGTTGCTGACTACTTTATGTTCTTGTCTTATTATATAGAAGCTTTAGGTACTTCTCTCCTTAGCAGTTAGCTGCAGACCACATTTAAGATAATGCATTTTATTCAACTATGTATTATTTAATCTTCAATGTAAATAAAAAAAAAAAGAAAAAAGTGGTTAGAGATTGCTTTTAAAATTATTTAATAGGTAAGAAACTATGTGTCTATTAAAAAATACCTTAAACAGGAGATTAGCTAAATTCTCAGAACTGTAAATCTCTCTGGTGAGATATTAACTGAAATAAGATCTACCAGTTTTATAAAAGGACACATACTAAACTTATTAAAAACTCATTGCTTAATAGCACCGGTAATATCAGATGGCAACTAATGAGCATATCAATCAACAGCCCATATTAAACATTTCTATCGTTTAAAATCAGTTGGGATCCCTAAAGCATCTTACTGTAAACCACCATTTACCTAGCCTTTGAGTCTGGAGGACTTAAGGAGCTACTAGAGTCTGAATTGAAAATACAAAGCAAACCTAGAAATTATTTGTATTGAAGATATCCTGACACAGTCATACTGGCTGTAGGAGCTACCAAATACAGATATGATTCTGCATAGTTTTGTAACAAAAGTGTAAGACAGAAAACTGACTTTAAAACTGTTTTTGAATGCAATTACCTGTAGGCTTGTCCCAGACTTTTATATGCATCTATGAAATCTGCTTTCTGCTTCAGAGCTTCTTTGAACGATTCAATTGCTTCCTACAAAAAGACACCCACAGAAAAGTGTGTCACTTACAAATGTTTGTTTAATTTTAGCATCCTCAGTAGTTATTAGCCAAGGATTTACCTTTACTTGTCAAAACCTTTGAGAGGAACAAGGTATGAATTTATTACAAAATCCATAAAGTAATAATCATCATATAACTAATAAAACATTGCAACATTCTTTACAGTAATGACAGATTTATCTGGAATTCCTTTGTCTAATACACTACTGGTGTCATGGTTTAATCCCAGTGAGCACCATGCAGCCCCTACTCACATCTCCCTGTCAGTAAGATGGGGAGGGGAATGGAAAACAACTCAAACATTGAGGGTTGAGATAAAGACTGTTAAACAGAATAACAGAGGAAGATTATGATGATGATAACAATAAAACAAGCTACGTGCAGATGAAATTGCTCATCACCCACAGGGGAAAAAGAACACAACAAACCAACCAAACAAAAAAACTCTCCCAAAAACCCTGATGACCAGTGTGTTTCCAAGCACTGAATCTGCCTCCCAGCTCACTTCCACGGTTCTATATGAAGTCTGACATTATGTGGTCAGGAATGTCCCTTTGGCCAGCCTGGGCCAGCTGTCCTGGCTGTGCTCTCCCAGCTCCTCATGCAACTGGCAGGGTGTGGGAAGCTGAAAAGGCCTTACCACTCTCTAAAGAACTTCCCCCCAGTATCTAATCTAAACCTTCCCTCCTTTAGCTTTAATCCATTCCCCCTTGTCCTGCCATTATCTACCCTTTTAAAAAGTTGAATCCCCTCCTGTTTGTATGCTTCCTTCAGGTACTGGAAGGCTGCAATGAGGTTCCCTGCAGCCTTCTCTTTTTCAGGCTGAACATGCCCAGCTTCTTCAGCCTCTCTTTGCAGGGGCGGTGCTCCAGCCCTCTAATCATCTTTGTGGCCCTCCTCTGAATCCTCTCCAACAGTTCTACATCTTTCTTGTACTGGGGGCCCCAGATCTGGACACAGTACTCCAGATGGGGCCTCATGAGGGCAGAGTGCTTTCTGGGCACTCTGCAGCTTTCACCAAAAGTCAGAAATTCAGTCAGACTATTATTTACAAGTAAATAGTTTGACTGCAATAAGATACAGACTGTAAGTTCAATTACAGCCTGAAGTTCTCACAGCATATGCTAGGAGTACCCAAACCAAAAGCGCAGTGCTTTCCTATGAAAGACACTGGGATCAAACTCAGCTGTGTCCAGGTTCTGTAAGGATTTCTTCATACAACCCTTAATGAAGCCCAAGCTGTAGAGTAGAGGTTTTAAAAAAAGCTTCCACTGTTGGTGTTTAGAAATCACACAGTTACATCTTCATTTTTCAAACCAAGGATTTCAGACAACTTTTTAAATTACTCTCCCCTCAGAAAAACCATGGCAGTATCTCTGAATACTTCACAAGCAAGAAAGGGATGCAATACTATTACAGATAAAACACAGTAGCTTTGATTCAGAAAATGGTGAAACATTTAAAATGCATGGGAAAGAACTTACTTCCCTGCTGATTTTAGAATCTGAGGATGCAACTATGTTCCCTCGATTCAGACATGAGCATTTCAGTGTCAACATAAAACTGAAATACACATGTACAGATGCATGGTGCTTTGCCAGCAGTTTCCATGATTACCTTCTAGCTCATTTGAGGAAAAACTTCAAATTATTTTCCTCCTCATAACTTTTTCCTTCACAAAACCTAGGGATTTTCCATTTCATGGAAAGAAAATGTGAATATAGCCATAGACATGTTAGCAGAGATGCCAAATAAGGCATCCTTCAAAGCACTCCATAAATATATCAGTTATCACCCATTTACCAAGATCCATCAAGATCAGCTGTATTTACATGTCTTGAATTATTACAGTAAGCAATGGCACCTTCTCATTTTGCTTGCACTCTTTGGCCTTAAAAAGTTTTCCTTAACAAGAGAAAATATGCATCTTGACACCTGTATTTCCACTATTTTACACAAGTAACTTCACATAAAAGGTGTTGTTCTACACAAAATATTATTTAACATAGTTTTACCTTCAAAAGTCCTCTGTGAAAAAAGGTTAAGCCTTTATAAAGCATAGCTATGGGCTGATTTTTGTTCAGTTCCAATGAATGCTGAAAATCTTCATGGGCTGTTGCATAATCCTGTGATAAAGTAGATTTCAGACAACAGAGGAAACACCATATAAATAAAGAGGAACACATATTTTTATTTTCATAAATGTAAATTATGGAATTTTGTATAAAATATGACATCAGTCAGAGGGAAGCAGCAACAATTATCAACTGCCAGTCAGAATACCAAAGAATACAGAATGCACAACACACTCCCAACTTCTACAGCAAGTGCTATATAAAACGTAGTGAAGAAACCAGAAAAATGGTCGGAAACAGTGAAATCAGAAGAATAAAGTGAGAAATCAGCTATTTAGTAGTCACACTATCTTTGAAGATAAAGATTGTTTTACATTACTTGTTTAATATTAGAGCATAAGAACAACACAGACTAGTTAGCAAAATAGGATGCTAGCATTTTTGTAGGGTTTTTTGTTTGTTTGTTGTGTGGCTGGGGTTTTTTAAAGTATATATGACAGTTACTGCCTTGGCCATAACTGTTTTCCTTTGAAGACTGGCATTTAACAATACAACATAAATGCAGCTCTATGTTATAAGTCAAGTCAAATCCTTTATGCCTATCCTACTCTTCAAACATACAAAACAATCTGAAATGTACATGCAAGGTACTTGCCCTTTGACTCTGCATTAAAAAGCTATGCAGATTAAGTACTTGAAGAATACCTCTGAACTGTCAGAAAGTCAACTACAGGAAATTCAGGGCTTTGCTGTTTGTTTTGTGATTTTTTGGGGTTTTTTAGATTTAAACAGAGAAGAAGCTCTTGAACAAAAGTCACAACTGGCACGAACAGCAATAAAATAATCAACAACATCCACACAACTAAAATCAAACAGAATCCCCAAAATCCACTAACCTCAGATATGAAGTAAAGAGTACCTCTGTGTCTGTACAGCCGGGCTGATGGTTGCAGCTGAATCGCTTTAGTGAGATCAGATAATGCTTCACTGATTCGTCCCAGTGGGGACAGTATCTAAAAGTATATATAAAAACATAGCTTAGAGCAAACAGACTGGAGAGATTTGGTTTATAAATATGAAGGGTTTGTTTGGGTTTTTTTTCCATGTTCCACTGTAACACAGTATGTGTATTTGCTAGAACAGGATGGAAAGTTGTGGCTGCCCCCTCCCTGGCAGTGTTCAAGGCCAGATTGGACGAGGCTTTGAGCAACTTGATCTAGTGGAGAGTGCCCATGCCCATCACAGAGGGCATGATTCTAAGTTCTACTATAAATTTCAGTACTAATTGCTTTTAAGCCACATCAAAGGGAAAATACACAAGCATTTTTCTTAATAACTAATTAAAAAAGAAATTCAGTGTACTTGAATATCACCAATAACATTTGCAGAGACCCTGTATTCCAAATAAAACCAAGTCAGGCAAAGCAAAATACTTCAAGGTATTTCAAACACATTCAACTGAAAATGTCATTAAAGAATTTAAACATTTTTGTTTTGAGAAAATATCCCCCCAAAGGAAGTCTATTATCCAATTATGTGAATGCTTTTCACATTTTTAGATCAAGATTAACAACAAATCTATACAAAGCATTAAAAATGTAAAAATTTTGAATTAAAATTTCATATTATGGCAGCTATTATACAGTGTATTAACTTTAATAAATATTCATGCTTTTGTCTACAAAGCTGCTTCTTGAAATCCATTTTTCGTAATGTAATTGGCAAAACCCCCATGATTTTCAAAATTAAAATTATCCATGGATCTGAATGATACTTAAATTACAGGCCTCAAAATAAAACCACAGCATTTGATTAAAAACCTCAATCTTTGCAAGTTGGGCATTTTACCAACTAGTCCTATCAATAAATTTACTAATGTGACTGCAAACAGGAAGGTGAAAGTGGTATTTTAATTCATTTTATTAAATAACAAACAACACATACATGATCTTGCTATATGTCAAAACACTTTAAGACTCTGTTGTTCTATTGGTTATAGTAAATCTATATGGTTTATGCCTCATTTTAGAAATAAACATTCCATCAGTTAAAAGAAATAGACTTGCTCTCAGTGTAACACTGAGGAGGAATGTTCACAGAAACACAGACAAGAGGTCTAGTCATTAAATCAGTGAAATATGTGAAAGCACTGTGTAATTGTGAATTCTCAAAAAGTCTGAAATGAGAGAAGGAATGCTCACTTCTGCTCGCTGTTCAAATACTTCAGGATGATCTGGTTCTAGACTAATCACCCTACTGAGCTCAAACAGAGCAAGTTCAGCATTCTTCATATCCTGAAAAGGAGAACGATAAACAAGGTAAACAACTGCACATGCATACTCTGTAGATTGATGAAGAACTAGATTGGCTAGGTTTCCAAAGGTGTATCAGTTTACACTAAAAGCCCTTCACTCCCATGTAGTAACACAAAGATGCACTCTTCCACAAGCAGCTGAAACCCCTCCCCACCCATCTGCTATGAACAAGAAAAAATACATGTTGCTTGTACACATCTTTGTGCTGTACCTCGACTCATTTATTAATGGAACTGTGAATAAACATTAGGTTTATGGCTCCAGGACTACCTTTCCTGGCAGTAAAAACTGGCTCAAGCTCTCATGTGAACTCCAACACACGGACACACTCTCATCTACCAGTGTTTTAGCCTGTAAATTAATCCAAGTAGTACTAGTGAATGGGCTAATGCTGCCAGCATCTCACCCATCAATTTTTATCCTGTCGTCAATAAATTGTAGGGTGAAAGCAGTAACTTAGTTGGAAGGAAAAAAATCTAAGCCATTTATACAGCAAATTCTATATTAGAGTTTGTTCATTGATCTTTTTCTTATTCAAAGCAAAGAAATTTTGTCTTTGCTTAATATCATCTTTGTGTCTTGAAAGTGTAGCTCACAAACTTATATGAAGTGGTCTCAACATGTAGCTGGACTGAGAAAAGCAGCTCATGCTGGTATTAAAAACATGCAAATATGAGGGACTTCAAATTCCTGCTGGAATCACTAAAGAATTAAAAACTCTGCACAAAGGAAATTTTCAAGTAGTAGTTCAACTAGTCTTCCTTCTACAGTTCCAGCAACCACTGAACCATGATTTAACAGGCCACAAAATCAAAGTATCAGGACTATAGTCTATTTTTAAACTTATTACTCAGGAAATTATTTGTGCATTACTGTAAACAAGTAATTAAACTCATTTTTTTGTGAACAAATTCAAGGTGTTATGCATATCAGGAGGCATACTCAATCAAGAAGGAATATAAAGCCTACTGGATTGCAAGAGTTGATGATGTTTCCAGGTCACAATAAAAGACTTTTTCATTTCCAAATATAGACTAGACATGCCAATATTCTCCTGTCACGCTTGCTTCATGGTGCCTTACTTCCCACAGTCCTACAAAGCAAAAGTACCCGCAGCTTGAGCGGTGTGATCCGCTAGATCCCTCTGTGTCATGCAGGACCTACTAAGGTCCTAAGGAGGACAGCACAAAGACTTTGGGATGTACTTGTCAAGTTCTAATCAGTCTAGCTCCTCCTGTTACAGGCCTTGTTATAGTTTGGATTCAAATAATTCAGTCGAATATGAAGTAATTTTCTACTCACATGTAGTCCTTTTTTCCCATATGCTATCCCTCGTCCATAAATTGCACTAACCAGCTCTGGTTCTTCCTGTTAAAATTTAAAAAAATACAATGATCAGTTGAGGGGTTGTTTCTCTTTTTTTCAAAAATGTGTCTTTCTTCAATATCTATTTAATTTCTGCTAATCTTTCATAGTAAGCAATGAAAATTAGTTTCAAGCAAAGAAACTGATTGCACTATGGTCCATACTTTCATAAATTCACAGCTTCCAATTTAATTTACTGGAATTGTTCTGGAGTATTTGCCTAGAAAATGAGCTAGAGTGGAGTTACAGTACCACCACCTATCAGAAGCTACATACACATTAGTATAGTATGTTGTCCAAACTTCATTACTTGTAAACTTAACGGTAATTACATGAGTTTTGCTGTTTAAAGTCACCGAAGTGATAACAAACAAAAACAATTCTGTCATTCAAAGCTTGTTTCGTACAAAATTCAAACAAACCTTTCTTAGGTTAGATTTAAGTCTGTGGCTTTCCAACTCAGGCACATAGGTTGACACATCTTACAGTGAAATGACTTCTTGTTCAATGTTACTTACTCCAGACACTTGTAGCACAGGCCTGGTCTCATTAACTTGGGACAACTGCCAAGAAACAAGTTCTTCCATTGACATTACAACAGATACATCACACACCAATGCCGGTGGCTTGCCAGACCTGAGCTGATTCTAACCATACACTTGCAAACATCGACTTCAGGTAACTTCCCTACTCCTGATGGAGCAGCTAAGCAAGGCTGTTTTGTTCCGGTAAATGTTTTAGTACTCACTTTATATGTATTTGAAATTGCCTTATGCAAGACAGAGTAAACAAGCATAACCACTACATAGCCTTTCAAACATGCAATAAAGATGATATTCGCTTCAACTGAGATTGGGCATTGCAGAGGTACTCTATTATATACCCACTTCTCACAATATCTTTCCCCAGTTGCTGTATCTTGCTTTTCTTCACTTACATTAACTGCCCTTCTTAAGAAAGGGAAGGTGAAAAATGCGTAAGCCCAGTGGTTTTTGAAGCTTGACTTCTCATTAAGGTCAAAAATAAATAAAATTATTCCTCACATTAAAAACAAATCAAAAAGATCACTAAACATCTAAAAAACCCACCACCAACAAAAAAAAATCTGGTCCACTGATAAACTCTCTGGAATAGTTCCATGAAACTAAGGTCCTAAGGGCGACAAAGTTAATTAGGGGTCTGGAACATCTCCCCTATGAGGAAAGGCTGAGTGAGCTGGGTCTGTTCAGCCTGGAGAAAAGAAGACTTAGGGGGGACCTAATTAGTGTTTATAAATATCTTAGACATGGGTTGCAGGGGGAATTGGCCAGCCCCTTTTCGGTGGTCTGTGGGGACAGGACTAGGGGCAATGGCTGTAAGCTGGAGCACAGGAAGTTCCGCACCAGCATGGGGAAGAACTTTTTCCCAGTGAGGGTGCCAGAGCCCTGGGACAGGCTGCCCAGGGAGGTGGTGGAGTCTGCTTCTCTGGAGATATTCAAGTCTCGTCTGGATGCCTATCTATGTAATATGAGATAGGGAGCTGCTTTGGCAGGGGGGTTGGACCCGATGATCTCTTGAGGTCCCTTCCAACCCCTAAGATTCTGTGAAATTGTCAAACTAATTTAATTACAAGCCATATGACACTTGAATTAAGAAAAAAAAAAGCTAGCATTTGCAGTATTACTTTCAGCTTGCATTTGTGTACTTCAACTAGTTTAGATCAAGAAGGAGGTCCTTGTTTCTGGTAGTCCCAGGTTCTTCGCCATAAAAATACAAAATTCTAAATCAGCTCAGTTTGACTTTTTAAACTGACAGTGCTGGTTTCATTTTAAAAGTATTTACTTTCTACTGCACAGTAGCAGATTCTGAATTCTTCACCTTGGTCAGAAATAACAGTATGTTGAAGCGTTAGTTACATTTTTTGTATGTATTAAACTGGTCAATGCTTACCACTGAAGGAGGATAAACCCTGGCACATAACAATCATTAATCATCATGAAAGCAATGCAGCACTTGCCACTAGCACTAAGCCAGGATTTCTGTCAGGAGTATTTTTCCAATGATACCAGCAACCTGCTGTCATCCAAAAATATCCATGTTAAAATATCTCAGCCAACATATTAAGAGGAATTAAAGGAAAGTTTCTGAAGATGCCCTTTTCTTTTATCAAAAGGGCAAAGGTATTCCTACAGATGATGAAAAGACTCACCAAATAACCAAGAGATTGAATCACCTGGTTTTAAGAGGATGCTTATGTTAGGATGGAAAGAAATTTTCAAATAGAATAATTACTGTCATTTAAAAATCCTCAACTGAATCTCTGCATTAGTAAAAGCCATACACTATAAGGGATAATTTTACAACATGATTTTTTAGGCATCCAAACAGAAAACTTACCTGCAGCATTGTTGAAAAATGTCGTATGGCTTCATCATACAAGCTGTTGCCAATCAACACGTAAGCAATTGCTAATAACAACAAAAAATTATAAACATAAATAAAACAGAAAATACCCAACTGATTATTTTTTTAAATACATTTTACAACTTCGTTGTATTTTATATAAGTTCCTACATTGCAATGAAAATCTATGTAGCCAAATTAAGTCTGAACTGCCACTGAATGACTTCCCTCAACCATTACCTATTTTTCACTAATTATTCAATTCCTACTGTGCTCATCAGAACTGGTTTGGGGTTTTGTGGCTTGTTTGGGGGTTTTCTCTCTTTTTTTCTATGTTCAGGAAAACACTCACATTCGCTTGAAAGTACTCAGGACCAGGATAGATACCATGATCCCATTTCAGGTGCCTTCTCAGTTCTAAGTGAGTATGGCTAACACTGGGTAACTTGCTTTGTAACTGCATTAGAGAACATCGATCGTACTTGTTTGTACACATTTTGCTAAATTTTACTAACTCACAATAGTTGAGGTTTTCCTAGATAACTTGAAGGAAAAACTTGAAATGGTTCCACTATTTATAAAAAATGAGATTGAAAGACTACAGAATCTTTACTCGCATAAAAATGATCAATAGCTCTGAAGTTCTTGAACAGCCCCCACCCCCGGCTTCAGAGTAAGTGTTTGCAAAAGAAACAGACCACTGTTTTAGAAATACATTCCTGTAATATCCACAGGACATAAAAATACGGTTAAGTTACAAGACTGCAAAGCTGTAGTTGTGCTTGTGTGACTGAAGTTCAGTTCTGACTGCTGAATCTCTCAAGTTTGTCTCATTTTGCATGTTTTGACCTCTCACAGTTCTTAACTAGACTAAGCTCTGTCTACACTGTCTAGAAAACCCAAGTATCTTGCAGAACAGAGCTATAAAATTTGAAGGACAACTTTTCCTCAGGCAGATATAGCTGATAGTGGAACTAGGAGCAGGAATTCACCTTTCCCCGTACTTCTAATGAGTCTGAGGAGTCATTCAAACAGAACAGAAGGGGTGCCTATTGGCTTAATTATTTACTCAACCATGAGAAGAGACAAATAAGCCAGTCAGAACAAAGGTATTTGTAACAGAACACAGGTATTTGTAACAGAACACAGACACTTATCTTCCATGTAGGCAGAACCACATTGTTCTGGCAGTATAACAAAGCACTGTTCATTAAAGGAGGAAAAATATTATATGAAAGAGAAATAACAAATTTATTTAATCCAGAGCTTGCCTTATTCTTGGAGTATTCCTATTATGCAGAAAGAAGTATTTGGATACAATATAAGCTTCTTTCTCAACACTCAAATGCTTCACTTAGTACAGATACATAGCATTGCCAAAAAAGGAAACAAAATTGGCAGAGTGAAGGACAGGTTGAAGAGCTCTTGAATCTCCTCATTCTCCTTTAATACTGCACAGTTCTTAGTATGGTCTTTATCGTCTCAAACCAAGAGCACAGACCAGCTGGCAAGTGGAAGAAAATCCACTCCACTGTGCCAGTATTAAGGAAAAAAATCAGAGGAAGCAAGATAATGGAGACTCATTCTCCTGCAGATAATGAGTTTATTTTATTTATTCAAGACTCTTGGCAAAATGCAGGAGGTCAGAGCATGTCTGTAAAACTGTGGCAAATGGTTGGCAGGTAGTAGCTGATACAGTATCAGTGTTTTTTAAAGTTTTATCTCTTTGATTAATCTTTTCATCTTTCATGAAATACTAGAAAAAACACAAGTACTTAATTCCAAAAAAATGTAAGGGTTAAATGGTCCGTTAGCTTGTGCATTTGGGTACCAACACTGTTTCAGAACAGCCCATATATTTCACACTACTTTTCCTCAGAACACTTAAAAACAACATGCACAAACAAGAAGGACCCAGGCTCCTCATACCATGACACACTTGAAGTAAAACAGGGGGTAGGTAGATGCCAGCCTACAGGCCAAACATGAGGATAGGGACCTTCTGAGTCTACAGAAAAGACACTAAAAGCATCAGGTATCTTCTGCTGGACGGAGTTCATTATTTCCTGCAGGATTCTATGAACATAGTTAGGTATGCCAGGAATATGAAGATATTAAGCCCCCAAAATTCCCTGGATAAATCTGTGAAGGCAGAAATTACGTTAACAAAGAACTACCTAATTGTTCTAATTTCATTAAACAACATAGGAATAAAGTCTCCCTTTGCTCTTACATAAAAGACAGTCTACTGCCTTCCTTTGCATACATCCTCAACATTCTCTACTGCCTCATACCATCTCCACTTCCTATACAGGATATCAGTTTGTAGGAGCAGTACAAATAACTCCCTCCTCAAGTCCTTTGCAGAAAGTATTTCCTGTTGCTCTATTTGAAATGCCTCCATTTTCTGCACCAAATGTGTTTTGAAAATATATCAAATAGCAGCCTGCATTAGGGACATAATTCAGAGAGCCTTCCTCTTCCCTGCATGCGTTGATGGGAAGAGACAGAGGAAGACAGGTCTGAGATCTATGCTTGGTAGAGAGCATATTTCATTGGTAAAATTCTCAGGATGTTTAAATAGATTTAGTAATCAATAATGAGACAAAAAGGGAAGCAGGAAGTAGCTGAGACTGCTTAACAGGATTTAATCAAAATGCTTTCTGATCACCTGCTTAAGCAGACACCAAGAAGAATTCTAGTGAACCAAGCAGAAAAGATTTTTAGGAAGAGACTCACATTTTCTTTGTATGACCAGAGAAAACTCACTCTATTTTCAGGCTTATTAGGATCACTTTAAAATTAATGCATCACTAAGGAATCATCATTTTTGTTTCAAAACATTCAGTGCTAATAATTAGCACATAATTCACCTGCACAAACCTTATATAAGGCATCTTACCCAATTCTTCATTTGTGTTGTCATTATCAGTTGCAAATGGAAATCGTTTTTGCTCTGCAAGCAACTTCGCTTGACTCTGTAAAACATCATGGGTTTTAAGTGTTCAGCAAACAACAGTAAAGAATTTAATAGAAAAATCTGTCTTAAATCCTCAAGAGAGTGCCTTAAATCAAAAAGTTAAACCTAAACTAATTGCTTTAAGGTAACTGAAAACAAATTAATTCCTAGTTCTTCACAGAAAAGAAAAACTGCTCTTCAGTCAAATGTTGCTGTTCCCCTCTCTAAGACACAGCCAACCAAACCTTCCAGATGAAAAGAAGTTGACAGCATTTTTCCAGTGGCCGATGTTTCAGTATTACAGCTGCTTAAGATGAAGATTTGGACGTCTAAGACACATGCCACTTCATAGCAAAGTTTATGCTTTTTACCCCCTTAATTACTCCTTTGTCCCCTGCAAAGTGAACAGGGTACTATAGAAAAGTAAAACACAGCAAATGAAACACTAGGAAGAGTAACTCCCCAGCAATAAAGACAAGTTTAACTTAACAGTGCCATACTAAAACTAATTTTCTATCAATTGTAGACTTTATCCAGCCAGTTGCAGCCTCATCTAAGATTTCTGTTCCCCAAATAATGCACTTAAAAGAAAACAATTCCACTAAAGATAACCCCCCAGACATCTTCTACTCTGTTCACTTTCCCAGGTATTTTCCAGACACCTGTAAGTCTATTTTATGTTGGAATAAAGTCAGTTATGTTGGAAAAATACAAAATGCTCATTTAATTAACAGGCCTTCCCAACTGTTTTAGGAAGCAGAAAGGGGCAAAAATAGCTTCTCTCACTTTTCTTTGGCTTCAGCTGAACAGCACATATGTATATCTTTAACTTTAGAGATGACAGGTAAACACCCTAAATTTCAGAGAAAGTGCTTAACATTTCTTCTACTGAGACAACTGATTTTGTCATCCTCCTCCCTTACACTTTCTTTTGCTTGTCCAAAAGTAGCCTTGTCACTTGCATCCATGACACAGGCATTTCTTCTACAAAGTGCAAAAGTAACTGGCCAAATCACACTGCACAGTTTCTGCCCTGTTCACATAATAAACTTTGCAATGAGAAGGAAGTTGGATCTCTTCTACTAACTTGAGTATTTTGGAGGGTATGAACAACTAGCAAATTAGATTTTACAAACCTTGCTTTTACTGGAATCTATAATGTATGAGCTCTACATTACACTATAATGTTCTGAGAAATATTATTCCACCTACTGCAGCACCTACAATAACAGAAAGGGAAAGTTCTTTTCTTCACAGGAAAAAAAAATAAAATTAAAACCAGCACAAGATCAGCAGGATTCAACAGGTATACTAGTCAGGAAACTAAATCTATGTTGCAGATCATATATATTTACAAATCACACACCTCCAATCACAACCCTTTCATATCACCAATGGCCTTCGGGTAGTTTTCAGAAAACCTACTTCAGAAAGTGATCTTCAGTATTTAACTCTGCAAAACATTATTCTTCTATAATTAGAAGTTAGAAAGAAATCATTTTTACTGAAGTACAACCTCTTCCTTGGTGGATTTACAAAAAATACCTACACTACTTTGTCTGCAGACAAGCGGTAAGATACAGCAAGATTCCACGCTGGGTACTGGAAAATAAGCTACAACCAAAAGAATCTGGCATACATGAATATCCTGAGAATTACAGAGCTGCACGTGACTCTCAGCAAAAGCAGCGCCACAGTCTCCTCTGCCTTCATCTACCTCGTCTCTTCCGTTATCACAGAACAACAGAACAGTGTTTGGTTCTTGGGGTGGTGGAGGAAGGAGATTCATACTGCTTCACCTAGTTACAGGCTGGACATCCTGCAGGAAGTTCCAGTCATTCTCTCTTCAAGAAATAAGAGAAGACTTTTCATCACAGCACCAGCTCCTGATAGGTTTAATTTTCACTTTCCAAAATAACATTTGGTTTTTAAGACAGGGACATTTCTAACAAACTAATATACGTTTCACTGCCTTAGAATTGCTGGTATCACTAGACTAAAGAGAAGATCTGACCAGTATCGGATGAACTAACGTCTAAGGACAATATTCCAGTTAAATAATGGGCTTGGTGGATCTGCAGCAGGGTAGTTTTAATTCTAAATGCCACTGTTTCCATGCTCCCCCATTGCAAATAATTTCTACAAACTTGCCAAGGCTTCTTTGCATATTCACATGAGTTATTAGAAGATTTTCCCTATCTGTGACACTACTGAAGAAGCAACATCAGACCCGTGTTCCAATGTAGTCTGAAGATTGTTCAAGATCAACTAGTTAACAGTAGCGTTGCAAGAAAACTCAAATTCCAAAATTCTTCAAGTCTCTCTACCAAGGGACACTTTTCTTTTGTTAGATTATTCTCCATATACCATGTCTGTATTACGTTTAGTAAAACAGGACCTGAAGTCTCTACTGTCTGTGCACAATGTTATTTCTGCGGTGATTGCAAGTTATCACTCCCACTCATACATTGAATCCTCAGTTAGTTAACCTGGGAGGAAACTAATGCACCTTTCCCTTTTTCAGCCATAGTCTCTGCACCCCTTAAAATAAAAAAAAAATTATTGGTAGACTAATCCAGTCAAAGTTAAGCCTTCAGTGGAAACATCAGGTTCCATTAGTTGAAACTGCTGACAGCTCTAGACACTCATGATGGAGTACTACAGAAACACACTTCCATGAGCAGCTTGAGTTCATTCATACTTACAGCGTTTGGGGAGCAGACCTACACCTACTGACAGACTCGATGTGTAGTTATTTGCCTGAACTTTGTTCTAACAGGTTACGTAGCTAAAGCAATCTGTGACTTCAACAACCTATTAAAACTAGTTTTGCACATTATACCCTTGATAGCTTACCAGAATTTTTTCTGTGTTAAGAGAAAGCACAGATTCACAAGACGAAGACCCTCCTATGTCACAATCTGATTCGTGGAAGTGTAAAAATGATGAATCTGAGGGAAAGAGAGAAAATATCTTTAGGAATTCAGAATTATCTGTACTGTTATCACATCTTACATATTTTTACACTCATCTGAGCAGCTTCCAGTCCTGGTTTTAGCTAAGATGGGGTTAAATCATGACACTTCCCCACTGTGCATTCCATAGGACAGAACTTTCATGAAGTGCTTTCTGCACACAGAACTATATCCACACAGTCAATGAAGCAATAGGTGGCATGACTACTTTTATATAATTAGTTTTATCACTATTTCTGCTTATGCTTTTGGCTAAAAATATACTAAAAGAAGGTGCCAAAAAAAAAACCCAAAAACCCAAAGAAAAAGCAAGGAGAATGGGGGTAGAAAGGGAGGAAACTGGAAACACATAAGAAAAGTTTGAGTTAAACATGACTCCATTTGGCATTATGATTCCATTCTCTAGCCCAATAAAGACAAAACTATTCTAATCCCAGAGAGGAAAATTAATGGAATGGACCAGACCATACAAAGGCAGGGAAAGAGCTACTGCTTGAAGTCCAGGAAACAGAGACTGTAAAAAGCAGACAGAATAGTAAACTGCAGTTGACTGAACATATATAAAGGTCCTCACAAGTATATTACTAAGACGACCATTACAAAAAGCTTAAGACTAATTGAAATCTATGAAAAAATCACAGACATCTTGCTGGCATAATAGAGAAAAAGGCTAACAAAGGAAGCAAACAAATAGCAACAATAATTAATAAAAACTGGTATACAAGTCACTACTTCACCTACATGGTGCTTTACCTGCTATCTCAAGAGAAGCTTCTATTAACTTGAAATACTTCAAGAGAAAACAAGAAAAAGCAAATAAACATTATGTCTTTGATTCCACATCACAAATACCAAATTTTATCACATCCCCTAATGTTTGTAAATATAAGCTTGATGGTAAGTTTGAAAGGTTGGAATGGGTGTTCCAGGGTGGAAATGTGTGTTTCTAATTTACTTTTACAGGCAGCACTATTCCTGTATTTTATTTACATAAGGGCTGCAGTTAGTTAACTTCCCATTTCTCACAAGTGCAGTGCTAAAAGAAAAAAGAAACAGTCTTCTTATAAAGAGAAGTCAAAATAGCATCTAAAATCATTCCCTGCAAATAGAAACTTAGAACTAAGTTGAGGCATAAACACTAACTTGTGGGAGAAGTTTTACAAGAGAAGCAAGGGTGGTAAAAAGCAGAAGGTCAAAGTTTAAAGTCAGAAAGTCCTGCAAGAACAGCGGCTCACCACCCATAGTTTAGTTTCCAGAAAAAGCATTGCAGTAAGGTTTCAACATTGCCCTTCTTCACAGTGGCCAAAATCTCCTGTGCTATGGCAGCATTATTAACACATTACTTGCTCCATGCCAGCGTTCCTAAGTCAGTGGCAGTTAAGAGCCACTGCTATGGACTCCATGAGGAATTTTTGCTTCACCAACCAAAGAGGTGCAGGCACAGCCTACCTCCAGAATAATTTTCACTGTAACAGCAAGCATTTTGTGAAGGAATATTTTAATAGGTTGCTCCTATTCTCTGCCACCTTATCTGTTACAATCTATAGGGGAAAAAGACCCTTCAAATTCTGCAGTTCCTGGGGCAACAGTCTGCTTTACTCATAGGGAAGAATGGATGTGCCTTTGCCTGCTAGTTAGATGCAGTCAAATCTGTACCTCGCTGCCTCATTAACAACTTGATGAAAAAGCAGAAATACCAACCAGAGAAATTTGCCTGGACCTTGTAGTAGGCTACAAGAGAAAGAAGTTAACATTAAAAGATCTTCAGCTTCTAGGGAATTTGTACTAAAACAAAGACTAAGCACTTCAGGGAATTTTTCAATTGGCAATTTATTTAGCCACAGGATTTAAATAGCAAGGAGTGAACTGGTATACAGCTATTTCAAGGAAATTACACTGTTCTGTAACTACGGGCTACTTTATTATCAGTGTATGCAAAGTAGCTGATGGTACCTGATGACTTAAGCAGAATTCCTTATATGAATCCCAGTTACACTGGACTCATTAGATTTTGATTTAATGGTGGATGTTTTTTTACTCTTCCAAACACACCTCTGAAGGAGTATCCCGAGTCAATCATTCTGGTCTTGGTAACGGAAGAGATGCAATTAAATGCTTTGCCATTTATTAACTTGTATGGTATACAGATTTTATCACAACACGGGGTGAAAGTCTTTTAGGTTTTATGGTTAAGCTTGAATAATTTGGAGCAATGGTCACCTAAGAACTTTCACCACCTGTACCATGGCTCTTAGCCACCCCCAAACACCCGAAAAAACCAGCTGATGTAAAGTACCTACTTAACACAGATGATATAAAAACTAAGCAAATAACTTCAAGCTGTGACAATAAAAGTACACATGCAGGGTGGGGCAGGGGGGGAGCGGATGTGAGAAAAATCGTAAGATATTTCTAGAAAGTTGTAATTTTGAGTGGATTACACTAGCTGCGTATTGTCCTTAGGGAACCACAGCAATTGTTATGAGCACAGACTTTATGAAATGCGGAGGGGAAAAAACCCCTTAAGAACCTTACAGACATCTCAGCAGTCGTGACACAAGGCTGCTTTTTTCCTCATGTAAATAACTGAGTACCTATCTTGTACTGAATCGATACATTTTTTCTCTTCACCTGTATTACACGCACATGGAGACTGAGTGGCATTTTTGTCCAGCACACTCCCACTGCGCTCACGATCAAAGATCACAACTGATTACTTAAGTTGCATGACCCTAGCGCAACAGGCCCTAGGGAGCTGCTTTGGCCTCGGTGGGGGTTGGACTGGGTGATCTCTGGAGGTCCCTTCCAACCCCTACGACTCTGTGATTCTGTGATATCAGCACATAAAAGCCGTGCCTGTATGACAAGCCGCCAATCAACGCGCGCTGCCCAGGCTCGGTGCTCCTGCAGACAAGCACACAGCTCATCAGCAAGACATACGTGCCTGGAAATGGAAGCAAATCTAGACAGATTCAACTCCACAGTACGAGCACAGGGCTGGCACTGCCGAGTGCAGGGATTAAAGAGCACGCCGAACACAGCGGCTAGGCTCGGCGTGCGGGACAGCGGGCCCGCGGGAATCCCCCGTACGGGGGGCGAGAGTACGGGCCCCACTGCTCACCCGCCCGAGGGGCGAGCGCGTCTCCTCTGCCCAGCGCCACCACGGCGCGGCTTACACAGACGATGCCTCGCTATGAGTCAGCTGAATAGCAGCAACGAGTCCGGCCCGTCCTCCCGCCGCCGGGACACCGCGCCGGGCTCGCGTCCCCTCGGCACCCGCGGCGCCTCAACGCGAGCCGAGGCCCCACCGCCCTCTCTCCCTTGGCTCCCTCCGCGGGGGCGAGGGGAAAGGGGCGCCACGGTGGGTGCTCCCCGGCCACCCACTTCCTCGGCCTCAGCGCTCCGCAGGGCCGATGGGCTCGGCGCCGCCGGGCTGAGGGTGCCTTCACCCCCGCCCCGGGGCTGGGGGCGGTCACCGCGGCAACGCCGCGCGGTTGCGACTCACCACACTCGGCCGAGTACTGCTCTGTCCACTCCCCCGCCGAGGCGCAGCCCCCCGCCGGGCCCTGGCGCTGCCGGTGCAGGTCCTGCTTTAGCAGGGACAAGGCTGGGTACCGCTCGGTCAAGGCCAGCGCTGCCCGGGCCAGAGCCAGCACAACCAGCAGCACCCGCAGCCCCCTCACGGCCCCGCAGCCGCCGGCAGGTGCCATCTTCCCAGAGCGCATGCGCACCACTTCCCCCTCGGCAGGAACCCGAAGGCACCCCCGCCGCCCATCCCACGGGTCGGGCAGAGAGGAGGGCTCTGCCGCGCTGCCCCCTGGGAGATGGAGTTCCGCGCCGGCGCGGCCCGGCCGACGGCCGCAGAAGAAAACCACAATTCCCAGAACGCACCGCGGCGCGGGACAGGTGAGGCTCCGCCCCCGAACGCGGAAGCGAGGCAGTTTGAAGCCCTGACAGGCCGGGGCGTGCTTTCGCGGGCCATGGCGGTGCTCGGTGCCTATCGCTGCATCGAGTGCAACAAGGAGGCGGCGGAGCTGTACAGGGACTACCAGCGTGGCGTGCTCCGTATCTCCATCTGCGTGAGTCGAGGAGGCAGCGGCCGGTGAGGCCGGCGGGGGCGGGGCGGCCGGGCGGTGGGCGAGGGAGGCCGGAGGGGAGCGGGAGGGGTGCGAGCGGGAGGGGTGCGAGCGGGCGGCCTCGGTGGCGGCACGCGGCGGTGTTCCCGCCTGGCCTCGCCCTCGCCCGGCCTCGCGCCCTCAGGCTGCCCGCGGTGCGGCAGCTCCCGCTGCTAGCGGGCTCGGGCCCTGCCCGCGGGACGCGCCTCTCGGCGGCGGCGACAGCCGCGGGGTGGGCCCTTCTCCCCGGAGCCGTGCTTGCTGAATGCCGCCGTTGCCCCCCGGTTCCTCGAGGGCCCCTGTGTGGTAGCGCTGCCCGGCCTTGTCCGGAGCGCTGCCTCAGGCCTGTTGCTGCGGCCCGTGGCTTTCCCTCGCCGAGAGGCAGGTCTGAGCGTGGCTCTGGCGTTGGGCAGCTTCAGTGGAGCTGGCGAACCGTTGGGCGCTAATGTAGGGGTTTGGCTGGAGGTGATCTGACGGCCGTGCCAGGGCTTCTCCTTACCCAGCCGCAGGGGCTGTGCTTTCCAGGACGGTGCCGGCGTGTTCTAGGCTGTTCTCTGCTGCTCACTTCCCCCTCTCCCTGGGTTCATTTTTGCCCACTGACTTTTCACAGCGCTGAAATAACTTACTTTTCGTGTTTCCTACGTTTTCTTGGAGACTTAACAGACACAGCAGAAAAAAACCCAAAAAACAACCACTAAGCACTTTTAAGCAGTGTTTTCAACTGCTTCTAAATTTTCAGAGCTTTCAGTTGTTGATAGAATTCATGCAGACCTGTTTGTGTGTGTGTATGTAGTGTGTAAGCCATTGGGATCACTTAGCACCCTTTACTTCAGCATAGGGAAAAAATAATTTGGGAATGCAGGGATCTGCAAGTACATCTTGACTAAGCCTTTGATTTTTTATTTGTGATTGTGTACAACATCCTGTCTACTCCTTATAACATTGGGAAGCCTTTTGTTTGAACCAATTGTTGGATATTTTGTGTTTTGAAAGGAACTAATTGCATATCATTCAGACTTCTTTTGTGGTTGTTTCTCCCAGCTTTGTAGCTCTTGGCATTTTGACAATGCTGTTAGAAGGTGGGTTGGTTTCCTAACCGGGAAGCTGTAAAGGTGACCAGAAAGCTTTGTATGAAACCTGTGATGAATTCCTTTATGACTTTATAACTTTGAGTCATTTAAGCATTTCTTAGATCAAAAATAGAGATTGTGGCCAACCAGATCATAGCGGTCTGCGGCCGGTTTATATTTGCAAAAATAGTGGTTAGCTCAGGCTGAAAGATGTAGGTGTTAGATCTTAGCTTCTGTTATCAACAGGAGGCTGTACAAATTACTGATGACAGTAGAAGGAGCTGATTCACATCCTTCACTTTTCTCAGCCCTGCAGTCAGTTAAATTGGCTTCTTCCTGTAGAGCATAAACCAGCTGAAAATGTACATAAAAACCTCTCCAGACGTTTCAAAAACATCAACAGTTTTCTTTGGTAAATGGAAAAAAAAGTGATCAAGGTTGATTTCTGCTGGCTTTAGACATGCACACTGCAAAGAAAATTTGATTTTTAGTTGGGTTTTTTTTTGTGTTAGTATAATATATCGTGTTTAGTAGTGGCTATGAACTACGTCAAACCATTGGTAGTCAAATCCCATAGTCGAAATTCATCATTGGTACATGATTAAAATGTAAATGGTTTTCTTTGGAGCTTTCATGTGAAGCTTCAAAACAGTATTCTAAACAGAAGACAATTCGGATACAAAATGACAAGTACAAAGCTTATGCCTGTAGCTAAATCACATAAGTTTTAGCACATTTTGTAAATCCAGGTCATCAGTTATGGTTATTAATTTGGCTATGATAATCTCTAAGGCAAATTGAGTTCCTCTTAGCATTCAGCCATTTGAGGACTGCGGGTGGATCCTGCTCTTCCAGAGCTCTGGCATCCCATGTAGAATCAAAGACTTGAGTCCCAGTTGCTGTGTTTATCACAAACGCCAAGCTCTTACAAAAAGAGTAAAGAACACAGTAGAAGAAAGAGTAAAGAATCACGTTTTCATAGCATCCTGGAATTCTGCTCACCTTTCTTCATGCAAGTTCAGGTCAGTAGCATTTTTCTTCGAGTCCTACCAGTCTGTTTCTCTGTTTCCTCTGTCTGTGCTGTGGTTTGACATGGTTCAGTTAATTTTAGTCCTGGTGCTCTTATGCAGTGTTGTGTCATATCATCTCTAATGCTTTTTTTCTCATTTCTGGCCGCCCAGGAACTGCTGAGAGTAAGACCTGTCCACATGAGGAACAGGCAATTCGAAACACGGTAGTAAGAATCATGTTAGCTCATGGCTTATAAAGTGGAGATGAGAATGTTAGAAGATTGCCAAGACCAAAAGATTCCTTCAGTTGAACTGATCTGAATTCAGCTTTGTCTGTAAATAGGAGAGCACTGCTGATGTCTCCAGGTGCCGAGAGCTTGTGGTTTCTAACAGGGCAATTCTTATTTTACATTTTCCTTTTCATCTGAAAGAATATTTTTATCACTGCACTAACCCTCTGCAGACATACTGCTCCCTGCAGGCAATACTATGCTCTGGATGGAGACATGAAAAGTTGGTAAGCAGCATCATGCTCCTGACAACAAAAAGTAGTCAAATACAGAATATGATTTCATGCCCTTTAGAAACTTTCAATGTTAAAATGAGTTTGTCAGTGTTAGGAATAACCTTAACCTGAAAATATGATAGCTCCACTTTAGAAAATACAAGGATGCTGCTTACCAGTGTGAAGCAAAATTTGCATTAAGTATTTATAAATCTTAGAGTGTAGGCATCCCAAAACTTAGGAAAAGCTGAAGGAGTTTAAGAAAAAATTGAGGTCTGAGGTGAGATTAGGTGTGACTGCTCAGTCTGAGTACAGTTTTTATCTGTCTCAGTGGAGTTAGAGCATCAAGTACTGATACTCCATTGTAGCGTAAGGGAGAAGCAATAGTAAAG
Source organism: Laterallus jamaicensis coturniculus (assembly GCA_022605575.1). Lineage (NCBI taxonomy): Eukaryota > Metazoa > Chordata > Aves > Gruiformes > Rallidae > Laterallus > Laterallus jamaicensis. Next base: position 49,413,615 of record JAKCOX010000001.1, read on the forward strand.
TCCATAGAAAGATTGTATAGTGATGCTCAAAGTGAACATTGTCTAGATTGTTGTTGTTGTTAAAAAGCTTTGTGATACTTGTGTTTCATTCCTGGTTTTAAGTAGTACATGAAAATACTGACAAATTGAGGGAAAAGAACCTCAACCAAAACAACTCAACATTGGCTCCGTGTAATGTGTAGCAGAGAGATTCTTTCCTTATTTTGGCCCCAGATAATCAGGAACAAGCAGAACATTGCCAAGATCATCACTGTTTTATACTGACCTACAGACTTGCCCTGTGCTGGCTTAAAGTTATCCTCGATAAATTAATAAATCGTCATCTACAAAGTCTTTGCCATTATCAGGACATTCTTGGTATCCAAAACCTTTCTGAACATCATTGTCAGGTTGAAGAAGCTACGTTCTCCCAACAGCGTTTTCTGTCTAATCCTACATTTGTTTTTAGGATGCATAACTGGATGTGGGCCTGATTTTCAGGTGGAAGATGTGAAATTGAATGCCTAAACACAATACCAGGATTTTGTATTCTGTCATTCATCTGTTGAAGAGAAGAATGCATTTTTTTCCAGGGGCAAATACTAAAAGCTTCCATTAGGGACCATCTGGTTCCAGCCCACAGTATAAGAGTGCAATTTTGGAAATTCAGCCTAATATTCATGGTGTTGCTTCAGCAGCATTTCCTGCAGCATTTGTTATTGCTCTTAAGATAATTAAAAGTTTATTGGAGGTCCATATTGTAATTTTAACACAGACAAGCATTAAAGACCTCACAAGCAATAATACCCACTCTGGAAATAAATCTGCAATGGGTGCTGAAGAAGGTAAAGAAACCCTCTTCTACCAAACATGAAAGTCCATTTAAGAACATGAAACTTGGGGTGGAAAGGTCACGACTTTTGTTAAGAGCTCTGTAAGGTGACTCAACTGCTACAAATTCTTCAATTTCTGTAACTTTTTTTAAAAAATTGTTTTCTTTAATCATGGCCAGTTTCAGCAGAAGCCGAGCCCAGACCTCTGGTACTGGGCATTCCTTCTTGCTTGAGAGTTGCATTTAGTGAGTGAACTTTTTTCTTGTCCTGCCTGTGTTTTACTGTGAGATGCCATTACAAGAGACAGGTGGCCTATCACTCCTTAGGAACAACTCGGAGGTATTTAAAAATGGGTAGTAAATTTGTGAGGAAATTCACCTCTTTGGGGAGACCTGTTCAACATGTTTCCTCTTCAGCGAGATAACTCAGGGTGGCCGGGGATGCGTGAGAGGGTGTGCAGGCATGTTAGGGTGGCCTCCAATGGCAGGGACGTCTTGTGGTTGCTCTGCAGCTCATGGGTCTGGTTCTAGTCCTGCCCTGCGAACGTGCTGGCGGTCTCCCTGTTCCAAACCAGAAGTGATGGTGAAAGTAAGGCTAGGTAGTTTCTCATAGAGGAGATTTTAATTACTTTGAGATCCTCAAAATGTAAATGAACTGTAAGGTCATACAGCAATACCTCACTGAGTATATTACAAACTAAGAACACTAACAAAAAATACTGTTCAGATAACAATGCCACTACAGTAGGGGGGGAAAACCCATGTTTGGCTAACCTGGAATAAGTTCTACAGTTAAAGTGCAATGAATGCAAAAGGAAATTAGTAAAATTGTCTTATTCAAAAATAAAAGGAAAAAACATGTGATTTTAAAATTCTGGTTTAAAATTACATATATATTGCTGTGTTTGAAAATAAAGTTTAAAAAATGCTAATCATTGCAGGACCCTAACAGAGGGAAATAAATTATTCATTGCAATATGTAGAGCTCTGTCAGGTTTCCCCTTGTGTTTTATAATAAAACCAAATTGCTTGAGCGGTGCACACTTCATTTGGCTTTTCTGCAATTAAAAAATAATTGAACAGTTCTTTTATTGCAGCAAGACAGACAGACTTTGAATGCAAATCATTTATGTGGTAAGGTAAAGATTCTTTCAAGAGTGCAAAGATCCTCCTGTAAAATAAAGTAGAATAACTCATTCTACAGATCTACTCACTACCAGAAAACATCATACAGGGAAAATTACAAAATAGTGGTTTTAATTTCATTTTTCTGAAATAGAATGCATCTGAAACTGCCTTGTTTTGGTTTTCAGCTTATTACAACACTTACACATGCCTAATAAAGAGCTCATTCCTGGAAGCAGTACAGCTAATTACATTTTATTCTTTAAGGGTGCAAGTGGGAATCAGAGCACTCTTGCAAGATGACAGAGCTGTGTTAGGTTGCCCTATGAACCTGTATAAATGAACTTCAGTTCATGATGAAGTGATGTAAATGTTTAAATTTGCTGTAAACAAAAAAAATGCACATAGTCCAGAAAAAAAGACCATTTCACTGGTGTTTCTAATATCTAAAGATTTGCAGACATATTCCTGGTGTGGTTTTCATGTTATTTTTAGTTCAAGCTGAAGCTTGGTTATTCAATGTGTATTTTTTTTTTCTGTAGTGTTCTATGGCTTAGACTTCAAGAACATTTTTCCCTTCTACCACACCATCCTCTTCCTGAAGTACTTCTACTTAAAAATGCAGTTATGTTTTAATGTTGGAGAGAACACTCTAAAAAGTCCTGATTTGAGGAACTTTGCCTTCAGTGATAGTATGTATTTCTTCATATTTGTACACGGTATTATATTTGGCATATGCTCGTGAACTGTGTTTGGAGTAAAATATCTTTGATGAGCAAAGAAGAGGTATGTCTTTTGAGTAATGTTTTGTAAAAGGCTGATAAGTATCTAGTCAGAGTTAGTACTTCTTTTGTTGTTTTGTCTTATTTAACACAGCTGAGATGTTAAAACATATGTTACTTTCTGTAACTGTTCTGAATTGCTTTGATCAGAAAGAACCTGATACACTATACTATGAAGAACATGGTTGTACTAGCTTCTGAAGATTTCTCTTTTATTCCTTAACACTGTCTGTGCTGATTTTATTTTTTTAAAGGTAACTAAGCTAATTTCTTAGGTATGAAGATGGAAGCTTTATTTCTTTATTTGGTGGGGGCTTTTTAAGCATTGGACAAGTGTATTCAAATATTCCTTAATATTTGACTAGTCGAACAATTCCTAAACGAATATCCATTTAAATGTATATTGAAATAGAGTCAACACCCATTTTAGGGTATTTTTTAGGAGTTTTTATTATATCTATTGGACTTCTGTGTGTCTGTATCAAGCATTGACAATGTTTCTTAAATTTGACAATTTTAGAAGAAGATACCTAAGTAGAACTTATGGTGTCAAGCTTGACCTTTCAAGCAAGATAATTTGAAACTATCTTTTAATCAAAGTAATGTCTATTTTTTCAAGCAAGGGTACTCGTTATTTTCTGGTTTTGATGATAGTTGCTTGTCAAAGGACGAAATTAGAAATTGTTTAAAACTGTAGAGGAATCCAGTTTCTTCTTTCTGGTTGTTAAAACCAAGGCATTTCTTTGAGAAAGCCCAAAGACAGTTGAAAAAGGTCAGTTATGTTCCAGACGTGCCTCCTCCAGGCACGCTGAACAGGCTGTGGGCTAGAACTGTGTAGAGCTGCGCTTGGCAATGAGACATGAGCACCAGTATTGCAGTTCACTCTAAATTGCCTGGCTGCCATCTTAAAAGTAAGCACACAAGCATTTCTGTGTAGCTGAGCTGCTCATACTGATCTTCTCTGTTAGTGACATCCATAAAGTTGCATCTCTTTAACTAGACAAAGCTATCTTGTTAAACACATGGGTACTTAGACTGCCTGAACCCTTGATAGTGTTGATTTTTTTTTTTTTTAAAGTTGGACTCTTCCTTCTGAGGTATTTAAGCTGAGTGTCAGATGTTTCAGTAGTACAGCTGGAAAAAAAATAGCAGAAAAAACAGTTATGGAGAAGAAGTCACCTGAGAGCCTCTATTAATTTTATAGTGTTCTCATGGTACAGTCTATGTCATTGTCATTTTGTGCAGTTAGCCTATGGCAGTGCACATGCAAGTCTTTTGCAGTAAGGTGGTTTGTAGGTCTTTGAATGAATTCCTGCTGGTCAGGTCACTGGCTAGATAAATAGAAAGGCCTTTTCCTTCCTACAGTTTGTGATTCCAATAGAAATTAGGTACATTAAGAACAGAGCTCTCACCTAGCTCTAGAAGACAGGCAGACATGAATGTGCGTGTCCGTGTGTGAAAAGCCCTTTAAGGTGGCTGCTTTTTGTGATGTGGCAGATTTTCTTTTCCCACTGAAGTGACACAAGAGAATTAGGAACAAGAGAAATGTTTGGTGGTGTGTCATGGATTAACCTGTCAGGCAGCTAAAACAACCCCACAGCCATTGGCTCACTCCCCCTCCAGCAATGGGACAGGGGAGAGAATCTAAAAGAAAACAGTAAAACTCATGGGTTAAGATAAAGACAGTTTAACGGGACAGAAAATGGAGAAGAAAATATAATAACAGAAGATACAGACCAAGTGATGCACAGCACAGCTGCTCACCACTCAAAGCCAATGCTCAGCTAGTTCCTGAGCCGTGCCAACCTTCCAGTTATATGCTGAGCATGGCATCCAATTTTATGGAATATCCCTTTGGCCAGTCTGGGTCAGCTGCCCTGGCCGTGTTCCCTCACAGCTTCTTGGGCACCCACAACTGGCAGGGCAGAATGAGAAGCTGAAAAGCCCTTGACTGCTTGGCAGCAACAAAAACATCCGCCTGTTACTCTCATCTGAAATCCAAAGCATGGCACTAGACCAGCTGCTAGGAAGAAAAGTAACTCTACCCCAGTTGGGACCAGGTCATGTTGGTATGCTTGAAATACTGAATTAAATGTCATTCTCCCTGCTTCAGATTTGGTTGTGGCTGCCAGAAGCTGTTGAGCAGAAGACCAATCCATTCTTGAGGGTAACGCCCTATTTGTGTATTTGTAGCAGTCTCCTTATATATCTGAATATAGAATTATATATAGAATTTATATGTTGATGGTTTTTCCTGGAGGGTGGGCTGATATATTTTAGTTGTCTAAAAGTCACGTCAGCTGTCAGTGAAAATTTTTCACTACCCCTTAACTGAAGATTTTGATTGGTGTCTGGTCAGAACCCTCTACTTGAAAGGACTGTTCTATACTCAGATAGATTTTTGACCCTGGTCAGAATACGTTTTGTTGTAGGGAAATTTGAAGCCATAATAGATCTTGGGGTATGTAAGATATCTTTCATCTAACCTTTATAACACCCATTGTGTTCAAGAATAATCTGTTTTATGTACTTGCCCAGTGCTTGTGTGAATAAGCCTATAACAAAAAATAGAAGTTTTCCTGTGCTACATCAACCCAGAGATTTGATGTATGTAAATTAGCATCTATAAGAATATCTGTTCAGGATTTCCCTGTAGAAAGAAATGAAGCAAGATACTGCCTTTAATTATAGCTGCAATTTCTTCTTCACTCTATTAAATGGTCTAGTAGAGGTCTTCTGTTAATTGCATCCTTTATTCCATCTCCCTCTGTTTAACTGTAGAGCTATAAAACAGTTGGTTAATTTTTTTAATTCATTACCTGTAACTTGCGTATTTTCTGTTCTAATTCAAGTGAGTTTGCTGGGATTTTTCTTGACCTGGACCAAGAAACAGTGATAATTGGTAGGAACGTTCCTTAGACACTCAATTCAACTTAAACATTGGTTTGGATGTTTTTGTTTATATGAATATTGGACTTCTGAGTCAGTTTGCTAGTGAGCTTTTGCTTCTTAAATTGTCCAGTAATAAATCTGGTAAATAGCAGAGTTAACCTGGGACACAAGGAACCCCTATAAAAATGGAAAGAAACGCCCCCCCCCCCCCCCCCCCCCAAACACTTCTTTCCTGGGAGTTTGTCTGTAGGAGTGTATTGTCTGATGCTGTGGGTTTGACTGTTCCAGCATTTCAGAAATCTTTGTGCTTCGATCTCTCTTCTGGCAGTGCACAGCCGTGCACTCATTAGAATGGAAATGGAGACAATCTAAAGGGTCCCTTTCAACCAAGACAATCCTGTGATTCTGTGGCTGTTGTACTCTGAGTGTGGTGGCTAACACGAAGGTGTCGGGGAGTGGGATTAGCTGAGGAAGTGTTGAAGGAAAGAAGTACTCTCCTGGAGGATTGGCAGCAGGAGAAGGATGATCTGTGGTCTGTGAGAGCACTGGTTTGAGCTGAAGGGCTTGCTGTGATCAGCTGCTGCCTCTTAGCTCCGCTAGAGGTCATTTCCCCCTCAGGTCTGCTAGATGAGCCTTTTGGAAGAGTGTTGTTTAGCCATCCCAGTCACAGTTAATTAAATGGCCTTTTTTATCCCTTCTTATTTCATTCCAGTCAAGGGGTGATCACCCATACAGGTGAGTCAATAAATCTGAAGGGCATTGATGACAAGCAGCTCCCAATGGGCTGGGTGAAATAACCTCTCTAGTAGGCCCAGCAGGGCCCAGCAGATGTATTGGAGAAGGAGTGATCTTGTGTCTTACCACCGGGCGGTAGCAATTTCTGACTCTTTGGCTGTATCTTGTGTGTGAAAACTCTATTACCAGTGTTTTAAATATGTTGGTGCTTGTTCAGTAACAGAAGATTAATTGAAACATCTGAACTACTTACCGTTGTGGAAAATGAATGCAACAGGCAAAACCATACTTTTTTTTCCCCCAAAGAAGGAAAAGGCTAGTATAGGAAGACAAAGCATCTCCTTTAATGAACTCCTTTTATCACTTCTTTATTTTTGCTTTCCTAAAAATGTCCCCCAAAATACCCAGTAGACAGGCCATGATCTGTTAACAAGATACTAGCACATTTCTTCAGTGCTGAGAAGGCAGCTTCAGTTTTTTGCCATCCGTAGGACACAAAATGATAACTGGGCACATCCTATTATCTGTTAAACCTGTAAAAATTGATAATGTATCTTTATGTTTTGTAAGGGAAATCATTGTGTCAACTGTAGCGTCAAAGGGGAGAAGCATTTTTCTGAATGAGTTAAAAGAACCCAAGAAAATGAAGATTACATTAAGGAAAGTTTAATACGAATTGAATAGCTACTTTGGATTTATGTAATTGTGCTGAGCATGGAGGAATATTTCATAAAGGCTCACTCCTCCCTCCTCCCCACCCCACTTCTAATTCTTGTTATTTTGTGACTTTCAGAACTCCTGCCAGAAACCTGTGGACAAATACATTGAGTATGATCCTGTTATCATCCTGATTAATGCTGTTTTATGTAAAGCACAAGCATACAGGCACATTCTTTTCAACACAAAGATAAATGTAAGTTGCTATGCCCCTCCCCTGCAACTTTGTTTGTTTGTTTTTGCTAAATACACATTTAGATTTGGTAAGTTGATTGTAAAATTTAAGGATCTGTTCTTCTGCCCTTCTACAGGCTTCATGTAGCTGAATCAGTTTTGTTCTCAAACAGGTTAAGGGTCTAATATCATGAGTAGAACACATGAAAACTCAAACTCCAGCTGTTACTAAGAAAGTTATTGTCTCCCCAGTAGCGATACCACAATGCCAGCAAGTACAGTAGTCATCCTGCGTGTTAAAGTGAATCCTCACTGGGCTCACTGGAAGAGAAAGATGTCATTTTAAGTTCATTTCCAGGTTAAATTTGTGTCGGAAACAGTTCTTTTTGTAACAAGCTGTAGTAGTGTAGCATACCATAGTAACAATACTATGCCAGTTAAACCTACTGTATTCATTTCTCACTAGTTTCTTCTTCTTGAGTAATTAGCCACGTCCTCAAAGCAAGAGAGAGTGGCTTTCACATGAAGTGGTGTTGATGCAGAGTTACGGAGTCAAATTAGTTGTGCAGGTCCTGCTGGAGCATAAAGGAGTAGGTTTGGTGATACAAGGGCACGTTTTGGCTGTAAGTATTGATTTCCCAGGAGAGGGAAGCTAATCCAGAGCAAATTATCCAAGCGTGTGTGCTGTGTTCATGTTGATACCTCTGGCCAGTCCAGTGTTAGGCAGTGTAGATAGATATACTTACCTTGTCTTTCAAGCAAGAATCTGACCAAAGTTTTTAAATTAATTCAGTGCCTCTGGAGACTGGTACTGCTAGGGATGTTTTCTGTGAGGCTTCTGGAAGACCTGTTCCATCTGTTGAAATTTTGCCCATTCAAATAAGTTGAATTTTTAATAATTTATGCTGATTTAATAGTAATACTTTTATTATTATTTCATTTATCAGATTCATGGGAAGCTTGGCATATTTTGCTTGCTCTGTGAGGCTTATCTGAGGTGGTTGCAACTACAGGATTCAAGCCAAAATACAGATCCCGATGACTTAATCAGATATGCCAAGGAATGGGATTTCTATAGAATGTTTGGTATAGCTTCCTTAGGTAAGACCAATGATTAGTTCACGTTCTTTAAGCATTGGATAATGTCATGAGTCTGTCATCAAGCCTGTATTGCAAAAATTGATACAGAATGGATGTTGTGTCCCACACAATAATCAATTATACACATATCCTCTCATTTGCCTGCATTTAATGCAAATGCATGTCTATCCTGATTACAGTTCAGACTGATATGACAAGCATTAAATACCAAACCACTAAAAAGTGACAATATTCAGAAATCATAAATTTACATAGTTTTGAAGACCAGTGTAGAACTCAGCCTTATTCCATATTTCTTGCTGACTCAGAGGTTTATTATTCTGAAGGTGATGCAACAGCAAGGAGCATCCTTACAGAAGTAAACAACAATCAGGAAAAGCTCTATCTGTTGTGGGTTTTCTTTACATGATTGCACAAAGATACAGAGCAGCAGCATCACTGATAAAGAGTACTTCCATGCTGCAAGATGAAATCTGAAGGCAGGGGAAGGTTTTATTTTGTTTTGGTTAATACTTTTATTCTCATATTTGTTCTGGTGAAGACGTTTAAATCAAGCCCGCAGGCAAAAATTAGTATTTCCCTCAGACATTCAGGGTTTAACTTCAGTCATTTATTCTCTTGGGGTGCTCTCTGTAGGCTTTCATAACAGGTCAGTAACAGTGCTGGAACTCAGTTTTTCAGTAGTAGTTAACCTGTTACAGTTGTAAGAGTTTCTTGACATCTGCATTAATACCAGGGTTATGCAGGGACACAGTGTAGAAGAAAATCTAATAGCTCAATGATATTTTCACCTTTGTGTTCTTTCCCATGCTGGAACCACTTTCATTGCTGATGACCTTTTAGAAAAAGACAAGTATTGATTTTTGTTTTGCAGGGTAGCAGACAGTTGAAAAATTCCCTCTCTTGTTCTTGAAAAAGAAAAGGAAGGTCATGTGCTGAGCTTCCTGTGCTATTTGGTGTGAGAAATTAAGAGAGTGACAATCCTGCAGACAGAATTCTGCAACAGAATTAGTTTGAGTGTTGTTATGATTGAACAGAGGAGATGGAGGTCATGTTCATGTTTGCATGTGTCTTCTAAATAGCAGTGTCTCAGTTGCACTTGGCACGCATCATTTCACTCAAGTTCATGCAAAAAAGAAAAAGTGGGGGGACAGGACACTTTATTTTGGTGTTTCATTCTCTCTAACTCCTAGTTTTTTCCTCTTAGAACAAACTTCATTTTTGCTTGGCATTTTTCTTACCTTATGGTGGATGAAACCTGAGATGCTGAAAACAAATTCTGACTTCATTTTACTTCTCAAAGCGCTGTTGTTGTCCAGCTATGGAAAGCTTTTGCTAATTCCAGCTGTTATTTGGGAACATGACTATACACCTTTGTGCCTTGCGTTTATAAAAGTGTTTGTCTTGATATCAAACTCTCAGGCAATTAGAGGTATGGTTTTGCTTTTTCATTACTTCATTGTTTGTGTCGAATGGGTGTGAGAGAAGGCAGCTGTTATACAAGTCATTATTATTGCTGTTATATTTTAATCGGTACCAGATATGTGATTAAAATGGCTCTATATTAAAACTGTGTTACTTAGACTTTACTATAAAATTAATTAAACAATCAACTTCATTAAAAAAAGAAAAAGCACCTCTCATCTTTTTGCATATGCTGCATTATATCTACCAGATTTGTCAGTTAGGGTTTGAGACAAACTTATCATGGATCATTGAAACATGAAGTAAAATTCTTCATGTGTCTGGAAGATGAGAATTTCATGTTAATTTTATGCATAGCTTTGGAATGCAGACTTTAACAGATTTGTGTGATTTCTTCTACATACAAATTCATGTGAATTCTCACATGGCTTCTATGAATTTCTTAAATGGTGATAAATTTGTTCTTTTTTCTTCTGTAGTAACATTGAACTTGAACCGAATGCTCCCTTGGTTGGCCATCATCTTTGGATTAGTTTTGGAAAATGGTGTGGTCTGCTTGTTCCAGAAAATGGGATGGGATGCTTGAACCATCAGCCCAGATCTGAAGAAATACCAGCAACATGATGATCATGTTCTAAGAATGATCTGTGCCAGCAGGCTCCAAAGACACTCTTTTCATAGTGATTGAGAAGGTGATAGATAGCAAAAACTTGCATTACTGGTGAGTGTAGACCATTTTAGGATGAGTTAAAATGAGCGACTTCAGAAGTTTGGCTATTTAATGTGGTAAGCCATAAAACCTCTCCTTCAGCTTGTTTATTTTCCCATCAAAAATGTGATTGTGCCACTATCCTAATAGCTCCATAAATCTGGTTGCATAGCTGTGGCTGTAACAAAAAAGGTACGCTGAAAAAGTTTAGCACTGCTACCAATCACTGCATTTTGACAGGAGAAGTTGGATGAATTGTTCCCTTAAGAAGAAGTAAGAGAGTCAACAGAAAAATGTAAAAGCCAAAACTGATATTTCCACAAAACCAGATTTTTGGAGAGAGAAGCGAAGGTGCAAACAGATGATCAGAGAAAAAGCAGGTATTGCAGAGTGAAAACTAAGTTCCTTTCTCTGGAATTTTCATTTAACTATAAAATAATAAAATACCTAGTTCTAGAGTAATCTCTAGGAACTGTATTTTTAACTGGCTTGAAATTTTATGTGATCTCACAAACGCTGTTGCTGGGTTTTGCACACTGAAAACAGACTCTGATCCGCAGTACAGGAGGTTGGTTGGGATAACTGCTGTTTCTGCATTTAATGTTAAGCCCCATGCCCTGCACCCAGCCCTTGTTTGGCAGCAGGTTTAGTGGAAGCGAAGTGAAATATGAGTCGGATCAGCAATATAGTAGCTTAAAAAAAGAAAAACCAAACCAAACCCCACAACCCCCCTCCCCAGCTCCCATACTAAAACATATTTAGGCCTGAATTGGTGAAAGAACCTTTACAGGAGTTCCGCACCTTTTTCCCCAGCAGGCAGGTTGGGCTAGATGGCCCACAAAGGACCTGGCAGAATTGGTTTCCACAAGACAGTAATTAGGACATGAACCTACTACTTTTGTGCAGACCAGTTTCCATCATGTTCCACCCTGTGTTTAATTCTCCTGCTTCAGTTCTGGAAGGCTGTACTGTCTACATGTACTACTTCCATTCTTTGTTTTCTTCAGCTGCAGGCTCCTATCTGTGTTTTGCAAAATGCATCAGATAAGATTTTGCAACATCCTTAAGTAAATTCCAGAGAGGTTTAGAGTGAGTCTAGATTGCAACCACAGAAGACATCAGGCATGTTTCCAGCCGCCCGTGCCACGGTAAGGTATTTCATCAGAAAAGCAAATGATTGCTGATTCTGTTTTAATAAGTCATCACTCAGGTGCCATTTGTGTTATGTTTGACACCTTTCTGAGCATGTGATCATATGGCTAGAGAAGCCAAAAAAAGCACCAATTTGCAGCCTCGTTTAAGTACACAAGAGGGTTGAACACCACAGCTGCCCCAGCAAGCACATAGTTGTGAAGGTGTAGAGGGATCCACCTTCCTACTGGTGTGAATCAGTGGCCAGACAATTAAGTGTAGGTGTGCAGTTGCTCACTGGTTGAGCAGCCACTTTGGCAACATGGTACCTAGAACATTCTTTGCTATATGTAATTAGATTTGGGAAGGTACTCCACTCCCAAAAAGCTTTTTTAAAAAGCAGTGTGTTGCCAACGGTGCTTTGAGTAGTGCTTATCTTTCTCCCACACCAGCACAGTGTTGCTACAGAGGCTGTGGTTTGAGAAGGTGCAAAAGGAAAAAGCAGTAGATCCTTTTGGAAGACTTTTGGGATGCTGGTCTGGCCTGCTTTCATTTTCCTCCTTCACCTTCTGCCTCTTGAGTTTAAGAGGGAATGAAGCTGTGCTGCAGCAGAGAGGATGGCAGAAGAATACACTCAAGGAAAATGCTGGTGCCTGCTGAGACAAACCCTGTGTGTTATTGTAGCTGTCATCTGGCTTTTACCCAGCCCTCTGTTCATCTTACTACCGCCTTAACGTTGCACTGATCAATTTTCTCACCACTCTGTTTGTTCCTCCCTCCTTAGGAAATGTACATTCTTTCTACCACCCATTTTGTTTTTCTAATGATGTAGCAATAGTACTTAGCTCTATTCCTCTTAGGTTAGATTTTTAAAAAAATTATTATCATTATTCATCTTATGTGTCATGGTTATACACAAAGAACAAAAGATATTTTTTCATAAAACTCTCCCTGGCCTCTTCTGGCATTGGTTTCAGACTAAACACTGAATGGTACATGTGTAAGTCTGACTAATGTAAGGGGCTGATTTTTCATTACAGGTAATGTAAATATTATCTAGTCATCAAGAAAATTGTAAATACAATGTATTTAAGTTTTGTTTAGGAACGCTTTTCTTAAATTATGGTTTATTTTGGATTAAAAAAATATTTCAGGACCGTTTCTGAGTTTTATTCAGAAGACTTAGGTCTTCTGACTGCAGATGACCACACTGCAGAAGAAGAAATGCTTACCTATTGTGCCACACATGCCAATAACATACCATTTGTGCACTCTGATGCTATCAGGAACCATTATGCAACTTTGAGGACGGAGAAGAAAATGAAGAGCTACAGAACTGTGGAATGAAAGCAGGTGGTGTACAGGTTTTCCATCTTCAGAGGCATCACTATTGTCTTAGCAATGCATGACATTCTGCCTTGTGTGATCTTTATGGCTACCCCTTTGCCAGGACTAACATGACAAATAGCCTAACATTTCATAAAATCTATGGGGAACTTGAGGGTGCCCTCTGTGTGTGTGGGCCGGTGCATATGCATTTCTGATGCCTTTGCAAAAGGATTCCATATGGTGCTTCAGAGAGAACCCAGCCTATTTTAAGATCCTGCCTGTGTAAAGCAGTCATCTCTTGCTCCCTTTTATACCCTTTTGTCTTTAGAGCTCTTCCTCTTTCATAATCTCTTTGTAGTGGAACACTCCTCTTTGCTGTAAGATGATGACAAGTAGCCTGCCCTTGCTGTGTATCTTCAGCTGCTTCATTAACATATGGGAAAGGACTTATATGGGTTAAAAATATAACAGCCTGCAAATGAACCCACGTAAACTTTGGATTGAATCGAAAGGGATATCATGGCCTATGGGAAATTAATGGGCTTGTGGAGCAGATTCTGGGATTCTGATGGATGAAATGCACAGAAGAAAGAGTGGTGTTATTCTGACTTGGGCTGAGCAATGGTTTAGTGATTTGAAGGGTCCATGGATCAGCTAAAAAATGTCTAGAAATTACTCTGTACAAAACTGGAGAATTGGAGTATAAGCTTGGCAGGGTTAAAAGAATTTATAGCTCAGGCAGACATCTACAAAATCAAGAGTTAAGAAGACTACAAAAACTATGGGGACAGAATCTCAAGAAAAAAAGAACATGTAAGGAAAGATGCTGTATAGGTGAGCATGAGTATATGATTAAGAAAATATATGAACATCCTGCTCCTAAATTTTCAAAGGATGAACATGAAGAAGGAATAATATTTATTGTGGGCATTCTTGTAATAATCTTAGTGTTAACGTGAAATGGCAAAGGATGGCTTCCAGGTAGTCGAGTCTGTGGGTTTCCTTAGAAAAGTTACTGACCTCATGACTTCAGTGGTTTACACTCCATCCTTGAAAATACACTTTTATACACAGATACAGTTGCCATTTGTACAGAGATAGACTTCATCGCTGGGAATAGGAAGAGCTTCTCCCTTCCTCTGCCATCCTGTGTGTTGCTTTAGGTTTTGCTGGTGGAGGCAAGGGCTGCTGCTACCCTTGTGACCTCGTGCTAGTACAGACAAGCGAGTCCTTTCTTCCAGGACAGGTCCTATCTCAGGCACATAAACTGCCATTTGTTGGCTCAGCCTTCACTGAACTGAAAGTGGAATAGGACATCTGCACTGGAAAACTATGAGCAGCTGATTTCTCATAAAACAAGAAAGCCATTGTTTTTCATGAGCTCGCGTGCTTTTGCAATCCATCAGCTCTCCCCCCAGTTAGGTAGTGTTAAGTGCCACAGTGCCATCTGGAGTTTAGAAGCAAAGCACTATTCTTTCCAAAACTGGAAGGAGCATAAAAGCTCTGTAAATATGTATTCTTTGATTAAATTTTTGTTTTGTAAAATCACAAGTTCAAGCTTTTAAAATTAACATTCATCTTTAGTTTGGAGAAATGTTGGAGTGAGGTTAGTGATGAAAACCAGGTCAGAAAATACTTGGTTTGGTGACTTGGTATCGAGGTCTATTCAATACATGCACCATGAAAGCTAGAAAATGCAAATTATTTTAGCACAGCATCCCTTTGTTTAAGACATAAACAGTCCTGCAAGCTGGGATTATTCACTGAGCTCAGAGAAAATCCATGTGGCAAAAGACATAGTGAATACATTCCTCCACTGCTAAATATCAATAGGGATTTTGTTGCCGAATTAATTTGAAACCCAGGTTGCTGCAGATAGAATTTGCAGGAAAGAGTATATAATGAGATTCCTGTTTCCTCTCCTGCCTCTTAACAATGCTGTTCTTGACCTTAGTCTTTCCAGTAGTGCTTACTATATTACTGAGGTGGCTAGAAAGAAGATCTGAACATGAGGAGCTTTGTAAAATCTTTTTTCTAAGCATGATCTGCTGCCCTAAATTTGTAAAGCTCTTTTGAGTCCTGTATAAATCAATGGCAGGTCCATGAAGCAGCTAGTAAATGCTGCCAGTGTTGTGATGCTTCAATCACTGTTCATGTCAGGTAATAGATAGCTGTTTGGGTTTGGGGTTTTGTTTGCCTTGGGTAAAAAAAGGGGTTCAGGTCCTTTACATAGTAGCATAAGAGTGTGAGCTCATACAGTTTGTGCGTGTACTGGCTGCTGCAGAAATAAATCCAGGTGACCCCCATAATTTTTTATCATCTCTCACTAATTCTGAGCACATTTTTAGGAGAAAGAACCACTGTCTGTAAGTGGCACAGAAGTGCCTGCCTGCCATTGCTGTGTGAGCAGGGGAGTGGGGACCTGAATGCTAATCCTGGCCATAACACTGGCCAGCGCTGTGACCTTGAGTAAGCCATATACGTGGCTCCATAAAATGATTGTACCTCCACCATCACAGGATTTGAGGGAGGATTAGTTTGTTCATGTCTGCTTAAAAAGATGAAAAGCTTAAATCCTCTCAACTGTAGGTTGTTGGGAGTCAGTCAACACCACGAATGTGAGATATTGAAACAGACATGCCAGGAGCCAGAGAATGTGAATATTGAAGGTGATGTGTTTAAAGGCGTTGCCTTTGTTATGTTAAGGGAAGCTTTAATTCTGACCCTTGCTGGCATACAATTCTGTAACTTATATCTCTGAAGACTTCTAGGGGTATATACAACAAATCATGAATCCTTTGTAAATTTTAAGTTACTGTAGCTGCTGTGTGCCAAAATAAATCTGAAATTAGTTTAAAAAAATGTGGAGGGGAGGAAGCTGGCACATTAACTGATCTTACTTTTGGGTATGTGAAAGGAAAATTAAGGTATCTTATTTGAAAGTTGGAGGCTTTGAGGTACAAAGCACAGGTGTAGGTCTGGCACAAAAAATAATATTTTTTTAGCATTACAAACCATTGGCATCTTTTCAGGGACAAATGTAGTAACGTTGCACCAATTGAAAGAAGAAAACAAAATCTCAAGAACACAGTACTACTTCTACTCACCTTGCCTTTTTTCCTCAGAACTGCTAATTTACTCTGTAAGTATCTGTGGGTGTTACCTTTACAGTGATTCCCAGCTACGGATGCTGTAGCCCTTCTGATGTCATACATGCATCACTCAACTTTGATCCCTTCTTTGGTGTCTCACTTCACTGCCAGCATAACGCTTTGGTTCTAACCTTCAAAGCTGCTGATGTATCATGTCTTGGCTACACCAGAGATAGCATCTCTTTCTCTCAGTAGGACTACAGCGTTCTTTTGATCACCAGAAATCAAAAGCCAAAAGTGTCATAATAACTAGGAAGAAAACATTCTCCATTGAGAGCATCCACTGCATAATAAGGTGCCACATCCCAGCACCAGGAGAAATGGCTTGAGCCTTGCAGGATAGGGAGAAGTGATTATATCACTTTGAGCATACTTTTCAATTTTTCCTCAACTAAGGGAGTCTCTTGTTTCCCTATGAGGACATTTTCTCTACTTAGTAGCATGGAAATGACAGGTGGGTTGCACAGCAAGGAAAATGCAATCCGTCTTACTCATTCCATCCTGGGAGACAAACCTAAAATAAGACAGTGCCGATTAGTGAAGAATAATCTGAAGATAGATTATTCAGAACCTTTCCCTTGGGAAAGCAAATTAACCTTGCTGTGGATGAACACAATGATAGGTACACATTTCTTCACATAACCATATGACAAGACTTTGTATTAGAGCCAGCATCTTTGCAAAATTTGTTTTACTGTTCCTTTCATTTGGAGTGGATATGTCCCAAAAAAGTTTTCATGCTCAGCTGAATCAAGCAGTTTATTTACAACATATATGTGTAGAGATGGAGAGAGGGAAGGTCAGTCCTATTCTTACAGCCTGCCAGTTTTCTACCTTATCTATGTATGAAATGAACCAGCTTCCAACCATATAAAGGTCCAGCACTGAAAGAAAAGGCCATCTGGGAGAAAGGCACCTGATCCTCACAATGGTTTGATTGTTGTGCATAGGACAGATTATATCAGTTTAAAAAAAAAGAAAATCATAACCCCTGATGACACAGCAACAGAAACACACACAGACCGTGTCTGCCTTTCCTCATTCTTACGCATCTGCTTTCCTTTAGAAAAAATGCCAGCGTGGTGATTCTAATCTAACCAGCTGGAGAGTTGAGAGAGGAGCTTCTAAGCCTCTGCCCTATGTCCTGACAGAGGAGGGCCAGGCAGGAAGGCATCATGTGTGGGTCCTTCCTCGCTCTAACGTCCGGGTGGAAGGTGCCAGCTGTAATTTCACGCCATTGCACAACAAAAAGTTGCTGGCTCTTCCAAACTCCTGGCAGCAGCTGCTCCGGGGGGCCCAGCTCTTTGTCCTGAGCTGGCAGCTGCTTCTGCCGCCCCCGACGGGAACAGTTTTGTTTTCACAGAATCAGATGGGGCTAGAAGTGAACCCAGAGGTCATCTGGTCCTTCCTCCAGCTGTTAGCCTGGATGAGTGCTCTTGACAGATGTTCTCACTGGCCTGCAGAGATCCTGGCTCTGGGAGACTAAGCCACTCTCTCTAAAGTGTGAGACCTGTCAGCTCTCACTGCGTGCAGCGGCAGTTTGATGCCCAGTTGTTTTTCAACTATGACCATTTATTCAAGCGACACCATTTCCTGAAAATACAAGATTTTACGTGAAGAATCCACAATGAAGGTGGTGGGGTTGATGTTTCACTAAGTTTGGGTCCTCCACTTCTATTCTGCAAGTGGCATGCTTCTAGTTCTCCGCTACCCCCTGCTAAGGCAGCAATGTGGAAATCCAGTCAGATTCTTCAGCTGTAGGACTGTAAAGCACTTAGGACTTTTAAACAAGGCAGCCTGTAGCTCTTCAAATCTACTACAGACTTCTTGTAAGGACTTACACATTGGGTTATACACAGTTGAGACAAAAATACGAGCACTGCCTAGAAACTAAAGCATTTAATTCCGAATGCAGTGAGAGAATGGGCATGGAGATCTCTGTTCTGGAGAATAAACACATCTGTGCAAACTTCCTCCTAATTTGCAAAAGAAATTGCAGTGTAAATGTCCACAGTCAGCACAACTTTGAGCAGACACTCTTACAAATTGATGTCTGCAGTAATGGTGAGATATGTTTGGCTTCTCTGATGCTGATTGACATACGTCTGTACACACCTGTGTTTGAAGGCATACAAAGAGTTTCTCTGTGAGAAGAAGTGACACTGAAAGGGTAGAACAATCCTACATTTGCAGCAGAAATAGAAAGGACTTTTTGAATGACTGGCTAGTGATAAGCAGCGCAGGGGAAAAAGGTCCTATTGTGTAACCACATAAAGCACTGGAGACAAGACAAATCTATTTACATATGAAAACTCAGACCTCAACCAAATCCTATAGAAAAGGACGTAAGATAGGATAAAAGAAAGGCATAAAGCAGAATTCCTTCTTCCTCACAGAGATTACCACAAATTTCTACCACCAATTTATAATTAAATCTTAATCCTTTATGCAAGTGCAATAACGGCCCACTAAATACACTTCTGTATTGTGTCCCTTCCGAAAATGCATACAAAGAATGGTATAAAATACATAGTGAGCAGATACCATATACTGCATTTCTCTTCACATGTTATATTGTATGATTAAATGTATTTAAGGAAATGCTTCTCCAACTTGAGCAACATGGCTAAGCATCAGTCAGAAAGCAAGGGTAATTTGAAGATGCAAACCAAGATTCTGTATGATTTGTACAATATTAAACAAAAGAAAAAATGAGAATTGAGATTCTTAGAATATAGATAGGCAGTGCTGGTATGGGTAAAACCCAAATGGTAACAGGACTTCAGTATTTTAGTGCCATGAGGAATTAGTTGTCACTCTGATTTATTATTTTTCTTTCAGCTGATTCTTTTCTTTTCCCTATACCAAACAACTATTTTAAGTAGTTTAGCTTTTCTGTAATTTAGCCTATAAAAATAGGTTTATTCCACGATCTGAACAGCCTGTGATGTTATTTAATAGTAGTGGAACAAGTTCAAAGATGTGGTCCTGTTTAAGCTTGCACTTTACCTGTTCAAAACGTTGCATCGCTCCTTGTGAATTCAGCCCTGTGTGCCCTGCTTGAACTTTCCAGTATCTTAAGCCACCCTAACAAAATTGTAGGCTGTTTCAGTACAAATAATTTGTGCCACAGGGTTTTGTTAAATTCTGTGTTCAGTTAAACCAAAGACACTGTAAAGAGTTGAGAGAAAAAATAATGTACTGTCCATATCATCTTTTATAGCTGAAGTTAACCTTGTTACGATGCCTTTTTGTAAGTGATTTTAAAGGTTCTGCTGTTTGACGAGTCAGAAGAGTTTAAGCAAGAGGCAGTAGGGCTCAGACAGGCAGCTTCATTGTTTGTGACAGTGCCTGGTATCCTGAGCCCAAAGGAGCTCTCAAACTCTTACGCATGTGTCAAGCCAGATAATCACAGGGACGTTTCTGACCCAGGGAAGGAATGCATGGGATTTCTGAAAGACAGCAGTTAGCACTGTGAGGAGGACTGAACTACTTCTGCTAAGGTGAATTTAATAATGGTGGTTTGACACAGGGCTGGACTGGCTGTACGCTCACAATTCTGAACAGTCTGCTGCGGTCACATTTTTTCTAACTCTGATAATCTTCCATTTGCATGGAATTTCTCCCCCCATTTTAAATTGAGGAACTCTAAAAGATTACATTCTTTTAAAGACATTATCTCAATAAAATCTTAGCATGAATGCATTTAAAACCCGTGCCAAAAGTTCAGTGAAATACGCAAGCCTGTATATTTCAGTAGCAAATGGGTTTGTCTCTTTAAATAGCATACCAACCTTATCTGAAAAATGTAAATTCTACTGCTAAAAGCACATTCCCCTGAAATCAGATGTGGGCTTCATAACTCAGGGATGGTTGTTTCCATATTCATCTAATGAATTTCCCTGAATAGAAAGAATTAAAGGGAACCAAAAAAAAGTGAGGGGGAAACACTCCGGTAGTCACTCTTTATCCACTCCAAAATTACTATGGCATCTTAAAACAAATGGCCAAATTCACTGCTGGTCATCTGAAGGGAGAACGTCTTGCTAATCCTACTGCTTCCTTGGAAGGCCTTATCACCCCACAAGCGCCATTCCAGCACAAATCCAGCTTCACCCAGGATTTAATCCATCACATCTGCCCTGGAACACACCTGGATTTGGTGGGGCCACCTGTACTCTCCTAGGGAGCCTTACCTTGAGAGAGTTTGTCACGGTGACCAAACAGCGTCCGCACAGATCCCCCCAGGTTCTTTGAGCCATGACAGGCTTTAGCCTCGCAGCAGACCCTGGATGTTGGCAAAGCTAGCAGCAGAGCTGCTATCACCAGCATCACAGAACAGCTGGTTAGGAAGCTTTAGCATGTAGTTTAGGGAGCTTTAAAACTTCCAGAAAATGTTAAAATCAGTATGAGATGACTTTGCAAGCAGGAGAGCTTTAACTAGTTTGCTAAGAAAACAAATGAGTTATTTCCTTAGGTCACGCAGCATTGTCTAGAGTTAAATTTAGTAGCTTCAAATAAACCAAAGATAACAATTGATGGAAAAATGTGCGTCTGAGGAGTTCTAAGAAAATGCATGTGGTGTGTGAAAAGGAGCATGAATTCAAAGTGCTGTGGTAGTGTATTCTCTACAGACGGGCATCACGAGGACAGGAGTAAATGCTTTGGAAGTGGTTGAAGGACACAAAGCTGTGTGTTGAGGAGACCTGTGTATAAGGTTCCCTTTGGCATGTACCCGACTAAGGCTCCCGTTCCACATGCCTCCCTGGCAGTCAGCTAAACAACAGAGAGGGCAAATTAGTTCCCCTTGTCCTCAGAGCAACCTAATTCCTCACGTGAAAGGAATGGTTTTAGTCAGGCAGCGAGGCAAGTAACGTGTGTTCTTTCCGGTTAAGCAAAACTGCGTATCTGCAACGCATGACGGCAGCATTAAAAATGTATGACAAGTACTGTGTACCCAGACTCTGAAACAGGTTGGAAAAGGACGTGGAAAATCCCCCAAGCTGTCAGCAAAGAACTAATGAAATGTGGGATCTTAAAACAATTTGTGTCCCAGGACCTCAGCATCTCCTTCCCAGCTGCGCCAATCACCAGCCTCACTCCTTCCAGCATCCCATTTAGTCCCAAAGGCAGACCTGGGGTCTTTCCCAGGCCCCTTTCACGCCCAGTTTTCATCCTCTCTCACGTGTGGAAGACTCATCTTCTCTCACTGCCTGCCAGCACCAAGAAAGTTACAGCACCTGCCTCGGCTGCTGCGGACCTGCCAGGTGAGCAATGGATTTTGCTTTCTAGCTGCTTGGTGGCCAAACAGAAATCCAAAGGTGAGCTGCTAAGTTTTAGGAGGTTTATAAAAACAGAACAGCTTTCTAATTTCTATCAGATGTGGTTTACAGCAAAGAGGCTGACAGAAAATCAGAGTCATCGTGTAAGGATTTTTTCCTTAAGAAGTAGACTAAATATGAGGCAAAACCTTAGGTTTGTAAATGGGTACTAAGTGGATCAACTATTTATAAAGATTCTGGGAGCTTTGCTATTTCACAGCTTTTAAAATTTTGCAAACTATTATTTGCAAGAAAAAAAAATAATTTAACCCTCCCATTATTTTAGAAGATCATGCAAAATTATTTGGTTCCTTCTTAGGAACTAAATTATTTACAATAATAATTTTTGCATAATCCATCTCCTAGTCTTCCGGTTTCACATGACCATGCTAAATTTTGTCTTAAGAACTCAACTTCAACAAGCATACAAGTCCAAGCTACCCATAAACAGAATACCTCTTGTGTCTTTGTAGACATACCATAGAGCTCTTCCATGGTCTTAAAAAGGAACAAGCAGCAGGTCCGAGTTCAGGAAAAATCCCTGCTTCCAATTCCATCCTAACTAAAATCAATGGGGCTGGCAGGGAATTCACAGGAGCTGAAGCTGCCCCTGACCCCAAATGCTCAGCTGTTGCAGCTGCCAGGGCATCAGCCACCCATTATTTTATGACACCCACTTTCTCCAGGGCAGAGCACTTCTTCCAGACTCTTCCCTTTTTGTAGAGTAAGAACATTTCCAAGGGACTAGCCTGTAACGTAATTATGACTATGACTCTGCAGTTGTCAGAGCAATAAAAGGAGGGTGCTGTGTTGTTAAAAAAAACCCCCAACAAAACAAGCAAAAACCCACATCACCGAGCTTCAAATACAGTTAGCGCAGGCCTGATAATTCCCAATTTCTAACCGCTTCACCACATTTGCAGGCAGGCCAGTGAAGAGTCACCCATGGCAGATTGCCTTCTGAAACTGCCTTTACTCAGAGAGTTTTCCTCTGAGGGAGCCTGACTGTCTTTGTTTCTTCGTAAACCTGCCTATTCCCGTGCCTGCTCAGTCCTGGCTAAGCCAGCTGCGCCCTGTCACACTGAAAGCCTTGTATAGTATTCACTGGGTAGGGCAGTTGTCAGGAGTTTCTTTTGTTATACCCTTAAAAGGTATCCTTAAAAGTTTATGTGTAATTCAGGCTGGGGTTACGGAGTAAAAATGGGAAAGGGATTGTTGTTGGTATGTGGTTTGGAAGAAGGTTAGCAAGCTTTAGTGGTAACACAGCTTGTTCTGTCATGCACACAACCAAACCATGACTGGAAGCTGCATGTAGCAACTACTCAGTATTTAAGCTATACTCTCTCACCAAGCACCTCTCTCTCAAAGACATTTCCCTCCTTCACCCTGTTACAGCATGGTGAGTAGGTGCAGCTCACAACTGAAACACCAGGCACACAAATCTGCCTCTGGAACAACTGCTTACTGATGTAATGACAAATGTACTGTTATTGAAACCTCGGTCTAACTAGCCAGCCTTCACAGTGTTTGCATTTGCCTTGGGAACATAGACTGTAACTTCTCTGCCCTGCAAGAAGGCATTATTAAAAGGGACAAAGTGCTGAAATCCTAGTAAGCCCTAATAATCCATCCTTTTTTCCAGCGCAGATGATGATGTGAAGCGATGCCTTTTATGTTTCTCTTCATACAGCAAATACCAGCCAAACAGCCCATGTCCCCCAACTCGCAAGCATGCTGCATTAAAATTAAAATCATAAATCATTTTGCTTTTTAAGTTTCATTTTTTGCTCAAGTCCATTCTCACCAGCAGGACTATTAATGGATGTCACTGTGTAAGGACTTGCAAAACAAGATTCCACTGATATTTAAACACTGCTTGCTTCAGTCCAGGGGTGTTGACTAGCCCTGGGTTTTTCAGCAGGAGATTGGGAAGGGGGCAAGGTTTGATTCACTGAAACGGTAAATTAAGATACACACAACATTAAAAAGTTATGCTAAACATCATGCTTTTTATTTTTTGGGAAAGAGCAAGAAAATAGCAGTACTTCAACAGACTAGAAAAAGCCTCATCTAAATACCAAAAGCACAGCAAATTATAGTCAAAGCTGATACATTCTTAAGTCAAAGTATGAAGCTGTACTTACACCTGCATGTATATATGCTCGTATACACACACGTGTGCACAGCTTTTTAAATGTAAGTGAAGCCATGTGGATTATCTGTGTTTGCCTTATCATTTATTTTAGTTTTGGGTGACTGAAGCAATTAGACCAGAATTACACTTTTAAAAAAAAAGAAATCCAACCATTGCCACAGACTAGGTTAAGAACTTGCACACATACACAATTACTGCACGGTCTTTACTCTTGTGGCCTTTAAATTCCAGTAAAGTAAGCTGTTTTGAGAGGGAATGCCAAAAAACTCCACCCTGAAAGTCTCTTGGCTTTTATCACTGCAACATCCTAGCTTTTGCTAAAAACTAAGAGCGGAGCTACCCCAGAATGTGATCTCCAATTCTTTCTGCACACTGTACGCATGCCAGACATGATCCATGCAAAAACCCTTTGAGATTTAAGCCCTTAATTATTAGCTTGTGTCAAGATTCAGGCACTGTGATTTAAAGCAATCTTCGGAATTAAAAGTTCAGAAATGAAAATTGCATTGGGAGCCAATTTTACTTAAAATAGAGAAGGGTGAAGACTCAGTTGGCAACTCTCATTTTCCAAGCTGATTAAGCATTACATGTACACACTATGAAATAATAAAAACTTAACCGAGTGCTTTAGTCAGTTCTGAAATCAAAAATAAGTTATACTTCAAAGAACAAGTTAGTATAAAAAGTTTTAACCTATGCAAAGTATGTGCTCAAAATACTTGTTTTGCATTTTTAAAAAGAGCTGTAGTCTACCTTAGAGAAACAAAGTTCACCCAGTATAAAATATTGCAATTTGTCCCATTGTGTCATATGAGAGGTTTCCTTATTCTTCATATGATCAAGAACACTTGCACAAGAGTTCGTGTTATTCCAAGCCACACAGTGGCAGACAGACTATGTTTGAATCTGTGCTTTTACTGTGCAGGACAGTAAAAGCTAAGCAAACCATTTCAGAACAGAGTTTAGCAGGTCAAAGAGCTATGCTGATGCGAGAAATCCAGACAACAGTATAAAAATCAATGCCAAGTGGCAGTACCAAGAAAGTGAATTAGATCAACAGAAAAGAAAAACCCCTGCTGATAACACTTGCTGTCATGTGTACAGCTTGTAAGCCAGGAATATGGAAAAGTCAAAATTAGCTTAAAGAGAGAAAAAAAAAAAAAATAAACTGTGTAAACAATCCATCCAGTATGTGACTGGATGCAGCTGATAAGAGCAGAACTAGCTTAGTACAGCTGAGGGTGTGCGTGCATCCAGATGCCTGTTCAAAATGCATTCATCAATACCGTTGACCAACAAAAGGAAAAATCACCTATAGCTATTTACACCACAGCAGAGGCTTCCCTCCCCCCTGACGAAGTTATTACAACTCAGGAAGTCGCTGCTGTCTTCT
The DNA here is from genome assembly GCA_022605575.1 of Laterallus jamaicensis coturniculus. Taxonomy (NCBI): domain Eukaryota; kingdom Metazoa; phylum Chordata; class Aves; order Gruiformes; family Rallidae; genus Laterallus; species Laterallus jamaicensis. Next base: position 49,438,567 of record JAKCOX010000001.1, read on the forward strand.
ACGATTAAAATTCCAGTTATAAGCTACCAACGTTTGTAAGCTGAAAACACCCACCTTGAAAATTAAACTGAAAACTCTTGTCAAGCATGTCTGAGGACTCTTCAAAAGTTAGAGTACAACACTTTCCTCAAGTGGTATTTGCATGAGTAACTTGTACTGACAGCCTGTTAAAATAAGTGAATTTAACACAACTGGGGGTAGCTGGGTGTTCCTCCTCAGGAAGAGGGATCCGTACAGGTTCCAGTCGTTCTTGCTGAGGCGTGTTACAGGGAGGGAAGGACGAAAGAACCTCGGTCAGCCTGGAGGTGAATCTTCCTGCTTCTAGAAGTACTCCTCTTCCTCATCAAAAAACCCATTTTCCAGGGCGTACGTGCAGTCTGCGTTAGAGTCGGCTTGGCAGGCACCTTTGTATTCTTGGATCGATTCGTACAGGGAGTACAGCTGACACAGCAGCGACATATCGAGCTGCCGAAGGCCAACCTGAGCGGGGGAAGAAGTCAAACAAATCAACAGACATCATCACAGTTGTGACTTTACCAGCAGCGTAACGCTATGTATCTTTTGCCACTGAACAGGAGGATCAAGCTTTTTCCCATCTTGAACAGTTACAAAATGCAAAAGGAGAATCCATGTTCCAAAGTGACAGGCTCCCCACGGGATAAGGCGGGAGAAAGGACAAGGAACAACGTGAGGGGATACAGTGGGACACAAGCAAAGGCTTCTTCAAGAGTTTGTCGTATTGCAGTGCCCTGCTTAACTTCCAGCGAGCGGTTCAGCCCTACCTGAAGCATCACAGATACATTCATAAACTCTGTATTCCTCATCCCGCAAGACATACTTTTCCTGTAGCACTGAGAGTCCTTCATGCACCTCTCATGTAGGATTCTGGTTTTGTTTATAATGGCCTGGAGTTGCAAAAGGAGCTCTGGCTGGTTTTCCACTTCCCAACCAAGTATTTTCTACTGTAGTTTTCTGTACTGACATACCTAGGCATCTGACAAGGCCAGGTATGCCTAGCACCCTACAGCATGCTACCTAAGGGCAACAAAACTAAAGCAGAAGTGAGGTAAGGACGTACATCATAGCCTGCACATCTTAAGAATATTTTCACATGCTATTCAAGCACAAGCCTGATTTATAATCAAGGACCTAATATTTTGGTCCCCAAACTTCTAAAATACTAGTTCCAGAGCTAGTTAAAGATTTGGAGCAACATTAGAAAATGTTTGCCTTGTAACCTACTTCTTCAGGTCAGGTACAAAACCAGTACCTGATCTTTGCACCACAGAGCAAAACAAAGCTTGTCATTTAACTCAAAGCAGTTCCCCTCTCTGGCAACAAAACAGAGCACTTGTTTCATATTGTCACTTATCCAAGTCAAATCAAATTAAATCTAGCTTTTGTCTTGCAGTAAATTAAAACCACCACCAAATTTAACGCTTTCAAGAAGCAGATATTCCTGCCTAAGTTTTCAAAGAAGCATTAAGCTGGCAACCTGTATCTAATGAGCCTCAGTTTCATCAAATAAAAGTTTTTGATATAACTCATGTTCAGAGGGGAAAAAAAAAAAACCAAAACATCATCACATTAGTAGCCTCTGCTGCAGCCTTGAACGCCAGGCTACATTTTACCCAAAATTAAAACTCTCAGCTCAAAAATCTCTGCTTACACACCTAAATTCTAAGGACAGATATACCTGGCACACAGTAAAACCACAAGAGGCTAGTATTAAGATCTTCCTTTGGCTTTGATGAACTATTCTATCAGATCCTTTCTCTAAAGATGGAAGGGAGATAAACCAAAATTAAATAAGATGTATCACACACCACAATGCTGTTCCAACTCAGTAAAATAGGATATGGCATCTTTCAGGCCCAACCCAAATTACTTGATGAGGTCATGAAGCCAAGACATGATGTCCTGTACAGCAGAACACGAGGACTTCAGGACATGGAACAAGAGGCGTAACACTGCAGAGGCTGCCAGGAGCTTACTGACAAGCCTTCGCACCACCTCAGGTCCACACACTGCTTTCTTACCCATCTCTCTTTTCCTCTGTAACAAACACGAAACCTCTCTCTCCCCTGGTTTAAGCATGAACTCTGCAGGAAGCATCTGCTACTCTTCCTTGCTCTCTACTCTGTAAGAGGAAACAGCACTTGTGCAAATCTCCTTCTGCAAAATTTTTTAAAACAACCAACCAAACAAGACAGCAGGAGGGAAAATAAAAGGGAGGTATCCGTACCATATCCAGATTCCTCCACCTACCCCTGCTGAAGTAATTTCTTCAGACTTGTTAACCTAATGACTGTTTACCTGCCCCAGAATAAAGTCTGAACATCAACCTTTGGAGGTGGTAGTCGATGAAGTTTGTCTTGCCCCACCTAAATGAACTGCTCACTTCATGTAAGAAGGGATGCTGTGAAGCTGGCCTTAACACTGTGGCATGCAAACATGAGACCCACTGGGCAGACCTGCATCAGAGCCAAACCTCCAAAGGACAAGACTGTGGTGAAGAACTGTTCAAAGAGCGATTAGGAGCGAGTTGAGCCAGAAAGCTCAACCTGGAAGACAGACAGACAGTTCTCTGTCTCCTGAAGAAAGCGAGAGCATTTTCACCAGCAGCTTTCCTGTTTTAGCTCTGTAAAGCAGTACAGCGCTTTCTATGAAGACTGGTTCTATGCTAAGCACTATCTCCAAGATAGAAATAGCTCAGCAGAATTAATTTAGGAGGCTTTAATAGTATTTTTTCTGTAGCTATCACTAGTGCCATTGTAGTAAACAATCAAACAAGAACAATAAGTCTATTGAGAAAAATGCAGCCTCTAGCTCTTCACAACTTGGCAGTGTGATCCCTGAGGTAGCAAAAGCCTGAAGAAATGTTCAAGCCTGCTAGCATGAGCATAAAGTTTTTAATCCCAGCCAATCTGCATGCAACTCTCGTTTCATCAGAGCACCCGCAAGACGACCTCTAACACGCAGTCCCTTGCAAACTGACTCTTTTCCCCAAGATCACAGTTCTGAAATGACCTCTCCTTTCATCCCTTCCCCTCTGAAGCATCTAAATCCTTCACTTTCTCATCTTTAAAAGCTTAAATGTACAATGCCTTGCTTGATCATGCAGGAAGAGATGCTGCTCCGCATTTCTTCCCCATTCACTACTGAAAATTTAAAGCAAGCTCATTATTTGCTTTAATAGAATAGAAATGCTATCTCTGACTGCTCCAAGACAGAGCACTCGGGATCAAGTGCTATTACCTACTCGATGAAAGGCAGCCTATTAGTATGCAAGTCTCTAATTTGTAAGGGCCACAAAAAGTACACCTGGAACCAGGAGACTGTTGCTTGTTGGTCTTTGATGTGTTCACAGGTAAAATATGTTCTTCAGAAGAATTTTGTCAAATTATCATCAAGTTTAACAAGAGTATCAAAGGGGAAGAAGCCTGGTTGTCAAATGACTTTAACAAGCATCTCATTTGATTTTCCATTAGGAAAAATAGATTAGACTTTTATAATGAATTATCTTTGCTTCTTTGGAAAGGATTAAGACGACTAAGATGGTATCCTTGTTTCCCCTTAGAACCCTGCAGGAGCCACCCCTGGGGTTGACAGCCACTCCCACTTCCTAGGCTTCAACGCAGGCTGGAACTGTAGCTAGCACACGGTTTTACAGGTACCTCTAACTCTATTTGAGCTACTTGTTGAAACGTTGGCAGCAGACTAAGGTTTCAGCACACTGCACTTTCCTTTTCAGTCCACAGAAAGGGCCTTCCACAGAGCTGCTTGTGCTTAAACACCCTTTTACCATGAGAAAACCAGCCTTAAACCGGGCAGGTTTTCAGCAACATCCCATCTGATGCGTTTCAGGACACAAAGGGCACGATGCTTAGGTTATTATTAGTCACTACAGCCGCAGCTGGTACCCGCCAAGCACCAACACCCAAGTTCGTGTTTAATCAGAAGGTGCGCCAGGTCGCCCGGAGGAGTCTCGCTAATAACGCCGGGCTACACAATCAAAACGAAGTCCTGGGAAAAAACCCCTATGATTAACTGCGCTTCTCTCGAACTGAACGAGCCGGTGCTTTCTTTTTTCCCCTTTTCCGCGGCAGCCCTTTAAAATGGGTGTCAGGTCCAAATGGGTGCCCCCGAACCAGGCGCTCCTGAAAAGGCTCTCGGCGCGCAGAGCGGGGATCCCACCGCTGCGGACCCCGGCTGGCGGAGTCGGGGGCCCTGATTCTCCCCACCACCACCCCCCCCCGCCGCCGTTACCGGTGCGTTTCACAGTACCTGCTCCCCGCAGCAAGCGGGCCGGGCTACGCAGCGCCCGGCCAAGGCCGGGCCCGCCCCCGCACCCCCCACCCGCCCCCAGCGAGCTCGAACGGGCTGCAGCTGGCACCGACAGCCCGCTCCACCGCCGCCGGTACCGGGGCGCCCTTCCGGCCCGGGGGAAGCCGTTGGGCGGTGGCAGCGCCCCCCGCCGCTGCTCGCCACGTCTGCCGCCTCGCCGAGGCCCGGCCCGGCCCGCCCCGCTCACCATCTCCTTGCGGAGCAGCGCCAGCGCCGCGTCCAGGTTGGGAGGCTTGGGCGGCCGCGGCGAGCCTCGGCCGCCGCCGCTCAGCTCGTCCTGGATGCGGGACTTCTGCGCGTAGAGCCGCTCCAGGTCCCGCCAGCGCCCGCCCTGGCCGCCGCCGCCGGAGGAGGAGGAGTTGAGCAGCCCGCTCAGGCTCTTCGGCAGCGGCGGCAGCCCCGCGCCGCCGCCGGGCCCCAGCAGCCCCGGCCCACTCATGCTGCGGCAGCTCCAGCGACCGACGGAAAGAGCCGCCTCGGCCCCGCTGCGGGAGGCGCCGCCCGGAGCCCGCCCCGCTTACGGGCCGGGGCGGGAGGGAGAGGCCCGGCGGGCGGGGCGGGGGGGCTGGCGGAGGCAGGCAGGGGGCCCTCGGCAGCGAGGACGGCGGGCCGCAGGTGCCCGGGGGTGCGGGACGCGCTTGGGGGCGGGCCTGAGCGCCGCGCTGCACCACGACGTCCTTGCCGGAGGCGACGTGCGGCGGCCCGCGACCCCCTCGGGCAAGGCCCGGCTGTCTGCCCCGCTTCAGCCCCGGGGCTCGGGCCGGGGCCGGCGGGTCTGCGTCCCGCAGAAACACCCCCGCGGCAGCCGCCTGCCCAAGGGCTGGGAGAGGCGAGAGGCCGCCGCGGGGACAGGGCTGAGCCTCCGGGCTCGGCTCGGGGATGCGGGGAGGGAGATGTGAAGTAACAGTGAAAGCAAGCATGAAAGCTGATTAAATGCCACAGTGGTGTCGTGTGAGTGGCCTGATAACGCCTAGATGCATTCCCCTCCCCACCGAGGCGCTGCCTGTCTTTCCAGCCAACCTTGCCATCAAAAGTCTTTTATCTCCCGACGTTGGGACTGAACAAAGTTCGGTGTGCCCGCTCTGCCCGTCTCCCAGTCGGAAAGGGAAATCGCTCTCTGCTGTCATTCCAGGTTTATTACTATCTGTTCGGTTTATTGCTCGGGCTTACAGAAATGCCCATGTGCTTCTGTGAGAGGGTCGTGGGAAGGGTGCCATGCTGCAGGACGGGGTGGCTTTGGGCAGGGGGGGTGTAGCACCACAATTCCCAAAACTGCCAACCACCACAGTTCTGGTGCTGAGGGAATACAGCCTCAGCGTGCCATCTTCCCACCTTTCTTACCCCCCCCCAAACATCCCCCCATTTTTTCCTTGAAGTGTTTGTATCTCTGAAGTCTCTTGAATGCCGATTTGGGATCATTAATCTCACCCCCACATCTCTGAGGCACATCAGATGTCATAGGCGAGTGAGTATTTGAAAAACTGAGAAAAGTTAAACAGTAAAAAGCTTATTGACTTTAAATTTAGCAGTCATGGTTTTGTAATATGTGTGTACCCTGTATTAATGGCTTCTGTGGCTCACCGAGTCTGGCAGAAAGGTCCTGAGGCTTTTTCCATATTTCTGCAGCAGCTTGGAGCCGGAGACTGAAAAATCCAGACTGGAGCAGGGTACAGAGCTGGAACATGCTGCCATTACAAAGCCAGGCTGTTTAAAGGTGGAGTCCTGCTGTCACAACCCCACTTTTGTTTGTGGGGTTTTCTCTCCAGTAACTGACCAGACTCGGCATTTTGAGTTAAGCCTCTGTGTTATTTTCAGGTTTTTTCCCAGACTTGGTGGCTTTTTCATCAAACTCTGTGCCAGTTGCTTTAAGCCTGCTTTCAGTGGAGGAAGCTTTTCCCAACTGTTAGTTGTGTTTGCGTGCTACTTTGGGGATTGATTTTTCAGATGACCCAATCTACTTTTCAATGCTTTGTACTTAAAGAGTCAAGAATAATTTTTGTCCTATTTGTAATGGTGCCACTTCTGCACAGATTGATTGTGAAAAATAAAATACTGATGATAGCTCTTATGAAACTGAAGGCATTAAACCCCATCCCTATTGCAGATTAAAAGCATCAAGACCTCCCTCATCCTTCCAGACCAATAGTGCCTGACAGCAAAAATATTGATTTGGTTTGCTAAGGGTGTAGGCACTGTGTTATCTCCCTGCTTATTAGCAATTACATTTATGTGTTCTCCTTCTACTACACCCCACAACCTTCCCCCCCCCCTTTTTTTTTTTGCAGATGACAGCTCTTTGGGAAAGCTTGTGAATATTCTTATTTTATCTAGATGAGCTTATCTTAATTATTTTTTCAGCTTGCCTGATCTCATTAGATTCTAAGTGCATTTTCTTCACACTCGGGTCCTTTAGGCACCTTGTTACCATATCGTTGCTATTGCAGAAATCTTTATGCTGGCTTAGTGCTCAACTTTGTCAGCTGAAAAAGAAAAAAGAAGTAAAAATCCCACAGCTTTTTTGGGTTCTCGGCAACTCTTCCCTCAGTTGGCAACCTTATCTAGCCTTCATTCATATTAGATTCATAACTATCCCTTAACATCTAAATCTACTGCTTTATTTAGTCTGACCTAGTTATAGCATGGTGATAATGGAAGGCAGAGTCCTTTGCAGTTACATCTTTTGGTTACAGAGTAAGCTTTCATTGGCTGTGTAAACCTGTCAGTTCCTAGACTTGAACTGCAGTTATGTGTTACTTGTCTTAACTGTCCTTTGTTAAGGAGGTTACCTTAAAAGACCCATGTTAAAAATGTATGTAGTTTATGTCATAAAGTATTAGGAAGTGCCAGAAGAAAGGTGTCCCATAGCCCTTCCTTACACAAATGCATTATGGTATATTTTCAATTAATATTTGTATATTCATGGGTGAGGGTTGTTTTTTTTTAACTGATAAATTAAAATTGTTTTCTACAGCCTTTCCTGTGGTGCTTTCCACTTTAATAACCAACTTATCTACAGATGCTGATGAACTGGGCAACCTGGGCTAGTGGAGGGTGTGTCTGCCCACAGCAGGGCGGTTGGAACTAGATGGGCTTTGTCCAGTCCAAACCAGCCTGTGCTTCTGTGATTGATTGTATGAATTCTTCCTTATGACATCCCTGTGATAGAAGATGGTATTGTTATCCATGCTGGGAACCAGGACACCGGGAGCTAAAGTCACGGTAAAAACTTTGATTCCAAGTGAATTAGTTTGTGATTCTTAGGGATAACGTTTCCCCCAGCAGAGCTGACAGAGGGGTGTGTGCCTCCACTTCAAGCTACCCTGCGCAGAGCAGCACCTTCGCTCAAAGCTGCCTTCGTCAGAGATTTAAAGTAAGAATCCAGATTTTGCAGTGATGTGGCAAATGTCATGTTTTGTCTGCTGTGTGGCAGGGATATGCCAAACTTGCCAAACAAGATGCACCCAAGCTCATCTGTCAGTACCATCCGCCTTTTAAAATCCATTTTGTCTGTAAGAGGTCTCTCACTGGGTTAACTCACTTGTCAAAGACAGGGCAGGATCCAGGTATCACAAGCTGGGCATATGTAAGCCAGATTAACAACTGGTGACACATGCGTTACTCTTCCATCTTCACCCGTAACCAGAGTGCCAGAACATTCTCCCTCCCTCATGAGGGCGATGGCTTTCATCACTGATGTGGAGGAACAGAGATCACCCCGTTCTGCGATGCCCTGGGAACGACCTGCGATTCAGTCCTTTGGCTAAGGAGAATTTAAACAATGCTGGGCATAGTTGGCACCTCGTATACGACTCCACATGGTGGCATGTCCAAACAGAAACTGGATTTTCAAGCCAAAGATCATTCAACTCTTAGGCATTGTTTTTCATCAAAAAGTGGTTTTAACAAAAAAATGATCAAGTCCTGCTTTTGACACTCCACAGCTGAGCTCGCTCCTATCTAAGCTCCCTGAACAAACAGGGGCAGTACTAGGCTGTTACATTTTTATGGGTCTGCTACCACATGAAGGATCTCAGTCATTGTCTGTGGGGTTCAGAACTAACTGCTAGAAACACAGAAATAGAAAGATTTGGGGACCCAGGCTTCAGCCTGAAGTTCCTGATGAAACGCGTTTTTGTGGTTACGAACCCTTGCACGTGCCACTTGCTCACCCAGTCTGTTCCTCTTGCCCCTGTTGCTGGTTTTGCACCAGTTCCTGTCCTTGTCCTTGCACGGACCCTGTTCCAGCGTTGCTTAGCTATGGTCTGGATGCCTCAGTTCCTGTCCCTCCCTGCCTTTTGGTTTTTGTCCCTCTTGCTTCAGCTGCCATGAGTCACAGAATCACAGAACCGCAGGGGTTGGAAGGGACCTCGAAAGATCCACCCCCACTGCCAGAGCAGGATCACCCAGATTGGGTCACACAGGAATACGTACCTCCAGAGGAGACCCCACAGGCTCTCTGGGCAGCCTGTCCCAGGGCTCCGTCACCCTCACTGGGAAACAGTTCTTCCTTATATTCACATGGAACTTCCTGCGTTCCAGCTTGCACCCACTGCCCCTTGTCCTATGGCTGGCCATCACTGAGAAAAGCCTGCCTCTGTCCTCCTGACACTAACCCTTTACCTATTTATAGACATTGATGAGGTCACCCCTCAGTGTCCTCCAAACTAGAGACCCAGCTCCCTCAGCCTTTCCTCACAAGGAAGGTGTTGCAGACTGGGCAGGGTGAGGGCAACAGATGCAGAAGGTAGCAGGAATCAGAGTTCACACGTAGCGGCTGGTGTGCAGAGATCTGTAAGTGCGTGTGAGTAACAGTTTCACCCCTGAAGGCATCTTCCAGCCAGCAGTAATCAGAATGTAGGGCCATTCACCACACCCCCGGCCTCTCCCTTTTGCTTGCAAACGGCAGCTACTCAAAGCAGAGCTCTCTTTCCTCTCTCCTTTTCACAATGAGGATGATAATGGAGTTCTAAACTAATCCATGCCCAGGGTAAAGCAGTGAGAAGCAGCGTGGAAATCCAGAGAGCACGTGCATGTGGCAAATAGGCACTTATATTTCTGCAAGAATGGGGGGGGTCTAATTCCTCTCTTTCCCTGTTTTTTGACATTGCAATCAGTTACCAAGTGCTGCTCGTTGGTGTCGTGAAAAGAATCAAAGCCCATACTTTCATATGAGAAATTCTGGCTCAGGGTTATAGGAAGGATCATGCTCAGGAGAAGTAAAGACTTGATCTGATAGCAAAGTCGATGGGTCTTACAGTTAAGGTAACCAACCGTTTATTTTCCTGATGATGCCAAAATTTGGCTTGCTCACTCCTCTGTTTAACCTTAAATCTTTTCCACACTACATCACTCAGTGCTCTCTGCAACATTGGTTTTAAAGCCTCCATACTCTGTCCTCTCACTTTATTAAATTAGATGTAGCGGTAACTGTCTTTTTTTCCCCCTCCCTCTCCAGTCACGTAGATTCTTCCCCATTATGTGAACTCTAGCAGAAAAAAAAGAGTTGCTGTTTAGACCACACCACATGTGCATTCCTGCAACGTCCTTATCTTCAGGATTTCTGTGGTCATTAGCGATGCAGGCCATCGAAGCAGGCCATTTCAGTGTTCCACACAAGAAGCAAATCCACCAAAATTCAATGAGAAGCAGTGACAGGTTGTAGGGGTTAAGAATTTCAGTATTGTATGAAAATTCATAGGCATGAAAGAACCCAGCAGAGTTTTGTGAGATGATTATGTAATAAACTAGCCTCATGCCCACGGCTCTTAATGGCTCTGAACATGTTCCCTCTGTCTCCTTCTACCGTGTCAAAAACACAAAAGAAAAGGACTTCAAAGTGCCTTTTGATATTTTTTCCCTCCGAGTTTAATACAGTTCTGATAAGGCTCTGCCTCTTCAAAAAGATGGCTCGAGGGGGCATTTGTTACTGCTGCTCTGCGTTAGTGGAGTTTGTTAGCCTCACAACACACTGTACCTCTTACTCTTAGCTGTACCGACTTGACTTACAGTAACAGCTTTCCAGAATCTGATTACTGAAAGCAGATAGCCGAGGGATCAGAGCTACAGGCTTTAAGGGTATTTGTCTTATTATCCCAGTGACACTGAGCAGACCCTTTCCTTCAGCGAGATCTGCGTCGGGGTCAAATCTGGAGGATGCTGCTTAAGCTGGGCCGAGGTCGTCTGAGGTGAAAGTGACGGGAGTTCTAAATCTGCAGGCAGAGCTGCACAGCAGCAAGCAAGCACCGCTCCACAGGGACGGCCGCGGGGAAGAGGGAAGGAGGATTTGTGCTTGCAGCCTGCAGAGTATCGCGCCATCCTCCAGTGGGTTGATACCTGCCCCAAGGAGGTTTTGAGCACAGAGTAGGAGGCAGTCCTTTGTTAAAAAGCATTACTTATTTCTCTTTAAAATGGTCAAATGTAGAAGTTTCTATACATTGTTATGCCCAACTAATATTAACAAAGAGATCGTATTTCTTGCTTGGTCCTTTCTATTTCCGTAAGAGAGATGTAGATTACGCTGCTCAGGAGATAAAGACTCCTCTTCAGCTGCAAACAACTATAATGCTTTCTGGGGATGGGGGCACAAATTTCCATTCAGATGTATTCAGGAAAAATGACCTTCCTCTCCCACACTGCAAGTGGGCAGGTTTGTGCCTGGACTGAATTGCTGGATAATCAAATGCAAATGCAAAACCAAGTCCCTTAAAAACAAATAAATAAAGATTCCCTACCCTTCAGTTTGGCCGGGCCAAATGCCCTTATGCCATACGGCCTTCCATACTGCATTTAGTGCCCGGTGGCGGTACACCCGGCCTGCGCTCCTGTGGGAGCTATCACACAGGGAGAGAGATGAGCAGGTTTCAGTAGGGCATCTTCCTTCCAGCAGCCAGGGCTGCACAGGATGGAATGAGGCTGCAGTGATGCCAGATGGCACAGCACCCGGAAGCCAAATCAAAGCTGGGCCAAAGCTTGTGTGGAGCAACCACGGGGCATCCTTGTATGGACCTGGATCTCTTTGTCTTGCACTGAAATTGAGCCACCTCTGCGGTGGGACAAGGGCAATAATTTAACAGTGCATAACAATAATTCTAAACAGTTTAGAGGAGAAAAGTACTCTCTGTAATTGAAAGTTCATTTAGGTAGAGAGAATGTAATTACCTGGCTCAGTTAGAGGAGCAAAGCTATTGTGAGTCTCTGATGAAAGCTGTCACCAGTTATTTAATGGCCAACAAGTGATTAGAATTTTTGTTTCATATTTCATACAAGAACAGCACATTCAGCAGCCCAGTGACCCCTAAATTCAATGCACGAGCACTCGGTAATTACTGACTCAGAGGCAGATGTGCTGCCAATTGAACTATGATTGTTGCTTCTTGCAGTGTTTTAGTATGAGGCACCCAAACAGCAACAAGACTGAGCCTTGTTTAGCATGGACAATCAACTTTTTAATGGCGTGGGCAAAAGAGTAATTTAGAAATACTGTTGGGGTTTAAAAGTAAGACATACTCCATGCGGTAAATGTAACGTTTGAGAATAAGTTACTGGTATAAGCACTTACAGTATCAGATTTCTACCTGACATGAACCCATCAGAGAAATAGTATCAAAGCAGATCACATTTCAAACAGCAGAATACCAATTTGCCCCCCTTCTTTCCTTCCTTTTCTATTAGAAATGCCCCTGCGAACTGCGTGGCTGCTTCGCTGACTCCTACCCAAGTGCCTGCCCAGAGAGAGGATGCTTCCTCTCATGCTGAGCTCTTGTGTGTGCTTCTCAACACAATCACCCTTCTCCCTTTACTGCAACCAGACTTTGTTGTTCCACACAGATGCCTACACCAAGAGAAACACCCCCAGAGCACTGGGGGATCCGAAGGCTCAGTTCGACTTCCCTCCCTGAAGTCCCTCCAGCTTTCCAGACTTGTCCTTCCTTGGCAGAGCCGTTGGGGAAGACCTGTAGTGCTAACAGCCATCGCTGACAGGTGAGAATTAAGCTGGAGTGCAATTATTCTTCCACACACCTTAGACACCAGTCCTGTCCCTGGAGACACTTACACAAGTGGCAGGATCAAACCATAGAATAATCCAGCCTTTTCTTTGCCATCTGGAGCATCGCACTGAGAGAGCCGATACTCATAAACAACCTGCAGAATCTATTAAGGTTGCAAAAGGAAACCAAAACCTAAAGCAAAACCAAACAAAAGACTAAAGCCCATCCAGGGGGAAATGCGATAACAAATATCCGCAAAGAAGGGAAGCTGCAATGACCAAACATCTGTGCTGGAAGTGAGATCAGATCAAACCGATCACTGCAGCCGTAACCAGTCACGGACAGGAACAAACAGGTATACAAATGGGTTAGAAGGAAAGAACAGGGATTTCTGAAGTACTTTTTTGGCAAGCCTGGAAAAATAAGAGCCATTCTGCAAGGAAAAATGCACACTAAAGGATTCTTTGTCTTTCTTTGCTGAATTGTCCAAGACAGAAGCCTGCCTGAACAGGAGCCATCAGAAATACCGCTGCTCCCAAGTCCAACGCTTAGCGGGGTAACGAACTTTTGACAGCCTGATGTTGTACAAGCTGATCACTTTACAGACACACGTTTCTTCCCTTCTGTATGCTTAGTGCATCAGGAACCAGCAACTTTGTACTGTTGTATGAATGTAGGGAATATTAAAAAATACATCCTGAAAGTCATTTTTAAGGCACATCCATAACTTGATTTCCACTTGTATCCCTAAAGAGTGCTAATGAAATGAAAGTGGTGGAGGAATTTTGCAGCTCTTGAGTTTACAGGTCAGGCAGACAAAAGGAACTGTCAACTATCCCTTTGGTATTCAAAAACTGTGGCAGGGTAAAACCAGAATAGTTCTACAGTGTGAGAAGGAAGATTTGGAGTGCAAGGTGTGCACGTTTTGAGTTCCACTTCTCTTCTTTACACGGTCACTTTCTGGAGTACAACGGCTTTTGAATGAATTATGATTTTCTCAGAACTTTTTGGAATATCAGTGACCTGAGATAACTTTAAGTTACATCACAATTCTTGTCAATTTTCAACTGGAAGCCAAATAGAACAAGAAATGGCTCTTTTATGTTTCCAAGATTCGTTAGTTTAGTGTTAGTTTCTAGAATAGAACCGACATAATTCTGTCAGTGCTCTGAAAACAGGCTACTTGCATCCTCTGTCAGTTGCTCTTTTGATGGAGCCATTTATATTTACCAAATTTATTCTTGCCAAGTCATTCTTTGCTCTGATATTACTTTGAGGCAGAGGTAAGAAGATAATTTTATATCACTTTGGTGAACTGTCACAAAAATAAAATATGAACAACTAATAGCTTATAAATACTGTAGGGTTTTTTTATCATTTCAGAACTAGGTCCTTAGAGCAATGCTGATGTACCAAATGGAGCTGGGAGGTGCAAAATTGTGACATAAACAAGGATCTGGAAAGATGATGCCGTTTGTAACACCAGCCTGTGTAAAGGACACGGTCAGATAGTTTCATAACAGACAATGGAGGGAATTTGAAGGGTTTCATTAAACTAAATATTAATAGGGATGTTTATCACTTTTCACAGCTATCCACTAAAACCCTTTATTTTTGGTTAGCCGAGGGCAAGCGCTTTATGTGTGTGTGTGATTTATACAGATGCTGCTTCTGACAGTGGCAGTGACACAGGCGCTCTGAAGGACTGCGGGTGACCGTGCCCGGCAGTGTTGGTGTGTGATAACATCACCGTTTGGCTGCCAACTCCCAGGCTGTGCAGGTAATGTGCCCTTAGTCTTGTCCTGATTGCTTTTCATGCTCTTACTCCTTCTTGCTGATACAGTTGAGTGTACTTCGGCCTTTCTCAGTTATAATCTTTGGCTTTCCTCAGGAATTTTCTTAATTTTACTTTCTTCTCCTCCTCCTTCCCGTCCCCCCCTTTTATTTTTGGATAGCCATATAGCAATACCTTTACCAAGACTGAAAAGCCTTGGTGTGATCACTCCTTTTCCTCCAAACTCCTCCTAGAAGTGCTACGTGCGCTGCCACATCCAGCTGAACCTCCTCAGCATAGCAGGACTACAGCAGAGCAGTTAGGTTGCATAATGCACTTCTCTAAATCAGCTTGAGCAGATGGGAAGGAAAATAGCTTCAGCTAGCAGAGCGCAACTCCCTTGGGCACTTTTCAGATGGCAGTGGAAGTGCAGCCTGGCAATGCCCTACTGTCTTAATTTTGTCCTCTCGGATGAGAGAAGCAGCCTAGCCTGAACAAAGGACTTTGCCCCTCTGGCTCTTCCTCTCCTCCCAGTTGACAGAACTGTACAACTGCCTCCTTTTAAGCATTTGCTCGTATGGTAATTCTTCTCCATCATCACACAGTGCTTCATTTCTACTGGTAATTAGACAATAAATAAAATGATAACTAAAATATTAAACCCTTGAGTGAAATATAAACAAGAACAATGTAGGTCAAAAGACGACTAAAAGTCGTGGTACTAGTAGATCTTATTTTATCCTCCTCAGGTGGGGAGCCCACCACTGTAAGAAGAAATCAGACCTTGCCAGTTTATTAAAAACCCATGATCACAACCGGTTAATTTATCAAAAACAGAAAAAAAGAACTACTACCATGCCAGGCTAAATACATAATTCAACTCCACTGAAGTCATTAAAGTCATACTGGCATAAATCTGTGTTTACTGGCATAATCTGTTCTCTGGTGTAGAAGCAAATGGTTATATAAAAACAGTAGAAAAATCAAGTTAAAGCTTACTGTTGAGATGGACATTCAGAGCAAACAAGATTTTGTTTTCTTTTTTGCTTTGTTCTGTTCTCTTTTTTTAAAAAAAAAACCTGTTTCAAGGCAGTTGCATGGAACAGACTCCATTGGTTCTGAGCAAAAGCTTCACCTGCAGAATTTGTTAATGAAAAATTAATTGCATACATAAATGTCAGTGGTGTCGCAGGTGTTAAAGTCCCGGATCAGCTAAGTCAGTGAAGGAGGGGCACGTCCATCACCTGGCTGGAAGGGCTGTTTTTTCAGGCTGTCCCATGCTAAAAGGAGGAAGAGCTCGAATCTGTTTGTCACCCTTGCCCCAGAGCAAGCCATGGCTGTGCCTCAGAACCTGTCCAAAGGCCTATGAGGAGGTCACAGACTCTTCTCCTGTCCTTGCTCTGAAAACACAGAAGCATTGCCTGCCCTCTTTTTCTTTTCGTACTTCACCCAAAGATTCAATTCCCTTCCAGCCCGTTCTCCTCCTATAATTTATTGATGTCAGTGGTTGGGAAATTGCTAACTACTTTAAGCTTTTATGATTTTCAAAAAGACTACAGCCCTGTGTGCAAGTATATTCCCTTATGTGTGTCCCCTGTAACTTAAATTATGCTAGACCTAGTTTAGGATGATGGCAATATGGGTCAAGGAACTAATAAAGCTACAGAGGGTTCAGGGTGCCAAATACTTTCTAGTCTAGGGACAGACATTGACTGCTTGTCTGGGGCTGTGAGGTGCTAAGACAGATTTAACCCTTTCAAAGCTGATTTAGTCCTGATTGCCTGTGTATGACACGGTTGGATTAATTTACCTTTGAATTTCCAGGCTCTAATTCCTCCCTATGTCCTTTTCTTCCTACGACGCTTCACAGGCTTTGTGCCTGTGCTCTGTGCCACCCTCATGCCGGAACCCAGGGCTGTGTATCTCCTTCGCATTCCCCAAACTCCTTTAAACGAGTCATTCCAAGACATTCTGCCGTTCTCCCTTGTCCTGCAAGGGCTGAACAGATTTATCACTACCTTTTTGAAGCTTCGGTGTAATGTGAAGCACCAGGGGAGCCCTTCCAGCTCTTATTTTCTCTGCAGGAGTCCATGCTTAGTTTATCGTCTTTGCGGGATGCCGTGTGAACAGCGGAGTTGCTGATTGACACGGGAGGCTCGAAAGGGCTATCGCTATCAGTGCAGGTACAGCCGATGCATATTTCATCGCTCTGACAGGGGTTTCTACTGGCCTTGTGATCTTTGCAGGGATCCCTGTGGGAAGTTCAATGAGGAAGGTCTCCAGAGAGGCTGGCAGACGAGAAACATAGGGGCAGCTTTGAGGTGTTTGTGTGTTGGTGGTGGAAAAGAGAGATAATGACGTTTAAAAGGAGGCAGTGAAATAAGAAAGATGTAAAGAGAGAAGTGGTGCCTCTTGTGAGGCTAAGACCTCTGCAGGGAAGAAGGAGCCGAGTTCAAAGATCACTGGGGCTTTGGCTGGAGCAAAGATAATGGGGGGAATTCGCAAATGTGAAGTGTGCATCTGTGGGCTACTGCCCTAGCAGCAGGGTGAGGTGTGTAACCAGTGAGACAAGAAAGAAAGAAAGAAAGTAAAAGAAAGATGTGGCAAAGGGAAAGAAAAGTTTGCTGGAAACAGTGCTGAGAAAATAGCACTTTTAAAACAGTCATTAAAATGGCCAGCAAGACATAAAGGAGAAGTCAAAAGAAAGGAGAAAAGAGGAAAGCAAGAACAGTGATGCTGAAATGCACGCAGGGGAGAGGAGGCTCTCATTCCCCCATTTCTTCTCAAATTTCTGTTGATGTATGTAGTGAAGAGCTCTTATTTTTCCATTCACATCTCTCTGAGTCTTTGCATGTAGCTCTTCCTTGGTTATCCATAGGTACATGAGTTAAGGATGGTGTTAACCCATTTTGCAGCACTCCCAAGAGTTTCCACAGAAGCCACAGCAGAATGCAGCTGCCAACACCATCTGATGGCTTGCAGTCAGAGCCATCTGAAGGGCAGTAACTGATGGACATTTCCGACACCCTGACTCTCAACAGCCACAGCAGTTTCTTGTTTACTTCTGAATATTCTTCAGGGTTTGATTTTTGACTGCCACAGAGTCAACTCTCATTCAGAGCTGTTGAGGTTTACAAGGCATGTACCTAGGCCCAATGTGCCAGGGCTCTGCAGTGTCCCTAGAGAAGACCTCCGCTGTGCCATGTCCTAGTCAGGCAAGGACTCTGGAGTGGCTTTCAGGAAAAAGTTCCAATCTTACCTCTTTTCTCAGGTGTTTGTCTGCAGGAAGATGGAAGGATTAGATAGATGTGTTTATTTCAGGAAATTCTGTCTCTGAGAGAATACATTTTGGAACTTGTTGTTGTTCCACTTTACATGCTCTCTGGAGAGTCTTGTACATGATGCACTGTATCTGTCTTTGAGAAGAATGAAAGGGTACAAGCTGGTACAAAACTCGAATCTGTAACAATAGCTCAGCTATTGACAAGGAAAGTGCAGGTGACATTGCAGCACCTTCTCATGCGGTATACACAGATGGAGAAAAAATAGCCCCTGAAGAAACAGGTGAAGTTGTGTTCCTTTGGGATTACTGTGTGATGAGACTTCAGGAGCAGAGTGCAGCATTGGTAGCCAGCGTCCCAAGAGCAGTAACAGTCCTCTTGCCCAAGGCACTGTCATCACATGAGCAACCTGCCTCCTAAAGGCAAACCTTAACATTTGGAAATTAGTTAGCCACCCTGTCTCACTCCTGCTTGCTGGCCTGTTCAGCAGCTGAATAGGCTGTTGAAAATGTGCCCCTGATCACAGACAGTTTGGAAGCAAACTGGCAGATCTGCATCCAGAGCATGTGACAGTGTCACCTTCAATCAAAATGCTTCACTAAAGGATTCGCTTTACTATCATAAAAAAAAAAGGCTTGACTTAATGTTTTGTCCCTTGTACTTTTTCTTGCTCCTTGCCCCAGAGGTACCTCACACACACCACAGTGAAAGGAAGGTTGTTGGAAACAAACTTCTCACAAAAGAGCCACGCTCCCCTCCCAGGACTTGTACTTGCCTCCCACCACTTCAGTCCCATCCCACAATTCTCCGAGGCACCCAAGTGATGTTCAGGGTAAACCAGGTCTAATCCCCAAGTCTGGTTTAAGTCCTTATATAGCCCAAACACAACCTCAAGGCTCTTTTTTCTCCCTCTTGTCACCCATCTCTATGTCAAATGCCACCTTTGCAGAAATTCTCATCCCATTTAACCACCTTTCCCTTCTCCCTCTCTTTCCCACCATTTTCCCTCTGCAGTACCACACGTACTCTTGGCATCAGCTGGGCCTCCTTCCCCGTGGAGGTCAAAAGTCCTCAAGGTGGAGGAAGCTGCTGCTGAGAGATGAGGAAGAGCTGAGAAGCAGCAAACCCTTTGCAAACGTGAGCTGGAGAGGAGTGATTAAGATCCAAGATTATTCCCCTAAACCGTTAAACGATGAGGCACCAATCAGGCTTGTCAGCAAGACCTCCCTCTGCCGCAGCAGCAGTGGCCTGCGAACGCAAGACAGGCAGCGCAGGTAGGGAGACACAGCACTTCTTAGCAGACCAAATGACGGGCCTGGAGAAAGGCCTTTGTATCAGATGTTGCCCGTTTTCTCCAAGAGCATGTATTGGTCTAATGAAGGACAGGATTTCTTCTTCCTCACCTCACGTTGCTTACATTACCTGTGCTTTGATCAGGGTCAGCAGTTCGCTTCAAACGTTTCCCCAGGACGCTCGCTTGTTTTAATCACCACTGGCTGTGTCTTCTGCTATCAAAGGAGCTCCTTTTGCTAGCTTCTGATATGGGGAAACAAATTAAAAATAAAATCAAAGGGATGTTTGACTCGTCCCTGAGCATCTAGAAAGAAACCTTGAATGGCAGTTACTAGCTAAATGTAAAATACATATTTATTAACAGCTGTGGAGGCCAAGGAGGGTGTGGGGGTGTATGTACATATGGATGGAGTTTGTCACGCTGTATTTGTACTGCTGGAATGGGAGGGCGGCTGCTTGCTATATTCTTGACTCAAGACATACTATCTTTATTTTTAAAATAGAGATGTAAAATAAAAAATAATGCACAGGGGAAATAGTTTTAATTTCTTATTATATAATACCATTGAACTGGGTGTCTTCGAACATGACAAATGGCTCAGTACAAATATCTGAAATTTTAAATATTAAGGAGGAAGAAGCAAGTAGAAGATGATTGCCTTTCTGGTCTCACTGGACTCATCTCAGCAGCCTCTTCCAGAATTTCTGCAGACCTCGTTCACCCCCAGATCCCATTTACCTTCACTGGGTTGTGATGGAGCTACAGAAAAGCAGGCTGAAATTACTCAGAGCTGATCCATAGGTATGTCTTATGTCTTACTCACAGAGAACGGGTTTACACACATGGAAAAAAAATTCTACTATTTTGAGATTTCTGTTGTCTCAAGTAATGACTTAATTGATGATGTCACTACATGTGGGCCAACCCGTTTATCACCCAAGTTTTAGCTTAGAATATCCTGTCTTTTGCCTCAATGGGAGATGCTGTCAGGTACAGCTGCACCTTAGATTGAAATACTGGCAATTAGTGTTTCCACTGAAGAAATAGTTGAACACATTGACCTACCCAACAAGCCACAGATCGACCCGCCTGGGATTAGTAACAATTTCTGAGAAGGAAGAACAGGGGAATGTCCCACAGCAGACAAGAGGAAACAGAGGGGACCAGGGCCCTCAATGGGGCCAGGGCTGGACCAGCTCCTTGGGCAGGAAGAAGGTTGTACAGCCCTGCTGCTCCTGGCCACTTGCCTGGGACAGGCACCACAGAGAACCTAGAGTCTCATTGAACCCCCAGGCAAAGACGATGACAGGAGCAATGAAGGGCTTTCCAGGCAAGGATGTGTGGCCTATTTCAGTGTATTTATAGCGTAGCCTTCCTTCGTTCTGCTCCATGTCCTTGAGGGATGAGGGTCAATTAAGCCTGAATGTCAGAGCTAGCATTGCTACCCACAGTCATCATATGAACAGAAACGGCTGCCAGCAAGGCCAGAAATAACCTGACTCCTAGAAGCAGGACAGTGAGTAGAGTGGGAGTCTGCTGTACCAACTGGTATTCTGCCAAAAGAGCGATGCCCCCATCTCCTCCAGGGTTGTGTCTGCAGTACCTCTCCAGCCCCTAGCTGGGGGTGCTGTTGTCACTTTAGCAGACAAAGTCCCCGAGACAGCATTTCCATTATCCAGCCTGTCCCACCTGAAGGGTGGATGTCAGCTCCAACCTCCCCAGCTGCCTGGAGCAAGAGGCTCCTGTTCTGCAGCAGACTGAGCCACACTCTCAGGGTGAAATGAATCCCACCCTCTTGTCTGCAGACCTGGACTGAGCTCAGATCATGAAGGAGACTCGGTTTTACCAAATCAGAAAAAACCCACCCCAAACCCCAAAGAACCCAGCAGCATTCCAAATGGAAATATTTCAATTATTAGGAGCAAATAGAAACCACTGCACTCTTCTCATGCAAAGCATCTGTGTTGCTGCCAAATGAGCTGCTGCAAACACCGGGGTCTCCAGCTGATTTTTTTTTGGTTCTCGGAAACTACTGTGGTGGCTCAGCAGTGAATAGGCCAGACTGAGTTCCCCTGGCAAAGAAAGAAGATGGAAAGCTTTCGAGGTAGGCAGGGCTTGATGACACTGGTAGCACAGCAGGAGGGAAACGAGGAGCAAAGGGAAGTTTGGCAGTGTGGAAAGGGTAGGCTGCAGGCAGGGTTCCTGGAAAGGGTTCAGGGGGTCACCGACCCATTAGGAGTTCAAGGGAAGGCAAGTTGTGAAGTCAAAGGGAATAATCTCAGAGAGAGCTAGTGAGAGGGAGAGATGAAGACAGCACAGCATACTGCCCGGGCAGAGACCTTCCTACTTTGGAACAGTAAGGGACTAGAGATATGTCTTAACAATTGCCAACAGAACCATACCCGGCTCTCCTTCTTCTCTCTAACCCTACCCCCATATTTCCTCGCTCTCAATCACCCTGAAACTTCATCCCCACAACACCCACACAACAAAGTGAATTCCACTCATCAGGAATGGATATACATCTTGTTTATCTCAAAGAGGCTTATCTTGAAGCATGTATCCCAAGTCCTCTGTGCATGTACCCAGACCCAGGGTCATCTGAAGGACAAAGTGTGAGGAGGCTGGGACCCTCTTGAGGGGGCTCGGACTCTCTCAAACTTTTGGGGACCCTCTGGAGACGGCAATGGGCATGTGTCTCACCTCAGGTGGAAGGTGTGGCTATGCCAAGGACTTACTGACTGTGCAATGAGATAACACTGTAAAAAGGCAAGACCAACAAAGATGGGGAGGAAAAGTTTCCCCACTGGACCTGAAGACGTGGGACGGACATGATGCTGCAGATCCATGGTAGTAGCAATTACACCCTCTCTCTCTCACTGTTTTCTCTTTCTTCCCCCCTTCTCTTGCACTTTTGTTGTGGGCCAAATAAAGTGACTTGACACTTGACTCCGTTTTGAGTCTCAATTCTGTTCCCAAGAACTGCGAAGGCCTGGTCATGATAACACACCCAATCGAACATCACTCGGGAGTTAAGCCGAGCCGTCCCCAGCCACCCAGAGCCATCTGAGCTCAGTTGGAACACAAGGGGGTTTAACCTCTGCCAAATCAGTCTATCTGGTTGTGAATGGTGACAGGGGCAAAGGAGTTTAGTAGGGCTGTTACAATCTTAATCTTCCTGAGAAGGGAACAATTGCAGAAGATGCCAACACATACATTGAAGAACCCTATTTTCATCTTGCAGTTAAAACTGTTTGAATCTTAAGGGCAACATCTCCAGGTAAAAGAAAAACAATTTAGAAAGGAATGTTTGGCCAGATCCCTGCTGCTCTGCCTCTGCAGGCAGGAGAGTGGATCTCCATTGCTGCAGTCAGGTAAGGGAGCACCCATGCACAGCCAAGAGCGCTGCACCCTGCCTGGAGCTGCCTCTCCAGAAATCCATGTGCACTCATCCATGGGAATAAAGCCTCACATGCTCTGATACGACACATATACAGCCATCTACAAAACTAAGGGAATGATTTTAGTTCCTCTACCTGCCTTAAACTATTTTTCCTCTTTCTTCTCCTTAGCACTTCTTCCCATCTGTTTTGTTGCACTCCTAATTTGTGCTCTTCCCTTGGTATCCATTACTGGATGCTGTCGAAGACAAGGTGGACCACGTTCATCATTAGGCTGATGTGATATGGCCTTTTTTTGTGTTCTTCCTTGGATAACAGCTTGCTAAAAAATAAATCATTTAGCAAAAGCACAAATTAAATCATCATCTAGGATTCTTTTTTCCTTGGGTAAGAGAGGAGCATGTATGTGACAGTTTGCTTGAATTAAGGCTATAATCATATACACATTGTTGAAACCATTATGTCTCATAAAGTGGCCTTATTACTTTCTGCATATTCTTCTTTGTGTGGGGAATTTTTTCTTTCTATTAAATTGCATATCCACAGAGGATTCGAGGGCACTCAGCCAGTCAATCCAATTTGGAGTTGGATGGTGGCTGTAGTGGGCTAAGTCCCTTATCTGTCCCCTTCAGCTGTTTTACTTCTCTGCTATTGATGGAAACATTAAATTAAAAGTGGAAATCAACTCAGAGGCTAGAGCCCAGCAAGAGACTTAGAAGGGAAAAGTTGAGGAGGGAGATTCCAACTAATCCCTCTGCAGCTGGGGTAGTGTGCTGGCAGATTCAGTTTGAAACACACGTGCAGTGGCTTGGGTACTTCACAAATAACACAGTCTCATTCTTCTTTGTAGGTATCAAAGCAGGTATAAAAAAGAAAGCTGAAATCAGGTTGGTAATTGGTAAAGGGTTTGGGGCTTTTTTTTTTTGAGAGAAGTTGGATTTATGGAATTCTGGTTTCCCACGCTGTGTGTACTGGGAAATGATGAAGCTCAAGGAATGAGCAGAAGGCCTGGAAGTGGATTAGCCATTTCTATAGGATGATGGCAGGAGCATAAAGGGGAACCAGCCAGCACATATATGTGATTCTGTGTGTGCTTCGTGTTATGAATGCGCTACGGTGAAAAAGCGGCTCAAGCTGTTGAAACAAGTGCTTACAGTGGTGCCAAGTCGATGTAAATAACAATTTGAATCCAACTGATCAGACTGTCTGATGTGTCTGTAGCATTCATAGTTGTCTTTGTGCCTTCTGACTGTCGACTGGTGAGGGCCTTGCAGTTCTTCTAGGTTAGTGACAGCTTCCTATGTCTCTCGCTGACCCGGGCTGCTGGAGGAGTGCAGGATTTGGGTGATGCTGCTTTCTCCATGCAAACCTTCCTGCCATCATACTGTCCAAGGGCTGGCATTAGGCAAGGCACACAGACGAATAAAATCTCTTATTTGAGAGGTTCTTTCCAGGGAGGTCCCTCTGCCTCTTGTATCACAGCAATGTGAGAAAGAAAACCTCATGGTCAGCATCGTAACCCATGGCTGGCTGCTCCCTCCCCAGTGCTGAAGGCAGAAGAAGGGCAACCCTTTGGTCAGTGTCTGAGGGGCAGGTAGGCAAATCTTCCTTCTCTTGAAGGAGGTTTCTTGCTGTTAGCCAGCACAGAGGACTGAGGGAAGAGGTCTGTGGAGGAGGAACAAAGGTGGACCTGAGGTTGGGCTTGGCATGACATGGGGAACAAGGGGAGTACTGGCAGGTGGAGGTGTCTGTGAGATGAGTGGTGGGAAAAGGATGGAAAGGCTGAGATGGGTGTCAGGAGGGGAGGGTGAAGGAGCAAGGGAGTTTCTCTGCAGCACGGGAAGAATGAAGCAGCAAGTAGCGAGGGAAAGCAGCATAAGGAAGAGGGAAACAGAATCTCTCTACCTATTTAAGTGTATTAAAGCATACTATAATAGATGAAAGGAAAACATAACAAAGGGAAAGAAAGGGCCAAGGCAGAAACAGGTTGTTTTTCAAATCAGAAAATATAATGCTAAATGAAGGAATAAAACCCTTTGCTGGTGCAAGTGCGATTGATTTGGCTGACTTCCATTTCCTCCCTCCTACTGGGCAGATGCTGAAAGACAGTGGCACATAAAACTCAGGTAAGTGAGGTGGCATGTTGATGAAAAAAGGTATATAAAACTTGGCATTTTGTGGATTTTCCTCCTCACTTGATTGATGCTGAAGGCCAAAGACATTGCTCTTTGGATGTGGTACGAATTCTCAGTGGTGCAATAGGGGACCACTCCTCCCTATTTCTGTCCTTGTCCAGGCACCAGCGTCTCTGCACCCAAATGCTAATGCTGAAGAATGGTTTGTTCCAGGCTGCATTAATCCCTGTGGCTGTGTGAAAGCTACTGTGAGCACAGGAGATGATGAGAATGGGCAGCTAGGGACGATGGCAGGATCTCCTTTTACTGTACTGACAGAGATGTATGCCACATGACAGTGCTCCTCTGTTGGCCAACCAGCAGGACACGAGTCCCCGTGCTCATTAAGTCGCCTCTCCTGTCTTGATTCCCTGGTGTGTAGTAATGTGGGAGTTTTTGTTTACTTAACATAAACCAAGCTAAGAAGAGAAGGGGAAGCCCAAAGCAGCCCCCGTTTCTGCAGCCTGTCAATCTCTGCCTCCCTCACAGTTATTGTCTCCTACATTTCTCTCCAGTGCTTCCGCTTCCTCAGCTCCCACCCCTTGCTCCTCCAGGCAGCTTCCAAGCCGCCTCTTGATTTTCAACACTCCTGGACGACACTGCAATAGAGGAGGTTTTGCTGAAACCCACTAGAACTCCCTGTAAGCTGTGTCCCAGTAACCACAGCCAAGGAAGGATTCACAGGTCTGCTCCTGGTCTTTCAAATACGCATTCAGGGCCCAGTTTTTGGAGGCTCATGAGAGGCTCTGATCTTGAGCTGCTTGCAGAATAGAAAAGCAAAGCCCATTTCTAAAGGTATTTATAGATCCTTTATGGCTCAGGGAAATTTCCCCACTAGTTGTCTTTTGCTAAGTAACAGAATAATTTTTACCTTTTCTTATGTACAGCAAAGCTGCAGAAAAGCTACTCAGGCCACCTTTCTAGATGAAAGACCTTTCTCAGTAAGTCAAAACGGATGGGCTCCCTAGCCCACCTCACAGAATACTGCCTGTCCCTTTCAGGGCCAAAGTCGCTACCCCCTTTACATACATATTTTCTTTATACGTGGAGAGATTGCCACATGGTGGCAATTTATGTCCACTTTACAATTGTACAATTCCCTTATAGGACTGAACGGGATGACCATGGGGACAGCTGGGGAGAGTGGGGAGCCACAGTAGGATGGGTACAGAGGGTTGAGACAGATTGCAAGTCCAGGTTTGGGACAGCTTCCTACACCCCTCAAGTACGCACCTGGAACAGAATGGGGAGCCATAACCCAATCTCTGCTGTAGCACCCCTGAAACCAAATCAGCTCTGTGGGAAGTTTACACACTTCCTTTAAAAAAAAGAGCAGCAAACATGACATGATCTCTCTATAATAATCGTATTGTGAAGATGCCGACCCAACTATGATCCCACCAACAGCAGTGATCTGAAATGGGTCCAAAGCAGGGTGCAATGTCCGGCTCTCCCTTACATGCATCTGCTCAGGGTCCAGTGCTCTCATCCTCTTGCCTCTCACATCCTCCCCTCACCCTTCTGAGCATGCTTGCAAAGGAAAAGATCTCGCTCCACTGCAGGAACAGCAACAGAGAGGGCTCCTCACACAGCAGTAAAGCCAAGATGTCCCTGGAGTAATTCCAGAGGCTTGCAGGCAGAGGTATTTTTAAAACATCACAGAAACTCACAATCTTATTTTTCAAGAGCCCTGATTGTAGGTTAGTGCCTTTTGTGCTTTCTTCTCAACACCAATTTTTTAAGAAGTGTTGAAACTAACCTTTTACTGAAATTTGTCCGTGCCAACCTACCACTTTTTCTTGGCATATATATTTAAAGCCGTATTTTTCTCTGTGTAGAGATTGCTGAAATAGATTTAGAAGTGTGAGTATTTGTCAAGCAATGTTTAGGATCAAGCATCATTTTTTTGCCATTTAGCCATCATAAGAAGCATACACTCGGCAGACAGCCTGTATAAAATTCCATAGTATAGAATTGTCCTCTGTTGTGAGTTGTATTTTTATGGCAGATTTACTCCTCTGACGGAGAAAATTCAATATGCAGCTGCATTTCTATTACAGATACAGTCTTCTGCTAGCCAACAGATAAGCTTTTTATCAGCAGCCATGCTTCTGTGGCACTCATCTGGGCTCCTGCCAAGCTCTGCCTTCATTCCTTTCATGAACAGATCAATGTGCAAACATTTGAAAACCCTAAATACCGTAATAGCTATTTGAACGTGTGCTCAAAAATACCCACCCCAGAACCAACCCGATTTGCAAACCATTACACCTACATAATGTACGTAATGCCAAGCCAGAAAAACGAGGAAAGATGGGAAAGGGGGAGCAGCACGTAGCCACTGGTTCCAAAGCTGCCCCGCCCTGCAGACTGTACACAGCAGCTTTTCCTCTAAGCCACAGTGGAAGCCTACCCTCCTGTACCTCTTTGCCACATCACCCCTTAAACAGAACACGCAACGCCGGCATCAGATGGAGCTGATAATGTTGGGAAGAAGAATCTGAGTAAAGAACATTATGAAGAACAAGCCGAGAGGACAGACAGCATTTTGGTGTAGTGTTTGTTATGCCTAAGACCAATGCCAAGGGGTAGGATTGCCAGTGGTTAGTGCTCCAGCCCAAAAACTTAAGGATGACTAGCAACTACAGCTATACATTGACAACTACAGCTATACATTTCAGCACTGGTTGCTGAAAGCATCCTCTGCTGATAATCGAGCACCATGCATCTATAACAAGGCAGCAAGACCCCTTCACCTTATACTGCCACACAGGCTGCTGGCATGAGCCCTGGTACACTTTGTCTTCCCTGCTTCTGTGAACAATCTATCCTCCTTTTTGTAATAGGGCGAGCACCTGTGGAGAGAAGATCCCTTTCTTTTTCTCCTCTGTTAGCCTTCAAATGAGAGAATGCCTGCTTGGAGTGATGCCCGTTAGCAGGAGCAACGCTGGAATACAGGAATCAGAAAGTTCCCCGTGGAGAAACAGTGGTGGTAAAAGAAGAAAGCTGAAGGAAGGGAAGTGACCTTGGTGGACAGCTATCAAAGGGGAAAAAAAATGAGAAAAGAGAGAGGGAAAAGCAACTGGCAAGGGGTTAATGTGTGAGGGCAATACAAAATATAAAAACTTATAAGCAAAGGGATGGAAAAACAAATTTAAAAACCCCCAAAACCAACAAGAAACAGGAGAAGGAATAGGTGGTAAAACAAGAGAGGCAGAAAGATGAATCAAATCTCTCTCCTTACCAAGGGGTTTCACTGCAACTTGCCTTATCTTTTTTTTTTTTTAATGCAAATTTATAAATAAACCTCATCAGCTTTTTTTCCTGTCGGGGGGATATAAAAAAACGTCTAATAAGTTCTCACAGAGGGTAAATAGTTTAAGGGGATGATACTAGTGATACTGAAGTACTAAATAAAGATCAAAGCCAGGACTGCCTGAATAAGGGTTTCTAGGTTATCCATACACCATTAGAGCTCTAACAGATTAAAGACTCATTTGAACATAAAGGAGGAAAAATCATAGGGATCATCTCCATTATAAAACTGTCTCGATTCCAAAATAATAGTACAGGGCCAATTCTATCAGGCTCAGACTGAACAGTGCTTTATAAAGAGCTCCAGATGTGATTTGCTGTTCCTGAGCAAGAGTGTCCAGAGTCAGTCTGCTCAAGCTCAGTGGCTTTTTCCAACACTTAGATCAGGTTCTGCTCTGGGCTCTGGAGCAGGAAGAGTGCCAGCAGTGTTTTGACTGTTGACCTCCATCAGCAGCAGCACTGTACCTATATACAGAGGAAAATCTGCACTATGCAACCTAAACCCAACAGAGCACTGAGCACTGTTACAGTAGCTGCTCGTTCCACCAGCAGTCTCTGATGCCCCAGGGATGAAGGTTTCCTCATTCAACCTCTACAACTCCTTGGAAACAAGAGCTGCTCTGGGATCAACAGGACAGGTAAAGAGGCACACCGCACCATGCAGCTCTCCCTGCTCTCAATGCCATAGCTCTCCTGGGCATAAACTTTTGAGAACAACTTTGAAAGTAGGTGAAAAAAGACCCTGGATGAAGAGATGTCACACCGCAGTACAGAGAAAACCAAACTGCTTTTTCATCTCCATTTCAAATGTTATTTTATTATGGCAATATGCTCTCTAGCCAAATCAGGTTTGTGGAGAGGAGAGAAGCACAGTTCAGTTTGAAAAAGAGTGTCTGTACTTCAGGGGTGGTTTCTTTCTTGCCTCTCTAGTCAAGCACAAATAATTCTAGGATTTTACATAAACGCTAGCGGAGCGTTCAAAATGGAAATGTAAAATTCAGGGTGTTAGAACTGTGGAACTTGTGAGCACCAGCTAAAAGCAGCAACTACAAAGGCAGAGCTGGTTGGGCTTGGTCTTCACACTTCTACATTTCCTCCCCTTCCTGTCTGGCATGTCCAGTTTTGCTCAGGTGTCTCGGACCTGAGAGATAGCACACTTAACACACGTTGTGATCACTGGAACCTTACACACAGGACAGGTAAAGAAAGCAAGCAGAAGTCCAGGGAAAAGCCACCATGCCTTTAGGATTATGGCTTTCAACACAGTAATTGAAATCTGTGACTTGGATTCACCTATAGGTTTGCAAGGCATCTAGGCATACATCCACTCCCGCTGCTGACAGATGGCAGAGAAGGGAGCAGGGACTATGGAGGTAACAGCATTTCACCCACAGCTCTTTCTTGCAAAGAGGTAGCATAAGGTAGCTGTGAAAGCAACGGTGTTTCAGAACGTTTCTTGCATTGCTAAGGTTTCTGGCTTGAGGTAGCCCAAACACAGAGCCTATAAACTCTGAATCTTAGCCAGAAGACAGGCAGGTTTATGTGGGTCAGGGCTGTTTCTTTCACGTGCCAGAGGACAAACCTGCACCTTTCCACCTTGAGCTGGGCAACGACAAAGCTTAAACCCCTCAGGACTCTTTTTCCCCTCGGCTTGTCATGAGAGCAGCCAGGCAAAAGGAAAACTGTAGAAAAAAACCTGTGAGCTTTAATATATTTCTCCTCTCTGTCCCTGTTCCTCCTTTTCTATGCATCAACAGTTTTAATAACCTGGCAGAAGCAAACCCTGAAACTAGAAAACCCTTTCCTACCCAGCGTCACCAAATGTTCCACACGTACTGAGAAGCATTATGATGAGAGGCGATGCATTTCATATATTCTCTCTTTTCTTCCCTTCGTTTGACACCGGTTAGTTCTGCACTTTTCAAATTGCTCCTGAACAACCAGCTCGCATCTTAAAACAAACAAAAGATTAGGCTCTGCTTTAGGAACTGAGTTAATACAGAAGTGGTTTTCTGACAAGACAGATGAATAAATAGATAAATAAATGAGTAGAAGCAGTGAAATGTGAAATCACTCATGTATAATCTCTTCACTATCAAAATAAACCACTGCTACATCCACGCGAGGCATATGTAGAGTAAACAAAACAGATGGGGGGGTTTCCCACTGCTGGTTTCTTTCTTCTAAGGACGGTTATTTTCAGTTCATAAACTCTCAGCTGTCACCCCCGATTTATCTTCGCAGCAAATTTCCGCTGAGGTTACACGGGTAGGAGCCCGGGCGATGCGGCACGGCTCCCTGCTCCCTGCACGTCTCCTACACCCCTCTGCCCCTTCCAGCCTCATCATTCCTAGGCGGGCTCCGCGCTTCGCTTTTAACCCCTTTCACATTCCTCCCTCTGACAGCGCCTGACGTGTTGTGCACCTGGGTTGTGCCCCAGCTCGGTGGGATCCGGGCGGAGGAGAAACGTGCTCTTACTTGCCTGGGAAGCGGTCCTCCTGCCCGCGGGGAGGGGAGAAAGGGCTACTAAGGATAAGGAAACCCCGCCTGCGTTCAGTCCGCTCCCCAAACAATGGCTTTATTTAAAGATATAAAGACATCGCTGTACGGAGACCCTTTAAAAAATGTTTTCGCCGTTCCCAGCCGTAGGGAGAGCGATCACTTATTTGCTGGAAAGGGCTCCTCCCGCCCCTTCCTACTCCTGCCCTCCCTCCTTCCCCCGCCTCCCTTCCCCATATATTATTACTCTATGCCACCAACGTTAAAACAGCCCCACCGCGCTCGCTGCCCGAGCCGCGGCCGTGAGAGAGCCCTTCCCTCGCCCCAAGCAGCCGCCAGCCGCCTCCTCCGGCCCCGCCGCGCGGAGCTGTCTATCCCCGGCGAGTGCTGAAGCGCCCGGAGCGGGAGCCGGAGTCCCCCCGGCCTCGCCCCGGCGCCCGGAGGCGAGGTAGGCGGCGAAGGGCGCTGCGGGGGATGGGGGGAGCCGGCGGCGGCGACCCCGCGCCGCCCGCCTGAGCCCCGCACACAAAGCCGCGCCGCGGCCATGGAAGAGGAGCTGAAGTGCCCGGTGTGCGGCTCGCTCTTCCGGGAGCCCATCATCCTGCCCTGCTCGCACAATGTCTGCCTGCCCTGCGCCCGCACCATCGCCGTGCAGACCCCGGAGAGCGAGCAGCACCTGCCGCCGCTGCTCCACCCGCGGGGCCCCGCGCCGCCCGCCGCCGCGCCGGGACCGGGGCCGGGGCCGGGAGCGGCCGCGGGCTCCGCCGCCTGCCTGGACTCGGAGTGCGCGGCGGGCGGCGGCGGCGGGGACCACGCGGACAAGCTGAGCCTGCACAGCGAGACCGACAGCGGCTACGGCTCCTACACCCCCAGCCTGAAGTCCCCCAACGGCGTGCGGGTGCTGCCGCTGGTGCCGGCGCCCCCGGGAGCGGCGGCGGCTCCGCGGGGCGCCGGCCCCGCCAGCTCCTCCCTCACCTGCCCGCAGTGCCACCGGAGCGCCTCCCTGGACCAGCGCGGCCTCCGCGGCTTCCAGCGCAACCGGCTGCTGGAGGCTATCGTGCAGCGCTACCAGCAGGGCCGCGCCGCCGCTGCCGCCGCCGCCAAGTGCCAGCTCTGCGACCGCAGCCCGCCCGAGCCGGCCGCCGCGCTGTGCGAGCAGTGCGAGGTGCTGTACTGCGCCGCCTGCCAGCTCCGCTGCCACCCGGCCCGCGGGCCCTTCGCCAAGCACCGCCTGGTGCCGCCGCCCGGACCCCCGGGCGCCCCCGGTGGCGACGGCGGCGGCGGGAAGGGGGCGGGCGGCGGCCGCAAGCTGCCGACGTGCGCCGAGCATGACCTGGAGAACTACAGCATGTACTGCGTGACCTGCCGCAGCCCCGTCTGCTACCAGTGCCTGGAGGAGGGCAAGCACGGCAAGCACGACGTGAAAGCCCTGGGCGCCATGTGGAAGCAGCACAAGGTGAGTGAGTCCCGCCGGCCGGCCAGGAGGAGCAGCGGCTCTGGGAGTTGTTCATCCCACCGCCCTGATGTCGGGTTGGAGCTTGTGGGACATAAGGATGCTTCGTACCCATCATCTTCCCAGGTGCTTTTCCCCTTGGCACGGTGTTCTTAGGTCTCTGGCGCTTCCCAGCTGCCCCAGGGACTCCAGAGTCTCTGCTGAGGGTTGGAAAACCCACCAACTCCCTTCCACCCTGGCCTTGACTTCTCTCAGCCTGAAAAGCTTAGGCTAAACCACCTGGGATTAGCAAGTCGGTCTCACTAACTTGTTTACCACTCACAGGGTTGTTGGCCATCCCATCCTCTCACAGGTGTCAGCAGGCATCTGTGCCGAGCAGGTGTAGGCAGAATGGTCATTCCTTCCTTTCACTGCTTCCCTTTCACCAGGGGCTCAGCAGTAGCTGCCACAAACATTTTTCCTGCCACATCTTCCTCTCTGCAGTGGTGTCAGGGCAGGAGAGTGACCCCCAGGGACCAACAGGAAAGTGTGATAGGGATGATCACAGGACACCTTGTTGTCTCCTGGGCCTCAAAGAAACATCCACTCCCTCTCAGTTCCCAAAGAGGCTGGAAGGGATGGCTGGAGGGACCTTGTGGCACAAAAACAAGTAAGGAAGGGTAAGATGGATGGAGTCTGGGGACAAGTAAAGCCTTTTCTTATTCACATAATGTCATGGTCTGATTCATACTGCTCTGCAAGTGATGCTCCTTAGCTCCCATGGGAAAACTTCAGAGCCAGGCGCTTTGCAGCCCAGGTAGTTCACTGAGTTCTGGTAGAGCTGCTGGGTCACTTGGCCACGCTCTCCTCCTTTGAAATAAGACCTTACAACCATTTGAATAAAGAGCGAGGCACGACCTGGGAAGCTGTGAAATTGTATGAAGCCAGCTCATTCCTGTTAAGAACAGTGGACTCTGGGGCAAAAATATTGGTTAAAGCATGTGAATGTCCATATGGGCTTTAATACCTGAGTGCTGAGAGCACTCCTGTGGAGCATCCCACTGGTACTGACAGGCTGACTCCTGTTCTTACCTCTGCCATCAGAGTGGTTCCAAAGAATGTTTATCAATACGGTGATAGGCGCTTTATAAAGGGGGAAAGGACTTGTCCCATAGCTGAGCAAAGAGCCCATAGCTGGTGCTGCTGGCTGACTGGTTCCCTTCTGCTCATTCTCTGCTGCGGTTAGTAGTAAAGGAAGAACAGACAGATCCTTTCAGACACTGCAGGAGAGGAAAAAAATCACGACTGGTCTCATCATCCTTCAGCCATGGAGTGGCTGAGACCAAGCTAGGTGTAGACATTTGGCTTTCCATTTTAAGATTCCAAGAAGATGCCAGTTGGGGTGTTCTGCATAGTTTCTCCATCTGAGAAAGACTAAACTTCTCCAGTACGTGTTTCAGTTGGAATACTGCCTGCCAAGGGCTCAGCCCAACGTGACGGATGTCTGTGTAAAGAAGATGTTCTCTTGGCTCAGGAGGAGCAGATTATGAATTGACAGCTATCACTATGTGTGCTAATGGCCTGGTCCACTTCTGAGCAGAATTATCTCAGTGAGCAGGGGCTGAGTTCACTGTGCATGGGTGGCTGAGGTTTTGGAGGGCGAGAGCCCAGCTGTATTGCTGTCTACCTGGAGTTAAAACTGTTTGGTGCCTTTTGAACAATGTGATAAACTCTGGTGTAATCAAAGTGTGGAGTCAGTAAATTTTCTCTCCCACAGTCAAATATTGTTCAAAGAAAGAACAGTGCACTGGGGGCTTGGATTTTTACCTCATTTTTTCTGGGAGTAAGGTATCATAGAATGTGTTTTTCTCTTGATTTACAGACTCAATCAATGTGAAACTTCCAGCAGAGGAAAAAAAAAGCTCAAAATTAAGTAATGTGTGGACTCTAAAATTGCACTCTTGTGAATATTATTTTTCCCAGAACTATGTGCTTGGCAGAAAATAAATATAATGGAACCGTATAGCCAGACAGCCTAAATCATCAGCTCACGTTCATTCAGATAAATTGTTTTGGAATTAGATACTTCTGCTTAGAAATAGTTCTCAGATACAGCAATTTCTACAAGTTTATTACCTGTAGCTACTTTGGCCAAACGGTAAATTGGTTACATTGAGTGGTATGCCAAATGTAATTCAAGTTTTATGTGTTCTCTCCAGATGCTCCAGGCATAGCTGGAAGAGGCAGGTGAAAGCGCTTGTCTGTAAGCTTTCATAGCCCAGTGAATTTGTCAGACTGACAGTTGTTCACCATCAGTTGATAAGCACCTGCTTATCTCCTTCTTAGGCCAGGGACTGGTATTCTTCACCTAAAATTCAGAGCCTGAATGGCTGCTTTTATTTGCCAGCCTAAAGAGTTGTGTTCCTAAAAACATCAGGGCTGTTTCAGAATTCAGTGCCAGGGTAAGCTTATCTAATCAATAGTTAATCTGCGGCTAAAGAGAGATGGAGAGAAAACAAATTAAATGAGCATGAACTGTTCGGTTGAACAAGGATGTTGGCATTATCTGGTTCATTTTCTGAAATCAAAGGAAGCATCACTCTTCCATGCCCATCTGGGTTTAATTACTCACCCTCATTATCTCTCTGTTCATTTATTCAATAGAAGTAGAAACTTGGTATCCATCTCCAGCATCCATGTTTTGGGTTGCAAGATTAGGCGTTCAAGTAAAGTGTCATGGTTTAACCCCAGCTGGCAACTAAGCCCATTATGTTGCTCCCCCATGATGGGGTGGGAGAGAGAATAGGAAGGGTAAAAGCTCGTGGGCTGAGATAAAGGCAGTAAAGCAAAAGCTGCACATACAAAACAAAGCAGAACCAGGAATTCATTCCCCACTTCCCATGGGCAGGCAGGTGTTCAGCCATCCCCAGGAAAGCAGGGCTCCATCTTGCATAACAGTTACCTGGGGAGACAAGTGTTGTGACTTCAAATGTCCCTCCTTCTTTCTTCTTTCCTCAGTTTTATATTGCTGAGAATGATGTCTGATGGGATGGGATGGGATGGGATGGGATGGGATGGGATGGGATGGGAGTCAGCTGGGGTCAGCTGTCCTGGCTGTCCCCTCCCAACTCCTTGTGCGCCCCCAGCCCACTTGCTGGTGGGGTGAGAAGCAGAAAAGGCCTTGGCTCTGTATAATTAGCAGTTATGCAAAAAAACCCTAAATTATCAATGCTGTTGCGAGCACATATCCCAAACACAGCCCTGTACCAGCTACAATGAAGAAAATTAACTCCATCCCAGCCAAAACCAGCACATGAAGGTACCACTGGGTAGAACACTGTTTGTCAGGAGTTAATCGCCACAGCCAATGGAGCTTGTAACATGTAGGTTTGGCTTCTAGTACATATTTCTGCAGCAAGAAAAATTGCTCTGAGCGTACAGGGCATTTTTTTATGGCTTGGTTGGTTTAGTGAGGGCTTAGTCATGTAGCTCTCTTTGATTTGAATGGGAAGTGCATGACTAAATTCCACTGCTTTTGTAAGGTATCTTTTACAAATGCTTGGAAAAACAAGGCTATTATCTCTAAGTGGGTTTCACAAATGGAGATCTGGTCTGCTCCCCGGCTTCACGCTGCAGTTGCGTTAATGCAGCCACAGGTTTTAATGAACATGGCAGTTTGCTTATGAGCCCTTTGAACAATGACATCGCTGAGTTTCTATTGCAGCTCTTTGCCATGGGAGCGTGCCGGGAGCTGGGCACAATTGTGCTAATTGCGATTGTACATATGCTGGTTACAATTTGTCTGCAGTGATTCGGATTTCAATGGCTGCTTGAGGTGCCCACATACAGCTTTTGGCACTTCTTATCTGATGAAATGCATTTTGAGATGATTTGAGAGCAAGAGAGCAAGATGTTGGAGAAGTGGAAGAAAGAAAGGAGCCCTTCCTTACCTGGCACAATTTGGTTGGACCAGTCAATGGCAGAGCATACCATGCTCTTGCCACCTTATTTTTTTATCAGTTCGCCCCCAGTCTCTTGGTCATATGCTGTTTCCACCTTGTCCTGTGTCAGCTTGACAAACCAAAGGCTCAGATTTCCCTTGTGGGTGGAGCACAAAGTGCAATCAAACAGGGTGGGCTTTAAACTCTGGCAGCCTTGATCAGCCTGTGAAATCCTGATTGTCTGGTTGGGCAGAAAATAGGGACCCTTTCAAGCACTTACAGTTTGGTTCTGTGACCCCAAGTACTGCCCATTTCAAACATCATCACTTAAATTTTTGTGCATTCACAGGAGTTTGTATAAGAGAATAATAAATATTCCAGTACTGAGAAACATATCACAGTAATGTGTCTTCCCATTAAATTTCTTACCAATCAGTTGTAGCAAAGCATATTTGATTTTCAAGTTTAGTGCTAATGTAATACCTACAGCTGGGCTAAAAGGGAAATGTTTGTGTGAAGATGAGGAGAACACAGTGGGACCCCTCTGTAATTCAGTCTTGGCTCCCAGTCAGGGTTTGTACCCACTTGCTGCAGGAGAACCCCCTGCATGGGGTTAGGCAGGTGCTGCTGCCTGTGTAGGGCTGCCTGCCTTCGGGCTGGGCTGTGAAGTGCCTGCAGGGAGCTGCCAGGGTCTGCTCTTTCCTCTCCTGCACGAACGAGGGAGCACAAGGGGAGGATGAGTAGGAGATGCTCAGGCAGCCCAACCTTTGGAAGCAGCCCGCAGAAGTGAGCTGTAATTTGGTTCCCTCCAGGAGTGAGAGGAAATGGGAGAATGAGTGGTGACTTTCAGTCAGGACTCCTCTTAAAGGCTTGTAATCTTTGTGCCTTCCTACAGAGAAGGCTCTGTTTTGAGGAACACTCTAGTCCCAAGGAAACGAGATGGCAACCTTCTGGTGTTAGCAAAGGTACTTCATCTTCCATTTCCTGATGCCAGTTGCCGTATCTGTTTGGCAAGGATAATGAACTGGGTACCAGGAATCTGTTAATTGCCAAGTCCACTCGAAGGGTAGACCCTGCAGAACACTCCTGGGACCTATCTGGTCCCATAGAGAAGTAATGCTGGGTATGGGCTTGTCATGGGCTGACAAACAGACCAACACTGGTAGTCCTAGCTGGGCTTCCTGGAAAACTGCACTGGGGCTGCTCCAGTCAGACCATGGCAGTTCTGGGTCTCCCAGGGGGCAGAACCACTGTTTCCTTTCCATGCTGGAAGTCCGTTGAGAAGCGTGTGGTTTGGTCTAGAGATCTCAGATGCTGAGGAAAGGGGAGCTTAGGTCTTCAATGTGGCCTTACAAAAGACGTATTCCATATGTCTCATCTGTCAAAAGTTACAGGAAGGGTTTTTTTTTTCCAGCTTTCCCAGAAATGTTCACGCTTTTGTTGGGTTGGAGCATGGGGAGGTGGAGGCCCAAAGGGACATTACTATGAAGTCTGAAAAGACAGATTTATCTTTGAAGTCCTAATGTACCTCAGGTTTGGTAGGATGTACCCCATTTAAAAAGAACTCAGGCTTTGATGAAAAAAAAGGTGCCATTTTGGAAAGCAGTTGGGGATTTTTCAGCATGACAGATGCTACTGTTTAAGTGTAAGACTATTATTTCCTTATATATGTGGGTAGCTGTCTTATAAAAAGGTATTTTGACTTACCAAGTCACTGCAATAAAGTGGAATGTGCAGACACAATACTTGACTGCCCCCACATGCATATTTCACCTTTATTAAATCTTAATACAATTAAAATCTTAACTATTCTCTTCTAGTACCAACACTCTGTGCGTGTAAGAGTACATGCAACACCAAGTAAGCCTTTTAGCACATTAATAATTGTCAAAACCAAGGATTAGTAAGAAACTTATTTGCATTTTATCTCTAATTTCCCTCTTTTTTTTTTGTCTTGCAGGCACAGCTGTCTCAGGCTTTAAATGGTGTTTCAGATAAAGCAAAGGAAGCTAAAGAATTTCTGGTTCAGCTGAAAAATTTATTGCAGCAGATCCAGGTAACACTAGAATATTAGCTGTTTTGATAATACAGTAATCAATAGAACCGAGTGAATAATTTATCTGATGACTTTGTTTCCTGTGCTATTCTCATCTTTCCTGGAATCATCTAACCTTTCCTGGATGGATTTGCTAGACAAAATTATTCATCAGATAATGCCTGCAAGCCCCTCTTAGCTTCTAGGTTGTTTGCTGTTTATTGCAAGAAGCTGACACTCAGTGCTGGATATCTGAGCTGCGTTGATGAGTATTTGATTGATTCCATTGGTCATGCTTCTGGGCTCCTTCCTGTCTGCAATTGCTTGAATTGGGCATTTAGGATAAGTTCTCATTTTACCATAAATTTAATAACATAATTTTAACAACAGAATTTACTACTTGTTTTTCATCTTACATTTTCTAAAAATGTACTCATTTCTGGACAAAATCCAGTCAACCTGTTCTCTGGAGTATTTGTAGGAAGTTTTAAAAAACAAAGGGAGAAACAAATGCTGCTAAATCAGTGCGCTGGTTTAGTGAAGCAGAAGATACTTCATGCCTATAATTGCCCAGCTTTAATGGCCAGAAAAGGACTCATGGTGAGCACGGTAATTGAGGGCACAAACCCCAAACGTAACAAGTCCAGCTTTCAGCCAAATTTAGACTTGCCAGTGCAGGAGGTCAGATGATCCTCAAGGTCCTTCTCACCCTGAGGAGTGTGGCTGGAATTGTGCCTCCATAGGCTGACCTTCGCAGCGCCCAGAAGGGGACACTTGTTACCCTCAGCAGCAGTGCTCTCTGTCAGTGGGGTTTCTGTGGGATATGCATCTGCTGCTCTGTGATATGCCTGCCCTGCTGCTTGCTCATCTTTCATCAACAAGCAAGTCCTGTTCCTGTTATGAACAGAAAGCCACAGCAGAAGCTCAAAAATCTGTATTTGGTTTAGAATTTAATCGTTAAAATTCCTCTTCACGCTCCAGATGATGAATTCATACCCCAAATGCTGCCCAAGCTCTCAGGTTGCCATAGGGAAGTGTAGCTGCCTACCCTCATGGTTTTCTGCAGCCATGTGGAAAGGGAACAAACCAAGACTGGGAAACTGAGGGGAAAAAAAAAGCACATCTAACTGAAACAAACCTGTGCGAAGCCACCGGCTGGCACCTGTCACATACCATGTTATAGACATAGTGTGAAGTTTCTCTCAGCTGACTTTACCTATTTAAAAGTTATGTAGCTCACCTAACCAAGTCATTTAGCCTCTTTCATTGTCCAAGGAAAAGGATGGGCACATCTAGAGAGCAGTTGTCCCCGCAGGTATGAATGGTTATTTTAGGATGGAATAGCTCATCCAAACCAGTAGTCTGTCACCAATCTTTTCCTGAGTCACCTAGCTCTATTAAAAATGTATTTTTCCCTCCTGAAACCTAAAGGTGGCCTATTACAACTATTTATGACTAAGCTGTAAAACCCTTTAATGGGTTTCAATAAAATCACTGCCAAATCACTCTGCATAAGGGAGCAGCTACAATTAGATCAAAAGACCAAGCCATTTCTTTGATGCTGCTCGTTGCTCAAAATGCTAGAGGAGAACTCAGAAGAGGAAGTCATTGCTCTTTAACATTTAGGCGTTTCTGGACACAAAGCTGAGTCTGATCCTCATGTGTTAAGCCGGTCTCCATCATGCCTCTGAGTATGAAGATCATATTTCAGGAAATCAAAACAGCTGCGTAAGAATTCCTAAGTGAAACAAGGCTGGGGCACCCCTCCAGGAGGATCACCCACACACTTTAACCCTTAGAATCATAGAATGGTTGCAGTTGGAAAAGACCTTCAAGATCACCGAGTCCAACCATCTACCCAGCCCTACTAGGTCCAACACTAGACCATGTCACCAAGTACAACATCTGTTCTTCTTTTAAACACCTCCAGGGATGGAGACTCAGCCTGTTCCAACATCTGACAACCCTTTCAGTAAAGAAATTTTTCCTAATACCCAACCTAAACTTCCCCTGATGCAATTTAAGACCATTTCCCCTTGTCCTGTCACTAGCTACCAGGGAGAAGAGACCAACCCCCCCCACCTTACTACAGCCACCTTTTAGGTAGCTGTAGAGAGTGATGAGGTCTCCCCTCAGTCTCCTTTTCTCCAGACTAAACAATCCCAGCCCCTTCAGCCACTCCTCAGGAGATTTACCTTCCAAGCTCTTCACCAGCCTTGTAGCCCTTCTCTGGACATACTCAAGCATTTCCATGTCCTTCTTGTAGTGAGGGGCCCAAAACTGAACACAGTACTCCAGGTGTGGCCTCACCAGCACAGATTAAAGGGATAGGATCACTTCCCTACTCCTGCTGACCTAGCATGCTCCCTAGCATGGTTTTCTCCCATGACAAATTGCACTCTTCCTAGGTGATGCTCAAGCAGCGTTTGATGATAGCACGTACCAGGGAATACTCCTGGGTAGGCAGGATTGGTACAGCCACGCTGTTTGAGGGGAAAGGGTTTAGTTGTGTCTTGAGCTCATCTGTGCCTTTTGACATCAGAACCGGAAAACCCCAGTTCTTGGGCTGTTATTTGGGAGTGCATAGATACCACTTTTGTGCGTGGATTTATACCCAGACCCATGTATCTTGGAGCGGGTTATTTCTAGCAGAAGCCTTATGATGGTTGCCACACACACATACAGACATTTACCCCCCAGAAAAAAAAAAATCTTCAAAATATATGTTGTTTACACAAAGGAGCGAGCAATATGTATATTTTTTTAAATCCTGTTTCATTGCACAGCAGACCAGTCAGCCATCTGCACTCTGTGTATCTCTCCTCTCTGAGTCTGCCAGAGCTACCAGGAGCTGTGCTTTTATCTTGCCTGGGGCAGTTTGCAAATTCATAATCTACTTTTCCCTGCTCTGCAGATCTCTCATTTATCCCCTCTTTTTTCCTTCCTTTCTCCTTTCTAAGCTCACTTTCAAATTTCTTGGTGTCTTCTCTTCAGAAGCTGCCTTTTCCCCACTGCCCCTGTTGCTTCCTTGCTCCTCCTTGGTTGCTGTCATTATCCCATCTGCTGTAAGGATTTCATCCTTTCCCACTTGAAAGCGGCGTATCACCAAACACCCCGTCTGATGTGTGAACAGAGAGCGAGGAAAGAAGCGATGCCTTACAGCCATCGACTGATCCAGGCTCTGTACACAAACCAGCACTTCAAGAGTAGCTGGATGAAAACTGGCTTACGAGGGAGTCGGGTGTGATATAAGCCGAGGAGGGAGAGATGCAAACAGGAAGAGTCTGAGACAAGCCTGTGAACAGTAACCCAGCTGTCTGGTGTCTCTACCCCCACCCATCTTGCTGGCAGGTGTGGGGCCGCAGCCGAGACCTCTCAGGGAGGAGTAACCCTGCATCCCTCAGCTGGAGAATGGGATGTCTGGATCACAGTGGGAGAAGG
The DNA here is from genome assembly GCA_022605575.1 of Laterallus jamaicensis coturniculus. Classification (NCBI taxonomy): domain Eukaryota; kingdom Metazoa; phylum Chordata; class Aves; order Gruiformes; family Rallidae; genus Laterallus; species Laterallus jamaicensis. The sequence goes on from JAKCOX010000001.1 coordinate 49,479,489, forward strand.
GAACGCAGTGTGGAAATTTTGCTCTCAAAAGAATGAAGTCAAAGCAATAAGCAGAAAAGGAGAGCAAAGCAGAACCAAAGGAGCTGAGAAATGACTAAGTAAACCCCTAAGTCATTGCTTAGGGGAGTGTGATGGCTTTCCGTAGAGATGCTTCTCCTTCAGCACATGCCTAAAATCTTCTCCCATTTAACACTGCTTATCTTCTTTAGTTTATTTGGGTATTTGCTAGTACAACTGAACATCCCCTGGTAAGGGGAACTTGAACACTTCCTCCTTCTTTTAGCCTCATGAGCAGAGGAAGCGAGAGCCTCCCTTTGAATAGGTGCTACAGCACCAGTTCCATGGCCAGAGAAAGCCATCCCCAGGAGGAGATGGGGCAGCTCAGGACCTTGTAGTACCATCTCCTCAGAGTTCTATGGCTGCAGGGGGATTCTGTAGTAGCACAGCTTGTTCCTCGTTGATCAGACAGCAGTTTACAATACCCATGCCCCGAACAAGGCTCAGTGGGGGCAAGCATTTTATACCTCAGATGCTGGTCTCTGTCTAGCAGAGACTTTTATCACAATGTGAATAAAACCCTGACATGTATCTTTTTTCTTTCTTTGTTTTTAAAGGAGTACTCAAAGCAATACACAAAACCTCAGGGCTTTGATTAATTTCCTTGTAATACGCCTGTAGACCAGTTTCTGGTCAATAATTCTCTCCTAATTGTCATGGTGTAGAGCCAGTGGTTTCAAAGTTGTTCCAGCAGGATATTAAAAGGAGGGGAGGGGGCAGAATTGTCTTAGGTACATCTGTGCACTGTGTTTGTTAGGTGTAGGTTTTACATTGTGTTGTACTACATGTGTTGTCTGGAATGTGCCAGTAAGTTGGGGTTTTAAATAAGCCCATTTTGTGGCATAGTGTCTTACTGTTCCGTTTTATAGCGTGCAGCTATTGCCCATACAGCTATAATGAAATCAGAAAGGCAACAGGGATGCCAAAGGAAACCTGGAAAGGAAATCTTTTCTGAATGGAGAACCAGGTAAGAGTGAAAAATAGCTTAAGGTGTAAAATAGGCTTCCTTTGATGAGTATGACTCTCACCTTCTTCTAGGAGAACGGTTTGGATTATGAAGCCTGTCTTGTCGCTCAGTGTGATGCCTTGGTTGATGCGTTAACACGACAAAAGGCAAAACTGCTCACAAAGGTGACCAAGGAACGTGAGCACAAGCTGAAGGTGAGCACAACTCTCATCGACTGAGCATGGCTGCTGATACCCGGTGTTACTGTGCATTTCATCAAGTCCCCAGCCCTTCACACCATGAACATTCTTAATGACCAACTCCTAAGGTCCTTCAGCTGGTTCAGACGTTTGGTGGAATTGTGCTTATAGGCTTAAAATGAGGCTCATACTTCAGCAGTCTTTATTTACCTGATGGTTTTCAGCCGAGGTGCTTTTGAGAGGTGCTTGCTAGTGAAACCCTAGCTTTGATTCTGGGACCTCCCAAACGCAAGAAATCCCTACAGCCCAAGTAAAATTCTGGATTTTGTTGTCTCTTGAAGAAATTCAGGCAAGCCACCTGTTCTAGCTATGTGCTTATTCAAAAGATACTCAAGAAATGCAGTAAAGGGGATTGGGAGAAGAAAGCTATAAATGGTTTAACAAAGTGGCAGTGAAGAAATGTTTAAAAAGACTGTTTCTTGAAATGTTGAACCACATATGTGATTTTGAGGTATTTTAGCGCCAGTAACATTAATAGCAACTAAGTCAGGAGGAAAAATTGAAGTGAAAAATCTAACATGACAAACAATGAATAAAATCTACCTGAGAACAGCATTTAAACCCCCTCATGCTTAACAAGGACCAACACTTAGAGCACACTACAATCAGCAGAGTTAATCCTGCAGTTTATTCCTGTTAGGCTGTTGGACCTCAGGAGTTGTGCAATCGAACACCGTGCTATTAGGTCTGCTCTACAGCCATGTGGCAGCAGAATATGTCCAAAAGGTGGAGAAAAATAGATGCAGCTTTTTTGTTTCCTAATCCTAGCAATGCTTTCTTAAGCAAGCCAGGATCAATGGTGAATTGTGAAGAGAATAGCACAGTATAATCTGCAAGAAACCACTCCTGTGGTTTTCCTCTATTAGTATTTGCATTTTAAGTCAAGCATTTTTTTAAAAGCTCAGATTTTAATGAAAGTGTGATTGTAAATGTGAATGCTGCAAACGCAGAAACATGTTCTGTGCTTTTTGTGCCCTGAGCAAGCCTGATCTTTGAGCAATTAATCTGCTCAGAAAAAATTGAGATTCCCTGTGCACAACATTTTGCCAAGCTAATTATCGGTATTTACAATACAGAGCAAGGGAGTGTAGCTGATGGAGATGTGGCAATGGCCATATGGCATCTAAATTAAGCATAGCTTTAACACACTCTTCCGTTCCTTGTCTCCTCTGAAATATTCTTATGCCATTCACTGTAAGCTGAGGCAGTCATCAGAGCTGAACTGACACTTGTCTTCCAGGTTGTTTGGGACCAGATAAATCACTGTACACTGAAGCTACGCCAGTCAACGGGGCTTATGGAGTACTGCCTAGAAGTTATCAAAGAAAATGATCCCTCGGGGTTTTTACAGGTATTTTCTGTTTATGGTGGAAAAATGAATAGAATTTAAAGGTAAATCTAAAAAAATGGACTGCTGTGCTAATTAACCTTTTCCACCTCCAAGGCAGGTTCACCTCAACTCCTGTTAGTACTGTCAAAAAGCTCTGATAGCCTGGTGATTGCACAAGTGTCCCAGCAAAGGGCGCCTTTGAACAGCTAGATGCACTCTGACCAAGTGTGGAGTTAGTGGTCACACCATTTCCCTGATTGCTGACATTTTTCCTCTTGCCAGCCCTTCCTTCTGGGCCAAAAGAGAGATGCTATGTGGCTCATGATAACTCTCCATTTTATTCTCACCCCAGTAACCCAACAAGGGGCCTCACAGAGCAATCTGGTCTCTTTGGAAAGGTCTGTGACACAGCAGAGTAGTATTTCTCCCCTTTGCTTTCCTCTTTGCCACGTGAAAGAGTTCTTTCAACATCTTTCTTGTGAGGAAATCCAGCTGTAAAGGCTTGTGTGTGGCTTTGCTTCACTGGGGTCATGGCACCTCACGGGGCTACAAGACATGGCTTGTAGCAGGAGAATCTGGGTGCCCTCTCTTTGGAAAATACAGCTTGGCCAAAAATTGCCTTAATTCTCAGGATACTGTTTCTTAGATGCAAGCAGTGAAATGTCTGTTGATGGCATAAAATATAAACAGTTCATTATTCAGCTAATTGTTTTCTCTATTTTATTAAATTATTTTATTAAATTATTTTTATTAATTATTTTACTTTGCCCTATCTGGGTTTTTTGACTTATTAATTGCATAAGAAGAAAGGCACATCAGACAAAATGATCTGCACGTGGCTGTCAGCTGAAGATGGCACGCTGCACACGCAGAATGCATGAGTGTTGGGGGGCTGTCATAGCATCCCTAAAAAAAACTGCATGAGAATTAGCCAACTTAAACCTATTAGCACTCCAGATTGATTGTTACTGTCACGTCTGGTCTCAAGCAAGAGTGGGGAATGTGTGGTGTATATTAATCTCAAGACCACACAGATTTTAGCAGGCTGGATATTGCTGGACAAATTAAACCTTTAGGTATTATCTACGTGCTTCGTTTTCATTTCAACTTATTTTTCCTGCAACCTTTGTGACTTCCTCCTTTGCAGTCACCTTTTATAAAAAAACACATTTGTTTTTACCTTCTCCTGGCTTATTTAATGATGTTTTTAAGGCAGCCAGCAAACACCGAGGCACTGCATTACTCCAAGCAACTACTCCTGCAGCCAGGATATCAAAACACAGCCAAGGGGTCCAGCATTCCAATAAGCGACTGCAAGGTTTTTTTCAAAGGCTATAAGTTCCTCCACGTATTGCACAGATTGATTTAGGAGCTGTTCATACAGGGGTTCACACAGAAGTGTCTTCTCAGTAACAGGGAAAGGTGTCTGAACCTCTTCAGTAAAGAACAACTCTCTCTGACATATACAGAAGAAAACTCTGCTCCCTGTGACTGAGAGGAAGCTCAGAGGGAGAGGCTCCGGATACCCAAATGGCAGCTTTACTGAGCTCAAGGACAGCTGAGTTAATTGATTTTGCAGAGCCAGGATTTCACTTCCAGAGGAGTCCACTGCGATCATCTCAGTCTGACTTCTGGCCTAATTGTCTGTGGGCTGAGCTAGAGCCAAGCTTTCAAAACGAAATTAACTTTTGATGTAATGATGGAAAATCCGTCATATTTCTTCGAAAATTTGTCTGACAACTTATTGCCATCACTGTGAGAAATATTTCCCATTTGATGCTTTTTTATTCCTTTCAGCTTTCAACCACTGAATAGTCTCTGCTGAATGGAGAGACCCTCTAACATTTACATCTCTCTCTCTGTAGCTGCTTTCTAAACGGGAGAGCAAAACTCAGCTGTGCAGGCTGGAGAACAGAGAGCAGAAGTATGTGTGGCATTCAGACACATGATACCTAACATAATCTTAACAGGCTTTATAAATGCAATTTCTCCTTTCCTACCCTAAGATGAGATTTGTTTTGAAAGGAAGAGACAAAAGGATGCAGCATAAATGGAACTCACCCTAACATGACCAGATCCTGTCTCAGCTGTCGTACTGTCGTGTTCCTGCTTTCATTGTGCTGTATCTCACAGGCATTCTGCCACTTCTAATGTGTGCATCTGCCCTTTCATTATAAACCCTAATGCTCTCTTTCAGATTTCGGATGCTTTAATCAAGCGTGTTCAGGTATCTCAGGAACAGTGGGTCAAAGGAGCCTTGGAGCCAAAAGTGTCTGCTGAGTTTGACTTGACTCTGGATAGTGAACCTTTACTGCAGTCGATTCACCAGCTGGATTTTATTCAGATGAAATGTAGGGGTGAGCTTTTGTGATTTTCTTCTTTTTTCCTGACTTCTTGCGTGTGTGTTGAAACTGTGCTGGGAAGGAGGGGAACATGGAGGGAGGAAAAAGGAGTAAATGGAAGTTGCTGGACAGTTTTAGAAGGAAGCTTCCTAGAAAGGTGTGCTCACCTCACATGCATGGACCTGAATGAGCTTAGAGAGAGATACCAGATGCAACTAAAGATTTGAGTAGGTGAATTCTTCAGAATAGGGCTATCTGTATCAGCTTCAAAGATAAAAAAACATTAGCTGCATGAAAATTTATGTCATTTTACAGCATTCCTAGATTTAACATGGGTTAATTCAAAACACCAGTTACCCCTATCTTGTCAGGAACTGCTCAAGTCGTAGAGAAATATTGCCCCCCCCACAGTATAGAGAAAAAAAACCCAAACCAAACAAAACCCCTTTGAATTGTATCTGCACTGTGCTGTGAATGGTGCCCAGCTTAAAAAAGTAAATTGTGAAGTAGAGATTCATGAGGAGAAAGAACACCTTGATTTCAGGTATCTGAATGATCCCATGGGACACATTAGAGGGAAAGAAAGTTCAGAGAAATAAGTAGAAGCTGATGAACAGGAGATGCCATTGGCGAAAAAAATACCCCACCAAAAACCCCCAAATACTAATGTCATGTGCTTGTAATGAGCTTGGTTTATATGGAGCAGGATGAGAACTGCATCAGAATTAGATCCATAGACTGGCTAGATTTGAAGGCCATTGTGGTCCCTGGGAATGGTGCCATTAGCTTCCCTCAGTGGCAATTCAAGCCTTAATTATACATGTGGGTGACAGGGTAGAGGCTGCCAGAAGTCAATGAATGAGTTAAGGATAGTCATGTCATGATGCGAAATGTGTGCTTTTTTGACTCCAAGCAAGCATAAAGCCTTCTGTTCAGTTTATCTGTTCTCTCTGAGCCTATCTTTGAACCTAAGAGACCCAAGATTAGTTAGGGTAAATAGTTAGCAAAATAGTTTGGTGGATAAACAGTTAAAGGGCGAAGTTTGCTCATCAAGAGTGGTTTGCATCTTGGCATAAATGGGCTGCACTAAAGTTACTCATAAAAAGCCTCTGAACTGCTCCTTTGAAATGTTAACAGCCAGGAAAGCAGAATCAGGAGAGGGAGAGTATCACCGATAAAACTTCTTTGGATACTGTCTGTACTTGTCTGTTTAAATCAATTTAGATTTAATGCTGGCCATACCTATTGTTAAATATATTTAATACTGATCTTCTGTCACCCTCCTTTTATCCAAAGATATAAAGAATTTAGTTAAACTATCCACTTAGATTACTAATTAACCACAGGTCACTTGGGGTGAGAGCAGCTTAGGTATTTGGCTTTTGGTCATTCATCTGGCTTAAAGCTTGAAGACTTAGAGACTTTAACTCAGACAGATTCACTGGATAGTGTTGTCCATGGATGCTCCCATTTTGTCATACAATTGCAATGAAGCTCTGGTGCTGAGCTAAACATGGTCTGAGGTGCAGAGAAGAGGACAGGGCTGCTTCTGCCCAAACCTGTGCAGATCTTACAAACACCCTACCCAGCACCCTTGGACTTTTCTCCCCTTGGACTCTTCTCCCCAGGGGCACTGCAACAGCTAGCCCTCAGTAAGGGCTTTTCTTTGAACTGTCTTGGCCTTGACCAGGGAGTACCTGCTGCATGTCCCATCAGGTTGGTCAGCACAACTGGTATGACCATGTACCCACCATGCAAAGAAGGGTGAGAATACCATTTAGCCTGGCCACCATTCCTTAATAAGGGACCACGTTATTCCTCCTCACGTCTCTGTGTGTCCCAGCAGTGCAAGCCACCGACTGGTCCCAACCTAACATTGATGTTGTGGATTGTTTAGCGTATAAAGGTGTATTTATATTTTTTAGTTTACAACTGAAAATCTGTTTGCATTTGAACTGCTCTGTCTGACACTTTGGCATTTTTGTTCTGAAATTCACCTTCACACCCTCAGCCAGCTCTGCATTATCTTCTCATGCATCTGGAAAGAGAGGCAGGACACAGGAACAATCATGGAACCACGGATGAAATGCAAAGAGTAAATCTCATTTTGTTACCTCACAAACCAGGGGGTCCCCAAGGCAGAATGATCTTCCCCACAGCAGGGCAGGAATCTCGAGCATGGTTGATAGGGTGCCTCTGAGTCTATCACAGGTCTAACATTATCAAAACACAGATGCTTGACTTGTCAAGCACACAAGACTAAGCAGTGATTAGTACAATGTATGTGTTTTTCTACACCTCTGATGCAAGTCACTTGAGTGTCTTCACAGTCCTCCTTGCCTTTCTTCTGTCATTTTGCCAGGATAGGTAACGTTGAGGAACCAACTTGGTATTTCAGCAGCGAGCACTCAGACTTACTGGGAACATTGCTGTGAGGAGGAGCTAGTCTTGTAGGGTGATGGTTTGCTACTATCAGGACTTGTATATTTCTGTGCCTTCAATTTCACAAATTAAAATATGTCTCTTCACACCTCCTTTCCTCCAGTCCTAGTGCACCAGCAGTCTTTGCCAAACCTTGGTGTTGAGGGGAATGTTACTAACTCACTATACTGACAAGAGTAGATGCATTAAAGATATCAGAGATGATCTGTAAAGGGAGTTTTGAGGAAACACAGAAGCCTAAGGCCAGTGTGGCTTTTCCAGCAAGTTGTTTCGCTCCAAAAGCTTTGCAACGCAAGGTCTGTACTATTGTTATCGATGTTTAGTGCATGACTGAATTTCTAATTTTTTTTTCAAACTCTGGCCTCATTCAACCTCAGTGAGCTTTCATGGGTCATTTAGAGTGAAAGCTTGCTTGTAAATAAACATTGATTCACTGTGTTAGACAAAGAAGAATGAAAATGAGAACAAATCACATTACATTTGCTTTGATGACTTGTTCATGTACCTTACTGGTGGACTCTGTAGGAGCCCATATCTAAAGCTAATCTCAGTAAATAAATATCAGGAGGTGGTGGTTGGTTAGGCTTGGGGTTGGTTTTTTTCATTCATACAGGAAAAAAAGCGCAATTTGGTAACAAATTAAATGTGCAGAAGTAATGATTAAGCAGTCATGTTGACCAAAGGGCCTCTGATAGCCCTTTGGCAAGAGTCCCTGCTCCCCAGGCTGGCTGGCCTGCTGACACACATGCAGAGCTCTCGTAATTGCTGGCTTTTTGAGCTTTCCCTGATCCCTTTTCTCTGTCCATGTTTTCTTCTCTCTGTGGCTTTTTCTTAGTGCCTTGGCTCAAAATCCCTGCCCTCTATGATGACTGGCTCAATGTCTACACTTGTTTCTTCAGTTCAAGCTATGGACAGAGGCAAATATGTTTTCTAGGGTTTTTTTTGTTTAAACATCTGGCTCTATCATGCAGTCTTGCTTTGTTGCAAAATGAAGACTTGGTACAAAATAGGGGAAAAAATGCTTACTCTCTACTTTTCTGTACCACCTTGAATACTCACTCATAGGCCCCTTCTTATCAGGAGTGACTCCCTCCCTCTTCTGCATAGCAGTCCATGAAGGTTCCACACACACATATGCTGTAGGTCTTCTCCGCTTCTCCAGTCATGAGCTTCACAGCCCTGATAGAGAAAGAGTAACTGCTTCATCACAGGCTTTATCCCTGATTCTTTCTGTTCTGTGTCATAGGAGCAGGACTTTGCCTATGGTCTTTCCTTCTCTCTCGGTAACTCTAGTTGTAGGGCACTTGCTACAGCAGTGACTCAGGCTATTACAGGGCCGTACTAATGTTTTTGAGGAGGTCAAAGTTCTCATGTTTCTGAGGGTCCCCTTCTGTCACTGCACTTAGTCCAGTTAGGTAGAAGGCATCATTACACAACTAACTTGTCAAGAGGACAATTAATAGACAACATCTTAGAGCAGTCCTACTCTGCCCTGAGAAGAGATCAGTTGTCAGATGCATTGAGTAATGTGGTTTTGAAACTGCTGTGTTGATATGAGACAACAGTATGACATTTTTTAGCTAAGTGTGACCCACATGAAGCACTTCTAAAATAGCAGGACATCATTCAGATTCATTAATAGGTCTTGCTATGCCAATGCAGTATCATTTCTCCCTTTGTATTTTTAATCTTGTCCCTCAAAAACTCTCTAGAGGACTTTGAGTTGAACAAGAAGTGGGACAGCACTGTAATTTAACATCTGATTCGTCTTCTTTTTTTGACAGTTAGCCTATATTTTTCTTTTCTTAGTCAGGGCCCATTGCTCTTCACTATGAAGCATGTCCCAGCGTCCCAATTATTCAACTTGTATTGCACTTCCCTATGATTTTGCAATCATAGGAACCTTTTCTCCTCCCAGAGGGAATCTGAGGTCAAAGCAAATCTCTGCCCACCCAGGACCAGGGGAGGGAGCAGGAAGGCAGGCACAGCTAGTGTCACCCAGCAAAGCTGTGCAGCTTGGTGGGACCTTCTTACCTCCCCGTCACCTGCTGTGGGTTGTGCAGATCACAGGCTGTCCCAAAGCAAGTAGGAGGCTGATGTGGGGTACTTAAAAAAACTCAGATGTCCAGTGACACAGTAAAGAAGCCCAGGCACTTGCCCGTCCTTCTCACATGTAGGGCCAAAATTTACACTGCCCCTGGGAAGTGGGAACAGCACTTAACGCTGTGAAAACATAGCTTAATCCTAGATGGCATTCCTGTTTCTGTAATTATAAGGGACTTGTAAAACAAACAGCCTCCCCCCAAAATTCTGCTCTTTCCTCTCAGCATTGTGTATTATGTGAACAACCCCTGAAATCCTCCTGTCCTTGTTCCTAGGAGGTTTTTGCAGGGGGTTGGAGAGGTCAGTTGATTTTTCAGAGGTCTTGTCTATTTTGCACTTTATGAGCTTCAGGAACTGGGTTTTCATCCAGCTTTGCCATGGGGAGTCACAGAAGTGGGGAGGGACCAGCGAATGCCTCCTGAGAGGGTCAGCAGGTTCGCTACAGTGTCAGGAGTGCAGGAGTGTGGGTGGCTGAATCAGCCCTATCTTCTCCCAAGCTCATCAGTTCTGGAAATACACCAACTAACACACACAGACAATACCCCAAACTTTAAACGGTTCACTTAAAAAATCCTGTTAACCTCTGAATTCCTCATTTTCAAGTTTTTGACTCTTGTAATGTCACACTTCTGTTCCTTCTCCAGAGATAGTGTCTCCTAGAGAAAAGTCTCATTTTTCCGTGTGAAAAGCTAGGCAGGTTTTTACTTATGACATCCTTTGAATCATCCTTAAATATCAAGAAATAAGAACAAGTTTTGGGTTTGTTTTTCTCTTTTCACAGGAAAATCTCCAAGAGCTAATTTATAAGGCTCTTTTGTTTCAGGCCACAGTCATTCTTCTGGGCTACCAACCATCTGTGTTCACTGTGGTGATGGATAGTGCCAGCAGAAAGCCATGGTGGCTTCTGCACTGTTTATCACAAGTGTGAGGTGGACTTTCTTGTCATTTCCACAGTGGGGGTGAAACCTTAGCCCCATCACAGAGCAGCATCCACTTTCCCACAGAGCCCTTGATACACAAAAGGTTAATCTGGAGAGGTAAAATAGGACGAAAGGAGCAGCTCCAGGGCTTAGCTCTCCCACACAGAGAGGGGGAAGAAAATAAACCAGAGGCTCAAAGCAGAGCAGATAAAAGAAGAGCAAACTGACATTATTAAGAGCTGAGTCAATGAATGCTCAGAGCACTCAGCTTCTTGTGAGACACGTCGGAGTTCTGCAGGAATGATCCTGAATGATGAAATTCAGCCTTGGGCAGCACACCAGGCAGGGTCTACGCATCACTTACATCCCACTTAACCTGTGTGATTTCAACAGCGTGTAAAATATGTGTTAGATCTCTCCAGAAGACCAAATTTTCACTGCATAATTTCCAGCAAAGAGTAGAAGGTGAGGGTTTAGTTGTGTTTAGCAGAGCAGGCGTAGTGGAGGTCTCTTTCCCACAGATGTTTGGCTGAATGTTTTGCTCTGTTTATTTTGATTTTTAAATTGCTGGTCTGGTCAACAATCTCTTGGTGTTTCTCCTGACCAAGTCACTGAAAAGGCATGCTGGTAGATAACTTGGCACCTGTGATTTGTGAGAGGAGAGATCCACAAGCAGTCTCCTGTGGTGCAACAGTTCTTTTTGCTATCTGAACCAAGGGATTTAGATAAAATTTTCAAAAGGAACTATTTTCTTCAACAGTTTAAGTATGACTGTCATTAAAGCAACATATCCATGTATCCATGGTGGTTTTGATGAAAAATGGAGGGTGTGGGGTGTTAGATTAGATTTAAAAAAAAAACAAAAGCTGTCGTGAAGAATTGCTTTCCTGCTGTTGGTGGAGTCCAGGCTCTCTCTTGCACCCACGCTGGTGTCCCAGAGGTAGTTCATATTAGGCACCAGAAACATGTCCAGATATTTTTCCCTTTAGTATTGCATGCAAATGATTTGTCTTACCAAGTAATGACATGTTGTTGCATCATTTTCACTGCCTTTTCTTTCAACAAAGGGAACACACAGACACCCCCCCTTCCTAATGAATATCAACTCCTTTGCATAGGGAGGGAGGTGAGCCATTGCCAAGGCTGCTTGCAGCACAGGCTAACCGGGCAGGGCAGAATTACACTAATCTGTACCCAGTTTCTGTTTCAGTGCCACCTGTCCCATTGCTGCAGCTAGAGAAGTGTTGCACCAGAAACAACAGTGTGACGCTGGCCTGGAGGATGCCACCTTTGAGCCACAACCCGGTGGAGGGTTATATCTTGGAACTTGATGATGGAGATGGTGGCCAATTCCGAGTGAGAATTTAATTCAGCATTTATATGTGTTCCTTTGTATGTGAGCTTCCTCAGGATATGGGTTTGTGTCTGTTGAGAGGTGGGAGGATGGGGTGGGGAAGATATGGGTTGTGAAAACATCCCTGCTTCTGTCACAAGGATATAGAAAGCAGCACAGAGGTTGCTTATTAGAAGGACCTCCAGCTTGGGTAGGAAGTTTGGTTGAGGTTGTTCTCAGGGCTGTGGCAAAGGGGGCCTTTGAGGTCTCCCTGGAGTTTACCAGAGCAGAGAATCCCATACCAGCCTAGAGGAGCTGAAAGTGGTGCATTCCACAAAAAAAAAAGAATTCTTTGAAGCCTCTAGCCTCGTCTGTCCATAGCACCCACTTTCAATAGCTGAGATTCTTGGTCCAGAAATGCAACTCAGTTTTTCCTGTATTTTCTGCGTAAAAATGGGATCCTGCATAAAAATACAGGATATTGAAATCATTTCTCTGGGAGAGGATGCAACCATACTGGTGGAAACTTTCTGCAGATACGCTGCGGTGGGGCTGGGAAGTATGGGAAGGCATCTTGAGCACTGTCCTTCCTGTCTGTCAGGGTGATGCCACAACTGGTTGCTCCTGCCTGCAGTTGCAGGGTACTTACAGGCTCCTGTCCCTTCTTGCCATGTCCCGATAAACAGACAACAGAAACAATTCAATCAAGCTTTCTGCCAACAGTATCGTGCTGGAAGCTGTAGCCCTTTCTCCTCAGGCAGGCTTCATGCTCCTGTTGCTCCAGGACCAGGCTGGCCCAATGCATTCCCTAGGGACAGGAGGTTTGAAAGCACTTAGAGATCATTGTGGAGTACAGCTGCTTTCTTCATAAATGGAAAATTTTGCCAAAATCATATGATGGCATTCCTTCAGGAGGTTCAGACTGGCTTCTCACTGGAAACCTAAAGGTCTCTCAAGCTGAAAATGGCCTGGCATGGATCCATCTAAGGACCTGCCTCCCTATACCAAACTGATACATAGCCACCAAAGGCACCTGATTTCAACACCCTTCATTGTAAGAGATAGCAATATTGGCAGGGCATTTTGAAGAGGACAGTGTGTTTCTGGAAGGTGTCCTCCATACCTTGGTCCAAGTATCATTTCACATGGGTTTGAAGTGACTGGTCTCCACTACTGAATGTGTGAAAAGGTACCTTTGTGAATGGCTGCTGGGAGGTGCCTATGTAGCTACAGGTACGTAAGAGTGTTATCAGTGCACGATGAATGAAGAGCAAAGTGTTATGAATTCCAGTGTCTTGGATAAAACTTTTCAAGTCCTATTTGCAGCCTCCGTTTTACCCACTGAAAGATAAACCATGGGCTTCTCATCAGTGCCATTTCACTAGGAGTTTGCTGGCCCTTTTTGGGAAGGATTATGTACTTGAAAGCAGTGACACTGATTGCACTGTATCAGTGTTCAATGGGTGGATTAAAAGAACGAGTTTTGTCTCCCAACATAGCAGAAAACATGAATCTGAATAAACACAGTGAACAGTGGTAAAAATATGAACTGGATTAGATTGTGTGAAAGTTGTCCTGTGAATGCAACTTGATGAACTGACAGCGTATGCTATAACATGGAGATACATCAAACTCTTCCATTAAAACTCTTCTTTCTGTGCCTGAAAGATCATCAGCTGACTCAGGACCCAAGATATTCTGTTATTTGTAGCAGCCACCATGGCCACAAAGTGGGCAAACACATCTCCTGCTGTAAACTGAAGTAATCCCTCTCTTGTTCATCACACACTTAGTTCACTTCATGTTTACATCAAAGACTCTTAATCGACGGGACTACTCTTAGGTGTGCACTTAGGTGTCTTAACTGGCTGAACTGGGGCCTGAGTGGTCTTCTTAGTCACAGCCTTATGCTCTTTAGGGCCTTTGCTACCTTAAATCTATGGATATCATAGATTTATGGAGAATCTGAGAAATTTGGGCTGAAAGGAATCGTGGCTTTCAGCCCACTGCCAAGACAGGATTTTTTCCTTTTCTGTAATTTTCTATTGCTTTGTTCAGTTTTCCCACAAATGTGAGGTTTCTAGACTTCTTTCAGTTCATTATAGACTGATTGTCTTTATTAGTCTGCCTAGACATTCCTCCTCCTGAAATATGTGCCTGCTGTTTAATAAATCTTTGCAGACTTCTATGATGTCTAGTTGCCGTTTCATCACGCGATCTTAATCTTTAGGAGATCAGTTTCTTCTGGCTCTGTGTTTGCATGTTTCAAAATTATATTCTAACATAGACAACCTTTCCAACAGAATAAAACTCTGCTTACTTGCTTTTTTTTTAATTCTTCCACACCTTCCTTCTTTAGTCCTACATAAATGTAAGAATGGCCATGGTCAGACACTTGGCCTACTCTCCAAAACAGTGCTTTGGAGTAGATGTTTAGGAAAAGAGGATAAAATCTAAGCTCTTTCTGGGTTGCCCTGTATTGCTTTACCCTCCAGCTTCATCTTCACCTCTGTGTCCCCACTGCTAACCATCCTTGATGTCTCTACTGCTGTGGCTGTCCATGTCATATAAGTGCAACTTCTACATCCTGGGAAGCAATGAGAAGCTATTTGCTTGTGGCTTATATTCAGAAGTCTTAAAGTGATCACAAGGCACAGAGAAGCAATTAAACGATGTCACTCTTTCTCTCCCACACACCTTTTTTTTTTAATGTTTAGGAAGTATATGTTGGCAAGGAGACTCTCTGCACCATCGATGGCCTTCATTTCAACAGCACCTATAATGCAAGAGTCAAAGCTTTTAACTCATCAGGAGTTGGTCCTTACAGCAAGACAGTTATTTTACAGACGTCGGATGGTGAGTTGGGTTTTTGCCAGTTTCTAAGTGAAAAATTGCAGTTCTCAGTGGCGGGAAACTTGTGTACTTTTATACCCACTAATATCTTTGGCACTTACCAGCATGGAGGTTTGGGATCATCTGGGTGGAGAAAGCCAGGAAATGAGCATGTGTAAGGACTGAACTGTCCTCTGAGCACTTGGAGGGGAATTTTTGTTATCAGTATCACTTCAGGTTTTAAATCATACAATTTTATTTGGCTGTAGAAGTCTGGGGTCTAACTAAGATTTTTATTTGGTTGAGCATACAAAAGACAATTATGCAACATGCTGGATATTTTTGTGCTGCTCTGTCTCCAATTCTCTGTAAAACTTTGGAATTTGCCTTTCTCTTCACTACTGCTTTAATTTCACAGCAAGGTTTGCTAATACAGAGATGGGAATTCATGCTTGTTCCTCTTTAATGATATTTGACATCCATACAGACATTAGAAGAAGTTCATCTTTGTTAATGATATTGTAATGAACTGAGAAGAGCATGCTAGTATCACTTCCACTTTTATGCTGTGTTGCCATAATAAGCCAGTATCAAATATTTAAATTTTAAGAGCTTTTTCCATTTTGGGATTGGTTGGTTGGTTTTTTTTCCTTCCCCACCTGCCCCTCTTCGATAAACTAGTGAAGTCAGTCCTAACCAGCACAGAGTTACAGACAATGCTGAACCCATTCACCTATGTGAGCAGCTTCCATACCATGGAAGCCCTTGTCTCCTCAGTGACTTGTTACTGTGTGAGAACAGAAAGTCACTGCCCTTGCAGCTTATGTTCAGAGGAATGAGCACAGGCCATATAAGACACATCTGAGATGAAAAACAGCAGATTACCGGTTCAAAACAATCTTGAGCAACAAGGAAAGATTGCCTTTGTTACCTGAAAGTGCAGTGGGGTCTTTAGGCAGGCAGAATCGAATTCTCCTAAAAGAAGTGAAACAGGTGACATTTGAACGCTGCCCATTCTGCCATAATCCTGCCTTTCCTTTCCCCCCTCCACAGTGGCATGGTTCACCTTTGATCCCTCCTCAGCTCACAGAGACATAGTGCTGTCAAACGACAACCAGACTGCTACCTGCAACAGTTACGATGACCGGGTTGTTCTCGGCACCGCAGCCTTCTCCAAGGGCGTGCATTACTGGGAGCTGCATGTGGACCGGTACGACAACCATCCGGATCCAGCCTTTGGCATTGCCAGGATTAACGTTGTCAAAGACATGATGCTAGGCAAGGATGACAAGGCATGGGCCATGTATGTCGACAACAACCGCAGCTGGTTCATGCACTGCAACTCTCACACCAATCGGTAAGTGCCACCTGCCTGCTTTTCTCATTGCCGGTTGTCTCTTCCTGCTTTGCATCAGCAGGAGGAGTCTCAGCAAGCCATCTCATCCATCTCCCCGCTGCATGTGGTTATTTTATTCCTTCTTAAAAATCACAAGTGACAGCGATTGCACCTTAGCAATCTGCTGGTGTTTGTTATCCTCACTGCTAGCAGTTGTTTGGTTTTTTTCCTGAGATCTAGCTTAAATCCCCCCTGCTGCAATTTAAGCCCATTATTGCACATCCCACCCACGGCACCAGCAGGCAGGAGCGGGAGGCACTGGGATGCAGGATTTGTCTCTCATTGCTGGAGGGGTGCAGGGAGAAAGGTGGTTGCTTATCTTCCTTTGGAGGAATCTTGGCTTCGGGGTTGCACATTAATTAGGCAAAGCACTGGTGGCTGCCTGTCCAAAATGCAGGTACTTAGCCAGTCCTGAAAGCTGATTAAAGGTAATGCTGTAGGTCACGCCTAGGGTGATCTGGATACAAGGGACTGTTAAGTGACAGCTTCCATCCAACTGATCCATTGTACTGGAGTGCTTTGACAAGTGTCTTAGGCAGTCCATCCAACTTGTATGAAGGAGGATTTCAGAATGCCCTTGAGCCATGGTAACCAAACCCCCCTTTCTCTCACTGCTTAGAGGCTCTGTGTGCTGTACACAACAGAGTGGTGAGGAGACATCATCCAACTGACGCTGCCTCCAGGGGCGGATCACACCAAGACAACATGTATCAGCCCAGATCTGGTGTTGGGTTGACACATTTGCATGGCTTTCAGAGCTCACGATGATTACTTCTGCCTAGTGCTGGCTGTGATTCTTTGGCATGATGCTGGACAGTGTAGGGAGGTCATCTTCACTTGAAGCTCCCTGAGGTACCATCAGAGCAGAACTGCAGTGCTCGTTGTGTCCCATGAGAGGTTCAGCCCTAGCTGAAAGGCAGCTGGTGACTATGGGAACTGAGACCCTTGAGAATATGAAGAGTGTGTTTCAGGATCCTAAGTCCCTTGCTTATTTTGGAAAATGGTGTATTTGTATACTTACTCTTACCGTGACGGGAGATTGATATACAAATAGGGTGACTAAGGTTACGTAGCAGGTCTATGGCAGACCAGGAATCAATTTCAATTTACTTTTCTACTGACTGTCCCAGCAGGTCTTCCACGCTTACTAGCTCAGGTGTTGTTCTTGTTATATCAAGTGATTAAAAGAAAGGCTGGCAGTGATTTTTAAAATGCTCAAATGCAGGTGTTCTCTCTTTAAAGAGGCGAGTTCATGCCAATGTTCATTGTATCCTAAAGCTGGTAGTAAACGTCTCCTGATGAACTCTAAGGCATACTTTATTTTAAGTAAGTATACTGCAATTGGTGGGAAATTTTGTTTGAAGCTTAGTTTGATTTTGTAGTTCACTGCAGACAGGTGGAAGAACCTTGTAGCTGAATCAAAAGCTCTCTGAAGGCAATTGGAGTATTTTCCATGGCTCCAAAGACTTTGGAGTAAAATAACAGCAGTATAATAAATATATCAAAAGGTTCTCTGTCCCTTTAACATCTTGATTCGATTTAGGGCAGAAATAATGTTAAGCTGTATTCGTTTTAATGCTCTGTGAAACAGCTTATGTTTTCTGGAAAAAAGCTGGCAACCATTCTGTGTGCTACTGTCCCAGAAACCTATTTTATGGATTTGGTCCACAGCATGCTTCTGGCACATGGTGTACAAGCCAAGCGAAAGCTTTTTTTCTGGGAACCACAAATAATGGAATTTCTTAGGATTTCCAATCATCCTGCCTAAACGGGAGAACTAAGTGCTTTATGGTGATGGTGGTTACCCAGTATTTACTAGGTAAAACACAAAGCCTTTGTGGGCATATCTGCAGCACGGACATGGACAGACCCATGGAATATCTGTTCGAGTGAAGCACACTCACAAAGGGCATGTAGTCTTATGAAATCACACGCGCTTCAATGAAATTAGGTCTAGGCATTATATTTTTAACCGTGAAAGTCAAGTAGGTCAGATTTTTAACTCATTAGCTGTAACAGTCTTGTGGAAACAGTTATTGCTGCCTGGTTGTTTTTCCCCACTGGAGACAAGGGCATGACAGCACAGTATCACCGTCCAAAGGAAATTTATTGACAGCTTTATTGTGATGGAGGTTACATCTTAGTAATCATTTCATGCTTCGTAATCTTTAGGAGAATAAATTGGGGCAATAAATAAATTACTAGCTTCAAGGATAAGCTGAGGTGGAGCTTGAAAGACCTATTCATAGGACCTGCCACGTTTGGAGTACCTCCTTGTCCCTTTCACTCACAGTATGAAGAACTGGACCTCTCTACATCCTTAAAAACTGTTGTGGCTTCTGTAATGGCAGAAGAAAAGACATGAACAGAAGACTCCAATGCTATCAAGACCAGACGGGACCATTAAGATTAGATAGAGCAAACTAGTTAAGAAAACACTTTAGGGCAGGGGTACAGCTTTCTGAAATAACTCTTGGCTTTGTTGTTCCTGGAAATAATCAATTCGCACCAGAGATGTTGTATGCCCACTGCTAAGGGGCACTGGCATTCGTTGCAACAGATATGTTCCTCCACAAAATTCCCAAGAGCAGGAGTACCTGGTGCAATAGGCAATACTCCAGATGCTACATGGTTAAGTCAAGAATGAGATTGGAATTGTGCTGGCATGTTTTATACTGAAAAACAGTGGGAAGTAAAAATCTAGAGAATTTGGAGCGTAGTCTGAAAGTCCCCTGCGATGAGGAAAGCCTCCTCACTGACTTCAGGAATTCCAAGACCAGGTTCTCATGGCACAAAAATGTTTTAATTGGCTGAAAAGTGCTGTCTGACAATAGACAGGGTAAAGTTGTGAAGTTACTATGAAGCCTGTGCTTAAAATGCTGTTAATGGAAAGTTAAACTAATTCTTCAGTTCATAAATTGCTAAGATTTATCTTTAAGTAATAGTTAAACTTATTTCTTAGTTCCTCAAGCCAACTCATGCAGGCTTATTCTGCACATCACCCTAGCTGCTGTTGAAAGCATCTTAAAATAACAGCCTCCACTGCCACAGGCAATGGCGTTTGTCTCCCTGTCTGTGCTCAGACCTTCCAGGTGTCCGCACAGGCACTTCCACGCTCGGGACTTTGCGTTGCGCACAGACTGTGCTGGGCTCTGGGAAGTGGGATTTACTCCCAATAATGGGAGAGCAGAGCATATCTTCAGAACCAGATTATCGTCCAGTGAATGCTGAGTACTTATTGAAGAAGCAGCACTGTAACAGACAGCTGGAGTTTTCCTTTTGCGCGGCCTGCAGACCACTGGGGGCCTGTGGTGGAACCGCCATGAAGTACCTTAGAAAATGCCTTACAGGAAAGCAGCGCCTGTTCCTCATGTTGCCGCAGAAGTGTACCAGGGGAGAGCAACAGCAACTGGAGTCTCTTGAGCCAGATGACTTCCTTTATTGCAGCTGAGATATTTATATAGAAAAAATGATGATGTAATACAGTCTAAACGGTGTACAGAAGAGCGAGGAAATGCCTTGCATTAGTTTGTTCATGAAACTGTGACTCTCCCTCCTCTCCTCCTAAAGGAAGTCACTGTGACAGTACTCCAGAAAGCTCTGGAGTCCTCAAAACACTGTTCCCAAGGGAATCAAGGGATGCTGGAGTGGAGCAGCCTCAGAAAAAGTCCGACCTCCCTGGTAGGAGCACAGCAGATGTCCCCTGTTTGCCTTTGCCCTGGCTTCGTCCTGCTGAAGCTGGTGGCTCACTGTGAGGGGGTGGCAGATGAGGAAGGAGAAGCAATCTGCCTGCTGAGTTCCTGCAGGACTTGCGGCAGCGAGGAAGGGAGAGGGTCCCCCATCCCTCTGCTCTGCCCCCATGCCCCTGTATCTCCTGGAGGGACCTCAGCTGCGCTCTGCGGGCAGCATCCATCTCCTCTTCAGCGGGGCTGTCCCGGGGGCTGCAGAGGTGTCACTCAGTGTCACTGTGAAGCACACAGCTAATTAGCCTACAAGAAACAAATTAGCTTATCATAGAGGGAAGAGCAGAACAATCTCAAAAAGGCAAGTTGCTGTTTCCATTTCCCTAAGAGAATCGATGCCATTGAAAAGGATGTCATAAAATCTATTTTAAAACACTGCAGTATATAAAGTACCCTGCAATCAAAGCAGGTCCTAAACAGAGGCAAAGAATAAAGTAACCTGTCTGTAACTAGCTCTAGGTCAGAGTACTGGTGCTTCCCACAATCTGAATTTTATGACCGAGTGATATTAACAAAAGCAGTCTAAATAGTGAGACACTGAGGATAAGTCCATATCTTAACTTCTGTTGGAAAATAATTTACTGCAAGGTTTTGGAGAAGAGCTCAAAGAATAAAAAAACCTATCAGTGCTTATAGGACCCGAACCCAAGTGAAAGGAAGGTCAGAGATTTTAGTGTGAAATCGAACACATCTGAGAGTCCAGATCGTGATTCTCAGCTTTACTATTATTGTTTGAAGAGCTTTGAATGGAGAAGTCAAAATAGTGCCGTTGGTAAATCTCCATTCCCCTTCAGAGAAGCCATGTGCCACAGCTAGTCCAAAGGAAATCAGTTTCTGACATCTAGTGGATGAAGATTTCTTACCCTGCACTATATTCTTCCTCACGGGTATTTTGATCCTCCCCGCCCCTTTTGATGTTCTGCCTACCTATTGTGATAAATTTTACCTTAAAAATTGCATTAATCTGGTGATTGTTGGAGAGGAGTGTGTGGGGGGAAACTACAGCCACTTCCTTTCCTACTGCAAATCACGTGAAGTCTGATTTACCCTGAACCAGCCGTGTCGGGCTGTAAATCCAGCGCCGAGCCTGTGTGATGTTAGCAGAGCAGCAGTGCCTGTGGCCAAGCTGCATATCTAGCAGATTTTTTTTTTCCTCCGTGCTCTTTAAAGTAATACTGTGTTTGACTAACCCCCACATCAAAGTGCATTAATGTCAAATTGCTCAAGCATGTAATGGCTGGCTGAGCCCATCCTGGCAAGCTCTGACACCACAGTAGCTCTCAGCAGCTGCTCCTGACACAACCAATTATCACTGGTATTAACAACTGTGCCTGTGCGCTTAAAACAGCTCCCAGTCCTGTAGCTGAGCACTCTGTAAGTCAGGGAGTTATGCTTAGCTCTATCCAGCCCCACCTTCGCCCCAAAAGCAGTAACTGTGGTTACCTGTGCTGGTTCCCTGCTCTCTGGAAAGCTGGTTCCCTGCAGGGGTGCTGAGGTGAGTACTTGAACTGGAAGTTTGAGTCTCAGGCTGTTAGCGGGCATCCTAATTAGAGATGAACACCTGGCCAACCAGCTTTCTGCCTTTTCCTTCCTTGATGTGCATCACTTCACTGTAGCAGAGATGCTCCTAGGAGCTGCATTTCCAGGACCCCGGTCCTGCACACTCAGTACTGACATGAATTGCTCACCTCCCCATCTCTGGTCAGCTGAGGTGACCTCTGGACCCCACTTTCCGCTCTTTGCTTGTGATCAGAGGAGAGATGGACCTGATTTCTCTTTAGAATCCTCCTGCACACAAATCCATGGGCCCGGATGGGATACACCCACGTGTGCTGAGAGAGCTGGCGGAGGTGATTGCGGAGCCGCTCTCTATCATCTTTGACAGATCCTGGACTACAGGAGAAGTGCCTGAAGATTGGAGGATAGCCAATGTCACTCCAGTCTTTAAAAAAGGCAAGAAGGAGGATCCCAGTAACTATAGGCCAGTCAGCCTCACCTCTGTCCCTGGAAAGGTGATGGAACAGCTTGTTTTGGATGCCATCTCCAAACAACTGGAAGAGAAGAAGGTCATGAGGAATAGTCAGCATGGATTCACCAAGGGGAGATCGTGCTCGACCAATCTCATAGCCTTCTATGATGTTATTACCAACTGGGTGGATGGAGGGAGAGCAGTGGATGTCATCTACCTCGACTTTAGCAAAGCTTTCGATACTGTCTCCCACAACATCCTGATAGAGAAGCTGAGGAAACAAGGGATAGACGAGTGGACAGTGAGGTGGGTTGAGAACTGGCTGTCAGACCGGGCTCAGAGGGTCGTGATCAGTGGAGTAGAATCTGAATGGAGGCCTGTGACTAGCGGTGTTCCCCAGGGCTCAGTGTTGGGTCCAGTCCTGTTTAATATCTTCATTGACGACCTTGATGAGGGAATAGCATCCACCCTCAGCAAGTACGCCGATGATACAAAACTGGGAGGAGTGGCTGACACGCAGGAACACTGCGCTGCCATCCAGCGAGACCTGGACAGACTGGAGAGATGGGCAGGGAGAAATCTAATGAAATTCAACAAAAGCAAGTGTAAAGTCTTGCACCTGGGGAGGAATAACCGACTGTATCAGTACAGGCTGGGGGATGACCTGTTGGAGAAGAGCTCTATGGAGAAGGACCTAGGGGTCCTGGTTGATGACAGGTTGGCTATGAGCCAGCAGTGTGCCCTGGTGGCCAAGAGAGCCAATGGGATCCTGGGATGCATCAGGAAGAGTGTGGCCAGCAGGTCGAAGGAGGTGATCCTCCCCCTCTACTCTGCATTGGTCAGGCCCCACCTGGAATACTGTGTCCAGTTCTGGGCTCCCTGGTATAGAAAAGACAGGGACCTTCTGGAGAGAGTCCAGAGAAGGGCGACAAAGATGATTAGGGGTCTGGAACATCTCCCCTATGAGGAAAGGTTGAGTGAGCTGGGTCTGTTCAGCCTGGAAAAAAGAAGACTTAGGGGGGACCTAATTAGTGTTTACAAGTATCTTAGACATGGGTGGCAGGGGGAATTGGCCAGCCCCTTTTCAGTGGTCAGTGGGGACAGGACTAGGGGCAATGGCTGTAAGCTGGAGCACAGGAAGTTCCGCACCAACATGCGGAAGAACTTTTTCACAGTGAGGGTGACAGAGCAGTGGAATAGGCTGCCCAGGGAGGTGGTGGAGTCTCCTTCTCTGGAGATATTCAAGTCTCGTCTGGACGCCTATCTATGTAATATGAGATAGGGAGCCTGCTTTGGCAGGGGGGTTGGACCCGAAGATCTCTTGAGGTCCCTTCCAACCCCTAAGATTCTGTGATTCTGTGATTCTGTGATTCTGTTAAGCTCAGATGAATGTGGTACATATGCTTCAGGTAAAGGTGTGGATCGGCCATTGCCAGATGCTGCAGGGATAATTATTTCGCTGTGCTGCTACCCTCTCCCTTTTCTTAGTAAGACTGCCTTATTCTGGAGAGAGCAGTGGCAGTGCAGCACTGCCTTCCCCAACAGTGTGGTCCCTTTCTACCTTAGGACTGAAGGAGGAGTTTCCAAAGGTGCCACCGTTGGTGTTCTCCTGGATCTGAACAAGCACAACTTGACCTTTTACATAAATGGGCAGCAGCAGGGGCCTCCAGCATTTGAAAACATTGAGGGTGTCTTCATGCCTGCATTGAGCCTCAATCGAAACGTCCAGGTAAGTCTTCTGCTGTTCAGTCCCACTTACCCTGCTCGTCTAAAGGAGAACGTGTGCCACCAACCATTGCTGTTGGGGCTGCTACCATCACCTGTAGGTAGTCAGTATGGACAGAGGCCCTTTCCTTCTCAGACTGACACTGAGGCTACCAACACTTTTTGGAAAACTGGATTTGACCTTCTGCCTTCCCTCGCAGATGGGAGGAGTGGTGCTATAAAACCAAGTCCAAGTACCTGCACACACTTATGTCCTGCAGGTACTTTGCTGCAGTGCTCCGCTTGGCAGACAGCAGTGCTAAGGCTTCCTCTGCCAGTGTGACTGAAACACACGAGTATCATTGTTCCTCTTAGATCTTATGTTTGGACATTGTTAAAACATTGACAAGAGACAGAAATGTGAGCAGAATGGTGCTAAGTAAAGCAAAGACAACCTAAGTCAGAGAATTAGTGCAATGGAGAAGACCTAGTCAGTTTATCGTTCCTGCTCTTTCTGAATCTTGGAGGTTGCTCTCTGTTCTCAAGAGGATGTCCTCTTGGAGGAACCCTCTTAAAGTATATTGCATTTTCACTTCAAGACCACTGCATACGGCTGGAAAGGGGACGCAGTGTAAGGGAGAACCTAAGGAAGCACGCAGGAGCCTGAGGACTGAAGGAGAACAACTTCAGTCAGTCAGTACCAGTGCAGCCAGGATGTAACATTTGTTATTTTAAACACCCAGACTGAAACCAGAAAACTCACACGGCCTTATTAGCACATGAGCATTTAGCACTAGCTAGTGTTGGCATCCAGGTTTTTAAAGAAGATTAGATAGCTTTATTGTCATTGATGCACCGGTGTGAAAGACACAGGGACTCCTCTGGGCACTGCTACATTCAACACAGACTTTTACTCACAAGCTACCTTTGGTTTTTAGCTACCTACATCCTGTAAGTACCTGGCTTACATTTCTTAAGGCAGAGCGTTGCCAACAAGGGGGCAGAGAGAAACTCTGAGTTCAGGCTTGCTTTGCTGTGAATGGTACTCTGCTACATCTGTGTAGGGACCCTGACCTTGTTTAGCATATGGACTCCACTGTGTGATCCCTTTCCTGAACTGCTTGGAGTCCCTCACGCAAAGGCACCGTCCAGCCTGCATCTGGCAAGCAGCACTGCTGGAGCCTAGAGCTGGTGGCTGGGTTTGGGAAAAGGTGCGGACACCTGGCTTCTAGGCCCCAAGATACTCAGGAGGGAAGAGGGAAGGAGAACTGTTCATTTCAGGGTCTTGGTATCCTCTCCATTAATATTCTTCGTGGCTTAAACCTGGACCTAAAGCCCCATGGCCCTTCCCCTACCATTGACTTACTCTTGACCTATGCGAATGCTTTCTGCTGAGGATGACCTGGTGTTGACTCTACATGTTGTTTCTTCTTTGTGCAGGTGACCCTGCACACAGGACTGGAGGTACCACAGTGTGTAAAGCAGCCCAAGTTGCCCAACAACTAAGGAAGCCCTTGCCTGCCCCTGTGCTGGATTCTGTAAGCTTTCTCGGTGTGTTTTGGCACTTCTCAGTAAGTCAGTACAAAACCATTCACATCCCTGACTTAAAGCGTTGTACAGCATGTTGCTCACCGAGTAACCCACTGGTTATGCTAGCCCACCCCATTTTTAATTTAACAGCCATAGCAAGCATACCCACTGAACTGGCACCCGATTGCAGATGGGTACCTGAGCATATCTACACTTCATTGCATACGTACACACACAGGTGCGCGCACACACACACACAGAGGTGTATTTATAAAGCAGAACGTTAAATGAGTGTATTTGCTCTCCCATGGCTGGATTTGTGCTTAAAGGGTATTAGGGATGCAGGAAAAAATGGGTAAGACCATGACTGGGGAACAGCGGCAGTTGGGACAATTCACCAGTAGATGAACTGGATTTCCTTTGGCTACCTGAAGTCTGTAAATCCAGACAGCATATGTTTTGACAGCCAGCTGGAGACTGTGGGCTCTGGTAAAAATATTCCTGGTTGGCTGTTACATTCAGGGGTTCAAACAACCATTAATTATTCCTTATGGCTCCCTACTGCAGTAAGCTGTGGGATAACATACCCCTAGATCTCAGTGGCAGAACTTACGTCGCTATCTTCAGCGAGAACAAGATTGGTTTTCAAACGCTGCCATGTAATAGTTGTGCTCATTTAAGCTAGCACCATGATACATGCTGAACTCAGCTACGTCAAACAGAGACAAATACCCTTGGCACATTTTGGTGTTCCTAGTTTAGGTGTGACTGTGGAGGCCATGGCATACAGGTCTGGTGGCAGTTATCAGCATGACTCTGGAAAAACAGTTCAGGGGAGATCCCTCTGAGTTGAATTGAGAAGAGATTGATTTAAATAAGGTACATGCAAAGTATCCCACGTAAAGGAATGCTGCTTTCCAGCCATGACCCTGCTAAGTCCTGGGCAGCTGCAGTTCCAATGTAACTTTGAAATCAGAAGCCTTAATTTTCTACTAGATTAGCATGTGCTAACTAATGTCTTCATTCTAATTAACCACTTGAATGAGAGAGGTGCATAGCATTCATGTGGAATCCATCCCTAAGAGCTGTTCTGGGCTGGAACATAAATCTTTCAGGACTTTACCTATGTCTTACACCTACTGTGAAAAGAAGTGGCTATTTCAGGTGCTGGCTGGGACAACCCGGGTGTGACTGATGGGGGCGTCCCACAGCTGTGGTGCTGTGCTCAGGAAGCACGTTTATTTGTGTGTGTGCTTCTTTCCCTCTGGGCCCAGCTGACGTATGCAGGTGTGTGTATAGCGGCAATGCGTAAGAACACGCTGTGGCAGGCTGTGTGAGCCTGTGACATCTCGGACTCTGCCACTCCAATCCTGTGCAACCTAGCGTTGTCAAAGCGTGAACGCTTACATCCCATCTATGTACTGCTTCCTTTTTGTGAGTCCTGCTGATTATACACATTTATGCACATGCATATTGTTATCCAACATGTAATTATGGAACCTAAAATCAAATAATCTAACCAAAACCCAGCTTACTGCCTTGTATTAAGCCACAGCCACGGGACAGACAGCCTGGGCCTGCCTTCTGGCAGGCAGCCTGCCGGCCCCCCAGCATCCCGCTGCCGGTCCGCTACTGCTCTCTGGCTGGAGCACATCACTCAGGTAGTGCTGAGCGATGGCAAGGCTTCCCTGGGACAGACAAGCCAGGATCCTCCTTGGAGTCATGCCACCTCACAGTGGTTGTGGGGATGGGGAGGCAACCCAGAATGAAACAGTCCCAGGCTGTAACACAGACGATGAAGAGCACTCTGCCATCACGCTGCCGGTAACCAGCCAAGCACCCTGTAGGCCACCTCTCCTGCAGAACAGCTGTGCACCTTCACTGATGTTAAGCCGGAAACAGGAAACAAAATCAACAACGGGAAATAATGATATAAGATTTTAAGTGGGAAAACAATGCTACTTTCTTCAGAGTCTGGGATGGATTGTGTTAGTAACTCTTAGACATGGAATAACTGTGCTGCGCTCATTTCTTAAACAAGAGCAGAGACCAACTGTGTTCTCATTTTTGGTTTTGTTTAATGCCACATGAACTCATGCAGGATTTTTTAATTAGTGGGTCTGTTTTAACCTACCTCAGCTAGAATGCGATCAGACCCTAAACTTCTTCAGTGTGCTCATTGTAAAGCTGTCTTCTACAAACCTAACAGTTGTAAGCATAGCATTGGCTTTGAGTATTGCCAGTCAGAGCAGCAGATGGGAATACTGTACATAAATTGCACATAGATTTTTTTATATTGGGAAGCATCCAATGATAATTTTAATACAGAAGGCACTCCACTTTCACTTTTCCGATTAAAAAACATAAGGGCATTGTTTGTTTTGGGACTGAACCTTGGTCTATACTCACAACTTACGTGGAGGAAACTCAAGATAATTCACATCTTTCCAATCTTCAACCATCGCCAGATGTTTAAAATTAATTCTGAATGGGTTTTAGAAGGGTTTGTGGTACTTGGTTTTGGTTTTCATAATTGCTTGAGCAAGGGTTCCTAGTGTGTTATACCTTGGAGAGAAGGCAGTGAGTGATAGAAGTTACTAATTTCTAACAGAAATATGGACAGTAGGTAGCAACACGCTTCAGAGCTGTAGAGAAGCTTGTTGTTATCCTCTACATATTCTAACATTCATAAAAGTAGGGCATAGACTGGCACTTGACCATTACAGTCTCCTTTTAACCTAGTGGAAATGCAGATAAAACAAAAGGAATACAATTAGAAGTAGGACTCCTGCATTAGTACAACTAATTTAGCCTAGGTCTAAACCTAAACTAAGTGGGTGTATATGTTGGTTGTGTACACGTTCAAGGACTTTGACTGTAGCAATAAATCACATTACCCAATAGAGCATGGTAGTTCGATTAACAAAAGTAACGCTTAAGTAGTTAGAATTATGCTAGGAAGCTAATTACCCCATTTGTGACTGTTTATGCAGAGCATCCGGGTGGCAGTAGCCATCTGAGCATAGGCAGAGTGCAATTTCCCCTTTGCCGAACAGCAGCAGGTGGGGAGAAGTGGGGCACTTCCACCTCTCTGCCTGGTCTGGAGGCAGTTTGTTTCTCTGCAGGTAACTCCCCCCCATGTCCATTCACATGTTCTTCAAGTACAGCATCTCTTACACCAGTTTTTGTTTCCTCTGACTCCCTTCTTTAGGAGGGAGACAGCCCTTAGTAGTTTGATCCTCACAGAAACTGATGCTTACTGCCCAGGGAGAGCCCAGGGAGCTGAAGAGCAGTGTAGATACCCAAGGGGACCACTTTGGATGACTCTTGCTTCCCTTTGATTCCTTGGGCTATTGGTGCAGCTCTCTGGGACTCCCAGCTCCTCCAGCAGCTGGACCAGCACAGAGCTGCCTTTCATGGGACTCTTCTGCTCCTCGAGGCTAGGCTGTTCCTTGCAGGCAGGAGAGCAGAGCCTTTTGCACTGGGATCATTCTCAACCGATATGGTGCAGAGTCCACACAAGATACAGCTATAAATTGACTTAAAATTCAAAAAACCCTCAAGCTGTCCTCTGTAAACATGACAAAGCTCCATGTCCGCAGACGCCAATTTGAAACATCTGCTGCACAGCTGATAAATAAATCCAGCAGGCAAACTTTGTCCTGCAGAGCAACGAGGGACTCCTGAACCCTAACCTTACCCTTTGTGAACCTTTTTCCGGACTCTTCTCTGCAGATTTCCCCATTAAACCTACTGGGACAAAACAGAAGCAGTGTGCCATCAGGAGCATTGTCAGACTTCCCAAGGCATGCAAAGCCACCCAATTTCCACTCCCTTCTTTTCCCTCATCAACTCAAAAAGAGCTCACAGGAAAACCTCCTGCTGAGACTTAATATGAGCACAGGCCTAGATGACAGTCCCTTACTGCTTCTGCTCTGGAAAGGTACGCATTATAAAATAAGCATTAGTGAGGACAGTAGCATACTGGGATAGATCATTAATTTGGAAAGCAATTTGGCTTCTAAAAACATGGAAAAAACCCCAGGCAAACAGCATTGTAACATCCCACACTTGCTCATACAATTACAAGCCACAGAGAAAAACACATTGGACTGAAAGAAATAAATAATAAAAGTGTGAGTTGACATCTATCAGAGTTTAAGAAGAAAAGTATTAAATGTAATCTATTATATGCATAATGTTCCATTGTGTTGTAAATAATGCCATGATAGTGTATTGCTGTAGTTTGTTCTTGGCTGGTGGTAGAGCTCTGTTGTAGTGCTGTGTAAGGGTTTGTTTTTGGTTTGAGGTTTTTTTTGTTTGTTTTTCTGAGGTGTAGTTGTTAAAGATGGCAGAGAGCACCCAAGACTCCAGTTTCCGAGTTGTTCTAGAGCAAGAAGAAATGCAAGGTGCAGACTTTTCTTTCCTTCTTACACAGTAATATTTCTTAAACAAGGTAAGAGAGAGAGATGAGCTTGAGGCTAAGCTGCCACTACCACCCCATGAAACCCCCTGTGTTTGCGATTGCCAACCACAACTCAGATTACCCACTCCTGTGAGAAGTGATGCAAAGTACCAACCAGCCCTGTGGCAGCAGCTTTCTGGTGCCATCTCTGACATCCTTTGCTCCCAAACAGAAAGATGACGAAAGAGACTTGTTAGACCTAATCTCAGGCCTTACCAGCTTTGCAGCATCCAAGCTGAGAATTCAGCTTTGAACCAGATGATAGGAAAACCCCAAGCATCTTGGCTAGATCAGCTCTGGAAGGGAGATTTTACAACTTCAAGTCCTTCATTAGGTTATGGTAACAGGTCAGCCACATCGCAGATGTAAAGGGCACTTGTCACTGCAATTACTGAACAAAGATGGAGAGTCTTTCTTTCTTTCTTTTAAATATATTATTTAAAAAAAAATTAAAGCGAGCTGCTTCTAGTTTTTACTGACAACATTTTTGGAGATCCCTCTGCCCAGCACTACGGAATGACACACACACACACACACAGAGAGCCCTGCCTGGAGTGGCAGCCTGAAGCAC
Source organism: Laterallus jamaicensis coturniculus (assembly GCA_022605575.1). Taxonomy (NCBI): domain Eukaryota; kingdom Metazoa; phylum Chordata; class Aves; order Gruiformes; family Rallidae; genus Laterallus; species Laterallus jamaicensis. Next base: position 49,509,432 of record JAKCOX010000001.1, read on the forward strand.
AAATCCATCACAGGTAAGACGCACTCAGCCTTCTGAGGCGCAGAAGCCCATATGCAAGCCACAGGGACTAGCTGTGCGGGGCTCCTGTGCCTTTGCACAATACAGGAGGCAGACCTGTGTTTTACTGACAGAGGCACTTACTGACAGAGGCACTTTCTGACAGAGGCACTGGGCAGCATTTCCCCCTCCTGTTAAGTGACCTTTTGTTCCACTTCTTATCGCAAACAGATCCAAGCAGAATTAATTACAAAGGGTGGGGGGTTTATGCTAATTGGAGGGTTTCTAACATTTTATAGTGAAGCAGTAGGTAAGAGACATTCCTTCCTCCTCCACCCCCCTTAAATGTTGTCAATAAAAACACTAACCTTTCTAGGTAGCATGGTGAGAAGACATTATGTGATGAATATTAAAAATAAATGCATGAGGTAAACCTGCTGTTATTTCTGATTGTTATACGAAGCATGAATAACACTAATTTAAATGTTGGCAACCAAAAAAGTGCAAAGGAATAAGATAACGGTGTTCACTTCTGGTTAAATGAAGGACAAGAAGTTGTTTCTGTGTTTTCTTCTTAACCAGGACATTTTGGCTTTTTCCTTATCACCATTTCCCATAGCTTATGTGAATTTGGAGCTGGTGAATCATACATCTCTGCTGTATGTGTCTGTCACCAGAGCAAGAAGAAAACAGAAACTTTTTATAATTTTGTACCTGTAGCAAACGTTTGTATTTTTTGAATTGGAAACAAACTGCTTTTTGTCTTTTGGTCGGACTAAAACTTTGTGTATTATTAGTATTACCCTTTTGGAAAACCTGACATATGAGTTTATGCTGGTTTACAGTTTCTAAATAAATTCTTAAAACATTGCCAACAAACCCAGCATCGGCACTCTATTTATTATCACAAATTATTACTAAAAAATACATCATCCTGTAGAAGACATAATGAGGATGCATGCTTCGTTACCCACTCGGAAGGAAGACCTTCACCCCTGCCTCCAGACAAACCCTGGATTCAGTGGCATGGCAGACCCCTCTTTCTCCACACTGCCCTATTAGCTCTGGCTTACACTGGCTATAGAATACCCGAGAATGTGTTAATTAGCTCAAACCCATCTTAAACACTCGGGGTCATTCTCCAGAGGCCCATCATGGCCTTTTTCCTTCTTTTTCCCCTGCAAGAGCCTTGGCATGGAGTCCTTCACTGCAAAGGGTTTCACTAGAAGGAAGGATAATCATGCTGCTTTAGCTTTATTTCTGTTTCTCCACGGCTAAGCCACAGGAAAAGGCATGTGAAAGGGCACAGATAAGAAGAAAACCTTGTGTTCCTTCTTCATCCCTCATTTGACTGCCAGTGGAGGGCAAAATAAGATGGTCCCCGCCCTCCCTTGCCCATAGTCAATGTCACTCGGTCAACGCTGGCTTTCATCTATCAGCACATGCTCCAAAAGCAACATAGCTTGCTGCTGAACACACACTTGCATACTCTGTTAATTACTCTGGCAGTTAATAACACACATCAGTCCAGAGAACCACTAGGTGCCTAACAGGTTCTCAACAGCTTTGTTTGCCAAATGTTGGTTGTTGCCAGTTTTGTCAATGCATCTAGTAACAAAATTGGACTAAAGGTACCACGCTTAACCGAGGGATGGAGCAGGGCCTGGTCACATCACCCTGGGGGTCTGTTATAAAAACCCCAGCCTGTCACCCCAGAACTGAAACCTTTCATAATGCATAGACATCAATGTTAAACGAGTGCATAGCTTTTGAGTAAGGTTTTATTTTGGTGTTTTTCTCCCAAGCTTTCATCCTCTGTTGTCAGCTTGGCATTTCAGTTTTCAGCTTCTTATTTTAACTGATTTTTTTTTCCCCAGCTTTTCTTTAACAGAGCTTACAAGCTTGAGACCAGGACTGCAAAATTTAGACAGTCCATTCTGACCAAGTTTTACCCCTAAGTAGGTTTTGGCAGCTGTGGAGGTAGAAAACAAATCCTTTAAATTCCCAAAGCTGAATGAGGACAACACAACACATTATACCCAAAGCTAGCTGAACAAAACTTTATCTAGAAGCAGGCGCTGAAAAACCAAGCTCAAGGATTAACCAGGAGCTAAAAAATACAGGTTATGCCACAACATTGAAAGCCCATCTGTTGCCTCAACAAGTCTTGGTCCTCTGTCTTCAGTCCTGCTTAGCGATTACATCTTCACACACAACCATGATCTGACAGTTCTTTAAGTCTACATATTCAGTAACCAGAAAGGATCATGAATTCCAGTTTGAATCTGCAACCAATATTGAACAAGAAGAAATCTAATTATGCAATTATGAAATGTGATAACAGTGTTTAGCAATACAACTCTTTTGCACACCCCTCCTCTTCCCACATGGCTCCAGAAACACTCCCTTCTGCTTGGTACTGGGCTTGTTTCTCTCTTTGTCCTCCCTAAGTTGGCAGGGCACATCTCCAGGACCTGAGAGTAAGGTGGAAGGTACTGGGGAGGAAGCCTGTGTGAGAAAGCATCCCTTTCTGCGCTGCAGCTCTCCCCACCCTCAAGTAGATACTTACCCGGGGGGGGGGCAAGGGGGCAGCCTCCAATGCTGCTGGCCTGGTGCTAGCTGCAAGCCCACGAAGGTGAGAGATCCCCTTGTTCAGGCTCCCAGGTGGCAGCCTGCGGCTTCCTCAGGTGGCTTCCTCAGCCTGCGAGACCCGCACTGAATTTCACCAACGCACCTACAAGTTGTTTCTCTAGTCAGAGCTATTTTCCTTCTCTTACCTGCCCTCTTTGCAGGCAGAGCTGTTCAAACAAGCTCCACATAACCTTACACATAAAAACCACGGCATGAATTTTTTGATCTGCCATTTAACAGGTAACCTTTCTTTTGCCTCCCCCTAAAATACTCAAGTTCCTTTAGCTCGAGGTAGAACAGAGATGGAGTTTGGGGAAGTTGCTAACAGTTGCTGTTTCTAATGAAAACAGGATCTTAAAAAAAATTTTAAAATTAACTATGGATAAACCTGTTCTCTCAGAAACACCAAACTGCTGAAATCCCAAACAGCACAACTTGGGTTTTTACAGGGATTTCATGGAAAAGCCTCACGAGGCATGGGAACGCTGGTCAAAATGAACATGAGTTAACCACAACCAACCAGTAGCTACTGGCTGTCTTGTGCCTCACTTAGCTCAGCTCTCAAGCCTTAAATATTTTGAGGGCTGTTGCTTTTGGTTTTTTTTTTTTTAAACAAACCAACCAACCCACCATTTGAAATGATGATTATTTGGAGATCTCAGCAGAGATACACAAGCTATAGCTTACCTGGGAGAAAACTTGAGAAAAATCCCATTTTCATTCCCTTTGCTGGACAGGAAGACTCTGCTGTGCAGTTTCACTGTCCACTAACTATTGATAACAGAAACAGACAGATGCTCACCTAGTGTTTGAGAATACCCACTTCGCATTCACAGCAAGTAAGGTATGTATTTTTATGTATTCCTTCCAGATGAAACCAAAGAGCTACATCCAAATGGATAGCAAAGAGCTATCCATTAATTAATGGATTAAATTAACGTTTTACTTCTAGACAACAAGCTGATTCTAGAAAGTGAAATGCTTTCTTTAGCACATGTTGACTAATAAAAATAGCTTGTGTAACCTTCTTAATTTTAAAAAAATAATCTTATTTTTATTTATAAAATGGTAAATATTCATATTCTTCCCAAGGCAGAATGAAAGATGGGAAATCCTGCAACAACAAATAAGGTTAAAAATAATTAGGACATGGTGGGAGGATGAGAGGGTCTGTAGGTCTGTGTTAGTGGCAACATGAACTCTATCTTGTCTGTTACACTCTGTATCATGAGCTCATTTGATAACTTTAGATGATTTAATTTTCTTTATGTCATAGCTTTGTAGAATCAAGGTCCCATTTCTGAATTTTCCAACTTGTCCTGCAGGCCAGATGCTAGGCACTGATTTCTTCCTTTTGGCCTTCCTGAAATACAAAGGGATCAAAAAAAAAAACCCATGAAGAAAAAGCCCAATAAGATGAAAAAATTACCTATTTATGCAACCAGTATCTAGCATTATGGAATACCAAATCATAGTAAATAATGACCCAGAATATTTCTTACCTGCATAGCCATTCAAAATTCGCAGCACATTACAGAATTAATTACTTTTTAAAAAATTTAAACCCAAAGAGTTCCAGATGGAGTAAGAACTGAGAGTACATTTCAGTGAACCTGTGGCAGTATAATTAAGAATGCCACTTCAAGCCTCTGTATCCTGCACCTTGTGTTTTGCAGAGATTATTTCCCCAGCCCATGAGCGGCATATCCCGAGCACACACGCTCCAGACACAGTCTCAGACGTGTCGAGGCAGAACTGACACATTTTCTGTTACTCTGCCTAACTGAGGCCTCCAAAACTTCCAGACACAGAGCAAGGTCACCATTTCCCAACTATAGGGTCTTGTTCCCCCTCCACTGTGAGCTGCATGAATTTTGGTGTAAGACTATACATAATTACGTAGGGGAAGGCTGTAAAAAGTTACACTGAGGAGGCTATAATAAAGCAAGTTAATTTTAACCATGTTAAAACCAGCTCACCTCTCCTTCTGTTCTTTCTTCTGCTTCTTCTTCAGAGAATCCCCTTTATGTTCCTGTTTTTAAAGATGCACACTTTAATGGAAAAAGAACAGAGCATCTTGGCTAAACAACCACCCCCACAAAAAGCTCATAGTAGCCTTTGCTTCACAGAGCAGCAGGTGTTTTAAAGCAGGTTGGGAGACCTTCTGACAGACCAAGTGATGTAACATATTAGAAAGACACTGTTAGGAGTGCCCAGAGCCCTTCCTGTCACCCTATGGAAAGCACATCCCTCTCCCTATCAGCACGCTGGCCCTGCCACGTGAGGAGGAGGCCCAAATCCAGCCACACAAGGAGCGAGGCCTGCCTCTTGGGTGTGCGGAAGATCCTTGGGTCAAAAGATGGACCAGGTGTGCCTAGTCACCTGAGCCTACCTGTCAAATGACAGGGTGCAGCGGATGTACTTTGAGCCACGTAACAGAGGAGAAGTAGGTCCCCTGGGAAAGAGGGTGACAGGAAACGGGCTGATAGAGAAATTACCTTGCTCCCACCTACACAAGAGGGCTCCATGGGGAAGCAGGTAGCAGGCTTGGAGCCAGACAGGCCGTGCTAGAGGATGGATGCAACAGAAACCCCACCCTTGCTTTAAATAATGAGCGAGATCCTGTGCTGATACAAAACCAGCTCAAGATCCGGCTCTCTGTGGTGAGACAACATGCAACACACTTTAATCGAAGGCCCTGTTTCTTCCCTTAGGAGGCAAAATGAAAAACCCTGCTGATTCTGTGTCATCAATGAATTGGCCTCAAAGATGAGGCAGTGACACCCACCACAACACAAGCTTAACTCTGTGCCCTTTGTACTGGACACAAACAGCTTTTTCTGACGAGATTAGTCCTGCCAGAGCCAGGACTTCTCACTGTGCAAGCCGCAGGTGTCAAGCTCAGGCACAGCTCCTGCACCCAAGACACTATCTGTCAGGATCTTGGGCTGGCTCTTACATGCTGTCTTTATAAAAAGAAAATTCCACACAAACCTTTTCCTTTTCATCATCCTTCACTTTTTTTTTCTCTTTCATTTTCTCTTGGTAAGTCTTGTAGTTGACATGTTCCTTTTTGGGGGGCTGCAATAAAGATTGGGAGGGCTATCAGTGACAAAATTTTCACATAGATTCAAAATATATCTGCCAACTTGCATGGAAAAGAATTTTTCAGGTGGTGGTGGGCAATCAGGAGAAATCGTTTATTTCCTTTTGGGTGAGAGGTGGGGACACAGAAACCAAAAATCTCTTGGTAGAGATAGTGGAGAGGGACGCTCTGCATTGGCCCTACAAGGTTTCCACATACATACTGAGCTAGAAAGAAAACCCATACCCCTCCCCACACCCTAACAGAGACCTAGAATATTTTTCTTTCTTTTACACTACTGATGAGAAATAAAACTGAAGTTTCTCCATCTTGAACTCATTGGGAGAGCAAAGCTTTAAAAAGTAAGCAAGCCCTTCCCCCCTCCCCCAATTTAGTTTTGAATGGCCTGATTAAAAATTAGTAAATGCTGTTTTCCACCCCAATCAGTCATGTTTCATCTAATCTGACAACCCAACCCTGCTAATTTTCCAAATGTCTACAGAAAAACAGATGAGACAGAACAGAAAATGTAAAAGAAGGATGAAGTGGGAGAAAGGTCAAGGCAGGGGATCTTATGGTTTAAAGAAGTAGTGACAACCCCCCTGGGTGTTTTTTACCACGTTCCTGTGCTGTAACAGCTGGACGACAGCCCAGCACAAACCACCAGACAGTCACCTTGGCTCCCAGCATGATAGCACGCTCCTGTTCCCACAGGCGTTGCTCCTGCTTCTTGTAGCCAGTGATTCCAAACTTGTGCACTTCCAGGCGAGCCTAAAACATTACAGAGAATCTCAAGCATTCTGTGATTTGTCCAACTTGTTGTAAAGTAACACCTGACAGACCACAACAAAGTCACACTCCCAAAGAAGCCCTGGCTAATACCCAAGACCAGCATGCTAGAATATAAAACTAACTGAGTCTGGAGCTATCCTGCAGAACAGTTAACCACTGTCCATCTCATCTCTGGACAGTGAGGACTGTCAGGGAGGCAATTTTCAATTCTCCTCATTTCACACAAGACAACACATGGAGCAGATCTCTCCATATAAAAGTGAATCGTGTCACACTGCACACAGAAGTACAACAAAATGCGCTACCCCCAGCACCCAGCACTTACAGAGCATCCCCATTCCTTGGCTGAGGAGCACTTACCCAGTGAGAAACATGGGTAGACAGACAGCAGTTTCGCTACCTACATACATATAGGCGACACTATACAAGAGTAACCTGGCAAAGTCAGTGGTGAATTTATAATCTTTTAAAAGGCAGTGGTTAAATCCCCCCATTGCCAGCAGAACAGAGCTCTGAGCAAAATCTCCAGTGAGGCATTTCACTGGATCATAGCACATCCCTGAGCAGGGATCAGGCACATAAAACAACTTGCACAGATCTCTAAACAAAATCAGTATCTAAGACAGACAATGCTACTTATGCTCATATAAGAACAGATGAGAAATAAGAGACAAATAAAAAAAAGTCTTCTGCTGCTTCAAAACCAGATGCCAATGTGCTTTTCCCCCCATACCTCCCCCAAGAGATCAAAAATCCAAGATTCACACCACAGGCCAGAAAGAGCTATGCTATACATTGTGGGTACTCGTGTAGCTTTATACTGCTAACATACAGTGACCCTCCCCAAATTCTGACCAGAACGACAGACCACAGAGTTGTAACGCACCTTTCTTCTCACAGAGCAGTTGACAACAGCCAGCACACTCCTCCTTTGGCCTGGCATCCAGCCAAAGTTGCCTATTAGGAAACCCTCCCCTACCAGAGATAACCTTTTCTGGAAGCGTTTCCTAACCCAGCCCCACTGCACCTTTGCCAGGGATGGAAGTACACACGCTGCACGCCAAAATAGGAGATCAGGTAGGTCCCAACAACTTACCTTTTCAAAGTTAAATTCCTGCTCTTTCACATTTTTCTCTTCATCCACTATTTTGGTCTATAAAAAAAAACATATTAAAAATTTCAAATTAATATAACAAGTGACACCACTTCAAGTGCTGATTGTGATAGCTTTTTTGCAAAGCAGTGAAATGTAAAATGAGTTGTAGGGAAGAGTATACAGCTTTCCAGCCATGTCTTTTTCAATCTTTATTATCTAGATTTGTTAAAAGAGACAGTCTCAATGGCATTTTTAATTTGTAGATAGTATAGGGTCTTACTGCAACAATCTTGTACAACTTACAGGGTACCTTTATAGCACAGTGCATATAGCGTTGTCCTGCATTTTCCTGCCTGGATTGTCCGCTAATGCTTAGAAAGAGTTTGATAATTCAGAAAGATATTAATAGTGGCAATTAATTTGTATACTTTCAAGTATAAATTACAGCTTGTAAGAGGAAAAACTGCCACATGCCCTCCACATCACATACATTTCTGTTTCCAAATCTGTGCCAAACTGCTAGTGCAGGATAGGATGTGAACTTCAGGTCATTTTGTTTGAGACACAGAGGGCAGTGGCCATACCGCAGGTACCAGGAGCTGGCTGCAACATGGTGAACAAGTTTAATTTGCCACTGCATGGACATATATTAGTGCACATATCCAGCTTAACAGATGGAAGAGAAACATGTCCAAAGGAAGCACTGTCAGCAAACAGGAGACCCTGCTTAATGCTGTTTAAAGAAATCACTTGCACCAAGCGGTATCAGTGAAAACTGCATCTTTTCTACCCTGCGATTTACAGAGACCTTCCATCAGCAGTTCTCAGTTTGGAAGGGAACTCTCCAGGGGGGAAATGGATCATCCTCTAGAAAAAAAACCAAAACAACAAACCAGGGCAAAATCCCTTCATGATGTCTGTTTGCTACAGGAGTGTCCCACGTGGCACACTTCAGAGCAGTACCAAATCTCCACAGGGTTATTTAGTTTGTATCTGACTCCCGATTTCAGGGAGGACATGCTGAACCACCTCTCTGAGCAGATGCCAGCTCCCAAGCATCCTGATGCAAGGAGGTGGCACTGGCAGGGAAACTGCAGTCTGATCACAAGTAGCATCCTCTCATCTTTCCCTATTTGCTCCCAAGGGCATCATCCCCTCCGAGGAAGCAGGAGTACTACATATGTATTAAAACTGAACCTGAATGCCTTTAGCCCATTTCCTTTTCACTCTCAGGATGTTAATTCACATTGAGTGACAGGTTTGAGACCCAGGCTTATGTCAGGGTTTCCCTCTGCATCCACAAGAACCAAAACCAAACTTCCCTTGACTCTGCAAAAGCTTCTATATAAAATTGTCCATTTCAATAAATAAACCTGGTTATTTTCAGAGAAAGTTACTAAAACCAGCCTTACTAGACAGAAAAAAAATAGTTTGCAAAAAGCAGGAGAAAATAAATAGCTAGGCAATTTTTAGAGGAAAACATGCCAGTAAAAGCACAAAGTTTATGGATTCAACCAAATGCTTGGCCACTCTCTTGAACTTCCCAATTCTAAGCAGTCAAACCCCAGATATCAGTAAGTCTCCCTGAGTGCAAGACAGCCATGTGTTGGCACATCAGAGCTTATTTTAGAATTGCATTTCTCATGTTATGGCCATAAACGCCCTCAAAGAAAACAATCTGAGAAGCTATAAAATCTGGAGACCAGTCGACCAGCAAGGGACCCTCTGCTTGGTATAAAAAGCAGCTCAACTTCCAGCCAAGTCTATCCAGGACTCTCTGTTGAGGCCACTCAGGTTCTGTTTTCGGTAGCAGAAGGGAAGTTAGCACCAACAAAACAAATCAGAGGACCAAAATTTGACGCTGTCACACCTCCCTCCCATTCCGCTCCCCCAAGGTGCATGTTTCTTGTGAACAGCCAAGTGTTGCTGTGATGCCAGATAAGAAAGCTTAGGCACTTTGCATCCACACTTGCTGACAGGAACAGAGCAGCACGTAAAACACTCAAGCAGAGAAGTAGCCAGATGACTTTACTTCTTGGCATATCCGTACAGATGGGTTTAGTTTTTGGGGGATATACAGATCTCAAATACCGGATATTTATCCTTGAAACTGGGGGTGGGGGAGAGAGAAAAAAAACCCTTTGAGTCCTGCCCCCACTCCTGCTTCAGCCTGCCACTGCCAGCAGCCCTGCTGGGAATCAGCAGGGCCGGGCACCAGCAAGCTGGGGGCACAGATGGCCAAAGGCACGGCAGAGGGGGTTATGGAAGGTATCTCACAGCCTACGGTGGCGGTCTGTGGAGATAACAAGCCCCAAACCCAAACACACAGCGGGTGTTGGCTGTTTTTAACTAGCACCAGAGAGGGCCATCGCTGCCCAGTACCTGCTCAACGTGCAGTCGCTGTAAGGGCTTTAAAAATCCCCTCCGTGCTTTGAGGGACTGAGCGCCCCGTCAGAGGAAGGCCCCTGCTAGGTACCAGCAGCACCCACCCTGCGGGGGGGGCGGGCCCGGGGCAGAAAGGACCCACCCCCGGCAGCCCCCCACCCCTGCCCAACCCGGCCTCACCTGGTCACCGCCGGTGGGTGCTGCTGAGGGACTGGGCCGCCTCTTCCTCTTCCTTCCGCGGAACACCACGACCTCCACGGCCGGCGGCGCGGCGGCAGGGGGTGCGGGGGCAGCGGGAGCCGGTGTGGGGGCAGCGCCCAGCTCGGCCCGCAGCTCCCCGAAGAAATCACGGGCTCCGCGCCGCCCGCTGGCCGCCGGCTGCGGCTCTCGGGTCTCCGCCACCTCCCCTGAGCTCGCCTTGCTGTCCTCGGCGATGCTCCGAGCGCCGGGCTCCTCACCTGCGCCGCGGAACACACACCCCGGGTCAATGGTGCGCGGCCGCCATCGCCCCGCTCCAGAGCGAACGGGTCCAGCCCCCTGCGGCCCCCAGGAAGGCTGACGGTACCTTCGGGCCCGGCCGCACGCCCCACCGCCGGTAGCCCCACTCGGTCACTCACCCAGGTCATAGAGCGCGCCGAGCACCGCCTCCAGCCGGCGACACGGCTCCCGGGACCCCATGGCTGCCGCGGGCCGGCGGGCGGAAGGACGTTTGATCCCGAGCGGCTCCCGTCGCCCCCAAGATGGCGCCGCCCACCGCAGGGTTCCCCCGCCCTCCTCCGCGCCCGCCGCAGCGCACCGGGCAGCTGAGCTGGGGCGGTGTAGGGCCATGGGCGCCGCGGGAGGCGGCTGCAGGCGTGAAGCTGTCGCGACGGGGTAGGGCGAGCGAGCGGGGCGCGGGGCGGCGAAGCGGAGCTCGTAGGACTATGGCGGCAGCGGCGGCGGCAGCGCCCGGGCGGGCACGGCGAGGGGCGCCCATGTATTCGGTAGGTAGCGGGGACAGCGAGGCACGGTGCCGCGGGAAAGGGAGCTGCCCCCGTCATCGCAGCTCCGAGTCTGTGCCGTTCGCTCTGAAGCGGAGCGGCGGTGCTGGGTGCATCCCGTCCCGGTGCGGGGCCCGGGAGAAGCGGGGCCGCGCTCCGGACAGAGATCCCGGGGCCTCGCCTGGGCGCGGGCGTGTCGCGCACAACCTGCCGGGCCCTCTCCCCTCCGCGGGCAGGGGGCGGCCGTGCGGCCCGGGCGCCGAGACTGCGCTGTGCAGCGGCCGGGAGAGGCCGAGCGGGAACCGGCCGCTTCCTCTCAGGAGTTCACTTTGACCAGCCGCTGCTGGCCCCGAGGCCGCTCCTCCTGCTAGCCTGCTTCCCTAGTACCTCTAGCGTCAGTCCTGACAGTCAGAGCTCCGCATCCCCAGCGCCGCTTCTCCCCTCGGGCGCGCTGTGGAACGCCCGCCGGCTTACGGAAGGCCGGAGGGGGCTCGGGCTGCCCTCCGGAGCGGTTTGTTGGGCAGCCCCACAGCCGGGCCTGGCGGGGAGGCCGGCTGGGGCGGCCGGCTGGGGCGGCAGGTGTCCGAGCGCGGCTGCCGTGTGGGACAGAGACCCGCAGTGATTCTGCGCTAGAAAGTTGTCTTGGGGATGGAGTGGCTGAAGCGGGTTTTCCCGTGTGGCATCGTGGACATGACTTAATTGACCACGTCTTTTCGCTGCAGCTCCTATGCTAGCCCTGGACTCGGTGGTTTGGCTGTGGGGTGCTAAAACCCCCTTTCTACTTGGATTTAGAGGAGGGGACTGGGAGGAGAAGGAAACAGCGCCCTGGTTTCTGCAGAGATTCCCGAACTTCTGCTCCTCCTTGGCTGCGCGTTGGTAACCCAAGCACATCGTGAGCACGCCCATTTTAGTGCTTTCACCAGCTGCATGGAAGCAGGCGAGTTCCAGGCTGGGGCAGGTTTGCTCTTGTACTTCACGGATGTCACAGTTACCGTGCGCGTAGCTGCACCGCCTGATGTCAGGGTTTCCGGCAGTGCGCTTTCTGGACGCGTTCCTTACCAGTCAGGAGCTGAAGCTGGAGCAGCAGCTTGGCTGTGGTGTGTAAAAACAGCATGTTTCTTCCTTAGCAGCTGGTGAAAAGCGTGTGTGTTTTGGCTCCCTCAGTACTACTTCAGGACAGGGTGTAAAAATACCTGTTGCCACGGAGAGGAATCAGTTGCACATCAAATCTGGAGATGAGGAGCGGTGGCAAAGAGGTGACTTTTCAATTGGCCGTGGTCTTTGCAAAAACTCCACTCAACAGAGCTGGGGAATAGCTGTAGCAGCATGGTGACTGCTGTGTGGCTCATGGTGGGTGGGTTTGGGCTTTGTGTAGTAGTAGGATTTAAACTTTGGTAATTGAGTGCTTAGATTTTCTGTGCAATGAGCTGTCATATACTAAATCAAGTAGGTATAGATTTAGATGCCAACTGGTATTTTCTGATGCTATTCTGAGCTCTCTTATTTGCTGTAACAGAGTAAAGGTTGGGGGTTTTTCCTGTTTCATTTTTAATGGAAGGGGTTGATACAAGGTATCAATAGCAGCAAACTATTTCCAGTCTTAACAGTCCTCAGCTAATTCTGCTCAAAACATGAACTAGTTGAGAGCTGTGGAAGAAGGAAGTTTGGAAACTGTAATGCTAAACCATACGTACAAAAAACCCCCTGAAAGTTTTACATTAATATGGGCCTAGGTTTAATACCTTGTATTGGATTGTCTTAAAGTTCCCTGGAGAGTTGGTTCTGCAGTTACTGTGGGACAACAATAGTGGAGAGAGATGATGTACCAAATGCTTCTGTAGTAGCAGGTTGGTATCCAAATTTGACTTTCGTGTGGGGAAAAGAATGCAAAGGTCAAACATTATAGCGAGCATTGTGTTCTCTGAAAAAATTAAGTTGGCTTTCAATGCAGGTGAGGCTTTGAAGGACCTTTTTGTGGTTCTTAAGTGGAAATAGGAGTGATTTTGGGCTTTTTGTTTTGCCAAATTCTTGTATTGATGAATCGATGGGAACAGAATGTTTGCTCTCTACTTACTTCAAGTGTCGACTGTATTTGATAGTCTTGCTCGTGTGGCTGTGGTCAGCTGGCAGTGAAACCTGACTCCTTGTCCCAAGGTTGAAAACCGAGCCGCCACTGCTGGGCGTTTTGCTTATCTGTTCCTGTGTGTTTGCTGGCCAGGCTTTCCTCTCAACACCAGAAAAGGTCGCTGTAAGAGCCTGTGAAGCAACGTGGTTTATCCTTCATTGTCAGACTGGTTCTGCACAGGATGTGTATAGGGAGGGGAAGCTGAATGAATGAATGAATGGGGTGCCTGTGCTACCCTTCAACTGGTGCTGTGGAGGAAGGTATAAACACTTTTAGCATCTTCTAATAAATGCATTTTATCATAGTCAGTACTTTTATATTTGTGTGTCATGGAGGCTTGCTCCTGTTGCCTTGCTTGTCTGGTGTCTATTGCTGTTGTTTTAAAGTTGAGAGTGGTACAATTTCAGTTTTAGAAAGACTGAGCCATCATTCTTACAGACTGGTGTTATAGGAGATAATAGGAGACATCTCTCTCCAGCGCAGGGGTGCCAGCTGGCTCAAGAGGAAGCATTTTGTCAGAGACTTCTGCAGCAGGACAGATCCACAAGTAGTTCCTGATGTACTCTTTGTTTTCCTGTTCAGTAGTGGTTACTCACAGGCTGTGTTCTCTTTTTACCTACGTGTGCACCATATTGTGTTTTGATCTTCACGTGGCTGTCAGTGTGGTGGGGATTTTTTGGCTGGTTTGGTTGTTCCTGCCTGGCTGTGTTCTGTGTACCTTATGTCCAAGGTTGATGAAAATCAGCACAAATCACCAAGGTCCCAGATGGAACTTTTAAGTAGCAGGGGTTATTTTTGTGTGTTGATGATCATATTTTTATAATGTTACTGTCATCCGTTGTGCTGTCCTCATGTAGCCGTGAGAGTTGGAGTCAAAGGTGTTTTAGTTAATACCTATTAATCATGGAGAGGCTGGAGGCAAGGCACTTGAGCTTGCAGAGCCCAGGTGTTCTCTCAGCTTCTTCCTGTTGGGCAGAATTAAGTAATACGACATAGGGTGAGTTGAGGATATTTGCAGTTGGAAAGGGTTGAGGTTTCTTGTTGGGGTTTGGTGGGTTGTTTTTGGGGTTGTTCTTTTTTTTTTTCTTTTTTTTTTTTTTCCTTTTTAGTTTCTTTCTATTTGAGGTGTTGTTCCAAGCAAGTTACATTTGTTCATGCACTCAGAACGTGGACTGCAGACTGTAGAAAACTAAAAAAGAAATTTAAATTCCAACTTTTGCAAAAGTCTTGGGTGCTGTTAATTTGGTACTGAAGCCAAGCAGACCACTGAATGTCTCAAGGCAGTGTCTCATTCTTTATTTGTGTGTTCCCAGCAGAAAGAGCTCACATCAAAGAAAAGAGATGAGTTTGAAGATATCTTGGAGGAAAGACGACTGTCCAGCGACTTGAGATATGCGATGAAATGTTATACTCCTGTGATCTACAAGGGACTTTCACCTTGCAAGCCAAATGCTATTAAAAGTGCAGTTCTCCAGTCAGAGCAAGTGCAGTATGTTATCAAGCAGGTGAGGCTGGGTGCTGAGCTTTAAGAGGAGGCAGCCTGAACATAGCCCAGCTTTGTGTAGCAGCGGGTGGGGGGGGAGATTATCACCGACCTTGTCAAGCACGATGGCTGTAGTTTGAAAGATGATCTGATAAATCAGTACCTTGAGAGCCATATTCTTTTAGCAAGAAAAACAAATACTGATTTACCATGGAGTTGCCACTAATGGTGTTAGATTGCTGTTCACGAAGTATTGTTTTGATTTTGCATATGTTACTCTTCATCATCTTGCTTCTCCAAGGTGCTTGACTACTTTTTTTTCCCCCCTCCTTTTCTTTCCCCCTCCTTTTCCTCCTCCGCTGTCCTTGCCACAGAGCAGCATTGTGAAAGACATAAATGCTCTCCTTAGTACACACTTCTGTACTTTGAGGCTGCCTTGTAGCTGTTGTACAGGCTAGTGATCTATTTAGGCATCAGTCATAAATGCTGCACTCCCTAAAATGAGAGTAAAATTTCAAAGAATTCTTCAAATTAGAAGCACTAAGATGTAACTATATTTTGTTCTAAGATGCAGGGCAGCTACTACTTTGTAATGAATGGTAAGTAAAATATCCAAATTAGTTCATATTTTGCATTGTGTTGAAATGGCTGAAATAAGAACATGTGTTACTTACCAGTGTCACTTTTTTCAGTTATTCATGAAAAAAAATTCTGTGACAACAGGAATATATGAGAAGTCGTGGTTAATCCTGAGCAACTGGATACCATAAAATTTTGGGGTTTTTTTATTTAATGGTTACTGTTATCTATGATATATCAAAACCTGCTACAATGTGACAAACTAATCCATGCCTTAGAAAGTAGCCCCATTGCCATCATCAATTGCTATGCAGTATGAAAGTACAAAACCAAATAAAATTAAAATCTTTAAACTTTAGAAACAGTAAAACATTTACTGAAAGCAAATGCAGAGAATTTGGCAGAGAGACAGATGTGATGTGCTGTGTTTTTGATGGAACAAGTGTTTGATGGCTATTTTCCCAGCTAGCAGTGAGTGGTTGAAGGGGTTTCGCAGAGCTGCCATTGCAACCTAGTTCCCAGCTTTGAACCAGAGATTGTTGAAAGTGTCTAAGACTGTCTTGGGCAGGATGCCCAGCAGTCTCAGATCAGCGTGCCTCCTGTCTGGGCAGAGTTCATACAACCTTACACAGGCATGCTAGAATTGATTCCTGTGACAAATTGCTGGGGTTACTAATGTTCAGTATGTGAAATGAAGTGCATTTCTTTGGGTTAGCTTGTTGTATGTGACAGGTCTGGGGTAATTTCTTTTTTGACTCCTGATTTTTGGGGACTAAGTGTTTAGCTCTGTAGTGGATATACACTTAATACACAGAGGATCAGCTGTGTGTTAAGCCTTTTACTGGTGAGTGAGCACTGCATCTCTTCCCCTAGTGAAGAGCTGGGATGTTTTGCTTTCCTGAGAGAGATTTTTCTCAGGCTCAAGTGGAAGTAGTTTTTGGCTCCTTTAGGTAGTTAAAGTAATATGCAGGATGAGGATAATGCATCGATTGAAACACAGTTGAATAGATACGTATGGCAGTTAAGGTGGCATATGGAGGCAGATTGGAGGAGATGGGTTTTCTTCTGTGTCACAAAATGGAAATGGTAGGTAATCAGTAGTGGCCTCTAAACAGAGCTATGCTATTTTGGTGGCTTTTTCTTCTGCCATTCCTCTTCTTTCCTCCTCAGTGTTCCGTAAAAGGCACATTCCTCACTCCATAACAGTAAAAGACTAACTTTTCAAATATCTCTAGAGTCAAAGTATTGAATAAAAAGTGATGACCATTATTTAGTTCTGTTTTAAGCAACTTCAGAAGGGAACATGCATAGCAACAGAAGAAAGATCATTGATATGCAAAGTTGGGAGAGCATGCTTTGTATGCATTTCAGCTACCCATTGCCAGAGTAGTAAGTTGCAAAGAAATTCAGGCATGGCAGGGCTGAGGTTCTTAGCTAAGTCTTAAAATCTAACCCTTCAAAATGTAATGCTTCGATTATTTACACTGTGAATATCTCTGCAAACATAGGTTTGGTTTCATTTTGCTACTGAAAGAAATTCCAGCCTTCTTTAGACCAGCAGTACAGGAAATGTTTGAACTTAAGTCTCCTCTGATTATGCTCACAGGGTAAAACATTCAGATGGTGTATTTTGGGGGAAACAATTGTTACACACACAACCAACACTGCCCCCCTCCCACCCCCACCCCAAGCCTATAAACTCATTCTTGATTTTGAATGGCTTTAATTCACTTTCTTTTGGTGGCTGACATAGAACAGGTTCTGCATGATTAGATGCATGACTGCCACATGAAATAAAATCTTGCTGACTATTGCGATAGTTCTGCCATAATTGCTGCTGCACATAAAATGGTGTGCATGAGCAAGGAGAAGGGAGCAACACCTGACTGGGGTTTGTTTTGTTTTCTCTTTAGTTAGCAAAGGAAATGGGAGAATCGCCTGATATTATTCAAGAAGAAGCCACAGAAATCCTGGATGAGATGGGCCACAGTATGCAATTAGGAGCTGTCAGATTTTTTGCCTTTACTCTGAGCAAAATATTTAAGCAGCTTTTCCAGAGAGTTTGTGTGAATGAAGAAGGAATGCAGAGAGTAAGTGCTGGGGAGGCGTGGGGGTGTGGAAGTCTGCACTTGTGCTTATTACTGCATTTCTTAATAAGTGTGTGGGGGAAGACAGATGATCTGTAAGTATTTTAGAAGCAAAGAGTCAGCAGGACTCTTTGTATGTTTTCCAGATGCTTCCTCTGACAAGGAATACTTGCAGTCATGTCAGTGATTCTGTTAGATCAGCTATGGAGACGTTTTATCAATCTGATATTATAACCTTAATAATGCATTTAGCTGAATTGGGGGTGAAAACCTAATGTTATGTAGCTGAGTGGGTTTGCTGTTCTGCAAAATCTTTGTACAGCTAAGTGTCGTGGAACATTGTGCACCTCTGAGGTGGGAGATGCTTCAAGTTTGCCCCAGTTCCCTGAAGAGCTGTCGTCCCCATTTCATTGCAGCATGCCAGTGTTCTGGAGGGTGCAGTGCATTCACTAGGAGACAGCAGTGTCAGCCCTGACAGCACCTATTGGGCTTACCATTCCAGTCAGAAGGGATTTGAATTAGACTACCATGCAACGAGGCTTTTGAGTCTGGTGATGGTTTTGAACTGCAGGTTGCTGGTCTGGAAACTATTGCTCAAAATTTCTTACGGTTCCATGCTGAAAAAAGTATAGAGTTTATGGACAGAGAAACCACCCTCAAACAAATCAGCCTCTGTTTGCCTTTAGCACTGCAAATATTTGTATTTGCAAATTGCAACAGTTAGTCTGTAAATATTGGGACAATGTTATTTTTGCTGTTTATTTGTTGGGTTTTTTTCAGTTGCAACACGCCATTCAAGAGCATCCAGTTGTGCTGCTGCCCAGTCACCGAAGCTACGTAGACTTTTTGATGCTCTCTTACTTGCTGTATACGTATGATTTGGCTTTGCCTGTCATTGCTGCAGGAATAGGCAAGTATGTTTGTTTAACAATGTGTTCAGGATTCCACAAATCAGTAGCAAGGGGTCCGGTAGCTGCTACTATAAGTAGTTGTGACTGAACTTCTGTTCCAAGTATGTCTTGTTAAAACTTCCTTGGGTGAGATGCTTGCAGCATCAGAAAGCTTCCCACCTGCTCCAAGTCTAGTTGAACATGTTTGTTTTCATAGCAGGTTTGCTCAGAAGTTACTGTGTCTGTAGACCCAAGGTTGAGCAAAGACCATTATTGTGAAGAAGACTTTTTTCTTTCTTTTTTCTTTTCTGCCTGGGAACAGGCAAAAACTTGCTCAAGAGCTACTGTGGATGCAGAACATTTAAATGCAGTTGTAATAGCCAGATATGAAGTACCAGCCACCTCATGATAGATGATGATGTGGCTCATCTGCTTGAAGCATTGTCAGAACTCCATTACTTGAAGTGCTGAGGGCAGAGCTGGCTGGGACACAAAATTTCACACTGGAAAGGACAAATCAAGATTTTCAACTTAATTCTAAAGCAGATGAAGCCAGTTTTATTTGTAGGAATGAATTCTTGAGGATTTTAACAGTAAATATCTTCTGAGTGAATGTGCTTTTTGAAAACCCTGACTCTGGTGGCATTTAGCTGACAAATGTGATCTTGGAAGTCTTGGGTATCAACCACATCTTCTAAGCAGGAAGACAACAACCTCAGATCTGGTGCAGCACTGTATGTGCACAGGAGAACTAGCAAAGATCTGGGGAACCCGTTACTCTACTACAGTCTACTTTTCCTGTTGAGAGGTCAGGAAGACCAGTAGATAATCATTAGAAGCTGGGAGAAGGAGCTTGGTAGGGAGGAGGAGTTTCTGCTGGTTTGTTAGTGGTATTTTGCCTCTGGGTGATGCCAGTTAGCTTCTGGTGAATTCAGAAGTTGATGCCTCATAGCTACCTTAATCAAGGTGTTGCAGCTGCTCACCTGTTGGGTATTGTTTGGAATGTGCTCACATACTGTTGTAGGTGTAGGTATGGGTGTAATCTTTTGCTGACTTCTGTATTAGAGTCTTTTTGAGTTTGGGCCTCAAAATCATTAGTTTAGCTTAGAGGGATATTTTTTATTTTTTTTTTTAGTGATTAACTTTTTTTTTTCCCCAAGTGTTTTGACCGGTTTTGGGTCAAAGTTCTTCACAATTAGGGGGCTGCAGCTTGATTATGCTGCTGCATGTGTGTGTTATTTTAAATTCCTCTGGAGAAAATACCATTCTATATGGTTGCAGTGGTATTTACTACCTACTGTGTTAGAGGTGCAGAAGATGTGGTGTACAGACTGATCTCCACTGCTAAGTGGAGAGATGCTCCAGGTGATAAGTGTCTCTGTTTTGTAAGTTACTGCTTAGCTGCAAGTAGCATAGGGACACATCTCTGGGAATTAGCTGAGGGGAGGTTAACAGTTGCCAGAAACACCCTAGTACATGCTCTGGGCATTAGTGGAAATCTGGCCTGTGCTGGAATCATGTTTCTGTCTCAGGTCTTGGGAGTCCTTTAAAGGCACAGAGCTGATGAGGTGGCATGGGCTTAAAGGCACGTGAAAGGATTTGTTTGAGTCCCAGTTCATGGGGTGTCAGTCTATGGGGATGGTGGGGAGAGGTATTGGGCATGCAGCCAGCATCCTGGTTAGGGGGTTGAGTATATGGCAGAGGATGGAAGTATGGGAGGGTATGATGCTGAAAGAGGGAGAGTAGTAGAAGAGTAAGGGAAAAAGATGAATCTCTGCACATGAGAAGCTGTGATGACTGGAATGTGTGTGTGTGTGTATATATATATATAAATAATCTCTCACATACATATGTATGTGTGTGTGTATATATATATAAATAATCTCTCACATACATATGTATGTGTGTGACATTATATGACACCTTTAAGGCAGTTGCATTGCAGCTAGGAATATGAATTTATTTTATCAGATGAATCTCCATTCTCAAGTGTTGCACAGATTGAGGTGGCAAGGAGGTCAAAGGGACACACAGCCAGCTGCTGTGCAGACTCATTTTTAAATGCCTCCCTAAGAAATGCATAACACTGCTTACTGGCTTTGATAAGTGTTGACCGTGATTGCTTAAAACTAGAAAACTATAGAACATTTTACCTGGTTTGGCCTACTTCTGAAGGGTTGAGTCAGGATCTCAAACAGTGTAATACAGTGTAATCAGGGAGTTAACTTCTGTGTCTTCTAGGATATATTCAGTGGTAATTGATCTTTCTTGAAGATGAGTGAGACAATGTACTTGAAAAACATAGTCTTTATAATGGCTGAAATCTGTCCATTTAAAGAAAATAAATGGCTCTAAGCAAATGCTAGTTTAAAAAAAATGTAGAGGTATATTATAATATGTCATTCATTAATGTATGTCTACATTAAGTCTTACTGGATGACTTGAAAGCAAATAAAGCTATTTGCAACAGGAGGATCCTTGAAAGACATCTCCTTTATTCCGGTACTTGAATCGAGAAAGTGGTTTATTCTGCTGGTTGATATTAACAAGGGGTATGTGTGTGTGTGTGTGTGTGTGTGTGTGTGTGACTTTGTTTTTTGTTTGATTTTTTTCAGATTTCCTAGGAATGAAAATAGTTGGTGAGCTGCTACGAAGGGCAGGGGCCTTTTTTATGCGACGTTCCTTCGGTGGGAACAGGCTCTACTGGGCAGTGTTTGCTGAATACGTAAAAACCATGCTCAGGGTAAAGGAATTTCTGAGCTCTCACAATGTATGCTTCAGAAATGCTCTGTTGCAACCATTAGTGTGAAATATGCATGATGTTAGAGCTGTGTGATCAAAGGCTTCGCTGTGATCTGAGGAAATGCATTATACCTCAGAATTGATGTAGGTGAAGAGCATCCATGCAGTCTGTTGTTATTGTAGTTCAGTGGTAAACAGTAAACAGATTGCTGCTGATTGTGCAGCATATGGGTTTGGGATCATTTATTTGCCTGTATCTCATGGCAAACAAAATACTGTCATTGCTTTAACTCTCCTGGCAAACAGGAGGGGTGAATATAGGCTTAGAGATGACTGAAGTTAGATGTGCATGGCTTCCATTAAAAAAATTACTTCTGTCTTATATGTGTAGAATTACTTGTGGATGGAAAAGAAGTGTTGTTATTTTTCTGACCAGCTTTTTTTAATTATTTTTATTTTTGAAGAGTGGCTATGCCCCAATTGAATTTTTTCTTGAAGGGACTAGAAGCCGCACTGCCAAGACTCTGACTCCAAAGTTTGGTAGGTTTGTTGAAAACTTGAAACTTCTTATGATTATTAGTGGTTTCATTAGTGCTTTGTAACTTTGTAGGGATGTTAAAGTGGTGGGAAATCTCTGAGTCCTGTCAGAGTAGGGGAAAACACTGTGGTTGGGGCACCAAGGCTATACAAAGAATGGCAGTGTGTGCCCCATGCACTCTACTGCTTCCCTTGCTTTGCCCTGGTGTGTACTTATTTGCATAGCTCTTCATCCGTTTCTTTCTAGAAAATAGATGCCCCCTTACCAGCAGAGAAATATTTTAAACTAACTGCAGAAGTAGTGGGGAATCCTTGGAAAGAAGAAGCTGTGTGAGCACAGAGCAGCACTACTAAAAAGAGCACAGCTGTCCAAATGCATTAGTTACAGTTATTTTCCGTTTTAAAGCTTGGGCAACGTCTTGTGCTTTTGATGCTTGAAGAGGAAACAAGCACCCTGCACACCATTAAGAGTGTCTAAAATCCAAAGATACCTTTTTTTCAAAGACAAGTGATTAGCTTTTTTTTCCCCAATTTGCAGGTCTTCTCAGCATTGTGATGGAACCATTTTTTAAACGAGAAGTCTTTGACACATACCTTGTTCCCATCAGCATCAGCTACGAGAGGATATTAGAAGAATCTCTCTATGCATATGAACTCCTAGGAGTCCCAAAGCCCAAAGAATCTACATCTGTATGTAAAATCCTTAAGAGCAGAACATAGGTGGATATATACATACCCTGTAGCACCAAAGAGCAACTTTTGCTCTTCTTGTTTTCTTAGGGGTTGTTAAAAGCCAGAAGAATCCTCAGTGACAATTTTGGTACCATACACATCTACGTTGGCCAGCCAGTATCACTTAGAACCTTGGCATCTGGAAGAATCAATCTGTGCCCATACAACTTGGTTCCCAGGTATCGTGTCTTCCCATGGTTCGAGTACTGATAAAGCACGTATTTACTCCTCATCTACCTACAAAAATTCAGAAGTTCTCTTGTGCTTTGGTTCCAACTTCTCTCACTTCCCCTCCATCTGACCCTTTAGACTGCTGAACCAGTTCTGTTGGAACAAAGAGTTTATCATGGTTGTGACTGGGTGTTTCTGAAACAGGTTGTTACTCATGTAGCTTTGTGTGGTGTTGAGGAGATGTCATTTTAAAAGGTTATGGTGATCCATGAGCCAGGCAAAGCTCTGTTTTGTGAGAATTCAGTGGGTTTGCCACTCAGAAATTCCACCTTTCTCTCCCTTCTTGCTTTATTACTGCAAACTTATGTGATTGTGTGCAGGAAGCTGTAGCTATGACTGCATCATGTGGCTTTTGCAATTTGTTATATAAAACTAATGCTTTTTTTTTTTTTTCAGATAGCAGGTGGACAGCATCAGTATAGAGTTCTGTGTCAAATACTATTGTGATGCTGCTGATGCTTTCTTTACTCTGTGCTGCTGCTTAGCACATAGATAGAATTGCCCTCCAGAGTTTAGGTGCTATAAAGTAGTTACGGATCTGGGAGCAATTCAGAAGAAATAAGGAAGGGTGTGGTGTGTATTCCAGTTTTTGGAGCTCTTTACCTTGAACTGCGTTGTTCTTTTCAGGCACCTTCCCCAGAAGCCTTCTGAGGATATCCAAGAATTCGTCAGTGATGTTGCTTATAAAATGGAGCTCCTGCAAATAGAAAACATGGTTTTGAGCCCTTGGGTACTTGTTGCTGCTATCCTGCTCCAGAATTTGCCAGCCATGGATTTTGAACTTCTAATAGAAAAGACCCTGTGGCTTAAAGGCTTAACACAGACTTTCGGGGGCTTCATTGAATGGCCTGGTATGCAGAGAAAGTGTTATTTCTTTCTCTTTTGGTGCTGATGAAGGATAATTTATATTTCTGTGAAAGTAGCATATGGCAACAACTTTACAGGATGTTTTCCTCAGAGGTGTAAATTGATTTTAAGATATATTGAAAAAATGCTAAAACCTGCCAAGTTTTGACTAAGCCTGTAGAAGATAATAATCTGAAAAACAGTTAGGTAGAAGCCTAACATACTTTAATGTTATGTCCTGTGGGATGAGGGGAAATAAGGTACTGACATTCAAGTACTGAGACTTGCCTAGTATCTTATCTTTCTGATCCCTATGCAAGTTATAGGCAATTACCTGATTGCAGCAGTTAACCTTGGTGTAATTAATCCTGTATTTCTTGCTCAATATTGACCACAGTATGAGTTGTGACTGTAGCAAAGAACTATAAGAAATGAATGGGTAAGAGAAAAGCCAAGTTATAACTTGCATTGTGATAATGTTCACATTATTATAAACAGTATTGAAAAAATAATGTGTAATGTACATATATTCACCTTTTCACTGTAGGTAGACTTAAACCTTGGATCTTTGCTTTTGTAGTCACAGGTATAATCAAGGATCCCTGTCAGTACTGCAGTAAATAGGGGCAGGCTACAGTTAATGACAGAACTCTGTCGTTTCTGCAAGAAAACCACTTCTCCTTTGGGGGTTCTGCGCTGCAGCGAATGCAGATGAGGTCTGCTCCTGCCAGGCTGGTGAAAGGAAGAATTTCATGGCAGTATTTAAACACCACTTAGAGTCATAGTGCAGAGTAAACTGAAAAGCATGCCACATTGGGGTTTACTTATGTTGTTAGCCACAATGAATAAGCTTTTGCTCTAGTAGACTTGTGATGTAGTCAGGTAGTAGCAAATGGGCACAGTCATGAGAGGGGAGTGACAACAACTGAGCAGATTTTGTTAGGAGTGTGCTGGCCCTGCTCTAGGCATCAGTTGCATAGAAACAGGGTTTGTTGTTTTGTTTGAGGTTGTCAGTAAGTTTAAAGAATAAATATGTTTTAATGACCAATTTAGTGACATCACCAAGTTGGCAACTACACATACCCTGTCCTTTATTCAGTCTCCTGGCAGCTAGTTGTTTCAGCCTTTGTTGTGCTGGTTGGTTGCTACAGGCGGAAGGTTTTCTTGGCTGTCAGACATTGTATATTTAAAAACAGGAACTGCAAAATCGCTGGCTCAGACATCTTACTGCATTGAGAAATGGGAGCTTTAGCAAAACTGGAACCTAGTAGGCTGAAGGAGCAAATAAGATACAAGGAAGTTCTAGGTGACATGTGTGTTAAAATGTTTGTTGGGTGTTTTTCTGTCAGAGGCTGTTTTGATTTGATACACTTGTGGTGCTGTGAACATGTAAAATGTATGTTAGTGTTCGATAAGAAGTCTTTATTGCTTCATTCCTTGCTAGCAAAGAGCAAGGAGATGTTTGATGCAGGGAATGTTTTGGTAGTGTTTAAAGTGTAAGGTATCCTAAAAAGGTGAGTGTATTTTCCAGACTTCACTTGCTGGTCTTTATCTGAATAAGTTTGTGGTGTGTCATACAAAGCAAAAAAAAAGCTTGAGCAAAGCCCATAGGTTTGTGAAGCTTGTGTCTTGCCTTAGAAGAACCCACACACTTCCTTGCTTTAGGCATTTTAAAAGGATTGTCTTGTGAAACAAGGAGAGATTTGGGTTTAAGTACAGTCTCGTTTCTCAGAACAGGCACATAATGTAACAAAGCCTAAGGATTTCTTTACACTTAATTTGAGATGAGGTCTTCCTTATATATCAGAGTTGAGGAAAAACATTTCTGATTCAAAACTTGTGGTGCCAGAAATGCCTAAGGAAAAGTATGGTCACCCTTCAAGCAGATCTATCCTCTCTTATGTGGAGGTTCAGAATACTTTTTCCAGAGACAAATAAAGTATTTGTTGCTTTTAGCAAGTGGAAGAACTGCCTGAAATATGTTCTCTCCATCTCCTACTATGTGTAGGCTGCCAATTCCTGCTGTGGATTACTTTAGAACATCTCTCTAAATTAATGTTTGGTGTAATAATTTGTCTTCTGTGACAAAATCTAATGAAATACTGGTACATCTTAGGCTGTTTCAATGTCTTCCCTTTTGCATCTTCCTTTTTCCTGCTAGATAACCTGTGTGCCAAAAAAGCAGTCATGTCCGGCCTCACCCTGCATTCCAACATTGCTCGCCTTGTCGATGGCCGCGTGGTCCTTAATGACAAAGGAGTGGAAGATGGAGCCATAGGGGAAATTGTCTTCAAGCATGCTCTGGCCATCCTCATGTGTGCCACCTACAGAAACCAGCTGCTGAACGTGTTTGTGCGTCCGTCCCTGGTGGCACTCGCCTTGCAGATGACACGCAGCTTCAGGAAAGGTACGCCTGGGTAGCTCGGAGCGCCCGCTCGCGCTGACAGGAGCACGAGCTTCCTCTGACTGACTGCTGGTGGGAGCTGCCTGAGGAGGTGATACTCTGGATAAGGTCCCACGGCATAAGCTGGTATTTGCTATGGGGGCATTTTCTTGCTGCCTTTTGATACTATTTAAAATATTCTTCTGAAGGGGCGTGGTTAGGATGAGCTGATCCCAGTTCTAAGTGTCTTACTTTGTTGGTGTTTAGCAGACCAGCTTTTTTAGGTTACAAATTACACACATCTCACACTTGCATAAAGTGCAGCCAGTTCTCAGCCTGTCTTCTCTTCTTCTGTTTCTGAAGTATTCCAGTGTTTCCTGATACTTGGCTTTTAAAGAAGCTTTTCAGGATGCATACCTTAGTTTTGAGCAGCATCTCATGTGGTGGGCAATGCATGTTCTGAGAAGCCCCTGCTCTTCCCTTTGAGTAAGAGTTGAATCAAATACTTTGAGTACTTGCTGTCCTGTTGTGGTGGTTTCTGCTGTATATGTATATATGCCTTTAATGTCAAATCCTAATTTTATTTTAAGTAGGTACTCTCTCCGAAGTAAGGAGTAAGCACCTTTTTACTTGCATGTCTTAAATTGCTTTTTTTAAACATTACAATCTTTTTTTCAGAGGAAGTCTATAGCTGCTTCAGCTTCTTGAGAGATGTTTTTTCTGATGAGTTCATCTTCTTTCCTGGTGTTTCATTGAAGGTAAAAATACCCTTTATACAAAAATACCAGTAGTCAGTAATGCAGTCAAGTGAAATAGCATCTGATTTCAGGACTCTGCCAAACAAGTGCTTGTGATATCACCTTGATCTGTAAGTGGGAGGGAGAACTTAAAAGGGGGTCAGAGTGGAGGTAGTCATTTGACTAGTTGCAAAACATTATCTGAATCCACAAGATTGCATAGGCAATCTTTTTTTTTTTTCTCCCCCTCCAGTAAAAACCTGAAAATCCTGAAATTTCCCAATTCTGAACTATTAAAATGAACTGTAGCAGAAGTTTGGTGGGATTTTTTCTTCTTTCATAAAACTACCAGCCTTCCAGCACAGATATAAAAATATATGTAAAGCAGTCTTTTAAACGAAGTCTAAATACTGTCCTCTTCCTCTGCAGTTATGAAAGAGACCTTAGGCTGTGAAGAAAACAGTGTTAATGCAGATTTAAGTGAATTCTGTTGCAGACTGGGCATGTCCTGTCAGTGTAGAAACAATTCTTATTGAGGCTACACCAGGAGAATTTTTCCTAAAAGTTCCTGCAGACTGTGTAGCAGAGGGACGCTGCTGCTCTTTCAGGAAGTTCAGCTATATAGGTATTATGCCAATTAATTATCAACCATTGTAAGCCCTCATTATCTTGGACAAATAGAGCATGGGATTCTAAATTTAGGTACCTATTCTCCTCTGGCTGATTGTAGTCCTCCTAGAGCAGCTGTGAGCAGTGGTTTTTGTGTCGCTCCACGTGGGTGGCCTGTGATGGCAGGGCTGCCAGAGGACTGCAACACCCAGTGCTGCCTCTGTACCCTGCTCTCTACGCTGGCACCGCGTGGTCAGACCTACTCTGTAGTGTTTATACAATGGCTTGTGTTCCTCTCACACCTTCAACTCTTGAAGGCTTTGATAGTCCTGTGCATTAGTAAACTGCTTAATGTTTTGATGGTTCACAGTGGAGTCCTTTTAGCTTTTTAATTGCTGGCATTTGTCTCCTGTAGATTCTGGTAGGACATATGAGGGAAGTCCTTTACAGTAAAGCCTGATTTAAACTCCTGCAGACAAAGTTTTCTATGGAGTTGAGGCGATGCAGACTGTAAAGGATTTTAAAGTGAGAATTTTCCTAATGGCTTAGCAGTGACCCTTGTAGAGTCGTATGGAAACGTTAGTTGCATCCTATTTGCTTGAAAAGAGCCTCCTCTCGTTTCACCCCCATCCCATCCAAGCATTGCTCAGACAAAGCCAGTATTGTTCATACCACTGCCTTATTACAGGGCTGGGTATGTCTGTGTGCTCCCCTAACACAGCTGTGAATGCTGCAAGCAGCACTTTGCGCTCTGCAGGACTCACTGTGTTTGTTTGTACACGTCCTGCTGGGCTGGAGCTGGCTCTGGTCCAGCCATCTGGAAAGGCAAGTGAGCACAAGTTGTATTAGTAAAAACAGAAATGGCTCGACATCATGTCCAGTATAACCTTTTAAGTCCAGCTGTAGATTTTATTTTAACCTTTTTATTTTCAAAAAAAGCCCCCATCAGGGTGGGTCTTTTTTAAGGCTGGTTGTTTTTTAAGGTTTTGCTGTTAGCAATTGTTGTCTCTTGGAGCTTTTTTGAAGTATGAGAAGCAAGCAGGGAATAGGAGGGTGATTGTATATGACTGACTTTACTGGAGTCAAATGAAAGAGTTGCTGTCGTGTTAAGGGATGTCCGTGTCCCATCTCTTCCAGCCCTCTCTGTGTGTCTGTGTCCCCTCTGTACCATTGGTAGTAAAATGGTTGTTGCTATTTCCACAATTTGCAACTTTTGGCCATTATATAGGGCAGGTCAGTGAATTATGTGATTGTTTATCACAAATAGTGACATGAGAAATAAGCAAATTCTGACTTTTAAATAAATAAAATCAGTCCCCACAGAAAGCTTAAAGAAGAAACCAGACAACCTGACCCAATTCTGACCAAATCCTGAGGGTGCCCAAGCTAGCTATAACAGTAGCATCCACAGCCTCTTTCTTTGCCCCTGGGCCTCTTGTGCATCGATCCTGCTGTGTTCAAGGACACATTCCCTCTACCTTTTTACAACAGCGTTTCTAGTATATAGGAAAACGTTGGGTCGAGTCTCCTGAGAAGTGACTTCAGGAATGGAAACATTCTGTTGTGTGGGTTTTTTGTTACTGGCTTTGTAGGGAAAGGTAGCTGTACTTACTTCAGAAGTTAAAATTTCAGTTATGCTGCTTTCTCCCAGGATTTTGAGGAAGGATGCTTTCTACTCACAAAATGTGATGCCATTCAAACGACTCAACAGGAAATCTACCCTACTGACAAAGGAAGTGTTTTACTATCTTTCTTGTCAGCTATGTTCAGACCTTTTGTGGAAGGTTATCAGGTATGTTCTTCAGAAAATTACCTTTTTTCTTCTTTTTTTTTTTCTCCCCCCCTCCTGTGTTTTACAGGGAAACTGGGAAGAGTTGTGATACTTTTGTAGTACAAATAGTGACTGCTTTCAGGGCTGGGGAGTCCGAGATAAATAGCAGGAACAAATACCTTAAACACCAACCCCCTCCCACCCTGAGATCCTGATACCAGCTTTTGGCTTGGAGTTTTCCAGTTGACCAAAGCAGTAACTACCTTGCAATGTGATGGCCTGTTGTGGGCTTATAAGCTTCATGGGGACTGTGCTGCTGTCAGGTTAATTGCACATTCTTACGAGGAGCTCTTGCTTAATTCCTTTTATGTGGGCTGTCCTGCCAGGTGTGGAAATGAGTTTGTGTCTCATATCTGATAGCTTCTTTGGGGAGTCATTAATTCCATCCCTATCTCTTTTTAAATTCTTTGGATATCCAGGGTTTTAGGGAAACTAAACACACTTCTGTAATAAGGAAGGAGGCTAAAATCTCAGGTATGGCAGGACAATATTGGTGGGAATGTAGACTTTTCATCCTAGTGGAACTGATCTGATGTATGACTTGGGGTGTACTATATTGATTTGCCCAGTTTTTCCCCATTGGTAAAACAGATACTGCTTCCAAAGAAATGATACTGGTTTTGAATGTGAAAACAGGAAACTGAATGTCTAAGGTAACTATTATAGTAATACTGCATCTTATTTTAATATTAGGATTCTCATGCCTGTGAAAGAGCAATAAAAATTCCAGGTGCTCTTATGTAATGATACCTTTTGAGTTCCTCTCCTGCAGTTTTCAAAGAGTAACATTACTTACAAGCACACATCTGTTTGTAATTCATAACAAGCTGACAATCAAAAGGAAAATAGTGCTCATTTCATTTTTTTTTTAAATGTTAGCTAATTTTCAGATACCTCTCAAAGGAAACAAAAGAAGCCTTTACTGAGAAGCAGTTTATACCTGGAGTCCGCAACTTTGTTTTTCAACTTCTGGAGAAGGGTGTGTACAGCTGTTATGCAAGATGAATTTACAAGTGCAGCTTGTTAATGGACACTGATAAAACTTTTAATTGTGTTTCTGGTTTCTCTGCAGGGAAGACACAGTGTTATGAAGTGCTGTCTTCTGACATGCAGAAAAATGCCTTAGCAGCTCTGGTGCAACTAGGTGCAGCGAAGAAGAAGAAACTGTAAGTAACATTAGCTTTTTTGGTGCACAGAAGTCAGTGTGCAGTCTTACTGGCAATTCCTAGCTGCTTTTTGAGTCCCTTTACTATCTGTTTTTCAAAGTTTCTCCTGAGGCTTTGATAAGCAAATAAACAGCCTTGCTTATATTTAACAAGTCCCCACACTGTATTGACTGTTTCACAGAACATAGCTGGCAGCTGATGGCCCTGAGTTTTTCCTTATTTCTCTCCAGGAAATGAATTGGTTAAGGACTGATGTGTTCTTGGAAAGTGCACCAAGTATCTTAGTGGTTGTTATGACCTCCCTGTGTCATCACACTGAATAGATGTCTATAGCTAAATGCCCCTTCCAGGTAAAAGGAATAAATCCATTGAGTGCAATAGAATTTTACATCAGCTGAAGACTGATTCAGTTTGAGAGATAATCTTGAAAATTGGAAGTGTTCAAGGCCAGGCTGGATGGGGCATTGGGCAACCTGGTCTAGTGGAGGGTGCTCTTGCCCATAGCAGGGGTTTGAAACTAGATGGGCTTTGAGGTCTCTGCCAATCCAAACCAGCCTGTGGTTCTGTGACCATTCAGAAGTTGAAAACAAAGGTTCTCTTCCTGCCGTTGCCCCTAATAATAAAAATCAAAGGAACAGAGAAGCAGGGACTGTGAGCAAGACAAAGTATAAAGAAACTCTAACTGTCCTTGAGTACAAGCTGCTTAGAGGTCTGCCATGTCCATAAAATTGGTATGTATGGTGATAGGATGATAAACATGATGCAGTTATGAAAAAAAAATTAATTATCACATTATTTCTATAGAAATAGACTGTTTCTTATTCCAGAAATTTCTATGTCCCTGAACTCAGAACATCATTGAAGAAACAGGGTTGTTTTTTTCCTTTGAATTGTAGGTCCAGTGGATTCACTTACACTGTAAATCAAGAGGCTGTTAATAAAATCCTGGACATGTTTGGTAAGTGTTTTCTAATTAATTTGGAGAGAGCTTCTCAAGCTCCAAGTTACTTTAGACAATTCATGTATGTTAGATATAGTGGGGTTTCTCATAGTTTGTTAGATTTATCTATATAAAAATCCCAATATTTGTTTTCCTGGTGTCATTGACTGCAGTTTTGAATCTCCCTTCTTTAATTGAAACACCATGCAACGCAGTGACCAAGGAAAATCAACGATTAAGTAATTTACTGGAGTGGTATTTTTACGTAATTTTGTTAAATGGTTTGTTTTGTTTGGGTTTTTTTTTTTGTTAGACGCTCGGATACCTGTACAGAAACCTGTGGCTGCACGACTCTGAGTGGTTCCTGATGCTGAGACTGGCTGTAAGCACCTGCTGAGAACACCTACCAGCAGCGCGGGGATGTCATGGGATCAGGCGAGGGTCCCCTCTCGCCCTGTGAGTTGGGGCGGCGGGAGGAGCTCTTCAGCGGGGCAGCTCTCCCTTACCACTTAGAAGCTGTTGCTGCCCAAGGTTGGAGCTCTGTTTGTATCCTCGCTGTGTCTTGTTTTGGTTTTGGGTTTGTTGTTTTTTTTTAACAGATTAATCGTCTTTTTTTTTTAATAAATATTTAAGGAGACGTGCACAGTCATAGCTACTGAAATAATTTTTTTCCCTAGAGTTGTAACAAGGAATGTGATTGGTTTCCAGTATTTCATGGATGTGAAAATGTAACAGGGAATTAAAGGCTTGCTATTAATATTTAGAAAGGAAAAAGCCCCCAGTGCCTGCTGGCCCCGTGCGAGGGGAGGGAGGCCCGGGTGCCTCAGGAGGGAGGCCCCGGTGCCTCAGGAGCAGGCATCACAGCTCGGGCGGTAACCGGCCCTGCTACCTGCGCTGGGGCTTCCTTTATTTCACTGTTTTTCAGGCACCTGGCATTATTCTAATGACTCCGCGAATGATATATTTTAAAATGGAATTAAAGCAGTATCGTTAACGTGTCTGTCCTTCCTCTCCCCGCCCGCGGCGGCGCCACCGCTTTCCGTTAGCACACGCGAGGAGCCGGGCCCAGGGGCGGCGCCAGCTGGACGTTGGGGGCGGGCGGTTCCGGCGCGAGCCGCGGCCCGGCCCTTCGCCTTTCCGCCGGCGGCGGCGGCAGCATGGCGACGGGCGTGGAGCTGGGCTTCGCGGCGGAGCCGGACGGGGCTTGGCGGCTGCGCAGCACCTACTTCCCCAGCAAGGTCGGAGGGCGGCCGGCGTGGCTGGGCGAAGTCGGGCTGCCGGCTCCCGCCGACCTGCGCTGCGGCCGCTGCCAGCAGCCCTGCGCCTTCCTGCTGCAGCTGTACGCGCCGCTGCCCGACCGCCCCGACGCTTTCCACCGCACCCTCTTCGTCTTCGCCTGCCGCGGCGCCGCCTGCTACCGGCTGCCGGGCCCGCGGGGGCCCCTCTGTGGTGAGGCGGGGGGAGGCCGTGGGTGAGGAGGGGGCGAGTGTCACCGCCCGCCGCCCCGCTGACCGCCGCCTCTCCCCGCAGTGTTTCGGAACCAGCTGCCGCGGCGGAACAACACCTACCCCGAGGAGCCGCCCCCCGAGGAGCCGCCGCCGGGCCCTTTGGCCGCGCCACCCCGCCGGCTCCGCAGCGGCGCCGCTCTCTGCCGCGTCTGCGGCTGCCTGGGGCCCCGCGTCTGCGGGCGCTGTCGCCGGGCCGCCTACTGCGGCCCCGAGCACCAGGGGCTGGACTGGCGGCGGGGGCACCG
Source organism: Laterallus jamaicensis coturniculus (assembly GCA_022605575.1). Taxonomy (NCBI): domain Eukaryota; kingdom Metazoa; phylum Chordata; class Aves; order Gruiformes; family Rallidae; genus Laterallus; species Laterallus jamaicensis. The sequence goes on from JAKCOX010000001.1 coordinate 49,542,069, forward strand.
GCGGTCCTGCGGCCAGCACGCCGCCGGAGGTGGGTTGCGGGCGGGCGGGGGCGGGCGGGCGCGCTGCGGGTTGTCCCGGGTCTCCGTGGCGGCCGAGCCGTGGTGGCACACGCTGGGATCGCGCCAGGAACCGTTGCCGTTGGGAAGGCAGCCGTCCTCTCCGAGCGCCGGCCCTGACTGTCGGCGGGTTGAAGGCCTTGGAGAAGAGAAAAAAGCCGCTCGTGTCTTTTGCGTTGTTCTGGTTGGTAAAGAAACTGCCGGTGATTCTTTCAGGTGCTTATTTTTATCTATAGTGACACAAGAACGTGGGATCTTTGTTGTTCCTAGAAGGCTCATAAGATCAAGGTGTGCCTTTGGTCTCTTTCAGAGGCCTCTTCTTGTCCATGGCATAAAAAGCTGAAAGGATGTGGACTGATTCTTTTTTTCCTTCTGTAGATTGCTTTTAAAGTGATGGCTTAATCATAAATTGTAAAGCAGCATACCCAGGTGATGCCTTCACAGGATACTGTGACAGTCTGTAGATGAAAAGAGTACCTCCCAGGAGTGTGCTGTGTTAGAGACCCTTTTCTTAAGCCATCCTGTCCCCTGCTGTCTTGCCTCACGTTTGCTGGTTGTTAGGAGGATGAGTATGGGGTATTTAAAGCATTTTTTTAGTCTGTAGTAACAGTGTGATGAAACTTGGTGTGCGTGATGCATCTCCCACCATGCACTGTGGGAGGCTGGTCCCAAAAGCCTTGAGCGTAACAGTGGAAATAAGTAGAAGGTCAAATGTGGATTTGTACAAATCAAGTTATAGGTCAGGCACTGGAAACACAGACAGCAGAACCCTGCAGTGCGCTAGCACATAGTTAATACGTGCAGAGGGCATTTGTGGGAGCTTTGCCTACTCGCAATACACACAAGGGAAAACCAAGAAGAAAGTGATGTGGCCTCAGGGTACCTGTTGCACGTGTGACTTGTGTCCCTGTGCTAGTCAGAGTGAGATACTCACAGAGCTGCAGGTTGGGGTATTAAAATGCAGCTGCTAACGAACAGTGTTTAGTTTGTCTTCCCTGTCTTACAGATGTATGACAGCTCAAAGCAGCACATCACCTATTGCAGTTTTCTACTGTCTTTAATACATCTTCCTTATCAGCTGTACAAGTGATGTGAAGCGCTCTTGCTATTGCATGTGTTTGTGCTGAATTTTTGCTATGTAGTTTGCTGTATAGATTTTGGGGAGAAGGACAGGTAATATGTGGTACCTGTTTTCTGTTTCATAGATGACTCAGCAGATGCAGTTCCAGAGCATAATGAATTCCTTTTCCCAGAATATGAAATTTTGATAGAACCTGAGGAACCAGAATTTCCCGCTGACAGCATTGTAGGTCCTGATGATGAACAGGGAGCTGCAGATACATCAGAGGAATCAAAAGAGCAAGAGGAACTCAGAGCTACAGGGAGTGCAGGTGAGATGTGGTCTGTAATTCTTCCTAATGAAGCTGGCATTGTATGTTTAAAATAGAAAATACTGTGATCCTTAAACATTCAGTGTTCACTACTGATGACAGGGGAATAAATCTGCACTCATTTGTGGTGCAAGTTTTTTGTAGGCATCCTGTAATATAGGTTGCTTTTAGGGGAGAGACTTACTAAGCCCCAACCCCAGGAGCCGTTGAAGCAGCGGTTGCTGCCCCGAAGCTGCAGGTAGCCAGCAGTTCACTGTGTCCCTGTGTAGGAAAGGAGCAACTCCAGTGGAAAACAGGGCCCTGAGCACCTGCTGGGCACCAGTGAAATCGGGAGATGGAGTTACGTGGTCTTGGCTTGACTTGGCTCAGTTTGTCTTAACTTACAGAAAATACTTAACAGATCTCCTTGTCTGTGCTAGAACTGTTCTGAGGCTGTTTTAATTGACTTTGAATGAAGCAGTTCAACTGCAGGCCTCCCCCTCCCCAGTTCAGTGTCTGTTTGCAGCTCCCTGCATTGGCTTTGCACACACCCAGGGTGGAGTTTGTGGTGATGCCCGGGAAGACTGCTGGGTTCCCAGCTGTCCCTGACTGTGGTCTCAAGCTGGCTCGAGCTGCTGAGAACATAGGAGTGTAACAGATACACTCTTTAGTACTAGGAACTGAAGCCTGTCACATGCATGGCACGGGTTGCCTTTCCCAGGTGTCACATTCTGCAGGTCCTGCAATCAATGATCAGTAATCCCTGCTGGGAGCTGTAAACATAAGAAGATTAACTCCCTCCCTTTCCAGCATACTACGACAGACATCTGTGTTTAAAATACAGCTAAAACTAGTAAATGGATCTGTTTGTGACTGAATCTTAGTATGTCACAAAAAGAAAGTTGTAGTGATTCACAGTGGGAATGATTCTCAAGAGCACGGTGCACTTCCAGGTGCAGTGTTGGTTTTTATTGTTGTCTGGTTTGCATTAGCCTGTAACATTTGGAGGGGTTGTTTTTTTCTCACTTAGGTGAAACACCCCAACCCTTAGATGTAGAGACATTGGAAGCAATGGCAAAACATGAGACTGAAGAAGACAAGATCTTCCAGATGTTCAAAGCGCGAGTAGCTGCTGAACCGGAGCAGGTCAGAAGATGGGGCGACCTTAGAATTTAGGGGTGCTGGCACAGCATCCTGCTGCATCTGTGAAATGTTTCATTGCCTTTCATACCTACAGTTGGAAATGGCAATGGGGATGCCTCCTCATCTTCCACCTACCTTAACCAACAGACCCTAATCTTCCTTGCATGCGGAACTTGATTCATGCTGAAGTAAGAATTTGGCACCTGCTGATCTAACTCAAACAGATATTGGTCAGGATGAGAAGGGACAGGGGCGTGGATACCACAGAGGACTTGGCATCTTGTGAAGTGGTTCTAACCAAAGGTGGTGGTGAACCATTGTGCTCTTCCCCAGCCTTTGACCCTGTTGGCTTTCCTTCTGAGCAGAACCAAAACTGCAGTGAGGAGCTGAGTCACTGTCACCAGCTGCATGGGGGGTGGTAGTTGGCTTTTTCTAAGGCTTAACCGATTAGTGATGACTTTAGAATTCCAGATATTTAAAACAAAAAATCTTCCTGTCCCCACTATTTCTTGCTGTTGAGAGAGGCTGAAAATAGTCACGTTGTCAAACAAGGTTCGTGGTTCCATTCAAAGGAAGCACACTTCCAGATCCATGAATGTGATGGAGGAAGAAGAAATGCTCTCCATGATTTACCTGGTAGCTGAGGGGAAAGTTCATCCAGAAAGTAAGAGACTGAGTTCTTTCCTCTGCTTGAGGTGGGTGTGTCACCACCCCCTCTGGCCACCCCCATACTGACTCATCTGTGGAATTATCCTCTTGTTGATAAGGTCTGATTTGCTATATAAATATTCACATAGTAACAGAACAACAGAGGATATGAGTGTCTGAAAATTCCTCCTCCTTGGATGTTAGGACAGTCCCCCTACATTTAGGTACAGCACTGCAAACAGAAGGAGCTGGGTTGCGTTCCTGATTTTTCTGTACACTTATACGTGTTTATTATTGATCTGATCTTCCTCCATCTCAAGACTATAAATGCAAATCTGCAGTTTCTCCCTGGATCCCTGAAAAAAATCATAGAATGATAGGGGTTGGAAGGGACCTCAAGAGATCATTGGGTCCAACCCCCCCTGCCAAAGCAGGCTCCCTAGCTCATATTGCACAGGTAGGTGTCCAGATGGGTCTTGAGTATCTCCAGAGGAGACGCCACAACATGCTGTATGAATGCTTGCCTGATTCAGATACTCAGGAAAACTTAAGAGAGAAAACCTGTCTTAAGAATACTGTATTTGCAACTGATAGTCTTTGCCGTGGGTGTTACTTAAAGGAACTGACCTTTTTATGCACCATCTACCGCTCTGTTGATGCCAGTAAATGCCAGTTTTATACCACGAGGAAAAGACAGTCTTGAGAACTCAGAACTTGTGCTCTGTTTCAGATTATTAGGTACTGCAGAGGAGGAGAAGGCCCAATCTGGGTATCAGGTGAAAACATTCCTGAAGAGAAGGATGTCCCAGAATGCTTGTGCGGTGCCAGAAGAGTTTTTGAATTCCAGGTACATGAATTTATTTAAAGATACTATAGGTAATGTAGTTCAGACTTAACAGGTTCTAATTGTATAAGTGCTGGCCTGTAATTAGAGCAAGGTAGTTAAGTTGCCACGAACTGATGATGCTAAACTCTAGGGAGCCCTTATTTACTGATGTCACTGCTTTTTCCTGTAAGATTGCCACATATGGAAGGTAGGTTCTGATTCATGTGCCCCTCCCGTAAACTGGCACACTTGTGAGAGTGGAACCACCTCTTAAGGAATAGGAACCTGGTATTGTACGTGTTGAAGAAAGGAAAGGCCTCACTGTGGGAACTGGAGAGCTGGAAGTGTTCAGCTGCAGAATTCTCTAATGGTAGAAGCAGATGTATGGTGAATACACCTGAAGTCACGCAGACAAAACATGAAGAGAACTTCAAATGGAAGGAGGCTTACAAATCAGGCAGTGTGTAGTCAGACAAAACTCTTTCTTGTAGATGAAGTAAGTAGGGTTGTGCCTTTTCATTCCATCTGTGTCTCCTACTCTGTTTGGGGAGTTCCAGATGGGTTTTATTTGAGCTGTGGGGCTACTTAGTATTTTGGTTGGGATTTTTGTATAAGAATATAAATGAAGGCAGGACCCTTATTGCAGAAGAGTTGCAGGAAGAGGTCAGGGAGCTGCAGCCTGCCTCTAAACCCTTGTTTTTCCTTGAAGATTATGCCACAGCTCCTGAACCACCTTCAGGTTGACAGCCTTGGAGAGAGCATTGACTGGGGAACGCTGGTGGTGTACACGTGTGCCAACAACTGCGGTGAGGGAAATGAATACCTGGAAGAGTTCATATGGAAACAAGACTTCTCTGCAGGCTCCATCTAGCTTCCATCGGGTCCCTTAGTCTGAACAGAATACTTGCCTTGTTTCAGTGTACCCCTGCATTTGGCAAACAGGTAATGGAACTGAAGTCACTGAGATCTATCTCTGTCTTGTAACAGTGAGAGAACTACTAAAAGTAGACCTTGGCAGCCTCTCTTGTGTTCCATGGGAGCTCTTCCTTCACCCTGGTAATGGAGCCAGATGCATTTGTTCACTGTTCTGAATGTTTAAATAAAGAAAAATATTTTTTGGATTGGTGCAAGTATCATTTGTTGGCAACTGGAAAATCACCATTAACTCACAGAGAAGAGCAGAATAATGTCAGATTGAGTGTTTATGCTCAGGAGGCATGCAGAAGCCATGGCTGAGACAAAGCTATATAACCTTTCACTGTGGAACTTAACCTGAACCTACTTCCCTTGCTCAGAAGGTATGCTGAATCTAACTTGGTTCTGATTAAGTGTTTATTCAAGATAAAATGCACAAAAATGGTTTATCTGACATAAAATAATTAACGGAGGTGAACTATTTCTGTGGGAAACTAGTGCAGCAAAGCCAGAACAGGTTTGTGTTACTACTTTACTTCCTACCCATAGCAGCACGTTTTCAAGCTAAGCTGTACCTTCAGTCTGTCCTCTCTGGTGAAGCTTAAACTAAGTGTCCTCTGCAGGGATTCTTCACTGCCAGAGCCGAGGCAAGAGGGAAAGGAAACCATAATGCTGAATTTACTGGGGTAGTTGATTAGCTGCTCCTGGGGATATGGCTACACTTGGAGAAGAGAGAAGGCTTTTGTCTGTCTCTCAGTATAGAATTTACTTCAGTTCATTCTCTGATCCTTCGTGATTCTGAAGGTGAGTTTATGAAGGCCCTAGGCCCACTCCTGGGCTTTTCTTCTATTAATATACTCCAATAAGCAGGCAGGAAATGCTTTAAAAGTTCTATGCCGACCAAGCTTAATGTCTAAAAGTAGTTTTAAGCTTTGGTATAGGTCATGGAACAGCAAAGAGTCACTGTAGTACAGCTTGACTGGTTTTATTGAAAACCAACCTGTTCCTTGAGGCTCCAGGTTCTCCTGCAGCGTGAAGAAGCCGGCAGATAAGTTGGTAACAGCACAGGGCCCTGCAAAAGCATGGGCAGTCAGAGACACGAGTTCAAGTGCACTTGGAAACGTTCACTGGCTGACAGCACTCACTGGTGTGGCACTGAAGGTGAGGAGTTGTTCGGGCATCTTGAACTTGCCCTGGCACTGCTGTGATACTCAACAGCAGCTTGCTGGTAAGATCAATGAAAGCAATTATTAAAATGCCTGGAGAAACACAGGTGTACACCACTCTGGGGGGTGTACAGAAGTCTTAAGGATTAAGGTCATTCAGGATTTGCAAACTGAGCTGTAGCAAAGCCAGCCAGCACTTCACTTTGTCCATAATGAAACACCAACTTAATAAAGAGACAATTTGGGTTAGTTTTAGATAAAAACTGTTTCTGAAGGAAAGTCATAGAAAGGAGGTTACTATTGCTGGAAATTTACTGGGAAAAAAAGTTTATTTTTAGTTCTCAGCCCGTTAAGCTTCAAGCACAGTTCAGTGGGGAGATTATGTACACACTGACTCTAGTTGGAAGGGCTTTGACATTTTACAGGAACACTAATATAGTGAGACGTCAGAGTTAGTAAAGTACAAAAGTAGTAACTTAAAGAAGTTCTAGAAGCTAAGCAGGGATCTTTTGTTCCGACGATTCAGTCGTAGCTACTTAAAACTTGCATAAATCCCCTCTGTTGAACATGAGGCAACACAAGCTGCTTTAACCAGTCATCACTGTTGCTTTAACATACTAGAAATCCCCAGGCCAGACACTGCCAAGGATATGACTGCTGATAAGCAAGCCAGGGTTAAGAGTCTCTCATAAAGATAAGTCACAGTAGCGTATGGGCTACTGAAAAACCCAGACTAAATTAAGAGACAGTTTTCAATGTATTTCACTCTACCAGCAAGGTAGTTCTAAAATTCATTAAGACAGTTCCCAGCGTTGTATAAACAGGGTTTATTGTACATGTGGAGCTGAAGAAGGAAAGAGAAAGAAGGTATATATTATATATATATATGTACAGTGAGCCATTTTCATTAATAAATTTATTGTGTCTTGCTTAATACTGGAAAGAGGGAATGTGTCTGGCACCAAAGAAATTTAAAATTGAAAAAATTTAAAAGCTTAAATTCTGAAAATTATAAAAACCATGGTCTTATGGAAGGAAGTTCAACTTATATACATGGCAATTTCAGTGGTTTATACACTTGAGTGACACAGTTGCATTTGTCTTTTAAACCAACTTACGGATTTTCTATTAATAGAACTGGCATTAAAACTATTTAAAAGCTAGAATATAAATAAAACTCGGAGGGACTGCTCCAGGAACAGCCCAGTAAAGCAACTCACAGTAATTCAGTAGACATAACCAATAATACAGTTCCCCTTGAGTGTCAGGGAAGTAGGCACTAACTGGGAAGTAGTCCGAGTCCTGGTGTTGCAGCCTCACTGGATAGTCCATTGCTTGTTACCGCTGTGCCGTACAAAATACCAACTCACGAGCCCCCCGATTTCTCTGGAAGGTGTAGAAACCGTTACGTTGTCTTTCTGAATCCCTTTAAAATAGGATAGATGTTTTCAAATGCTTCATAGATTTCTGCTCGTACTTTAGCACCTAGAAAAAGAGAGGGAAGTCAGTTGGTTTGTACCTTTCACCAAATATGCCATTTTAGCTGCAAGAATGTCTATTTAAACGTGGCTCTACATAAAACAAATGCATAGCCATAAATACCTATTTTTACCATCTATTTTTAATTTAATACACATTTCATATACAGCATATATTACCAGCCTTCTCACTGTTATCCTCTAACTGGTAAAACTTTTGCTATCACCTTCACACTTATGCTGTGCTTGCAGATGGATTTTTTTATACGTGTTTCCACAGGAGACTCGACTACAAAGCATGGCCCTCTGGGGTGTTTCTGCAGGAAGAACTTGACTGGTGGAGCTTTTTCTGAGACCATGAACAGCTGAGGATCAAGGCCTGTCAGTGGAGAGCATTGCAGAGGCCTGGCATTTGCCATTCTGAAGGACACACTCCTTTTGCCTGAGAGTCCTGCAGGGTTTTTCTCTCCCTAGCCAGACTCAGCACAAGGGGAAAAGGAAAGGTCTAGGTGTGGTGCCTGGGGTTGAGGAAGTCCTAGAGCTTGGGTCTCTCCCCTTATTTGGCTGCCATATCAAAGAAGAATGGTAGCAGCCTCCAGCTAAGTTGCCAAGGAACAGTTAGCTCAAGCACACACTCCCAGCACACCAAGAGATATTTTGCCAGAACCACTACCTATGCTCTCAGAGTTTTCTGGGCACCAGCATGCTTCAACAGGGTTCATAACTGCTGCTGACATGGAATTAGCTGAACGTGTGGTTTGCTTCACATGTTCTCACCCACATAAGACTCTGCTCCCTCTCAGTACTGTCACCTCTGAAGGAAAGTACCTAGCAGCAGCTTACGTACTTCTGGTATCAGTGTCTGTTCTCCATAACACAGTCTCAATCTAACCTGGGGGAATTAGAGGCTGTCTTCACTTACCAGTTAAAACCACTTTTCCTGAAACAAAAATAAGCAGAACAATTCTTGGCTTGATCATTCTGTAAATTAAGCCAGGAAACAATTCTGGTTCGTAGCTGTAAGAGAAGAGAGTGACAGTGTTTAAACATGCAGAACACACGTGTCCTGTCCCAGTCTTTCATCTGCAGTCCTGCAGCGAGGGGCAGGGCAGATGCAGACTGCACTGAAGTGTGGAGAGATCAGCAGGGGAAGTGATTGTGACAGCTCATATTGGGCAGCTTCAGTTATGCCCGAGGCAGCACAGCAAGGGGAACTAAGGCACAGGTTTCCTTCTGCTGTGAGGGACTAACCTAAAGGGAGGGCTCTAAGCTGGGCAACATGTAGCAAGAATGAAACATAAGCAAACATCAAATATAAGCAAACTCTTTTTTACCTGCTGAACTGCTGGTGTGTGAGTACCAGTCCTTCTAATCTGATAGGGAATTTCACATCACAGCTGCCCACCATGTTCTGAATTTTAAAATCCAAAAATTTTGCAGGAAAACCCAGTTTCTGAACAACTCTTGCATACTTCCTTGCTGCCAGTCTGGATTGCTCCTCACTGGAGTGAGAAAAAGATACCTGAATTATTTCCTCAGTTAAGTATTACCTGAGGCACATAGCATTAACCAAAAATATTTAACTGGGGGGGAAAAAAATAAAGGGGGGCGATATGTAACATTTTTACATCCAAAATTAACATCTACTACTGGGTTTTGTGCTCATTTTGGTACAAACATCCTCAACACCATTATTGTACTTGCTGTTCATGAGGCAGAAAACAGTAAATTATAACTATACATATTTCATGCTCTTAAAATACTGGCTGAAGTCCCTCTAGTGAGACAGGAAAAACATTTATTATGGTTTTGGTGTAGAATAATGTTGAACTACTACTGCTAGAAAACGCTAACTGCCAAAATCCTTTGCTTGATTCAGCTCAGGCATTCAAACCTGGGTTTAACACAGCTGCACAGCCTGACACACAGCTGCAGACTCAGTTTGCTTCAGTTTTGTACAGGACTGAGGACCTGGTTGCTCCTTAGGCAGAGTAAGCCAACTTGAACTTCAGCGTCACCAGGCAGAGAAAGTGTTTCTGGTACAGCTCTATTCATCTCTGCTCATTAGCTTATTCCTCCTGGATTCTTAACAGACTTCTTCAGAGAATTCCTCTCCTGCCCCTGGAGTTAAGCCTATGTTTCATTTTCAATCCTTAGGCTTCAATGATCGTGCTAAGAACAAATTAGACTACAGGGACCAGAGACTTGGAGCTCCTGGCCTGTGATGAATTAAACTACTCAAATATAAAATCACCATTCCTCTGCCACCGCCCCTCCTGTTAAAGCAGTTGCAGTGCATAGTCAATGAATTTTTTTAATTCACAAGAAAAAAAAAAAGGTACCTGCACAGCCAAAAAGTGAATATAATAACCTCTGCCAATTAGTTCATCAGCCTGTACGAAAGAGCCTCAGAAGCAGAACTATCCTTTCCCCCTTCGTAGGGGGTCAGTAATTAAAAGACATGTTAGTAGAAGCAGCTATTAGTCTGTTTGAAATAACTGGGAACCAAGCTTAACTGTACATCTTTGATGTATAGATACACATACTGTATACAAGTAACAGTACTTCTAAAGCATCACGGTACAAGAGAACAGAGAGCCTGAATTAGTTGGCACATGACACCTAAGCATACCTTTTTGCTCCTGTGCACACCATCTTCCCAGAGCTGAATATAAGTGCAGTGGTACGTGGTTCTCTTATTCTCATAATGACAGCAGCAAAACGCTGAAAAGTGAGTGTTGAGACTATCAGTGATACATCACTGTCATCATCACAGTACAGACACAGTTGTGCAATCTGAGTAGCAAGTTACACTGCACCACAAAGAAGTACTAAGCTCAAACATACTTAGGGATTGCTCAAAATTTACTTGACATGCTTAAATCGTAAGTGGTGTCAAACACAGGCTGAAAGGCAGAGCCAGGCAGCAAGGATATTCATCACTGCTCTCCTATTTTACTAAGCTGATCTCTCAGTGCTGCATATGCAACTGATATGTAACGCTAACGTTTGTGACAATCTTAAAAAGAAGTGGGAAAAAAAAAAAAAAGTTCCTCCACATCTTGAACTTTGACCTGTTCTAAGCAGGATGGCAGACCCTCTGCAAGCCTTCTACAGCCTGCTGTGTTTCTGTGACTTAAAACACTGAATGGTGTCAGAACACCAGCAAACCGAACAGCTAGAGATCAAAGTTTGGTGTAAGTAGAAGTCACCTCCACTGCCACAGCAGAGCACAGCAGCTCAGTTAACTCGAGCTTTTTATTCCAAGTACCGTAACATCTCTGCCAGCATTTCCAAATATTCTTAATCTCTTTAAAGCAAGACATACTGGAAATCGATGTGGGTGGGCATGCACACACACAAACCCCGTTTGCCTGTTATATTTAACTTGTACCAGCTCACCATGCAGTCCCATACGCTGTTCTGCTGACATAGCCAAGGCAGCAGCGTGGGTTACCTAACAACACATTTGTCAAACTGTAGCTTAAATAAAACAGCCAAGCAACATCTTGCTTTGATAGATGAACGTACTGACTAAAAGTCAGGAGTGCGTTACATAACCCTTCTTTCTCTCTGCTGAGGAAAACAGCATTTCATATTGATTTTTCTAGCCCACAAGTTACACACAGCCACCTACCCCTAACAGTCCCCGTAGCACCAGTGCTGCACTGACATCTTACTCACGTGCAGTTATGTAACAGCATCGAATGTACAGCCACGCTGATCTACTGCCTGCGGCTGCTTCAAGCTGAGAGAGCACAGTCCAGGACAACGGGAACAAAGCCCCAGATTTTAGACCAACAGAAAACTCACACCCCTGGAAAAGGGAAGCCTTCCCAAGGGAAGCCAATTTCACTACCCAGCATCTGAACTTTTATTAGAAATAGTGTCCAACTGCTGTGGTTGCCAAGATAACCTTCCCAAGAGGAGCCACCCAAATGAAAAATGAAGCAACCCAATTTTCTTGATTCAGGGCCCCGGGTCTGTTCCTGTTGTTCAAAGATTCCTGAGCTACAAAGAAAATCCCATGGTTTCAGAAGCAGTGGGCAACTTAGAAGTTGACACAAAAAGGAAAATCAATTTCATTTTGCTGCTCCACCAAACCAGCTCTACAAGAAACAAATTTGCCAGTACACCGTCGGTTAGGTCATTCCTAAACATGCTATGTTCTTCCTAAAGCTGCTAAATGACAGCCTGGGGTAAAACAGAGCAATATCAGTACAATAATTGCTTTTTACTAGTTTGACAGAATGTTCTAAGTTTATTCAAGATTTCTTCTTTAACAACAGTACTAAGCTGCATCTATAGAAGGAAGGTTTTTCAGTCTATTTCAGCAAACTATGCACCCACAACCCGTGCCTGTGACTTACCTGGTACAGGATGAGCTCATACTAACTACATTTCTCTTACCTTGGGATTATATTCAGCGTTTCGGGCACGAAGCGCAATAGTTTTTAGGTCAAGTTTGCAACCAAGATTCACCGTGGACACAATATTCCTGAAGACAGTTCAGAGAAACACATTAAGAAGACAACAAAGAATTCATGTCTCTTCCTTGTTTTTAAACCATACTTAATTCATTTGGAGTTTTGTTTTTCCTTTAAATTTGCCTGAGTTTGAATGTTTTGTCTCAGGAACCTCCTGGTGTAGGGCAGCAGCTCCTGAGGCATGACTGCTGATCCCTTCTTATCTGCCAGATATTATGAAAAACATCTCATAGGAAGAATCTCTATTTCAGTTTGGCAGGAAAAATTCTTGATGCTGAGAGCCCCCACCACAAGCTGCAATAGTACCACCTGAAATTTTCCTTGGTACACCCTTCAAAGAGGGAGAACAGGTGCAGGACAAAGCTGGAATGACCCAGTAGGTCAATCCAGTGCCAGGTGATATGATAGCAGGTCCCTAGAAAGTTTAAGAGAGGTTCCTAGAAGCAAAGTTTCCTTGGAAACCCCTGAAATCTGATGGTCCTTAGTGGGGAAAAAAGAGAAATATGAGGAACTACTCATTCAGTCCAAGATTCACATTATCCACCATTTCTCTTAGGGCCTTCCAAAAATTTCTGTAGTCTCTTTAAAACTAAAGTTGAGTGAAAATACTTTCATACCTAAATGTAGAACTAGTTCTAGGGATTTTCCCCTTATTACAAACTCCAGTTTAGCCTTGAACTAGAAAAGGGAATGTGGGATACTAAGTACAGCTCAGCTCTAGTTCCTAGACTAGCAACTAGTTTCTTCTCCTCGACCCTTTTAATTCCCTTTCAGCTGTAACAGTTCCTGTATTCTGCTCTAACACCTCACTGAGAAAGCTGTATGCACAGCAAAGCACTTTGCTTGTCTGTGAACAGGCTACAGGCATCCCATAAATTACCAGTGAGGATGTTTTGGGTTACACACATTTCAAAATCCCAGATTATCAACCCAGGCTACTTTATAGCTGAGGCATGATGCACTCCTGGGGTGCACAGGCTTAAAAGTCACAACAGTGCTAAATGAAAAAACACGTAGCATCCTCTACTGGTACCTGGATAGGTGTATGGTTGACATATCCCTATGAAACTGTTTATATTGCTCAGTGGTTTAGGAACAAAGATAAATTAAAGGAAAAAAAATACTCCTATGGCTAAAGAGGTCCCATATATTCTCAGGAATTTCCACCCAATTTCTCACTTTCCACCGAAATGCAGTACCCAGTTCCTGATGCAGCTTTGTTCCTACACCTGTGAAGGGCTGAGAGAGGACGTGCTGCGCTAGCACAAGGGACACTCACTGTAGCTGTGGCACTATCCCAGAGCTCTCAGATGCCGGTGTTGCAGGAGTTATGGGAGTCATGGGAGTCATTGGAGAGGGGTAGAGAGGCGTGGTTCCCGGTAAAGGGGCTGTGGTAAGAGTCTGTGAGTGGAAGAGCTGGGGGGTTTGACCAGATGTTCCCTGTGTCGCTTGCTGTGATGTGGACTGCTGCGCTGCTTGCTGCTGCTGCCGCTGCTGTTCCTCTAGGATGGACAGGCTGTTGGTGCTCTGGACAGGCTGCGGTGTCAGTCCTGTGCCGTATGGCATCATCGGGCTGAAAATTGGAATTCCTGGAGTCATTGCACCCTGCAGAAGAAAGCATCAAACAGAAACCACAGATCCTGTTGACTCCATTTTGCTTTTAATAACAAAGTTTTCAGGAGAAGTCTAAAAATAAATCGATGTCAAGTTGATCATATCAAATGTGAGGCACATAGCAGTAACTCACAAAAAGCAGAAAACCCTTGGAAAGGCAGTTTTCCTAGAGAGTAAAGTATTACCTCTAGCAATCTGCCAGTTCTAGTATTGCTCATCTCCAGCCAGTGACGCTTCTCACACTGCCTTGCAAGCATGTCTCAACTTTGACCCACAATTTAACTTGCAGTTGTTTGAACAAAGACTGTGCCCATCGTACCACATGCATTCACAGCACAGCTACAGTCACTTATCTATAAGTTAGCTTCAAAGGCAACCACCAAAATTAAATTACTACTTCCAACCTAGCAGTTAGGTCTCAACTTAAAGGAATCCCTTGTAGATGCAGGGATTTTTTTATACCTCTGGATATACACAGTAATGATTTTTAAGTTCTGCTTTATTACAATTACTCTATCCCTAGCAGAATTTTTCAGATCTGGAAACAAAAACCCTGAAGTTACATGCAAGAAAGGGGAAACACTTTCACAAGCAAACTCAGCTCACAGTTGCAGATTAAGTCGTTTGTTTTTACCTGAGGGGAGGCTAACCCTTGAGCGTAGGGTGGCAGGCTGTTGTTCTGATCCATGATTCCAGTTATTTCTTTGGTGAGGCCAGAAGTATTTCCTTTGATTAATTTAAGTTAACTTCAAATCCTAGAGGGTTTTTACCCTTTAAAACATTCCAGCAAAGCAGCTTTTCAAGCCAAGCTGAAAGCATTAAGAAAACATCAGCTCCAGAGAAACGGGCGTTACGAGTCTAAAATACTAATCACAGCCTGTGAAGAGAAAGAGTAGCACGTTGAGAATAACACCTAAACACCAACCCAAAGGCAAACCTATCAGCTGCTCAGTTAGATAAGAGACACCCCCACACACAGATATATAAGAACATTCACGCACTCCATAAAAATAACCTTTTCCAAGCACGCTCTGCAGCTCCTTCTGTTGAACTCCCTGGCAGATAACCTGACTCACATGGGCAGAGCCCTCCTGCTCAAAGAGCTCGAGCTGCTGATGCTCATTCGACTCTGAGCTTTGCTCTAGCTGGGAATGCACTGATTTTTTTTTTTAATTTATTTTATTTTTAGAATTGAATTCCACTGATTACTAACCACTGAGCTTACTGACACATCACTTCTAAGTCTCTCCCTGGCCATTTTAAGGCTTGGGCTTCCAAAAATGTTTTTTATTCTATGGGAAAAGTATAGCTGGTCATATCAGAACTAAAAAAGTCTCTTCTACCCACTTCCACAAACTGAATCACTAACAAATTTCAAATGACAACATGTACTTCATGAGGAAAAAAAAAATACATGAAAGCAAATTTCAGGTACACAAAAGTGAAATGTACATATGATTTTTTATTATGCCTTAAACTTCACCTCTGTTGCTGTATTATGGAAATAAACACGAGTGGAACATTTAAATCTTACACATTGATACAAAATATTCTGCCATTAAATTAGAGCTTTCTGAACAAGATACCTATTGCCCAGAAATACTCAAGGTCACTTTTAAGCAATAAGCAGACCACCTCAAAATTTGAAGAAAGCTTATTCAGCCTTTTTTTGTCGTTGTTTTAAAGTATGAGAACTCAGAATTACATTAATTTTTATACTACAGCTTGAAAGGTATGGGGTTTTATTTCCTTGTGGCCATAAAATAATATTCTCTTACCCTCACTAAAGGAATCAGAGCATCCAGGTTTTACAGCCTGGAGAAGGGGGTAAATTCTGCCTAAACATCACCACAGAAAGAAACAAAGTCAACTCCTCAACAGCCCAGCTGCTTAGTAACAAGTCAGACAGCAGGCATGCCAGAACCCGCGCTCAGGACACCACCTACGCAGAGGTCCATCTTGGAACCATCTACCCGGGACTTGCTCCCATCTCCACTACAAACGCTGGGAAACGTTTTTGTCGTGTCCAGACCGTCCAGAGGCAAGAACCAGCCCCCCCCCCCCCCCCCCCGGAGAAGGCCCCGGTTCGCCCCCGAGCCCCCTTCCAGGGCTCGAGAGAGCACTCCCTGGACATGAGAAGTCCTCTCCTGCTCCTCCGCGCCGTCTAGGCCGCCCACCCGCCGTAAGAGCGGGCGCAGCAGCGCGCAGCTGCCCCCGCCGGCAGGGCCGCGCCACCGCCGCGCCCCCCTTCCCGCCCACCTCGCACGGGGATGGCGGTGACCGCCGCAGTCACGCCGCTACCCGCGGCCGTCCCGCCCCCGGCACCAAACGGCCGCCGCTCGCCCCCGAAAGGCGCGGGATCCCCTCCCGCTCCCCCGCCGGCCCCCAGGGCCCCAGCCCTGCGGCGGCGCTGGCGGGGAGGTGCGGAACGAGCCTGGCCCCGCTCGCAGTCCCCACCCTCCCGGCCCGGCCCACACCACCGCGGCCCCGCTGGCGCCAGCACCAGTCCGTGTCGTCTCCCTCTCAGGCAGCGGGGCGCGCGGCGGCCCCGGGAAGGAGGAAGGCGGGGAGGGGGGGTGTGAAGGGAGAAGGAAGGCGGGCGCGGCGCGACCGGTACCTGCCGCTCCCGGCGCCTCCCCCACCACCGCACAGCGCCCGCGGGAGCCTAGCTGCTCCCCGCGCCGCCGGCGCGTCCCGACTGCGTCACTTCCGCCGACCGGACGCACCGCCTTCCCCGCCACCATCTTCGGTGAGGGCGTAGGGGTTTGGCGCCGGTAGTGAGCTGCGCGGGAGGCTGCAGGGCCCAAGGGCCGGGGCCGCCTCACCTAGGTGGGCAGGGGCCGTTGTTCCCCTAGCTCCTGCACCGGACCCGGCCGCCGGCTCGGGGTCCGGAAGGCGGTTCCCCATTTTCTAGCGGTGCGAGCAGCCGCCCCCCGCTGGCTGCTGCGGCGTCGCACAGCTCCCGGCACCACCGCCTCGCTCTTCTCAGGGCTGCCAGCGCGCAGCCCCCCCGGGGGCCTCAGCTACGGCAGCTCCGCTTCCCCGGGGGATGCGCCTCCCTGGAGCGCCAGCCGCACCCCGCGCCACTCGCTCCTCCCCCGTCTTTCACCCCTGGCGCCACTCTCCGCTGCCGCCCCAGCCCTTCCCCACGCCGGTCAGTGGTGCCGAGCACCGCGGCCCGCCGCTAGGACCCTGCGCTTCTCGAGGTGCCACACACACGCTTTAACACAGACACTCCCCGTCTGCTCGAACGCAAGGCAGCCTGCGGTCGCCTCACCCGCCTGCCACCCGCCCGCGCGCCGCCGCGGCCCGGCGCTCAGAAGACAGGGGCTGACAGCGCTGGGAACCGGCCGGGGCCGGTGCTGCGCGCCGAGGCTGGGAAAAGCCCCGCGGGCACAGGCACAGCCGGAACCCTGTCCCCGCCAACTGCTGCAGCGGCCGCTGACCGAGCGCCGGCCGCCGCCGCTTCCAACGGTCAGGGGCGCGCTGGCACCCCCACCGGCCGCTCGCGCGGGGCTCGGAGTCTTCCAGAGCAGACGAGACGAGGCCGCCGCCGCCGCCTCCTGGGGCGGCAGATCGTCGCTTCCGGCTTCCGTGCCGCCATTTTGCCGTGAGACAGCACTGATCTGGGGCGCCGGGATGTTGTCCGCTGCTGGTTACGCGGGCTACGGGCCCGAGATGGGCTGCGAGCTCGGCGCGCCCGTGCAGTACCGCTTTTCGCCCTACACCTTTAACGGCGGGTGAGGAGACGCTGGCCGGGGGTGGGACGGGCTGAGACGCCCCCTTCCCGGGGGAGAGGGCCCTGCGGAGGGCGGCGGTAGGGCTGCTCGGCGTTGCTTTGGGCTGGTCATTCCGCGGCTTCTTGCAGCTCTTCGGGGTGTCCTTGAATGCTGATGGCTTTTGGCACACTCGGGCTCCCTGAACTTTTACCGGTCAAAATCAGGACCTTCCACTCTGCATAGCGTTGTTTACCTTTATAGTGACTCAGGAAAGCCATGTAACGGTCATATTACCAACTTTTAAACTTCTAATTGGGTTGACAGCTACTTTGGCATATCTGTTAAAGGTAGGCGATGTTTTACAGGTGTTTGGTCTGAGTTGGGGACAGGATCTGACCAGGATAAGGTTATTTAGGTTTGGGTTTTTTTAATAATACCTGACTGCTTTTTAGAGAACATCTCTTTGTTACTTAACAGTAGCACATAACGTGACAATCATTAAAATCAGCTATTAGAAGGATAGATTAAAAAAGTCGTGATAATTTAACGATACTAATGCTTAGTCCTTGGCTGGAATGCTTCTGCTTGGAGAGCCAAGCTGGTTCAGAAGGGTGAAAAATTGCTAGTCCATTGAGTCTGGTTCTTGCGTTGGACAGAAACTTTTTTACCAAGCTTCCACACTGGTTTTGGTCAGAGTAGAGAATCAGGTTTGTATGCTTTCTCCAGTGTGTAATGTTTCCCCTGATCCTGAGTCACACTTAAGGATGTGCATAGTAGGAAATGTAGCAAGGAATGTAAGATGCTTGAGGAAATGTGAGTCTGGATATAGAAGTGCTATCTAGTCAGTTCCTCTGCTCCCTAAGAAAACATTTGCACTTCAAGTCACAATTATATGAACGCTTTTCTTTAAGGACTGTGTTGGCCATCGCTGGAGAAGACTTTTCTATCGTTGCCTCTGACACACGACTGAGTGAAGGTTATGCAATTCACTGCCGGGACAGTCCCAAATGCTACAAACTGTAAGTCTGGGGCTTGTAAGAATTGACACAGATTAAATATCTCTTGTACTGGCGACCATGTCACCTGCCTTGGATGATCCATCTTTAAGCAGAACTGTCAGAAAAAAAGAGATGGTTATGACATTGATTTTGGAGTCATGGTGATGCTTGCTCTAATGCAAGGTCTGATGTAAATACAGCCTGATTTCTTGTCCCATGCTCTTGAAGGCAGCTGATAACATTTTTAACATGATCCTAAGTCTTAATGTAAGCTAGGTGGTGTTTTTGGCTGGGTAATCAGGAAAACATTTGCCTTAGTCCTGTGGTAACTCGCAGGTTGGAAAAGACCTCCAAGATCACCTAGTCAAACCATCTCCCTACCACTGATAGTACTAAACCATGTCCCTAAGTACCTCATCCAACCTTTCCTTGAACACCCCAAGGGACAGTGACTCCACCACCTCCCTGGGCAACCTGTTCCAATGCCTGAACACTCTCTGAGAAGAAATGTCTCCTAATGTTAAACTTGTTCTGCTTCGTCAGGACACCCAGTGCCAGTACCCAAGTGTGCCTGCTGTTACTGGTCATACTGTGCCTCTGGGGTCAACCATCTGGCACTTCAAAGAGGTTTTTTGTTTTAGGAGAGGTAAACCTGTCAGTAGTTCCATTATTGAACCTTTTATCCTTGTATGCTAATCTTGGCTCACCCAGATAGCATCCCCTTGGTTTAAAAATGCATGTTGTTTCCACCCTTTTTTTCTGTAGCAGGTGCTTACCTGGTGGACTGCCATCCATTACTGTGTAAACAGTATTTTTGCTTGTGGTGGATTCTATTTTTTGATGACACAAGATCTTATGAACTTTAGTTTCTCCTTGCTGACTCCTTGCTTTATCTGTGACTCTGATACTGCCCAAACGGAAAGTGCCGTCGTACAATCTGCACATCAAGGCTTTGTGTCCGCTTTGTGACAGACTGAGAGGAGGTTGAGATTTCAGATGTTCTCTGAATGACTGCCTTGTGTTAGCCTGGAAGTATGTCTGAATGCTTGCAGGCTCTCACCGATTTGCTAGAATTGAAGCTCCAAACGTGTGTCCCTTAGTGACTGTTCGTTTTGGAACTGAGCAAAGAGTGAACCTTCTGCAGTGCATTGGCAGCCAGGTAACTTCTGTTGTGCTGACACAGAAAGCCACCCACAACGTAACTGTTGCATAGCCATTGTACAGTCTTCACACAGCCCCCTGCCCAGATGGAGTAAAACTGTGATGTGGTGTAACAGGGTCCTCATCTCGAAACAGATCCTCTAGCAAGACTGGACGGTAATAGCTACAGTTAGGGGTGCATGAAGAAATTAAAGGTTCTCTTTGTCAGTCTTGCTGTGGAAGCCAAGAGGATTGAAGACGGACATCTGTGTGGTACCACACTTAATGAGCCTTCTCCAAGTTGTAGGTTGTGGTTACCTTTTGTATGCAAAATTTGTTACTACATTTTAGGCAATGATTTCTGATCACGTTAGAGAACATACATGTGGTATTTTCATATCAATCAACTGTGAAAGCGAGCAGTATGGTTTGTGCTAAATCTCAGATGACAACGAAACTTGACATTTTACAGAACAGAACAGACAGTCATTGGGTGCAGTGGATTCCACGGTGACTGCCTTACCCTCACTAAGATTATCGAAGCGAGATTAAAGGTAGGAAACTGTCTTACTCTGTTTAGAAACTTAGATCCTTAGAAACTTAGAGAAACTTAGAGAATAATCTGATAACGTTTTAAAAATAGAAGTTTTTTGTTGTTTTTCTTCAAGTGTTTCTATCATAACGGTGTTGCTAGTGAAAGATAAGGTGGGGGAATTGATGCTGTGCTCTTACTAAGTGTAACAGCACAAATTCAAACATTGGAAGAGCTGGAGAGGGTAATGTTAACAAGGCAACACCTATTCTTTGCAAAACTTTGGAGAAATGGTAATTTTTGGCTTGTAAGAAGCTTTACTTTTAGACCAATGTGTTGTTAGTAATCATGCTAGTTAATAACCCTGCTTAGCATCGGATTCTTCCGTAGTGAGTTAACAGAGAGTGTCACTGAGTATAAAGCGTAGTGTGACTTTCCTGTTGGGTGTGCTGTGCTTTTGCAGATGTACAAGCATTCCAACAACAAGACCATGACCACCGGGGCGATTGCAGCAATGCTGTCTACAATTCTGTATTCTCGGCGCTTCTTTCCGTACTACGTTTACAACATAATTGGTGGACTTGATGAAGAAGGTGAGACCTAAGCATTTCTTCTTCCCCCACCCCCCCTTTTTTTTTAGTTTAAAGTTCTGCAGGTGAATAGCTGTCCCTTTACATCTCAGGTGTGCTGATGAAGTAATAAAGTTTGCGTTCATGTTCCTAACACCCACCTTTAAGTATTATGGTACTGCCACAGGTCACATGCATCTGACTTGTTTCCTTGTTTCCCGGTTTCCGCTACCAACTTGATCTTCCATTTCTGAAAGTCTGAAAAAGATGTTGCTGTTATTTAATTACAAATCTGTGGTAACAAGATTACAAGTGAAATCTGCTAACATTGCTTACCTCTCATGCTTTACTCTAGACTTTATAACAGTTTTGCTGGATTTCTTAACTGTGTCTTTTAGGTAAATGTTCGCAATAGTATTGTATATGTTTCATTCAGGCCTGTGAGCGTGGTAATGGTTATTAATATGAAGATTTACTCCAGAGATGGGTTTCTGCAAAGAGATTTTAAATGTTAGCTAACCTCTAGAGAAAATCATGACTGCTAGATGGAAGCTGTAGTTTAGCATACAGCCCTTCTAGAACTTGGTGGGCTCTTGTCAAATGCTTTGGTTGAGTTGTTAAGGTAAAGAGTGTTGCCTGGCTTTGAGATGGAGCTCAGAGGTGGTCTTGTTTGGGTAATTTCATCCATTCCCCACAGTCTGTTGTTACCATTAAGTCATACTGCTTTCATAGTCTTGCTAAAACATGTCTATACATACGTGGAGTCTGGAAAGGGATTAGTCTGCTCTACATAATGATAAATCTTGGATTATGAGGATGTTGTAGCAATTGATAAGAATCAAGAGTGTGTGTTTGTGTGTGTGGGCTTAATTTGTGTCTAGCAAGATTGGTTTGTTTTGATTCACTTTCTGGGTCTGGGCTGCTCGGCTGCCTCTGCGGCGCTGCTGAGTGCAGGGGCCAGCTCATTGCGTCAGGTGCAGCCGCTCTGACTGGAAAGGCTGAGCTTGGCCAGGTGCCGTGCCTTGGCTAGCATCTCCTCATTAAACCCTGAGGCTTCAGAGCTATAGTGCCTCTGCATCTCTGATGCCAGCGCAGGCTAATAAGCTCTGCACAACCTGGCCTGGCTCTGGAGGAGAGTGCGTAAGAGACCAGAGCATTGGCCCTGGTTCTGGGAAGGTGATGCAGAGGCACCCAAGCACGTGCTCCGGAGGTAGTTCAAGAATGATGGTTAAACTCCCTTTGTGCTAGCTTTGGAGCTGGCAGAGCTCTTTGTGCAATGCTGCACTCTGGCATGTGCACCTGCTTTGATTATCCTGCGTCAGTGCTTTTTCTGTGGTAAGTACTGTAGAGAACTGGTAGAGCATGGTTATATCTTAAAAATTTAAGAAAACCTTGTGTATAGCACCAGGCCACAACCACAGCGAGCCTGCTGTACAAAGCGTTGCCTGAACATACTTCAGTATTATCTGGTAAAGGTTTGCTGGGATCTGTGGTACCCCAGAGACTGCTAGTGGGGCAAGCTAGTTTTTTGATGGATTGTCAATCCTGATAAGAATTTATTTCTGTATTGTGATCACATACTTTCTTTTTTCAGGGAAGGGAGCAGTCTATAGCTTTGATCCAGTAGGCTCATACCAGAGAGATACTTTCAAAGCAGGTGGTTCAGCAAGTGCCATGCTGCAGCCCCTGCTTGATAACCAGGTAAAATAGTTCTCTCTTTTTGTTGTTGTTGGCTTTGTTTTGTTGGGTTGTTTAATTTTGGGGAATGTTACTTGTGAGAGAGGCTTTGAATGCATTTCAGGTAGGACTGTTAATCCAAACATTTACAAACCCTGTGACTTTACCTTCTCAGGAGAAATCAAAAGTTTTCCCTTAGAATCAGTTCAGGTTTTTAATATATGCTGCACACAGTGGACTGCCTGTTTAAAAGACAGGTAAATGTTTTAATTGGGGAATTATGTTTCACATTTGAGCTGTTCTGTTTGTTTTCTTTCTTTTTTTTCCCCTAGCTGGTAACATAACTGTGGCTGTTTCTTAGCATGAAACAATGCTAAGTTAAGGAGATAATTGATCATCATAATACATTTTACCACTTAACACTGACTAGTTAAAAATCTTAAGTTTTGTACAATTCAGGCACCATTGTCTAGAAATGCTCTTACATAAACCTGCTGGAAACTTACTACATTTTAAATCTGTCTAAAAATACTTGAATAGTATTTTCATCTTTAATTATAGCTGTCAACTGTTGAGGGAAATACCAAAGCATGTTTTATTCGTTGTATTCTCTCACACTGGTGTTGGTGTTGCTTAGGCAGTTGAACCTGATGTCAACAGGACTTTTGTGCCTTAAAAAAGCAATGAGTCTCAGTTCTTAGCAGCAGAGAAAGGAGTAGAATCTTCCTTTTTTTTTTTTTTAAACTAGTTTTGTTCTCAGTTCTGAATTTTGTTAACTAAAGAAAATAAAATCCCTTCTGCAGAAACAAAGTTGTAAGATGCTTTTTATTGCTTATGAGTTTGAAGCATAGTGACTCTTCTCCCTCCTCTTCCAGTTGTGATGCTTAAGTGGATGCTTAACTTTAAAATACACTATTGAATAGGACTAGTTGTGCTCCAATGCAGATTTACATTTGGGAATATTTTCTTCTAAGAAGTGTTCCTAACTGCAGAGAAGGCCTGAATGCAGTTCCAATGCTGCTATCCCAGTGAGAAATTTCAGAAAAATGAAATCAGATCTGAATGTTAATTGGGATCTTATGTATGCTGACTGGGTGGGAGGAGCTGTACTGGCTTTAACTGAATCGGCTTCTACTTCCCGTTGTAAGAGGATCAGCATTGGCAGAGTTCTGATCGTGCATCTGTGAGTTGTGGGGGGGAATACTTTTGCCAACTTTGGGTTTTGAAGCCAGACCAACCATTTCTTCTTAAGTTGTCTACATCAGCTCTTTCTAGTGCAGAAAGTGAAGCAGCTTTCATGGTAGATGGGACATACTTCCTTTAAACTGCATTTTGATCTTCCCTTAGATTGGCTTCAAGAACATGCAGAATGTGGAACACGTGCCTCTGACCCTGGAAAAGACTTTGCAGCTGGTTAAGGATGTCTTTATTTCTGCTGCTGAGAGAGATGTGTACACTGGGGATGCACTGAAGATCTGCATCATCACAAAGGATGGAATTAAAGAGGAAACTATCCAATTGCGAAAAGACTAACTCAGTTCACGTATAAACATGTAATCTATGATATACTATTTACCTGTATTAAGACATTTGTCTTTATTAAATTTTTTTTCAAGAAGTAATGCTGAATACTTTTTATCTTTGGAAGTGATGGGGTTTCTTAGAAAAAGCTTTACCAGAGCAGTTCATGGTAAGGATGAAGCTAAGGGTTAGGAGTCAGCTTGGTCCGGCTCATCTTTCTTGATCAATCCAACTCCAGTGCCAGTTTAGCCCTGGTCTTGCAAGCCTTTATGCCACAACATGTAGGGATGTAAGCTTACTAAATAAGGTTCATGGGCTCTTCTGATCATACGTTCCATTCAGGCTCGGTTTAGTGAGGAAAGTGTTTGTTGTGCTCCTGCTCCCTTCTCTGCACTTCATAGCTTGCTTTTCCTTTCTTCTTTGTCTTTCTGATGTGCTGTCTTGGCATTTGACCTCTCTGCACTTACTTACAGAGGCTGTACGAATATGTCAGCGGAGACCAATTTGTCTGTGTAAGAGGAAGAGCGTTAAATGGCATCTCCCTGGACTGTGCATCCAGGCCTGCGTGTGCCTATTAGGTTAACGTCCGAAATCCAGACCATCACCTCTTTCTGGCTGCTGACAGAAAGTAACTCTGTGTGGAGATTCTGGGATGTTTGGTTAATGCCTGGAGGGTTTGTTAGCCCTGCTACTACTTTTGGTCTTTGTGAAGTCACAACGAGTATAGACTGTATGTCTGATGTAGTGTATTGCAGTCCTGGAAACTGGCTTGAGTTTTAGGACCTGCAGAGCTGCATCATCAAGGGCAAAACAATCTCTTGCCCAAGAATCCTTTTGCAGTCTGTAGCTATTTTGAAAAGGACAGAACTGTCAAAGATGGAAAAGACCTTTAAGGTCATAGAGTCCAACTGTTATGCCTGGCACTGCCATGTCCACCACTAAACCATATCTCTGAAAACCGCATCTACCACATCTTTTAAATACCATCATGGTTGGGGAGTCTGCCAGTTTGTAGACAGTCTGTTCCGGTGACTGACAGCCCTTCCAGTGAAGAAGCTTCCTAACATCTGCACTAACCTCCCCTGGTGCAACTTCAGGCAATTGCCTTCTGTGCTTGTTACTTGGAAGCCAAGAGACTTCGCACCACCTGGCTCCATCCTCCGTTCAGGTAGCTGTAGGGAGCGATAAGGTCTCCCCTCAGCTTCCTTTACTCCAGGCTAACCAACCCCAGTACCCTCAGCCACCCCTTGTAAAACTTGGGCCAGAAAGGGTCTAGAGCATTTCTTCGGGCAGGCCCCAGTGGTGTAAAACACTCCATTGCTTGAAGAGGTGTACTTGGGTTCTGCTGATGTGTTTGACCCTGCAGTAACATTGTCTCCTGCACGTGGTGCCTGCCTGCTGTGTGACAGCATTTTGAGGGCCACACGTTTAGTCCCAGGTCTGGCTAGTCTTCACCAGAGATGCTTCTCGAGCTTTCTAGACAGTTTAAACAGGGGGTGACCTTTTGAACCTTAGCAGTTAAACAGGTAGTGCGTTTAAACTCGCTCTAGCCGTGCTCAGGCAGGAAATCCAGTGAGCGGGCGCTTGGAAGAGCGTTTCCCGAAGTGTTCATTGAAGGAGTTGGCCGCTGGGTGCCACTCTTGGGCAGCCTAAGGAGGAGCACCTCGGCCTTCGGCGGTAAGGAAGGAGCGGAGCGGAGCATCCCAGCCTGAATAACGCTGGGGGTGAAGTCACTTGATCACGTAAGTTGGAACTTGGAGTCGGTTTAGGTAACTTAAGGGGATGTTCAAGGTTATTTGGAGGAGTCCTCTCGAATAGACGAGGTTTTCTGTAGGAATGGTGGTGTAGCCGTACGCTGTTCTGTCCTGAGCAGGCTGAATGCAGTGCGGCAGTCCCAAGAACAGAAAATTCAGGTCTATTTAAGGTACAAATCAGCAGTGCCAAACTAAACACATCCTCTGCACTTCTATACAATTCAATTAAAGCGCTCTAAGCTTGGCTGCCTTTGATATCAGATTTATGTTGCATTGCTCAAGGGTTTCACAATGGAGTGTTACAGCTTTATGCAAAGTTGGTGAACTCCATTGAAACGGAATAGTAATGAAGTTGCAGTGACAAGCAGCTGAGGGTAAGGGGCTGACATTGGGACAGGTCTGCTTGGTGAAGGGGAAAGCTCTCATTTGTACCTGAACAAATTTAATGTTCTTACAGGATGCCATATATGTAGGACAGTTGGACTGATTCAATTTTACTTTTTAAAATTTTTATGTTAAGTTTGGATGCTTTTATATTTAAGGGTAAAGTTTACATCCTGAATAAATGCACATCCAACTGATTTTAGGAACTGTTTTAGTTGTCTAGACCTGTCTCTGTAAGTCCCTTCAGGAGAAATAGAAGGTGATCAGAGTGTTGAGGTCTTGCTTGCCATCTCAGAGGAGATACAATAGCAGGTACTGGGCATGCACAGTTTCCTGCTGCGCTGCACTAGTGCCATGCTGTTGGAGCACTCCTGCTGATGAGATGGCCATTTTGTATCCTTTTCAGGTTTCCATTTCCCTGCAGAGTGCATCTGGCTGAAGGATCAGCGTGGGATGGAAGTTTTTCCCAAGCCACTCGGACTGAAAACATCCTTTTTCTTTGACAGAAGTAGGTAGCGCTACATTTCCTCCCTGTGTGAATGGGTTTGGATCCAGTGATGTGGGAAGGTTTGTTCCCAATTTTTTTTTAACTTCCTGGTAATGCCCAGCCCTGATGTTATCACTGCTCGGAGTTGGGAGTTGCAGGAGTGACAGTAGAAGTGCAACTAGAAAATTGTGCAGAGGTTGCTCAGCTAGAACTTGCTTGCTTGCTCATTAGTCTTAAAACACAGTAAATTTAAAAAAATAAATAATCAGATGTCAAATGTATCTTACAGAAAAAAGGGACCATGGGGAGGGGGTTTAGATCCACCGAGTTACACATCAGCGTTTGCGAAGCTAGTCCTCACCAGGAGTGTCCTGACTGTCTGCAACCCTCCTTAGTTGTGTGCCTGTACTTCCTACACATAAATCAGGTCAGCAGTCACCTCACACCATGTCTACAATGTAAATGAATAGTTTATGAAGCACGTTGAGCGCTCTCTGGTTACAGCACTGCCTTGGCAGGCCGGAGGCAGCGGTACGGCTAGGCAAGACAAACCCAACAATGCCACTTGCGGCTGCCAGCCGCAGAGTCTGGGCTTGGCAGAGCCACTTGGGCAGGGATTGAGTATCTTTAATACAACATTACGCAAGGGAAAGGAGAGAGAGAGGGAAAATGTTTCTCTTGCAATACTTTTTCTTAATATCAAGCAAGTGGCAGGCGTGTTTCAGAAGAGAGCTGTGCCGCAGGGTTTGGCTAATCCCAGTCAGCACTTCCAATTGCCTTGTCCCAAGAACTTCCAAGTGACCGGGGTGTGTGACAAGGGTAGCGCAGCGCACAGGAGCAGCCGGCTGGCCTTCATCTGCAGCGATACTAAGAGCCGCCCTAAGATGGCAATAGTTAGTTGCTGTCACCGGCTTCCACGCAATTGCAGGCGGGGTGGGTACAGATAGCCAGGCGTACTTCACCAGGCTCCCACTGTAACGAGCTTTGTGGTGCTGTTGAGATGGGAGGCTTTACTTTGATCTCGGCCAAATGGCAGCCTGCCGTTGCTTATGTAAGGGACTGAACAAGGTCAGAATCGGCCTTAAAAACTAGGTTTGTGATAAAGTAGACCTTGCTTTATTTTTTGCCGTGTTTTCAGCAAAGTTGTGTATGAATCAGATCCGTTTTGTGTACAGAGGAGTGCACAAAGTGCTTGATGGGACTTATGTATTGCCTGTGTGCTTCTAAAAGGTCAGTTCACTCTATTAGTGAAGGGTAAATTTAATCTTCCTTCAGTTAAAAGCAAGACTTTCTTAAGGCTGAATCATAAAACGTTTTAAAAATGAAATATGTAGCTTTCTCACTCTAGGATGTCACTTCTCCTTTTACCCTGAGCTGGGCTTGTAACACTACACGTGCCCCGGTGTGATGGGAGTCAGGAGCGGGCTGCTTGTCTTTTATTGCCATTTCCAAATGAAAACCATTTTAATGGAAGTTATAAAACACTGTTTGAAGCAAAGCAGTTTGAAGTGGTCCTACTTCAACTTACTACTTTACATTATTTATTACTTATAATTTCCCACACTGGAAAAGTTGTTGGTTTGTGTTTTTTTTAATCTGAAACTCCAGAACCAGCTATCCCAGCAAGCAAGAGAAAGCTGCCTGGGTGAGCAATCTCAGTTTAGTGGGTCAGGATTTTACAAACCTAAGCTTGGGAACAATTGGGGAATGATTTAATCAATCAGCACTCATGTGAATCTCAGCAAAATGATATAGTCCTGTTTCTCCCTGGACTAGTAGAAGATAGGTTTAAGAGTGTAAAGAAATTGCTGCCTTGTTCAGGGTTCCCGATCCCAAGCCAGGAACCACTGCTTTTGAGTGGAAGGGGTTTGGAAATGACAGCTTTCAAATTCTCTCTCTTTCAGCCATTGCTTTTGTTTAGTGTGAACATTCATTGCTTTTAGGCCATCCGGGTGGTCATAAACCAGACAATATGGCACATGAGCCTGAAGTTAACTAGGATTTGTCTCCAGGTCTGCCTTACCAAAGCCAAATTGCTTTTGAGAAAGGATTTTGTCTGACTGAGTGCATCAGAGTGAGACCAGCCTTATATTCTTTCAACTCTAATACATAGTTAGTTTAATTGTATGGACCACTTTGCATGTGCTTCCTTCTCTAAGCAATTTCAACAAAGTATTTGTAATTACAAAAACATGGTTTAGCAGAAAAACAAACAAAAAAATCCTCAGTATCTTTCCTGTTAGGCTGTTCTTGGCCCTTTTCCTAACAGTTGCTGGCAAAGTTCACCTCCACTGTTCATTTCAGAGGCTCAAGTGGGGGTAGGGATGGACTTCACTGTAGCCTACAATAATTAATATTCTTTGGCATGAGACACACATTAAAGGGGTACTGGCAACAGAGTAGTCATGGTACCAAAAATTCAACCAGTCCTTTGCACTTTAGCTCAAAGAGTCATAAAAGGAAAGTTAAAATACAGGATTCACATTGTTGCTGAGGAAGAGGAACAAGATGTGGAAGAGTGCAAACTGTACTGCAGTGTTACAGATACCTTCACGGTGGGGGGCTCCAGGTTGAGGTAAAGTGCTTTTGGATTACCTGAAATGCAACTTCTCTGAAATCCAGATTTTCCCATTGCTCAGCTTTCCCCAGCCACGCAAATTTGGTTTTCTCCTTGGCACCACTGATGTGCTGATCTACCTAGATGCCCACCCAGGTACGGGCACATGGTACCTGCAGTGCCCAGCCCACTCAGGTGGCTTAGCTGAACAGGATTACAACCCCACTGTGACAGAGGGCTGTGTGTGTGATTAAAAAAAAAAAAAAGAAAGGGGAGGCTTTTTCTCAGGTTTTATGTAAGGAACCATTTTGGAGAAAGCTGCATTCCAGCATCACTGCCTTACGCTTGATCTGAACTTTTCTTGACATGTCCCCCGACTGCAGACTGGCTAACACAATCTCCCCTAAGTCCCATGGCAAACAAACATTTTGGTGCTGCTGCTATTTGTTTGCTGGTTGCAGACAAGTCAGTCTCATTAGAACTGCATTTACAGCCTTTGCCAAGCGTTTTGAAACTGGTTGACACGCGCAACAGCTGCCTGAGCTGGAATGGCATTCCATTCCCCGCCTCCATCTTATTAGTGCAGGGGATGGCTTGATTAATGACAATTAGATGGGATTTTTAAAAATTAAAGATAATTTGTCTTTGGAAGGGCTGTGCCGTGTTTTTGTTCTCTGATTTAAAATAAGCCACAAAATCTTGGCTTTTGTGGCTTTTCATAAAAGCCAAGAGAAGTGCTCACCCTGAGCTAACCCACAAAATTTGAAGTAAAAACATTTTAAAGGGTGATGCAAAGTGTTTTCAGCTGGTGCTTAGTGGGGCTTTTACATCGAGCTGCTCTGTAAAAAACACAACCACACAAGAAGATTTTGGTGGTGACACTTAGATTTTCCTTGTCCAGCTCCACCCTGGGGATGGCTGTGCGAGGTAGAAGGAAAACTTTGCTGTGCACACCCTTCTGCACAGTAAGTGATGCTGAGCAGAATTCACACAAGCTCCTGTAAGGACCAGTGCGATCCACGGCTCAGCCCAGGCTATGCATTTATTAGACTGTTGCAGAACCACGTTTATCAATGCCGCTTCACTTTCCAGAGACATCACCTGGGAAGCTGCTGTCTCCTAGGCAGCTGTCCCGTTTCAGCCTGATCACACACTTGGGTACAGCCAAAAGCATTTCTGCAGGAACATGAGGATGTGGTCTCCCCATCGTTTCTCCAGGCCCTCAGTGCAGAGCTGTTGAGCTTACAGCCTTGAATGGACAGGCTCCTGATTCAACATGGGCTATTATGTCTAAACCATCAGATGTATTTGGTTTGGCTCTGCAGCCTTTCAAGTCAGTGGCTGCAGTGCCCTTCACCTCTGCTAAGTCGCTATCAAAGGGGTGCTCTCCAGCAAATTCAGTGAAGCACTGAATAACCAAGACTCTCTTCTCTCAGCAGCTGGGGAGTCAGAGTGGCCAAAGCAGCATTTATGCACAGGCAATCATAAGCCTAATTTAACCTGTAAACCTCCAGCACAAACATTTAAGAGAAGTTTCTGGCAGTTTATTTTATACCCCATGATGAGTCTAAGCCCAGTGCTGGCAGAAGGGCCGCCCTCCTTTTTCACACTCTGCATGAACCTGGAGCTCTGAGCTCCAATTCATGCTCCCAGAGAAATTTAACTATGGTGCTAGAAGTCATCATTTCAGTTCAAATAAAGGACAGTGAATCAGACTCACAAAACAAGTGAGGTCTCTTTGCCTGGTTGGCTCAGATTAGAACAAAATTTAAAATAGACTTCTGAGATGAGAATGTACTTGCAGTGCTTTGACTAATATTTTGATGCACACAGGTAGAGCTATTTTTCATAAATTGTTTCCATTCAAACCTGAAATGTATTTTTTAGCTACTCTGAGGATTTAAATTTTGTTCAAGACTACCCCTTTCCTTGCACTGTTTTCTCCTCACACTCTTGCTAACAAAAGGAACATTGAGGCCAAGCTATCCAACAGAGACAAGTGGATGGTCCTCGAGTGTCCAGTTTGAGATCCCAGGAGTAGTCTTGACTCTGAACTGGAGACTAAAAGCCACCTATATGTTGATTCTAACCAAATTGCTCCAGTTAGTCTCATTACAGAGAAGGTAGTTTTGGAGGTTACCTGATGCATTCAAGGTTCCTTGTAGAAGCTGTGGAAGGAGTTCATAGGAGATGCAGGTTCCCATTGACCTCTGCAGCCACATCCCAACCCACATGCAGGCGCTTGGCCAGCCAGTGTGGCTCTAGCTACAGTGTTGGATTACAGGATTGCTGCCTCGTAAACGCTGATTGCAAGCTTTAATGAGACAACCCACTTAGATGGCTTGACAGACCATCACAACAGTGACGCAATCGCGCTCAAGCCCCATTACAGAAGCAGCAGAATTTCAAAGAGCTGCTTTAAAAGTCACAGAATAGCTCGCACACAGCCCTGCAAACAACAACATCACCCACAGGCTGTGCAGAGCAAGGGCTGCGAGAGTAAAGGCAGAAACAAGACAAGTCAAAGGAATTAATCCAAATACTGGTTTTCCCTTTCTAACACTCAGCATGGGCACAGCTAGGGTTTCAGGTACCACCTATGGAATACAACTGCCTTATGTAACTCTCACCCTATTGGTCCAGGGGTGCCTGCAGAGAATTATTACATGGCCTTTGCAGCAAATACATGTGTACAAAATCACTTGTGCCCAGTGGTACCTTGCGTTGTCTTACAGGTGCTGGCTGATACATAGGGCTGTATCCATTGATCCTCCCACATCCACCAGGAATTTCTTACTTAAAAGCCAGAGGATGTTCCTATCAGCCCAGCCCCTGACTTCAGAGGATCAGTAGGTCTGGAGTTTGGAATTTTCTCTCCTCTTCATCATCCTTTAGTCAGAAATGGTCACCTGCTGTCCCTCCTGGTTTGAATTAGGAGGCTGGCCATCCCTTCACCTTGCTACAGGCAAGCTCTGTGAGTGTTTAGCTCCAAATAATTTCATTTTAGCAGATTGAGTCCAATACTTTAAATGTCACTAAGCGAGTCTTTGGATGACACTCCCAGGACTAAACTCCCTTGGCAGACTGTACACTGGTGATTCTCGGCAGTTAGTGTCCTCTCCTGTTGACCAAAAGACAGGCCAAATAGAAAGTCCAGCAGGCTTGACAAGGCCCAACTTGTCAAATGAGAGAGCTTTTTACAAAACTCCTGTCTTTTCCAAATGATCCCACTTTCCTCATTTTTGCATATGTGTTAATGAGGATGCAAGACTAACAAAGAGGATAATGAAAGTTGCTGGCTACTGATACCGCTGTGGCTTGTCAGTGTTATTTTCCCTAAATTAAAGACCTATACACACACCCCGCTCAAACTGCATGACAGGCCAGTCAGAGACAAGACATCTCAAGACCTGAGCTAATACTGAGAGGAGCCTTTGTTCATCTTACCCATTAGAGTGAAGGACAGCCCTATGGTGCTGCTGTAGTACACAGAGAGATGCAAGCAGCAGGGCCTCACGCAGCTGTATGAACATCTGCTCTGCTCTACAGATGCTGTCCAAGTCTCTCTTCCCAGCCTACAGCTCATCTTTATTCAAAGAAGTATTGCACAGAAGCACCTCCATTGCCATCATCTCTGACTGAGCCCCATCCCAGTAAGCTGCCAGTGGGAAGCACCCACTCAATGCTGGGAGGCACCATACTGTTGTTTCAGTATGGGATCTGGTAACTGTAACACAGCTGGAGCTGCAACACAGGCCACTACAGGCTTCAAATTTAGTTTCCCTCCCTTCCTGCTTTTCCTGTTAGCATAAATCACTTGTCACCATGTGAAACATCACTGCCAGCTCTGACAACCTGTTGGGAAGACTATGACATGTCAGCGGGAGTTTTGCCTTAACAAGTCCAAACTGAGCTACCCCAAGCCTTGCAAGCAAAGAGTAACACTTCAGAAGAGAACAAATGAACTCTGCTACAAACATGCATGTATTTGTTTCTGTGGGGTAAAACATCCCATCAAGCAACAGGGCATTAACACACAGCTAGCTAAGTTTTCAATAAACTCGTGCCCAACTGCTGTGGTATTAAATGACAACCCAGTGCCAAATAGCATCAGTGAAATCAAAGGCCATCCCTCTTCTGGCCTCCGTGTACTCATAGCTCTGGAGGCTCTGACATACACGGCGATACACGATATGCTTTAGGGAGACAGGAGTTAAGACAGTGGTATAGGGCAAAAAAGCTCATCTGCAAACACAGAGCTCATGGTAGGTATA
This sequence comes from Laterallus jamaicensis coturniculus, assembly GCA_022605575.1. NCBI lineage: Eukaryota > Metazoa > Chordata > Aves > Gruiformes > Rallidae > Laterallus > Laterallus jamaicensis. The sequence goes on from JAKCOX010000001.1 coordinate 49,575,385, forward strand.
AAGCATGTAAGGAAGGTACCAGGACAGGAGGTCCACACCCCAGACCTGCCCTTATAGCCCTTATCCCAGCCCCAGGAATGGGATGCAACTCTGCATCTTGAGACCATATCTGCTCCCCACATGTGTTACAGACACGGCTGAAGAGCTGCCATCACAGGGATGTGGTGGGCAGCACCAGCAATGACTGCCTTTTCTGGGCATGGGCTGATGGAGGGGAGACAGCTGGGTGTTGGGAAACAAATGCCTTGTTTTCTACACTTCATCCAGAGCACTAGAGCCAGGTCACACCTCTTCATACTTATGTCCGGGTTAAGAAAAAGCCAAACTGCTGTCAATGGCAATGTGAACCTACCACTGTATCCCAGAACAAGTCTGCAGCGTGCCTTCCTCCCAAAGCACCCTGTCACCTTTCTGGTGCCACTACCCAGGAAGCAGAAAAATCAAGCCAAAACAAAGAAATCAAGCATTACAAGTGGCTTACAAGGCTGTATATTGCAAGATGAACGTCTCCTTGGATGTAGTCCCTACACGTGCAGGCCAGCCACTGAAACTCAGAGCAGCGAGCAGCAATGCCATGGGGGAGGAGCAGGGTGATAGTAAGTACTGTGGTTTACAAGGCTTTCCCTGGCCAGAGCTTTGATCCCTACATCCATCACTCAAGTGACTGAAATATGAACTTGAGATAACACATGCACAGTGCAACGCTCTGAGACCTTTCTGCCCACAGCCTTTTCCTTCACATTTACTTCAGCACTCGTGCAGTAGTGTGTCACAACATGTCAAAACACTGCGTCGCGGCTCGGTGCTTGACACTCATCTCCCCTCTTGCCCCTGAAGATGTGCATCTCCCCCCAAAACTTGCCAGGATTTGTCACGACGGCTCAAAAGGCAGCAAGGCTGGTTCTCCTCTGCCGGCCCCCTCACAATAGAGGATCTCCCTATTTGTGTGCAAAGGAGAGGGGCTGCCGCCCGGGCCGCAGCCCTCGCATCTGTAAGGGCTGGAGACAAGCCGCACAGATAGGCAGAAATCAATAAGCTGCCGGATCAGAGGGCCCGGCGGAGGAGCCGCTCCGTGCACACGCACAGGGGCCGAACATCTGTCAGGCAAACAAAAAGCAACCCAAGCGGAACAAAAGAGAGGATTATTTTCACTCAAGTTCTTCTTCAGTCTCAGCAGGCAACGTTCAAGCCGTCCTCGTATTCAGACACTGAGGCCTTATGGAGTACGGGCTGTCCGGGAAATGCCAAACACTGTTACCAGAAGACAAAAGGGGGGAGGGGATGGATGGTGTGGGGAGAAAGGAGATGTGGAAAACTCAGACTGTCTTCTTGGGTGCGACTGAGGAGGGGTAAGGTGGAGGGGGCACTGATATGGGGGCGGAGGAGAACAGTGCGACCATGTACCAAAGAAGTTGGTGACAAATCTTCACTGCAGCACTTGAAAACAAAGCTGATCATAGCAGAAATCCCACAGAAGCGTGAAATACTGGCGCACAGCTTTGGATGCACAAGCACTGAGGCTGTGCCCCCAACTCCTTCCCTCACATGGAAGGGCAGAGTACCTGCAGACCTTTTTCTCCACCAGAGAGGGCAGATCTCGCCCTGCTCCCTATGTCCTCGTCACCTGAAGGAAGCCCAGCTTCACCTGTAAGCCCCTGGCACTTCTGAGAAGCAAAGGATTTAGCATAAGCTCAGAAAGAAGCTGCCATGCCTCTCCGTTGTGCTTGGCCTTAGCCAGTGGACACGGTTACTTTGCAGCTTGGTTCTCTAGCATAACTGTCTCTTCTAATTGGCATGCCATATACATCCTAGAAACACGTGCAAAAAAGTGAACTCATGATGATACAGATTAAATAAAATCAGATTTGGGCTTAAAATGTCAGAAACCTTCATCCTTTCCAAATGAGAAGACTGTCATCCTCCAAATCATTTTACAGTTGAGAAGTCCCTGTATTGTATTCACATGCTTTGTGCCCTTATGCCACTGTTGGCCTCATACATGTTCAAAGTGAAGGTTTTTTAGGGAAAACAAACCCTCTAGGGTTTGAGCTTGTTTCAGCAGTTTCACAGTATGCAAGCTATCTCCACTGGAACTGTTCTGGACAAAGGTAAACTTACTTAGTTAAGATTCAGACTCAACCTTGTGGCTCCATGTCTAGGGATGCATGCACTTGTCAATGCTAGCCCAGAGCATCTCACAAAATAGGAATGTATGCAAGCCTTGAAAGTGACTTCCCATAGAAGATATGGGGTCTTGGTGGCATTTTAGGGAGTGTTACGCAGGTATTTTGAGCCAGCTTCATTTTATTATGTTGCATTGGCGGGGGGGGGGGGGGGGGGGGGGGGGGGGAGGGGGGGTAGTGGGGGGAGGGAGGTATATGTGTGAACTGGAAGAGGTTTTGTCTTTGGAAAAAACCAGACATGTATGCCTCTGTTAAAAAAAGTCCCAAAGTAATGACTGAAAAGAGAACAAACTCCGAAACACATACTTAGCTGCTGCCTTATCTTACAAGCTCCTACAGGTCCTTTGTGCAATTTACAGCACCAGACACAACTGGGTGGGCTGCCTCAGTGAGAGCTCCAGAATGACCCTTAAAAAGAGTAAGCCCTGTTTTTTTGTTTTGCTTGAGAGAGGGAAGGAGAGGGAGGGACTGCCTTCCCCATCCCTGTGGAGGGTCTGGGCTCTCAGTCCCAGCTGGACACAGGTGGCTTCCTGGACCTAACTCAGTCTCTACACGTCAGGGATGAGTAAGCAAGGCTTTGACAGTAAGGCTTCGAGGGGCTTGTGCCACCTATGTATTTTACTCTCACCTGAGATAGACTAGGGGCAACCAACAAGAGGCTCTGTCAGCAGCCAGAGATAAGCACAGTAGCCTGGTGCCAGCAGTGTGTTCCTCTCTCACCAGCAAACATAGGCATCTGCCATCAACACATATTTTTTTATTCCCCAGGAGCTTTGCTTTGGTGGCCCATGAGCATTTCACAGCTCATAGACAGGACAGTAACCTCCACTGGCCGCTGCTGCAGGCTCAGGTACTTTCACCATACGCAACCCTCAAGACTCCCCAGTACTCATGGAGAAGGCAAACCAAAGTTCAAGCAGCACCAGAACCTCAGCCTGCATGCTGCACTGCAGGTCTGCACATGAAGAGCATATCCAGCCCCCACACATGTCCTACACAGATCATGCACACATACCAGATCATGCACACATACTCAAAGGGCTCATGAGGCCAGAAAGATCAAACTCTCTTCCTAAAACACAGTAACTCATAAGGTGGCCTTAGGCATCTCCTTACCTGAGCTGCACCAGCCCTGAGTTGTCATCTCTTCCACAGGGAGTCTAGCCCAGTTTCCACCTGGAAAGACACACAAATACAGGAGCAGAACCTGCTTCCTTCTACTGTTCTTGACCTACCTCCCTTGTTGACTTTCCTTGATCTGCAGTTACTCAACCCACCTGCAGCCTTTTTTGAATGCCTGTGCTTTGCCTGGCCTGCAGTGCTTCATAAGAAGCATTTATAACCAGGTGCTTGGTCATGTCTCAGGTGTTTCAGGGGTTCCCTATTTGCCTTTTGCAAGCACTTCTCATATGGACCATCCATGAGACCACACCTAGCAAACCAATCTTGTCTCGTGGTTAGGATATTACTAATATTTGTCCATAGTCAACATTTTTCTTTAAAACTAAGCACTCATATTTCCTTTGCTGTCTCTTTGGTTATTCTCTGCAAGCCTTGAAACGTGCAAGTACTACCCTAATACATACAAGCAAATACTGCTCTATAACTGGGCTTTAGTGGAAAGGTGCTAAAACACCTCAGGCGAGGATGATGTATTGATAAATAATAATAATAGTAAAACCTAATACAAAGCAGATCACTTACAGGAGAGAAAACTGTTTCATATGAGGAAAAGTATCCTTATAAAAACAGTATAGTACATTGTGCAATGAAACAGGGAAGATTTTGTCCTTAACTTCCTACCACAGAAGTAAATTGACTCTCCCTGCATACTGGCTCCTCCAGAATGATAAGGACCAAAGGAAAAGACAAGAAAGGAAGGTAGTAAAAGATATCTGTATATCTTCTGTGTGACGTTTTGCAACATTGCCTTTGGAAGCAAAGCAGTTTTGATGTGTTTAATTTTGTCTTTGTCTACCAGCAATTGAAAGAGAAGCACCTCATCAGCAGGATCTCTTTTGGAGTGGATTGGTTTTGGGTCAATACGGCTGTGAGAGGATCTTGGATTAGGGGTCTTTGGAGAGGACTTTTTTGGGCAAGATGTCTGATATGGCTGGTTCCTCAGGAAAAAAAAAAAAAAAGCAGTTTTTGTGTGTGCTTTCATGCCTGTGAAGTTGCTCTGCAGGCAAAGGATGGGTCTGGAAGACACAAACCAGGGACAGGGAGCCTGGCCAGCAGAAGGCACTGGTCACCTGGGAGTGGAGACTGGCAGAGACGTGCTCTGCAAACAAACCCAACCTGTCAGTTTGATAGTCCCCATTTTCTCTGAAGCCACAGAGTTTCCTGCAGCCTGTTGCACTCCTCAAAGCACTTGTGACTGAACCATCAGAAAGACAATGCCAATGTGCAATGTTAGTACAGCTCTGCAGGTTCCTTGACATGGTCCATTAGACTGCAGCTTGGGAACTCTGGCTCCAAGTGACTAAAAGAGAGATGGGACTAACCAGCGACTCTCAGACAAGCAGCTGTGACACGTGCCATCACAGTAAATTAATGGTGGCCACAGTTTTGACAGTTTAAGTCAAAACAGAACTGAACGATCAGAGCAAGTTTTTGTCTTGTGGGTGCAGTGAATTCTCTGGTGGCTGCATGCAGCCACTGTTATTGTCTGTGAGAGTCACTGCCCCCAGAGATGGGTTCTTTAATAAGTGAACAAATAGCTCAATTAGAAATTAAAACAGTACGTTCCTGAGAGGACCTCAGCAGCCTCTTCTCCCATTAGCAACAGTGGGATGACTCTGCTGTAACTGGTTGCTTCATGATGTCATTCCAGACTGCCTCTTTTGGGTACCATTTGCTGAACGAGCTGATTTTTTTGGTCAAACTTTAGCCCAGGGGAAAAAAAAAAGGAACAATAAAAGAAGAAATCCTGTTACATAAAACAAAATTGAAAGGGCAGGGGAGAGGACACCAGATTTATGAATTGGTGAGTGAACTTTTTGTTGAAAAGTAATTATTGAGTGTTCAGTTTCTGGATGAGCTTGCTCTGTGAAGGAGGAAGATCATTCATCCTAGGATATAAAAAGAGTCAAGAAAACAAACTCAGGCAATTTAAGGATGTCTGTCCAGTCTGATTATACAAGGAGTGCAGACACATAACAACTTTCCTCCAAGGTACGAAAGGGAGAGAAAGCTATTTGTTATTAAATGCATTCAAGGGGCATGGGAAGCCTCCTGCAAGGAAGAAAATGTCCTTTGAGTGTATGTCATGGTGGTGTGGTACTGAAAAACAGAAGGGGTGAAGGAATTGTGAACAGCTGGTGAGTGGCAGCCCTGTGCCAAAAGAATGAAGTGTGGAGGAGGGGAGAAAGCAATTAAAAAAACCAACAAACCCAAACAGAAAAAACTAAATTGGAAACTCTTAACTTCAACAGTAAAATAAAAACTCAAGCATGAAACCCAAAACAGCCGTGTTGGGGGCATACTGACAAACACCAGCTTCCCATTGTCCTCTGCTGGGGATGGGAAGGATAGAAACCAAGCAGCTGGGCTGGGAGCATGACTGCTGTTTGTTCTCAGCTAAACTCAAGGCAACTCTCAAATGCAAGGGTTGCTCCACAGTGTGCCCCTGTCCAGCTGGGGAGATGGTCTATGAGCACTCAACTTCCTAAAATTAAAATCCCAGCAGTTAGAAGATAACCAGCTCGTGAAGACTCTCAGATGGGGAATAAAAAATGCCCCCATAGCGGGGTGGTGGGCACGTGGGACAGGGACACGTGGCCAAACACACACAATGCTGCCTGGTGACTGCAGCCAATGCTGGGGGAGAGGTTTGGGCTGCCCCTGGCATAGCAATATCCCACAGCTTTGGGCACTTCTGCAGCCAGGGCTGGAAAGAGCTGTCTGCTACCCTCCAGATGCCAGGGACCTGCCCGCGGCTGAGGTGAGCTTGGCACATGCTGGAAAACAACGCACAGTGCTTGCTCCGCACTTTTTCCCCTGGCCACACTTGAAGTCAGGTGAAATACTGGGCAAAGATGGGTAAAAGCAGGGGATAATTTCTGAGGAAGGGGAAATGAAGCAGACCAAGACTGTAATTAGGCAGCAGCAGCGATATGTAACATTGTGACAGTTATGGGGATACAACGAGGGAACAGTTATTCACCATTTCTCACAATATAACTATTAAAGGGCTTCACTTGAAGTTATGTCATTGCAAGGTCAAAGCAAACAGAGGAAGTACCTCTTCCTGTGACATATCAATTATGAAACTTCGGCTTGATCAACAGCAACAACAAAAGAAGAGGCAAACCTGGATATGAATAGCCCATAAACACAATTCAGCACAAAGACATGGACACAACCTCACTTCAAAAGTCTTAAATCACAGACTGCCAGATACCAGGAAGGTACACAGAAAGAATTGTCTCTCTTTGCTATCTCTCTTCTTACATAGCACTACTGGCCACCAATGGAGGCTGGAAAGATCTTTCCTGAACCCAAAAGCATAGTCTTGTTTTCTTCTATTTTTCCTTTATCTCCTGAAACTCAGCATACTCAGTGACTAAAAATGAATCTGACTTTGAAACAAATATTTTCAAATCACGGGTACCCAAAGCGCTATGTTAAAGTGACCACCACATGTTTTAACATTCAGAACATCTAAACTTTTAAAAAGGATTCTGCTCGTGGATGGGCTCATCTTTTTCAGGGCATGATTGACAGGGGTGTCTTTCAAAACACCTCCCATTAGGGGGAAGAAAAAAAAAAGCAAGCTACCTTAATGGTGAGGCAGGGAATGACAGCAGCAGACAAAAGGTCATTGCTTCTTTGTTCTTCAAATCTGAAGAAAATACACAGCACTCCATTGTATGACTTTTTCGTGCACAACATTGTCTCCCTTGACCCCATGCACATCTGCAGCCTGAAGTCCTCTGTTATCTCTGGATAACAGCTGTTCCATCACTGATTATTCATCAGCTCCACTTTAGTCTGCCTAAGGTGCTGTGAAAAGCCCCCAGGTTGCTGAGTTTTCTAACAGGAATTCAAGATAAAACCTAAAATAGCAGGAAAAAAATAGGATAAATAATGGAAGACTCTTCCTGAATTTTTTGTTTGGTTATCTGTAGCAGATAGGCCTATACTTCAGCATACTGAAAATTAAACATCTCACAGAATCCCCTCGGTTTCTCGCTTAACATCTTTATAGTTTTTATTTGGCTTTGGATAGCAAAATGCAGGGGCAAGGGGCACATAGGGTCAGCACTGAAGAAAGCAGCAACCCCTTCAGATACAGGTTGTGCAGAAGCAGAATTTGCAGAACAATTAATTAGTGAGGATTTCCAGTTAAAAGAAAGTGACCGAAGAGATGAGATATGTGCAAAACCCAACCCCTTTGAATGCAAATGCTCCTTGATCTCTATTTGAGGCAAAGGAAGTAAATTCTTTTTCTGTCTTTTCACACTTAGTATGGAGACCACAATTCAGTATGTACCTCCTCCCCAGGTAATTCATCTTCTGGGCTCTTCCACCACCTCAAATCATTTTCCACCCCTACCACTCCCCAATTACCAATGCTCATATTCCCACATGGGTGCTAAATCTCATCAGTCTCTCTGTCAGAGGGATAAAGATGGAAGAGGATTTCTTTGATCTCCAAGACTCTTTCATGGGTCGTTTGAGAGGTGAGGATGGAAGAAGGTGAAGAGTTCCAGTTTATCAGCAAGGTGTGGATGGCGACCGGATTGCTGGGAACATAATAGAGGGCATTCCTGAAAAAGAGGAAAAAAAAAAAGAAAAAAAAGGAATGCTTTGCAGCCCAGCACTAAGTTGCTAATGAGCTCCTGGTGTAAATTCATGGGGTGGAGGGGCTGTACCTAAGCAGGTGGCTCTGTAATGGCAATCAGCCCCCACCTAGTCACTCACAAGGAAGTTGTACACCTCCTGCCCCTGAAATATCTGCATGCTCATGATGTGGGTTTAGATGACTGAGCCCCCAGTGTGCTAGGCATATCTGCAGAAATATAAGCCCACTTTACAGCCTGTAAGCCAGAGCAAACAGTTTCTGTAAGAGCTGTAGAAGAGGCTCAGGGTATTTTGCAGAGTGGCCCTGAGTCCTGCGACTGGTGGCTCACTTGCCTTGTGGCCATCTGCAGAAGGGGCTGCTCAGAAGTCACCACTCTTTGATCTCTCCAAATGTGGAGGTGCTTCACACGCCCAAATATTGCAGGTGGCTGCAGTTTGCCTGCACCTATGAACACTACAGCTCAGGTACAGGATGCCAATGTGTAAGTCTACTGAAATGACACAGAGGGGCAGGCAAAGGTACATGTTCAACCTTTGCTCTAAATTCCCCTATTTGATTGCAAAACTGATGCTTTTTCATGCTCCTGACTTGCCTTTTGTCTCTTCCGGCCCATCCATGCCACATCCCTTGCAATAATATCACACTCCCTTTGTCTGTATGCCAAGAATTTGCCAAGGGCTTGCAAAATCCTCATTCCCAATCCTTTACCTGTTTTGTAGAGCATTTCTGCCTTTCTGCAGAAAGCAATTCTGCTGTAGCCTCCTTCTGTTAGACAAAATTATGCAAACTGCCTAGACTAAATTGCTATATAATGGTTGATCAGCTTTTCCTTATTGTTTGCCATTTGTTACACAGGATTTGCGTGCATTTAAGAGTTTTATGTGTTTAATAGTTATTTAAGAGGCTTAGCATAGCTAATACCTTCAAGCAGTTCTGTCCCTATAGACTAGAGAGAAGTAAAGGCTACCTCTCTCATCAGTGGTTTTGCCTCCAGGAGCTTTAAACGTTGTAAATACTGTTTTAAAAGCCTGGCAAAGGAGCAGGGGAGAAGACACGCCGACTGCTGGTGGTGTTTTGAGAGTGTGCTGCTGTTTACCAAAACGACCCCTATCTCTCTGCAGGTAAAAGGAGTTACAAAACCAGGTCCAGCTCCTACTGGAGGAGGATGTGTGCTTCCAAACTCCATGTTGTTCAACTACAACCCTTTCCCACTCATGTGCGTGCAAAATCTGGGCTATGAGCCTAGGCACCTATTCTGGCTCGAGGCTGGTTGCGATTGAACTCACAGGCATTTCCTCTACATCGCCAGATCCCATTCTCGTGTGTTGCCAAAGCATTAAGAGTACCTCAAATCCCACGTGCCCCTGAGCAGCCTTTCCCTCCCAGCTGCCTCGTCCCCATTCCTCGATAGGCAGACTTTCAGCTCTCTCGCCCTCCTTACACATCCTTGATCTTTTCCCAGAGCTGTGGCCCCTCCAGAGCAAGGCGGGCTGGGAACAATGAGCGGTTTGCTGCCATCGAGCTGGCTTTTCTGCTTCCTCGCCGGTCTCGGAGCGGAGACCACTCCAGTGCATTCAGCAAAGCACACAGAATCCATGCAATACCTACAGCTTTTCTGTAAGCAATTAACTGAAGAAGTCAGGTTTGGTTTTCTTAAACAAATTAGCCTTTTAGTATTGAGTTATACACACCGTTGAGAAAACAGAGAGTAAAGTAAATACGTTCTTGAAAAGCAACCCTTCTCCCACGCAGCCCCAGAGAGTAGTACTCACACATTTGCCCACTGCAAACAGATGGGCCATTTTCTTGTGTCTCTATTAGGTAATAGGCTCAAGCTGTGAACAAATAAAGCAGAAAACACCCAATATGCCAATGTGTTAATTTTCTCTTCCTGTAGGTGTCCCTGTCGATTGCAAAAACGAGTCAAGACCAACTCTTCTCCATTTGTTTCTTATTTCTCTCTAACAGAGAAAAAGACAAGCCATAACCTTTTTCCTGTGCAAAATAAAGCCTGGTGGTTTTTCACAGTAACACATATATAAAAGGTGCTGATTAAGGCACATGCGAGGAACAGCAAAACTAGCCCTAATGGCTTGGTAGGCTGGCTGGCTGTGTGTGCATTATCTCTTTAGACAGCTGAATTCTCCTTTAAAACAGCCATCTTTATGCGTGTTCCTTGCCAACCCCAAGTTTTAATGATGTGCCCGGAACCAGTCACCCTGATGTGCCTATGAATACATGTGGTATGTATAATTATTTGTCAGCTGCATGGCCTCTCTTGCATGTGGCACTTGATGTGCTTCACTGGGGCCTAGCGCAGGACAGGACCTGACACAGACTGCACAGACATTATAAACTAGTAACACATGTGAATGGTTCATCACCTGTTTTATACACAAGCCTGTTGACATGCTTGCACTGGAACTGCCAGGAGGGACCCACAGGGAACAGAATTGAAGGTAACAACCTCTAAAGAGGTCTAGATAGTGACTAAATCCAATAAAGACTCAATAAATTTTCTCAAGGTACTTGGTGCAAATCTGCAGTTTTACTTATTTTACCTGGAAAGTTTTTGCTCTTGCAGGGCTGAAACCTTCAGCCGAAGGAGGAGCAAGCGCTGAGTGCCACAGGGATTTGTTTGTGCACTTCCCAACACCAATCCAACAGTTCTTAACACACTCAGGCCTCTAAGTGAGAGATATAAAGGTGCTTCTCTTGCTTTAAAGTCTAGCCTGATTAGAATTGAATCACTCCTATGACTCTTAATTTTCCACTATCAAACCACCTCTCCTATTGTTATATCCTTTCTTTCTTTCATGAAGGCCCTTTGGAAGCTTTTCACATACTTGTTAAATGCTCTTGGTCACAAAGCCTGCTGAAAGTACCCTTGATCATGTCATCACTATGGTGTAAAATTGAATTACTTTTACAATGCCTGCCTTACCCTGGCAAAGTGAAGCCTTTTCCCACAGTTGCCAGAGGTGGAAGGCCTCAAAATTAAAGGAAAAAAAGGGGGAGAGGGGGAAGGGGGGAAAGAAAAAAGAAAAGAAAAATAAGCGAATTTTCATTAAAATTAAGAAAAAAACTTTCTCTGGAAATATGGCGAAGGCAATCTCAAATGGCTCTCTCCTAAATGCCAGCCAGCCACATCATCTCACTATCTCATGAGAGAATTGGATTGACTTGCTGGAGAGGAGTTAATAGTAGTGGAAAATAAAGCATCTGCAATTTGCTTGATTTTTTTGGTTGAGGTTATAGACAAAGATCTGTCTCCCCCAAAGAATCAAGAACATGAGCAGCTGCTGAAAAGGGCTGTGGGGTGTTGTAGGGTTGCAGATCCCCAAGTTAGTTCTCATCCTTATTTGTGTCCTTTCTATAGGACTGGACTTTAAATGAGTGAAGTTATCCAAACCAGAATTAAGTAGTAAAACTAGACAAGAGTACTCAGAGCATACTCCCCCTACCTCCAGAAGAAAACCTCCCACATATCCCTTCCTGGAAAATAAGACAGGCTTTGTTATTCCTATTGTATCATCTAAATGAAGGACTTTGATTAGCCTTGCTTATCCCAGATTCTCCTTACACACTTGTAACACTGCACAATGACAAGGCTGCACTGGCAATCCATTGCTTCAAGCTGGAGTTCACAGGAGTGTCCCTTGGAAACTGAAGCCTCTCCTCAGGAGAGCTTGGTGGTGCTACGTTGCCTACAAGGTATGAAACATGCAGCAAAGCACATGGACCAGCCTAACGTCTTTCTGGAGTTCAGCACAGTCCTGCAGTGACCCAGCTGATCAGCTGTTTTACCTGGTGTCAGAAACTTGGATTCGTTTTCCTTTCCCCTCAGTCTCTGGTGCATGACCTGGCTGTTGCTACTTAAACCTATCTGTGAGCTCCTGCTCCTTCCTGTCACAGCTACAGTGGCTTCCTTCAGCTTCAGGTCTTCATGCACTTGAGAGTACATTCAGTCCTCAAGCCAGTGGGCCAGAACCAGTGGGAGATCATGGCCAGGGGTGCAGCAGTCAGCCCCAAGGTCCTAGCTGGAGGGGGTCTAGATAAACCGGTTCTTACCTTTCATAGCTCAAACCCAGACTCAGATGTCTGCCCAGAAATTCCTAGTTCTGTCCAAGACAGTCCCAAGTGGTTTCAGTCCTGCCTATTCTGTTAAAGGGGCTGTGCTGCCATGTCACAGGGTAATTACCTTTCATTGGTAGAATATGTACCTGTGCTCACAGGTATACATTCTGCTAAACCCATGCTTTGGTGGTGAGAGCCCTGCATCCTGCCTAGCAGAGTGATTTCATTGTACTGTTACCATGCAAGGTGTTTGTGGGGAGCTGTTTCCACGCTAGCAGCATTGCACTGCTCCGGGATGTGGGCAGAGCGCATCTGGGGAGAAGTGACCTCTGGCTTGCTCAAAGGGATTCCCAGTTAACCAAGCAGCAAGAAGAACAATGGGAGCAACACCCTTTTGACTTGCATGGTTTTCATCTTTCTTTTGCTTCCCTTGGATTTTCTAAGGCAGGCTGTGAATACCAAAGTGTCACCACTTGCACTTAAAGACTTTGCAGGTGATGGTGCGATGCTTGTTCACACCAATATGAGAGGAGCCCCACAGCAGGAAGTCAGCTCTTTTAGACCTCTTTAGAAATGTGTGATAATCTTACAGCGCAGCAACACTTTCTCCCTCCCCTCTCTCCCAGCCTCTAATTTCTCCTAAACAGGGCTGTGTTAGTCTCTACGGTTTGATGCCGCTGCCGACACAGCTCCCCTTTCTCTAAATTTGCCTCGTTTCACACTCTGCTATCCAACCCAGTGCTTTGGGGACAGGTTTATGTATTCAGTCTACACCTACCCTGCTGTGCTGCACTCTCCATGATGCTTTTTTCCACATGTTTTGGAAGAGGCACATTTGGCGATAGATATGCAGGCAGGCCTTCCCATATTCCCTTTCATTTTCCTTGTCTTCTCCCCCCTTGTGCCTTGCTTTCTTTATAAGAATTGCTCCCTATTTAAAGTTTGCACTTTTGCATCACAGTCCTCCTATGTTCTAACTATGTGCACAGACCATCAGATTTATTTGTTTTAAACCAAACAAACATCTTTGGGGTGTTTTTTTAAACTATACACCCCAATTTTGAACAGTTTTCCAAGACAGGAAAGCCCCACGTTCAAGTCCATCTATGAAAACAGGTAACAGAAATTCGAATGTGACCCCACGTCCCATAGGAGTGTGCTTACCATCAAAATTAACCTGTGTTTCAGTTACCAATCCTTCAAACCACCTTTGAAAGATTGTTTTATCTTGATGTGCAGTAATGTTGAAGGATCTGAGTTTCCTGCCCAGCTCTATTTATGTTGCTGTAGTAGCTGAGTGTCTCTCAGAGGTTGATTAATTTGCCCATGCAATCTTGCAAACGAAGGCAGTAGCATATCAACTTGGGTTTAGAGTTGAGCAATGAAGACATAGAGGACAGGTTAAGCAATTTTCCCAAGGTCACACTCAAAATAGGAATGTGCTCCCTCACAAGACTCCCTCTCATGCCAGACTAATACTTTATTGCCAACTTACGATTTTTAGTTAACTACCTTAGCAATATTGATGCCATCAGCTGGTACCAGAGCACTGAGAGTTACCGAACCTTGCATTAAAGCCATGTACAAACTTTAGATTCTCACAGTGTCCATCTGGAGTAGCCAGGAGTATTTTGTCTCCTCTGCAAGTTGTGACACTGGAGGAGACATGGGAAAGATGACATGATTAAAACTGAGTTAAGAATCATCAGGGAGAGTCCTGTCATCATCCCTGTCCCCCCACATGCACACACTGGATTCCTTGTAGAGGATGCCAGGTTCCCAGGCTGCTTTTCATTTGGTTTAAACATGGGGTGCTAATACTTTTGTGTACCTTATTAATCTCGGTGAAGATCAGCATTTCCCTCTTTAGTGCAGCCGAGGTGTGTTGAATAAAGCTCACCAGGACTGACACACTGCATGTGGGCCTCGCTTAAGAAGCTCAGCTGTAAAAATAATTCTCATCACACATTGCAGAGCTGACTGCGGTGTTAAACACAGCAGACATTTGGTGAAGTGTGCTCCTGGACAGGACCAAGTAGTTGCTAAGCATGCTAAGAAACTGTTCTCTCATTCAAACGGAGGCCACCAAAATGTTTTTTTGAATAAGAGCTCACTGGGTTTTCTTCATCCTTTCATCTTGTCAGGAAATCTCTGTGAACTTCCCTCCTCTCCATTTGCTTTCCTTCCCCTTTCTCTGCTGTCATTTACCAGCCGGGCTATTTTCTTCAAAGTACCCTCTAAATGTCACAACCACCGAACAACCACAGCAAATAATGGAAATGCCCTACTAACCCTTCCCAGGGCACTGATATACCAACGCTGAATAATTTGACCTGCTTTCATTCCTGGGAGCATATTTCACGGTAGTAGCAGAGGAAATGGAATGATTTTAAGATTTTGTTCCTTTTTCTCTTGGTTCTCTTTTGATATAAGACAACTCTACAAACATGAACTAGAAAAACCCTACAGCCCAAACCAGACGTCCCTCAGAAGGAGTGTGCCAGCTAATACAGAATGAGGAACATTTCCATTTTGAGTGCCGTTGTGCATGTTTCACTGTGTCACCCTGATTATAAGAAAATTACTTGAAAGTCCTCAGGGACTTCTCAAGCAAATAATCCGTAACAATGAAGGGCTTGGGTGTAGTGAAGGTGTGCACATGTTTATCTTTGAACACAGGGTTTCATCTGGGAGATGGTAATACATGATTTCAGGCAGAAATCCAACTCTTGCTCCAGTTTAAATAAACCAGGAGTTTTTCAAAGAGCTGTGATAACCCTCCTTTTGCTGATATTTTCCAATGTATTGAAAGACGCTTGCTCTAATGGCCCATACTAACAGGCATGTAAGTTCTCATCTCTCCCAAACAGCTTATTTCTATCGTCTCTTTGATCAACCACAAATATGAATTTCATGGTATTTTGGATTCAAGATGTCCCTGAAGCAATATCCTCAAGCTAGCTCCTGCTCAAGGCAAGAAAACAAATATTTAAGTCAGCTTTGAGGATAATCTTATTGCAGTCCCAAACAAGACCTCTGGATCTAATCTAGACCAGAGTTTGGTTGTTGCTCTCTCTTTTTCAGGCACAGAACAACACTGAATGCCTTGTCTTTCTCACAATAGACTTCCCTCCTTTCCTTCAGGTCTTTCACTGTACCTAACTTGTCTTACCCTAAACCAGCAACACTGACCTTATCTACTGTCACCAGAGAGATTCTTTAAACCTAAGTGAGTTACAGGGCAGGAGAGAAGTGTTCAATTCAATTCGGCTCTCCAAGGTGTGGGGTTAGTGATACAATTATCCATTCACACATAAGCTCCTTCTGAACTACTTCTCTTAGCACCATCATTTTGCCAGGAAAAAGCCCTGTTTAAGTCCAACTAAACCAGCAGAAAGGTTCAATGCTAATTCTGCCCAGAAAATGAGCAGGATCATTACAGGGCAGAGGATGTGATGGCTGGTAGCCAGCCAGAGGGCTTGCCAACACAGTTCAAGGAATAAATACACCAAGACCCCTCCTGAAGCACAGACAAAACCTTGTTCTCCTTGCTGTGCTGTTGCAGAAGCTATCTGCCTCCCTGACACCACATAACAGTAAGTTCCTCTGGTTAATTAGAAGCAGCATAGGCAAGAGATGTTTGTACGCCCAGTCAACTCCATCTGCAGCTTACACAACTGCTAAGGAGACAAGTTGGTCTTGTGGTTGATGGTATTGGCCTGTCTTGCCAGAAATGTGTTGCTGCAACACCCATGCTACTTGTATGCTGTAGCCCTTCATCTCTCACCTGTCAACTTTGTGGCAAGGACGATCAGGGCACGTGTGGTGCCTGGTACAGCAGAGCTCTCCTATCGGCTTGGTTTCTGAAACCTTTCACAAGCAGTCATTAATGATAAGAGGTCCTTTGTCCTCAGTGTATAAAAATAAGCAAATGGTTAAATGTTTTTGAAGCTCAGTTCCAGCTTTTGCTGAAACATTGGCAAAGTGGTCAGCAGAGTTGAGAGGAAGGAGGTCCAAACCCCTCATCAGTGCCCTCACCCACCTACCAAACCTGTCTCCTCCATTTTCATTGCAGCCTCTTCACTCAAACGTTAATATACTGAAGGTCATAATTTCCTAACCTGCCCTGTTGGCTTCTCGGTGGGATTTACAAGCTTGCTCCTTCTGGTGATCTGATTTCCATGTGTATGAGACGAGGTGAGAGCATGGCCATTTCAAAGCCTCGGAAATGGACCTCCAGCACTGGCATGCTGAAGGAGGGCAGAGGAATCAGCATGAGAATGTTATTCTAACACCTTGGCAAGAATGGGAACCCTCACACAAATGTTTATTCAGAGTCAGAAGGATAGCCTAGCTGGACAGCATTTTATTTTTCACTCCTAGGAGTGTGAAAGAAGGACGGGTAAAGAAATTTACAACTTGTAATTCCCCTCCTGAGACCTAAAAGATGTTACAAAGTTGTGGGAAAACAAAAGGCTTTTAAGATGGGGGGGGGGGGGAGAAGGGGGGGAATTTGCTGCCCACAGAGCTTAAACCTGCAGCTTGTTCTGTGTGCAGGCAAAATTCAGACAAATAGTTGATGTCAGTAGATGTATCAGAAAAGAACAATGGGATTTTAGCCAGGCCATGGCTTTCAAAATCAAACAGGATCCTTCCTGTTTGTGGCCAACAATGCTCAGCAGCCTGATAGAGCATGGCTGCAGAGCTGTGCAAGGGGTGAACTATCTAACAGGACATCAGCAAATCTGGCCAAGTAATGAAAGTTTCCATCTGCCCAGAAATAACTGTGAGTACTTATCTGGTGCTCTTGAAAGAGCACATGCCATATTAATTAGTGTCAGACACTAATGAAAGGCTAGCCCAGTGATTACTGCTGAACCAAAGCAGTGTCTGCTCCTGCTGCTGCTCAGTGTGTGGTGCAGGAGAATGCGGAGAAGGGTCTCATTTCTGGGCCCTACCTGACCTGGTCTCAGTCATACTCCAGGAGATGTCCTCAGCTTCCAATAACCCTCTCTCTCATCTTCATTCTGTAACAAGAGCATAGGGCTTTTCACGTAAACATATCACACCTTTCTCCTGGATGAGTACACATGTGGGGTATTTCTAAACAGTTTGTCCCAAGCCCCCTCAGCCATGGGCTTTCAGCCCATTCCTCTGTACGGAGCGGGTCTTTCACTTTGGAAAGAGGATAAATTGCTACTTGCTGGTGGAGATTAAAAGCAGGTAAACAGCATGGCCTTGAGCTATTTCTCATACAGTTCATACAGGTGAATTCACACAGTTTCTAAGGTTTACCGACCTGTCAGTGATAAGTAGTTTATGTTAGTTTCCTGTTTTAACCACCTTGTGTTACAGGGCCACACTTCTCTACTCCAGGTGAATGAGCTCATCTTACGAGCGTGCATCTGACCAAAGCTGGACCAGGTAAGGAAGACCTGAAGCAACAGGCCTAGCACAGCAGCCTCATTCTATTGCCCAGTCTTTTGTGACAACTGAAGGAGACTGAACACGTTAATCTGTACATCAGAAGATGGTGGCATATACTTCTGATGTGTTAATGTGACTAGGACTAACATGAGCAAGGCCACTTTTATGGAACAATGCATTGGCAAGTGACAATTTATTGAACTATTTGGTTTCCAAAAGCCCACTTTGTTGAGTACACAGGCATGAGTGTCCATGTTCAGATGTAGCAGCAGACTATTTGCTAATCAATATAGCACATATCTTCATGAAGAAAATCAGCTAGGTAAGTCAAAAGCTTTTGGTAAGGCATTTGTGTCCCATAGATGGTAATGCTTACAGGCTTACTTTTTCAGAACAACAACAGGTCCCAGAGGGAGATTTTAAACGAGCTGGCTGAGCTCTGGGGCTCTGCAGCAAGTCCTCTCTCCCTGTCCTCCAGGTTAAGATTGGAGGAAGACAATCTGGTTTCATCCTAACACTATCTGAGCTGCTTGGTTTTAGCAGTCAAAGGAAAACCAGCAGCTTTGGGACTCAAATGAACTCAGTAACCCTTTGCAAGACAGGGTTATTCAGTTAATTTCCTCTATCTTGAGCAGAAGCAAGGGAAACAGTGAGGCTAACTGGGGTAACTTTTACCTCGGGTAACCAAGCCACCAAAAATCAGGCTTCTAACTCGTGTCAGCGCTTTAAGACTCCCTTTACTGTCAGAGATAAAACAGGCACCCATGGGACATGATTTTTCCACCTATTTTAGGAGGACATGAACTGCCCCGTGAAAATGAGGTTAGATGCTTCTAGTTAGCTGATGGGAATAGGGCCCAAATACCTTTGCTGGCGTCAGAGAGGAGTTTTACATTTTCAGTACCGAAACCCTTCTAAAAAGAACCATTAAAACAATTAGCAGAGGAGATTAGATCATATTGCAGGCTATTTATTGGACATTTGTATTTTAAAACTGAATCATCTTCAGCTATGTGAGGGCAAAACAAGAGCAATCAGAAACAGCTGCAATGATGCTAATTTACAGACTAAGCCTTCCAGCCCAGCCTAAGATATTGCACACACACTGGTCACTCTGGTGCTATACTCACCAGCATCTTGGAAGATCAGATGATAAGTTTGCACATCCACATGGAATTTTCCGCAACACCCACAGGCAAAACTTATTTCAGTGATCCAACCTCAAACTTCCTATCAAGGCATTTCAATTCCTGTATTACTGAAGACAGAGCACAGCTGCCTACTGCTTTTGGGAGCTGTAAAACTGCATGGAAAATTCAGGTTGTAGATTTTAAATACTCAAATAATAATAATTAGAAGCCCCAAGAGTCTCTGAGACTTCCACACTTGACTAGCAAGGATCCCACGCAAACAACCAATAGAAGCACTGTACAATGTTCTAAAGACTCCTTCCTGATTTCTTTGTAAATTATCAAGCTCAGCCCATATCTGAAGATAATCTCAGGCAAGCTGAACTGATAGTCTGATCTGGTGTAGCAAATCCCACTTTGTTTTGATTTCAGCCCCCTTTTTTCCACCACCAGTAGTTAATGTTTGATATGCAGGGCACTGGGATAATTATCGCTGCATCTGTTTTCTCTATTACAGACTGCATTTTTAGCCATATAATCACTTACAATTGGATGGAGGATTCTCAGAGTGTGTTTACCAAAAAAGTGTATCGAGAGGCATCTGTTTCATTTAGTCTGGGGAAGAAAAAAAAAAAAAGAATAAAAGTAAAAATGGAATACTTACCCTGTAGCAATGCTGAAATTATGCTACGTGCTAAAGTCCAGGCTACTACTCTATTTAATCAATTTTTAATGTGTCCTTGTTAAATCTACTAACCTTTCGTACACCAGGCATACCCAGATTTCATGAGCATCCTTGCCAATACTAGGAAGCAACTGATGCTAACTAAGAATAGAATGCATCAAAATTTAATTCCCAAAGTAAAACCAGCTTGTATTTTGCACTGTTATAATAAGCAAGATCTAATAAAATGTACTAAGCAAAGCCTTGCTTTGCAGAAGCTCTGCACAGACTGCAAAAGCTCTGAAGGGCAGGAGATGCTTTATTTGACAGCTTCTGCTAAATAAATAAGAATAAATGCTTATACGGAACATTCACATAACCCCTTGCTCATTTCAGAGTCTGTGGTTTGCAGATCACTGCAGAAGAACTAGAATTGCAATCCTTGGCTAAGTGAATTCCCACATATCTGTCTCAAAGTCTTGTTGTTCTTTGAAGACAGAGGAAGTTTCAAATATTAAAACCATCTTTAAAATCTTTATGAGACAGTGTGACAAGGTACTTTGTGCTTGTAGGGAGATGGAAAACCAAAGATCTGTAATTTTTTCCAGCTTTTCTTACTAATAAGATACCCTTGTACATGGAGATACTCTCCCCTCACCCATAGACCTCCCTCTCACCTCCCATCTCCTTTCCAGTTCCTAAGTAGGACCTTGGGCTGCAGAACAAAGACATACGTTATTTGCCAAGTGGAACTTCACAGGTCTTGGGCACGTCTCAGTTGTGCCCCACACTGCACAACTTCACCTGCTTTTTGAGGAGTAGAGAACCCCAGCTCCAAACCCCACAGGATCAGGTGGGCTAAGCAAAAAAACATCTCTCCCACTGGGGACACTCAGCCCTTCTGTACCTGCCTATGTCTTGTGGCACTTCTTTGATACCATGAGGAACTATTTCTTTCATTAGCTGCCTCCCAGGAGCAAACTACTAAACTGATTGCTAACATTTAATTATCCAGTCTAGATGTTGCTTTGCATGGGTTTTGCACTTGCATTAAAGCTCTGGGATGTACGGTGACTTCCAACAGTATCTGGAATGATCTATCTATCCATCCAGAACTACCAGTCTTAACTGCTGTTAATAAAATAATGCATAATATTTAAATGCTGAGACAACTCAATGGCTTTAGGTGCGATTTAAATAAAAGCACATGTTTGAAAGTCATAAAAATGACCATCAAAGACTGACTTCTCGTTACTTTCTCAGCTGGTTGCTGTCAATGTGAAGAACTAAGCAATTCCATTTTTTAATGCCATGTAAATTATACTGCTGTGTTGTGATACATCAATTAAGTTCTTTGAATAAATTAATCAGAAAATTCTGTAAGGATGCTTCTTTGCTTTCTAAAGGGAAAAAAATAATAAACCCAAACACAAACCCAGGCTTTGTGTTTATCTGGTGGTTTGTTTTCCTCTGGAGTTAATTCGTGGGTTGAAATCTCCATGCATATATATTCACACATGTAAATAAGGAATGAAAAGCTTCACCTTCTGTGTGAAAGGCCTCAAAACACTTCTCATAATTTAACTTAATAGATGTTAGCAACATGCCAACTAAATAAAGTGCCTTGCACACATTCAGATGAAGCATCAGTTTTGCAGCTGACTGACTACTGCTCCATTATTTCTACTAATTACATATTTATCTGCCTAAGGAGCAGTTTTACTATTGATTCAACTAGAAACAGCTTGCACAAAGCCAAAAATAAAGCAGCATTATGAAGTCAGACTTTTACATGCAAATCCAGGACCCAGTTAGTAGGGTATAAAGCCGCAGAGTCATGTAGCTGCACAAAGAGCTGCACCACCTCATCACACAACCAAAATCATTTCGTTTCACATTTCAACATGAAAGCAGACTAGTTGGTTAAAATCAGATGAACTTACAAATAATGCAGCACGTGTGAACGCCCCCTGGTTAGTGTAAACATACCAGTGCTGCACAAAAGAGCGAGAGTCAGATTCACAAACGCTGAGTATCATCGAAGCTCTCATCACGGCATGAAGAGCTTGGGTCCTTTGTAGGGAGTAATGCTATGTTTTGAACAGAGCCTAATTTCTCAAAAACTAATAGACCCTTCTCCCTGCTGTAATACACACAGAATGAGCTGAGGTCAACGCTTGGCTATACCCAAGCTTTGCTGTAGCATGACCGATGTTAAAACATTATAAAATTCAACCTAATCCTTGATTAATTCATTTAACTTAGATCCTGCTTTTTAAATTTAAATCCCAGAATTTTATTTATTTAAATTACTCCATCATTTTAATGCTTACAGGTTCTGAGGAGTGGCTCTGGCTATGCAAGGAGGCAAGTGCAATGTTCTTCACAGAATTCAGAGATGCTGCTTTTGCTCAGCCATCTTCAGGTGTTATGCGTTTTCATTACCTGATAGCAGGTGCATCCCATTCCCCCTCTCCCCCAAACAACCATGCAAAGCAAAGCAAACTGGAAAATGAAAACATCATCAGATGTCATGGTTCCAAATCTCAGCTGGTATGGGCCAAAGCAGTGGTGCTGAAAGTCTCTGGGGTTGTGCTGATCTATGCAAACAAAGGGCCTAGAAGCTGAGCTGCTGCAGTGGCATGCTTGTGCTCAAAATCGGTCCTTGGGATGTTCTCCAAAACTCAAGGCCCACAAGGAAATATCACAGCTGGGTCAGGCAGCCATCACTGAAGTCTTGCTAGTGACAAGAGAGTGGGAGGCTACCTTGCAGTGTGTTTCACTTTCTTTTTTCTTTTCTTTTTTTTTTTTTTATAACCTGTGGGTTTAGGGGATTCGACACGCAGCGTATGAATGCTGTATGTGGTTACTGCATGCAGAAGCCAACAGGGTATAAACTGTACACTGGTAGCATAGGTGCTGAATGCGGTGCGCCCGCCTGTGTGAGTAACTGTACAATGTGTATTTTCAAGGGAACACACGAGTGTTTCTTCCAGAATAATGAACAGCTCACTAGCTGGGGCGGGGGGAGGACGGGACTGAAAAGTCCCCCCCATCGCCTTGCAAAACCAAGCATCATCTGTACTGCATTCTGGCAAATAATGAGCATTAATGCCCTTGAACAATGTGTGCTTGAAGAAAAAGGATGGATGGGTTGAGGGAGGGGAGGTTTGTAAATATTGCTCACAAATCATTCAGTACTTCTTTCACAGTGCAGTATTAAAGCCAGACTAAATTAACAGTCCACTTCCCCCGCTCTCCTTCCCACTCAAGTCATGTCTGTTTACCCTCAGTAATGACAAAACGTAGACAACTGTCTGCTAGGACTGTGGTGACATTGGCACACACATACCAGACAAGCAGAATGTTGTGGGAAACAGAGATTGAAGCATCTTGATATACGAGAAACAATTGTCATGGGAATTGTTGTTTCTCAATGCAACAGCTATAATAAATAGTTGCCATATGCTAAGCACAGATGCCTCCTTGAAAAGCAGCCCTGCGATGGCACAGCCCATGTTCTCCAGAGTCTGGGGCTTTGATGAAATGATCGGCTTTTTGCAAGCAGAGCTGCTGCCCCAAGGAAAGGTATCCCAGGCCACCGAAGAGCTTGGGGGGAAAGAAGCTCTGTAACAGCTTCATGTTTTGACGGTGGGTTTTGCAGGGGATTCTGAAGGTGATCCCTGCAATCAGGTGGGAAAAACTGGGGCACCTCTTGGCAACATGGATTTCACCTCTGCTTGCTTGTCAAAAACCAGGTAAATTGAGAGGCACAGAAAACTTATTTTTGGGAAGAACTACTACTTGCTTGCTTTATGCATCTATCAGAGCTGTGAGAGGATCTGGTGCACTGCAGGGGTTTCAGGCTTTGTTTGATTTCAGGACTCACAGGTTCATATACATGTATATATATTATATATATGCATGCATGTGCATACACACACATACACGCACATAGATCACAAGATTTCTCTGTACATCTAGCTAGGGAAAACTTATTTTTGTAGCAAGGGAAGATAAAGAAGCGAATGAAAGACTATGAGTATTTTCCACCCTTTTCACTAACACGTGGCAGGAGGCTTGTGCCGTTCAATGCAGAAAGCAAAACAGAACAAAAAGCTGGCAGGTCAAAATAAACCAACTTACATGGTATCAAGCTGAGGCTGGCAGGACTGAGGCTCTTTTATCACCACTCCTGGGTTTGCATCTGCCTAGTTCCCAAGTTTTTTAAAACTCTATCTTCCATGCATTCACCAAACCCTACAGGCGCATCTCCAGCCTTCCCCCTGCACAGTCCAAGGCCAGAGCGTCAACATTAAGTGCCTAAAAAGGCAGAGAGACCCCCAGACCCTCAACTATTAAATGTTCGAAGGCACCTAACTACCAGACTTCTGCAAGAGTTAGAAGGGTAGATTCTTCAGAGGAGCAAGGGAAAGGTTAAAAAAATATATATCAAAAAATCTTATCTGTATTATAAAGTATCAAAACCTTTAAACCTTTAAACATGAAAACCTTTAAACCCTTAAACCCCTGCCTCTAGTCTTCAAGGTTTTAGAGCACTCGGCAGTCTCTACCCTTGCACTGTGCTGCAAGAAACTATTAACAATATCTGTTCCTTCACTTGCAGGGAAATGAGATTACAGTCTCAGTCTGGGTCCCCAGGTGTTACTGTGACAGAAACATCTGCTCAGCACTCGGGACTTCACTGCGGGCACACACGAGAGCTGACACTCCAGCGGGCTCTGCTAAGTGAGAAAACTGGATGAAAAGCTTAAACTTGGCACCAATCTCCCTCTGTGTGTGTGTGTCACTTTAAGAACACGGCAGGGCATATATTTGGAAAGCCAGCTGTAAACCCCTTAGATAGGCTTTGGAAAAAGCCAACCCATCATGCACAGCAGATGCTGGCTTCATAAATGTCACAGAAGGCAATGATGTAACCTGTCGTCCTCTTTGGCTGACATAATTTATGTGTGCCATCATTCAGAATGCTAATAGTTTTTAAAATACGGTTTTAAACAGTGTTAACCAAATTAGTAAAACATGTTACAAAAATCTTGGCCAGGGTTTAATTTCTCCTACGGTTAACATATGACAGTGATTAACAACTAAGAGAAATTTCCAATAACTTTTCAAATCTTTCATGCATACGGTCCCTTTTAATCAGAAAGTTTCTTTTATATGAATTCGGTTGGATGCTTTGTTAAGAACTGTAACATCAACAATACCGGGAACTTCCTTATTATTATCCTATTTATGCCAAGGATTCTGATTGCTACCCCCCACTCCCATCCCAAATTTAAAGGAAAATGGAAAACTGTTAAGGAGAATTAAACCCTGCCGAGTGGTTGCTATGCATTTTGAATAGCCCTTTTGTGCATGTATTATACATACATACATACTACACGAACCTTTTATTGGCTAAATTTGTATCTAGTGTATGTTTATTAAACAGCCAAAAAAAAAAAAAAAGAAAAAAGAAAAAAAAAGGGAAAAAAGCCACTGTGAAGAGGCTGCCTCTTTTCAGCTCTTTCTGCCTTTGCAGAAACACAAGATAGCTGAATAAAGGACAAATGCTCAAGTGTTAAAGATTCTGTTTTTTTAGCATATGAAGACTTTACAGCTTCACACATGGAGTCCTCAGAAGCTCCCCTGTTTCTAGGATCTTTTTGGGCTCTTACTAAAACCTTTGAAACCGGTTTGGGTTTTTTTTAAAGCTATCCTGTTGGCCATTAAAAAAAACCAGCAAACCCCAAACAACACAACAAGCCAGGATTTTTCTCATCAGCCTAGCTCTGAGCCTGTTAAAGACATTGCACAGCGATGAAAATATCAATACACCAGCTATTTTAGCTCTGTGAATTCCACAGCACTGATTTATCTGAGGGACCAGACCCCAGTACTGCACCTGGCTGCTGACAACAGCCTGTTCAGTCCCTCAGAGCTGAAGAGAAGGAACGAAATTCAATACAGGCACCAGAGTCTGCTTTAATTTAGATCTAGGATTGGAGGCATTTTGCAGTCCTTGCTTAAACCTTGTTCTCACACTGAAACTCAGGGAAGCACCAGATGGAGGAAGGACCCCTTGGGATCAAGCCTCTGGGTAATGCCATGAAAAACCAATTCCTTGCTGACACAGGACTGCCCTTGCCTAGCATGGCACAAGGAAGCAGTTTAGCCCAACAAAGTGCTACCCAACAGTTTGGGTCTGTACATGCAGGGAAGAACTGAAACCATGTGAGGAAGACAGAGCAGTGAAATCCAGTTGCTCCAAACTGGAATTTAGCTGCAATGTGCAAGTTGGCACTTGACAGCTGTGAAAAGTACCAGGAAACATTCAATAAGAAGAAAGAGTCAGGATGCTGGCTTTACAGTTTAGTAGGAGAAGTTCAGGCACATCAAACAGTACCTACGGTGGACCTGAACTGTGTTAACAGAGGGCAGCAACCTTTCCTCCTCTTTTAGGCTGTGCTTGTTAAGGAGGGCAATTTCCTTCTGCTTCCTCTGGATGAGAAATCTTGTTCTGGAGACATTTGCAAGTGAAAAATCTGACACCCAGATGAAGGGAAGGGTTAGAAAACCAGTAGCTGATGGAGATAATGAGAAGAGGTACAGGTTCCTGAATGTTAAATCGTGGTGTATCAGAGGAGTGACACAAAGCACTCTACAGAATAGATCAAGGTGGACAGAATGGCATTGATTTCCTGAGCTATTGCCAATTCCTTTTACCAGGAACCCTGCTCTAACCTCCCTGAGTTGATCCTCCCAGCTGAACATGCTGCTGAGCTATCAATACCTCAGAGTACGCCCCAGAGGCTAAGACCTAAAGCTTTTAGAAAAGAAAACACAGCTCCAAACCATGTCTTTACTTCATCTTACAAGCTAAGGTTGAAGTGCTTTTACAAGTACTGTTCTGATACACTGCCTGCAAGGGGTTCTCCAGGAATCCCCTGAGCTTGGACCCTAAAAGTAAGATGCTGTCTCCACCATTCTTCCTCACCAGGAATGACAGCCATGCGTGGAACACCCTGCTCCACATGTCCTCCCAGCTGCAGCAGCCATGAGGCAAGACAGCCATCACACCTGTGTCTCACCATCCTTTGGCTGCCATGAAAGAGACAAGAATGTGTGGCACCAGCATGTCCTGCTATGGCTCCGAGTGCCACCCCAATGAAAATACTGAGGGACCAAAAGCCCAATAAAAAGAGAAGATAAATTACTAGGTACATTACTCTTCACTGTTGCCATAGTGCACCTCAACAGCCAAACAACTCGGAGGACTTTCATTTCCTCATCTGTAAGCACCTCAGAAAATTCATTTCTGGGGCTACATCTGTATTTAATTGAGGCAGATGGGATTTTTAAATACTGTTGCACACCTTATTGGCAGCAGGTACCTCACAGCACTGCTCCGAATCACAGCTGTCCGCACGCAACACCTCCCACTCACATTGCTCACTCAGTTTGCAGGGCCCAAGAAGATGATGGTGCTTATTTCTGACTCTCCTTTTCTTTCACTTCTTCTGCCCCACCGACTAATTTCTGATGGACAGTGCAGTCCCTGGGGAGCAAGGCTCAGCCCACTGGGTCCAGCAGCTATCGGTAGCTCTGCTTGCTGACAGGTCTAATTCAGGACAGTCTCTTAAGCTTGTGTCTGGAGTCCCAAGAGTTCCTGTAGAGGCATCTTCACCTAATCTCCTCTGGGACAGTCTTAAGTGCCTTGTTTTCTCTTTTCTTCCTGCTTGGGCTTTGTCCTTTTTGGTTTGCATGCTGGCTGAATTCTCAAGTTGACAGGAGTTACTGAGAATCTGGAGATAACTTCAAGTGTCTCTTTCAGGGTGAGAAATTCCTCCTATTTTCCTCAGCTCTGCTGTGCACAGACTGAGTAGTTGTCTTGACTAATTACCTTAATTATTCTGCTCAAAGACAGATATAGTACCTGTCTGACTCTCAGGTTTTTCATATATATATATTTTATATATTTTTTTTTAAAAAAAATATATATGTTTATATATATATATATATGTTTTATATATATATATGTAATGAACATCTGGTAACAAGGGAGTTATCCAACTTGTTCTGAAGGGGAACCAGAACAATAATAATAATAGTAATATCAGAAATTTATGAGTAACACAAATCTTTGAGTTAAACCAATTAGTTGTGAGAGGAATCCATCTTTGCATTAGCTTGCTGTTATATCTTACTGAGTTCTGCCCTTTTGTTAAAATTTCACACCTTCTGCTTGGTTAAGGAAAGTCAGGGATAGTGTAAAGAATGTCTGTATTCCTTCTCCTTTTCCTGTTTGAGTGTTCACCGAGGTGGAAATATATCATTTTGCCTCTTTATCAACAACTCTGGTTAGTTAAGTGGCATCATTTGAAGGTCCCGATTTTGAGTTAGGATGGACCTATCTGTACAAATCAGCAGACTCTTCATTATCTCGATGGTTATTGGCTATTGTCACAAAACCCATTTAAGTGGTTTAACAGTTTGATGACAAATTGCTACTGTTAACCTGGTTAGCTTTTCCAAGATGGTCACCAAATAAATGAAAACCTAATGCCTCAATATCAGTTTTCATTACTCTTACGCTCATTCTGTTTACGTTTACATGATGGTGATCTTCACTGCTGCTTCCAACACATGCATCTTCTATTGCAGGTTTGAAGTAATAGCGTCACATCAGTGAAGGTAAGCACTGAGAGGAGGGGTGAACGTCTTTGAAACAACATGGGAAACACACACCCTTCACAGTTTTGGAAGACCTGCCTCAGACTTAAAGCAGCATCTGAGCATGCAGTTGCAAATACTCTTCTGCAATCCGCCTAAACCTGCAAATGAATTCTGTTTCAGGATATTGCCAAAGGTTTGAACAAAGCTGAACCATGACAGGTTCAGGTTTTGAGAAGTATAAATAACTGTGGCCAAAAATAGGTCTTTTGGAGTGTTATTGGGCCAACAGAGTAAGGCAATGAAGACAGAGAAGGGAGAAACTTCTAGCAAAACAAAGAAATGGGATCCAAGGAGTATGACTGTACCTTCTACCAGAAAAAAATCCCAAATCTTAAAAATCCTAGCCCCCAAAACACTCCTTCCCAAATACATGAAAAGACAAAGTAACTGCCCGTAAAATGTAATGCAGCATGAGCTGATATGCAAGTAAGGACTACTGCAAAGAACAAGGATCCTTCCTGTATTCCACAGAGAAATTGTGGCTGCTGGAGTTTGTTCATTACTGGTGGCATTGCTGTTTGTACTTTAAAACACAGGAAGCCAAAAGAGCAGCACTAAAGAATAGCAGATCATCCAAATTCTGAATATTCTGCAGGAAAACACCTCTCGTACACCAAGTGATCTTTGCACTGACCACAAAGTGTCTTTGTTAATCCAGATATGAAAGCAACTTTTATCTCAAAGCAAGAGTGGTTCTACTGAAAAAGGAAAAAGATGTAAACCAGTAAATAATATTTCAACTGAGGAAAAAACCCCAAACCTTCGGAGCCCAAAAGACTGGGTTTGAAGAAGAGACTAGGTATGTGTCAGCCCAGGTACCAAAGGGAAAACAGATCACGTATCCAGACAACTTGTTGATGGATATGCTTGCCAAAGATAATTTAGCACTGAACACAGAGCTGAAAGAGACCAAGGAAAAAAATCAATCGGCATCCAAGTGGTGCCATGTAGAGCAGTTTTACAGAGGACAGCAGACATCAAAGTACTCAGTGAGAGTGAGCTGTGGCCTTTTCAGCCCTCAGAACTGAATTAAGTCAAATGCACATGGCTTCTTCATACAATGCTAACAGGATAGAAGGAAGACTTAAGCCCATCAGCAAGAACAGAGCAACGGATAAACCTCTTTGACTAAGACTTAGTTTATTTAGTCAGATGGAGAAAAAAAACCCAATCCACCAAAGCCCCCCTGAAACCATCACCATCCCATCTGTCTGTGCTATTAACAAAGACTTGTCCAAAGACTGAGTGGTGTTAACAAGGCATCTCTGCTCATTTGAACTATATGAAGGCGCAGAAAGTCATAAAGTTAATACCACGTTAAACATTTACCAGACAATAACAACAAAAGGTGGTGAGAAATCCAAGGGGATCCACTGTCAGCATTTATGTCAAGGCCACAACTGGAGGCCACAAAATCCAAAGAAGAGACAATTTTTTTCTCTTGTCCCAACAGCGAGATGAACCTCATCAAATGACTGCCAAAAAGATGTGTGTGTGTGTGTATAAATCACGGAAGTAAAGTACATCACACCTCTGTTCAACTGTGATCCTCTCTCTCTTCCCAACAAGAGACAGCCACGGAGAAGATAGGGCTTCTCGAAGTACCGTTAACAAAGGAAGATGCGTGTTACACTGCATGCTCGAACAATGGGTAGAATCCAACAGTAATATAGATCTTGGCTGATGCACGAGAAAGTCAGAAAGCAGACACAAAACATCACTCAACTGACAGTAATATAATAGTGCACTCCCCTGGGACTAACGCATGCAGAGTACCGATTGGCCTGCGTGTCTTTTTGGGATGCAATGCTCTTAGTGCTTTTATTCAGACAAAGGAGAACTGGGAGCCCTAGGACTCATGCAAAGAAAATGCCATTATCGATATAACTTCTCAGTGTTTGGACAGCCCTGGGAGCTTTCATCAGGCTTCTTTCAGAAATTGCAAGAATTCACATGCCATCTGTTTGTCCCTAAAAGTGCAACAACTGATGCCATTATCAACCCTTCTCCGCCAAAAGGGATGAAATCGACTCCAGCCAGCTTCCCCCATGCAAAGATCGCTTATTCCAGCATGAACTGCATGCAAACTATTAGGCAGGAATTTGGAGATGATTCCTGCAATGTGAACCCACTCTGCTGGATCCAACAAGTTATGGCTGGACAACCGATGCCAAAGGGAATTTGGACATTTAGTGGATGCCTGAATCATCACCACCCAAAACTGTCTTGAAGCTTATGAATTACAGATGTGTAATGTCCATTCCTGCCAGACTGATGAATGCTTATGCATTAGTAATGGATTTAAATGCACAAAGATATGCAAGTCCCAAGCCATAACAAGTGATTGATGGTGCAAAGGAACAGTTTGCAAGACCATTTCAGCTAAGATTTGGCAAAGAAAGAAGAAAATGAGAATATCCATGCTATACATGACCTGTGAAGTAAATATCTGATATGCTTCCATGGGGGGGAGGGGGAGGGTGGAGGGGGAGTATCACATTGTTTATTGATTGTATGTTTACACTTATCAGTTCCCTACTTGTGCTCAGAGTTTCTTTTTTTACCCACAAACCACGTACTCAGATAAAATGAGGATTGTCATAAAAAACATTTTTAGCAGCTGTGAACTACCTCACCGACAAAGTTGCCACATGCATGCAAAGTCTAGAGGTAGCATCACCTGCAAGGAGCAAAGTAAGACTTCTGACCACAGGAACCATCAGCAAGTTGAACGCCTGACCTCTGCTCACCAGCTGTGGGCTGGACAAGACACTTGTAGTCTGTATGATCTCCTTGAGTGGCTTCTTTTGGCAGGTGATCCAGCTGCTAAAAATAAGCAAACTGTTTTTATTCAATGGGAAAATAAACTGCAATGGAGACAATAAGCCAATGCTAATAGAGAAAACGTGGTGTGTCTCTCTCACTGCCTTGGCTGCTCAGTTCCATCCTTGGTGGTATCCTGGCCCACCTACTGACACAAGGGTTTTTACAGTCATACAGTGAATGAGACTGGGGACAACAGGTCCAGCTACATCCTTTCAACACTCTGAAGTAATCTGAAAAGGTTATTTCCAGCTGAATCTGCTCCAGTTCACCGTTAAGCTGCAAAAAAAAAAAGTGTGGTAAAAGGGGGAGACTAGTACAAGGGTGAGAACAAGGAACCAGAAGCAGAGGAGTTGTGGAACTACTGCTTTTATCAACACTGACAATTTCTGCTGGCTTAAAGTATTTGTCTGACTACAACCCTGGGATCTTCCAAACAGCATCGCATTTCAGCTTATGTATTACCACTCCATAATCCTGTCATCACTGCCTGAAGCTGGTCAAAACACTGCAAGGGAGGAATTCTTTGGAAAAGAGAGTTTCTTTTTCAAAAACTAGACTCAAGCCTTTCTTCAGGTGTGGAAAGGACTGAATACCTGAAGACTACTGCACATTTAGATATGACCTGACCCTCACACCACAAAATGTCTTGCCTCATTGCCCTTGACAAGCATTATTTCCCAATTACCAGGCACCCAAAGCCTACATCATATTGGGGAGACAACTGAAGACACTGCGAAGGAAAACCCAGAGTAAAGGTGCAAAAGCCAAGACTGAATAAGTCAATCACACGTATGCAGAGATCATTTTACCCCAGAGGCTGATTAACCCAGCTTCAGTTCTCCTCTCCCCAGCTACAGAAGCGATAACCATAACCCATTCCCCTCTTTTCTGGAATGCCATGCACAGTTTGTTGCCTGGGTCTGACAGTGTGCAAAGCCTGTGCAGGTCTCTCACCTCCAGTGGGCAAAACAGTCTGTCCTCACACAGCTCTAGAGCTCTCATTTCTGCACACCAACGGTGTCAGCAGCAAGTGCCAGCCCAAAAGCTTTAAGCCAAGATTTTAACATCAATGCTTTTTCTGTCTGTCAGCCCCCATCCCCAGGATGCTTTTATTCCTTACATTGCTATGAAAATAGCCTTCGAGCATTTATCTTATCCTCTGCATAGTGATCATTTTGGATCAACTTCTTAGTTCAATTCACTTCTTATTAAAGTGCATTGAGTTTTGACATTAAAATAGTTTAAGCACAACATGTTAATTTTAAAACGTAACAAAATCTTCCATATTTTATAATTATTTAATATGCATTTAATTTGTGCTTTTTTGTGTATTTTAACATAAAAAGCATAGAGAAAGTGAAATTAAAAGATTCAGTCACTCTGGAGGAGTAAAAAGTGGCGTAACTCTTCTGTGACCAACATAAATGCTTTTGCATTCCACACGGATTCTGGAAATAAGCATCCATCCCACTCATTTCCCATGTACTTCCCACCCCTAGACACCCTGAGCAGCCACGGTGGGTACCCCAGAGTTGTGTTTGCTGAGTGAAGAGCATGGCAGCAGCTGCTGCTGCTGCTGAACCTTGGGACAACCTGCAGAGCCTGCAGTGCTCTCTCTGAGGTGCAGCTCATTGGTAATGATTTTAACATTTTTACTTGTACTTTTTTTGTGTGAAATTCATTGTTGGGCCAAAACTGTTACATTCAGCACCGGTCCTCTGGCATCTGCATGCTCATTTGCTTCATGTGAATTCCAAATTCCTTTGAGATCAGGGTTTTTAAACATGTGAGACAAACTCAGATGCTGATGCTAACCATCTCAGTGTTTGGGCGATGAGAGGGGTCTCATTTCAATCTAATGACTCAAACCCACCATGACTATAGATATGTCTCATCCCAGGCAGCGTGTGAGACTGCCTCAAAACTCCTGGAGCTCTGAGAGTCATTCTCTTGCCTTCATACCCTTCTCCAGGCACTTGCACCAGAATAATACCAGAAACAAGAGCAAATTCCCACTCAAGGGAGGGGCCACACATCCATCCTGGGTGTGTGGGGGGAGGCAGGTAGCGCAGTTCCCTCCTCCTCCTCCTTCCCAGCAGATCCTCCCCTCGACAGGAGTGCACACGAAAGGTTTTATGAAAGTGACATATGTCTAATTGGCTGAAAGGTAATATTCAAAGGCCCGCCGCTCCTCTCTGAGCTCAGGGACTGCAGCTGGCAGAGTGTTAAATCAGTTAACAGTTGGGCCCATTACTGCGCTGCACCACTGCTGCTGCTGCTGCGGTTACTGGGGCTGCTGCCCAGTTTGGCTCATTGAGCTCCACAGTCAATGGAGAAGGCATCTCTATTGTGCACCTCAAAGCACGCTCACAGCCCCTGAAAGAGAAACAGGCCCCAAACTACTGGGGCAGATCGTATGACAGGATTACTTGCTTGTTGTTCCTCTTCCTTTCTTTTTTTCTTCTTTAAAGGACTTCTATTGGACTACAGGAAGGAATTACGTGAGGGGGAGACCGTATTACATAGTGACAGCTGGAAAACTGGGGATTGCAGACTAGAAACAGAGCTGGGTTCCTTCTGTGCCGGCTGGACACCTACCTAAGGCATCTTTTAATTAATTTGTGTGGAGAGTGATCTCCAGAACCCGGGCAGTGCGGAGCAAATCCTCGCGCAACTGATGTTAGCGGCAGCCGGCCCCCTGCCCTGTGGGGAGGACAGGATTTTTTCACAAAAGCACACACAGTGGCCCGGCTTT
The DNA here is from genome assembly GCA_022605575.1 of Laterallus jamaicensis coturniculus. NCBI lineage: Eukaryota > Metazoa > Chordata > Aves > Gruiformes > Rallidae > Laterallus > Laterallus jamaicensis. The sequence goes on from JAKCOX010000001.1 coordinate 49,608,992, forward strand.
GCAACCCTGAGAGCACAACAGTGCAAGCAAGTATTCACTGTTCTTACAGGATCCAACCGTCCAGCCTTGGGAAAGGCGTTAAAGCTGTGATTGAGCAGAGCTCGGGCGGCCTAACACTCCAGCCACAGCAGAGATCAGGCTCTCGGGTGGTGAAAGTTGGTGTTCCTCTAACAGTGCCCGTAGCCATCGACCAGCTGAGGAACGTCCCTGGCAGCCCAACAGTGCTGCCGTAACTAGTTCTCATACCTCTATCTAAGCAAAATCAAAAGGGCAGTTTCTATGTATCACCACCCCTCTGCTTTTTGCAAGCCAAGGCTATGCGTACACACTGCAGAAGCCTGTATATCTGCTTACAATGAAATATCTGCAGCTTGCCTTCCAGTGTTGTGGTCAGGCATGGCATCAGGGACATCCACCACCACTTAAGATGAGAACACTCATTGTTTCACAGCTACCCATGAAAGCAGCAAGGGCATTGCTATCTGAAATTTCAACATGACCCTTAGCTGCTATGCTCTCCTAGAAATGCGCAGATGTTACAAATTTCTGGTGAAGTACACGCATATGTCTCATCTCACTTTGTTAGTAGCACCTCAAAGCTTCAAAACTCTTTGATTTACCACTCTCACCATTGAAATATCACTCAGTAAAGCCACACCGTAAACTTTCTTCTCAGCCACATGTAGAAATCAGCACAACCATTTAATGTGAGCCTAAAAAGTGCACAAAAGGTGCAGTCCCATCCTGTGTAAAAAATAACACTTTCAGTTGGGAATTGCAAATCCTGCTGGAGGCTGGGCAGATGGCTTGTGCTACCAGTTTTCCTTCACATTTTTTGATTGAGGGAAAAATCAAGCTGTGACATTCTAAAGCAAAGCATTAAATTCTGCAGCATTTGGATTCAAAATGCATAGTAGCCCAGGCCCATAAGGCCAGAAAAAAACCCCAAACTCTATGATGTCCTTGGAGGGGAAAAAAAATTGGCCCAATTTTCATCTACATACTGACACATTTGCACCATTCCAGCAACAAACAAGGACACCAAGGCGGATTTAAAAGCAGGCTGGCACCGAACGAGTTGCCGCAAGAGAGGTTGTAAATTTAAAGTGCTCAGGCTCTATTGTGGCAACTGTGATAAACTGCAGATAAATGCTTTTATCATAACCACAACAAAGGCAAGGTAAGAGACTCGGCTTGCCACCTGACAAAAGCACGGCACGCTACCTCACGTGTGCCCTGGAATAAGACCCAGCGCTCAGGCACTTGCCACAAAGCAGCCGAGGTGATATAAATCCCCACCCTCTCTGGCCTTGCGGTAATTTGCTCATGTGCTTGTCCCCGGGGTGAATAAAACCAGCCTGTTGTGCCAGAATGTCCTGAAATAGCAACATAGGCTGAAGTTGTACGTTATTATTAACACCTAGGGTTACCTTACGTCAGTATGTATCGTATCTTATCTGACACTACCACACACATCAGGTAGTCTCTGAGCACACAGTGTTATTGCACTATTCAGTCATTTAATTAAAGCCCTAATGGATGTGCAGGGTGAAAAATGAATAGCCCTTTTTCTGAAGAGCTTAAAACTGTGCCTTATGTAGACATGGTACAGTTATCTGACAGGATGCATTAAAAAAATGGGAAGAGGATTTTTGTGCTAGGAACAGAAGAAAAGATCATTTAAAACCCGAGAAGCAAGGGGAGCTGGCAGAGAGGCCAGCCAGAGTACAGCTGACTGGCCAGGCTACAGGTCTGGTTGGCAGAGGACAGTGGTAGGAGATTGAAAGGGTAGTCTGGAGGAGAGAAAGGCTGAAACGGTTGGTTGTGCTCCATAGGGACTGCAAAGGGACGACATATCTGAGAAAAGATTTAGGGAAAATGGGAAAGAGGACAGAAGGAAAGTGAGAGAAATGAAGGATGATGGGAGAGTCTTCATCCCTGAGGCTGGGGCTGAGGGATCATGGAAGTGACCATCATCATCCAAGGACCAAAACCCCAGGGTCAGCAGGGAAAACACCAAGGAATACTGACACAGAAAATGAGAGACCAAGACATTTCACAGCTCCAGAGCATTTAGCATGACCGAGCATCCAGACATTCTGCATTCTAAAGGCCATCACTTTTTGCCCCTGCTACTGTGGTCAGCTTCACCAACGAAGTTAGTTTCTCAGACGCTGCTCTATTTCCTTCACATACAGGATGGAAAGAACTAGAGGACACGACCTGCCCAGCCCACACGTGTGGTATGCTTCATTATGTTGGCACCATGGCTGAGTGGGGGCTCTTGGTGTGTAAGGAGGGGCAATATGGTCTAGTGATCTCAGCAGGTGAGGGCTGGGAGGTGGGCATGCTATGCTCCTCGTGCCAGCTCTCACACTTTGCTTCTCCCACTTGAAGATGGGAATACCACCTGCCAGTCCCACAGGCTTGTCATGAGGATTGATTAATGTTTGTGGACATTTTTAAGGATGGGGGGGGGGTAAGATCGCCAGACAGAGCTGCAAAAAGGCTGCGTGCAGGCAAACGGGGTTTTTATCATCGCTATGACTTCACTTTCACTCCCGAGACCGTGGCCTACACCGTAAAGGAATTGTCACATTTGGGTCTGGTTAAGTCTGTGAGATTCTTGGCTGTCAGGCACAACTACACCGTGGTTTCAGCACAGCTGACTCTAAACCAAGGGAAAAGGGAAAATCTGCCCATCTTTCGCCTTTTGCTTGGCCCCAGGACTCCCCCCGCAGCCTCACATGCTTGCGGGGCCGTAGCTGCTTCTGCACGATGCCAGTCTCACCACACGTGCTGTCACAACCCTGGGCTCCCCTCGGGAAGCGTGCCCGCCCCTTCATCCCAGCCTGTAATGCCGACAGTTTACCAGGGGCGTTAGCTCTGCTGCAGCCTTTTTACATTTGCCCTGAAACTCCTAACCTGAATTTTTGACTACTGTAAGTTGAGGGAAAAGGCGGGGGTGGGATGGGATGGGATGGGATGGGATGGGATGGGATGGGATGGGATGGGATGGGATGGGATGGGATGGGATGATGGGGGTAACCCGTGCAGCAGCGGCGCTGCCATTCCAGAGCACAGATAAAAGTGAAACCTGAGCGGAAAATGTTTGCGGTGCCACTGGCAATCAAGGGCCGGGTTGTCCCAGCAACGGGAACACTTCATCAGCTCAGCTAACAGATGGTCAGTGAGCAACAGGCAGCATATGTTCCAATAAGCACTGACATCAGCACAGATGGAGGGTGGGCAGGAGGCTGGCCCTGAAACATAACCTGACATTTCCTTCTCATTTGGTGCTGCATTGTTATAACTCACACAGGAAGATTAGCAGGGAAAAGTGAATAGCATTAGGGAATCTGCTCAGGAACCGATTACTAACACTTCACTGCAGTTTTAGATTTTTACTTAACCAGAGTGCAACATTGTTAACAACATTCAGGGCAGAAAAGGAAAATGCAGTGGGTTTTAACGACGGGGCTTTATTTTCATCACGGGCAGGTTTTCCCAAGAACACTAATTAACAGATTGCCACCTTCTAGGACTCTAGATCACCAGTTCCACTGATTTCTACAGCTTTTTCTTTTACCACTTCCATCCCTCCCCCAACAGAATGCACCCAAATACCCCACAGGATTAAATAAAGCCCCACAACACGTTGCCACAAAGGCTACAACTTTCCTCAGCCTGCAAATAAACTTTAATGGTTGCTACAAAAGACAGAACAGCCACAGAAGGAAAAAAAACCCTAAAAGTTAATGAAAATCAAACATACATCCCTGCTGATGAAAATTCAGTAAAAACTAGGAGTCAAGGGAGACTATAGTCCTTGGAAATCAGAACAGATTGATCCAGGACACAGGGAATCAGTATGCTAACAGGTTACACACATGTTGCACATTTATAGACTTGCTTTGAGGATAATGGGAAAGTATGCTGGATGGCACCAAAATGCCTCTTTGTGACAGACAGCGAGATGTCAAGTAGATACATCCAAATAATGTAAGCATACAGCTGTATCACAGGCAAATATTAAAGAAATGCAACATGTGCAGCGACAGCCTTCTGTCACCTCATGAGATACCTTTGGAAGTCTTTTCCTCTACTAACGCTTGGGAAAGTTTAGCAGGCACCTCCCTTCAATGCTAATGGGACTTGTATGTACATCCATCTCCTCTGTCAGCAGGAGAACAAATCCTCCAGCGAAACCAGTCCACAGTCCTGGGGGACTGCCAAGCTGTTTTGGGGATGGCAAACCCTTCCATCTCTGTTCCTTTTGCTTTTCTTTGGAGAGCATGAATTTGATCAGAGATTTGCAGTCTGGATAACCCCACTTTTTATTCCCACAGTTTCTTCTCTGAAGCTTTGCCCAGACACCATGCAGTCCTACAGCTCATTCACATAAGGACCCCCTGCCCTTCTTCAAGCTATAATCTCTACAAGAGGTGAATATCATCGGCCCCCTTCTAACAAAGAACAGCACAGGGAGTCCATCGCCAGTATTTTCAGGTCGCTTCTAGTTTTGCACCCCTTAGTGTCTGGCCTCAGTGCTACAGAACTACTGGGGTAATATTCCACCCATGCCATGGCCACACAGTACAGCAATCAGTGCCCAGTGGATCTAAGCTTCATAGAGCCTTCTAAAGGTGACAGGCTGTGCTCCTGCAGATGACAGTGGGTGTCACAAGGTAGCAGTATGTCTTGGCCAAGGTCACAGAGTTAGTCAGTGACAGGTATAGGAAGGTGCAGGGGAATTAATCAGGTTTCCTAACTGTGCCATATCCTACCAATTAGACAGAATCCTCTTACAACAGACCAAATTAGATACTCATCAACTCCGAAAATGTGTGTTTGATGCGGACGCCCTAACGAACAGCGTGTGTCAACTAACAGATAGACAATCACACACAAACTGTAGATAAGTGGCAAAGCACCACAACCACATGCTCTGGTTCCTAGCTTCCCGAGGCAAGTCCTGTAACTCTTGTAATGCTGCTGCAGAACAATGTTTAACCCCAAAACACCGAGTAGCTGGTTTTGATTCATTGCCAGCAGAAGGATGCCAGGCTGCTCAGCAGGGCCTGTGTTACGCCCTGGGCTGCTGTATGCTCTGTGGCATCAATGACTTTCAGTGGATCAAAAGGGCAATCTGCAGCTCTGGGACTGCGCTGGTGTAAGCCCACCTCTTCCAGTGCTGTTTGGGGATGCTCTTCCAGCCATAGGGGAGGTTTTATTCCTTTACTGCACCACACGTAAGCCAAGCGTGTACATGCATGTTAGTTTGTTGCAGCCTCACTGTCCCAATTACACCCAGAATTTTGTATTTCAACCATCACCATTTAGTCCTTTAGCAAATCTTCACTGAGGCTAAAGCAGCACAAAATCTTTATGACCAAAATTCTTCTCACACCGAAGTTGAGGGTGGTCAAAGCTACACAAAGTCAAAATGAAAAATTCAAAGCATGTGTTTCAATTGTGGCAGTAATGCCAGCTGTTTACAAAACAACTGCAGGAGGAGCTCACACAGCCAGTATCTGCCAGTTAAGGACATTTGGAATGACATTTAACAAATGAAGCTTTTTGAGATCCAGAAGGACTGGTCTGGTTTTGTATCATGTGCTCTTTTGTATCAGAAAAAATATCTCCTGCATCTCTATTTGAGCTACGTACGTTCCAAACTATGAGGCAAGTAGAGTGTTGGGATCAGTTACTCAAGACAACGGGCACTGGGTGTGCCATTTCTCCCTGTGTATGTACCGGTGTGAGGCAGGGGCTGGGCAGAGGTCATTTCTCTAGTAAAACTGGTAGCCTAAGGCACTGTCTAGATCTTCAAAAGAGTCCTGCCTCCATGTACACCCATGAAACAACCTGGCCAAGGTGCCTGAGCACTTCCATTCAGTAATTCCCTCAGTATTCTGGTGCAGTACAGATAAGGGCTTGCACCTGATCAAGAAACAAAAAAGCAGGAGTTCACTTCCACCCCTCCTTCACTCTCCAGCTTCTGAGAAGAGACTTAGGTTTATTGAATCCCTCTCTCGTGCTAACAGCTGTCATTCAGGATGTAAGACACCCACTTGTCAGAGGTTAAGCTATACTGCTGATGGCACTTAACTGGGTGGTGAGATGGACATCTTGGAAAGGAGAGACATCTTACTGAAGCGGGTTAGCCCTCTGTCAAGCCAACTCCTTGACTTTGTAAACAAGGCATGAGCAAACCAAGTTTGCAGACAGTTTTCAATTTTGTATAAAGCAGCCCACTGGAAATGTTCAGGACAGACAACAGTAGTATCAGTTGGCTTTATCTTCTGTGGCACGCAGCCACAAAAGCGTCCAAGAATTAAGTGGCAGACACTGAGCAAAGTGGGTCTTGTCTTGAGTTTTATCCTTAGAAGCTGCAAAGTCCTGCACAGGCAGGACCTACAGCAGGTGCACTATGCCTGCCAGTAAAATTCCCACCTGGGCAGAGAAATGAAACCAGGGCAGGGCATTAAGCCAAGTGCAGGGTCCTGCACCTGGGTCAGGACAACCCCTGTTATCCATACAGGTTAGAAGATGATGTGCTTGAAAGCAGCCCTGAGGAAAAGGGCTTGGGGGTACTTGTGGATGAAAAGCTGGATGAGCCACCAATGTGCACCTGTAGCCCAGAGGCCAACTGCATCCTGGGCTGCATCAAAAGAAATGCGGCCAGCAGATCGAGACAGGTGATTCTGCCCCTCTGCTCTGCTCTGGTGAGACCTTACCTGGAGTGCTGTGTCCAGCTTTGAAGCCCTCAACACATGCAGGACACTGACCTGTTGGAACGTGTCTGGAGGAGTGCCACAAAAATGATCCAAGGGCTGGAGCACCTCTCCTAAGAAGACAGATTGCGAGGGTTGGGCTTGTTCAGTTTGGAGAAGAGAAGGCTCTGGGGGGACCTTATAGCAGCCTTCTGGCACCTGAATAGTGCCTATAAGAAAGCTGGGGAAGAACTGTTCACGAGGGCATGTGGCAATAGGATGAGGGGCAGTGGTTTTAAACTAGAAAAGGGGAGAATTAGGTTGGATATTAGGAAAAAAAAATCCTCAATATGAGGGAGGTAGCTCACTAGAACAGGTTGCCCAGAGAGGTAGTGGAGGCCCCATACCTGGAGATATTCAATGTCAGGCTTGATGGGGCTGTGAGCGACCTGATCTAGTGAAGGTGTCCCTGCTTACTGCAGGGGGGACTGACTCGGTGACCTCTAAAGGTCCCTTCCAACCGAATGCATTCTATGATTAAAAGCCAGTTCATGGGGCAGGGTGGCTTCCTCAACATTTGCCTTTGGGACACGGAGAGCAGGGGCCATAAAACACAGAAGAATCCTTACCAAGAGCAGATCCTGGAGCCTACACGAGAGCGCAACGAGTGGTGCGGGTGCTTCCCCCGATGCCCCCAATCAACACGAGGGCTCCAGGGACACACATACTCCTGCATCATTGCAAGCAGTGGCACCCCAGCAAAATTGACTCAGCAGCAGCATAAAGCAAGAGCAGTTCTGAGGAGGCTCTCGCGATCACAGAAGCACAGACTGGTCTGGGTTGGAAGGAACCCCAAGGATCATAGAGCTCCAACCCCCCTGCCACAGGCAGGGCCACCAACCTCAGACCTGGATCTACACAAGGTTGCCCAGGGCCCCATCCAACCTGGCCTTGTACACCTCTATGGATGGGGCATCCACCACCTCTCTGGGCAGCCTGTTCCAGGACCTCACCACTCTCTCTGTGAAGAGCTTCCCCCTAATATTTAATTTAAACCCTCCCTCCTTCAGCTTTAAACCCCTTGTCCTGCCATTATCCACCCTTTTAAAAAGTTGATTCCCCTCCTGTTTGTATGCTCCCTTCAGGTACTGGCAGGCTGCAATGAGGTCCCCCTGCAGCCTTCTCTTCTCCAGGCTGAACAAGCCCAGCTCCCCCAGCCTCTCCAATGTCAGGAGCATGTTTGCGCGGGGGCTGGCAGTGTTTCACCACCCATCGCAGGTGCCTCATCTTAATGGTAGCAGCAACCGCTTCTTTTTTTGTCTGTACTGTAGCCAGGACCAGCGGCCCGAGAGAGGTTGAATGCTTTGTAATGAAGGTATATTGTAACATTTCTCTCCAGGTGGCACTTTGTTAACAACAATTAGATCCTGATTGATCTTTGAAGGGCTAATTCTTATGTGGTTTGTGAGGGTCCTACAAGGAGCAAGTGTTGAGTGGGGGCACTTTAAAAGTATTAGGGAGGAAAAAAAGAAGAATAGCAGCCATAAGAAATTTGCAATACAATGCCCGAGCCTCCTTTGCACCCCATAGTAATTTGTTCTTATTCCTGTTATTATCCCCTCGGGCACTAATGGTCACTTTATTAATTAGTTGAAAATTGCATTCTAGGTCAAATGGCAGCTTTTTTCCCTCCCATTGTTGCAAATTGCTAGTGGTATGGCCCGGTAAATGGCAGTGTTACTGCAGAATGGGAAAGATCCTTTGCTTTTCAAGATAAAGCCCATGGACCAGCTGCACTTTCCGTGACATTTCTAAGCAGAGCATTTCCCCGGGCCTGCTTTTAAGCAGTTAGAAATTAAACAGAACTCACTGTCATTGTTAAGATTTCTAATCATAGGCTGTTACTGTATTTGCTCTCACTCTCCCCTCGCCCTCCCTGCACACTCCCCCCCTCTCTCCCCCTTTAATTCTAGCCGAGGCTGTTTTCTAAGGTGCATCTCTGCAGTGCTCAGCCCTGTTTTCCAGGGAAGCAGCCAGCCCGTTTAGGTGCCTGCGGTTCTGGTGCTCTGATGGAAATGCTTGAGAGACATCTGCTTGAGCAGAGGAGGACAGATGCCTGGCGATTTCTAAGGAATAAGGTCCTGTGTCTGTGGTGCCTGAGCTTACAGGCTCGAAAATTACAAATCGCCCTTCGAAATACTTGCTGGGTTCTGAATGTAGAAATAGAGCAAACCACAGGCTCGGGATATTTAAAAAAGAAACCCAAACATGGGAAAGTACAGATTTTGCGAAAGTTTTTAGCAAGGAAAACTCCGACTGAGGACAATGGAAGTTTAGCCTTTAAACCAGAGGATCAGTCCACCAGAAGTGAACATCAAAGCAGCCTATTTTCCATTAACTGCTTTCTGCAGCCTACTGTGCTGGATGCAATCTGTCATGCGAGCTTGTAGTCCAGCAGTCAGGAAAGCTACCCGAAGTCAGAGGGCCTGGGCTAAATTCCCAGCGCTGCCAGCCTAACACATCCAAGAGGGTGCAGTTACTCTGAAGGCAGTTGCAGACGCCATCCAAGAAAAAAATGTAGCCCTTAATTTCTATTTTTTAAGCAATTCCGGCCTCATATTCCCCTGAATCTTCTGCAAAGTTACCTTTAAACTGATTTATCTCCTCTTCTGGTGAGCCTAATTTAAAGCCAACAGAATTCAGGGTCTGAAAAACCCAAAACCCTCCCTCTGGCCCTTCAGGGATTTAACAGAGGTCATAAAAAACAGTGAGGAAACTTTTTGTATGGGACAAAAATGATACAGAATCTCTTACAGAAACTTCACAGATCCTACCCTCACATACCCAAAAATGCAACTGTTCCAGGGTGTTGAACCTATTCCCTCTCAAAAGATAGATCGTATCAAGCAGATGGAAAGGCAAATGCATCTTATCCTCTAGCAGGCTGTATACTCAGCCCCTCACAGTGTAAATGTTGCGGGCTGGCACCAGCTGTGGCCCTTCATGAGGGTACTGTGTTAGCTGCACAAGGGCAGCTAACAACCCCCTGAATCACTGCACTCCTGGAGCAAAAGCAGCAAGGGAAATTTCCACCCACCCTGATCCTAATTCCTAATCTGATGAGCTATCAGCCTCACTAGGGTGGGCTCTACAGACAGACCAACTGGGGTGTTTATCAGGGAGAGGGGTTGGATTGATTAAGCAATAACACGTTAATGTAAACAAATGCACCACGAGAAATTGGTGATTTCTTTCCTTCTCCCAACAAGTAAGTGTCAGGACACACAAACTGGCTCCTGCTGAGTACTTAATACTTTTTAACACTATTTTTTAACTCGCTTGGAGCAAAAGTTTCTCACAGCGCCATTTGTTGCCAGGAATCAATACAGTGATCAGCAATGCAAGGAGGTACAAGATTTCCCTCCTCAAAATAAAAGGATGATGAATTTGCAGGATATTAATGACTCCTTTTGTTTGACCCCTTCAGGAAATCGTTCAGAGCGTAACCTCTATGTAAAGCATAAACCACAACCACTGTCTGGACTCGCAGATGTGTCAACGCACAGTTGCAAAATGAGCCCAGATATGCACATAGTCAACAAATATATATATATATATATATATATATATATATGCAACTGCATTAAGTGTATTGCAGCTGTGAGGGAAGTACTGTATCCCCCAGGTTTCTGAATTGTTTTTAAAACATAGAACTCTAGGTCTAGAGGCAGGAGCCACCTCCCTAACGCTGTGTGCTGCTGCGCATCCACTGTGCAGCTGCTCTCCCTCTTTTGTCCGGAAACGCCACGTCGCTAGTGGATATTAGTGAACCTCTCCTCCTGTTTGCTCCTTTGGGGGAGTCTCCTCCTGGCATCGGGAAGGTAGAGTAGAAATTAAATCACACCTACAAATCGAAGGGCTTCTTAAAGAGACAAGGGTTGCAGTTTGCCCAAAGACAGTTAACAATCTGCGCCAGCCGTATCACCGTGTTTAAAGGAGGGGATCCTTCCTGTGCACATTGTGTGACAAGAGGCCTAGCTTTATCACCAGCATGCCTCAGACCTGGATAAACTTGACTCTAATTGGAAACCCTCCAGCAGAATGTAGATCAGGACTACAGGATTGGATGGGTAATTAAACCAGAGGGCAAAGATGATTATCAAAAGGCAGCACATTATGCGCTGACATCCTTTCAGGTGAGCTGAATCATCACAAATGAAAATCAAAGCATTCTCAGGCAATAAATGCAGAGCCAGCTGGGCCTCTGCTATTAACAAACAAACAAACAAACAAACAAACAAACAAACCCTTGACTAAAATAAAGCTGGATCTGGCTAAGCTAGCTCCAGAATGGGTACCTTGACCTACATTTTCCAAATGCCCTCAGCGACACCCAAGTTTCTCATCGCCTTTCAAAAAATGATGATTGCTTTCACTGAACAGTGCCTTTTTTTGAGCCACCTACATTTAGAAATCACATCTGAGATCAGAAGAGCCTTTACAGGAGTTTGACCCTTTAGTAAGAGTTCTTTGGGCCACCTGTGCACTTGGCTGCCTAATTTTTGGGATGGGGGGCACCATTCTCCATTAAAAAGCCTTCAGTTATCAAGCATTTTCACAGGGCTTGTGTCCAGGGTTGGTTTCTGTGTCTACTATAGCTGGCATGGAGAAGATAAATGATTCTGCAATATCAAACTCATGAGTAGATTTATTAACATTGAATATATCCCTTTTTACCTATGTGACCACTACTAATAACAGGTCATAAAATCAGTGATCTAATGGCTGTGGGAGAATAAAAAGAACAATCACAAATTAAAAAAAAAAAACCTTAAAAATATTAAATGTACACATCTCTTGTACTCTGTGTCTCTTCTTGCTTCCCCAGACTCTGCAATCACAGGTCTGTGATTTCATTAATTAGCAAATCAAGTCCTTCAAATATAGTAATTGTGAAGGGCAGAGACTTTTGGTGATACTTACTGATGAAACAGAATTTTTATATCCAATATGAACAACCAGTGCAGACTACACCACTGTGTGAATGAAATCCTGCGGTCAGAGCAGCTCTTTGGCCCAGATTAAACGCCTACCACCCTATTTATAGTTCACAGAGATATGGGAGCCAGCACTTGGAATTACGACAGCCAAAGCCCTGCCTGCATTCTGATTTCAAGCACATTGGAGTTTTCACTTGTATGCTACTGTAACTCCTACTCTTGCAACGAGCAGCACTCAGTACAAGATCAGGGCCAGTATTTGGTTTTGATTCCTTACCTGAACAAATACCCCAGACTGCAGTGTTGTTTGGTTTTTTTAATACAATAAAGATCTATTTTTTCAGATGGCACAAGGAAAAAAAAAAGAAGAAAAAAGAAGTCCTTAATTTTGTAAAAAAATTAAATAAGACATTTAGGCTGGTGAGTACTCAGACTGAATCCCCTGCCACCTGCCTCTTTGTCTTTTACAGTCAACTTTTCAGCTCACTGTGTGTTGTCTCAACTACAGAGCCCTAAGGGAACTGAACATTTCCAGGTAAAAAGTCCTGGCCAAGACACTGTAAGTCAAACTTCACACCTAGTAAGTTGTTGACCACAGTAAGTCAGACTTTGAAGTCTTACCTAGGACTTCAAAAGCAGTACACTCCAGCAGAGCTCCAGGAGTGTCAGTTGCAAGAACATATTCTTTAACAAAAATATTCTTAAAAGCCCATGGTCATGGAGCAGCAAGAGTAGCCTGCTCCAGAAGGGAAAGCAGGTCAGCAGACGTACCCAGAACTGGACACAGGACTCCAGATGAGGCCTCAGAAGGGCAGAGTAAGGGGGAGGGTAACATCCCTTGACCTGCTGGTCACAGTCTTTGCAATGCACCCCAAGATACCATTGGCCTTTGTGGCCACAAGCACACACTGTTGGCTCATGGAGAGCTTGTTGACCACCAGGACTCCCAGATCCTTCCCTGCAGCTTCCCAGCAGGTCAGCCCCTGACCTGTCCTGGTGCGTGGACACCTAGGTGCAGGATCCTACACTTGCCTTTAGGGAATTTCATTTGGTTCCTCTCTGCCCAGCTCTCCAGCCTGACTAGGTCTCACGGAATGGCAGCGCAGATTTCTTGTGTCAGCCACTCCTCTCAGTTTGCATCAGCAAACTTGCTGAGGGTACGCTCCACTCCCTTGTCCAGGTCCTTGATGAGTATTTTGAATGAGACCGGACCCAGTACTGACCCCTGGTACACCACAAGCTACAGGCCTCCAACTAGAGTCCATGCTGCTTATCACAACTCTGTTGGCTCTGCCATTCACCTTGCTGACCACTCATTCCACCCAACCTTCCTGGCAACCTCAGCAAGTGCAAATGACCTTCATTCAGGAGCAACCTTACCGGGTCATCGAAATGTACGTTAGAGGGCAGCCTCGCCAGACTCACAGAACATCACAGTATCCTTATGCTTTTGAGCACGAGATGCCTCTGTGGCACAGACAAGCCAAAGCTTCTACCAGGCAGAGAAGGATCTGGGGGTGCTGGTTGACTGCAGGCTGAATATGAGCCAGCAGTGTGCCCAGGTGGCCAGGAAGGCCAATGGCATCCTGGCTTGTATCAAAAATAGTGTGGCCAGTAGGTTTAGGGAGGTGATTGTGCCCCTGTACTTGGCCTTGGGGAGGCCACAACTCAAGTACTGTGTCCAGTTCTGGGCTCCTCATTACAAGAATTGATGTCCTTGAATTAGTCCAGAGAAGGGCAATCAGGCTGTGAAGGGGGTGGAGGGCAAATCCTATGAGGAGTGGCTGAGGGAACTGGGGATGTTTAGCCTGGAGGAGGCTGAGGGGAGACCTTATCACCACCTACAATTACCTGAAAGGAGGAGGTAGAGAGGTGGGTGATGGTCTCTTCAGCCAGGTGACAGGAGGAAGGACAAGGGGAAATGGCACAAAGCTGTGCCAGGGCAGGGTCAGATTGGATGTTAGGAAAAAAATTTTTCACTGAAAGAATTGTCAGGGCCTGGAACAGGCTGCCCAGGGAGGGGGTTGAGTCACCATCCCTGGATGTGTTCAAAAAAAAGGTAGACAAGGTGCTTAGGGATATGGTTTAGCATAGGACAGGAACAGTTGGACTCAATGATCTTAAAGGTCTTTTCCAACCTTGTGATTCTGTGAAAAGATACTAAGAAGGAGGCTCTGCAGCACAGGGGAATCTCCATCAACCCTCCTAGGGAAGGAGCATACATTAAGCCAGCTTTCCAGCTTAGCTGACAAGGGGGAGTCAGTGTTTAAATGACAACATGTAAACTTCTGATTGCCTTATCCAACATCTAATTAAAGATCACCTTTGCAAAATGTGTTTGATTATCCCTCTAACTTTGCCCAGAGAGCACGGCACAAGATCTGCAGAGCTTTAGCACCTCTGTTCCCCTCCATGTCAGTGCAGCACTTGCCAAGGTAGCAAAACAATGAAAACTGTAGTTTGCTGTTTTATAAAGCCAGGCCAAATCTATTTCTTTTGATACTTAGAGTGCCACACACAGCAGCCTAAGATTAACACCGTGTTTCAGAGTTTTCTGCAGCCCAGATTCAGATTCCCAGAGTGATGGTGTCTCAGACAGGAAAAATGATGTAAGATGGACATGTAACAGAGAAAAAGAGAAAAATTGACAGATGCCTTCCCGTCACAGAATCACAAGGTTGGAAAAGACTTTTAAGATCACCAAGTCCAACCGTTCCTGTCCTATGCTAAACCATATCCCTGAGTACCTAATCTACCCTTTTTTTAAACACATCCAGGGATGGTGACTCAACCCCCTCCCTGGGCAGCCTGTTCCAGGCCCCAACAACTCTTTCAGCGAAGAATTTTTACCTAACATCCAATCTGAACCTGCCCTGGCACAGCTTTGTGCCATTTCCCCTTGTCCTATCTTTTGTCACCTGGCTGAAGAGACCATTGCCCACCTCTCTACCACCTCTTTTCAGGTAGTTGTAGGTGGTGATAAGGTCTCCCCTTGGCCTCTTCCTCTCCAGGCTTCTGGGTCTCTCTTTCTCTTACAATGGCCACATCAGGACTGCTGCTGAATCACAGCTAAGCTACTAAATGTTCTCCTGTCAGTAAACCGATCCACAATTCCAGGGAGCAGCTGATGACGGGCAGCCAGCTACCCAGCACACAGCCTAGAAGAGACAGCCAGCGGTACGGCCCAACAAGGACTAGGAACGCTTTGCTTCCCTAACGTCCCTTCCTTCATTTCAAACCCGATGTCTGTCTGTCCCCTGTCCTGCATGCCTTCACAGCAGCCCTGCTGCCAGGCACTGAGGAGCCCCTGTCAGAGCGGGACCCTCAAGGCCGTCTTCTCGCACATGGTTCCCTTCTACGGGCCGTTAGCTTTACGGCACTCTGACCACTCTGAAGTTCAGAGAGACAGGAAAGCAGCGCCTCTGGGTTTTGACTTCATGCTTCTGCTTTCACTCCATGATTCCTGGTGGGAAAAACAAGCTTTTGGCTTGGAAATAATAATAATCAGCTTCTGTTTATGGTCTAACATTAAGAGGAAAAAAAACCCAACCTCACAGAGAACCTAACAATTCTTCAGTAGTCAGGGTAATTATTACCAACAATTCATAACATACCACAACCAGCACAGCAAAACTCCCACTCTAACTGTATTTAACTCTGTTTATTGAGGGCAACAGAAATCTTTTCTCATATCAAAGCCTAAAGGGGGAATTACCAACAAATTCTGGCACACAGTTACATTCTTTTCAAATACACTATTATAAATCATGAGATTCCTGAAGCTAGAGAGCTTTTACTAAAACTCAGATCACATTATTCCAAAAGGATTTTGGGAGAAAAAAAAAAGAAGGAAAGAGCAGTGGTACAATTACAGTCAGTTACAGAAAAAGGAAGTGGGAACATCCCCATCACAACAGAATCTCTGGAATGCAAATCAGACACCATAAAAATTGTGTCAGCTCAAACTTTTAATAAAAGTAGAAATCCTGTATTGCTGACAATTCGTTGTTTAGCAAGACTGTTTCTGTATACACAGTATGAAAGAATGTATTTATTAGGTTACAAACAGAAAAATACCTGTGTGATGGTTTGACCCTGGTTGGAGGCCAGACGCCCACCAAAGTTGGTCTATCTCTTCCCTTTTCAGTTGGACAGGGGAGAAAATATATATTGTGAGGCTCAGGAGTCAAGATAAGGACAGGGAGAGATCATTCTGCAATCAGCGTCATGGGCAAAACAGACTCAACACAGAATAAAGGAAAGAAAACTGATTTATCACACTGCACTGCACACCCAGGGAAACCAGAGTTGGGTAATGAGAAGTGTGACCAGATCTTAAAGCACCTTCCCCCACCCCTCCCTTCTGAGCAGACTTCACTTCAGTCATGATTTCTCTCCTTTCTTCTCCCCATTGTGGCACAGGGAGGAGCAGGGAATGGGGGAATGGAGGTTTCAGTCAGTTCCTCATGAGTTGGTTTCCTTCTTAGGCGGGGGGAGCATTCCTCACACCCTTCCCCTGTCCCAGCTTGGGGTCCCACCCAGGGGAGACAGTCCTCCAAAAACTTCAACATAAGTCCTTTCCCATGGGGCTTCAGCTCTTCACCAGCTGCCCCAGCGTGGGTCACTGCTATGGGGTGCAGCCATAAATCATACAATGTCTCTGAGTCTTTCAGGCCCAGACTGCTCCAGCCTAGACCCCCATGGAGCCACAAGTCCCCTGGCATCAAACCTGCTTCAGCATGGGACTCTCCCCACAGGCTGCAGGTCCTGCCAGGAGGTTACTCCAGTGCAGGTCACAGCATCTTCCATATGTCTCCATCTGTATGGGGTCTCTCCATGGGCTGCAAGTGGGGCCTCTGCTCCCCAGCATCTTTCATGGGCTGCAGGGGAATCTCTCATCTCTCTCTCTCTCCAGCACCTGGGGCGTCTCCCCCCCCACCCCTTCTTCACTGGCCCTGGTGTCTGCACAGTTCCTTCCATCTTCTCACTCCCTTCTCTGGTGACAAAAAGTGGCTGCTTGTGGAGTTTTTTCTCCTAAATGTGATTTCCAGAGGTGCTGTGACCATCGCTAATGGGCTCGGCCTTGGTCAGCATCAGGTTTGGTCTTGAGCCGGCTGGTGTTTGCTCTCTGGGGCCTGCAGAGAGCTTCTGGCTGCTGCTTGCAGAACCCACCCCTGCAGCCCCCCCTTCCTCTACCAGAACCCAGCCACACAAAGCTGCAACAACATGCAAGGAAATTATAGCCCTGAGCTATGTATGTTTGACAATACTGTTCACCTTGACATAGGACATACACTGAAGAAGAACTTAGCTCCTGTTGGCCCAAAGGAATTACCTGCACAAGGCCCAAGAAACAACGTTAACTGAACAGCAATGGACTGAAACCACAGAGTTTAAATAGTTAATCACTGTAGCATACAGATAAATGCAAGCTGTACATCAGGTATAGCATTTCTTCTAAAAAACATATTTCAAAATTAGAGCTAAATTTGCTCTTTGGAATATAAAAATAATGTTTTTTCCTCATGCTAAACACTTGTAAAGACTCTGAATTTCAAGTGTACTTATGTAATATTCTAAAAATACACATATCTCCAAACCTGTAATAAAGTCTGTGTGGTAACAGAGCAGTGAAAATGAATGCAGAAGATACATGATTGCCCAACCTGTACTCTGTCCATTTACCTAGATCTCTTGGGACCACCTTATTGGTATGGAGAGAAATGAGGTGCCACTAATACCTGAAAAAGATGCACCAAAAATACTACCCTGTGTGCTTCAAATTACTGCCACTTAATGCATAAAAAAATAAGAAAAAGAAGAAGAAAAAGATAATGCATTCAGAATGTCTGTTACTGTTCTCCTGATTTAGAATTTCCTCCAAAATCACACCAGCCAGAGGCTCACACTGACCTTTACTTTGAAGCTAAAGAGACAGATGTAATATCTGGCATAAACCTTCAACATTTCAAAAAATGACTCACTACATATGGAGGACAATTCTAGGTATTCCAGAAGAGGACAATGCATTTGACTCAGCTCTGAAAGGCCCCAAAAATACAGGACATTAAAACTGCAGCAATTTTGTACATAGAAATTAATTTTAGAACTTTCTGGAATGTTTTCTAATTCTCTGGGACTGAGGAACAGTGAAAGTAAGCCACATGACAGAGAAATAATGGTTTTTAACAGGGATATGATTATAAACACTTTAGAATTACCTTTTTTTGTCTGAGACTGAGCACTTTCAGCCTCATACAGCACAAAGGTTTAACAGAAGCGACATAGGAGTTTTCACAACAGAACCAAATGAGTTAATTAAGTTTTCACAGCCTTCTCCAACACCTAGGACTGGCCTTGACTTTTAAGACATAATTTTTTAATCATCATATTTCATAACTGTGTTAACAATGGTTTTGTAACGTGCTCCAAACAATGCTATCTGAAGCCTAAATTATACAATGATTGTTTCACAACATTCCATTTACTTCTCTAAGCTGTTGGCTATGAAAAAAGTATACAAAATAGACCAAAGTGAAACCAAACTGAAAATGAGGCATGATAAACTTCTGATTAGAGCCTTCCCACCACCTCTTGTGCAATATTGATGAGGTTTTTATGACCTTCAGCATAGAGCATTTCATTAAAAAGATCTTGTTCTCTCTCATTTTCATCCACTTCCAGTAATGAGTAGGGTCACCTGGGTGATCTAAAAGACAAATAGTTGTGAGGAGCCAAATGAGACACATGAACATCAACACTGAAAACAATTTTAGAAGTTGTGGCCTGTTGCAGGGTAAGATGTTGTGACCTCGTTACGCAGGTGGCTAAACTACCACAATGATGCCTTCTGGGTTTATGTATTAACTGTCCAGATAGTTAGATAGCACTTGCATTTCAAACCTTAAGTTCTGTAAGTCTTAATGCAAACATTCTGTTTCATAGCTCTGTTAATATGGGTCACGAGATAGTTTTCAGATATAAATTTAATTTAGAAAAATGAATAATCCAGGCAGTAATACCACAAAAAGCCTGAGATACAGTTTCTGTATCAGTAAATCTAGATTATGAGAACTACACTAACAAGATACTAATCAATATTATTCAAGAGACAAATAATCCAAAGGAGTGGATTTTCCAACCTGATAAACATCAAGGCCACAGTTCTCTGTGTAAATACAAAGTTTCGTCCATGTACAACAGCACTGACTTCACTGCTTGAAATTGTCATCATCCTCAGTAACTAAACCTGCTTTTATGAGAATCTGCAACCTGTGTCAGATTTCAAAAGTGGCTCCATCATGCACCTCCCATATGAGAAGATAGGTTATTCTATAACCTCATGTACTGAAGATGTTTAAGTACAAAACTGAAGATGCTCTGATTCCACAGCACATGGACAAAACCCCATCAGTTCCCTAAGCATCCAGCTGAGCCAACCCAATTCAAAGGCTGCAGAAGCCTACAAGATGTGTTACACTGTTAAAGATCACAGAGATGGAGACAATTTTCAATTAGGCTGAGATACAGATCAGTAAAGAGAAAAGTGTGGTTCTAAGTGTGTCACCCACTTCCTATGTGACATAAGCATTGTTCAAACTTTTCTGCTCTTGACCAATCTTTACACCTCATGATTAAAAATAGAATTTCTACATAAGTGCCTTTTTGCTTCCTGAAGAATGCACCACTGATTGTTTCTAAGTAACATATCTCTGCTTGTTTCTAACTGAATAGGTATGCAAATAGAAGACATCAGAAAGTTGCTATAATGTCTGAAACAGTTTATTAAAAAACCACAAGTAATTATTTGAAGAGGGGCTTTTGAAGTGACACTTTACTACACAGGATCTTATGTTGCTGTTAAAAACTTGAATGTGCTCTGTTATTTTACTTTTCTTTACTATTATTGATATGAACTCTCTGTAAAATGATTTAATTTCCTAATTAAATATATCCATCCCTGAAGCCAAATCATAAAGTGAAACATGTACATTTTTAAGATATAATTCTGAAGTGTTTAAATAAGAATTCTGAACAGGAATAAATACTTAGGTCTCATCAGTATTCTTTACTACAGAAGTAAAGCATGACAGATTCTTTCCTTCTTCAGCAGGGATGTGGTTCACTCCACACAGCTGAGAGAGAAAAAGTTGCCAAAAGTAACAGCAGTGTTTGGCTACTGTAAGGAAGTGCTGTGTTTCACAGGAAGGTAATTTGGTTTCATTGGTGGATCATGTTTCCATCAGTGACTTCATGTTTCAAACACTGCAGCAGGTTTCTGTAACAATGGTATAACCCATAAGGTTACAAACCACAATTCAGCATGGATACGGTGCGTTATTCACAATGACTGAAGTCTTGTAACATACACAACTACAACAAAATAATGCAAATCTTATGGTTTAAGTCTTAAAGTTTATAGTCAGGAATATCTAATGATGTTGCAAAAACACTTCAGACTTTCCAGTGTCCAATTGACAAAACAATGTGGCTGTACTGGGATGCTACTGTGCTTCAGCTGGTACCTTTAACTTCAGTTCGAGTGATTCTGGTCTCAGTGAGCTCAGACCAACCATGACAGCTGATTAAAAAATGAAAAGCCTCAGCTCTGGGTTATTTCCTCCAGAGTCACGTGGTTCAGTTTTTCTGTACAGTTCATAAAAAAGAGGCTCACATAGACAACAGTTATCTCAATGGTAACCATCCCATCATCTCAGTTTGCCTGTACACGTGTTCTTTACCAAGGAGGAAGGTGGAATCTTCTCCTCCGGTCTGGATGTCCCATTCCATATTGTCTACCTGGAGGGAGCAGGAGAGGAATTAATGATTTTCAATGAAAATTAAAGCAGGAAAACAAGAGCTTATTCAAATAGTCTGCAAGAAAAATTACATTTCACAGAATCAGAGTCATAGGGGTTGGAAAGGACCTTGAGAGATCATCGGGTCCAACCCCCTTGCCAAAGCAGCTCCCTAGGACATCTTGCACTTATACAAATTTTGAGAAACATGTCCCCCTCTCATTGGTGTCCAGTTATGGCTAGCATTTTGAGATGTTGGAGGATAAAGTCCATGGTGGCACTGCTCTTCTTAAAGCTCTTGGGCCTCTGAAATTTCAAACCTAGTCCAACTAGCGGGCTAGGACAGTGAATCACACAGGTCATACGCTGTGCTTATGTGACTTTCAGGAAAGGAAAACACAGTATTTGGAACCAGACATAAGCTGTATTAACAAACACCTTAATACTGGCTTATGTGTGCCTGTGTAAAGCATGGCTTTAGTTAAAGACTCCTTCAAGCAAAGGAATGTTCAAACTGTAAATGAAATCTTTTTCTCAGCACCAAAGTTCTACCAAGTCCCACCTACCTTACAGCTCTATCAAAACCCTACGAGCCAGAAACACACTTGAACCCAGAGCACGCAACACGAGTGGGGAAGCCTTGATTAAATACCTAGCAGATGAAAACTTGCTACAAACTCAGATCCTCCAGCACAGTTTTATTATGTCCAGCTCTATGTCTTACAGTGTGCTAAGGCTGAAGGGAATGAACCCAATGATCCAATCACATTCCATGAAGAAATGGAACTCTGGATAATTCTCTTTTGTCTTGGACAAAAAAAGTTTCTCTTGAGTGAGACATACCTCCAACAGTTCTATTTTTCCATATCTTTCCTTGGCACTCAACTTTCCCTTCTCCTGAAAAACTGCTTTTGATTTTCTGTAAAAAGCTTTTCTCCAAGGCCTTGTTTTTGAAGAAAAATAATTAGCTTCTGAAAAAGTGATATTTTCCAAGTTGAATTCTTTAAAAAACAAAAGCTGCCATTTCCCCTTTTCTCTTCTTTTCCAATAGGGAGATGGAAGAAAATGCAGGTGAAGCAAAACTAATTGTGTGCTTCTTTAAAGAACATAAGGCAGAATACAGTTGACCCTAAATACAACAACTACAAAATGCAGGTATGGAATTGTCAGAACTCTCTTCACTGTTTCCCAGTCTTGCTGTTTATGATTCTGGTGGTAGATAACTGGTAGCTGAAATTATCACCTGTTATTTCTAGCTCTCTGACAGCTCTTACTCACTATGTCCTCATCCCTTCCCTGGGTCCATCATACAGAGGGATCTGATGTTTACCTCACCACTAGCAGAAATTCAATGTCCTTGCCATCACCTTTCACTGTTCCTAATGCATTAGGGTACCCTTGATTTCAACCACTCGTGCAGCTCCTCCCACCAGTCCCACAGACTCTCCCCTATCTCCTCCCTCTGCCTTCAGCTCACTTTTCAAACATGTTTTCAAACCCTAGCATGAGAACGACCATTCAAACCACTGAACTTTTAAAATATAACTATAAAAGTATGTCATTCAATGCACAGATAAGGTTAGACTTACTGTTTTCTTTTTTGCTACCTTTTGTATGTATGTTGGGGTGTAGGTGGCAACTTAGATGCTGTGACAAACAATCTCAGTGTTTATTAGCTGGACTGCTGCAAGGACTGACAGATGCAGATACTCAGTAGTGATTTCCATAGTTCTTAGTGCTCAGTTATTTTTGGCTAGTTGTAGAATGAGATAACAATGTGATTCAAACCAATGTATTAGTAGTCTTAACTGCTAATTAATGTTTTTTCTCTACCAATGGGCTATACAGCAAGTGGTGTGATGTTTCAGCCATGAACCCAGAATCCATAAAGCCATGCTTTGTTAAAGACATCAGTGCTACCTCAAGCAAGACTAAAATTCAAAGCACAGAGATCAGGCAGTGCTAAAATGCCAAGTTTTATACTTCAGTAACAGAAACCTAAGCTCAGCTTTAAATTAGATGACTGTGATCTGTTTAACAAGCATCAGACACTCAGAATGGGACACACAAAAGTCTGTGTGCTGAATAGGAAGTGTTCTAAATTAACAAACAAGAAATGCCAAGGGAAAATCCACCTCCTTGTGAGGCTTAGTTGTCCTGCTCTGAGCTACACAGATGCACTCTCCATTTGTGACACACAGCCAAGAAATTAATTAACTGTTTAAGTAAATAAATAAAACCAAAATAAACACACCCCCCTCAATGAATCACCCCCAAACCCCACAGCTGAACTCCCTTCTCTCAAATACAGCTAGAGGATGAGATGTTAATTATAACAGATCAGTGGTTGGTATCCACCATAAAATGAGGGATGCTTAAATTCAGTTCTTGTTCTGCCTGAGGGGATTCAAACCATCATCTCAGTGAAATACCAGTGCTTCTTAGGTTTATGCTTTCCTCCACAGCTGAAGTTGAGATATTGTCATGGAATTCTTTAACCTTATCTGGTCAGAGAGAGCAAAAGCTGCCTAATCATTAGGTACATTCCTGACACAGAAGATACAGGTTCTGTGGCTACTGTTCCATTACTTTTTAATGCATTTAATCCAATGATTTATATATAATACTCAACAGAAGAACCATAACAGTATGTCATGGCTAGGTATATAAAGATATATAGATATATATCAGTAATATATCAGATATAGATCAGTAATATTACTACGTTTTTGTTCCTTTCTTGCTCTCTTTGGTGAGACAAACACATGTAGCAGAGACAGCAGATACATCATGAAGCAACCCAAATACCTCTCCTAGAATCAGCAAACTTAAGAAAAAGAAACCTTGTCAAAATGAGTCATCTTGGCAGATCAGTTTAAAAGGAGCTCTGAAACACTGAAGGGCTCTTTGCTAAGGACAAATACATATTTCCAGTAAATCTATTTGACTTGTAACAGAGGCAATGTAACTGCACTTATGGGATCACATTTTTAAGAGTGTCCTGAGGGTGGTAAATAGTGCTGGTGTAGAAGCAGCCATGACATTTTAATAATGCTACTGAAACACATTTACAGCACAGTTCAGCACATACTTTGTGGAATACATCTAGCTGTAAGATCTCTGGAGCTGGTCAGAGCAGGCCAGGCCCCTGAATAGCAGGCTTCTTGAGATGGTCACAGTAACAATAATGGGTTTTGGTTCTACTGAGGGGCACCTTAGTCTACATGTATATGCTTTAAGTCATGATACTGAGGAGTCCAACTGAATTATGTCAGCTCAACGGCATTATCCACAGCAATACCTCACTGAAATACCTGTTCTGGTCAAGAAGTAAGATTGGTGAATGACTTAAGATTAATGTCAAGACAAGACAGAACTTGCATTTATATTACTTAGGCAATGGTCTGGAAACTGAGACCCTGATCTAGAAAGCCACTTAAGAAATGTGTTTA
The DNA here is from genome assembly GCA_022605575.1 of Laterallus jamaicensis coturniculus. Taxonomy (NCBI): domain Eukaryota; kingdom Metazoa; phylum Chordata; class Aves; order Gruiformes; family Rallidae; genus Laterallus; species Laterallus jamaicensis. Next base: position 49,632,958 of record JAKCOX010000001.1, read on the forward strand.
ACTTTATTCATATGCTGAAGTGCTTTGTTGAAGTATTAACTAAGATCAGCAGCTAAAGATTTCACACAGACATTTCTGTGCAGCTGTGCCAATTTGTTTTTGAACTATTACAATTTTAAACACAGTTGAGCTGAGACCAAGCAGGGAAAGTCTAAATACCACTTAAAATCGTTTTTCCCAGAACACTGTGAGTAGGAGTTGACTGCAGATGACAAGGCTGCACTCTACCTCATCTTGTAGAGTTAATTTTTGCTAAGGGTAGTACAGAGCTGTGACTGACCACTGTAGCCACAGGGTAGCTGCATACATGCAAATGCAAACTGCATATAGATGTTGAACCATTATGCTGCTGATAGATGATTCCAAACACACACACACACACACAGAGACATTTTTTTACCTTGTGGTTGAGGATTTCTTGAAAAGTACCCCCTTGTCTGGTTGTAATATGGAGGAACAAAGTAACTTCTGTGTGCTTGCTGGAATCTGGGATTAAACTCTCTTTGTTGTGTTCCTGAAAAACAGTATTTACTAAGCAACTCTGGCTGTATATAAGAGTAAATGAAGAAAAAGAAATACAGTATATTCTATTTTGGGAAACAACATTTCTTAGTTTCATGGCAAAATACATATGCACGATTATGATTTTTCCAAACTAAAGTCAGCCTAATAGGCCTGGTTCTTGTCCTCATATCCATCTATGCATATCATGATTGCAAGCTGTTAACAAGTGTATTTAGAAACCAGATCAAAATTTTATGACACAGATTTGGAGACTGCAGTCATTAAAACAAAGCAGAAATCTCTGTCCAAATTGGAATCACAAATCATAATTAAAATGGTTGAGTACAGCTCCCAAGCAGTAGCAGATGCTAACAAGGTCTGGTATCATAAATAACCAACAGATACCCTTAGTTTTGAATGTCCAGGACCAGTATGGGTAGAACCACATCAGAAGTATTGCTATCACATCATGCAAAGTACTGAACGAGCAGAAAATTATTCTGCCTGTTGCAATTTGCTTAAGGAATTTCCAAGGGGAACTTTTATCCTCACAGACATTATAAATTATCAGGTATTAAGCAGGTAATAAACATAAATCCCTCATAAACACTGAGATTCAGTGTGAATTACTTCGAAGCTTCAAAAGCCTGAACATTCAGGCTGATCTGTGAATGATGCTAGAAACTTTTTAGATGGTTTTTTTTTTCCTTGGATGTCTGGCAGATTAGGTAGGGAAGAGAAATGCTTTCAGTAAACTGATCAATGAAATTGGGGAAAAAAAGCACTTGAGGAAAAAACCCCAACAAAACCAAACACAAAACCCGTTCTCCAGACTGCCAAAAAGCTTTTTCATACTTTGAGTTGTATCAGTCAGTCCAGTAAAGAGTATTCTCTCTTCAGTGTCTCGCTCAGACCTTTAGCTATCAACATTAAAATAGCTCCCCTGAGGGAAAGGAAGAAAAAACTCAGGCATCTAATTCCTCCTATAAAAGTAACTTTGGTCACCAAGTGATGTTTCTGTCAATGATATTTCATTTACTGCACAGAGCTGTTTATGTGGCTAGATGGAAATATTATTCTGTCCAAACTTGGGTGATCAAATTTACCTTACTTCATAAAACCAGAAAATATTTTCTTAGGTCTCTCCTTTGGTTTCCTGGAGAAAGACCTTACAAATTGCTTAGCATGATGGGCTGCCTATATAAATGCTGCTGCTGTTGAGCTCAACAATATATTGACTTTATCAAGAAAAATCACACAAAGCCAACCTGGGATAAAGCCATTCCCTCTTGGTCTGCTCTGTATTTTTCTTTTCTTCGCCATACAAGCCTTGCAAATCAAAGACTTCAGATTCTGGAAGGGTGTATACAAAGAATCCTGCAGACAAGAGGGTTAAAATCAATGACTATTATGCTTTTCTGTCTTCAGGTGTAGCACATAACAACTAAAGGACTCTTGTCTTAGCCATACTCATGCACACATGAAGTAGATCTGGTTCACATTTTTTTCAGGAAACAATATTAAAAATTTTCATATTAAAAGTGGATCCTGGGAGGGATGTATGGGAGTGTAGAAGGACTGTTTTCCTCTTTCTCAGTGAAGTTTGACGTTCTTCTCAGCTCACACCTGTAAATCCCTTGCTTTCCTATTCTCTTACCTTGCACCTGGAGATACACTTAAGTAGATTTCTATCAGCAATACCTCAGGCAGAGATGGATAAAGCCTCCAGATAAGGACTGATGAACTCATAGGAAGCACACCAGTGAAATCAAAGTATCTTAATCTCATACATTTGAAACAAAACTTAAGACAGTAGTCAAACATCAGCCTCAACACTTGATAAAATATAACCAAGTCTAAAGGCAAATGTGGAAATTAAGTAAAAATGTTTACCTTCTGTTGTGCTGAAAAGTTCTACTCTCAAAAGGGCAAACTCAAGCTATTTTACAGATGCAGTACTAAAAGGTGTGATATATCCTTAACTTTCAATGATTTCAGTGAGCTTTGGAGAAGTGTCAGATCTTAGCTTCTTTTTTATTGATTCATACAGGGCATGTGGGCAGTAGTACACACTGAAAATCATAGAATCACAGAATATCCTGAGTTGGAAGGAATCCATAAGGATCAAGTCCAAGAATCCATAAGGATCAAGTCCAACTCCTGGCTCCACACAGAGCCAGCCAAGTCAGAGCAAGGAAAACAATTATGAAACCACATATTTTAGAGCAATAGCATAATCTGTGATTTTCATAAAACTGAACTGATTTGTATAGGATGACAATTCCTTTTCATAAGCACCACGGAGAAGGGGGAGCAGGAAAGAGAGGAGAGGATTATAGGATAAGGTAAAATTCCAGTTGATGGCAAGAATGCAGTTTCTTAAATTAGAGGTAGAGTCTGGATCCCTGAACCCTCCCATGAACTTTCCTAGGACATTTTTTGAGTTAACAAAATTCTTACACAAACCCCACAGATTTTTATTTTGTTTTCCACACATACTGAGTACAGCTCGTGAAGAACACCCACTAAATGGGAAAAAAACCCTTCATTGTATTCTTGGGAGAACAAATTCAGAATGTGCTTCTGAAGGTTAGATGAAAGGCCTAGTCAGAAAAGGACAGGACATATCACTTCTGCTGACTCCGTTAGGTAATTCGGTTTTAATTTAAAAAAATTGATCATGAACATACTCATTAGAGAGAAGCACAATAAAAAGGCTAATAAAGTGATAATATCATTGCCTCACTGCTTTATGAGACTATTATATCCAATTTTCTGTGTGGATAAACAAACTAATATGATTACTGTTATGAAAAACAGAAAACTAGCATAATATGAGCAGTTTTTTTTTTTTTTAGGCAAGATGGTTCTATTTTTTATTCTTATTAGGAGCTTTTTTTTTTTTTAATCTTTAACAGCTGTTAGGGCTAAAAAGACTTGTGCTACACAAAAACTTTCCCCCAAATATCTCAACTGCATTTAATTTATACGTTTTCTTCTTTTGGTACAGGAATCTGTAGGAAGGAAACCTGAAAATGTTGAAAATTTCAGGTATACACGTAAATATTTAATCAAGATTGTATTTCTCCTGTAGTTTTTGTAAAGCTATTAACCATATTTAAGCCCATCATAATCAAAACAATGCTGATTTGGACACCTTCTGAATTCCCTGAAGTAGCATAACTGTCCAGATCAGGAGTTAGGAGACAAGCACTGAACAGCAAAAGAAGTCACTTTTTCCTATTACTTATCTTTTCTACAACAAAACATCCCATGTAGAATAACTTATTTTCCCAAATACAATGCTGTACTTATCATCAGATTAGATTTATGGTGCTTGAGGGTAAATTGTTAACAAACAAGTGCGGAAAGATCTTGGCTTCCAGCAGTATGTTAAGCTCTGCCAGGAACTAAGCACCTTATTTATCAAATAAGCACCTTATTTATCAAAGTTGAGCTTACAATAAGAAGAAAAACAATCACATATGCTTACTGCCTTGCCAGTGTCCCCAGCTAAGCTGGCATCTATTAGCAGCTCTCCCAAAACCAGACTCTTGCCTGCAACCGATAAGCTGGAAAGCTATTTTATTGGTCTGGGAGCTATCTCTATCACATATGCACCATAAAACTGTACCTAAAAAAGAAAATGATATTTAAACTACTCTAAAAATTCACAGGGCTAGACTGGTTTCCCCCCAAGGGAACAGTTTATCTGGGGTTTCTTTGAACTAGAGCATCAGGCCTTTAAAAACCCTAACCCAGATATTTCAGCTGATCATGCAGATTTCCATCTCTGTCCAAGGGATCTAAGCATCTTCCTTCATCTCCCTTCTAAGGCAGGTTAATGTATAACTTTAACCTGACCACACTGGGATTTTCAAACGTTAGCTAAAACTTACGAGCTAACACGTTTAAAAATGCCTCTCAGATTGAGATACACGTTGTCATCACCAACCTGAATTCCATTCCAATGGAAAAGCAGTATCAGTTTCACACAGATCCGTGCCAAAGCCCTACATAAAAAAATGGATGAACCACTAAGCCAATCCAAAATCTACTCAAATCAATGGACTAATTAATGGGAACCACAGGATTTGGATAGAGACTATAGTCCTAATGATATGATTGAGTCCACATGGAAAAGATTAACCTCCTCCTCCTCACTGCTACAAACACGTACATTCCACCCACCCACACGCGTTCCACTCGGCATTCCAGACCAGCATGGTATGTAATTGGACACAAAATTAGGAAAGAAAACTAATCATACAATAACTGATATTGAGATTAAAATAATTCAGAAACGAAACCGTTTTTCCATGTAGTCACTGTCATTTATATTAACCTCAAGGGACGTGTGTAACAGCAGGTAAGAACATTCAAAGGTAAAATTTCAAAATTAAACGATACAGGATTTTTAGTTCCACGTGGAAAAGGGGCACGTTAATCCAAGATCTTAAGAGCTATCTCCAGAGATGAGTACAGACCTACCCAAGCACCTCTCTATGTATTCTGTGCTGGTGAGGCACGAGCTGGTTTCAGTGTGTGTTAATATAGCATTGCACCCAGTCTGGCAGATCCCACCTCCGAGCCTGGACATGATGCCATCCTAATGAACCACCTGTGGCCTGTACCCAGCAAGATCCTGATGATACCTCCTTGCCTGGACAGACATGTTTTAAGTCCTACTGGATATTTTTGGCAACATCACATGCAAATTGTACAAATGCCCAGTTTCTGAAAAGTGAGCCAAATCAGTATGTGGAGGCAGAGGAAGGTACTTGGAGAGATTCTAAAATAATACCTAGATATATACCTTCCTCTGATTTCCAGTTCCTCTTTGAATTCATAAAAACTTCATCTCAAATTTTAGTGTCCTTAATACTTAAAAAAAGAAAAATAATAGTCACCTCTAAACAATGTAAAAGTTATACCCAGAATGCTTACTTAAAGACATTCTCAATATTTTGCCTAAAATCCTTGTACTAGAAAATCATTACAGGTATTTTTGGGTTTTGAAATTTACAACCATTTTGACACTTTTTTGTATTATTTTCTGAGTAGTAGAAACAAAAATAAAGGTAAAGCTATACCTTCCTTTACAGTCTCGGTATTTCTACCTTCTTATGGCTCTTTTGGAGGTGATGATCAAAAAGGAATAAGGAAGATAGGAAACATACAAAGAAAGGAGACCAGTGTAAACATAAATATTAAAAAGAGCCCAACAAACACGGACAGCTATATTTTCAAAGAATACAGAACTGTCTAAGAGGATGTGATTACTCACATTGCCTTCCAAAAGCTCTTCCAAAGAGCAACCTCGGTGTGACTGCTGGTATTTTTCTTGAAAAAGTTTTCCATCAAACACTTCCCAAGGCATCAAATCATCCATCCTGAATGGAAAGCCACAGGCACTGTTCGCCATGAGCAACGTTGTAAGGCCACGAACAAAGACAGCGCCAAGATGTACAGCTCTGGAGTCCACTTGTGCAAGCTGTTAACATAAAAAAATCCAAACAAAACAGCAGGCCTCACAAATCAGGGAACAGAAGCAACCTCACCATCACATACAACCGTGTGAACAGCAGAGCAGTGACAAACAGCCACAAAGCTGTGACAGTGATGGCTGGCCCTCTATTGCACTGCAGAATTCAAAGGATTCTGTATCTAGTTTTATTAAATAAAGCGAAATAAGTGAAGCTTTTTTTAACATAGTCAGGTTTTTAAGACAGATATGCTCAAAATGAAATTGAGAAGATGAGTGGCTATTTTCTACAGTATTTCTCAAGCATCAGCAGTTCCCCAGAAAAAAAAATCTGTTAGAGGAATGCAAAACATGAATGGGGAGTATAAAATGATGCGTGCTGTGATCCACTGAGCTCCCACAGTTAGATCCATTGGGGCATGTTACAGCATTTAAGAGATCATTTAATTTACAAAGTTCATTGCACCCAGACTTTTCTTTTAAACACTCAAAGATTTCCTCTAACTGCAGGCTGAAAGTCAAATCATTTCACCCCAACACGGGTGTCTCCAGCAGAAATACCAGAACGGTAGGACAACAGCCAGAAAACGCAACATGAGAAACCTGACAAGACCAGTAAAGCTCATGGCAAGAATAAACCTGACTGGTGAATTTAACATCCTGCTGAGGCAGAGCACAGCCACCTATAAAAGCCTTGAACCCAATATGGGCAAAACTGATTTTAACTATTGTGCAAACAGTACAAAGCTCCTCGTTGAGGAACGCTCTTCCACAGTCTGTACTGAAACAGTCTGTCAGGACTAGGAGGGATTCAGTGAAGACATCAATACTGTAGGGACAGTGAAGCCATCAATACTGTAATCTGTGGCAGCTGTTGTACCCTTACAATACAGTTTTCCTTACAATATAAGTAATACCAGGAATGGAATAGCATCAAATTAGTCCAGAACAGAAAGGACAAAAAACATGGCTCAAATTTGTCTTACCCCTAACTCCTGGGAAGCTGTGAATTCTTTGTTTGAAATGCAATGGAAAGGGTTGGTCATTTATTACAAACAGTAAGAACACCTTATATCTTAAAAGATCCTCAAAAGACTTAATGGTATCAACATAGACCACCGGTGCCCTATTAAAAAAATTACAAGACAACATGAAAAGTACTACTGGATCAGAACTTTTCCCCCTTAACATCCACAAAACAAAACCAAGAAACCTTTGCTAGCAAGACAGAGGTACAAAACGTCTTCCAAAAAAGAGACAAACACAATAAATAATTTGGAGAATGTAACTAGAACCTGGTCAAGGACTTAGGTTTTCTGTAGCATCATGCAATGGGCTGAAGCCTGGTATATAATCTGATTACAAGAAACTGACTTCTGTGATAGGGCTTCCCTTGACCACAGGCAAGGGGCAGTAGGGTTCAGTTAAGCCACCTTGAAGATATGAGCTATACTTCAGCTGGCTGGTTTTTCTACAGCAGAAACGCCAAAGAGGACCTAGAGGAGATGATACAGGCAGAAGATACCAGGCAAGGTGGTACAGAGCCATCTTGGAAGACTTCTGCCTCCAGTGTCTCCTGGAAAAGCATCAAGCTAGCCATCAGGCACTGACCCAGAATCACACTCAGTACTTAAAATTCATCCAATACTGACAACTGAAGACGACCACTGACATTCAAACAAATGCAGACAACACAAGCTAACTTGAGCAGTCATTTTGAAAACGAAAGGCCTATGCTTCTCTGACCATGACACTTCATATTTGAGTAAGGGAGAACTTCTGCCCTCCCTTTAAGAGAAAAGTAATTTCAGTATGGGACCAGGCTATGGCCTTTCAGGAAGCTATTGCATCCAGATGCAGTTATTGTTTTGCCAGCAGAGACTGGTAATTACACACACACTCATAACTTCCTTGCTCTGGCAAACAAAGCAGGATCTTGCAAACCTTAGATACACTGAAAGGTACTTGAAAGAGAAATGTGCTTTAAGTGAACTAGTATGATTTATACTGCAGTAGAGTGTAAGAGCGCAGGCAGGCAGCCAGTTCCCATGTGTCTTACACTGCACTAACCAGACTGTTTCTGATCACCTGATCAGAAGTCAAGACCTGCTAAGGAAATCAGTCCACAGCATCAACCACTTGAGTCCAACTTGGACAAATTTAGGTATCTATATATACTTTCATGTTTATTTAAATATATAGTTATTAATATTTATCAATATGATTCATACCATCAATAGTATCATTATTAGATCAGTAGAAAACCAGACTGAAACTCCCTGTCATGCAAATCAGTATCTTCTGTCACTAAACGGTTAGTAAATACTGATAGTGTAAAAAGATTTAATTGCTGAAAACAAGTTCTCATTAAAGATAATGAAAACGAATATTAAGCTGCTGAAAAGAAACCAGAAAATACTGTCGCTTGCAGCAAGTCATTTCCCATCTTCTAATTTAATGGCTGTGCACTATATGACTATTAATCCATACTTTTTTGCCATTTATTGATAAAGATGTTTTTACTGTCATTTTTTAAACTCACTGCTTTTACAATGATGTAAACCAGCTCTTGGAACAGATTGCAAGTACTAGATGTGGAAGCTGGAAGTCACCTGGGCCATAAATCTTAAAAGAATTTTTTCTATCTTTATTTTATTCTGAAAACTCTAAGCATATACCCAACGTAAATATGTGATTAACCCAGTTTCAGTGACGTTACTCATGTTAGTGCAAACAAACGCATATAAATTCACAGAGCAAGTGTCTGAATGAGAATTTGAAAAATTTTGCTTTCCACAGTGACACACAAATTAGTAAAATTAGAAGAGGAAATTGTTGCCTCAAGCTGGGGATCAGTGTAGTACCATCACTGATGCTAATTGTTACTTCTGCCCAAGTGAGTATGAAGGCTGAGCCACCAATACAACCCCAGCTGTGGTCTTGTCAACTCTACCTAGGACTTACAGGTTAAAAACCCAAAATAATGTTGCTGGTGACAGGTGTTACAGGTAGATGACATCACTGTCTAGTGGCATCAATCCAGAATGTTTCTAAAGCACTGAAGCATGAGGAGGAAGGGGGGGACATACTGAGTAAGGCTTAGTAGGAAATCAATATTGTTGAGATGACAGCAAGAACTCTCAACAGTGATTTCTTTATTTTAATAAGACAGGAAATACATTCACTAACGGCTAGTTTCTATTTTCCATGTCTGGCAATGAAAAACAAAGAAAATGAAAGCACAGCGAGTCGGTAACAATGAGCCTGTGCACATGGCAAACCACAGGCTTGCTTTGCCATGGGAATGCTCACAACTGCTTGGTGTCTGCAATGCAAAGACGTCACAATGAGGAGAAGTGGAAAATTCCAAAAGAAAAGAAGGCTTTGCTTCCAGGGCATTACACCCCAGAGATTACTTCTTATTGGAAATTCTGTCTGTTCTTTTTGCTATTTTCATAAACTCAGGACCCAGTGCATCATGTGAGATACACCCCTGTGATCCCGCTGCCGCTACTCCTACCACCAGCTGATGACATTTGTGTGAGAGAGACTGGCAGCGCGTGAGAACTGCTCTGGCTGCACCAGCTGTGCCCCTGGAGATGGTCCTACCAACCCTCTCAGCCTCTGGGGAAAAGATTGCTTTTCCTATTTGCCAATGTTAAATGAAGACTGAGAATTTCACAGTCCTCTAGTGCCCCTGCAGCAGAGGTTACTGTCATCGCGCTTAGGTGGCCTGAGCTGAAGTGGGTAAGCCCTCTTGGAAAGAGCAAGAGAAATGCTACAGCACCCACATTGCTGGTGTATCATGGGGGGTTTCTAACAATTTGAGAATTCATCATAGACTTATACCTTTTTTTCTGCTCTGGAAACACATTGCTTTAGCCTGTGGACCATAAGTTCAGGCTGATCTCTGTGCTCATTCACATCCTTGCTGACCACTGAAAGAGGCTTTGCAAGGAGGAAAGTGTTTGCTCACAGGAGCGCTTTGCAAATCTAGATCCAGAGACTACCTCCTGCCAAAGGGTTTCTACTTACCCCAATCAAAATCACGGGCCTTGTAGAAGAAATGCAAATTTCCAGCTCAACTGCAAACTGTTACATCCAGTTACATCTAATTAAATAGTAATAATAAAAAATCACCAGGATAATGTTTTAAGGAAATACCACTAGGTCCTCTGTGTCTTTTTTTCTAGAGTCATGAGTGATTTTTTGGGTAAGGGTGTAAACGTTATCCTATGCGCTTTGAAAGCTGCACAACGTATTTTTGGGAACATACTAACTGCCCCCCACGTCCCCCTAACTCTTGCACCACTCTACACTATGGTGTTTAGAGGGTTCAAATTCTGTTAAACGGTTGAAGATGTTCTACCACACCTGAAGTGTCAGGGCAAGTGTCTGAACATGCCAGATGTCAGCAGACACAATGAAAGCTAGAACCATTCCCACCAGCAATGATGCCTCACTGTTGTCATTTCCAGAAAGTGAGGAGAAAGGTAAAGGTATGATAATAATTTTACAGTTGTTACTTGCATGACTTTACATACATCTGTATCTCAATGCACTAAACAATATTTAAGAACTGCTTCCTTTAGTAGGATTTTGAACAACATTCTGGGGGCACTTTTCTCCAATGAAAAGAAAATGCATTAATAATTGTTACTTAGGTTAAAGTTGTTCTTATGCATTTAATTTTTCTTAATCTGTTGACTTCTTCCTGTGGTTGAATACAAAAGATATGACTATAGCTAACATTTTGAAATATAAATGAAAAAAGAAATAATCACATAAGGCATTGCCCCCTCTCCCCCTGTACCTCACCTCACCCTCAAAAGATGATACCTGCTTCTGTTCTGTTTCTGAAAACTCAACACTCAAGGATAGGTTAGTATTTGCTATTTTCTAGTTAAAATTAATCAACTGAGGAACAATACATAAAAATCTATGTAATTTGACCTAAGCAATAAGCTGCTGGAATTCAACTGCTGGTGATCAAAATCTGACTACTTTCCTAGTTTAACCGGTTCTTTTCAGATCCATTGGAACTGTCAGTATATTATCAGTATACTGCTTCTTACATTACCTCCCCCAAACCCACCTGTAGCTGAAATGATCAAATATTTAACCATAGGCAATTTATGCTTGAGCAATGAAGGCAGCAGGTAGATCCTATCTCAGGAACTTGTCATTAAAACAGCAAGGCTTAGCTTTGCCTGGGAGAGGTAAAGTACACTTTGTTCCAAATATAAAGAGATGAACTGTCAACTGAAGGCAACTTGACTAAAGTTAAATCCTCTGCAATTGAAAGTATCACTAAATGAATTCTTTCAACCAAAAGACAGTCCTTTCTTGAATTCCAGATCTTCCTGTCTCCAGCCATTGGTATAAATTCCCTGTGTGAGCTGTCAAAAAAAGCTAAAACCCCTGTGCACTGGAACTATGCCCTCTGTTCTTGAGCAAAGATAACCTATACTGGTGCAATGGTGATAAATTTAAGGACTGTCATTCTTCAGAAGGGCTGGTGAAACATTTACTCAGCATCAGTCAGCTTTAAGCAATAGGCTCCTGGGAGTGTAGTACATCACCCGTTTCCTTGACCTGTCAAATTGAGGGGGGAGAGGAGCAACAGTATTTTGAAAACATGACTAAGATTTATTCTGATAAAAGATTACAGCTTAAATTAAGCTCTTCCTGCTTAAACAAGGTGTGTGCAAAGGAAAATGGGGACTGAAAAGAGATCCTATGAGGATCTGCTGCAACAGGAACTAGAAGAACCAGTTTTTAAACACTTCTAAGACTTCACAGTAAATATTTAGCAGTAAATAACCCAATTGTTTAGTGTTTATATGTGGAGGAAAGTTTATTTACTGGATTTTATCTGGAGGTTGATGTAAAAAGATACCTCTCCTTGGAACAACAGTGTTATTTACATTAAGTCAAAAACTCCAATGAAGTCAACCTAAAAAAAAAGCTTCAAAATTGCTTTTATCTTTAAGCACCCTATAAAACAGTAACACAAAAGTACTACTGCGAACCAGTCTGCAACGAGATATAAATCTCTCTCCGTTCCAAAAAGATTGTCTCTCATTTCTTGCTTAATTTTCAAAAAGATTGTCTTCTATCAGAGCGTATCTACAACAAAATCCAGCATAAATGACATTTCTGTGACAATATTACCAATTTAAAAGCTTAGCCCCTTCAGTTTATTTGTACAGAGTTATGTAACGGACAGCACACTACTACATAAAAAGAAAAATTAAAATAACATAACTTACTTTAGCCACAACTGGTCAACTCTGATCCAAAAGGATTCCTGAGCTAATGACAGTCCATAATACATATGACATTTGCAAAACATTCACATAAACTTAGTCATCAGGCTACCTAGCTGATTGTAAGTCAACCAGTAGCCACATCCTTTCTACAAAAGTGAATGGATGGATTTTAATTTTTACCATCTTAAACACATGCTTGTGTTTTTGGTGACATATTTATCTTTGGACATCCTTACCTTTCCCTCATATAGATAATATTTTATTTATTTGGTAACAAAGTTTATTTTGTCTGGCACTCTGAAAACTCTTTATGATCACATTTTCTTCCATTTTTTCCACACATTAGTTAAATGTTGCGAAATGATGAGAAGAGGAAGTATCGGTACCTCCACCTGCCTTGCAACTAATGAAATTTGTCCCTGATAGAGAAAAAACTGCTGCACCAGGAACTGATGGGCTCCTGTATGTGCTATGTCACTGCAATCTGAACTGCTTCAGTAATTATTTGACAGCTTCTTTCCCATGCCTGTAGCAATATCTCCCTCTCACATGGACGCCCTAATAATGCGATGTTACAGTAAAGCTTCCTCCTGTCATGTAATTTGGAGTGCCTTCCCCCTCTCCCCAGCTGTCTGTTTAAAATTTAAAACAGTCAGCTGTAACTTATTTCTCTCAGAGACTCCTACATCTTTGTCAAATGTGACTGAAATTAGCCATCATATTCAAGAGTTATTAGGGGGCACGGAGAGAATTCAAAAGATGTACAAAAGGTCACTTCCCTCTCTTAGTTCCAGTAACTTTCCATTGCAAGCCTTCAGAGATGAAACTACTTCTACTCCCTTCCTTTCTGTCACATGCTATAGATTTCTGTGGTATGCTCTATAACGTCTAGCTCCTTTAGCAAAATATTAAAAATGAGGGCTTAACCTGCCACTACCTGCACCTTGACCATACTCCTGACCTGAAGTCCCTAGCCACACCTTTCCCCAGCCCTCAACTTGGTCTCCTTGGCCACCTCCGCTAATGCTGCGTGCCCGCTCACAGCCACTGAGGATACTGGCAAATAAGAGGTGGCTGGGCACACAACTGCTCAGCGTGCTGCTTTCTGGTGGTCTATCTTATGGACATCATTGTTACTATAAAGACATTTTGATTGGTGGGAGTCCACTGCTAAAACAGTCCATGGCTTAATTGGCCAAGCTTAAAAATCAGTTGCTTTATTTTCTCCCCTGCATCAGAGAAGATGGTCACGATCTATTTAATTTTCCTGATGTATGACCATTCCCTCTCTTAAGCTGTTTTGAGTATATATTTCTTAAGAGTCTGATATATTTCACTGAAACCAGCAGAAAGACCAGTCAACTTCAGCAGAATTCTATTAGTTAAAATCTAGTCTGTCAAACTCTGCAGCTTCCAGCAGCATTGTGACAGCTGTTACTAGTGTCATGTCTAGTAGATCAGCTCCTCAAATAAAAATGTCACTGAACCAAGATGGTTGGTACAAAGAAATCCAGGATAACAAATACTGCTTTGCCAGTGCAATATAGGTTTTGTGGCTTGGGTTTTTTTGAGTTTTTTATTGTGTTTGGGTTGGTTTTTTTTCTCTCCTAGGGTTTCTTTGCATTGCAAAGCAGCTGCACAATAAGATTGTTGATACTACGGTTCACCTTTTGAAGTGATATAGTCCCAGGTAAACAGTTCTGGCTAAGGAATCTTCCAGGTGCTAAGTCTGTAGGTTGAGGAAGAAAAGAACTAGTCTGCTGCTACTTCACAACAATCCCAAGGTCCAAGAAAAACTGAGCCATGAATCAGTGCAGCAATATCTCAGGTGGCCTATGAAAGGAACTGCAAACCTGCACCCTGTAATCAGGTATGTTCACAATAGCAGAGACTGATTTGTAATTAAGCTGCAATAGAGTAGCCACTTCCAGAACACCTTTTTCTTTTGGAATCAAAAACTGCCACACATGGCTTGGAAGTTGCTACCTTTTGGCATAAGATCATCCAACTCACACTGTAGTTGAGATAAATGCATACAATGAGATTAGAGAATCTGTTTTGGTCCACACAGCTGTTGCATAAAGACAGTTTCCTGAGCTATTCAAGAACTGTGTACAAATAAAGGTTTTAAAGAAAACAAGACTACCTGCATGTAAGATTCTACGTTTTCTTGTATCAGCATTATGCCAGAAGAAATTGAATAGAAAAAGGGAACCAGTTTATGTAAAGGTGTACTTAACATGGAGGAGAACGCTCTTTAAATGAGAATGCATACTCTGTAATAAGGCAAACTTTGGGACCTCAGCATTTCATCAGCACTGCACTCTGCAGGCACTTTGCTGATGAAATAAGCATTCACTGACATTCCAGCCTCAGGAACTGATCCACAGCCATTTCAAAACAAAAGGTACCTATTTGTTTTGGCACAAAGTGCTGGGCCAAAACAAACTTCCTAGAGAACCACTACACTTTCAGCCTCCTATAATTGAAAAATATTACTTGCCATTGTTGCTAGACTGAAGTATGCCTCTGTTGTACTGAAGCCTCAGTGTACAAAAGCAACTGTATAATTTTACTAAAAGGTAAGTAACACTGAGCAAATTCTGGGATGGATTTTCAAAAGTATACTGGCATAGCTCTGCTTTTATTAAACTCGCTAGTAATGCCCTCACTGACTTTAGTATAACTTTAGTCCTAGAATAGAAATATTTTCTGCCAAGATGTACTTCTGTTTCCTACACATAAAAATAGAGAACTATTGTTAAGTAGGAAACAATACTTAGGTATGCATTAACTGCCCTTGCTAAAACCAGTACTCACATAATTTCATATCTGGCAAGGAACTGGATGTCTCTTAAGACTATCAGGGGAATATATAGCTGCCTAGCTGAATGCAATATACCTTTTTAGTCAATGTGCATATGCTTCCTACTAGTGCTGGTGTAACACTAGACACGCTGATTAGGATCCTAAACAATTAAATAATTCTCCCCATAAATCACTAATTTTGTTTGGAGGCAACAGCCACCTTTACACATCTGGTGTTTATTGTCCCTGTGTGCTGTTTCTTCACTTACAACCCTGGGACAGAATTGTCTTAATGAGTGATGATGTCTTGAGGTGCTAAGATATAACACTGGTAAGGGATGTTATAATGTACATGTATCACCTTTTCTCTTAACACAAGTCTTTATAAAAAGCTCCTTCAACAATGTCTCAGCTATGGTTCAGCGAATGTCAAATGAAGTAATTCCAAAATAAAGGTGAAGGGAAGGAGAATATATGTGTGACGTCAATATTAATGTTAAGAAGATAGTAAAAATTCACATTTTTATAGCACTTTTGGCTAAAGAACTTCCATTATTGAGATGACTGGTGCATGAGTGTTATGAAGTAAGAACTAAAATACAAGAAAGAACTGAAGAATTTCACCAAAGTCACAGAGGAAGCAACAGATAGGAACTGGACACTGTCTTAACTCTTACCCCCCTGGACAATGATAAAGTCAATCAAGAATACACTTGAAAAGAAAGGGAGCAAATCAGTTCTTGGTTAGCCTTGCTATTTCTGGTATCTTCAAGATTAATATTTCTACTACAGTAATTCAAAAAATTCCAGTACATTCTATAAAGCACTGTAATCACCTGCCTAAAGGCTTGCTTTATCTTCTTCCTCCATCCACCTATAAATGGATCATTAGGTCACTTCAGACAACATTTCTGCTTCTCTGAAGCTATACACAGCCATCTGCTTCTCAAGGGAAAGCCTAGACAGATGTGCAGCTTGCATCCCTGCTCAGGTGTGACAGTGGCATGCAGGCAGGCAGCCCTGAGCAGATGAGAGGCAGGTGCCACCGCTTCCTGATGGGACAGCGTGCTCCCTTCCCTCCCTGGTTCCAGCCCCTGCATGTGATCATTAAAGGCAATGGAGAGCAACCCCACCTACACCATGCAAACATCATCTCCAGTTCTCATGTACTGCTTGTTCCTTCCAGCATGCAATATGCAAGGAAGCGAAAACTATTTATCTCATGAGCAAACCTACACTTTGACCAACACTAGCTAAGCAGGAAAGTGTCAGTTGATACCAGAAATTACTATTTTCCCTGTCTGTAATAAGTTATCTCTGACTTTTTCAAAGCTGTCAGTTTGCTTAATATTTTGGGAGAGGTTTATTACCCTCACTACCAATAACTACATTGCACCTTCTGCAGTATTATTGAACATGGATTAAAAATTAACAGCAATTTTGTTATCTGAAATTTCAGAGTGTCTTTTACCTTAAACATAATGAAAAATTCTTTCATTTAATAAAACCTAAAAGCAATTTTTAACTGAAACATTGGTCCTATTTGCTTGCTGTTGAGACTTTGCTAATAATGAGTTACATGGCAGTAAAGGGGAAAGCTCACAGAAAAGCAAACTCATACAATTATAGAGAAAAACACAAGATCATCTTTCACAAACGGGAACATGGAAGCTGATTTAAGGCCCTTGCTCAAAATCTTGCTCAAGATTTTCTCCATAAGCAAACTGAATCCAACTCATTGAACAGATTTTTCCCAGAAGGTAGAAGAGCTGATCTAGCCATGCTGAGGTTTGTATTTGTGCCAGTGGCACATAACAGAATTCAGAGTTATGTGAATTCTGATACTTCGGCTTATGTCAAATGCAAAAGATGTTCAGGGAAACAGACGTTAATAATTCTAGTAAACAGGCCAAATTTGGTAAAGTGGAAAATGGGGGAGACTGAGGCAGAGCAGCAATTCTGTCTGGAAGCTGGTTATGTTAGCCTAAGAAAAAAATTTTGTGTATGTTTATGAACATATAAATACACAACAGCAATAAGGAAAGGGAGCACCAGTTGTCCATGCAACAGGACCAAGACAACTGGAATATATTTAGAACTTCAAAAGATTATTATGAAAATAGCAAGAGATTTGGAAATGGGACTTTACAGAACACTGTGAACAGGGGCTAACTTCAGGTGCTGAGATACAATTGTATTGGCACTAATGCCTGACCTATGCAAACACAATGTTTCCCAACAGAACGGGGGGGGGGGGTGGGGGGGGGGGTGGGGGATTGGGGGGAGGGGAAAAAAAAGGCTCTGCAGTACAAAGGCAGCACATTGGACCAGGCCTACAGGCCCAAGAGGCCTAAACACAGACATTAAGAGAAAAGCAGACTATACCATCCTGAAAACTTTTAGCTTTAATACACAGATCTAACATAAGCAGGCTCACTTGATGCAACTTTCTCCTGATTAATCATGAAATTTATTTTCTCTTAATGTTTAAAAGCAAACCTAATTTAGCTACCTGAAGACTTAAACTGTTTCTAGATGGACTAGTTTCTTTAAGACTGTCATGAGTACATGAGAAGAAAGTTGTATTTCATAGAATCATTTTTCTTGGAAGAGACCTTTAAGATAATAGAGTCCAACCATAAACCTCACACTGCCAAGTCCACCACTAAACACCTCATCTCTGTGTCTTTTAAGTACATCCAGGGATGTTGAACTCATCTGCTTCTCTGGGAAGCCTGTTCCAGTGCTTGACAAGGGTGTTTTGTCAGGTTGAATAGTGACTGAACCAATCTCCGCTTGAAATCACATCCTGTATTGCTGCACTCTTGTTCCAAATTAGCCCAGAACACTGAGGAAACCTAAGGACTGCAGATGAGAGCCTAGGCTGGGGAGTAAACAATCAGCCAACATCAGTAAACTACCTCAGTCCCCTCTGTTCCTCACTCCCTCTCAGTTACTCTCTCACCTATCATACTAAAAACAGTCTGACAGATGTAAATTTTGTGGGACTCAGGAAAGCATTTGGGAATGCACTCAAATTTCTCTTTACTTAATACCAACATACACCACAGAAACAGTTCCTAAGTATGTAAGAGAGGTTTACCTGTGGCATCTTTACCATGTTCTTACTCATATGTTATGTTTTCTTCAATCCAATTAGACTTCAAGCAAATATTTATTAGGAAACAGACACAGGTAAAATAAACTCCCTGGGGGAGAAAAGATTTTTTTTAAAAACACTAATATTTGGAAAAATATAGATGGCTCACAAAGTCTGTTTGGAGTCTGTCTGAAAAGGATCACATCTAATGGTGTTGACAAATGTAGCTTGGCTTGCCAAATAGGTCAGAAGATTGAAATTCTGGAATGTTCAGAATCTGGGTATTATTTATACTTTTCTGTCTGCATGGTGAGGGAGAAAGAATACAGAGTTTAAAAATACATAAAAGATTTTGCCACATCTGAAATTTGAGGGACCCTAACTAAGATACCCACACACTTCTCCAAAACATACCACTTTTTTTGATGAATGTGGTATGTGTGTATCCCTCAGGAAAACATTCAGAGAATATATTGTGCTATATGGGTATAATAGGGTATAATACCATTGCCAAGCAAATTTTGCTTCTATGGCACTGCACTACAGAAAATATTCAAAGGTCCATGCTAAAGCTGTTCTTGCTAAAGCTATTTCTGCTTGTCAAGCTAGTTAACTAGTTTGCTGAGTAATTTTTTTATTGTTCCAAAAGCTAAATAAGTAACACTTAGTATGTATTTTGTGAAAGTTCATTTGCAATCAAACTGAAGAGTCTCTGGAGCTTCTAATTTAAGATCTAAAATGACTGTGCTCATTTTGTTTCAGTAACACTTTTTAAATAGCTGAAAGCACTTGAAAAATTGAAGAAATACACTTCAGTGCTTGACATATACTTCATAGACAGCCAAGCTCTTCCTTTTATGGATGGCACAAAAGATGTATTACTCCAAAGCAGATATTCTGGCATAACTGTAAGTTTCATGGCAAAGCTATGAACAGCTTGCAAATGCCATAAATTCCAGCAGTGATGTGCATGTCCACCCATACATCCGATACTAGCTTTAAGGTCATATTTTCTGACATTTCATTTCATTTTTTATAAGCACCTAACAGGATGCAAATTTCATCTACTAATCTTCAGGTGTATTTCCTTTTTAACCAGTTTTTTCCCATTTTGTTTTTGGCCATAACTTTCAGAAAAGATGTGATTCACAGCTTTACACCTCCAATACAAGTTTTGTGTATGTTCATAAATTTAGAGAAATCTTAGAACAAAATGTATTTGTATTTATAAATCATTATGAGCTTTTCTGTTTGGGCAGTATTTTACATGTATTACAGGTAAAATCTGATCTATAATTGCACTTGTAAACAACGAGGGCCAGCACAATATAAGAAACCAGACTTTAAGCATGACTGCGATGCTTCTCTTTCTCCACGGTGGCCTCAAAGTCAGACTGGTGGCTCTCAGGACTTTTTGTCAAAACTGTACACCAGATTTAAAATAGAAAGAAGGGGAATAGGCAACCTGGGGTCCAAAATTTAATTCTGACCTTATGTATAAGCTCTACAGGAGGCTTGGACAAAGCAGAATGCTGATCAACCATATAAGGAGGGGGCGGGAGGTGGCATAAGGAAGCTAGAAAAAAAATTCATGAGAAAATGAATGTGTAAAATCTCCTCTCTATCCTGTGCACATTTTGTTATTTTGAAACAATCTTGAAAAATAACCAAATCTCCATGTATAAACATTATATTATTCTCAGAACATATTTAATGTGCATTTTAGTTCTACGCCTGCAGTCTGCTTGCTTTCAGCATGAGATAAACAATATTTTTTATGGCTCTAACCCACTTTATTCAAAATACAGACATTTCTGTCTCTTGAATTTATGGGCTTATGGATGTCATTAAGTATGAAATACAGAGAGCATATCAGAAAGCAGACTAGAAAGTGAAGGCTGAAAAGTTCTCTTCATATTACCAGAAGAATAGGCTCTATTTACATTTTCTCTCATCTTCACCATGGAAGTTAAGTTCTCTTCTGCTAAAGCCTATTTGCTAATGAATTCTTTTGCAGAAACAGAGAATTCTTTTAAATCACTGTTCTTCAAAGAACTGTTTACAAGGAGTAAATGTTTTTCTACATGTAAAATAATAATACAGTGTTGAGTCTAAAATTGCAAATGAGCAAACATTCTCACAAAATTTTGAAGATGCTGAATAAGTTTAAGATAACTTCCTTAAAAACTCTGTTAAATCATGTCGAGGGATCATGTTCAACTTCTCAATGGAGAAGAAAAAGTATGGTAACCAGATGAAACTATTCCTCTGTTTTCCTACTATAAACCCCATATATTAATTACCTGTGTACTAGTGTAATTCATTGCACTTGGATCATTTGGTTTTAAACACAAAAATCTAGAAAATTAAGCTATTAAATATCTTTTGATACTCTATTTACAAATAACATCATAATTCAATTTTGTAAAACTACTAAATAAACACAGTAATGAGTAAAACCAGTTCAAGCTATTCTGAGATGGAATCTGGAAAATGAGATGCTTGAATTACAATGTTCAGAAAGCTTGCTTTATTGATCATTATTTTTAGAATATTTTTTCAAGATATTCTATTAGTTTAGTCTCTTACCCTTCCACAAGAAAATTCACAAGACATTATCAAGTTCATCTACACACATTTCAGAAGCACAGAAAGAAGAAACAGACCATTTTTTCACTCTTCCTGTGAAGCAAGATTAGCCTCATGAATTTTCAAATTGATCCTGCTGCAACCACAAAATTACAGGTGGCTTATATATGAAGACAAAAAATCTTTCATGGCAAGTAACACAACTTAACATACTCTCTTGATATAGCTTGACAAGCTATAGGTACATAATGACCTAAGAAAAATAACTATTTTCCACTGGAAAATAAAAATTTTCCAGGACATCAAAACACAGGAAGGGAGGTTTGAAGGCAATAGGGTAAAGTTCTGAAACTGTTACTCACCTAATCACAGCCTCGGAAAGGAAAAAGGCCAAAATCTTTTCTCACTTTTCCCTTCAGAGGGATTTGTTCTGGCTCAAACTACTACCAAAGGCACTACAAGAACAACAGCCTGATACAAAAATTTGCACTTCATTACATGAATCTTTTGTTGTGTTTTTTTAGCACAGCAGAAGGCAGCATGTGTCAGTGCTTGAAGCCCTTACATAAGAAGCAGAGTGATGTAAATTTGGGAAGTACCTGCCAATAGCATGCTTAGGTCAATTTCAACAACAGGCTATCTGCTTCCTAGCATGACAGATGATAGGGTATAAGACCTGCTGCATGTTTCATGTACGTTTATGTCACCAATGCAAGGGCAGACAGGATCTGATCTGCCATAAGCTTTGTGGGAAGGTTACAAAATTTTGTGGAACAACTTGCAATTAGTAGAATGACTGCTGATAAGTAGGGTGCACTGATTGATATTACGTATTTGGATGCAACACTCAGATTCATAGTTTCACAGAACCACAGCACAAATTAATCACACAAAGATATCTAATTCAAACAGAATAAACTTCCAAGTGCTTTGGAACCTTACATAACAGTACCTGTGAGCGCACCTATAAACAGACTCTTTCAACACTTCCTGCTTATGCTTGGCTTCTATTATGCTTTTACTGAATGACTGCCACAGCAAACTTGATAAAATAATGATACTCTCAACATTAAGTGCAACACAAAGTGTGGTAGCATCTTCCAGAGCAATAAATCCTATATTTTTGCTGCTTTTTTCGTATTGCTTTCAACTCATTGCTTCCTTTTTGTTACACATATCTAACACTTGATCAGCTACAGAACAAATTTGTGATGGATTTGGAAAAAACTGATAGGAGGCTGGAATTCATTATAATTAAGCACATAATGAAACTGGAACCATACCAGTTTTGCTCTTTTGGTCCCTGGTGCACTGGAAACAAAAGGATAGTAACAGGAGCAGTTGGTTTACCCTGCTATCAACAAAAAGTACTTTTAAAACTCTAACATGGACTGTTCAAAATAACACTGAACTTATTGGAAATACAAGCAAGATTTTCAGAGTGAAGATACATTAAGATACATTTCTTATTTTTAAGTAAACTCACAACTCCAATAGCCATTGACATGTGCAGTTATACTGCCAATACTTTGAATACAATCTCAAATTATGAGGTCAAAAATACCTTTGTATAATTGGATGTGAAAGAAGAACTTCTACTGCAACAACCATTTAAGGAACCTGCTTTTCCACACGTGGATTCAAGAAGACAGGAAAGGACCAGATTTCTTCAGTGCTTATAAAATTTTTTTTTTAAACCTCTCCTGAATAATTACAGAATACTGTGATCCAAAAGGTCTTCTCTACAGTGGGACACATTAGGTAACAAGACTTTTTTTTCTGGTAAGGTTTATGTTACATTTATGTTTTCCCACAAGTAGTAATACTAAACTGTACTTAGCATAGCAATTTTCATACATTTGTGTCCCAAAACACAATCCTCCTCAGGAAAAAAAGAATGAAGCGGTGTTGCAAGACAGGATTCATCATTAACAAATCTTCCATCAGCTGGCACTCAAGTCAAAAAGAAATCTGAGACTAATTCACTCACCCTAGGACTGCAACCACTAGGAACTGTCCTTTCTATTTTAATTTTCTTTACATGATTGAAAATATACACGTTCACATGATCTGTAGCACATTAAAAGCCTATACATTTACCCTCAGTTCCCATATCTGAAAAAACGTAATGGATTCTCTTCAGAGATTTTCCCAAAAATATTTACCCCAAAGTTACCATCAACACTTTATGTTACTCAATGATTTCAGTTGATACCTGCAAACCTGCCAGTTGAGCAGCTGACTTCCCTTTGAGGCAGAGAATGAGCGCCACGAATGCATGCAAGTCCTCCAGAGAGAGGCTACTGACCTAGAACAGATGAAAAAATAAGACATTATCTGAAGGGTCTGAAGAGGAACTTTCTGAAATTGACTCCTCTTGCTCAAGCACATCAAACTTAATCACACAGTTCTGACTGCCATGAATGCATGGTCTAGGAAGACGCTTAAAGGGAACAAAATACTTATTTTCACACCTTGAATGCAGTGCAGACCCCAAACCCTGTGTATAGTGTATATACATCCCTTTCTACACACCAAAGAAAATGGACACCTTTCACATATTCCCTTCTCCTCTTCCCTTGGAATTTCTCGATAAGAGTAAATTTCGTCATGTCCACAATACTAAGCATAGTAAAGAAATGTATTTTATTAAAAAAACCTATAAATTGCTTTATAAACAAGACCCAGAATAAAAATCATCTCAGCAAGCCACAGATATGATGACCGTTAGGATTTCTTCAAATGTTCATACAGTTATCTGTTGGAAACTTTAAAAATAATCTAAAATATTTCAATTAGCTAAATTCCATGGTTTAGCAAAACATACTTAGATTCTTTTAGGTTTTTAGGCTACCTATTGAAGTGGGAAGAACTCAAAGCTATAAGAACACTAAAACTAAAATTCAAATGAGAAAACAAAAAAAAAATTCTAAATTGATGTAACAGTTCATTCTAACACTTCTGTCAGAAAAGGGAGAATGGGAACATTTACTGTTGTGAAGAAGTATTCTGAGATTCTATAGCGGCACACGGTCACCTCAGAAGAAAGACAGGGCCTCTATACCAGCAGGGCAGATTCCGTGACACTGCAAGTCCAGTTCTGATCACCTGCTTTCTGTTATATAGATTATACATAGGCACCAAGACCAAATACCTGTTTCAAATCTTGAGGCTATAAAGAGGGCTCTAGGTGAGATCCATAAAGCAAGACAGCTCTTTACCAACTATAACCTGAGGAAAAGCTTCTCTTGCAAAAAGTGGAAATGTGCATTGTGGGCTTACAGTAGAGTTAAAAGGCTGCCTAAAACTCTGCACTGACAGCTTGATTTTCAAGGAATGTTGTGTACATTGTATTTCAATCCATTAAGAGTTTCTATTAAGGCTATTAAAAATGAAGAGAAAAAATATAACAAAAAAGTACTGATACAAATCAGCAGAAAAACACTAAGAAGCCATCTATATTACTTCATTCATTTATTTGCTTAGGAGGAGTAACTCAATCATTCCTCCTGAAGACAAAATATTACTCAGAATCCTTTTTTTCTCTTTTTTTTACATCAGGGCTTGCTGCTTGCCCAACTGTAAACCACTTTCTCCTCTACAATGCTGTTAAAACTTGCATAAAGCCCAAGAATGTGATGGGCAAGAGAAAAGTTTTAAGGTTTCAAAATGCTCCTTGATATTCATTAACTCCAACGGGCTGTAAGATCTGATAATGGCTCTACTTTACCCTGTATTTCAAGTCAGGTGTCACCTTTGTGTAGATGACAACAACAGAGGTTTACTAAACCTGCACATTGTACATGTTGCAGTAACAGAAAAAAAAGTGACTTTCACCTACAAAGCAATTCTAAATACTTGAACAATTTTGTCCTAAGAGAAGTTAGCCAAAGATTACTTGCAAGTAGAGCAGCAAGGAATTGGACAGTGCAGAACAGCCAAAACGTTCACTGAGCATATCAAAATAACAACACACTTCTTTAGGAGAAATATGTTATTCAGTAACAGAACTTGGTGAGTTATCACATGTTGACTGTCAGATTTCTTCCAAAACTGTCAGAGTTTGAAAGAGAAATTGCCCCTTTCTTTAGAGATTCCAAGGTTTGATATTTGAACTCATTCATTCCTTTTCCCAGCTTTAAACACAGACAGATTATTCTGTAGCTTTCATTATTTTTCTTCTTAAATTGGAGTTTTATTTCAAAAGTACCCTCACAAAAAAAGATTACTCTTCAAACTGACACTTTCTCTACATTGTAAATATTTGCTTATAGGAAATGTTCTCTTTTTTTCTTTCCTCATTTAAAAAAAAAATCTGATGTTTTCATTAGATACTTGAACATAAATTTTGAGGAAGCAAAGTAGCCATTGGGTAATAAGTTCTGAAAACCCCGATATCCCCAACAAGCATTTTTTTCCCATTTTATTAATGTGCTGTGAATAAAGCTTGGTAAATCCACATTTCTGTAGGTGTTCTGTCAAGTTACTCTTCTAAATCCCTCTAAAGAAATCCTTCTCAAGTAATTTAGTAAGCATGCTATGAAAGGGTGTACAGGATAGCATAATAAATAAATCAAACAGGGAAAATAGATAAATGAAACTGTTATTTCATATCCAAATATAAAAAACACAGTATGTTAACTGTTAAATACATTATATGTTTCTTGCTGAATTGAAACAGTAAAGCATGAAATTATGTTTAATAAGTTTTAACTTCAAAAAAATCCCCATTATATTCTGTTACAGAAAAACTAGAGAAACAACAAAAGCACTATATGGACCATTTGTGTAATTCCAATATGTACTTCCTCAATGCATCATCTAAGTTTGAACAAACACGTATGAAGGGAAAAAGAAAGGCAAAGTCAGGGAGAACATTTTTTCACACACCAGTAGCAATCTGTCATTGAGAAAACCAAAGTCTGAAAAAGCAAAACAAAGGACAAAATGCAGTTAAGTGTATGTAAAAGTATAACAGAGCCTATGAGGTGGCATAAAGGCATTAGAATTTTCTCCCCCTCAAGAAAATCTGCTTCTGAGATCCGCATTTCACAGGCAGCAAGTACAGACAATATACGAAACACCTAAGCTAAATGTAAATGATGAAGCAATACTGCATTTAGTCTTGTGTTCCTTTTCATTTCATTTGCAGTAGTCTGCAGGTTGCCAAATGTTTGGAATTGTAACAGAACTGCTACCTAATGATTCCTGGTTACTCAGAATTTTATGAGAAGACCCACATCCTCAGTTCTGGCTCGAAACTGAGCAGATTGACACGATGGTGTGAAAAAGTACTGAGAGCTCACTAAATTATTATACTGTCTGCTTGCACAGCCTGCGTAGTCACCTGAAGGAATGTCTTCTTTTGATGACACAAAAGAAAACACAAAAAGAGAAGTTTTTATTTGCAAACAGGCCCCAAAAAACAGAGGAAATCCCTCAGTTACGCTCTCTCTGTTAAACTGCCCAAGGGTCTTTGTCATGGCCATGTCAGAGTTATGATTAGCTACTACAAACACCCAAGTGTTTCTTGAACAGGATGATGCATGTTAAATAGAGTCATTAAAAATACTGTAATGCGGTACTATTATATGTGATCAACTATGTGTACAGTAAAGATTAAGAGAAAAATCCAGCACTGACTAGCACAAAACATTTTATTAGTCAATCACATCTATCAGTGCTGACAGCTGAAGATAAAGCAACTGTCCCAGTTACCTGCACTATCAGATAGGCCAGCAAGCAGCAGAATGCTGCAACAGGTGCTTCTAAAGCTTGGAGCTCTTCCATCCCATCCTGAAGGTGAAAGCATGCCAGAAATGTACTATACCGTTGCTTTTCCACGTCAGGTCCTTTGGCAAACCACAGTGTTTTCAAATTAGGTGTTCCACCTACAAAAGAAATCCATTATTTTACCTTGGCAGCAACAAGATAAAACATGCCTACCTCGTTACAATCTCAAAGGAAACAACCGATCTGCTCTTGGCACTTGCAAGGACCACAGATTTGGAAATAAAATGTATTTGACAAAACTTGGCATTCGAAAAAAAAAGCAAAAAAATTAAGGCCTGTAATTTAAACAAATTTTATTGAATCCAGCCATGTTTAAGCAGAGTGGACCGAATTCAATTGTTACAAAACCACAGACAGCAGGCTTTTGCCCTTTGCAAAAACAAAGCTTGCCTACAAGTGTGTCCTTTCCCTTGCTGATCTACAGCATTAAATGAGATCAGCTTCTTCATGAAATAGAGATTCAGCAGAAGATAACCGTATCAGTTTCTCCTCTCTCCTACAGCTAGCGTATCTGGGGTCCTTGAAGGATCCTTACATTGCCTCCCTTGTAATCACCTGCTTTAACAAACAAACTGGTCACCTGTGCCATTCGCAAACCCAAATCATTGTGCAGGTATGACTCCTCTGCAGTAGGCTCCAGTTTGGGAACAAACCCCAAGGCTATCTGGTATTTTGCGCTCCTTAGCCTACTGTATGACGCGCTTGCAAACACACACAAAGGAACTGTCAGCAGTTATGTACATTGTATCTTTCCAGACTTTGTATAGCATGTTCACCCAGCTCTCTAAATCCTTAATATTTACCCTATGCTGCCACCTCCCAACTTGTGACATGTCTGAACTGATGGAAAATTTGTTCCCTGTTTAAATGACATTTAATCCATCATCAAAATAAACACTAACGTGTGTGAAATAACAGAACAGCTCACCAGTTATGCCCAAGAATTCAAATTAAAGGCAGACTCTTCCCATAAACTACTGCTGCTTCTGTAGTTAAATAAAATGAGGTGTGAATTTTCAATGTGGACTAATTAAGCTACATTTGGTAAGACCTTTTCGGTTTTTATGTGACATGCAGCAGCTGTAGTCCAGTTAGGAACACTTGGTGATAATAAATGGTTAAAGTGACAAGCTGCTGAAATCTACATAAATGATGTTTATTTAGCCAAGAAAGCCCATTAACCAAATGGTACTAATTCTTTGGAGGAGGGAAACTAGAAGAGAAGTTAGTATTTTCTTTCTTCATCTCCCTGATGGATGTTTCTTTTACTATTTTTAAGACTAACCCTCCCATCAAGAGTTTTAACCATGTAAAACCTTAAAAGTTTCCCTTAAGGGGAAAAAAAAAAAAAAGAAAAAGAAAAGAAACAGGCAGCAGAGACTGACTTCCAAGAAGATAAAACAAATACAAGGTACATAAAACAAAGCGGACTTTTCCTATCAAGGCTAAGCAACCTTCATGTGCTGGACAATTTTTAAATGGGTAAACTCAAATAGTTTTGACAGCTTCTGCTTTCCAGAAGGTTCCAAATCAGCTGCATATGAAGAGAAAGGCCAAGAATCAGTTAAAGGAAAGTACTCTTTCCATCTGCATAGGGTTTTTAAAATTAATTGCATCCAGGGGTATACCTAATAATAGAAGCCCTTCTTTCTTCAGAGCAAAACCACGAACTACATCAATAATCAAGATTACATATCTATATTGAGAGAGCTCAACTAAAAATTCCAGACATCTCTTCCATAAACAGTTTCTTATACTTTCAGAAACAACATCTACTTGTGCCTGGGAAAAAAGAGGTAGTGATGAATTATGAGTTATTTACTCTGGGAAAGAAAACTTGATACTATCACTTTTTGGAACATAACAACCAAAAGTGTTATTTTTCTGAGAGGATCTCTTCTACAAGTAATTAAATTCACTGTAATAACCAAGAGCAAGCCATTATATTAACCCTTAAATTAAAGGTAAGTAAAACAAAGGAGTAAATACACCGAAGTTTCATGACTCTCCCATCGTGCGTATAGTCAACAACAGACCTAAGATTCATACTCAGTAGATCCACAAAACTGTTCCCTGTTCTAGTTCCACCCTCACTACATACTTTACAGCAATCAGAAAACATTTCTGGAAGAGAAATATTTACTTGGATAGGGAGGAGAAATATTTTATTTTCTGAACACATCTAAATATTTACTAAAATTGACCTAAAAACTCACAAAACTGAGTAACAAAAGGGCAACGGAACCAAACACACTCAGATAGATAGAATCAATATATCTTTGCTGTAAAAACTAGCCATGAGAATATTATCTATCCTACTGGGGTCACAGGGACCACAAGTACATAGAGATACTCAAACGCTGCATATGCTTATGGTTATTCCAAACATGCACAAAACCGTGTGAAAACTGCACTCAGTACTATGTAATCAGTAGTCCTTGGGAGCCCTAAGAGCATCACAAAGAGCTCCATGGAGGTCAAGTGGTACCCCTTGCTTAAACACAAAACCAGAAAACCACAAGTTAAGAGAAAAGGCATCAAGCAAGGTTTTTTTTTCCTTTTTACCCATACAGCTAAAAACATTCTCATACAGAAAGATCATGAAAAAAAGTGCACTTCAAGGGAATACACAATTTTTTTTCCATTTGATTGAATTCCAATTACTGATTTGTGAATGTGCAATGCATGCTAAAGAATTAATACTAGGATATCACTGAACTCAAGACTTATACAAAGGTGATTCTCACATTCATAGAATCATAGAATCATAGAATCATAGAATGGCAAGGGTTGGAAGGGACCCCAAGGATCATAAAGCTCCAACCCCCCTGCCACAGGCAGGGCCACCAACCTCAGGCCTGGATCTACACAAGGTTGCATTCATACCAACTTAAAATATCCTGGTTCTGTATATCGATATAAATGTATAATATTAACTGTTCATGTATATTTGAAGTAATAACTATTGAAATTTCATTTTATAACACCAGTAACAGAACTTTAACATCTCACTGTTTTACATGCTCATGTAAATACTGAGCAATAAAAGCAAGTTTATAAAGATGTATTTGCTAGGAACATTCAACACTGACTTATCAACCACTGTGGCTAATTTTAAAGATGCCATAAACCCAAATGCCAATTAAATCTGACCATTAAAGCAGGGACAGCATTTTGAACATGAGCCTATTCACAACATGTTCCTATAAGAGGCAATTATTAGAATACTGAAAGTACATCCAAACTCTGCTGGTATGAAAGTACAAAATCCTACACATTTTCAGAAATGAAATGCAGAATCCATACATTTCCAGTAAAAATTTTAAAACTTTCTCTGTTCCATAAACTGCACACTTCCCATATACATCTGCTATGTTCACAAGATACGGATGTTAAACAATGTTTTCTTGGAACACAGATCTTCTAGCGAAATTCATTTCTCAGAGACATTTTTATCAATGTAAGTGTTGCTCTGTCAATGTGTGGGAAACATCATGATCACATACATTCAACTGAAAGGAAACATTCCAGAAGGGAGAGCGACACAGAATGCAAGCAAGCAGAGATGCTAAATCAGAAGCCTGTCTCTCAAGAAAAACACGTATACATAATACAGAATATATTTTAAACATTTTAAGCTATCATTTTATAGCCTTTAGGATTTCATAGTTTATTTTTTAAAAATCTAACATTAAAATTTCACTTGCAAGATTTCAGATGCAAGGCAGTTCTACTGTTTTTATACACACACAAAAAATCCATGGGAATTTCTTCTCTTTTTATGATCAACGTGAAATTTAAAATATTTATGGTTGTGTGCATTACAATTCAAAGTTCATATAAATTATTCTCTCTTCAGACTTCTTAATCTAAGTCAAATTCAATAGTCAGTATTTCCTATACATTCTCAGTATACTTATCAAGTAGTTGTGATGATGAGGTTATAATTTCTTTTTCAAAAAAAGATAAACTGGACAACCTCCCCAGATTAATTGCACCTGTGATTTTTCAAATAGTTTCTTGTAAGGTTTCTTCTCTTTTTTTGAGTAAGCTGATCTTGATTGACAGCTTTGAACTCTAGCTTCCTATAACAACTTCTTTAAATTTAGCTCTAAATATGATCCCTGTCTAAAAAATGCCATGCGCTGCTGAGAACCTTATTTGGTGAATTAGAAAGTCATGCTGTGGAAAATAAGAGATGCATGAGCGAATGTTAGGCATACAAATATGGAGTGCAAAAATTTTAGAAAAATATTTGTTCGCTGAAGGAATGACAACAGAGCACTAAAAATAAACAGCAGAAGTCCTCCTCCCTTTTTTTTAATAGTCTGCCTGAACAGCCTTTCATTACTGAGTAAGTAAAGATTATGGCTGAGAAGATGCTGTTTTTATAAACTCCTCTTATGTGGTAGCAATAAACAAACAAACACACTGATTTTTAAAATCCTGTTTATTGTCAACACAAAGGTGGGCTCTATGTGCACCATGCTTACAGAGCAGTAGAATCAGAGTACATGAGATCAAGTCAATTCCTCTCAAGGAAGGGAGGAAGGTACTATACTCTCTGGGAAGGAAAATGTCACAAAAATAAATACAGTCTATTTGCCACGCAAACTGAAATGTAACTACCTTGGTATGGTTTATAATGTGTTGAGTTTTGTTTGCTTGGTTTGCAGACACGTGTTCCCAGAGCACTGCACGCTGCAATAGAACAGTTGCACAGGACAGACTGATCCATTTTTACCCTGCAGGTTCATACAGATTTGGACAATTCACAGCGATTTCATGATATCATTAAGTCAATTAGATAATCACACTCCGAATATTGTATTGGGGGTACTGGGCAGTGAAACTAAATGAAACCTTGTTTGTCTATATAACTCATTTCTTTCCCAACAGTTCCTTTAAAAACAATTTTGAAAAGGCAGATAGCTAAAGAGCATCCTGGAATCTGAAGACTCTCATTAAAAATACCAAATTCAAATATGAAGATAAACGTAGAGTCTCAGGATACCTTAAAAGATAATTTACTACAACCCTAGAAAAATAAAAACAAGTTCTAAAGCAATCCTATCCAACAACAACCAAAAAAGTGCATACATTTCAACTTCTTCTGAATCTGGATTTAGAAGAACAAGGAGTGCTACAGAAAGCTCTGCGTACTGAGGGAAGAAGTGCTGGTGATTACTTGAGTAGATAATACTTTTTCTCAACAAGATGTCAATGGTATTGTATACCAGTGGCATTGTATATCCATGGAACTAATTCATTTCATATGAAAGATTTAAAAAACCCTCTGAGCTCCCAATCCACACGATAGCAGATGACTAGACAGACAGCTGTGAGAGTACAGAAAGAGGGGTTATGACTACAATAGCATGGATAAATGGAACATTTTCCCTCTAAAATAACAGAATACAGTACTTCCTATCCTAAGCTTCAATTGAAGCACAGGCTGCAGCGTACACTTATCAAACTCCAGTGCTTTGCGCTGGATCCTGTATCTTCAGCTAAAGAGAGTATAGGCTACATTGTACTTGATTTGAATTGATTGAATTGATTGTATCAGTTGAATGATACAATTAAGCGACAGATAAGTGACATACACAGTGCTCAATCTTTTCACAAAAGTGTACAATATTTCCTCATAAATGCGACACATTCTTAGTAACACACCTTTTGCTAAGAGTGTTCATTGAAAGTATCCTTTACCAAAGGAAAGAAGACAAAACCACACAAAACACTTGATGATTAAGACAGTAGAAACAGCTTCACAGAAAGAGATATCCTAATTTATTTTTTTTTGCTGTTGCTGGATTCTCTTTTTGGGTTATCACAGGTGACCAAAAGATTGCCCTTTTTTATATTCCCTCCCAGTCTCATTAACACATTCTCTCAAACAAACTGATAGAAGAATGTTAGTATGTTCCTACAAACCCCTTTTATCCTGGCCTTAGAGCAGTATTTGGAGCCTCTAAGAAACTCTGCGGTTTTGAACTGATGCTTGAATTATCACTGAGTTTAACAAGACCCAGTAATGAAATATAGCTCAAAACTCAATCCTATTATAGTTACACAGACTCACAGAATGCCAGGGGTTGGAAGGGACCTCTGGAGATCATCTAGTCCAACCCCCTGCTAGAGCAGGATCACCTCAAGCAGGTTGCACAGCACAGCATCCAGGCAGGTTCTGAATGTCTCCAGAGATGGAGACTCCACAACTTCTCTGGGAAACCTGTCCCAGTGCTTTGCCACCCTCACAGCAAAGAAGTTCCTCTTCATATTTAGGAGGAACTTCCTATATTCAAGTTTCTATCTGTTGCCTCTTGTCTCTGTCACCAGGACAGGGAAATTAAAAGCAATTGCAGCATTTCTACATTAGCTCTGTGTTCTCCATGTTGGTTTGGATTCTGTGTCAAATAAGGGATGATGAATTGTCTAACCTGGTCTTAATGATACTGCTACTTTAGTTCAGATTTAAACAAATTTTTATTCTACCTGGAACAGAAGGTTTTATGGGTTGTATCAGCTCTGGCTGCTGGAGAGGATTTCCAAAATAGACAAACCACTCTTTTACCAAAGGACAGGCTCCACCTAAAAAAAGACAGAATCAGATCAGTAAGTCAAATGCAAGTATTGACACTAGTGTAAAAGTTGGAAGCAGTGGTGATCTGGATTCTAAAGTAATAGAAATTGCTTCATAATGACTTGTTTTCTCAGCTTCTTTAAATACAAACAAAGAAAAATTATGTTTAAAATCTTTATGACAAATCATCAGAACAAATGAAGAGAGTTTTAATTATGTACTATAAACATGAGTTTGGAGATGGGAACAGCAGCCAAAAATCTAAGTACAAGAGTCTGTGGAAAGCATTCTAAAAGGGCTTTTGGCCAATTTTAGGCCTTCCCATTCCAAGGCAGTTCAGGAAACTGTGGAGGCATCTGGCACAGTTTAGGGACCCACATGAACTACCTCAGCCTCTCAGGGCTGTCACACTGCCACATATACAGGCAGTCCTTAATACGATTCTCCTCCCAACTTGCCCTGACATTTCCTGTGTCAGGGCCTGAGACAAAATCTTTCTAAGGAGGCCTTTACAGCTATTCGAAAGCTGATAGCAATGGATTCATTCCACCCTCAGATGCACAAGTTTTACAGTCCATTGTTCCAGGCATTTTACCTAGTATAAAGGCATTGTTTATGCATAATAGCTCAAGTGGCCTCCTACCCCCAACCTCAACTCTGCCTTGCCCCTCAGTAAGGTGTCTCTTTCACTGCTTGAGCTGTGCATCTAACTACTTGATGCTTAAAAAAAACCCCAACAAAACACAGATGAAAGTTCCATCAGAAAAACTTGAGCATTTAAGACTTTTTGAAATGCAGTCTATCCAATTTCCAATAGTCAGCTCATAATTATTCCAATAGAATTCTTCATTAAGAAGAATAAATGGTGCATCTGCATTCTGTCCTGATTTTGCTTGTGGTAACCACATCACAGTACCCTAAATTTCCACTCTCTGTAGTCTGGTAAACAGCATGAAGTAAACAGATTTAGCTAGTCCTAGGCACTTGGAACAGGGCCCACTTCAAATCACAGACTCACAGAACGGTAGGGGTTGGAAGGGACCTCTGGAGGTTGTCCAGTTCAATCCCCCCTCAGGCAAATATCAAAGCTCTTTTTCTTTGTTCCTTTGTCCCTTTCCAGATTCACAGCTCTGATTCCTTCTAGCTCTCAGCCAGTGCTGAAGCCACTGCTCTTAAAAATTCCTGCCTTTTTTCACCAATCCCAATCACCCTGCACTGCACTTTACCGCACAAGTATTTCTGATGCGGCATTATGAACCCCAATCAAAAACTCCACCTAGTTTAAAACAAACAAACAAAATAACTCTAACACTCCCCTTCCCTCTACCACCTCAAAAGGTTTAGTCACCTTAATTTCCTGATCTAATTCATAGCTCAATGCTGCAAATGACCGTTAGCATGAATGAACAAGTGGTGTGCTATTACAGTGCAAGGGTAGAAATTCCTCAGATGGAGTTCTAGTGTCAGGGATAAGAAACGGGAGGGAAAAGGTATGACAAAATCTGTTTTACAGCTCTGCTACTTCTTCCTTCCTTACCCATGGACCTGCAGCACAAAGACCCAACTCCAGTGAGTGACTAAAGAACCAACAGCTGGACTATGAGGGACAGCACTACACCTGGCTTGCCATGCTTCACTGTTCAAAAATAGATGACATGAAGAATAAAATGAAAAATGCCTACACTAGTGGGGAAAAAAGTGCAGCCTTAAATTGCACAATTAGCTGAACGGTCTCACACCTTGTTTATAAATCATTGCCTATGCTATTTCATAAACAAAACCCTCCAAAGTCACTCTCAGAAACATATTGATGTTTTAACAATTTATTTTAAGATTTATCATGTAAATTACTTTGTTTTATTCAATCTATTCACCTCACTCAGCCTCCGAAGTTTTAGCCTGGTTTCTTAAGGAAACAAAACTAATACAATTACAATATCTGTCTTACAATTAATTCATGGTCACACTGCTCAATTTCAATTAAATCTGATCAAAGAAGTTTCCAATGCATTAAATTCCTAAACATTTTGTGAAACTGGTGACTTAGCTAACATGGGATCTTATTAGGGGACCAAAGGAAAGTTACCTGTCGTGTCCAAACACACTGGATGGCAAATCAATACACAAGTTGCTATGGAAGACCTACAGCTGCATAAAAAGGCAGGTGAGATTTGGGGAAAGCAGGAGGCAATACGGAACACAGTTGAGAACACCTTATATTGTAGGAGGCAGTTGTCAAGGACATAGAGGCATAAGAGGACGCTAGGAAGAAGCACATAAACATAAAAGCTGTGCTGAGGGAAAGCTGGTGGGAAGAGTCACTTCTTATGAGTTCTACAACTCACAAAACAACTTATCAAAATGTCTCTCAAGTCTAAATGCCAACGAAATAGTATTTTTACATCACCCATTGAGCTCAAGCACAGTAAAAAGGGAATTCAATAGGAAACCTCTAATTTTGTTCTTCTAATGTATGTGAATACTGGTACAGGATGTGGCACCACATCAGCTGAGTGCACTTTGCTATTACAGCCCATTAGTAATGAAAGTATATTACTGTTCACATAAGAAGCTGAAAGCAAAGTCCTGCATACTGACAGCACATTAACATACCAAGAACAAAATGGAGACATGACCAAATGCAACTCTCCATGCACAGTCATTTTCCCAACTTCTTTCCCCATAATGCACATAAAGAATATCACTTGTGAGATTCAAAAAACACCAGTTCCTTTCTTTAAATAGATTCTGAGCAACCTATGGAAGGACTGCTTAAGCAGCCAAAGGAAAATTTCAGCTATGTGCAAAACACCCAAACATGAGACAGTTGGAAATGCTGTTGTGTGTGCTCCTCTACACCTGCAACAATGCCAGCCCTCCTGAGCGGCCCCTGGTGATAAGTGGCAAAAATTCTGCTAACGGATTGGTTTTGACAGTGTCAAAGCGAGGGTCAGCCTGGCCTGCTAATGTTAGAACGGGGAGCGATGCCAGGACTTCCAGGAGCTGGCGACAGGATTAGGCTACTTTACATAACCTCCTAATTGCCGACAGTTGTGCAGGTGTAGGTATGGCCAGTGCCAAAACCTGTCGGCTTTGTTCTCAACTCTCTGCACACAAAAGGGTCTGGCTGGCCAACCAAGGTGCACTATTTACCATTATTTTCCCTTCCTTCTTTAATTTTTCCAACAGCACTCTTTTTCTAGGAAAGACACTAAAATTTGACGGTTCATATATCACTACACACAATATTCCACACAACGATCAGAAATAGCTCCATTAATTAAAAAAACATTTTTAAAACACACAGGCAACAAATGCCATGCTATCAGGATCACCTATAGTCCCTATTTATTTTTGGAGGATCCAAAACACGCAGTGACTCCTGCAACATTTCCATGAGTAAAGACACGCACACGCTACCATACAATGAAGTCTCCCAAAGGCACAGGAAGCTTCATGAGCAATTCTTTCAGCAACACTGCTCACTTTTGCAGGCAACCACTGCTTTGCTCATTCCCATTCCCTGCCATTCCCTTGGGCTGTTTCACTGCAGCTGTCTGTGGCTACACCAAGAGTCAGATGGGGAAACAGAACCAGGTTAGTTACCTGACTGCAAGAAAGGGAGGAGAAAGAGAAGGGGGCTATTTTCAGTTTTGCAACCTAGGCCACCACACAGCTGCACAAACAGCTGCACAAGCACAACTGAAAGGTCGCACAGGGACTGAAATGTGTGATTGTGCAAGAGAATTAGTTAAACTGGCACTGACAGAGAAAAAAAATCCTTATACTATGGCTTCATGTAAAGTGGCATGATCTATGTGGATGCTTTCACAGGCTATGACAACACTCAGCTCCTACCAATTCTTGGGTCACTAGGCACCCTTGGAAATCTCAACCTGGATGTTGAAACCTAGTAGTTTCTTGTTTCAGGGTAGAGGAAACAGTTTACGTTATTTTTAACCTGTTCTTACTCAAACCATAACCGCTGCCTTTACTACATGTTAGTTGATTTGCTATCCCCCTTTAACAGTAAATTGGCAGAATTTCCCAACACAGGAATCTTGTAACAGAAGGATCTTAAGGAATAAAAAGCACACACATCACCACTGCAAACTGGAACACTGTGTAGACTTAACCAAATTAGCTTCAAATTAGTTACATCAGCAACTGTATCACAATGGTTGCAGACTCCACATGGACTAATTTAACTCCTGCCAATAAGGTTCTTTTTAATGTTAATCCATAGTAATTCTACATTACATCACCACCTACCTACACTGTAGGTTACTTCTTCCCATCCTACCTCTCATCAAATTACAAAAAACAGCCAACTTGACTTCATCTGAAGAAAACTAGCAAAGGATTCTACTTACCCCGTAAAGAACAAAGCTTCCTTGTAGGTCTAGAAGCCAATTCAATAAAATAATGCTGATGGTTACTTATGAATTCCCATTGACTCTGATTAATGATTTACACTCTTAACTTCTAAGCAATTTTACAGTGGAACAAAAAAACCCCAACATGAACTACCTGGAAGTGCCATGGTTAAAACAGTTGACAGGTAGATCCATGCACTAAAAATGCAGATTTTATAGGAGTGTCCGTGAAGACACACTCTACCTAACTTTCTGGAAGAGTTAAGGATTGAGGGTGCACTGCAACACAAATGTAAATCTGACTAGTACCCAGCCATTTTGCAGCAACAGTTGGTAATTAGAAGTTTTGGTCTGGGTGTTTCTGAAAACATCAATGAATATCCCGCTGCTCAGAAGAACAAACAAAACCCAACCAAGTTGAAATTGTCTTTAAAATTTAGAGGCAGTAGGCCGAAAAATTAAAAGTGTCAGATGTGCATGATTACTACTGAGATTTTTGTTATTCTCTCCAAATGACTATGTAAACTCTGATTCAGTTTTTCCTATTTTTTTCCTATTATGGCACAACTTCAACCTCTAGTTGCTGAAGGAAGTCATGTATTTAATTACCTTTCTGTGCCTTTTTAAGCACATAGTCTGAATATTAGGTTTGACAGCGGTGCACTTTCATCAGTGAAATATAAAGTGATTATCAAGGAGAAATCAACATATTAAAAAGAATAAAAGTTCATTTTTCACTTTCAACTCACTGCCTAAAAGACACTGTAACAATAACATTTAACTAATGGAAGTCTTAAGAACATAAAATTTGTCCAAGGATGTGAATAAAGAACAGAAGCAGAGATTTATGTAACTGCCACAGAACCTGTTTATGCCATTGGATAAAGAAATTTTCTTGCCTTTGGATGAAAGAACTAATAATCACTGGCATTACCACTTGAATGTGAGTTACTACAGTAACTATATTTGACTCTCCACTGTTCTTAAAATTACAGACTGAAAACCAACAGAAGGTAAAACTGTAACAGTGTATTACTGTTTTGTAGAAACGTATTACAACTTAACTAATTCATCACTTACCAAAGCAACATAAGGTTTCACATCCTCTCAAACTTCTAAAGCTTCTAAATGACATTGTTTTGCTCAATCTTTTGACCATTAACAACTTTCATAACTTCTGATTTAACAGGGAAAAAACCCACCAATTTTTAAATATCTCTTTAAAAGCACTGAAATGGAACAGCGTGTAGAAAACCTGCTATTTCACTGTCACATTTTCTCTTGATTCCTTAAGAAGTACATTTGAGCTGCCCACAGTTATTACCCTAAATGCCATGCTGACGTAGCCACCAAAACAATGAATTCAAGATTTCAAATTTCAAAAATGAAAGCATATTTGAATAATGGTGTAAGTAGTTTAATGCTTACCTGTTCCAGATTCCAACAAGACAGAATAAATGTGCTGACGAGCAGGGCGGTAGATAAGCGCTTGTCCAGGAATCTCTGTATCACAGTCATCTTCCAAAGAGTTGCTGCACTCAATCTCTCCATTACTCAGGATATTGAAGATGGAATAATTTTCAGATTGGATATGTTGTTCTTTAGCTAACTGTTGGTTCAAAGAAAGCATTATGTCCAAAATTAAGAAGGATTAAAAAGTAACAAACGCATTCACTGTTCAAGGAAACAGTACTTTATTAGTGGAAATAGAGAGAATGGCCAGGAAGGGAACAAGTGCTTTTTCAAGTAACACCAGCACTTTCATTACTTTCAGATTATTATGTATCTATCTCCTTGTGGACAGGAATCCCCTGGAAATCCATTTATGCCTTTTGTAGCCCTGCCCCCTCACACCCCCATAACTCTTAAAACTTGGGAGTTTTAGACAGAAATTATTCTTAAAATGCGTTCTAAATTCAGATATAGAGAAATGAACTGCCCTCCTTTAGCCACTTGAAAAACCTAAATTTCCTCTTTTAAAAGTGAGTGAAGGCATGAAAAACCACATTTTTTTTTTATTTTATTGCAAGACAAACTAGATTAGACAGCTCAATTTCTCTCCTGACTTTGTATAGTTTACATTGTGGTGAAATCAGAACACTTAACTTCATCACACTCTTTTACTTTGCCATAGCTTTTCCCCAAGGAAAAGAAATACAATCTACATAGTCTGGAAAACCAGGTCTGCAGGCTGTTGCTGAAAAGCAGATTCACAGCATCACCCAGGCTACGTATCATCCATGCACTGGATGTAAATGCACCTGGCTACAGCAGCTGGATACAAGCAGCCTAAGTACCAACCCAGACCACTGGTCCAGAGCAACTTAGATGCAGAAACAACAACACTGCTCTCAGGCTGTGCAGAATTTCAGCTGGTTATGCCTGTAGCCTGGACTGGCCAAGTGCAGAGCCAGACTGACTTCATAACCTCAGACCAAAACTATGGGGGTGTTCAAACAACTGAGTGGAGCCCGTTACTTCCGCAGGGTGCCACTAATATTTTCTCCTGGACCCATGCTGTATGGTGAGCAGGCACAGAAGTTTCTCTGTTCTGCATTCCCTGCATGTGTCATGCTGTCTGCATGGATGACATCTGTGGATGGTTGTGCAATCCACACAGTTACTATCTCTTTCACTGGGAATTATCAGCAGCTAGCGCCAAATTCACCATTTCTGCAGAATTCCAGTACGTGCAAACCTCAGAACTCAGCAGGTGAAAGCTGCTGTCAATCACTGGCTCATTCCTGATGAAAATTAGTTCTACCAAAATGTTGTACTTTCAGAAGAAAGTTTCCCATGAGCAGAAAATCAATTATAGGCTCCTGTGTACAATGCCAATCAAAAGAGCATTTTCTTACAGCAATAAGTTGATGATTGCCCTGGAAGAAATACTTTAGTATCCCTAATATACATAAACAATGTACTCCCCTCCCAATCTCCTTTTGTATAAAACAAAGAGTTAAGTATTTCTAAGAATGACTTGAATGAAACATTGAACTATTTCATGCAGACGACTGTCACAGCTATGAAAGAATCTGAAAATCCTAGATCCTTGCAATTTGCCAATAATCTAGACATCCTTATGTACTGCAAGAAATACAAGCTAACTTCAAAAGTATAGATGTATTCAATGCTGTATCTTGAAACATATTTCTGATTTACACCTATAGTCACCTAGAATGTTACGCTCTTTTGTTCTGATAGAAGCAGCAACACGAGGCTGCCCTCGTGGTTGGAACTAAGCTGCTCGTTTCATTTAAGTGCAGTTCAGCTGATGTGCAAGGTAAGCAGAACTACACAGGGGTTTCTAAATACAAAGCAAAGCATACACATTACATATACAAATATTTAAACACCTGTAACAAAAACAAAAGACAAGTTAACACGTCTACAATTTTGACTGTAATCTCCCTGGCCCAGGGACTGGTTTAACATAGGATTTGTGCAACAACAGTGAGGCATTCTTCAATGGAGTTTCTAAACATTATTATTTTATTACAGCAGCAGCTCAGCATGATGCAAGAGAACTGCAACCCTTCACATGAAAGTTCTAGCCAAGAAATAATGACCACTTGTCATAAAGACTGCATGGCACTTTCTCCTAAGAAGTAAGTATATTACCACTATTGTCCTGGCCATAATCCAACCTAGATAATGACATTCTGGCTAATTTTTTCTTATACATCGAGCATAAACAATATTTTTCAACACTTTATTAGGATGTAGGGTTGCTGTTTCTTTCAAATAATGACTTCTGTTTAACTACTACAGTCAAAAGTTACATGTATCTACGTGTAGTTAATTAAAAACTCCAAATATAGCTGCAGTTCAGGTGAAACAAGCACAGCATAGGTTACGATGCAGTTTTTAAATGCCTGAGAGTTTTTAGAAAATGTAAATTGTAAGATTACTTTAGAATAATATGAGGAAATAGAAAAGATATTTTTCAAGGAAACGCTCAAAATTAGTTAAAAGACAGACCAAAAAAAACCCTCTCTATTTGAAGTCTGCATATACCTAACAAGGTAAGGAGTAACAGATGGCTAATACAGTGTCTAAAATACACTTTGTACAGACTTTTAAAAATTAAATCTCAATATGTTATCTTAATTGCCATGAATTTACAGAATCATACTCTAGACTTACTACTATTGCATAAATTTGGATACAAG
The DNA here is from genome assembly GCA_022605575.1 of Laterallus jamaicensis coturniculus. Taxonomy (NCBI): domain Eukaryota; kingdom Metazoa; phylum Chordata; class Aves; order Gruiformes; family Rallidae; genus Laterallus; species Laterallus jamaicensis. The sequence goes on from JAKCOX010000001.1 coordinate 49,674,643, forward strand.
GTAGCACAGTTTTCTGTTAGCCAGGTACGCTACCCTTGCTAACACAGCCAATCTCTCAGTGACCCAATCTGACTGTATCGTTTCTCGCCCCAACAGTAGCCCATCTCTGCCCATGTGTGAAGCCGTAAGTAAAACCCGCTAGTGCAGCTCTGTCTTTAAGGATTAATAAGCCACTCAAAGTGCTTTTGGTTCCTTCAGGGACAATAAATACAAAGGATAATTTACCTGATCCAAAAATAACAAAATGCAGATTTATAGGATGCTTCCTCATCTCCTCCACAAGACCAATTTCAACTTCTGCATTCTTAGCACAGCTCCTTTTGGTACCTTGACTGCACATGCCAGGCACAGCCAAGCAGACCACTAACTGGCTATAGCTGACCTGCAGGTTGTTCTCAAGGCAAAAAGCAAGTCATTACATCTTGCAACACATGGGAAGTCCATCTCTATGCCCAGGAGCTGCTCCCCATTATTCGACCTACCTAACACTTAAATAAAGTAGTTCCTCTCTTTCTGAAATGTACTGCACCTGCCCTCATAGTGATACATATAATAGTCCTAACCATGGCTGTACAGACAAAAGATTTCACTCAAGCAAACCTAAATTGACAGATCTGGTGAACTCATGACCCACTTTGACTAAGTAGTCATAATACTGAAGTGACAAATATACTTTAAAAAAGGTACCTGAAAGATTTCCTTATCTTGACACATGTCTGTTTGCTCTTGAAGAGAGAACATTTGACGGTTTGTTAGATTGGGAGGAATCCATGGAGACTGCTGACCGGGCAAAAGATAGGACTCCACTCCTCTGTACAGTAATGTCTTGTCTGATCCCAAAGGTAGCATCTCTTCCAAGTCTTTCAGGCTGCTGTACGAGCACGGAACTTTTGAGATGTAATGTGCTACAGCTAGAAGTACGTTTGCTCTTCTGTTGTAGCTGTTATTCTTGTGGGGACTGGTGACTAAACATTTATGCCAAAAGCCTTCCAGCAAGCTTTCTGGAACAACATCATTGCCAAGCAAGCAAGCAAAGAGAGGGAGGTGTGTCAAACTAAGGCCTAAGGCGTGACAAAGATCTTCTCGAGAGTACATAACAGTGACCAGTCTGTCCAAACAGAGCTTCTCAATGGAAAAGTAGGGGCACGTGTTATAGATGAGGTAGTCACTATCTTGCCCAAGAATTCCTATGCAGTTCTGTTGCAAACCATATGCAGCGACCTCAAAGTCTGCCTCTTGCAAGGTGCATACTGTTTTTTGACCAAGAGACTTCAGGGCAAAACGTGTAAAAGTAGGCAAAGCTGAAGGAACAACAAACATTCCTCTCCCAGGTTGTTTCCTGTGAGCCTTGATAAACTGAAATATTCTGGCTATTTCCTTTCTATTCTGCAACCTCCGTTTGATCCACTCATCTCTCTTTTTCTCCTCTACCACTCCGTCAAAGTAAAACACCAACTCGATACCAGCTGCCATAAAAGCTTTAATAAAGTCCTCTAAATTGGCAAGGTACTCCCGCCACTGGCCACCAGACACCCAGGATTCTGGTGTGTACCAGTACCTAACACAACTCATAGCATCTACTACGATAACAGGTGGGGAATCAGGATGGTCGAGGCGATGCTTTTCTGCCCGTTCTCTCAGATCCACCGTTCTGCATGCATCAGGGCAGACTCTTGCCACAAATCCCTGCAAGCCTTTAATGCCCATGGCTGAGTGCTGAAACTCACAGCAGTCTGAAAGAAGAGAAATAAAAACATTCTAAAGGTCTCAATACTGAGAAAGATAATGACATTTTACAATTAAAAAAACCAAACAACCAAAACAGCCAACTTAGAAACTGAACTGTTATTTTTCTGCTTTTGCAGACAGCTCGTTGTGCTGCCCTGGGCTTTAAGCAGTTTGAATCAGATTTTTTTGCATTGAATAACTGGACTTAAGTGCCTATTCACTTTGCCTTTCCTTTCTACTCTTTGTATCAGTGAAAACTGTAAATACAAAAATGTTTTCATAAATATAACTTCAAAAAAAATCAGATTGACAGTGTAAAATATAGAAAAGTATGCACTGCTTGAAACCCAAGTTTAGCATCTTTATAATGTCTTAGCTGACAGTGTACAACATAGGAATAACTTTAATTTCCTATTAAAAATATATTAACATCTTTAATTGAAGTCACCAGGAAAAAAAAAAACCTGAATAACTTTGGAAATCAGTCTTGTACCTTGATTGTTCAAACAGCTCAGTTACCATCTGAGTTTACAGACAGCTGTCCATTGACATGGCAGCAGTTGCAATACCATGGTTTTGGGGTACCAGTTCAGCTTTGAATCAGAAATTCAATCCATTTTACCAACCTGCAATTTAAAGACAGAATTTTCAAGACCTGTTTAAAGAATTGAAGGTTAACCTGTATTTTGTGAATCTTTAACTCTATCATTAACAGTGAAGTTGATATATTAAATGGGTTTTCTAACACGCACAGCAATTTTGAACCAATCCATTTTAAAAGACACAAACATTAGCTAGACATGAAATGATTAAAAATGGAATAAGCCTATATTTTATTTTGGAAATACTAAAAGATGGAATAAGAGTCTCTGAATTCTCTGGCAGAACTTAATAGCCCATCGAATGATTCAGTTGGCGTGTTCCATACAGAGAGGGATGTGGGATAAAACTGTTGATGACCTCCACTTTTAATTCTAGAAATCTCAGTGCAAATAAGTTAGGCATAACCTCTAGGACAGATGTGCTCTTTCCTCTATTAGACCATCAAATTCCTCTACAATAGCACCATTTTAAAGGATGTTCCAATGAAAAAGGTAGGTAACAAGTTCCATCAAGCTTTTTCTTCTTCATTATCAGAAAATCTTCGGGTTTTATTTTACTTGAAAGTCAAATCCCTTCTCAGTTAAACAGTGAAGAAATTCACTATGTTTAATTAAACAGGTACAATTTTTCCTGGTTTTCACACTGCTGATTTCTGACATTTAAACTACAAACTGCCTCAGGGGCGTTACATTTCAGTACAGGTTTATGGTATACAGAGGGAAAAAACCAAAGCTGAGCTCACAAAAGTGTTGTGAACTGACAGCTTTTAAAGATATTCCCAAGTCCTCTGAGTTTATATATCTAATGCCCTCCAGGTCCAGTTTTTGAATATCAGCCGTTTTAATCGTACAATAGTTTGGGTTGCAAGAGACCTCTAAAGGTCATCTAGTTAAAGCCTCCTGCAACGAGCAGGGACATCTCCAATTAGGTCAGGTTGCTCAGAGCCCCATCCAGCCTGACCTTAAGTGTTTCCAGGATCATGCATCTACCAGCTCTCTGGGCAGCCTGCTCCAGTGTTTCACCACCCTCATCATTAAAAAAAAAAAAAAAATCTTTTCTATGCAATGCAATATGAAATAAAAACTAAGAGAATACAGTAGAGCTTATTATAAAATCAAAAATAAACATGTATGAAGCTGCTTTGTTGTTGCACACAGATACAAGTTAGGTCACTGCTCTCTCTCTGATGCTACCTCCAGTGTTACCTGGGGGCCCTTAAGACTCCAGCTATTTGCTTTTCCATGAGAGATGCAGCTCTGATTGCAAATAGTTCAAGTACCAGTGGGTTATCAGTTTTTATTACTTTCCACAGAGACCTAACATGGGATGTGAAGGTTGTCTTTGTTCAGTCCCTAGCATGTGCAGTCAGACTAAGTGATCTGAGGTCACTACATAATCACAGTACGCCACAGACAGGTCTTAATTCTGCAGAAACATATTGCATCCAAGCAAGCTTCACTTAGGATTCAGTACAGATCCCGTCCATACTGGCTACATACCTAGAGCAAAAAGCGTGGTAAGCAACTTCACACTGTAATGCAATAAATGGAAAATACCTTCCAGTACTTTAAGGGGGCCTACAGGAAAGCTGGGGAGGGTCTGTTTACAAGGGCATGGAGTGATAGGACAAGGGGTAATGGGCTTAAACTGAAGGAGGGGAGATTTAGCTATTAGGAAGAAATTCTTGACTGTGAGGGTGGTGAGGCCACTACCAGGTTGCCCAGAGCAGCTGTGGCTGTCCCCTCCCTGGCAGTGTTGAAGGCCAGGCAGGGCAGGGCCTTGGGCAACCTGGGCTAGTGGGGTGTGTTCCTGCCCATGGCAGGGGCGGGGAACTAGATGGGCTTTTGAGGTCCTTTCCAACACAACCTATTCTGTGATTCTACAAAACATTTTTCCTACCTCCTCACACCTGTATTTGAAGCACACCTCTTAACTAACAATTTAAACAAGTTATGATACAGGGATTATCAAAAAAACTTCCATTATCAGTATTAGTCTAGCTTAACGAATACCAAGTTCATACTCAAACACATAAGCAAACAGCTTGGACACTACTAGCATTTTAGTATTAGTATCAAACACATTCACTGAAAGCATAATAAAATAGTTTATAGTCTGTTAACCATCTTGTTTCGCTACTAAACAGTAACAGCCATGTTAAGGAAAACATTGTCTAATCCATCACAGCAGAAAAAAAGAACAAGTAAAATCTACTTACAGAGGCACCCCAATAAAGTTGACAGAACCACAACTGCTTTATGTTGTGACACTAAATTTCCCAACAGCACAAAACATGCACATTCTGTGCAACCCCTAACAATTTAAGGCTGGACACTTATTTCTAATACTACTTGTGTGAAATGAAGATCTCAGGTTACCATAGGATTGCAACGGTATTATTATCAAGTTATATTATTATCAAGTAATAATGATCAGATGCATGTCATGTGCCTGTGTCCATCTGCCCACTCAATTTTATACTGACATTTTCTACTGACCCTAAACAAGCTGACAACACCACTAAACCTTGCACACAAACAGCTACCACTATCTAATTTTTATCACGCCCCCAGGAGCACGCAGCACTGCAAAGGGTTGTTAGCAGAACTGTTAACAATAACTGCTCCAGCCCTCACAAGAGCCCTCTATCCGAGGCACACAGCACCAGGGCCACGGAGCAGAGCAAAGCCCTCCACTTTTGACACGCAGCAACCCAGAGACAGGCCCCCAGCAACCCACTGCCTTGAGGGGCCGCAGCCTGTCCCAGAGGCAGGCGAGGGGGAGGCCACAGGCAGGCGAAGGGCCAGCGGGATCTGCCCGCTGCTGAGGGCAGGGCCGAGGCCTGCACCGGGCGAGGTGTGAGGGCCGCTGCGTTCAGCCCCGGAAAGGACGAGCCCCTCCCGCAGGAGACGGTGCAACACCCAGACCGCGCTGCGAACAAGAACCGGGGGCCAGTCACCCTCACCCCGGGCAAATCCCCCCCACAGACGCGCAGCGTGGCCGTTAAACGGCCGGCCGGCCGCCCCCTCCTACAGCACCCCAGCACTGACCCGAGCCTGCGCTTCCGCTTCCTGCAGGGGCGGGGCTGCGCATGCGCGCGGGGGCCGGGCCCGAGGGGAGCGCGTCGGGGCCGCCGCCGGGGCTGATGCCGCCCGTGTCCCTGCTCGTCCCCCGCCCTCCCCGCTGGTAGCGCCGTCCCTGCCCGCCCTGCCGGGGACAGCCGGCTGCAGCGGGGCCCTTCGCACGACAGCGGCGGGGGGGCGAGGAGGGGCCGGGCTGGTTTGAACCGCGGCTGTCCCCGCCCGCGGCCTGGTGTCCCTCGGCTTTGTACGGCCACAATGGGGCCGGAGGGGCTATTGTGCCCCCGAACAAACCCGGCCGGGCTGGGCCGGGCGGGGGGCGGGGGGGGAGCGGGTGGGTGTGGGGAGATGAAAGCGTCGCGCACCGAAATTACTTGAAACCCCCCGAGTCGTACATGGGAGATTTATGTCGCCCCTCGGCTGCGCGGCCTGCTGAGCGGCGCTGGCCTTGGGTAAACAAAGCGGCCCGCGGCAGCCGGGCGGGCGGCTCGAGCAGGACCCGGCCCGGGGCGGGGAGGCGGCCGAGTTCGCTTTGCTCGGCACTTGCCAGTTGAGGGGAACCCCCGTTTCCCCGGGGTGCGCCCGGGTGCCCAGTCCCCAATAACGGTGTGGCTGCAGGCGTGCAGGGAGCGCGACCTGCTTCCACCCCGCCGGCAACAGGTGGGGACCTGAATAACTTCACATCTTTTCGGGGGGGAAGGAGGGACGTGGGGGAGCCGATGGGAGGATTAGATCAGATGTTATTGCTGGTGAAAAATTAAACAGAGTGGTACTCTGGGGAGCACAGATTAATATATTTGGTGACTCCGTGTGCACAAAGCCTCACCATTGTAGCCGTGTCTGAATGCCTGTGAATAGGATGGAGCATATGTGGCCTGTCACCGCAGGTGCCCACATCTGTTCGTCTCCGGGCAGATGCTCTCAGAAAAGGAGAGAGCATTTCCAAAAGCTTGGGCCCGCCCCATCCATACCCATCCTCTTTCTCATAATCACCTTCTGCAGAGGAGTTTGTGGCCCCTTCCCCCTCCCTTCCCTCCCCCTTCCCTGCACACAGAGAGATGTGGAAAGAAAGAAAAACAACACAAATTGGAAGTGGCTTGAAAAGCCCTGGAAACGTACAATCAAACTACTTTCCTCTCTCCCCCACTCCCAAGTTTATTAGCAGCAGGTTTAGCGCTGCAGCCTGCGCACAATGCGCGAGATGCGCGCACCGTGCAAAGGGGGCTGCAGGCCACGAGGGGAACAGAAAAACCCTTCATGCATGAAATGTGGTACAGTACAGAGGCACGCTGTGCTGGCTGTCATAGGGTCTGTGCAGCCACTCTGGAGTGTTGGTTTGCAGCTACTGTTTCGAGTTCTGGCTTAAGATGATGATTAACAAAACCGGGGAAAAGAGAAGAGGGGGGGTTTCCCTATAAGTGGTGAACAGAGTGAATATTGGCACTGAAGTAGGTAGCAAAAGGGAATATTTCCAGGCATCCAGAGAAATCTTGTAGCCAGAATGTAAAACATCTTTCTGAGAAGTGCTGTCACATTTTTTTTATTCCATGTACATGATTTGAGCTCCCCCTCCCTGCTCGGTGCCACCCTGCCGAGACAGGCCAGGCCTCTGTGCTGCATGGAGGTATGCTGGGCTTGCCTGATAATGGGGCAGATAGGGTGCCGGGGCCTCGCGTAAATGTCAGGATCATGGGATATTTGGGGTTGGAGGGGACCTCAGAAGGTCAGATAGTACAAACTCACTATGTGGTTTCTAGCTTGGCAAAGATGGTGAGTGTCCTTGGAGTTGAAGGGGGACAAAGCGGCCAGTTCTCCAAGCGCAAGACAGAGCTGGTCCCCAGAGGGACGTGGGCAGTCAGAGCATTTGAATCCCACGCCCCGGAGCAGAGATGGGGGAGGCAACAAGACCCCCACCCGACCTGGGACACCCACAGGAAGTTTTGGGGAAGGTGCTGTTCCAGGTCGGGGGGGAGCCAGAGCGCCCGGAGAAGAGCAAGTCGGATGGGGGTGGGGGAGCCTTCTGCCATCAGGTTTCTGATGTCCCCTTGTCCCCGGGAGGCCCCGAAACTCAGCCCCCCGGCCCGGTGGTGCGCGCCCTCGCAGGGGTACGCAGCCCTTCACCCTTCCCACTTTGGGAGCAACGACAGCTCATGCACACGAGTGAGCAATTTTATCCCTCGTAGTTTCCCACAAGCAAAATCCCGTCGGAAGCAAGCCAGGGAGCAAACCCAAACAAACAAGTAGCGCAGGGGAGCGGGGCGGGGGAGGCTCGCTTTCTCCTCGTGTGCGATCAGTAAAACACATATAGGGGCCACTTCGGGATTTGCCCGGGGAGGGGTTGGAGAGCAGCTGGCTGCGGTAATCTCGTCGGGAGACAAAGGAATGCCCCGTCGGTCCCAGGATCACAGGTAAACACACAAACCATTGTCATGAAAATGAGGGGCTAGGATAGGGCCGAAGCAGATGATTTGCGATTTGAAAAAGGGGGCTTGGGGGGAGGGAAGGCCCAGAGCTGCTTATCTATCATCTGGCCTCGCTGTGTGCCAGCTGAGCCACGCGACTGCCCTTTCTTATTCTAATCAGCACATGCCTTTGCAACTTTGGGCTAACCTACACGCTAAACTTCTTAATCCCCTCCCCGCACACGGCAAGGGCGGCAGAGCGCCCCTCCGGCACTGCGGCACCTCCGCGCCCCCCGCCCAGCCGCCTCGGGTCGGGAGGCCCGGTGACGGGGCCCGGGCAAGCGCCAGCACCCTGGTCACACTGCCGGGGACGGCGAGGGTGCCAGAGCCCCTGCCCGGCGGCGTCCCGCCCGCCCCCATCCCATCCCATCCCATCCCATCCCATCCCATCCCATCCCATCCCATCCCATCCCATCCCATCCCATCCCACCGGCTCCGGCCTGACCCGGGGGGACAGGTGAAGGGAGTGTGCGGGGAAGGCGGCGCTGAGGGGCAGCCGCACACACATACCTCCGTAGGGACTATAGACCTAATTAAAATATTATGCACAGTCGGCTACACATAGCTCCACACGTACACGTCCCTCTGCCGCCGCACCGTTCGCCATATGCCCGGAGCCCTCCGTCCCGGGAAAAATCCGGGTTGCGCGCCAGCGATGGCAGCGCGTCGTCCTAATTAACAGCCCCCCCGCAACCAGCCCTCCCCCCCCCGCCCCCGAAGTGACTTTTCCCATAATCGGGCTCGTTTAGAATGACAAGCCGCGGCCGATGGGGAGCTCTGGGCCGCGCTACTGCGCGGCGGGACCGTAAATCCTCACCGGGGCATGAGGGGGGGGGCGACGTTGCGGGAAGGGTATCAATTAGGGGCAAGGAGGGAGAGCACAATACCCCACCAGCCCCAGCGAGCCGCTGGCAGGCGGGGCCGGGCCCGCCGCGTCCCGGCCGTGCGGGGTCACCGCGGCCCGGCGGGGCCCGGGCACCGCGCCTTACCCCGGGGGGTCCCGCCGCCGGCTCACCCCCTGGCGGGGCGGGCGCGGGCGGGCAGGGCGTCGTGCGGGACGGGCCGCCCGTCCCCGGCAGCGGGGGCCGGCGGCGGTGCTCGGGCGCGGTTAACACCGCGGGGGCGGCGCGGGGGGCGGCGGGCGAGCGCGGTGCGGAGACACGCGGTTGGGAGCGAAAAAGCGCCATTTGGTTGGGAGCAGATGGCTGGCTGGGGGGCTGATCGCGTCTAAAGGCGTGTCATCCCCCTTCAGCGAGAATCCCTAAGGGCTCCCCTTGTCTTCGAAATCAATGAAAATTAAAGTGCAGAGAATGGATGAATAGTTAGACCTCGAGTCCCTCCTTTGTTCGCCTCAGCTACTGGTGGGCAGGAGTTAAACTACAACAGCCTCCTATAGAAACACTTAAGTTAAACAGTCTCCCCGTTAGCCCAGCATCTGAAAGAGAGAGGGAGAGGGGGGAAAAAAGCAGAAAAAGGAGCTTTCTGCTTGATTTCCCCAATACAGAATCGCGTGGCATAAATTAAGCCGGAGAAGAATGAGCGCCGTGGGCAGGATCCTGCCGGCTCTCACGGCGCCTTTCAGTCACGCTCAGCAGCGGTAATCGAGAAATCTGTGCCCCGTCAATTTAACAAATACCCGGTACCGAAGGGGGGTTGTTAAGGATTTGGGGGCAAGTTTTTTCGGGTCTTTTTTTTTTTTCCCCCTCCCCTTATTGCTAGGTTAAAACCCTCGCGCGTGTAACTTTTTATTTCCAGTTTTTTAAGCAAGGGGATGCTAACGGACCAACTTTCTCTCCCTCGTAAATTAAAAGATCCGCGGTGATATATCACTTCCCGTCTCCACCGACGGGCTACCCCCAAATTTCAAGACAGATATTGCTCCCACGCCCTACTCGCTTAGTACACCCGGTACGAAGTGGTTCTCCCCCCTTTCCCCCCCCCCTCCCCCCCCGCCCTTTTCCCGGAGATAACGCCGCAGCAAAGTTTGCGAAGCAGCGGCAAGCCACTTGAAAAGACGCTAGGTGGCAAAAGTAATATACAGTTAAATCCGGCGTTGCCGCGGGGTGCTCCCCCCCGAACTCCCCTCCCCGCTGCAGAGGCTGGGCACCGCGGGGGCGGGCAGCCCATCCTCCGGGGACCCGCCGCCTGCTCCGCTCCCTCCCGGCCGCCTTCCCTGCGCCCTCGCACGGTGCCCGTGGGATCGCTGCTCCCCTCTCTGCCCACTTATAACTCCGGGCTTGAACACCAACACCCCCCCCCACCCCTCCTCCCCCCAAACAAACAACAAAACCACCAGAAACAAAAACCACAAGAAAACCCCAAGCCAAACATCCAAACATTCCTGTACATTTAAGCTTTCGCTTAAGCGTCGAGGGGCGGAGAGAGGGGAAGGAGAGCGCCTGGATGTAGATGGCTCGTTCGTCCAAAATTAGATGTAAAGGGCATACGCACTGAGTGGCGAAACGTTGCAAAAGTGTGGATGCTTGCTTAAGTACCGAGGGTACCTGCCTGGGTTTGGGGTAGGCGCCACAACCCCCACACAGTAAGTGAACGTGGGCAGCTACAGTCCTGGAACAGTCAAGAAGAGCTGGGCTGAATGAACTCATTAGTGATTTTCTTTTAATTGCTATTACCCAATGCTTTTACTTTAAGAAGTCTTTAAGAATTTTTTTTTCCTAGCGCATTGTAAGATAATTTGTGATCAAGACATCTGCTTCAATGAAAGTCACATTTTGCCATGCAAATGCACGTTTCAAACCAATAAAGTCGCCATAATAAGGCTTTTAGCACGGCATACCTACAGTGAGGTTATTGTAGCCAAATCCTCTCCTTTCGCACGCAAGCTTAATCTGTGCTGAAATGATCTGTTACAATTAAAATGACATTTACAGAGACAGTTACACCTTGCATCCTAATGAATCCGCCTGCGCCTACCGAAGGTGTTTAAACAGAGGGCCCGGACAAAGTGGAAAGCCCCGCTTCGAGTGACATGCCAGAGTCGCCCTCCAACTTTTATCCCCCGCTTCCATCCATCATTAAGAAACTGCTCAAACGGTAATCATCTCTACCCCTCTTTCACCGCACCAGTAAACTCCTTTCCGTGTTTTTAAGATGAAAACAAAAGTTCTAGTGTCTGATGGGTATGTAGAAAAATAATAATAAGGTGACGGTTGGTGCAAAGTTGGTGTTTCTTCTTTTTTTTTTTTTTTTTTTTTGCGGAGGGGGGAAGTGCTGGAAGGGATTTCTTTAAAAAATGTGCGGACATTGTTGTAGAGGCAGTAGCGTGCGCCGAGGGGAGCTCTTTCTCTCCCTCGCATTGTGCAGGGAGCAGGTGCTGTCTACATTACCATACAGCTGAGAGCACAAAGAGCTAACTGATTCAGCCCTCACACAATAACAAACGGCCTTAATGACAGCCACGCGAACGACACACACCAAACTCACTTTTTACTAAGCTGAAGGAGGAAAAAAAAAAAAAAAGGAGAGAGAGAGGGAGAGAGAGAGGGAGAGGTTGCTGGTGATGATGATAATAATCATAGAGGGGTGCGGGACCCGGCCGGAGCGGGTGGCTGTCTCCGGCAGCGGTGGTGGCGGGGACGGGACCGCGGAGCCCCGCGGACCGGTCCCCTTCCACGGGTCTCCTCTGCGAACCCGTCAGCGCCCTTCCCCGCCGCCGAGACACCCCCCACCCCCCCCGTTTCCATCCGCCGGCGGGATGAGCGCTGTGAACGGAGCCAAGGGATGAGCGAGCCCCGTCTCGGTTCGCGCAAATTCATACCCCCACCCTCCCACCCCCCAGTTATCCCGGCTGTGCCCGGGGAAATGCGGAGTGAATTTCAAGGGATCAGCTTCCCCTCGCCGTGGCTCGCTGGCTTCCACCTCCCTCGTCCCTTTAAAGCCGAAGATCGATGCCCCATGGAAGTGGTCATGATCACCGAGTAACTTTTGGGGGGCACGGCGGCTGCTTTGCACGTTTGGAGCGGTAATTGCAGCCCGCCGTCCCCGGGCTTGTTTTCTCGCCGGAGCGTGTTGCGCTGCCTCTCCGGTGCGGAGGGGGTGTTACCCTCTCCCCGGAGCAGAAGGGGGATTCTTGCGGTTACCAAATTTGCAGGAATGTAAATGAGCACGTTTTGTGAGCGCGGAGGGGAGGGGGAGGAGGGTTGCACATTTTACAGCTCACTGACCATTTGGCGATCCATTGAGAGGAGGGTTTGGAAAAGTGGCTCCTTTGTGACAGCTCTAGCCAGATTGGGGGGCTGCTCATTTGCATCTCATTAGGCATGCAGGCGGCCGGCGGGATATAAGGGAGGCAGGCGCCCAAGGAGAGGCAGATCCTTAGCGCTTCACCCTCGGAGAGAGCCGCCGAGTCGCGGCGCAGAGCAGAGCCGAGCAGGCACCCCCACTCACCCCCCCCCCCTCCCCCCGTAGGAGCACACCCGGACACGCTCAGTGCGCCGCTATTGAGACACGAGCTTATTTTTGTTGGCTGGGATTCCTCTAAAAACAAAAGTAAGAGCCCACAACAAGGAAAGGGAGCTTCGCTGCTTTCGCAAAAAAAAAAAAAAAAAAAAAAAAAGGAGAAAAAAAAAAAAAGGGGATCAAGGCTCCGACGTGACCTGCTGCCCGCTGCCGTTTGACACCCGCCAGCCCCGACGTGCGCAGGGCGAGCGCAGCCGCGCAGAGCCGCTCCCGCATCTCACCGCACCGGGAATTACCGCCGCGTCCGCCGCTGCCTCTGCAGGGATTGCCAGACCGCCGATTTTTAATCTTCCTTGGGAAGCCTTTTCTCTGCCTCTGTTGGGAATTAAGTTGCTTTTTTTTTTTTAATATATATTTTTATTTTGTTTTTGTTTTTGTTTTTTTCTTCCTGGAGAAAAGGAGGAGCATCGTGGATTGGGAAAGAAAAAGAGTTTAGCAGCTTAATCTTACTTTTTTTTTTCTTTTTTTTTTTCCTTCCTTTCTTTTTCTTTTGCCATCCGAAAGAGCTGTCAGTCGCCGACAGGCTACACCTAGAGCTATCGACAGAAGTCAGAGACAGTCCTGAAAGAAGGGGACCGTGACACTAACTCTTCCAGCTCTGCTGGGGCGAGCGGCTTTGGCCGCTGTGGTTTATTTCCCCCCTCCCCGCCCCCCGCCTCCGAGAGACACTTTCCCCCTTTCCCCTCCGACGAGAAGACAAGGGGGAGGAAAGCGAGGGCACCAGAGCTGCCCCTCCAAAATGGGAGGTCGGTTCCTGCTGACGCTTGTCCTCCTCTCGGTGCTGCTGAGCCGCTGCCCGGTAAGTGCCCGCAGGGTGGCAGGGCTGAAGTGCCCGCGGTGGTGGTCCCGGCACCGGGCTTCCCGCGGGGGTGCCGAGCACTGCTGCTGCCTGTTGCAACCGGGAGAAGCGGGGAGGGGCGTCGGGGGAGGGAGGTGTCAGTCCCTCCGATGCTCGGCGGGGCTGGGGTCGGGCCACGGGAGCGGGGTGCTCGGCGGGCTGACGGCCTCTGTCCCCGCCCCGCAGGTCGGCTGCTCCGGGGTCTTCGAGCTGAAGCTGCAGGAGTTTGTCAATAAGAAGGGGCTGCTCAGCAACCGCAACTGCTGCCGCGGGGGAGGCCCCGGAGGCGGCGGGCTGCAGCAGTGCGACTGCAAGACCTTCTTCCGCGTCTGCCTGAAGCACTACCAGGCCAGCGTCTCCCCCGATCCGCCCTGCACCTACGGCAGCGCCATCACCCCCGTCCTCGGCGCCAACTCCTTCAGCGTACCCGACGGCGCGGGCGGCACCGACCCCGCCTTCAGCAACCCCATCCGCTTTCCCTTCGGCTTCACCTGGCCCGTAAGTGGGGGAAAGGGGGGGGGAAGGGGCGGCGCGGGAAGGGGCGGTCTGCATCCCATCCCACACGGTGTGCCATTCCAGCTGGGTGACTGCCCTTCTAAGGGGCCATCAGTCTACCAGGGGTGTCTGGGGGGGGGCGGGACTGGGGGCGCTACCCTCTCGTCCTGCCTGCTCTCACACTCTCCCGGTGGGATGTCTCTGCTCCTTCTTTCCTCAGGGCACATTCTCGCTCATCATTGAGGCTCTGCATACGGACTCGCCTGATGACCTCACCACAGGTAACTGTTCCAAAACAGACCCTAAACTGGAATAATCCCACCCTTGTGACCCCACTTGTCTCCTCCTTCTGCACTGTGCAAAGCATTATCTTATCCCATCTCATCCCTGCTCCTCCTTGGGAGGCCATGGGAAGAGAGGCCAACCTGTTGGCATGCAACCCTATCATCCTACCTCTGCGGTTCCCCTCCCACCCCCCTGCTGAGCATCTTCCTACACCCCTACCCATGCTGGGTTCCCTAATCATGCCTCTCCTCTCCGCACAGAAAACCCTGAGCGCCTCATCAGCCGCCTGGCTACCCAGAGGCACTTGGCAGTGGGTGAAGAGTGGTCCCAGGACCTGCACAGCAGCGGCCGCACAGACCTCAAGTACTCCTATCGCTTTGTGTGTGACGAGCACTACTATGGAGAAGGCTGCTCTGTCTTCTGTCGCCCCCGGGACGATGCCTTTGGTCACTTCACTTGTGGAGAGCGTGGCGAGAAAGTCTGCAACCCGGGCTGGAAAGGACAGTACTGCACTGAGCGTGAGTGTCCTATCTTCTTATCTCCCAGGGCGCTGGTTGCAGCGGTGTCCCCTGAGCTCCTGGGGGGTGTTTCTCAAACACCAAGCCCCACGGGAGAGGGGGAAGCAAGTGACAGTGGGTGGAGGTCTGGTGCTGCATACAGGATTTACTGGCATGGGGAATGGGAGGTCTTCGGCGTTACAACAGAAAGTTTATACAGACAGCCCTTTCTGAAGTTAATAAAATGTCAGTGCCAACATTACACTCTTGCTCATTTCCTGTAGACACCAAATCTGATAGCAACATGTTCAGCAGTTGCTTGGGAATTTATTAAAACATGCCAGGACTACTTTTTATACCTAGCCACCCCTTCAACCACGCACATTGATGTGATTATCTACAGGATACATGGCTTCAGGAGAGGGAGCTAGGCTTTGGCAACAACCATGCAGCAGGCCTGTTGATTGGCTTATGATGGTCTGATATCTTGCCACCTTGTATTGAGAAAGGTGTTGGGAGGCCTCAGGTATTCTCCGTAGCCTCTAGACCATACATTTCTCATTTGTGGTACTGGCCCTAACAGAGATTGTTCCACAAGAATATTCAGCTTCTTCCCCATCCCTCTTCTGTGCCACTGCTGTGATTGTTACAACTAGCAAAGTAGTGAGGGACATGAGTTTTAAAGTGTGCCTGAGCTTGAAGTTGCTGAGGAATGTGGCATGTTGATAGACAGCAGGAAAAGCTGGGACAGTAAGCACATCACCGAGAGTACAGTCAGGGATGTCAGACCCCTCCAGCTTGGTACAAGATTGCTGTCCTTTGTAGACATGTAGTGGTGGACACCCAAATGTGCACAGAGAGCTCCTGCTGCAGCATGTGATGGCATTCTCTGTTTGTGTGTATACACGGATCTGAAGTACACTGGCAGATGACGTCCTGAGCAAGTGTTCCTCTCCAGTCATCAAAGGGCCAGGCACGCATGGAGAAAACAGTTATGGGCTGTAAAGCAGCCTCTTGGTTTTCTTCTCGTGGTGTTTTTGTTTTTCTTAAAGCCCACCTACACTGCAGTTTCAGCTGAGGTGCTATCAAAGGAGCCCAGATTGATTATTCATGCTATTAGTGACTGGTAGGATGCTTTTAGCAATTCTTGGTCCAACGTTGCACAATAAACAGTAAGCAGAGGGGTCTGTGTTTCTTTTGATGGTGTTTTAAATAGGAGCTACAACCTTTCCCGTGATCAAAAGTGCCTAGCTTGGTTGTGTCAAGGGGTGGGGATAAAGGAAGCATTTTGATAATGAGCTCTTCTGGAGCTGTCAGCACTTTTGGATGCCTGTACATCACTGCTTTTCCCATAGCCGAGTTAGAAGGCTGTCTGCGCTCCTCAGTCTGCTTTCCCTCTCAGCAAAAACCCAGCTTAGAACAGCGGCACAAACCTACTGGGCAGGGGAGATGTGTTTATGTGTGCATGCAGAAAGAATGTTTGGCTGTTAGGGAGCAGAGTTGCCAGTTGCAGATTGCTTCCCGTCGCCTTGCCCCCAGCTCCATTCTTTGCAACTTGGAGGCGATCTGATTATCAGCACCGATTCTTTCTTTCTTTTTCTCTCCCCCCATGCCCCCCCTTCCCCTCGCATGCCATTGTCTCCAGCTGGCTTTGTTGAATTAAAACTTTGCAGTGCCTGCTTAATGAGTTCCATAACCAGGCAAAGTAATGAGCAGAAGTCCCTTTTTTCCTCTTCCCTCATCCTCCCTCCCGCTGGCCCGCTTACCTCTTTTACCAGGGCTGCACCCACCCGCCCCTTTTCGGAACGGGGCGGAGGAGTTGGGGTGGGGGGGGAAGGAGGGAGGAAGAACTTTAGACTTATTTATTTGAATAAGAAGGGGGAAAAAAAAAAAGAGAGAGAGAAAAGTTTTTTTGCAGCAAAATCACGCGCGTGCCATAGATTAGCTGTGGGCAGGGATAGGCTGCCCGGCCGCAGGCCCCATTGGCTCCGGGGCTGGGGTATTGTTGCAGTGGGGCAGCTGCTGGGAGAGAATAGACAATAGAGCAGCTGTCTTGCACTGGCACCCTGCACACCAGCTGTCCACTCTTATCTGCACACACACTTTCGGGGGATATTAAGAGGTGGAGCTGTGTGCATAGAATTGGAAAAAAGGACTTCTGACCCTCACTGGGAAGGGAAGGGGGGTGGGGGGCTGTGGGGAAGGGAGCAATTGTGAGCCCTCTTTTGTCTGTGTGCAACTGTATTAAGAAGAATGCTCATCCCCGGCGATAAGTAAAGTGCCCAGTTACGGGGCGAGATCAATACTCCTGCAGACTCCGGAGATTAACTCAGCTGCGCTTAACTACCCCGACCTAGTAAAAGGGGCTCGCTCCCCACCCGCGAGGCGCTCTCGGGATCAGACTTGTGCGAGGGGGGTGTTTGCGCCCCCGTGCTGACGTTTCTTCCTCCTTGGTTTGTTTACAGCGATTTGTTTGCCTGGATGCGATGAGCAGCACGGCTTTTGCGAAAAACCTGGGGAATGCAAGTAAGTTTCCCCCTCCCCTCCTGCTCCCTTCTTTGTCGTTACCGTTGATGCCCTGCTGTTAAGTAAGCCATCAGTCATCTGAAGGGCTGGTTTGAATGCCTTTCTTCATATTAGATAGTAATTTGAGAGATCCAGGTAATGCCAGATCAAAGTATTAATCTACAAGTCAAACATCAGTGCCATTAATATTAACCTAATGAGTTTACAGGGCTGTGTGTAAGGGTTAGCTGTTTGTTATTAGAGTAAACAAATTGACTACCTGGAACTGTGGCTCTATCTAAGGAAGTGGAAGAAATAGCTGGGACTGATGAAAGCTGATGCTACGGTTGGACTTGGTGACTTTCTCACATGAAGGATCACCAAGGGCTTTTAGGAAACTCGATCCCTGGCATCAGTGTGCTCACAGAGTTTGCGATAGGGTTTCCAACTGTGAGAAGTCTAAATCTGACGAGACTTTGTTGTTGGTTTGGTTTTTTTTCAGATGCAGAGTGGGTTGGCAGGGGCGATATTGTGATGAGTGCATCCGATACCCAGGCTGCCTTCATGGTACCTGTCAGCAGCCGTGGCAGTGCAACTGCCAGGAAGGCTGGGGTGGCCTTTTCTGCAACCAGGGTGAGTTCTCAGGCCTTGCTTGAGGGTCTGTTTTAAAATGCAGAAGAAAGCAAACACCTCTTTTCAGCTCATCCACCCTCTGCTAGCCACACAAAGTAGCAAATATCTTGACAACCCTTTTTTTTTTTTTTTCTTAAATCTTTTACAGACCTGAACTACTGCACCCACCACAAGCCCTGCATGAATGGTGCCACGTGCACCAACACTGGTCAGGGGAGCTACACATGTTCCTGCCGACCTGGGTACACAGGCTCCAACTGTGAGGTTGAAATCAATGAATGTGACGCCAACCCTTGCAAGAACGGTGGAAGCTGCACTGTAAGTTTGAGTTGCTTGTGGCATCTGAAAACCCCAGGGAGCAGTTAATGTCTGTTTTACTGATTTCTTTCAAAATCCCTTTTTGGATTTCAGAGGAACTTTGGGTAAATGTTTTGACCACTTCTCATTTTCTCCCTGCAGGATCTGGAGAACAGCTATTCCTGTACCTGCCCCCCGGGCTTCTATGGTAAAAACTGTGAGCTGAGCGCCATGACTTGTGCTGACGGCCCGTGCTTCAATGGCGGGAGGTGCACCGATAACCCTGATGGGGGATACAGCTGCCGCTGCCCACTGGGTTATTCTGGATTCAACTGTGAAAAGAAAATTGATTACTGCAGTTCCAGCCCTTGTGCTAATGGTAAGGCCAGATATGCTACGGTGACCTTCCAAAGGGAGACCATCCAGTTACTTTGGCTTCTGGTCCAGACTTTGTAACCAGGCACAATGTTCAATTGTGGTTCATGTCATGTCAATAGCTGATTTGGTGGGGAAGCTTGTACTTAAAAAGTAACGGTGTGGTTTGGGCCACAGACCGTATTTTCTCAAGGCGTGACTGTGGCCAGGGAACCTGGCCTGAAGCTTCATGCATGAAAATGTGGAGGGTTATCCTTGCAAAGTCTCTTTGAGGTCTGTGGATGCAAAATACCATGCAAGTGCTAAATATTATTACTTGTAATCTGGTAACAGTAATTGCTCTGTTTCGATTAAACTAGTAAAGGCTTTCTTTACTGCAGTCCTCCTCATTCATTGCTACTCAAACTCTGTAACATGAGACTGTGGTGTTAACCTGATCGGGGCTAGCTTTGTTGTCCAAGCTGAGTGACAAGTTTAAAAGAGAATAGGACAGAGAATGAAAAATAGACCTGATTAACAAATATCTTCTTTAAAAAACCCCCCCACACTTTTTATGGTGGCTCAAACTTGGCAAAGGTTGAGCTATCCTCTCAAAAAGAAAGCTTTTCTCGGCTGTTGGTTGTGATGGTTGCCCCAAGAGCAGCAGGTGGGAGGCTGTTGGGTCTGGCTACCCACCACTGAGCGTTCATTCCCCCTTGATGTTTTGCAGGAGCCCAGTGTGTCGATCTGGGGAACTCCTACATATGCCAGTGCCAGGCTGGCTTCACTGGGAGACACTGTGATGATAACGTGGATGACTGCGCCTCCTTTCCCTGTGTCAACGGAGGGACCTGCCAGGATGGTGTCAATGACTATTCCTGCACCTGCCCCCCGGGATACAACGGGAAGAACTGCAGCACCCCGGTGAGCAGATGTGAACACAACCCCTGCCACAACGGGGCCACCTGCCATGAAAGAAACAACCGCTACGTCTGTGAGTGCGCCCGGGGGTATGGGGGGCTCAACTGCCAGTTCTTGCTTCCCGAGCCGCCGCAGGGACCAGTCATCGTTGACTTCACTGAGAAGTACACAGAAGGCCAGAACACTCAGTTCCCCTGGATCGCTGTCTGCGCTGGGATTATTCTGGTCCTCATGCTGCTGCTGGGGTGTGCTGCTGTGGTTGTCTGCGTCAGGCTCAGAGTGCAGAAGAGGCACCACCAGCCCGATGCCTGCAGAAGCGAGACTGAGACCATGAACAACCTGGCGAACTGCCAGCGTGAGAAGGACATTTCCATAAGTGTCATTGGTGCCACTCAAATTAAAAACACAAACAAGAAAGTAGACTTTCATAGTGATAACTCCGATAAAAATGGCTACAAAGTCAGATACCCATCAGTGGATTACAATTTGGTGCATGAACTCAAGAATGAGGACTCTGTTAAAGAGGAGCACAGCAAATGTGAAGCCAAGTGTGAAACGTATGATTCGGAGGCAGAGGAGAAAAGTGCAGTACAACTAAAGAGGTATCTCTCACATCTGAGTAGGGGGGCAGCTGGACTCTGAAGGGTGTGTGTGGGTCTTGTAGGTAGCATTAAGCAAGAGTCATCTGACCTGTGTTGTCTCTTTTTGTCTTCATTAGTGATACTTCTGAAAGAAAGCGACCAGATTCAGTGTATTCCACTTCAAAGGACACAAAGTACCAGTCGGTGTATGTCATATCAGAAGAGAAAGACGAGTGCATCATAGCAACTGAGGTTAGTATACTGCCCGGCAGGTGGAACAGCAGAGAAAAGTCTCGGTGCGCAGCCCTCATCTACCAGCCTTCAGGGCAGCTAAACCCTTTTCTGTGGTGCCACAGCATTTGTACCTGTTGAAATCCAGCCAGCTCGAATTTGTTGCACTGTGGATGTTGTAGAGGCAAGATCAGTGGCTTGCTGCTGTGGGTGTTACGGGTATGATGATTTTGCAGCCAAGGATAGCGTGGTTGTGGTCTGCTGACCCACCCCTTAGTGTGCTTCATGCAGGGTCCATTCCTGCCCGGTGTAATGACTGAGTCCTGACCCTCTGCAGCCTTACAGTCCTCTTCTTACTTTCCATTTACCTCTCCTGATCTCTACTCATGTTTTCTCTCACCAGGTGTAAACCAGAGGCGATACGGCAAGGTGGTTGTTCGGAACAATTTCAGAGGAGACGTGCCTCGATGAATGCTGCTGAAAGAGGAATGGGAGATAGATTCCTTCACTGACTGCTGCTGAGAAACTAAATTCAGGCTTGAGCTGGTTCTCTACTGAAGTTAGCAAAGTGACTGCAAAATAAAGAAACAAGATGGACACCAGGCAAGGGTCTGTGTTCAAGGATTACTGTTGCACTGCCTTTTACGAATTTTATCATTGCACTATGGTCAGTTGCTTTTCTATATATATTTAAATGAACGGACTTAAGTACTACATAAGAAGCATGCACTGCCTGAAGTGTATATTTTGGATTCTTATGAGCCAGTCTTTTCTTGAATTAGAGACACAAACACTGCCTTTATTGTCTTTTTTGATACTAAAATGTGTTTTTACTAGGTGAGAAAAAGTGTGTTATTTTTTTGAATCTGTAAAAATATTTTCATGATAATTGTAAAGCTTGAGTATTTTGTGATGTTCTTTTTTTATAATTTAAATTTTTTGGTAAATATGTACAAAGGCACTTCGGGTCTATGTGACTATATTTTTTTGTATATAAATGTATTTATGGAATATTGTGCAAATGTTATTTGAGGTTTTTTTACCATTTTGTTAATGAAGAAATTCATTTTTAAAATATTTTTCCAAAATAAATATTATTAATGATAATCAGAGTGCTATGTTCATTCCATAACCGATGACATGACTACTGAACCTTACAACCAGGCATCTGATAGGCTTCTGTGGATTCATGGGTGAATGGGTAGGACTGAGGCACAAAGACTGGGGAACAACTTGTTGTGTGTAGACCCCCCTGTCTTTCCCCTCCTAACCTTCTGAACTGTTGACCCCAGGGTTATGCTCATTTTTACCCCAAAGACAAACGTCTGTCAAAACCCTGAGTAATGTTTGCTCAGTCATGTTGGGCTGTGTATATATAAACACATTTGGGACTATTTGCTGAGGAAGAGCAATGGCAACACACACTGTTGCAATGCAGATGCAGGGCTCATAATGACTAGGCTCTTCATTTACCACAACCTCAAACACTTGCCTGGAGCCCAGGACCGTGTGGGACACCCAGAGCACATCAGCGTGGCCCCCTTGGGCTCAGGCCCATCACACTGGCTTGGGGTGGTGGCACTTCCCTCCATGGGAAAGGGTGACACTGAATTGGCTGGTAGCCACAGCTCCTCTGGCTATGATATTGGTCTAAAGTATTAGTGTCACCTTGGGTTTCAGCTCTGCCGTTGGTTCCTGATGCCTTCATACTGGGGCAGGGTGTGATCCCAACACCTGGTTTGGCCCTGAATGCTTGGGTGATTTTTTCCCAATCTAGTTTGCCCTGACTCTCTCAGGTTGTGTTAAAACAGAACCAGGCAAAGTGTTCTTCCACTCTGGGAAGAAAGGGAATATTGAGGAAATAATTTCTTTTTTAAACCCCCCTCAGCTGTTGTGGGCCACCTCCTGCATCTTTTGGGAGCAGATGAGCATAGTCTGTTCCCATTCCCTTCAGAGAAGGAGGATGCTATCCTAAACACAAAGAATGGGTTAGCAGATACAATCAAGCAATTATCACAGATGGTGATCTATAACTTTCAAATATGTATGTGCTCCCCTCTTTTAGCCTACCTAAGTATGTGAACTGCTGGAATTGTAACTTGATGTGAGGTCAATGGAAAAACCACACTGACTGCAGGGGCTTGTCTGTCTATAAAGCCTCATCACCAAGCCAAACTTTAGACAAGATTTACTGACTCACTTCTCATGAAGAAAGTTGAGAAGGTACTCCTCTTCATTTACCCCAAAGTGTCTTTTTAGGGAAACTTTTCATGAGGAATGGTCTGAACAGCATTTTCAATCTGGCCAGTAACAGAACAACCTGCCAATAACCAGTCAGTGCATCATAGATTAAATGAGGCACAACGGTGTGTACGGCAGCAGGTGCTCAGAGCCACATAATCTCACAGATTGGACAAACAAGGCAGCTTTGTTAGGTTTTATTGCCATCTCTGTCACCAACTTGCTCTTCAACCTTGGGCAAATCACTTGATTTCTTTCCATTTTCTCTTTCCCCTGACCTTTTTGGAGCAGGCTTGTGTCTTATGGTGTACTGCTTTTTGCACAGTCAGTGCCATGGTCTCAGCTGGGCCCTCTTCATGCTGCTTCTGTAGAAACAGCAGTCATGAAGGGAAGGTCATTGGTGGCTGAGTGCCTCTGTAACATCAGGTCTTTAGTGGTACATCAAGTACTACTTTAATATGGTGTCCGGTAAAGGTCTGGAAAAGCATACAGCTCCTTGCTCTTGTCAAGAGGCACAGCATTGGCATCTACCTAAGTTTGCTTAAAAATAAAACAGCTTTGGAAGGTTCATTTTGACCAAGTGTGCTAATTACCAGAAGTGCTGAGTGAAGGAAGTGAGTGAAGTAAAACGTACTGATGGCAAAGAGCATGGTTTTTCCCTTCTGATGCACTTTCTGAAATGATGGCTACGCAGATGAGCCCCATGGCTTCTTCCATTTCTGTCTTGAACAGAGTTGGGGTAGCAGGATTTATTTCTTGTATGGGATTGCTAAATCCCCCAAACCTGAGAGCATACGTATGCAGGAGCTCTGGGTGACCGCAGCAGGCTGAAGCGTGCAGTGAGGAGCACTGGATCCATGCTCCTCACCTTTAGTACCTGGGCTTTTCTGCAGAAAAAATAATAAAATTAGAGGGATGATCTGGGCAGGGGGCGAAGGTCGTGTGTGTGTGTGTTTGCTTGAGAGAGAGCAGGCAGAACACACAGGTGCTGGGCTGTGCATGCAGGTGGTACATGCTGCTGGTAAGGGGCAGTGAAGGTGCCTGCTGGCCCCAGCCCTGCCAGGGCAGCACCTGCCCCAAGATGGGAGCTCTGCTGCCAAAAAGTGGCAAGAACCTCCCTGTCAGCAGGGTGTCTGAAAGGCCTCCCCAGTCTAAAATGAGAGGAGAGCCTGCCTGGAGAGGCCGTTTAGGCAGGACAGCTGAGAATTCACGTCCTGATCCAAAGCCCATTAAAATTAATGGAAAGGCTCCAACAAGCTGCAGGGACACGTGGCACCGTGCCCTCCCTGACACAGCACATCTCCCTCTCTCTCCTGGGAAGCTGCACGTATCAATGCAGCGTGTGTCCCTGCAGGAGGGGACATGAAAAGCCACGGCTAGTTGGGTTTGCTCCCCAGGCATCTCTTCCCTCAGGGGCCAGCCTGTGTGCAGTACTGGGACCACAGGGATCTGGGGTCCCTCCTCAGGCTGTCACCGCACCACTTCATGCCCCCACCTCGACCTGCAACATCTCCTCCTCTCCACCCTGCAGTGGCCTTGTTTGGTCCCAGGTCTCAACATGGTGGCTAGAGAGGGCACCTCTCCACCCACACCTCTGCCTGGAAACCTGCTTCTCTGGAGCAAGCGGCAAAGGATTTTGCAGGGTGGGCACAGACAGGACCTGTCAGGAATGCAGAGGCACTCAGACAGCCGGGGAAGGTTAGCTGCAGGGAAGCATTAGCTGCCCTGATTGTGGAAGGGAACTTTTTAACCGAGGTGTGTCACAGATTTCAAAACGGAGGAAGGTTTGGGTTCAGCCAGCATGGCTTAGGTTTAATTGCAAGACATGGGTTTACAAATTGCTTTAACCTGATATTTGTGCTTACTTTGAACAGAGTGGAGGAGGACAGCTTGGGCGTCAGGAAACTTGGGTACTATTCCTGGCTCCACCGCAGACCTGATGTGTAACCTTGGGAGAGGAAGGATGGTCTTGTGGTCAAGGCGCAGTGGCAGGACTCAGGAGGGCCCCCTTCTATTTCCAGTGCTCCCTCCAGACTTCCTGTGCAACCTTGGACCTGTGTCACTTAATCTTTCCAAGACCTGAGGAAAATGGGGGCCTCCTGGTTGTTCTAAGAAGGAGAAGGTCATTTGTGCTTCTGAGAGGTTACTATAGCAGTGGGTAATGTTAAAACACCCTCCAAGGCAAGTTAAGGCTGTTTCCTATCTCTGGATGTGAGATTGCTTGTTGAGGTGGTGAGCTATTTTTGTAAAGCGCTTTGAGATGCTTGCATGGAATAGAGACCCATACCACAATTGAAACATCCATCATCTTTGAGAGGATACATACACCCAGTAGTGGCAGCAAGGAGATAACCGGAGAGATGCAACTGTGGTGGCATAAGTGTGTGTGCAGTGCGTGCAGGGGGGGTGTGAGGTAGCTGTGTGCCCATGGCACAGAAAGGATGCCACACATGGTGGTGTTAACATGAAGGGCCACAGTGCCATAAGCCTCCTCTCGGAGGCACCTGCAACCAGGCTGGCTTTCTGCTGCAGCAGACTCTCTTCCAGCAAAACCATTTTGCAGGTAGAGATACAGATTAAATGCGTCTTGGGACTATGGAGGTCAAGGAAGAAAGCTGTAGAAATGAGACAGATAGGAATTCTTTCCTGACAGACCCTGGGGACCTCCTTATTGTTATTGCCTAATGTCCATAGCCATATATTTCAAAGAAGATGACCTGAGAAATAGTTCTCTTAGGCCAAGTCCCAAACTCAGTAGTGACCTCTCATGGATGCCCAAGATCTACTTGTGTCAGACAAACAGGGAGCCTCCCTGTTCCCTTCTTTCTCCAGGAGCCACTTTTTTCACCTGGCTGTTAAGACCTGGCTTTTTGCTTGTGTCTCTGCTACACAGTATATGAGTCAAATCAAGAGCCTGGCTGGGAAAGACCAAATGTGCGCTACAGTGCAGATTTTCAGATGAAACATGGAGCCTTCTGTTGTGAAAATATGATGGCTGATCGTGCTGCTGCTGGCAGTGAGGCAGAGGCGGCTGACAGACCAGCTGCTGTGTGGGAGCTGCTGCCTGGCAAGTGGGGCAGGGAGGTGAGGGAGATGGGACTGTATGTCGCAGTAGCCTCATGGCAGGGTGGCTCTCAGGAAGAAACATCCCTGTTTTTTTCTCGTGCTGCCGAGGCCTCACCTGCTGCACCAATACATTCAGCAGTGCTGGGGCTGCTCTCTGGCCTTGCAGCCAGTCAGCATGGTGCGGTCTGCATCCATAATGTTAGTTAGACTGCTTTACTCTCCCAAACTGACTGCTTACATGCACACTGCCACCGCCCCCCCAATAGGGGACGGCTCCTGCTCTGTGCCTGCAAACAGCCAGGGATACTGCTAACTGCAGTAGCAAAAGCATCACAGGGACCACTGTGGCAGTGCAATGATACTGATGATTGTGCTCCAGAGACCAGAAGCTGCCTAATTTCCCAGCACAGATATACCCAGAGCATCTTAGTGCAATGTTCAGGAATGCTTTACCTTATCATAGATAAGGAAGGCTATGTGTCAGCTGTGGGGCTAACTGGGGTCAGGGCTCACGTTCCCTGCTAGGGGCAACTATATAAACTGGCATTGCTTGCTTTAAAGCCTGCTCTATGCATGAGTTCTATAGGACCAGGGTGATTTTTTTCATAGTAGAATACTATACCAACTGAACAGCCAGTGTGGATGCACATACATTGAAAGGTCATGCACATCAGTGCAGACACCTCCCCTTCCCTCGTTTATTTATCTAAACCATGCTAGTAAAACCAGATTTATACTGCTGCTTTCTCCAGGGCACGGCTGTACGGCTACAAAGACACAGGTATGATTCAGAAAATACATGGCTGCTCGGCCAAGGCTTGAACACTTACAGCTGTGTGGGCTCAGGACTGCTTGTTATCTCCGCAGGGCAAGTTCTCAGGGTGCTGAAGGCTGGGTGAGGGAAAGGACCAGGACCTGGGGGTGTGTGTGTCCTGTGTTCTCTTTTGTAACGTGAAACTGGAACTTTGCGAGGACAGCACTTTCTGTGGGAAAGGACAGAGCAGATAGACAACTCTGGCCAGCCCTTCGTGTGAGGAGGACATGTGCTGTGGAGCAATTCCTGCACCCAGCTCCCACTGCTACCAGGATGTTCATGCTGAGTCAGCGATCATTTCTAATCAGATATGTATTTAGCAGAAAATTATGTTTTTCCACAACACTTCAAAGTCAATATTTTTATGAACGACATTTTCAGTGGGGAAACTGTTTGTCAGCTGGTAAACTGAAATACCCTCTTGAAAAGCTCTTCTGAGTTTCACTTTCTTCATGAAGCAAGATAGCAAAAGGACAAGTAAGTGCTTTCTGGCAGACTGCAAATTAGCTGAAAACTTCCTTTCCTATGCTTTTTTTTTTTTTTTTTTTTTTTTTAAATATAAAACCCCCAGAATTGATCCAGGAATTTTCTCTCATTAAAAGTTGCATATTCTATGTTAACGTCTTTAAAGATAAGCTCTCCCTCTCATTCCATTTTCTGAGCTGAAGTAGCACTTCAGTCGCCTGAGGAAGGTTGTATTTGACATAACCAACCTGTGGGATTTGGCCCTATGTCAAAAAATACTTTAAATAGTAATCTGCACAACAAAAAACCTGTATCTTCAAGAACAACTGATCATAGGAGGCACAAAGCATGATGAGATATGAACTCCTACCATAAAAGGAGTTTTACTTTACCATTATTATAAATAAGTGAAACCTCTTCAGAATGTTTCCAGTAGCCATAGAATCAAAATACCTCATCTGCATTTAACAGAAAAATTGTGTGGAGGAGAATCAGGCCTCCAACACTTGGATCCAAGTTCTGCATCCAGGATAATTGGGCTATTACTTGTGTTCTTCCCTTTTCAAGACACTGAGAGATTTGCCTTTACGAGGTTTTCCATAGATGCAAAGGCGGGTGTTTACAAAGGCCACCTGTCCGAAAAATGTAAGCCCCTTGATACGGTCTGGTTTTACCTTGGTTTGAATCAAAGGGCCCGTGGAATTCTCCATTGCCCTGCAGTGGTGATGGTTTGGCACAGCTGCTGCCTCTGCGATTGCGGCCGTCTTTGGAAAAGTCAGATGCCCGTCGCCCTCACTCAAAGCAAGCGGGATTGTTTAGAGCAAGAAAAACCCCTACTGTGGAACGACTATGTAGCGTGCTTGTTGTAGCCTGTATCTTAATTTTACTTCTTTCTTTCTGTATCAGTTTAAAGAAAAGAACCGTGAAAAACGTCTGATGTTGTGTAAGTTCTTCTAATTGACTTCAGGAAGCGTTATCTGGAATGGCAGTTGTGAGCACACAAACTTAGCAGACTTATCTGCGTTATCTAATTACCAGACTATAAAGTTCTGCTGACATTTCCTTTTGATAAATACAATACACTGCTTTCTTTATCTATCTGCATTAAAGAAACAATGTTTTTCCAAATCCAATCCCGTGCATGCTTTTTCACTAAAACAATGTTATAACCCCCAAGACTAACAGAAATGTTGCCACAACTCCAACAGTCCTAAATGAAAGCAGTGGCTTTCAGATGAAAAACATTATCTAACAGTGGTAGGAAACCACGACAAATCTCAATGTTTAAACTGTGTATAAGCATAAAACAGATTTGACAGGCATCTATTAAGCAAAAGGAGAGAGCTGGAAAAAGAAAAAGGAAACAAAGAACAGCGATGTTACAGGTATGCTTGCATTTCTTCACTGCTGCAGGTGTGTTTAACTATGTGCAGAAATACAGAACCAGAGAATCCCTTAGGTTGGAAAAGAACTTTAAGACCATGGAGTCCAACCATTAACCTGGCACTGCCAGGTCCACCACTAAACCATGTCTCTAAGTGTCATGTCTATACATCTTTTATATATTATTCTATATTCTATATTCTGTATCAGTGTTTGCCCTAAGGGTTTCAAATCAGGATTGTCAGAGCTGGCTGGACTTTCAGAGCTTACTTTTGCATGTGGAGAGTAGGGTTTTGGATGATCGTGGAAAGGAGGAGTTCCCGTACCAAGCTTGGGTGCTGGAAGGCTGCAGGTAATGGATATAAAGGGCAGGTGTCTCAAAACAGTGCTTGTTGCTCTTTGATCTCCTCTGTTTTCTCCTGCTATGTGAGAAGAGGTTTGGGTGCCTCCTGCACTGGAAAGGAAAGGGGCAGCCAGGGGCTGGTGCTGGAAGAGGTAAGGCAGGGCATCATTTTGCCTGGGGAAACCCACTCCTTCATATGGTGGCAGGGAGTTGAGGTGGTCACAGACCTTTGCTGGTGGGGCTCCCTGAGGAACTCTGGCTGGGAGGTGGAGGCTCCAACAGAAGTGATGTAGAAACATCACAACACCTGTAGCACCAAAATCCCAGCTTGTAAACCCTCCAAGTTTGCATTTGCCTCAGTGAAAATTAGGCATGAGAGGACTGTAGTGGCTGGGAATCATTTGGCACCTATACACACCCCATGGTCGGTGTGTGGCCCTTGTGGCCAATTAACCAGGACATACCAAAGATTCGAGGCCGCACCAAGTATTCAGCAAAGACAGGGGATGTTTAGTGCTGTTAGAAACTACATTCAGAATAAAGAACCCAGAAAAGAAAAGGAAAAGCTGTGATACCATGCTGGGGTAAGCTGTAAACACACATTGCAGATCAGGCATAGCCACCAAGTTCTGGGGATGTTCCAACGAACACTTTTCTATCAAATAGAAAAGATACCCATTTCTGTCAGAAATGCTAAAGGAAGTGTTAATGATGGGAATAAATAACAGGTGCTGGGAGCAGCTGTTACTGATTAATGACTTGTCTTTTTTTAAAATAGGTTTTCTGTTGGAGGAATCAGAAGTTTTCAGTAATGCTCCATTGTCAGACATTTGAGGAATGGTTTTCCTTTTTTCTAATAAAGTGCTCTCTCATTATTTTTAAGGCAAAACAGATTCAAGACTCGAGCTAAATTAATATTTAAGTTTCAGGCCATCAATAGTTGAGGAAAATCCAAACTATAGTGCCTCTCAATTGCACAAATGACTAACTTTCCTTTCTTTCTTTCTCCCCATTTCCATCTTGTGTTCTCTTACTTTTTCTGATTTTTGGGGGTGTTTTTTTCTCTCTTTACTTCTCCATCTCCCTCTTGCTGTTTACCTGAGGTATGTGGAGGTTGTAGCTCCAATGCTGTGTATATTTGGCCCTGAAGTTGTCTTTTTATAAGCATATAAGGGATGATGAGATTGAATGTTACCAGAAAGACTGGCACTGTTGCCATTTTTCAATGATGAAGTAATTTAAAAGTCATTGAAGATGGCTCAGTGAAAACATCTGCTCTGTGCCTTGGGGCCATCAGAGAAGCAAATGAAATAGTGTGATGGAAAAAAATATGGAAAATACAGTAATAATTATAATTAATTTGTATGTAATAATTTCATTTTTATATGCATCTAAACCCACTTCAGAAACAATGGCAAGTACCATAATATCCCATTTTTCCGCACAAAAATGAAGGCATGGGGACTACTATCCCAGCCCCTTTGATGTCAATGGCAATGCTGGTATTACTCAGACAGAGCTAGAATTTCTTACAGAAATCTAGGTCACCCAAGACTGCCTTTCCAGTAGTCTAGAGCCCCATCTCCCTTCATCCTAAAATGGACAGAAAGCCACAGTCAGTTCCCATCTCCACATTTCAAAATAGGTAAACCCAAAACTGAGCAGACCACAGATATTGACAGCGGAGGTGATGAGGCAGATGGAAAGGCTTCCATGTCTTGATAAAATGCTAGAGTTTCCTTACTAAAGGGTAGGTAAAAGTGGAACATGACAATATATGGAACAATGAATTGACTTTTCATACTTCCTTGTTGAAAAAGGTTAAAAATATGAGGACTTGAAAATGTAACATGTAGTTCCCCAGTGGAATTTAGTGCCTGTGAATAACTGTGATGTCATTTCAAGAGTGTAGCACGCTTTAGAAAAGCAGTGTTGTTCATATCAATAGTGAGGATCCAAACAGCTACATTAGAGGCAATAAGTAACAGAATACAAGCCTTAATATGATGAAGCATAGCTTTGCCATAGCTGGGACATGTAATGTGTTACATGCTCTTGCAAGGCTAGTTGCTGTCCTTACTGCTCATGAAAAATCTTTACCTTTTTCTTTTAAAATGACTTTAAAACCTTCACCAAAGACAAGATGCAGTATTAAGCAAAACCAGTCATTTGTTCTGGTTTAGAAACAGAGCTAGAGCAAAGAGTTGAGATTTGCTTCCTTGCTGCTGGGGAGTTTTCAGAAACTCTGTCTTATCCTCATCTGATCTTGATTTTTCATTCATTGGAAGATAATTTTAAAAATAATGCTATCATTCTATGACTTTCATGTACTGAGCTCATAACTATCTTTGCTTATATAAGGAAAACACGGTTATTTTACAATGGAACCGTCACTGGGGAAGAACACAGCTCTAATCCATATAACACTAGTTACCTACTACAGTTCTGAAGAGAAGAGCAGATATAACTGTAAATATGAGGGGAAGAGGAGAAGGTTATGGTTAGGCAGAGGGTAATGGTCCTCACTGACATGGGTGACCAGGGCCATTAGCTTCTGAGGATAAATCAGCCTCTGTTCTGTGCTGTGCACAGTGGTACCCACCACCTGTGGTTCCAGGTGAAGCAGTGCCACTCGCTGTGTCACCACTGCTGCCTCCTGAGCCCTGTGACAACACGGTTGTGTGTGGAGCGGTCCCTCTCCAAACCTAGCACTGCCTTGTGCCCTCAGCCCATTTGCAAGGTGTAGAGATTGCAGTTCAAGGTAGGACAGACACATGGCTATGGTCCCAAGGAATTCCATAGCATCCATGCACAACAGCCTCTCTTAATCGCCCACCCACTCTATTGCTCATCTGTAACCCCACCTAAGATTTATTTTTTTGCAACTGACATGACCAAAGCAAAAAGTGTCTCTGTGTTCAGATTTGCTTACTGTAACAAACAGGCTACTTCTCAGTGGTTCCATGGGAACATCCTGGGCTAAAACACTTTCTGAGAACAGGAAGTGCCAACCGTAACGTTTGGTTTTGCATGCTGGTCATCACCATCCCTGACTGATTCAGAGGTCTTCAAGAAGTACTCCCTCTGCCCAGAGAAATCCATTCCACAGTTTTCAGCATCCCTCTCTGACAACCAGGATTTCAAATCCCTTTATCTGGTGACAAACAGAAAGAGTGTGCTTGTGGTGAATAATTTGAGCTGATATTCTTGCCAGCTGTTAAGGGACACATGCAAAAAAAAAAAAAAAAAAAGAAGAAAAAAAAGTCAGTGACATCTGGTCAGCACTGATATTTCCTAACAGAAGTATTTGTTTCGGGGTGGGGAAGGGGCGGTGGGCCTAAAGAGAAATACCATCTCTGTGCACCCCTTTGCCCCCTTTTGAAAAGTGAAAGTGATAACATTGACCACAGCAACTGGAACAAAAATTGCAACTTACATCATGGGGAAACAGTGACATTACATTAGCCCGTATTACACAATGGTTGAGCAGTTGCTTTCACACACTAAGCTTTCAACTTTAACTTTTTTTCCCCCTTAAGCTACACAATGGATTTTTTTGCTGAGTTGGAAAATATCAGGAGACAGGCAGAAAGCCTTCCTTTTGTTCCTTCATCCTGCCAAGCACCTCATCATAAAGATTTTTTCCCTTCTGTTCTGTTTTGCTTTCTCAACTTCCTTTCCCCTTTTCACCCACCCCCACTTTTTTGTCAAATAAATGTGACTAATTAATGGCATGACTTCTTTCCACTAAATTGTAAACCCACCTCCTTTAACTTCATGAAGGTAATAACACTACATCCTGGTTTGTTCTTGGGAAGGTGGCTTGTAAACTACCTTCTAAGTGCTTTGCTTCAAGTGATGGTTTTCTTGGGCCTCAGACTGGAAGACAAGTTGACTTTAGTTCAAGAGTAACTTCAGCTCTCTCCTTCTCTTTTGGGCCTTTTCACGGAAGTACACCCAGCTCAAGTCAGAAGATAATAGAAATCCCAGAATGGAAACACATAAAAAAAGTTGTTTCCTGGGGTCAACAAAGGACAGGAAAAGAGCCAACAATTACTTAAATAAACAGCATTCAGAGAAACAAAAAAAAACCCCAAACCCAACAAAAACCAAAACCACCCCCCCTCCCAATGCCCTTACAAACTGAGTTATACACGAGGGAAGCAATAGTTTAAAGCAACCCAGTGCTCATCTGCTGAAGTTCAATACTGTTAGGAAAAGGAAATCAAAGCTAAATACAATTGGGAAGGCAATTCTCTGAAAAATCTTTCCACCTCCCTTCTAACTCCATAATAATACTCTGCTCGGATGTAACACTTTTCATCCTAAGAGCAGTAATGACC
The DNA here is from genome assembly GCA_022605575.1 of Laterallus jamaicensis coturniculus. NCBI lineage: Eukaryota > Metazoa > Chordata > Aves > Gruiformes > Rallidae > Laterallus > Laterallus jamaicensis. The sequence goes on from JAKCOX010000001.1 coordinate 49,707,287, forward strand.
TCAGGGTGGACATTTCCTGGGAATTAATTACTAGCTGAAAGTTAATGATTTTCTGCTGCACCTCAAACCAACAGCCCCTCCTGGCTTGTCAGTAACTCTTCCAAAGTAAACCCTACACCTCAGCCATTACAGATTGTTGAGATTAGGAACAGAAGAGCAGTAGGATAATTGTGGGTTATACTGTATAGTTACCTTAGAAGAAGTATGGCAGGAAAGAGAATAGAGATGAGTACTGTCTTTAAGGTACAAGAGGAAGATGCAACATGGGGAATTAGGTATTTGCTTACTAATGACTATTACTTGCTGTCAACATGGCAAAAATGAGCCATTCTAGCAATCAATCCGGGCACTTCTGGCTTCTCATAGAAAACACAGGCCAACTGCAGGGAGAACTGGGAAGGGAATTCACCCTGCTGGGAGAAAACGCTTTGCTTCCATATCCAGAATGCTCAAGGAAAAATCCAGGCTCAGCCATAGGCAGATGACTGGTGAATTCAAAGCATGGGAATTAATTTGCTCCCTAGCACTGGCACAGTTTGCAGAAGAAGCCATCCTCTGAGAGCTTCTTGGCTGGTAAAATGCAATGTTCTTTTGCAGAAATCAGTGTGAAGGCAGGAGACAAGAGTTGGGGCTCAGAAATCTGTGAGAATGGTGGGTCTGGTCCTTCTCGAGTCCCCGTGTAAGGAAGGACATGTGAGGACACACTATTTATTTTCTTCATTCCTTTGGGCTGTGCCTCTACATTTCCCTCTGTGCTTTGGTGCTACAGACGGGGTCCCTTCCCACAAGGTGGATGGGATGCTCCGAGACAACCCATCTGATATAACAGACCTAGAGTCTCCACTAAAGGAAGGAGCCCTAATTCTCTTGAATAGCTACTTCCAGAAACACAAGACCTATCAGAATACACGTCGGAATCAGCTGAGCTACTCAATTCTATCTAATCTGCTTCTTCCTAATTGTAATCTCTTCTTGGAAATGTGAGTTCAAATGGGTAAGACATTTAAGGCCAAGTGAGAAGAAGTATACTTGATCTGGTGCCACTTTTTATCCTGTGAAGCCTTGTGGATGTGTGCCCAGAAATAAGGACAAGATTTTAGGCTAACTGCTTTGCCTCAGTGTCCTCATCTCCAAAAAGGGAATTGTCCAGCTACTACTTGAGATATTCTGGATGCATCCCTGGACATTAGCACTTCAATCATTGCCTCCAAAACAAAGTAGAAATAGCAATCGGATCACTTCTATCAGGAACCAAGTGGCAACCTCACAGAGACTGCAAGCAGACCTTCAGAGAGCACAGAGCACTCCAAGGACAGCTTCACTCCAGGTGCAATGGCTTGGGGAGAGAAATGTTGCATAATTAGGTGAGCGTAAGTGGTGAGGTTCAGCTGTGAGTGGCAGCAAAAGCCTTTTGGATTATGAGTTCTTAGAGAGCAGTCAGAACTATTTATTTAGATTGTTGATCTTGTGTGGTTGAATTTCAATATTATTGTCACTGAAGCAGCATTGAATTATAGAGTGTCACAGGTTGACCGAACATGAAGGCAGAGTTAGCAGGTGATCAGAAGGGCAAGAAACACTACAGCTGTAATGAAAATGAAGCTTGTCACATCAGGAAGGTAACTCAGAACTGAACTGAACTGAACTTTATGAGGATCAGCCTCAAAGGTGTGCTAACAAGTAACTGAATATTAATCTTAATTACACGACTCATTCAGCTGTAGCACCTTGGAAAGCTAGTGAAGGATCAGGTACAAACACACAATAAAGGTACAGGGCGGGATTGAAACCACCTCTTCCAGAACCTTATACAACAGCTCAACTAGACTGAGAGATGGGAGATTAATTCAGAAACCCAGCTCCCCATTGCTGGGGAGGCACCTAGCATCATTCAGCTTCTGAGCTTTGGATCACAAAGTTCCCCGAAATTCCCCCATTGCCATAGGAGTTTTACAATCCTGGGGGCAGGCACTTGCCTCCATGCCAAGCACACTGAACTCTGGAGACACCTACGTTCTTGTCTGACTACCCTGACAGGGACAATCTCTTGGTGTGTCTGGGTCATGCTTAATGCACCCCAAGAGCATCAAGGTCCTGTCAAGGGATGCTAGGTGTGGTGGAGCTGCACACAGAGATGGACAAAAAAAATGACCGTAGAAGGATGAAATGTAAAATTTGCAGGCATGATAGTTTGTGATAATTGACAGCAGTAAAAGCGATGCAAATGATCCTCTCAGCTGGGGAGTAAGGAGGAGTGGGGGAGGAAGGTGAACATACTCCTACATGGTGTTCCACATAACCCCAGAGGAGAGTCCAGTTGAAGATGATGGTGTCTGTGCAAGGAATACATTGCTCATAATCTGTGTGGTGATCAAGCTGATGACAGCCAAAATTAGGTTGAAAAAGATTAAGGAGTCAGAAACCAAACCTTACTTTGCTGGAAGTAAAGCCTGACCTATCCAAACCAGAAACAGAAACAAACTCAGATGAATTCTGTGAATTTGAGATGGCAAATTCTCACGAATGAGGATGTGCTGAAATAAAAAGCCTGCTGGGTTGGGTTTTTTTGGCCAATAATCTATGACTATACTATTGCTGTGAAAGCTTGGGAATTAAAGTTTTGCATAAAGAGCAAATTAGGCCTGACCTTGCAGAACCTCACAGGCAACTGAGGATTAGCACTAACAGAGGCTATTTTGGGTCACGGAGGGTCTTCAACTGTGAGGTATTTCCCATTTTCTCTTCCTCTTTTCCTCTTGATGCCCTCTGATCCTCAGCTGCGGTGCAGAGAGGCTGACATGGCAGTGAGGTCAGCTTCAGCAGGTAACATCAAAGTCCGAAGGCAGAGGCAGCCCCACACTGTGGCCTCTGGCCAACCCTTTTTCATTAATGGAGGAGCAATCCAACGATTGCTGCAATTCTTGGCACACACGCAGTCGTGGGATGAAATCCCTCCACACCGATTTTTACAGAAACACAATGGGGATCTCTGCTCCTTGCTCTGACCTGTCATCTTTTTGGTGATCACAAATAGCAAAAAAAAATGTGTGTGTGTGTGTGTGTGTGTGTAGAGAATACCGTATTTTACAGTAGGTGGATGGGGTCACGGCACGTGTGCACGTCCCGAGCAGCAGTGTGCAGTGCATGCCTGGAGCAATGTGCACTTACAATTAGTTGAATTTCACTGTGTTGGAGATGGAAGCTGACAGGCCACCACACAAAACCTCCCGCAGCCAGACTCATGCTGAGATCCAGAGCGGAAAAGGATTTTAACTGAAAGGCTTTGAAGGCTTTAAATATGGAGGCAGGGAATTCATGCACTGTTTACCTTTGCAGGCCTGGCTTTGACTCTGTCTTTCATTTTGTTTTAATGAACTAGGTGGTCTCATATAATTCCCAATTACTGCAGAACTCCGATCCCCTAAATCCCAAAGTTTATGAGTTATGAATATTCTCTGAGGAGTTGACAATATTGCCGTATTTAGACAGAAACGTCTCAAAACAGGTATATCCTCACAGAACTGTCTACTACAGGGGAGTACCAGCTTCTGAACAAGCCTATGCTTGTGGCTCCACTGGGGTACTGAATGACATGGACTGGGGTCTGAACCACTGTAGAATTTTTTCTGTTTCCGACTGAAATGTTGTTCTTCTCTTTGCTGATTATTTTTTCCAGCTCTGAAAAGATCAAATTTTTCAGAGGAAGGTCAGAGATCTCAGAGGTGCAATTCAGTTCTGGATGATGCTTCTATCTGCCCCTAAATGTTTTGTTCTGGTTGGTATTCTAAGAGGTAAGGAGCATCATATAACATACATGTGTGTTTTAGTTTACTAATTGATGCTATTTGAATGACATTCCTCTTAATATATTTCCCCACCCTTCTGAGAATCTTATATCCAACAGCATGTTGTGGAGATGGGCTTATTCTGCAAGCTCTCTCCATCTCAGCTCCGTCCCTTCTTTTCCTTGCCTGTGGCAGGACATTCACCTCAGCTCTTTATCCATGGCAACAAAACTCACCTTGCCTCTACCTTACTGGCAAACCTATTAGCAAAGCGATCTTGCATTGTGTGTTTGCAAAAGAGGAGTGTTTATGGCAAAGACTCAGTTGCACAAGGCTTGACTTGCAAGACCCAGGTTCCTCCTAATCTTTTCGGGTTTCTTTCCTCCCTTGTCCCTATCCCATGCACCCGTGTCTCATAGCTATAATATCACACAAGCTGAAAGCAGCTCATTCAGATGTTAGCAAGTCCACTCACAGAATAGATCCTTCCACCTGGAAGGTGCCTGATGGGACCTCACCCTCATATACTTCTGTGTGTGTCACTGAAGGGGGAAACAGTTACAATGTGGATTTCCTACTTGGTCAAGCTTTATTTCACAGCTTTGCCAGCAGTTCTGATGCCTTTTAACTGCTTTCCATCTTGTCTGCAGTGGCAGGCACAGATGTACCTTATAGAAAACATCGCTGGCCAGTAGTATCTGGGCAGGTTTTGGAGCACCTCTTGATGCTCCATTACCCAGACCATCCTGGCATCTCTGATGTCCCATAGCAAAGCCACTGTTCCCAGGAGGCATCTGAGGAAGACAAGGTGGCCATGGTTTAAAGTGTAATTGAAAGTCCGTCTTCAAAATACATTATCTCCTCACAACAGAGGAGGTATCAGCTGCTCGGAGCAACACTGATAAAATTCATGATTAAAACTGTCCTCTCCAGGGCATTATTTTTTATTAACCTCTTGAAGTTCATATTTTATTTTGTCCTTTATTATTTTAACATCTTAGATTCAGCTCACTTTGTCAGGTTCCCCCTCACATGAGCTTGTTTCATTAAAAACTGAAATTCTCTTAAAATGTTATTAAAGTCCTTTGGGCGTACTGGCACACAACTGGACCCAGATGTCCTTCCATTGACATCAGTGGAAGTTGGACTTGGGCCTCCTTGCTCCTGTTTTACAGGTGGAATTGTACCTATAGACCCTCAGGTCCCCAGGGCTGGGCTCAGTAGCTTGACAGGTTGTTTCGGAGTCCCATGCTTGCACAAACACCCTCCCTCCCGTGGGGCCACCAACAATCGATGGCATCCACCTGCGATGCACTGCAGGCCTGGGACCTTACTACCCACACCCTCCCCAAGATATCTGTGCTGACAAGAGGTCTTTACCACTTCAGAGGACTCCACTTTGCCCTGAAGTCTTTTGTTGGTTCAAAGAGCAGATGTGGTGCAGGCAACAGCAGTGCCAACTTCCCCCCGGCATCCCCCAGTACTCACCTTGAGGGAGCAGCTGAGTGAGAGGAGGAGGTGGTTCAGCCCTACTGCTTTTTCCATTCTTTAGCCTTTTAGCTGAGCTGGCCTCGAAAAAGTACCAATTACTGCCACTTGTAGCAATGGCCTTGATGATGGGGAGAGCTGTCAGCTGGGAAGTGGACTGACACAACCAGTTCATTTCACATAGGTCAGCAAACAGCCATCAGATTAAAATGATTTTTGTTCGCTATCGACCTGGGCTCGATTGGAACCAGTGACCCGGAGATGAAAGGCTCAGAAAGAAGGGTTTCTATTTTGTGTATGGTCACACATCACTTCTGTCTCCACCTCACTCATTTTCTTGTCCAAAACTCTTTCTTTTCTTTTTCTTTTCTCCACCCCAAAAATTATAAATCCATCCTCCACTCTTTTAATTGCAATGCACCATATGGGGATCTCTTGAGGTTTTGTTAAAGCTTCAGTAATCTATTAGTCATTCTCTCCTTTGTGTTACAAAAGATCTATCCTTCAAGAGGCATGTATTGATTTCAGCATTTCTGCAGCTTGAGTTTGGAGGGCACTTTGTGAAGTAAAGCAGAGCCTGGTTTGAAATCAGCAACGATAGCAAAATAGCATTAAGAGTGTCAGGAATGATCTTACAGAGAATTCAATGTGCAATCTGCACAAGGAGAAGTTAAATGGATGGGAAAAGAGATACACTGGTAGTCCAGATCTGCCTCTTTTGGGGGAATAAAGTAATGTTCTCTTGGGTTTGAAATGCCTTTATCCATTTTTATAACAGTGACAACTCTAGTTCTGTCTTATCCCAACCTTCCCTCTCACCTTTTTTCCCTAGCCTCTGCTTACAACCTATAAATGAAGCTTCTAATCTTTTGTTGTTGTTAGAAGAAAGGACCTGTATTGGGAAACGAGTATGCTTGACAATTTTTTTTGGTGCTGATATATTGTTCCAGACCTTCTCAATTTATCCTTTGTTTGAGAGAGCTTCCCTCTCATCTCTGCTTGTGTTTAAGTCCCACTGTAATAACAGGAATCTCTCACCTGAGCTAGGATCTTTGTTGGTTATGAATTTCACAGTATTAGCACAGAGAAATTTTTTTCTTTCTATGTCAGTGACAAAACAAAAATTATATAAATGTGACTTGAATAAAATTTTAGAGCTTATAAAAATGATACCCGTAAACATGTGGGATTCTCTAATGGCTCTCCTTACCATGATCATGAAATTAACACCCATTTTTTAAAGACAGCAAAGAGTATCTACATAAAAATGCTACATTCTCTCTTCTCCTAAATGAATAGTGCAAATATGGTAGCCCACTACTTAAATCAATGTAATTTTCAGGCATTCAGAACAAGGCGTCTTCCTAGGACCATATTCCCCTGTAAAATTCATTATCTGTGATAAACTATTCATTTTGATTAAACCTGTAATCCGTCCCCTAAAACACTGGTTATTATCATCCTTGCTACGGTTGAGCAGTATCATCATCATCCTCACCACCATCATTACCATATGAATCACTGGTAATAACTGATTTTGCTGGGATAATTGGTTCTTTGTCATGTCTGCTGTTGCATTTCCAGCACATGGGTGATGGCTGAAGACCAGGAAAGGGCAGTAGTTAATTCCTCCAGACACTTGCATTTAACCCACAGAAGTCTGCAGGCACCAGCACTTATTCTGAAGCTTTTACTGCTGAAGCTGGAGCTGGCTAGCACGGGTCTGTGGGTCTTTAGAGGGAGAGTTGCTGCTCTTTTTTGAGAGTAAGCCCTTTTCATTCAGGTGGTAATACTGAAAACGTGAACCCCGGAAAAATAACCCTGGAAGTCAACTTTGGAGGTCTTCAAATCCATAGCACTGCACCAAGGCGGGATCAGCTCTTCCTCCTCTCCCAAGAGGTATTTTCTAATTGCTTCTTTAAGACCTTCAGTGACACAGTAACCACTCCCAGTGACCCACTCAGGTGCTTCACTATCACAACTGTCAGAAAGCTCTCTTAATGTCTGAATGAGCTCCTGACTCTCGGATAAGGAGACAGCGGGTTATTTTCTTCTTCTTTACTGGCAGCCCTTCACATATTTAAAGACTCTCATCCTGATGTCCCTCAGACTTTTCTGAATGTGGCCACCCCAAGCTGTTCAGCCTTCTCTCATCTTCTCTGGGATTCCTTCAGTTTCTGTGGTGCCTCTTGCTTCAACAGCGATACTCCAATTTGCACAGAGCATAAATGATCGAGCTAAGTACAGGACAATCATATGCTGACAATACCTGCTGTAAAGTCAATATATGTTTATAAATTATAAGATATATTTTAATATTACGTATATTTGTGAAAACAGAGTATATTCCTATGTTTATACAAGCCAAATCAATATAGCAGTGGCATCATTCATTAAGAGCATACAATATCTGCAGCTTGGCACAGTCCTGGCATGGGGTTGGCACCTGTGGCTTTACCAGTTGTTTTACTTAGGAAGAACATTATTCTGTCCTTGAAAAACTTCTGGGCTAAATCACATCGCCTCTTTTCCTGAAGAATTCACTTCCAGCGTTAGAAGATTTTTGTCTAACTAGAATGAATTCAGGAAAACCAATTGCTTCTGAGTTGTAGAGCAATAATTTTTTCTGAGAGGTCTCGGACAATGGACTTTTGAGTGTTGCTTTTTTCCTACATCTCACGCACACAGAGTATACATGATACATTATTGTAGGGTGCAACGGCTGTGTGGTACTTTGCTTGTTCAGCAAGCTTGGACCTATGACAGCTCCAAACTAGAAGCTGTGCCTAGAGGGATGTGGAGCCATTGCAAAGAAGTCGTGCTGAGAGAGGCAGGAGAAACCACCTTGGATCCATACAGCACAAACACAGCTGCATGGCCTCTAGAAGAAAACTGCCTCGGTTTTGACTAGGGCGGAAAGAGTTTGTGCTTGCCTGGAGTGTGGGCAGAGTGAGCTTGTGTCAGCCTACAAAGTGTTTTGCAGCCAAACCCTAAGACAGTGATGCAGAGTCTAGGTATGTCTTTAATATGTTCTGATTCATTTCAAAAACTCTGGCCCCCGGAGCTTTTCTGAAATACAGTTGAACCAGTTGTTTCCCAGCCTGAGCACAACAGACCACTGGCTGCCTAAGGGAACAGTCTTCAGCCAAAAGGTGAATGTTTGAGGTACCCTGTGACTGCCAGAAATCTGAGTGGCTGTCACAAGCCTCTGATCCAGAAATCCTGATAATTCCAACATTAGGAAAATCTCCAGACTCCGCATCACTTCTCCGACCAGTAGCTAGTTTGCAAGACCACAAAATCTGGTATTGTTCAACAGAGTGCTGATGCCTAAATAGAATGAGTCTACAAATAGGACTCTGTAATTCTACAGAACTATGAACAACAACAGTGCACAGCACAACTAATGATGGAGTAGCTGAAGCTTGGAAAAGTGTTTATTGCTAGATATTGCACAATTCTCTGAAAATGTTACACATATCAAAAAAACTCTCTTTATTACTGTGTTTAGTCCTTTTGCTGGCTTATTTTTAGTCACAGCTTCTGCCTACAAGATATTTCTGGGTAAACCAGGGATTGCATGGTATGTGGACCAAAGCGAATGGTGTGAATGCTGATAAATGGAAATTGTGGAGTTATGTTCAGCTGTATTGATTACCATCTGCTGCGAAAGGAAGTTCAATGTCTCTGGCTGCAGTATTAGGAGTAGAAAATAATGCAACAATAATAGTAATAATAACAATATCAATAGTAATAATAATGAAATTAGTAATAATAATCAATATTAAAGTTTTGCTCTTTCCTCATTGATTTGCAAGGATAGCTTCAACTCTTTGTATGATACAATGTAGAGTTGCAGTTTTGTGCTGTAAGAGGCATTAGTGCTGGACAGTGCGGCAACTCTTCTTAAAATCTAGTAGCTTCCTCTCTAAGGGCAGTAGCTTTATTTAAAATCTAGCAGTGAGTTCCCAAACAGCATCTTGGCTCCTGTATCGCTTAATCCGTATTTTGGCATTGTTTCCACAAAGCTCAGACTCAGGGATTTGGCATCAGAACCCAAAATGTTTCTCCTCTCACTTCTATCCCACTGCTCCCCACCAGTTAAACTGGAACAAGAAATAATCACATGCTACATGTTCCAAGTAAGGGAGGGGGTGGTGGTGGTGGTGGTGGAAAGTAGCCGATGGTAGGACTGACAGGCCTGGTGCTTTGTAGAAATGAATTCTCACTGAGGGGAATAGTTGTCTTGCAAGTAGATTTGAAATCCTGTTCAAAAAACTCATGATTTTAAAGTATATAGGTGAAAATCTGAAATATTTCTCCTGGTTTCTTTTTGATGTTGAGTTCTTGCTTGAGAGTAGGGGAGGATATTGCACCCAGGAAGACTGTTTCTTCAGTGCAGAGTAAGAACTTTTACCTAGTAGTTGGATGCCCGGATTTCTCTGATTGAGGAATAGCTAACGCTGCATGTATTCTGATGCTTGTTTCACACAGAATTACCTAGGAAAGCCAAGCTTACCTGCAGACTTACTTGGGGATAAGAAGGAGGAGTGGAAGTACCCTTTACCAGCTGTAGATCCCGTCTCCCTCACACCTCTTTGCATTCAGGGGGCTCCCAACGTGCATCAGCTAAGCAGAGCAGTGCCTCTGGCCAGCTGTTGGGACATTTTTCATGTGTGGCATGACTAGAGCGTACCGAGGCTCTAGTCCTGCTGGTGACTGCATGCCTACACACACACAGGCACACATATTTCTGCCTGGGATTTCCTGAACTGGTCTTGATGCCTCCTCTGCATGCTTCTGCCAATGTGTCGCAGTCGTGAGGACGCAGTGGTGCAGCCTGCAGGTTTGGACTGGGGCTGCAGTGGAAGTTGTCGACGTGGTGGTATATATATATAGAGAGAGAGATATATTTTTTTTTAAATATGTATATATCTCCTTTCTTCTAGGAAAGAGGACTGCTTTGCACAGACTAACAAAGAGTTTGTTTGTCATTTCTTAAATTTCCTTTAGGGAGTCTATTGCAGTGTTGCTGTGCTAAAAATGCAGCACATTTTTGAATTTTCTCTGGATTAGAAGTGGTATCTTACTGTGTGACTGTGCACTTGTCATAAGGAGAAAGAACAAAGCATTGGCAAAATACAGAGAATAGCAGTCAGGAACAAGAAAGTGCAATGAAAAAGAGCATATCTGAAACAAAAGATTTAATACGGGATGAAATTCAGAAAATTGATATGGGAAATCCGAAGTGTGGTAAATCCTTATCTGGAGTTGCTGAAGTCGATGAGCAGGAATTTTTAAAGTACAATAGGAACAAAAGAAATCCTTATGCTGGGATATAAATATTAGCAGATGGACATTACACAAAAGGACTGCCTGGATGTGGAAAAATACGTATTTCACATGGTTGGTTTTTTTTGTTTTTTTTTTTTTTCTTTTCTTTTCTTGATGTACTTCTATGGTATGAACACCATAGAAGCTCCTGACACTGGGTTACCTTTTAGTGATAATAATTTATAAACTGTCAGGGCTCAGTAACTTTTATCTAGTCCAGAAACCACTGACTGAGGAAATCTGCAGCTTGTTGACATTCATTCTCAATTCATCTCAGAGTACCAAGGATGTTCCAGCTGTACAGAGTGCAAATGGCCTGCTGACATTCAAAGAGGGCAAGCAGGATGACCCAAGTAACAGTGGCCCAATTAACCCACCATTTATCTGAGGGGAAATAACGCTTAGACAGATAAAGATTTTAATCAATAAAGAATTAGAAGATGTTCATATCTTTGGATTAATGACACCAAAGAAAGCTGATCTTTACAAATAACTGCCAACACCTTCTTCCATGAGGTTGAAAGTTCAACTGTTAAAGATAACTACAGAGATACATTTCATACAGCATTCATGCTATGGGACACTAATTAAGACTAAAGTTCTTGAAGGTATCACCAGATCATGTGATAAATAAATTAATAGCTAGTTACTGTCCTGTGTTGAAGAGCTGTTCTTGGGTAATTATCTTTCAATGAGTTTTTTCCTAGTGTGCTTGACAGCAGCCAGATGCAAGCCTCATCCTGCTCATCTTGGAGTGAAAAAAAAAATGCCCTTCTAAACTTAGATTTACACACAAAGATTAGTAGCATGGTTGATGACACAGCAGTCATGTGGAGTAGTGTTAGACAAACACAATGTGTTTAAAACTGCAAAATGGTGCATGCTTAGAAGTAAAGAAGGTGGGCCACACCTTGAGAAAGTGGGGTTGCCTCCTAAAATACAGCAATTTTGGAGAGCGTCGGCACTCATGGTGGACAAGCTGCCTGAACATGGCTATGGCAAAGGGTTCAAAGTAATCCTTGGGCGTCTGCACAGGTAAGAGTAGGCAATCCCTGCTTAGCAGCAAAGAAAAATCAAGAAAGTGGCTTCCACTGAACACCCTAAGGAGTTCAAGCATTTTATATTGCCAAAATATGACATAAAGACACGAAGATTGCAAAGAAATCTACATACTTCCACAAGGTGAAAATACCAGGTTAAGGAAGGCTCTTTTACTCCAGTATAGGCAAATAGGGCAAAAATGAACACTGAAGTCAGGCCCACTCAAATGAGAAACTAGGCACATGTTTTTGAAGAGTGAAGGTCATTAAAATACTGGCACAAAGTATTACAGGAGGTACTAGTTTCCCATTTTTTATTCCATCTCATTAAGACAGGATGGGTGATCTGTTTTAATCAAGTACAGGTAATTAGGCTCAATATGTGAATAACTGGGCAAAATATGATGGCATATGGTATGCAGAAAATCAGAGCAGATGATCTAACAATCCCTGTGGTCTTTGATTCTGTGAAATTATGAATTCTGTCTGATCAAATTTAGTGCTAGCTAAGTGCTGACCTCCAAATCTGGGTTTGGCCCGGGAGAGTCTTTAATGACTTTGGACCCAGGCAGGTCAGCCTGCTGATACTGCAGGCTTCACAGGTGGATCCTGGAGATTCACTGAACTCATCGTATTCCTTGAAATCACGGAACGTTGAACCAGGACAACTTTACAGTATCATATAGCTGTGAATAGGTCTGGGGAGGCTGAAGAAGGTGGTAGTCAGCAGCAGATGTTTGCCACTCAGCAGTGACTGGGTACAGAGACAGTGGCAAGGCCAAATTTAGAAATCAGCAAAATCAATGTGAGGACTCTCACTCGCCTCATTTGCTTTAGGATGAAGCAGAACCAGAGTCATGATGTTTCCTTTTATTTATATAGGGCAAATTCAAATCCAGAGAAAGTGATACAGGGTTTAATATAAATACTCTACACATGTGGTATATGGAAGTTGATGGTGCATTCATTCTCATTCAGTGGCTATTGCCTGCTGAAAGCTCCTCTCTGCAATGTCAGACACACTAGACTTTTAAGTGTTTGGCACTTCATGAACTCATAGGTTGCAATGTCACCCTTGCTGTTATCTGTGAAACAGGTCCCAGCCTCTGACTACTGAGAATATGGGGGGGAAATAGAGAAAAACTAAAGAGCATTTATGGTCTGACCCAAGCTAACAGGAAGCTGAAACCACTAAGTCCAGAGTGACACAGAGGCATCTATCCTGCTCCCCTTGTTGCCACAGAGCAAATGTCCCTATGGCCTGTACTGACAACACGACTGTCTCCTTCCAGTTGAATGACGCTCCAGCACGCTGTGTGGTGTTGTCAAGTTGTCCTCTCCAGGACTTGTCAGCGATGCTCCTTTCCGCTTCATTTTTCAACACAGGAATGTAGTAAAACTAATCAAGGCATTCCCTTTACCAGGCACACTGTGTCTGTGCAAAAGAAAAAAAAAAAAACAAAACAGAGAAAAAAAGAATGAGTTAAAGGTATGGCAGTGGCCACGGTGTTGAATTTCCTGTCTTTTGTTGTCAGCCTGTCTTACAACACCCAGACATTATTTCCAAGCTGTAGCGGACACCAATATATATTTGTATTTCTTAATAATGTTAGTGTATGTGGTGGCTGGTCAATTTTGTGTGTGATTTTGGGTTTTTTGAGGGTTTTTTTTCATGTTCCGTTGCTCTTGCTGCTGCAAACACTTGTGCCTGGTGAAAAAAAGAATTAAAACGGGGGAGAAAAATAGATCGGTCTCTATCAATTGGCCTGTTCAGCAAAGAAGGAATAGATTTTACTCTAATCTGTACCATTAGCATAACAAGAGAAATGCTGGAGCAGTTGTTAATAACAGCAAAGAGGTTGTTTAAGTCAAGCATGTGTTTCAGCTCCACGGGCTGATTAATCTTGTCACTATTTTTTTTTTTTTTTTGTTCAGAAAACTTTTCACTGGAGGCAGAGGGGAAGGGAGGGGAAAAAAAAGCCCCCCCAAAAGAGGCAGCAGAATAGCCGTGTCCCCGCCTTCAAACCTGTCTCTGTGTCTACCCTTACTTCTGCCTGGATTAGTCGACATAAAGCTGTTTTCTACAGCCAGGGCCCTCAATGGCAAGTTAAATTCAGACAGATTGTGAGGAGTGGAGAACATGGGCCTGAGAAAAGGGACCCGGCTCCCGCCCTGACCCCGCTTTGTTCCCCCGCCGTGGTCACCTGCCACCCCGCACAAAGGCCCGCGCCGCCGCCGCTGCCGCCGCTGCCGCCGCTGTGCCGCCCTGACCCGGCCTGGCCCCATTGGCTGCTGCCCCGCTGTTGCCGGGGAAGGAAGGCCGGGGAAGGCCGGGAAGAGGCCAGAGGAGGCCAGGAAGGCCATGGAAGGCTGGGGGGATCCAATCCCAGCAAACGCAGCCGCACAGCCGGCCCAGCTGCCGGGCATTAGCTCGGGGTGGCTGGGCTGAGGCCACGAGCCTCGGCTGGCCACGGGCAGGAGGTTGCTCGGGGCCATGAGGCCCAGGGCGGCGTGCTGCTGCCGCCGAGGTTGGGGGCTGATGTTGCCTGGTGTGCAACCTCCTCCTCCAGTAATCCCTTCCCTATCCAAGTACAGGCCTCTCCTGCCTCTGCTTCACTTTATTTTAATCTCTGTTTCTCATGGTGGGAGCTAGAGCGGCTTGGCTAAATGAAAAACAAACAGTGGGGGAGCGAGAGCAGCCTCCAGCTCACGCTCGCTATCAAACCCTACCTGCACACGTCACAGCTTTCTTTCTAGTTTGCAGATGGATCTTCTGACAATAATGCCGGAGGGAAGAGAAGAGACAACAGATCCTAGCCTAAATACCCTGCTCACCCATAATAAAGGAATGTTGTCCATACATGTTCCTGCTGCTGAAGCAAACCGGGAGAAAAATACTGCTGCCTCCTTGCAATATTTCCTGATTCAGGAAAACATTTATACACATGCTTGCCTGTGAGCGTGCCAGGGCCGCTTTTCATTCAGGGAGGCTGCTGGCAGGCCTGAAATTAGCTCTAGTTTATAATGGTGGGGCTTGGGTCCCCTGTTAGCATCAGAGTGGCAGGGTGTGCCTATCACCTCTCCAAGGAGCCATTTGCTGACTTCAGCCAGACCATGAGGAGAGAGGAGTCAAATCAGAAAGCAACAAAGTCCCTGTAATTGGCCTGCAATTGGGAAGAATATCCAGTGAGGCTTGTGGAAGCTGTGTTATGCCATTGTGCAAATCTCTTTCCGTCGAAAACAGTGCTTTTATGGCTTATTATATCACACCTGGGGTTTGCTCCATTTTACTGAAGATCTCAGGAAGGTCCATAGTGCCCTTCATGGTAGGTCTTACCTTAGTTCACTTTGTTACAGGAAATAATAAACACATAGCTCCTCCTGAAAAAAAAAAAAAAAAAAAGCTGTCGGTAAAGGATCCTGTATCCTAATGGAAGTAGCACAGGATAAGGTTGTCCCTCAGGGAACTGCAGACTCAAAAACAGCGGTAGGTTTGCAGCAGTTGAGCTTCCACAGCCAGCCTGGGAGGAATCTGTAGCTTGAAATAATTTGTTTAGAGCATTTGCATAGTGATCCTGCTCAATGATTCTGTGACAAGTCACGTTATATGGCTGCTAGAATAATTTTATTGCTTTCCATCTATGGAATTAAATGTTTTATAAAGGTGGGTCACAAACACTTTGTGCCTATGGATTATTTCACATACACACAGTCCTTCTTTTTAAAAAAAAAAATCGTGAGTTTCTGCACACGATTCTGCCTCTGCAGATTTTGCAGCTGTCATGGAGATCAGATGCTGTTAAGCACAGAGGTCTGGCTCTAGGCACTGTCTTTACATCCCCATATTCATCCTGTCTTAGTGACAGAAAAGCTGCAAGTGAGTCACCCAGCTGTGGTTTTCCTTCTGTTACCTGTTGTCTCTGGAAAAAGTGTTTCAGAATGCAGAGAGGAACTCAATCTGGGATTCAGCAATATACTTTTAATGGTCTTAACCAATGGTAGCTTGGCAGATCTGGTATCTAACATCATACCTGGCTTAGCCTGTGAAGTGTCTTATTCTTAGCCTTTTACTTGCACAGAGAGAATGTAAACCAGTTTTAAATCCAGCTGACTCATTTAAATCTATGATAACACTGAAAATGGACTTTAAATAATTATCAAATGTGTGAAAGCAAAATGAGCTGGTGCCAAAGAGAGTAATATGTCTGTAGAGCACTTCTTTATGTTCCCTCCATGCTGGCACTACAGTCGGCATTATTACAGCAGACAGGGTAAAAACACAGTTGAAATAATGCAAGAGGAGTTGCAGAGATATAAAATAACACAGTTTCCCCATTCCTCAGAAGCCTTATCCCCTGGAAAATGTACTTTAGATGATGCAAAATATAATGCAAACAGGGCTAGTATGGAACAGTAGCCAAAAGTAGTCTTGTCAATGCTGCCTTGATAATTTCTTTGTCACCATATGCTGTATTGTATTGACAGTTCCTCAGGGCTGAGCAGAAGGAGAGATGAACATTTTCGGGGCGACTTAGGTTTTAAAAGCCTTATTCACAAGCTCCATGGTTGGCTTTTTCTCCCACCCCCATGTCTCCAATATTTTATTCTGCTTTAAGATTGATTAAAAAAGTCAGCTAATTGTCATCATTGCTTCTGTGGTAATCCCCCTTGCTTACTTTAACTAGTAAAAATTATGGAGGTACCTCTGAGGGGATTTAGGTATGATTCAATACATAACAAATATCCCTAAATTAATGACAAGTTGAAGAGGAAAAAAAGAGGACAAAAGACAAAAGATGTATGAATGCATTTGGGGAGAGAAAACATCACTCATGTCCTACCTATTTTAGGGAGATATATTTACAATTCTTAGACAGATATAGTAATGGCCGTAAGTACAGCTGTAAGTGATAACTATTATTCAAAGGTCTGTGCTGTTCCAAATGATTGGGGGGTGGGGGGTGGGGAAACAGGAGGGCACACACATGTGAGAGATGCCATGCCTGTTTTAATCGTGCCGATTTTCTATACCAAGATTCACATGAACGGAATTGACTTAAAAACCCATCTTCTGCCGTCTTCTAAGTGGGTTTTGGTCAGAAGGTACATAAGGGCAATAACTTTACAGAATTGTAAACATGGTTTTACTAGTAACATCTGTTGCGCTTTCTTTCCCCTTGCCCCATAGTGGGCTATTCTGAGCTGACACCAAGGATATTGTCGTGAGTTAAAAGTGGCTCTCTGGAGACCGGACCGTTCTGCGCTTACAGTCTCTTGCTCTAAAAGTTCCCAGGAGAAGCACTTGATGCACTAACTGTTTGACAGAAGGACAAGGCAAGATGACAGCTTGGGACGCCTATGTCCATCAGAAGTCTCAGTCTGTATCCCACTAGCAGAGGGTATTTAAAGATCAGACACATAAATAATAGCATTCACACACATTTGGTTACAATGCTTAATAGCCGTATCAGGAATCAGGAGAAAAAACAATGCATCCTTTATAGCATTTTTAAAGGAATTAAAACTGCTAGTTTGGATATGTTTTGCCTTTTGTCTTTTTGTTTGTTTGTTTTTAAACCTCCAGCTTACTTAATGCCAAACTGTCATTACTTTAAAAGCAAAAAAATAAAAGACCCAGCAAAAAAAACGTGTTTCACTTTCCCATCCGTTGCAAGCCCTGAAGGTTTTCCTTCCAAAAATGGTCCAGCCTGTTTCTTTTTATTTTAATGGTTTGATGCATAGGAAAAGGGTTAACTGCATAACTCAATCACACAATATCTTAGATTACAGATAGCCTGCAAGAAAAGGTTTTGCAGCATGGTAATAACTACCACTGCATCGTGGGAACAGGCTGTGGCAGACAATGATGGAATTGACAATGGTGCATACAAAGGCCACCTTTGGGAGAAACCATATCTCACAGCATGCTGGGAAAAGTGAGAAATAGTAGCAGATGCTGTCAGGACTATAAGCAACAGATGCCTCCTGGCCAGCGTTCAGCCAGTACAACCAGATCACACCATTCATAAGCAGGGAACATTTTTTTTTTCCTCCCTCTCTTTGTAGGAGGGAGGTAGCAAATACAAATATTGCAGAGGAATTAAAAACAGCAGATGGTGGCAGCAGGATTTGATGAGATCAGGGTCAGGTATGGGTATACATTTGGTAGTGGCATTAATCATCCTTTCCCTTTGGGAACTGAAAGTTCAGGCCACTAACACAGCATTAAATTGACCACCTTCAGGTTATGTTTTACTTACCCAGTCACCCTCAATACCCCGTTGTCATCCTCCCCCCACTTCAACAGCATGGCCGCATAGCTCTCCTGCACAAGGCTCTGGTAGATTTAAGAGAGTTTAAAAGAACATATGTTCAATATTTGGTTAATTCAATTTGTGCTTAAATCATTAATAAGCCAGCCAATCCTGAACAGGAAACGTTAAAAGCCTCCTATTAAATCCACTGCATTATCTCTCTCTCTCTCTTGTGCCAAGCTGGTTGTTTTCACCTACAAATGCTCTCTGTTTATTATCGTCTTGAATATATTTGGTCACCTTTCATCTTCCATCTATTGCTCAAGACATTTAGCTTATAGGTCCCATTGTAAGAGCTCCAAAGGGAACAAGGAGGTAAATAACACTGGTGCCTTGGAAAAACAAAGTTGAAAGTGTAAATGAGCTTTCTTGGTGTGTTGCTCAGTGCGTTGGGTTTGCTACAGTCAGATCATTAAAGGAATGTAAATGAACACTTTGTTTCAGAAGGTGACACAGATTCCTTTTCAGAAGCCTGTTGCAGATCTGAATTTTATTTTAAGAGTGGTTTGAACCCCTTACGGGTCTCTGTGTGAGAACTTGTCAAATCACTGAATCACAGAACGTTAGGAGTTGGAAGGGACATCGAATGATCACCTAGTCCAACCTCCCTGCCAGACGAGGATCACCTAGACTGAATCACACAGGAACACATCCAGGTGGGTTTTGAATGTCTCTAGAGAAGGAGACTCCACAGCCTCTCTGGGCAGCCTGTGCCAGTCACCCTCACAGTGAAAAAGTTTCTTACACTCATATGGGAGTTCCTATGCTCCAGCTTGCACCCACTGCCCCTTGCCCTATCGCTGGCCATCACTGAGAAGAGCCTAGCTCCATCCTCCTAATTCTTGCCCTTTACATATTTATAAACATTAATAAGGCCTCTCCTCAGTCTCTTCCAAGCTCCCTCAGCTTTTCCTCATAAGGAAGGTGTTCCACTCCTTTAATCATCTTGGTGGCCCTGCGCTGGACTCTTTCAAGTCCTTCTTGAACTGAGGGGCCCAGAACTGGACACAATATTCCAGGTGTGGTCTCACCAGGGCAGAGTAGAGGGGGAGAAGGACCTCTCAACCTACTAACCACACCCCTTCTAACACACCCCAGGATGCCATTGGCCTTCTTAGCCATGAGGGCACATTGCTGGCTCCTGCTGTCCACCAGGACCCCCAGGTCCCTCTCACCTACGCTGCTGTCCAACAGGCCAGTCGCAGAGATAATTTTTCAAAACCAAAATGCATTTTCTCCCAGTCATTGCTCTATTACTGGATTGTTGAGTAAACAAGATGACGATGAAGGTGTAGTCATTCTTCTGCAAGGGTTGTGGGTTTATTTGGCAATTAGGAGAACACAGTCCAATAATTTACATGATCTGTGTTCTAGCATTGTGTGATGATGGTTTCCTCACTTTAGGTAGGTGATGTTTTTTCCATTCCTCAGTTTTCTGTTGTGAAATAGAGGTCTTCATTATAGCTGCATCAAAGGAGTACTGTGGATGCTTAAACAAATTATTCTTCATTTGCCCAGTGAATTTGTGGAGTCTGAAAAACATGCCCAGTAGGCATGGTGTGTCAGATGCCAAAGCCTGACAGCTTGGTGGTTGTAATCTGAAAGTATGACACATAAAATGTTGGTTCTGAAATTCAAGATGCAGGAGAGGTGAGAGATGACTTGCCTTAATTGAATTTCTTTTTTGAAACTCTGGTCCTAGGCTTGTGTGGAGTGTTCTGGGAAGACATGCAGCATTGGCCCAGCACCCTGACTTTCCAAACCAGTGTACCTTTCTGGCCACCCAAAGCACTGATTGCCTAGAGACATAAAAAGGAATCTGTCAATGGATGGTTGGTCAAATTCGAGTCCTTCAATCAAACAGCTAGATTTTACTTTGCATGATTTTGTAGATACTTGCTATGTGGATGATAAACTTCTACATCCTCATTAGACATTTTTCTTTTAATTCTTACTCTAAAATTCATCCTAATTACCAGTGAGTTAGGATTTGGAGCATATTGTATCCATATGCTGGGGATAAGCTGGAGATTAGCGAGGCACAGTTTCATTTATTAATCTGTCTGTTGCATAGATACACTGGGATGAGCAAGAATGAAGAAAATTCTCTGTGGGCAGCAGGGGAAGAAAATATTCCCAGTTTCCTCAGCATCAGTTTTCCTTCTTCCAGACTGCTATCTTTGGCATCATCAGATTTGTTCACCTCAGGGTCTGTGTGTCAATCTTTCTCCTACTAAGGCCAGGAGATCCACCACCACTTGAAATGGTAAGAAGACTGGGCTTTCATTATTCAGTATACTCTTCTCTGGCAATTGTTTAACAGAAATGGGGGAAATTTGTGTGTTTAACTGGAGAGATGTTACATCCTACTTGCTTTTGCACCCATAGTACATGAAAAAGGAATGATCTCAGTTAAAAGGCAGCGGGTGTAAAATGAATCAAAAAGCATGATTCTTTATGTTAAGTTGTTTCACAGAGCTCTAGGACAGATGGGACAACTAGATAATTGATTTTGACCTCCTGTTTATCAGGAATGATTACATTTTTCCCAGTTACTTGTCTCTCAAGCCTGGTTGAATGCACGCACACCTAAAGCATGGCTTGTGCTTGGCTGATGCACATGCAAGTATCTGATGAAACACAGCTTTGGGATATTAATAAAAAAAAAGCAGCAGACATCTGAATGGATAAATATATTACCCCCATGAATGCTTTCCAGTCTTTGATTAGGAACGATATGGCTCTCTGGAGTATTAACAGTCAAGGTATCTACAGTTACAAGACTTCGTGAGGCTTTGTGAGGCGTTTTATTGTCCTTCTAAGGCTCTGGCACTGGCCTCTGTATTTATGATACTAGCAAAGTTATGACAGAGAAATATTTGTTCTGTTATGGCTGTGATATCCTGCTCGACTGAGGAACCTCTCAGTCAGACCTTTACCGCGATCCTGTACAGACTGCTCTGGGTGATGCTGCTTCATCAGGGGGTTGGACTAGATGATCTCCAGAGGTCCTTTCCAACCACTGCCATTCTGTGATTCTGTGAATCTGTATGAAACATTTATATCAAAACCTGGGCAAGCACTCAATTCACAACTGCCAGCAGCCAAATGCCTACAGAGTTGCACAATGAGAGAGACTCCTTTTCCTAGATAGATATGGTTCCTCTGACTGAAAGAAATCAAGCAACTATATTGGTTCTGACTCCTTTCAAGTCTTGAAATGCACATGGGTTCATTGTACAAAGTGCCAGATTGAAAGTGAATTTTTGTGGAGTCCAAACTAGACCTTTCTCTCCTTTTCTCTTCTGGATAACATATGAAACTGTCCCCTGAACCAGATGCAAGAGAACCCTGTAAATATAAATTTGAATTATGGTGTTTTGGAATCCATGTTTAGTTATGGAGCCAACTATTCAGAAGTGGGAAAAAACTGTCCCTTAAACAGTAATCCTGAACTTTGAGGTACTGAAATATTGCAATCAGTGTTGCAGATTTCTTCTCCTGAAATACCTTTGATTGTAATAAAATGACACACTTAAATATGTTGACTAAGTGATCCTACTCCATGTTGCCCTTTGACACGCTAAGAAAGATGGTTTGTATTTAGGACATGCTTCTTGATCCTTAAAAAGACATGTTCTGAGGATTGGCAGCAGGCACATTTCCAAACAGAGAAGGCAGAGCCATGCCCGGGGTGGTGTAGGCGAGCTTCATAGTGTGGGGGCAGAGCTGAGTGCAGGCACGGATGTGGCCAAGGCCAGACATGTTCCTGCTCCAGTGGGGATTTTGGAATGCAGCTTTAGAGACTTTGGAGCAACTTGGACTGCAGTGCTCTGTGACTTGGGCAGGATACAGTCCTGTCTGATCCTGCAGTTCTGCAGATGTGGAGATGCAGGTATCTAGAGACGGACTCTCAAAGATCTGGCCTGACTTTGAGAATACTGACCTCCCTTTTAACTTATATGGGGGCTACCAAAAGCATTTTAGTGCCTCTGAAGATCTGTACTTTGACCGAAATTACAAAAGCTGGATGGAGCCCCAACCTCCCACAACTGCCTTGGAGGATCAGCAAGATCCATTCTTACAATTTCCAATTTTGTAAAGAAAAAGACTTGTTTGGGAATGAATTTTTTATTAATATCCAATTGTGTGTGGTCAACACGGTTCCCTTTGGACAAAGTTTGAAACCCCCGTCATTGCTAGCGAAAGCAAAAATTAAAAAATGGATCTTTTGAAGCCTAATCAAGCTCATGTATTTGTTTTTCTGCTAGGTTTGGGATAAATCTTTCCACCCAATAGGAAGTTCTTTTGTTTTAACTTTTCTGTCTCGAGGAGCAAATCGTCAAACTTCCCCCAACGCCTGCAAGTTCAGCTGTCATTAGTCCTTTCTTCTGAAATGACTAATTTCCATCACTCCATGTCATCCATGAATGGGAAAGTAATCAGCACCATTTAGACAGAAAAACCACTTGAGCTGCAGGATCCTTTTCTCTCTGTCGGCTGATTGTGATTTCATATCTTTTATGTAAAGCAGACTTTCAGAGCTGTTACCTATTTAAGGAATTTTTCAATTAACATTTTTTTTCTTCAAGAGTGACCAGGGCCTTTCGATTCCATCACAAAGGATTGGCTTACTTTTCATATAACACTGTGCTCAGCTCAGTTCCTTCATCCTTAAGGTCTTTTATTTGGCAGTGATAATTTGGTTTAAACCCTCACCAATCAATAGCTGATCAATGCACAGCAGGAGAGGATTTCTATTGAAAACCCGTTTCACTTCAAGGGACTAAAAATTTCTCATTTGAACAAAAAAGTGCTTCAGCCTTATTCAAAATCTGTCTAATTGGCTCTTGGTTAAAAACAAAAATAAGCCTAAAAGGGAAGAAAGTTCCATATGAACATTAAGGAGAGACTGAGGTTAAGGGCTGAGCTTGGAAGGTAATGAGAACCTTTAGTTTTTGAAGAATTCAGTCTCTCAGGACTTGCCAAGGTTGGGCTCCAATGATAAAGTGCATTTTATGATGAAGGTCATTTATTTGTAAATGTTTGCATTAGGATTCATTTTCCTTGAGTGTGAAGTATATTAAACAATAAATCCTTCAAAATGCAGTTTTTCTGCCTTGGCGGGACAGGGCGAAGTCAAATCCCAACCACCACGTGTGTAGCCCAGTGTTGACCCACCAGTTAGCTGGCTGTAGTGACCAGGGAGTATCACCATCGCAGGGTGTTGTGAAGCTGGCCTCGGCACTGATCCTGAGACAGAGGTTTGTGCTTTCCTGCAGAATGATCCTCAGCTTCCACCTGCCACGTGAGCCTGATCTGAAGCAACCAGCATTGTGGGGAGCTTTGTTACTGATTGGCATGTCATCGCTTCTCCGTCCAGGCAGGACTGCAGGACCACACTGACTACGGATGCTCTGCGAAACGCCCATTGCAAACTCCTGTTTGAGCAGGTGATGTCTGGATCCTGTTTTGATTTCCCACAGTTTTGTCTCCATCTCACTTCTGCTCCTTCCTCTGCTGCTTCTTTCCTGCTAAAGCAGGATCACCTACAGCAGGTGTCACAGTACAGCATCCGGGTGGGTTTTGGACGTCTCCAGAGATGGAGACTCCACAGCCTCTCTGGGCAGTCTGTCCCAGTGCTCTGCTACCGTCACAGTGAAGAAGTTTTTCCTCATGTTCAGGAAGAACTTCCTGTGTTCCAGTTTGTGCCCATTGCCCCTTGTCGTCTTGCTGGGCACCACTGAGAAGAGTCTGGCCCCATCTTCTTGACACCCGCCCTTTAGACATTTGTAAGCATTTATGAGATCCCCTCTCTGTCTTCTACAGGCTAAACAGACCCAGCTCCTTCAGCCTTTCCTCAGAAGAGAGATGCTCAAATCCCCTGAAATATTCAGTTTCCTTATCTGTGCTTGTTTCAAACAGCAGAGAAAGAAAGCACAGCCACAGTGGAGCTGTTGTATTCTTGCATGAAGATGGAGTTGAAAAAGGGAACCTTAAAAAAACATTGCTTCAATTCTTATGCTAGACATTTTCAAATCTTTTTAAAGATGGTGAAAACCCCAAATCATATTCAGCATGGTCTGACTTTGCAAAATTCTTCTTTAGTATTTTTTACCAGAAAAATACCTGTTTTTTAAAAAATCAAGCACAAAGGATTTTTGTAGTGGAAAATAACTTTTCATTAAAGTAATATTTTTATGCAGAAATAAACACCTCCATGTAAAATCTTTATTAAAAAGAATATCTGAAACATGCACTAGGACATTGGGCAAGAATATCCACTTAAAACTCTGTAAAGCAAAACCACTTTTGATTTATGTTCCTATTTAGTAAAATTATTTTCCTGAGTTTTCATTAATTCTGCTTGAGAAATAAAAAGAAGATCGAGTAAGTGTTAGAAACTACAAACAGAAAAGAGCTTTCACATAATTTTATTCTTCTCTTTGTGGGAGACAAAGGATTTTTCCTCTTCCTACCGTGTATCTTCCTACAGTATGGCTTGTCCTGGCCAGGACATTTTTTCACAGAGTAATTATGGACATTAAAAAAAAAATAAAATCTTTATGAGATTTATCAATTTCACTTTGGGATCAAGGCACTCTGTGGCATTAAAAACACTGCAGGAAGGTGAAGACATTTAGGTTGGCTCTAATTCAGTTAATTTCAATTAATTTCTGTCTCTATAAATTTTTTAATTTTCTATGTCTGCTGAAGAGTGCCTACCAAGATCACTGGTGTGGCAGTCCCTCTGTGTTTTAGTTGAGGGGCTGCCCCTGCAAAGGGACTCTAAAATTAAATGAACCTTTAAACGGGAATGGATGCAATGCCCAGTACATTTCCTATAGATTTATTACACATACTCCCCCCACTATTTGAAATCTAGCCACTGTGTAGGTGGGTGGAAAATCTTTTGTAAAGAAATGAGGACAGAATGAGTTGTTAGGACAAAAGGGTGATGTGGAGCGGTATCACTGGAGAAACCTCAGCTCTCCTATATGATAGAGCAGACACGGACACAAGCAAGTTGCTGGCTGCCCTATTTCCCCTCCTCAGCATTGTTTGGGACTTTTTGTAAGGCTGCCTTCCTCTAAAGCCACCTCCTTCCCTGGGACAGGGGCTCTTGGCTGCCTCTGAAGAGTCAACTCATTCTGCTACTGGCCCCAGCTCTCTGCAGCCCTGCAGCATCCGCTGGCAGAGCTCTGTGCCTGCTGCCCACAACCAGCACTGCTGCTGGAGGGAACTTACAGCAGGAATGGCTAGTCAAATGTGGAAAAATGCTCTTTCTCCACCACCCCCCCCCCCCAACTCCAAAAATCCAGGGAAAACACCTTATCTGTGAAGGACAAGCTCCTCTGCTGCTTCACTTAGAGGAGTTTATACAAGTGATGGTGTTGCCATAGGTGAGTAGCCCCGGTGAGCAGGAGTGTCTTACATGGGAAGGTTTGAGGGAAACAAACTTTGGGTTTGGTCCCAGTTACTCTGTTTTAACTCCAGGGGAATATAATGCCAGTACTTCATTTGGTTTGGTTTTAAATAACAATGGACATAAATATTTCTGCTGCTCAAAATTCCAGTGAATGTCATGTACATAAGCACAGCCACTCCCATCCCAAATGCTGTCAATAATTATTATTTTCTGAAATTATTTCTTAGTGACTTACTTGCCTCCCTGCATTCATTTTCGTGAGGATCAGTCCTCCTGTTCCATATGAGACAAGTTTACCCATTGCTGATGTGAAAGGTGAGGCCTCACAGATGGGGAAAGGCTCTTGTACTCCATGTCCTCTGAAGCGACCGATGAGCCCTGGATGTGAGGCCTACACCAGACTCACCACTCAGACCTGAACTTCCTCTGTGCCACAGTGCAGCACAGATTGCCCCCACCTAGTCTGGCCTGATTCAGAGATGGGCTGAGGCTCCTCAGTGTGAAGTTAATATCACAGCTTTCATGCCGGAAAGATCTTACTGAAAAGCATCCCTTAAATGTCATCAGATGTTTGGTAAAATGAGGAAGCATGGGAAATCTCTGAAGGGATCCTGTTTTCGGACTCCCAGATCCGCCCGCAGATCCTCTTGGAGGATATGGATCCAAATAGCAGTGGTATAATAATAACAGCAACAGAAATAAGTCGTTCACGATGCCTACTTTTCAGTAATGTACTCAGGAAATCACACTGTAACGCCAGTTCTTGAGCAGCTTTTGCAGGAAGTGAGGCTTCACAAGCTGTCATTTTAGTCGACTCGCTCTTCCATGCCACTTCCTCACCCATTAGCCAAGATTTATTTTGTAGTTACATGTTTTGCTCTCTTTTACAGAAGAATTGGGTGCCCTCATTTCTTCCTTTCAGTTTTCTGATTTAGCAGCAATCTGGTAAAGCCAGTGACACTGATGTAAAGTGATGACTATCAGCTTTGTCTTAAGTTTTCTATATGCTGAAAAAATTCCCAGGGGATTAGTCTGAGCATCTCCAGTGACCATTAAAAAGTAGATAAACAAGCATAAGGAAGAGCATTTATTTTGACAAGACAAAGTTTTGGCACCTCTACCCACGCTCCCTAATCCCTTACACCCAGCACTGAGTTCAGTGGGCTCCTGGGACACGGCACGATTAAAGCGGGAGAACTAAAAGCCGCCTTACTTTAGCCCCGAGTAGTTAAAATCCAAAAAGGTGCATTGTGTTAGCAGGCCTTTCATAACCCCTGCCTCTTTAACGATAGCCATTTCTCCTTATTCAACCTTTTCTATTCCTTTTCTTCTCTGTTCCTCTCTCCTGCTTTTAAGGCTCCTTTGAGCGAGTGCTGTGCCTCTTGTTTTTCTTTTCCTTTGCCTGCTTCCTCCCTGGTATTTGTTTAAACCATTCCCTTGTTCATCTGCTCTCATTTTCTTTCTGCCTCTGCCTCTAACCCTCCCATTCAGTGTTATTCTCCGCTGTTTTTTTCTGTGTGGGTGTGAGCAAATTCTCCTGCCTTATCAGCTCTCTGGCCCTTTCTCTACAACATCTGAGTGGATGCTGGAATGATCTTTAGCCAGAATCTCCCTAGGGGTCTCAGTCCCAGGCTCCAGAGCTTCTGAAATGAGATGGAAAAAGAGAGACACCCTGGCAGCAGCTTGTCCCTAATGGCCAGATGGCCAGCACTCACATTAATACAATATCAGGCATTGCTGTAGTTCTGCCTTGGAAACTGCTTGCCTGTGCTGGCATCTTCTCACACTCCTCTGACAGCCATGCCAGTCCCAGCACCCTCTTGGGAAAAGAAATGGAAATGACCACATAAATACTTTGAATTCAAGTCACTGTGCAACAAGAATCATCTAATATTTTCATGCGTGAGTGTTTACGTTAACCCCTCCCCCCTGTACACTCCCCCCTCCATCCCCCTCCACTTCCATTATACATTGTCCTTTCCTGTATGTTTTGCTGATATTGAATTCAGCTCCCTTGCAGCCTGGGACTGATGTTTTTGAATTTACCCTAGCTTTCATGTGTACATCCTTTCACACTGTGCTTTGTCGGGTGGGAGACCAGAAAGCAATTGCACATGTCAGGGCTGGAAGCAGCCAACTATCTACAAAGGAACAATCAGTTGTTAATGTTTGGCTATGGTTAGATGGAGGAACAAGCAGGCAGTGCCTTCCCCCCCTCACTCCCCCATTTTTTTTTTCCTGACCTTGTAATACCGTGGGGCTTTGCTTTGTGTCATGCCATTCCCAGAAAAATACGGATGTGAAACAGAACGTTTTCTGGCCGATGGCAGGATGAGAGGAGGCAGAGGTAGAAAAAAAAGCTGTCGAGTGCATCTTGTGCTCAGAAATGCTCTTCCTTCTCTCACTGGGAGTGCATTATTCAGCCTACCTCTGTCGCCAGAACTGCCCCTCTGGGTCTAGCTTCCCCAAAACCATGCAGACCATGATGCAGCGGGAGCCAGGGGGTTCCATGGGGCTCTTCCTCCTGGCTTCCAACAGGGCATGATGCGGTTCAAACTTGGCTGTGGCCAGCTCAGACTTGGCCTGCTGTAGAGAAAGACCTGTCTGGTGCCACTTGAATGTCTAAGCCAGAGTTTCTCACCCAGGTGCGCCTGTCTGTCTGCGTGCAGCAAGCTCCAGCCCATGCGCCAAAAGAGAAGTTTCCTGCCTGCACAGGAACCTGGTCTCATGTGGATCCCAGAGCTTCCCCTGCTCACCTGTGGGGATGGGTATGCAGCCCGAGTGTGTGCAGGAGCACCTGACACGTGCAGCATCAAAGCACAAGCCACTGAGCAGAGAGGGGAAATGTGTTAGTCTTTATTCTTTCAGAGGAGCTGTGTGTTGAGTCCCTCACTCCTGTTGGCTCACCAGCCCAGTCCTGCTGGGACAGCTCAGGTGGACGTTCCCTTGCTGGTGCAAATAGGGACAACCAGCCAGTGCTGCGCAGGCAGCTTTGTTTGCTTTTTAACCTCTGCTTGTCTCTTGCTTGTCTGTCTCCCTCACAGCTTTCTAATCTTTCCTGGTTTTCTTTTACTCGCAGTGGAAAGGGGAGGGAGACTTAATCCTATACCGCTTCCTCTTTTTTTTTCGGTAGGCTAACCCTTGCTTGTTTAGGATCTGACCCTGTTCCCATTGAAGCAAATCACAAAACTCCCATCAAGTTCAATGGAAACAAGAGTAGGCTGTTAAACCATTACAATTATTAATTATGTTACGATGATGCTAATTACTACTGCTAGGATTGCTATGTCTACTGCAATAATTGCTATTACAACTAGTAGTATGACTTATTACCTTCTTTCTTTTTTCCTTTGGGGCACTTTGTAGAGTCTGTGAGCAACATATGCAGCTTAAAAGATTTCCAATTTCTGGCTGAAAAGACAGAAATTATTTTGGTGGGAACTTTTATCCAGGAAATGCTAAAAGAGGCAACAGCATTTAGTTGAGTTTACATCTAGGAAGTGAACAATGGCTGGAGTTTAAAAAGAAGGAGATTGAAACAAATAGAGCTTGGCAGATCTGGCTCAGCTTTGTTGGAGACATTTACGAGCCTCTCAGGCAGCTTGGATGCTGAAGGTCTAACCAGACAGTGCTACCTTTAGACTTCAGGAGATGTAATGAGAGGGGAGAACAGGTGGCCCGGCCCTTTATGCACAGAGGGTTAGTAAATATTTGTCGGCAAACAGGGTTGGCATTAGCGCACAAGTCTGAGTGGGGCTTCATTAAACACAGTTTCTGCTTCAGATCATTAATTCATTTTAATTATGTGTCCACTGGTCAGCGTGGGCTGGGGGGGATGCGGCGAGATGAATGGGATGCCGGGAGGTGAGGGGCGCTGGCAGGGATGCCCCGTGCGTGGCGGCCGGAAGGGCGCTCTCCATGCACCCAGCCCACGTGGCCACTCTCCTCCCTCTCCCTCTCACCCGAGCGGTAACGAATTTTGCACAGGACATTTCCTCTGGGATTAAATAATGCCTGGCTGGGGTTAATAGCACTTGGCTGTGCTTCATGTCAGCAGCTCCACCTAGCTGGTCATTAATCCATGGCCTCAGGGGAAGTTCTGTACTTCAATTATTGTTGGATTAATGAGATTAGATCTAGTCTGTACCACTCAACAGTTAATTTCCTCGTTTGAATGTTTAAAATTGTGTGAGTGATGAGGAAAAATGTTAACACAAAAAATTCTCATCTCCCTTATGTGAACTGCGTCATGGGCCATTGCTTGATTGAGGCAGCACTCCTGAAGACACAGCGGGTACTGAGGGAACCCGTGGGTGCAAAAGAGGTTAAGGTCTGTGTTAGAAACAGAAATTGCACTAACCATGTCTGTCTCGTTACAGTTAGTGCCACGGACTGGCAGTGAGTTCCACTTAAACACCAATCAATATTAATGGCAATGGAGAGAGCAGCTTCTGGCCTGAGCAGTGTGTAAAGTAGTTCTCGTGCATATTTATTAGGATATAAGTACGAGGTATGGGATCCTCTTCCACTGATCTGGTTATATTATCCAGCTAAATATATAAGTAATAAAAGCACACACTGATACATCATTAACTTGAACAGCTAATATACAGCTTAGTTTTCCTCTACAGTGGGAGATAACCTTGATTCATCTGTTATCATCTCTATCTCTGGATTGCTGAGCATGTATGTCTTTTGTTCCTGTCTTCAGGTATGAGACAGGTTTTGTCTTAATCTCTAATGCTAGCACACGAGCACCTTTGCATATGCATATCCTGAAAACACTGGGATCGCTCTTCTTTCCATGCTGGCCTCTGCCTTTGCACTTCATGCCTGACAATTAAAAACGGCATAGCTGTCCTTCCTTCGTGCTACTGCATGCTGATGAGGGTGATGCTGCTCCCCTTCCCGAACCCTGGACTAGATCTTCTGTCCTCTGGCCTTGGTTCTTGGTGGACATGGGAAGGAGGTGCTCCCCAGAATCTGGGGTGCTGTGCCACACTGCACAACGAGCCCTGAGTTTCCCAGGAAAGAGGAGGGAAGATTACTAATTTCTTTAACCTTCTGATGTGTTTTCAGGCAAAACTGAAGTAGCTGTGAGCATTTTGTGAGCAGAAATACAATATAGGCCTAATGTTTTTTTCAAAAGCCTAACTAAAGTCAGAGATATCCCCGTTACAAATCAAAACTAGCAGCTTCTGTCCAAAGACCGGATCATGTTAAGTGTAAATCCGCAGCAGGGCAAGGCAAGGCTGAGTAACGAGGCTTTAAAGGTGGAGGCTGCAGCTCAGGGCTCCCTTTGGTGCTTCTAGCCCTTACACCCTCAGAGGGCGGTGGCCACCCCTGGGAGGAGCGATGGAGGCATTGCTTCTCCATTCCTAGCCTTGCCCCCAAGGCATTGCCTGTCCAGATTGGCGGGGGTTTGGGATTGAATCTTGTTGGACAGGGGAAGGGACTAAGATGGGTTTCACAATTTCTAGGGGGTGACCTCTCCCTAGTGTACCACATCAGAAACCCAGTGGGATTGCTGACACTTGTCTGTCCTCCTGCTGTGTTTAAAGAGGAAGAGGGTCCTTTTCAGTCCTTGAATGTAAAGCATCGAGGCATTAGCCTTCAGAAGGGGAGTCAGGGCATGTGGCTTGGGTGGTCCTCGATAGGATTATCAGAGATTTAAGATACATTTCTGTTTCCCCAGTTTTCCACTGGCTGTTCTGTAAGGCTGACACAATGTAAAGGGCTTTTGACACCAGTGTGCAAAGTGCCAGGGGGATGGAGAGACTCTGCGCTCCCTCCTTCTTTGTGTGAGTGATGCCAAGAGTCCCGGGGCAGCAGAAACCTCACCAGGTCTGAGATCAAAGGAGGACAAATGAATGGGCAGGAGGATTGACCACCGACCCTTTTAGCAATATTAAAACCATCAGTTAAAAAATAGCAGCAGGTAACCCGCAGGCATCGTGAGGTCTCAGCGGTGGTCTTACCCAGCCCAGTGTCCTATCTGATGCTGCTGCTATTGGGGACTTGGATTCATTAAATGAACCTGCATTGGACTTCTCAAAATAGTTACAAACTAACTAATTCAGGGAATGTCAGTCCTTGTCTGAATTACACTGAGAGTGCCCAAGTCTGTGTCCCACGTACATACATATGTAAAATGATTCTGTCTGCTGTAACCAGATGTCCCCATTATCTGGGTAAAGGAGAGAGGGCATCGTGAATTTTTCATGCAGAGTGATTTCCATTTAAGTGCCGATCTGGATAGCATTGATCTGTAGTCCCCTGGTTATGCTATTATTCTTTCATAGACATGAACAGTTTTGATTCTTCCAAGAGGAAATATATATATATATGTTTTGGGGTTTTTTCACCTCCACATTGGTGTAATGAACGGGAGGCAGAAATAAAAAGAAAGGTTGAACGGAGCAGGAAGCCTGCGTGTGACCTAACAAAGAGAAGAGTTTTATAGAAAACTTTCTAAAAAATGCAAAACGTTGACCAGAAGTATCCTTTAGGAAAATGATACATTTGATTATTATAGCCGTAACAATGAGCTTTAGTTACAGGAGTGGTAAATTGAGTGTCTCACTGGGGACAAGGCTGCAGATTAGACTTCAACTTGGAAATGATATACATTCAAGTAAGCTGAATTTGATCCTGGCCTGACTGTGTAATGTGGTGGTGGGGGGAAGGGAGAACAAGGAAAAAAAAGAGAGAGAGAGAGGTTATAGGGTCTGTGGACCATATAATGCCTGTGTCTGAACCTGATCTACTTGAGGAACCAGCAGGATGATATGGTGGGGGCCCACCTTGTCCCTTTCATCTTAAAATTCAGAGAAAGGAACTGTTTGTGTCAAAAATTGTCCTTTATTAGTGGTTTATTTTTTCATAATCCTCCTCAAAGCCAGGCAAGGGTGGACAAAACATCCACCTACATGTAATTCGCCTGCATACCCAAACACATGACAGATATAAGGAGATCTGATGAGGCGTGCAGAAAGGTGGCAGGACGTGGTGAGGGAGTTCTTCACTGTCTTGCTTGGAAGATGGGTTGAAGAGAGAAAAAAACATCCGTTGGCTTCCCCAGGCCATTTTTTTCTAGGTAGCGATGACAAATACCCATTTCTCCTTATGACTGTGTCCCATATCCTGCGTGATGAGATGCTGCTGAGCAAGGGTGGTTGCTGTCTGTGAGAAGGGTCCCACATCCTCAGCTTGTCTCGAAGGTTAGTCACTGTTCCTGGCACTGGTTCCCCTGTGTGGGAGCTGAGCACTTTCCCAAGCATATGGTGCAAGGCTTTGCCTGCTCTCTTGCCACGGCGGAGCAGAAGCCGGGAGCTTGAGTGCTCTGCGGTAGGATTTAAGGCTGTAGCATCCGCCCACAGGGAAAAGGGTGCACTGTGTTTAGTCTCTCACTCTTTTGTACAAACATTCCCTGAAATCAGCGGATTTGCTCACTTCCACGAATTTTTCGCTTTTGCTTCCTGTGCCGAGGATGTTGTTCCAACAGACCCCTGGGTACCAGGTAGCTGGAGGGCCGAGGCAGTGAGATGTCCTGCTTTCTTCCCCCAACCCCCTTTCTTTTTTTGGAAGCCACCAAATTTTACACAATCTGTTCAACTCATCTCCAGAGGTAAAAGACAGAAACAGTTGCCAGTTATGTGGGGCTCAGTGATCAGCGGTATCAATGCAGTCCCTTCATTTGCCTCCTGGCTCTGGCTTCCTGATCGGTATGGCCGTTAGCGGAGACAATGCCAGCAGAGCAGATGCAGAACTACAAACCACTGAAGGATGAAAGGGAAAGAGAAAAGTCTGTTTATTGCAGCCAGCTCTAAAGAGGGGGGTGGGGGGGCAAATGACCCAAACTCCATCCAATTAAATTTTCTAATTAAACTGAGGACACACACATTCTCTCCCTCTCGCATTCCCTTTCTGCACACACGCACATGCTCGTGCACACGCGCACCCTGGTGCTTTCGGAGCGGGGGTCCTGCTGTGGAGCTCATCCTCCCAGTTCCTGGTGGGCCGCATTGTAACAAAGGGAGAGGAGCCTGGTCAGCCTGCAAAAATGATACTGGGGTGGTTTTTTAATGGAGAAACACCGCTGCTCCTGCAACAGTATTTAAGGCAAGAACAACTGACAGAAAAATACAGTAGAAGCAGTAGGGAAGAGAAGAATCAGTGTGAAATAGGTCAACCCCCTCATGTTTTATTTGTAGAATTGTAAAATTAAATTCTCTGGAAGGTTTACGCTGATGCAGTATTTCATTACTTCTTCAGTGTTGACTAGAAATGTGTGTGGCTGGAGAGATCCTGATGGGACTAGCAGAAAGTCTTTGGCTGTGCAGCTGTTCCACACTGGTCCTCACTTTGGGCCTGCCATTGGGAGGAGGCGGCTGGCATGACAAGCTGCTGGTACCAGAAGAGTCTTCAGGGTAAATGCCTTTAAACATGGCTCAGAGACGGCTAGGGCTTCCTAGAGCATTGAGGAACTCCCTTCCCCCCCGAGCATCTCTTTCAAGATAGAGAAACAGTTGGTCCAGCTCCTTATTCGAGGGAAATGTGCAAGGTTGGAGAATCTAGAAAAATGGGAGCTATAATGATATACTTGACGGTAAATATATCCAGGCCAAGCATGAGTCCCTCTGGTAGTTCAGCTCTGCTTTGAAACTGGCAAAAAATTGCCTTGATTCGAGACTTAAAAAAACCCCAAAAAACATAGCCAAAACACAGTACATGATCTCAGACATCATTTGCCAGCCGGAGCAACAAGCATCTGTCGATGAGCGTCTTGTGATTTCTCACCATAAACATGCGGCGTGCTGCTCAGAACGGGAACTTGCATTTCACAGGGTGACACTGGGACACCGAGTAACAACGATAATCCAAAGTCAAGTATGTCCACCATGCTGAGAATAACAGAGGCCAGGGCAAGGGCACTGCAGACAGCTCATGCCAACACCCAAAGCTACAGTTAATAGGTAATGCGCTGGTCACCTCTGCCTCTTTCCTGTGGGAGGTCTCAGGGGCTTCGAGTGGTCCTGTCCCTGCAGGTGCACCAGGAGATGCCGAGGGTGGTGTCTGCAGCACGGGGCTAAAGCCTGGTGGGATGTTTTCACCACAGCTGCTGTTGCTGGTGTGGTGGAAAGGATGATCTAATGTTTACAGAAGGTTTGGGCTGGGATGAAGGTTAACTGACAGGAGTTCACACAAGATGAACCAGAGGGGATGATAGGTTAGAGTCAACAACCAGAGGGGTTCGATGCAATTATACCACTCCCACCATTTATGGTGTATCGGAAGCTATTATTTATGAATCAGGCTGAAAAGATGTTGCTGGGTACCAGGCTGCCTCTTGAATTCCCAGGTGACCTCTACGCTGAAGAGCCTGTCAGGGCTTTCTAATGAGACTTGTGCATTCACTCAGGACAAGCTGGGCTGGGGCTTAGGCACCGCGATCTCTCTGATGGAAAGTCTGGTCCAGGGCAGCAAGCCTCTGACTCTGTGACTTGCTTTCCCACCTCAGTTGTTTCTTCTCACAGTCTCTGTGGAGGGGGATGGGGTTGAGAATTGGCATATCCTAGTGAAACACTGAGCTCAGTCTGAACATGTGTTTTCTGGGTAGCTGACACAAGTGAGTTAACGTGGTTTTTCAGACTTCTGGTTTATTTTCTAGCAAATGGATAGCTTAAGATGAACAGTTCTCAGTTTGGTAATTTCTAAATTGAAATAGATCAAACCCCAAGCTTTCGGGTTGCCCACAGGTCTGTGTATGGGATTGACACCACAAAAAATAAAACTGAGTGATCATCATCAGCAAGCCCTTGTTAATATGACTGCACGTAGGTGAGCAGAAGTGAAACTGATCTAAACTCAGTATCCACTCAGCCTATAGCATATGGGTTCTGTAACACACATAACACGCATAACATACGAGTGCCACAAACATTCCCCTGTTCAGTGTTTCCAGCTGCGCTTCATACAGTCTTTTATCTGAACAGCTCTTTAGAGAAAGCTGCAAATGATTCCTCTGGATCCTGCTCACAACATCACCCAGTCACTGGACATGAATTTTTTTCAGGACTGAAGACACATCGTAGCTCTCTCACATCAGACACATCAGTTTGTTGTCATGCCTCTCAGGGTGTAGTCCTGCGAAGGCTGCTGAGATCCTGCCTTTTCAGTAAATCACCACAGACTTTTGCAGACCAAGACAGTAATTCTCCTACAATATTCCATCATATTAAGCTGTGAGAGATCTTCTCAGATTAGAAAAGTAGATTTTAATGACGGCCAACAGTGTAAAGAGGCAGATCAGAGGAGAAACTAACAGTTGACCCAGTTTTCAAACCAGGACAAACCTTAGATGCCACATCACCATGTCTAAACGTTCAAATGAGTGCACTGGTCCCTAAATACCTGTTTTACTAATCCAAAAGACACTTGAGGAACGTGCTGCAGGGTCAGGGTGCTGAGCTTCATTGTCTGTATTTGAAAGTGGGACATTCAATCCCAGGAGCACAAAACCAGAATGGAGCTTTGGTCCTCATTTTCTCCAGTCTAAGAGTATTACTCGTAGCAGCCAGGCAGAGCCTCAAGCAGAGACCTGGGGCTCTCTTTTTTTGGGGGAGGAAAGTCCAGGGAGCTGGAGAAAGGGCTGGGTAAAATAGGTGCAGGAGGGATCAGGCTGGATCCGAGTGGTATGACCGTCTGCCTAGTGAGAAAGCAGGGGCTGCACTGGTTGAGTTTAATGGGAGAAATCTTTCATGGATTTCTTGGCATTTGAATGGGCGGTGGCTTAATACCAAGGTCAGGGTACCCGTCCAAGCCACTTCCAGCACCCATTTGGTCTTAAAAATCTGCAGCTCATATTCCTGATTTATCTGACCAGACACAAGCAAATAGCATCTGTGCCACTGACATTTATGTGGACATCCTGTGCCTGCACCACAGTGAAATAAGGGATTTATTTTCTGAACAGATTGTGGTTTTCCTTACATTTCTAAATATAAATGACTTCTTTCTACTTAAGGTGACCAAATGCCTGTTGTTAGTTAAGTTGGCCCATGATCTACCAGGTCTTGTAGACAGCCTCTAGCTTTCCCTTTTTCTGCATTCATTTTGACAATAGGGCAACGCGTAAATATTTTCTTTAATTTAGCTCTCTCCTGATTCCCAGTGACAGTGGGACCCCTACCTGGATGCTTGTGTTCAATGCTTCACCTCATGATAGCTGTATCCACAGAGAGGAACTGGTGTTCCTCATCAAGGAAGGGTGCATGTTACTCTCACCTTTCAGAGGAATTTGAAATTATTTATATTTGAGATGTTACAGGTATCTCCATGGTGAGACATG
Source organism: Laterallus jamaicensis coturniculus (assembly GCA_022605575.1). Classification (NCBI taxonomy): domain Eukaryota; kingdom Metazoa; phylum Chordata; class Aves; order Gruiformes; family Rallidae; genus Laterallus; species Laterallus jamaicensis. Next base: position 49,744,027 of record JAKCOX010000001.1, read on the forward strand.
ACTAGTTCTATATGAATAGTACCACACAGATCAATAGATGGACAGACAGAAAGACATACAAAAGAATAATCTACAGCCAGATTATAGAAAATGCCTGATACCCACTATTTTCAGAAAAGGAATTTTGTGTGGTGAAAAGGAGCAATGGTCTGATATTGCAAGATAAGTACCTTCCTTAGGAGTAGAAGCTATCCACCATGTAGTAAGGTTTGATCCCATGCAAGTTTTTCTTTACTCAGTCTTAAAATTTTTTGCTGCCATGAGGTTAAGGCAGTGTTTTTTATACTTGAACAGATCAAAAGTAGTAACACACATATGTGCTTTCTGTGAAAAAAATAGTACTGTCAGTTTGCAGAGGAAGACAAACACCTCCTGATGTGCCTCACTGTATTTCAGGTCAATCTGAGAAGAAATTTCACTTTCAAAGAAGAAGTTTTACATCAGATTTCTCTGTGGAAGGCGGAAGGCGCTGGTATGGTCCTTGCCCCTGCTTTCTCCTTTGCCAAGAGGTACACCAGACAGATGGGGTCTGTCTCTGCTCGGCTGTTTTTAATTCAGAGTGGGAGAGGTCCAAGTAGCACATACTAGAAAACATTTATTTTACATATTTCCAGCACAAAACGCATACTAAAGCTGGCTGCTCAGCCACAAACCACTCAGCAAACATGCAGATATATCTCGCTGCCCAGCCCCATGTAAAACCCATATGTGCAGGTACATCTGTGGCATGAGGGAGACACCTCTGTCTGGCAGTGTCACCCAGAGTAGATCACCAGCTCTGATCCAGCTCTGATCAATGCTGGCAAAGGCCATGGTTACCTTTAGCTGGAAAGGGGGGCCTGCCTTCCAAGTTAACTTGGAACCAGATGTGAAGATGGGTGAGCAGTGTGGTAGGGATGACCAGGCTCCGTCTCTGTAAGTGCTCAGAGCAGTTTCCTTACGGCTCATGTCTCCAGGACTGGGCTCAATCAGATGCCAAGTTTTCACCACACCGCTGTGACTCTATAGCAAAAGCAGAAGAAAAAAACAAGGTGATGCTTCTGCCAAGGGGAAACTTTAGGTGGTGGGATATAAACCCACATGCAGGCAGCCAGTAGCTATCTTCATGTCCTCTGACACTAAATTCAGCCAAGGACTCAAGCAGTGAAAATCTGCTTTTTGGCTCTAGCTTTGTTTGGTGCAACTTTTAAAACTTTGCTGCTTTTAAAACTCTGAAGCCCAATTAGATGGGATCTTCAAAGGTTCTAAAGAGGAAATGAGGTGTTGCTGATTTTCCAGCTTTAGCTCCTTTGAAAGCTCCCACCTGGATTAATTTCAATGTTGTAATAATGTGTAAAATGATTAATTAGAAAGGTGTCTTTTACCAGTGGTGTCAGGAGTGGGGCAGGGCAGCCACCTGAAATTCTGAAGAGGGAAGAACAGCCAAATGGAAAGCAAACCTCTTGGAGCATTTGGGAGGGACAGCGTCTTCAGGAAATAAATGTTTCCAGGTGGTACTTAGCCATCCAATACCTTTCTCGTGTCTTTTTTATGGTTCCTAGCAAACCTTCTGCCCTGCTGCCTAGAGTGAATCTGAAACTAAGATGATCAAAAGATGCCACTTAACTTTTTGGATTGATTTTTTTCCCATCTGAAATACCTGTGCTTGCTTTCTATTGGACTTTCGAGAAGTCTGCTCCTGGTAGGAAGCTGAAGGAAGCTGTAGATACCTGCATGTTTGCTCCTCTGGAGTGGAGCAATGTTCAGGAAGGTGCTGACAGAGCCCCTGCTTGGGTTCTTTGATGTCTGATAAGGACTGAGAGACTTGCAGCAGGCACTTTCTCTAACAGACCTTAAGAGGGACTCTTCCCTCACAGCCTTTCACACACCTTGTGAGAAGGTGATGTGCAAAATCTACCTATCCTGCCAAAATTTGTTGAAATTGTCCTATGATTCAAGTGTTCTTAAAGAAAAAGTTGACATAGAGACACAAACAGCCAATAGCTGAAGCAAAAGGTAACTTCAGGTATAAACCCTGCAGTTCAGGATTTGGTTTGCTTTTCTTTTAGCCGATAACACTGTACTTTTTCTTCACTATATTGTTCCTGTGACTAGGTAACCTATAGTGCATGACACAGCAGCTGCAGAGACAGCATCCAAGAACCTATTTGAAGAAGCAGAGCACAGCGACAGGAAAGGTGAAAAATCTTTTTGCAGAAGGAGTTGCTCTCACATATGTGTCCATGTCCCCCAGCACGCCGGAGATTGCGAGTAAATAGGAGCTATTCATTCACTAACCAAAGTTTGATCCCTCTCTGGATCCCCATCGGCAACTCGGCCCTACCAAGTCCCTGAAACACTGTTTGCCTTGTTTACTGTATGTGGTACCATAGAAAAGCTGGTGTTACTGTTATTTAGCACCAGCGCTCTCCAGGCTGCCAAAATCCTTGTGCCAAAAAAGAAAGGTCATTTGAGCCTCGGTGTCTGACAAAACAAGCTCAAACTGTCTACTGTGGGAACATGCTTTTTCTTAGGCTGAGCCCATTCTGCAGCCAGAATGGGTAATGGCAAGCTCTTCCCCTCCCGCTGTGTCTGGAGGTGAGTCCTAAAATCCCAATGAATCATTCTGCTTGTTTTGTGACACCTTCTATTTTTTAATAGACACTCTGCCTTTTGTTAAGGACAAAGAAATGGCTCCTTCTATCCCTCCGAGTAGCAGTTGCTGCTGCAGCCGGCGTGTGCGTCTCGTGGCTGGTGGAGCGGCTGGGCCAGCCTGGCAGGCAGAAGATGCTGGTTTCCCTTTCCTCCAAATGCCTGCATTGGTTTTGCACAGCCCGCATCGCTGATGAGATGTTTACTTGCCACGCTGGGGGAGACACAGCTTTCAGAAGTCCGATCCCTACGTGGTGCATGATCTTCTGGCTAAGTCCCTGAACACCACAGCTGGGTTAAAATGATTGATTGTGGGCAATAAAGGTTGGACACCTACACCCATGTGTTTCAGATGCTGAATGCCCACAGCTTCCATTGCTTGGAGCAGACACTGGGGCTATTCTGTGGCTCTGAGCTTTCAAAGCCTTTCTTAGGTAGCCACAGAATCATGCAGTGATGGACAGCAAGGCAAGGAAATTGCTTTATTTCTGCCTGTGGTCTCAGGGAACAAATATATTCTGGAGAACAGAGGGACCCCTCTCTTGTAAGCATATCCACTGGAAGCAGCGTGGTGCTGAATCCCTGTAAAGCTGGTACTGCTCCTGATCTCAAGTTTGGCTGGAAGTACATGCAAGTGGCATAGTGGCTTGCAGCATTTGCTGTTTTCTGCAGGACCAGGATGGTGGCTTGGCCTGGCCAAGGGAGGCACTGGCCAGAGATCTGTCAAGGCCGAAGGTCTGTGGACTCTCTCAATACCCATGACATCCATCTTGGACTCATACCCAGCCCAAACACATTTGTCAGCCAGAGGCAGGCTGGGCTGTTCCTCTTGTCTCCAAGAAGGCAAGAAATTCAAATGATGTGCTATGCAGAGACACTCCCAATGGGAACTGTGCTTCAGGAGAGTAACCTGGGGCAATTCCCAAGGCTAGGAATTTTTTCTCAGTGAGCAGCAATGATCTAGTTGGGGGTCTATATTCCTGGATGCCAAGGTCTAGGAAGTATTTCACTCCTTTCCAACCATAGGCTGCTGGGAAAGCACCTCACATCTCCTGGCAAGCCTTAAAGCATCACATTGCTTCCTTGGTGTGAACAAGGAATCTGCAACTATAGCTTCAGCGATGATGCTCACCATTCACTAGGGTGCATGTTAATGGTTTCTGAGCTCGTGTAGGTTGCTCTCTTTCGTGCAGTGCCTAAGTGGCAGAAGAGCCAGTAACCCTCATAGGGGAGTGAGGGCATTGGCCTATTGGCCTAAGCACAAGTTTGTGTTACCTCTGTGATCTGGGGCAGCAGATAAAAATCTAGACAAAACTGATACTGCCTTCCACTGCTCAGAAACTGATAAACTGAGCAGTTTGCTATGTAGAAGTGGCTGATGCATATAGTTCATGGTGTTTCTTATGAAAATTGGGGTTTACTTGGAAGGACTCTGAGTAAATTTCCTTTTCACTTAATGCAGCTCGCCTGCTGCATGCACTTTGACTTCAGCTCCTTAGCTTTCTTGATACGTTATGTGCAATGTGGTGCATGAATTTTCAAGCCTCCTAGGATGTCTGTGCTGTATAAATGTAAATATGATTAATTCAGAACAGCACTGCAGTTCTTTCAAAGATAGGAACAACTCTTGCTCTTGTCATGTCTGTCTTGATCTTTATTCATGGATCCAAAAAATGCCCCCTCCATCATGTCTCTTGTGATGCTGGCAGGCTCCCTTCCACCACTGTGTGTGCAGCTCATTTACTTTTTTGGAAAAGTCTTTCCCCGACAGACAAATCCCATCAGAAGTAGTAGTGTGACCTCGCAGAGGGTATCCCCTGATGCCAGTGGAGGCAGTCCATGTGCAGAGGTCTGCTTCAGCCTAGTGCCATGCACTGCAGCATACTGTACAGGTTTTGCCATCCTGCAGCGCTGCGGCTGTTTTCCTTGGACACACTGCTGGAAAGAGCAATGGGGTGGGTTATTTTCTGGAACAAGAGCTGGGGGAAGCCCTTGTTCATGCCCAGCAGTATCTCCTGGAAATAGGCTTTCAGTGTGTCATGGCTGCTGAGAAACATTTGCTCTCCCTGGGGAAACTGGCCTCTGCTGTTGCTGTGGGACTCCTTGGTTGTCCTGACAGGGATGTACAGTGGCACCTTGACATACCTGCATTAACCTTCATGTGAAGACTGAAAGCCATGTTGCCAGCCATGATGACTGGGTTCTTCCGGTCTCTAACTTTAGGGTGGATCAGCATCACTGACTTTGTTCTTGCAGTTTGGGCAGGGTTAACTTAGCAATTATTCAACATTCATGTCAGAAACCTTTGTCAGAGTCAGGGATAGACTACCTGTGTCCTTTCCTTCCTGCTTGAGGATTAACTAGGTAACCCAGGGACCTTCTTCAGTAAGACAATTCTGTAAGTGCCAGTCCAGCACTGTTAACCAGTACCCAGAGTGCTGGTGGTGTAGCAGCTTATTTGCAATACAAGACAGCTGAGTATGGGCAAAGTTTTTGGTGACCTCAAGGGGAGTTTTGCATGTAGATGAAGGGTACTATATGGTGCCTTGCTTTGATGTGGAACAAAACAATAAATCATTCTGGTGGAAGTAGCAATGGATCTACACTCTGGTTGATCCTCACATGGGGTATGTTCTTGAAGAACAGATGAATTGTAACTCAGAGGAAGCCCCCATCATGGAGCATAGGAAAAAGCTTTCACAGGTGATGGCAGTGACCAGAGATTTCAAGGCAAAAAACAAGGTAAGAGAAAAATCTTGTTCTGAGTGCCTGGCTGCTCTCTGTACCCCTTCTTGTGAAACAAAGGTGTTTATAAGTGCACAAGGGCAGAGAATAAAAGAACAAATGAGATGATGCCCTTCATTTCAAGCCCTCTAATCCACTGGGAGCTAATATACTCCAGCTTTACCTTCTGAGGAATGCAGTAACCCCAGTGAGGAAATGCAGCTGCAGCTCACACACAGCCGAGCGTACCCAAGGCTGTCAGCATAAAGACTTCTGTGGCAAAGCCCAGTTTTTAACCATCAGTGCCTGTTCATGGCTGCAAACCCTGGTGCAGCACTTTCCCTGCTTGTTGAGGAGCACACATGTTGTATTCAGATTTGGCTTGGAGCCCAGAGCAGTCTGGGTTTTGTTTTCCTTTTGCATGAACGTGGACAAGATTTTCCAGTAGGATGAGTGGCTTAGCAGATAATGCACTGGCCTTGCACAGTTGGAAACACGGTCTGGGTTCAGCTTGAGGTCTCAAGCAGAATGGTATTACTAGTCTAGGCAATTCACAGTCGGTTTTGTACTATAGTTTGTACATTGTAAATCTGTCTCTGGTTTGCCCTGTGCAGGCTTACTGTACTTAGAGCACAGTGCTAGCAAGGGCATGGTGTTATATCAGCCCTGGCTGCCTCCAGGAAACATGATGGTCCTGCCACCAGCCTGCCATTCCCAGTTCTGATGGAACAGAAATGCCTATGACACCTGCTGAATAGCCATTGCTTATTGGCTTAATATTTCCTCAGTAAGGTGGGCCTAACTCTTCTTCCACTGGCTTGCTGGGAGTTTTGCTGATAGCTACAGTGGGAATAAGACTGTAGCCTGCTGAGACAGCATGAGCTGTGAATCTGAGGGAAGTCTGAGAGGCAAGGCTCTACGTTTGCACTGAACAGCATGGTCAGGGTGTGCATCATTAGGGGCTTATCAATAGAACATGAGACTGCAGGATCTCTATGCAATGGGCCTCAGCAATTGACTGCAGTGATGATGGCTCCTGAACCCCATTCAAGGAAAAAGCTCCCAGCCCTCATGTGCATTATCGATCAACAGGCAAGCACCACAATGTGTATCTGTTGCAAGCCTTTCTGGAATGCTGGCAAGTGTGCTTCTCCCAGCCAGTATAGCCTTCGTTAGGGTACACGACAGGACTTACCCAAGATAAGGACAGCTATGAACAGCTGATTATTGGCATATACAACTGTTTCATTACTGTGCTCCATTGCAGTGAAAAGCAATGCTTCATTTTCTCAGAAAAGCTTTCTACAGCTCATTGCAGCACCTGTTAGCCAGTGTTACTGCTCCTGTCTGACACAAGCACACTGTGTGATGCTGCAGACGATGGGTGCACATCAGTGGAAAAGCTGACCCTGCTTGCCCTGAGCCTAAACTCTGAACTGACAGGAGACACAGTACTAGTGTAGGTCTGGAAACCATAGCTCTGTTAGCGTGGCACTGAGCTGGAGGCAGCATGCACCCAGTGCTATTCTTGTGAGCTCACCTACAAGACCTTCCTTCCTTTCTGGCAAAACCTGAAAGCTCTGTGTGTACTGAAAAAAACCCAGCTGATTAAAGTTCATCATCAGATGGTGTTATGGGAACCCAGATATGGCAGGGAGCATTGCTTTAGCAGACCAAAGGCATGGACGGGGCAGATGGTTTAATCTAATCACAAAAGATAGGTAATGTCTTATCTGTGCCGCTGTGCTAAGTCCTCAGTTACTGGATTCAGGAATAATTTCTCTGTAGCTGAGCACCCCCTTCCCTCCAGTCTGCTTGTTATTATGTTGTGACTGGGTGGCAGGGCCACCAGCAGAATAGTCCCTTTCATCTAGACCATCACAAACAGGAGCTTTATGAGGGGACAGATCCAGGATTCAGGGTGCCCCCCATTAGATGTCTGACAACAGAAACACAGCCATCCGACCAAGAATAACAGCAGACACAAACCAAAAATCTCCTGGATTCATTGGAGTTTGCCAGAGCAACTCCCACAGGACTTGCCAAAACCATGAAGGTATCTCCTGCACTGTGCTTTGAGGATGGGATACCTCTTGCAGCCATGTGGGGCCTGAGATGGCAGTTGGCCCTGCCTGCTGCAAGGGGCAGCCCTGGTATGTTCCCATCTCTTCTTTGGCCCTCTCCTGGGGTTTTTCTGGCCAAGTTAATCCTCTTCTATCATATCAGGGCTTTGCTACTTATTTGCAACCATTTCCCCAGTTATCAACCCAGAAAACTGATGTTACTTGCCACAGTTGCCTGGTGTTGATCTGGTACCATCAGCCAGTACTTTCTTCAGAGGGTAATACCCATGAGTCAGCTAGTGGGCTGAGGCCACTGCCCATTACCCCTTATTATTCTTTCCTTCCCCGCCTCTCTCTCTTTATCTTCCTGTCATTCCCAATTTAAGTGAAAATCCTGATAGTCAAGGGCCATCCTTACTTACTGTCATTGTACAATAAGTAGCCCATTGGCATTGTGGTCTGTCTGCCATTAGAACCTTGGTCAGCAAAGCTAACATTTTGATAAAAGTTAATAATAGGAATTTTCGTTATGCCATATTTTTTCCAGTAAATTGCTAATGTAATAGTAACTGTATGTAATATATGCACAAAGGTTTCATCATTTTTTGGGTCAGCTCCCTTTGATAAGGCTTTTAGGAGAAGGAGCCTTTCAAACAAAAATGTCCTTACAAAGTATGAGTGCCTTTTTGTGTGCAATAGGTGAAACGGAGATTGAGCAACACCATACAAGCATTGACAAGTGCAGTTCTGCAAACAGTGATGCTCTTGTGTGCTGCTCTTTTACTTCATTTCCTCTCTGTGGTCAGGACTCTGTCAAGAGGCTAACGCAGAGCTCGCAACTGACCATGGCCTCACTGAGTGAGGAGAACCAGAAGAGTGACCATGAGGCAGGATACCTTCTTAATTTTGTCAGGTTTCCAAGGTGGCTGAATTGATGTAATACCTGGGTTGGCACTTGCACCCCACGCTCTGACCTTCTGTGGCAATTCGTACTAGTATTTGAACTGTCAGAGGTCCTTTGTGTGCAAAACTCCAGAGCTCTGGGATCTTCAACTTCTTCATCAAAGCTTGGCTTCCTCTTTTATTGTTTGGGTTTGTTAACTGGCTGCTGTCGTCCTTCTCAGGTCCCATAACCATTTTTCATTCCCCTTGTATTTTTTTCCACAGGAAAGCCAGGAAGAAAGGCGTTTTCAGCAAGGCCTCCCTCCTTGCCGGGTTTCGTGCATAGACTTTAATCATTGCCTTGCCTGGAAAAGGGAAAGAGCTTTTCTTAGGACGTCCTACCGCGGCCTGCAAAGACTTCCCCCCTTTTCCCTTCCTACTCATTAAAGCACAATTGTTGACTGCTCTGGGGTCCCTGTGGGTAAAGCTTGTTTGTAATGTCAATTACCTTTAGTTTATGAGTTAAGAGCTGTTGCCGGTGCTCTGGAAAAAGGAATCCTTCATTTAGCTGTCACTGGCATACACTGCAGTTCATTCGGCCAAGAGGAAATGGGGATTAAAGGCCTGATCCTGCTCCCGCTCGAGGCGGTGGCATGGCTCCTGGTGAGAACAATGGGAGCAGACCCTGGCCTCAGAGGAGAGGGTGGTCTTAGCTAGGGTGCTCCCCTGCTCCCCCTCTCCCCCAAGTGAATGATGATAATTACTGCAGGAGCCTCTGTTCGGTGCACTTCCTCCAATTGTTCCCAAGCCCTTATTTTGCTTGTTGCTCAGAAAGGGTCATTTGTTTAGCTGGAGAGCAAAGCTTGTCTAGAATGACTTAATGCGTTCCTGAAACACTTGAAAAGATGGGCGATCACTTTGAGGAGAGGCAGGGAGAGTGGCTGAAAGGAGGCTCTTTGCCTGTTTTGGCCTGCCCTGGTTTAAGCGGTAAGGATGGCCGGTGGCACAAGGCCACATTTTTGATGAGGTATAAAGAAGCTGTGACCTCATCACCAGCCAGAAAACTATACTGGGATATCCTGAAACATTGTCTGTGACCTCTTTTTGAGGAGTCGGTGGTGCACCTTGCCACTAACTGAGTGCTTTGATAAAAGGTCACTTTTTGTTTGACACCTCGGACAACTGGATCCGGCAGCACCCAAAGCTCAGCATGCTGTGGGAAGACACCTCTGGCTCTCTGAAGAGCAAACACCCGACTTGTGGCACAACCCACTGGCTGGGCTGGTTCCCCAGTGCCCTGGGAGTGTATATTCAGTGCAATATCGCTCCGTTAGGGCAGTGACAGACTGCTGAAACATGAAAGAGGGAGGTCCTGTCAGCAGCCCAAAGCTAGTGAAAGCCCAGTTATGACATCTTTCACGTCAAGTGCCTTGTCACTGGAACGTGCAGCTCTAATGGGAAGTTCATTTTCTATTTTTGATACCGGACTGCCTTTATCACATCATGATGTGTTGGTATAATCAAGTAGGTCTTCAGCCTGGTGTGCAAAGCCTTGCTTGCAAATGCTTCCTCTGTGCCTGGTAAAGCACTGGGTGTTTGTGTTTGTTCTCTCATGGGAATGTTTTTGGAAACATCCTCAATAACAGCTGGGATGTAACTGCTGAGAAAAACAGCATTTCCACACTATGTCACAATTTCAAGTAACAACTGCTGGAAAGTGCAGAGATTTTTTTCTGTAGCAGAAGATATTCTCACCCCAGGGGACCTTACCTGCTAATAATGACCCTCTTTTGTATTTATTTCACCTTCCATCTGAAGGCCTTAAAGCTGCTGAGTAAGCATGAAACAAACCTTCAGACATCTCCAGTGAGGAATTCTAGAGTTACTGCTTTTCTCTTTAGAGAAAGGATGTCATGGTAAGAAAGAAAAGTGGATGCTTAAAGTTGTGCTGTGATTGCCATAAGCCCTGATGGGAGATGAAGCTGAAAGGAACATCCACATCTGAGTCTCCTAGGTGTTTTGTGCTGGAAATGTCGAATGACCTTCCAGCTAAAATAGCCTTTTCTGAGTCCCTTGTCCTCATACAGCAGCATGTTTCTATTGAACCCCTTTTGGCAGAATGATGCTTTTTTTTTCTTTTAGCTTTGAATTGCCATGACTATTTCTGACTTTCAGGAAGCCGCTGATGATGCATAGGCTGTATTACAGCCTGAATAAAAAACTGAGCATTTTCAAGACCTTCTTGAGAAATTTAGACATGTCATGACATCAGCTGTTTTTTGTAATCAGCCATGAGTGCCTCTTGAGGACTCAGTTCCTGTGCAGGCTTTAGGTTTATAATTTCATTGCAAGGGTCACTTATTACATCATGACAGACTCTGCAAGGAGTGCTTTGCTTTGAGACAGGGAGGACCTCACAGCTCATGCACAACTCTGAGGTTTCTCTAGTTCCAGGCAGCAAAAAACATTCAGTGAAAGACCTCACTTTGGAAATGTATTGCAGCAGCATCAGCTTAATGACCTAACCTGAGGTCTGATTCCCACCCCAAAGATCTCTTGTTTGTTAAAGAAGCTTCCTGAGCCTTCAGAAGGGAAACGTTAAAGGACTGAGGTACTTTTCTCCCACCACTCTTCATGTTCACCTGATTGTGTGAGTCTCCTACATGTGGTGGTCCTGCATATGAGTAAGTAGCAGCAGCACAGCAAATCACCCTGTGCCAGCTTGGGCGCTGCACACTCGGCACACTGCTTGCCTGGTATGCTCTTGGTCTGCCCTAGGTGTGAGAGTGCCTTCTGGCTGAAAACTTGATGAAAGAAGATTAAACTGAAACAGATTAAGAATGCAGACCTAGACAGATCTGTAAGGTAAGATTATTCTGAAGTACCACTGTTTGGTTTTTTGTTGGATTTAAAAAAAATATCAGCATTTTTAGGCTGGGAAAAGCAAGTGTGGTTACTTAGAGGCTGTTAGCTCAGCCCAGAGAGAGAAAGCAACAGGGTGCCTACACAGAGGCACTTCTCCACACTCACCTGGCATCCAGCTCCCACTCCTCAAAGGGGGTGGCTCTCCTCTAGATGTCCTGGACACCCAAAGGTATCTGAAATGTCACTGGAGACACATATATCAGACTTAATCTAGTGGTCTGGTTTTAAGAGGTGCAGACAAATCACAGCACTGGTGAACCTGGGGTAGAAGTAAAATGTGTTCAACTCATTTACTTGGTTGGTTCTTTGGCTTTATTAGGCTTGCTCACTACCTGAAGTGAAGAACAGTTGAGAACAGTGGGTCAGCTGAAAGCCTCTCTGATCGCATGCAGATGGGAGGATTGCTGACACTACCAACGATGGCTGAACCTCTTCTGGAGAAAAAGACAACTCTGGATGCTGGCTGGCACTATGGTCAAGGGGATCCTCCTTCCAGCCTGATGAAATGCATTCTTGTGACAAGACCTAGGAGGAACTTGTGGTAGTAAGTCATACTGCTTATCAGAGTAGGCTGACCAGTCTTAAAGGTTGCTATGAATAGATGAACAATAGTTAAAGTGAACTGCCCTTATCTATACAAACCCGTTGGTGATAGCCAGAATTTGATTGCCTCATTCAATTCCTCATGATAATGGCAAGCAAGATGAGGTTTCATCTCAAAAGTCATCTCCTTATAGCACTTTCATATTTTACCTCCTTGCCCTTACTTCATTGTATCTGAACTGTTTTTTGGGTTTTTTTTAGGTAGAGCTTTTGGCAAAACCAATCAACTTTTCTGTAGTTCTGTTTGCCAGTCTTCTGAAACCTCTGAAATGTTACCTTATAACCTTAGATATCAATCTTCTCTCTTTTCCCTTCCCCCTAAGTTTTTTGGGTTTGTTTGTTGGTTGGGTTTTTTTTTTTAAATTTTATTTCTTATAAATTCTATTCTTAAGGCTAGTAAAGATATTCTTAGAATAAAAATCATACAAAAATCTGTCAGGGTGGACTGATCTGAATTGACTCAGAAACTCTAAGAACTGACTTGTGATTGAAAGAATGAGTCAAAGTGCTCTTTTTGTACAAAAATGCTGACAAGGGTGTGCTAAGGGACGAGAATCACAGAATCACAGAATTGTAGGGGTTGGAAGGGACCTCGAGAGATCATCGGGTCCAACCCCCCTGCCAAAGCAGCTCCCTGGCTCATACTGCACAGATAGGCATCCAGATGGGTCTTGAATATCTCCAGAGAAGGAGACTCCACCACCCTCCTGGGCAGCCTGTCCCAGGGCTCTGGCACACTCACTGTGGAAAAGTTCCTCCGCATGTTGGTGCAGAACTTCCTGTGCTCCAATTTGCAGCCATTGCCCCTTGTCCTGTCTCCAAAGACCACTGAAAAGGGGCTGGCCAATTCCCCCTGCACCCCATACTTAAGATATTTATAAACATTGATTAGGTCCCCCCTCAGTCTTCTTTTCTCCAGGTTGAACAGCCCCAGCGCTCTCAGCCTTTCATTCTCCTGCTGACAAAATTTTAGCTGGTGGCCAGTGATGGAGGAGGATGCTGTATGCAAGCTGTGTTTGAAAGACCATAAACTGCCTCCCGGGCATCTCCCGGCACATCTTGCCTCCTGCATGGAAAGACAGTGCATCTGTTTCTGTAATGTGTGGTGGTGCCCTGTTGTGATTGTGAGGTCTCAGCATCAACCACTGAGGCAAGCAGGGCTTTGGGCAGCAGTAGACATGGCGTCAGGAAGTTTAGCCACTTAAAAGGCCAGTTTATGTGGCCTTTGGTGCTCAAATAAGTTTAAATTAATTTTTAGATGCAGTGAGGGAAAGAGAGTGGAGGGTCTGGCCAAAGAAACTATCACTATCTCTTCGGCGGCAGAAAGCAAACCCATCAGTCACTGAATGTAATGGGGCCTGTAGAGGCAGTGCACAGACCCTGCCAAAACTGGGGGTCAGGTCCTTCGACCTAACTGGTCCACCAAGGGTGAGGTGGACTGCTGGGACAGCCTTAACCCTTCCCGCAGAACCTGGCTACGGCTCTAGTTTTCATTGCAGCTCCAAGTCTCACCTCTTCTCTCCACACTTCTGTTGTACTTGCTCACGTTTATCTCACGGGGATCAAGATGTACTTGAACTTTAGAAATGAAAACGGAAATTTGAACAGGAAGCAGGGCAGATTGACATGTTCCTCATTATCACTGCTACATTTGTTAGACATATGTTTTAAAAATCAAAACACTGCAGTATTCAAAGCACCGGGGAGAAGGAGGGAGACCCATCCATGCCCCACTCAGAGTGTTTATTCTTGAGGATGATTCATTTGTAGGTAAAACTCCAGAGCCAGCCATAGCCAATGCTGAAAATACTTAGTTGCTCTTGTTCAGAGATTTCCTGACTGAAATCCCAGCCTCTCCTCAAACATGGTGTGAGCTTACTCTACAGGGAGAACACTACAGACCTGATTATGCTCTCTAGGAGAAAAAAAACAAACCCAAAACCCAAAAGGCAGTCTGGCTACACCCGTCAGGCTCGTGGCAATGTGATAGCTTAAGGTAATCCCTTGCTGGGGTTCCATGTGTCAGGAAATCAAAGCTGAACTCCTGCTAACATGGCATTCCTACTAGACTTATGCAGGAGGTCCATGCTGTCCCACATGTGACATGTTTGCCTGGCAGCAGGGCTGACTGGCACGCACACCTAGGAGTTCTCACCTGTCTGCTGCAGGAAGGGCCCAGTACGTGCAGGTCAGCAGGCTAGGCACTGTTTCTGATGTGGGGCACACCAGCATGGCCTGAGCTCCCACAGTGTTGGTGAGACAGAGCAATGCCTAAAGAAAGTGAAAAGGACCAAGAAGCTGCAGGTGTTTCTCCTGGTCCTGGTAAAAAGAAAAAGATAGTTGGCTTGCTCCCCAGAGCTTCTCTGGGCTCTCCCTTCCATAGTGATTCTACACTGAGGGTTGATCTTAGTACTGTAGTGCCTTCAGAGATTATTTCCCCTTGGCATCTTGGCCCCTGTATACTCTTTGGCCAGCTTCAACTTAAGTCAAAGCAAGCGTCTCAGATAAAAGTTTTGCTCCTGACATACCAGTCCCCAAACCTGAATGGTGCAAGTTCATAACATTAGGAGAACTGCTGAAAGGGGTCCTTGAAGAACAACAGCCATGCTATGGATACGGGACTTAAACATTTTATGCCCCCTAATTAAATCTGCTTGTCTGCATGGCCTTTCTTCCATGAATGATAGTGGGAAGAAAGGTATGTTCATTATCAGTCAGTTAATTAGGAAAATTATTTGAGAAAAGAAGTCTTCTTACAGATGGTTAACTGTGTGCCTTCCAAAGAGATGTGGACTGCTCTGGTGAGAGGAGAGATTCTGTCATCAGCTTGTAGTTGTGCCCATGTTCACCTACCTGTGTTCTTATCCCAGCAGCATACCATGTTAGCTGCAGAGATTTGGAATGAGGTTTTAAAGTACTTTTAAAGTACTTTTGACTGACACAAGTCAGTACCTCAATGACCTGGCCAGTATGACTGTGACACTAAAGGACTGCAGCAAAAATGTGTCAAGACCAGCATGGACAAAGCTGTTGAGGCAAGTGGGTTCAGAGCTGCATGAACAAATACCCTGGTCCTAGGCTTGTAGGATTATGCCTGTATTTAATGTTGTTTTTAACATCCACAGTCTGCTTACTTTCTGCTTTATGGACATAAGGATACAGCAGAAAGGATTTAGCTTTGAGGACCTTGCATTTTTGAAGAGTGACCTTTTTAAGCAGCAAAACACAAGCAACTTGTCTTGGGCACACAGCAATCCTTCCTTGATATGAGTCACCTTGGTCTTTTAGGCAGCCTAGGATGGTTGTGTTTATGTGGGCACTGCTCTGCAGAGAAAAGAGCAAGGCCTCTGGAAACAGTCACCCAGAACCTCTTCAGCATGTAACTTTTAGGAGAAAGGAACTTGACCAACGGAAGTTGGGAGAAAAGAGGATATACATTCCTGCTCCTTCACCTGCCCTGCTGATATGTGTCTGAGCTAAACTTAAAGACCTTGCCCTTCTAGTGCTAAGTCTTTGTGAGTCAACCCTTTCCTGAGAGTCTCCAGCAGTGAGCTACAAAACATGGACAAGAAGATCATAGAACAGACACAGGATGTAAGTAGTTTCCCAAATTCTTCCTTTTTAAAAACTTCTATGGCCTGCCCCTTGTAAATTTGGCTGTATTGTGACAGGCTTTGCAGGGGAGGTGGCTGAGAAGGCATAAATAACCCCTGTTTACACACATTCAGGAGAAGAGAGCTGAAGCAGGGAATTGTGGAAGATGACAAAATCATAACCTTGTTCTTCTCTTGTATCAGCTGCAGTGGACACTGCTCAAAAAGAGGTATCAAAGTTTCTGCATTTGAGCATGTTTCCCTCATGGCTGCTGATGGTGCTTCTCCCAACTCCATGTACTACTGTGCTGCGAGCTAGACCTGGTGAGGTCCAGGGACCAATTTTCTCAGCTGAGGGAGTCAACCCTGGAAGATAAGATTTTTACTTATCCCTCTCTTGACCACAGACATTACCCAAAGGCTTGTTTCTAAATTAGGCACCAGTAGTAACTGACCTGCATATGCATTTGGCTGTTGCTGCTGAGTTAGAGGACCCAGCTGTGGAGAAGAGAGGCACATGTTTTCCAGACACCAGTCAACCTGGGCTCCTACGTGAAGGCTACCTTGAGAAGTTCACTTGGTAGGATTATGTAGCTTCTGGTGTCTAGGTATAGCTACTCCTCTGCATTTATTTAATTCTGTATCCATGCAATGTATACTTATGATGCAGCTGGGGAAGTGAAGCTTCTCTTGCATATCAAAAATACTCACAGGACAATCATTCTGGTAGAATTTTGAGCCAATATTATATTGCCATACTTATGCAATCATCTGCTCTGTTTATAACCCCCAAAAACATAGCATTTTCAGTAATGGGGCCTGCCAATACTGATTTCAAGTGTGATTTTCCTGTGATCAGGCCCTACCTATTGGGAAGGTGGAGGAAGCAACTAATCAGTTTCTTGGGTTTTCTGTTTCCTGTTTTATTTTTCTGGACTGCTTTTTATACAGAGTTCTTTTTTATAGGCAGCCTTTCAGGGAGGTTTCGAAAGGTAACAACTGGAGTAACCTAAAACAAGGACCACATTGCAATTTCCAAATACTTCCATAAATAGATGTGGGAAGAAGGAAAAAGGGAGATGCCCAGGGTGGCTGCCTCTGCATGGGCTTTCTCTCAGCTCAGCATTATCGAGAAGATTGTCATGCAGTGAAACTCAAGTGGGTTTTTTGTTGTTTTGCTGGGGGTTTCTTTTTAGTTTCATGTGTGATATGCTGGCTAAAAGCCGTTGGTATTGCCCTAGAAGAGAGATGTATTTATTTCTCCTTATGATACCTTCCAGTAAAGTGATGATATGCAAATTCCGCATTGGAATTTTCTACGTATCCTCCGAAGACTGACATCCTAGCCAGCTCTTCCTGGACGAGTTGTCAGCTCAGAAAGAAAACCGAGCCTCTAATGTGTCAGTCTGATCCCCACTGAGAGGGCAGGCTCCAAAGGGAGAGCAAAGATTTAAAAAGGAAAGGGTATTAATATGCCAGCAGGTCATATGATATGTAGCATAATTTCTGGGGTCTAGGGTTGATTTCCTTGGCTACGCATGTGAGACTGACAAGTCCACTTGGTGACATGAAGTACAAAGTTTTGGTTATAATGACTGGTCTTGCCTTTCTTTCCTGTGCCTGTGACTGACTTTTGTACTTGCTTTTCCGAGCTTTATTTTACAACACTGAAAGCAGCAAATCCCATGTGTGGACTCTGATCACAGCTAGCAGACCGCTGTGAGAGAAACAGGTCGAAATGCTGATCTCACTTGTACCAGGGTAAATCTAGACTGTCTCCCTGCCAGCTCCAAGCTAGAGGCTTAAACCGGTAGCCTGCTTGAATTTTGTTACATTCTCTGTGGTTTGTGATTTTTGCTTGATGTGTTTCGTGAGAAGGGCCACCCCTGACTAAGGATAGGTAGGGGGAGGCTTGGTATCTCTTAAATTAAAATTACTGTGTGCTGTGAGATGGGAGAGGTGATTCTGGTTAGCACCCTGAGACTATTAGCTGTGCCGGTCTAGCAGTTGGTGTCACAGGCTTTGCGTCCCCTTGAGTTTTCCTCACCAGTTTGCCTGGTGTGGTTTCTGGAAGAGCAGCACACAGGAGGACACCGTTGTCATAAGAAAAGTGCAGCAGCATGCAGTGTTGAAAGGAGGTGTGGGGGAGTGGGAGTGGGGAGCATTTCCACATGTTTCAGTTGCTATGCATGCAAAACACTCTCCTTTATTTAAGGTAAACTCAGGCCCGCACCCATGGATATACACTCTCCAGAGCTAACACGGAGAGCAACTTAATGCTATTCTGTTCTACTGTGGTGGTTGCTTTTCTTCTCCCAGGTTAAGATTCAGCTTGTAGGTCACCAAACTGACACTTCGGCCAACCTACAGTAGCCTCAGAACTGTGGAATGTTGTTGTAAAAATGCAAACATGTAACATGAGAAGACATCTAATGCCAGCCTTTTGGTGGAGACTAGATTTAGGCTTAAGACAGCTGGTGCCAGAGCATTTGCCTGTTAATGTTCCTAGGCTCTGGAATGCCTTGCAAGAGGATATCAGAGCAGCAGAATCAATTAGTGGTCTTAAAAGTAACATTAAGACTTTTGTGTGACATGATCATTTTTTACTGGGAAGAGTGTCTTTTATGAGTTGAACTGCTTGCTGGAGATGTGCAATGTCATTGTTACAAGAGGATAAACCACAGTAAAAAAACCCCTCAAAACCCAACAAAATTCTTCAGATGATGTGAAAAGAGAGCTTTTATTCTGTGTTTTACTATCTGGGAGTAGGGAAGTAGAAAGCAGGTGGTTTCCATGGGACACGGACAGATTGATACCTGCCTGACCATGCTCAGGGGAGTTATGACTAAGAGTTTGCTCTCACCTGGTTAAAGACCCAGACTACGTGCCAGTGCCAGGGAGTCAGAGAGCATAGGAATTCCCCTCAGACATCTCATAGGATGATGCCACCTTTTATCCAAACACATAAAAATATATGGGACTATTTTCCTGACCAGTTTTTTGCAGAAGCACATGATGGGTGACAATGGGCAGAGCACATGTCCCTTCGTCCTGAGCTGTGTCAGTGTCCGCAATAAGCGCCTGCTCCCCTGCAAGGCAGAGGAGGGACTTAGTAGGAAGAGGGATTTCTGCTCAAAGCCATGATGTTGCCCCCTAAAACTTCAGGGAGTGTATTGCCATGCCTTCCTTCAACATGCATTGCCTCACCTTGAAGGGAGAAGACCTGACTTCTCCCTTGTGCTGTCAGTCCCGACCCCAGCAAAGGAGAAGACAGGAGGGGACAAGACCTGCCACCTCTCCTTGCCCTCAGCTCACAGGCTGACGAATGATACAGGGATCCCTGCCACAGAACTATGAGGCAGCCATGGAATAACCTCAGCCCACCAGGGCTGCACACAAATCACTGATCTAAACATTTCATATCCTGCCTACCGCGTCAGCGCCCCAAACCTCATCCCATACTGCTCTGCACATGAGAACTGAGCCCTGCAGTACCGATTCAAGCGAATGCAGGCTGGTGGTTTTGTCCTGATGCAGGAAGAGTAAAACCTCAGTGCTCCTCTTGTCAGTGACTTCCTGAGTGATGTGATACAGTGGCACCGACTGTGTATCTGTTTCGAAGCAACTGTCCGTGCTGAGAATGAAAGCAACTCAGATAAGTCACCCCAGATGGCAGCCCCTGAAGCCAGTTTGCAGAGCAACACTTCACTCTGTGAACAGTCCTATGTGTTTCAGCAGGACCACAAAGTGCTATGGGCAGGGAGCATCAAACAGGAGAGCCTACTCTTGGTCTGCTTCTCATTTTTTGTAACAAATACCAATGCTTTTGGCCATGTAGTTAAATTCTACACCAAGTACCACACCTGGTACCACAGCAGCCAAACGCTGCTGCTTTCACATTGTGCAATGGCTGCAGAAAGATGGGCAGCAGAAAGGATCCCTGCAAGGGCAGCGCATTCTTTCTGGCATCCTCCTAGGTGAGAACACTGCTAATGGGACAACGCTGGCTGCTTTTGTCTGTGCAGCCAGTGTACTTACATCGGCGCTCTGTGCAAGAGAAAACATCTTTGGGGACTTTGCAGGAAAGAATAAAGGACACAAATAAAAAGTGAGGTTGTGCTCTGCCTGGTTTTATCAAAGGTGAATTGTGCCAGAAGAACCTGATATCTTATCAAAGAGAGCTAATTGATTTTCCTGGTAAAGGAAACACAGCTGATCTCTCTAGCTATCAGCAAAGCATTCGATATGATGCCACATGGGAAATTATTTGTTCAGCGGGGGCATGATGGCCTTAGGTAGAAGAGCAGTAAGTGTGTGGAGACCTAGCTAAGGAAGAGATGTACACAGTTTGTGGTGGAGCGGGAGTGATCAAGCTAGAGGGGCACTCCTTGTGCAGTTGCTGAAGGAGTAATTCTGGTCCTGGTTCTGCTTAATACTTTCAGGAACTGCCTCATCATGAAAGGCAGGAGTGTGTGGATGAAATCCACAGATGACAGTAAGGTTTGGGAGCATAGTTATTATGCAAGAAGATCAGGGAATGATACAGGAAGCACTGACTAACCTCGAGGACCAGATTAATAGAAATGGGTTGAAATTCAATATTACAGAGTGCAAGGTCATGCACTTAGGGACTAATAACATGAATTTCCACTATAAGCTGGAGGCTTATCAGCTCGAAACAAGCGTAGAAGAGAAAGACCTGGGCGTATTAGTTTATCTGGGGTAACTAAGAAGCAGGGATATCACGCCACTGTGAAAAAGACAATTGCGAGTGTAGGGTATATGAGTCGTGGCCTTCCCAAGAGACAGGGGAGTATCAGTGCCACCAGAGAGGGGTGAGATCTCCCCTGGAGCGCTGCTGTCTGCCATGGTGGAGAAAGATGAAGCTCTGCTGACGCAGGTGTGGAGCCAGGCTACTAGGAGCATCGGGGGAGCGGAGAGCCCATTGTGTCAGCTCCAGCCTTCAGTCGCCCAGTGAGTGGTGGATGAGGAGGGATGTTGTAGCTTTCTTTAAATACAGCAGTGGGATACAGGAGAGGAAAGCATAAATTCAGGTCAAGGCACTGCTGGCACATGAACAAGTACAAATCGACCGCTGCTACACCGAGGCTTGGAGAGTTTCTGGTTGGTTTTGGGCATGTGGTATGGCAGAAAGGCATTCAGCTGGTATGTGGGAGGGGTTATGCAGTGTAGTGATGATGGCAATGGTGGCCTGGGGTTAATGTTCTCACAGATTTCTCCCAGCCACGTGTTGCTGGCTGGCACCTGAGGCTTGGTGGGCCTCAGTGCAATGGAAAATGCTCTTCATTCCCCAGCACTTCCTGATGCCTGTCTTCTACAAGAACCCATGTGCAATGGCTTACCTGATGTCTGTGTCCAGCCCGTGGCTGGGTTTCCCATTCAATGGATGGGAATTGGGAAAAACTAGTGATGTGTTAGCATGGTGTCAGTGGGACCTAGCCCGAGCTTCATGGAGGCACAGTGTTCCCAGGCCAGCCACGGCCATTTTGGGTAGCCATGCTGATTTTCTGCTGGGGCACAGGGCTTTGGCCAGCCATGTTTCATTCCTTTTTGTGTGTTGGCAGCTGTCAGCTTCCATTTTGATTGCTCTCACACAACATCATCCTTTGCAAATCACAAACTAAAGTTCAGAGCTTTTGTCCACTTCTTTCACACAAATGTGGATTTTTTTTTCCTTTTTTCCTATTTTACCTTGTCTCCCCTCCTTCCCCTTATTTTATCTCTCTCCCCCCTGCCACCCCCCCACAACACTGGTTGACATTTACCAGAACCCAGTGTGATTTAGTGACCTTGGGCATACTGTGCACTTTAATTTGTCAATTTGGGAAATTAATTTGTGGAAGAATGAGTCGAAGTCAGAGGTCAGGCAGTTGGAGCGCAGACCTGCTGACAGGTTGACTGTCGGTGGGGGGCTAATGAGAGCACACCACCAAGCGAACGGAACAAAAGCAGACAGATTACACTGCCCGCTCACTGACTGGAGTCAATAACATCAGGCCGTTGTGCCTCCATCGCTGCCACGATTTGGCCTCATGCTGCTTGGGCAGTCGTTCAGAAACAGCCAGAGTGGCCTTCTGAGAGGAAGGTATGGGTCACTGGGTGCGAGGCTGCTCCGTGGCGAGGATGGAGAGCTTGTTGTGGCAGCTTTGCCAACTCAACTCTGGTTTGGAGGGAGCCACCAGCAAGGTTGCATCTGTGTGCTTGCAGCAGCAAGTGTCTCCGTCCACCTGGAGTCCAGGTGAATTTCAGCATCTCCTCTGGGTCCTGCCAGCTGTGACCAGGGGAATGGGATTTGCCTTCTGTGGGCAACATCTGCCTGGCTCTGCCCACAGCCTTTGAGGGTGGCTGCAGAGCTGGAGAGCTTGCCAAGAAGCAGGTCAGAAACGTTATGGCTTGCTCCTCGGTACCTTTCAGCTACAAAATCCCTTTCCCGCTCGGCTGGCAGGGCGTGTGTTGGTTAGGCAGATTCCTGTGGGTGCTTGCCATTCATCTGCCTGCAGCAAGAGCAGAGGTTTGACCGCAAACAAGACCTGAATGTGCTGGAGAGAGGTTGCATCTACCACCCTGAGGCAGCTGAACTGCTGCATCATGCTCAGGTTGCCCTGAAGTCTCGTGGCAAAAATGACTGAGCTTTGGAAGACGATGAATGCTTTTAAAGCGCCAGCAAATCCTGGGATCCTGCCTTTGAAGCAGCGCAGGAGCCAGGCAGGAGGCATGACTAGGTCATGTCAAAGGCACGGCCATAAGCCACAAGGCTGCTGGAGAAGGAACTCAACAGGATACACTCGTTAGATACCTACCCTGAGGCAGGGGCTCCAGCAGCTCTGGACCAGGACAGCTTCTGGGCCTGAGAGCAAAAGCCCAGGTCCTTGCCTTCAATCCTTCCTCTTTTGGGGCTAGCAAAGGCTGGAAGGACCAGACTCAGCATGCACAGCCCACGGGGCAGGGGGAAGAAAGTACTTGTTCTGCTCTGGCAATAGCAGCTGGCTCTGCACACACAAAGTGAGGGCAGGCTTGGAAAGATGCAGTAAAGTAGCTGGCTAAAATGTGAGGCACTGACAGCTGTTTGGAGGCAGGATAATCTTTTTCCCTGTAACAGGTAAAGAAAAGGAAGAAATCTTCCCCAGGGCATCAGCCTGACTGGGCAGGATGCACAGCTGCATGCGTGTTTTAAGATTTGCACTTGGAGGAGGGCATGGGTCCCAGTCTTAGATTTTGGGGACCAAGCACAGTTTCCAGCTATGGTACGACAGCTCTTCAACTGATCCAGTTCATTTGGTGCATGTAAGGTTGACTCTGAGGGAAATCTCAGGTAGATAATGCCACAGGGAACCCAAGTGAAGACAGCCCTAGAACTCACAACTCCTCTGGTACCACTCTAGCACAGCATCAGTCCCCTTCAGCAGCCATTTGTCGGACTTTAGCTGTCATCACTGATGTGGTCATTCACATCCTTTCATGGGTACTTCAAGCTCCCTTGTTTGGAAGGAGTACAAGGTACCTTGTATTCCCATGTTTCCCTCAATGCCATTGGATCTGGCTGCTCCCAGCCACAGACCTGGCCCATCCCTGCTGGCTGCTGTGACTCTGCATTGTGGTCCTCACCATTGATATCCCTCCTCATGGATTTACATTTTGCTGGAGGTGGAGAAGACCTCACTCTCCCAGCTTTCACAGATTCTGAGGTTTGTAGGAGATTGGGGGAGGGGGTGGGTCACAAGACAGCACCAGGGACACAGCAGCAGGAAGTGAGGTGAGGCAGACTGGAGTAGCAGAAGTGGACCAGGAAGGTGACTTTCAGAGACCAGCAAGAAGCTGAGACTTGGCAGATGTCCATCTCTGCAAATTGTCTTGATCTTTATGGCTTGCAGCACTTCCCTTCTCTGGTTAAAACC
Organism: Laterallus jamaicensis coturniculus; assembly: GCA_022605575.1. NCBI lineage: Eukaryota > Metazoa > Chordata > Aves > Gruiformes > Rallidae > Laterallus > Laterallus jamaicensis. Next base: position 49,767,364 of record JAKCOX010000001.1, read on the forward strand.
CAGCTCCCATGCTCCCTTTTTCCTTCCCAGGTTAGGGTGTTCCCATTATACCTTGCTCTCAAGATGCCTTACCCATCCCTTTGCAGCAAGTAGTGAGAAATTCCTACACAGGTTTTTGTCACCAAACCACAGCAAAGGCTGAGCAACTTGGCAACCTCCAAATAGTTTCTCTTGTTTCTCAGACCTGACAAGAGCATCCTGGATGTCAGCATGCTGCCCACCTGGGAAGTGCAGAACGTAGCTTCCAGGAAAGCCTAGCAGCTGGAGCCGCAGCAACTCAGGCTTCAGGCATTTAAAGAGTCATGCTCTCCAAGCTTGCTCTCAGCTCCATATATGGCCTTGCACTCTGAAACCGCATCTGCCTGGGGAGGACTGTGCCACGGGAGGGGGGTGTAAGGGGTCTCAGCCCTTTCAGCTGCCGGCATAGCTCACCACTCTCCAAGTACACCAGGCGAGAGGCAAGGCATGGCACTGTGGTGGCCTCTGAGCACCCAGCTATCGTGGTTTGGCTCTGTCCTTCATGCCCTGGGGAATCAGGCTTGAGGAGTAATCAGTAACGGTCACTCTGTGCAACTGCATGTTTTCTTCTGGTAGGAAAAGTCATAGCAGGCCATTGTGTGGTTTGAGTGGCTGTAATGTAGGTGGTGCTTGCTTTATCCCCATCAGGCTGCTCCTGCAAAGCCTGTTCCCCCTCCCAGCTGGTGGGGAGTTTGCTTTGCTGGGGCTTGGACTTGGACATCAGATACAGCATGGCCTTGGACAGAGAAGGGTCTTCCCAGCTTACCTTGCTCTGCCCTGATAAATTTGCTCTGAGCTACATGACCAAGGACGAGTTTATCAATTCGATCTATCTTTTAATCTTTATCCAGTAGATTTAAGCTTATGTCTAACCCAGATGTACTAACTTGACTAACTTTTTGTCTCGTTACTTTTTATCACTACTGATTAACCTGGGCTTTCCAAGCAGCAGTAAGCATAGACAAGAGCAAGTAACAGATACTTTGGTTTGCTGGCAGTGCTGAGAAATAGAAAGAACAGTGCTTTGGGTCTGCTAGTCAGAATTTCTGATGTGTCTATATATAGACTATATATAGACTTGGTTTTGAGGCTGCAGAAACCATTTGTTTTGATTCCACCCCTTTAGATAAAAACAAAGGAAATCTGGAGGGAGAGCAAGCCTGGTTGGTTGAATGGAGGTAAGAAAACCTGTGTGCTTTTTAGGTCAGCGGCGAAGACACTGAAAGGGAATTTGAGGGCCGTGGGTTCAAAGCTGCTGGCTGCTGGATTTGCAGTAGGGTCTGGTGGCTCAGGGACTCTGTCAGTGCAGAGGGATGGAGCAGGGGCACAATCAAAGCTGCTCTGCTCTCTAAATATCCAGTGAGGCTGCACCATCTCCTGTGGGAGCCCGGATCAGAGCATGACTCTTACTCCTTCCCCTGACAGTCTCTTTCCTTCCCTTTGGTGAGAAAAGATGGATTCAAAAATTGAAGCTTTTTATTTAGAAAATGCCTGGGCAGATCTTGTCCATTTCTCATTTGTATGCTTTAATTTTTTTGGTCTGCTCCCAAACTGGCTTTACCACATTCATGAGCAAAAAATAGGCTTACGGTTAATGGTTTTTTTTTGTGATGAATGCAGGTCTGACTGCCAGTTGTCACCCCTTAGAGACCCCACCTACAGATCCATGGAGACTCCCTTGGGGAGCTCAGGTTTCCCTGGTCCATGCCACTTGTGGTCTTGCTCCAGCTTGCCTCATCCTGCTGGTGATCGCTGATCCCCCCTCAGTTATTCTGCCTGGTGTCCCCCAGCCTCACATTTTAGTTTTTCACACCATGTTCAATTCCCGAGCAGGCCCAAATCCAGACCCCACAGTACTGTGAGAGTCTTTGCCTTGGCACAGACAGGCTCTGGGGGAAGCCACTGGCAAATCCCAGGGGAGCGGAAGGTTCCAAGGTGTTATCTGTTTGGAGATGAATGTGCTCTGCTATGCAAAGCAACCTGTGTCTCAGGTTTGGGACCCATTTCTGCCTTCTCCTGCTCTGGTAAATCACCTGTGTTTTAGCCAGGCTGACCTGAGGAAATATAGACAGAAGTTGCCCCTTTAAATTCAGACCCCATCTCAAGACAGCAACTCAAATTACGCTTCCATAACAAACTAGAGCTCTGTGTGTCTCTTAGTTCAAGCTGGTGGGCCTTATGCTTATGGAGAACACTACTGCGATAGGGCCGGGGGCCTCTTCCTGCTCGTGCAGGATTACTCTCCTTGGGTATATTTCTGGCCTTGGACGTGGCCTTACACCACACACTCCTCATCTTGGTTCAAAATGGATCCCCCATGTCAGTGGCCCGTCAGACTGTCTCTTGGCCTTTTGGATGCAGCAGTTGCGGCCGTAAGCTCCTCCATTCCTTAAACAGCTGCCCATCCATCTAGCCTCCTTCAGCGTCTCTCTGCAGGATCCAGATAGAGTTGCAGAGTCTGGTTATTTCTCCCTCCCTACCCCCAGCCTTCCTCTGGAAAACTGACCGTCCCTCAAGCAACAAGTGCTGGCATTTCTGCAGTCGCTTGGCTTGCTGAAGGGTTTGCAAACCTGATTTGGGGGGTGAAGGTAGGTCCAAGATGAACTCATGTGAGATTCTGGTGAAAATTTCAACAAGATTGGTACACAGCCAGTCTCATTTGTAGTCTGACACTACAACTAGTTATGTCCTATGTATTATTTTATAATAAATCAGATGTATCTTGTCTCTGGCCATTTATCTCCTGGTGCTGTAGTGTCAGATCTGTCCCCTTCTTCATCTGGAGGTTCTCAGCCCTGCCCTCTTAGCTGAAAATGCTTGATATGAGTTATGGCACAGGACAATGATGCAGCTAAACAAAGTTTTGATGAAGTATTGCCATTCAGTGGGAGGTGTTTGTTCCTCTCTAAAGCTATGCTGCAATCTGTCTGGGTTCTGTCCCGGCCAGAGGTAACCTCCCCAGACAGCCAGCCCAGGTGAGCTGAGTTAGCCCAGGTGAGCTGAGTTAGCCTGAGCTGTTTCCACACCACCTGACATCACTCCCCCATAAAAAGGGCTGGTTGGAGAGAGGTGCCCCTGGGTGCCTCCAGGGCAGTCTCAGTGTGGCTATGGTACTGGATCAGTTCTCATGTTATGATCACTCTGTAACTGTCAGGTTAGTATGGTACTCTGTGCTATCGCTGAGTGTGAGTGTAATTGGCTGTTATTGTTCTATGTTCACAGTGCTTTTGTTAGTAAGCTTTCCTTATCCCAACCTATGGAGGCTCTGTCTCCTCCTTTGGGAGTGAGTGAGCAGTATGTGGTGCTCAGCAACTGCTTGGGACTGAACTGCCACACTATTATAAGTGAGCAGTATGTAAAACATATCCAGTGAGTATTGGAGTTTACTGATATTGCTGGAAATATTTGGAAATTCTCATTGTTTTACCTGTGTCTGTCACTCAAAGACTGAATAGGTACCCCCTCATCTGCAATTTGCAGGACTGATCACCCATAGATCAGTCACTGTGAGGTTTCAGTGTAGAGGAGGTTCCTCTGGGCTCCACCATGTTCATCTTGTTACTGGCTCCTTACTTCCACAGCCCCACACGTAATTATACGAAGGCAGAAAGATTGGGAATGGATTCACAAAAACATCATCAGAGACGCATAAAGTATCTTTAGAGCAACCTTTTTGCTTTTAGCAGCCCAGCCATTGATGCTGGAGCTTGACTGGCAGCTCCTTGGTGTGAAAGCATCATGATGCTCTTTCTTTCCCCAGTGAACCTGACAATGGAGCCATGAGGGTATGATGAGATGACAGCTAAACAAGCAGGTAAGGAAAAGCCATGGAGAGAAAAGCTTTTGGGGTTGTGATGTGTCCTCTGCAGGACTGTGTCTGTGATGGTGGAAAGCACCCTGGATGCGTATAAAGCAAAAGTAATATTTGACTGACTCATTAGAATGTGAGATGAAATCCCTGGTCCGATGGACAAATGAGCCCTGTGCTCATCGGGTGTGAAGCAGTCCTCTCTCCAGGCTGTCTTCCTTCCTAAAGGGTAAAAGTTTCCTGTATTCACTCCTTGACAGTCATCAGTCCTGGTCCTGACTCATTACACCTGAGTGAGGGTTCAAACTACCATTAACCTCTTGCTTGCTGGAAACCAAGCATGTCCTGTGGATGCTGGTGTCCTCAGTCTCAGTCTTTACCCCTTTAGTACCTATTCTTGTCCCTGGCCCAGCTCATCCAACCTGTGTGACAGCAGAGCTGAGCAGTGAGCAAGGCAAGAGGTGTGTGATCCTTGAGGGTGGGGTGTGAGGATGAGAGAAGTGGCTTTTCTGGTTGAGAGCTGTTATCTAAATGCCTTCTTGTGCTTCCTCTGCAAGATCAAGAAAGCATATGGAAAAGATCTGTTTGAAAGTAGATTCAAAGCTGCACTTCTAAGTTTCTGCTTCCTTTGGCTCCTGAACAGGGCAGTGGGGAAAACCAGGGTTCTCCAGAAGCTCTGGCTGCACTATAGGGTACACTAGCATAGGTGCTGGTAGGAGGGTGAAGGCTTGTTGAGGTGCCCAGAGGTAGGAGATTCAGCATGTCCATAAATGGCATGGCCCATCCCAGTGTTTTCCTCATCTCATGCTTCTTAGTTCCCAGCTTTACTAAATCCCAGTTTCCTTAACACATTTGGGCTCTGCTCTAATTCCTAGTTTGCTTTCCTGTTCCTTGCCCTGCCAGCTTCCAGTCTTTTCTACCTTGGCTCCTGTCCTCATCCAGCACCCTTGTTCTCCTTGGTCAGACCCTCTTCTCTGTTAACTTTGGATCAGAGGGACTGCTGCTGCCCTAGGCAAGCTCAGGTTTTCTGGGATGCAGAGAAGCCCCAACAAGCTCCTTAGCACTGGGCTGCTGCACGCCCCCTGCAAGGAAACACATACTGCGGGGCTCCAGCGAGTCAGTGCTCAGTGGGTTCAAACTTTTATCCACGTGGGCAAATCTGAGGCAGGAAGGGAATTTTCACAAGGACTTCACAAGGTGGAGTGTCTACACCTCTGCCCAGTTCTTGCTTCACAGCACAGTGCTACTACCTCTGCTCCCTCAGCTTGTGTCTGCAAGCACTGCGCTTCCCTCCCTGTTTCATTCACAGAAGTGTCTGAGCTTATTTGGGGGGTGTTCTTTGAAATGTGTGTGGCAGTGAATGCTTCACTCTGAGGCAAAAGTCTATTGTCAAAAGAATTTCTGCAGGAGGGAAGCCTGACAAATCCATAGGCAAATGAAATAAAGAAAATTTCTTATGGTGGAAAGCATCAGACAACCTGAGTACCTCTCCTTGCAGCCTAATAGTATGGCCCCACAGTCCTTTTGCAAATCATCTGCAGGTATGCAATTTTTCCTCATTTAAGGGCTATTAATATTAAATACAGCAACCATACATTATTTATATTGTTTTATTCATGTATTAATTTTAAATCAATTCTTAAAATGTGCAGTGCCAGGGATGGAAATGAATCACTTAGGGCAATAAAAAAGGGCAGATCAAGGAGGAAATTAACCAGAGATATTAAAGCCATCTTGAACGACTACCTTATATTGGAATCTTCTAGATTGGAACAGTATTTGGTAGGAACAGCCAGCATCCAGGTTATTTTGAGCTAGGGAGGAGAGACCTCAAATATATGTAACATGGGGGTTGGTCAGACAGAGAACAGACCCAGTGCAAGGGAGGAAAGGGTCACAGCAAGCACACGTCTCATTTAATTCAGAGGATCTCTGCTTTACTTGGCATACTTAGGGGGGCTCAGATCAGGACATAAGCAAGACAAGAAGCTGGTCTCTGGAGCTGAAGCCTATCTTGACATTTCAGGTTTTTTGTGAATCTTTCTGTACTGTGACACTGCAGTGGTTTAGCCCTGGTGGGGGGCCAGGTGCCCACTGAAGTTGCTCTGTGACTCCTCTCCTCAGCTGGGCAGGGGAGAGGAGATACAATGAGAGGCTTGTGGGTCGAGATAAGGACAGGGAGAGATCACTCATCACGTACAGTCATGGGCAAAACAGACTTGAATTGGGGAAATTAGTTTAATTACTGATCAAATCGAGTGAGGATAATGAGAAATAAAACCAACTCCTCACACCCTTCCCTTCTTCCTGGGCTCAAATTCACTCCTGATTTCTGTACTACTTTTCCCCCCAGCAGTGCAGCAGGACAGGGAATGGGGGTTGTGGTCAGTTCATCACATGTTGTCCTCGACACCTTTGTCAGGGGAAGGTCTCCTCACACTTTTGCTCTGTTCCAGTGTGGGGTGCCTCTCACAGGAGAGTCCTCTGCAAACTTCTCCAATGTGAGCCCTTCCCATGGGCTGCAGTTCTTCACCAACTGCCCCAGTGTTCTTCCATGGGGTGCAGTCCTTCAGGACCAGACTGCTCCAGAGTTGATCCCCCACAGGCTCAGAGGTCCTGCCAGCAAAACTCTTCTAATGTGGGCTCCTCTTTCCTTCCATGGGTCTACAGGTCCTGCCAGGAGCCTGATCCAGTGTGGCTTTCCCACAGGGTCACAGCCTCATTCAGGTACCTCCACCTGCTTCAGCGTGGGGTCCTCCAAGGGCTGCAGGGGACTCTCTGCTAAGGTGCCTGGAGCATCTCTGCCCCTCCTTCATTGGCCTTGGGGTCTGCAGGTTTGTTCCTTTCATGTATCCTCACTCCTCTGTCTGGTGGCAGTGATGCAGGGTTTTCTTTCTCAACTCTGTTATCTCAGAGGTGCTACCATCATAGTGGATGGGTTCAGCCTTGGCCCGTGGTGGGTCTGTTTTGGAACCATGTGATATTGACTCTGCTGGACATGGGGGAAGCTTCTAGAAGCTTCTTACAGAAGCCTCCCCTGTAGTCTCCTGACCAATAAAAACCGAGCTTGCCAGAAAAACCCAATGCAGACATGTATGTATGGTTTTTATTTGACACTGTATCCTTTTTTCAGACCTGGTGTGCGGGGGAAGATGACTGAAGCCAAACTTGAGGGTGTTATTGTTGCCCCTTCACCATGGATTAAGGCAGTATGCAAGGCAAGTGGCAGTGGATCACCAGGCTTGATGAGAAGAGACTGAGTTTGGACAGATATTTAGGAATGGAGGTTCATCTGACTGGCTGTCAGAATTGCTCTGTGGGTCACGTAGGCTCCATCTATAGCACAGAAACAGAGAGACCAGTGTCAGTCTCTGACTAGTCAGCTGAGGTGACCTGAGATGCATGTTACTTGGGTAGCAGCTGAAGACCCACCTGAAAATTGTGGTGGAAATACTGACAGGTACTGTAAGTACAAAAGGCACAAATGTGCCATGAAGGACTGAAGCACATAGTAATTTTTTCCATAATTCAAAATGCCTCACCGCACTGTCTCCTCTCTCTTTCTGGTGGTCTCATTTTACCATAATGGCACTTTGAGTCTCTCAGGCAATGTAAAGAGGCTTTAAGCATGGTAGAGCCCCTTTCAGTGCTAAGATCATTAGCAGATTGAGGCAAAGTGCTCCCTTATATCTGCAAGTAAATTATTTATTATGTGTGTTGGAGAGATGGATGGCTACAGAGATTCCTGGGGAAAACTGTGCCATGATAGAGATTAAATGGAGCTCTTGAGAGTCTCTCTCCCTGGGTCAGATTCATCCCAGGTCTCAGTGGTTTCACCTATCTCAGTGCAATTTACACCAAAGATAAGTTTAGTCCTTTAGTCCTGGATCTCAGGGGAAGTCCTGGCTACTTAAAATGCACAGAGGACCTGGATGAGAACATTGTCCCTCGAAGCGGTGGCGTGATGAATATGTGTATTATTCATAACAGTGGAATCAGTGGATAAATACACCAGCAAGAAATGCTGCACATCAGCAAGCAGCCCATCTCCTCTGGTTTTTCTTTCACTGGATCTCTAATCACTCATCCATGGATGATGCTAAAATGAAAAAAGGAGGGAATAAAAAAATAGACATATCCCTGTGATGAACAAGAAAAAGGCACAGCTAGGTGACACATCAGTAGGAGGAAAGTGAGAACACTTTTGCATGGTGAAATAGCAGCAAGCTTGTTTTTTTTTCCCCTCCTGGCTTAGAAGCAGATGGAGGAAGTGCACTAGGACCTAGAGGAAACAGTTCTCTGCATACACCCTCTACCCTCTTCCAGCAAGAAAAATATTATCCACAGAAACAGAAATATACAAGGGCCCAAAAAAAATATCTCAGCTGGTTTAGAGAAAGATAAACTACACTACAAAGCAGAGTGGGAGCCTTTTTTATCCTTCAGTAAGTTACAGAAGCTGTGAAATATTACAAAAGTGTTCCAGAGGAAGAGGCTGTGTATTGAAGGCATAAACTATTATAATCATAATGTAGCTGCTAGCTGGATGGAACAGATATATAACCATAGCCTGCTCACTGTCACTAATATTTTTTTACTTTATTATTTTTGCAGGCTTCAATCTTTTACCTAATAATTAAACAATCAGTTGCTCAAGGCAAGGCTGCATTCATAAAATATCCATTACCCAGCCCACAATTTGATACTCCCTGCGTTAAACGAAAAAGGCAGCGCCTTAAGGGAATTCATCACTAGCATAAATATAAAGGATAAACATGTTTCCTTTCACTTCACTCTCAATTTCTTTCATGTTTCCTATTCAGAATATGATTGTGAGATAGCATGCAGGAATATGTGGAACACTACACAGCAAATACAACTTATCCTTTTGAGATGTTCCGGGCTAACCAAGGAGTTGCCCAAGCTTCTAGCTAGCTGATAGGCACAGCTTTGGAGGAATTAGCTAAACCACCCAAAGCCTGTTTGTTGTTATGTTTTTGGTTCATAAATGAAAAGAGAAGGTGCCTGTTCTCAGGACAGGATCCCAGTGCCTCCTGGTTCAGCTTGAGTATGAAGTGTGTGAAATTTTACTGCTTTTTGTCCACTGGAGCTAGATGGTGCATGAGAAGACATGAAATAATCAAAACAGGAGTATTTCTGCACATGTTTTCTTCTCTCTCCCATCCAAAAAGATCAGTTTCAGCTCAACAGAAATTTGGGTCAATTCTTACTTTGTTTAAACTGGCTAGCTTTCCTGTGCCCTCAGTATCTACTCAGTGCTACTAATCTGCAAACAAGATACAATGCACTGATTCAAACACATGCTAATTTTCGGGCATCATTCTGCTCTTGATGTGAGCGGGGAGCTCCTATTGATCTCTGTAGGGGTTGGTAATGCTCGCTGAGAGCAGATAGGGCACTAGCTTTCCTCCCATGTATATCTGTGATAAAGGCTAAAAACTCAACATTAAGAAGTCCTCCCCTGCGGCCAAATTCCCAGATGGTGTAAACCAGTAGAGCTTTAATGTCTTCATTGGGGCTTTGCTGATTTATACCAGATGATGATCTGGATACTACTTTTCCCACATTTCACTTGCAGGTCACTTGTTGGAAAGAAAGTCTGGAGCTGAACTGCTCAGCAGCTGCCCACAGCCCCCCACCATCCACCTGGCACGTGGAGCTCCTTTGCAGGTCCCCTGGAAGCTTAGAAAAGCCTCAGAAGATGTAAGGGGCTGGGGAATCACTGTCTCCAGACAAGTGGCTTATAACATTCACTGGGGGGTGATACATCCATGCAGTGGGCTGTGTGGAGTTGTAAGCAGCAGGCAGGATGGGTGAGGTGGTGTGCCAGGCTCCTGGGAGAGCTCTGAGCTCTTTTCCAGCAGGGCTGGTGAAGCAGGGAATGAAGAAGCATCGTGGAAAGGACCTGGGAGGACTTCCCATCCAGGTGAGAGGTATGAGAGAGTAGGTTAATTAACGGTGAAAGCAAGCTCTTCCCTGAGAGGTTCTCTCCACTTTCCTTCAAGAGAGGTACCTGCCAGTACCTGGTGCAGACGTCTAGCTTTAGAGGCATGCAGGGTCAAGTAATGCAGTACTTTGGAGAGACACAGCCTGAGCACTGGCAGCGCTCAGAAAATTTCAGGTCAGGAAGTTTGGCACTCTGCAATTGCAGTCAGACTTCTTTTGGACACTGTGTCTTTGCTAGCCGTGCATCTCTGTTTTACAAGGTGCTCTCTCTGATAGGCAGAGGTAGCCTTTAGACAGTGAATCTGTATTTGCCTATTTGATCTAAGAGGCAGTTAAAAAAACCCCAAAACATATTCATTTTAAGCTTCTGTACAACAGCTACCAGGAGGCATCAAATTTTCAAACAGTTTTTGAGGATTATTCTGTTTATTTGCCAGCAAAAATCTTGTTTTTGATTTCCTAACAGAAACAACTGTTAGGAAAAGATAAAGAATGAAAAACTATCAGCCAAGAGGAGAGTAACCTTGTTCTAGGATGGAATCAAAACAGTGCCCTGGGGAGTTACGTAGGCATTGTTTCAGGACTTAGTACATCAGTGTTTGTGGGTAAAATTAATTGAGACACAATGTGAGCCAAGCATGCCTGAGCTTGCTAATTGGATAAGGGTATTGCAATCATATGACATCAGTAAGGAAACAGTGAATGTATGCCATGCTATGTGTATGGCAAGGTAGAAGGAACCCTCCAAACTCTGCAGAGCTGGCATGGAGATTCCTGGGGTGTCAGAAAATGCAGAGGTCTATAGGTGGGACCAGATGACGAGATGAAAAGCTACCAAACAGCTCTTCCTGCAGAGAGAATACTCTAAGCTGCCCATAACCAGAAATCCTGTTCTTGGTGGGACTGAGGCTACAGGCATCTCTCGTGGCTTTTATGACAGTCCATATTTTTGTCAGTTCTGGTTATTCAGAGGAAGCACACAGGAAACAAGCCCTATCAGCACACCCATGCAGCCAAAGACTTTTATGCTCAGCAGGTAGCTAATGGACTGCAAACCCCTTTCCCCAGCCACATTTAAAGTGCTCCTTTATGTTCCGCCTTACGCAAGAATAAAGCATCGCTTTGCTCTCTGGCCATGCTTCAGTGGTGGAGTACTCCATGCTCCCTGGAAGGGAATTTCATTGCTGTCATTGCTATTTACTGACACCTTTGTAGAGATTCTCAGTAGAGCAGCTGAGGTCTGAGGGGAGATAGTGAAGGGTCTATGTTTTCTTTCCTCTTTGACCATCTTTCCCGAGAAGCGGGAAGTGGAGAGATGTCCCCATGGTGCCTCTCTTGGTGCCAGGGAGCTTTATAGGACCTGTTCATAGCCTGTACCTACAGCCTACTTACTCATGATGGCCGGGCATTGCACACTGGGACACTTCCACACCGCAGAGGCTTGCTTTCTCTGCCCCGAGGGAAATGTGTGTTCCCCATTCCTGCCGTTTCCATGTGTTGCAAGAGGCTGGTGTTGTGTGGGCGCCTTCCTCTTCGTCTGACCTCAGCCCAGGTGCATGGAGGCAGGGGGGCACCCGAAAAGGGAAGGCTTACGTGGCTCTCTGGGGAAGCTGAGCAGCACCAGGAGCACGCGAGTGCGGCTGCCAACAGCTGTCGGAAGCCTCAGAAGTGCACTCTATATTGCTTTATTATTTCTTCTTTGCTAATTATTTCCTAAGATGGAAGGGGGGGTGTGTGGCAAGGAAAGCAAGAGAGTGTGAGGGCAGCAGCAGAGCGTGCTTGCTGGCAAGGCACAGCAAAAGCACTTGAACTGGCTCTAACACACGCAGAGCAGCAGGAGGTCTGTGAGATGGAGCCGGACTGTTTCTAGTCTGACAAAAGAAGTCAGCATCGGCATAAATGTGTTTTTATTGAGCCTGTTCAAAGCGTTCTGTGAAGCAGCAGGCACAGAAAATGCATGCATGTGCTGGAAAATACACGTCTGTAAAGGAAAAGTGCCCACAGGCTGAGAAGAGCTGAAGTGGAGGGGGCCTGTAGCAACAAAAGTCATCCCGTTGCATGTATATGCTGAATGACATGCGTGAATTATGTGTTCTGATGTGGGCTTGCTCCCTGCCCTGGTACCACTGACAGGGCTAGCTGGCCTCCTTGGCCCCCCCACCCCAATCTTCGGAAGAGAGACACCGGTCTCCTTGCCAGAGGCATGTCAGTTGAGAGGCAGGAGAGGAGTAAGAAGCAGCTGCTGCTTCTGGTGGGATGTCAGCATGGGGGTGTTTGTGCCTGTTCACAATGTCAACGAAGGACTTAGCTGGAACAGCTACTTTTTTGCCATCCATTCTTGAAACCAACGAAGAGGGTCTCCCTTGCTGCCCTGCCCCCTAACCAGAGCCATGGCCCAGGTGCAGGGGCACAGAGAAAGTGGCTGCTGATGGCTGTGTGAGCCTATATGGGAGAAGCAATCAGTGAAGGCCTGCTTTCTTTCTAATAAGGAGCCTGTAGTGTCTCTTATTTTTCACTCCCTCTTGGAAAAACTGCTCTAAGGAGCTGTTGACTATCTCTAATTGATTGCTCATGCTCTGACGGAGGATGGGTTGCAGCATGAATGTCAGCAGTAGCTCGGAGGCAGTCTGGGGAGATGCCACCTTATTACTGTGAGGAATGCTCTCCCAAAGACAACAGGCACACAAAAACGAAGCAGGAATAAAACAGCCTGGATAAAAATCAGAAGCAACACCCTTGCACCTGCCCAACCCTAACCTGAGAGCAAAACAAACTTGAATTGAACCCTTTCTGAGGTGTGAAAGGAGGTGTTGTTTGGTGTTCTCATGATTGTGTTTCTCTGAATGAAAGGCTGAGTAAACATGTGAAAATTGTCCTCTGAGACTGGTGACCCAACACTGGAAACTAAGGGCTGTGAAAGTCCCAGAACCATGTGCGCTTGTCCAAACTGCTGAGCCTCCTCAGCTATGGCAGCACAGGGACTAGTTTGTGCTTAATAAAGAGTTATCCCGCTCAACACATGGTGGTCACTGTCCCCACCTGAAACAGCACACCTTGCTGACAGAGATTTCAGCTTCAGTTCCTCTCTGGAGCACCTCTGGCAACTCCAATGGTGTTCCAGTGGAGATCATCCCACCCTTATTCCTGTAACATAGATTGACTGTTCACTTTACTGGCTCCTCTTCTCCAGAAAAGCTGCTTTCAGGTTCAACACCCCCAAGTCTGCTTATTCAATTAAACTTCATTTTCAGCAGAGCACGGGCAAAAGGGTATTGGAAGTGTTGAGAAGGGACTTCATCTGGAAAGTCTCACTATCCTCAGATCACAAAATGGTAACTAAAGCTTTGAAACCTTCCCTTGAAGGCTGGTTCACCAAGTTGGAGATGCGTGCCTCTTCCCTGTACACAAGAACTACCCTTAAAATCCCAGTGGTGGAAATAAATGGGGAGTCAAACCTTGGAGAGATGCTGACTTCGTAAGAGGCCCTTTGGAATCAGAGGCTATTTGTTTACTAGGGATGTTTTAATGCCCTGGCACAGAATCCCCCCCAGGTATTTCTGGAGACTACTGCATTTAAGAAAGAGAGTGTCGCACTGATTGATTCCAGTCAGCAGCAAGGACAACGGCAAAGGCTTGTTCCTAAAATGACTTCAGGACTTCCCAAAGATGTGTCCCTCTTTGCTGAAGCTCTGCTGATGGGTGGAGCCTAAACACTTCGTGATTCAAACACTCCCCCCCCCCAAGTTTCTCCCTTCTATCTGACGGCGGTACATGTTGTGTATAACACACCTTCTCTCTAGGTTCTTTTTTTCCTCCCTTCTCTCCTTATATAAGCTGGGACCAAACCCAGGGTAAGAAGCAAGGAAAACACTGGGTCCTGTATTAAGGTGCTACATGATCTTGGCAGTCTTATTACCAACTAATATTCCTTGAGGGTTAGGAAGGCTGGGAGAGCGTGTTTAGACTGGTAGCTCTGAAGTGCAGGAAAAGCCTAGCAGAAACACAAGGGAGAGCCTCACTGCTCTCTTTTGAAACGCTTCAAAACTATTATTATTTACTAATTTTACCTCAAAAGGAGTGACAAGCAGGAATTTCTGTGAAGGCCTGTGCTGCTTATCTTGCCTTGCTGACACGTTGGTGTGTGTTTGTGTCTGCGTTCGCGTGAGCCGCGCGCAGTCGGAATTGTCTGGCTGTTCTCCGTGTGCATCCAGATCCTGTTTGTGAGGAGGGTACCGGTGTTCGGGCCCTTTCATCTCAAGGAAGCCGTTTGCTGTCTGGTACCAAAATAACCGCTGCAGGAATCAGTCTGTATTTTTAGGCTACAGGATGAATCGAGGACTGGCCTTACACATTCCTAGGGCTTCCAAGCTTCCTATTGCTCCACAGAGCCTTGCTAAGGTGCTGGGGCGAAACACATTTAAAGCTAAACACCACACGAAGCGCTGCTAGGAGGCCGAGCGTCTGCTCCATACAAACAGCCTCTCCTGTCCTTGTGGAGCAGGAGCATCACCAAGAATTAACGTGGTGCTTGGCAGAGCTCACCGGCTGGATGTGAGCACTCTGTGGCAATCCAGCAAGCCTCTGCAAAGACGGCCCCGCCGCCTGCCCCGGGTGCATTAGAGGAAGGAAAAAGAGGTCGCAAATACTGTCTGTGATGTTCAAGCTCAAGTAAACTGGGTTTCAGACTCGCATTCAGAAACATAGTTAAGTTCATCCCAGGTGGTTTTTGACACCACCAGGACCTCTCAAGTGGGATCAAGCTGGCTGTGGGGCTGGAGCCAGTCTGGTTCATAAGGCTCCCCATGCTGGTTGGACTGGGACAGAGCAAACCAGCTGGCCTCACAGTCCTTGGGCTCTTCCACCTCCAGAACTGGCTGCAGTGAAAAAAGCAGAAGGAGGTAAGAGAGAATGCACCTTGCTCCACCACGAGCTCATCCGGGCATCTGCCTGTTATAGATTAGAAAATTGTTTATTGTGGTGGGGCCCTGTACTCTGCTGTCTTCCAACATGGGTCATGCATTGAAATAAGCAGGTGAAGCTGCCATGGTGGCTGTCTGTTCTTGGAGCATCTGTTCTTCACACAGTTATTTTTACAAAAGGGTTCAGAAGCCCGTTTAGCCAGTCAATCCACTGCTGTGTCAACAAGAGAAAGTTAAGCAATTTCTCTTCTGAATGATTCAGCTCTCATTTCCCAGCAAGAAAGAGAAAGGCTGATATTCCTATATGCTAATGATGTGGCATGTTGGGTCGGATGGATAGGATTCTCATATTCAACTGCTTATAAGGTACCAAGGACTGTTCTTTAGCATTTGCTAACCTATAATTGTCTTGCTAGGTATTCAAGTCATACATCAAAGACAGATGCTTCTGCTGTGCACATGTGGTACTGCTAATTTTTCACTAGTGTTAGGAAATTTTTTGGAAAAAAACCCTACTTAGTAATTAGATGAGGACAGAATTACCTCCCCCTGCTTTCCATGCACTACTTCTTCCAAACTTTTTCTAGGAAAACATGAAAGGAAGAACATACCTTTCTAGAGCACCATTTAATAATGCTTTTAATTGAACATCAACCGAGCAACAGTGAAGCAGCACAGGAGTTCAGTCAAGACATTTTTATTTGTAAAGGGTTCAGATGTGGTAGCATCAAATGTCCTAGTTATTTAGTCATGGAAAGTTTTAAATGTGGTGCCACAGGGTTCCAGGGACTGTGTGGGACTGGATGGACTTGTAAGAACAGGACTGTGCCCTAGGTACATCCCTTTAGTAAAGTACAAATAAGTAAAATGTCCTTGACCAGGTATTTGTGAGTACCAAGCACTACTGAGCGTGAAGCCTGTTTCAAAACACTACACCACTTTGAAAAGCAGCTTTGCCAAGGCAGCATTGCAGGCTCCCGTCTTGATTGTCTCTTAATAATTTCCATATAAAGCCTGTGCAGTTTACAAGAGAAGAACCCAAGCAGCCTGGTTGGTTGTGTTTTTTTTCGATCTGCAAAAGTAACCCCAACTTTCTCCTTTCCCGGTACTGTCACCAGCAATAAAGGCTCTGCAGGCCACATGGCTACTCAATATTAATAAATCAAGCAGTGCTGGGGAATGATGCCAGGCCCTGGCACTCGCATGTCTCCGCTGTTAATTGTTTGAAGGGTCCCTGGCATGGCTGAGCCTGGTGCCAGCTAACGCTCTCCCAAACAATTCCTGGCACGGCGCTGGAGCCAGTGCCGGCCAGCGCCGGTTCCCAGGAGGTGGGTTGGATGTGGCCCTGCTGTTCTGGAGACGAGGAGAGTTCAATAGCACAGAGGTAGGCTTTCCCGTGCCAGTTGGCCTTGGGGCCACCACACAGTCCTGGACACATTTAGCTTATTAGTACAGATGTAGCCATTATGTCTTCAGGAACACCCCTGCAATTCTGAGGCTTATATAGAAAAATCAAACAAATCAACAAACCAAAACCAAAAACACACACACACACAACAAAAAGCACCATGTGATTTAACAGCAATAGTATTTCACCCTTGTTAAAACTGACTGCAGTCAGAAAAGCATGTATGCAAACATGGCAACTCTATACAACGCGTCTCCCCGTGGGTCTTCTGAGTTACATCTCTTTGCTTTGTTCATTAAAATGAATGTTTATTACGCTTTGGTCCTCTTAACAATGCATAGACATTACATCATATCCTAAGTCACTATGAAAGGATTCCACTGTTTAAAGACTTAAAGGGGTACATACAGGCTCAGTTACACTTGTCGGGGTAAAAAGGAAGAGATGCTAATTATTAAAAAAACTTTACACTCGCATAGGAGGTCTCACCCAAGGGTCTTGAAGCAGTTCTCAAAGGAAGATTGATATTAGCTATCTCCATAGCGAGGCTGGGAACAGAC
Source organism: Laterallus jamaicensis coturniculus (assembly GCA_022605575.1). Classification (NCBI taxonomy): domain Eukaryota; kingdom Metazoa; phylum Chordata; class Aves; order Gruiformes; family Rallidae; genus Laterallus; species Laterallus jamaicensis. Next base: position 49,784,044 of record JAKCOX010000001.1, read on the forward strand.
ACGCAGCCTGCCTAACTGACTTGGCTAAGGAATTGGTAGCACATCAGAGGTCAGCAGCAAGGCTCAAGGCTTGCCCTGGCCTCTGTGCTGATGGCCTCACAGTGATGTGGTAGCTCTTGCAGAAACAGCTGAGAATGGACAAACCTGTTGGAATAAAACAAGAACAAAACTTGTGCCTTGGGCTTGAGTAGAACAGAAACATTTTTGAGACTTAAAATCCATTATTAACCTATTTTTTTTTCTTTTTATAAACTTTTCTCACGCTTTTGCACTTCCTGATTTAGGGTTGGACAGGAACCAGAAAACAAATACTGAAGTACCATGAGAAAGGTTATTCTTGTGGTATTTTCACCCAGACTGTAAGTGTGGCACACTCATGAGAAAGCATGCCTTAGAAAAATTTCCACAGCAGAGGCTCACATCAGCTGAAGCAAGTACCAGACGGCCTGTGAACTTCTGACTCCCTGTAGGTTCTTATGTCCTTTTATATTTAAGAGAAAAAGAGACAGAGATCTCAGTATCATGGGTGCTGGATTTGGGCTAATTACCTGGGAGGGGGCGATGCCTCTGGGTGGTGTAATGCAGGAGCAGTGCTCTCAGTCGTGTGGTACAGCTGAAACCCCACTGACTTCCCTTGCTTCCTCCCTGTCCGTTTCCATGGGGCAGAATGTGGATGTTTGGGGGTGTTTTGAGCCCACAGCTCCTCATAGTGCCTGAAGAGACACATGCTCAGAGCATCGCCAAAAGGGCCAGCTGTGTGAGGAGGAGGCTCAGGGAGGACAAAAGGCCCTGGGAATCTGGCATCATTTTTAATATACTTGGTACCAGGCCCTGTAAAATGTTTGTATAGCAGAATAATACAGGTGCCATGGCTATACTTACTTCTGACTGTTACCACCCTCTCATACTGTGTTTATTGGTTGGATCTTTTCACAACCTTGTAACATTGATTTGTTGTGAATTGTTCGCTTCTGCTGAAATTGTTATCTCAAATTTATCTACTGATGATGCCACTAAAAATGACCCTTCAGATGTTTTAACACCCCTGGCACCCTGAAACCAAATACACCAAGTGTGACTGGCTGATGTTCTGAGAACTCATCTATCTTTTCTCTCCTCCAGAAACACTGGGACAGGCACTTGGAATGACCATCTGCACACCCAGGTGTGTCAGTGCAGCAGCAGACCAGAGGGGGCAAGCGTAGGGAGGCTTGCCGTGGTGCTGCTCATGTGTGCCAGCACTCCTGCTCCCACGTAGGCTGGACCTTTCCCTTAGCCTTCCCGTGTGCCCCAGGACAGACGAGTTTAATGCTGCCAAAAGTAATCCTGTTGCAAAATATTTATTACAAGCATCAAAGCTCGCTGTCTCTGTGCCTGGGTTTCTGCTCCCTTTGCTGTTAAAAGAGGCTGTGTTCATGTTTAAGGACCATGGCAGACACGTCGGGTCCAGGAAGCCTAACCTCCAGAGTGGAGCTGTCCCCCTGAGATAAAAACCAGGGGAAATCAGTGTTTGAGCATGTTCTTTAAGTTACCTCTGCTAGTCCATGCCCAGAAAGGGGAAATCCCAGATGGAAGTGTGTTCAGAGGGTTGGTTTTGGATAGATGGATCTAGTTTTAGACAAGAGTTGTCTCTACAGAAGCTCTGTAAGGAACCTTGGTGACCGCAGGTTACATTTCTGTGTCTGACACAGCTAAAATATGACTTGAGAGGGACATTTGTCTTCCTCAGGTGAGCTTGAGGGGGAATGATATCGGAGACAGGGATAAAACTCAGCCTGCTGAGTCCACATCCACCCCTAAGCCAGAGAAACAGAGCTGGGGAGGAATCTGATCCCTGTGGCAAAGCCAACATCAGCTACGGGCAAAGAATAGTTCATGGGGAAGTGAGACAGTAACAAAGATGTAAGGAACTTTGAGCGCCAGATGTCTTATCAATGTTGGATTAACAAATGCATCCACTAGTGTCACCGTGACCAGGGTCCTCTTCTCAGCCTCTCTTGTCCTGAATGCTGGTGTTTATTTAATCCAATTAGGCTGTCCCATGACAAATTCTATGCCAGTCTGCCAGAGGTGTTTGTGAGGCTAGGAGCTGACCCTACCTACTCCTGGAGGGCAGCACCTTGATCCTCACACCCTCCCAGAGCCAGAAACAGAGCTGCCCTGACATAAGCTACTGCTCAGCAGGGAAACATGGCCTCTTAACATTAATTATCATGTACCAGACTGTTCTTAAATAAAACATCTGCTGGCAGGAGCAGCCCTTTTAAATCGACAGAAAGGGTTTCTGAAGGCAAGATTCAGCCTGAATATCCAAGCAAAAGAGAAACATGGGGCAAGAGTCTTCCTTGCTCTTATGAGCAAATTTTTAGTTCAGCCATGTGGGTGAACAGGTCCCTTTTCCTGGGCAAAACAGGAAATGCAATGGGCAATGAAGGGTATAATGCCTGCAGAGCTTAGCTGGAGAACAGGCAGGAATACCCTCACCTCTGGCTGGAATAGTTCAGCTATGGATATTAGTCATCAAGGCGGTCTGTGTACAGTAAGTGTCCATCCTGGGGAAGAGTCTCAGAAGAAGCAGTAGAAGTCAGCAGCATGTTAAAGAGCTTCCCGGGCTGGTGTGGATTGGAGAGCCTTTCCTCTGCAGCCTGAGCAAAGTACACTGCCCTCAAAGATACCTTCCTGACATTTATCCCCTTCTCCCGTGCGCCCTTTGAATCACAGCCTCCCACTGTAGGTCCATGGAGAGGGCCAGATCCTTGGCCAGCTTGAACCAGTGTCAACTGATCTGCCACACTGATTTTGAGCCCGGTCAGAGCTGTGTTGGTGTTCACAGGCATGCACACAGCTTCAAGGTGAGGCAGCTCTGCCTCCTGTCTTCCTTCTCCCTGGAAGAAAGAAAAATAAATGGCAGCTCTTCTTTGCTCCCTTGTTCCACGGACGGATCTCATCAGTGGCTCTCTGGGGGCAATGAAAGAGTCGGCAGAAGAGATGCTTCAATTTCCTGAAAGGTCAGATAACTGGGGACCCCCTTCTTCTCTAATGGACTCAAGCCACACTATAGGAGCAGCAGGCTTTAAACTCTCCATAACTTTGCATCTCAAGGGATTAGAAATTATGTCTATTTACTTTCAAGTCATGAAAAGCAGCTCCTTTAAAAGACCCGCCGAGGTCCTGGGAACCTGGAAAGGAGTTTCCAGGCACAGTAACTGTCCCTGCAGAGCTTGGCAAGGCCAGCACAGTCCAGGGCTGCAAGGCATTGATGAAATGGGACAGAGGAAAGCTTGCAAGGGAAGAGGGAGGAGGGGAAGAGAAAACTGGCATTTTAGATCACTGAGACCTGGCCTGTTACTAAAACTGTTCTTGTCCTGTGTTGACAGTTTCCATGACTGTTTTGTCCCACAGGTCAAAGGAAACCTCATGCTGCTCTCCTTTGCTGATGGAAAACAGGAATGAATATTTAACTGGCAATGATGACAAATGAAGATTTTACATTAGAGAGGGCTCCCTGGGAGAATCCCATCCTCAGGGAAGTGCTCACCTCCTCGCCCCACTATGGTACTCTCTCTGTACTTTGCCATCGGAGGAGAAGATAACAATGAAGTCTGAGCAACCATCCGTGTCCAAAAGGACAGGTGGTTTCCACTCTTGAGCAAGCATGTGAATGCAATGCCACCTCGTTGTTTGCATGCCCAAATGTAGGCTAGCTGACCAGCAAGGGTTTTCATCTCCTCTTCCTTGTGCTATAAATTCTGGCACCCCCATCGTAGGCAGGGAGGGGTGTATGGGAAAAGGTTGGGCTGGCAGAGGAAAAATTAGGGAGTGGGAGTAGGGTTGTCTCTGCTTTCACTTTAGATATCTTAATTGAGGAAATACCAGACTCACTTCACTGACATGTCCTCAAGAGGGAGGGCATCATTGAGTGGAAAATATTTGAGAAAATGCAGTTTGACTTCCCGTAGGATAAAAAAGAAAGCAAGTTTGATCATTTGATCAATTGATCACTATCTTTCTCTCTCTCTGTCTATCTATCCTAAAATAACAGCTTACATTTTTTTGTTCTGAAATACAAAAGGATGCCAAGCAAGTTACGGCACTTGCATGGAGTTTATATTTTGAAATAGGTGGATGCCACATCTACTCCTGCTTTCAATTACGTTTATGCAGAACCAGCAATTTCAATAGCTGTGTGTTAGTAAACTGGAGCAGAGGCTGGACTTGTTTCCCTACCCCTCACAAACGTATCCAGACAACCCATCAGAACACCTTACATACGTGAAAGTGGTATTGATAAGATAAATTGCGCTTACGATGCACCTTTGACCACCTCAGCTGCACTCTGCCTGCTAATCCATCCTTAATGGGACCTCTTCTAGCAATCAGAAAGTCAGATCATTTTCAAAAAGCCACCTTTTTTTTTTTTTTTTGCAGATCAACCTGTCAGAATAGATGCTTCTGTCCTTCTTTTCACATGCAGCAGATTTTCATTCTGAATTGCAGGGTGCATGAAAATCATTCCTGGGCTTGCCATAGGCTTAAGGTCTAAAACCACTGAAGCCTTTAAGCAACAGGATCGTTGCTATTTCAATGGGTTAGGTTAGGGGAATTTTTAAGGCACATTTTCAGGTGTTCTGCATATGCTACAAAATTAACAGTAAAAATAATCATGCGAGGGTGCCTTGGAAAGTTTGCTTTTATTTGAAATCAACATATTGTAGTCATTTTTTGCTTCCTCTGTTTACAAAGCTAGACAACTTAGATACTAGAAATGCAATTTTCTAAAGCTCAGGAAGAGCCATTAAAAACTTTGAAAATTATATAAAATTAACTTTCTGAGTAAAATACAGTTTGAAAGGTTGTTTTCTCAAAACCATCTCATGCTTTGTATACAGCTATCATCAAGGATCTGTAAATGAACTAAATTCTCATTTTGTCTATGTTCATCATTAGAAAATCACCCCAGCTAAGCAACTGCTTTTTGTATCCTTCCCATATGTGGTCACTTCGTTCTGTCTCTAAGTACTTGAGAAATGAAAACTTGTGGCCTTCATTAAAATTTGAGGAATGTCCTCCATAGATTTAGAGGAAACTGTTCTGGAGAAAGTTCAAACATGGCTCTTCACACTGCAGATTTCAGTGTGGGTCAGAGGTGAGTTTTGATTAGCCACCATAGCACTAAACTGTGGTCGGCTGCTTCATTTTCCTTGGTGGCAAGTCCTGGGAACCCCTCTGGGGCAGCAGCCGTGTTCTGGGTTGTCCTCACCGTTGGCTGGTGTTGGCTTGGTTGCCAGGAGAAACTATTAGAGAGCTTAAGGTTCTAAACCAGCACTTTGTGGAGAGCTGTAAGAGCTCACCACAAAGCATCCAAAACCTATTTCCTCTACTTTAGGCTGAGCATCTTGCACACAAATTAGAAGGTGGATTAATTTATCAGCAATCGTGATTAATGATGCCAGTAATATGAGCCCTAAGTATTTATAAATCATGGCTCAGCTTCCCTCCCTCCCACCCCGGCTGGTGCAGCTGCCTTTAAAATCATAACGTGTAATAAAAAACATTAAGGCATTGGGATTCTTCTCTCTTGCTTCTTGTTCTTGAGTCTTATAAGCTGTACTCCATTTGCTGGTACAGCTATTTCACTGAGGTACGTGGAGAGTTTGAACCGTATCCCTCACCACAAAGACTAAATGCCTCTTTCTTCCCTGCTTCAATTCAGCCAATATTCCTTAATCCCATCGATCCAGGTGCTCTGGATCCCAGAAAAGCACCGAATATTGCTGCCATTGTGGGGGAAGAAAAATAAATAAAAGAATAATTGGCAACTTTGCAGCCCCCACGTTAAGAGAAAGCAAGACAAGAAACTGAATACAGTAGGGAAAAAAACAGGAGGAAATAAGCAGAAAAATGTTGCAGTGAATAACATTTTCCCTTTTAGGTTAAATGGGATTTTCTTTTCAGCCTCTTCTAAGGACTTCTTCTGGGTATAATTGTCTCCAATAGCCCTACTAGTGATGTTGTGTTTTTACCGTAATTTGTTAGTCAAGCATGAACCAGGATCTCTGTGGGTTCCCATTCCCAGCTTTTTTGAAGGCTAAATAGTTCCATTCTCTGTCCTCATCTGCTGCCACAGGAGAAGAAAAGAAAAAATGTAGGAAATTTGGATCTGTCTAAGCCTGGCTTGGAAATCTTGCCTTGGGTGATGAAGCCGGACTGTGTCATTCCAGTTGACATTTGCATTTAGCATAGTTAAGAGTTAAATGCCAATATCTGGCATTTGTACACTGCAATTAGCAGTATCATTTGTTCTCATCTGAGCAGGCTGAGGGTTTTTTTTTTGTATTGTTTTAGTGAATGACTTGTTGGGATGCATTTCTACTACAAATTATATAGAAATAAAATCTATTTTTATAATGAATTTTTTTTTCTGTTGTTCTGCTTGCTATAAGCCATAGTGCATAGAAAACGATGATGGATGCTCCTACCAGGGACCTCAAGTCCCCTAAGGGAAACTTTGCTCACCTAGTTTTCCAAAATGCTTGCAGCGTAGTCAGTACCTTCAGGTCTCTCTTAGGCACTTGTAAAGTAAGATCCAGGGTCTGAGCACAGTGTGAGCAGCCTGGGGAAGCCGGGGGAAGCCAGGAGAAGCCAGGAGAGCTCTGGGCAGGTGCTGTCTGCCTGTCTGGAGCTCACTGCAGGGTCCAGTCAAAATTTGTCTCATAGTGACCAGCCTTGTTCTCACTTGTGTTGTTCTGCCACTCAGAGCTAGAACTAGGGTGGAAATAAAGCATCGTGCACTGACCCTGCTTTGAAGCCTCTGCTGTTGAGCCCCATGCAAAAGCCAAGTGCTGAAAACCAATCAAACTTCAGGCAGAGGGTGAGTCCTTTAGTTGTTCCGGCACAGCGGTTTCAGAGAGCCTGCTCTGAGTGTTTTTCTGCTCTTTGCACTTTGGGGCCTGGGACCTTGCTCATTTTGCCTGTCTTGAGAGCTGCATATTTGTGAAATGCTTTGAATTCCCCGTGGGGCAGACACAGGCTGAGGCACAGTGGGCGTTTTTGGAGGTGCAGAACATACCCCAGTGGCCTGTAGACAGGGCAGCTTCTGAAGACACGGGGAGCATTTGCGCACAAACGATGGCAGCCCAGACCAACATGAAATAGCCACAGGAGGACTTTGAAACATTTTTAAGTGGGAGACATGGAGGGCTGTTAACACTCAGGGCCAGATCCTGACCCTCCCACTGGGCGGGCGTGCAGCCCAGCCGGAGCAGTGTCGCCTGGCGGGGCTCCATACCAAGGAACAATAATCGCGTCCAAGGATGGCTGGCCTGCCTGGGTGGCAGCGTGGGCATCCCAGGCTCTGCAGACAGTGCACAGCAGAGAGGTCACTGAGGGTTTTGAGGTTGCTGGCTGTGGAGCGGGCACCAGCTGAGGCATGGCTTCAAAGGAGATATGGGGGTGTCTGGCAGGGCACATAGAAGCAGAAGGGTGCTGCCTGACCTGGCTGTGGCTCTGATGGCTTTGGGACACAAGCTCTGAACATGGGCAGCCAGGTGCTGAGCTTTTCCTGGGGCCACGTGGGGAGAGGGTCCATCCGTGGTACATCCTGATGGCCCCAGCAGTAAAGACTGGTCATCCACACATCCCTCTACTGAGCTCCATGAGGAGCAGGGGAGGCTTAGCCCATCTTAGGGGATCTGGACCCCCCAGTCCCTTCCCATACACCTCACAACCAGTCTGTGAGCATGCTTGATGGGACAGACCCCAAGGATGATGTTACAGCCCAGGCTGCTGCGTTCACCACCAGCTGCATCACCCAGCTCGCTGAAACATATGGCCCCTTCCTCTTGTTTCTTTCTCCCCTCCACTCGCACACCTTGGCCAGGGACACCCCCCTACCCTCACGTACCTCCCCAGCAAGCATGTCTCTCCCTCCCCTCTGCTCATGCCCACCCCAGCTCCTTGCACACACACTCCCTTGCGTAAGAAACACAAACCTAAAATGCAATACATGAATTAAGTTAATTATCCAATTAATTGTAGCTACAACACATCTGCTATTGTTTCATGGGCTCTTCTCAAAATTTGAAACACATTTAAGGAAAAAAAAGGCAAAACAAAATACAAAAAGAGATCTCTCTGCCAGGGCAAATCCTCAGCATGCTATGAACAAATAAGACATCTGTTTAAAGTAAATTGGGGCTGGGGAAGATGGACTGAAGACAATAACAAAAGCAAGAAAGAATAATGACAAGGCGAAATCCCAAGGAATTACACTCCCCCTTTGAGCCAGGGGCAGCTCTCTTGTTGTGCAGGGCTCTTTAATAGAAGCTGTGAGCAAGTTAGCTGATCTCCTAAAAGTTAAATTCTAGTAAAACCATCCGAAAAACTGTCAAGCCCTGTCTCTTCGTGATGTTTGTGATCAGAGGTGGTCGGGATGTTGGGGGGTGGAGTGAGAGGAATTAAATCTATGACTAAACATTTTTCACGGCAACAAAAGGACGGCGATTAAGAGATAAATTAATGCTCTGGCAACGCTTCCTGTTTTGAAGGATGCAGCAGCGGGTAATGAATGGCTGTGTTTGGAGCGAGCCTGAAGAGCCTCTTGCAGAGCTCTCCGCTCAGGCCAAACTGCAATAAACTGGCCCTCCGCGACTCCAGCTCCTGCAGGAAATGGACTTTAAAAATCTTTGGCAACCTCTGCGCCCCCTTTTTCCCCAGGGCTGTCGTGGATCGTTTGATCTCTCCCTCTCTCCCCCTCTCCCCCGCTCCCAACCTTTTCCCATTCCCCCTCCCTTGGAGTCTGAAGTCTATTTTCAGTGCTCTGCTGTTGAAAGGCTTTGAAAGTTTTGTTTTCAGCAAAATATTTCCTTGAGAGCTGCCGCCCTGTTCCCTGCTCCATGCCGTGGGCTTGCAGGTTACGTTTAACCCCCCGCCCCCCCAGAGCGAGTCTCGGCGCTCCTCCGGAGTCCCCTCCGGAATCCAAAGGACAATAAACGGCCCAGCTTATTTCCAGGAGAAGCTCTGAGAGGTGGCTGTGCCTTCAGGCTTGTTCAGGGCAGCAGAGATGTCTCTCTGGGTCAGTACCAGGAGTGTGGCCAAGACACCTCTGCGCAGGGCCAAGGACGGAGTGGCAGGGGAAGAAGGAATGGGAGCTAGCATGTCCGCCCTGCTCCGAGGAGTGGTTTGGACAAAGGGTAGAGCCCTCTCACATCTTTTCCCTCCCAGCTTTGGTGTGTGCAGCAGTGGCACCAGGGGACGCTTGGAGAGGAGAACGGCTGGCTAGGACACTGCTTTGGTCACCCCTCAAGCTGTAACTTGGTCAGGGTGACCTGCACCACTTGCCACTGCGGAGCTGCTTGTCCTTAGGTCCCTGGGGACAATGCCCACCACAGCACGAGCAGCCAGACAGCCGGGGACCCCTACGGCCGTGGCTATGTGGGTGCACGTTTGCAGCAGTGGGAAAGGGCTGGCTGGCCAGTACCGCTGCCCCCTTCCCCCCGCCCCACCCCCCCTTCTCCGACAGCTCAGGAACACAAAACAATTTCCTTGGGACCAGTGCCCGTTTCCTCCCCGAATGAGCTGTGAACAAGGGCTTCCTTGCTGCCACAGCGTCCCACCCATATCCTCCCGAGCCCACCCTTCCAACCTCACAGGACAAACTCCTTGAGGAAACGCTGAACCAGAAGTTCAGCTGGGGAGGCACAGCCAGGCCACAGCCAGCGCTGAGAGGGAATAGTAACCTTTCTGCAAAGCAAAGAAGGTTACTCCCTTCAAACGGGCAAGAAGACAGCTCACTTTGGCAGTACTGCTTCTTGAATGCCAAAGTTTACCATGCCCCCAGGCAGTGTCCTGGGTGCCTGGTAGGCATGGACGCTGAGGGGTCCTTAGTTCTGGCTTAAGTGTTAATTCTGTTTGATGGAGTTTAGCTTCCCCGTGCAATTATCTCCATGGGTTTTTTGCATCAAGACTAGCTAGTAGTTGAGGGCCCTTTTTTTGTTTGAAGCCCACAGGGTGTTCTTGCACTTTGGGTGCAATGGGTTGCGCCGCACAACAGTTTGCGGTTGCTCCCCACTGCCGCTGTGGCTGAGAGCTTCTGCAGGGTTTCATCAGCCACAGGCAGGGCCTGAGCCCCGATTCCTGATCTGTAGACTCAACTCTTCTCTGCAGTACAGCATAGCTGATCAGCACAACGATTTAACCTGCTGCCTCGGGATTTCCCCAGGCACAATAGAGACATCTTTGGGTAGCAGATTCCTCAGTGAAACAGGTACTGGCCATTCTTAGCTGCTGGATGCAGTATAGATGTGCACTGACACGGCTCTGCCCTGTGCCTTAGGAGAGGGATTAAAAACATGATGCTGGCACCCGCATCGCACCACACAGGTCCCCCTCACTGACACCCATGCTGCACCCCAGCTGTCTCGAAGGGACCCAGCTACTCCAGTGGCCACCAAGAGATGTGCAGGTGTCCCTCACTCTGGTCTGTGGAAAGGAGGGAAGAATGGGAAGGGGAATTTGGGAAAACAGAGGCTGGTGTTGTCCCCAAGCTGCAGAGCTGGAGGCAGGGCTGCAGAGCTGGAGGGAGGGCTGCCAGCCTGCCAGCTCCCATCTGAAGAGACCCGGATGCCTGTCTGTGCTAAGGTATCTTCTACCAAAGCAGTTTTTGTGAACTGCGACTGAAGAAATGGGCCTGAACCCAGAGCCCTGAATTCCCCTAGTGAGTTGCCAGCAGGGCAGGGGGGAGCTGAATTACATGTTCCCTCCCACCCTCTGATGGGGCACCCTTTGGTTGTGGCTGGCAGGGGCAGTGAAAATGAGGAACTCAGAGGAAATGGCTTATTTTTTTCTCCCTCCTTTCTTTGTTTTTTCAGCTGTGGTAAGCTGGGCACCTCTTTCCTCTTCTGAAAGGTGTCGTAGGAACTATATTAAACCTTCAAAACCATCCCCCATGAACACCGTGTTCCTGATGACTGGGTGTGGTGGGGGCTCCTCTGCATGGCCCGGTAGGAAGGGGTGTGGTGGTACCCCACTGATGCCTCTGCGCCAGCACCCCAGTCAGGAACAGGACAGGTACCGTGGTGTCTGGCTGTGCCTAGGGTAACTTGTTGGGCATTAAGACAGAAGAAATGCTGCTCTCCTGCCACCCTCCTGCCCTGGCTGCAGAATTGGGACATAAGGAAAAAAATACATTCACCCCATTAGAGGCCAGAAACACTTGAAGAGCTTCGTGTTTTCAGTTCAAAGCGCAGATAAAGGGAGGTGGGTATTTTAGGAAGCAAATGGCAATGATTAGAGTTTTAAGTCTTAAGTAGTCATTTTGTCATAAAGGACTGAATTTGTATGCTTCAGAAAAATAGTCTTTTCCTCTCAGTTGATGATAGGTTTCCTTCAATTGCCATAATTGTTCATCTTTTTATGAATGCATAACAGACAATGACATGTGATTAAATCTCCGCCCAGGGCTTCCTTTCTGAAGATCATAGAAATACATAGATGTCACTCTTTGCTCTCTGAAAGGTTGTTAATTCCCATCCAAGGCTGCTGTATATAAACATCATTCAGCATATGCATGTATGCAGAATTCCATGACCTGTAGGTGGTTATACACAGGGCTATGAATAATAAATTCCAATTCGGTCCCACTGATGCTGCAGCCTCTTACCTCAGAGAATATTGTGTGCTATGCCACAAGTTACAGTCAAAGACTAATAGCTTTGGAGAAACTTTGTGAGTGTCAAGAAAATGAAATGCAGCCTTCTTGTAAAGGCGCTAGTAAGAATGAATTTAATCATGTAGCTTGAAAATTTGGGTAAAGTTGTTTACTTTTCCTTGGAAGGTAATGAAGCAAAAAATATAGTGGGGGCAGAGGGATTTAATTAAGGAATATTGTCTTGGGAGCATATAAAGGACACCTTCTATGTCCTCTCAGCACAATATCCCTCTCATTAATAGATTAAAGTTCTTATGAACTGTTACTGCAACTTAATTTTTTAACTGTTACTGTAAGGCTATCTCACAGCTATTACAGCCATTACAGCCGACAGCATTGCAGGGATGAATCATTTCATTGTCTCAGAAGAAGCAGAGAGTAAAGGAAGGAGAGGGGTATCTCAGCAGAATGCTAAAATGAAAGAGAATTAAAAATTAATTTCAAAATGATGAAGCTCTACTGCACTTGGCATGGAGCTTTGCATTATACACAGCAGCTCTATATAGAACCCCTTTGATGGACACCCGGAGCTCCTCTCTGTACTACCAGAAGATTAAGAAATGGACAAGGGAGGCAGGGAGGGAAAAAATATTCTGCTTAATTGCTTTCCCCATCTCTGTCACAGCATCGAATACGCAGGGTCCCACATCCATGTAGGTGATGCTCTTTGCCATGACAGCCCTGCCAGCACTTTCCTGGGATTTTGTATTTGTTTCATTTAGCAAGTGGGGAGTGCAGGATCTAAAGACAGTTGCCTCCATGCATTCTCCTCTCTGGGAAGAATCTTGGAGGCAGACTCAGCTGGTGTCAAACATAATAGCTTGCTTGACTTCATGGCATGGTGGGAAGTTACAGCTAGCTCTTAAGCTCTCATCCAGTTCAAACTGAAAGATTTCTGGTTGGCATTAAAAACTAAAAGTGAATGATATCTCAGGGATCATGCCTGTTTTGCTTTCTCCTGTACTCATCACATTCTTTTAACACATATGTAAGAGAAAATTTACTGTTAACTATTTTCTGGTTTTTGTAATAGCATGGGAATAAATTCTATTCCTCACTCAATGTGGCACCAGAGAGTGGAGGATGGTGTGAGGAAGAACATTATGGGTCACATTGAACTATATTTTCTGTACAGTGAGATTTGTGCCTCAGCTCAAGCTCAGGATGAATCCGCTGCTTGCAGTTGCGTTAGCTGGACACGCTCCTCACCAGGCTGGAAATTGGTTAGAGCCATAGCTTGAATGCAACCACGCCTTGTTACACTGTTTTCTAGGTGAGGAAAGCTGGTTCAGAATCCATGACACCAGCACAGCATGCACTGCTGGAGGACATTTTAACTGGAGGCTTTCCTGGCTGTGCAGGCTGCAGAGGCCAGCACAGGTCGCTCTCCTGAACTGCGCAGTGCAGCAGAGGGGCACCTCAGCAGTGGTGCTTGGCTGGGGAGACCATGTAGCTAGGGCATGATGTAGGCTGCTGGAGATTTGTGTACTTTTTTCTAGGCTATAATAAAACAAGAAACAAGGCCAGCCCTTCTTTAGGGCCATACTGAGGTACAAATACCCTGGTTCTGCAGGTCTCCTAGTTCTGCAGGGGTTTCCCACAGTCAGCCCTGGGGTGGAAAATGAATGGCAGGTTGTCAGAGCCAAAGGGGATCTCACAGGTCCCTGGCAGTCTGTGCTTTCCATCTCAGAGAAGCATGGATGCATTTGTAATCGTCTGAGGAGATGCCACCGAACCACTAGCCATTTGTGAAGACCCTGTACACAGTCAAATGATGGCGGGCACCGCTCCACCACACTGCTGGTGGCTTCTGGGAGGCCAGAAAGCAGTCCAGGCCTAGCAGCGCCAGTGGTGGGTCCATAATTCTGCCCCTCCCCAAGCATAACAATGCCATGTTGTCAATATGTGATCATTCAACATCAACAGGCTCCCTTCATCTTCCCCAGTATTGTAGAGCAAATGCCAGAATGTACAACTCCAATTTGAGATTAAATGCCACCCTCGTTGCAGATGAGAAAGATCAAATTTTTCATTGGAAATATCCAGAGAAAAATATGCTTGCTTGTTTTCTGTGTTTGGCAACTTTTTAGCAACCAATCCTTGTTTCTGCTTTTTATTCATTTGAAACTGTCCAACAAAAATGTAAAGGTTAGTGTACGTCCTCCATCCTATTCGTATATTCCAGTCTTTAGATGTGAAAACACCCAAAAGATTCAAGTTTGCCCTGTGCATATCAGAGAGTTGCTAATAGGGTCTTCTGAAGGTCAAGGACATGCTGGTTTGGCATAAGTCACTTCTTATCTGAGATACACTATCTGCGATCAGTGTGGGGATAGGAAAGGTGCTTTCCTAGAGGTCTCTACTAACCCCATTCTGTGGAAGAGCCTAATAGGGCTCACCTCCTTCTTATAAAATACAAAGGATACTTCTGCCCCACACAGCTGCTTTTCATACTAAAGCCAGGTTTTTATGTCTCTCATTTAGGTTAAAGAGCTGGACTTAATGCTGTTCTAAGTATTGGAAGGTTCAAGGTCACTAGTATAATCTGATGGATGTTGGTGGATTTTTATTTAGATGAGGGATGAGTTTCTAAGTTAATGTAGTCATAACCTATTCAAGATCAATGTTTTGTCATGAATTTAATGCTATTTGAGAAAACTAATCATCCTGAGAGCCTTTTTTTGCTTACCCTACCTGAGATTCCCAAGTTGGTGGTGGTCTACCTGGAATCTGGTTCCCAGCTGAGCTTGGACAGACACAAGCCAGGAGACCATTCAAATGGGGTAACTTTGCGACATGTAGATGGAAAACTCTGCTGTGAGGACTGTGGACAAGGAAATTCCATGTCAAACCAAGGAGTGCCTTGAGAGCTGGGTGTCAGATTAAGAGGATGGCTTTGAAGTCTAGCTTTGAAGTCTAGCATCCAAGGCTTGTTTTAGGTACCAACATGTTCCACGTGATTTATTCCTGGAGCCAGAATATGTTTGGGCATTTGGGCCTTAGAACTCCTCAGTAACAACAGTCTGGCATTTTTGGTTTGTGACTGGACAGCCTGTCCATGTGGCAACATTTCTGCTTCCTGGATGGGTGCCATGTAGAAATGATGACTAAACCAGGGCAACCTCTCTGGGGCATGGCATAAGCCAAACAGCCCAAGGCCAAAACAGGAGCAAACGGGAAAGGCAGGATAGAGAGATGATGAGGGACTGACAGAAAATGTGAGGTAATTGCCCAGAAAACTGAGAGATGGGAGTGAGAAGGGGAATTAGAAATGGTTAGGAAGAAAAAAAGCTTGTTTCCAAACCTTTGCTTACTTCCAGAACTGAATGTCACAAAGAAGTTTTTAAAGCTCTGAAAATGTGGGTGTGAGTTGTTGGTTTTCTTTGTTCCTGTTTTTTGCCAAGAGGAAACTCAGTGAGTCTGATCCACTCCTCCTTAGCATGCGCTTGAGTCATTAGTCAAAAACAACCCCGATGAAATAATTGGGATCATACTAGTGAAAAATCGATTTGAGATAAGACTCAGGCTCTCTGTCTTTTAACAGCCTGAGCAAACACACTGGCCTTCACAAAGTGCAGAAGGGCTGGGGAGCCCGTCCTTGTAAGATTTCAAGGTTAGTTCTGTGGAGGGATCTGGACCTTTACAGGATGCTTTTTTTGTATCAGATATGGACCTCCACCAAATCCTTAGTATGGAACCATGTGTGCTTGACTTTAAAGTCAATCAGCTGAAATACTGGTGTCAGTCTATGTCTAGAAGCATGCACAGTTGTGAATGCCAACATTTGACAGCTAGTGATGGAGACAGTTGGAGGGATCATCAGATCCCTATCTTGTAGCTCCATGAAAATCCATATGCAAGGGGGGAGAATTCTGGAGGGACAGACTGGAACAATTGTAAATATTTTGCTTTTAAAGAATGAAGATTGTCTTTTCCAAATGGAGACAGCTGGTGAGTACATGAGAGTGGTGCTGTGACAGCAGCATTTTCTTGGAGCAGCCTCAACTGAATTACACAAGTCCCTCTGTTCACTCCAGGAGCATCACTACTGCAACTGTGTCCCAGAGCTCGCTGGGACCCACAGAGAAAGGTCCTTTGAAATCCTTGCAGTTTCATCTCATGGTAACTGTAATGAGCCCCTGGGTGCTGCTGGGTAATCTGCACGTCAGTATGCAAAATCCCCAAAGGTTGGTCTCTGAGCAGAGCACTCACCCTGCCATGTCCAGATTGCTTTGTTAGTCAAATGTGACTTCCTTGCACAATTTGCAGAGTTTTCAGATATCTCAATGCTTAATTAACTAGATACTCAATTAAGTGGATGTAAAACTATCTGTGATCAATTACCTATTTATCTGTCCAACCTGCTGTAAGAACTTTTCTACAAGATGAATCTCCATTGCAGATGCCACTTGGCTAAATATTTATGCAGAGATCAGGAGAGGGAGAGTCCAAATTATTTCCTGTGGGGCTCCTCTCTTGTCTTCTCTTGTTGTTTCTGTCCTCATAGAACTCAATTATATGCCTCTCATTTAAAAAGGTAAATTATTATTTTAAATGGTTTTTAATGTTTCCGATAACATTTTTTTTTGTTGTTTTTTGAGGAATGGGAAGGGAGGGGGAAAGCTGGAACAGAAGCGTGGAGGGAAGGGCTGGAGCTCTACATGATTTATGATGAGGAAGCTGTTTTCCCAAGGAAGGACAAGGGATAGGAGCTGAAGGACAGCCAAGGAGACCTTTGGAGGACATCTGTCTTACTGTGAGCCTGCAGTTCACTCCGTCCCTTTCAACATGCACCTTTTGCACTCCTCAACAGCAAAATAGTGAAGCCAGTGTGGATGCACATAGCTTCAGCTGCAAAAGTTTAGCCTGCATATGCCTGCTCATCTGAGCTGAATGCTGAAGCATAAATCCCATAATTTGCATTTACAAATGGGCAGCTAAAGGACGTGCTCAACAGCAGCGATTGAGTCAGTGGCAAAGTGATGTAGGACCATGAACCTGCTGTCTGTCCGAGTCAGATGCTTTTCTCTAGGCCATATTATCTCTCATAATGCAAGCAGGCTGGATTAATTAGGGCTACGTTTTCTCTATTGTGACTTCAGCGAGGTTATAAGGAGGATGAATTTGTCCCTGAGGAGAAGCCCAATTTGTAAATGTAATGTCCTTGTCTGTTCTATTGTGTCATGACTCTAGAGCTGGCTCAAGGTTTCTCAGCAGTGTAGGCAAACTGAATTCTGCTGCTTCAAGAATGAGGGCAAACTTGGCTGAAAATTTTGCATTTAGTTTGTGGCTGCAGCAAAAGGTATTTCCAGAGAGGTGAAAGGGAGGAGACCTAGGGTACAACAGTGAAGTTTTTTGGCTATTTGGGGATGCTTTAGAGCCTTGGTTTGGAAAAAGCAAAGAGAAGGGGAAATGAAAGAGTTGTGAGGAGCCATGGGATGCTCAGGGCAGCTGCAGGAGGAGGAAGGCGGAGGGGTCAGTGGGAGATCTGGAGGGAGGTGGCCAGGGGAGGCATTCAGCAGCTGCTGGAGGCTTTTCCACTTCCCCTAGCCTGCCATCCTACTGATTCCTCCTCAGTTCCACCTCTGCCTGTGCTTAAAGGGGACTGTGAATGCCACGGCTGGAGGTCATGGACGTGTCATTCTGTGAGCAGCAGAGCTAATGAAGCTGATGGTTTCCTGGGGCATTAGTAGGGATTTGCATTGGATTCTCTGGTGTCTAATAAGATGTAAGAGCTGAACTGTTTTTTCCCTCTGTGGACATTCATAGTATCTCTTTCCCAGGAGGATCTTCACTGCCTAATAAGGGTCATGTTCACGTTGCAGCCTTCACCTCCACGGGGGCACTAACTGGGTATTTCTTCTTTAACCAGCTGCCAATTTTCATTAAATGTGTTGGATTTTAATACCTTGGAGACCTCTTATTGTCTGTCAAATTTCTTTGAAAGTGGTCAACAGGTTCAAAAGTTGCTGGTGAGAGAAGGACAGGTGAGTGCAGGTGCACAGGCGAATGGACACACACACACACACACACACACACACACACACACACAGAGTGATACTGCACGTAGTACCTCCTCGGAAAACCAAACTACAGCTTGGAAAACCAAACTACAGCTAATGGATAGGCTCTCTGCCCAGTGCTGGTGTTCTCTGCTGTGTGACAATATGCAACCATTATACACCAAAACATCAGCAGTATCTGTCTACATCCTTCTGCTGTGCTGAGAAGTGTGATCTTTTCCTTGCAGAAAATCCAAATAGTATTCTGCTCTGCCTGTCTGACTCGATGCTCTTTCTTACCGAGTCCTCAGTTTCAGACTTCGTGGGTGCCATCCTTTTCTGTGCAAAATTACTGCCGGTAGTATACGATGACACGTCCTGAGCAAAAGGATGGTCCTCAGGGTCCAACCAATCATACTTGTGCCCTGCAAGGTGCTTATGCAAGACATTACATCCATACACTTCCCCACTCCATCTTGGCACCTGATGGAGACTGTAGTCCTAGCACAGGTCACTCCTTCTAAGTCTCCTCATGAGTAGAATGTACCTCACAAGCTGGGATGAGGTGGGGTCATGTACCAGCCGCTCTCCTCACCAGCAGGATTTGTGTGGCTGTGGGAGTAAGTATGCAGTTACTCAGCAGGGGATGTAATAGCAGGCATGCTCCTGCAAGCTGAGATGTTTATGGAGATTTCTCAGTATCCCTGCCTCTTTCTGCACAGTGGCAACACCAAAGAGTGGGGCTGGGCAATTAATTGAACTTTCTGTTTGTCTTTCCACATGTGCTCTCTGCAATGAAGATGTCCCATGTGATAGAGAATAGCTGGAGGTGACTTTTCCACATGGAGCAGTCTCACTTCTCACAGCATATCCAAACGCTCCCCAGCAATGGGACAAAGGACTTCCAGCTCAGAAGTGGGACATATACCCAGAAATTAATATTTACATCCTAGTCCTGAGCAGGTATTCAGATCAAGCAAGCAGAGTCGGCTGGGGACTGAGAACACCTTTCCCCTTGAACCTGCTACAGCCTGGCAGCATGTGCACTCTCTTAGCAGGGAAAAAAACTGTGGATTTGGAGTCTTTCAGACAATGGAGAGATCCACACTAATGTTATCCACATATGACTGAGTAATCAGAACTCACTGGATAAAAAGTCATAATGCCTACCTCTTCTTTGTTTTTTAGTTTTTATTATTTTCTTGAGTCTTCTCTGGCCTGTCTTTCTTTTCTTCCCCTTCAGTTTTGCTGAATTCCCTACTGAGGAAGGAGTAACAGCAACAACCAAGTTTCTCACTTAGAGAATCGACTCTTAAGATAGGGCAGGCTAGGCCCATAATTGGTCGGAGCAGTGCTTATATTGCAGTGGGTTACTTGGCTGTTCCTAATCTTGTCCCAAAAGCCAGCTGCTTCCACATGAGCCTGACATCAAGGATGTGGCAGTCAACGGGATTTCAGGCTGGTTTTACAATGAAGCATGTCCTGCAGTTGGTGTAGCTCTGACATCCCTAAGCAGCATTTTTCAGGGTTTCCTTTCACAGAGATTTCTGGGCTGCAGCCCGGTGTTGTAATTATGACACAATCCTCATACATTTTTAACCCAGCTAGTGGCACTGGGGATATTTTAATGAATCATATAAGTGTTTAATCCTCGTTAGAATCCTGCTAAGCTCTTTGCCTTAACAATTATCTTGTGGGTTAGCTCAGTCAGAACAAAACTATAAGACAAGAAAAACATCCCTGAATCTATGCGGGAGTCAAATAACTCAGAAGTGCATTTGAATGCAATGGGAAGTGGAAGTTTAGGATCAGCCAGTTCAGATTAGCAGGCCAATGAACCCTCCCCAGTGGCCAGCCAGCTACACAATTTGCGATGCTGCTCTACTCATGCTTTTGGCAGAGGGTATGAATCAGAAGCATTTTTGACAGCACAGCACAGTTTGTGCATGCACAGCCCAGAGAGCCAAAGCGAACAAAGCGGGAGCAAAAAAAAGGAGTTTGTTTTCCAAACGCCTCCAGCTTCATTCAGAGCTGCTGAGGAACTCCTGAAGTCTTGCTGGAGAGAAAGGAGAGGCACACAAAACTCAGTTGCAGGATGACTGGGAATGTTGATCTTAAAAATGTATCCTGTGTTTATCAGACAGGAACCTAAGGACTTGGCCCCTTTGAGGGCAATGTTTATGCCTTATTTGGAGTGAGACCAGAGTACTTCTGTCACTGTTTTTAGTGAGAGATGTGCAAACATCTCTTATGAGACGTGCTTAGATTCAAAGGACCTGCGCTGTTGAAAGATGAGAGATGAACTGTCCTTACCAGCCTGCCCTCAGCAGTCTGAGCTTCCATTCAGGAGTCAGAGGCAGTTGTTTGGTGGGGACAGTCTTCCACAACTGCACACAAGTGAGCTGTTGCTCTCACTGCAGTGGAAAATGCCAGTATTTCCAAAGCCATGAACAGCTTTCAGTGCATGAGGGAAGGGTACTTCTACTTTACTTCCACTGTACTTCTACTTTACTTCCACTGTGGGTGGAACCGAGCAGGAGTGCTTGCTCGGCCTGACTACTTTCTGTGGGATGATTTCAGATAGTAATGGGGTAGGGAGAGGGGGTCTGACCCTTGTGGTCTGATCTCGCTTCACTTCAGGCAGGGTAAGCTGAGATGGCAGAGAAGTCATGCTGAGCTTTGCAGCACAGGCCCAAGTTTGGTACCTGCTGGGTATCTGAAGCCTTGATGCATTATAGACTTACAGATACTGCAAGCTGGTAGTTGGATGGCTGGACTTCATCCGAAATTCAGGAAAACTGGTGTCCCACCTTCATTTATTAGAAAATTTTCCTTCCTCTTTTCTGTGTATCAGTGGTCCCTGGTGCCTGATTCGAGGGGTCTCCATGGTTAGAAGAGAAAATTACAACAAACACAACTTGCAACTTGGAGCTGCACATCTGGACTAGAGACTGGTTACAGTTTAAAGATCTGCTTCTGAAACATCTCAGCATATTGCAAGGCATTACATTGAATATCAGTATATTATTCTATGTGATGTTAAGCAAATCCACTTGCAAAAGAAAATCAGATCCAGTCTTTGGGATTATGCAGGCTTGGACTTCATCCCGTAGATTTTGCACTTGGAAAACTCATACTTTAGCCAGGATGTTTCTGCACTGAAGAGACCTGCATGATTGGACACTTAAATTGCTAAGATATGCCAAATCTCTGAATCTAAGCTTACTTGCATGTGGTGGCATTGCATGCACCAGCAGAGGGTAGAGCTTGGGCTCTGACCGGTGACTTTTCAGATTTTTAATTTTCTCACTTCCTTGTGGGAAGGGCTTAGCATCAAAGACCACATTACATGTACTTTTATCAGTAATAGCTTGGGCTGTTGCTGTAAGATGGACTTGAACATGACAAAGGAAGCCCCATAGACAAGGGATTTCACAAAACATCCTGCAGATCTAGGCTTCAGAGGGAAGTAACTTCCAGAAGAACAGATGCTCCAGAGAGGGTGTCCTGCCTCTGGACAAGGCAACACCAAATTCTTTGCTAATGAGCCGTGCTCATTTATACCAGCTGCAAACCTAGCACGCCAATGCAAATTTCCTGTTTTGGTGAAAATACTGCTTGCAAGCCTTGCTGCATTTGCAGTGCCCATATCCCTTCATCTAGAGCCAGATCTTGATTAGGCCTCTGGGACTTTGGATTTCCCTCCAGGCTCTGGAGCAGCTCTGTCGAATTTGAGTACTTCCACTGAAAACTTCACTTTGTTACAATGTAAAACCAGACGAAGTGTAGAGTCACATCATCCCTGAAGAGTAATGAGAATATAGGCCCTGACAGGGCTGTATCTCTCCAGCAATTCATGGCTCAGCAGCAGCAGACCGAATCCTCTCTTGATGTACATCCATGTGGCTTCTCAGAAGGGCTTTTTCTTTTTTTTCCCACCCAGCCATTTTTGATGTAAGCTGTGTACTGACGGGCAGCAGAGGGGTGTCTGACGCCTGCACATACAATGCGACGTGGAAGACCCCGCAGCTAAGTGACTGCGAGAAGGAGCCTCCTGTTATCGATTGTGCGTGGAGCCTACCCTGTAGGTCCATGTCGGCAGACACATATGGAGGGACCCCTTTTCATCTGCTCCTCGCTGACTGCTGAAGGCTGCTCCCGCGCGGCTGCGGAGAGCCGGGGGGCCCACGCTGTACAGTTGTGGTCGCAAATTCCTGGGTGGGGAGGGGAGCTGCAGGGCTGCACGGGGGAGGCTTGGCTGGGGCCGGGGCGGGATCTTTTCAATGGCAGCACAGAGGAGCTGGGGATGGGTTAATTAAAACACTTGCAGATGGTTTAGGTTATGGCACACATGTGTGTGCCTGGCCGCATGACGCTCATCAGAGCCAATTAATGGCCCGGGAGAGGGACACCGACCTCGAAGCAGGACTGGGGTGCTGCCTGGACTGCTTGCCAGGGAGAGCAAGGTGAAAAGGGTCCTGGGGCTGCATGGTGGGCACTGGGGTTGTCCAGGACTTGACAAGGTGCGCACCAGCTAGGTGTCTGTCCATTGTCCCCATTGCAGAAAGGGGACAACCTGTGGTTGTGGACTGAGCCTCAAGTGCTGCTGAAGAGTGGTGCTCACAGGGGGCCCTGCTGGAGAAGGGCTGCCTGGGAAGGGCAGCACGGGTTAGAAACTAGGAGACATTTCTTCTCAGAAAGAGTGGTTAGGCATTGGAACGGGTTTCCCAGGGAGGTGGTGGAGTCACCATCCCCTGGGGTGTTCAAGGAAAGGTTGTATGAGTTACTTAGGGATATGGTTTAGTAAGTAATATAGGTGCTTTGGACTAGATGGTCTTGGAGGTCTTTTCCTACCTTTATGATTCTATGATATTACTTTGTGTGCCTCTTTCTGGGGCTGGCATGCTCCACTGTGTGCCCAAGGGCCACTGGGAGCCACAGGAGTGCTGCTGGTGTCTGGTGTCCTGGGCACTTTGCCTGCATCATGTGGGGAGGAGTGGAGCATAGCCACTGGTTTTGTATGTGCTCTGTACTCACTTTGCATCAGGAAATTGGGAAGAAGCACTGGCTTTTGGTAATAAAAGCACAGTCCAGCAATGAGTTTCCTAAAATAGCTGCTTTTAAAAAAAAAAACCTTACAAAGAGATATTTCAAGAAAGTTAGAACAATACAGCATGAGATTTATCCTGTCACTGAGCTCTGTGCAAACAACACAAATATGTTTGAGATATTAATAATTCAGTGGAATTATGTCATTGCCTCTAAGATTAACTGAGAAACAGAAGTATGACAGTAACAACTATTTAAAAACCAGACGACTAAAGACATGAAACAGAAAACTGGACCGACTCTACCCTGTCAGAGTAACAAACAAATAGTAAACCTTGATTACTGACTGACATTTGCTGGGATGTGAATTTGCAGAGCTGCAGGAGTTTGAGCAGGTTAACAGTCAGGGAGCAATGTCTCTCTGCTATTTTGGTGCTGGACCATGGCGTTACATGGCTCTGGGTGGGAGGTAGCCCAGGTCTTTCCCACCATTCTGGTGGGATGCACAATGCTATTTGGATTTGATCTGCAAAGCCTTAGGTGCTCTGAAGGACTTTACCCACAGTCATGCTGTCTGTGTCAGCAGGGATGTTGCAGCTTTTCATGGCTGGGTTCTGGTGGAGGAGGGAGGGCTGCTGGGGTGGCTTCTGCAAGAAGCAGCTAGAAGCTTCACCCTGGCCCTCGAGAGTAAACACCTGCTGACTCAAGGCCAGACTCATTGCTGACCAAGGCTGAGGCAATCGGCAATAGTCATAACGCCTCTGGGACTCACATTTAGGAGAAAAATATGCAAGCAGCCACTTTTTTGGCATCAGAGAAAGGAGTGAGAAGACATAAGAAACTGTGCAGACACCAAGGTCAGTGAAGAGCAGGGGGAGGAGTTGCCCCAAGTGCTGGAGAGAGAGATTCCCCTGAAGCCCACGAAAAAACCCATGGTGGAGCGGGTGTTCCCCCACAGCCCATGGAAAAGGCTGGGACCCCACCTGCAGCCTGTGGAGAGGCCCCACACTGGAGCAGGTGAGGACATACAGGAGATGCTGTGACCGGTGTTGAAGCAAGCTCCTGTCAGCACTTGCAGCTTGTGGAGAAAGAGACACACAGAGAGATGAACGAGAGAGGGTGCTGGGGTGGGAGTGGGGGAAAGAGCTTGTGACTCTGTGGGGCACCAGGCTCGAGCGATCTGGGCCTGTAAGACATTGTATGATTTATGACTGCACCCCATAGAAGTGACCCACGCTGGGGCAGCTGATGAAGAGCTGAAGCCGCTTGGGAAAGAACTCATGTTGGAGAAGTTTGTGGAGGACTGTCTCCCCTGGGTGGGACCCCAAGCTGGGACAGGGGAAGGGTGTGAGAAATGCTCCCCCCGCTTAAGAACGAAACCAACTCACGAGGAACTGACTGAAACCTCCATTCCCCCATTCCCTGCTCCTCCCTCTGCCACAATGGGGAGAAGAAAGGAGCGAAATCATGACTGAAGTGAAGTCTGCTCAGAAGGGTGGGGTGGAGCGCAACGTTTTAAGATCTGGTGACGCTTCTCATTATCTGACTCTGGTGTCACTCCATGTGCAGTGTAGTGTAATAAATTAGTTTTCTGTATTCTGCATTGAGTCTGTTTTGCCCATGACGTTAACTGCAGAATGATCTCTCCCTGTCCTTATCTCCTAAACCTCTCATATATATTTTCTCCCCTGTCCAGCTGAAAAGGGGAGTGAGAGACCAACTTTGGTGAGCGCCCGGCCTCCAGACAAGGTCAAGCCACCACAAGGGAACTGATGTAAACTGTCCCCCCCCAAATCCAGGCTGCTGATATTTCTGGGTCAAATATAATAATCTCTCAGCCACCTCTTATCCAGCAAATGGTGATTAGAACTGCCTGAGCCTTTACAACTTTGAAGGTGCCTTCTTTCCTCTGGGTGATAACATTAAACTTTCTTCTGACATTTGTTCATGCAACTTTTTTATCCTTGAGAAAAAAACTATTTCAATGTCAGAAATATCCAATTCTAAAAAACTTCCTGGAGTGACAAATGGATCAATACCAGTCAGGGGGAAAAAACTCCTGAAAACTAAAAATCATATACTGGGAAGTATTAATTGGGAACCAAGACTGAAATGGGATAATGAAAAAGAAGCTTTCATCAAAAATCAGAAGTCTGCTAAAATGAAATGTGAAAACATAACTTTTTTGCTAAGAGGCTAAATGTTATTAACAGAAGCCCATATATAACAGGGCAGATGTGATAGAGACATGCATTACTTATTTAAATTTTCCCTGAAGGACACAGCACAAACTAATCAATGTCTCTTTACCTTGGTCTTTACCTTGGTCTGTAGAGTAAGAACTAATGGATGGCAAATTTGGTGTAACTGACCTCAAAGGAGGTAATGAAGTGCTGAAAGACATTGCATGCAGTTTACAAACTCTTTGTGAGACTTGGTCACAGCTTTGCAGTGTTGCAGACACTGGGGAGAAACTCATGTAGCACTATTTCTGTTGTGCTTTGAAGCCCTCACTGGAAATCCCTGTGGAAGCCTTTGAGAATCCCCATGCTGCCCTCCTTTGCAAGAGGCAGCTGTGCCTCAAGAGGGGCCACCTTGCAGAGATGGATGTACAGGCTCTGCTGGGCATATCTCTCTGGCATTTTGTGGGCTGGTGGCTATGGCCTGATATGCTGTGGAGCCTGCCTTAGACACCTGGGCCGGCTAACCTAGTTTTAACCCAAGCTAATACAGGCGTGCAGTTTTTGATCATCTTGGCACACACCTTGGTGCAAACTATGTGTGCCTCCAAAAAGTGATGTGGATGACCCTTAAATCCCACTGGCAAACAGGATCTCAGCTCCTAAGGCACTGAGGTACTTGAAGAAATGTCCTTGTTGCTGCTGTGAGCATCATTGGCAGTGCCATTTCTCTGTGTGCCAGTGTCTCTTCCAGCAGCGGGACAGGAAAGGCCAGAGAAGGGAACTACAATTGTTCATCTGGTACTGACATGGAGGAAATGTCCTCAATTCTGTCAGCAGGTCTTGTTTCTTCTCCCTTTTTGATTCTAAAAACATCTGAAGTGAGATCAGTCATAGAATCACAGAGTATCCAGAGTTGGAGATCAGTCATAGAATCACAGAGTATCCAGAGTTGGAAGGGACCCATAAGGATCATCAAGTCCAACTCCTGGCTCCACACAGGGCCAGCCAAATCAGAGCATAGGACTGAGCACATCATCCAGACGCTTCTCGAACTCAGCCAAGCTCAGGGCTGTGACCACTTCCCTGGGGAGCCTGTTCCAGAGCCCGACCACCCTCTCAGTAAAGAACCTCTTCCTGATACCCAACCTGAACCTCCCCTGTCGCAGCTTCCTACTTCAGTAAAGGGTATTGATCTGAGGAGCCAACAAAGCAACAGCAACAAGGAGTATGCCAAAAAACTCCCCACAAAGTCAACTCACGAGGAAATCATGTGGGTCTGTGAGTTCATTTTGATTGGAATTCCCAGTTGTGCAGATTTTGCACTGTCACAGAATACTTCTGTCCAGAAGGTACTTCTGTAATTCAGCTATTTTTCTCACCCTCGTAGGCTAGGAGTGGTACAGGGAGAGGAGAAGTACATGTGTTATTCTGCTCTGCTAAGCCAAAACGAAGCACAGATGTAGTGTGGCGAGACTGTTTAGCTGAACTGACTGTTTGTCATAGCTGCTTTCAGAAAACGCACAAAACCTTGTAACATGAAGCGATTTACTAGAGAGGAGCCCTCTGTCTCGCCAGTCAGTGTTGCTTCACAGGAGCAGGAGAGTACAGTAGTGTGGCTTTTTGCAGGGGGTAGAGATTGTGGTGATGCCCACAGCAGTGTGCGAGCTTACTTAATTGATTAGGCATTTGTACTGATTTTAATATGCATGTAGGATAGTCTCCTATAAAATATTTATGGTTTTTTTGCATGCTAAAACAGAATGATCAACTGCCACAATACCTGTCCAGCCATGGTGGCCTTGAGTGAAAACATGGGCTTTTGAGAACCTGGCTATTTTGTTTTCATGTAGAGAGCTGATGAGCTTGCTCGCAGGACTGGCTGAGCTGCCCAGCCAGTCAGGAGAGTATATTTGGGGTTGATACTGAAAGGCCTAGCTCCCAGAGGGAAAGGGTACAGTGAATATCTCACCACTAGCCTAGAAAAAAAAGAAAGTTTGTACATACAATTCCACAGTCAGATCTGCCTGTCTCAGTCAAGGAGGCAGATATAAAGACTTTCAGAAGTCATGTTTGTAAAAAAATTAGGAAGGAAATAATTAAACTTTAGAGTGTTTGGGCTCAGCGTTAGCATCCTAGAGTTATAGGTTGGATCTAATTGTCTTCCCTCACAGACAGTGCTTGCACACAGGCACCAGCTCTGCTCAGCCTGGTGTTTTGTGGGGGTCTGCGATGACAGAACAGATCCACTGTCTTCCTACAGCTCCACAACTTGACTTTCATCATTGACCATGACTGCCACCAAAGATTGCTGTCATTTATCAGAGGGCAGACCCATGTGTGCATTAGGAGTGGGGCACCCAGACTGAGAGCACAGGGCCTCTCGATATGGTGCTGTAATACAGCTTTCATCCCTTCATGTGCCATACCAGGCCTGCTGGGCGCTGGCATGCCTTTGACCTAACAGTGATGTGGCAAAGTAAAATAGCACTTTCAGGTACTTTTTATTGGAATCAGCTGGTTTCACAGAGGGGGCGAAACAGGTCTCATAAGAGAAGTCTTCTCAGTCCAAATAAAGATGACAGTCTTTGCACACCCTGTGCCTTTCCACACTTAAATGAGGAAGACATACCAGGTTACCACAGGGACAGCTTAGGGGATTTATCATTTTGTAGATTCCTCTCTGAAAAGTGGTGTCATGCTGAAATTGTTGGGTACCAGAGAGCTTATTATCACCATAGCCTCTGAAATAAACATGCCTGAAACATGTCACACCGCCCCCCTCCCCAGCGCCCCTCCCCTTCTGTGGGGATGTCTAGGTGCTTTCTGGAGTTGGTGGACTGGCAGGAAACATCAAGACATGCAAATTTTAGCTTTCAGACAAAAATTAAGGGACTTTTGTTGGTTCTTTTTGTTTTGCAGTGACACTCGTTTTAATGCAGTCTGGCTCACTTTGCCAAGATGAACATGATGAGGTTGGCTCTGCTACTGAACATGGTGTTGGCCAAGGGTCAGGGATTTTGCAGGACATTTGAAGGAAGAAAGGTACCTCTCATCAGTCAGTCGGGCATATCTTGGACACGTAACACCTGGGTCAGGAATGGGTTTGCATGCAGCAGTGAACAAAAAGTATAAATAAATAAATAAACAATCCTTTTATAATAATGCAGAAGGAGTGAAATCCTTTTCATACTGAACTTAAAAGGAAAATGCACATAAATCAGCAAAGCTAGGATTTCACCCTTGTCTTTCTGTTGGAGTTTGGAAAAGACTCTAGGTGTTTTTTAGGGGCTTTTTAAAAAATCTCCCTTTAGTTTTCCTGTATTATCATCCCGAACTATCATCCAACATTACTGACAAAAGAGGAGTCTGAGGCAATGTATTGTTTCCTGGGTGGGTATCTCTGGCCTGATGCGTTCCCATTCACTCATTGTCCCTGGGGGCAGGTGTCCCCCCTCTCCATCAGCAGTAGCAGCGGTCCTGTTGTGGGGGCTCAGAAATTGGACTGTCATGAAGGAGAAGAGTCTCCCCAGGCTGATGACACAAATTATAGGTCTTTCTGTACAGAGTATCCTCAACAGCTCCTGGGTTTTGTCTTTATTTTACCCACACTGTGCCTGAGTTCAGCCCAGGAGCTGATGGGCAGGGGGCTGCAGTAGAGACCATGTGAGCAGGGGGTCATAGCAGCCTTGCTGGCAGAGGGCTGGAGCAGTGAGGAGGCTGGTGGTCCCCTCTGCCCATGGAGCCTGGGGGGAGGCCCAGAGCTGGGGCTGCCCTGGAAGGAAACCCTGCTGGGCTGGGCATTGGCAACAACTTCCCTGCAAGCACACGGTCCTCTACAAATCGTGGAGCCCTTTCCTCTTGCCTGTGCTCTGAGATGGCTTGGAATCCAGGATTTAATTTGGCCTTTTTTTTGGACAGACCACAGAGGGTGGGAGCTTGTTGTCGCACCTTCCCCTGCTATTTATGTTTGCATTGTGCACACTTTCCACCATTGCCCAGAACAAATTCAGGAATTGTCTGCAGAAAACTGTGCAAATCAGGTGAAGCCATTTGTTTATAGTTCAAAGTGAGACATTAAAAACAATGGGCAGAGAAAAGCATGAAAGTAGATCAATCCCAACCCTGTTTTAACTTCCTCTCCTTCAAGATCACTTTGAACCTACAGTAATTATGATTCTTTCTGCTAGCTTAAATCACCCTTGCCCTCATTAGAGCTGTGCAGAGTGACCATTTTCCATTTCATGAGTTGCCACGTGTAAAAGCTGCTGTGTTTGCAAGTATTCAGGCATACCTGGCTGCACTACACAAGTCATAAGTGATAACAGTCATAATTAATATCCATTATACACCTTCCGTGTACACTGACATCACTGATAACATCAAGTGCAAGTTATGTGGTGCTACGAACAGCAAGCTTCAAGTCTCTTCTGATGCGTCCCAGACATGGGCTAGTTGATCCTGCAGGAAAACAGGTCTCTTCCAGGCACTTGCCCTGAATATTTTGAGCTGATACAAATGACCAGAGATCATATCAAAAGTATACTATTTCTATGGGCTTAGGGTGCAAAAAAAAAAAAAGGGAGTGGGTTGTCAGCCAGCCAAGGTTTTTTAGGCGGCTTTAGATTTTAATGTTCTTTTAAAAATTAATTGTTACATTCTTGGGACATGCTTATTGCTCCAACGTGTTTTTCTGAAAGCTGTGACCCCGTTTGCAGCTGTCAGTCACTTTTCATACACTGAGAAGCTCCTTTTCATTTATTAAGAAGAGATTCCTTTTCCCCAGTGGTATTTTGGGAAAATTTTTTTTTGAAAAATCCCCCAAATACTACCTAGATGCATTTACATTAATATGTCCTTCCTCAAGGCATGATCTCAAAAACATTCTGGTGACCTGTCAGGAAAGTGTACTCTATCTCTTTCTCGTGCCTTTAATACAGAGGTTATTAGACCTCTAAATGTTATAGCCGATGTTAAGGCAACACTGCACCTTCATGGCACTGGAAAAGAAAGAAAGTAGTATTCTTTAAATATCTTAATTGCCTCTCCTGATATCAGCGGTGTTACACCAGGGGTAATACGGCCTCTTAATTACCTCGGAAACAGCCTGAGCAACGCCAGGAGATGATAGTAAAAAACACCCCGAGCGCGAATAGCGTCCCCGAAAGGTCTAAATGGCTGCCCAGCGGTGTAAACTTTTGTACCCCTTTCATGCCCGCGGAGGTTAATCTCTCCATGTCCCACTCCTTTCATATGCATGAAGAAGAGGAGATTTAGGGGTTGGCGGGCGGTGGGGTGGGCGCGGGGGGCGAGCGGCGGCGCACGGCCGGGGGCAGCTGCGGGGCTGCTGGCGGGGAAGGGGCCGGCAGCGAGGCCGGGGACGGGCCCACTGAGCGGAAAGAACAAACTCTCCGGACCCGTCTGACACGCGGGTCAGGGGGTCACCCCGAGCTGGTGGAGGCGGCGCAGCAGATTGGAGGCTCGCGATGCCCCTCCGACATCATTTAGACAAACAAGCAGATGGCAGGTGTCAGCGGTGACAAAGAGCCATCTGTGCAGCGGGGACCATCCCCTCCATTCTCTCACAGGCTACTTCATTAAACCCTCACTTCAGAGTGACTGCGCCATAGCCTTTAACCAACGGGGCCCCCGGTAGCACGGGGTGGGGTTCCCCCCCCTCCTTTTTTTTTATTATTTAAAGGCAGCTCGCATTCTGCTCTCTGGTACCTAAGGGCAGCTTGTTTGTGCACCTTATTGCCTCTGAAGGGGCAGGAGGGGAGGAAAATAGAACCAGAAACACCCAACAAAACCCTCCTGCCATGTGGAAGAAAAACGTGTTTGCATGGAACCAAAGCTGTGACTGTAAATATAGCAGGGCAGGTTAAAAGTACCCTTGGGGACCATGACTGCCTGGTCTGCAGGGCCTCAGGGAATCTGTGGGGGTGTCCAGGGGGTTTGCATGGTGGGAGGTGGTGGAGGAGGGCTGTGTGGGGCTAGTCGGGCACCATGTGGGGTGATAGCGGCCTCAGGCCTGGTCCTCCTACCAATCCTCTCCTCCAAAAATCCTGGGGCTCCTTCCAGAATGTCCTGTGGGCTCCCAACGTCCCTCACCCCCTGGGATGAATATAGCTACCCAGCCTCAGGGCAGGCCAGCTACCAAAGCTAGCCTTGGCAGGAGATTGGGATGGCTGGCAAAGATAAAGAGAGGTACAAAGCCAATTAGAGCAGGGCTGCTGGAAATGGCATTGGTGGGTAGGGGAATGTCCACTCGGCCTGGCTCTGCAAGCCTCTGGTGGCACCATGCCCGAGCAGAGACAACATCTTTCCTACTGGGCCAGGGGGAGCAAGGGACAGGAGGGGTGTGTGTGCCCCAAAGTTTATTTATTTATTTGCCTGGTTGGGTTTCGTTGGGGGATCTGGGAAGTTTCTAGGCCAGTGCACCTCTGCGGCCAGTCGCGCTACTTTAGCCTCCCCTGCAGATCCCAGCGGAGAACGGCACTGGCGTCGCCTCTGCAGAGGCCCGGTTGTCTCGAGGAGTCTCAGGGGAGCTCTGTGAGGGTCACCGGGGTGAGTCCTGCAAACAGTAAACTGGGAAAGAAGAAACCCCCCGGAAGCGGTAGCAAGGAGGGTGGGAAACATACTAAGACACCTCTTCCTCCCCTCCCTATTCCCCCATCTCAGAGCATGTGCAGGCACCAGAAAGCAACGCTCATAAGTAACTTATTAGAGGATGAGTTTTTCTGTGTGATGGATTTTGGGGTTGGTTCAAACAAAGCAAAAGCTATTCCCAAGCTTCTGCCAAGTCCCCAGTCAAGCTTGAACAGAACTTTTTAGGAGTGCTGGAAGAGTTTCTTTTTTTTTTTTTTGGTGGGTTTTTTTTTCTTGTTTAAATGAGTCTCTGCACTTTCTGGTTGCAGCTAAGGAAGCAGAGATGGGAACACCAAAAAGCTAAACCAAAAGCTGTCCTTGCATCACCACTGATTTCTGCAGTATCAAGACAAGACTGGAAATATCCTAGCAAAAAGCATTGTGCAAGAGCTTTCACACAGATACATTTAGGGCTTCAACGCTTGGTCAGCTGAGCTGATTGAAGCCAAAGCAGCTCTCACCCGGATAGTTACCTTGTGCCTGATGAGAACACAAATCACCATAATTTCTTGTTCTAAGTCCTGCTTATAATCATGGCTTGTGATTTATCTGGCCATGCCTTTACTCCTTTGTATGAAACTATTCTAAATGGTGGTGTGAGGATCATGGATGAGGTCCTTCCCCAAACCCTTCTGAAGGTCCTTCCCCAAACCCTTCTGAATGTCAAGGCATGAAAAGTGAGAAGAGATAGAAAAGCCTCCTTTTTAAGCAGCAGCTACATCTGGCTTTCAGACTGGCAACATCAGATCCTTTATTAGTTTATAAACATTGGAGTCCTCTGGGGAGTTGTCCAGATCCACTTAAAGCCTCTGAGTGACAAAGGTGATGCTTGGAGTAAGGCAGCATCCATGAAGGAAGTTTGGCTTCCCCCTTAATAGAAAAAGGCTCCTGGGACTGCTGCAAAAGGCTGACCAGTTACACGCAGGAAACTCTTCGGTGCCAATAGTCACTCCCTTCAGTGGAGAGGAAACGGCCAGCTGGCTAAGAAGGGAAAGGGGCTAATATTTTCCATCCTTTTAGTATATTTACTTAGGGCAATTCCCAGTCAAATCATCTCACTTAGGCTTGCTTGAGAATAAAATCTTGGCGATGTACCATCCACCTTACAGGCCTGGCTGGGCTTCAAGTAGCTTCACCACTAAAGGTCCACTCCCCAGTTAGATAATTCTCTGCAAAATAGCTGTATTTGCCAACAGCTTCCTGTTTCTCCTGATAATAAGGTGAAAATTCCTTATTCCTGGCAGCTCATAAAGCAACCCAAACCCAAACCTAATGAATTCCCACCCATCAAATGGAAGAGAAGCGGTGGATGACCAGTAGGTGCATTTTCAGCCAGCCTTTAGGTGGAAATTGGAGACCGGAGTGCCAGATGTGTGTGTGTGACCCCACACTCACATGCCTGTGAATGAAATACAGTTTAATCTCTTAATTGGTAGGTTCCAATGGAAACATTGAGATATTTTTAATACAAACAGGTTTTACCAGTAAGCAGCAATAATTGCCATCTGCTTATCACAAGTCTTGGCTTTTAACTGTTTAATTCCTGCTGTCTG
Source organism: Laterallus jamaicensis coturniculus (assembly GCA_022605575.1). Taxonomy (NCBI): domain Eukaryota; kingdom Metazoa; phylum Chordata; class Aves; order Gruiformes; family Rallidae; genus Laterallus; species Laterallus jamaicensis. Next base: position 49,817,183 of record JAKCOX010000001.1, read on the forward strand.
CAGTCTCTCAATTGTTAGATGATGTGGGATTCCTACAGAACATTATGGTATGGTAATCTGATTTACATCACTACAGGGATAATCATGAAGACTCAACTAAGAAGTCAGTATTTGAATGATAGCATTCCCTTCTGGAGGTGGGATGGTTCCCCCTGATGGCATATTTCCATCCCATGGGTTTCATCAGCTTCACTAAGCTACAGTACGTGAAGAAGAAATTTCACTGGGCAAAGGCTCAAGTAGAGTGTCGCTGTCCAGTTTCCCTCCCCTGTCCCCTGGAGGGATGAGTTTCAGGAATAGGCATTCAGGCAGCTCAATACTGACCAGGGTATAACGACCTGAATGTATTGTCAGTACCGCTCTGACATTACTTTTAAGGAGGATCTATCTTGTCTGATCGATGCGAAAAGGGTCAGGGTTGCAGCTCAGTAGCCTCCTTGTCTTCTTTGAACAAATTAGTATCCATAGACACAATCAGGCCCTCAAATATTCACAGCTGTGGTTCAAATGAAGTCTCCTAATGAAATGCAAATTCAATAAGACAGTTACATGATCAGCATCAGCTCATTAAGGCCTGCCGAGCCTATGTCTGGTCTTTGTTAGACCGACATAAAGCTACCCGCAACTTTGGTGGAGTTACTCTGGGCTGAAAGCTGCCAGGCTCCAGGCAAGGCTTGGCCCAGACAGCCAGCTGGGGGAAGGCGAGGTGCCTCTCCGTACCGTACCATGCTGTGCCACCGGGTTAGTGCCACTGGGCTGATGAATGTCAACTGAGGGTCCAAAGGAAGGGATAGGGCTTCGGTTTGCTCTTCTCTGTCCTGCCATGAAAATAACAAGAGGCCCACCAAAGCTGCAAGGTGACACTGGTACAAAAACCCGTCCCAAATCCCAACCCAAGGCAAGACCAAAATCAGGCTTGTGCTTGGGATTTCCCCTTAGAGAGGCTCTCTACTTATATTTGCAAGGTTCTTAAAATCACTGCTTTCCTCGGTCGCAGGAGGCAGTCGAAAGGGTGTCAGGCAGCTGGCTTGCTACCTTCCTGACCCCGTTCCACAATGTCTGCACTTCTGTGAAAGGGTTGCCCTAGACAAAGCACAAGGGATGCACGGCCCTTGCATCCAAGTACAGCATGGGTTTTTTTCTTTCTCTTTTTTCTTTTTTTTTTCCTTTTTTTTTTTTTCCCTTTTTTTTCCCCCTAGCCCCAGCAAATGTGTCGATGCTTGACAGGTCTGACCTGCTCAGCTGTAATGAGCCATTGGGAGAAAAGGGACAAATGCAGTTACCTCTAGCCACAAGTCTTGCTGCTGGGAGATGAACTTTGCTACTCTGCCTTGGCTTTAACAAATGCCCCTCAGTGTATCTCAGTGCAAATGTGTTTCCTTTTCATTTTCAAATAGGGATGAATCCAGTATGTTGGATTAGAAATTTCCCATCACTGACAAAAGTGAAGGGGAAAAAAAAGCCATGTAAAGTTCAAGAGGAGGGCAGAGGGAAGAATGAAAACAAAATGAATGATCAAGAATGAGCTTCTGCTTTTTTATAGGTAGAATTTTGCAATAATTTGTATTTTAAGATTTTTTTTCTTGAGGGTTTGTACTAAAGTTATTTATACATGAGATTTATGCATTAGTTCAATGCCAGTTGTTCACAGTAAACAGAGGTGCAAAAATTTAAGCATGCTTATTAAAAAGAGCCCTTTTAAAAGCCAGACTTTAAGCATATAGGTTCTGCTATTTGACTTTCAGTGTGTTATGTCTTTCTATTAAAAATTAATTTGGGTTACATTTATCACACATAGGAATAATTGAACAGTTGCTTAAGGGCATAGCAAATCCTGGAAAACAAAATACATACGATAAATGCAATTTTATCCATACAGAGCATTCAGGGCATATTGACTGTAGCAGGTTGTAGCCTCTCCTCTCTTTCCACTATCACCTTCTGCTGTGACTATTGTCATCTGGGTCACTGGAGGAGGGAACTGGATTTTGAAGAAGAAAATGAGAAAGAAGATGGAACAGTGCTTTGAAAAAAATACATACCCAAACTGGAGCTAGTCCCTGGGAGAGCAGCAGGACCGATAAGAGGGTAGGAAAATACAACCTGTGAGGATAGGAATGAGAATTGTTTGGAAATCTAAGTCTGAGGAGAGATTAAGATAGCAGCCCTTAGATAGGTTAACAGAAGAGAGATACTGATTTATTGGGCATTAAGAGAGATGTAGGTTAGGAAGAACTTGCTAACTGTAGGCATGAGGAGCAATGGTTCAGGTAATGGTGTGACCTTGCTTACTGAAGGTTCAAAGCAGAGGGTGGACTGATGTTGGCTGGGATGGGACTTGTGATCTTCACCTGCCCTTGGAGTGGAGAGGAGCCAGTTTGTCTCTTGGGGCTCCCTTATTAAGTTGCAACACAAGCCACTTAGTTGGGATATACAGAGGCAGTCGGTGGGGACCGGCAAGATGAAGAGGACCGTTTTGTAGTTGATACTGTGCGAGCACACGATGCACAGAAACTCTCAGTGCGATTGTCAGTATGGGAGATTAATTTCAAATCAGACTCTTAAGACAATTGCTCAATTTTTCAGGGTCTGCTTAGCTAATTCCTCTTAGCATCACTGCTTGTTCTCACTCCCCTATCTTTGACTTATATGCCCCGTCCCACCCCCAACAGTTGCTAAAATCATCTAGTCTGGGAACAATGTGGTGTGGCTGTGGTAACCAGTGTCCCCAGCAGTTGTGGCAAACAAGCAGTTTGTACATGCTCAGGCTATAGTTCCCAGTCACGTATTGACCAGAATGTGCTCGGAGTGGTGACTGTGTGACTTTGGTAACAGAGACAATCATAAAAGCCAAAGAATCCCTATGATTGATTTGTGACTAGGAATAGAAGTAAAACGTGTTGACTGTATGGTTTGCTAAAAATATCCATCCCAGCTCTAGCTGTCATCACGTCTCTCCTCTAATCCTGCAAGTAGTGTGTGAAGGGTTACCCTAATGCCCCTGCACCGATTCCTCCCTTGGAGCGCACAGAGCTGTGCGGCTGAGCTGCGAGCAGATTGCCAAGCAAAGGCAAGTTTGCTCCCCAGGCTTTATGCAATCAGCCACTGCTCCCGCCGTTTTGTCATCAAGTCAGCCGCAGCCTTCCCCATGTTACCCAGGAACATGCTGGAGTGACCCAAAGTGTCACGCTTTCAAGGGAGGCTTTCACTACTTAACCAGTGGCTATGCTATACCACATTAGAGATGCCCCGGGTGCCAAGCTCCCGCTGAAGAAGGACCAAGGAAATTGTAAAAACGCCACCCTGAAAAGGTATTAGTGAGGCACTAATACTTGTTGTGCTTTGTCAGGATGCCAGATCCCTATGCCAGAGCTATGCAGGGTGTGTGTTAGAAAGTAAAATCTCTTGTTTGCAGCATCTTGCTGAAGGAAGGAACACCAACAGTGATATACGTACATTTTCAAGTGCTTTACTGTTAACAAGACATTCATCTGAGACATTGTTGACTACAACTGTGTAACTTTGGGACCGGGTTTTCCTGAAATACCTGTTTTCCTAACACCATATTTCTTTAATTATGAAGTATTCTCAAAATGAAAAATGTCTTCTTAATACCATTTATATTTATTTGGCAAGTGGATGCAAAGAACTCTTGTGAATATGACAGGCAGATGCAACAGCTTTATTGCAAAGATGGTTGGAAAAGTATCTGTTGTATAGGGAGTCTGTTCTTCCTTCAGTGGCATTAGAAGTAAGCCTGAAGAAGACCTTCAGTAAGGTTCACTGGAGCTGCACAGCTACATGATCTGGAAAATGAAAGAGAGTGTGGGCAGAGTACTTTGTCTGTAGCTACAGCAGGTTTTCCATACAAAGAAATTAAACTTTGGAAGCCACATCTTTAATAATGGGATGTAGATAAATGAAAGCACAATTGAAATATAGCTTCCTCCAGAGCCAGTGCTGCCTCATCCATCCATGTAACTATTCCTCCTTCTTCCCTTCTTTCCTTCTTCCTTTCCCCAGGTCTTTCTTTCTTTCTGGGCACTGAAGTCCTCTTGTTCCTTTGCAAAATCCCACTTTAAGAAACACGGGAGTTGCAATGCTGCACCTACCTCTGCTCAGATTCGAACAAGGGAAAGAGCTCTGCTCAGTCCCCATGGCAAAGGAGTGGTTGATATATCCATCTTGAATGGTGCCTCTGTTTCATGGAGTATTTCACTGCCAAATAATTTCACCCTGCTTCTACATGCATGGGCCTGCCAGTATCTGTGTCTCCAGAGCCATTCTGTATCCCAACTGTGTTTGCTTTTGTGGCAAACGTTTTCCAAATATCTGAGATGCTGCTAGCATCAACGACTGCCCACTTTTTGGAAAGCCCAGCAGACAGCAGAGGAAAAACTGAAGTAAATATTCCTTTAATACTGGAGGGAGAAAACCCTGCCATGGCATTTCAACAGAATAGCCTGTATTTCATACCACAAAATGGAGTTTTTAAGGCTCTGGTGGGAAACAAATGTGAAACGAGTATCCAGGTGTTCTGTGTTTCCAGAAGACTCAACCGATATAGAACTCTTGGGAGCTAATGGGGAGAATCCTATTAAACTTGCTAAAATAAATTTGTATAATATTTCACATTAGAAATGTTCAATTTTTGACAACTATCCACTGTTTCTTGTTTGTTTGTTTGTTTTTCCCATGTTGCTGATGATGCTATCACTGGTAGTTTAGGGTCACTGCTGGCTTGTTTCATTCACAGAAGGAGTGCCACTTCGCTGTGATGCTCTGTTTGTCACAGAGGTGCACATCCAGGTCCCAGGAGAAAGACACTGTCAGTGCCAAAATCCTTCTGAACTCAGGCTTCTTTGACTCATTGTGACCAGAGAGGCATCTTGAGACTTGAATTCTTGGACGTCGTCCTGGTAGCTTTCTTGCAGACATCCAGTTCCCTTGTGGTCTTAGGCAGAGAGAAGTGGAAACACGGCCGAAATTCCCCTACACTGCGGTGGTCCTTGCCCTGCAACCTCCATTGACTTCCTTTACTTTGGTTATCTGAAGCTAGAATCAGGAAAAATAAGTTGTTCAAGTCAGTGCAGCCTCTGGGGCAGCAATCGTATCAACATCAGGAAGTTACAAAATTTACCGAGTGTTTTAGATAAAGGATGAAACTGGAGGTGCGGTCAAACCTTGAGTGAGACAAAAGGGGAGAAGAAGGTGGGGAGACAGGTGGAAGAGATTTGAACATTGAAGGAAAGGAAGGGAGAAAAATGAGGTGCTGGGGTAACCAAAGGAAAGGATGTAGAGGAAATGGGTGATGAAAAGAGAAAGGCACTGTAGAGAAGTTACACAGAAAGAAAGAAGGAAGGTCATGGTCCCTTACCAAGTAATTGATTTGCACATTTTAATGCTACTGTTTTCCCTCTAATGCTTCTTCTAATACCCTAAGCTTACTGGTCAGGGGATCTAAAGGGCCTTATCTCAGCACTGGCATGCCAAGGGCCTCTTCCCCCTTCCTGCTGCAGAGCTTGCAACCCACTGCTGAGCAATGACCTGCAGCCTATCTCTCCCATGCAAAGCAAGAGCATGGGACCAACCCCAGCTCAGCACGCCTGTCTCTGGATCAGGACTCATGCTGCATGCCCCTCTGCCCACCCCTGGAGGGTACGTGAAGCACCACTAGTTAGCCTGGGCTGATCTCTCCATTGTCCAGAGATTGGACTCTGGTGCCTGGTCTCCTGCTTAAGTCAGGTACTGCCTGTGCTTGGCCATTCTGTGCATAGAGGTAGAGGAGCTCAGGTTGAGATGTGGACTTGAGGTCTTAAAAAGAAACCTAAAATGAGTTTAGGACCCAGGGAAATTGGCCCTGTGTGCAAGGGATGTGTCCATAAGGGCCAACCAGCCAATCTTTGCTGTCATCCGGTTTCCCAGGACACAGAGATGACAAAGGAGGAGCTGACACCATATTTACTTTTCTGAGTTCTGTCCCATGTTCTTGTTTTTATTGCTCTGCCTTTGTGAGCAGACTTTGCTGGCACTGGGATCCCCCCTTGCTCCCTGCCCCGGGGAGGGAGAGGGGCATGTTTTCTTTAAACTTTCCATCTCCTCTGTGACAGTTTCCATTAGTGGTTTGACACCCCTGTGCTTCTTCCATGAGGGCCTTGCCTTTACCCTGTCTTTAATCATGTTGTCATATGATAATAGGATCAAAAGGAAGAACACTAAGTCTTGCCCTTCTGGAGTGCTTTACGCTCACCCTAATAAACAGCTTGCGCTTGGGATTGTGCTGCAGCTGGTCTGCCCTCAGCCCCGTCTTTTCTATGCAGTACTCACGCTGAACTTTAACCACGGGGCTGTCTGGCCTCAGCAGCCGTCCTCAGACCAGGAACCCTCAGCTGTAAAGGGCAGTCAGTGCTACTGTGGTGGCAGCTCAGTAAAGCCATTATGGAGCAGGCAGCACTCTGAAAAACGGGATGGAGTTTGCCTGCATTTCTTGCTCTAGAAAAATCCAGTTTCGGCAGAACATGGTGAAAGTGTTCATCGTGTCGTGTGTGTGCAGGTGTGTGTGTGTGTGTGTGTATCCACAGGGAAAAGGGAGCTTGCACTCGCTGCTGTTTAGCATGGAACTTTCTGATGACTCAGCAAAGTGCTGAAGCGGTGGGAGTTGGTACCTGCCTGCTTTCATGCTGTGCAAGGTGTTTACAAAAAAACAGTTCCCTTGGAAGTGGCACTTTGGAGCCTGTGCAATGGCTGCTGGAACTGCCGGAGCGGGTCTTCCCACCTCCTCTGTGGTGTGAGCGAGTCCATGGATGGAAGGACAGATCAGTTTGTGGTTTCCGCTTACAATAGCCTTGAGAGAGCTCAGTCAAGCCCAGGACTTCACTGAAGTCTTTTCTACTTGTTGACAGAGATGGGACCTGACTAAAAGACCTCCCAGTTTTGTTGGAAAAGCAGTCGGTACTCACACTATTGCATTAACATGAAGAACTGAGACACCAGTGGTGTTTGTGATTCATTCTCAGGTGTAAAGTTCGATCTGTAACTTCTGACCTGCAGTCCAGTGCCTTGACAACAGTGGTCAGCTCTTGCTCAGCCTTTGGAAAAAATGGCCAGGATTGATTAAATAATGGCCAGTGTAGAAACTCTACCTCAGGCAACACTGCTCACAGTTGCACAGGTTCATACTGAAGTCACTGGATCCAAGGTTAAGTCAAAGGGCTCGTTATTACCACTCTGGCTTTTCCTCTTGCAAATACCCATAACTGCTGTTAAAACTCTTAAAACAGTTGTCCCTTCTACTAAAATGACTAGTTTAAACAGTTAAATGACTCCTTAGTCCTCCACATTAAAAAGGTGTTTCCCAAATTCCTCTCTACTTATGGTTTTTGGGAAGCTTCTTTGGTTTATCGGTCTCTCTGAAATGAGAACATCAGAAATGGACATGGTGCCCAATACGTAGCACTTTCACCTTCGTTCTCTTAGACATCTATGTCTCTTTTGCTGTTCTTTCCCCAGGCCTGCAGTGGGAACAGACATTCAGTGGTTATGGATCTCGCTGTTCAAGACTTTCATGGAGTTATTTCTTCTCTGCATTAAGGGTCCCACCTTTAAAAATGTGAACTTTCAATGTTTCTTCTCTGTTTCTTCCTAATATCCTTCTGCCATTTCTAACCTTTAATTTATATATATCGACTTTACATACACATCTGTCTTTATCTGCTTTCACTTCCCTTATAAAGCATTGGGGTTTTTTAAGCAGCAGAGCCTTCTCTGTTAACTGCAGCTTCTGGAACCAATATCCTCAAGCAGTTCCTGATTATTTTTAACAATTTTCTGTTTCAGTTATTTATCCAGCTGGGCCCATAGCCATTGTCGGTGTTGAGAAATGTTCCCTTTAAAGTATCAAGTATCAATATTTTGGACTTCATGTTGTTTGCATAAAACAAGGGTAACTTAAATCACTGTTGCTTGTGTCTAAACAATCTCTCCAGTTCTCAGTTGTTCTCTGTCTGTCAAGAGGACCTCCAGATAAGATTTGCCTTGTTAAATGAATCACTTTTTCAGTTAGAAAATTTCCCCTTAAAAATGCAAAAACTGGTTTAGAATTGCTGGGAACTTTAATTGCCCCACATGTTCATGTGTAAAAGACAGGTACTTACAGAGCTGATAGCAGCAGCTGATATCATCAGCTGTCCAAACTGATGATCTCTCAGTCACCAAAGAGCTCCCCTTGTGCTTCATCTCTTGTCATTTAAGATCTTTGGCTCATTGATGTGGAGAATGACATTTTGTCAAATACAGGATGCTCCTTTTCCCATTTCCTTTTGTATGTTGTAGCATTTCTAAAGAGCTTGTTGTACTTGATATTAACAGTTGAATCTTCCCATAAATTGTCAACACTACCAACTAGTTTTTGCCTACAAAGGATCAGTTTCAACTTGTCTTCTTACCACGCCTCCTGTCTCTAAAATGGGGACAATCTCAAAAGCACCCATGTACTTTAGTACATGTATTTCTGCAAGGTTTTCATTCCAGTTCTGCACCCTCAGGAGACACTTGGATAGGGGCCAGCATGTGAGAATTTTCCCACATGCAACCTCCCAGACAGCGGAGATTCATCCATCCATCCCTGCATGTACCATGAACGATGCAGCAGTGATCTCCTGTACCCACATCGGGACCAGAGATCTGTGTACCGAATTCCAAGCTGCTTTCATGTGATGAGCCCTTAGTGGCACACGGGGCTTTTGCTCAGCCCGCCTTTATGTGTGTAGGCTTTGCGTGGTTCCTCAGATAACATCAAGCTGCCTTTCAGTGCTGGAGACAGGGTCATTTAGAATCATCCAGATAATAGAAATAATGTCTGGTGTGAGCCAGAGTGATTAGACTTGGCAGCAGCTCGCTGGTAAAGGAAGTAAAAGAATACTACAGATAGTCTTTGCTGAAATAAAACCGAGGGGATTAGAGTTAACAGAAAACCTTGTTTTGATTTGAGACTATGTTATCTGCTAGAAGCATTCATTATCAACATGTTCTAAAATAAATAAATGGCTCTTCACTAACAAGACATTTGGTAGAGATAAAGCATGTGTGGCACTCTATCAAATCCATGGGCAAATAGTCCAGTTCCCTGGTCCATTTTTTGCTGCTCTTTGTTTGCTCCTTTCACTGCCTGGAAAGCCTTTTTCTCCAGGGACACAACCTGCTCTTGCAGTCACTTCAGTACAGAATATCATGGTGCCACTATCATTCCTGCTTCTTTTCCCCTCTCCCTATGTTGCTTTTTCTTTTCTTCTTTTTTTTTTTTAATATTCAAACATGTAAAAGGAAACTCATCCTCCTAAATCAACGGCTGTCTTGGAAAGAGCTGAAACAGAAGGAATATCACTCAAAGTCCCTTGAGCCCCCGTGAGCTGCAGTCTGGCTGTCAGCATCCTGGCAGATTTATGAGGATGGCCGTGACCGGCTTGAAAGGGCAGAGGGGGGAGAAGAGATCCCAACCCATTAGTAATTCCCTGCAGGAAAGTGACAGAGCTGATGACATGCATGGAGGACACATTGCAGGAGATGGGCTGGGGGAGACATTCCCATGCAAGAGCGATTTCAGGTCACTTCTGGCTCCAAGATTGGTTTCCACTAATGATCTATTTCTAGGCCCCCCATCCTTTAGCTTGTGATCTCTTTTGTCACAATTTGGGGCATGCTTTTTTTTTCCCTCTAGGAGAAAAGAATCCCATGGAGGTCAGTAAGTTTTGTTGACATGAGTGCTGCAGGTCATGGCTGAATGAAGAGCAGAGCCCAGAACCAAAGAGAGTGCCCAGAGCCTGCAGCAGGATCACAGGTACCGCAGTGGATCATTGAACTGCCCTGTGGTACCATAGATGCCACATTCACCACAGTAGGCAGCCCAGCCTCAAAAAGAAATGCAAGAAGAAGCGTAAGCAACTTGGGATAGATAAAACAAATGCCAGTCTTTCCATAGTCTCAAACATTTTGTTTCATTGTTTTCAAAATAATGATTTGTTCTCTTTTCTCTCCCTCTCTCTCCCTCTCTCTCTCTCTCTCTCTCTTTTTATTTTTTTAAAGAATCCTGGCTAGGAGCAGAGATGAGTGGCATAATGTATCTAAGGTGGGTTTGTATCTGTTGTTTTTTCAGTATTTACTCAGATATCGAATACGATGGCAGTAATGAGAACTGTTCCCACTGTATATGCAGATAGAACTGGCTAGAATTGCCTGAATATATTGTCAGACTGTCAGTGTAACACCCACACTTGGAGCTGTTATTTACATGAGTTGTTGCCTTAACTACAAGGAGATGGAGATATTTGGAAGTAACATGATCATAAGGAGAAAAAAGAAGAAATTAAAATGGACACGGGCCCGGGAAGATGGGTGCAGGAAGCTGCAAAAGAGGAACAGGACTTTAACATCTTTCCTGTATAAATAGCCAAAACTAGAAAAAAAGTTATTTTTGTGGAATACTGAGGTCCATTTTGCAGACTTGTGATAATTAGAACAGTCTTTGAAATAGAAGCCCCTTATTTCAAACAATTCTCTGAACAGCTCTTGATCAACACTGGAGCACATTGTTTATTGTACCTGTATTTTTCTCTTGCTGTCAAACTCAGTGCTTCTGCTTTGGTGATGTGTCTCATTTCAATGATTCTAATTGAAATGCTTATCTGGCATTATCCATCAGGAGAGAGGAGCAGGAGATTACCCGTCATCTCTAACAATCAAGGGTTGAAACTGCATAGATGTAATATTAGTAGGCTCAAATGGCAACAAACCCTAGGTAGAAGAGCCTGTAACAAACCAGTGACAGGTAGAGAGGTCTTTAGAGAGATTTTTGTTTCTTTCCACCAGGAGAGGATAGAGGTGTCTCAGCCAGCTGGACTGCAGTTCTCACTGGCTGTGGTGCTGTGGTGAGGTGAGGCCCCTATCACTTGGTGCTGAGCAAACACGGAGCAAAAAGGACATCCCCGCAGAAACAGTTTTGGTACAGCCAATAGAACTCTAGCCCTGAAGCAGTGGGAGAGCATTCCAAAATGCTGGTCTGTCTCCAGGTGTCACAAGGGAATACGAACACCTACATAATCTGGGTACCCCTGGGCTGCAGACACCCCTCCCCGAGCTGAGCGCCATGAGTGCTGTTCAGATAGTCTTTTAATATGTCCTCAGACATCACTACTTTGCTACAGGGTTCAAACTTCTGGAGGATCTGCCTTGTGGCTGCAACGAGAAGAGCATAAAAGGACTTTGGGCCGAATCCTGCAGCCATTTTCACCAGGGGAAATCAGGGTTATTCAGTCAGTGTTCATGGAGCTGCTTGGGCTTTGCACTTAGCGTTTGTAATTAGAGCAGGCCCTCTGTGATCTGGAGAGAACTAGTTATTGTAACTATCTGCTCGAGTACAATTGTCCTTAGCACACTTCTGGCTCCTAAGGGGAGTGCTGGACTGTGTATGAACACAAGTTCACGGATTCTGCTTGTCATGATTTTGCTATAATATCTTTATAACTCAAGGGCAGAAGCCCTGGGTGAGCTGCACTGGTGGATGTTGTAATGCCAGGTGCTGTGCCCAAAGGCTGTGCCCAAAGGCAGCTGACTTTACAAGAGCATCCTTGCCAGGACCATTTAGCCATGCCGTGGTGATGTAAAACATGCACCAAATGAATCACCATACGTTTCCAAATAAATACAGATGGTGAAAGGAAGCGAGATACTAGCCAGAAGGATGGCAAGGAAGAGTGGGGAAGCCCTGAGGTCTCTTTAGAAGTAAGGTGGTGTGGTAACATGATGATGCCAAGGATGGAGGATGAAGAGTTACTATTCTTTTCTCACTGGAGCTCCTACAAATTCTGTCACTTCTGTCTTCTCCCTGTCCTTTTGCCGTGTCCATTTAGTCTGTACATTGTCCAGGCTGGGAGGACTAAGACAATCAGCCTCATGAGCTGAGGGCTGAGCATGAGGTGAGGGTTGGTGGGGTGGCATGGTGCTGCCTCCAGGCAGGGGGAACCTGCCCTGCCCTGCCTTGGCTGGGGACACGCAGGACTTCTGGCAGCGATGAGGGGTGGTGCTGGTGAGATGAATCTCTCCTCTGCTCTGCAGTCTGGTGGAAAACTTAAAAAATATGCCAGGCATTGTTCCATCCAATTAATGAATAATGGCACCAGAAATGCCCCTGTCAGTCCTGCTCCCCTGCAATACCTCCTGGCTGGAAAGAGAAAACCAGCCAGGTCCTGCGAGGCCGCAGCTTCCCTGTGCAATTGAGATGCAGTTGCCAAGCTGTGAGGTCTGAGAAGTGCTACGTGCTTTTTTTAAGCCTGCAGGCAGTTCTGTTGACTGACGCTGCCCGAATGCTTTTCAGGAATGCTGACATATTTTCATGTTATCACTTTTCATGCAAACTTTTCCCCAAGAGCCTGCTTCTCATTGCTCGGCATCACATCAGGGGAGAAGGAAATAGAGGGGAGCTGTCAAGGCACATCAGTCGTTGTCGTGTTTGTACTGGAAGGTATATGCATAATGAGGGATAATATTTTCTGGCTGCAGAAGGTTGCGGTATCCCAGTGTGAGATGCCTGTGAGTGTATTTGGTATGGTTGTGACAAGAGGGGATTTGTCTTGGGATACAGAGCCTTTCTGCATCTGGTCCCTTGTGCAAATCAGGACAAGTTTGGCAGGGATTGAAAGTCCATATCATCTGCTGACCCAAATGAATAGTTCCAGATGGACTGGGGCCCTCATCACAGTTGGTGCCCTTATTGACTGGAGGGCCAAAGCTGAATGAAAGGAGAGATTCACCATGGAGAAGGTCTGGGTACCTTGCTTCACTCATCCCTTGTGGATAGAGAATTTTAATTCCTCAGCTTTGTTGGTGTGCTGCGTTGGACAGAAAAGGGGCACTTTGGTGCGAAAGAGAAAGGCAATAGCATTTATGTGAGAGTGAACATATTCTTGCCCTAGGACACTTCCTACCTTGGCAGCCCTTGTCCAGCCCTGCCGCTTTGCAGGCTGTCAAAGGGCTGTGAGACCACTGGGGACATCTGTCCTCACAGGTAACACCTATATCCCTTCCCCACACACCAAACCCCCAAGAAAAGGCAGTGTGGCCCTCCCATGCCTCCCAAGGAAGGCAAAGCCTGTGCCCAGAGATCCTGGGCATTCTCATCTCACCTTGGGCCAAGGGCCAGGAGAAAGACATTCTCCTTTGAGAGGCTTATCAGGGCACCTGAGCTGGGAGTGAAACTTGGAAATGTCTGTCATCATATCCAGAATTTCCCTAGCAAGACACAGAGCAGGAGCCCTCCACGACAGCCTGGCATGCCTGAGTGGGGAATGTGGGGTTTTTTTCCTCTGCCTTATCAACAGTCTTTGTTAACAGGTAAAAACCTGCCTCAAGCACTGGGCTCTTATTGAAACACTGAATTTGGAAAGAAAGCTTTGGGGAATGCCCAGCCCTTGGAAGTCCCTAACGAATGTCCCAGAGGTCTGACCCTTTCCTCTGGGATCCTCTCTCTCCTTTCCTGACCGGAGGAGATGAGTGCTGCCGGGGGGAAAAAACGGAGTGAAACGCTTCTGAAGTCAGACATCCCAAGCAGCGCAAAGTCCTCTTGCAAGGCCTTGTTATAATCATTACTTGCTTCCCCCATATGTCTGGCCATCCAAAAGGTTTAAGAAGTAACTGATCTGATAGCCTGTATGTGCCATTGATTTGTTAAGCTGAAGGTTTTTTTTTTTTAAATCCTATTAACAATAGGGTTTGCAGAAGGAATGCAGATTAACCAGGTCTAATTGTATATCATTTGCATGAAGAATGAATTTAAAAGCAGCTTTGCAACACATTGACTCGGGATGTTATTGAGCCATTGAAGTCTTATGGCTGTGAGGGTTGGAGCTATTTAATTAGTGGGGGTGGGGTGTGTGGCTGGAGAGAAAATAGCAGAAAAGAGGTGTTTTAATCAATGAAGCAGAGAAATCACAACTGTTAGAAGATGCAAGATTATTCCTTTCAGGCAAATAACCCAACCAAATAAATCAAGGCCCAACTGTATGAGAACTTTGCTGAATGAAATCCTGGTATTTGAATTGAAGTGAGACAGTCATTTGGGAGACTTCAATGCCGGCGCTTTCCCAGGACCAGAGCTGTGGAGCCCTACTTGGGGACTACCTTCAACCAGCAGATCCAGCTAGATTTGTTTGGGTTTTTTTTTCAGTTCATGCAGCCCAGATTGCATCCCAGAAGTTAGAGGGGATGCTCCTGCTGTTTCTCCTGGATCTCCACCCCTGCCCTGCAGTCAGGGGTGACACTGTAAGGTTGCTGGCCCAGGGCAGCTCTGCAGCTCAGCAGAGCAAACCTGCCATAGGTCTGCAGGGCAGGAGCACTGGGACTCATCATCAGGCTCACTTGGTTGCTGCCGGCTGCAGCATGGCAGAAATGGTGACAGAAGCATTTGCACAGATGAATCTCCCAGCACTGTCCTTACCTGGCCTCTAAGGCAAGTTATTTTGTCACTCTATACTGTTACAGTTTCAGCTGTAGAAGGACAATAGGCAGAGCAGAGAGGGATTCTGTGAGGCTCCTGGCAGGATTCAAATATGGAATGTTTTCATCACATAAATAGTTCTGCTTTTCACCCCTGTTCTGCCTGATCATCAGTAAACAGTGACAGGCTGCGGGTACCCTGCTGCACAGTAGATCTGCAGTCAGGTAATGGTGACAGCATCATCCGCTTCCTCTAGCAGAGGACACAGACACCACCCAAAGTCCTCTTGGTGTTTGTGGTTCGGTTTCTGTACCTGGCATAGGGTGGATAACACGTGCCTCATCTCAGTCCTGTATTTCCCAAGGTAATATATGTTCACAATAATCATAAAAGCAACAATAACAGCTTCTCATGGTTGAGGTAGAGTGTAGGATTTTTTAAGGTCGCAAGATCTTTGTTTCAGGGAAAGTAACTGAATTTTGATCCTGGGGGAGAAGAGATAAGCCATTAAAAATGATGGATTAGTTATTCCCCTGGCACATGCTTTGGATACATGTTAAATTAACTGTGTGCCCACATACTAGAGCAGAACTTAGTTTCTCGAGTACAGCCTTGAACCCGGCACCTTGCTTGGCTTTCGGAAGGTCAGGCTTTTATTTTTAGTTTTACTTTTTTTTAAAAAGTAGTCCTCATCTAAAACCCATTTAGAAAGCCATGCTCTGAGACCTCAAGCTGCCTTGTAGTATTTAACTAGAAGGGGGGTGGATTTGCTGGCAGACACCGAGGTATGTCAGCCCACCTCCTTGAATACAATATACTGAAACCGAAGCAGACACGAGAACCGGATCGGATGCGTATTGTGCGTGGGCTGCAAACCTTTATTATAGTGCCACTATTCAAAAGGATCAGAACATTTGAAATCATATTGAAAAAGCAGGGTGGGACTGAGTGCTGTTCTGCACAGGGACAGTGAGAGACAGTTCATCACTATGAAAGTGACACTTGTGTAAATACTACTGGCAACCACTATAGACTAATTGCTTACACACTCACTGCAATATTAATTGTGTAAGTTTGAAGTGCACCAGCATCACCTGATCTGCAACTCAGCTTCCACAGGAAACACAATATTTAAGGCAATAGGAACGTGACACAGAAGGAAAACTTCCTGGAGAAAACTTGCCAGTCTACAAACATGGACCATGGACCACACTGTTTTGTCAATTCTAAAGCTATGTTGAGCAGCTTTAGTACTGAAACTTATCTTCAAGAAACAGTTGCTCTCTCTTTGCCTCAGATCATGAGCTGTGAACCAGACAATGTTTTCTTACCTGACAGTGTCAGCAGAGCGAAGCTGCATGAACGTGGCTGATTTGTAGCATGGCCTTTACTGCTGACAAGGGATGGATTTGAAACCACTTAACCTACAGTATTTCATGGAGGCCTACAGGCTGAAAGCAAGCTGGGAGGAAAAAGCTTAGGTTGCAGGACAATATTTTTCCCCTCTGAATCAGACAGATCTCTTAAATCTTACAGACTTTTTGGACAGCACACAATAGCAGCTAATTCTCAGTCTTATCTTTGTTTGTAGCTTATCCCCACCTGGCTTGCACTGATGCAGCCACCAGCCTGCCTCTGTTGTTCTTGCAGAGGAGGTTTGGGGTTTGCTGTCATGAAGTCAGGGAGCTGTGGGGAAGCAAGACTGGATGGACCCTGAGAAGTTGGGTATAGCTGGTCCAAAGGAAAGTCAGTCTTGGTGGATGGTGATCTCTGTTGTTTGAAAAAGATGCCAGTGCAGGAGATTAAAAGCTCAAGTACTGGTTTGTACTTGTTCAAACACTTCCCTAACTATCATATCTGGGTCTAAGTTGCAAATTGAGTCAGCTGCTTCTTGTCCTGCATTACTGGAGTGGGAGAACAACAGATTGCTGTCTGCCTGTAAACAACCTTCTGCATATCAGAAGACAGTGATTTGGACAAAACAGATTAAATTATTTTGATATTTGGTAAGCTGCGTTTGCCAAACCTTTTACCTTCTTACCTTGCTGTTCCTCTGGATTCCCCCCACTTTGTCACCACTTTCTGTCAAGTGACATTCCTCCAGCTGTGGCCTCTGCTGTGTCAGACAGCAGGTGACAGATCATACAATGTGCCAGAAATGTGATGCTCCTGGGAGTTAGACCCATCCTTCTTGTGGTGCAACCTTCTTCTCACCCCATGCTTGGCTTGTGGGCTTCTGGCTGCCACCAGACTTCTTCCCCAGCCCCTTCCCCCTCAGGGCAGCACTTGGCTGTGGCCAAAGGACTGTTGATAGTATTATTTTCTGAGCAGTGAAGCACCCTGGGGAAGTCAGGCTCTTCACTCTGGAGAGCAGCAGTCTTTCCAGCTGCTCCCAGTAATGCAAGTATAAACAGCTGGGCAAGCAGGACAGATGGACATTTATAATAAATACCTGCTTCTTTCCTCTGCAAAGATCGTGCGACATCCTAGTGATGCGTGCATGCAATCCAAAGTAAAGAATCCAGGTCTCTTGTGGTACACTAAGCATGAGATATTAAATATAAACAACAAGGGCTCACCTTGATCTTTAAAAAAGAATAAAATCCTTTGACATGCAAACCTAAATTAGAGGTTCACATCTAAATTGCATATTATCGTGAAGAACCCCAAATTTAAGGCAGGAATAAATAGTGAATTTTGGTACCAGTCAGCATTTATTTACCTCCTAAGAGAAGATATTTAAATGCTGATTATTGTGAAGTCTGCATGAAGCTTTGGTTATGAAGTCACTAAGGGCACCTCCACAGACGGTTACTGCTACATGCCCATTAAATGCACGCACTAACAGAGACATGCACACAGCTCTATGTGTAAGCTTCATCTTTTCTCCTGGGATAAGCTGCTAAGAATGCTGTGGAAACTGTCACATCCTCTTTAGGATTTGTCATTGGTTTTGAACCATTTTTCTGTTTGTTTGCTTATATCCTGCTTTGTAAAAAACATCCGTTATTTCTTAAATTTAGCCTTCCCCTCTAAAGAGCCCTATTTTGCTAACAGACTCCGACTATCCTATCCTTCCTGCTAGCAAAATATACCCCTCTCTGTGATGCTGAGTACACAGAAGAGCATCTAAATGGAGACATGGGCGTCTGGAGAGGAATTTTCAACAGATTTTTCTTTCAAGAGAATAGTGAATGTCTATCTCACCTTCAGCATTGCAAGAAGTCTATTTAAGATGTTAGCTGCTGTTAACAAGTGCTCCTTTCTCTTGGGTGTGACACAAATAGAGAAACGGGGTTTGAAGTGTGTAGTGAACTAAAGGAAAAGTGAAATATTGAAAAGTGGTTCAAGCAAACCTGAGAGGCCAGTGCACAGCACAAGCTTGTAATGCTTGGCTCATGCTTTGTATGCATCAATTGAGTCTGCATCAGCTATAACAAAAATTCCATATACCTATGTTATTTTTCATTTAGGGCTTAGAACAGCAATAATGACCTTGGTGCCAGACATTTGCTGGGGATTAATGACAAAGTGGGGTTAATGGTCCTTGACTGCACCTTAAGCCATCTACTCCTCTCAAATGGTTATTAATCCCCAGGGGTAAGACTGCACCTCCACAGTGAATCTTAGACACTATTTTAATCAATACAGGTTTGTGCACACTGAAAACTGAATCTATTGCTCATAAATTCTGCTATTGCCGTGTAAAAAATTTTAAATATTAATCGCACTGTTCTGATAGATAATATGTGTCCACCTAAAGGTCCAGCAGTCTCCATTGCTTTTGATTTCCACTTTTTAAAAAACACTTCCCTCTTTGCCCACAGAAGAAATGGTGCCATGAAATTTTGTATGTAAAGGTTATTCAAAGTCTGGCCACAGATGCTGAGCTACAGACCTGCACAGGGCTTGTCATTCTGCCTTCCCTTTGCCTTTGCCTTCACCTTCCCTTTCTCTTTCCTTTTCCCTTCCTTCCTCTGCTCCCTTCCCTTTCCTTCTATACCCATTGATTGCAGTGTATCTGATTTGATACTTACAACATTCTGAGAACTCCCTAACGTTTGGGTATCAGTACTGTGCATCTCTGAAGGAGACTAGTGTTTGCTTTTTTTCTGGAAGAGTATAACAAAATCTTTGCAGGTTCTGAACAGAGGTGCCACATCAAGAGGTCGCTGATGGCAGAGCAGAGGGAATAGACTGGGTATTGAATTTTAGGTTGTTTTACTGTATGTGTGATAGTGGTGTTAGGAAGCCAAGGACTGCTAGGTTTGGAGCTGACCTCAGCAAAGCACTTTAGCTTGCACTCCCTTACCCAAGCTCGTGAGCGTCCTTAGCTCTGGAGGGGTTGCGTTCATATCAAGAAGCTTGATTTTCTAAAACCTGTGAGGGCCTCCAATATGGGCTCCCCTTTACTTTGTGCTACACCATGACCCAGTGGTTTCCAGAAAGCTGAGCATTGTCTTTTCCTGGCTTGATTATCAGGTGTTTCACAGGCATTTTGGCAAAGAGTGATGGCTTATGTTGGAGAAGTCCCATGAGAGGCCTGTCCCTATGGCTGGGTCTCATCCAAGACTCTGCAGTACAAGAATGACAGTGCTCAAAATCCCCCTCTCTGCACAACCCTCACAGTGAGGACAGACGTTGGTGTGCCCCTGTGCCTCAGGGTCTGTGAGAGACCTTCCCCACCGCCCTATTCAATAACTGACAGCTGGGTGTGAAGTTGCAAAACAAGACAATGATTTCTCACAGACGGTTCTGGGCAACCAGGTATGCTGGATTACAGCAGAACACAAAAAGCAGCTTTATCCTGATCTCCTCTTCCTGCATAAATTACTCACAGAGCATATAGCCAAGAATGTACGATACACGCATCCGGCTTGTGAAAGCTATTTGTACCCACAACTACAGCAAACAATAAGCAGCAACTTCTCTTTTGTCCCACCATTTATAGTGGGCCAAATTCTTGCTTGGTTTCAGTCAGCAGCTAATATTTTTGTGAGCGCAGAACTTGGTCCACAGCATCTGATTTTCATGTCATGCCATTTTATGACTTTGAATTCCAATACAACACGCCTGACTCCTCCAAACTGCTTGTTGTGATAGCATGAGCAGATTAGGAGAAAAAGCATTTTGTAGTCTATTTCAGTACAAAAAGTATGACTAGAATATTGATCAATAATGTATAGGTGAATTTATATTGCTTTTGTATTTGTGCAATGATAAATATGTAAGATTTGTTGATAAATGCCATAATTTTTCAGACTTGATTACCATCATTCAATTAATCAGTGTTTCTAGTTAGCACATTACATGGAGAATGCAGCTCCTGCCTCATTACAGACACACAAATGACTGAAAATAAATTCCTGGTTTGAGATCCATGTGTCAGTATCTGTCAAATTGTCAACTAATTTTAAATTTTAATTAGTTGCAATTTTTTTAAGGCTCTCAATGCTTTTGCTCCAAACAGAGCTTAGGATTTCTCCAGTCTTGGGCTACAGATTCCCTCTGTACCCTGTTTGCTCCAGAAAACAAACCAAACTGGTTTGGATCTGACCCATATGTCTCAAGAAATAGTCAAATGTGCAGTGACACAGGAAAACAGGAGGTGGAAATGTTACCAGAGAAAAAACAGGAATCGGGAGGGAACATGTGGGGAGCTCAGTGAGGAGACCCCAAACAAGAGAGTGTCCCATCAGATCCACCCTGGTTTCTGGACCCACAGCAGCCACAGATGAGCCCTTGAGCGTCCTTGTGTGCCTTACCAGGTGTTTGAGGCCCCACGCTGTGGGACAGGTACCCTAAAGGAGTGCTCACCTCTGAGCAGCTCACCTGGCTGGGGACAGCATGAAGCCCTTGTGACCCACTGACTGGAGACCGAGAGCAGAGATCAGCATAGCCGGCACGGTGTCTCTGGGGGACACCTCTGCCACAGGTGTGAAACTTGCACCCATCCCGTGGCAAATTTTGAAGAGGAGTTGTGGGTGTGCAGTGTTACCATGCTGTTCACAGAGAATGTAAAGTTAAAATCTTAATCCTGGCTTTCCCCCAGCACAGGGTCTCTAACATGCATTTTGTGTATTAGCAAGCTCCCTTGCTATTAATGTGATCGAGTTCTAATAGCACTGGCTTTCATAACAGTAGTGAGAGGGAAGAGGCAGCGGTGACCTTGAGGTAACAATAACCTTGTGAGCACATAATGCCATTTATCACTGCGTAGCTCCTTTCATTAGGAGATCTGAAGCTGCTTCACAAAGATAGGCGTTCGCAGCACTGACACAGTGAAGCCCTAATCCCTTACTGGGACACTGTGATCGTATCACAATGCAAATGATTGCCACCATACACTCTCCATATTGGTACATTTCGATGTCTTTTGTTGAGGAAATTATCTAATTAATATTTTTGATAGTTTTAATCTTTAATCCCTGCTAATATCTTTTGCTGTTATCTATCCATCTGTTTTCCTAAGTATTTGTGTTATCTCTTTCATTATGTATTTAAACAGTCCCCTTTTTACAGAAGTGAGGTGTTTTTTTTAATATCAAATTCATTTCTGCAGAAGAGCTGGACAAAAGGGATGTTCTTATTTGGTGTATAAATAAATATAGCTCTTAGATTCTGCCTTCAAGCAATTTACAAATGAAACCTGCTAGTGGTCAGTGCACAGGCAACCCTTCGAACTACTGTGTGGCAGCTCTGTGTCATGGAAAGGTTTGCTGTGTCCAGATTTACACCAATCCCACTTCCAGTGGGCCAAATATGATTTAATTCATTTCCTTTCCAAACCCTATTGGATGCTTACTAAGGTCCATATAGACATTTTGGAGACAGCTGTAATCCAAACCTGTGACCTTTATAAAAGCTAGCCGATATTTTATCTCCATTTATTTTATGGACACTAGACTCCCATTATTTTATTTATTCGGCCCCATCCCATGGATTGTTCGCTTGCATCCATCTCTGTGGCAGCAGCAACCTTGACATGCATGACAGCCAGAGGCCAAGGACTTCCCCAGATTAAATATATGAGTCCCCATGGTGAACTCAAGATGAATGCAGATTGTGTGTTGTGTACGTCAGCCACAGCCCTGGCAGACACTTAGCACTGGCAGTGGGAGCAGAAGGGACTCAGCTGCTGTGAGGGTGTGCTTGGCGCCTGGTGGGATGTGGTTTGGGGAGAGCACATGGATCAGTGAGCAGTGCTGTGCCTGGCCATGAGGCACCTGCCTGCTCCAGTAGCCACCCTTGGTTTATTCCATTTGGATTGCGATTAGCACCTCGATTCAGGCAGCATCCGAGTCTCAGGCAGGGGGCTGGGAGCAGGGATTAAAAAGCATTATTTATTTATTTATTTTCCTCCTAATTGAGCCTGGGATGTTGAACTGTGTCAATGTGGAGCAGGTGAGTGAGCGGGCATGTGGCATGCATGCTGTGATATATTGCTTCCAATTATCACTTTTAATTTACAGTTCCTGGCAGCGTTTATTTATTCTTGCCTGAGAATTTCTGCTAACACTTCAGCAATGGAGAAGGTGTCTTTTTCAGAGAGAAACGAAAAGGATCTAATGGAAACTAGGTGTCCTAATCCCTTCAGCAGGTTTGCAAGCCCAGCCTGGATGTGCATCTGGGGTCCTCTGAGGAACTTGCTCCACTGGCAAGGGGGACACAGCGTGGAGCATTTATGGTACAATCAGCATTCATGATGCAGCGCTCACCACACAAAACATGGTTCAGATGCTTCTGAAACATGCCACTGTATCTCACATGTGCCTGTTCAGCCTGGCTCCCCAGCTCTCACAGTGGGTCATGACCAAGCCCTCCTATGGTAGTGATGGATACATGTCAGGAAGAAAAGGGGGCTGCATCTCCCTCCCTGCCTCTGCCCACCAGCTGCACCGTGACTCGGCTCAATGAACCGAGGGGTTATTCCAGCCGTGGGGGCCTCCCAGCTCTTCCCAAGGCTCCCCTTCAGCGTGGCATGGCATGAGCACCAGAGAGCCATGGCTTGCATACCTGCCTGGCCTTGGCAGAGCCATCCAAAGCATGGTCTGGGCTAAGCCTGGTGCTAGCTGTGCAGTGCTATGAGAGAGCGCCTGTCCTCGCCTGGCCCGCAGTTCCTGGCACACTGCTGTCCCGTCTGTAACGTAATATCCATTACAATATTACCACTGGGCACGCTCATAACAAGACGGAGTTTAATAGCTCTGGTCATTTGTCTTTCACAGCAAGCTGCACATCCGAAACAGGGTGATTAGGGTAGGGCCGAGTGTAACCAAGGGCTGAGGAAGGGTTGCCTTGTTTCAGAGGATGCCCACATAAAAGGGAGCTTTTACAATGTGACTACAGTAACATTTGCATGGCCATGCTTAATCTGACAGTTATTTATTGCGCTGGGTTAGATAAAAACCTCCATGCAGAAAGGAAGTGCGGCCTGAACTCAATGTGTGCCAAAATCCACAGATGGCCCTTGTGTCAGCCATGGAGGCTTCAGAAGCTCCAGGAAGAACATGAGTTCCCATGGGATGGCAGAGCCCAATACCTGCTCTGAACCTGCTTGCTGTGTCTCCTGCAGTCTCACCCCAATGGGCAAACGGGGCAGGGAACCAAAATGGTGGCAGGGAGAAGACTAGGTTTTGCCAAGTCCACAGCAGTGGGATCAGCCTAGGAGCTGTCAGAGATCCAGGGGGTGGATGCTAGCAGTAAATCACTGAACTGGGGTGTGAACTAGGGTAGAACACGTATATGCACCCTGATAATGCAGCCTTCCTTAAACACATTCTCCAGGCTGAATCTCATAACCAGGAGCTGGAGGTAGAAAAAGACTTCATATGATATGAAAGCCACTGTGGAAAGGTGTGCTGGGAGGTGGGGTTCTGGAGCCATCACCGAGTTTGAGTTCAGCCTGCATATATTCTTTATAGAAGAAATTTCCCTGTGATCTTTTTGAAAGGAGGCATTTGAGTTTTCAACTGGCAACAACGTTTCCCTTTTAGTGTTTCTATAACATTCAATGGGTTATCCCCGTCACCCCTAGCCTAAAGACAGCTCTGTCTGTTTTCTTTAATTCTCTCAGAAAATGGAAACTTTTAATTTTTGCGTAGCACAAAACAATTATTTTTGAGCCAGTGAACTGGTGTTCCAATTACTTAGATAGCTGTTAAAGCCCAGCCAGGGCTCAGGTACAGTTTTGCAAAATGAGTGTTTGTCCTCATAGGGTTGCAGGAGTAGAAATTAATCCATCTGCTAGAGGAAAAAAGAGGACAGTGGAGCCTAGAATAGGCATAAGACTTTAAAACACTCAAAGGTTTTCATTTATCTAATTTGAAATACACACTTTTCATTTACGCAGGGGCTTATTGAATGCCTGTTATCGGAAAAGTAAGCAGATGCCCTTTGAAGAACAGCAGTGGAGAGAGTTTCAATATTCCTTGACCAGAAACTGCCCTGGACAGAGGCATGCTCTGATCAAGGGCTCTGCTGGCGTTGCAGAGGAAGGCACAGACAACACTGCAGGTGATGTTCATCCTGGAGGTGGTTGCCTCAGCCCTCACTTAAGCCAACCAGCCTGCCTCCAACTCAGCTGCTCTTCTAGGTGTGGAGGGGAGAGGGGGCAAGGGAGCTGAAATTTCTACATCTGGATAGCCAAATCAGTCAGATTAATACCTTTGCTTTATGGTGTTTTGAGATTAAACTCAGAAAAAAAACATGGCTGTTCCAAAGAAGTTAGGAGTTTATATTTCTCTAAGAAACAGAGTCACAGGCAAGAGGAGCTAAAGCTGTGAAACATGTAACAACTGCGAAAGACGTGTCAACCTGAGAGGTAAAGGATAACCAGCAGGTGGAATTAGCCATGAACATTTGTCTGTCTTCCTTCTCCACAGGCAATTGCATACACACACAAATTTTGGCAAGCCCAAATGCTCATGCTAAATGGCATATCAGATGTTCCTGGTTGCCCATGAACACTCTTCAGCCCCTACTGCTTCTTTTTCAGTGTCCCAGGCAATGGTACCTAATCAATACATTTATGGCTTTTCACCCACAAAGACGAGGTTCTTTCCCTCCAATATCCCATGCCCAATGTGTTATTCACCTATGTATGTGATTGTTGGCTTTGAGGGTCTCACTCTGGCTTGTTTGCAAGTGATCATCATGTTTCAACAGAGAAAATAAGCTTACCACATGGACAACTAAGCTTTGAATAAAATGTAGTTATTCTGCCAGTATCTGACATCAGATAAACTCAGTTTGTTTTATCCAGTTTTGTGTCAAAAACACACCAAACAGCCAGCTTTGCATGAGGTTGGCCAAACCACTATTAGCAAGCCCATGTTTGCCCCAAAGCTTTTGGAATCACACGTACAGTGTTTTGAGACAAGGAGTTGTGCAAGTGTGCAGCATGCAGGAACCTAACGGGAGGAAATGAGGGTCTCCAGGCTGTATTTCCACAACACAATTTCTTCTTATTCATTATAATAACATAAGACTCCCTGACTCAGCTTGTTGTTGCTCAAACACATGGTTTGTTTCTCTTCTTAGATAGAGCAAACCACATACAGTGTCATCTCAAAGCCACAGAAGTCCTAGGGTTGTGCTAGATCTATCTTACTAATATCATATATTTCCTGGGTACTAAATGTGCAGGGAAGTACCGTGTATGTATATATAACCGTGTATTGCAACATACAGCTGTACTGTGGACTTCATGGGTTTTAATTAAAAAAAAATATCTGTCAAACTCCATTTAGCCTGAAAGGGGGAAGAAGAAAAGAAAGAAAAAATATTCAGTCTATTATATTTTCAAAGCATTTACCCTTTCAAAACTGAATGTCGTGAGCAGGGAATGTTTCCAGCGATCAATACTTGGAAAGGGAGGAAGCTTTCCAGCACTGATGAGTGGCTTTCATAGCAGCTGTGATCAAGATGGTTTGGAGGGTTTGTTGTTGTGTTTTTTCATTTTATTTCCTTGCTCTGTAATACTCATTGATTTAAATATTAATATAGACCTGATGTTCATCTTGTCTTTGTAATATTTTACACAGAATGGGTTTTTCTCCCAATTAAATGAGCAGCGTGAGAGAAGGCAGAAGGGGATGTCCTGGTTGTAACTGGTTTCCTTGTAAGTAATGAAAAAGGTAAGGACAAGAAAGAACTTGCCCAGGGATAAGTCTCAGCTCACTCAAGTCAAAAGGATCATTTACCAACCAGCACAATTTGGAAAGGGGGTTCAACTGGTGGATGAACAGAGGGTGCCTCCTGGATGCTTGGGCAGGTGGTGCCAGGCCCTGAGGCGCCTGTTGCTGTGCAGCAGGGACGGGTCCAGCACAGGGATCACAGGTGGCTGAAATAGCAGCAGGGTCAGCTCAGACTAAGCCCATGAGAATTTCCAGAGGCTGCTGAGACTGATGGCACAACCTGGCCACCCCACATGAGACCCTGTGGTGGTTGGGGACACAGCCGGTGTGCTGTAAGCTTGGGCTGTCCTGGAGGCACAGCTGATATAGCTCCCAACTGAGCTCCTGCGCCTAGGGGGTAGGTACCATGAATGCAAAATGCACTCACTGGCAGGTCTTCTGGAAAGACACAGAGTGGCTTCCTGCTAGCTCCTCTTGATCTGACCATACTGCTGATGTTCTGGTGAGATTTCCACACTGATGCTTCGTTTATGCTGAATGCACACAGTGGCACACGATGTGTGGTCCAAGGAGATCTGAGCATCCCAAATCTGGGATGGATTAAGGCCTGTTATGGGATGTACATTGATGTTACATTTGTGTTGCAGCGCTGTAACATTTGAATCACGATGTCGTGATATGCAAGATAAAGGCTGGGGGGCCCCTTTATAGTAAGATCTTTATGGCTCTGGCACTGCGCAGTGAAAAACTGCAGAGATGAGAGGGAGCTGTGAGCGGGAAAGAAAAGCCATTAAATGAAAGCTCTTAGACTGGTGTTAAACATGAAAGACTCATCAGATTGTGTCACGTATTTGTAAGGGAATTAGAGATGGGCTTGAACCGCAACTCCCAGTTCCAAATACCTCCACTCAGAGCAATATGGAGCCAGATTTATCGCTTAGACACAGTTCTGCTTGGACTCTTCCCTCCTTCTTCCCTTTTTTGTCCTTGTAAAAAGCCTGCACTCTCCAAACAGCAGTGGGGGAGTCAAGTCTTGGCATGAAAAGCTGCAAAATTCCCTGTTGGGATTAAGCAGAGGTTTGCTCAGGAGTGGACCCTGGCCCTTAATGCATCCAAAGAACTGCTCCCAGCACTGCAGTGGGGGCAAATTGAGGTTGTTATTCCCCTCTTACTACCAGCCTCACTAGCTGCAGCCTGGATTTACACACTTGCTGCTTCCTGCTGTGCCACTGCCTGGATGCGAAGGATAGCACCACCTCGGGCGATCTAGAAGGATGTGGTCTCTACTTGAGCTGGCCTGGTGTGAACTGACAGCTGCCACTGGACATACCTTGGTACAGCCTTGATATAAAAAATGTGCAGCAAGTCTAAGACTAAAAGCCCAAATCCACAAGTAAAATAATTTTCCAGAATTCAACTAATTGTGGGTTTGAATTTCTATTTCAGGAAAAACTACAAATAGGAGAGAGAATTCAGAAAGTTTACTGTGCTGGACTGTAATTATGTTTTGCTGCTAATTTCTTACAGCTGTTATTTTCCTTGCCACTTATTCCCGTGGTGGGACTGAGATGGCGTGGGGTTGATTTTTCATAGTGACGGTGGTGCAGTGACTGGGGCTGCCCCAGAGCGCTGCACATTAGCACAGTAGCAGTAAAGCCGTAGTTACCGGTGATCCCTGCTTGACATGCATTTGTTTTAAAGCAAAAGGGCAAAGTCCAGGGGACTTCTCTGCATCCCTGAGTGCACTGCTGATAACCAATCCAACAACGCTATTATTTGTACTTCAGCTGCATTTACAGACCAAGTCAAGGGTCAGGTCAGAGTGTACTAATCAGTATACAGATATGGAACAAAGACAGCCCTTCCTCTCAGGAGTTTGCACTCCAGAGGCCACGTCCTGGGTGAGTGGGACTAGATCCATAGGCCCATTGATTTCGGCAGAGCGGCACTGATTTGCTGTGGATGAAGGTCTGGCTGTTGGAAACCAGGCATGTCAGGTGGATAAAGCTCTGAGACGTGCATGAAGAGGCAGATGTGGGTTGGGAGGATGAGGCAGCAGTGCTGAACAGGAGCACATGGTCCAGCTTGTTGAACACCTGGCCAACGCTGAGTAGCGTTAAGTGGGTCATTGCTTCTCCCAGCTAAATGACATGCCCATTTCTTGTGTGCATGCATGTCCATAGGCTCTCATCTGGGGGAGATTCAGCTGTGGGAACCAGCAGGAATCTCCCAATCCTCCTCTGTTCACCCTGTGCGGTTGTCATCTGTGCCAGCTCCAAGTGACTAAGTACAATGTTCATAAAATGCTGCCAGTCCGAACTGCTGTTTGAGTTTGGTAATGTTTGCTGCCCCTTGGAACAGGTGTAAGCAACTGGGTATAGCAGAGCTAGCCTCACATGGGGTGCTTTGATTTCTACGTGGGATTCAGAGATACAGCTCAGCTTCTCTGACTTCTGATCCCCTTCTTTGACAGCATATGTCCATGTCTGAAGTGGAATCGCTGCTTTTCAAACATTTGGAAAAGATATGCATCCTTGCTATAGGTAGTGCTCAGGCAACTCCCTGCTAAGGAAGCTGCCTGATCCATCAAACCCTCAAACCATTTAACCAGCCCTGCCTCACAACCTGTCTGCACTGACTGTCCTGTGCTCACAAAGACCTCACAGCATTTTATTACTGCTCTCCCGCTACCCCCCTGTCACCCTGCTGCAGCTCCTCAATGTTTCTGTTGTGGTTTAACCTGGCAGGCAACTAAAACAACCACACAGCCATTCACTCTCCATCCCCGCCCACCCCCACCCCCCCGCCAGCAGTGGGATGGGGGAGAAAATAAGGGTGGAAAAAAAAGGTAAAGCTTGTAGGTTGAGATAAAGACAGTTTAATAGGACAGAAAAGGAAGACAACAGAGAGAACAGTAATGATATATTCAAAACAAATTATACTCATCACAACTGCTCACCACCCACGGACCACTGGTGCCCAACTACTTCCTGAGCCACAGTCTAAATCCCTCACCAGCTTCCCCCCAGTTATATGCTAAGCATGACATCATATTGTATGGAACATGACAGTTTGGACCATCTGCCCTGTCTGTGTCCCCTCACAGATTCTTGTGCACCACCAGCCTCCTCACTGGCAGGGCAGTATGAGAAGCTGAAAAGTCCCTGACGTAGTGTAATCATTGCCTAGTAACACCCAAAGCAACAGTTCATTGTCAGCATTATTCTCACCCAAAACCCAAAACCCAGCACTATACCTGCTACTAGGAAGAAAATTAATGCTACCATCCCATCTGAAACCAGGACAGCCATTGCTCTCCATTATTACTGCTGTGCAGGCTCTTCTGTTGTCACTCCGGTTGCATCAGTGATTCTCTGCACTATTTGATGCTTCTCTCTCTACCTTCCGCTCACTTTTGCCCTGCTTTCTTCTTCCCTCATCTAACATGAAACATTTCCTGGTGCATTGATTTGTGCTCCCTATTGTGCTCCATCCCGTGACTCACTGCACAGGAAAACTTGGTTGTTTGCCTGGGATGTTCTGGAGGGCAGGGGCTGATATCTGGGTGGGTAGGAGTGGTTTCCAGAGGTTTTGAGGGAGGCAAGATCCACATTCACTTTCAAACCTTGCCAGCTGATGCTCTTGGAAGCAGTCCATTGCCCCTGCTAGTTTTCTACTCCTAGTCTTCACCCAGGAGTGTGCATCACCATCCTGCCCCTTATTCCTCTGGGATGAGGCATCCAGCCTGGCACAACTAATCAAGAAAGCTGAGGTTTAGCTTTCCCTTTTCAACCTCTTGTCTTTCCCATCTGTGGTAATTTCCCCATCCCTGTAGCTGTGTGACACTGTGACCGTGGTGGTGGCAGGGAGGAAGGGTGAAGATCTTATTTCATTTGCTCATGGTTGGTTATGATGCTGATGATGGCAGTGGGAAGCCCAGGTATAAATCCCTGAATTCTCCAGTCAGGAGCTAAGAGAAAAAAACTTTTCCTCAGATCCAGCAGCACAGGAATCTGAATACAGGTTTCTGCAGCTCTGACCAGACCCTTCCCTATTCCTGCTCCTGCAGACACCTGGGAGACATACTGCTCTTGCTCCAGGGCAGATGGAAGACAAATGCTCAAAGCTGGCATGAAATAGGTCACTGTGGCCATTAATGAGCAGGAGCTTGCCTGCTCCTGGTAAGAGCTGCTCTTATGTGTGCTGGGAACAGCAGCCCTGACATAGGAAGGGCCTTGAGCAACACCTGGGGCCTCAGCTCTCTGCCTTCTGCATCCCGTGGGAAAGGGATGACTGACTTTCCCAAATACAGCCTATTCTGGTAGCTTCAAGGTTGCAGAGTGCTGACATGCCTTGCTATTTCTCCCCTGGAGAGGAAGGGGTGCCTTGGGCAGAACAGGGAGAAAACGAAGGGCATGAAAAAGAAATTAGTTGTGACTCCTCTGTTGAGAAGCGGGGAGGGTGGGGAAGCGCGTTTCCACGCATTGCCCAACTTCCCGATTCGGGCAGTTCCTTTTGGTGGATGGAAATTTGCCGCGATTTGTGTGTCAGCAGCCCACGGCACCCTCCCTCCTGTGACCTCTTCCTCCTCCTTACCGTACGCTGGGCCATGGGGCGGCAGGAGCTGGAGACCAGGCTGCCCTGGGACTTCTCCAGTTCATAAAAATGTGCTGCTGACGCCTGGATGAAGGAGGGGAGGGAGGTCCAGGAAGGGAAGGGAATCCCCTGGACTCATCAAGTTCCTACTCCTGCTCCTGTAATCCATGGCAGCAGTACTGCTGTCTTCAGCAGGAGTTACATTAATCACCACAGCTCCAAGCTGCTCGGTTAGCACTGCCACACCAGACCTGAGATCCTGAATGCTCAGAGCAAAACTTTGCCCTCTTGTCCTGATCATGAAACATCCATTATTTGTGTCATGTTGCAGACAGCTGTCCCAGGCAGCCCTGGATCAGTGTAGCCTGATATTATGCAACAAAGAGTATCTGTTAGCTAGTGACAGGACAAAAGGAAATGGCTTGAAGTTACATCAGGGGAAGTTTAGGTTGGATATTAGGAAAAAAATCTTTACTGAAAAGATTGTCAAATGTTGGAACAGTCTGCCCAGGGAGGTTGTTGAGTCACCATCCCTGGAGGTGTTTAAAAGAGTATATGTTGTACTTGGCGACATAGTCTAGTGTTGGACCTAATAGGTCTGGAAAGCTGGCTGGAGTCAATGATCCTGAAGGTCTTTTCCAACTGAAACCATTCTATGATTCTATGAATAGGACCTCATTCCTGTCTCAAGGAGTTTATGGTAGAGACATCAGATGTTTTATTTTTTTGAAGAGGTGAGATTGGAAGGAGCAGAGATTGAAGGAGTCACCTCCTTGCAGTCATGTTCTGAAGTCAACTTACTGGAGGTTGTCTTAACCTAGGAGGTGCCAGTGAAACAACAGTGCATGGGAAGGCTATAGAGGTAAGGCTGGGATATGGCTGTAAGAAATAGAACTGCAAAATAAACTGGCTTTCTTGCTTCAAGTGGGTCAAATGCAACTATCAATGAAAAAACTGCAGGACGAATCTCTGCCTCCTCTCCGATGCCAATCCTGCCCCCAAAAAAGACACATTTTTTAAAAAAACCCAAACCAAAAAAAGACATTTGCCTTATACAGGAAGAAAAAGTAACCATCAGCTGGCACAGGAGGCTGAATGTGCCACCAGGCCTTCTGCATGATCCAAGCACCACCATAGGTAGCTCCAAGGTGTCCTACCAACAGCACCCACCACTGCTGCAAAGGTGCTGGTTTTCATAGGTGGTGCTTCCCTGTAGTTTGAAGGGTGAAAAATCATCCGAGTAGAGAGCTGTGCCAAATTCCATGGGGAGCCATTGCAAGCTACTATCGGCCTTGGCTAGCATGTTGGTAGTAGGAACTACCAGAGGTATGTGTGTCTATTTTAAATGGACCATTCAGAAACAGCCCATTCACAGCCAACAACCACCTCAGAAAATATCCTGGAGTTCATCTTGAGATACAGAAATACAAATACAACTGTTTTTTCAGCAGTAGGTGTCCAGAGTAAGGCCATCAGTTTGCTCTCCTCTGGAGCTGTGCCTTGTTCTGGGAAACGTCCCTCTGACCCATATTGTGTCTGTAGCATAGAGAAACCAGAGCTGGTACCGCAAGGAGCACTATGGCAGCATCTGTGTGGCATAACCAGCCCTGCTGCTCCCAAATAGGCCAGAGCACAGTGTGCCACTGTGGCAGGGCACAGTCCCCGGCAGCCGCAGAGCCCCGCTGGAACAAGTAAACTCACAAGGGAGGTCTCTGCAGAAGTGGGAATGAACCCAGTAGCTCTGAGGCTGGATCAAACAGCTAAATTTGCTCTCTTGCTGAGTGAAGAAGCTGCACATCTTTTTCTGCTGCTTGGGTAGCACGACTGGGAAAGGAACAAAAAGTTTTTCTGGAGAAGTAAAACTGGATCATCCCAAGCTGCCGATTATACTCTGGAATTTGGTACCATTTGATCCCTGCACTTGACTTAAACATCCACTCTTTGATCGGATGAATATTCTTCAGGCAAAGCAATGGTATTAATTTTAGGGGGGGATTTTTTTGTTTTGTTTTGTTTTAATCAGGCTGTCAGACTGATGTGCAGATTGAATACAGATGCTTGCATGGCTTTCTGTGCGACTTTTAGAGCAGAAAGGCTATTATATTTACAGCATTTTCTTCTTTTAAGAAAGTCGACACTCCCAGTCTATTTGAACTCCAAGGGTACCAGTCTCTCCGTGAGCGTGCCTGATGTTCAAACAGCAGTGATTGCTAAACTGTCACAGGCAGGCAGAAGCTGGACATGGGCAGATACTATTTCAGTCTCTCCAGTGCACTCTGCCAGGCACTTAGCCTCCCCGCCACAGTAGTTCTGGGTCCTTCCTGAGCCGAGACCCATACTCGTGTCCATAAATACACAGCAATGTGCCTGCGCCTGACAAGTGCCCGCAGGAAGCTGTCGTCACTGAGTCTCGGTTCCCAGCGAGGACTCAGTAGCCTCAGAAAATGCGGCAACGCTCTGGAGATGAAAGGCTGGTGCACGCTGCACTGCCAAGTGATGTGCTCTCTGAGCTGTGTCTTCCCAGCTGAAGCAAACAAATGGGAAGGTAATGTGCCTTGGTGGGCAGGCTGGGAAATATTTACCCCATCTTCCAAACTGATCTGCTCTGCAACCTTGCACTTTTGTGCCTGGGTTCCTACCACCTTAATTGAAAGCTGGGGAGGGACTGTTTACAAGGGTATGTAGTGACAGAACAAGGGGTAATGGCCTCAAGCTGAAGGAGGGGAGATTTAGATTAGACATTAGGAAGAAATTCTTGACTGTGAGGGTGATGAGGCCCTGGCACAGGCTGCCCAGAGCAGCTGTTGCTGCCCCCTCCCTGGCAGTGCTCAAGGCCAGGCTGGATGGGGCTTTGGGCAACCTGGGCTAGTGGAGGGTGTCCCTACCCATGGCAGGGAGCTGGAGCTAGATGGGCTTTATTGTCCCTTCCAACCAAAACCTGTGATGTTCTTGCATTGCTTGACTGTACTTTGGCCATGCCTTGGCCATGCCAGTCAGGGTGGCTGCAGGCAGGATCCCCCGAAACAAGAAGTTTTGTCACTTGGCATAATCTGTCCCAAGCTGGGCTTCAGCACCAAGGAGGATCCAAACCTCACTCTTCCATCCCTGGTAAGAGGTAGGTGATCTGCTTTGGGCTGTACAAGGGAGAGTTGCAGCCCTACTTATTCTGTGGCTGTTGCTACAAACTGGTTCCCTCTGACCTCCTGCACTGCACCCTACTCCTGTGGGGCTCATGAGGCATTGTTAGTTATCTTGAGCCCCTGGCTGGCCCACTCTGCTTTGCACTGTGATATAAATACCTAGAGAACCAAAAGCACATCTGTGTGCTTTGAGCAGCCACAGATGTACTGTGTGTAACGGGAGTTGAGTACCTTCATGAGAAGACCAACTAGGTTTTCCATCATTGTTTAGATGTTCACTCCGGGCCAGTGTACCAAGCAGCCCCTGAGGAACCATTCCAGTCTTACAGGCTGTGTGAAGTGATCTCAGTTGCTGCTGCACAGCAGACCTTTCTCCAGACACACTGCAGTGGTGTTTAATGCCCACACATTTCAGTACCTAGTTAGCTGCCTAGATGGATAGTTAATCTCAAACTAAGGACACCACCCAATCAGATACAGAAGATAATGAATCTCATAAAGTGAGAAATGTCAGTTCTGCTACAGTGGAAGGGAATTTTGAGCTGTGCCTTTCCTGTCAACAGATGGATCCTAGGTACTCTTTATAACTACAGGAGAGTCCTGCCCACAAGAGCTCACTCTTCCCTTGCATGTTCCACGTTGCCAGATCCTCTGTGGGGTGAGGAGCCACCCCCAATCTTCTTTATTCTCTTCAGCAAGAATATTGTGCATTATGAGGGTGGTAAAATTTGGCTTAGCATGAACATGAAACTATGAGGGAGTCACCATTTCACAGTTTAATCCCTACTGTATGACTGAGTATAGGGAAATAAAAAAGTCTGGGAGACAGATGCTTTTAAGGAGCAGCATCTGCCTTATAAATCTATAAAAGGCACCCAAATGTCCTTGGAAAATGTTCCCACTGCTCCTTAATCAGAACGTGTTCTTTTTGAAGCCATCTGGGACAGGCATGTTGGCCATTCCACCTCAGCCAAAGCAAAATTGTCATCACTGTGGTTCAGTATGTTCCCTCTTCAGTGGCTTGTTTTGTATGTGGTGATGAAGATGAATTAAAGAGTTGGTAGAAATTTGGAGCAGTTCTGTCCAAATTCTGAAGCAGGAGATTGTGTGGAAGAATAAAAACAAATGTCAAAATATCCTTGAATTTTAAGTGATGCTGCTCTATTTATAGGCTAACATGTATTAACACCCTGTTCTACCCTTGCATGAGTTTTATCTCCATGTCGATGCATTGATTATGCTTGAATAATTTATTGGTTTACACTGTGAGCTGAATTCTCTCACCCTAGATTACTCTGCAAGTTTATAATATGCTGAACAATTATTATCAGAAGTGGGAGTAATGACATCCCCTCATAGACATTCAATTCTGTTCATGGAAAAAGTGTAACGCTCAGTCACCATCTTTTTCTGCTTTCTCTTGGGTGGACAGCCCGGGCTTTGGCCTGGCTCAGTATTGCTCTTATGGCTGCTTTAAGCCCTCATTTCCTTACTTTTGTAAGCAACATCTGAATAGGAGCAGAAGAGGCTTATGATTTCTATAGCAGCTGGTTGAGGTTGGTCCTTGCATGGGCCCTTGCAGGACACGTTATCTTCTTTATGACCTTTGTCTGCTGTCAGAGACCTATGAAGAAGATCTAGTGCATTGGGTCCAGAGTCATTAGAATAAGGTATTCGAATTCTCCAAACCCAGGAAATTTCTTCTTCCTCTCATGCCAGAAACTGTTTGCCTAGTAAGAAAGGGCCCTTCCCAAAGACTGTGAGGGGACTTTCCAGTTCATAAGCAGTTTCTTCAGTAACTCTAAAATCAATATATCTGAGTGACATGTCTGGGTACAGCCTGGATGAACAGTCAAGCACATATCTCCTATACATGTCCTAGGCTACCTGGGTGGCCAAGAATCAATCCATGGCATGGAGAGCCCATGGAAAGATATTTTCTCATATGGAATGACCAGAGACCCTCTGTTACAGCCCCAGAGACAGGAGAAAGTCAGTGAATTAGAGATTTCGCAAAACGGGACATTTTTTTTTTCAGAAAAGAAAATCTGAGTAAACCAAGTACAGTGGGAAGTTCTCATCCAGTTACACCATCAACTAAAGGGGAGAAACAACAGTGGAGTGAGAAACATGCACTGAAGTTCTGTCTTATCTCCACAGCCCTGTTGTTGTCTCCATAAGCACCCATCCACACCAATGTCTCATTGGATGCAATCTTTGAAAAACACTTCAAAGCCTCCTGCTAGGATATCCCTGCATCCACCCCAAGTGCAGATGAGCAGTCACAGTCACCATTGCCCTTCCAAAGCCAGGAATTTTTCTTGGCAGAGAAGCACATATAGGTTGACATGGTCTCTCAGGTCCACATGGTTTCCTTTAAGAGAGACTTCATGCTCATATATCATTGAATTGTTGCTGTTGTGGAAGAACATTCAGAGGCAAGGGTAAGAGCGTGGCAGGTGTCAGGCAGATGTACACAGTGATAAGTTGTCTGTCCTGTAGTGTTTATAATTGAAGCAGACAAATAACACACAAAGGGCAGAGGGAAATGTGAAGCAGGCAGTCTCGTACATAGACACATGTAGCTGTAGGAGGCCTGGCCCAAAGACATGCTTCTTATGCCATGAGAGATCTCAAGATTTGGTGTTTCCTAACCAAGGTAAATGAAAACATGAAGTTGAACATTTGTGAGCAAGCAAAGATGGGAAAAATTAACCAACTCCTTTTGAGGCCAAACATTTCCTTACAGCATTTGGTAATATTTTATTTTAATCAGCCTTTTTCCTTTCTGTAAATTTACCAGAATCTTAAGCTCCGGATCTTTCAGTTAAAATATGCTAATTTAAAAAAAAAAAAAAAGCCCCCATAAATAATAGTTTTTGTATATTTGCCAGCAACTGCCTTGTTCTGCGAACAGCTCTTGACAAACAGTGTTCTGGTAACAAATGTTTTGTCAAAAGACCTGTAAGTGGCTCTGTTGTTTCCAAGGCTTTTCTTCTCTGCAAACATTAACTAAACGATGCTGCTTCCATGAGCTGTAATATTGACCCTATGTAACCACCCTGGGAAGAGATTTGATGGGGCAAATGCAGTATAGGTAATGGGATCTGGTACAGTATGGAGTTTAAAAGAACACGTCTAATCTTTCTCAGAAAGAGCAGATTGAAATTCAGTTCCTATCACAACCCCTGCATCACCTGCCTTTTCTATGTCTTTCCTCCAAAACTGAAGGGTGACTGCCAATAGTATGGGGGCCTGCTCTACCTCTGTGAATGCTGGGTGTTCCCACGCCATGATAACAACAAAATGGTGATAATTTCAATCTGAAGGGCTTCTTGTTTTAGAGGTAAAGCACAGCCACCCATTTGAGAATTCACAATTTATTTCCTGCTCAGAAAACACATGAGATATCTCTTCATTGTACTTTCACCAGACTTGTGAGAGAACTTCCATGCCCAAGCTTGCAAAGGCTAGATACTTCATCCTTGGGATGATGGTGCCTTTGTTCTGCCCCAGGAGAGATATTTGAAGCAAATAGATTTTCTAAACTGTACCAGACCTACTGCCAAGAGAAGTCTCCATGTGAATGCTGTGATTTGAAAACTGACCTTTGTCTTTGTTTTGGTGGGATTTAGTCTGCTATATTGGATTCCATTGGCACATAGTGTCCCTGCATGATTGCGGTGGTTTGACCCTGGCCAGATGGACAGATGCCCATCAAATCCACTCTATCACTCCCCTTTTCAGCTGGACAGGGGAGAAAATATCTATTGTGAGGCTCAGGAGTTGAGATTAGGACAGGGAGAGATCATTCTGCAATTAGCGTCATGGGTAAAACAGACAACACGGAATACAAAACCCATCTGATTTATTACACTACACACACATACACACACAAACCCAGAGCTGGATAATGGGAAGTGTGAACAGATCTTGAAACACCTCCTTCCACCCTTCCTTCACAGAATTTACTTTATTCATGATTTCTCTCCCTTCTTCCCTCCGTCGCATTGTGGTATGGGGATGGGGAAGGGAATGGGGATTTCAGTCAGTCCCTCATGAGCTGTTTTCCTTCTTAGTGGGAAGGGGGGAGGGAGCATTCCTCTCCCAGCTTGGGGTCCCACCCACAGGAGACTGTCCTCCATGAACTTCTCCAATGTGAGTCCCTTCCCACCGGGCTTCAGATCCTCACCAACTGCCCCAGCATGGATCCCTTCCATGGGGTGCTGACCTTCAGGCCCAGACTGCTCCATCCTGGTCCCCCACAGAGTCACACTTCCCCCCAGCAAATCTGCTCCAGTGCGAGTCAGTGTCTCCATGGGCTGCAGTTTCTGATGCCAGGAGCTTGCTCCAACACAGGCTTCCCACACAGTCACAGTGTCCTTCAGGTGTTTCCACCCATTCTGGCATGGGGTCCTCCATGGGCTGTAGATAGGATCTCTGATCCCTCTCATCTTCCATGGCTGCAGGAGAACCTCGTCACCACCTTATCACCACCTACAATTACCTGAAAGGAGGTTGTAGAGTGGTGGGAGATGGTCTCTTCAGCCAGGTGGCAGGAGGTAGGACAAGGGGAAATGGCACAAAGCTGTGCCAGGGCAGGGTCAGATTGGATGTTAGGAAAAAAATTTTCACTGAAAGAGTTGTCAGGGCCTGGAACAGGCTGCCCAGGGAGGGGGTTGAGTCACCATCCCTGGATGTGTTTAAAAGACGGGTAGATGAGGTACTTAGGGATATGGTTTAGCACAGGACAGGAACGATTGGACTCGATGGTCTTAAAGGTCTTTTCCAACCCAGTAATTCTGTGATTAAGTGGAACAACCTGCTCCACCATTGTCTTCCCTATGGGCTGCAGGGGAATATTTCTCTAGCGCCTGCACCGCC
Organism: Laterallus jamaicensis coturniculus; assembly: GCA_022605575.1. Taxonomy (NCBI): domain Eukaryota; kingdom Metazoa; phylum Chordata; class Aves; order Gruiformes; family Rallidae; genus Laterallus; species Laterallus jamaicensis. The sequence continues at coordinate 49,855,426 of JAKCOX010000001.1, forward strand.
TCCTCCCCACCCTTCTTCACTGACCTTGGTGTTTGCACAGTTCCTTACATCTTCTCACTCCCTTCTCTGGTGGCAAAAAGTAGCTGCTTGCAGGTTTTTTTCTCCTAAATGTGATTCCCAGAGGTGCTGTGACCATCGCTAATGGGCTCAGCCTTGGTCAACCAGGACTCTGGCCTTGAGCCGGCTGGTGTTTGCTCTGTTGGGCCTGGAGAGAGCTTCTAACTGCTTCTTGCAGAGGCCACCTCTGCAACCCCGACCCCCCTACATCCAACCCCCACCACGCAAAACCACAACAATGATACAAAGTTTTTTTCTAAGACCAGCTATGTTACATCACTCAGAATCCCTCACTTGAATTTATTCTTAGAGGAGTGCAGGTTTACTACTGTGGCATCTTGTGGTCTGGACTAAAATTAATTTATCTCATCTCAACCACAGAGAATTTGTCAAACTGCCTGCTATCAGGCAGTGCTGACTCTCTAGGTACAGGTAGTCTTGATTCCTTGAGGAATCTGGGGTTTCATAGGTGTGATGTCATCAGCTTCCACCATAGCCAACCATAGAAAATTGTCAGAATAAGAATCTAAACTTCCATCCTTAGTTTCTTCAACATCTTAGCTTTCCTTCTTATTTATCTAAAACATTTCTTTGACGTAGAGCTGCAAAAAACTGAGGGATCTTCAGCAAATGGCTTAGATGATGGCTAATAAAGAAAATATAAAAAGGATCTCCTTAGTCACTTCCTTCAGGCAGTCTGGAATCCAGCCAGAGCTGCCGATGAGACCTGGGTGCCAATAAAATGTGTCTCAGAGATGTGGCCATGGGAAGGGGTGTGTGACTGATCTAAGTGATGGATGGAGCAGGGCTTCCTGTCCTACTCTGAGTCCCACGGACATACCCCATGGATCGGACCGACTCTGCTTCCTGACACCCTCTACTCTCCCTCCTGGCCAGGCTGCAGCTCTGGCGGGTGTCTAGGAGACAGCCTGAAGAAATGTCACTCAAATGAAAATAAATCTACATTTCAAAAATGCCCTGTATTGTAAACAAAATAAAAACCATCAGTGTCAAAAAAAGAAAATAAAAGGGAAAAAAAGATGAGAAACAACCCCCATCCTCCACAGACGCGTTGCTGGATGCAAACAGCTGAATGTTAGTCAACCCTTGACTGCACAAAGAGAGACTGGTTGTAAACAAAACTGAGCTGAGACGGAGCCTTCTAACGAAGGCTATTGAAGTTTGTGCTCCCTGTAACTTGAAAGCCGCGAAGGCTGAAAGAGCCATCTGTATTAAACCATGGCTGGGATCATGTTCATTAGCTGGTTGGCTGTAAATATAGCCTCCCCCCAACACAAAAGGTAACGCATGTCAGCTCAAACCATCACCAGCAGGTTTGTGTAAATATTTACTGGGCTGTTCAGACTGCTGTAATTTGAGGCTGTTGATGTCTCACAAACAAGTTAGAAAATGAGCTGGCAAGTTCCCGAAAACAGTGTCAAAAGGCAGCTCCGGTACAGTAGAGGGAATGTGAGCTTTGTGCTCTTTTCTCTGAGGGCTGCTGGGCTTCCCAACTGCCCCAGCCTGGCTAGTTTTTGGCCTCCTTACAGTCAAAACTCAGATTTAAAGGTTTATAATCTTTGACAGATTATTTTTTCTTAAGGCTCTATTAGAAAGTTTCTGGGGAGTTTTGGATGTTGGGATGAGGATGAGAATTTTGCTTAAGTTAATATTTTTTTCATTCCTTCTTTCATAAAATACATCAGGGCACAAAGCCACTTATGAGGGTTGTGGGATCACAGGTGATCCACCCGCTTTACTGAAACTACCAGCCCTGTCCCTTGTGGACCATGGAAAGACATTGGGCTAATCTCCATGTAGCTGAACAGATACTGCATTGCACTTTTGGACTTAGGACCCCTGCACCAGGTATCCAAGTCTATCAGAGAGCCCAGAGTAAACTGCCTGAACAAAGTGCATCATATCTCTGCTACTCCCAAGGTTGGAAAAGCAGAGAGCTCCAGTGGGTAGGGATAGGGCACAGATTGAAGGTCAGGCTCCATGGCTGCCCACATGCTTTCCACCCGTGCCAGTCTTCCAGGTTAATATCTATGTGGCCACTCATCCAAAGTGAGGAGTGGGAGAGGGGACAGAAATTTCAGCAGTTCATCCATGGACATGTGCTTCAGGGCTAGAGAACAGTGTCTGGTCTACTTTACACTGTGGAATGGATGTAGCTGTGGCAATCACCTTTCCCCAGTCTCTTGGGGTGGAAGAAATCCCCTCTAATTCACAAGAGAGGCCAAAGTCAGGGAAGAACATTCTTCCTCTACTCTCACGATATAAATGCCTAGGTGTAATGTTAAAGAGCTATATAGGGACAGTTGACAGAGTAGCTAATTTTGGGCACTTCCATTTTGAAGCCACGCTGATCCCCAGAGTCTTTTTTTTTTGGTTGGTTTTTTTTTTGGTCTAGGGACCAGAGGTAGTCTGTGTGTCTGGGGAACAACACGTAGAGAAATGCTCCTTGGGACCAAAGGCTTGGGAAAATTGGTGCATTCAGCATGGGTTCTACACCTGTAGCCCTGCTCAGCCCCAAAGGCACCGGCTGGGAAATGCTACTGTTTTCTCTTGCATGTAGTGTTCCATGGCCCAAACTGGCTGCAGGCACATTAACGAGGAGGGGGATTTTTCTAGCCGGGCTCTGTTGTCCTCACTGTTGATAATTAGCCCTATCAAAAGAGTGTTTGGCATCCAAATGGCATTTACTACCTTTAAACCACCTGGTGATGGGAAGCCTTGACTGGTGCAAAACTGTTGAGGCAAGTTTTACGGAAAGACTACTGCCCTCTTTGCAGGCGTAGGTGTGTGTAGCAATGTGAGGGGGTTCTGGTGCATCATGCAACCCCAACTTCTCCCTGGGACGTGGCTGGGTATGCGTGGCTGCTGCAGGGCACCCATGAGAGCTGCCTCCAGCTGGCAGTGCTGCTGCTGTGTATTGCCTTGCCTCCAGGAGTGGGGAAAAATGTGGCTGGCTGAGAGCCTGCGCCCCTTCATTCCCAGCTGTGCCGGCTCAGACTCCATCACCACCACCACCACCATTTGTGGGCATGTGGCAAGAAGCAACCAAGCAACAAAATGACTGCAGCTTCATAACCAAGTGTCTTATTGTTTTATACATCCTCCTCCTGAACTATTACATGCTGACTGCTGCAGGGCCATCTTCTCAGCTCTTCAGATGGTGCAAGTCAGTGAAATTTCATTTCCATCAGCGGAGTGCCCCTGACTTACACAACCTCATGGTTTAGACTAGGAAACTTCACATGATAGACCTCAGGGTCTGATCCTATGATCTCGGTGTCTTATAACGTGACTTGTGCAGTAAAAGCAGCCCTCTGTGAAGCCAGCCGTGTAACACACAGATTGTGACTCATTTTCTTTGTTCAGGAACAGGACAAGTTTTTCAGCCTCCTCGCATAAATCAGTATTTTAGGTAATTTCCATCTGAGATTGGGCTCTGTCACTCAAAAATCCCAGCTCTGCCAAAAGTGTTAACAGAAGATGCCACCTCCCAGCCTTTGGTGATGGCTGTCCTGTACAGTGAGGGGGGGTTGCAAAATGTGCCCCAGACTTTCGGTGCTCAGAGAGTGGATTTGGGACTGCCACCTTTTTTTAAAGTAGCAAAAGCAGAGGTTTCAAATTCTTCCTTATCAAGAATCCTCCTGCTCGCTGAGTTAAATGAAGAGGCTGGATCCACAAGTCTCTGCTCTTTGGGTTACTGCAGGAAATAAATAATGCAGATATTTCCAGGACAAGAGACTAGAACTAGTCCTGTGGAGGAAGCATAAAACTCCATCCGCACTATGCCCTGTGTGGGTATGTATTGCTCCCATCCCCATCAGAGAGCATTTACCTAAATGGTAAGAGCTAGTTTACCATGTTGGATTATACTGTGGGCACCCATGACAGCAAAGCCTGAACTGGCCTGAAGGCAGAAGGAAATCCCTTTGCTCAAGGGGCTGTTTCGCATGGGCTGGACAGGAGAATTAATTCCGCTCTGTGGCTCAGCTGTCTCTGTGGGTAAATGCAAAGTGGAGAAGCTTCCTCAGACAGCTCTGCTTTCCAAGACTAGAGAAGTACAAATAGAAGATGTGAGGTGGGGGGTTGGAAGAAGAGGTGTCAATGAATTTTTAATAACAAATTTTCTGTCTGCCAGCACTCCGTCACCAGAAATAAGGGCGCAGAATAACAGGATGATAACATGCTGGCTTAAAAAGATTTCTCTGGGGTGGATCATAATTACAGCCCTTGGATTTTGATATCAGTGGAACGCAAGCTATTCCAGAGAAACATTATTTCCTCCTTCTAGGTTACACCGTTAACACCCAAATCTGCCACAAAGCTGGATAGAGTCACAAGGATACCTTTCTATACTATGCCTTAGTCACTGGAGCAGAAAACCTCCCCTGAAAGTTTTTGGCTGTGGTTACTTCATTCTTACAGAGGCACAGACTGGAGTTTTCCCACTTGCATGATACAGAGTGATTATGCCTCTCTTCTTTTCTAGACTATCTGTCTTTCCACAGCCTCTGAAATTTACTTCTGCTCCAGGAAGTCAGACCCATCAAAGAAGCTGACTTTTACTCATACACCTTTGGCTGCATAGCTGCTTTGAAAGGCACGACCAATCTGAAATATTTTTGATCATGCTGGCATCTTCAGTCACTCAACCTTCATTCCTTATGCCAAAAGGAGATCCTGTTGCTTTGTGGTTTTCTTCAGGGGATTGGAGAAGTTGCCTACAAGCCTTATTTGTAAAGCTGTTTTCTGTCCCACCCTTCTCTAGCTCTTAGATTCATCAGTGTGCCCAAAGGACAGGGTACCACTGTTCTGTGGAGTATCTCACATGGCAAAAACCTGTAACCACAGCATGAACAGGGGTCTTTTCTGGCTTCTCCAAAGCAATCATAGCTCTTTGTCAGCTGTTATATTCCAATTCAGAAGCAAGAATGAGGAGGTGGATGAACAGGCATCTGGAGGAAAGACAAGTGCAGGGACTGGCTTTTAAAAATGCTTAAGAAAACATGAAATGAAGCAGATTCATAGGTTCCATCCATTAGGCAGATGGTGCAACTGTGTGTCCCCAGAGTTGCCAACAAGCAGGACAGGGAAGAGTGCTCATGTCTCACGTGATGCTTGATGGGTGGAAGGCCTGCCAAAGATGCAGATGTTTGGTCAGGCCTCATGTCTGCTGAGGGCAATGGTTGGACTCTCGAACCACTTGGTTGGATTTGACACTCCAAGCTTGTGTCTCTCCTGTGCTAGTCCTCAGCATTGTAGCTTGCAAGGGATATTAATTGACAGTGGCCTACCACACAGATGACATGACGGAGAGGTTTACTTTGTCCAGGAAAGCATTTGTTTTACTTGTGGAAAGCAGTGTGTCATGTGATAACTACTAATGTATTGAAAGACAGAACATCTCATGAAGATGTTTTATTTATTGAACAGGTTACCCAGAGAGATTTTAGATGCCCCATCCCTGGAAATAGTCAAGGTCAGGTTTGACGAGGCTCTGATCTAGTTGAAGATGTCCTTGCTTATTTCAGGGGACTAGGACTAGATGTCCTTTAGAGATCCCTTCCAACCTGAAATATTCTGTGGTTTGATGATTAATACCCAGTCCAGGACACCATTAGGGTTTGTATAATAATAAACTGTTTGCACTGAGAACTGTGTTGATTTACCCAGTGGAACAGAAATGTTACTGCTTCATGCTCAAAGCAGTCCTCTGAGAAAAGACTCAATGAAAATCATATCTTAAGGTTTTCTGGTTTGCAAGTCTTGCACAAACAGCAATGATGTGCTCTTAGTTTGCAAGCTGGAGTAACTCACTTTTCCTTGCATGATTAGCCCATGGCTGTAGCTTCTAGGTGCTTAGAAAATAGCTACTAAAGAGGGGGTGACTAAAAGGATACTTCCTCTGCCCGTAGTCTCCATGACGTGAAGCAGAAGCTGTGATGCCTGCCTCCTCACACAGCCCAACCAGCAGCACAGGAGCCCTTGGCACTGCAGCAGAGGCATCAGCAGCTCCAGCCACACGCTGCTGTTGCTGAGCACACTGAACATGCCTCACTGGTGGGAGCACGTCACCAGCCGTGGGGCCTCTGCCGTGGGCAGCAGACATAAGCAGAAGTCCTGGCCTGACTCCGTGAGGTCTGTGAACTAGAAGAAAATGTAATTTTACTTCTCAAAAGTGCACAAACAATACGCAGAGAACTAGTTTGTAAAATATGGAAGGACAAGATGTCCTTTTCAGACTCAACCTTTCCTGACCTGTGCTGTCCCTGTAGCAGTAATTAACCTCCATGCAAAGCGAGTGTGAGATGCTACCAAGCCAGAAAAGCCATGCTCCCAAGTGTAACTTATGCCTCTATACATTATTATACACGGTGCAGAATGTCAGTGCCTCAAGCAGAAGAGATTTCCATTTCAAACAGGTAAACAATTTGCTGTTGTCAAGCTAACAAGAAGGCAAGCTGGAAACTGCTAAATCATTTCTCTGACAGTGGTACTGAAATAGGCCCCTCATGCTGACAGGGTCATAAATAAAGTTGCTTTTCCAGCAAATTGGCACCTGGAGGATGCTTTCCCAGCTGTTCTCTGACCATGTGTTGTAGAAGTGGTTCAGGATGATAGTAAGACATGTACAGTTCAGCCCTCAAATGCCAACCTTATATTTATTTATCCTAGGTGTTTTCTGGCACAGGAGTGAGGAGATAAAAAGCAAAAGTGTATTAGAAGATGAGGGAAGAAAAGTGGTAGTTTCTGAATAGTTTGAGCTATACATCCACATTGCAAACAGACCAGGAAACCAGTGCCCAGTGCTCTGGGTTGCTTCAGTTGAAAGCACCACTGCACCTAGATCACAGGTCAAAAACCAGAGTTTCCTCTGGAGAAGTACCTTGTCCCATTGCAGAACTGAAAGTAAAAGCACTGAAATTTCCTGTCAGTGCACAATTCTAGGGAAAAAACAATGCAAAACAATTCTGATAACAACGCTTAGAAAATTTAGAAACAAAACTCCACCTGGACGCTCTATGAATGCCCTAACCCCTTGGTCACCTGGGGTTTTCAGATACCTTTAAACTAATCAGAACAGACCAGGAGTCCCTGAGCTTAGTACCTGGGATATGATGCCAAGGTACTATGACAGGTTGCCAGGCTAGTTGGAACAGGTTCAAAAAGCTGTCTGCCTTCTGCAAGATGGTTCCTCAAAAACTCTCTATTCTACAAAGTCTTTTGCTTTCAGGGAAATGACATTTCCTGGCACCAAACATCCTCCTAGAGACTTCCTAGCAATCTCAAGTTTGGACACCCAAGGTACAGGTGCTATCAGCTCCAGATCAGATTTCAAATCAATTCAGAAACTCTCAGTCCGTTTTGCAAGAGATGCTCCTAGGAAGGAGGGGAGGTGATGGGGTGATGACCTGAGTTCAGATCCTGGCAAGAGGAAGCTTGCGTGGTTATAAAAAGCATTGGCAGGTTCATCCTACATGGGTAGACAACCAAAATCCTCTCTCATTTTTTGAAAGATGTCACTCTACGAAACAAGATGGGGAAGTACTAGCAGGACTGTTGTACCTCTCCCAGTCTTTCCAATGTTTCTTCTGGTTATTACCATGTCCAAACCGCCCTCTGGCTTCCAGCAGTCTGTCAGGCTCATGCTCCTGGTCTCCACTGTGACCTCTGATGGAGTGACACTGGCAAAGGCAAGGCTGAGAGAGACATTTCAGCAGATGGCCATCAGGCACCTGGCTTGGTGCCACGGGATTACATGCTTACCTCTCCCACCAGCTCTTCTGGCTGCCCTCTCTGCAGAGCATCCAGACAGTGGGACATACTTTCCAGGAAGTGCTGAACTGTGCTAAAAGTTCTGACATCAACCTCACATGGGACAAACAGCTCAGGATTTCCCTCCCTGAGCTCATGTGGCACTCTGGGATACAACTATTCAGTAGGAACTTCACTTGGGAGTTTGTACACCGGGCAGGTAGTAGTTGAGTGGCTTCCTGGGATGACCCTGCAGTGGAGTTGCATGGAAGGACATCACATCTCCTGGAGATTTTGCTGAGCTAATGCAGGGTTCACCCATGCCCTGCCAGCTAACTTGTAGGGGGATGAAGATGATAAATGCCACTGGTTGGAAGTGGTACATGACACCCGTGTGCTCAAATTTGGCTTGGACATATATGTGTGCAGCTCTGTGGTAGGGTAATATTGTTCCCCCTATGATCATGTTTCCAGGGACCCTTTTGGTTTTGTGCTGTAGAGAGTGAGAGGTGGTTGAGCCACCCCATTTTGACAGCCAGGTCCCTGGTGGGTGCGCAGTGAGACTTCTCCACTGTGTGCCATCCTGGGCAGCCAGCCCAAGGCCACCATTGCCCTCTGTTGGCAAAATCCTGAGATCTCCCCTCTTTCTGCCTGTTTTGTCCCACCTTTGGGTACTGGTGCCAGCTCTTGCTACATCAGTCCTTCTTTCTGCCCTTCCCAAAGTCCAGAGCTGCTGGGCACCCAGAGGAATATAAAAAAATCTACTTATAAAAATCACAGTGAATTCTCCTTTTCAAAATGTCATACTTTCCTCTAGTTTCAGAAAGAAGACCTTACTTGTCTGCCAGATCCTGCCCACTTGTGTTTTCTGACTGATGTAGGTGGATGTGTTTATTTGTCCTTCCTCTAACAGCCATAAAATAAAATCCTTTACACAGGCATGCATGTGAAGGGTGTAATTTCCTCAGTAAAGGAAAACAATTTTTTATATGATCAGAGAGCCTTTCTTGGTCCGCCTATCTCCTTTCTTCCTCGCTCACATCATCTTCAGTCCATCAGCATCCCTCATCTGGGTCATTCAAAGAGGGAAGATGAGGAAAAGTATTGCCTGTCATAGCTGCAGGTTGGCAGAGACCACAGCAAGGTTAAAAATAACCCCACAAATTTATTTTGTTCAGTTAAACCCAAGGACTAAACCCAAGAACTCCATGCCAAAAGCGTTTGATATTCTCAGTTCGCTGAGCTCCTCATAACTTGTGCTGGTGGTATCTTTATGCTGCATCACTGCGTGGTGTATTTGACAAGTAGATTTAAGTGGAGGCTACACTACGTAACTATGACATACATTCTCCTCTAGCATATGGGACATCCCAATGGCCAAACAGTAGACTACCAGCCTACAGGTTAGGATATAACGCTAGCTACCATGTTATCAGTTATAGTAACAGTGGCAACTGTCAATCATTGTTTTTGTGATAATGGAAGAAGTAGGTCACCAGCAGGTCAAAGGAGGTGATCCTTCCCCTCTCTTCCACACTGGTGATGCTGTACTTGGGGAGCTGTGCTCAGCTCTGAGCTCTCTAGTACAAGAGAGTGAGACCAGCAAAGGTCCAATTAAATGGTTATGGATGTACATGGAGGTAAGGCTAAGAGAGATGGGACTGTTCAGCTTGGATAACAAAAGGATTGGGGGGATTTCTTCAATATATGTAAATATCTCTTGGGAGTAGGAAGGAAGACAGAGACAGAATTTTCTAAATGGCTTCCCGTGACAGGAGGCAACAGGCCTGAAACTGAATCACAGGAGATCCTGTCTGAACATCAAGAAATACTTTTTTACTGTGAGGTCAACTGAACACTAGCACAGGTTGCCCAGACAGGTTGTGGAGTCTCTAGACTTAGAGATATTCAAAACTTGACTGGACACACTCCCATGTGACATGCCCAAGCGCACCCTGCTTGAGTGTGGGTGTTGGACCAGATGATACCCAGAAGTCCCTTCACACCTCATCCACTTTCAGGGAAGTGACATTTCCTGGCATCATAGTATCCACAGCCATTTTTTACTGAGATCTCACATGGCTATAAAATCCAGGTTTTGTGAGATAGATTTTCCCATATATAGAACAGGTGTCAGACTTACCAGAAAAGAAAAGACATCAGTATGATTGTCCCCTAGTTAAACATCATTGTACAGAAGGAAGGCTCTGAAGTTTACCCCTTTTTTATAGAGGTTACTGTGACACAGTTTTCAATTACAACACATAAAAGACTTTGAGATCAGACCAACATCTTTTACCTCCATATGACTCATCCAGAAAATCTTATTGTTACATATTTTGATCTGGAATTAGCAAATACCAAGACAGTTTATCTAAGATAACAGCTGTCGTGTCTGTAGTCACTCCTGTGTAAATTCGAAGTAATTATTGCCATATGTCTGTGTTGTGCTGCAGTACAGGAGCGATACAGAAGATCTTATTCTTCACTACCAGCTGCTCTGAAACCACAGTATCATGTCCCCTCTTACTGGGAAAGCACACTGGAGAGCTTGGGATTGAGAAGTGAGTCAAGGTCTGTCAAGTCTGTTCTCAAATGATCACCAGAGTCACAGAGAAAAGAGGCTGTTCCAATTAATCTGAATACACGTGCATAATATTTTAATTGGCTAGAGTATAATTTTTATCAAATATCTAGGTAAACTTGAAAGAAAATGGCTTATGAGGAACAGAAGAGAAATATAGGGAGTATCTTGCAATTCATTGTGGAGACCTAAAAAATACAGGAGAATTCTTTGGAAGCCTTGCAAGTGCAGCAACTTTCAGATGTTTCCTGGCTGCCATAGGGAACTGTTTCCAGACTGAAGGTAGGTTGATGCCTGCCAGGGATTACTGACTCCAGGTAGTCCCAACTGCTGGCACTCATCCATCAGCTTCTGATCTGGCAGCATTTAACAGAGTCCTGCCTGGAGGGTGGGCGCCCAGCATGGGCCAAATGAAGAGAAGGATTTTTCACTGCTTAGCAGTGGTATGCCCCAGGCAGCCAAGGAGAAGTGCTGAATAACCTGAGAGGAGTTTGGGAGCAGTTAGCAAGCGTATCTGGGAAGACAAAATCTCAGCTTTGACTGTACTGATGGAGAATGAAGCTTTAATTTCCCTTCTGCAGCACTAGTCTCCCACCGAACTGTGGCTCCTTGGCCCAACTGGTCTTCACACCCTCTCCTTACCAACCTCTTTCCATGCTAGTCTCCTCACCCCTTCCTACACTGCTGGGTACAATTTACACCACCAGATTTATTTTTTTATCCTGTTTGACTACAAATGGATCTTCTCCAGGCAAGCTGGGCCCAGCAGTTGTGTTGCTTGGAACACAGATGGGGCAAGTTTTTTCCTTTCAATCACACCTCAGGTGCTCAAACTGCAGCTAATGCTGAGCTGTGGTGCTGGGAAAGGTCTTGCTTTGCCTCCAGCTGAGCTTCCCTGGCTTGAGCTGGTGCAGGCAGGGCCTTTGGGGAACATAATTGCCAAGACTGAAGAAAATCCCTGCTAGAAATTAAACTGCTGCTTTGCAGGTGACAAACTTTGGGCATGACTTTTATGGGGATTACTGACAAATTGCTTACCTCTCCATCCCCTGTCTCCAGATCTGAAGCCTCTGCCCTACAGCAGGGGCAGTTACAGTTTTCAAATGAAACATTGTACATCTATTTTTTTTCCTAACATGAACAAAACACTATTTCTAGATTCCTCCTCAGAAGGTGGTGAGATGGTCTAAAATGTTTTGAACAGAACAGTAAATACTCTATTCAAGATAAAACAGACATATGGAACATTCAAAAGATTTAACCCAGATCATTAAAGCTAGGTGAAGTTAAGACCAGATGGAAGCAAGATTTGATGTGGGATGTGGAGGGGAATCTCAACAGTAAATTGTGCTGTTATCAGAGAGTATGAGAGTAATGCACAGTTAGGCGAGAGTTTCGAGTGCCAAGGATATCTTATACTATTAAGAAGTGGTTTTTTCTGCATATAAAATAGCTAAGAAATTCCAGAAACTCACTATTGCTCATTCTTCAGCAAGTGTGACACTAAGCTCTGGAGTCACATCAGATGAGCAGGAGGCCCAAACTTCCAGAGCTATAGTACTTCCCCAAATAAGCCAACAGCCTGGATCAGAGCTCTTCAAACTCAGGCAGGGGCAGCAGCTTGATAGACAAGTCTGTCAAACATCAAGGGGGAGGCAACAGAGTGTGCACACTTTTGGCATTAGTCTGTCTTTGATCATGACACCCTGTCCCCATGCCACAGGCCTGCTGCTGCAGAGACCTGGGCAGAAAATAATGTATTCTGTATGGCTGGGATCTGGTGCACCTTTCAAGTACATCATGAGCAGGAAGGTCCAGATCTGTGTCCCCAGTCTGAGGATATTGCTGTTCCACTATAACACGCTGGGTTATAAGCTTAGGATTGCTGGAGCTATTCAGCCTATTTGCACCACAGTGGGAAGAGTTTAACTGCTCCATGTGAGGTCAATGGGATCAGCACAGGCTCAGATCATCCCCAGCATGTATAGCGTGTGTGTGATGATAGGATAAAATGGTTGAAATGGATGTAGATATTTGTGCTAACACCGACTGGGAAGCTGCAGCCAGTGGAGCTTATGAAGGCTGAATGAATTTCTCCACCATTTAAAGAGAAAGGACCTCATCCTCCTGAAATGTATCCAGAACTGCAAGGTAAAACACTTCAAACATATGAAGTTTTGTCCAGACTATTTACCAGCTAGCACAAAAGATCGCTGAGTGAATTACAAAATATGTTGCCTGCATGGAGTAGTGAAAGTCAGGCAAGAAGAGATATGAAATATGTCCTGTTTGTTCTTTAATCACCCTAATCTGCAGGCAGTCAGAAAAACTGAGAGCTTTTACTCTTGAGAGAATTATGTCAAGCAGATTCCAACAAGAAGGTATGCCAGGTAACTTTGGGTGGGAGAGGGGACAAAAAAGGATTCCTCCACTCTGATATAGTGTAAGTCAGTGGATGGTGGATTTTATACTTTGGCAGAGTCTGGCCATCAGTTTCCAGCAAGAACATAAACAGAATTGTGGATGTATGCAACTTCTTTTTTTCCTAAGTGTGTAATTATGGCTATCAAAACATAATGCAGCTGCATGTCTTGCTCAAGGTTTCCTATTTCAGACTCTCACTCTCCAGGCTAAGTTTTTGCTCACTTTTGGAACTTTCCTTGTCAGTCCCCATCCCACTCATTAAAAAAATAGTCTTGAAGAATCATACAGAGATTTGAAATCATACCACCCTTGCTAAAATGGCCCCACCATGGCCTGGAGCAGAACCCCTTCTGGACACCCCCCTGGGTTCATGGCAATGTTTCACTTTTCTAGGATCATTCCAGCTTTGAAAAACATTGATGTTGTGCTGTTCAATGGCCTCTAAAGGTTCTCTCTAGCCTCCAGAGCTGTCAGCTCAGACCACCACCAGGCATGACCCCTGGAGTGCCCTTGGACATGACATCTGTCCTACAAGCCATTGCACCACCCAGCTTTTAGTATTTATTCCCAAAGGGGACAAGAGTATAGGGAACCAGGGCAGCAGAATACACCACCACCTGAGCACTCTGATGGATGCTTGATACCTAGGTAAGATCTCTCCTGTCTGGCTTTTTTTCTAGCCATGTGCTTTGTGTTCGTAGATGTGCTGTGGGCAGTGGGTAGGGGGAGTGGAAAGAATTGAGTCTTAGCACTCTAAGCACTCAGGGCTGTAGCAAGGGCTCTGTGTCACCAGCAGATTTGTGGAATGACCTGAGTCCATCAGCCACAGAGCTTCACAACTCTTGAACAAGACACCTTGAAAGCCCAAGAGTTTCCCTATTCTTAGCACTCTGATTATTAGTCTTGTCTCATAAGCTTCACAGCCAAGACATCCAGGTCTGTAGGCGTTGAGGGAATCGTGGGGCATTCTTGGCTCCCATAATGCACACATTGTCCCTGAGAAAACAGCTTTGCCTTTGCCCCTGCAAATAGGAGGTGAAATGGGAAAGATGTATCATTTCCTTATGTTACAGCAGGGCAAGAAGAAACAGAGTACATAGAGAGGTGCCTGAGGACAACAGGTAAATCAGATATTGCTGAGGCACCATGAACAACAGTTTAAAAATTGATTGAAAGTCTAGACCACCAGATCTTTTGACAAGAGGAATGAGGAGCAGTATAGTCTGTGTAGCAGAGTGACAATAGCACAGAGCGGATGTGGAGAAAAGGGCTGGAGTGTCTTGGTGTGAGGAAAAGTAGTGGGCACTTCTCCATAGCTGACTATCCCCAGCTGCCAGAATTTTTAATTTTGATCCCTTTTATGATCACAGGTGCTCTGGATTTGCTTTTAAAGCTACACTGGTTTTTGACATGTTGAAACATGCTGGAGTTTCCCTTCTGCAAAATATTTAGAGGGAGAGGTTAATATGGCTCAGTGCCACAATTCATTGGTCTCCCAGTGTGATCCAACATAGCATTGCTCAGCAGAAAAATGTAGCCCTTTCATGAGCACTGGCTGTCTCTGTATTGCTGCTGTGTTGGAATATTAGACTTAGTCAAGGAACAATTTAACATGCAAAGATTGTTCTTAGGATCTGCTGTTGCAGGGCTTGGAGCTTCTCATGGGAATTTGGAGGGATATGCATTCTGTGCAATTGACCCCGGAGGTCCTAAACAAGTTCATCTGGAGAGCATCAGATATATCATAGCCTATAGAAAGTAATAGTGCTGTGTTACTTAAAAGTTACTGGCACCCACTGGGCAAAACTAACTGTGACAATGTTATTTTGTTTGGAAAACATATCAAAGCAATATGAACATCAGGAGTTATACACAACTCCTCAAACTCCTTTCAAAATCTCCTAGGGCAAGTCAGGATTTATTCAGCTAAGAACAAGCATGGAAGAACAGCGTTTGAGGTAAAAAGTACAGGCTGTTTGCCTTTGCTTTGCCAGTATGTGACAGTGGGGAGATAAACTGATTTGTGCAATAGTTTGCAAACAGGGTGGAAGTATGACATTTTAACGAGAGTAATGAAAACAAAAGAGCCATGTAATAGGCAGTGCCAAGGAGCTCTCTGATCTGGAGCTGACAGAGGCTCTGTATCGATGAGTGATATCCAGGTGGATTAGTGGCTCTGGCTAAAAGCTAAACAAGTCTTTCAAGTTCTCCAAAGCCATGCCTGCACTGCCCCATGAGATCACTTTGGAGGGTACAACAGAGGTCCATGTGATGGCAGAAGACCCCTGACCACTCTTGCTGTGATATGCTATGGGAGACTTCCACCATGACCTACCCTGTGCAACAAGTGCTGCTCCATGTGTGATGTACAATGTACAGCCACTGCTTTTTGTTGCTCAGCAAGGCTTTCTAGCCCTTGTCTATCCTTGAGCTGGCCTATGGCTCCATGTTGCCACTCTACCTTAGGTGTGTGTCTACCCACTGCCCACACCTGCCACAGCACTGGTACCGTGGGGCAGGGGACTTGGTGAGGAGCACCATCTCCTATGTGGGGTTGATATATATATATATATATATATATATATATATATATGATGACATCTTGCTGCTCCTTAGGATGAAGGACACTTCTAGAGACTGGGCCCCCCTCTAGAGATGTATATTTGGAAGAAAAATGTTTTTCTCTCTTTGGGTGTCAAGAAAGGCAGCTGGACTAATGGGGAGTCTAAGGGCTCCTGAGACAGGAGAGTTGGAGCTGAGACAGTAACAGTGGTGCTGAAAATTGGTTTGGTTAACAGCAGGATTGGAAAAGGCTGGTCCTTACCTACTGTTTGTCTTTTTAAGTAGTGATAGAACCCTTTTCTGCATATTTTTAATATACAGAAAAATCCACAATTCAAGGCAATTAGCAAATGCCTGTTTTCAATACTGTCTTTCTACTAGGACACTAACCACACCACTGTCCTAACCTGGGGTCAGCAACAAGAACATTCTGGTCCTAGACAAAGACTTTTAGGCTTTTTTCTGCATGTGGGTACTTTAGGGCTGCTGGTGGTGTGAGGCCACCACCAAGAGCCCTGTGATACCTACATGATGTAGGATAGTTGAGGGCCCGAGCCACGGGGATGCTCCTGGTGGTGGTGGTAGATCACCAGGGACATTTTCCCTGTCTTCTCAGTCCCTGTTGCTGCATATTCAGAAAAATGCTTGTTCATGTGAGACTTAACACGTGCTGTAGTCCTGAGACTGCAGATTCTGACAGCTGTAAAGCCCCACTGTAGGTTGAAGATATGCTGTTGACATGGATGGATTAAAAAGAAGAAAAACTGAGAGCTGTTTTGAAAGCTGAATAGTCTTCCCCCCCCCCCCTTTTTTTAATAGGCTTTTCAGTAGCAAAGGCAACCCCCAGCAAAGGCTGGCATCTCATTGTCTCAGGCATCATTCAAATACATATTAAAAGGTTGCTTCGTTCCAAAGAATTTACAGTCTAAATAGGGTAGACAAAGTGATGCAGGAAAGAAGACTACAACTATACAAGCAAATAAAATAGGAGAGGTCCTATTCTCTGGCCCTTCAGGCCAGTCATGGTGTGGTTTGTGTCCACATGGCCAAACGCTCCCCTGTGGTGACTGGGGAAGGGGGAACTCCATCCAAGCTGCCCGCTGGGCCAGTCCCTGGTGCATGCTGTCCTCTGAACTGTGCATTGACATTGTCTGAGGGAAATCAAGTCAGCATGGGCCAAAGCCATGTGAGAGAGTGTGTTAACAATTAAACAGTGTAGACAATTGTGGGCCAGTACTTGAGTCCTTGTCCTGGCCTTGTTTTAATTACCATTTGCATGGACTGATTTTTGCCCAAGATTTTGTGGGAAACTCATGACAAAGCCTGAAATCCAACCTATATCTGCTGAATCTTCCTCTGGTGCCTCATAGATCATTCGTTTCCTCTCATTCATCAACTTTTCATATTCTTTCTGTGCTGCATTAGTGTTTAGAAACAAGACTTGCTGAGGATGTCGGTCTGACATTGTCAGTAGCACGGAAAGTAATGTCCAGTTAGAGGTAGCTTATAGGACCAACAGGTTGTTTAATTTTGTGGCCAGTTTTAGGAAAAGGGGAGATATCTTCATGGAGTAAGACATCACGTCAAGGGAATTTGTTGACCTCTGATTTCATTCAGTCATACAGCTGCTCTTTGGCCCTTAGCTTGGGTATAATTGCTCATCTTGAATTTACAAGCCATCTGGAGCTACAGTTTAATAATTCAGTTTGAAATTATTTGTCTGTGAACTGGAAATTTGGCCCCATCCAGTGCAGGTAAGATTGCATTGTGATTTTAGCATTGTCTCTTGAATAAGCATGAAGAGCACGCACCCCCTCCCCCAGTCAAGCAAATGATGTTGCCCAGGTATCAAGCATATAGGAAAAAAAAAGACAGAGAAAGTCTGAGTTATTGAATGTCAAAGAGTTAGGCAGAAGAAAGACCAGTTACAAAGCCAAGTCTTTAGCTTTCATTTATAATTTGGAGATATTAAAGGAGAAATTGTCTGAAACACAAAATCCAAGCATGGGAACTTTCTTGGTGCCAGGCCTGGCTTGGCTGTGCGGTTCTTTGTCCACTCCAAGGGCAGATCACAGTAATTCAGAAGTTCAAGACAACCTAGCCCAGAAGTCAACAACACCCTTGGTGGGTGGATGTGCAGCACACACCTAGAAACGCTGCCTTCAGAGAGAAACATGTATTCTCTACCACACTTCAAGGGAAGCTTAGTGGAACTTGGGAAAGTGACCGCAGTGGTTTCGAGGTAATTTATAGAGGGAACAGTCTTTTAATTTCCTGCCTACATGGACTGTGACTTATCCTTGTCTTTGCACAGAATGTAAAAGGGAGGAGAAAAGGACCTTTGTCCCCTTTCCCTGTCACATGTGTGTGCAAGGATCACTGAATAATGACTCTTGACTGTTCCCTGGAAGGTCAATAGTGATGTGCCCATTCACAGGTGATGGGGCATTGACAGCTATGCAACTTTTCAAGTCTTCTGAGCCATGAAATCTGCATTCTACTCAAGAAACTGTAATAGAAGCACTGGCTACTACTAAACCAAACCATCTATTACATTCCATTCAAGATATATACAAGTTCCAAACAGCAGTTTGGACAACAGGATGCAGGTGTGAAGAGCAAAGCAAATTACAAGACTTGTCTAAAGACATATGTGAAATCTGTGTTTGAAGCAGGCAATGAGGGCTGTCCCACACCTTGTCCAGTATCCACATCCCACAGAGAAAGTGTTGCCTTCTACTGGCTTTCTGTGTCAGCAGAGAAGGCATTTGTAGACATCTGAGACAAGTATCCAGCAAGATCCAAATGCAAGGATAGGACAACCTGGTGCTAGGGGACTAATAGAGGACCTGGGGAATTAATTTACTAAAGCAGAAAGGCTCCCCCTTGTGAAATGCAGTGATAAGACCTCTTTGGTCCCCTCAGCAACTAGATATTAAACATTCTCACCTGTTGGCTGGATAAATACACAAGGTACCAACATGCATTGAGTAATTGCTTCCAACTCCAGAAGAAAGCTGAATTTTCATGTTAAACTTGTTGAGCTCATTTGTTTCCAAAACCTGCCCTGTATTATCATAATTTGCTTCTGGATTATTAATTATAATCTAGCTTGTTAGTTTTTATCTTCCTGAACTGCAGAACAGCAGCTCCCAGACTGCAGTCTCTAGCTAATATCACTGGCTGCTACTCCTGCTGCTGTTGTTTCATCTGCACAGACTTCTCCAAAACACTAATCATTTCATCAGCATTCAAAAAAGACATTAAAGATGTGTGTGTATAATTTTTCCTCCCTTTGTGTAAGAGGCAGCAGTGGGGGTTACTCAAGGGAAATTCTTAAAATAAGGTCATTATTCAACTTCCACAAGCTGCTCTTTTCTTTCATCTGCAAGTTAATTTTCTAATATATTAATTGTTCATAGTAGAAAGTAGCAAGCAGAGACTGAAAGCCAGTAGGATTGTTTCCTTGGTAAGTGGCAACATCACACTTGAAATTAATGAGGAAATCTAGGTAAGTGACTTGGAAAATACCTTTTATTCCTCTTTTGTTTACAGATGGAAAATAATTTCCTCCAGGTGAGTGGTTCAATCACACACCCCCCATTTATATGCCTGTCTGCCTTTAGAGCAATGTCATGCAGTCTTTGGGTGGCTCTTCCCTGGCAGAGGAACCGTTTCCCAAAAGACCAGAATGCTCAGCCTCTGGCTGAGACTGACTCCATGCTGCAGAATCAAGGGGGGCAAAATCACTCTTTTTCAAGCAAGCTAAAAACAAAGTAATCATGCATGTGGTGCTAGACACAGTGTTTTCCTTGGTCTAAGAGTGTCTCACAACATGAAACCAGCATTTTGACATCTGCCAGGGTTTGCATTTAATGGGAAGGCTGCTCTGCTGCTCTGCTAACTGCTCTTGTTTTTTACCATAGCTGTTTTTACAGGTGAAACTTGGAAGAGTCTTGAAGAGGGTTGTGTCATGGCCCTAGGCAGGGTATCAGTCCATTGCCTGCAACATCAAGCAACGCTTCTGCTCGAGAAGACTCACGATACAGAATACTGTGAGGTGCTGCTGTCTTTCAGCTCCATTAGTAACAGCCCCCTGCCCCTTGCTGCCTGTTTCAGGGTGAGCACTCCTCACGGTTTCCCTTTCCCTCTCTCCTTTTCATGGGAGACATGCCCATGGCCCCAGGCCACCAATTCACCTGTGTCCAGCTGGGCATCTGCCTCCTTTGGGAATGATGTGACAATATTACATACAAATCACTGGGGGGTCGTAGGCTGAGGAATTTTAAAATATTCTCTTAAGTATTTCACTCCATTTGTTGTCCTAGTTGTTCTCTTGTGGATTCAAGCAAGGAACAGTAAGAGATAAGTCTATTTTTCTTCCTCACTCCTTTTTGTATGTGGAACTAAATTAGATCTCTGTGCTTCAACCGGGCTATAAAAGGGGCTCCAATGCAAGCAGGGCAGGTGATTCAAAACAAAAGGCCTTGATTGAAGTGGTTACAATACACAGAACCACTAATGTTATTCTGGGCCATTCAGGGTGGTTTATAGCATTGTACAACAACAAACAAAGATGAAACTCACTGTGCTTAGTGACTCAAGGAAATTTTTTTCTTCGATTTAATTTCCCTCATTCACATAAAGAATTTATTTTAAAGGTTTGGAAGATTTCTGTGACATTTTTTTTCCCCCCGGACTATTTTCCTCTCCCCGAAGCCCCTTTATCAAAGATATCTTTGTAAATAACCTCTTTTTCTCTCTGTGCGCTTGGTTGTCCTGCCAAATTAGCTGTGCTGCCATGGAGACGTGGCATCAGCAATCCTTGTTCTTTTTTCTGTAGGATTTCACTAGGCCCTTGTCTCAGGCCTTGACTGAATTAGAAAAAATAATGAGATATTGAATGTAAATGTTGTACTCTTAACATTGTTGGTAATGGTGGCGTTAGTGTTGTGATATTTCATGATGTGATACGTTGTAGTTTTTCTCTAAATACATGTGTCTCTGGGGCTTTACTTTATCCTATGATTCAAGCAAGATATCAATAAATTTATTTAGCAAATAAGCTTGCAAGAGAGGTAGTAACCTATATACCTCTAAACAGAGAAAAAGATAGATGAACCATTTAGAAATGGTGTCTCTATTTATTAATTTTTCTTGTTTGGCCTCTGTGTAAAACATGCTACAGCATTTAGGAATACAATAATTAAGACCCTATATTTTAAAATGTTGACAAAAAAACCCCTGGTCTGCCTATGCCTGGGAATTACAGTCCCGTAAGACTTGCTGCCCATACCAGATGAGCTGGACCTGATTACCTTGTCCAAATTTCATGTATCCTGCAGGCTGGCAATCCTACAGGAGATATGTTGTTTCAGGAAGATAAGGAAAGGGTTATTTCTACAGGAAAACTTTGGACTTTGCTATTTCCTGATGGAAAAAGACAACTCAAAACCAATTCTGCCAAAAACTACCCTGCAATCTCCAGGAGGGAACTTAATGGGGAAGAGTCATATTTTCAAGCAGATTTATGTTGCATGTCTGGAACACATTTTTCTCAAGGTAAGCC
This sequence comes from Laterallus jamaicensis coturniculus, assembly GCA_022605575.1. Lineage (NCBI taxonomy): Eukaryota > Metazoa > Chordata > Aves > Gruiformes > Rallidae > Laterallus > Laterallus jamaicensis. The sequence continues at coordinate 49,876,395 of JAKCOX010000001.1, forward strand.
CTTAGATGGGAGACAGACTAAGTACTGTGGAAGTGATTCCTGTCCACACATTACAGTGAAAGTAGATTAGCTCCCTACTCCAAAGTTAACCAAGTTTCCTACTTAGATGAAGTACTTTCTCCTCCAAATCTATATGTCAGTGACAGGACTAATAAGGCATCATGAACATCATCCTGAGACCTGACAAGTGGTTGAGCAGCAATGGACTTAGGTAATGAGATTTTTTTCCCCAGGTGTTTTCACTCCCCTGAGGGAGTCTCAGGGGAAATTTTGAATGAATTATCGTGAAAAAAAAAAAAAAAGGCTGAGCTACATTTTGAAATTCCAGTTTTCCAGGAATATTTTTTGTATTGCAGTGTCAGTTTCCTGTTCCTCCTTAAAAGACACTAGATCAATATTTTTTTTAGCAGAAATAAGCAAAAAAAAAAAAATCCCTAGGAAACTTCACCTCTCCTCCCCTCTCTGCTGACACTGTATTTGTAAAATAGGACAACGTTCACATTGAAGCTATTGAGTTTGCACAATCACTTCCCTTTATGAAGATGTCATCTTATGGTTTTAACCCTTTCCTTGCGGATGACACCAAGCCGAGTGGTGTGGTTGACACAACAGAAGGAAAGGAAGCCATCCAGAGGGGTCTTGACAGGCTGGAAAGATGGGCTCGGGTGAACATAATGAGGTTCAATGCAGCAAAGTGTCCGGTGTTGCACTTGGGCCGGAAGAATCCCAGACATAGATACAGACTGGGAGAAGAGCTTCTTGAGAGTAGCCCTGCTGAGAAGGACCTGGGTGTCATAGTGGATGAGAAACTTAACATGAGCCAGCAGTGTGCTCTTGCAGCTCGCAAGGCCAATGGTATCCTGGGCTCCATCAGAAGAGGGGCGGCCAGCAGGGACAGGGAGGTGATTGTCCCTCTCTACTCTGCCCTCGTGAGGCCCCACCTGGAGTACTGTGTCCAGATCTGGGGCCCCCAGTACAAGAAGGATGTAGAACTGTTGGAGAGGGTTCAGAGAAGCGCCACAAAGATGATTAGAGGGATGGAGTACCTGCCCTACAAGGAGGGGCTGAGGGAGCTGGGCTTGTTCAGCCTGGAGAAGAGAAGGCTGCGGGGGGACCTCATTGCAGCCTTCCAGTACCTGAAGGGAGCATACAAACAGGAGGGGAATCAAATTTTTAAAAGGGTAGACAATGACAGGACAAGGAGGAATGGACTAAAGCTAAAGGAGGGAAGGTTTAGATTGGATATTAGGGGGAAGTTTTTTACAGAGGGAGTGGTAAGGTGCTGGAATGGGTTGCCCAGAGAAGTGGTGGAAGCTCCATCCCTGGAGGTGTTCAAGGCCAGGTTGGCTGGAGCCCTGGGCAACCTTGTCTAGATCATAACTGGAGGCTGGTGGCCCTGCCTGTGGCAGGGGGTTGGAACTCTCTGATCCTTGGTGTCCCTTCCAACCCAGACCATTCTATGATTCTATGATTCCAAAGCAGCTACAATTTCCCTTTGTGCAGCTACCTGCACAACCCCTACACTGCAATCCTTCTGACTGGAGAAAAGATGACTTTTGTTACACAAATCGTCATTCTCATTGCAAACAAGAACAATATAAAGAGCCTGGAATAGTAAAAGTTAAGAAAGTCCCCCAGAATTTACTTCCTTGAGCATCCCTTACAACATAGCCTACTAGAAAAGATGATCTCTAGAGCAACTGTGATTTCATGCTGAAGTTCCTTGTCAGAGTGGCAGAGTTTACAGATGGGCTCTCCATGGACTGCTCTAGGGCATGAGTTGAAATGGTAGCTAAAATAGTGCCCAACATGCCTAATGGAGCATTTGTCTTTGAATGCCCGACAGACTCAAATATACTGATTTGCACTGGTGTAAAGCTGAGTTATGTATATAATGTTGAAGTCCATGGTCTAGCACTAATGTGATCTTCTGAATCTTAAAGCCACAAACTATCAGAAAATTCTTAAGACTGGAGAGGATTTTCTGCTCCAAGATCTACTTTACTGGTTATTCAGCTTTATGCCACAATGGGTTCAGGATTCCCTGCTCCCTTCGTGCAATTTTAACCACAGATGACTCAAGCGTAACATTTGGGATTAGGCTATTTTCCCCTCCATGTAGACACAGACCAATCTCTGAATTATCTTCAGGTTGGGGGGAAGGAGATGTGTTAGCCTTTCAGCTGCTCAGTAGCAACATCTGCTGGCTATCGAGGACCAGCTGTACTGTGAAGGAAGTCCAGTTAAAGACATCTGGCTGGAGGATAGTTAGGAGAACAGACTTTTCTACAGAGACATCTTGAGCAATATGTTTTTGAGAGGAAATTAGGTGCTAGGAGTAATTATGGACCATGTGTTGGCTGACCAGGGGTAAACCGCTTTGGAGCACAAGGGAACCCAATACTGCTGCAATGGATGGGGTCCCTCTTCCAGCTGAGACCACAAGAAGAATAAAACATTCACTGTCATTTACTCTTCACTGTTACATCCTTTGGTGGAGCCAGAGCTTGCAACTGTGACAAATTGCTAAAAGAAAAGAAGTGTTTTCATTACTTTTAGAGGGAAGGATTTGTGAGATAGAAGGAGGCACAACTCAGGACTGACTCCCTCACATCCCAACTAGCCCACTGCAGGTTATTCCAGGAGAAATGGCACGTCTCGATGCCATACTCTTACTCAAAATGCTTTCCTCGTATTCATAGCTTAACACTGGCTCAACACATGTGGCACGACTCTCCAGGCCGTCACCCCTCTTATTATGTCCTCCTGGCTTGAGAGTACATGATTTTAAGAATCCCCTTTATTTCCAAGTGGTTACTGATGGTGAAATGATGAGAGTGGGAAGCGTGCTCTGAAGCCCTCATCTTCTTGCAGAAACACCTAACCAAATAATCACACGTGGGTATCTGAGTCACTGTAAAATTAAACTGAGGATTCCTGCTGACATATTATAGAACATCTGGAGGTGTTCAAGAAAAACTGAATACTAAATGCTTCGCTGCAAGTTTTCCTGCCCTATGATGTTGGATCAGAAAGCACTAAGTCGGAAGTTGATTGTCTTACCATTATTAGGACACTATCCCTATTCCCATGCTACATGGACCAATGGAAGAAGCAAGGGCTGCCTTTCTTAAGAAGATGAAACTGTTGTGAGTACCGTTTTTCATTCATGAAAATAAGAGGCATCCTTATGATAAACAAAGGAAATGTTTTCAGGGGTATTTTGAGAAATGCAGTTCCTCTCAGCATGGCATGCATTTGTCTTTCAAAAGTATGTTTCCACAGCTGTTGAATTTAAAATATTATTTATGTAAGAGCAAAATTATTATTTAAAATGGTGGTTGTAATAAATTTTAATATGTTAAATTTTTTTTTGCTTTTAAATCAGTTCATAAAACTCTGCCTACTGCTGAAGTTAACTTCAGTATGAAACTAAACCACAGCAAACTTCTTGTTTTGCAGTTTACCTTAATGTATTTAAACTTTGTTTAGACAAGGAAAATAGTCTTTCATTAGTGCATTTGAGGTAAGAATAAACACAGTAAGTACCACAGGCTTAAAGAAGCTGAGATAATGAGAATTGGAAGATAAAATATTGGATCATTTTCTAATATTTGTCCTCTGAGGTGTACACAAACACTCCACTAAATATCTCAGTATCTAATATTTCTTCTGATCCAAGTAAGCCCCACTGTATTCTGCAAATCTCAGCTCCTTAATAACATTTTAAATAGCCTGAAATGTTGGCATTCTTTCAGAAAAAAAAAAAAAAGACTAAATTAAGGTAATGTTGAAATTGAAAGGTCAAATAAGACCGGTTGCTACTGAGCAAAATCCCTTTCCTGCTCTTCTGCTTTGGCATTACATGTTTTTAGGAGGGAGTTACTTTAATGACCACAGGCATTGCCAGCAATGCTTGCTTGTAACTTTTATTTGGATGAAAGCATTATTTTATAAACAGTTTCACACTTTAATTTAAGAATTTATTTTAAAAATTACAATGTAGGAGACCTCTACAGATAATTCAATCTATTTGATCTTCATTACGCATTAACCTTACAGAACTTAAAATTTCCAGTCTAGGCAGTCTACTGACCAGTAAAAATAACTTTTAATAGTTCAACTGTGTCTTAAAACTCTTTCACTACATGGAAAAGCACCCAAGACTTGAGTGACTCAGAACTTAAGTAAATTCAAGACTGATGAAATGAAATGTCCCATATAGTTGTGATTTTTTTCTGGTGGAGGAAGAAAAACTAAAATGCTGGCTAATGACCATAAAGATCGAGTGATAACTTACCTTTTGCATATTTTGTTGTATTTTTTCAGCTACAAGCTGAGTGATTAGCTGTACAGAAATATTCACACCTCTGTTTGGAAAGAAATTTCCACCCATTTGTTTCTGTCAACTTGGTGTATACCTTGAAGTTGCCATCCACTTCTCAGGTGAGGATACTGATGCAAAAAGCCATGCACTGCTAAAAGCACAATCTATTTGTTTTCTACTTTCAAATATTTCTCAGGCAACTTATTCTGCTTAGAAAATAATCAAGGAGTCAGTGAATTAATTGCCTTTCAGCTGTGTATAACAAATATCAAATAACTTTAATATGAGACAACAGTTACAATAGAGGAAAAAATACACTATGTTAATCAAGCCTGTAATTGATTTCCCAGTGAAAGAGGAAATAATGCATTGTTGGTGAGACAGAAAGATCTATTTCTTCCAAGATGTGTCATTTAACTGTGGGTGAATCTCAGAAAGCAACAGCATTTAATTTCCTGTCATGATCAAGGATCTGTATGAAAGGTGTGTATATAACAGATTTGATATTTTTCTGCCACTTTTGCAGCTTCTGCCCATGTTTTTATTTATTTCCATCTTTCTTAGGACCTAAAAACATTGTAATGTTTTCTTCTTATAAATCATATTGAAATTTTTATTCAGGCCTTATGCTTATTAGTTCATCTCATGTAAACAGAAAATTCTACATAAGCTTCAGCAAATTTTATGCCAATAAAATAGAACATTAATAGATAGAACTTTTTTTCAGGTTATAGCTACAGCTGAAATAACCTGTAGAAAAGTTTGCAAAACTTTGGAAGTATTTAGTTTTAAAGAAGCAACTTCATGTGGCTATTTGGGATGAGGTGCATAAGACATCTCAAAACACCAGGGGACTGGTAAAAAAGAAGGTCTTGAAAAATTAGCTCAGCTTCAAGGTGTGTAAGGACTCTCAAAACAATACTTAATTTTTTAGTTTGTTGCCTTCCTCAGCCCAGGGTCTTCAGTGGCCCAGCAGAAGTTTCAGGGTAAAACCAGTGACATTTCCAACTATTTAGAAGGACCTCCCCCCATCTTCATTATCTTTGTTGGATACAGGCATAGAAGAGCAGGCCTGTCCCTACCATCAGGGAGCCCACATCTCTTCCCAGCTCTGCCCCACAGATGTGAAACTGTGCTTCTCTTGAAATCCTCCAGAACTCTTAGCACTTCCAATACAGGGACACAGTTTGGCAGAGTTGCCGATGAACCGAACACCTCCTCTGTGCTCCCTCAGCCACTTCAGCGTAGGTTGGGTAAAGCCCATTTAGAAAATGAACAGCCCTACGTGCAGGCTGTTTGCTCCAGGACCCTGGTCTGCTGAAGATGCCACTCAATGACCTTTTGCAATAAAATATATTGCTACTCTTACAATGGTTGTCACATATACATCAACATCTCTTTCCAGAAGTTTCCTTTCTTAGGTCCCCTTTACTTACGTGACACAGAAGTACAAAAGCAGAGGGACAGGTTAATGCCACATTTTACCAGGCAAAGTCTCAAATGCAAACCTACATTCATGATTTTCATTGTAGATGTGTCATTTAGCGAAGGCTTAGGACATCACAAAAGAAAAAAGATTTTTGCTCCCTGCTCTGTGGCAAGATTTTTTGTTACAAGCCTGTGTCTTTAGGCTAAAAGCTACATTGAAAAATGAGGCTTAATCAATGGTTATATTGTTTATTGTCACGCTGCTAGGGCTGGATTGATTAATTCACCCTTCTTGTTACTGGTATAACAAATCCAAGTAACAAAGGCTGGTCCCTTCCAATTACAGGCAGGTGGGATGCTACGTGCCAGCCATCTTCTGCCTCCCACAAGCCTGGAGGTCAGCTTCTCTTACCCAGCTCTAGCACAGAGCAAGTGAGGAAGGAAAACACCTTGACTTCTCTTCTGCTACTCACCTGACCGAAGTGGGCACAACTCATCCCAACAACAGTCCCATTTCAACAGTTCAAAGCAAAACAAAACACCCACAAGAATCAAAACTTTTCAAAATGAATGTCCAAGCACATTTTTCACACTTCTGTCTGGGACAAGTTCCCAATGTAAATTTAACAGCAAAATCCTTTGCTGTCAAATTAGACCCTCACACAAATATGCTTTTAGTTTAGAAAAGTTCAAGCAAGGCTGAGAGAGAGGGTGGAGAGAGTTTGAAAGAATCTCAGCCAGGTTGCATACAGAAGAAAGGACAAGCTAAGTATTTTGAACATACGTTTGGGGAGGGGGGGTGAGGAGAGCCCAACATTGTATTTAGTTGAGGAATCAGCAAAGCAGAGTTGCAGCAAGCTTGAGAGCTGTTTAATGACTCCAGTATGGGTCCTCTGAAGCAGAAAGTCTTGTATGGATCCATCATCTGGAAGGGATGTAGAAAATGTTGGTGTGAAATCAGGCATACCACTGAAATCCTGAACCGTGCCTTCTGCTACATCTCTGGTCTCTGTCAGGCATATTTCCTCCTGTTGCAGTCATGCTCAGGAGCCAGTCTGATACTAACCCTTTAAGACTGGGCTCACTGTCCCCTCTGTCCCCCCCCCCCCCGCCCAGTTATATACTGAGCATGACATCATGAACATCCCTTTGGCCAGTCTGGGTCAGCTCCCCTGGCTGTGTCCCCTCCCAGCTGCCTCCTTGTTGGCAGGGCAGTATGAAAAGCTGAAAAGTCCTTGACTGCTTGGCAACATCCAAAAGCATCAGTGTGTTATCAACATTGTTCTCATCCTAAATCCCAAACACAGCACTGCACCAGCTGCTGGGGAGAAAATTAACTCTATCCTGGCTGAAAGCAGGACGCATTCTTTTGCTGACTGCAATGTCACACTGCAGAAAGGACACAAAGTGATAAAGCCACATTTCTACTAGTGTGAAGTATGTGCAATTTACTTATCTTTTTGTTAATTAGAAAGTTTTAGGATTGAAATATTTCTGGTAGTCACCTTGGGTTAATGAATTGCTGTGTTTGGTCATCTGTCTGATAAAAGGCACCAGGCTGCAAATATGCCTGTCTTGGGTGTATCAGCTACTGCTATTGCTGTCCTCTGTTGCAAAGGAAGGTTTGGGAAAAGGAAACCATGCCATTATTTCATTCTCCCAAATAAATGCTGGCAATGCAGCTAACACTGAGCACTGTTTGTTTCAGAAGGGCAATGGGAAGAAGAAAGCTATTTGGGAAAGTGAAAAATTAGACAGGCTGCAGGATGCTCTTCATTCTCCTGTTGGCCACTGCCTAGGTGGGCATAAAATCTTTATCTTTTGAGGAGCACTGGTCTTCAGCTGTGAGGAGTGAGTATCTCTTCCAATCCAGACTGTGGTAGAGAAATGTATATTACGTATTTAACCACATAACACAATGTCCCCAACTGTCCTTCCTGTACATGCTTTTTCTGACTCTCTAAATGTTTCCAGCAAGCTCATGACAAACTTTCTAGCAGTGTCACAGGATCCAGTGGGAGGACATTTTGCCTGATTTTCATCACAAATACTTTATTTCAATCAGTTTTCTAAGATGATCCTTTATTCCTTCTGTGCCACTGTGGATTATTTCTCTCTCTACTGAATTTATTACTTGAAGGTACATGTCAGCAGTATCTCATGCATGGTGCCCAGGAAGGTATTCTTGTCTTCCCCTTTGCCTAACATGGGTCTTCTGCATATGGAACATCATACAATTTAAGTTATATTTGTCGTTCTTTGCTGCCAAAACATACTGGTTTTACTATCTGATGGTATTAAGTGCTAACTAGGTCATGCTGATTTTTCTGCTTTTTTGTGTCTCTTCATTACCTGCTTCTCTAATTATTCAGCATGTAATTAATGGAATTTGGATTCCTTTTTGTTATGCACTTCTCATATTTCAAACTGGTCCAGTTTACCTTTGGGCTTTTAACCTCTGCTTTCACTGGTGTTTGCATCACCACAAATTGAATATAACCTGTAGATGTAATGTTCTGTTTATCTCAGCCAGTCCTGCTGGCACCCAGCTGGACCCACCTCTAGCTCAAGACCTCACCATATCTGGTTACCTGCTGCTTCTATCTTCCTAAACACCTTCCTAAACACCATTCCTTTGGTCTTTTTAACTAGGCTGGAGTTAATTTGTATCTCACTTTTGCAGGCTAATTTTACGAGGCAAGGTGTCAAATGGCTGGAAGAAAAAAAGCATCCACTGTACCACATTCCTCCCATTGTAATTAAAATTACAAAACTGTCAGCTCTGCCAGGTATAATTGGATTCCTGGAAACCTACTCAGTAAGGATTTTGAACTGGCATGAAACTTAAATGAAGTGTCAGTAGCTCTTACATGCCAATACCTGCTCTTGCAAGTCACTTCACCTCTTTTTCCCTAGATGCGAAGAAAGAGGAATTTAACTGTAAAATGAGCATTAGCGTGTTTACTTGTTTCTCAAAGGTGCTCAAGATTAATACTGGTGAAATATGCAACACTTATTTTACTTCCCCGGTTTCTATCAAAGTGAAGGTCCTTAATCTAGTGAATTCAGTCATGCCTTAATGTGAGCGACTGGGTGGTGCTCAGCTGCTGGCTGGGGTAAAACCCTTCTTCCCAGTGATAAACATGGACATCCACAGAGCAAAGCCTTGGCTCCATTAAGTCATTCATCCTTCATGGCCTAGAGGAAAGAGATTTCTTTGGATTTTTAGGGCAAAATCCAAAGGACTTCTATTGCTGACAGATTTGCTATTGTCATTCACAGCTTTGCAAAAAAGCCCCAAAACAAACACAACCTAATCTATGCAAACGTGTTGATTGGTCTGAATTGTGTTCCTTTTGTCTGTTTATGTCTCTAGCACCTCGAGAGAACCCTGTGGAGTGTGCTGCTGCTGCTCTTTGTCTCCTCCAGTGTTTGACATGACTTTGGAAGGTTAGCAGGGAAACACAGGATCCCCCACCTTCAATATGCTGTACCCTATCCTCAGTTGAACAAACTGACATAGTGGAATAAATGATCCAGTTAGTGCCAGTGATGAGCCCAGTACCTCGGCTGCAACGTACTGTGACAGACAAGCTGAAGAATTTATGAAGGCTGATGCTAAAACTCCTGGCTTGGAGGCAGTGCAGCTGGCATTTGTGAGAGGTTTGCAGTTCAGGAGGTAGGCATAAAGTACACTTGCATCTGGGCACTGTCAGCTTCTTAGTAGGAACCTTGCTATGGTAAAGCAGGTTAAATGCCATGAGTCTGCAGGTATGAGCAAGCTGAGGCCTGCCTTGTCCTCACACAGACCTTCAGGGGCCAGAAAACTTCATAAATCCTTTGTGACCTTCCCCTCACACTCTACTTAGGAAGTGAGGTTAGAGACCATAACTGTCAAGTAACAGGACGGCCAGGCTCTGCCATATTCAGCTAAAAACTTGATGGCCATCAGGGTTTGTACAGAATAGATGGAGATAAGGTGGGTTTTGCTTTTTTGATGGTTGTGAAGACCACTCAAGGAGTTACCTTAGGATCAGAGACACATAGAAGGCGGTTTGAGCTCTAGTACAAATTGTTTGCACCAGGCTGGTGTCACAGCTCCACAGGAAGTTCAAAATGAACATTAATGCCATGAAAATCACACACATACGCAATCCCTCACCCCTTCCATTGTATGCTATGACATGCATTCCTTCTGTGTTTCCTGATGTAGCTGGGGGTTTCACAAGCATTGGCATCCAAGAGGGGACAGGGGAAAAACCAGATCCTGTTGTGTCATCAGCTGCTGCCCATTTCCTTCAGTGGCTTTCAGCTGCGTACTGGTTCTTGTTTGGCTTGTGGGACACCTACAATTCCCTGGTATTGTTTGACTCATGGGCTTAACCTTTGGAAACAGCTTTTGAACTGCGCTGATATGTTTTATGAAGCATATCAGCATTGCACATCTAAAATACGCCTGGGAGGGTTCTTATATTGCTTTGCTTTGACAGGGTGGTGAGACAGAGAACAACCTCAGACTAGTTGCAGCAGAGTCAGATGTGCTGTAGGGAGCCAAGGGCAGGCCAGGATGCCTCTCCAAGTGGCAAAGATGAGTCTGAATACCTGTATTAACAAGGGATGATACATCACTGTTGTAGTCTGAATGAGTAATTGTGACCTTGACAGTGAAAAGCAAATAAACTCCTGAAGAAACATACATAATTTGCGGGAACTGTCACTTCCTCTTGAGTAAGATGCGGCCCCAAATTCCGTTATGACATGTCAGGATTAGGTAAACCACATAGGTGGGCTTGGCACCAGTTCCATTTCATTCACTCTTCTTTTCACGCTATCTCTAAGGGTTAGCACTAGGGCCACGTGGCAGGATGGCAGCCAGAGGAACAAGGGCTGTGCCCATCCCAGCTGCAGGCAGAGAAGGGAACAGAGGGTGGAAAGCCAAAATTTCACTGCTGAAACAAAAGGGTGAGGAGTGGCTGGAGCCATATCTTTGTGGATGACCTTTTCTCTTGTCTCTGTGTTGCCAGTAGCACAGCCTTTCTTCTTGTCTTGACAGCTGCTTCTCAGAGGCTATTACTACCAGCAGTGTACTTTGAGGAAGAAGGCCTGTTCAGTGACTTAGAGGACTAAAAGAAGCTGGTGGTGATGAGCAGCAGCAAGATAATCTGGGAAGAGGCTGCTGGTTCTTTGCAGCAGCTAGCAGCTAGTTTAAGATTGTAAGCTCTGAGGAGCTTTTCAGATGTGTGTATATCTCTGGGAATGTCCGAAAGCAGAAGTATAAATTAGCTTTGACTAGCAGTGCCATCTGTACTGAGGTACAGCTGTCTCCAGGAGGTTTGATAGCTTCAGCAGCAGTGGAGTTGGAAAGGGAGAATGAAGGAGAGCCTGAAGGGGATCTCCTGGCTGCCTGGGGACAGACCCATGGACATCAGACTGTACTGCTCCAAAGGTGCAGAGGCTTTTATACATCTCAAACAGGTCTGATGCTGGCTGATGATACCAAATGTGTATCTACTAGAGAAGGTAAGGAGAATGCGCCCACCATTGCTACCCTTGCATAGAACACATTTCCTAATACACACTAGGGACTGCAGCCCAGCTCCCCACCTCACCCTATGCCATTGATGTTGACTCTATGTCCAGCCCTCAAGACCTGACAGCAGATGGAGACTAGCCAGGATTCCTTCCTTTGTTCATTGGTCAGCAGACAGCCATGAGTCTTGCATGACAGATGAGATCCAAACCTTTGGGTAGTTTGTGCTACCCAAACACTTTGCAAATGCTGCATAATGGCACAGCTGGAGAAAAACATACGAACAGCCTTTCTGATGTACCCACTGGTTTTTGATGCCCGATTCAGAACAGCTAGGGTTCAGCTGGCAAAGTGTGGGGAGCTGTATTGTTTACAACACAACCAGGCACCTACTTTCTAGCCTGGACACTAAGAAGTGCCGTGCAACCCACTTCTTCATAAAGGAGGTGTTTAAAGTAAGGTAGATGAGTCACTCTGTAGAAATGTATGTTTCCTTCCTTTGACTGTAAAAGGAGTGACTAGTCTTGGAGGAAGATGGGATGTCTGGAGTGAGGCGACATGAACCCCACTTATGAGGTCAAAGCACAGCATGATTCTTTGCCAGCACAGACTGCAGCCATGCTGTCCCTGAACTCCTGCCAAGGAGGCACTCAGGTCTCTATCAGAGAACAAGGAGCAGGCAGACATTCAGTGATCCCTGTGGATATTTGGGTGTCAAGGCTGTCAGCAGGGCAATAATCATCTTTCTTTTGTGGTATTTCACTTGTTACCCTACTAGGGATCCCTAAGTCATGTCCTCATCCCCAACTTCAGAACCCAAGATGCCAAGAATATAGAGATAAAATCAGAAATGCTCCTGGATTGGTGTATCCTCCCCAGCTTGCCCCTGATGGTTTTTTGATGTCTCCATTGGTAATGTAGTTTTGAGAGGATTCAGCCTTATGGGGAGGCACAGCAGCATGGTCCCAAACCTCTGCCAGGAGCAGTGGCCTTCCAGTTGGGGCTGGTGGGAACTCTGTCTAACCCACATCAATCTGGTTACAACTGAAGATTTGGTAACCAGCATTCTGAATGCAGTGGGTGGAGAAGCATCCCCGCGAGCAGCTTAGCTGAGAAGTTGGTGGTGGGTAGTAAGCGTCCAGGAAGGGATTTGCAGCTGGCTTGGCTGTACTGGGAAGAGGCCGTGTACCATGGGAAGGCCATAACCACCTCTTCTCTTGTGTCTTTCCTCTCAGAAATAGCTGAAATGGAGCTGCTTGCTCACTAGTGGGGGAGGCTGGCTTTGGTCTCTGGGTGGGCATGAGGATGTTTGATGCCAGCTGAGATGTGGGGACCCACAGAGGAATGAGGTCCTTTCAATTAGTGCCTTGTGGAGGCACTTGTAATGGGACAAGGACATGCCTGCTTCCAGCTTCCTGTAAAAGAAATCTAGGGGTCCTCTTTTTGCAGCTGCATATCGCATCTGTGCAATACTCTAGTTAAAGTAGCTATATCAGCAGGTAAAGTCTGTGCATCCTTTCCATTGGAGTTTGTGCTCCTGCACAAGCCCCTGAAAAGAGCTTGTGGGTTTCACCTTCACCTGTGCCATGTGGCAGACCTAGCTGAGGGGCTTTGCAGAATGTCTGCCTCCAGCAAAGACCTCAGGGATGCACAGGGGAGCTTGGCTTGCAGCAGAGAGAGAGGGAGTGGGAAGGAGCTGCCATCTGCTAACACTCTGAGGATAAGCAGACTGTTTTTCCATTACCGCACTGTTTGTGTTGCGGAAGTACCAGAGGACACATTTCCAGTCTAGGGCCCTGTCTGTTTACTTGCTGTGAAGGGGCTTGAATGGGGAGCAAAGACAGCATGACCTGGTGATCTAATGTGTTAACTGCTGTCATTAACTTCTACCTTGTCAGCTCCCAGAAGGGGTGTGAACCTTGGAGGGGCCCTGGGGCTGCGCAGAGGAATGCCCCCACTCCAGCAGTATTTCCTGACAGGCCACCTTCTCTGGTAGACCCTTTGTCTAGCACTTAACTCACTGATGAATGCAAATGCCAACATTTATGGCCTGTCTTGCCTGGGTGAGTGACTGTTTTCCTCATGAACGTAGACTACAGAACCTCTCTGAGTTGTTACTCTGTTCTTGTGCTTATTTCCTCCTCTTTTTGCTATCATCACTTCCCATCTATTCTGTCTGCTCCTCCCTTTTCTTGCTCCTTCCCCATTAAAAGGAGAAGAGACCTCTGCCAACAGCCGCGCGAGTCCCCCCCACTCCCCTTGCCATGTGTACGTGGGGAGCACTGCTGGCTGCTTGGGCTCCATTGCTAGACCTGGCCCCAGGCCACGTGCACACTGTGGAGTGACATCCACATCCTTGCTCCTATATCTGCCACCATGGAAGTGACTTTCAGTTAAATTTTAAAAAAAAAAAAGTAAAAATTACGCTCTGTAAGATGAACACCAAACTTTAGAGTGTAATAGAGCTTCCTGGGCCAGTTAGGAAGCGTTTATTACCATCACTGCATTTGTTGTATATAAATTGTTACTTTCATTACATACCTCTTGTAGCAATGCATTTTGAGAGGAGTGGGTTTTGTGGCCCATCCAGATTTATTTCTGGCCCCCATATAATCAGGCCTGGGGAAGCTAGCAGAGACATGTTGGTATGCAGTAACAGGAGAGCACATGTCTGTGAGAACAGGAGCTTGTAAGAAACAGTCCATTAGATAACAAACTGCAAGAATGTTAATAACTGCCTTAAAAAGGAACAATGTGACTGTGTAGTCTTAACCAGTTATTAGCAATGGTGAGACGCATGTAAGGCAGGTGAACAGAGCATCTAACTAATAGAAATGTAACATAATTCGTGCGCTGATATAGTAACCTATGTAAGCTCTGTGTGTGTTTCAATAAACGAGCTCAGCATTTGATCACATTGACCCGAGTTGAGTCTGCAAAACTTCAGCTCCGGCAGCCTCTGATATGGGATGGGGAAAGGATGTATTTGCAATGTAACTAACTGGTGGGAATGAGTAAGTGAGTGTCAGAAAGGCACAGTAGTAAGTTTCTCTCAAATCACAACCTTCCCTTTTACCACAGATGTTTATAAATCAGGGCGGGAATTTCTTTCAATTTACTTATTGTTGAATTTGCATCAACAAGGTGGGTGACGTGGACCTGAGGGAGTTAAAAGACATCAGAGAATATACATGTGCAGTGATAAATAATGTCTATTTTCCCAATGTGGGAAATCAGATGAAAAAATGTGCATTAATATCAGTTTCCAGTGGTTAGATTGCTAAAGGTTTGAGGTCAATATTCTCTGGTTTCTTTTGGTCTTTAAATGAAGCATTATTTTGAATTTGATCTTCAAAAAAAAACCAAACCAACTGATCTGGGGCTGGAAGTCTTGATGGAGGGAGGGTCATTGGAAACACTCTTAGGGGCTTCCTTCTAGTCTGGAGGAGATGGAGTATGGACTACCTTTTCCCCAGGATCCTCAGGCAGTTTTTAGCACTGAAAAGGGGAGCCAGGAGTATGGTGTCAAAGGAGTGCAAGGTGATGTTTGGGAAGATGCAGATAGTTAGAGAGAAGAAAAAAAAAAGAAAAGACTTCTGGCTGTTGACAGCCACTTGATTTAATTCTGTCAACAGCTTGTAGGGGTTTCTTTTGGGGGGGGTTGTTTGTTTGTTTTTGTTTTTCATCTCACTCTCCCCCAAACGGACCAGGCTAAAGTCTGGAAAAGGAAACTCCCACTGTGTTTTCTTACCAAAAGTGCTGCCACTGAAGTCACACTGAGGTGCAACTGGAGGTACAAAGGAAGTTGTGTCTGGTTGAAGACAGAGAGCTTCTATGGAACTTCTAAGGATCAGGTGGTGCTTTTGGAGTCACCAAGCCCTGGTCTCTGACAGTAAGTGGTGGTTGCATCTAACACATGATTGATGGGGGAGCAAACAGCACTTTTGTACCATTTGCTTCATGCAGACACTGAAGTGGTCCCACAGAGGCTTGTCAGGGGAGTACACAGATACAGGTTGGTCCAAGGAGATCTTTCAGAAGAAGGAGACCTCTGCTCCCCCTTGCACACTCAACAACAGATTGTTCAATGCTGGCCCACAGACTCAGGATAAAACAGCCACAGTGGAGTGATCCTGCCCTGTTTGCAATGCCAGAGTGTAAGTACAACTCCTTATGGCTGCTAGCACATGCTTTGAGGGAGTTGTCTGATTCTTAACATGCCTACAAGATAAAGGTGTTGCAGGTGAAGCAGAAGGAAGGAGACCCATGGTCTGGCAATGTGGGAGATGGTATTTTTACATGGCAAAGTGCCATGAGCATCTTGGGTTGCAGCAGGATGTGCTGGGTTGTTGCCTTGCAGGCTAAGCAGCCTCCCTCTCACCCACACGGATTTCTTGCTTTTGGCTCTGGAGCAAACTCCCTCAGAACTAGCTTGGGGATCATGTTACTCCATTTGTGGTGAAGATGTACCAGCTTTCCATTCAGCTATCAGCAAAAGTGTATATATTGTTTGTGGACCTAATGAAACCTTACACTTGCTTTTTGTCTATGTCAGGGTTCTGCTTTTAATCAGTAATTGTTGGTTCTCTGTCGCTTGATTATTAATAAAAAGCTGGATTTATTTATTTGGCAGGCTAAACCAGCCTTATTAAAACAAGGTTTGGATACAAACAATCATTATAGTCCATGTAAATACCAATTTATCATTAAAAACATACTCATTTTAGATTAACACTTGTGTGGGACCCAACCATGCAACTTCTTAGTAATACAGATAAATGAACTCATACATGTAGTCTCAGTTAATTCAATGAGACTACTCATGTGAGTAAGGATTGCTCAAAAGAGTAAGAGCTGAAGGATCTGGCCCTTAGGGAAATATATTTATGACTTTGTTTTTTAATTCTCATGACTTATGTTTTCAATAAGCAAATGGTATTAATTCAGCTCACAATAGCTTCTTAATTAACCTCCGTACATCAGAGGCATATTCAGAAATCTTAATTTAAAGCATTACTATCTAAGCATGTCATCATCCATCCCATTCCTCAGGGTAACAATTGACTCTGTACACATGGCAAATGCTAATGGTGGGCTGACACAGTTCAAAGAGCTTCACATAATGAGAGTGGGAAAGACTTGGGGATGGTCTGCGTTGAGATACTGCATCAAACTGGTTACTTAAAAATATTAAAAATTAAAACACTTAAAAAAAGTGTCCACACAGAACACTCACTAATGCAAGTGATTTGGCACCACAATTTGCAGTAAGCACTTCTCCCTGTGACAGGAATATGTCCAGTTTTAGAGAGTTTGTCAGCTTCAGTCCCTTTCCGCTACTCTCCTACCCTTGGTCTCAGTGCCCAGAGACCTTTGGCTTCAGCTGTCTTGGGTGGATGGCATCTAGACAGAGGGAGAGTGTCCCCAGGGTACCCCCAGATCATGACCCCACACAGCCTGTCCTACCCTGACAAATGCCCAAGATCACATACAGGCCAGGGAGTCCAACCAGGGAAGATTTATGTGGACAAAAAACCTGTATGATCCATACAGGTCCCATGGAAAAGCAATCCATTAGTTTCCTCTGCCAGTTCCCCCTAAAACTGGCAATAAAATATGGCTAAAAAATTTGGGGAAGAAAGAAAAAGAAGTAAAAAATAGGCACAGTTTCACAAAGGCAAGTAAATATTATTTGCAAGGAATCATCTGCACAAATACAAGCTGAGAGAAAACTTCTCTATAGGAAAAGACAGTAACACTGTATACAGCGTGCCACAAGCAAAAATGATTCTGTAATGTCATAACTGTGTAAAAAGCAAATTTCTTAACAAAAGTAGATAAAGATGAGTATCACATCTGAGATACATTAAGACAGGCTTCCAATCTTTGCAGTCCTGACTGAGGCAGAGTTGTGTCTTGTGGACTTGGACTTCAAGAAAGATATGAACTATCTAGAAAAAGCAAGGAGCATCTTGGAGAAAAATGTTGTCTATCAGGAAAGATCAATCAAAGCGAGAGGAGACTTGGAAACACTTGAGAAGGTAAATTGCAGAAGAGAGATTTGTGTTTGTTCTTGTTGGCTGCAGCCCCACTGCCCTCCACCAGAACCCTGCCATGCAAAACCACAACAGTATTCAAAATTAGGAATTTATTATTATTTTTAAACTGTAAGCTACTGTAAAGGTGGAGAAATATGCACATTTGAAAAAAAATTGATTTCTAACACTCAGAATGGCTACATAAATTCAAGTAGATGTAAGCCATACACAGTGCAATTTAATATCCGTGAAGATATTATAGATAACAAAAGACAGGATTCTGTTTCGAAGTGAAAGGACTTTCCAGCATAATTCCTTGTGAGTGACCATCAAAAAAAATTGGTACTGAGGAGAAACAAAATGCAGAGCACCCATACTACTTGAAACAATAACCTCACCACCTAGGAGCATGCAAAGATTCTCTCTTCACTTATGAAAGTACTTGCAGAAGTTCATTTCAAATACAGAGGGAAGAAATAGGAGCCAGAAGTAAATGCTGCATGTGGCTTTTTTTTTAATTGTAAAATGCAATTCACAAATTGTATTTTGTTGTTGATAACTGTATCAATCATCCCTCAAAGAACAGATTCACCACCACGTGTCTGCAATAACGAACCAGAACCCCCTGAGCTCTCAGTCACCTGCTCCCACGCAAAGCCTGCAGCGCTGCGGTACAGCTTTCCTTTCGTCCCTCCCTGGCTGGCTGTCCCACACCGAGCTAGGTGCCACACAGGGGAAACATACGGACGCCTCGTCCTGCTCCCGTGTGAACTGTAACTGAGATGGGGCTCAGCAAAAGCTGGCCACACACCATGCCCCGAGATCACAGCTTTCAGGGGAGTCAGGGCAGAATACTATTATCAGATCCCCAAGGCACTCTTGGGTATTATGTTTGCTTGCTCCATTAAATGTGTGATTTGAGAGGCAGATGGGGAGACAAATGCTTGCCTACCTTGGTGTGACTTACACACGGATGTACTACAGCCCAGGAGCAGAAAATATGCCACGTGACTTATGTTATTTATCAACGCTATGAATTGCAAATATATTCAAATTGCAATTGACAGCTTGTAAACAATCTGCAAATCAAGAATTAGCCTCTCCAGGGCATCACGTCTCTTTCTGAGTAACATATAAATATGAATATTTTACAATCTGGATGAAACAATTCATGAGCCATTGAAACACTAACATGCATGAAAACCATCAAATAATGATGTATTTATTTTTGTTAATTATATGTTTGTCTTTCTTACCAAACACTTCCTGCCCCCCATCCCCACCCCACACTCTTCCGGTTGTCTTCTCTGAAAAGAAAGAGAAAAATAAAAAAGAAAACACAGAAACCCAGCTGGCCTTAAATGCCTCTTCAGGCCAGAGAAGAGAGCTCTGGCCACATACAACTGACAATGTCAAAAAAGACAAACCTCCTACAAAGATAGATTAGAAAGTGAGCTGTAATGACAAATAGAAACAATACTTGCAATAAAAAACCAAACCAAAAAACAGAATCCCAGGCTCCCATCATACCAAACAATAACTGAGCATCATTATATTTGTTTTCATACAAGTTGTGCCCACTGAGCTAATAGAAGTGTTCAGAAAATGCCAGTAAAATCTGGTAGGGGGCAGACCCAGAGCCTTGAGAGTGTTCTCACTCCCATCATCACGTAATTAATCGATTCTCTCCTCCGAGGAACACTCGCACGTGCTTGCCAGCTTTGTATGCGAATGCAGTGTAAGGAGGGTCAGACTCTCCTAGCCCTGTTTGCTCAGGAAAGAGGACAGCTGGAGCTTCTGGCTGGGCTGCTAGGGCTCATGGTGCCCAAGCAAGAACATTGCTGGTTAGAGGGGTGCTGTGGCTCTGTCACTGCTGCTGCTGAAGCTGATGGATCTCAGGCCATGCCCCTGCAGCCCAGCGTCGACTCCATGACACGTCACCTCTGCATTGCAGTCCATGCTGGCTATTGGTAGAGCAAAGCAAAAAGACAGAAGTGTCAGCAAAGCACATTTCTGCCTGCAAGGCTGTAGCATTAAGAGGACACTGAAAGATGGACCTTCAAAGGATGTTAGTGGAGGGGGCATTTTCATGCAACAGAAATGGGGGTCCACGAAGCAGAATAGTTACGTCAGCCTCTGAGGTGCTATTTCTGGTGTGTCCTCATCTGACACTCTCATCAGAGGGCTGTGAGGACATGCTGACAGCTTGTGCTGCTGGAGAGGTCCATGGCTAATGCAGGTGTTAGCTTTGGACATTTGCATGAAGAATATGCCAGAAAGAGTGGGAATCAGACTTGGGCCCAGGCTCAGAGTAGCCCATGGTTCTGGGGTGAACTTCGTGCCCCTGAGGCAGTAAAGGGCCTATCTGAGTCTTCTGTAAAGCACAGGCTTTGCAGGGAGACAGGAATTCCCACTGCAGTTTTCCACCAGCACAGGGACTTAATCCAGATTTCCCTGGAAAGAAAAATATTCATGTTCTCCCATCCTTGTTGTCAGGTGTGGCATACTGAGGACTCGTTGGCTGAGGAGACGCTGCACATGCTATAGCTGTAAGTTCCTCGCAACAATGAAAGCTGCTTTTTCATGACAGAAAACTTGTATATATTTTTGTCTTCCTTTCTTTCCTTTTTCCTTCCCTTCCCTTCCTTTTCCTTCCCTTCCTTCCCTGTCTCTCATTGCAATGATGTTAACTGCTGATGCAGCATTTAGGGACTTCTGGAGACATGGCCATTAGTGCCATCCACAGGCACTATTATCCTTTTCTACCTCCACAGCAGTCCTTAGCCTCCAGAGAAGAGGACGTGTCTTGGTTAATCCAACTGCCTCCCAGTGCACCCTTTACTCTTCACCCAGCTAAGACATGAACAGGAATAGCACAAGCTGGTCTGATCCACTAAGACAGATGGTCTCTCCAGGCATCCCTCATCCCTCCCTCCCTCCAACTTCCCTCAGTTTCTCAGCAGCTTGTAGAGCATCCTTCACTCCCAGCCTGGAGCCAGCAGTGGACGGCACAGATGCTGGGCTTTGCTCCCCACCAGTTGGATGCACACTTGTGCCTCCAGGTACAGCTCTGGGTTGCAGTTAGTGTCCATGTGGCTGGAGGTCAGGGAGAGGCCAGTTTTTCCTTCATGTATCGCAGAGTTTGGAGCGGTGACCTTGGGTGGAGAAGCTTAGGAAAGGCGAGGCAACGACGTGCCCTCCTACATCCTCACTGCCCGGTACTGCACCTGGAAATGGAAATTGAGACTGTTGCAGGAAGCCTTTCCCCCCCTGTTTCACATGGCTCAGCAACATGTGAAGGACACTGCTTGTCACTGCACGAGCTGACGATGGGGTGGGGAATTACAGGTCAGGCAAAGGAAGGGAGTTGATAGTTATCTGACCTGATCCCAATCTGGAAATAGAATCACCTCATCTGTTCTTCTTTGCAATATGCTCGTATGGGATTGCCTAATGTGAAACACTTGCAGGGCTGCACGACTCCCTTAGTTTCAGATGCTTAAGGAGAAAATGAGATATATATAGCAATAAGTGCTGTATCTTCAGGTATGCATCTGAATTGATATAGATGTATCACACAGTGTTGTGCCATATGGCAGAAAGCTGCGGGCAGCTGTTCACTGCCTGCTTGCAGACTTGGATTTTGACTCAGTCTACTGTTTAGCTCAGTGTCATAATTTCACTCTGCCATGAAGACACTGCAGACCAGATCATTTCTTCTCTGCAGAACGTTAATGCGGCCTGGGGCAATGGTCTTATGTGAAGAGTTGTGTAATGTTACAGAAAACCATATAGACTTTAGAGCATCTAAAGGGGCTTTGAAGCATGGGTTGCATACACAGATGAATGTCACAGGCTTCATTAGGACTATAAACCTTCAAGGTCTTCCTGTAAATGGGACCTGGGACTTCAAGGTTGCAGCTCTGCTACTGCCCTCTGAGAGAGAAGTTACTTCTCATTCGATCCCACAGATATTCTTTTCATGTGTATGTTTCAAGCCTTTTGACTGCAAGTTGGAAGCACTGGCATGATGCACATGTGGCCCAACAGCCACAGCCTCTGCACATTTCTGTGCAAGATGTAGCAGTGGCAGGAGGATGCTCTACAGCCTTTTTGCAGTGGCTGTGCAAGGAGAAAAGGGCTGCTGTGTCTCTGCCCTGTCTTTCCCCATGGCCACAGAGCACCCTGAAGTTGCAGTTCATGATCATAGGTACTGTGACAACTCACATGGCCTCTGTGGCAGGAGAGAAACCTGAAGGTCAAGTGCAGTTTTAATGGGGGACACATCACTGTTCCCTTTCTCCACCCACACTAGCATGCACCAGCCTTGAAACTACAGAATGTAATTTCTATACAGATGGAAAATTAATTCAGGAATCTGAATCTTAGTCCATTAGGGTAATAGGCAGAAGCCTCCATATCTGGAGCAGGCTGGATAATTTTCTTTTCTTTGCATGATACAAACATGCTCTTTTTGGACAGCTGGCAACCCAAACACCACCCCATAGAGAGGTTCGGACACGAAGACCCAAGCCCAGGCCATCCTGCTGAGCCCCAGCCAGAGAGCAGGCACCATCAGCCAGAACAATTCCCATCCCTGATGCCTGCCCTGGGGTGCCTTTCACTGTGGAGACCGCCCTGTTCACAAAGCTTATTCTTACATGTTGGGGTTTGGACTTGGTAACAAAAAGCCTCTGTGTGCATCTTATTATGTTTCATTATTTATTTTGTGAGATGGGTGCTTGGAGCTCAGGCCAATGATAAAGGTCTGAGCTGACCTCTCCTTCCCATCAGGGGCTCGCTGTCTTCTTGTGTGATCCCTGACTGTCCAGGCGCAAGGCAGGGCTCCTCACCAGCTGAGAGAGAGCTCAGCAGGACCATTGTTAGGCTCCAGAATCCCTCCACAGGACTGGAGAGGGGACAACATTAACAGTGAAGGAGTATACGAGGCAATAATTTTTGTGTGTGTGTGTGTAAAATGCCAATTTAAATCTGAGGCATTTGGCAAACCACAAGAATACTCCAAGGCCATGAACATTATTCCTGCTATACAACAAGAAAAACAGAAGATTCAACAGACCATAAAATGAAGGGGAAAATCATGTTTTCTTGCCTCAGGAGGGTTTGAAAATTCAGTGCTGCTGCTGCTACCACCACCATTAAGGATTTTTCACTGATGTCTGTTTGGGGCAAAGCTTAGGTGAACGACAGCTCAAGGGCATTTAACCCCCCAAGTGATTCACAAACATTAATTAATAGACCTGGGCAAATAATTTGCAGCAGATTATCCAGTGAATTCAGCGCCTGTCTCTGCTTGCAGAGACCTAGTTTGTACCCTGGTTTTGCCCCGCTGAGCAGAAAAAGAAGTCTCCTTTCCCCAGTCGCACTCAGCCTACATGGTAGGTTTGGTGAGGGCAGACCCTCCACCCAGGTGTTTTTTCCCTGTACAGGTAAGCAAGGCAAGAACAAAGATGTTGTCCTGCTCCCCTCTCTTCTAGGTTCAATCCAGGAGCTGCAGTAAAAGGACAGTCTTTCATGGCATGCCGTGCTGCTGGCCTTGGCAAGGATCAGGTGGCACTCTGGGTGCCCCACTCCTTTTCTTTGATTCAAGTGGGTCTACTGAGATGTCTGGCAAGCAATCTTCTGCCTGCCAGGGATTGTTCCGTCTCTGAGGAAAACATATCAAGGTATACTAGAACAAATATGATGAACACGAATAGCTAATAAATAAGCACATAAGAGTGTGCTTAAAATCTGTATAATATTGTTAATAATTTTAACCTGAAATTCTATAAAAATACATACATTTTTAAAAATCAGAATTGCTTTCTGCAGGCATTTCTATGCACACATGTGTTTATGAATGTGGATTTGTGTGCTTACAGACATATGCCTGCCCCTCGGCACTCTGTGAAGGTGCTGCTCTACTGGAACAGAATTTAGCAGAGAGATGAAGATAACAAAGGTTAACGATAAATTTCACCTAAATGTCATGAGAACAGTGTGCAGCCCAAGGGAGACCCAGTATATGACTCTCAGAAGCAATCCGATGGAGAGAAAAGTTGTAATGTGAGCTCAGCTGCCAGCAGACTTCAGAGAAGCCTCAAGAATGAGCAGGGGCAGGAGGAAGGCCTTATCCTAGTCCCAAGCACTGGAGAAGCTTTGTTTGCAGCTGATATATCCCTAGTCACCAGTTTTGAACAACTACAAGTAACAGGTGTGTAGGAAAACATTTTCATGGAGGTAGTGTGCAAGCATTGACACTGCATGCTCTCCATCCAGAGAGGGTTTCAAAACTCATCTAGACGAGGCCCTGAGGGCTTGGTTCAATCTTCAAGTAAGCCCTGCTCAGCCCAGGGAGTTGGAGTAGAGACATCCAAAGGTCTTTTCCCACCTAAATCAATCTGTGATCCTATGAAACCAGGCTTCATTCAGCACTGTCTGCAGATCTGCATACTCAGCTTAGTTAGCAACTGGCGAAATCATCCAGAGCACCAGAAATAGCTGTAATGGGGGATTTCAATAAATTAAAAGTTTCCTGGGAAAGAATGCAGAGCAGTCTGCAAGTTTTGGAAGTCACCAGTGGCCATTTCTTATTCAGAAAGAGGAGATAACCAGAATAGGGACCTATTCTAGATTTGACTAATGAAGATTAAAAAGAAGCACGTTTACTATAAAAGAGAGGCCAGATACAACATTCCAATGAAGAAGAATCTACTGGAAAATAGTGGGAAGAAAGCTGGTGAATTAGCATATCTTACATGGACAAACAAAGAAAAACAACTTTTAGGTAGTGAACACAACTATAAGCTTGAACTGGTGAAGGAACGGATGGGGTGGGATAAGACTTTGGTAAATTAAAATTTTTCAAGTTGGCTGAAGCTGCTGCCTTTTATCCAGAAATCTTTGATGTATTGGCTGCATTAAACCCAAGGCCACTTCTGGTTGTCTGAACAAGACAGGTTGCCTAAAGGGAGGTGACACCTGAACAAGACAGGTCAGATGTTGAAAAACCGGAGGAAGTTTTTCCTGATAGTAAAAGCAGGATAAAGAGAATCTGGGAAATACAGACCAGTCATCTTCAAATTATGAAAGAGTATTGGAAAAATAATTAAACAAACTTCTAAAAAACCCGAACCTTCTAGAATGTAACTAATGACCAGTAAGAAGCCATATCATCCCACCTGACACAAATGTATGAACTAACTTGCATGCCATCATGCAGATGGCCAGCACATCCACAAGTCTATAGTCATTATCACTTCAACACTCACCTAATACTCTATAACCCCCCAAAACCCTGCTGCTCGACAGGCCCAGGACCCCACATCCTCTTCTCTTCTTGACTTTGGCCCCAGCCTGTGGGAGAGTAAAAGCAGGTCACATTTGGCAGTCTCTACCCTTCTCTGTTTTCTGAATGAAGCCAGTGCATCCAAAAGTGATTTCTCCATAGTGCCACAGCACTATTCCTAAATCCCAGCTGGAAAAATCCTGCTGTGAGAAATCCAAGTCCCCCAATAACACTCTTTATAATCTCAAAAATTCTACGTGTTTGTCAGTCTCATTATTACTTACCCAGAAATATCCTATACTAATTAAAGGGTCAAATTAAATAAAGGGTCAAATTAAAGGGTCAAAGGGTATAAAAAAAATATGTCTTGTCCACTTTTTTTTTACTATCACCTAGAACACGGGATCATATACTGTGTATGTTCAAGTTGAGGAAACCATAGGGTACAGCATATTGAGAAACTCAGAAAAGACTGTTGCTGTGATTTCAACAATGAGAAACAATCTGCAGACTAAGTGAGGACGTTGCTCCATGGGTCAGCCAGCATTCCCTGTTCCCACTGATCTCAATCAGCGATAGGCGTTAATGCAAAGAAAATCTAGCCATAGAAGATCGGACCCCTGAAAGGAAAAGCTGAGTTGAACTGTATGTGGATTTAATCATCAAAGGGAACAACAACATTTGTAACATTTACCACGCAAAATAGCCTTCACACTGAAAAATCATTATCAGTGTGGATTAATTAGATGTGCATTACTGTTGGAAATAATGACTTGATGGTATTTGCAGAGGGCTATAGCAATGTCTGTATTTAGCAGATAACATCTACCTTGGTAAAAGAAAAAGTAAAAATGATGCTGGCTTGTAAACGCCCAATATAATGTGTGAAGACCTCTGGGGAATCAAGTACGGCTGCCAAGGGGTCAGAGAAAATGTAATGCAGAACTGAGAAAGAACAATAAACCCAGCTTTATTACAGACTATGGCACAAAGCCTCAAGGACTGTAAATAAGGGGGAGGTAGAGCAGTTTTGGGGACAGGGGAAGAGACAGTCGGGTGGGCATGGGGGCTGGGGAGCATGGGACAGGCTGCTCACCATCATCACCAGCCCTGCAGCCTGAGATGGGCACTTCCACCCCCGTCCCCCAGCCTGATGGTGTCTCTGCTGCTTTTCCTTCTTTCAAATCAAAATCTAGTTGGGGCAGAGAAGCGGGTGGGCAGCAGCACTGTGCTTCGCTCCTGCTAGGGAAGCAGAAAGCTCTTCTGCTTTTCAAAGTCAGCCTGTAAAACCATGGTCAAAAAAGCAAGTCACGCCTGGAAAATGTGTTCAGACATCTTCCTCCTTTCAAAAGGAATTAATAACAACCCCATCACACCCCCAAGTATAGCTGTGTGTTTCCCAGCTGGGAGAGAACTTTTCTCCCTGCTAACATCTCTCTCTGCCATCTCCCTCCCCACAGAGACAGGCATGTGCCCCACAGCACCAGCATCTTCAGCAGCTGAAAGTTTTACTCCCACATGGGATATTGAGGGAGATCAATGCTGTTGGAAAGGCAAGTTAGCCAAGATGGTGAAGAGAGGGAAGTTATTTCCAAGGGTCTATCTGTATGGCAACGAACCTCTGTGTTTGGCTGCAGACAGGTAGAATAGGCCACAGAGGGACGGGGGCTGGTGGGCTCAGGTGTTAGGACTGGGAGTGCCAACATACTTCTTGAGTGGAATCTGGCTCCAGCGCAGCTGCAACTTCTGAGATTGGAGCAGCAAGGGACAGGAAAGTGCTAGTGGTGTTTCATACAGCATCTTTGGTCCTACAGAGCCAGTGATCCAGGATGTGCAGTGGATTTGAATTTACTAAGTCCTTTGGTACCATTGTCTCATGAGCCAGCACTTAAAAAATAGTTTGGATAGGTAGACTTTGCACAGACCCAGACATGAGAGACTACATTTTTATAGGTGGGATTAAGGAAAATATGTGTGAATGGTACAATCCTGGTATATCCAGACACAGGGAGGGAGCTGTCAAGAGACTGCAACTGAGGACATTTGTTTGAGGGTGATTTTTGAGGTTTGATCAGGAATATGCAAGAACCAATGAGAGACTTCACCTTGTCTCGAGTAAACTTTAGATGTTTATTAAAATAATCTATTAATGACCCATGGAATGATTAATGACATGTGAACAAATGTAGAAATGATGCCTGATTGGAGGAGATATAAAAATGTGCTCTGAACAGGGAAGTTATAAGGATTCAGGAAACTGAGAACTGTGGGCAGAAATGAAAAAAAAGGAAGTACTATAGACGGGAGACAAACATAAGCTAAAAACCATAATTCAAATGTTTAGCAGCACTGAAGCACGGCATATAGAGATTTCAGGTTCTGAGGTGAAAATGAACTGCAAATGAAACTGTTTTCCCAGGTGCTTTCACCAGTCAGGTTTATTTTTATTGTGATTTTCAGTTTCAAGCAGGGACCAGCATGCAATATTCTGCAGAGATGTGGATACCTCTGTGCTTGTGTGGACAGACAGCAGGGAACTAACACAGCCATTCCAGTGATCAAGGAGATGGGGGTGCTTCCAGCATCCTCTCCCCAGCAATTGCCTTCAGAGCCTGCTAACACGGAGAGGCTCTATCTGATTACATTTGGGTCTGGGTTAGATCTATAGGTCTTGCATAGAAACTTCCATACTTGATTTCCTATATGTGTGTGTA
This sequence comes from Laterallus jamaicensis coturniculus, assembly GCA_022605575.1. NCBI lineage: Eukaryota > Metazoa > Chordata > Aves > Gruiformes > Rallidae > Laterallus > Laterallus jamaicensis. Next base: position 49,903,723 of record JAKCOX010000001.1, read on the forward strand.
TGTTCATGTTCCTGTATTTGGAAGTCAGATATTTATTGCACTTCTAGAATATGGTTCTCTTTCTTACCTTGTTCCTCACCATAGGCAGATAATTTCCATTGCCATTTCCCTTTGCCTCAGGAAAAGAGGTTGCTTTATACTTTGCTGTCTGTATTGAGCTTCATATGCTTCTCCAATGAAGAGATGCATCCAGAGGCTTTATGAAGTGTCTCTGCTTTCACTGGTGGTACAGTGCTGATAGCTCCCAGTTAGGGTCCAGTCCCAGAAGCCTTCTGGATTTGACGGTGCTTTGGAGGTATTTTACCATTTCTGGTGGCAGAAAGCGAGTCAGCTTCTGCAAGCATCTCACACACCAGCAAGAAATATTTGGAACTGCCTTTATTCTAGCACAAAACAAGGAACTTTATAAAACCAGGATAATCATAAAGTTTTCTCTATAATCTCTGAGTCTGTGAGTTGTACTTCCCAGAGATCTTGCCTAACTCCATGCTATAAATCTGGAAAAAAACCCAATGAAAATACTGGAGGATGTGGAGATAAAATTGACCAGTGGAAAACTTAGGTACAAATCCAGTAGGAACAGTCATTATATTTTTACTGTATCAGGCAGTCTTTCCAAGCGATATTTCAATTAACCTCCTGGTGACTAGACCTAGACTGATCATGGAAATACAACTGTACATCAGTCGAAAGAGCAGACTGGATGATAATCTCTTATTTTTCTAACATCCATGCTATCAGGGTGATGGAAAGAAATTTCATAAAATCTTAACAGTTACGTTAAAGTCTTTGGTTTCACATGTAAGGATCCAGGAGAAAATTTTATTCCAGACACTTATATTCCCAAGACTTTTGGAAAAAAGAGACAAATTAAAGAAAATAAAGCTTTGTGAGAAACTGATGGAGGGTCGGTTTTAGTCTCAGTGAGGAGGGCAAATTGACTCCCTCACGATTGAGAAGGGCAGAAGCAATCAGGAACGTCTTACCTTAGCAAACACTGCTAAGAGCCCTGAGTGAGGATGGGTAGGACTTTCTCTTTTTGCTGCCTGCAGGAACTAGTGAGGACAGTTGCATACGTAGAGTCAAGCACATGGATTTCCTCACTGATAACATGGGCATCCTGCTGCGTAAGGGCTGCTGGATCAGGGCTCTGGGCGGCTCCTCCCATGGGCCACTCTCATGATTAATGACTTATTTCCACAGAAGCATCTACTGTCAGTGGCTCGTGCTGATTGCAGTAATAACAACAACAATAATAATAATAATAATAGTCATCATTGTATTGTTCCATGGCTTCTGGTTGAAGTCAGTGACTATAGACTTTGTAACAGAGCTATCAGAAGTCAGCGAGCATGGATGTCAGCGCTGTGAACTGTGGTGCAGCCCATAACCTCCCCACTTCAAATGCACCAATGGGCTGAGGACGCTGTGCTCACCCAGGCTGCGGCAGAGAGGGAGGAAAAGCATTGCTGAGGCAGCTTGCGGAGCTGGACGCATAACCAGGTCACTTCCCTTCTGGCAGTTTATAAAAGTGCCAGAGGAAGTCTGCTGTGTGTGCTGGTGTGAGGTTGAAGGAGAAACAGGGGTGGGAGAGGACAGCTGAAATGTGCAGGCACACACACCCCTCCACCCCCAAAAAAAAAAAGGAAGAACTTTTATAATTAAGTGTGTAAGACCTCTTCATATTAAAAGCTATGAAGTCATTTCAAATTTAGGTCAGAAAGCAAGCACCTGCCAGCAGCACTGAACTCTGTATTATTTTCTGCAGCTTCACAGCCTCTGCATCCTATTGCTGACCTTGCATCTTCAAGTCTCTGAATGCTGAGGATCGCAAACTCACAGGTGATGGTGGCAACAAATTCACACTGAAGTCTGCAGGAAGCAGGGTATGTTCCCCAGGTTGGGGAAGATATTATCAGACTTCATGGGCTGGGGAAGGTGCAGGGTGTTGGTAAGAGTGGCACATGTGCATGCGAAAGGGGCAAGCGAGGCCAGAGGTGACATCTGGCTGCATCTGCTGGTTTACCTCAGTGGAGGGCGTAACTAACTCTTGCCATCCTGGAGCATGGCCATGTCTACCATGGTCAGCATCCTGACGCTGACCGGTGGTGGTGCCGGATGCTTCAGAGGAAGGTGACGCCCTCCCCTCTCACCTCTGATGATGAACGTGGCCAATAATTGCACAATCCTCCGCAGAGCTCAGGGAGGGCAGGCAGCCCATGATGAGCTTACAGGCTGGAACATGGACATTAATGGCTATTGCAGGATCTGCCCTGTTTAGCATAACTGCAAAATGCCTCTGTAAGAGTATTCCAGCTGCTGTGCGTGCAGGAGAAATGGGCAGTCGGGCTGCTGGCCTGGCACTTCGTGCCCCCCAGCCCAAGCTGTGGGCAACTCTAGACTCTGCACTCAAGTTTTTAATGCTTCGTACAGGGGGCTGATCTACAGGAGGAAGAGAAGGAGAAAGGTCGGCATGGTTTAAGGAATGTGAGGCAGTGTCTTATGGGCTCTGTAGCTTTCTCCTATTTCTGCTTGGCACCTTGTGCTGCTGTCTTAAAAACACATAGAAAATACTGAACCGAACAACATCCTTTCCAGTGACAATGGTTATTTTCTTGTTGCTTTTAGGAGAGTAAGAAATTAATATGCAGCATATTTTCTGCTTACCTGTTTTCAAACAAGAGTTGCTTGCTTCTCCCTTGAACAATAAAAACATGAAATAGGCAACCAGGGCTGCACCCAGAACAGTTTATCATTTACTCATAGCAAGTTACACATTGTGAAATGATGGAGCCGAGCCCCACGTTAACATTTAACCAGATGCTAACTCCACCCTGGCAGCACTTGGATAACACCCCTTGAACAGATCTGCAGGTGCATTGCATTTCTGAACAGCTCTGGTGTTTCCACTCTAGAGCATGCACAGACAGGAGGAGAAGTATATGTTCTTACACAATGTACAGGATTAAGTGCTTGAAAAAAAAAGTGACAATAACACCACTTCCAAAGAGCTGCTCTGTGCTAAATATTAATTGTAACAGTATGAAAAGAAGAAACCTGCTAGTTTCCCAAGAATTTTCATACTTATACAGTATGTGATAGAAACTTCTGTTCCAGAAATACTGTCTAGTCCATGAAAAGCACCGAACCAGCTGGTCAGCAACAACCCGACCTGGCAAGGACTTTTGCTTTGGTTTCATTTACATTTAGTGTTCAAAGATAAGTGGCTGCTACCTTTTTGGATTGAAGCCAGGAGTGGAAAGCAAAGAGCTTGTGGGAGGGGCTGTTATCCAGGTGATTTTTAATTCCTGACCCATAACAGGATGTGCTGATGATCTTGTAAGATCGCATGGACTCCTGTGATTGCTGGTGCAGTACAATCTCACAGATATTTGAACAATACAATAAAGTCCTGTTAGGCAACCACACTTGTGTGCTTATCCTCGCAGAATAGGATCTCTCTTTATGCACTCACTGCTCGCTAAACTGGTACATTTTCTCTTAGCCTGTCTATGGGAGTAAGGGCTGTATCCACTGGAAAAAACTCAGGTCTTTCAAGGGAACTCTTCCAGGCTGGATCCCACCCTGATTGCATTCGCTCCATGGGTAAGCATTTGCTAGGTCAGTTCCCTGTTGCCTCTTACTTTTTGATGTCCTGAAAATTTAGCCTTGTTGCTTCCTGTTAGCTAGCCTGTTTAGCTATCTATAGAACTCCCTTAACCCCAAATACCTCCTGTTGGTAAACAGGACAGCAAACAGAGTTATCTCTCTGTTCTTTTTTGCTGGTATCAGAGGGTGGGTTTTGGCTAAAATTAATGTGCTTTTTATCTGGGCAGAAATAGTGTGGGGTTTCCATTGGATATCGCTAAGTTAAATGGAGGCTGAGAAAGTTAATACGATAACTAGAGCACTGGATCAAGGCTATCTGGAACCAGCTGGCATGCAGTTTTCCATCTGTAAAACGCATGCAACACTCTGCTGTTGCTTCTCAGGAATTCTGTGGGAAAAAAATTATTAAGAATTAGCATGCACAAATTTGACGGAAGATACCTGTTATTCACAGACTGCAGCAGCACAGAAAGTCACAAGATCCAAATTTAGTGTAGAGAAGAAACTCCACAACTATGTTGTTTTGCAAACTTTGGCTCAGTCTGAGCTGAACTTTTTAAGCGTGTGGAAGTTCTCAACCTTTTTTCTTTAATCTGGATTTGAAGGAAAAGTCCACAGTGCATTTCCTCAGCTAAACTGTACACAGGCTGCTACACTGAGCATCAGGATCTGCTTAGGCATGGTGCAAAGATGCTGTGAACAGCATGCTTTGCAAACCACAGAGGGAGTGCAGAGGGAAGCCCTGGAAGACACCAGCATGGCAGGGTGGACATTTCAGCTTTACTGTTCCCTGGGCTGTCCCAGGAGGAAAGGCTGCCAAGTGTAGAAAGCAGGAGCATCCCGAGCAAGGGTAAACTGTCACAACAGAGTGGGTTGAGGGGAGGAGCAACTTTCCTCTTTCTACAGGATCATGAGATGTAGTATATCAATAGATATTTCCTACCATGTGAATTACCTGGCTCATGCACTGCCTGGGAGGATGGTCTGAGGTGGGACAGGGAAGGCTGGGAAGGGGCTGCTGGGGCACTGCCGGTGGGGACCAAGGAGGAGGAGGAGAAGAAGAGGAAAAAGAGGAGAGGAGTGTGTGAGAGGAAGCAGCAGTGGCGGCGGCTGCGGTGTAGTTTGCTGAGAGCAGATTTTTGCAGGTGCTTTAGAAATCAGTTGCACTTTTAACTGCTGTGCTGCTTGCTGTACCAAACACAGCCCTGAAACTAGCCATCTTGTATTCCTGAGGCGTGCAGAAAGCTCTGCAGCTTCAGCTCTATGAGATGCAGTGATCAGGTTCATAACGAATACATCCAGGAGGCAAATGCTCTGCAGAGATGCAGATCTACCTCACCCCTGCGTAGGGGGCGAGGGGCAGACGGCAGCCCAGCAGAGTAACAGCTCTCTCTCCCAGTGTGACACCTCTTTATTGGTGCCAGCTGAGTCCTGAAATCTCTGCTTTGGAGAGATGAAATACACGCTCCTATACTGAGGTGGGACAGCTTTGGAGCAAAGCCACGCTTGGCTCTGTTTATTTCATTATCTTTCATTTAATTCTTTGGTGTTCACCCTACCAGAAACATAATAATAATCAGATAGATAGATTAAACAAGCCAGAATCTCTGCCTAAAGATTCAATAAAATTTGAGCTTAACCATCTAGAGAGATCAAACAAACAAAAAACCTCTTAATTAATTTTCCTTTACAACTTCCCTTCTATTTAATTTAATTAAAAATTTTCTGGGTCCAAAAGTAGAGCTATCAAAATCCTTAGGGAAAGAAATCCATTTCCAGCTCAACCAGAGAGAAGCTTGAGCTGAGTCTTGTGTGGGGACTCGTGATTTTGTGGCTTGCAGCCTGTTTTTATAGTTACAAAGAGATGTCACTATCTCAGCACTGCCAGTGTCTGTATCAGCAGAATTTCTGAAGCTCCCAAAGTTTGTCTATTGCTGTGGGTTTGTTTTTGTTTAAGGATTAGAGTACAAACCCCCAAGCCCCAACAAAATGAAACAAGGAAAACAGAAGTGACCGAATGACTCTTCCAAGAGTGAGCCAGGAGCCTCCCTGAACACTGGCACATCCGGGAGAGCCAAGCTGCTGTTGGACCCTGCACCCGTTCCTGTTGAATGAGTTCATTTAGTGAGTCTACTTCCCTGCAGGAGCATATCTCACAGCCAATTTGCTTTGATCACAGTCACTGCAAAGCAGCCAACAAATAGCCAACAAATAGCAACATGGATCAGTAAAAGTAATTTGCTCCTGTGGCTTCCTCAACACCATGTCAGAAATCAGCAGTCAGGAGAGCTAGAGCGATGGTGTGTCTTCTCAGCATCATGTGCCTAGGTCATCCATGTCACCCGAGCTACCCAGACATCCCAGACTTTCCTTTCTGACAGCATTGATGTCACCAAAGAAGGTGGCAGCTGGGGGATGTGATGAGACAGTATCGGGGGCAACGTGAGGCCTTCTTATCTCCATCCTCCACTGCTTAAATCTTGTTGCTATAGGTCCTATAATTAATTCAAATAAAGACCTTAACTGCTCAAAGCTGTGTTCACATTTTCCATCACTGAAGCTCTACAGGCCAGTGAAAGGCATTTCTAGGAAAGCGATACCCCGGGATATCTCTAGGCAATAAATTATCCTTTCCCCACTCCCCCTCCCCACTCATTTCATTTAAAAGTGAAGGGTGCTGAGTTTTATTAGGCCCCCTCTTGTCATCACAGCCTGTGATTTGCAGTCCCAGGGCCAGACTTCTCTTCCCTTTTTTCTCCCAAGCGCCGCAAGATCGCGTTACATTAGACGGCGAGGTCTGCCAGGTCACAGCCCCGGTCGCTGTCACCCACTTCCCGTTTCCTGCAAAATCCATATGTGGGAACATTTTCCCTTCATCTTTGTGGAAAGAAAAAAATAATAATTAAAAAAAAAAATGGCCTGAGGGTTTGTCTGTGCAAGAGCTGGCAGACAAAGACACTTGCTGTATTTGAGTGCGCACCAACGTACACAGCGCTACCCCTGGATCAGATAGAAAGACAACCTGAAAGAGAAAGGAGGGAAAGTGGTTAAACCTGGGTATCTGGAAAACACATTTCCCAGTCTTGTACCACTTGTCACCACCTTTCAAGCCAGCCGTCACCCTGACAGCAATGCATTGCTGTTCAGCAGCATCCCACTCACTGCCTGGGCACATGGTGAGTTGGTCCAGCTGCTGTTCCAGGATTTGCAGTTATTAAGCTCAAAGCAAAGTAAAACAAATACTGACAGAAGCATCAGTGACGGCAAGGGAGCAGGCTACCTGCAGTCCAAAAACCTTTATGATCTGAGACCCTTGGAGGATGCTCAGCGAGTAACATATATGTCTATGTCCTTGCAAGTGCCTAGTATGAGTTAATATTGTATTTCATCTGTCAGACAGCACATACACCTAAACCTTTGATCTGTGCATACCGGCACAGCTGGACAGACAAACCACCAGGAGCCACTGTGCTTGCATGCCTGTCCAAGGGGAAGCCCTAAGTAGTGCCAGCAGAGTGATGAACCAGGGTCTCCAGCCTCCTTCCCTGAACTATGGCTGTAGGAACTCTCGTGAGTGACAAAAAGAACCTTAAGACTGGACAGGAGAATCTGAAATCTTAGATGCTTTTGCTCCCAAGTGACTTCTTCAGAAAGTTATGAATTACAGCCATTCAGGGGGATCTTCAAGGGTATCACTGCAGTCTCAGTACTGGAAAAGAAAGACAGTTCCCCTCAGGGGAGTGGGAGAACCAAATAATTTTCTTTCTTCTGTGTTTCTTGCATTAATCCCTTGTGAGCTGTCTGTCTTCTATGCTAACATAGCCCACAGCCAGAGCTGAAATAGAGGGCTGGCTTTATCAGACTCTGCAGGTTAGCTCATTCTCCTTTATGGAATCAGTAACAGGAAGGAATTTTCTTTCTTATCTAGGAAGTGAACCTAAAATTGCTTTTCCTCAGGCTTCTGGTTTAGCTGAATGGTATTTGCCATTAAGAAACAGCAATTGTTAGCTGTAGCAGAGTGGGGCCCCTTTCACTGGGAGGGCAATGGAGATGGCAGTACTAGCATCTGGAGTGAAGGGGTGGGCCGCACAGCAATATTTCTCTTAAGAATTATTAGCAGCACAAAGGAGGTATGCAGTGGAGGTTTAACCACGTGCTTACCCAGCATCTGAGACAAAACCAAAATGGTGTGGACCTTCAGTATGGCAAAGCTGTGGGTTTGGCATATACAACGTAAGTCTTACCATATTCAATGTGTTTCTTAAAGATTCCTCTTCCCTAAATCTCCCTCTCCTGAAGCAATATTAACAAGTAGGGATACCATACTTTTTTTTGAAAGTAAGCTTGCAAACCTTAAGACTGAAAGGAAATCGTAATACCTGAGCCTTGAAGGCTCTTTAAGTGTATTAGGTGCAGAAGAGCACACTGTGCGTGAGGACAGCCATAAGAAACCAGCCCAAGCTATTCAAAGGAATGAGACAAATCACAAGCAAGAAAGCTGGCTGGAGGGGAGCTGGGTAGAGCTTTAAGGGAAAAGCAAAAGAGTCTTGACCTTACCCTGGGGTGCCAGTGAGGGTCTGGGAGTTTCATATGGGGAGTGATGCATCTGAGGAGAAAGGAAAGGTGCTGTTGGTAGAGGGAGTCTGCATGAAGTCCTTCCAGAGCAGACAGGGGAAAGTGACAAAGAACAAAGTGAGATTTAATCAATGCCCGGGCAAGGGATGTCACAGTAAGCACAGGAAAAAAACCAAAGTGTTGGAAAAGCAGAAAACACTCAAAAGTTTCCAGTAACAAGCCAGGGTGATGAAAAGGGAGGAGCGAGAGAGAAATAATCTGACAGTGGAGATGCAAAAGGAGGTGACAGAGAAGTTAACATCAGTGAGAAAGGCAAGCAGAACACTGGAAAGGAGAGCATTTAGTGCCCATTGTTCTGGCTTTATGTAGCCAGATGGCAGGATGAAGGAACAGGTACAAGTGTTGAGTAGCATACAAACGGTGAAACCAAGACAGAGAGGGAAGTTGGTCAATGCAGGATTGCTTCTGTGGTCCAAAGTGAACTGAAGTCAGCTTATAGAAAGTAGAGAAATAAAAAGATGATCAAAAACTGAGATGAATGGTCATAAAGGGACTTCTCCCAGACAAATCTTCTGCACAGCAGCGAGGCAGTCTCCCCTCACTGCATACATGCTCCTGTACCCATGGGGGGTTGGTTTTAATGGCAGACCATTGGGGTGCTGCTCCAACATTAGATGCAGGCAAAAAAAAATAAAGTTTAAAAAAAAAAAAAACCTGGCCTGGGACTCAGGTGAGAAGAAGGGGTGCTTGGTACAGCACAAGTCTGCAGAGGGAAGAAACTGTAGCCGTTCTCATGTGGGTGTGAAAGGGGATGTAAGAGGGTGACTGACCCCTGCTTGGAAGAACAGGGCTTCTGTCAGCAGGGAAAGGAGTCTCAGATATCAAAACACACCATGACAGGTAGGAAAACAATGCAGGAAAAAAGCAAAGATGGCCCCAGCAGACACTAAAGCAGCACAGTAACTCTTCAGATTGTGTGGCACTGCTAAGGACTAGCAGAGCTTAATATGTCTTGTTAGCTTATAGCTTTTAAACCTCCTACCCATGGTGAGTCACTTGCATGTATCTGACCAAGTATCATACTGTGTCTTGACAGGAGACTTCACCTGGACCATCTCTGATTAAGGGCTACCAGGTACAGCACATTGCTAATTAGGGCAGATGTGGGAGAAGGAGTCTTCTTCAAAGCTTCTTGAAGCTTTGTTTCAAGAGGCTCACTGTTAGCAGTGCTCCACAACCAGCAAGAGGGTTTCCAGCCTTTATTGTTTGGGCTTCTTTCACTCTTCTCACCTCTCTCTTCTCTGGTGTCTCAGCTCCTTCCCCTCCAACCTGAGCCTGACCACTGATGTACAGAGGCTGACTAAATGCTAACAGTACTCAAGGGGCTTAAAGTGAGCTGAGAAGTGTTTTTGGGAGGCACTGCCACCATGTTGGTGATGAGGAGTCATCCTGGGGAGAAGCAGTGTCTGCTGGAGGAGGTGTTGCACCCTGGAGCACTACACTTGTAACGCCAGCACAGGTGGTAGCTTCTCCTCACTCTTCTTCATGGCACCGAGAAATCAGCTGGCAGGGAAACTTATGGCTCTCAGTGAGTTTTGCCTGGCCATGTGAGAAGAGGATTTATTCCAGTGTTTTGTTCCCCTTTCTGCAGCAGTTTTTCTACTCCAAGTGTATGAAGCATTTCAAGTGAGTCTGATATCCCTAGCAGTCCCAAGGGAAGTGAAGGGAAGCCTCGAGGAGAGGCAGAAAATTGAAGATTTAATGACTTATAGATGCTCCGCTCAGCCTCCTGCTCTCTGGTAAGATTAAAAGCTTGACCTGCTTCCTATGTATCTTATGTCTGGATTTTTGTTTTATTTGAACAGAGCAGCACCAGGCCTGTAAGACCTGATACTCCGTTTCTTCTGCCGGGAAAGGCACCGTAGGGAGTGGGACTCTGCGAGTCAGACCTCTCCATGGGTCAGAGGGCAAACAAATGGGGACGCAATACTTCTAAAAGTAGACTTCAGAGTGGCATATGAAGCATTAAAATTTGACTGAAAACTGTGTACAGCTGTGAACGCATCTCCTCTTCTGCATAAGTGATCACTCCTGAGTCTCCAAAAAGTAAAGCATCTAGGGAAAGAGTTCAGGATGTTAAATTAACAGCAGACATATTTCTAAACAAATTATCCAAGAAACCCTGCCAGGCTGGGGTGCCACAGACATTTTAGGGCACAGGTTTTCTTTCTTAAATTAAGTTCTTGAGTATTAGCTCTCCTTCCATTCTTTCCACTGCCCTGTGAATGTCAAAGATACTGGCTGAAAGAACTAGATTAAAATAATTGGGTGAGCATTCAGGTTTAGGTTGCCTAGTCTAGAATTCATATAAAATGCTGGTAACATTTCTGGCCTGAAAACCCACAACCCTCAGACAGAGCACTCCCAAAACTACCATGTGGCTTTTTGAGTGGCATGGACATCTTCCTGTCTTACATCAAGGACCCTTACTGTGGCTGTAACTTTTGTATTGGTATTAGAGTCTGTCCACTCAAGTGGAAAGTCAGGTGAGTGAGGCCTAAATTCCTCCACATATAATTACCTCTAAAGTGAAAGGCAAGTTTGTAAAATTATTTAAAAGTCTCTCATAAAGGCCTCTCAAAATTCTTTTTGAAGTTTCTTGCTCTTCCAGAAATTAAATTTGAATTTCTCACAGCAAACTGGGCAAAATTTGGTCATAAGGATGGAGTTTTGCTCAGTGTAGGCTTTCACCCCAGATTAAACAGGTTTTATAATCTTCTGAAACGTGTAATGAACCTGTCCCAAGTTTAGACTTTATATTGTTACTTGATGCTGACAAAATTAAACCTGTCTTCATTGTGAAAGATAGCCCAAGGTTTAATTTTTAAGCTGTCGAAGCAGCAATGGACAGCAAAGATGATGGTGTTACATAGAAACTGAGCCCCATGCTTGTGACACATATCATGCTGGGCCATTCACCTCTGGTGCACCAAAGCAATTCTGCCTCTTTGGTACTTAAAGAGCATGCAAATAGCTCCATGGACATCACAAGTTGGTATAGTTAGACATAGTTTAGTCCATTAGTGGATCTAAATTCAAAAAAGCACAGCAGTATATGAAATCCAACCACAGAAGTGCTCTTTGAAGACTTCAGCATCCCTTATGTCTACTGCGTTGACATTTTAAGTGTTCAAGTACAGATACATATGAAAGGGTCAGATTTTTTCCTGTTCCCATTTAGCTTGAATCTAGTGACAGCTTGTGTTTTAGCTAGAGAAGCCTACAGAGACTGTCTTCATATTTTCCTCTCCAAAATCACTGTCCCAGCACTGAAAATAGAACAGCCCTAGTCTCTCACAAGTCTTCTCATTTATCCAGTCAAACCAGACAAAAAAAGAGTCTTTCCCATTTAACTGACAGGTTAAGAAGTGGTTATCAGGGGACTGCTCTGCCCCAGCTCTTTTCTCTCTGTAGTGGAGTACAAGCAACTGGAGTTGGCGCATAAATGAGGAATTGATGCTGGCAGAGCTGTAAGTGTTGGTAGCTGTGAGAGGAGGTTGGGGCAGAGCTGAGTACACATATGTACATGCTATTCAGGCAAAAGATGAAGGAGAACTATAAAAAATTATTCAGCTTCATGTAGGCTTTTATGGTGAGAGATCATTCAGGCACATCAAGCGGCAGGCAGAAAGGTCTTTTGGTGGTAATGTCTGAAGCTGTGGAAATGGGACATTTTTTCCCATTGGTGTTGCAATAATCCACCATGCAAGGCAGGGTTAAGTTTTCTCTTTCATCACATGCCAGTCACTCCAAGTGTTGCTAATATCTGAAATCAAATCTGAGTGTCTCCCCAGCTCGTGTGATGCTCTGGGCCTCTCTTTTCTCTTTGGGTCCCCATCCCTCTGAACATGTCATCACATTAAATATGTATTATTTGAGTTGGCCTGCGGGAGAAGCAGTGACTGTGTCCTGTACTAATAGGCATATTTTTAGGAGGATTACCTCCCAGGGTTGTATCTTGGCCACTGGCATATTGCCTGAGAGTATAACCATAATGAGCAGATTTGCACCTGACTCTGTAAAGTATTATTACAGATTTGCTATTTTTATTTACACTCCTTAATCCCCTCTCCCCTTCCTTCTTGTACTGCAGGATGCTCTGAGGCTCCAGGGAAGCCTGCTGACCTTTGCGTTATGACTCCCATGTGTGCACGTACACACAGAGTGGGACCCATCTCCTCACCACAAAAAAGGCTGGAAAATATCAACATCTTAGTTTTTCCTCCAGGACAGGGGTCTTAAAAATCATCTAGTTACACCTCAGTGGCATTTTTACGTAAACCTGGAAGCAGAATCCACATTTGGATAAAGGGATCCTTTGTGCCTTTTTAACTGCTCTCATCGGGGGGTTTTTGTGCCATTAAAGCCTAGGGAGGACACAGCTAAATATTTGCTGAAGTGGAACCCCAAGCAGACAGAGGGAGAGGTAGGCTGGGCAGACATCAAGCAGTCTGAAGTATCCTATCCCAGTGGTGGTGGGACCCCAGCTCCCAGGGAGCTATACCCTATGGTTTTGGAGTAGGGCACATCCATTACAGTACCACCTCCTACTGCTATGTTCCATGGGCATAGTCAAACCGGAGGAAGATACGGGTTAATCTTTTTTCCTCATGAAACTTGAAGGATCTAACCCTGCTTGATCTCAAATTTCTTTCAAGGTTCTAGCTTCAATTTCCAGTTCTTCCAAATCTTTACTTGACCACATCTCACATTACTTTGAAAATGTGTGTCAGTTTGTCCAGGCCTTCTGGCTTTGGAGTGAGGATAAGGACATGAGGATGGGGTGAGATGGAAGTGTGGGTAGGTCTAGGGTAGAGCAACACATGCAGAAGGTAAGAATATCCTTAGGTACCATCATCATCCTACCATGCCGGGGATGTGAAGAAGGCCATGTGGAGCCAGTACACTTACCTTGGTCCAGTCTCTTTAGTGTTGAGGATCATCTCATGACTATCTAACTCTAAGCAGTACTTCACTTTCAGAGTCCAACAGCTGCCACGATGTTTCTAATGGGTACTCTCCTGCAAAAGGATAACACAAACCAACTCAGTTTAGTCTTTGGAGCCTCTTGGAAGTCAGTGGAAATGGGTCAGTAACTTCAGCTGAAAATTTGGCCTTTTGTCCTTAATAAACTATAACCAATGAGTTCAGCAACAGTTCCCCTATGTTGTCTTTCTCTGTCATTACTTTCTCTTACAAGTCAACATTCAACTCAAGGCAACAAAAGGCTAGAAACAATGTTCAGGTATGAAGGTGGCAGATACTTCTGTAGGAGGCAGGTCTGTGGGTAGGGAAATGGGGGCCAGGGGAGAGAGAAAGGACTTTTGCAGGAAAAAGCTTGGAGAGACAGAAGCCTGTGCCATGAAAATCCTGAAATATAGCAATCAAAATAAATAAAACAACCCAAACCTTTTAAAAATTGTACAGCTACATCTAACAAAGTTGGTTACTTAATTTCAAGCCGGTTTCAAGGACTTGCTGTCACTTGAAATCTGCTATTGAAATGCCTCAGATTTTTATTGCATTCTCTGAAATTCAAGAGAAGCCACTTGAAAGACAACCTAGTAACTGCAATAAATTAAGGAATTTTTAACATTTTTGCCTGTGCAACTGGAGAAAGGATTGATAGGCTAAGAGCAGTGGTCATAGAACTCAGTGCAGGGCATTAACAGTAAATATAAATGCAGATCATTCCAACAGTTCCCGTTATCATGATATATTTATCCAAAATATAAATGCAGATGGAAGAAGGTGAAGCCAGTGTTTTTCAACAAGCAAAGTGCAGGTCCATTCTGATCTTACTCATTAAAAATTAGTAAAAGGAAAGAAAAAAATAGGGAAAGATACTGACAAGGAAGGTAAGAAGCCAAGAGCAAAGACCTAGGACATCGTACCCTCTTATTGTTTATAGAGGGGAAGACTTATGAATCACAAAGAAGGACTGCAGCAGTCCATTTGCAGACAAAATTATACAAAGGTCATTTCTTTCCCAGAAAACTGCCAGTCTAATGCCAACGACTGAAAACGATGAAAACCAAAATGATTAATGGGACAAGAAAGATGGGCGTTTTCTGTTCCTTTGGTGTGCAGCCTTACAAAATCAAATAAAGGCTAAATTGCATGCTCCAAAGCATATCCAGGGTGTTCAATGGCTTTATCTGGATAAAACAGGCACAGAAACAAAAGTGGAAAAGCAACTTCAAGCATAACCTCATCACCACACCTCTTAATCAGTAACCACCTACCAAAACATTTTGACTACTCTTCTGGTCTTCTTCCTTTTTTGATTTTAAATGGGATAGAGCAAGATCACTGGATGATGTCTGGGGATCTGAATCCTTGACTCGTCATTGCCTCTGCATACCTACAGCTTTTTCTGCCCTTGGGGGATTGATATGTCCTCTCTGATTCCAGTTAGTACACATGGAGAGGGACATAACATTTATTTACGCCAAGTAGGCATTAGGAGCTGTAAGAACTCCAGTGAGATGAGGGTGCTTCTGTACAGATTGTGTGGATATAAATGAATGTAGTAAAAAATATCAACAATTAGGGCAACATTGCCCAGTGTTGGTGCTGATGCTTGGCATTTCAAGATCTTAATTAATAAGAAATTTATTTAGGTATTGAAGACAGTGGGTAATCAAATTGCTCACCACATTAATATAAGAGACTGTTTACTTACATGCTTCAATGCAGATAAGGACTTAGGCCTCTGTGTTTGAAAATGCTGGCCTTGGTTATGAGTCAAAATGAGTTATACCTCTTTTTTTTTAGCACAGGAAGATTCTGTGGTTAGCTCTGACTGCAAGGACAAGCAATTATCTGTTACACTTATCCTGTAACTTGGTGTCCTTACAAAAACCATCATTTTACAAGATAGCTGAAGAAATCAGCTATTTTTTACTAAAAGCAATGGCTGAGAGGGAATGTGACTGCTGACCGTAAATACATACAGAAGGAGCAAACCTGAGAGAGGTGAAATAGCTATTTAAGCTAAAAACTGACCTTGACACATTAACAAACAGATGCTAGTTGGCCGTGAATAAAATTAAGAAAAGTAGAAGCAGGTTGTCAATGAGCCAAACAATGAGGGAAGGAAGGACTTTTCCAGCAGAAGAAATACAAAGAACTTTTAAGAAGTTTAACTAGTTCCTGCAAGGGAGTAAGAGGATTCAGTCTGCTGCTGTGGCTAAGCAACTAGGCCTGGGATTGCTTCCCTGTCAGACTGATGTTCAGGTGAACGACATCTTTCTCCTGCTTCCTTGCATCCTGGTTTACACTAGCAGAGAGTGCAAGGCCAGTAGCAGCAAGAAGGACGATGGCACAGCATGCCTCAGAATTTAATTGATGCTACAGAGTAAACTCTCGCACACCTTTGTGCTAGGTGTGGACTAACATGCTCAGAAAGTCACCTTTTATGTTTCTATCAGTTAATACTCCCCTATTTTCCAAACCTGGAAGATATTTAAATAAAAATACCCTATTTTCAGGTACATAAATAGACAAGACTTCCTGAGCTCACTTTGTTATCATGAAGCCAGACACACTGAGAAAGAGATGGTCATTCCCACAGATAATTAACTAATCTTTAGATAATGAAACTAATGTTTATTATTAAACTGAACACCTGACTGCAGAACTTACAAGGGTCTGTGGGATCACAGGAGAGCTCTGATTGTTTGACTGGAACACAAACATAACTTTTTCTTTTTATACTTCCTTTTACAGATGATGCATTGCTGAATTTCCTGACTTGACTTCTTCCCTGTCACTGTTAAAGCTCCTTAATCATATGCATTTGTTTACTATATATCTAGAACACAGCAATAGCTTCTATTGTGTCGAGTGAAATCACACCAGGTGAAAGTGAAAGATCTTCAAAAAGTGGAGTTTGACGACTGAGATTTAATGTGACATATCCCTCATTCAGCTGTAGGCAAGGTCATTCCATTCTTTCCAAAATGATGGACCTGGTTACTTGAACTGATAAAATAATTAGATCTAAATTGTGATGGTAAAATTTAATTTAGAAAGCTATTTTCTTCCTTTTTCCAAAACTGCCATGAACCCAACAGACAGCTAAACCTCAAGTATCTCGTATACCAGTATTTACCACCAAACCTCTATCTCGTTAATTCATTAATTTTTCTCACCAGCAGGTTCCACAAACCACTTATCATCATCTGGCAGAGTGGGTTCTTGTCTCCATGGAGTACGTCCCTCACCACTTGAAGTTTCTACCATGAGAAAGTTCTCTTTTATGTGATGTCGTTACATTGTTTGCTTCGTCTCTGTCCTTGGGCTGACTGAGTAGCTAGTTTTCTATTTAACAATCTAAGGCCCAAGTCCTTATTCCGTGGAAAATCAACTCTCCCACCAACATCAAACAAAGTCTTAGGGATACACTCAGCCACCACATTGTTTGGTTATTTATGCCTAGCCACTTGCCTCAGGAAACAAGTGGCAAAGACCCCAGGCTCACCATTATCATTAGGAGGATCTTTTCACTGTCATAGAATCACGGGCTGGTTTGGATTGGAAGGGACCTCAAAGCCCATCTAGTTATATCCCCCTGCCATAGGCAGGGACACCCTTCGCTGGCCCAGGTTGCCCAAAGCCCCACCCAGCCTGGCCTTGAACACTGCCAGAGAGGGAGCAGCCACAGCTTCTCTGGGCAGCCTGTGCCAGGACCTCACCACCTCAACAGTCAAGAATTTTTCCCTAGTATCTGATCTTAATTTACTCTTCTTCAGCTTAAAGCCATTACCCCTTGTTCTGTCACTATGCTCCCTGATAAGAGTCTCTTTTCTGCTTTCCTGTAGGCCCTTTGAGGTACTGCTGCTGTAAGGTCTCCCCAGAGCTTTCTCTCCTCCAGGCTGAACAAACCCAACTCTTTCAGCTTGTCTTCACAGGAGAGGTGCTCCAGTCCTCTGATCTTCTTCATCTTTGTGAGCAGGTTTTGATTAACCTCATTTCCTGGGTGCAGAGTGTGCAGACAGCCTTTGTGTCCTGGGAAGTGATCCATGCACAACTCCCTCACTTCTCAGGACCATTATCATCAACTCTTCCTCTTTGCTGATCCTTTGGAAAGGGGATAATTTTTTCCCAGGCTGTTCATTACTGTGAACAAGAGGAGGAGGGGCAGGAACAGCAGCCACAGTTTGACAAATGACCCTTAGTAACAGATTAAGCAAATGGTAAAAATTAGCTGTGCTACAAGCTCCCTTAACTCCCTCTCCCTTCGCTTCTGCACAGGCGCCTTCTTTCCCACCTGCATCCATATAATAGGCTGAAAGAGATCTTCTCAGGGTCCTTAATTAGCAGGAACACATTAATGGAGAGGAAGGATGACCAAAGCACACACAATTAGTCACTGAATATAATTGTAATTCAGGACAGATTCAGTGACTAATTGATTCTCAAGTCCATCATTGCCCAGGCACCAATAGGAATGCCAGGCATGAGAGCGCTCTGCCTTCAGTAATCACTTTCACACCAAAAACTGTGTCACAATGACTTATATCAACAAAAAACAACCAGTGCATTTGCAGCTGAGTCAATTGTTAACTGACCCCACTCAATGGACCCTTAGATTCCCTGGAAAATAAAAGGTATGGAGCTGGTACAGACCTTCCAGTTCCCATTTGGAGCTGAGGATGCAGCTGGGGTTTTGGCATAGTCAGTCATTTTAGGAGCACATTTCTGGCCAAATTCGTTCTAATTCTGTCAGACATTTTTAGAAGACCAGTTCTTCTATGACTATATTAACACTTGGGAACTTGAACACAAAAGTAGTAGCTTTGCATCTGGAAATCTCTAAGGTGTAGATTAAGCAGAGATTCATAAAATAGACCTCTGACCTTACTTCATATGGTCATTCTTGTGATCTGATACAGGAGGCTGTGCAGATGGGCACAAACAGACACAGAGTCAGGAACAAGGAGTACTTGTTGAATTTTTAAAAAATTCTTCAGCATTTTCCCTCAAAAATGTGTAAGTGTGGGTATCCAAGAGGTTTACCCTGTGTACCCTTATGTTTGTTTTCCTAACATGGGGTTCTGATGGTAACCAGAGAGGCCTGAGGAGTTTGAATTGCAAAGGAAGGACCAGGACAATGTCTGACCTCCCATCACAGGCCACCTCTGACACCAGCACATCAGCCCATAGACCAGTTACCCTCTGTCCTTCACTGCCAAGTCAAAGAAGGAGGAAAGTCTACAGAAGAGCTCAGTGATATTTCCTTTTAGGTCATGGAAATATATCCACAGAGCATGCATGCAAACACCTTCATATATAACTATTCTGCCTATTGCAAGTAACACCTTATGTGGAAATTGAAATGGGAAACCGGCTGCGTCTTCTCAGGCTTGACTCCTGACTAAAGCACAAGGGGAACATTTTGGTGTAAGGGGTGAAAATCTGCCAACTCAGTTTGAGTGAAATGGCTGAAAGATGGACTAGTTGGGATAAGTGTCTGTGTAGCTCAGCTTACTTATTTAGTTTTACATACAAAGTCATAAAGAAGGGTTTCTATAGGACAACTTATCCCTTATGCTCAGGGATAAATGCTTGTTTTTTCATTCAAGAACAAGCAAATAGTTAATTTCAATGACAACCTGTTTGAGGAAAACTGATGCTTAGACAGGGCTCTACAGACAGATGATTAAACCACCAGTTTTGTTTGCCATTAGCAATGCAAAACCAGTGTGTGGCTGAGTCACCACCAACCCCAGACTGTTTCAGGAAAAGTGTAGTTAAGCCTGTCATGAGTGATGTTAGGGTACACCCCTATTGCCCCAGGACCTTCAGCCCCACCTGTGCTGTTGGGCTCATCATAGTGACCTTGGTTGGAGTATTTCAACGTACACAGCCAACTTCAGTCTGGAGGAAACCTCCTTTCTCAGCCATGTGCTTTTTTCCACTTACATCAAGATTATAATGCTAATTTGGCATAATGGTCCAACTGCTCAGCTGTGTAAATCACTTTAGCTCACTTTGAGTCATTTGTTGTACCAATTAACTCCAGAGGGAAGTCTGGTCCAAAGTACCAGAGAGTTTGCTTTTGTCTTTTTGTTGAGATTATAAGAATAATACCACTTTTTGGTTCTTGTACAGAACTCTGAACCCCTCTCCAACTCAGGCTATGATATACTCTTTGAACCCAGTTGTATTATCTACTCCTTTTTGAGACACCTTATTAAATTTCACAGTAATTTCCTATTCTCATTAGGGATTCCACAGGATGATAACTTTATAACGCTTATGTGGAATGTTCAACAGCAGCACAGAAATGACTCTGAAGTGCTATGTTCAGACTTTGGGTCCCATGGTACCCTAAGTTGGACAGGGTTCATGTCCTCACTTGGTTGACATAATTTTTGTGTGCAAGGCAAGTACTTTTAGTGTGCAGTTTGGTGCTTTCCCATAGACAAATTGTCTGCAGACAGCCAAGTAAGTTTGCTGTAGCTGTGGTCTGAGACTTCTGCTGCTCTTATGGGGTCAGGTCCATCCTATGTAGAGTGCTCCAGGGAAAGGAATTGCCTGGAAAAGTATCAGGTTTTCAAAGAAGTAAGAAAACAAGAACTGAATCAGTGCCCATTGCAAGGCCAGGTGACAGCACTCCAAAGCTTTATCAGCGGAAATACCTTCTTTTTTGCCTCTACAGGTTGAACAGGAACTATCTAAAAGACTTGGCTTGGTATGAGTTTTAGTGATGAAATGGGCAAACTAGCTTGTCCTGTCACAACCCTGTCCTAACAGGGCTGAGTCTGCAGTGGTCCATACCCCATCAGTGAGGATGCCATACCAGGTCCAGCCGTGACTGCAGAGAAACTGTAGTGGCAGCCACCTTCCGCGTAGAGAAAGCAGGTATGAACAGATCTGTCAAGGTCTGAGCTTCAGAGAGTTAAATCACAGCTCACCACTGAATTTGACCTTGTGAACTAACAGAGCAGCTTCCTTCAAACCCTTCCAGTATCTCTTTGATGAAAATGTTTTAAAACAGGACATTGGAACAAAAGTATGGTAAAAACGAAGTGGTTTGTGGAGAATTCTGTCTATGCCCGCAAAGCAAGAAACTCTAAGCAAATATTTACAGTCTGCTCATTTAGATACAAACCTACTAGACCTTATTTACAGTCTACTCATTAGGAGTTTAAATACACACTAATATCAGCACTCAAGAATTAGTCACTCTTCCTTTTTTTCATCATGCAACGGATTCAAGCGAAGAGTTTTCTTCTCTGATGTTTGCTTTGAGGAGGGTGTGGAGGGTAACTTGGTCAGAGTTGCAGAGGTCCTACCAAGGAGATCCCATCTCACTATCATCCTAGGCAGTGTATGTGAACTGTCAGAATCACAGAATCGTAGGGGTTGGAAGGGGCTTCAAGAGATCATTGGGTCCAACCAAGGGCTGGATCCTTCAAGGTAATTGCCTGGTTGCAGCAGGACATCCACAGACCTCAGCAAGATGCCTTGGTTCCTTTTTTATGGCATTACTTCTTGACAGCAGTTGAATTGGGAGTAGTTTGACAGCAGAAGAAACCAGTCAGAGGCGTTCCACATGGAAATCAGCTCTATCCAAGGCTCTATTTCCCATGTCGCCCAAGCATGCACCAAATGCTTGGAGTTTCTTGCTCTCCAGTCTGCTCAATATCTGCAAAGGAACCAAACAAGCAAAACCAGAAGCCACAGGCACAGTCTGTGTGCTCCTGTCTCAAAAAACAGTGCCGTATACCGCAGCTCATACTTCACTCCTGCACATACACTCACCACTTCACATTGCCTACTGCACCATTTGCATGTGCGCACCATGTGCACGTTGAGAAGAGGCCTTTGGGAAATGCAGCTCTGTGGCAGAAGTGGTTCTGAAATGTGACTATGAAAATAATTGCCTTTTTGTTTTTCTTTGCAGCATTATTTATATTAATCTGTAATAAGGCAAAAAACTTCTAGAGGAATCGCTCCATTACAGGGAAAAGGCGAAGATGAGTGAGATTGAAACACAGCCTGAGCAGGTGCACATTGCCCTCCCAAATGCTGTTTCCCTTCTGCCCTGGTTCCCTTTTCCTCCATCATAACTGGTTGGCTATATTTTCTTAACACAGCTGAAAAGTGAGGATGTTGTGGTCTGAAGCAGTATCATTTTGGGCAGCCATGAGTTAAGAATTAGTTAATATTACTTGAAGTAAACAGCGCTATTAGTTTTACCTTTCCAAAATGTGATAATAAAACAATAATGTAAGTCACCGATTCCTGGCCTTTCTCCAGTATTCTGAAGTTATGTTATGATTTACTGGACACAACAATGTCAGGCAAATCTATTATATTTCAGATGGCTGTTTATCTCAAGCCTGGTCTCCAGACCTGGCTTTTTTTTCAAGGCATGTAGCTTTATCTTGAATTCACAGAGATTGACCTGTCTGACTCCTGCTACAATATGCTATGGTTACTTTCCAAACTTTACACAAATATATACATACAAAGCAAAAAAAGAAGCATATGGCAATGCCAGAATTTTAGTTGCATTTTGTGTTGGGACAAGTTTTTATTTTGTATTATTATATTTTGTTTTTAATGTATCTTCTGCTGGATTGAAAGTGGTGGTATACAATAGCATGCCCACATCAAAACATTGGCAGAGATATTGAGTGATTACAGTTTAATCTCTGATTCCACTGACATAAACTCCAGCATGGACCTCCTCCTCCTCTTGTTCCTCATGACAAGTTCTGCTTTTGCTTTTTGTTTCACTTCTCTTTTTTTAAAAAAAGAACAACCTAGGATTTGAACCTGTTTCATTCAATGAAATGAGGCATTGGCAAGATTAGCTTCTGGCCCAAATGTATTCAAGGTGGGGTAATTGCAGGGTGAAATTGCTTTACACAAGGTGGGTAATTACAGTGTGTGGATCCAGGCCTGGTTTAGATCTGTGTTCAGGTATCTAACTGAAGAGGTCTCCTAGAAAAGTCCAAAAATGTTTATTGGATACTCTCTGGCTGTCAGTCTTTCTGTCAGATCTGACTACTCTGCTAGCATGCCTTCTCCTTTCCCTGTCCATCTCACACAGTTACTTCATTGAGCAGTTTATCAGAGGGTTGGCTGTTCAGTAAGAAATACATCACCCCATAAGCAAGAGCTTTGGAAAAGCGTTGTGTAGACAAAGCATCTTTTACATTCTGCAGTATAATTACTTAGATATGAACATTTCCATGCTGATATTAAATATGGGTTCTTAAAATACTGGGTTCATGTTATTCTTGGATGCCCAGCATATGGAGAGGATTTTTCATGACTTGTTAAGCACTGATTTACACTACCAAAGGGCTGCCACTGCTTTCTGGAGCTCAGAGGAACCCTTTCTGCTTCCAGAACCAGAACCACAGCATCAAATGGGCACCAGAAGGCAATAACCCATCTGATTTCTTGCTCCTTCTTAGCAACATGCCAGCAAATGTCTTCTCTTCCACAGCAGTAGGAGGCCCAGGACCTGACCATAGGTCCCCCTTTCAGTCTGTTGCTGGTGTTGGCACTTCTCAAAAGTATCTGTCCTTTCTCAGCGCCTTCAATGGGGCTTCTCCTGAGCATGGCCTGGCCGGCAAGTGACGAAAAACGCTGCTGGCAGCCACATTACCCAGTTGTTTGTTCCACCACCTGCATTAAGCAGGCAATGTGATGAAAAATTGCAATGCCATTGTCTGTTTTGCTCACCAGGCCCCTGTAGTTTGAAAGACACAAGTCATTAGACATCCCAGACTGAGGCTGAAGGCAGGATGTGAAACCTTTACATCTCCCTAACTACTCTGTCTGAGGCAAAGTCGAAACTGTTTCTTCGAAAGAGTGGGGAAGCCATGCCTAGGCTGTGTATACCCATGCCTGTATCCCCTCCTGATCACCGAAGAGCTTAACCACGGAGCTCGTGGCTAGTGGCCTGCGTATGGAGAGAGGCCAAGCACACGCTGTATTCACTCCTGGATTTTTAAAATGCAACTTCTAGGGGTTTTTTTGGGGAAAAAAAAGTGTACTGGATATGCCACTTAGCATATTTTCATTTCTTCTTTTAAGCCATCATCTTTTTAATAGCAGCAGCTGCAGAGGTTTTATTTGTGATCTGAGTGAAATCCCAGTGGCCTCACCCTTTCAGTCTGTTTGTAAAACTCAGCTAACAGGAATCTTTACATCAGGCAGTGGACGATGACATTTTCATAATCGGTACTTTAGTGTTAGGAAAAGCTAGCATCAAGGATACCCTCCCTGTGTGTATGAACTCCTGTAATGAGCTGTGGTTGCTCTCCTCTATCAGCAGAGACCAGAGGAAAGGTTGGCAACCAAACCTGTCCTAGAGAATCAGCTTTGCCAGGTGTAGGCATTTTCCAACTGGATGCAGCAAGATTTGGAGTGCCTGGGGAGCAGTTTGAACTGCAGCTGTTGGGGAACAATAGACCTGCTTTGTGGTTCTTGTAGAGGACCTCCAATTTGACCCTGGGTCTGGAGCTACTGCAAGGAGCCTGACAAGGCTTAGTCAGAGGACCTTCTCCCTAAGGTGCTGGGGAAAGCCTGAGAATATTGCACTAAAACCAGCAGTAGATTCAAGACAAAGCTTTATAATGGTGGTAGAAAGGAATTGTAAAGAGTTTATGTTAACATTTCTATTGAGGTGGTTTTCTTTCAGTTCCTGAGCCCTGCTACTACAGCTAGTAGTCAGTGTGCTGTACTTGTGTTTGGTGGTTTCTGAAGAACATCACCAAGTATTGCCTCTAGAAGTGGAAGAGAGGCAGAAATGGTGTTTTTCCATACTTTAAAACACTATTAGTGGATCCTAAACATAAAGCAGGGAAATGCAAATACCTGCTAAGCAATTAGACTGGAGTTAGAAGTTCCCCTCTATTGTCATTGCAAAGAGAATATTCTCTACCTTCCATTGAAGTCTTAGCTACTGACCTAGTAGCTTCCTGGCTTGCCTCTTAGATGCAAATGTCTGCCCTTAAACTCCTGTCTGACTGTGTGGGGCTGGACAGCATGCTGCCATGTGCCTTGGTGACACAGTTGCCCCAGATTAGGTATCGTGTCTAGCTTGGAACGCTGTGTCCCTGACTGCAAGGTTCAGGGGCATTCCTACTTCTGCTCCCTGAAGGACATTAAAATCTGATCGATTTACCCACAGAAAAATATCCCTGAACTGCATTTGGTGTGTCTTCTCTATTTATTTATTTTTTTAAGCTATGATTTCCTAGCCCAGTCAACATCCTCTGGGAATGGCTGCAAACACCAACATCTTTTAATTATATGCACACATAATAGTGAACAAAGATTTGTCAGTGATCCTCCCATTGGCACATCTCTGCTCAAAAGAAACGTCTGTCTTTTAACCATACCCCTCTAAGCCTTTCTTTTATGAGGCATCCTGTTATGCAAGACCTTGGCTGCAATCCAAACCATATTGGGCCCCTTTTAAGCATCCCTTTTACAACCTATCCTTTACAGTAACACACCAGTCCCTTGTTTCCCAACAACAACTTTCTGTACAGAAAGCTTTCAGCCCCAAAGAAGCCTTTAGACCCAGCAGTTGTGTGATTTTCAGCATAAATAACAGCTCTTATTTATCAGCAGCATTAATCTATAAAGGCATTATTCCAAAAACTAGCAGCTTTTCAGAATTTGCCGAGAATGTTACAAGAACAGTAACACCTAGAAAATCCCTTGGCTTTAATCACTGTTGCGTTTCTTTCAGGTTGTAATGTTTAGGGCCATAAAGATACTCTCCCAGTCGGCACTTCGTTTGACCCAGAGGACGCAGTGTATATATTAGCCTTCTATTGATCTCCAGAGAAATTCTCCTGAACTAATCACTGAGCCTGTTATGGGCTTATTTTACAAAGACTTAAGAACCGAGAATGTGGAGATCTCCATATCCTTTTACACACCCTCCTCACGCTGCCATCTGGTTAACAAGCCACGACCCGGGAAAGTAATTCATCTATCTGTAGTTCTCCATGAAGAAGGCAAAGAGAATGAATTTCTGAATGAAATTCAAAATCACATCACTACTTGGGATATGGAAGAACTCAGAAAAAAGAAGGCACCTTCCAAGACTCAAACAAATCTCTTGCTGTAGATGAAAAGGTAAAGTTCAGCAGCCTAGTTAATAAACATATTAACTGGAGACATAAACATATTCTGGAAACAGAATACCACCTTTTCTTTACAGAGGGATATCTAAATACCATGAATGAGTTTTAAACTGTTAATATTTTGATTTTTTCAAGTCTTTAATTTTGCAACCAGAATGCAGTATTAGGGACATATGGATGCTTTCCTAGGGAAATTACAATTGCTCTCTTGCAAATTATTCTTGAAACACAGGCCTGGAGGAGGGAACATTTTGGCAGGAGGGTGAAATATCACTGGATGTTTTCATTATCATGAAGTATAAAGGTCAAATGAACAGGTTTTATGCCTGGGCTAGTAAATTTTCAGGCTAATTTGCAAGCTGAATTGCAATACCTTGTACAGATATGGCTTATCGTACCATACTAGTCATAGTCCCTAGTGGGAATTTGGAGGAGTCTGTGGAAATAAATGGGAAATAAACCATAATGGATTATTAGCAGCAAATGTATTATAATGGCAAGCAGAATGGCAATCTACTACCACGTTCTCGATCCTGTGTCACAGAAAGAAAATTAAAATCCTTTGGTCTATCTTTTATTAGAGTTGTGCTGGTGCAGTTTAGAGAGGATGGGCTGGATGGAAAGCAGAATCAGAATCCAAACCTGACATTCCTACCGCATACATGGACACCTATGAAAGTAGGCTATGAATAATGTCAGTGCATGTATGTCTGCATCTTCGGTGTTGTTCAGACCAGAATGTCTCTGGGGTTTGCTTTTCCTCACTGATCTTAGAGCCTGATGTCTCCACATGCTGGGTCAAGAGCAGCTGGTGAAGAGGAACCTCCTCTACGTTTAAAATGCACATCTTGCTGCTGAGTCCCATCGAAGCTGTTGCTTCTGCTTTTGGGATAACCTCAGAAGTGCAAGACCCACAGGTCTGTGTAATGAGAAAATTAATGCAGCGCTTGTACCTGCACTGTGCAATGTCAGGACCTCTTGTGATCCCTCTCCAGACTCTTTCTCCAGCTTCATCGACAATGAGAAGTTTCATTAATTTGTGAGGCTAGCCTGGTCTGGCTAATGTTTTTGGGAACAGTTTTTAAGTTAGGTTATTAAATATATTTTTGGAAGAGAGTGGGAATAGAAACAGGGGAAGGGCATTTTTTCCTATTAGCTCTTCACCTGCAGCTGTCATTGTACAAACATGATTGGAAAAAAAACAAGAATAAGTGAATACATGCCTTCAGCAGGGCTTTAATTCCTTTGCTATCAGGTATTAATTTAAGCCACAACTAAAACAATGGGCTGTTGGGCGCCATTGGTGCAGCCGAAAACCTGGTGCACATGACTTTTCCACTGGAATGCTTTCAAGGTCTTTTTCCTCTTCCTATCCTAGCTGCGAAACCTTTATGCAAACGGTCTTAGTCACAATTAGATTACATCAAAGAATGTTTGTCTTGGTTTCAAGCCTGCTTGGGCTAAAACCAAGATAAATTGCAAATTGGCTAAAACCACCAACAAACACCCACTTTTTCTGGTCATTACAGATGAGGAATGTACAGTGCCTTTAGGTCTTATATTTCCACCGCCCTATCCTGTCCTTAGTCAGCAATTTGTTAGGTAATTGGAAAACAAAGTTCAATAGACTGTCTCAGAGTGGGTGGGGATTTTTTCTTTCCCCTTTCGGCTTTTGTGCGTCACAGAGTACTTACAAAGGAATCAACTCACAAATGGACCTGTGTAAAAGCACCCACATGTGAAACACAAAGAGAGGAGGTAACCCTCAGTTCATCATCCATCAGGGTAAGTAAAACTTCATATGACAAATGACAAGGGAAGGCAACCCTTTTCTGCCACCTCTTCTCCCACTGCAGTCGCAACCGAAGAAAATAAATAAATACCAAGCAGGCTTGTCCTCCTCCCTTGTTAATGTAAAGTTGCCACTCTCAGAATTGTCTAAAGGCTAGCAAATGTGGAGAGGGATCATTTCAGCATCATTAGAGATGCCTCTAGAAGAACACACTACGGCCCAACATGGCTCCAGGTGGGAGCCCAGAAAGGCTGTCGATAGCCCAGTTAAACACTCTGCAACTGGCCAAGCAGGGATGTGAACAATAACTTTATGTTAACACAGCTGTTTTTCACAGGCTATAGCGTGAGATACGTAGGGAGGCTGGGAGTCAGGACTGACTTTGCACTCTGTAGACTGGAAATGAAAAGTCGCTGTTGGTGTAGATGAAGTGGGTTTTTTTCTGGAGGCTGAAGGGGGCTGTGCAACTTCACCATGTTAGGGCTGTGCTGTTCAGCTCTCTTAGCACTATGCCAATTTTTCTACGTAAGTTTTAAATCTGTGTAGCTCAGTAGACACTCATGGAGTTCTTCTGGACATAGACCATTACTTTTTAATAGATGTGGCCAGAAAAAATAAATACGATCCATGAAAAATGTTGAAAGTACAAAAATACTCTTGGCTAGATATTCACTATGAGGAATATTTACTCCTTGGCATTTAGATTGGTCAGCCAGCCCAAAATAGAGTGTTTTCCCAGAAAACAATTCTGTGAAGGTACATTTTCCGACATAGTTTTTTCAGACTCTTACCCTTAAGTATTCCTGCCAGAGCTGAAGGTGGCTGCCATGACTGCGAATGCCATGCTGAAATATCTGTCATTTAATCACCGGGCGGCACAAAGGCTGTGCAGAAAATTTTAACAGCTGGAAGTTCAGGATGTCAGACAGTAGTTTCAGCTGTACACTGCCGCATCAGCAGATTAATATACTCCTCCGGAATGCAGAACAGCCATAATTATCACTTAGTCCTAACTGAATGAGAAAAGTGTGGCTGAAGATCAGCTTCCCATGTATCTGCAGCTGTCTGCTTCCTCACCTTAGAATCATCACAGAATATCCCGAGTTGGAAGGGACCCATAAGGATCATCAAGCCCAACTCCTGGCTCCACACAGGGCCAGACAAGTCAGAGCATGGGACTGAGCACATCGTCAAGATGCTTCTTGAACTCAGCCAAGCTTGGTGCCGTGACCACTTCCCTGGGGAGCCTGTTCAGTGCCTAACCACCCTCTCAATGAAGAACCTCTTCCTAACACCCAACCTAAACCTCCCCTGTTGTAGCTTCATGCCATTCTCTCAGGTTCTATCACTGGTTGCGAAAGAGAGGAGATCCGTGCCTGTCCCTTCACTCCCTCTTGTCAGGAACCCATAGACCATGAAGAGATCTCCCCTCAGCCTCCTTTCCTCCAGGCTGAACAAACCAAGGGGCTTCAGCCTCTCCACATAAGACTTCCCCTCCAGACCCTTCACCATCCTTGTTGCCCTCCTCTGGATACTCTCCAATATCTTTATGTCCCTCTTGGACTGTGGCACCCAAAACTACACACAACATTCCCCTTTCCAAACATTTTTCAGCTCAGGTCTATATCTTTAATGCCCGAAGTTCCCCTGGGTTTTGATTTTTCACCCACTGCCATCATCAGGGTTATTCCAAAGGATAATGCAATCCTCTGCAGCCTGAGCAGAGGGACAAAACCCAGGCTTTAAACATGAAATAAAGAGATTGAGCTTGTAGCAGATACTATTACGCTTTCGTCTTGCATGAAGGGTACCTGGTAAACTAAAGCTTACTTTGGACATTTCATGCCAGATTTTTTCTAAGAGGTTCTGGTTTACATAGTGAAATGATGCTGAGTTCAGCAAGGTAGAAAATGGCTCACACCGCTCCCAGAAGTAACTCTGTGAGTAACTGTGCTGATACTGATATACAGCATGGAACAGTAACATGGAACAGTAACCAGAACTACGAATTGATGCTTTCATCTTCAGAGTCACTGAAAATGTCCCCAGAGACCAACCAAAAAGTTATGTCCAAAAATCCATCAAAATAGGTTTTTTGGGCCAATCCATGAAATGCAATTCCATCAGAGTTGCTAGACATAGTGGTAGTTTACAATGAGTGCTGAATTATTCTATCTAGTCTCATTTAGACCCGCTGTTTAACATGCAGCACAATGTGCCCTGGTGTCTTGGCCCCCTCCAGCTGCGCAGAGGGCATGGTGGCAAAAGAAACCTGACTGAAGAGAACAGCTATTGCCCAAATCTCAGCCAAAAAAAGAGTCATTGGGTGGTTTTGGTGCAGCACCTGGGTTGGGGGACTGGATCCCATGTATGAGAGCACAGATGCATTTTAGGGAATAATGGACACATCTACTTTGTGTGATCTGGGTACAAGCCGATAGGTAACCAATCCCAGTGCAGTATTCTCTGATGGAAGGAAAGGTTTTCAAATTAATTTGGTGCTTTCCACAGACTAATGATTTATTAACTGCCCAGACATTTTCTCCAAAAGCTTGAAGTCCTAGAAAATCAAAGTATCACTCCAAAAAATGCAACTGACGTGAAAGAAAACAATTGTTGCTATTATGAAGCATTCTGTTGCTAAGGAGGTTGGCAAATGCTTCTTCCTTAATGCTTTGAGAATGAAGGGGTAATTAAGATTTTCAAAAGTATGGGTGGTTGGGGGTGAGTTGTATCTATCTATCAAACTGGTGTCTGATTTCAGGCCTGATTTTCAGAAGTGCTGAGAAATGCCTCTCTGCAAAACAAGCCATCTAACACTGCTGAAAATCAGAGTTCAGATCCAAACATAGTTACAAATTTCAGGAGTGATTAAGTCAGGGGTCTGGTTTTTATCCTTTACAATTACCATGATAACTTATGAGGTTGGGATCTGGTTCCAGATTTCCCAAAAGTGTGTGACAGTTTTGATCTGGCATGTCCTAAGGCCATGTGCCCATTTAAATTACTTACTTGACTGAAAAATGCAGATTAAAATAACATACTAGCTTTAAAAAAGAAAAAAAAGGCATTGGCAAGCTACTGTGGCCAATGTACATATACAACTGCCAACTAGCAAAATGTTTTCAGACCCACAGACAAGGTAACCTGAAGGGTTTGTTACAATTATTTAGTGAGATATTTCACAGAGCTACCCAGGTTGAAAAGTTTTCACATTAATTTCTGCATCAGACCCATAGCTTTTGTTGCACAAATGTTTT
Organism: Laterallus jamaicensis coturniculus; assembly: GCA_022605575.1. Taxonomy (NCBI): domain Eukaryota; kingdom Metazoa; phylum Chordata; class Aves; order Gruiformes; family Rallidae; genus Laterallus; species Laterallus jamaicensis. The sequence continues at coordinate 49,934,151 of JAKCOX010000001.1, forward strand.
CTGATTGCAATGTTGTCATCACGTGATTTGGGAGCAGAACAGGGACCCCTTTTTTGGCTCTCTGTTATGCCCTGCCTACACTTACCTTGCAGCAGAGACTGTCTTCCCATCCCATGTCTGCAGCACATGGCACTCTTGTTCTGTGATCATAACACTTATTCAAGGTGAAAGAGAAAGAAATGCATGTCTGGTATTAATTAACACTACCAGATGCTAATAGATGTGCCATTGATCTCATCCAATAAAACAGCTCAAGTCAGATCTCAGCTGAGAATGTAATGATGGGGATGAAAAAAATCCCTCCCTCTCCATGGAACAGACTAATGAACCAACCAGATCTTCTGAGGAAGAAATATCATGGATTAAGTTTTGTGGGAAGGATTTTTGGTAGAGTTGAAAATTAGGCTTAGGGTACACAACTACATCTAAATTTAAGCATGGAGCACAGTCAGTGAGCTACTGGTATAGTTCAGAACAAAAAGCAACAAGTCAGTGCTGTGCTTGAAGATGTTGTGGGAGAACTTGGCAAGAGTCATTTTTACAGAGACACATCAGTCTTTAATATATCCAGGCAATAGCCTTTGCTGTTGAAAGAAGAGCTGATAATCTTACCATGTGTTTGCAGGGCTCCCAGGTCCTCTATATCCCACAGGTGTGACCTGAATGCTGTTTAGCGCATGGAAGGAGAATGGTCCAAGCGTCTACTTCCCTTCCCACCATCAGAAGAGGCAGCCAAAACATAACGCCAGCAGAAGAGCAGCTACCAATAATACTACACTGGATGGGTGGATCAGAGAGGGAGAACTGATGGGAAAATGCCTGTCAGCTGTGGCTGCAGGAGGGCATCCAAGACTGAATTCCTGGCAGATTTAGGGTGCTTTTATGATTTTCTTGGAGGTTGCCAGGGTTTGGATTTTTGTTTTGTTTTGTTTTTAAGGCAGCACGCACGTTCCTCAGAGTGATTTTTTGCTCCTCTGCCTCACTTCCCTGCACACTCATGCATCACTGCACAATCCTTCTGCCTTGCTTAGTAGTGTGATGGGGGAGAAAGTGCAGGGGGCAGATGAGTTGCCACTCGTGACCCAACAGTGTGGCAGCCATTGTGGCTAGCGGGACACAGAGGGAAGGTTCTCAACAGAGCCAATGCCAAAGTCGGCTTTAATCAATTTAATTGTTAATGTCCGGGAAAGAGAGGGAGGAAGCAGACCACAGACTAACACGGTGGGGTTAATGGAAAGAGAAGCAATAAAATATAACCTTACAGCCTGCTGTGCAGCAAGTCTCTGAGAGATTAGAAAGTTATCAAGCGAGAGAACAATTAAACTGATTTGTAATTAACTCTGCAGAGAGTAAAACCAGCAGAGTTAATGGAAGGCCAAATACCCCTTGCTGGGTTTGTCCCTAAAAACTGTTTCAAGTCCCTAACGCTTTTCCTCTGTGCCTCTTAGCAATCCCAAAGGTCTGACAAGGCGGGTCTGTGGTGAGATTGCCCTGTCCGGGTGGGCGCTGGTGCTGCTGGTCTTGATGCCAGCCCGCGGCAGTCCTTACCCCACAGCCGCTGCTGGGTGCTGAAGGGGGACTGCAGGGAGAGGGAGGCAATTATCCCAGATAGTTTAAGCAGCTGCACAAATACTTCCCCTCAGGCTGGCAGGCACACAGCCATGACCTGCAGGCAAGTGCAGGGAGGAGGCAGTGAGCCCCTGCCCCACATCAGTGTGGGGCCAGAACCAGTCTGGGCATCCTTGCTCTGAGCAGCCACAGTGTGGATGTGGGCTGACTAATCCTGTCAAGGGCTGGTTAATGACCTGGCAGGGACTGTATGAACATGGGTAGTGTAATATGGACGGATAGCCAGCAGCTGTCGAGGATGGCTGTCCTTGCTCTGGCCCTGGAAATGCTCCTTGCTCTTTCCGTGTCTTCTTCATGGTCACGTTCTCCAGGCCTCCCGCTCATGGCTAAACTGGTCAGGGCAGCATCATCCTGCTTGTTAAAACACTTGTTTCTCTGGCTTAACGTAGATGTGAGGATAACCCTGCTGAGAAAGCAATGTCTTCTCTTGGAGGAGATCTGTGTTTCAGAATGAACCCTGGCTTACATTAATCCAGCTCCCCTCCACGCCAAAAATTCCCTAACTTTAGGCTACTACATTTAACTCAGCCAGTCATCCTGTCTTTGGTTAGAAGCTAAAACATCAGTCACAGCCTGTTTACTTTGTAGTGTGAATCCAACCTAAACCCCCTGAATGCTACCAGCGTGTTCCTGCCTTGCTGTAATTAGCAGGGTGAAGTCACTACAAGCACACGGCGGCTCTGTGGTGTGATTCTCCTCCCTGAGGCATGCACCACGTGTGTGGTGCTAACCACCATGACCGTCTGTGGGGAATACGTGCCATTAATTTCAAGCTTCCCACTTACCTTGTGGCAATGCGTAGCTGGCTAATACAGCTACTTGGGCCACAGAGGTGGAGGAAAGTCCCCAGGCTGGGGGGGACAGGTGGGAGAGATGGTCTCACCGCTAGCTGTGTAGATGATGGAGCGATAAACCTGCCAGAGAGCTTTGCCCAACTGCCCCCTGTTTCTACAGGTTACGTGCCTGTGCTTTGCTGCTTTCTGAGGCACAATGCGGATTTTAGTTGCAATTTATTGCTCTGAAGCTTCCAATGGGCTAAGAAAATAGTGAGTGAAGCTTTTTTCCCTTTTTCCAATAATAATGTAACATGGAAGGAAGCAAGGGAAGAAACACAGGAGAAGAAAGGGAAATGAGGGGACAGTTAAAATAAATACAGAGGGGAAGAGGAGAGTTAATGAACTTGCTCCTTCCAATAAACAGTTTCCTTTTTCCCCCTGCTGTGAACGCTGCTGTCTCACCAGCCCCAAATGGTGACATTTTCCTGGCGCTCCCTGCCCAGGCTGCTGGCAAGTGGGATCCATCCACCACATATCTCTTGAGTGATGGACTCGGGGCTTTCTCCGATGGAGGAAGAGGGGCTACCTCAAGGAGGGACTCAGGAAGCTGGTCTCTGTGGCCCAGACAAACCCTGTTCTCTTTTCTCAGTGTGCCAACAGGACGGCAATTAATGCCAAGGGGGGTGGTGGCTTTAATGATGCGGACACCTGTTCCCTGAGAAATGGCCTCAGCTCTATTTGGCACGAGTCGCTGCTGAGGCTCCTCAGCCACAAATTGCTTTTCCATAAAGGCAAAGCAGCTTTGTTTATAAACTGCTGTAGATAGGCTGGAGTTTTCATGATGAGAGCACAGAAGCAACAGTCATTACAGCCATATAAATGAGTTTATTTATTCAGCGAGAGCACATCTGCCAGGCTGTCGTGAGGTAATCTGCTGCAGCTACAGCCCACAATTAATGGCTGCTAGGGGACAAACGAGAGATGACAGAGCGACTCGCCTGCGGGGAAGGGAGAGCTCCACTGGCTTCGCAGGGGACCCCGCGCTGCCTGCCCTGACACCAGTCCCCACAGGGGTGAGGGTCTCTCTGGGGACTGCCCAAGTCGCCCAGGTGGCAGACCCTGCCCCAGCCTTAATTGGGATGTGCAGGACAGGGGCTTGCTTGCTCAGAAGGGGAAGGGGAAGGGGAAGGGGAAGGAGAATGCAGCTGTAGCAGCTCCACCCCAACATGAGCAGCCTGCCTGGTACGCTATCCGTGCTTATTCTGCTGAATGCTACAACAAGAAGTGAGAATAAATCTGGGCTGGAAACAGGGTGTGGATTCAAGACTCATATTTCAGATCCAGACTGTAAAAACAGTATCCTTCAGGGCTGTTTGGATCCAGGACTTTGATTTGATTTACCAAAAAAGTTGGAACTGTGTCTTGACTTTGTATCAGTTTCTTGGCTCTGATTTTGGGGTGGGGGTGAGTGCAAAAGAGGTGTTAATCCAAGGGTTTGGTTTGGACTCTTGCTTAGCTGGAAATGAATACCCTGCCCGTGGCACAGCTCCTGTGGGCAAGTTGCAGGAGATTACTCGGCTGTCATATATTTGACCCAATGAGGCCTGAAGAATTTGCTTGCAATGCCACTAAACTGGTCAAATGCTGAAACATGAAGGACAGATGGAAATAACTGTAAAATGCTGTAACCTGGCATGTCACCAAGGCTTCACAGCTTTCATACCGACTGCCAGAGGTAGCCCAAACAAACACTAACAGGAAAAGCAGAAACCTAGAAGACAACCTCAGTTGCAGGAGGCAATGCCGAGAGAGTTTGTGAGTTGTTCTGCGCAGCCGAGACTGTAATCTTTCGAATGGCTGGAGAAACACGGCAACATAGTAGGATGTCACATGCAAAGGCCAGATGAAATCCCCCTGTCCTTTCCTTTCCATCTCCAGGGTGAAGTAGACGTGACTGGCAGGCCCAGCTGATAGTGCTGCTGCTTGTCTGGTCCCATCCAATAGTCCTGACAGATGTTTTAATCTACTGTTTGAAGAATGACTTCTACACAGCTCTGCTGTTCAAACATCTGTTTCTGTTTAGATAGACAGAGGCATTTCGAACTGCACTGGCCATGCCACACACTGGGAATTGTTTAAACGGCAACCCAAGTTGCTTACATTACTCAGTTACAGCATGAGGAGGATTTACTGCAGCAAACCTTGACATATTTTTAAGCCCTGTAAAATAGATCATTCACAAAAAGGGAACAGTTTTGCTTCCTAAATATATCCTTTAAAAAGGGGGGTATTTACGGTTATAAACCCATAAAGACATCTCTGAAAAGCCAAGGCTTTTCTACTTGCATCTCTGTTCTCATGTCAAGGGAAGAAATGCTTGTTTAATCATTATTTCACTGCCCGTGGCTTTCCTAGCTTTTGTAGTTGAGTGTGTGTGTGTTTTTACTGTGCCACCTCTTGCCCTGCTGTTGTCAACACCTTCTGATTACTCCTACTCCAAACAGCCCATGACACATTGCATGTCAGAAGATTTCTGTGCTGGGCTTCCCAGTTTCTCAGCGGAGAGAAAGAAGAAGCATCACCAGGTGATGCTGGTGAGACCTCAGTGTCACTAAGCCCATAAAATTGAAAGGACTTTCTACATTCTTAGGGTTTGTGCACCAACTACCCTCCCCTTGAAATTAAAGAAGATCCTATCACCTCTCTTCTTTTTCTCTGACTTGCCTAGCTGTTTGAGCCTTGAAATACAAAACACGTGGCAAGATCGAATTTTCAGCTGGTCAATAATTGCTGTATATCACGCGTAAGGAGTATCCTGATTGCTGGCCATCAAGTGGGAGCTGCCATCATCCAGCCCTTTGCCTGCATTCTTGTAACAGGTGGAGCACTTTGTTAATGCATTTGGCTGATTTTCAATGGTGAAATATTCCCCTGGGGTTCTGGTTTTTAAAATAGCAGAAATTGGAGATTGGTCTACAAAGTGATAGAAGGAGCACACTGTGAGCTTTTGCCTCTTTTGTCCTACAGGGAATTACTGGGATAAAACCACATGCTGAAGGATTATGCTGCTTGTTTTCTTTAGCATCCTTCCCCCTTCTCTGTGACTTTTCAGATTTGCGAGCTGAGGAGCTGAGGTAGAAGTGTCAATGGTTAGCTTTTGTTTTCCAGTTGCAAGCTCCATTGACAAGCACCTCTCAAAATCAAATGCACAACAGTACTTTCGTCCTTATACAGTGTTTCTATTCTCTATGAACGAAAGAATAGGTTAAAAGGAAGCCCTTGCATTAACATGAACGGGCCGGTTCGTGGCTGGGTGTGCTTTCTGGGCTATGCAATGCTCAAGAGATTCATTTTCCTTTACGGGTTTGGTTATATGGCTCAGCTTCATCAAAGTCCTTAGCTGCCTGTGTAACTCTAAGCCTGTAAATAATCCCAAATCAGGCGAACAGCTCACCTTCTTTAAATTAGATGTGTTCCAATATGCTCCTCGTTTGGGCCCTGCGGTAATTAGCCTGGAAACAACGAAAAGCCAGTTGCATTGAGCCGAGCTTTTCTTTCAAAGAAGTGCCAAAAACAATCGAAAGAGACTAATGATATTTCCTGAGATCCACCTGTTGCTCAGCTTCCCTTCAATTAAGCGACAAAGGGGAGGTGCGGGAACCGCTTCTTGTTATAAACACAAATTAGTATTCAGACAAATAAAGCTGGGAAGAGAAAGGCAAAGGCAAGGCAAAACAATGAGGAAAAGAGACGCCTCTGCTTTATCACGAGCTGGCCATGCGCGGGGGCGCTCAGGAAGAGTCACATTCCGATGCTGCACGAAGACTGGAAGAACAATGTGGTCCTTCCTCAATAAGGCATTTGAACAGGCTAAATGATCCCTCTGGAGATTATATGGAAGTGAAATACAGCAAAATAGGAAAGGAGGAAGAAACACATTTGTGCCTTGATGAGGCGCAGCCCACGTTTTGCTGAGACATGACAATGGACTTCTAGTAAAAACATGAAGCAGCAAATGAAGGCTTTTTGGGAGGTAATTGTTGGCCTGTGCTCCACTGCTGTGTGAATATGCCTCAGGGGCACCATGCTTTTGGCCAGCTATCTCTGCATGGGCTGCACCTCTAGCTGCCCCCACGTCCTTGTCCTTTTCCTCCATTCTGTAGTTCCTCGACAGCGCTCCCTTCTCCCTGCCTTATTCTAGGTGTCTTTGACATCTATGATCAAAACATGGGTTTAAGGTGCTGGAGTGGAGCTATTGCTTTAATGCCTGTAGTCACAAAGCAGAAGAGGAGAAAACATTCCTTAGTCTTCAGGAATTAGGCATCACCTGGCATCACCTGCATGGTGTCTGGGACTCAAGGTCACCCCTTTTATGAAGTAACTGCCCTGTGAAGCAGTAGCCATGGCTCTTCTCACCCCATGCATTCATCCCCATGACATGAGTACCACAGTGGCTGTTATGATATTATGCCAACCTGCTTGGGCAACAGGGGAACCAGGCATTTACTAATGATTCCTAGGGGGAGTTGAGGCTCTGTTTCAGCAGAGATGTACCCCAGGGCTGTCCCACCTGGTGACTGAGGGACATCAAAAAGCAGATTAGTTCCACAGTACCAGCACAGCCTGAAAAGTTATCCCAACACAGTTGTCCAAAGGTGTTACTTAGGGTATATTTCATGCCCCATGGTCATATGACTTCCAAACCTGGGCAACATATAAACAATGTCATCGAAAATCACCAGAGACTTGTGGAAAGATCATTTATGATTTTTGTCTGAGAACCCATGACAGCACTTGTAGTGGTCTTAAGAAGTTCACCTATTCGTGAATGTCTTGTAACTTCAGGATCTTCATGAGCTCTTTAAAATATCCTTTCCTTCTCTCCGGGGATCTCATTGTCCTGGCACTGGGAAGACACTACAGCCAGGTACTTTCCCACCAGATCAGGTAAGAGTAAGTAAACAACTCTTCAGGAGAAGGCTACTCAGCTTTCAATTAAATTAATTTATGATGAGATTACACTAGCGCCTATATTTGCGAAGCATTCATCATCATTTAGAAGATACCTTTCCTGGTGATGTCCATTTAGGGAACTTTATCCCTGCTTTGACATGAAACAAGTTGCTGTCCAGGTGAATATTCAACCAGAAGGAAATGAAACAAATAAAACCACAACCCTGTCTTGAAAAGCACTAAGGAGCGTGCTAGCCAGTGCAATTTGGGTAGATCCATACAGGGCTCAGCCAGGATGGGTACGGAGGTGGCAAAAACCTGGTGAAGAAGTGCCACTAGCGTTACTGTGAGCTGGCATAAAGCTGTGCGGTGCAAAATCTGCCAGCGACCACAGCTCTGGTATCATGCTGCCCAGGGAGTAAGTTTTCCTTATGTGTAATGTTTATGTATTTATATCCATTTGTGCCTGTTCATACCACTTTGAGAGCCTGCTGGCATCATGTTTCCACAAGTCTGCACAGAATGGGCCAACTTCTGCTCTGACCTGGGAGCAATTTGTGAAGTTCCTCAGAAGCAAAGCTTCATTTAAAAACTGTGGTTTCTTGATGAAATGCTCTTCAGGGCAATTCCCTTTTTTATGTGAAGGTAAGAGACCACGGAACTATTGCAACAGAGAAAAAAGATAAAGCTTCAAACTGGATCACATTCATAAGCACATGAAAAAATGCCTACATTCTTAGAGAATACTAATACCTTTGACAAAACCCCATTGCTTAACTCTGATGTTTGGGTTTGCTCAGGGACAAAAAGGGTCTGAGCTAGACAGTTCTGCAAATCATTCCATAAATTATTTATATAATATTAGCATGTGATTAGCAACTAATTCTCTTTAAAGCCACAGTGTAACACCTTCACTTTTTTTTGTTTAATGGTGTATAGTGTGTGGAAGTGAATTCTGAGCACCGGGTTGGGTTTGTCTGAGGCCTCGTACCTATTGTCCAGGATAAAGATCTTTATATTGGGGTAACCTGTGTTTTCAGCAAGATATCCTGCTGACCTTTACTTGGGAAGCAATGCACATCTTATACGTACATACACGTTTAATTCAGCAGTGTTACAGAAGGTGTTTATCTGTGCTGGTTGCTGGAGGCAGAGGAGAGGAGCTATCTGCTGGGAGAGCTCACATGAGGTCTGGGAGATTCACAGTCCTTCGTGCAGCCAGAGCAGGAAGCGCTTTGCTGTGCCTCACACAGCCTCAAATCCCATATGTACTTGCAAAAGCCAAAAAGGTGTGTATGTCTGGGACTGGGGAAATGGGAACCTTCCAACCTTCCCGTCTTACCTTGGCTCAGTTTGACATTATTTCTACCCAAGTAAAAGCAACAGCTGATTATATATAATAAAGATAAATGCTACATTGCTGTACTGTGTTTATTAAATCACTGCATTTGTAGGGGAGTTCCTTGGCATTGTTTGTCCGTGATATAAATATTTTAAGTCTCTGTCGGTAAGTGAGGCTGGTGTGTGTATATTACATAGTGTACTCTCTTATCCGGTTAAGAAAAGCAACAGATGCAAATTGTCCAAACAAACATTTTGTTTCTCCCCACAGCTGGCCTGATTGTCATCATTCCTTCCAGCCTCAGGCTCCTTCTCTGCTCTGGGTCAAACACGTTACTTCTACAGGTGTGGACTGCACTGGTGAGGGACAATCCGAGCTGCAGATCTCCCCCTTTCCCCCCTGGTCAGATCATCTCCCACAAATTCAGCCCACTGAGCTACCTATTCAGAGAATCACAGAATCACAGGGCTGCTGCCATCTGCAGCCCTCTGCTACAGCCTGTTGTTCTTGTCCTGTCCACAGTCAACGCAAAGAAGAGTTTATTTCCTTCCTCCTTGCAGCACCCACTTATTTAGCTACATTTACGTTATTGCATCTCCTCTTAGCCCGTATTTATTCTAAACAACCTCAGTTCTTTTCAGCCTTCCCTCACAGGTTATGTTTTTGAGCTCTCTCATCACTTTTCCCTGGACTGTTTCCAGTCCACGTCCCTCTTGAAATGTGGTACCCCAGCCCCGACACAGCACTCCAGCTGAGACCTTCGAGCGCAGTTACTCTACATCCCTTATCATGTTCAGTGCTCCTATTGTACTTCATTTTTCACATTGCAGGAACACAGCAAAATTATCCACTTCCAAGGGGAAAGTGGGCTTTCTCTGTGTCAGAAATGACCGTTCCCTTACACAAAGCCAAAAGATCACACCAGTTGCATCTGAACCAAACTGGAGTGCTTTACTATGGCTTACTTTAGAGTCCTGAGTACTTCACAACTCTTAACAATCTGCTTTCTGACGAAACCAGCATGTGAGATTGGCAGTTGGGTCTAATGCTGCTCTACTGTGACTCGGTAGCATTTCTGAGTTCCTCCTCTGTTTAGTCAGAGGCATGAAAGGTAAGCCTGAGAAGAAAAATCAAGGCTGGCAAAGTGACTGGTAAATTTGGCAGCGAGGAGGGAAATGGCTGTGGGCAGTGAATGGTGGGGCCACAGCAGCTACTGGCAAAGGACATCCTCTTCCTGAAATGCACCAGAAAGAGATGGATTCGAGGAAAGGTAAATTTCACTCAGCATCGAAAAAAAAAAAAAAAGCCTAAAAAGCATGAATTGTGATCTTGGCCACCATTGCACAGAAATGATCAGAGGAAAAAAACCACTGTAGAGTTAGAGAAACCCCCCCACCAAAGACTGACATAGAATCCAAGCAGCACCGATGGATCCCTGTGCTGCCACAACCCAGTTGTGTCCAGATTCATAGAACAGATTTCATGTCAACAGAGAAAAAAATCACTCAGTCTGGATGAACTTAAGGGCCTGAATGAAATGCATGCAGGGACAGACAAGAAAAGTGGAACAGAACCACAATTTTAATAGATCAGTAAAGATGCATGAAAATAGATGATTGACATGTGATGCTGAAAAAAATACTGGAGTGATAATGCTCTGTGTGAAAGGCAAGGCTAACAAAGGGGCTGTAAGAGCAGGAGTGCCCCTGGGGCTCAGGGTCTGAGCCCACAGTCCAGTCATGCCTTCATCTCAGAATCAGCTCCCACAGCATGCCCAGCACTGCTGCATCCCCAATGCATATGGTGTTGCTTCCTTTTAGCTGTGCTATTTGTTTAACAAACTAAAAGGTACCCAAAGTAGTGTTGTGCAAAGATGAGGAAGTGAGCATCATCTAAACGGCAAGAAGTAGCTGCTTTTCTACCAGTTGGAAACATATTTTCGCCTTCATGATCCAAGCAATTGAGAATCGCCCTAATCAAAATTGAGAACTTTAATTGCATCATTTTTCAACATCTTATGTTATTAGAAAGCAAATTATTTTGGTAAAAAGCCAGATGTCATCCTTATGTGAATTTATAAACCAGACTATTTTCTGTTGTGAGAGTGATTAAGGTATTCAGCAGTGGCTACTGCAGTTAGAAGCCCAGATGGATTCAAGAGTTGCCAAAGGAGTGACCCAGGATCACTTCATTCTGAGTTTTATAAAGTAAATCTTGATACATTAATGCACAGGAGACACTCTGATGTATTGGGGAAGATCTTCATGCTAGTTCCATATTAAAAATCTAAATTGGATAACACAGGGCAAGTCAATAGAATGGTTCATATAAGATGCAAGCAAGAGCAGAAACTTTGTCACTGTCATTACACAATCAACATGGGGTGGTAGGTGATGGGTTTTACATAACTGGTTAGCTTATAGACATCAAAGTTTAGGTAGCCAACTAGATATCTTTTAAGCAACCATTCAGATGTAACTGAGGGTGAAAGTGGTGATGAACTCAGTAATTGATTTCCCCTATTTCACGGAGTCATTTTGACTGAAGAAATCACTATGACACATACTGAGGACTTTAAGTCTGTTTCCTTTTTCGTGTTACCACCCAATCACGTCCTGAGAGGAAGGTTTACAAGCAGCAGAAGACCCTGCTTTGTTTCTTTGGCCAGGTTATAGTCTGCAAAACCCAGCTGGAGTATAAATCCTCAAACATTTCTTTCTACCTCATGAGGACAGGAACATTTTAGCTGTGTTTGGAATGTTACTTCTGAAGTTTTCTGATGAAAGGTCTCCAAAGTGCCTGTAGCAACTGACATCTCCAACTTGCCTTGAATCTTTCAAGACAGCAGTGCAGAGGGGTGGTGATGGGTATCCTGTGCATACAGCAGTGCCTGTTAAACTCCTGGGGCCAGTGTCCTAGACATAAAGAAATGATAATGATAATAATGATAATGATGATGATGATTATAATAATAATAATAATAATAATAAATCAAACCCCCTCCCTCAAACAAATAACCTCCAAAACCCCCTGAAACAAAACCCAAACTGCAAAACTCTAGCAAAATCAGGGTTCTGCACTGGTTACCCCTTCCCAGAGTGTTTTCCAGCAGATACAGTGTTCAGTACATGCAAGAAAATAAGGCTAAAAGACAACTTCAAAAGAACTATTTCCTTGGAAGGGGTAAATAAGCTAATCCATCACCTTATGCATCCTTTTGAGAGTGACAAAACTACCAGTGATTAGTATCTCAGCACCAGATCACATGACAGTGTCTCTACAGTAGGACTTACCATATGTATAATAACATGTTGTCTTTTGTCAGCCCCTGAGGTAACCTGATGGCTTTTATTACTCATGCTTTTGGCAGTGACTGTGCTTCCTCTGAGTTTTTGCCATTAAAAAAGAGTGAAAAAGATTATAACGGTACATGATAAATACAGAGGTGTGTTAGAAATGGACATTGTGATGTTTTACTCATGCTCATCATCCCAGCCATTAAAAGCACTTTGGGTATGGCAGCTGCATTGGACATTTGCTCAACGCTGGCTTAGCCATGCAGAGCTTCTTAAAGCCTTCCTGCAGGAGGCAACATGACTGCATTGGTGGGGCGTAAGGGACTGCTCTGGGAGAACCTCCATGGAATGTGTGCCTGTGCAGATTTTTGCTTTTTGCAGACTGTGCTGGACCTGAACAACGCACAGTGTTAATGCACAAGAGCTTCATGTGCCACGAACCACGGTATTAGCAACCCAAATGGAGCTAGGGCCCACTCCCTGGCCCCAAGGACAGCTGAGGCAACATATGGGTGCCCATGCGGCTACAGTCTGTAGTGGACAAAGACTGCTCTCTGCATCTGAGCTGTCTGTTGGGAACAACTTCTGCCCTCCACCAAGTACTGGCCTGTGCCTGGGATCTGTCTGTTGCTCCCAGATAGCCTGGGCCAACACCTTGCCTGATTGGGTTCCTGTGGACCTGCACCCTGAAGTGTTTAATTTAGTTGTACAGATACAGACAACAAACCCTGAAGTCTAATTTAGTCACTGTTTTGACTCAGCAGCATTGGACATACATGAGGCTCAACAGCCCCAGAGGGAACACGGTACCGGTCCTCAGGAACAGGCTGGCTGGACCTGGGAATGGCTGTGGGAACAGGTGCTAAATTAGATGAAATGCTAGCAAGGGAGAAAGAAAACAGGGAAGACTGGAAAGAAAAAAAGGGAAAGGGGTGAGTAGAGCCGACCGGTCTGGGGAAATAAGGATGAGAGAAAAGACAAACCATCCCATGATGCTGGTGGGTGATAGGAAAGTGGAACAGCAAAGACAAAGAGAACAAGCAACAAATACACAGCAAAAGGCCAGGAGACTTCAGGGTGTTCATACCTGCTCCATTGATTTCAATGGCCTTCTGCAAAGGTCCTACTCACTGACTTTTGGCCTGATCCAGGTGGAAGTGTGTTACTAGATCCATCTAAACAGGCTTCAGTTTCTTTTTCGTACTGTTTTCATACTGAGGCTGAAGGAGGGAGGGGTTGCAGGCAGTGCTGGGAAGTCAGCACCAAGTGTGGGAATATAGCTGCAGTCCTCTTGTTTAGTAAATAATTCTCGTTCAAAAAGTCAGTTTAGTCTTAGGATGACTGAGTTCTCTGGTGGTGTTTCTCAGTCCATGACACAATTCCTACTGATACGGTTGGTTTTCTACTTGGCAGAAAATACAACGTTTAACAAACACTCAGCATTTTGTAAATTCATTCCTGTTCATCAGCTGATTTTTATCCCTAACCTAATGTCAAATTAAAAGAGATAGCTGAGCCTAGGTCCATGGCTGACATTTGGATGTCCAGAGCAAGTTCCCATATGCTGTTCTTGGCTGCGTGCATGACCCATGTGGAGAGCGCTGCAAGAGGGAGCGCAGCCTGTGCCCATGGCGCAGTGATGGAAGGCCTGTTCTCAGCCTCACCTCAAGCAGGGTTTGGTGTGCTGTGACACTGCAGGCATTTGCCAGAAGGCCAGAGAGGAGCGGCATCCCGCGTGGAGCTTGGTGGGGATGTGAGGGCAGGTCGCCTCAGCTCTCAGCCCTCCTATGTTTCGCTAAAGCTCTACAGGCCAGGGATGGCCTCACTGCCTTGCTGCTGCACAAGAAAGCTCCACTCTCAAACAAGAACTCTAGCAAACAATGAAATTAATCCCTTTTTTAATTTGCGCTGGATATATACTTGTTTGCATACATTATGGTGTTTCTTTTAAATGTGTGCAAATGCTGGTTGTGGAAGATCTATGAAGCTTTTCACTTTGTCAGCTGTATCGAGCCAGTCATGGTTTCTGCACCCATCTGAACACCTCCCTTGTCAGTGTGACTTAGGATTCATCAAGCTTTTAGCTGAAAAAGAAAGACAGAGCAAAGGCATGGTATATGATTGGGCCTCTGCACTGAGCTGCAACACTGTAATGTAAATATGTAAATAATCCACATCTAGTCTCATCCTCGGAGCAGTATTGGTATTACTCAAGCAGATTGTGTGTGCTGAGAATGTCTTAGAGACATTCTTTATTCTGATTCAGGTCTTGCCAAGCTGCCTACCCTAGGAGAGTTAAATACTGTGTAGAATCTCACCGTGCCTCCTCAAAAGGAAGCAACCCCTGCTATGCGCAACCCCTGCTTTTCCTGTTCCTGACAAAAATTAGCCTTACAGGTAGCGAGTGATGCACATCTTACCAGGTGTTTTCCAGGAATGAATGTGGTTCTCAGAGGATGGCTTATTAACAAGCAGAGAGCAGCCCAACAAATTTTGCATTCACATAAATCGACATAGGATTGTAACAGATGGGGTCTGTTTAGGTTGGGCTTTTTTTAATGGCGCGAGGAAGGGTTCTCAACTAAACTGCATTAGATGATCCATCAGCAAGAGGGTTCAGTCGAAAGGACTGAAAGGGGTAAAAAAAAAAATCCCATTCATTTACGGCTACAGCCCTCCAAGTTAAAGCCTCTCTCGCCTGACAGCAGCAAGTGGCAAACTTAGGGAAGCAATGGGTCATGGGAAAGGTCCCATTAGATCAGTGGGAGCACACACTAAACAAATACAGCCACATGGATGCACACATTTAAATACTGCCCAAGGGAATATCTGGACATATGTTCAGTGTGGCTGAGAGAGGCAGGCTCTAGGCCTCGAGAAAGCTATGTTTAAAAAAAAAAAAAACAACAAGAAAAAAAAAAAAGAATTCCATCAATCAGTCCCTGGGCCCTGTGAAGTATGAAGATGAAAACTGCAAAGGAAACATGTGCTGGGCTCTCTCCACCAGCTGCCCCATTAAGCAGTGCAGCTCCACAGAACTGCCCTGGAGACCCTACGACTTCTATTCCAGCCTGCCTTTCAGCCTGGGTGAGAGAGGGAGGGAGGGAGGGAGGGAGGGAGGGAGGGAGGGAGGGAGGGAGGGAAAGAAGAATTTTCAAAAATAGGCTAGTATCCTTTAGCTTTTTCTGTCATGCATTTGTTGGGGTTTTTTGCCAATGATAATGAAATTTACTTTTTATGTTGGTCCCTGTCCTTTCAAGGGAGCTGACCAAGGCTTCTATGGTAATAGAAATGTTATTAGCACAGCAAAGCAGGGAAAAGAAGAAAAGGCAGACACAAACTCGAACATGATAATCTGACCGTGCCAACTCAGCTGGTGCCAGCCGAGGCTTTGTGATGCCATCTGCAGTGACGCTGTCACTGGGGCATTTCCCTGCTTAGGAAAATAAGATCAAATCAAAGTAAAAGAAATGGGTCTTCATCCCATAGCACTATGCCACTTGCAAATGTTAATTTAACAGTCAAGCGTGCTCCCTTGCTTCACATTGCCCAGGCCTTGGTGTGTGCACAAAGACTCCTCTGGGGTCTTCCCATGGGGCAGGCAGCATGCAGTAACCATGCTCATGGAGGGGGGGAGAAGGGAGGATGGTTGCTGTGCCTATTGGGCAATTAGGGTAAGGTGGCTGTGGCCCAGGGGCAGAGGTATGGGATGACCGTGTCTATCTGGAGGTTTGGGGTTTGAGTCTGGATTGTGGACTTCACTCATTCCCAGGACAAAGTGGTTGGTGGCTTGGTTAGGAATAGCCTAAAACAACTGGGCCATCCCTGGTGCCTTTAGAAAAACCATAGAAAATATCTGGGATGTACTAGCATCAGCTTTTAGCAGCAGTTTCAAGGGAGCTGCCTTGTAGCTGAGAGACCTAGCCTTGCTACCCGAACTGGGCATGGGATTTGGTTTCTTAGCTTATGCTAGGCAGGGCACCACCACTGCAGCAGGATTTACAGGATAATGTCTGCAGATACAGGATGCTTCAGGCACCAGGCAGCTCCCAGAGAGCAAAGGGACACTTTATAGATTGTCTTCTTGCTTAAAGGAGCACCCACCATTATGTGTTTGGGATGGTATCTTCCATAGGAAGAGGAGCCCCTGGCCTCCCTTTCCAGACCTGCCTTCCCAGTGGCTGTACACTATTTCCTTCAAGAGTAATTCTCCACATCAGGGCAAGGTCTGGGTTCAGGCAAAGCTGTCTCTTGGGGCAGTGCAGTGAAGTGGCCATGGACCTGCTGCCTCGTTTGTCCCTCCCAGAGCTTGAGGAGTGCTGCTGGTCCTGCTGGCACTGGGATAAAACAGTTGAGACAGCACTGCAGAAAGATTTCATAGATGTAGGAAGAGAAAAACCTTAACCTGATGTGGACAGCCTGCAATCCTTCAGTACCCTCAGAAGGTTTTGGGGAGTTACATTGTAAAAAACCACTAGGTTTTCCAACAGGTTCAGCTCATCATGTGTAATGCTGTCACAGGTGCTGACAAAAGTGCACTTGGCCTCCACAGGACCTTTTCTTGCTGAGAGAACGTGCTCTGTACTGTGGGATCATCAGGTTCAGAGACCAAATTTCTAGATTTACTAGGGAGAAGCTTGTAAGGGATGTGGAAGGAGGCGGGAAAGGATTTCCAATGACAGGAAAAAGCTAGACCATGGAGACTGATGCAGTTTCCCCCTCCATGTGCTCAGTGCTGCCTGCCAGAGACATCCCCAAGCATTGCCCTGGGAAGAGTGGCTGGGAGGTGGTTAGAGGATAGGGAAGAGAGGTGTGTCATAAGCAAGGTTTGTGCATGTTTAAATTTGTCACTCCACAATGATATCCCAAAAGATTTCCTCCCCTTCTTTTTTCACCCTGGGCCAAGCTATGCAGAGGCAGGGAACATCCAGAAGTGTGATCACCCCAGGGACACAGCCAGCCTCAGGCCCAGCTGCAGCACCAGGTACCCATCTGCTTGCATCAGGAGGAGCTAAACCCCCAGCAGAAGATTTCCCACTACTTGACATTTTCCATCTGCAAGACAAGAGTTTATCTATTGGGAAGAAGAAATATGTGGGCATCCACTAGACTGCAGACTGGAATATGCAGCTCACCTCTACTACGGACTGACCAGCAAATTAAATACATTAAATAAAATTTATCTATCTATCCATCCATCCATCCATCTATCTCAATATAAGCTTAGAAAACTGCTCACAGGTAATTATCACTCCCATTACAGACACAAGAGCACTCTCCCACCCACCCCCCCCTTGCTCAGAGCCCTTCACACACAACAAAGAGGCAGGCAGAAGCCTGCATTTTATGTCCCTTTTGACCAACAACATGGATCTGTTCCAATCTAGCAGGTAATTAAGTGATGAGGCATCCTTTTAATCCACATTTTATGTTCACAATCAGGTCTTTGGGGTATTGATATAATTAAATCATGTGATCCCCTATAATGAAATCCTTAATTAGGGAAAATATAATTAAACTGGGTTTCTTAAAAACTGAATGTCACAGCGCTTAAGTGTGTTTTTCTTTTAAACATGCACAGCATTTTCTTTTAAACATGCACAGCAATCAGGTTAAATCTCCTGCTGATGCTTTGGTCAATTTTCTGTTTAAAACAGCACTATCTATATTTATAAGTTTAAATGGAACAAAAGGATTTGAAACTAATTTTTAAATACAGCTTTTAAAATTAGCTCTTAATGCAAGATTACCAGATTCCAGATATTTCACTTTACCAAACAAGAAAAAAATGTATCCAAGCTGAGACCTGTGTTTAGTAAATCTCATGCTTATAATGTTTAAACTTTCAATCACAAAATACCAAAAATTAGATATATCTTTTTGTTTCTTTCTCTGCTTTTTAGCATTCAACCTTCTTTTGATAAAAGTTGCCATGCAGAGAGCTGATGGGGTGGCCTTTTTGTCCTATATAGCCTGTGGCACAGCACCGCCCTGCTTCGCATTTAGGCTTTGTGGTTTCCCTCCTTGTGGGACCGGTGACATCCAGACTGTATTAAGGGGCATCGGTTCCTGCTGCAGGTCAGATTTTTTGTGAGTGCACACCTGACATGCAGCAGACGTAGGTGCTGCAGGGACCTGAGGTTGAGGTTTCCAGGGTGAGCTTGTGAGTACACCAACATGAGAGTAGACAGATATTTCTTCATGCTACCTGACACATTCACCTACTGTGCTTTCCTGAGAGGACAGTGGGAAGAGATCCTGGTTTGGGTTTGGGTTTTTTTTCTGATTGTGCCAATACACATCAGACTGGTGACAAAAATGCTTTGAGTGTTCAAGATTTGCTAAAAGGAGACCCTAAGTTGACAAGCATCAGCATCTCTCAGCTGGTCAGGGCTGCAGAGTTTAGCCTGGGGCTGCTAATGCTGTGGGAGAACGAGTTTGGTATGACCTAAGCAACAGGCAAAATGCCTGTCTGTGCCCTCCACATCCCACCCTGGATGGCATCAGGCCATTTCTGCCAGTGCTTCCTGTGGGGGCCCTGGGTTGGTGGTGACACCATGGGTCCCTTTGGGCCAAGCAAGATGTCTTATACTGGTTTAGGCAGGAATGAGGAAGGATGGAGGAATACTGAAGGCAGCAATCCTGATGCCTTAACTTCTATCTGGAACTGGTAGGAAATACTGTTTGCAATAGGAAATACAATTCTATGCCATGGTAGTGCAGAAAGCAAAGCAAGCTTTCTCTTTCTCTGATTCAGCAAAGCCAGCTGTAACACCTTTGGCAATGAACCAGATAAAAAAAAATCAATCTGTTCTGTTGCAGTTTGATAGCCAGAGAAATGCACTCTCTTCTGAAATCATTTGTTTATAACTGCAAATGGTTTTCCATTTTAAGGCAGTGTTTGCCTGGGTGCAAGTCAAGCTGCTGAGAAGATAACTACCACATCTTAGACTTGCCGGTGACATTCCCCAAGAAGCTGAGTTCATTAGAAGCTCTTTGCCAGCCATAGGGTTTCAGGATCCACATTCTTCCTAAGACAAGCAGAGAAAATATTTGAATTATTTCTGGAAATAAATATCTCCTTACGAAAGCATGAGATGCTGACCAGTCTCCTGAAGGAAGCAAGCGAATCCCAAACTGGTGGTTGATGCTGACATTCCAAGCAACATTTCTGTTGTAGGATTCATTTTGCAGGAGAGGGCTAATGGTTCTGAAAAAATAATAAACTTCACGAGACACACAATTTCACCTGTAATCACTTTCAGACGGAAACTGTCACTGAGACTGGCACTTCATCTATGGCTCATCATTGTCACTCTTCTGCCACAGATGGGACACTTGGTTTTCTACTGTCCTTGTCCAAAACTCCTGTATTCCCTATTGCTTGCTGTGTGGCCAGTCACTGCTAGTGTTTCCTAAAGTGCTTTTGCTGACAAGGGGGTGCTGAAACACAGTCCTAACACGTGGTAACTGTCACAAGGTAGCTGTAGGGAGTCTGGTTTCTGTAGGACTGCCTGGGTGGGACAGGGCTGCCACAGAACCTCCCACAGTGATCACAGGCAAGGTGTTTGGGAGGCTGTATTGGGTCAGGCTGAGACAGAGTTAATTTTCCCCACAGCAGCCCTCATAGTGTTGGGATGGGTATCAGTAACAAGAGAGATGTTGATAACACACCAGACTTTTGGCTGCTGGTGAGCGGCAATGGCACAGCATCAAGGCTCTCTCTCCAACATCCCACCTCACTAACAGGTGGGCAAGGTCTTGGGAGGGGACACAGCCAAGACAGCTGACTCAAACTGACCAAAGGGATATTCCATACCATGTGATATCTAGTCAGCAAGAAAAGCTAAGAGAAAGGATGAGGAAGCTGGGGGGAACCTTTATGACGTTTGTCTTCCGGAGTAACCACTATGTGTTCTGAAGCCTGGCTTCCCAGGAAGCGGCTGGACATCATCTGCTGATGGGAAGTAGAGAATAAATCTTTCATTTTCCTTTGCTGCTGTGCATGGCCTTTTGATTTTGTTTTATTAAACTGCCTTTATCTTGACCCATGAGTTTATTTCCAACTTATTTTTCTCCCCTCTCTGTCCAGCTGAGGAGGGGAGTGACAGAGTGGTTTGGTGGGCAACTGGCCTCCAGCCAGGGTCAACCCACCACAGAGACCTTGTGAGACAAGGGTGCCTAGGAGAGTGGAGCAAGCCATGCTTGTGGGACCTCAGCAATATATACAATATCACAGAATTACAGAATTGTAGGGGTTGGAAGGGACCTCCAGAGATTATTGAGTCCAACCCCCCTGCCAAATCAAGGTCCCTAGGACAGGTCACACAGGTAGGCGTCCAGATGGGTCTTGAATATCTCCAGAGAAGGAGACTCCACCACCTCCCTGGGCAGCCTGTCCCAGGGCTCTGTCACCCTCACCATGAAAAAGTTCCTCCGCATGTTGGTGCAGAACTTCCTGTGCTTCAACTTGCAGCCATTGCCCCTTGTCCTGTCTCCACAGACCAAAGAAAAGGGGCAGTCTATTTCCCTTTGATTCCCACACTTCAGATATTTATAAGTATTAATCAGATCCCCTCTCAGTTTTCTTTTCTCAGGGCTGAACAGCCCCAGTTCATTCAGCCTTTCCTCGTAGGGGAGATGCTCCAGGACTTCAATAATCTTTGTGGCCCTCCACTGGACTCTTTCCAGGAGATTCCTGTCTTTTTTATACCAGGGGTCCCAGAACTGGATATACATACCTAGAAAGCTCGCATGAGGAGGGAGTGCAAGCCCAATGTCATGGAGTAATCTCCTGCATGGCAACTGCTGCATTTGCAGCAAAACCACTTGGCAGCTGTGGTGTAGTCTTCTGGACCACAGGAAAAAAAAAATCTGTTGTGGTTTTATCCGCCTTTTACCACATTGTGTCATGTCTGTGGTGCAGTATGAGAGAGAAAAGCAGCTTCACTGCATGGGGAGATGCAGCCACCGGTGTGGAGACAGGCTGGTGATGCCAGCCTTACCTTAGCACTGGGTTTGAACAGAGAGGGAAGCAGTGTAACTGGGCAGCTGAGGCTTTCTGCACCTTACGGCTTCTGTAGTACTGGATGTCAGCAAGTGCTGAAAACCATGGCCAGAGGCCAGCCACCCAGCCCATGCAGACCTTCCCATGTGCCAGCCCCAGTATGATCAGAGCCCCAGCTGGTCATTGCTAACGGTGTCATTGTAAACTAGACTGCAAAATGCAGAGTAAGAAGAGCTTTGCTTGAGCTCATGTGCTCAAAATTGTGTTCCTACCATGATGGTCTTGCTCTTGTCATGTTTGCTAGAAACAGAAAATCCAGAAGTTTCAGTGCATAGACCAAGCAAACAGCAGAGTCGCTGGTACTATGTGATGGCTATTACATACCTCAAACCCAGCAAGCCACAAAATACTGCTCCTCAGATTTTTTCTCTCAGAAAGTGAGAAAACACATCCTGGACAGGACAACATGCTCATCATATCACAGCCACTGGAAATATTGATTTCAAATACTTCTGAGGTCTTGGTTGGTGTAGCGAGCCTGGCTTTGGGTTCTGAAGGCAGATACTGGAAGGCAGGCCAAAAAAGATGAAGTTCAGAAACCACAAAAGGCTGCAGGAGAAGGTGGCAGAACCAGGTCTGCCTCACCAGGGAGGAGGGACAGTAAAACAGGCTACAAGGAGAATCTCCCAGTATGTAAAGCGATGTTGTTTTAATGAGTATGATCAGCTATTCCTCATCTCCTCTGGCAGTGTGACAAGATTAGCTCATTATGAAGTAACAAAGGAGTTGTAAGTAATGCAGAGGGAAAACATAATAATTAAAAAGGTATAATAGATTTGGTACAGTCATTGGTTACGTCATTGCAGCAGGGTATTTTGTGAGGCCAAAATCTTCCTCAGTAGTGTTTAACCACAGTGCTGGGCAAATCCAAGGTCTCAGGGGAGAAGAAGCAGCCCCCTACCAGGACCCGCACGGATGGGGGTCCCAGCGGTCCTTCCAGCCACCCATTTCCATGGGTCACCATGAGAGAGACCTGGAAAGATGTAGGAAATCTGTTTGTGTCTTTAATGTAGGATTCTCATTTTCTTGCTGGTTAAGAAAGCAGCAGTCAGGAATGGTGGCAGCTATTAACACAGCTAATGAAAACTAACAGTCAA
The DNA here is from genome assembly GCA_022605575.1 of Laterallus jamaicensis coturniculus. Classification (NCBI taxonomy): domain Eukaryota; kingdom Metazoa; phylum Chordata; class Aves; order Gruiformes; family Rallidae; genus Laterallus; species Laterallus jamaicensis. The sequence continues at coordinate 49,956,311 of JAKCOX010000001.1, forward strand.
AGATGACATATTTGTAATATTGTTATTTTTCATTGGTACTGTATTTTTAGCAAACACCAAAGTTTGCAAATTTTTGTTTTCATGGAAAATGGTGTTGAGACAGCCATCTCTGATATATCACCTATACCCTCATGTATTAGCTTTCACTGCTTCCATGCATACACTGTTCCTTGTCTATCTTACTGCAATTATTTGTGCTTAGCAAGAAGCAATTTGAAGGCTGTTTATCTTCAGCTCTGATTTGCAGCCTGGAAAGAAACAAAAGGGAGCCCTTCCCATGGCTTTATGTCAGCCCAGACTATTGGGTACAAAGGGTAGTAAGTTAACTAAATATTTCAGCATATTTCTCTGCTCCAAAAAGAGCATTTTTAGCTGATGTGGCCAAACATCATATTAATGTTGTTATTTTAATAGAACCATAGACTGATTTGGGTTGGGAGGGATCTCAAATCCCATCTAGTTCCACACCCCTGCCATGGGCAGGGAAACCCTCCACTAGACCAGGTTGCCCAAAGCCCCATCCAACCTGGCCTTGAACAGTGCCAGGGAGAGGGCAGCCACAGCTTCTCTGGGCAGCCTCTGCCAGGACCTCACTGCCCTCACAGGGAAGAATTTCTTCCCAATACCTAATCAAAATCCGCCCTCTTTTAGCTTAAAGCCATTATGCCTTGTTCTGTCACTCCCTGCCCTTGTAAACAGCCCCTCTCCAGCTTTCAATTTTTTCCAGTGCTTCTCTTTGCAGTCTGCTTTCCTCAGAAAACAAGTTTCCCTCTACATTAGGGAAATTTATTTTCACACAGCAACACTATTGTCAGAGGTTTTGCTAAGGTGCTCCACCTGCAGATGAATGTAGTGGTTGCTGGGGTTTTTTTTTAAATAATTTTTCAAATATTACTTCTCTGATATATTAACAAAGTACTTTTTTTTTTTTGGCTGTTGACAGCTTTGTGACAGCTTTTTTCTTTCTTTCCTGAGGAGGATTTTAAGCTTCATCACTTTTCAGATGTTTTATATGATTCTCCCAAAGCAAGAAAATCAACTTTACTGTCCTCATTGTTGTGTATGTGTTGTACTGATTTCAGCTTCTTGAAACACCATGTCAGAGCAACACTTGGACAGCATGCAAGTGTTTCACAACTGCAGCATCCTCCATACAAAGATCAAAATAGAGCCTCTTGTTGCTCTTGTTGGCACATTTGGAGATTGTAGAGAATGAGCAATGTTTTTTTGTTTTGGTTTATCTTTTCACCAGTCAGGACTGTCTTTCTTCAGTACCATGAGATGAAAAATGCAGAAAACCCCCAACAAGCTCAAATTAACACAACTCCTAACATTGGCTTTTTTGGCACTGACTCACTGCTGATGCACAGAGCCTTCCGAGGGAGGGTGTATCTCTCAGGTTGCTGTTTAGCAGCAGGCCCCAAACTGATGCTTCCACTGGATCAGTGCTTAGAGCACAGTTTCTCCACTTAACAAATTCTGTGCAAAAACTAGTTGCAAAAACACGAACTGCTGACGTGCTCCTGGTGCCAGGCTTCCTGCTGCCCCCTCGAGCTTCTTCAGCAACTAGAGAATAATGGAAACTTTGCAGGCTGTCAGCTAGCTGTTTGATAACTGTCATATGCTTCAGGAAGATGTATTGTCAATAGTTGTCATCTCAGGAGGAATGTTTAACAAGAATGTGTGTTTGTTTAGCAAAACTAATGAAGACTTGGAAATGGAGCCCTCACATAATACACAGCACGCACAGCATCCCACGGGACCTCGCCCACCAGATTTCCTTCTCTACATGCATGGCTTGGGCACAGCACTCTCAAGTTCTGTGAAGTTTTTATTTCTCAGGCCATAATTTGATACAACTTGCTGATTTCTCTCTTTTTTTTTCAGCTATCCAGAATTTACTTGCTTTACCATTTGCTTCACTGCCGCAATGTTTGCGGCTTGAAACCATAATACCCTCAACTGCTCCTTTTCTTCAAACATTTGCTTCCAGCTCTTTACACTCTGTGTGACGTTCTTTAGTGGCTTCTCCATACGTTCCATTCTCACAAACCAGCTTCACATTTAATTAAATGTACATCTTTTTCGCATCTAAACATCAGACTTTTATTGACAAGTTTGTTTTGGCAGGGAGGGAGCATGGTGGAGGAAAGCTAATTGCAAATTGCTTCTTAAGCCAAAAATTAAAAAAAAAAATAAAATCCACCACAGTCCACCAGTGAGCCTTCTAGTGGGGAAGAGCAGATGGGAATGGAATCCCTTCAATGCAAAGTGCAGTCAAGCTTTATACTGGGTAGCATTTATACCACTTTACACTGGATTCACTCATCTTTTCTCGCTCAGCCTTCTCTGAGCGGTGAGGAAACTTCAAGGACTACACAGACTAACAGAGGATATTACGGGACTCCCCTCCTCTGACTATACAGACAAGACAGAACAGAGATTATCTGAAACATTCAGGGAACATGAGCCTTTCTGTTGTCTCATCTCTCATTTTCTAATCTCACCCTCTTTTCCTCTGAGATTCTGTAATCTTGGGCACTTTTCCATTCTAGGGAAGAAACACCAGTTAATGTGGTGGGCTTAGAACTGCCCCTGTCAAGAAAGGTACCACTGCACATCCCCAGAGTATCTTCCAACACTACCTTTAAACCTCACTATTTTTTCCCTAAGAGCCCTGCAAATATCTCGATTCTACTCCTTGGCAAGCTTGCAAGCTCCAGGCCCACATTCCCTGCATCTTACCTCCCAAAGCCTTCATTACCTGATACCCTCCTCCAGCACACAGACCTCTTCCCTTATTACTAGAGCCAACAACCTTGTGTTCTGCTGATTATGCAAAGATAATGTCACAGATTTCAAAACAAATAAACCTTTCTTTCAGGTGTAGCATTTACCCTCCCAAGCACAAAACCCTCTTTCCTTCCCCATAACTAGGGAGGTGCCCCCTCCCCCCCATTTATCTGCACCTGCCCAATTAGCACCTCATTAAGAAACACACCTGCAGTGGCTTTACTTCCACCCACTGCACTGTAACCATTAACTCTCTATGGTACATGACCTGAATAGCATCATCCGCTTCAAAGCCACTGAGACTTTTCCTTGCTGGTTTTTTAGTCATTAATTGAGAATTAACCTAGTCTGAGACTCCAGCTGTAATAAATACATTCTAACTCAAATTCACACCTGAGTAACACTGGAAAGTAATGCTGGAAAGTCACGCTGGTGTCAGTGAGGTGTCAGTCTGGCACTATGCTTCGCAAGTTGTGTATATCTAGGCCAGAACCTGTCCTAGTGCTGTGCTGCTGGAAAGGGGGAGTTACACCATGTAGGGGACAAGGACACAGGCGCCTCTAGGTAGAACAACGTGAAATTTCTTTTCCTTTGAATTATTTTCTGCAAGACAGCACTATTTTAATTTCACAGGCAATAGGAAAGGACAACAGTCCTGTATGATTAATCTCAGAGGCCAAAAATAATGAAGATATTCTCTCTGTACCGCTAAGGACGCGTGAGTAGAGTTGTCTCTGATCTTTATTTTGTTTTATGTTTTTGCTAGTATAGCCTCTGAGAGGCAACAGCCAAGGGAATTTGTAACAGTAAAACCTGTGCCAGATCACATCACAGCTGACAACGTACCTCCAGCAGCGGCCTCCCACTAGATGCTCCAGGCAAAGACAACAACAGAAAGCTCCAACCCAAACCTTGCTCCCAGTGGGCAGTCCCTCATCCTTTAGCTGCAAAAATACCAGGATCACAAAGAAATCAAGGGCACCACTGCATAAAGCTGTATGAAGACTCAGCTGATTGAAATTCTTCATAAAACTCCTTGTGTCTTTCATGAAGGAGGCTTAGGCTAAGCTTCCAGTGGACTGGAGTGAGCTTCTCTTGCCTCTCAAGGCATATGTGGAGCACGTATTGCTCTTTCTTAGATGCTTGTGAGATAAATTGCTTCTTAAAACTTCTAGCGATTGATCTGTGCTCTAAAGCAAGCTCAGTTTATTGTACAGATGAACATAGGATCTCCTGCTCTTTTTTTGTTAGGAACTGTTCCCCAAAAGTTTTGCCTCCAGTGCAGGGAATTTTGCAGGCTGACCATCACCATATGAATGAGCTTCTTACTTTGGGCCTAAATTTTCTTCCCACTTATTTAACTTGATGTTATAGTTGACAAAAAAAATCTCCAAAAAGAATGAACTATCCTCCCTCAATATTTCTTAACAATCCAAACAAGCTCAAGATTTTCATGGGTTTATCTTCTGTTAAAATTGTTTCCTGATCTAGTGTGTTCATAGGTTATAAATCACTGCTATGATTGTCCTGCCTCATCTTCCCTGCAACGCAGCATGTAACAGTCCTCTGAATCGAGTAAAGCATCTATTTTTTGGGGTGTTGGGGAAAGAGATGAGAAAACTTTGATGTGATTTAAGACTCCAGTGATAAAGAATCCATCACACCCCTCAGTAAGTGGAACCAGTTTCAGTGGTTCATCACCCTCTGTTACACATCTACCCTTGAGCTTGCATGTGTCTAATTTCAACTTCTTGCTGTAGATTTTGTTACACTTCAGTGGACTGAGGCCTGATGCATTGCCAGATCTCCTTTCCCAGGGTAGGTGCTTGGGCAGGGCTCGGAGCCCTTTCTGTTACAGCGGAGACAGATGTTTTTCCCCAGTTTTTACTCAGGCTTGTAGCTCCACCCGGCTCCCTTCCCTGCAGCCTGCTCTCCCTAACTTACCTCCTTGCAAACTTTGCTCTCTGCCAATCCTAGTACATAACACGTCTTTTAATTTTCCTCCAGGTCACTGCTACAAGTGTTAAAGAGCTCAGTTCAAGAACGCATCCTTTAAGAGCCACTAGAAATATATTTTTTTTTTTGCTTTCTATTAACTTTGGAGACATATCAGCTGGTTCCTATCCAAACCATTCAGTGCATTTTATGTGTTTCTAGCCTCTTCACTTACAAACCTAGCAAAACCCAGGCTTCCTTAAACAGCCCAAGTCCCTTACTCACACAAATACACAAATTCACTAAAAAAAAAAAAAAAAAGAAAAGAAAAGAGAAATCACACTGTTTGGATAAATTCTGTTTTCCTTTACTTCCTGATTTATTGGCACAAACTATACAACTCCCTTTTAAATCCCCATTAAGTAAATCTCACATTAGCTATTGACTCAATATTATTTGTTTGTTGTCACAAGAAAACAACCTGAAAAAATGTAAAGGTCAAACGCGTGTAGGAGGCTGTGTGGAAGAAGAACATCTGTTCTCATTAAAAGCGTCAGCTTACTGCGCAGCACTGATTGCTGGTACCAGCATGGGACAGAGGCAGCGCTTCAGAGTGTAACCACTCAATGCTCCAAAGTTTTGACATCGGCACGGGCCTTTTAAACGGCTGTGAGCAAAATCAGGGTGCTCGTGCTTCTCTCTGCTTCTTTCCCAGCGATGAGCCTAACGTGGAAAGCAAAGGTTTCTGCTCTGGGAAATCAGAGGGAAAACAAGCCCTGTCCAAAAACCACCCAGCACAGCTTTTTTTCTCTTCTCTTTTTTTGTGTGTGTGTGTGTTTTCTTTTAAAGGGAGGGAGGAGCAGGGAGGGGGCTCAGGCAGAGACAAAAGGCAAGATTTGTCTTCAAATAGCAGCACTTAAATGCTAAGCCCCAACCACGGCAGGTGTTTCAATCCCTGATGAGCAGGTGCAGCAAACCGGCTATTGGGCCTTGCAATGCCCTCCAGCCAGATTAGACCATTCATTCAGGGAAAGAAAAGGAATGCGCAAAGCCATCGGGGATCTGGCCAAATGCTGGGTGACTCTCAAGACGGCCACCGCTCCTAAAGAGCCCAAGGCCAAAATAATGGGAGTCTCCACTCTTGGTGCCTGCCTTGCATCTGTCGCCCAGTCTTCCAGGGAGAGCTGGGGCCAGCACAGCAGAGCTGCTGCCAGCCTCCCCAAGCCTGCGCCACGTGTGGCCTCATCCTGCATGCTGTCCCTCACCAGAGCTTACATCTCCTCCTGCACTGGGGAAGGGAACCTAGGCATCACTGGTATGGCCCCTTTCCAGGAGTGAAGGGACATGTCTGACATGTCCGCTACTTATCCCTTTTGGGATGAGGAATGGGAGCTGGGGGTCCTAGGGAGTGCTCTGCATCCCCTGCCCTGTGGATGGGACATGCAAGTAGGGAAAGGAGCTGCACTGCTGGGGAGCTGCACAGGGGAGCCCACAGAAGCCCACATGGCTGCCAGAGACAGGCAGCATGCTGCACATATCCTGGAGGAGAGGAGGGGTGTCACTCCATGTGGAGACAGGTCACTTTTAGCCACCTCCAAGGGTGGTACCTTTCCCCACTTTACCTCCTCCTAGGCCACTGGACCCCATGCAGCCTTCCATTTCTTTGTACCCTGCCAAAATGAGGCAATAGCAGACATGCTTGAGGCAGTCCTCATGATCCTGGTGCTTGTCATTTGTGGAAGGGATATGTGGTTGCACAAAAGCCAGTAAAGAAATAAAATCTGTTGGCAAAGGGCAGGATCCTTCCACCTCCTGCTTACTAACTCCATGGCTGCCATTAAAGCAGGCACCTCATTAACAGCTTGTAATGAATGCAAAGCACGTGTTGGTAAATAATAAATATATGTGGTTATCCGATATGGTAATTACAAGCATAGCTGATGTAGTTGGATGACTCAGTTCTGGAATATTATGACTGAACAGGATTGTACTAGCTAATCACAGCCCAGTAACAAGAAGCCGGGAGCAGTTTTGTGAGGCCTTCCTCACCCTTGGAGGGTGCTGTGTGCTCTCCTTCCATCATCAGAGGTGACATGAGCTGGGCTCGGTGGCTGTATAAGCAGCAAGTTCTCTGCTGCACATTTGCCCAGGAAATATCTTAATGCATTTAATCCCAACCATACTGACATATATCTGTACCTACAGATCATACCTGCAAAGATTCAATCTACATAGCTAGGATTTGGGAAAGCTCTTGGCAGCATGCTGAACTTCAAGCATCATTGCAACAGGAGTAGAATGAGGCACAGACTAAGTGTTTGGAGAATGGGAGCTGAGGGTCCAAAAATACTTCACAAAGTGCGAATTAAGGTCCTGAGGCCACAGGTCTGTAGGAATGGTGATAGTTCTTAGAAAAAGAAGCCTAGGCCTGAGGAAGTCAAAATCCAGAAGATGTCATTGCAGGGTATCTCAGCAGGGCTGAGAGCAGCAATGAGTGATGGGCAAGGCATGGGCAGCGGCATGGTGGCTCCCCAAGCCTGGGAGCCAGCCAAGTGAGGTTGTTTGCTCCCTGCCTGTGGCTTTTCCTTACTGCGTAGCTCCTGAAGGATTTTAAAAATTCAACCTGTACTTCTACACAGCACAAAGGGTTGTTCTGAGAGTGACTTTGCAGGGAACTGGAACCCAAAAGCCAAATCTATTGTCCTGGTGGAGGCACTCACACAAACGGTTTGTAGAGCTGTCACCAGCTGGGTGGCTGCCCTGATGTTGCACATTTCAGCTTTAATAGGAACCAGAGCACCCTTCCAGGCCTGCGCATCTGGAGAAGTGCTGAGCACTGTTGGGCCTGGCAGGTTCAGAGGTGTCTCTGGACAGACACTTTTTCTCAGGTTTTGGGTAATGGCAGAGGGAGAGTGGGAGGATGGTTATAAACCCACATCCAGACCCGTCAGGACGGGCTTCCTGTGGGCACCTTCATGAAGGAGCATTTTGCTCAGACCTCACTTTCCTCAAGTATATGTGTGCTGTGTAGGCTGCCCGTGGACGAGAGTCTGCTTGCTGTTGCCACCGCCTGATTAAATTGCACCCATTCTGCCACCCACAAGCTTACCAGCCTAGTGAAGAGGCCTGAATTTGTCCCAATTAACCAAAATGTTATGAAACAGCCTATTTCCGTAATCTGTCCAACAAGTCAGTGCTAGAAAGCCCTTAAAGGAACTTGAAGAACTTCAGTTCTGTGAAGCTGGTTCATCAAAGGGAGAACCTTTAAAAATTAATGATAGGCAAAGTAACCTGCCTTATTGCCTCACATGCAGGGGCAGTAGGAAAAGAAAACCCATTGCCCTTGTGGCTATATTCCCAAAATTACCCGGCCTGGGGCTGGACAGCCACTCCTGGGAAAGGCAGGAGAGCATGGGACAGGGACAGTTCATATCAGCATGTATGAGACAGCATCAATTTTGCTCTACAATCATAGTAAGCATTCGGGAAGAATGGAAAAGGAAGATCAACAAACTTTCACAGGGCAAACATATATCCCAATCTGGCAGCAATGCATCACAGCCATCCTCTCTCAGACTCTTTGGGTGGGCATGTTTACAGCAGAGAGCACAGAGCACTAACAGGGGCATGAGGAAAACAGCACAGCTGCAGAAAAGAAAAGTTTGGTTAGACCTCCTAAGTTCATCATAGCATTCCTGATTTCGGGAGTCAGATGATACCTCCTATCTACAGCAGGCAAGCCCTCATACACACAGGGTTTGGCAGAGTGTGGTCCTGCACACACCAGCATCACCAAGCACCGAGCTCTGATCTGCTGGCTCTTTATCTGCCTCGGTACATGCACATCTCGAGATGCTTTTCAAATGAGCTGCCTCGGGTACCCTGAACTTCCAGGGCAGCAATGAATGAAAGGTGAAAAGCAAAGTGTTCCCTTTTGCATTCTCATGTTCTGTAGGTATTTAATAGTTTATGTTTTGAAGGCATCTTTCACATGTTTTTCAATTCTTTCATCTACACAGCCTTTCATCTCCGAGAAATCATTGATCAAATGTTGGAGAGTTTGGGTAGTTCTCTTCATCCAGGCAAGCTGTGCTGGGAGTAGAATGGGACAGGGGAGGGAAGGCTAGCCATTCTATCCCACCCATGGGGCGGATGAGTGCTGCCTTCTGTGTCTACAACATGCTGGGAAGCTGCAGGTCCAAGTACATGATGCTACAGGTCATTTCACTCAATCAAAAAGTGGCCGATAAGCTCAGGTTCCTACTGGGGTGGTGTACATGTTTCCAGGCTGCTTCCTTGTAGGCATTTGGGGCTGGGTTTTTTTTTTACCTCTAAAGCAGTGTGTCTAGAAAGTGAGACCAAAGAAACCTAGGGCTTGAAAGAGCCTGACACACTATCATTTTCACTGCCGGTGCTGCAAAGGCCTCCTTTGATATGTCCCAGTCGGATGCATTATTCGTGCTGTAATTTGGCATGGGTTTTGCTCCCCTATTTGTACAGTGTGCCAGGTGCCATGCTGTTCATGAACCCAACCCCGCTGCTACTAAGGAGCCAGGAAAGCAAACAAGCAGTGGTGACATGCCAGTGGTACAAAACACTCTCATCTCTGAAGGCCAGCAGCGAGGGCAGGGGCGTACGGCATGAGCTAATACCCGAATGGCAGCCAAGAGGTTGAATGTGCCTCCTCATTTCCTCTGCTTCAGGAGGTTACAGGTGGGCCTTTCATGTTCCTTAAGTGTAGCTTTCGTTTCGATGACTCAAACTAATCATACATGGTCGGACACCCATATTTATAGTAGATTGCGTCTCTTGGTAGCTCTCCCGGCACCGTGGAGCTCTCTGCCCTTTTAAGGAGGAGCCGGGAGCTATCGGCTAGTAGATAGTCTCATGGAATTGTACACTTGTTTCTAAAGCTTCATCTTTTCCTTTTTTTCTCAGTGGCTGCTTGCTACTGAGAGCCTGTGACTGCTTGTTTCCTTATCTTGCGTGTCTCCCCTCACTCACACGCTGTCCCCAGCTTTTTTGGCAGCGAGCTCTGCAGACACAGGACTTGTCCAAGTCCTCCTCCCAGCTCTCCCAGTAACCTTTGCAGGAAGATGTGTCCCATTAAATGTGAGGTGTTAACTGCTCTCCTGCCTACATATTCCAAGATGTTTCCTGCTCATATTTCAGGAGCGGTCGGTGATGTTGCAACCCCCACTGGGGCCGTTCTGTCAGTCCAAGCATTTAATTAGCTAATTACAACCTGCTGACATGAATACACAGAATATGGTGTTCGAAGACCGATTTTTTTTTCAATTCATTTATTATTAACCCCCAGTAAACATCTGATATGCTTTTCCCCGAGGGGACAGAGTGGTAATTGGTCCCTTGAACACTGAGTTCCCTTTCTAATCTGCCTGAGCTGAAGCCGAGTGTCACCATCTGTCAGTGTTTGCACATACAGCCCACCGCGCGCTTCACGTGGTGAAAGGGGAGAAAGAGAAAAAGGAAGCAGGAAAATCTCAGGGAAGGATTTTGAATGCAGTCAGGTCCCAGCTCCTCTGCCTGTCATTCACCGCTCGCACATCTGCACCCATCCCAGCAGGCGGTATGGAGGGCCCAGCTGAAACACCCTGCCCAGGGTGCTGCGCTAATTGGGCTGGCCCCCGTTAGCCTTGCTTTCTTCCCTGCTTCATCAGGCATCCCTATAATGTCTGAGGTAGAGCTGGAAATGACTCTCCCCTCCAGTGCTTCAACCAAAACACTCTGAAGCAGCAGTAAGGAGCGGGGTTGTTTCTTCTCAGTGGATAAGTATGCCTTACAAATGTAAAATATGGGCATCATCTGATCCTGGGTGAAGCACCATATCTGGACGCTCTCTGGTGAGTACAAGGTCTGCCAAACAGGACTTGGCTGGTCCACTCGATGCTTCTGAAAGGAAAGAGACTGAAGTTGGCATTAAAACAGCTCCTATGGACCCTTTGGTGCTCTTATGCTTGGAGACACTTGCAGCGAGGGTCTCGCACGGAGAGAAATGGTAGCTGCTCTGAAGAGCTGGACAGGGCATGGGTGGCAGCAGGTGGGCAGGAGTAGGAAGTAGGGAGCGGGGTTGGTCCCAGCAGGGCAGGGTGGCTCCTGCAACGTGCCCAGCACACACAGCCCAGCTCTCCCTTCTGCCTCAGCCACCTTGCTCCCACCACATGGGACTGTCTCCCCAGCAGTGCCAGAAAGTCTTAAACCAAACTCCTAAGTATTGACATAAAAAATGCCTTAGAAAACTGCTAGAAGACTTGTTTATGGCATTTTAAAGCACCTGGACTTCAACTGCATCCATGCTGCTCCAGTACCTGCTTTCTGAGGACACAGCACTGGTTGCCAAAACAGAGTACACACTGGGAAATACGTAGAAAAAGCAAAATTTTAGGTTTTCATTGTGCCAGTAGAGACATTTCTGCTTAATGTGATGAGGGGTCTCTCCAACAGATGCTTTGCCTCCAGCATTTCCACAACTGTACATGTCAGGGTCCCAAAATCATACAGCAACAGCAAGGTGGGGACAAGGAAAGTGGCAGGTGAATCTGGAAATTCACAGGAATAAGGGATCTTCAGTTATAAGTAACAAAACCTAGCTCTCATCAAATGCTTTCAAGTCTTCAACAACAAAAATACACATCTGTCTTTGGCCTTATAAAAATATGATTTACCCACAACTGCTTTGGTGGAAAAAGCATCAGAATCCAGAGAAAACAGAAAAATAAATGCTGAGGGTATACCCTGCGCTATGCAGGGGTGGGTCCTCAGGAGGAAAATCTAAGATCTAAAGCAGAAGGACAGAAATGTTGGGTTTACCCTGTGCAAGAGCAGAGTGCACTCCAACTTAAGATCTGTGACCAAGCAAGCACTTCATCTTAATTCTGAGACATTCAGGGGTTGGATCTGGTCTATCTCCTCCTGCAAATGAAAATTTCAGTTCTGACATGATTTTGTAGTACGTGGGCCGGTGCAGTTAAAGTGCATGCACATCTCCCTTTGGAAAGTACTTTCTCCTCAGGTCCCTTGGGGTGGCTTGCAAGAGCCTCAGCAAGCAGGCTGGCAGTGGCATCTGCTGAGAAGGATCCTAGAAATATCTTTTTGGTGTCAAACTACCCTCTTGCACGTGACTACAGGTGTTCCATTTGCCCTCCAGTGCAGCCTGACAGACACAGTGAATTGGGAAGGGGACAAGCCACACATTTCTGCCCCGGGAGAGGTGACAAGGCCGTGGCATTGGGCAAGGGCAGAGGGCTGCCATCAGCAGCACATGGGAAAGGGGCTGCTCTTGTCGAGTCAATTAAAGCTTCCCGGGGTATTGAGGCATCCTTTACATGGCTCCACCACCTCGCTGCTGCTTTTTTCTGCATGCAGCTGCCCTGGGGCTGAAGCAAAGGGCTCTCTACCTTGGAGCGGGCTTTGGGCGGGCACTAGGCACTCCCTGCTCACATTTTTAAGCCTTTCTCCTGTAGATCATGGATTACTATGCATGACCCTGGTCTTTCTGGGTGAGCAGAGGATAGGGCCCTCATCGTGGGCCCTGGCGCATTTGTGTTAAGTAGGTTTTGGGTAGGTGCCATGCACAGATGGATACAAAACATTTCAGCTGTTCTCGTGTTGTTTGCTGCAACAAAGGGATGCAATAATTTCACTGAACCCTGCTGATAGTGTAGAAAACGTTTCTCTTCTCTTTTAGTTGCCCTGGCCTTTTTTCTTCTTTTTTTTTTTATTTTTTTAAATGCAGCATTATTCAAACAGGTTGGCTACCGACAACTGAGATCATGATGGCAAAGACAGTTTAAAAAAATATCATGAATTAATTATTTTCTCCCATGCCTGTCTGTATCACTTATCAGGCCTTCAATGGGAGCACTGGCCCAGCTCTCTTACAATGTGCACGCTAATGGCTTGCTCCTCTATTATCCCTTTTGATCAGACACAGGTGGACAACAAGGCCTCCTCCTTGTCTGTTGAAAAAGGTGCGCACTGTTGTCAGGGTGATTATATCTAATTACATCCTGGTTAATTATCAGACATGAATAATTATAGCAGAGCTACTCTCCTCCGGAGATAGGTGCGTCTTCCAGATGTCACACCGCAGTCTCCACAGGGAAATTTCCCAAGACCTTTTGTTGGGATGCGCTGGCTGTAGGAAGGGACCGCGGGTGAACCACTGAGACCTGTTGGAGACCAAACACTGTCCAGTGGTCTTTATGGGCCCTCCCTGACCTCACAGCTAACTGGGCTGGGTTGCTTTCTGGTAAATTGTGGTAATAGAAAGTCCCTATGCTTTCCTGACTGGGTCACATTTCCTGACATCACCTTGCCAGTTTATGCCAAGTCCTCTCTTTTTTCACATTTCCCATCTTCCCTCTCATGTTTCCGCTTTTCCTTTCATTTGATCCCCATCTCCCAAAAGTCATCTTGCTCTCTATCCCCAATAGTCTCAGCTTCTGCCTATGCCAAATCAAGAAATAGCTATATGAAGATGTAAAAAGAGCTGCTTTGAGGGTCTGGGGAGGATGGAATAGACACCCATGGCACCACAGCTTGGGGGGGAATCAACGTGCAGGAAAGAAGAACTGAGCACTGGCTAAAATGCCATTGCATAAACCTCCTTCCCTCTTTTTCTCCCTCCCAAGGCAGAACAGACCATGGTAGCTCACCCATTTAAAAACTGGGTTATTATGGCCTCCCACACTTTTTTGAAAACCTTACCAGAAACAGGTATGGTAGGGCCACAATGCCAATGCAATGGCCAAAATTACCTTGGGTGTGAAACTAAGGCAGGAAGGCCAGGGTCCCTGAATGTCTCCATGGGGCTGGGGCTTGCTAAGGCGACTCACAGGATGCCTCCAGCACCGCACTGCAGATGCAGGGTCGGCCTGTGCAGCACCCCTGCCACCATGTTCAGTGCCGCTGCCGGGGCATATATGTGATGAAAACTTTCCCCCCCACACCACTGCCACACAAATGCTGGCATGCTGTTGAGCTGTCTACCATCCAGTGGTTTAGGCACTGCCACATCTCATCTCTGTCTTCTGTCCCCATGGCACTGCCCGGCTGAACACAGCACAGGAGGTCACAGGCTGTCTTCACTAAGCAGAAACATTTCATTTTCCAGCAGAATCCTAACACGAGTCTAAAGCTCCCCAACAGGCTCTTGTCACCTGAATTATCATTATGGCTTGGCAGTCAGAGCTGAGACATGTCTTGTCCCTCCCAGTCCCATTTACTGGTTGATAGCTGATAGTTGGTAGATAGCTTCAGAGAATTGTTTAGGCAAAATCTAAATAAGGAACAAATAGAACATTTGTATTAAGAATAGCAGTGCCTACCTCCAGTTAAATAAGTCTAAGGTCAGGAAAGCACCAGCTTGTGGGATTAATCAGTTCTCAAAACATGAACCTGCCTTCAAATGTGCTAGAGAGCTGCCTATGGTGTGGATACTGAGGTGCCTGTTGTGCTGGATATTCAGTGCATGGCATTGCTCCCACTCTAGTGACACTTGCAAGAGCAGTCCTAAAGTGCATGTCTTGATGGACTAGGTCAGGTGGCAGCAAACATCTCAAAACCTACGTGTCCATACAGCTCACTTCACTGTCCTACCCTTCACCCTGCAGCTTGTCCTGTAAGATCTCCTCAGCCTGGCTCTTGTGATTCAGTGAACGAAGTATCTCTGACAACCTGAAAACAATAAAATAGGTTGGTTTTTTTTTTAAAGTTGACCTATTGGATTTGGTGCAAGACATGACTGCTTTCACTTCAAAGGTCACTCCAGAGTCTGCTCTGTGGACAAGAGCAATAAAAAAATGGCAGAGCAAGAAACGCCCTTGGAATTTCTCTAAATAAACTTGTGTTAAGCATAAAGAAGTTTATCAAATAGTTTGTATTAAACACACTTAAATAGTTCATTTCATGCCATAATTGACTAGGTTTGAAGAAACATCAGAGAATTCTATTGTGTCTTCCTTGGGTCTTAACCCAAAAGTGTTACATCTTCACTGTCACTTAATGAAAAATAATAGGAATGTAAAATAAAAATAAAATAAAATAACCATTAGCTTCCAAGTTTCTTTAGTGTAATTCTGATATTCTTGATATTCTTTTTGCTATATAAATGTCAAACCCCACTTTGAGTCTTAATATGTTCTTGGGCTCAAAAATACATCCCCATTAACATTTGAATTTGGATCTGAAAGTGCTTTTGAATAATTTATCCCTGCAGTCCTATGTTCATTTCTATCTGGTACATTTGCACTGTGTGAAGATAAACCACAGTATGCACCCAAGGGCACATGAGTTGCTGCCAGTGGATGTTTGGCCAGTGAGCACCAGCGTAAATGCTGCGAAAATGCATAGCATGGATAGCGAGTCCCCAGCACCAGCCGTTCAGTCTACAAGCCCATTCCTATCATGCCAAAACACTTGCCGCTACAGGCTTAGCTAGTGATGTCCAGCCAGTCGAGGCCAATGATACCTGCACAAAACATTTTCTGTTCTCAGTCAGCTCTGAAATTGCTACTTCTTGGTTCACTCATTTCCCGCTTGCTCCTGGACTGTAACACAGGCCAAGCAGGCTTTCTGTTTGCTAGCTGCATCTCACAAGCTGCCTCTGCGGCATTTATACCATCTCACTTCTTTTTCACCTTTTCCAATGGTAGTCTGTCCCATCTTTTCAGGCTCTGCTCACGTGGGAAACTTCACATGTCCTTCTCCATCCCTGTCACCTTTCTCTGAACTCTGTCTTGCTTTGGTGCAGGCTTCCTGTGAGACTTGGGAGTATTGGGTGACCAGTCCTGCATACGTTATTCCAAACGTGAATGCATCATCGACTTACATTATTAATTGCTTGTGTTTTACACATTTTTACACTCCACCCTGTTCCTTTTGCAGCCTAGCATCTTGCCTGACCAATAAATTAGAGCTGTGCTCTGCATTCAAATGATCATTGAGCCGTCTGCAGTCACACTCAGCTGCCTTTCCCAAGCCGCTGCAGGTAATTGAGAGCCCTGTAAGGCACAGGAGCACATCCATTTTTTTTCTCCCCTTCAGTGTGCAACACTTTGTCTGAACAGAGCTGAACTTTGTCTGACACCGTGTCACCCATTCATCTAGCTGGATTAGGTGCCTCTGAAGTTTCTCACAGCCCGTTCGGAATCTGACTAGTTCTGTATTCTTTGCAGATTCGGTGGGTTTGTGGACACCCTTTTCTGGATCTTTCCTGCATACCCCCAGCAAGGCAAGAGGCACCATGGAACCTTAAATAACCTGAAAGGCAAATTTTTGCGCTGGTGCAACATAGATATTTAAAGTCACTTCTTGTTTCATATCGTAATTAAAACTCTTCTATGAACAAATGTTACACAGGACATTTTTTTTTCCTCCTCCCCCCCCTCCCCTTCTCTCTCAGGTCTTGGGGTTGTCCCACCTGTATAGACACAAGCAGAGAAAAAAAAGAGTCCACTAAGGTAAGTGGGAGGAGGAATCTTTCCCAAAGACCACTCCAAAATGCAAAGGATGGCTGTGGTTCCCAGTGATATCCCCTAACCTCCCCTGTGTCTCCTAGGGGCAATGTCCCTCTAGGCTACTGCAACCCAAACACCAGTATTTTCCTTTATCCTCCTGTCAGCCTGCATTTGCCAGAGGTTTCAGGAGTGCTGTGTGTCCCTGTCCCTATTTTTACTTCTGCTTTATTTTGAGGGAAGAATAGCTCGCGACGTGGTGCTGCCCAAGCGAGGCAGACTCAAACATGGCAAGGAGGAGAGGGACAGGAAAGGTGCCAAGCGTGAATTAAGTCTGCATTCTGCCAGAACAATGCTGCATCGTACAGACGTGTCCTGGAGCACACAGCACCCCAGTGATAATTTCACAGAATTAATTTTCCCAAAATGAAAAAAAAAAAAAAAAAGAAAAAAAGGCAACAGCAGAGAAAGGACGAGGCAAATTACCAACACTAATCAGTCTCCCTCTCTCTCTTCCCTTTCCCCTTGTATGATAATTATGATAATTAACAAGCTAACAAGCTTCTAGTAAAAACAGTTCCAGAATTTCAATGTATAATTAATATTTACATCCATAACAAGTTGTCATTTATGGTGCATGTTGATTTTCTTGTTTCAAAAGAAACTGCACTTTGCACTCAGAAAAGAAAAATCCTTTGAGAACATGAACTAAAAAGGCATCCTAAATTCAGAAACCTTGTCCTTATTTGTTATTTATTTATGTAAGGATATGCAAGTGTTTTAACATCTGGGTTTCTTGCAAATCATGAGTGCACGTAAGGAAACAGATGTAGTTCCCTTCTTTTTCTTCACAGAGGAGGCAGACACCATACTCCAGCCCCACACTCCAAAGCCAGAAAGCAGACGCATCCACAAGGCACTTGTGCCTCAAGTTAGTCCTTGCACATAAACCTTGTATCCCCATTTAGTGACCTGTAAAGCCAAGTTCAGGTGACCAGTCGTTAGGAGAAATTATGACCCTTATGCAAAACTCTGACACTTGTTGTTGCATGTCATTTTCTCCAAGAAAGCTGGATCTGGAGCTTTCCACCTGCCAGGGAATACAGAGCAAAAGGCAAATAATTAACTAAAATAGGCTTAAATTTCTCAGTGCTCATGCTGGGTGGTAGCCATACTCAGAGATCACTATGAAGATGGGCAAGTATTGCATAGAGAAATAGCAGCTAGCAGCCTCTTCTCTCTGAGCATAAAGGCATCACCCGTGCAGAGCTGGATAAACTGGCTTCAACAAACTCTTCAAGGTTGCAGCTTCTGCTTCACAAGGGAAAGGTTTTATAACCTGAGAAATAAGGACCGTACTCTCTCTCAAGGGTGGGTACCGAGTTCCTTTCAATTCGTCCTTAGGTCGTAGCTCTCCCGTTGCTTACAGTTGTCCTCATCCCCTCACAACACGATGGGACTTCAAAGGAGTAACTGCAGGGCGCAGGACAATGATTCCCATGGCACTGAAAACAGGTTAAGTGGTCAAACAAATCTCTACAGGAATGCAGAAAAGAGAAGCAATGGGAGATACAGCCAAGAAAAATTCTGGGAAGACTTACTGACCTTATTCATTAATATTTGACCCAACAATGTATGTTCTTTGGCCAGCCGGTTTCTCCTTCCCCACAAGTGCAAGAACCAAACTTTCAAAGGAAGCATGGGCAGTGGGATCAAGGGCTTGTTCCACCAGCCCCGGGCCCAGCGAAAGGACGATGGTGCTGCAGGGTGGGAGCCAGCTCATCCTCTAGCTCCCTCCGGTGGAGACCACAGCCCATGATCCCGGTGTATTTGCTTGACAGAAAGGTTGGGAAGGGGAAACAACGGGAAGAAAAAGAGGAGTACACACCTGGAAAATGTAGGGTGGCTTTGACTCTTTCCAAGACACAGGTGTTCAAGAAAAGGAAAGGCACTGCCACTATCCTCAGTCCAGAGAGAAATTCATAGAAGCACTAACTTCAGAAGGGGGTCAACACTTGCTATTTAAGTTGGAACCGAAGGTAGATTTCTACAAAAGGGAAGCTGGACCTGAATTCAGGCATTTGCTTCTTTGCCAAATGAGAAGAAACATATGGCCTAAATATACAGTCAAGTCCACAGACCCCAAACTAATTAAAACAATTCATTAAATTAGATGCTTAGATCCCAGCTGTGGAGGTGTGCAAAAGCATTCATCTCCACCAAGTCATCATTTTGTACAATGTTTTATGAACTTGTGCTTCTTCCAAACTACTGTGCAAACGGATCCCCAACAGATATAGATAGTGGAGTTATCTTGTGGTTATTTCCCAAGTGACTGGCAAACTCTGAATGAATTCTCTACACAGAGCAGTGGTGGTGTACTATACCCACCATGGCTGGATGCCTGAACGAAATTGATTAAGTGTGCATAAAAAGGCAGGACAGAAATAGTTCTTGTGTACGAAGCCAGAAGATTCCTTCTAAGCTCAGACTCATGTGGTTATTTCAAGCCTGAAGGAGGGTATTCTGCCATGATAAAATGTAGAAAAAGTGTTGTAGAGGGGATGCCCAACAGCTGTTGGACCACACATTTCCTTAATAAGGGCAAAATAATGAGATGGGAGATTTAGATTTCTAACACAAAGCATTTCACCTGGTACCATATGGCATTTTAATTAAGAAACTAGGACATTACATGATAAAAGCTATTTAGATTAAATTTATTAAAAATTAACTGATAGTTTTCAAGGTGCATTTTGAAATGGGAAATCTTTATCATGGGCATCAATCTCCAGTAAGTGGGTGCGACTTTTACACATATGATGTTTATTTATATCTATTTTTTTATCAGCGCGGATAAATGAGTTTTAACATTGCAGGTGGCACAAGATAACATTCTTCTATTTATCTGTGTGCGATTTAAGAATTACAGTAGAAGCTGTGCAGTTCAGGTCACCCTGTTAAGCCATAAAAATTCTGCAATGTGCTGGAATCCCTCCTTTTTACTGTGGAAACTAAAGCGTTCCTATGCTGGAGAGTCAGTCGCTCGCTAACTGCACTGATCAAAGAGTGGGAATATTCAGGGGTTGTTTAGGCAAGGACATAGTTCAACAGTGTGCAGCTACACAGAGGCCAATTAACAACAGCAATGCAAAGAAGCCTTCTGTCTGTAAGAGGATGCAAAACTGCTTAAATAGTGACTTAAGGATAAGCTTCAGGTGAAAAAAATAGGAAATACAGGCATGCTTTCTTGCAGGAATTTCGGCTGAATCAGAGAGCCCTCTAAGGACAGGGACAACAAGTATGCTTAGACATGAATCTGAAGGGACACTATCAACTGGGAGAAGTTGAATACTTTAGAGACCTTCACCCTTTCCAACTCTTCAGAAGGATGAGAAATAGAACAAAGGTATATACATGTGCTTATTATTTCTTCAGATCTTTACCTCTCATGTTCTGCAAAGTAGTTTGCAACACTATGTCAGAGTCAGGTGCAAAGATTGTCTGTGCCTCCATATGCTTGTACTGGGTCTGTCTGAGGATGCAGAGCACCCCCAGGGATGCAACTCTGGAAAGGGCTGGGTGTACTGAAGTGGGGAGTCTGCAGCTCCTGACATGCAAAGGCAAGTCCCCTTTCCTGGGAACCCAGAGCTACTGGGCTGTGAGATCCAGTTGTGAGAAAATTCTGCTTAGAGGCAATTTTGGTTCACTTTGGACCAATACTAAATGTCAAACACACAAAGATTTCTCACAGGTGGGAAAGTTTGCTTCTTAGTGAGCGGTGAAGCAAAAAATTGGCATGGTCTGTATCATACCCTTGGTGGATGCTCCAACAGTGCTTCACTTACTGGACATTCAAGATTTACTCTTAGCACATGCAACTCAGTTTCACAAGAAAGACGAGCAAGGGCTGATTTGTTCATCTTGTACAGTTAAGATCTTTAACCACAATAGTCTCCTCTGTGGGCAATTTCCAGCACCTAGAGAGTGCTAGGAAGAGCCAGCAGCTCTTGATGATCCTGCTCTGGGTAGGACTTCCAAGGCAAGGGCTTCATGAAACCTCCCTTTCGTTCCTAGGAGAAGTCATCTGCTACTACCCTGACTCAGCCCAGGACTATCAGAGGGCCTTTATTCTCTGTCAGTGCTACCCCAAATAGAACTGTTAGGTTAAGAGCCCCTCATTGCTAACACGTATATCTAAAAAGATTCCTTAAGAATCAGTGTAAGTTTTCATGTAAGTACATGTAAGTATGAGATCTGCACACAGCATAAGAGGGAGAGAGAAGAAGAAAGGCAACAAGTCCATACCCCATCCAAAAAATAAAAAAAAAAAAAAACAACATGTTTATTTTATCACATTTCACTCAGGAGAAAGTGAAGCTCTCTCTTGCTCCTGTGCCTTTTCTTTCCCTTTTCTTAATGCTCTCAGAGATTTCTCTCTACTTAGTCATCCTTGCTGTAAGTTTCTTTAAACCATAATTGGATAATCTTCCAGATTCTGAGGTGCCCTTTGTCAGAGGAGTTCCTGGACACACAGTCCCCGTTTGGTGAAGTTGAGAGTTGCTAAATTAGCAAGGGACTGCCTAAAGATACGATTCTTTATTCAGAGCAGAAATTCTGTTTTAGCTGGAACTATTTCTAGGAATCCTGTAACAAATATGTATTCTGGCACGTGCATGTTACTGCGTTTCATGCCAAATAAGACTGTGAATGTATGAACACCACGACCTTTGCATGCATCTCATCGGGAATTTGAACCTTAGGCTACACACTTGTGACCCTCAACCTTAAGAGATCCCAAATGTGTGGCACCATTTGAACTAATTTCCCCGAATCTGTTCCATTTTGTCCTGAGTCATCTCTCAGTCACCTGCAAAAAGCCTCACACTCAAGCAGAGAGCTCTCACTGGAGGGGGAGCACAGGGACGTGCCAGGGACACAGCCGAAGCCCTCAGATCCCTGGCCACATTTCCTTGAGCACAAGGCATGGGCCTGCTGCTCACCTTTCCCTCTGGAGCGGCTTGTGTGGAAGAAAAACACCCATCGCTTTGCCTTCTTACAGGCCATTCGCATAAGGGAAAACCAGGAGCTTTGCCTTAAATAGGACATGCCAACATTTGAGGTGATGGCAAAACTGGTTTCTTTTTCCTCCCAGTAGGTAAGAACGTGCTTCTGTGCAGATTAGCAGAAGATGTCCTCCACCACCCCCTCCTTGCTGCCTATTTGTTTTCTCCCAGTTAAGTCTGTGAGGAAATCCTCCTGGTAAAGCCAGTTAATAAGATTAGATAAATGTCTTTGAAACCAAAATGCTGATATAAAAATCAGAACAACAGAGCACCAGCTGGCTTTTCTTTTGCTCATTCAAATGCAGCTGGAATGCCGCAGCCAGTAACGTGCAAACTGGGAGCGATAATCAATAAGCAGTGAAACAAGAGCAAGATGCCTCTGGAGGAATTTTCCCTTGGTGAGAAAGACGGATTAACTGTAATTCTCAAGGCAACTGAACAAAAACATTTGCCTAAATTCAGACATAATTTAAATACTGCTCCAGAGAAACGTGACGGCCTGAAATAGCAGTGAAACGAGGTCCTCCAGTCACAGCCAATGATGTTACTGAGTGTTGGCACTAGCCCTTTTTTTTTAAATGCAAGGTAGCTGTGGCACTGTACAATAAGGAACACATATTAACAATATATATCATGATTAAAGGCTGTTTAGTTAAGGACACCAGGTGAGAGAATGATATTACTGACTATTACAGCTCTGTGCATACAGAGGCGCACAGTTCTGGGCAGCTTATCCAGCAGGGTGCTGTGTACACAGCAGGCTACAGACAGAAACATTAACTAAATCACAAGATTCAGACCATTTATCTTATCGTTGCATGGGGGAAGAGTTTATCTTCCAAGCAGGCACACCTGCTCTCCTTGTAAAACTTTACTCACACCATTACCGAGCGTGTTATTGTTTCTTGTTCAAACATGCCGCTGCAGGAGAGGGATGCAGCCAAGGGTGGGTGTCCATCTCCCGCTCTGAGAGAGCACCCGGCCCAGCATCTGCACATCCTCACTCGCACAGGAACACCTGCCCCGGCTAAGGGCACGGGTGGGTGGTGGCAGTGGGCAAGCTCCATTACCCATTTACAGAATCACTGGGTTGGAAAAGACCTTTAAGATCATCGAGTCCAACTGTCCTGTCCTATGCTAAACCATATCCCTAAGTACCTCATCTACCTGTCTTTTAAACACATCCAGGGATGGTGACTCAACCTCCTCCCTGGGCAGCCTGTTCCAGGCCCTGACAACTCTTTCAGTGAAGAATTTTTTCCTAACATCCAATCTGAACCTGCCCTGGCACAGCTTTGTGCCATTTCCCCTTGTCCTATCTTTTGTCACCTGGCTGAAGAGACCATCGCCCACCTCTCTACAACCTCCTTTCAGGTAATTGTAGGCAGTGATAAGGTCTCCCCTCAACCTCCTCTTCTCAAGGCTAAAGAACCTTAATTTACCTTACCCAGGAGGAGGGTGCTGGGCTAAAACCGAATGTGCCTTAGAGGCTTCTACAGAAGTAACACAAAGTTCTCGTTTGTGCTTTTGTCCTATGGGGTAAAGTGACTGGAATAAAATTTGAGAATTTAATTAAATTTGAGTTTTTAATGGGGTGAGTTAATGTAGCGAACTGGGTTGAAAATCTCATTGACCTGGATTTCAGAAGAAACCTGGAATTCTCTACAGACAAAATTGATATGAAAAGTAAAATCTCCGGCCAAAGGGAGAGCTCTCCAAGGGCGGCAGCAAGCCCATGTGGATGAATGGTCACCTTGAAAAAAGTACCAAATTAAGCAAAGATCATGTAAACACCGAAAACTGGAATTGGTCTCTGAAGAAGTCACATTAGGGATGAGAAAGTGTGCCACCAGACTCAAAATTATTCCAATTGATATGACTGTGACCCTACCTACAAGATAAAGAAATTCAGCTATTAAATATAATGAAAACCACGGGAAATGAGGCTCTTCTGAAGTTAAAGACATCATAAATGTGGTAGCATAACCTGAAGCCTAGATGAAGGCTTCACCACCAGGTCTTGTGCGGAAGGGCAACGTAAAAGGTGGAAGCAGAGCTAGGAAGGCTAAAGGGATGGTGACTGTGGAGATTGAAATCACTGCATCCTAAAAAGCTGTAAGAAAGAAAGGCCCTGAGTAGGATCCTGAAAAAAAATGAATCATGAGAAACTGTAAGATCAGTGGCAATATTTTGAACAAATATTTCAAGTGATGAAGGGGCAAGAGAGATCTAAGTAAGTGCACAGCATTGTCCCAGAGCAAAAACCCCTAAACTCGTGTGCCTACTTAAGGAAGAGGAGCATGACTTTTGTTTATTAGATGCTCACAGAATGATCAGGACCTCTCAATGTGAGATATTACAAAGGTATATATAGTCCTCACATGCAGCATATGAAGTAAAGCCAGGTCAGGCAGGCAAGTGGGTATTTCTGCAGAAATGCTAGATGTGGGTGCAACCTCCTCTGCAAGACTGGGAGGGTCATGCCAGACTGGTCCCATGGATGAGGAACTGAAACCTGAATAGGTGCGGGGAAAAGCTACTGGTATATCCAGGAAATAATGAACATATTTTATGAGGTTAAGCTTGTTTAGCCTATAATATGAAGGCTGAGAAAGAGTATGGTTCCTTACAGGCATACAGAAGCCACGTGTGAATTTTAGACAGAAGAGCTACCCAACAAGTGGACAATACTGGTGCAAGAACAATTGAATATGAATAGGCTATGAAAAAAGAGGATACTAGAAGAGGGTTTCTAAGCAACCTGGTCACGGTTCTGATACAGCAGTACAGCAAACAGGAGAGTAGGAGCGACACATTATTTCTGGTATTTGATACAGCTGAGAAAGATAGCACACAATCTGCTTGGCTGTAACAGGGGGATTACAGCATCTCATCCCATCCTTGACATTTCTAAATGCTTTCCACCAACTGGATGAGAAGCAGCTAATACAAACTCAGGATTTTTGGAAAATTTGGATAGGAGCACCTGAATAAATAGAAATTATATTAGTGCAGTCTGTAAAAGTCAAAAGGAAATGATAGCTTCCTCTGGATTGTTAGCAGCTGCAGTCCCTGCTATCCTGCAAGGGTGTTGGCAAGCGAAACCCCACCATCCTGCACCCATCAATGTATGTGACCAATTCCCTCGCACTCACACCCTGTTTCCTATGAGCCCGCAGAAGCCACAGCTATAGATCATTGTGCTGCAGACGCAGGGATGCAGAGCTCCTTCCATCATGTGTCCTGTCTTTCCTGGAGACAACACTGCACCTTGTTTGAGCATCAATGAAAGTGAACTAGCACAATACCCATAGCATGGCTTTGACATGCTCCCTGTTGAATTAATCCCCATGAATCAAGTACATGCGTTTGCAGAGGTGGTTGCTCTACTCCTGGTCTCTACATAGCATCACACAACAAAACTGAGAAAAGCAGTTCAGTTCAGATGGTTCATGATCTCACTTAGGACACCCAGCCACAGTCACAGTGCCAGTAATAAACAAAATGCAGCTGTAATGCTCAAGTCCCTCTCCTGAGATTGTCTCAATGGTTCTCTTTCTCTTCAGTATGTTAACCGGGTTTAAACTAAGAGATGCTTAGAATCTCTATTGGGCATGATCTCCTATTACCTGGTACAGATAATCAACCCCAAAAACCAACCCAAACAATAAATCCTCCTGGCTTAATGCATATGCAAATCACATGGGAGCCTTCAGCCAAAACAACAACAACAACAACGAAAAAAAGGAAGGAAGATTATAAATCAGGTTAAATTGGCCAGTATTTCTAGCATGAATAATAGATTGTAAATAAATAAACAAAAATGGTGTGTGGCAAAGCTTTAAAGCTCACCATGTGATTCCTCATGTCAAGCAACTACTGATTAATCTGAATAGAAATTAACAGCAAACTGGAAGATAATTGTGTAGCAGCTCTGTCTATCCTGGAACCAGAGCGCAGGTGCGGGGGCACATCTGCCCCCGAGGACAGCACAGAGACCATTATTCTTACACAGAAAACGCCCTGTCCCACTTTTACAGCAGAAGACTCAGGAGGACAGAGAAATGCTATCAATTTGATGGCCATCAGTTCTGTAATCATCCCACAGCCGTCTCCCCAGAGGTGTATTTAGTATCAGATGCATTTTTCAACCAAATAAATATTCCAGACTTCAGCGTTAATACACCATTAAAATGACACCACCATGCTACATGGACTACTATAAATTAGACCTTGAATATAACGGCAGAAAAATTGCTTCCTTGTAGCAACGCCTGGGACGGAGGTAGGCACTATTTCCCTGCTGATGCAGGTCCCTAAATATTAAGACATAAACACCAGGAGGGCCAGCTGCAGGAAATTTTCAGTTCAGCGTGCGGTGTCGAACAGGGGAGCTGGGTTTGCTTTATCTTCTCTCCCATCTCTTCTTCTCCCCCCCCCCTTCCCTCATCTCATCTCATCTCTCCTTGCCCCCTCCCTTTGGCGCTATATAAACCAGAGGGCAGGGCATCCAGCTGCTTCCACAGCAGAACAATGTTTGGGCAGAGTCCATGTTGACACAAGTGCATTATATCCTGAAGGGTCAACGGCAGCTTTTGGGTTTTTTTTGGGGGGAGGGTTAGTTTTTCTTTAGCAACTGCGTAGGATTAACCTTCCACTTTTGCACAGATGCCATTGGTCCAAAATGTATGAGCTCATCTCCTATCATTGTACTATCCCGCTGGTTTAAAAGTAGTATTATTTTCCCATTAAAACAATCAGAAAGCCTCCCCTCCCTTAACATGTAATACAAGTTACACCTCGAAGATGGAATTAGGACTGGTCAGACAACCAAGACCACCTTCTCCCATCTTGGGCTTTTCCAAGCAAGGGTTGTGTCAGCTAAAGGTCAAACACAAAGCCACAGCCCATAGTCCGAGCGCTGGGTAATTCAGTACTTCAGTATCTACTCCCTTGTGCAGTGGAGGGCTGCCCAGGGTCTCGGAATGCTGCACATACCCCCTCTCTATGCTACTTGGCCCTGTGGTCCTTAGGAACAGTAAAGCTTACAGTGTACAGCCCTCTTGAGAAGAGCCTCTGTAAATGCAGCATCCTACAGCTCTGAAGGGGCAAAACAGCATCAGTCACCTAGAGGCAACAGCCCAGCCAAAACACTCTGCTTGACTGCTGGTTGTGGGGTGCAGGAATGTTCCTCACCTTGTTGGAAAACGACCTACTCAGAAAAAAACACTTCAGGGTGGAGTTTAGCTAGTGGAGGTGCTTGTAGAGAGGTGTTATCAGGCACAATTCCACCTACTTCACAAGGAAGTAGCGTTACTAGTAAAGCTCCTCCTAAATTCTGGATTGACATAGCTCAGGACAAAAGGTCTGTGTTTCTTCTCGCTATTCTAGAACATTTTCTCCATGCCATAAATTTTTCAGCAGTGGCAATATACTCCTCAGTCTATTAAAAATGGAGTATCTGATGGTGCTTGCATTTTCCTTCTCTAATGGGATCTCTACTAAAATCTGCATAAGGAACTTCAGAAACACACCCCCCCACACCCCACTTCTAAATATTGACTGCACGTCAATAGCTCAGACACTAAACAATCAAACAAATTAAAAGATTCATTTTTAATATTTTTTAAAGAAACTTCCACCCCTAGTTTTTCCCAGCAAAATCTGCATGTTCTCTCTTCCAAAACATGATGCTGTGGTATCTCAGAGTTTCTGTAGTGGCAGCGTAGGCACTGTACTCTTATGTCTCATTGAGTGCTCGTTCAAAACAGCTGTATGTTCTATATAAAACATGTTTACATAGTAAATGTACTTCCTGTAGACACAAAGAAATGTTAATGAATAACCATTCCTGCATTTCAAATTTTGCAGGCTTGTGGGAAGGATCAGTGCATGACAAAATAGTTAATGTTCACCCACTTTCTGGCACATGAAATCTGTTACTACAACTAATCCCTTACAGAGAAAAGAAAACATGGAAAACAAACTGGCGCTGGCTGGTTCTACTATGCTTTTTTTTTTTTTTGTTTGGGGGTGGGGGGTAGAGAAACTGTGAGATGCATATACATGGGAGAGGAACAGAGGAGGTATTCAGTGGAGAATGCCAGAAGGCATGGACTCCTTTTGGTAGGCAAGGCTGTTGGCTTTAATTGTGTATATTGTCTTGGATTCTCACCTTCAGAAAAAATGCCAGTTTGATCTCACACAGTATTCACTACCCCTATTTACATCCTATTGCCTGGGGCCGAGGGAAGGCAAACAACAGGCATTATCCTTTCAATTTCTATCTGAAAATCTGTATGGCTTAAAAGACTTCTTAACTAAAAGATTTGCATTGATTCCTGAAAAGTTTTAAAAAGCAAAAATCAGGTGATGTCTATAGCACTGCCCCTGAAAAAGCCTCCGATTTCTACTCTAGGTGAAGTCCTTTCCAAAACACAAAAATATTTAAAGAATTAAGAACTGGCAAATAGCTGTGAAGTCCTGCACACCATCCCCACCTCCCTACAAAGCCAGCCACTGAATTAGTGAGGCTCTGCTATACAGAAATGTTACGTGAAATACAGAGCTCCTTCTTCCAGTGCCCTGAAAATACACAAGCCTGAAAAAGCAGCAGAAAGGAACAAACCCACTTCAAGGGAAACCCAAACAGCATGGGGCAGATCCTCAGTGGAGTAAGGGATCTGCACTGAAGGAGATGGGGCAGGAACAGTTTACACCAGCCGGGGATCTGCACCGCATCTGCAGCCCGGCTTATGAAAAAAAGGTGATATGCCATCCAGGGACCAGATGTGCTGGTGTCGCGTACGGCACAAACAAGCTCTGCTGGTGATGTGCCAACATTTCTCCACAAGATTTCACAGCCTGCAAGAACTACTTCATGTGAACCAAGATCTTTTTCAACTGCAACCCCTCTGCATGGTTTGAAAGTGCTACTGTGGACAAGGTTTTCAAAGGCCACCCAACAAGTAATGCTCAACTGTATCTTCTTCACAGGGTGGCATATGAACAGCACATTTCAGTTTTAACAGACTGAAAAATCATTACCACAGCAATAAGGCAAAGCCCTCAGAGCAATTTCCTCAACAAACACATTCCTTGACATCATTTTTGTTCAAAATACATGTTTTGCTTTTGAGATAAGTTTTTTCATGATATAACAGCAGTTAAAAAAGAACAAGCTGGATTATTTTTTAAGAACATTAATACTTTCTTACATTTTAATAAGTTATCGTTTATTACAAAACAAACTATTGACTTTAAAGAACTCTTTCTCTTAAACTATCTGAGGAGAGAGGGCCTTGATGAATTTCTGGCAAATTTGAGAAGTCCTCAGCAATGTGATGAACCTCTATCTAATTAAAATACGGTGTGCAAAACATGTTTTCAGAGGTGTTTGATTTCTCCAACAGTGACCTGAAACGAATGAGGAAAGAGAAAAGTTTCCCCAGAAACAACAGCCACAATTACAGATGTATACAACAAAGTTGGTGAAAACAGAGGAAAACGATTTCTTTATCTAAGAAAAGATAAGAAAGTAAATATCAGGATGCAATGCTACTATGTTTTACCAAACACTGCCATCGTGTGTTCACTTCAAAGCCTGCTTGAAAAGACCTAAATGGTATTAAAAGGTAGACAAAATCAATTTCGTTGCTCTCTCAATTAAATGTTTCTGTGTAATGCAAAAGTGGTGACACCCCCAAAACCGGTTTTGAGTATTTTTATCTATTTGTGTAAGCACACGTGGTTCCACTTTTAAGCCCTTCTATCATCACTGTGGAGACCACTAACTACAGAATGACAGAGGGAAAATAATACACCAGCTTTGTTTCCACAGAGAGATGCCAACTGTAATTGATGTTTCACTATCTGTATGGTGCCCACCTCAGTAAACTTCTAGTTCATCTTGATGGTCCCTAGAAGGTATCAAAACCCACAACTGTTCACACAATCACAACATAATAATTTCAGAGATCAGCTTTTCTTCAAACATCTATGCATATGAATAAAGACATTCATATGATGATGAAGAAAACTGATTCAGAGGACCGCCTACAACATTAATTTTCAGTAATTCTAATGTAAAGCAGCAAAGGATCTCTACTCTTATTTGAAAGTGTGCCGATTCAAATTTTAATTAAAAGCATTTCATTTCTTATTATTTAATACAATCTCTCACCTGAAAGCTCACCTTGAGGTGGAAGGTAAGCAAAGGAACTGCATCTCACTATTGAAAAGCAAAAAATTATTAGAGATGCTACTCTTTTCATTTAGAAGGGATGCAAGAAGATGTAAAGGAATTCCAGTGACTTAGCCAAAAAGATGGGTATGGAATTTTCTTCAGTGTTTTCAAAGCTTCTGTCATAAATTCTTTGAGTTGGAACACCTAGCATCAGCTTGTAAGATCAGGAAGTATTAGAAACAAATTCCTAGCTCTTTTTAATTAATGTACACACAGATATAAATTATTTAATTGAACTTAGAAGAACTGAGTGAAGAACCATGACTCCCTCTTCAGTATCATCCAGGTAAACGAAATATTTCAACCACCTTCCTCAGAGGATGCTGCAGATTGTACATCTATGTCTGCACAGGTTCACCAAGGGAGTACCAAATGAGATATTCCAAGAGTAGCATAAAGGAAGCAATATGATCTTAGTTTACTTTCATGACCCACACTGAATAAACGGAACCAGGAATTCTCTGCTGTGATTTCCAGTCAAGAAATATTGCAAAGAATCTTATTAAAGTGTAATTTGAATCTCTAATCCTTTGTAGAGCCAAGCATTCTCCAGACATAACCCTCTGGTTTTACTCTCTATTGCAGAAAGCAAATGCATAGAGATTGGTGGTCTTCTGTGTATCCTCTATCAAATTCTGCTCTTTGGGGATGAGAAAGGGGGAGAATTTATTTTGGAAAAAAAAAAAGTTCATATTAATTTTCTGTGCAACAAGAGGATAACTTTTAGAACTACAATAAAGATGTCTGAGCTTACGCATGTGAGTGTTTGTATTTAATCTGCATGAAACGAGCTCGCTAAATAGAATGTGCTGGGAATGAGCAGATGAAATTAAACAAAAGCAGCATAGATTGTGCCAGAGGTATTCCACCCTGCCTCCTTTAAGTCCTGGTATATAAACAGCTGGCTACTGTGTTATCAGCTCTATCTATGGGCAAGATTTGACTCTATTTTGAGCTTATAACAACAACTACAGCTGCTTCTGAGTACTACTTGATGCTGTATGTTCATAATTTCTTAACCTGTTGCTTGCAGTGTCTGACATGATTTTCATTATATTTCAAAGTAAAAAATTCCCTTTTAGATTTTAAATTTTCCAGACTTTTTATTCAAACTCTTTTCTTAGACATTTTTAGTATAATAAAAAAACTACAAAAAAATAAAGCTACAAAACACATTATATACTTAAAGTTGAACTTGCATTATCCCAATTGAGCTCAATCTTTTTGATTACATTTGGGAAATCGAGTCTTTTTCAAAAACCTGATCATTCAACTCCAGTCTCAACAACCTCTTTCTAATAGAAAGACTAACTGTTGCATCCAAAATTTGACCAGGACTGTCAAAGTCTGTCTTTGATTTAGACTTGTCACATCTGAGGACTTAAGATCTAACAATGTCCAAATAATCTTAAAACAATTTATGTAGCTAACTGCATTAACGTTAGCTTTCTGTCAGTCATTTTCCTTATTTTTATCAAAGCCTTGTTTATAAGCTCCATGGTTTCATCCCACTTGTTTTTCTCAGGGCTTGTGTATGTCACCAAGTTCTCAGTATACTGCAAGACTGATTTAAAAAACCTGCAAGAAATAAAACCAAAGAAGAAAAAATATCATTAAAGGATTTAAAAGAAGAAAATAAATCAAGGCTACCATAGCCTCCAGAATTCCAATTCTGCCCTAGGATGATCAATAAACTAAGGTTTCTTTCACTTCTGGAAGAGAACCACTCCTTCATGTTCAGAGCAAGAAGCAATAATTTTCAGAACTGCAATTAAACATTGTCATAGGAAGAATGTGGTGATAAAATGACAATTTTCCCCAAATGGCTTCCTTTCCTTTCTCAGTCAAATGTTTCACAGTGCCTATGATATCCAACCAGCTGTTACTGACACATAAGGAGTAAAATTACCAATATATTAAATACAGCTTTAATGTATTAATATTTTTGAGTGTGTGATTGTTCTTAGAGGAAGAGTCTAATACAAATTAAAAATCTGAATTAGTGGAGCAAATATTTTCAAGTAATTTCATTTTGTTCTTGAGTGAACATTGTTTGACATACAATGATGAATATAATGAGAGTAAGAAGGATGACAATATACTGAAAGCCATGCTGTTCCTTTAATTTTATTTTATTTTTTTGCTATAGGGAGTTTATATTAAAGAATGTCTACAACTTCTACTTTTATGTGCAGTAAATCTTATATACTCACTTTAGATACTGCTGATAATCAAAAGGATTCCTCTTACAAACCAAATGAATGTTGACTAGTTCCAGAGTAATCAGCACTAAGATGAGTCGCAACACCAGAGACAAAAATTTAATGCTAGAAATAAGCAAAAAAAAAGGATAAAATAAACCCAAATTAAATAAAATTATTAGTATAAAAAAATCAGACTTCCTAAAGAGCTGGAAATGATGTAACAGGGCAGGAACACTATGAAATGTCCTTCAGCAAAGAGCAGAGGAAATATCAAAATCATAAAGACTATAAATGATGAAACCTCAAAAAAGGGGAAAAAAGGGAAATACATATAGTTAAGATTGCAAAAGAAACCATTACTCCATAAAGTGGAATTCAACTGAATTCCAAATAGGCATAATCAGTTGTCAGTTTAAGCTATGTTTCTTAAATAATATGGTTAACATTGTTAGGAATGTAACCTGGCAAGGAACACTGAACAGGAACAAAATCAATGGAATACTACACAACTCACATTCTATCTATAAAGGTGCTGACCCAAATATGATAAAAAGAAGCAGAACCAAAACAGGTAGAGTCTTGAAATCAGCTAAACCTATTGTATTCAGATAAAACTTGAATTGCATTTATATACTTAAAATAGGAAAAGCTAGCAACTGAAAAGTACAATCTAGCATTTAAATGATACTTCCATTTGTAAGCTTGTAATTTACAGTGAAGTATAGCGTAGCAAGGCTAAAAACACCTACTAAATTATTCTCCAACTTGAGATTTTCTTATTATTTCAGTATTTCTTTGTAACAGAAATCTGGGCTGACGTTTAACTCTGAAATGTTCAAGGAGAGCGCATTAACTCTGTTGATTTTAAACTTCTAAGGCAAAGCACTGAAAGCCAGAAGCATGCAGCCACTCTCTCATAAACCTAACCACAAAGTAAGGCAGAAAACCACCAGCCAACCTGTTTAGCATTCGCAGATAGTTATGCCTCTGGCGAGAACGCAGAGTCTTGCTCATCCACTGTTTGTATCGCAACTCGGCGCTGGCAATAACGTGCTCGGACACTTGATGGCACTGTGTGCTTATTTTACGGAACACCACCAGTACTTCCAGAACAGGTCGCGGGGAATAAAGTGTGCAGATGTGTGTATCACAAAGTTCAATCAACAGCCTCCAAAACAGGAAGGAATTGTTAATTTCAATCTTTCTTTAGCAGGATTTACCATGAGATACATGATTCATACTCGCAGGGGTTTCATTCATAATGTTTTAACTCAAAAAACCTGGAAACAGATTATGCTTACCTCATGACTAAAAAAAAGTAAGGATCTATGTAATTGGGGTAGAGGATTGTGTTCTCTACTGCTTTACTGAATATAAATGCAAAACTGGTGGCGTTCCAGATGTTTCCCATTTCAGATCAAAGAAACACAACCACGAGAAACAAAACTGCCAGGCTGAAATGATACACTGAACACATCAAATCACAGCAGGGCTGTGGTTGAAGCTTCCCACCATAGTTCAGTTCACAATGAATTAACATCCACCATAATAAAACTCACTCAAACAAATGATATTAATTAGTACTCCCATTAGTGTGTGGTCTTTCTTCTGGGCACAAGAAGAAGCAGATTTGACACTTCATAAAATGCAGGTGGGGAGGACATTGGTTTAATCAACACCACACCAGATCACGCTTTGTTAAAGCGCCCAAACATCTTTCTGCTGTCATATTCTAATCTACTGACCTAATGTGTCACACGTCACTTTAAACATCTGTTGCTATAGAAATGCTTCTTAAGCTCCTTCATGCTCACGCTACCTCTGAGGCAACAGAACAGTGACTAAAAGTCATAAAGGCAGAAAATTCCCAGAACTGTTTAACATTTCAGCCTTCTTTTTCATAAAAGTGCAGACTGATAGTAGCAAACAGAAAGCAGGGGTGCTACCTGAGGAAAACAACAGGGCACCATCCTGCCCACACCTGATGAATTTAATTAGGAGAGTTTGGTCTCAACATAGTCAGTCATGGGACTCCTAAGACTGCTGTAAGAGCAGCAATTAAAAGTCAACTTGTTTCGATCATTATTACAAGTCTGATGTAATTGGACCTAACATAATTTCAAGTCTGACAACAAGTATAAGAATGTATTCTTCTATTTTGGAATCTTGATACTAGAACATTTAAGAACAGAATTACCTAGCAGCACATTAGTACTTCAAATGCCACAAGCAGTTGTGATACCAAGCGCATTAAAATGAATTTCTGATGCAGTTGTATCACATAAACTAGATGAAAACCAACTTAATCTGGTCAGTATGCAAATATTTTAAAGACTTTTGCTTCCCCAGTTTGAAAAAAAATTTACAATGCTAATTTCCAAGTAAAATCTCTACTGCAATAATGTCCCAAATCCATACTGTCTCGTTATCGTTTTAGAGATGATAAGATTTTTAGATCAAATCAGCAGCAACTTAGAAAAGTGCCTGTGACATTTCAAGCTTTGTTCTAGAGACAGTGAAATGAGTAAACAGTTTGAGAGTTCTTATGTTGGGCTACATGTAGAAGCTGAGAGCAGGAACCAGGAGGACATCAAACTCACCTCTCTGTTAGGACACTATTGATTGGATCATCCAAACTATAGCAATCCTGGGGTATATATTGCTGCAACTGAGATATAATTTCAGATACCATCAAAATTAAAGTACTATCTTCAGTATTTCCTTCCAACCTTAAAAAAAGACAAACAAATTGAGATTTGAGATGATAAAGATGTATAGTTCTCATTATTTCTCAAATGGCATAAACAAGACTTTTTTTGGGTAACAGTGTATTCAATGTCCACTCACTCTCTGATGTTATGGTTCTTTTCCCTCAACTTTGATTTTCTTTCTCCCAGCTAAAATCAACCTTTTCTCAGTCTCAGCAGTTTTCTGAACCCCTCTTAATGCCCCATTCATCAAAATCCTGCAGCATATTGAGTATGTGCCAGATGCATGGAATTTTCACCTCTTAGTTCTGAACAAGTACAATTTCCTCCAGTGACATCTAATAGTAGCATAGATTCTAAGGAGCATCTCATGTCAATTCTTCCACTCATTTAGTTACTAAGCCCTTTTCAGAACAAGCAATTATTTTCTGGTTTATGTCTGCTGAGCCATCTTTTTGTTTTTATTGTGATGAAATCAAGCTCTAGTTTTAACTTCCTAACAGCCCCCTCAGCATCTCTTCAGAAATTGAATACGGTGCCACTAACACCCTTGTTTCATATTACTTCTCATTCACTTCAAGTAAGCACACTGTTTATAACTTGTATACTATGTGTACTGATACACTTAGCATAGATCAAGCTAAGAACAAAGGGATGTTCTTACAACCCCTCTGGTGTCGATCATCCTCCTAGTACAGTATTTGAAGAGATATTTCACCATCTCAGATCCCATTCTTCAGAACCATTTTGAGAACTGGGTTTTTTAGAAGCATACACATACCCTTTAATTGTCTGAATGTGTTCCTCAGGCACTGCTGGTAATTCAGGCCATAAGTGAATGCTCTTCATACATTCCAAAACCTGAAAAATGTATAATGAAAAATGTTATGTGAAGTGTAGCCCTTCACAGACAGAACAACATATTTTACTTCTCTTATAGGAAAAAAGCCACACAACAGGTGCTAAGTTACTTGCTCGGGCAATTATAATTATATAAACCAAATTCAACTGTTAAGGTTTATGTGAGAGCAAAAGTCTTAGGTATGTTTTCATGCTAAAACATCACCTGAATAAACTAACTTACTTTCTTCCTTTTTTTTAATATAAAAATTAACAAACGTGACTTTTGTAACATGGTTTGAATACTGACAAAAATGCAAAGTACTAAGTCCGCCTACTGCAATCTCAAATCAAGAGAGGGACATCTTCAAGCAGTTCAGTAATCTATAAATTGATCAGCAGAGAACTTCTGTGACACTTTAGGCAGATTTTGCTATGACAATCATAATCAGCTGGCTTTCATACAATTTAAGCCTTAGATACAGCATAATCCAAGATTCCTAGACACAGTGTGTTTCTGACATAAAGTACAAGGAGATTCTGAAAACTACAGAACAGCAAACATTTAGGTAAGAATAAAGCTATTCAGTGATCTCAAGCGAACGCACATCATCAATTGCATCAACAGGAGGAGTGTTCTTAATTACATCTCATCGTAACAACTGTAAATTCTGAAAGATAAAAACTAAAAAGATCATTAAAAATAGGAGAGATTTTTAACTTTTTTGGACAACAAAAGCAGGAAGACAGTGATGAGATCAATGTTAAGGATTCAGAGTTCTAAGGACCGAAATGCTTTCACACTTAGAGGTACTTACCTGTTTCTTAAGTCGAGAAATTGGATGAAATCGAGCACGGTAGCAACTTGCACAGTTCATCAGTGGTTTTATGACCATGTGTTCCTGATTTACAAAATCATAGACAATAAACAACAGCTTCTTTAAAGTGACCTAATTGTATGACGCTCTAGACTTATACTTAATTTTATGCAAGCCACCTAAACTACTGAAGTCAATAAGGACTTCCAAATGTCTGAGGGCTGAAAGTAGGAATCAGTACAGTGAGTTTAAAGTTAAGTTCAAAGCTTAACTTCTTTGACACATTTTAACTATGAAACCTGTCAGTAGCTGACAGAAAAGCAACCAAGTATGTGTTTTAAAAAAATGGAGATGAGGTACATCGGGATATAGTTTAGCGTAGGATGGGAACGGTCAGACTTGATGACCTTAAAGGTCTTTTCCAACTGTGTGATTCTGTGATTATACTGTGATTCTGTACTCTTAATGTAGGAGCATGCAATGTATCCTCAGAAACTAAAAAGAACTGCAACTAATAAATGGGAGACTTAAATGGAATACATATCAAAAGAAGTAATTGCAAATATTAACAGGAAATTGGGGGGGAGCAAATATAATTTTTAATGTTGAGAAATGAAATGCTAGACAAAAAGTGTTCATGAATTCACAGTATAGAGTGTGGATACAAAACACATGTCCATTAGTAAGCCACCATTAATTACAGTGTCTCAGAGAAAGAAAATCTCAAATATTACACACCTCAGTGGCTGAGTCACAGCTGCTGTACATAACCTTTCAGATAATTCAGCAGATGAACAAGCTAGGTATCAATATAATTTGACAAACAAAAAATAAGTGGAGTCAATATGATTTATGACTCAACCATGTGAATGGTTAAATAAACAAACTAAGGTACAACAAAGAAAGGATGTTATTTTGAAAAACTTTATGTATTTATTTCATTACAAAACTAGAAAAAAAATCCCATACTGTCACATTTCTTTACTTGGAGGAATAGTTCATTTCCACAAAAAGCTGCTGTTTGGTCATGAGACTACCTAATATTTTGCAACCAAAACTACTGAAAAAAAATCTTCTGAAAGTGTAACATTGATCCCTACCTTAAAAGCAAACACATCCTCATCTGAGAATCTGCAGAGAAGAGTAATTGCAAATGCAACTATCTGATTAGCTATTTTTCTGGGAAATGCTTTTAGATTGACCTCTCCATGGCTTAAACGATCTCTTATGCGTGGACCCTCCTGGTGATTCAAGAAATCCCAAAGAAATTCCTGTGGAAACACAGACCAAGTGTATAGACTTCAATTCTATGTGTATTCACACAGAATAGAATATATTCAGTGCATAGAATATATCTGAAAGCTAAGTATACGATCATGTCTATAGGAAAGTGGCATTTAGATGGTCAGAAAAAAACAATGCAAACTATGCTGAGAGCCAAAAGAAAATTCATCTTGGTAGCTTCTGAGGAAATCCAAAACTAATATACATGGTATTTCACAAGATGTAACAACAGGTCTCCTTCGGCTTCATGCCCTCCACAGCCCCTGGATACAGGATGATAAACTCAGGTCTCCTCTACAGTCTCAAAAGGCCCGCAAATTCAACTTCCTTAGTTGTCCTGTTCACTATCTGTTTGGGTGGCGAGATGTAGGATGCGGTTTGGTGGGCCTGCAGCTATATTTAAATCCTAACCCAATACAGCTTGTCAGGTACTACTTTGTACACTTCACAATGAAAGAAGGTAACAAGCTTTGGGTTCTAAGCTGCTAGACATAAGCTGTGTGAAATAAATGAGTAGTAGGCATGATTATAACTATACTGAGAAATTAAAAAAAACCCCAAACCAACAAACCCAGAATAACAAGAAAAAAAGCCCCAAAAACTTCCAAACCACTTGCCATGGCAGGTTCCTCAAGAATGGCAGGAAGCTGGTTGATTTCATTATCCAAATGCTTTGCTAGCATCTAGAAAAAGATAATTTGGACAGAAACTTATTATTAAAAGCCCAGCAAGTGAAGAAAAAACAACAAAAGTAATTAGTTTCCTAAATTTTAAGCAATTACTTTCATGACTCAAGAATCAAGATGCCTAATTATTACTGACAGACAATTTGAGATAATCCAAGAGAGTTTTAAAACTGAGGTTTTCTGCTTGCAAATCTTATCTGTATTTATTTTTAATAATTGAGTGTAGGAAAAAAAATTCCCCATACTGTTTCTGTGAGAGGCTGAATTTAAAGACAAAACCATTTAGAAGAAAATAAAATCTGGTAATTAAAATTTGCATTAATTTTAATATTTTCTGGGGGTTCACGATCTAAAATGTTTACTGTCCATCATTTTCTACCTGGAAAAAAGTTAGAAACAATGCTTTAGCCAACAAAAGAAATGGCTTTCTGGTCTTTTGCAATAAGAAACATGCATTCTGACAATGATGTATGTAAAAAAATAATAAAAAAATGACAAGTACCTCATCAAAAGTGGTGTAGAGAGCAGAAGGCTAGAACAAAAGACATTTAATATTATTTGATTTTCAAATGAGATCAATTAACTAGAAATGTATACTGAACTCTATTCATCTGCATGAGATACTAGAGGTGCATGAATACAAAAACCCCTCCTTACACATGAAAAAACTGGACTTTCTGCTAAGTTTTTAAAAAGAAATGTAACATCACCAACTTTCCACTCTAAACTACTGTTTCTGAACACTAACCTTTAAGTACCTCTTTTACTGGCAGACATCTTTACAAAAACTGAGACATTCGTGAAACTCCACTGGAGATTTGTAAAGAATGTTCCAGAACCAATTGACATTTTTTGGGGGGGAGTAAATGTTTAGACACTATGACTCTAGAATAACTACTTTGCAAATACTCTTAGCATTAAATCGTAGTTGACTTTAGACAGAAATTATACCTCAGCTGTCAGCATGCGATTTGGACATTTATTGGTTCTGGTGAAGAGCAATCTAAGTCCAACTTCCAGCTGAGGAAGTAAAAGAATCACACAGTCAGCATACCTGAAAAAACAACAGAGATACCCAAAGGGGTATTGCCCCCTTAAAAATATAATCCAAACAGGAATTAGAGCCACCTCAGAGTTACACTCAGGCCAAATAACCCCAACCAAAACACCTTTGTGATGCTCTTTGTAAACCAATTCAAACCAGCACAGAGGTAAGAATAATTTACAGGAGGGCAGAATAAAGCAATGTAGGGTTGTTTTTTTCTAGCTCAATATATTACTATCTAAAGATTTGCTTCCTCTTGCTTTGTAAAGCTCTCCTTTTCGGTTACATCTGCAGTAGTTATTTTTAGAGTTCAAAATATAGCTTAGAATCCTAGTTGGCACAAAATCAAGTAGTAAGTCCAGAAACTTTGAGAGACCACCAGAACAATGCATAAAGATACGTTGTTTAAGCCACAGATTAAAAAAAAAGCAGACTTGAAATCTACAAATGCTGCTGTTATTCTATAAATATGTTTATATTCTATTAAAAATAATAATTTAAAATAATTTACTATTACCTGCTTTGCTGGAAAGCTGTTAATGCAGCCATCCAAAATGGTGACATTGTTTTTAATACAAAACTGGATCGTTTAACTAGCTCTTCTGCTATGGAAAGTGCATCGTGATTAAGATCTGCAAGTCAGGA
Source organism: Laterallus jamaicensis coturniculus (assembly GCA_022605575.1). Taxonomy (NCBI): domain Eukaryota; kingdom Metazoa; phylum Chordata; class Aves; order Gruiformes; family Rallidae; genus Laterallus; species Laterallus jamaicensis. Next base: position 49,996,057 of record JAKCOX010000001.1, read on the forward strand.
AAACAACAATTGATAAATCTACAATTTACTAGATCTTAATATTTCACAGGTAAGATCATTTTGACATTTGTAAAGGGAGATTTAAAAGCTATCCAATTTATTTTAAGCATGTGAGTACAATAGCAGTCATATTTAAAATCACAAACTGTGTTTGTAAGATTGCCTTTTTAGTGATAATACAAAATTACAGAGGAAAAACAGGTTTAAAGTTGCTGCCTCTTTTTACTAAGACTAAAGACTACACAGCAACTGACCCCAGCTTCTATTGAGTTGTTCTCTACCTACTTTAAGTACTTAAAAACCAAAAGTGTAATGTATGTTAACTGCTTTAATTCAGTAAGAACCATTACAGTAGTATGGTCATTTGAACTTCAGCACATTATTCCTATTTTATCATTTATCTATGCTGACATTTAGCATAATAAATGAATGCTTCATATTTCAATGCTACCATATAATGAAACTCACACTCAGGAATTCACACTAGAAGTATCTTATCCAAGAGAAAGTTTAAAACAGCAAGAACAACTTGATTGCTGGGTTTTTTCCAAGCAAATCAACAGCTATAGGATTTATGCTACATGATGACTGGAATGTTATCAGCTTGGTTTGATTCCCAAATGCCCCATCTCAGTTCCATGAACAGATGTTCCGCCAGCTGACTGAACACTTAGCACAAATTGACCATGACCACCACTGACACCAAGGTTCTCCATATGCTACTGTGGCTTTAAAAATAGTAGGAATAAACTGAGTAAGTTCTGTAGCAGGGAAATCAGAAGATTTTCATCTGACACATCAGATCCTTCCTTGAGAGAAGCATCAGTGCACTCTGACGTTATATGTTTCAATGTGTCATAATTATTTGAGAATGCAGTCTTTTTTGATTTGGTGGAGCTGCCTAAAAACTAGAGTTGTCCTACAGCAATAATTGATTCATCTAACGACAGTGTATATAGGCTATCTGAGTTAAGATTTTATCTTAGCACTGTGGAAAATGTGTTGTTTTCAGCAGCACCTTTGGACAATGAAACAATAGCAAATACAGAATAATAAGAAATTGCTAATAGTTAAATACTTGCCTGGAAATACATCAAGCTCCTCTAAGCTAATGAAGATCACATATGGTCGGTGCACTAAAGTGCATTTTGTTTGCAGAAGATAAGTCTGTAACAACTGACCCAATCCTGCAGTTAAAAAAAGCAGCATAGCACAATATCTAGGGAGAATACCATAATATATTAGAAAAGCTTACATAGCCAAATCTTTTGCAGAGAATCAGCATTTGTGGCTCAGGGATAAAGGTTTATTTTGGTTTCTTTTTTTTTCAAATAACATACAAAACCTACACTCCTCATCCCTTTTGAATAGGGGCACTTAATAAATAACCACATAACAACACAGAATTAGGAAAAAAGCATCACTGTACTGGCTGCTGATGCTCCTCCTCCTACCCAATTCCTCTGCCTTTTGTTCCAAGTTATTCCTGCCTGCCCTGACAGACAAGGAACCAGGTTGCAAATCAGACCTTCAGCTTTTCATGCCAGCAAAAACAGCTGCTGCTCCTAAACTTGAGCAGCCTTATAGTAGCTGAAATATTCTACAGCAAACCTTTTCTAAAAGAGGGGGCAGCAGAAATCTGTCAGGATACTACCAGACCCATTTGGACTTTTTTCTCTCCTCTGTGTCCCCCCAAGATCAGTAAGTTTTACCAACATTTTTCAAGCACTTTCAAATCTGTCTGGTAAGAAAATGAGATTATTTTTTTTTGGGTGGGGGGGAAATAACTTACTTTGCAGGAATTTCTTGTGGGGATGCAAACCCATGCCATAAAACATTACGAAGATTCAGACCATATGGAGATCCAATGAATATCCTCAGTATGTTCATCTAATAAATAAACAAAGTGATTACTACATGAAGGAATCTGGTATTTGTTACCTTATATCTTTCCCTGACAAAAAATTTCAGAACTTATTGAGAAACTGCCCTATCTATTGTCAAGACAAGTAGCCACAGCTTGTCACAATAACAGCAACTCGCTACTTGCAGTTCTCAGCTGAAAGGAAATCTTTCAGCTTACTTGCACATGCTACAAAATACAGTACTTCTTATAGCATATCCACCAGAATTTAATATTAATTAATACAGAATACAGAATTTGTATTCAAAGCTGATTACTAGATCACTATCAAACAAACAGGGAAACTTTTGTTTTATTTTTTTAACTCTAAGACCTAAAACTTTTCCATGACATGAAAATTAAAGAAATAATCATTATAACACTACTAGATTGGCTAACAATACAAGCTCCTACAGTTCACATCCAGTATTTTGTCATAAGAAAGGACTGACATTTGTAAAGCTGTATAAGAAAGACTACCCACTCTGTTTATACAAGACTGCAAATGTCATCAGAGGCAGTGTTTTGTTTGGGTTTTTTTTGCACATGGGGGATGAACAAATTAGTTTTGTTCATTTTTAAAAACTCCACTGTGGTGAATGTTATAAGGCATCTTCCTACAGTGGTGGTGAAGTGGAACACAGCTTATCAGAATCAGCCAGTAAGGAATATGTATTTTCAAGTAGTTGAACTCGGAATAGAGGCAGACAACTCTGCAGTTTGTTCACCCTCTTGACTGATATGTGAAATTCTATGTATGTAGAAAAGCAAGTAAGACTTAAGAGCTTGATTTTAAAATATTTTTTTATTTACAATATCTATTATTTTTGCCATGTATCCCCCAGACTGTAACTTGTATAAAATGAAATTTTTTCCAATATATTAACAATTTTGCAAACTCTTCTTCAGTTCAGGCAAAGACTATGTTTGCAAACCTAGCAGGTTTTATTACTTATTTGAAAACTATGCACTTACTACAGCTTGTCCAAAGACAACTGCAAGCTGTTCAGAAGCAAGCAAGTCTCTTAGAAGGAAGGGGCAATCTTTACCAATCAGTAAATATACCTAATTTAAAAAAAAATTAAAAAAAAAAGCAAAACAGTTAATGTAAGTATTTGTTGTGGTTCAAGCCCCAGGCTGCAGCTCAACACCATGTGCCGCTTGCTCAACCCTTCCCCAGGACCACAGCACCCACGGGGTGGGAAAAGGGCAGTTAATGACATAGCACAGGGAGAGGGGAACAACAACAGGACCCATGACAAAACACACAAACGGTGATAACACAAAGCACTTTCCAACTCAGATCATCCTGAAGCCATGTAGACTCACCCCTCCCCACCCAGCCCCCTTTTATTGGGGGCATGATGTCACATGGTGTGGAAAACACCCTTGGCCAGCTGGGCTCACCTGCTCCTTGGGAAAATTAACTCTGGCTTCACTAGAACCAGGACAGTAATTCAGTATATTTATTTGCATTTCAAACATACAACTTTATTATGTCACGCAGTTATCATTTTCATTGTTAAACTCACTAATCAAACAAAACTGATCAAATCATTAAAAAGGATTTAAATAGTGTAATTTCATGCCAAATTAAAACTTAGAAAACATATCAGGAAAGAGGGCATATCCTACTTCATTTATAATAACTAGGCTTTCACAGTGTCTGTACACATACTATTCTCTTCCAAAAAAAAAAAAGTAAAGCAGAAGACCAAACATATAATTAAGGGAATAGACTATATCCAGGACACCATATTTCATTATTACCCTAAAAATCTATAGGATCTGTCATTGTTAAAGGAAGGAGACTTGTGGTTTGTCTTCTGATTCTGGCTTTCCCTTAATCTGGATTTTACCTTAACTGAGCAATCTCAGCATCTCTAGTCTCAGCTGCTGTGATGCCTTCCATTCTGTGCATTCTTCCTGGCATTTTTTTCCAATCTTTGGTAATTTTTCATTAATTCAAAATTTACCAGTCCTCATACCTGGACAAACTGCTTTGTCTAGGAGTGAATTAGTCCACTGTTCATTTTCCAGCATTTCCTTCCCCAGAGATTCCCACAGAGATTTTCCAACCAGGTATTTTGTCTTATCTGTGGTCAATATACCCCAGAAGCAAAGCCTCTTAAAATAGCTGTTGTTCCCTTCTCCCTAACCTGTGTGCCCGTAAGTAGTGGTGGCACCTGTTTGTGTGGACATGAGGTGAAGCAGATCAAGCAACTGATCCAGCTGAAAACAAAAATGGAGGGTAGGGGAAAAGGGTGGAAAGGTTCCTGAGTGAGGCCATCAATCTAGCTTTCTACTAGACCTTCAAATATTTGCACTCACATAATGTATGGAATACCAGCAAACAAGGTAAGATGGCTGTGAAGATTGACTAAACAAACTGAAGCAGTGCTACCAGGCAACGTTGAAGCATGGCCTAATTCACATTCTATGGACAAGGATTCACCATACAAGTTTCATACTATCAGCCAGGATTCCTAAGTTAAAGTCATACCACATATGCACTCCTTGCCCCACGCTGGTCCTGGAGGACCTGCTGTTTTATTCTGTAAACTTAAGAAGAGTGAATGCCTTTATGAACTATGTCAGGGTAAAGGAAAGAAGGAATGTGTTAACAAGACAAACATTCAGGACTACAAGATGGATCCCAGATTTATCCAGCTGATCACTTAGGTCTAGAATTGAAGTTGCTAGCTGATTTCTAGATGTTCTTGCAGCATAAGACTAATGTCAAAGCATTTAAACAGATGCATACTTTGCCATGAGAGCTCTCTGAAGAAAGTTTATCTGTCAGCCCATTACCAGCTGCATGCTCCTGTCTCTCCTTACAGGAGTTACCAAATCTGTGGAGACAGGACAAAGGGCAATGGCTGCAAGTTGGAGCACAGGAAGTTCCACACCAACATGCGGAGGAACTTTTTCCCAGTGAGGGTGCCAGAGCCCTGGGACAGGCTGCCCAGGGAGGTGGTGGAGTCTCCTTCCCTGGAGATATTCAAGACCCGTCTGGACACCTATCTGTGCAGTATGAGCTAGGGAGCTGCTTTGGCAGGGGGGTTGGACCCGATGATCTCTTCAGGTCCCTTCCAATCCCTATGACTTTATGATTCTGTGGAAGGTATGCTGCTCCCTGTTTCACTTAAATAAATCAGAATAACAAAGACCTACTCTATGTACACTGATTAAGCAAACTTTGCTCTTTTTTAATGAAATATGTTAGTAACAGCACTCACACAAACAGCTCTACCGGCACAGGTGAAGGAGCCCCCAGAAGCTGTTTCCATTAGCACAACCGCAGACAGGAATGAACATCTGTACACTTTGAAACGCAGCAGGGCTGTTTCTGTACTACCACAGTACAGGGTAATCTCACTTCCACAGCATGCAATCAAATCCAAGAGCTCATTCCCATCTTATAAAACCAAATCTGCACTAGACTCCTCATGCTGGCACTTACATCACCCAAGGCTCGCTCCAGGCATGATGTTAGCTTCATTAAGACAAGAGCAACTTCTGTAGCTTGTTTATACTGTAGAACATCAAATACTTCAAGAAATAACTGTGTGATGGGGGAAAGGATGAATGTTGTGTTAATATTCAGAAGGAAAAATCAAACTGTCAAAAGCACATAAAGCACAGAAACATAAATATTCCTCTCTGAGAGTCGCTGTGCAAATGTAGAAGGAAAACCACGCCAAGGAGATAAAACTCTGGATGCCTGGAAAGAAACTGCCTTGGAACATCTCTTGCACTTCTAGCTGCAATGCATCCAGTGTCTCACATCTACAAAAACTATCAACAACACTTCACAGAGTACAACTTGATATTAAGCACAGATTATTAGAAACACAAAATCCTACCACCTTAGGTTACAACAGGCACAAAGCACCTCATGTTCTCCTTGTGATAACTTACATGAACTCTCATTATACAATCAGGAAAATTGTCCTTCTACATATCAGAGAAGGACAATTAGTTACAAATTCTCAGCATTTTGGTTCACTGGCATCTCTTTTGTGTTCTTATATGAAACTTCCACAAAGGCTTTATGAGGCAAAATACAAATTGTCAACAGACATTTCCATACCTCTGTGTAGTTTGTCCAGTGGAACCATAATGTATATTGCATTACAAATTGCTCCTTGGTCAGAGATTTGAAGTATGAATTAACAGACTCACATACAGGTCCTAATGATCGTATGCTTCTGATATAATCCACATTTTGACCTTAAATTGAAAAACAGAAGGTCATTAGGGCACTAAACTTTCTGAAGCCTCAACATTTTAAAACTCACAAGAAGTAAAACCTGCCACAGCTTAAGTACATATTTAGCACAGAGAATTTTATCCAGACTATTTTAGCACAACTAATACCCTACAATTTGCTGTCCAAAAGACCACACAGGTAAGACAGAGACAAGTAAAAGTGCAGTGTGAAACCAGCAAAGATCAAGTGCCTTCTCCAAATAACTAAAAAAATAAATCAAGTGTAATGCAGGAAAATATGGAAGTAAAGAAGATTACTATATTCGGGTTTCGCTGAAATAGAAAGAACCTAATAAAGTACACAAATTCCACATAATCCAGCTGGAAGCTAGTGCAGGGGGACTAAGTCAAATTGCACCACTTAGATCCTTTAAAGAACACAGATCAATGGGGTACTTTGCAGAATGGCATCACTGCTCCTCTTTCATGGGACACTTTAAATTCTTCTGATTTACTGAAAGATGTTGCTTGAGGCAGGAACATCTATTGTTTTTACTATCTCTGGAAATCAATAATGGACCTTGCATGATGCAATTTGGCAAATTAAAATTCAGTGAGTTCATCAGGGTTGGTTTTGGCTAGAAAACAATTATAAACCGTTCTACACAGAGAAGGGAAACCAAACAGTCCTTTTGCACAAGGTCAAATTGGGGAAACAGAAGCAACAGTAGGAACACTGATGGCCCCCAGAGTGTTTTAAATTTACTGCAAAAGAAACATAAAGAATACAGAAGACAGCAATTATGAGGTAATAGAGAAGCAGACCAGGCACATGATGTTGGAACATAAGATGAATGAGGAAGAAAAGGAGCAGTTACTATGTAGCGCAGATTACATGAATCTTAGGAGCAAGCAGTAACTAAATACCAAACGTGGATGAAAAATTTAAAGCTCCTTGTAGAAATAAAACTGTACATACTCAAATCTGCAGCACAGCTAATGCTGCACTGCAATGAAATGTTATAACTAAGCCTGGATCACTGTGAACTCTACTGAGATTCTGCCATCAGTCTTAAATGTGTCATTACTACAGCACATAAACACTAACCTGATTCAAGGTAACACACGTGCTCTGTAACAGCTTGCCAGCACACTTCACCATTTTCAGACAAAATATTGTTAATATCATAGCTGTCTTTTTTCTCAAATCCAAGCTTGCAGATGATGTAATGCACGGGTGGAGAAAGACAAGTAGTGACCAAGTCTGATGATGCCATCTAGAACACAAACACACACAAAAAAGTCCTTGCTTTAAGAAAGTACATCAAAGAAAATTATTACTAAAGCATACCCATAAGCACAGATATACAGACAGTAATACAGCACCTGTAAACAAATTATTAAGCTTTGCAATGCATCTTTCATCTCTGCATGTGACGAAAGGAACTCTGAGCAGAACCACCTTGTGGAAAAACTGAGGGGAAGAGAAGAATAATTCTATTTGCATAACACCAGGGTGGTATATTTTAGAATGGTTCTATCTACTAAACTGACATCAAGACAGATTGATGCAAAAGATCCCAGTTTATAAATACGTTCTGCCTAATCTCTGAGCTCACAGAGAAACCGCAAACTTACTTCAAGCAAAACCAAGAGCTTTAGTCCTTATGAACAGAAAAATGATTAGTGTGGGCAGGGCACATGGGAATTCTGCATGAATCAGTATCAGTGGTAGAACAATCTTAGCACAAATGTTATGTGCACATTAGTCTAAACAGGAAGATGGGCTGATTCAGAAACACACATTTAAATGAAAGAAACTGCAAAGATAGAACTGCCCACGCTAACAAGGGGAGACATGCTTCTGATTTACTAAACACTGTCACATTTCCTCACTAATCAAACAAAAGATCGGCCAAAAAAAAACCCAACACAACAACTATAAAGATTCCACTAAATGAGAAACTAAAAAAATCCCTCTTTAATTAGGAGGTGGAATGTACCCTCAAGAGTGCGTGATTTCTGACTACTTCAAGGGGAGATGACGTATGGGTGACAGCACAGAGCAAGTACCACAGGTCCCACTGTGAACTGGTGTGAGTGTCGCCAGGAGTGTCCTATCTACTACTCGGAAAAATAACCTAAACCGCTCACAAAATGTGCACTTCAGCCCTCCCGCCTCATTTGGAGGCGCCAAAGAAGGCGGAGGGCAGGAGGCCAGCGCAAAACCCGACCTACCACCGCCACCCTTCATCGTCCCAACCGGACCAGACCAGAGGCAGGTCCTGGCTCTTCTCACGCAGCGTTACGTGACCGAGTCCCAGCTTCCCGCTGGTGACAGCGCCGCAGAGGCAGGGCTGACCCCGCCCCGCCGCCGCCCCCCCGGCCGCAGCACCAGCGTTTCCCCGGGGCCCGCGGCAGCCGCCCTCAGCCCAAAGCCCCCGAGCCCCCCCTCGCTCGCGGCAGCTGCGATCCCGCCCCGCCATGGCGGCCCGCCACCGTTACCTCCGTGACTGCTGGACCCGCCCACTCTACGTCAGGACGTCGTGCTAGCGCGCGGCGTCACGCGGGGCTCGCGCGGGAAAGCGCGGCAGAGGACTGCTCCATGTCGGGGAGCGCGAAGGCGGCGTCTCGCTGCGGCCGGAGGAGAGAGGGCTGCGGGTCTGTCCCCCGCCACTCTCGGGCGCAGCAGTGCTGCGGCCATGGAGAAGCGCTCCCGCATGCTAAAGCTCGCTGCTGCTGCGCCGGAGGGAGGAAAGCAGCGCCGGAGCGTGGTGGATGAAGACAGCGTGAGCAGATGCGTAGGGCGGGAACGGGTGTGAGGGCGGCGGCAGCGGGTGTGAGGGCGGCAGCAGCAACAGTCGCCGTAACGGCCGCGCCGTGCGCCCTTCATGTGGCCCTATGGCGGGCTGGGGGCGCTCCGGCGCCGGCCTCCCGCTCCGCCGTGGTGCTCGCCTGAGGCCCGGGGGCGCCGGCCCGGGACTGCAGCTCTTCGGCTGGTGAGGGAGGGAGGGATGGGGTTGGGGTCCTTCGGGGACGGCGTGTCGCTGAGAGGTGAGCAGTGAGAGCTGAGCGTGACCTCATGAAAGCCAGTACTCCTCTTTCGCTGCTGCTGCCCGTTTTAGGCCCAGTTTGGGATGGATACCCTGTCTCCTTCCTGCTCGGCTGGATGGCATATTCCTTCCTATCCACCATGCAGCTGCTGTGCTGCCTTGGGAGGCTGAGTTGTTACAGCCTTGTGAAGGTAAAAAGAAGGCTAGGGTGGTCTTTCCTTTGGTGGTGCAGCCTTCCCAGCTTGGGGTGCTTCCCTGAGCTAGAAGAAGGTGCGTCCTTTTTTTCTTTTTTTGATGGAATAATAACTGTTTCCTTATAACCTTGAAGCAACTGTTGGTTGTTAAAATAGCCCTGCAGACACTGTCATTTCTTTCATACCGCAGCAGCTTTCTTGTCTCAGCATGCTTGCTTCCTTCCACATGTACAAGGTTAAACCCGTACGGTAAAGTTCAGTAAGATAAAACCAGGGGTTTTCATAGTCAGATGCAAAGTTGGCTCTTGAATTTTTGAGAGATTCTTTCTCTGGTGGGTTGACCCAGACCGGAGGCCAGGTGCCCACCAAAACCACTCTCTCACTCCCTCCCTCAGCTGGAAAAGGGAGAGAAGGTGTAACAGAAGACTCCTGGGTTGAGATAAGTGTATGGAGATTATTCACCAAATACCATCATGGGCAACACAGACTTCATTCAATAAATTAAACTAATTTTCCCAAATTTAAAGCTTGAAATCATGGTTTAGTCTTGTGTGTATATTAATATGTGTTCTGAGGGGTTTTTTTACTTGGAAAATGAAATGGATTCAAAGTGCTAGTATGGTGCGTGTGCTCAACTCTGTTTAAATGCAAACTTCACTTGGATTTTGGTGGAAAAGAAATTAAAACTGAATTGAGTGGAAGTTAACTGCTGTTCTCAGGGGGGTTTTCCAGTGAAAGACGTAGTGTCAAAGCAGCCAAAAAAAAAGATGCCATTTTGTAGCTTTTTAACATACTCCTAGACTAAGACGACTATTTTTATTTCCCGTGTATTATTTAGAGACTGCTAAATGCTAAAAACTGACGTGGACTTCTTTATTATTTTGTACAGACAAAAGAAAAGAGGAAACAATCACATTATGAAGCTTTAGGGATGATTCCAATCGACGAAGAGTGTTTTAGTGATTCAGTGAAACCTAAGGCATTGAAAGCTAATAAAGCGAAGATAAGATATGCTAATACATACCGACTGGAGCCACATAACAAATTTCAGGATCATTTAGTAAGAGACAAAGCTCAAGCAATATTAATGGTATAGTGTTTTTTAAATTAATTGTCTAATTTTATTGCACAAGTAATGTGTTTTGCAAGTACACTGGAAGAGTGTAAGTTGCATAAACTTAAGCAAATCTTTGCCGACTTTGAGTTTTGGCACACAAATGTGATATGAATGGGCTTCATTTTGCAAAGTGCAGAAAGACCTCTGCAAGGTTGTCACTGAGCATATGCTGTTAAGATTAAGCTATAGCAGACTTCAGGGTACCCTGCTCTGCAAAATACCAAGCTATCTGAGGATCCTAACCTTGACCATGGCCTGCATGAAATGGATGCGTCCTTGGCAGTCCAAGTGCTACATTTGAAAAATTAAGTAAAAATGAAGGAAAACAATGTGAGATAATACTTAGTCATTTGTGATACTTAGTTGAATAGTTGAATTACATCCCTTGTAATTCTGCCACCTGAAAGACATGCCTTGAGTATTTGGAACAGGTATTTGCGGCACTATGTTCCAGTGAACTGGGCCCAAAGGATGGAGAAGAATATGCTCCTGTTTGTTAAATGGAGATTAGCTGGATGTGTTTGTCCATTCGGAAAAATAGATAAGCCATTCTGAAGTAACAATATTGCAGCCTTTGCTGTTCAAAAGCATAATTTAAATCAACTGCTCTACTCGGTAGTTCTAATGTAAGGGAAACGGCTGTAATTTGCAAAAGACTATCAGGATGAGAACTAAGATCTTTCAAAACTGTTTTTTGATAGAACAGACTTCAGCAAGCCAAATACGATGGGGTTTCTAGTCCATCCTTGTGTGCTTCAATCTCAGAAGAAATATTAAAGGCTGTGAAGGAACTGGGCTTTGACCGTTACAAGTATGTGGTATCGGTACTAATTGTGGAAAAGGCAGATCAGGCAATAAATGTGAGCAAAAAAAAATTTGTAATATCTTTTGCAAATTGAAAATAATTTTTAGAGCTGTATGTTGTCTCCTAGGTGTTCATCTGCATTCAGCAGCTTAACAAGTTTGAGATGGCTTTGAAGGCCTTATGTCATTTATGCTAGGTGACAGTCTGAGGTCCTGCTGTGCTTCCCCCTGAGCCTGTGAAGGTTGTCTTCGTCCCGAGTTCGGTAACAGTGGTAGGCAGCCACAGACCGTGCTGCTCTTCCTTGTCAACCAGTTATTTTCACTGTGTGCTGTGCCAGTGCAGTCGCACAATGGCAGTGAGTTTTCTTTTCCCAGTGTATTTTCATCTCCAGTTGAGTTGTCACATTCAGAGCAGAGTACCCTACAGCTGCAGCGTGGGGTGATGTGGAAAGGAACTGGTGGCAAGGAAAGGGATGGAAGCTGTTTCAGTTGTAGCTGCTTAAACAGCTGCTCCTGGAGCTATGAACATTAATGACCTGAACTTAGAACACCCAACTAAAAGTATTTGATGCTTCTCACATGGTACATAAAGGCACATAGCATGGCGAGCTCCCATTGGCATTCAGAACACTTACAGGTATCTTGCAGAGTGTTAGATAGCACCTCCTATTCAGGAGTGTTCATCAGAAGTTCTTAAAACCTGATGAAACCATACCCAGTTTGAGTGGGTTGTGTGAAACAATGTTTGAAGTGGTGTTAGCTTCAGCAGCGCAGCTGATCTGTGAGGCCAGCATCTACCCACTCTTCTGGTGCTGTTTCATGGTGTGCTGCCTCTGAAGTTGTACTTTGAGATGTAGGCTTAAATGGCTAACTGTAACGGCCCAAGTAAACATCTCCTGAGAAACATGTTTATTCCAGCAATCACTTCACACATTTTCACTTTGAAAACAACTTTGTTGAAAAAGGTGAGAGCCCAGTAAATGGTCACAAGTGGACTGGAGTAAGCTGGAGGTGGATGAGTGGGAGACGTGATGCCTTAGTCTCTTGTGTTCCCAAAACTAATGTCTATTCATTTGCTTTTGGAGAGATGCAGTTACAGCAAGGTAAACTATCTAACAAGTGAACCTGAGAGAACACTGAGGTTTGAGAGATAGTAAAATTTCTATGCAAAGGGGGGAAGATTTCCTATGAAGCAGGAATGTGTGTTGTAACATTGAATAGGACTTGTCAGTTTTCACTGTAGTTTTGCAGTTGTTACTACTTGTAACTCTCCTAATTATGTCAACACTAATGTAATGCTGTGTCATTTGGGTTTTTTTAAAAGTATAAAACCTGTGTTGTTTATATATGCACAAATAGCTTTTTCTTTTCTTTCCTTTAGGTTGCCAGCAGATGTGTCTGGGATGTTGAAAGGGACACTTGGGTTTCAGCTAAATGTGAAACCAAAACATTTATTGCACTGGCTCTGGTAATGGCTTGTTACTATGAGTAACATTCTATAAAAACACATCTGGTTTGTGCATCACAGTACCTGGTATATTTGAAGATTTTTCAGGATATTGTCGTTTTAGTCCTAGTTTTTTGTCTTAATTCTGTTGGTGCATTGACATATAGTTGAGATTCAATTTTGCTCACTTTTTCCCTGTTAAAAAAAACCAAACAAAACCAACCAAACCCAAGAAAACACTTGTGAAATGTGTATGGTTGAGTACATATGGGCTTCATCTGCCGTAAGGCTCTGCTGCGGAAGTTGAAGCAGCTGGTGTAAGGCCACACTTTGCAAAATTCTGAATGTTGCTTGTCTGTCGCATGCCTCAAATTGTTAATGAATGTTTACAATAAATTGCACGTATTGGTATTTGATGTGGATTTTTCTTCCCCTCGTTTGTCTTTGATAGAACACCAGCCTGTGTACAAACCTGGCCGAGAGGGAAGCCGTGTTTTGCCTATGGTGGAATCTGTGTGGATTTACAGCCCTCTGCCTTGAATTGTGTGATTTCGGCCATTAGCTTCCCCGGGTGGGCCTTAAACTCCCATTAAATATCAGCTGTGCTCAGGCTGCCGGGTCAGTACTGAATTGGGTGAGTTTGGTCGTTTCAGTCAAGCGACTCGTGATGACAGCAGGACGATGGGGTCAGTGACGAGGCTATTGGTGACTGGTCTGTGACTGGGGAGGACAGCGATGATTATATCGTGAAAAATAAGGCTCTAGCAGAGCAGTGAAGTGCGTAGACAACCGCTTTTGGACCTGCCGAGGGGGGAACTGGAGCGCTTGTGCCTCTTACGTGACCGTTGTACCATACGAGCTGATACCGAACGGCGTCCGGTGATGCTGACCGACCCTTGGCCTGCTCCGGCCGGGGAGCCGCCCCAGTTCCGGGCGGCCGCGTCCCCGCGGCACGGGGAGTCCCCGGGGGGCGGCGGCCGGGGAGCGGCTTCGCGCTTTGTTCGCCGGAGCGAGGGGCGTGCGCGGTCACAGAGCGCGCGGGCGGGCGGGCGTGCACGCGCGCCGCCCCGGCGGCGTTGGGACGAGGGTCTCTCCCGGCGGGGAGGGCCGCGCTCCGCCTTCGCCCGGCCGTACCGGCGGGAGCGGGACGCGGTGGCTCTCGGCGCGCAGCTGGCTCGGCGCTTCCGCGCAGCGGCGGGGCCGGCTTCAAGCGCCCTCCTCGCAGGGGCGAGCGCGCTCGTGCCGGCTCCTGCGAGTGCGCCCCCCGCCCCCCGTACACCCCTCCTGCGGGGGCTGATGGTTCACAAACGTAGCTCGTCCCCGACTGACGTTCCCGGAGACGGGAGCCTGGCGGCGGAGCAGCCCAGCCCTGCTGGGTGCCAGCTCCCGCGCCGGTCAGCGGCGGCGGCGGCGCTCGGCGATAACCACGGCGGGGGGATGCTGCCCCTGCGCCCCGCGCTGCTGCCCAAGCGATACCGCGGCGGCTCGGCTCCGCGCTCGCGGCCGGGCCGCGCGGCCGCCCGAGCGGCGGCAGCAGCAGGAGGAGGAGGAGGAGGGCGCGGCGGCGCCGGCAGCAGCAGCAGCGGCGGCGGAGGCGACGGCGGCGGCGGGGCCCCGGCGCTGGGCCCGCGCGGTGGTGGATCGGGCCGGGTGCTGGTCCGGCGGCGCGGGCCGGGGTCGCCGCGGGCTGCCCGGAGGGGGGCGGAGCAGGAGCTGCGCGAGCCGCCGCGCTCGTGCGCGAGCTGGCCGGTAGGGGCCGTTGCCACCCCCCGCAGGGGGAGGGGGGGCGGAGCCGGGCGCGGCGCGAGGCCGGGTCGCGCGGCGGCGGCGCTTCTCCTCGCCCAGCCGGCGGCGGCCCCCGCGGCGGTCATGGCGGCCGTCCTGTCCCCGCGCCTCTGCGACAGCGACCCGGCCACGCCCGGCGCCCAGTCTTTGAAGGTGAGAGCGGGCGGCGGCCGCGGGCCTGGCGCGGCGGCCTGGGACTGCGGCGCAACGGCCGCCTCGGCGGGAGGCCTCCCCGACCTCCCCCACGGGGGTGCCGAGACACCCCTCCGTCCCGGTCCCCGGGCACGCCTCCCTGGGGAGCCGGAAGGTGGCCGGCAGCCTGTCGCGCCCCGGGCCGAACTTCGGGTGCGGGGCTGGGGCTTGCGAGGCCCCTCTGGGTTCCCGGGGCTCTTCTCCTTCTTAAAAGTCCTTACGCGCCTTCCCGGGCGCGGCGCAGCAGCTCGTTCCGTGCCGCGGCAGCGCCCCGGGGTCGGCAAAGTTTGGGTCTAGTCGCAGGCTCTTGTGCGTAGGCCTCCCAAACTGTACCCGCTCCGCCCAGGCGCCGCTGCCTCTGCCGCCGCGCTCGGGTGCGGGTCGGCAGCTACTTTTTGCGGCTTTCCGATTGCATAATAAGGGGGTCGTTACGTACAGTTACAGCTGAGAGGCGTAGCAGGAATTCGGCACTGAACCTTACTTTGTAAGGACTCTCAGGCTTTTTACGGAGGCGTGTTTTCAAGGGAGGAAGGGTCAGGTTTTGACAACGTTTGACTTTCTAGGTAAAGCAAGCCACAGGTCTGTCCCTAATGACTGTTTTCTGTACAGTGACAGTGGTTAAACTAGAGCATGTCTTAAATTGCAGTGCAAATGCTGCCTTTTTCCCCCTGAGAAGTCCTGTGCATCACGCTGTTTCGTTGCTTACACTGTTTTAGTCAGCGAGCTGGTGTGACTGAATTTGCTGAAGTTTTCAGGATGTAGGAAGGCAAAGGTGGAAACAGAGGACGTGCATCTCTCCTGTGCAGTGGGTGCTCGTATATTTTTCATTGATGCTGGATTTAATAAAAGAAAAACTTCAAAGCAAAAGGAGAAATTGATGTGAGAAACTTAACTGTCAGGTTGAGAGCCAGTTTTTACAAATGTTTTGAAGTCTCGTGGTAGCTTTGGTCTGGCAAAGCCTAGCTTTGGGCCTGCTCATGTTTTTCGCCAGTAGTTGGAAAGGTTTGGAGTGCATTGATGTTCTGTGTGGGAAGCAGGGGTGGAACTGCTGCTGCTGAGACATAGGTTTTACAAAATAATTAATCAGGCCCCAATCAAAACAGTATCACATTATGTTTATTCAAGGTCTTCTCAACAATACTAGGAAATAGTACTGTTAATAACAATAGTAGAGGGGCTGCTTCTTTGACTCTTAAAGTGTAGTTGCATTAAGAAGGCACAGCTCTGTTAAATTTTGCTTTTTAAGTTTTTGTTCTTAGTGTATACTTTATATATATACTATTTATATACTTATAGACACTTGAGTATCCTATATCTATTCTTATCTTACTGATACTCTTCTTACTGCTCCACAAGAAAGAAAAATAAAAGGAATTGCAAAAGTCATGAAATAAAAATACAGAAGACATGTTTTGTTTCCCTGTGAGTTGTTTTGATTATAAAAATGTGAAATGCTGCATAACAAAAGTAAAGTATTCTCTTTTGCTGGAATCTTTTAAAATATTTCAACTAAAACATGCTACAATGAATGACATTAGTTAAGGTAGATCTAATGATTGTTCTTGTGATTATTTAATGCCTAAGTAGAATTGCAGGTTTGATATGTTTATTTCTGACAGGTTGATTCTTCTTTCTTAAACTTTTCACAGAAGTTAGGAGCTGTGATTCTTTCATGCTGCTCCACTTTAGAGGTTTGCTTAGTTAAAGAGCCGTCTTGTACTTGGCTGTGCTGCTGGCAATGATAAGCGATCCATTTGAATGGCTGCTTCTGTTTCTCAGTTACAATCTTAGAAGGGTGATCACTTCATGCCTTGAGAGTTGATGATGAGCACTAGGTCGGAATTGTATAGTGTTTTTAGACAACAAAGTAGTGAAAAGCACAGGGAGGCCATGAATCTGTCATAAGATGTTAGCTTTTCTCTTTTCCTCCCCCACCCCAACACAAGTCTTCGCTAGTTGTTGTGGTCATACCTTTTTGTAAAAAGCATGACATGCCTTTTGTTGTAACTCTATGTCCATGAACTCCTATGTTGGTCTTGGTTGTATATCCCTTTATTTTATAAGCACCAGCTCTCAGCAAGGTTTTGGTGGCTTTGCTTTGGCTTTGCTTTTGTTTTTGAGAGCTAGCCTTGTTAAAGGAATTAGTCTTGTCCTTGACTGTCACCAGTGAGGGAAGTTTGCTGTGTGTACAGCTGCTTGGCTGTGCTGATACTGTAGGTAGTTTCCATCAAGAATGATGAACCTGGTAGTGAGAGACACAGCTCTGTCTGTTCAGTGCTCCACCTGCTCCACAGGTGAGAAGCTATCCGGTTCTCCTCCTGTGTCACTGTGTCATGCAGCTAGGTCATAACAACAAATAATTTGCTATGTAAACTGTGTTATGAGTTGTTTTAAGGAGAGTTAAAAAGCCCAGTAGTTCATGCTTATTTAAACTGTGGGTTGCATTGTAGTTTGGTGTCTTTTTTTGTTTTACATCATCCACTGAATATTCCTAACTTTTAAAATATTTATCTTAATTTTCTTTTCAGGATGACATAGAAGAAAATTCCAATGATGGAAGCCAGCCATCCAAAAGACGACGTATGGGCTCAGGGGACAGTTCTAGGAGCTGTGAAACTTCTAGTCAGGACCTTGGGTAATACCATTTTTTTACCCTTTCCACGTATTTATTGCTAGTCCTATTGTGTTATTCGACATGCTTAAGTATTAACTCTTCTTTCTTTGCTTGTATATTCTTCGTGTATCTTTCTGAACTGAGGCACCATCCTATGAGTAGTTTGCTGTCTTTTTTTCTTCCACCGTAATTTTTAAAACACATTTAAAACAACACAAAATGTGGTGCAGTTTAATTTGCGATTGGAAGCACAGCTTACATGTTTCTAAAGTGCTACATGTTTTTAAAATTAATTTTGACATTGTAGTAGTACCTGCTTGTCCTGGTGCCCTGTCTGTTGTCATGGATCTCCTTTGCTTCCTGCTCTTTCTCAGCATACTGATGAATGCTGGTTTGGAGACCTGTGTGAAGTGATAACTAAATGACTTTGAAATGGGTTAACAGGATGGGGTATTCTGAAGTGCTTGTCCCACTTCATAGATGGTGTTCATTGATGTAAATAGGTATTAGTGAATTTCTAGAAGTGTAAGTATCCCCCAGAAGAATTCTTCACTTTGTTCTGTCATTGTTACTGTACTTAGATACAGCTATTTTCCTGCTGAAAACTTGATAGAATACAAGTGGCCACCAGATGAAACAGGAGAATACTACATGCTTCAGGAGCAAGTCAGTGAATATTTGGGTGTGACTTCCTTTAAAAGAAAATATCCAGGTACTTATGTTTTTAAAGTTTCTCTTCCAAAACATCGTTGTACGGTTTGGATGTATCTTTGTCTTTTTGACTACAGTCTGAACTAAGTGGCTTAAAAATGACCCTGGCAAAAGCAGATCTGAGTTATGTATGTTGTGCTTTTTATTTTTGTTACTGGCATATTGAAAATGTAGCCTATGTTTTTGAAGTAATTTTTAAACTTTTGGTATTGCCACTGAAAATTTGTAAACAAGTCTGATTTGAGGCAAGTACCTTTTGAAAACATTTAAGTCTTTTGTTGATGACTTCTTACTATACAGCTCTATTTTCTGGTTTCCTGAGTTACAGCAACATTCCTACACTGTGGAAGAATTTTAGAAAATTAATTGGGCAGGTTCTAGAATTTTGAGCCTTCATTATTCAGACTTGTCAAATCTGGTTCTTGTGTCACAGAATTTATTTGTTAAAAAGTTATAAAATGAAAAAAGTGAATGTACCTTCAGTGATTGATAGTGCTCAGATGTCAGTATTTCTCTAAGTTGTAACCAGGCAAGGTACTTGGGAAAACTGGCCATGTCCCAACAGTGTATATTAAATTTAAAATTCATTTATAAAACTATCATGTTTGTCGGAATAGTAGTATAATACAGATCCTTGCTACCTGAAAATAAGCAATGTCAAAGTCTTTTGACAAATTTATGTGGAAGTTTGAGAAACTGTGCACATTTTTATTGCTTCTTTTTTTTGTTTCTTTGGAGATTTAGAAAGACGAGATCTATCTCACAAGGAGAAACTCTACCTCAGAGAACTAAATGTTATCACAGAGACTCAGTGTACACTAGGTAAGAAAACAAGTTGTTAGCTTTCTTGTTACAGTATTAAAAATGTCACACTGAAAATGTGATTTGATTTGGTAGAGAATTACATCACCTTCAGCTGAAAACATAAATTGCAAAATGAACACTGGATTATATTTTTTAATTTTTGCAGATTGGCTGTGAGGTGTCAGTATTCCAGATTTATTATAAACTCCCCAAATTTTAGATGTATTCTAATAACTTAGCAAAATCCCCTCTATGTTGTAAAATAACTTTTGGAACCTTTTTCATCTGAAAAAGAGAACACCATAATTTTTCAAACTAAAAAGTACATTGGTCTTGTTTTGCTGAATTAGTTGGAACTCAGCGAACGTCAGTGTATCTTACATGTGTCAGCGTTAGAAGGGCGTTTATATATTAGAGCTCTTGAATGTGGTTGAAATGGAACAAAGTGGTTGATGTGGCTTATATTGAAAGAACTTTAAGTATTTTTTTTCTTCCTCTGCTAATACCTGCAGCTTGGAGCATGCTACAGATTAGATGATGCCTGTTGTGTTTTCTGCTGTGTGTCAAGGGTCTGTGCAAATGTTATGTCGTTTTGTGCCCTAATGGACTTTGGAATAGCACCTTCATGTTGTAGAATCTTAGAATCTTTAAGGTTGGAAAAGACCTTTAAGATTGTCAAGTCCAACTGTCAACTCACTTGCCACTTCTCTTGATTTTTTTTTTTATTTTTTTACTTAAATATGCAGGAGAGAACAGTATTTAATTTTTATCTGTAGAAGCAAAGTGCTGTATTGTCTCATACCCAGTAGCAATGTTTGCTGAGTTAACTATTTCTATCTTCAAGGTTACATTTATAGTTGGTAACAGTAACATAAGCCAGCTTCTATTCTTTTGTCAGGGTTTAGAAATTAGTTGGAACCTTTAAAGGAGTAGTTCTGCATTGTAGCTGCAAAGTGAGGCATTCTGACTCTAACATCAAATGCTCTGAGACAGAGGTCTGCATACAGTTTGCTACTCTGAATTGCCCTCCTAGTGATTCTTCCTTGTTTTGTATAGAGAGGTTATGTAAGCCTCATAATTCCCATTAAGGTGCTGCAGGTTCACAAAACTAACACTTGCCCAGGATTGGAAGCTGCAACTTAACAGTTCAGCAGGTCTTGCTTAGGCCAAAAGTTCTGCCTCGCAGAGAGGTTTACAAAGTGCCTGAGTCAGTGCGAAGGGGTCTGTAGCTGTAAGCCAAGGAAAGAAGGGAGCCAGCCTTGGTTTCTCCTCACCAGCCTGAGGAGCAGCACAAATTCACTCCTCCTTGAGGGACAGAGGAGCTATGTGCACAGCAGGTTGTTGTTGTTAGCTGCCCAAAAACTTGAGTTGGTCATTGTGGGATATAAATAACCTACAGTTACTTTTACCAGATAGCATCATTATTGCTTTTATCTATTTCAGGCCTAACAGCTTTGCGTAGTGATGAAGTAATTGATCTTATGATTAAAGAATACCCTGCCAAACATGCTGAGTATTCTGTTATACTGCAGGAGAAGGAGCGTCAGCGAATAACAGATCATTATAAAGAGTACTCAGTAAGTAACTTGCATGTAAGTGAACCAAACTGTTTGCAAACTGACAGTGAAAGGTATGTGAATTAATAAAATTGGTTTTATTCCAGCAAATGCAACAGCAGAACACACAGAAAGTAGAAGCCAGTAAAGTTCCAGAATATATTAAAAAAGCTGCCAAGAAAGCTGCAGAATTCAACAGCAATTTAAACCGAGAGCGGATGGAAGAAAGAAGAGCATATTTTGATTTACAGACACATGTAGGCAAATTTAAATTTCTTATCAATGTCAATAGGTAGCTCCTTGCTGCTTTTAGTAAAGTTTGTTTTGGTAACATTTTAATTCTTTTATCAAGGGTTTTGATTAGTGTTGTTTCAGTCACATAGGGACTCCAAACAGTTTTGCTGTTAAATGGGTAATACTGCTAGAAATAATAACCTCAAATACATTTACTATGAAAAGCGTTTTTTTTTTAATTTAACTGGAAAATACTTGTTGCAGGAAGTTTTAAAAATTTCAGTGTTACTTTGTTGTCATGTCTTTAACCTGCTGGTAGGTGGAGAGGATGTTTAGTTTACTGAGAAGCTTCT
Source organism: Laterallus jamaicensis coturniculus (assembly GCA_022605575.1). NCBI lineage: Eukaryota > Metazoa > Chordata > Aves > Gruiformes > Rallidae > Laterallus > Laterallus jamaicensis. The sequence goes on from JAKCOX010000001.1 coordinate 50,017,036, forward strand.
GTTGCTATTGCAACTATTACTATAATAGGCTAATTCTTTTTTGGAGTCCCTCCAAAATTTGCCTGAATAATACCTAGGTTAAAAAATGTAAACTCTTTATCCTCTAAAAGAGTACTGCCTTTCAATGTTTTGCCACTGTTTTGTTAGGTGTTATCTTATTTTTGTTTTAGATATGTATCATGCTTCTGTACTATTTAAAAAAAAAAAAAAAGCTGGCATTTTGAAGCAGGACTGTCCTACTTGGGTAAAGATAGCAAAGCAAAAATTCCTTTATTATGTGTCAGTCTAGTGTGGAAATGTTACATTTTTCTGGTATTGACCCATGTTATAGACAAGATAGTTGATAATTAGTTTTATTTCTTTCTAAGGGAAAGATGGCATCTGTGTAAGTTTATCCTTTCCATATATTTGTATGATTAATGGAATTTTGTATAGTACTGTCTGGTTTCAGAATTAGATGGACATGTTCTTCCTACCCTCTACCAATATGGAATAGCAATGATAATGCACGCATCACAAAAGTTAATTTCTTCAATTGTTAGGTTTTAATTTTTAAATTATTTTACATAATACACTGTTAGAAATACTCTTACCTAAAATGAATTCAGGTCACTAGAATCTTAGTGATTCGACTTAATCCATAATGCTATTTTGTGAGTGGAATATCTTCCCACTTTAATGACTTGGATTTCTTCCCATGGGAGAGCTCAGGTAGCTCTTCCAACTGAATAAAACTGTCTAGTTAAAAAATAACCAGGAGGGTAGATGTTGAGGAAAGCTCAAAAGTTTGTATGTGAAACAAAAAAGTCATTGTTTTGTATTAAATAATACAGATTATCCAGGTGCCTCAAGGAAAATACAAAATCTTACCTACAGAGAGAACAAAGGTTAGTCCTTACCCAGTGGCGCTCATTCCCGGCCAGTTCCAGGAGTACTACAAAAGGTATTTTGAAAACCTCCTAACTGCTGATTCTGTTGTGCTGCTCTATTTACATCTAGCAGATGGAAAACATTTTAGTGTATTTACTGCAAGGGTTTGAATTAACCTTTATGTTTCAACACTTGGTAGTCTAATAGAGGCATAGTATAACAGCTTTTGTCAACAAAGCAGTACAGGCTGCAAGAGTACTGTCTCCACTGATGTGTTAATGTATTGCAGTGCCTGAGATCTGGCCTTCTTGGGTATTTACTGTGGTAGCAGGAGACATTGATTTCATTCCTGCCCTGCTTATGTGTTTCCTTATCATCTGCCTCTGCATGGGTGCTAAGGTTAATGTTCCTCTATCAAAATGTTGTAATGCTGGCTTGTGTTCACATGTTTTCCTTGTGACAGGCTTGATGGACTAAGTTTAATGTTGGATTTATAGGTGAGAGAGAAGGGTATTGCTGTTGCTTGGATCTTTACACTTGGCTGTCTGTACAGATTTAAGGCTTTACCTGGTGGCATGCTCCCATTTGACAAGTACATGATGATTTGAAAATCATTGTCTTAAGTCTTACCGTACGTACAACGGAGACAGTGCTCTTCCCTTACAGGCAGAGTTTTCTTTAGAGAATCTCCTTATCTGCACATGCCTTACTCATTCCAGTGTGTGTGCATACAGCCCGCCCCAAATTTGCATGTTACGGCACATTCTTGAAGGACTTCACTTTAAGTAAATTATTTGAACTGCAAATACTAGATACCTTCTTTATTTTGCACTTAGAAGCTGCAACTGAAAATGCTTACCCTTCTTAGTAAAGGACACAACCTTTCAAAATATGCATCAAAATAATATCCTACTCCTCACAATGCTTGTCCTTAATAGTACGAGGGCCATCACTTTTTTCTTAGTATTTAAAGTTAACAAAATAAGGGGTGGATTACACGTGTTAAGCTGCATCATAAACTACACATGAATTAATTTAATGTCTTTATTTCTTAACTTCAGATATTCTCCAGATGAGCTTCGTTACTTGCCATTAAACACAGCTCTTTACGAACCTCCTTTGGATCCAGAGCTGCCTGCGTTAGACAGTGATGGAGACTCAGATGATGCAGAGGAAGGGCGAGGTGATGAAAAACGGAAACCCAAAGGCAATTCGGTGAGACAAATTGAAAGTATTATTCAACAACAAAAAATCCTGTCCCTTCAGCTTTGTTAGTTTCAGTAGTTTCTTAGTAGTATCTTTAATATTTGCAAAATGAAGGAGAATTATAAACTAAAAGTGTGCTCCCTTTAAAAATCTCTCCCTTTATTTTATAACATTGCTTCCCAGCTTCTTGTTTGATCCATTTTTAAACTAAATCAAACAGATATTTGAAATTTCAGGCCCTTTACTCCTTCTTTTTAAAGAATCTTGAAGAATCTTTCCAACTGGAGCTCTTCATTATCCCCTTTTCCCCAAGGGGAAGTATTTCTGGGGCTAGTGTTTCTGAGGGGTTTGAACACTGTAGTTCAGGTCACAGCATGTTTTGCTCTTGAAGTGCAAACAGAATCTGTCAATAAAGCAAAGGTCTTGACAGCCTGATAACTCCTTTTCTTGTGATGTAGAAGCAGGAATTATTCAATACAGAACCAGTTACTTTTATTGCAATTTAAGGATAATGTAAAAAGCACTGTTGTGGATTTTTTTTTTCTTTACATCTTTAAAAAGATGTTTATCATCTATTTATGCAAACCAAAAATTAACTGTTACTGGAAGTTAAAGGAAACTTTCATATCCCTACCTTGGTAGTGTTTTATAAGGGCTGAGGAGCAACTGAGCTTCAGATGAGCTCCCTGAATACAAGGGAACCATTGCTATATTGGTGTAGGTAGTATGCTGATAACAACCACTATCTAGAAGTTTAACCCTAATTTTAAAAGAAATAGAGTGTAAAATCACAGGTATATTTAACAGTTTCTAGCTCAACTGATGAACATGTTAGATTGGGGGTGTATATATAATGCTAAGTTTTGACATATAAACATTTCTTTTGTTTGAATATTGCTAAGATACTCATAACTGAAGAAGAAAGGAAGGGGTCAATTTGTAGGCTAACGAGGGATAGTTTACTGTGAGTACGCCCTTTCTGCATACATTTTTTTGAGAAAAGGGAATCATATAAACTTGGTGTGCTAAATATCAACTCAAAATTTTGATTTAACTGTGCTCCAACTTTTTTTACAGTTGGTCTTCAAACATTTTTCCCAGTTCCCTTTTCCACTGACTTATTAATGCTAAAGAAAAGTAACTGCACCACGCAGATTATCCTTTCAGTTTTCACAGAAGTGCAGAAATCTTTTAGGTGACAGACTGCAGAAGGGAAAATATCCTTTAGCTGGAAGAATGTAGGGAAAATTTAAAATATGATTCCTGTGGAGTGGGTTTGGCTATGGAAGCAGGTCATTGCAGCATATTGTTGGGAAAAAGTATCTGTAGCACCCAAAGGTGAGCAGTTGTCAGGCCTCTTTTCCTGAGTTTTGGGCTACCTACCATTCATCAGATCTCCCTGGTGAGTCCTACAGTATGTTTTATGCTTTTTCCTTTTTCACCCTCTCCTTGTTAGAGACAGGTAGCAGTTTTCCTGTTCTGTAGAGTTTTAATGGGACTGTCCTAAATAACCCTTCCCTTAAAGTAATGATGAAACATACCATTTCTTGTTGCCACATAGTTTGCTTTGCTTTTGTGTTACAGTCCTCCCTTTGCCCTGTGTCTCTTTTGTCTGGTTTGATTTTAGGCTCTGGGGCACAGGTGGATTTCTATTAAGTTCATAGAAAGTGCCTTTTACTGCAGGGCACCATAATTTGGCCTTTTGTTTTTTATTGTAATAAATGTGATTAATCATAATGTTCCTTTTGGAGCTTTTTTGAAGGTCCTTATTAATGCCTTTCTGAGAAAAATCTTGTGCTCTTGCTCTTAATTATGCTTACATTGATCTCTCGCCCTCTTTGAACCTCTTCTCTTGCCTCCTCATTCCTCAACCAAAAACAAACAAAAAAGCTGTAACTCTGCAGCATAAATCCTGTTGTTTGGTTCTGTATTAAATACTGAAGTTTGTTTGCCTTTGGCATTCTGCTGTTGCAATCCAAATTAAATATTTAGATTGCTCCTGGTGAAAGTAGTAGATGAGGGTGGCAGAAAAACCTTCCCATGTTTAACTCAAGGTAGTGCTATTATTAAGTGCATGGCAAGGGCACTTTTAACTTCTGGTGGCCCTTTACTTTGTAAACAACATCTTGTGTATAGTGTATTTCTTGCTGACTTTTAAAGGAGAATGGTTCAGAGAATTAAACCGTTGTGCTCCCCATTCTGGTATCAAAACCACCTGGGAAATGTGACTGCTATTGCTGATGCCAGTCTCTTAGCATGAGAAATTATAATAATGAAGGTTGTGAGCAAACGTGTTCTAGACTGCCATGTACCCCGTGCTTTTGCAGAAGGAAAGATATGTCCTTCTCTGACCTTAGTTGGCTCTAAGGGGCATAGGAAAGACTTGTCTGTCTATCCAAAAAATAAAAAATATAGCTATGGTATTTTTATTATAGGACAATTCGTCTGGCAATGTATCTGAAGGTGATTGCGCCACAGACAACCAGGAGGATTCTTTTCAGGGAAGACAAAAAACAAGAGACAAAAGTGCTACTCCAAGAAAAGATGGTTCCAAACGTTCTGTATTATCCAAATCAGTTCCTGGGTACAAGGTAGAAGAAAAGAGCCCCTGACTGAACTTCTTTACTGACCAGCCTCTCCCCGAAATACTTGTTTTTTCAGTAATATGGAACTTCTGCTTGCTGTACTTTACTAGCTGCTCTCCTGTTGTGTGCTCCATCTGTTTGCTTCCTTACTTCCTTTTTTGCTTTTATTTCATGTGGGGCTTTCCTGTACCCTAGCTATACAGTGGCCCCTGTTTCTGTTACTGCGTCAGATTCCCAGGCAGTAACACCAGAAAAACCTGTTGTGGATTTATCATCGGAACTCTACATCTTTCTGTCTGCCTTAACTTAGCGGTCAGAATGACGTGCCAGTTCAAGACTAGTATTCAGTATCCATTACTTCTTTTTCTACTATTTCCTGTAGCAGCATATCAAGAGATCAGTGCTGTAAAGTGCAGCTATGTGGCTGAACATACCGTTACAATGTTCATTTAAAATAGTCTTTCATCCTGAGAAGTTACCATGTGGAGGATGGAAGGCAAGATGCATACTATGCTTGTATAGGCAACACTACTTAACCACTTTAATGGTATAAGGAAAATGGCTTTTATGTAGTTAATACTGTGTAGAAACGTTGGTGGGCAAGATTCTTTTATCCAAGTTAAAAACTTGGTGAGGATGTTAAGACATTTCAGCTGTCAAGCAGTGATTGCCAAACCTAAGATCTAAATCATCAGTATTACTGTATAGTAGTTTCAAAAGCAAAGATAAAAATACCTTTCAGAAGAAATTTGAATTGACGTGCATTATTTATGTGTTGTTATTCTGCACACTAAGGTAGGATCTCAGTATGACCTAACACTCTTAAAGCATGTCATTGCCTAGTCCTGTTCCACTGAAACAAATGAGGATTTTCCATTGTCTTACATGGGAGCAGGAATAGACCCGTAAAGAAGGAAACACTACTTTGAGATAGGGTTTAGTATTTAGCAATCAGGAATGCTTGTTAAGAGAGGTTATGGAAAAAGGAACATTTCTGTCAGTGACAAGACCATACATATCGAGAAACTATCTCAGCAAAAGTGAGCTTTGATAACTTGCATTTTATATTCATAAATATTTACTGTCTGTGTTTACCAAGTTAACAGTAAATAAACTGTAACTTACCTTAAGCTAATTTTCAGCAAATATTGGACAGCTTTGATAAATTTTCTGTATGTACACTATCTGTACAAGTTTGTAACAGATCGCAAGCTCCAGTTGTGTTTTCTGTCTTCAGGAACTTAGTAGGAATATGCAAACTGTGGAGATTTAGGCTGTGGTACCATATGTATATTTTTTTATATGTAACTTAGCAAATGGTTGTAGAAACAATGCGTACCGATACTGCCACGAGCGTGAAATCCAAAGATGGAGCTTGAATTTTTATTTTATTTTATTTTTTAGCTGTGTTTAACTTGATGTTAGAGATTGCGTGCCACTGGTTTACAGCAGTTTCACTGAGTGGTGAGATGCCCAAGTGTTTGATTAGTCCGATCTATTTAATGGCCTTTGGAATGCATAGAGAGAGGACTGGTGGAGCAGAACTTTTTGCAACTGGACTTCTAACTGTAGAAGAGAAATGGTAGTATTGCACCGTTGCATTTTGAAAATGGATTCCCATAGCAATTACGCAGAGGATCAGGATTACTGACTGTGTTAGTAACGAGGTATTACTGTAAACTTGCTGCGCCACATCTTTGCAACATCAGCCTACCTTGCCTGTATCAGCCCTCAGGCTGTTGATAAGTCAAAGCTTGTGATGTCGTGTTGGGAGGGTGAGAGAATTGGCTTTCTTGTTTGTGGGAACATTTAAAGGCTTTCAGTAAACCAGGCTGCATGAGCTGTTTTAACTGGTGAGACAGAAAGATACCTGTTTGTTGGTCTAGAAATCCACCAGATAATGATACACCTACCATATGTGCCTAAATGTTAAGGCACTTTGAGCTGAAGGCGTAAAGAATTGAAAATGTTGTCCCTGTGCATTCTGAATCTTTGTAACACTTTTGTTCTGTATCGTTCTCTAATATTTGACTATTTTTGTAGGACAGTAATTTTTTGGTTACATGTAGTTAAAATTGAAGGATAATTGCTATGGCATCAACACGCAAATGTGTAGTTATAGCCACATTATAAGTATTGCAGGACTCACACATTTCCACGGAGTTATTTTTGAGTAAAAGAAATAATGTATTTTATATGGAGCCATTTTTATTGTCAGTTCTTTAACGAAGAACGGTTGGCATGTCTTTTACATTTTGTCATGTAGCCAGTCTCTGTTGGTGCAGGACTGGCTACTACAATTGCACACACAGGGTACTGTTAAAAGTACAGGAGATTTTTTGCACATAAAACTGAAATGTATGGAGAAACTATATTTTACAACACTTCTGTTTCGGGTCACTGTCTGTGAAAGTGGTATACTTTGCTTTCGAAATAGGACCTTACACAAAAGAAAAAGAAAAAAAGGTGTAGTTGGAATGCTTAATATAAGAGCTGCAGCACAGCAGCATGGAATGAAACCCTCCAGAGCAGGCTGTCATCGTTTTGACCCTGTGTTCATTTTATCTCCCGTCTTCATCCCAATAAGATGAGGATGTAGAAATCAAAACTGACTCTAATCAGAGGGGATATTGTGACTTCCCATTTGGATTTGATAGACTTCTTTTCACAGCTTTTCGAAAAGCCATTTACAGTGATAGAACTTGAACTGAATTGAAATGTGAATAGCCTTGAATTTTATTTTTTTTTTCCTTTTTGTAAAAGTAACTTCCATACTGTTGGAACATTACATTTAATAGGCTGTGATTCTCACCCTCCCCCCCCAACATGCACAGTTTCTAATGAACACAGCTTAGTGAAGTGAGACTAGGTGGAGGCATTGTTAATAAATGCATCTATATCGGTGTCTAACTTTAGAGTTATGTGTATCAGAGTGTTAACTGCACATACCCTAGCGCAGGTACAGTGACCAAAAAGTAGCTCACTTTAGTTTTGCTGGAGTATGCTGCTGCATGTGAAAGGCAGTAAAATGCAAATCCGTAACAAGCTAGAAGTTTGATTAGAAAAGTGCAGTTGCTATTCTAGAAAGGCTTGGTTTACTTAGATAAACACACACACGCATTAGAATGTAGCCTAAACCACGGAAGGGTAAATGCTGCAACACTGACGAGGTTTAAGCATGTGCCACTTTTGTTGGGAGGAGCAGGGTATAAAGGTATACATGTAGGACCCATAGTATAGTTAACAGTAAAAGAAATTGTGTGTGGGTTTGCTTCCATTATATTTATTACTTTGTAGAGATGTTTGTGAATGTTAGACTTCTTCTATTGTTTTATTATATTTATGTATAAACCAGGTTGACTCTGCTTTTTTAAAATAAATAAGCAAAAAAAGTCTGTATGAATGCCTCTGTCATCTTTTGAAGGGAGTTACCTATAAACATCTGGTATGGTGTTTTGTTTTCTGAAATAACACTCTTGAGACTAGACAATTTAAAGCAGTCTGTAGACATGTTTGAACTTAAAAGGAAGATTGAAAACTTAAAAAAAGCTTGAAGCAATGCGTCCTGACTACTTAAAAATGAGTCAAGATAGTAATGGTCTTGCTATATGCTAGAGTGCTGTCTGGGGAAATAATAGACATGCTTAAAGGGAAGTTGTATTGCAAAAGATCTCGGCGGTTTATACATATATGCATATATTTGTTTTCACTTTTATTTATTTTAAAATTAAACTTGGTTCTTCTCCCCACAAGTGATTGGTAGTTGACTGGGACTCTTCTTGCTTACTGAGAAGCCATTCAGCAGTTCCTTAGAAGACAGGGTATGCCTTCAGCTCCTTCTACTAGCTGCATCTGTGCAGCGACACTTTTTCCACCTCCCTCTCCCCCCCAAAAAAAAACCCCAAACCAACTCTGGCAGTAGTGGCTTAAACATCAGTGAGTACTATATTAATTTTAAACCACATTCTCACTAATTTCATTATGCTGAGGTCAGAGCTCAACAATGTAGCACCTGAAATATTTCTGGAATTTAAAATGTCGTCTTTGGTTCTCACTGGGGACACAGAATACATACACAGATGTTAACTCGCTGTAGCAGCCTGCTGTTTCTCCCTTGCCTTGTAAGTGAATCCTGTGGACTGAAACACGCTCCAGATGATCATTTAGAAAAGTGATGAACGTAAACCTGTAGTTAAATGCAAGGATGTGCATTTTGTACAGCAGTTGTGATTGGGTAAAAGAAAGAATGGTGAAACAGATAGCTGTGTACAGCATAGCTAACCAGATGTTCTGAAACAAAAGATATAAAAAACAAGCTTATGGCTTTTGTAATCAACTTTATATATTCAGGAACAAATGTCCTGCAAATGGAAAATTGTCTGGAATTTTTAATGCTATGTCACATTTAAATTGCAGTGATGGGAATTTTAGCTGATGCATTCATAGGAAGAAGTGCGTACATGTTTCTGTTCCAATTTGGTTTGCATATAACTCGCTGTGTGCCAAATGCAAGATTTTATGTGGGTCATCTTCAGGTTTTTTTCAGTGCTGCTGCTTGTCAGTTGTCTTATGTTTTAAGGTTCACACATCAAAACAGATAGTTCATGAATTTTAGGAGTTAAGGAGATATATGACATTTCCTTTTAAACCTGTAAATTCTTCTGGAATGAATTTATAGCCCTCTTCTACCCTTCCAGCCAAAGGTCATTCCAAATGCTATATGTGGGATTTGTCTGAAGGGTAAGGAGTCCAACAAGAAAGGAAAAGCTGAAGCTCTTATACATTGCTCCCAGTGTGACAACAGTGGTAAGTATCTGCATACACTAAGTGGATTCCTAAGGGAGTTGGTGTGACGGATCTTTCTGTGGCAGTATTTGGTGTACCACACTTGTGTACCGAGGGTGCCGTTGCCTTTTCTGTCCTTTGTTAAGACTCTGTTTCTACTTAATGTTGTATCTGCTGGCATGTTCAGTGCACTGCGGGATCTCACCAGGAGGTGAGCTAAGCTTCAGCTTGTCTGTCTAACTTTACGTTCCATTTCAGACGTGGAAGTAATAATATTGGTTTTAATCTAGGCCACCCTTCTTGCCTTGACATGACCCCGGAGCTTGTTGCTATGATTAAGACTTACCCTTGGCAGTGTATGGAGTGTAAAACATGCATTATATGTGGGCAGCCTCACCACGAAGAAGAAATGATGTTCTGTGATGTATGTGACCGTGGTTATCACACTTTTTGTGTGGGGCTTGACGCTATCCCTTCAGGTAATAAAGTAAGAGTTAATTGTTCCCATCCCACCTCCTCTGAGTCCCGGGCTTTCTCAGTCAAAATTAACACAGGCATTGCTTTTGAAAGAACAGATTAAAACAAGTGCGAAGGGTAGGAGTAACCAATACTGTAGGAAAGCATTCACACTGTAGGGCCCAGCGGTTTTTTAAATATCCTTTATTTCTGTATATTTGGTTATGCACAGTTTAACCTGGCAATTCCTGTATAGGAAATATAATTGGCTTTTACAACAGGATTTAAACAGACTTAACTCAGAACTAGGTGGTGGGATTTTTTTCCATATCCGCAGAATACTGAGAATATATCACCTCTTTTCATAAAAGAAACCTCTGAAGAGGCCGTATTGCTGCATATTGCTGGAGTATAACTTTCACATTAATAAAGTGTTTGTGCTATTATTTCCTCTTCTACATTAAAAAGTATGCTCAGTATTTGTAAACACCTTTTTAAGCCACTTCCTTCCCATCAAAACTGGAAGTGAAGTACCTTGAGTCGGGCAGCCTTTAACTTCCCTGGCCACTCCTATCACCTGGCCAACCGAAGTCAGTGCAAAGCGAGCTTCAGGCATAGGGGTTACTGGCAGTACTGCTGCCTTTGACATAACACTAACTCTATGGTGAGTTAGTTCATGAGTAAGTACTCAGTGGCTGCAAGCTGTGCAGTGACAGTGTTCCCTGTAACTGCAGTACATCATGCGTACTGTCCATTCCCTTTTGGGAAGCGCTGGCTCTAGCAGCTGTCACTTCAGCACAGGGTCTGTGGCTGATGTAAGCTTCAGGCTGCCGTAGGGACAGAATCTAAACAGCATAGGTTGTATGCCTACAAAACATTAAAATGACCAAAGCAGCCTGCATGATTCCAGGCGTTGGGATATAAACAGTTAAATACTTCTGCTCTCTGCTCCATCCTGTATTGTTCCCTCAGTAAATGAGTTCTAGTACAAGGGCTGGTGCTGAACCCCGGCCAGCAGCTTCATCTGTGCTGCCTGACTGCACTGAAATAACTTGATACTGGCTTGGTAACTAGATGAGTGAGTAACAAAGGTAGTTTCCCAATAATTGATGACTTTCTTTTCTTAGGTCGCTGGATTTGTGATTGTTGTCAGAAAGACCCTCCCGTACCCAGAAGAGGAGGAAGAAGGGGGAAAAACAGCAAGGAGGGCTAAAAAAAACCCCAAACCCCTTGCTGTCCAAAACTTAACTGCACAAATTAAAGCGATACTTTGGTGCTATTTAACCAACCACTCTAAGAGGAACAATACCACTTTTTTGTTTTCTTTTTACCAAATAAACTTTTAATTTTGGCTATATAATGATTTTCTTTTTTTTTTGTGATACAAGTTGACTAATCACGTCCTGCCAGATGTCTGGATAGAGACAGACAAGCCAAATTCCCACTTAAAAAGAGAAGGCTTCCAGTAATGAAATTTAAATTGTACATGCACCGTTTGTATAAAATTATACTAATGTACTTGTTTATTTCAGTGCACTCATCAGTAAGCTCTAGGAAAAGAAACTTACAGAGCAATTTAAATATATGCTATTTGCATAGCAACTGGTTATTTTCAAAGACTCAACCAAAGCAAAAAAAACTCTGGGAAAAACTAACATTCAAGGAAAAATGGGCATGGCCTGATCTTAGAAGGTACTGTAAATTTCTTCCAGCAGTTTTCTTTGTGAGCTCATGACTTATGCATAAAGATGTGCTTAAAAAAAAAATCTATCACAAAAAGCTAGAAAGGGAGGTGTGAGAAAACACCTCTCAAGTTGAAGACTCAGTCCACTGCCTTGCTTTTAATAAGGGGTGAAAGTGTCCTGTTGACAAATGACAACAGCTGAAGGCTTACTCTCCCTGCAGTAATAGTGAAGACGTAACACACACTTGATTCAGGTCATGGATTTGCAGAGGTGATGAGTGACTGGACAGACTTCTGCTTGACGGACGGCTGACTTGATGTAGAGCACAAGCAGTCAAAATAGCGATCATCCATTCCCTAGGCGATTGATTCGCTTTTTCCTTCCTATGCTTCAGGATCCTCAAATTGAACACACTCAAAAACCATTGCTAATGAGTTTTACTGAACATACTTGCTCAGAAAGAGATCTTTCTTTTAAAATATGCTCTAAATTGTGTGTTTGTGTGTGTGTGTGGGGTGGTGGTGTTGTGAAGTGGAACAGTTTGTTATTTTACTTTTCTTTATATAAAAAAAATAGAAAATACTGAATGGGAGTTGATTTTCCTAAGCACCTGTTTTAAAGAGAATTTAACAAGATCCCAACTGTACATTCATTTTTAAGCCCTGATCTCTGAAGAACACTGCAAATAACTGTGCTCACTGCTCAAGTTTACTTATAGGGGAGGATTTACAATATAAAATTAAATATGGCTTTCCCCCCCCCTTCCTTTCTGGTTTAGAAAAAGTAACCTGAATACCGCTTCAGGAAACAGAACACAGAGTATTAAATATTACATGAAACCATTCATGTTCAATTTCACAGGTTGAAGTGTGATTTAGTCCAGTGTGTATCAATTTAAAAAAGAATTTCAAGTATTAATTTCAGGATTCCAATAAGTATAGTCCAGAAAACAGACTCCTCATCCTGAGAGTCCTCTTCTGTAGACTGTGAGTATTTCTGGTTTGCCTCCATCTCCTCGGGGTTGTAAGAAGCCTCACCAAAAGGATACTGTACAACTGTTCGATCGTAGTACACTTTCATTTCAAACTCGCTCTCCAGGTGAGAGGGGTGGCCGTAAATCCCTATTCCCACCGGGCGGCGGAAGTGTGCGGGCACGTGGACAACGTCTTGGCCGCAGGTTACGGACTGCAACTCGTACTCGTCGAAGCTGGGGTGAAGAGTCATGTCGGACACGTACAAGTCCGCGTCGCCTTTTAAACTCCGCATCTGAAGTACTATCTTTCCCTCGTGGTTTAGTCTCAAATAGCTGTAGTTTCCTGCTCCGATCTGACCTTGAACAACATGAAGAAGAATCCATTCTTCAGGGACATCCTCGTCCTCAAAGGTATTTACTACAAATAACACTTGAGCTGCCACAAATATTGTCAGGATTCCTCTCCAGCGTGCTGCCATGGTTCTAAGTTGTATTCAGACTCTTCCTTTGTCCTGCACGCTACCCTGTGAATACAAAACATAGTTTGTATTTTAGCATATGCCATTCCTGGAAGGAATTGGTTTTTCTTAAATTTGTTATTTTTAGGAATCCCCTCTAGTCCAAACAAAGCTAAGCAACCTCACTTACGTATGTTCATTAACCTTCTTTTTTTAACGGTAACAGAACATGCTGCTAAGATCTCTAGCTCTGTAGGATCAAAATGGCTTGGATTTCTTAAAAGAGGTTACACAGAAACTAATCCATAAGGTGTTCTTTCATCTAGAACTGAGAGAGACTGGTCTCATTCTACCTGCATGCATGACAGATTTGATAGATACCCAGAAGAGGTGCAACCCAATAGGCACAGTTCAAAATACCAGAGTTAAAAAAAACTTGTGCATGCTTGAAGAAGCTTAACTTTGTATCAGGTATTTAAGGCACCCTGTTCTCCCATCCTCTTGTCTTAACTTCAGAAGACAGTAAAGGTGCAAATCTGGATGTATGCACGAAGCACTATACATTCTGACTTGCACTGGAAATGGAGTTAAAAACAAGTTACCTGGTGAGGTAATACATCAGTTTGTGATTCTGCTGTGCAGATTGTTTCTAGGACTAAACTTGGCAGGTTTTATTTTTAAAAATGCATTTACTTTGTTGAGATTTTCTTACTGTACAAATGCTCAGCTCTTTGGAACACTTGCTTACAGAACGGAAAGCTAAAGATATGGGAGCAAAGGGGAGACAGAAAAGACTGCTGCAAGATTAAGGCTCTTTGTACCCTTTCCCTCCCTGTTGCAGGCTCCCAGTCAGGCAGCCTGAGCATGCCTGCAGCACTCCAGTCCTTTGAACAGTTGTACCAGCTGTGTGTGGGTACAAAGCAGCAAGCTCTGAACTTTGCTGAAGGCTTCCAATGCATACAGCTGACTGAATTCGATGTGCAAATCAGTCAAGTATAGGAGCCACAAGCATACGTGCTTTCATGTTTAAAGGGGAAGATTCTCCTTCATCCTCTCATTCCATCCATGAAGACACCACAATTATCTTAAACATGAACGCTCCCGGTAAGTCGGTAGCATCAAAACAAACTGCATTACTGGCACCGAGGTGTCACTTAAACCTTAGGTTTTACGGTTAAACAGATGCGGGCGGGGGGGCAGAATAAACAAATGCCTGTAGTTCCAAGTTCTGTGCCCCAGAGGCCTCCATCCCGCCAGGCCACAGTTCTGCAAAGACAGCAGAAAAGAAAGCTCGGCATTCGCAGAACCTGCCAGGCTGGCAAAACCCCCTCGGCAGCGACAGAAAGAACAAGCCTTTGGCCTCCCGCTTCAGGGAAACTGACTCTCTGCCACTTTTAAGTCGAAGCGGCGATGAAATACGCGAGCGGAGGAAGGGAGGACTCCCCGTCCGGGCTGAAACCCATTAGGTTACCTGGGGAGGGACACGCGGAAGCCGCCCGGCGCTGGAACGGCACTTGGAAGGCGAGGCGACTCCAGGAGACCTTGGACAGAGCCACGGACGCCTCCGCCCGCCCTCGTCAACTCCCGCCTTCCCCGCGGGTGGGACGGTCGCCGGGGGCAACGGCCGGCTCCGAGGGACGCGGAGCGAGTCCGCCGCCCGCTCCCGCCGGCCCCGGGCCCTGCAGGCGGCACAGCCAGGCAGCGCGGCGGTCGGCCCCGACGGTCACGGCTGCAGGGCCGGCGTCACCCCGCCGGCTGACCGCTGGGGCACGGCTCACCTCCGTCCTGCCGCGGGGCTCCGGCAGCGGCGAGGCCACGGCCAAGGCGAGGCAGAGCGGCCAGCTTCGCGGACGTGCGGCAGCTCAACGCGGCCGGGGAGCCGCGGACAAGCCCCTCCCCAGGGCGGGCTGAGGCGGGCCCGGGCGGGCCGCCGGGCAGCGCGGCGGCCAGAGCGGGGCGGGCAGGCGCAGAGACTGCTCCCGGGACCGCCGCGCCGCTCCTCCTGCGCGGCCCGGAAGCCACACCGAGAGCGTCCGGGCCCAGCAGCTGACGCCGAGCGGCTGCCCGCAAAGGCGGCGGCGAAGACCGGAAGGCTAAATGCCTCCGCGCCACTCACCGCCGCTACCGCCTTCCCGGGGCGCGGCTGCGTGCGGGCCGCCACCTCCGTCCCGCTGCTATCGCGAGAAGGAGCGGCGGGGGCGGAGCTGCCGTCGCGGCAAGGCGGAAGACCTCGCACACTGCGGGACTCTGGCTGCCGGCGGCAGCTGTTGGCCGGGCCGGGGGTTGGCCGCCCGCCGCCGTGGGGGCGCTTATAGGGGGGAGCCGCGCTCTGGGGAGTTGGCCTTCTCCTAGCCCGGCGGATGGCTGCGGCTGTGTCCCCTCGGCTCGGGGGTGCACGGCGGAGTTCGGGGGCCTGGAGGGGTATGTCCTTAATGGCCAGAGGCGAGGGAACATGACACTGTGTCAGCAGGCGCCTCTGGTTGCGGTGGCCGTGCTCCCGGGGCCCGGGCGGCTGTTGGGGAGTGTTTGTGTGTGGGGAGGGTCATGGTCCTGGTCCTGCTTCGGGGCATCGGCCTGTGACGGATCCAGCTGGCAGCTTGTGAGGGGTAGAGTGTTGTGGGCTGGGGTCTGCTGGAGAGAGGTGCTGGAGTGTTGCCTAGAAGCCGGTTCCCCTGTCCAATCAGGGCAGTGGTCACCCAGACCTTCAGGAGCTACCTGAACTGTGGCGAGGGAAGGGGAAAGCTTTGCTGTCTTGTCGGAGGGGGTGTGTTTGGGGGGTGTGGGGGCAGCACGGCTTCACAGCACCGGACACTTGGCACGGCCAGTAAAGTAAAATTTGCTTAGTTGTAAATTCTGAGCTAAGGATGACACATCCAGGGAGGCACTGAGTGACTATGTAGGTTTTCTACCACACACTAAGCATTTTTCACGATGAAATCTAATTTTATCTACACTGGAATTGGATGTAATACACTTACTGGAGCGTAAGTTTCCCTTCAGCAATCAGTGACAGTTTATGTGGCCTTTTAGCATTGTGTTGCATAGAAACGAGGTTGCAGGGTTGTATGTTTCACAGGAGTGTGGTATAAATTTCTCACTGAACACTTACATGTCACCAGTGTTCCCGTGCAACTGTCACCATGTTCCAACAGGGCAAAAAGCGACTTCTTGTTGTGTCACTGGATGAGTGGCAATGCCGATCAGAAGGGCAGAAACCAGTGGTGGTTCACACCTGTCTGAACTCATCTCCATTGACTCTACTGTCCCAGGGTCCAACTGCAGGGAGGGGACAGGTGTTCTAACTCCTGTTTGATCAGCCCAAGATTTCCAGGGCTTCCTTGGATTTCTGCTAGATCTCTAGTTGTTATAGACAGGAGGTTGTTAAAAGTACTGTAGCTGCAAACATTGAAAGGTGAAAATAAACTACAGTGAAAAAGAATTGGAAAAAACTCCAACTTATTAAACTGCTGAGAAATGGAGACAGACGAAGACACAAACTTCAGAACAAGTTCTTTAGTCCTACGGGTTGTTTACCTGCCTGAACAACACCCTTTTTCTGTATCGGTGTTTATCTTTCTTTACTGTTGACTAAAGGGCCATAATACAGTCATGGCTCTATCACACATTAAAATTGTCATCAGCATATTACAATAATTGTTTTTCTCTTGTGTTCTCAGCCATGAGTCACAGTTCAGAGAATAAACAGTCAGGTGCAGGGCGTTGAGTTACCTCTATACAGTGGATTTATCCGAATGCACAGGGACATGTGAAAGAGAATTTGACTGGTTCTTTCTCCAGGCAAAACTAACACATCTCTCATATAAATTATTAGATGCTCATATAGGGCGTCACAGAATCACAAGGTTGGAAAAGACCTTTAAGATCATGAAGTCCAACTGTTCCTGTCCTATGCTAAACCATGTCCCTAAGCACCTCGTCTACCCGTCTTTTAAACACATGCAGGGATGGTGACTCAACCCCCTCCCTGGGCAGCCTGTTCCAGGCCCTGACAACTCTTTCAGTGAAAATTTTTTTCCTGACATCTAATCTGAACCTGCCCTGGCACAGCTTTGTGCCATTTCCCCTTGTCCTATGTCCTGTCACCTGGCTGAAGAGACCATCGCCCACCTCTCTACATCCACCTTTCAGGTAGTTGTAGGTGGTGATAAGGTCTCCCCTCAGCCTCCTCCAGGCTAAACATCCTTGTAGTGTCAATTACAGACAGGCACAAGGAAGACATTCCTGTAGAATGTATCTGTTTGAAATGCAATTTAGGTGGACATTGAGTCCACACATTGATGTCCATCAAAATAGTTTAAATTGGCGCAGGTCAAATCCTTCATCATAGAATCATAACTCAGGTTGGTTCTATGATTGAACCTCCAGACTCTTCCCATCCAACTTTCTGTTCAAACCAGATTCAGGTTGCTTCAGGCTTCATTCAGTTACGTCTTGGACAACTCCAGGGATAGACATTCACAACCTCTCTTCAGAAATTAGTATTCAGTTTCCCTCACAGTGTTTAAAAAAAAAAAGCGAAGTAAAATCCCAACAGGATTATCCCGGGCTCCAACCTGGTTTATCACTGTGTGCCTCTGAGAAGAGTCTAGCTCCATCTTCCCTCTATCCTCCAATTAGGCAGTGGTAGGCAATGTTATGGTCCCATCCAACTCTTCTCTAGACAGAAGAGGCCTGTGTCTCTCTGCCTCTCTCCATACAGCACCTTCCCCGCTTTACCATCTTGGGTGTCCTCTGCTATACTTGCTTGGGTATCTCAATATCCTTCTTGTACCAACAATGCCAGAACTGCGCACAATACTGCAGATATCGTCTGGCAAATGCCAAATAGAGGGGAAGGATCGCTCCTGGGTCCTGCTGGCTACCGTCACTAATACAGCCCAGGTTGCAGTTGCTGCCTCTGCTGCAAGGCTGCAACGGTGGCTCAGCAGGATCTCCAGATCCTTTACCACACATGTGCTTTCCAGCCAGCCATTCTTCACCATGTCCTCTTGCCAGATGAGAGACACTGCACTTGCTCTTTTTTGGATTCCATGAGAGTCAGCAGCTTTTTTCTCCTGCCTGGTGAGTGTCTCTGACTGCCAGCCCTGACCACCACTGTGGTGACTGCTCCTCCCAACTTGGCATTGTCCACAAACTTGGTGAGAGCAAAAGGTTTGTTTTTCTTTCCAGTGCTTTCATGGGTTGGTTGATGTGTGCTGTCCTGATGCATCATAGGATCACAGGCTGGCTTGGGTTGGAGGACACTGCAAAGATCCTCTAGTTCCAACCCCCTGCTATGGGCTAGGACACCCTCCCCTAGCCCAGGTTGCCCAAAGCCTCATCCAGCCTGGCCTTGAACACTGCCAGAGAGGGGGCAGCCACAGCTGCTCTGGGCAGCCTGTGCCAGGGCATCACCACATTCACAGTCTAGAATTTATTCCTAATAGCTAATAAAAATCTCCCCTTCTTCAGTTTTAAGCCATTTCCCCTTATCCTATCGCTCCCTGCCCTTATAAACAGCCTGTCCCCAGCTTTCCTGTAGGTCCCTTCAAGTACCGGAAGGCTGCTGTAAGGTCTCCCCGCAGCCTTCTCTTCTCCAGGCTGAACAAGCTCAGCTCTCTCATCCTGTCTTCATAGGAGAGGTGCTCCAGCCCCTTGAACATCTTCGTGGCCCTTCTCTGGACTCGCTCCAACAGCTCGGTGTCTTTCCTGTCCTGGGGACCCCAGAGCTGGACGCAGTGCTCCAGGTGGGGTCTCACGAGGGTGGAGCTGAGAGGGACAGTCACCTCCTTCGACCTGCGGGTCGCGGTGCTCTCTGTGCGGCGCAGGGTGCGCTGCGGAGAGCGAACGCCCCTCGGCGAGGCCGCGCTCTTCTGGAGCCGCTATTGCCGGCCGCCCGCAGAGGGCGCGGCGGAGCCGTGAGGTTCGGGCTCAGCCGTTGCCCGGGGCAGGGCACGCTCGCTGCCGCGGGCGGTAGAGCGGCCGGGCCGCGCGGGGCCGTAAGGAGCCGGCCGCCCCGGGCCCGCCGCGCTCGGCAGGGTTGCCCTTCTCTGCGACCGTCGGCGGCGGCGCTGCTCTGGTTACGGGCCGGCCGTTGGGCGGCGGGGTCGGGCGGGAGACGCGTCGTCCCGTCCTGCTGGCGCGGAGCCGGGCGGGGCCCTCCGTCTCCGCACGTCAGCGTGACCAGCGGCGGGTTGTGTGACCCGGCGGCCTCCGCGCTGCCAGGCGGTAAGGGCGCAGCCGGTGGGGGCGCACCCGGTAGGGGCGCAGCCGGTGGGGGCGCAGCCGGTGGGGGCGCAGCCGGTGGGGGCTCAGCCGGTGGGGGCGCAGCCGGTAGGGGCTCAGCCGGTGGGGGCGCAGCCGGTAGGGGCGCAGCCGGTGGGGGCTCAGCCGGTGGGGGCGCAGCCGGTGGGGGCGCAGCCGGTGGGGGCTCAGCCGGTGGGGGCGCAGCCGGTGGGGGCTCAGCCGGTGGGGGCGCAGCCGGTGAGGCTCCGCCGCGGGGACTTTTTTCAGCCGTAGGATGGAAAGCGACAGGGACGGTTGTTCTTCTGGAGGAAGCTGCCATCCTGAAGTGGTCTGTGTAAAACACTTGCTTAAATGCAAGCTGTCCGAGTCCCTTGTTCAGCTGGCGTGTAGCCACCGTCACTGTGCTTTCCCGTGGAATCAGAGCGAGTTGCGGATCTGGAACACGGCGACTGGTCAGGTAAGAATACAATGTATCCCTCTCAGAAGCAGGCTTAAAAGCAGGATATAAACAAACTCTCTGAGGGTAGCGCAGACGGGTCAGATTTCCTTTTAGTGCGGGGATGATGCTAGCTACAGTTTGTTATGAGCTTCGTTACCGTGAAGAGGATAATATAAACTGTTGCAGCGGGCTGTTGCTGCTGGCAACTAAACCACCGGCCAGTCCCCTTCCCAGCGGGGTGGGGGAGAGAATCAGATGAACAAAAGCGAGAAGTCATGGGAAGTCACAGGTTGAGATAAAGATAACTTAGTGACTGAAGGAAAGAGGAAAAAAAGAAGTTATGTAAAGGCAATCACCGCCTTCTACAAGTGGGCTAATGCCCAGCCAGTCTCTGAGCATCAGCAACCTTAGAAGACAACCCCCAAGCCCTCCAACGCCTTCTTCATCCAATACCCCAGTGTTACTGCTGAGCACAACATCATATAGTAGGGAATATTGCTTTCCCTGTTTGGGTCAGCTGTTCTGTCTGTGTCCCCTCCCAGTCTCTTGTGCACACCCAGCCTATTTGCTGCAGGGATGGGCTGGGACAGAGTGGGAAAAAGAGAAAGCCTTAATGCTGTACAAGCAGCGTTTAGCAACAGCAGAAACACTGGCGTGTGATCAACACTGGTTTTTGTCACAAAATCCAAAGCACTGCGTCGTGCAAGCCGTTAGGAGGAAAGTCATCACCATCCCAGCCAAGCCCAGTACAGCTACACGGTAGTTAAGTGATTTTGAAACAAGAAAGAAAAAAAAATTAGTTGTTGTTTTGTTAATTGCATGTACATTATCCATGTGTAATTTTCTCTTGTTTATAATTTTGGAGTGACTCATTTAAATATTCTTTGCCTGCATTTGTCAGCCGTTGAGTCTGTTAGGACATCGTTACTCCATTTCTGCCATCTCATTTGGAAGTAAAATCAATCCCCTTCTGGTCTGCTCTGCTTCTCGTGAACATGTGATAGTGTGGAATCTCGATGAATGCATACAGAAAGGGCAAGAAGGTAGAGTATTATTCATATTTTGTATTATATATGAGAGAAGTGAGGCAAAGGCAGTCACTCACCGTCTCCTACAAACAGCCCAACGCCCAGCCAGCCTCCGAGCAATATCCACTGCAGAAGACACACAGCAACTCCTTTTCTTTCACTACTACTTTGATAAAAAGATTGTGTTATCAGAGCAGCACGTGTTACCCGCTGGATTTAGAGCCCTAAGAGACGTGAATTTCTTCTGCTTCATTTCTTTCTTCCTCTTCTTCGGCAATGCCAAGCTGAATCAGGCCAGTAGCCCAGCCGGTCCGGTCATCATACCCGGGGCGGCCCCGGGAGCTGGCCGTGGTGCTGTGCGGGAATCGGCCGGTGCCCGAAGGGCAAACGCGGGGAAGCGCTGCAGTGGCTGTTCTACCGCTGTGGAATAAAATGGACAGGAAGATTTTGAATCACAGCAACACCTCATGACAACACACAATGCCTAAATGCGACTTTTTTCCCCCTGGAATATCTGCGGAGCTAGTATTTTAGTATTTCACATCCTGCTTTGTCTGTTCCAGCCTCTTCTCTCTGTCAGGAACGCTGTTGTCATGTGTGTGAAGGAGCAGTGCAAGTGCTTTGCACAGTCTTGGCATGTTTTCTCTAACCATATAATTATCGACTGTATCAAGGTTCAACTGTATCAACTGTATCAGGGAGTTATTTTTTGTGATCCATCTCTCCATCCTGGTAGATCTTGACATGTTAATCAATTGTAGAAATTCTCCACAGCATCTGGGATGAAGCCTGTGGACAGCTGTAGTCATCGTGTCTCTATCCTAGTCAAATTGTTTCCTATGAAATAATAAAATTTAATGAGACATCCAAAGCCTCCTCACATCATTAAAGTTAGCATCATTAAATAAGAATCTGCAGAAACCAGCCTACTTGAGCCAGTGACATGACCAGAATGAAACTTGGAAGAGAGGGATGAAACATGAGCCTGTTTTCAAAGCTAGTCTTATCAGCCTCTGTAATGACATTTAGCAGTGTGCTCATCTTCCATTCCTTTCTCACAGCAGAATGAAAAGCAAGAGAATGAAAGTCCCTATTGCTCGATGTCTGAGTGGTTGGGATATTCTCCCAGAAGAAGCATTTTTCAACCCCCTTCTTTTTTCTGGGCTTCAGTCGGAGAATGTGGCACTACTGGGTTCCTTGGGTGCATACTCTTACTCCAAAACCCCTGTCCCTAACAGCCCTGGAATGATGGAAGCATGCTTTGATGGGCATATTTATTATTAGTATCTCAAATAACACCAGGTCACATAAAGGCAGCCAGGCAGATGGAGAAATCTTGCTGGTGTGTAGTTCTGTGCCTTGCTTTCCAAAAGCCTGGTATAATTAAACTGTGGGTTGTTCTGTACATCTTCCTGACAGAAACTGGGATAGCTCTGTGGTTAGCCAACCACTATGCAAAATTTGTATGAATCTCACTGCACCAGAGTTCTGTATGTCACTGACTCTCATTAACCACAAAATTGCTGCAGGGTTAACACCTCAAGGAATTGTTATAGGAACTCTTCTGGGAATGGTGCTTCATGTAAGATTTAGTCCTGATGATCAACAAGTGGCAGTATGTTCTGGAAATAAGATCTACATGTTAAGTGCAAAGGTGAGATGCCATTCTTTTCAGCTATGCGTTGATATTTATCTAACTTACTTTCAGATAAATTCATTATACAAAGTCAGTGTAATTAAGCAAAAGCACCATTTTTTTCTCATGTAGATGAAAATAAGTGTGAACTAATACTTGATAATGCATCATATCTGATATAGAAAGCTGATTTTAAGAGTTGAAATTAGAAAAATATCTCAATAACTTAGGAGAAGAAAATATCCCGAGGACATCTGAAAAATTACTCCTATATCATTCATTCTGAAGAGGGAAATGTAATGTGTAGTGGTTTTGCCAGCAGGATACAGGGCTGAAGTTTCAGTAGAAAAAAAAAATCCAAATATGAAATTTAAAATTATTTTTTATTATTTTTAACGTTAATTTTTCATTTGAAATGTAATCTGGTTTTATTTTGACTTGACAAATCACAGAACGAAGCTATACTAGCTGAGTTGGATGGCCACCTGGCTCCAGTGACTACTGCTGAGTTTTGCACATGGGAGAAAAGCATGCTTATATCGGTGTCAGAAGACAGAACCTTTAAGGCAAGGAAATTGTAGAACTGAACTTGAAATAGGAATAATTTATTGAATATGTGAAGTAGTCTTTGTTCCCCTTTAAATACTTTCAGAAAATTAAGGAAAATCCATTTTTGACTTTCTAGAGATCAGGACATTATTCTTGGAAAGCTGCTTGGAAAGTTATTGTAAAAAATGACTGAGTTTTAAAAATGAATCACAGAATCACAGAGTTGTAGATGTTGGAAGGGACCTCGAGAGATCATCAGGTCCAACCCCCCTGCCAAAGCAGCTCCCTAGCTCATACTGCACAGATAGGCATCCAGATGGGAATGGAATATCTCCAGGGAAGGAGACTCCACCACTCCCCTGGGCAGCCTGTCCCAGGGCTCTGGCACCCTCACTGGGAAAAAGTTCCTCCGCATGTTGGTGCGGAACTTCCTGTTCTCCAACTTGCAGCCATTGCCCCTTGTCCTAGCCCCACAGACCACAGAAAAGGGGCAGGCCATTTCCCCCTGCACCCCATACTTAAGATATTTATAAACATTGATTAGGTCCCCCCTCAGTCTTCTTTTCTCCAGGCTGAACAGCCCCAGCTCTCTCAGCCTTTCCTCACAGGATAGATGTTCCAGGCCCTTCTACAGTGAAGTATTAACTATGATGATTATTATCATCTGGCAAATGGAAATAAAGCATTTTGATCACTTTGGCTGTAACTGAAATATTTCAGGTATGCTGAACTGAATGAAAGCCTTTCACTTTAACACTCCTGACACTGATGGGAATTTTCCCTTTCAGGAATATTAGTTTGGGTTATTGCATGTAATGTCTGGGGTATTGCTTACTGGTAGGATTTTTGGCCAGATAACCTTTTGTATGATGACACCATGGATTCCTGCTGCTGTACATGGTGACAATTGAAGGCAACTTAGGCTGTAAGGGGAAACAAGAAACCTAAGTAAACTGATTGTTTCTTCTGTGATTCTAAACACAGCCCAACACTTTGTTCAAGAAGCTAAAGTAAAATTAAAGCTTGCTATATCAAAGGTTGTTCTGTGGTTTTGTTTTCCTAAATTTATTTCTCATGTAACTCTCTGTTCTGGATAATATGGGATTTTTCCTTTTCTTCCGGTCCTGGCCAGAGAAAAAGAGCACAAAGATTTAATTGTAATTTTAGGAAATATTATAGGATATATTAATAATTCTGACTTTCTAGTTGTTTCTTATTTAGTTTATGCCAATCTAAGAGATTAAATCAAGGTACAAATGAATGAAAAGATCTATATGTCTACAGATAATGAGTATCACTAGTATTAATAATGACCTTTTAGCCCAGTGTGAACATTGTGAAATTATTTAAGCTCCCTGCATGAAATCTAGAACCAGTTCAAGTATGTGTTTTCATTAATTCAGCTTAAGTCACTGAGAGCTCAACCTAAGCACAGGTGATAATAAATACTCCTTATTACTTTCTTCATCCATACCAGGCGAGTTTCACCTTTTTCACTATGGATACTGACCAATTAAACAAAGCCCTGCAAAGTTAGAAAAAAACCGCTTGCCTTATTGCATCACTTTCTATGGCTGCATTTCTCTGCTTTCACCACATGATGGCCGTTGACTTTTGTTTTTTTTTCTGTGACGACCTAGGCAGGTGCTAAACTTACTTGGTTTTTTTCCCCTCATCCCAAAAGGTGTGGGACTATTCTACCGGCCAGTTAATATACCAGTCAGAAGTATTGACAGGTAAACTTTCTTTTTTACATATACTTTTTCATGGGAAAAAAAAATCCTCACTCTAAACAATACTATGATATTATTATACAAGCATGTATTTGATTTAGTGAAAATAATTCTAGTAGACTAGCTAAAAGTAAACATACAATTTTTTAAGGCCAGTAACAAATATATTTTCCTTTAAAGTGTACTGTGGGTAGATAGTTTTAGTGTACTTTCATAAAGTACCCTTTTTGCACAGGGTGTGTGTGGAACTGTTGCCATTTACTGAGATACATAAATGGAGCCCTCTAGTTTTGTGTGGTAGAGTTCCTCTGAGCACTACTGCTCGTTTTCTTTCAAGTTTTGTATGTGAAATGGAATGAAATACTATACAATATGTAGACTTGTTAGCAGTGTCTACAGCTGATGGCATATATTGACTTTAAAAGTGAAAGCTAATTTTGTGGAAAGACGAGCAAAAAGGAGAGAGGAGGAAGAGGCATTGCCCCCAGGGCACCAGAGACCTCTCCTCCAATAACACCTTTTCCTCAGGAACCATACAGTTTCACCAGCTGAAACTCCTTTTTGGTTGTTCCTGCTTGTGGTACTGTTAGTGGTGATTGGAACACAAATTGGGAGCATGAGCTTCATGGTGATTGGTTGTTAAGCTTTGTGCATGCATATTATTGCATGACCTCACATAGGCTAAAAGCCAAAACAAGAGAGGAGGGGAGATTGTTCTCCTGGTTGCCTGTGTCAATTGTTTCCCTTGAAAACATGCCTTAACTGCAGTACCAGGGTTTGCAGGTGGAAGGCTGTGAGAATAACACCATGGGAACAATGAGGGAAAACTATTGCTTGTAGGAGTTGTGAAAATTTTGGCACAGTAGCATGGGTAAAAGGGGCACAGAAAATAACTGCTGTGGCAGCTTGGCTGGCAGGCAGGCCACAAACTTGCAAATGGAGAGCCCTTATCAACACAAAGGCATTGTGCAAGTGTAAGAATTGTGGTAAGGTTGTTGGGTTTTTTTCCACCCATCTTTATGAAGAGTAGGATTCAATTTTGAATTGTGTATTTTAATTTTCTGATTTCTGTCTACTCTGGAAATAATTGCATCTTTTTTTGAGGCAGCATTTCCTTTGCTAAGTCTGCTAATTGATGAAGAAAATAAGCAATTTATCACTGGGTGTGCTGAGGGACAGGTAAGAATTACCCATTAAATGCGGTTTCTATGTCAAAATAGTCAATGATTATTATTTATCTGTCTATAAAAAGGCTTCACAATCTGCATAAATATTTTGAACTGTTATTTTACTAAGCATAATTCAGTGCTGTGAGCTTAAAACATAAACAGTAAATTGCTATGCAGTCTATTACAAAATGGACCCAGGATAATTTTAAGAGCACTATCACTGATTATATTAAGAAGAGAAAACTCAGATACTAGAAATATATCTGTTTTAAAATGAAAAAAAGTGAAAAATTTTATTCTATTTAGGCCAAGGAGTTAAACACCTGACTGTAATTGAAGTAGACTATTATTTCAGCACACTGGAATTTTAATCAAAATGTGTTAAATGGGACTATACATTTCACCTCCTCTTTAATGTTAGGAATATCTTCACGTGAGGTTTTCCAGCTGCTTTCTTTAGTGTTATGGTTCAGTGAATTGGGAAGATAATAAAAGACTTGACTATAGTGGTACCTAAGGAAAGAAAGGCATAAATAAAATTAATATAGATGACTTGGTGTGAAAATGGATGCAGGTTACTTGTGATTTCTAACTGTGGGAAATAGTCTGAGGAGGCTTTTTTCAGAGTTGTAGACATGTGGGAAATAAATGTGCAGTTCAAATTGATAACGTCTCCTTTTGCTAATACTGAATGTATCCTTTCATAATCTTAGAAATGGGTGTAATTGGGTTTCTGATGTATGTAAGATGAGATTCCAGGTACAAAAATTCGTTGGTTCCATCAACAGTTTTAAATATTGGACCTTTAGTTTGTATCCATGCATGCTTCATGTTTGGTGTCAAAAGATTATTGCAATTGCTTTTTCATTTTCTTGCAGCTTTGGATCTTCAGTTTAATCCCTGCGCATTATTACCGTTGCATAGCACGTATCAATTTAAAGAGAGAGCAAGAGAAATTCTGTAATAAAATGTGGAAATCTGGGAAAGAAATAGGTAAATAGTCCTTCCAGAATGCTGATTATGGTCTATTCGAGTTATTGGCTACAGAGTGCGTGCCTCTTGTACCATGAGAATTTGTTGTAAGTGATAGAGTTATGCCTCTCACTGTGGTATGGAATTCTTACTGCAGCTGATATGAAGTTGAGTGTTGGCATATCTGGAAAGAATTATGCGTGTATGTCTGCAATGAGATCTCGGTCAGTGTATCTGCTTATGAGACATTGCATAATGTGAACTAGTACGGACTTGGTTTTTACTGAATTCATTGCCCAAGGCTTTGTTTAGAATAGAATCAGTGCCTACAAAAAATAACCTGTTGCCTAAGTGGAGTACCATTTCTCAGTTACCCCTGAAGCTTCTAGGATTTTTTTTTTTTTTTTTTTTTAGTTTTACCAGTGCCTCTGTGATAAGATATTTTTCTGGATGTGGTATTTCTAGTGGTATAACACAGAATACTTATATGAATTAAATGACTGCACTGGTAACCCCAGCATAGTGATTCTGTATTCCCAAATGAGGCACTCAGACTACCTGAACGCCAGCTGAAGTCCTCCAAAAGACAAGCCAAGAGCAAGCTTTATTTAGGGAAAGGGAGATGTGTTTTCTCTTGCTTGCTTTTTTCCTGCCTCAAATAACTGTTATGTTTTCAGTTACCTAGTGGTCCAGCTTAAGTAATCCTAAGGTCCTGTCCTAATGAGTGTGAGTACTATGTTTCTTGTGATTATCTAAATTATATGGATGTCACTTTCATCTGTGGATGTTTGAAAGTGTCTGTGCCTAGTGCTAAATGCAGTGCTAGTAGTGAACTCCATGTGCATAAGGGATTGGTGACTCCTTGGGAAGATGAAAATGAGGTGGCTTTTCATCTTGTTTTTGGTTTATGTTGTAGCTTTAGTGTTAAAGGAATATTCAGGCGAAGTAGAAAAGTACCAAGTGTGTTTAAGTGTTGTTAGAATGTGGCTTTCAGAGTCACTTTCTTGAGATCAACACACCTAAATTCTGCAGAGTCCTTCAGTAGATTCTTTGGATTTTATCTCTAGGTATTTGAAAGAAGTCAGTGCTAAATATAACGTAGTAATGAGGGAAAATATTTCAAGATGGCTGGCTCTTAGGATAGATCCATCTTTTGAAATAGAAACTTTTTGAGTGTGGTTTTCATTCACACTACTATACTAATTCCAGTTCTCTCTTAAATACTGTATTTTTTTATCCTTTGTTTTTTTGATAACTAGCATTGTTGATTGTCTTTCTTAGGCAAAGGGCAAAATACTTCCAAGCTTTACAAAACAAACAATATGAGACCAGAAGGATCAGTGGAAACATCATTGCCTATCCTATTAATTGAACACTGTGACTCTATAGTATGTTCCCACAATGAAGAAAACGTGTAAGTCCTTTAAAATACCATCAAGTGTTTGACTGGAGTCTATTCCTAGTAGTTCCATTTGGTTCTTGGATTATTTTCACTGTAAATTGCTATTTAAAAAACCAACAAAACCTAATAGGAAAATCAAAGAGTATATTTAGGGATCTGCAAGTTTTTGTGGGTGGCTCTTAGGCAGATCATAGACACAAACTGATACAAAGCTAAAATTGTTTTTTAGTGCAAAAAATAGTTTTATAGAAATGGCATTGGGAATATCCATTTTTGCATCTATTGATCTATTTAGCATCCACTTGATCAGGGAAGAGCAATTAAAAATAATTAAGAAGTCAATTAGAATTAAAAAGCCAAATTTATATTTAGGAAATGAGTTTGATGCAGTCACTGTGCCTGTATCAGTTTGCCTTCCAAATGTAAGCAATTTTTGAACTGCATAACCTGTTCAAGCCAAACTTCTGCCTACATTTTCAGGAGCACTAGCACTGAGAGGAAAGAAGTGGTCTTTTAAGATGTACATCTTAGACATTAATGGAATGTCAGAACTATAAGACTGAAAGATGAGTTACTACAGTCAGTCTTGTTGCTTGTACACTACCACTCTCAAATAATCAAAACTTTGTCTTCATCAAAATTGTAGGCTTGATTTGAACTACAGCACATCTTTAAAGATGGCTAGTTTTCCAGTGATAAAGAATCCACTGAATCCCTAGTTAAGTTGTTCCAGCAACTGAATCACTCCACTTCTAACTGGAGTTATCCTCTTTTGGTGTACAATTATTGGCTCTTAGCTTGTTTTTTATTCTCATAGTAGTTGGCTCTAGACTATCATATTCCCTCCTTGCATGGCAAGTTATAGCTCATGAACAAGTTATCTCTATGCTTCTGGATAAAATAATTTGCACCTTCTATAAGGCATGTTTTTGTAACCTTTTTAACATTTGCCTTATATTGAATTTTGGAAAAAAATCAAATTTCTTTTTCAATGCACTTTTGGCACATGGTTGCCTGAAATGGATCCATGGGAATAGGGTAATAAAAATAATTTTCTGAGTTAAGATAACTTTTTAATACCCACCTGATACTGCCTGCCAATCACAGAATGACTAGGTTGAAAAAGACCTTTAAGATTTAGTAGAGGACAGGTATGGTTGGACTCAACCAAATCTCTAAGTATCTCATCTGCTCTTCTTTTAAACACATCCAGGAATGGTGACTCAACCCCCTCCCTGGGCAGCCTTTTAAAGGCCCTGATAACTCTTTCAGTGAATAACTTTTTCCTAACATCCAATCTGAACCTGTCCTGGTGCAGCTTCATGCAATTTTCTCTTGTCCTACCTCCTGTCACCTGGCTGAAGAGATCATCTAAGGACTAGTTATCCTTTCAGCCATCACATCAGTTGTTGGTTTTGATCTGCTTATAAACAACTATGACCATTAAAATCTTACTATTAATCCAGTTCGGTTATAGGTTTTAGACTTTTGTATTTAGAAGAAATTTTTCTGTTTAATGTTGCAATTACTGTGGGCTGATTATAGCAGGTGCTTCAGATTTGTCTGAAGTGACCAATCCTTGGTTTCCTGTCTGCAATAAAGTGCAACAATGAAAATTTGTTACAACATTGATGTCCAAAAAAAATGGGTCTCATACTCACCTGAGCTTTTTGACATTATTTTCATCACAGTAGTTGGCATTTTATTATTGTAAAATGGGCATGATATCAACTTCCTGTGTATATCACTTGATCGATATCTCTTGATATATATATAATTGATCATAATAACTTGGTAGTGCCACTTCTTTACATGTAATTCAAAGAATTCACAAATTTAATCAGTCTGTTACTGCCATGCATGTAAGTAATGTAAAACACAAAACTACACAGAGCATGTAAAAGTATCACAAACTAGAATTGAAACTGCCTTTCCCAGTCTCCTTTTTAAAACATTTGTTTCTGGTTTATTGTTTGTTTGGGGTTTTTTTAATTAAAACAAAAAAGTATTAAGTCACTGTGGTGAGTCTTTTCATTCAAGTTTCACTTTTATATTTTTCCATACCCTTACTTCAACTCTTGTGGTCTGACTTCCTAAATAAAGCTGTTAAGTCTACTCACTCTTATTTGGAAAAATGTACTTGGGTAACAAGTATTAAAACAACCCAATTTCTTTGTCTTACATGGTAACAAGAAAAATGTCTTTATTATACTCTGATGGATTTTTTTCTCCTTTTTTAAATAGATGTTCTGCACTGAAATCTAGCTATTTTTGGATAGGAAGCTCTACTGGCTTGTTAATAATTAATTTGGCAAACTTTGAATTAGAAGCTTTTTTGTCTTACAAAGGTATGATTAGAAGATATCTGACTATGCCATAATATGATTGCTTTCCTTTGTTATCTGATATAAATAGTGTAAGAATTAGTTTATGAAATAACAAAATACAGTAGAAACTAAGTGGGTTTTGGGTTGGTTTTTTTCACATTAATGATTGTATGTTTTTTTGACACTGGTGACTTGTCTCAGAAGATGTGTTGGCACTAGATTTCCATCGTGGCAAGCAGGGAATTTTTACTCGATTTTGCATTTGTGTTAAATACAATGGATTATGGGAGTGTCAGAGTAGTATAAGTAATTTTTTTTTCTTGTCTTAGACATGATAGTTTTTTCTTTTGAAATGCCAATGCAATGTTATAGCACCATGTTCTTTTTGGTAAAGATTACAGTGACCTTGGCATTCAGTTTGCTGGATCTTGTGCATTAACAAGGCAGGCAGTTAATGGAAAGGTGAGTATACAGTGAACATTGTTTGAGTGAATGTTTCAATTTCCAGATATTTTCAATATATATAAATTATATATTTTGTTTACAGATTAATGTACATGTTTGTTTTTCTTGAAGAGAATTGCACAATAGTTTCTCTGCAGACTGTTGATGCTTCTTTATAGAATCTACTAATTTCAATAGCTGGGTGGTTTTAAAGCTCTCACAGTTCTTATGCTGTCCAAGGTGATTAATAAGCAAGAGGTGAATTATTTTTTTATTATGTTTGGTGTGTACATTGCAAACCAAGAATGACCACTGGGGGAGCAGAGGCAGACTTTTAGGGGAAGAAAGGTGTCAGCACTGCTACACCTTGTTTCTCAAACATTAGGAAGAATGGCTTTTGATCCTTTCAAGAGATCTATGAAAACTGTGAGTCCTGAGACAATGTCTGTGGAAAGTCAGTGGTGCTTTTAAGGAAATGAAAGACCTTCTTGTTGTACACATTCTGTGTATTCCATTTTTGATGTTACAGTTTTCCTACTGAACTGAACTCAATCTAGGCCATTCTACATATTCAGCAGAGCAGGTTTTTGTTCTAAATTCAGCTTTTAGCATATTCTCAGCATGACTCTGTGTTGTAGTTTAACTCCAGCTGGCAATTAAGCACCACACAGCCACTTGCTCACTCTTTCTCAGTGGGACTGGGGAGAGAATCAGAAGGGTAAAAAGTGAGCCAACTCGTGGGCTGAGATAAAGACAGTTTAATAGGTAAAGCAAAGCAAGACAAGGAATTCATTCCCAATTTCACATGGGCAGGCAGGTGTTCAGCCATGTCCTAGTTTCAATTAGGACAGAGCTAACTTTCCTAAGGAGCCAGTGTAGGTGGTCCAAGCTGGCCAAGGGTGTTTTCCACACTACATGATGTCACACCTCCACCACCATAAAAAAGGGCTGGGAGGGAAGAGGTGAGTCCATATTGCTCCCAGACTGATTGCAGGCTGGGCATCTGGTCTGTCTTCTGTTTGGTAAGTGCTTTGTGTTATCACTCTTTGTGTCCTGTTATTATTGTTCACCTCTCTCTGTGTCAGTAACTGCTCTTATCCCACCCTGTGGGTGCTTTGGCCCTTTGCCTGGGGGAGGGGGTGGTTGAATGGGGCACGGTGCTCAGCTGCTGGCATGACAGTTTTCTATTATAAATGCGTCAGTGTTGGAGCTTAAATGATGAAGTAAATGGAATGTTGCTGTACAATTGCTGCAGGTTTTATGCTTGATCACTTCCATGTTTGAAGATACGATTGCTGTGTTGGAAATTAATGTTGCTGCATTGGTGAGAACTCAGCAGAGTGACTTTCTTTCATGTGGAAACAAGAACAGTCTATCAGTTATTGCCAGGTACAGAATAACTAAATGTTTTTTCCTCTGATTTGGAATATACGTGTGTATATTCCACTGAAGTGCATCAGTTGATTTTTATATAGTGCTATTTGTTGACATGATTTTTTTTTCCTTTGCCATGCTTTAGATGTATTGAGTGGAATAAATCACAGCATAACAGAATGGTTGAGGCTGTAGGGCTCAACTGGTCATCCTGTTCAGCCTATGCAAGCAGGGCCACCTAAAGCCAGTTGCCAGTGCCAAGTACAAACAGCTTTTGAATGTCTCCAAGGAGAGAAGCACCACAACCTCTTTGGGGAACCAGTTTTTCCTGGTATTCAGACAGAAGCTCCTCTACTTCTGTTTTTGCTCATTTGCCCTTTCACTGGTCACTGGGTCTACAATCTTCTAAAGACAACTCCTTTAGAAATCTTCTAAAGAATGCCTCCCTCCTTGGAGATATTCAAAAGCTGTTTGTACTTGGCACTGGCAGCTGGCTCTAGGTGGCCCTGCTTGGATAGCCTGGTGCATAGGCTTCTTCCTCCTCTGGTGCAGGATTTTACACTTCCCTTTGTTGAACTTTGAGGTTGCTGTCAGTCCATTTCTCCAGGCTGTGGATGTGTCTCTGGATAGCAGCACAACCCTTTCATGTGTCAGATGCTCCTCTCAGTTTTGTGTCATCAGCAAGCACAGTGAAGATATGCTCTGCTCCTTCATCCAGATTATTAATATAGATTTCAAACAAAACTTCGCCCAGTAATTATACCTGGGCTACTCCACTAATCAGAGTCTTTCAACTAGGCTTTGTGCCACTGACCATCACTGTCTGGGCCTGGCTGTTCATCTGGTTTTCAGCCCACCTTGCTGTGGGCTCATCAAGTCCATGGTTCATCAGTTTCTCTATGAGGTCTTACGTGAGACTGTAGAAAGCCTTACTGATGTCAAAGTAGGCCATATCCACTGCTCTCTTGTCATCTACCAAGCTGGTCATTTTATCATAGAAGTTATCAAGTTGATCAAGCATGACTCCCCCATGGTAAATCCATGGTGACTACTACTTTCTTGTCCTTCATGTTCCTGTAAATGATTTCTAGGAAAATACCAGCATCTTGAAGGCAAAAACCCTACAGCATACACTGCAGTGTAGTGCAGATTTCAGTGCTTGTAATCTGTTAATATTCACAGAAATGGGATTTTACATGTAAATGCAATGGACTGTGAATTGAGTTAGGGCCAAAGCCTGTCTGAGAGTGTAGCTAGTAGTCCTCTATGCCTTACCTGTATTGATGAAAAACTCGCTGGTATCACACCTACATCCACACATGCACACAAATAGCTAAAACAAGTTTTGATGCTTTTTCCTAATCTGATGCCTTTCTCCATGGCATTGACTGGTTTTTGTGCTTGGTTTTATAACTTAGGTGTTCCTTATTGGCAAATTCTCCTTTGTGTAAAAGTTTAAAGAAAAACATGAAAGTTCCTTCTAGTAAAACATCTGGTAAGTATAAACCAATCTTGAAATGAATTAATAAAATTGTTTTTGGTAACAGTAACTGACTTACAACTGGCTGGTGCGTAATACAATCAATATATTGATTTCTGGTTTAAATATCTTTAGTAGAAAGAATTTTATATTTATAGTATTTCATGTATGTATTTGAAGTGAAAATGATGGTGATGAGGTGCTTTTCTTTTGAGCACAATCCTCTGAGAATGTTCTGCAGATTTTAAAAGTGTTAAAGAGTGTAGAATGTTTACATTTTCCTAAATAATTAGTTCTCTATAGAATGCAATATATTTTTCTGTATAATTTTCAGTTTCCTTCTTAACTTTGATTACTTACTTGGTTACTTGGGTTACCTGTTCTAGTTAATATTATTGTCTTGAATAATCTGTTTTCAATACTTGCAAGTGTAGTAGGTTAGTTTTTGCCTCAATGTCCTACTGTTTAAAAAAAATAATAGAATCTGACTCCCAGTTGCTGTTGAAGCGCTTCTTGATTTACCATTGCAAAGTAAAAATCTACATCCAGAAAATATTTACAAAGTGATTTTTTTTTAATAATCACTTTTTTTAGGAAAGATTTAAAAATACTGGTAGCTGTACACATAAAGCTAATATCTTTTTACTATATTGATTGTTATTGTTGGACCTATTGGAATGTCAAAAGTTGTATTTTTAGTGTTGTATTATATTGCAAGTATGCATCTACAGCGTTTTACCTAGAATTCTAGGGTACTTTGGACACCCAGCACTGATACCTGTACTACCCTTCCTGAAGCTCACACTCAGATTAGGTGCTGTAAGGAAATCCTGTGGTTTCTTATGACAAGTGGTGCTGGGATCTCCCCAGAGAGGTCCCTCTTCTGCCTCATCACTACGTAAAAAGAAAGGATAGCTGGTAGGAGTCAATGGAACTTCTGTCCTCAGCATAGGTAAATGTATCCACAAGATCACTCCCAGTGCACCTGGATGTTTTCCCTGGGAATGTCAACAAGATTTCCCCACTTACAACACTTGATTAGCTTGTTTCTGCTGATACGGAATGCCCATATTTAGTTTTGGGCTGGAAGCTGCCCTTCAGGATCCTTAGTGGCAGCAGTGATAATGCAGATATTACGAATGGCATGTAAGCCATGTAAACCCAAAAATATATATGTGTACCCACCAGCCAGTTTGTTAATAGTCTTTAGATGTATTCCATATTCCAAATATAAGACGTGAGTACTTTATAGCTAATGCGTATAAAGTCCAAGCATGATGAAAACGTTCCTCAGAACAATATTCCTGTTAATTCAAAGTGTAAAGTTGTTCCTCCTCACTGATGTTATTGGAGGAGGGATGTTATGCAATGTAACAGTTTGTATTTCTTTTCTTTTTCTTAGTCATCATAATTTTAGAGTGATTGGTCATAAATGTGTTTTGTAACATAAAGAAACATCAAATATTTCTACTGTGTTAGCCCAACTGAGTATCTAATTTAGAAATAGAATGTAAAAAACCTAATTTGAATGAAACCTAAATTATTTTACTGTAGGAGGGAAAAGCAGGGTGGAAGATCAGCCATTGGTTTTCCATAATAAAATTAAGTCATCAGGTTATACGGCAGCACCACGGTGAGTAGATGCATTACTATTTTGTTGGTTTTATTGGTGTCTTATATTTTGTCCCTGTCCTGGTTTGCGCTAGGACAGAGTTAACTTTCCCAAGGAGCCAGCACTGGTGAGCTGAGCTGGCTAAGGGTGTTTTCCACACCACATCACATCATACTCCCCATAAAAGGGGGCAGGGCAGGTCTACGTGGCTCTGGGGCAGTCTGAGTGCGTGCCTGGCATCCAGTCAGTGGTCGGGTTGGTAGGTGCTTTGTGGTATCACCATTTGTGTTTTCTGTTATGAATCCTGTTGTTGTTTCCATCTTGCTGCACTGTATCAATAATTGGTTTTTTTCCCACTCTGTGGGTGCTTTGGTCTGTTCCTTTTCCTGGGGGAGGAGGTGGGCAAGCAGCCTGGGGCTGAACCACAACAGTGATGTAATAGAACCATGTAGTCTCAAGTTTCTGAAATTAATTACCTGTAAAAAACAGATGTGACTTTATCAAACAAAATAATCTTAATACTGTGTTGTAGAAAAAAAAATCAAAGCTTCTGGTCAGTGCTCAGCTTCCTTTCAAAATCTGTGTTTTTGAAAAAGGCATTCTGTCTCTTTCATAAGGTTAAACTCGTCTGTCTTTAGCTTGCAGAAATAGCTGAGAACTTTATGTGAATGGATTTTGACCTTCAGGACCCATTATCCAACAAATATCCCACAGAAAGCAGAAATCATTTGCAAACTTGAGCATTACATCATTAGAAAGTTGTCATCAATGTGTACATTACCTTACCCGCTGATATTACTAGTAATGTTGTAATTGATATAGTTAAAATGATATAAATACTGAGAAGGAAGTAGCATTCTTTTTTTTGTTTGTTTGAAATAAACTATTTTTTTCACATGACATTTAATGTTTCATATAGGAGAATCTGTGTTCTTTGTTCTAGAATGACCATGTTTTCTTTAAATAACGTGAAGAAAAAAGAGGTATCAAAGTGGAAGACCAGTTGTAAACAGTAGGTAATCTAGTTAAATGCATTAGAGGAGCAACAAATAAAAATGAGAATAAACACAGTTCTATTGGAAGCATAGTTTGTAGCTGCTTCTTTCATTGGAGCATTTTGTTAGGGCTGTCACTGGAAATAAGGGGCTTTGTGAATTTGTTATGTAATTACTGCAGCAAATGATTCAGACTATCAATTAAATTTTAATAAGTCTTGTATCTAAAAGAAAACATACATATCTATTTTCATAGATTTTGGTTGTCAGAAAATATGGTTGGGAGCATAGTCCCAACATGTTCTTAAACTGCATCAGAGTCAGAAAAATGAGTGGCACAGTGAGATTTAGTAAATTCAGATAACGCACCTCATTCACCTCTAAAATCATGTTATCTTAAGCTAATGCAGGCTTACTCTCTAATGGATTTAAACAGGATATATGCAATGGTACAATTTAACCAGTGGATTCATCATCACTGTGGATGCAAAGATCAA
Source organism: Laterallus jamaicensis coturniculus (assembly GCA_022605575.1). Taxonomy (NCBI): domain Eukaryota; kingdom Metazoa; phylum Chordata; class Aves; order Gruiformes; family Rallidae; genus Laterallus; species Laterallus jamaicensis. Next base: position 50,053,957 of record JAKCOX010000001.1, read on the forward strand.
ATTTTTTTGGGAGGCCGTACTTTCATATTAATTTGGTGTGACATGTTAAATGGGGGAAATGATAGATATTTTTTCTCTTTAGTATTACACAAAGCCTTTTTTCTGTGCAGTGCAAACATAAAAATAAAGAAATAACACCATAATTTTTCTCTTTAAGTCAATAGCTCAAGACTTAAGTTTTTGCAGTCTTTGCACACATACACAAGCCTTTGGATGAACGCTTTGGATAATTTCAAGATTAGTTTTTTAGTGGTCTTGTTAAATAGATAAGAAGCATAATTCTGGATATGTTTGTCATTGCTTACTGTCATAACAAGGTAGAGTTTGCATTCTTTATATTTTATTAGATAGGTATACAACTTCAAGTTTTCATTTTGTGTGCAAGCCCATGTTAATCCTTGATCTCATGAATAAATTGATCTCATAAATTTTCCAGAAAATATTTATATAAAGATGTCTAGAATACCTCCCAAACCACATTTATTTTATAATTGAAATGGAAATATACCAGGTTTAGATATCGTAATATTTTTCATCTCTTTTTTTTTTTTTTTTCCCCCTTCTTTGAAGAAAAAATAAAGAATACCCATTGGAAAGTCATCCTCCAGTCAAATATGAGAGAAGGATATCTGTTACTTGTAAACCAACCCCAGTTTGTTGCATTCAGTATTCTGGTATGTACAAGCTTTATAAAATGTACAGTTGTGTCAGTGTACAGAGAGAAAAAAATTGCATGATGTGGTTTGTTAAGATTATGGGTTTACCAGAAACCCCCCTGGCAAAGCCATGTATTGTTTGATCATCATTTATTAACTTGAAAAAAACATGCAGGCTGCTAACACCTATAAAACAGGATTCAAATTCTCTGATTTTTGTCTTGTTTCTGTTTGGACTTATTCTATGACTTTCCCTCTACAACTTGAAAATAATTGGTCTAACAAATTCTTTCACTAAGGAATTTATTTTCTGAGACATTTACCTTGTGTCTTTAGGGTATGTTAAAAGCTGGAGTTCTGTTTCAAAAGAATCGGAATCCTTCTGTGTCTCACATTAAGATTATTCAGTTGTTACATCTTAAAGAAAAGAGTTATTCCATATAATCCAAAGGAGGATATATCTCGTAACTCTTTTGAGAAGTGAACCCTGTAATATGTTTAGTCATTTTTATTCCATATAAATATGACTACACAAACCCCACTTTATCGATTAGCAATCAAATGTATTATCAAGTATATAATGTTAATATGTTCTCTGCAAACCAAAGTATTTTAAAAGTATTTTAAAATGTATAACTTTAGAAATATTTGGAGAACAAGAACAACTTAAATCTTCAAGAAATAAAAATAATTAGATGCAATCAGTAACTTTTCTGAAATGCCATCTCTGTTCCCTGGATAATGGGAAGAAATTCTTTTTATGGCTCCTGAAACAAATTGGCTGTAGAGTTTATTTCTAGGAATGTTATGTGGACGTACAACTTCTTTTTTTAACAAAGAAAAGCATTTATATAGTTTTGATAATGCGTTTTAGATTTAAATCCTCTTTTACTTTGAGGAAGGAATATCTTTGTCACACACACGGATACACACACTGGCTTGAAGACCACAGCTTAACAAAGCAAGGTTTAGCAAAAATGACAGATTTTTTTTCTTAGAGGAAAAAAATCATTATTGTAAGCTTGTAAAGAGGTGTTCTATTACTGTTGTAGCCTGTGTTGATCACGTTTCCTAGCTTTACAGTGTATTTTCTGTTGCAAGTATGCAATATGGAATTATAGCTCAGGGCAATCTCTCAAATGATCTTTGTAAACTATGAATCACAATAATAAATATTTATGTGCATATTTAAACATAGTAGAAAGAAATTAAAATAGAAAACTTACATAAAGCTTAAGAGATTGTCAAGTTTCATTAATGAGCTAAGTCAAACCAGTGTAAATTTGTTTGTATTGGAGGTGTTATGAGTTACACCTTGTTGCTCTACTAGAAAATAGTTTTATTCAGGATTTGAGATGATGTTCCATTAAATAAACCTCCAAAATTCAATGAAAATTTTCTCTCATTCTGTATGCAGAAGAATGGTGCATAGATAAATGATACACACAAAGAGAATTAACAATATATAAACAATCAGCTCTCAAGCTGCAAATGCATTCTGTCAAAACTGGAAAGAAAAAATAATCTGCAGAAGAGCACTACCCTTTGCAACAAAGACTTCACACCTTTGAGTTTGTGGGCCATTGGTTTTTTATAATGTTTTGTCCAGAACTACTTGCCGTATTTTGGTGATAAAAATATTTCAAGAACATTATTTAGTGTGTGAAATAGCTAGAACAGATTTATTTGTAGTGATGTGATTTTTGAGAGTAAAAGAAACAGCAGATTAGGTCCTTGTCATTTTCAAACATAAGATATTAGCTATCCTTCCTTATAGGAGATGGAGAGATGCTGGCTTGTGGCCTGGGTGACAAAACTGTGCTGATATTCAACTCCAATCTCACTGATACATGCAAAGTTTTTTCAGGTAAATGTATCAATTTCAATATTAAAGCAATAGTATATGATTTAGTTTAAATGCCATAGGAATTTAAAGATTCCACCTACAGCAGCTTGAGACAAACGAGGGAGAGGGGAACTGCTCAATAAAGATGTAGAAGTTATCTATTTGGTTAATTTAGTTCTAGAATTAAACTTTCTACTAGGTTTTCCCACTTCCCTATTTTTTTTTTTTTTAGGTAATAAGTAATCTATCATGATATATACTGTAATCTGCATTGTGTATATATATATATTGAAAATTATAGAAGTATAAAAACAATTATAGTGATAATTGATATGTATATTACAGCATTATATTGTAATAGGTTATTAGCAAAAAAAAACCAAACCTGCTGTGATGACTTTGCAGAACATGTGTTTAGTTTGCAGCTCCAGACTTTTGAAGAACAACTATTTTAAAAAAAGGGATTATTCCTTTGGTGAAATTCATATCTGCAAAAATGTATGCACATACGAGCACATGAGCATTACTTAACATTATAAATGTGCCTTGAAAACCTGAATTCTGAATTTCCACAAGAAATATCTGTGAAATTTTTAATAACAGCTAATGTTAAATCTATTCGGCTAGATGAATTCTCTGTGGAAGTTCATAATGGATGACTATTGTTTCTGAGCAGATCTTAAACAGCATAAAAGTGGACTATTATAAGTATTTTAGAAATAACTGGTAACCTGGAGGGTACTGGAAACACTGGAGAGGAGCTGTTTATCAAGGAGTGTAGTGACAGGACAAGGAGTAATGAATGTCCTTAATCTGAAGGAAGTAGATTTAGACTAAGTATAAGGAGGAAAGTCTTCACTATGAGGGTGGTGAGGCACTGGAGCAGGTTTCCGAGAGCAGTTATAGATGTCCCCTCCCTTGCCAGGTTTGATGGGACTTCAAGCAGCCTGGTCTAGTAGAGGCTGTCCCTGCCCATGGTAGGGGTTTTGAACTAGACCATATTTGAGGTCCCTTTCAACCCAAACCATTCTATGAAATTTGCTGTTTAGGTAGTACTGAAACAAAAGCAGTAATTTGTTTACAGAGGGACCCCATATAATTAAAATTGTTTTAGAAAGCCAGGATTTCTAAAATATGAATGTCCTGTATTCCCTTTCCTTACTTGTCACAAGCATTTATAAAAATAATTATGCAGTACTGCTTCAGTTTTTAGTACTCAGCAGCTTAACACAATTCAGCCCAAAGAATTCAGTGTTTCTTCAGATTATTATTGCGTTTATGTAAACTAAAGAAGCTAAGATGTAAATGGTTTTCAAGAACTTGTAGTTGGGCTATTCTAAACATGAAGTAGAACATGTATGTTGCAAAATTAATCCATGAGGCTATAAGTTATATTCGTACAGTATGTGTTCTGTAGCTGTTCAAACTGTGAATAAAAAGGCAAAATTCTCTTTATATGAACCACTATCAAGAAGTAACAGGATGTTTTTTCTTGAATGTATATAGAGATTATATGCTGTAGAAAAGTACACTTCAATTATGTGAAACACTCTGGTTTGGATTTTTTTCAGTGGATTTTGTCTTTATGCAGGGTTCATTGATTTTGGACTGGTAATAGCTGAGTTTTATCTTTGTTTCATCTCAGGGGATAATACTAATTTATAGACTTGTATCTATACCTTCATATACTTGCTACACTTTAAATAATACTGAAAGCATGTCTCAATACTGGAAATACTAGCAAAGCATAGTCTTTAATAAAATAGCTAGACATATTGGAGAGCAGGAAAAAAATTTAGAGGTTTCTAAATTTGAAAGAAAATCTAAGTACATGTTACTCTGTAAATCATGAAGGAAACATTATTTAGGTTTTGACATATTATTAACAAACAACCTTTTCTTTCTATAGAGTAGCATTATAATTTTACAGGGTGTTGCAGCTTTCAGAGCTCCCCAAAATACTTCAGTACTGTGCAGATGAAGGCTACTTTATTGTGATGAAAAGTGGCCTGTACTAAACTTCATGGTATTATTGAGAATATTTTTCCGGTGCTGGTAGTTAAGAGCTAATTATTTTGTCTTGCTTTAACCAAAAAAACCCACCCAACCAAATTATTAAATTGTTCACTTGACAGTTGGCTTTGTTCTATTAGTTTTCATACATTTTGCACTGCTATGAAATTTGTGTCACTGATACCTTTCATTCTTTATGCTATCTTTTTTTTTTAATGATGCCCAGTCTGAAAAAAGTATAAATCATGTTCTACTTCAGACTCTTCAGGTAGCATAAGAATGCAACCTGTGTGTGTAGCTCTCTTCAAAAGCAGCATCATGTGAAACTCTCAGATACTGTACAGTAGGGGAGTAGGAACCACAGACCATAGGCTATGTGCTTATTTCATTCAAGAAGCTCTTCTGTACGGTTCAGATTATCATGAAATCACCTATTTATTTTCTCCTTCAGATGCCTTTTGTTTTTGATGTGTTGTAATAAATGTATTTCATTTAAAACCATGATGCAGTACTCTTACTCAGAGGTGCAGTTGATAGCAATGTGAAACTTTCTTTTTTTAAGAAATGGCAATGATACCTATTCTGTTAAAAATTTCAATTTCAAGTCCTCATTAACACCAGAAAAATTGTATATTTATAGTGCACCATCAGAGAGGAGTGGTATAAAACCAGCAATTTTGCTCTAAGCTATATTTATTCAGTTTTGTTCCCTGAAGTGCTCAGTATCTGTGTCCTATAGTGAAGTGCAGTTAAAGCTAAAAAAAAAAAAGCTTTAAAAGAGTCTTTTTACAAAACCAGCTGCTGTCCTTCTCTATATGCTTCAGGATTGGGAAACCCTGAGGAATGCCTGTTTTGAAGCTTACTGGCCTCTTGCAAGCCCTCTGGCATCTCTTTCACTGTGCTTTGGGATTGGGGGATCTGGAGTGCAGAGGTTCTTAAGCTTTTGGTATGGTTCTTCCAATTTTCCAAACCTCAGATTTTCCTGAAGTTTCTCATGTTCCTTACCACTTTGGAAAATGATTTTGTATATTCTGGTAAGGTTTTTTCTTTTCCCCCTTTTATTGCAGAAAGCTCAAGGCTTCCAAATGGTTTTACAAAACCAAAGCCCAAATAAATCTTTGTACTGAGAATCAAATTAGTAGAGTACTTATCCAATACCTAACTCCACAGGTTTTTGTAACTGGAAAATAAAATATCTTGTTTATAAACCTTTTTATAGATACATGTTGTCATAGAAGATCTTAATTGCTGAGATAAATTACAGGAAGACTACTGAATTCAAGGCAATATATAATTTTTTTAAATATAAAGCTTCAGTTGACTAAAGAGAAAATGTGCACAAGAGGGCAGCATAAGAACTTTGAATGTTTTAAGACTAGATGAAGTTCAGATTTCATCTGGACGCGTTAGAATTACATGGGCCAAAGTCTGTTAGGTTTTTTTGACATATTTTCTATTTTAACCTTTTTGATTGGACTCTATAATTTCAGATCAAATAAATTTTAGCTTCTGGATGATGTTTCTGGCTTTTGAAGTTCTTTGTAACTTTCTAACCTTGCTTTTAACTGTGACACACCAAACTAGAAAAGTCTGTAGTAGAAGCTTTTTGCTCTTAACTGGAGATTACAATACTGTAAACTATGATATATTTTTTTTTAACAGGTAGGGTTTTTTAAAGTCTAATAAGATAGCCTTGCAGAAGCTGTTGCAATGTTGTGTTCATAGTGTTTTTACAGAAAGAGCAAGCTCAGTAGTAAAAGCCTAATGAATACAGAATTGCACCTCTTTACAAGATCTTTAGTGGTTTCCAGGTCATATATAATATAAAATGTCATTAGAATATAATAGTTTATAATTTGAGTAATGCTGGATCTTTGCTTAAACTGAATTTCAAGGATGTTTCTTGAGAATGCTCTTCCAATAACTGGGGAAAAAAAAGGTGTCAGAATTGTCATTGGTTACTCATGAGAGACGTTATTTCTGTGTTTTTTGGTGGATGAAAAGCCAGTAACTGACTTACTGTTGCCGGTAAGGATTTATAATAGTTAAGTGTATATTTAAAATGTATTTTAATATTGTGTATAATTATATTAAAACAATACAATTCACTCTGGAGAAAGGTCAAAATGCAAGAAACAAGCTTTATGATATTTCCATTATTATTTTTATTAGGTCATGATGGGGCAGTGAACTCTGTTGGCTGGAGTCACGACAAGAAGTGGCTAGTTTCTGCATCAGAAGACAGGACTTTAAGGGTCTGGTCAGTCTGCAATAATGAACTCGCCCTAATTCTGGTAATCAGAAGCTTCTGTCAGTCTGGCTCTCAAAGGACCCTATTTTGCCCTTCCATCTATTTCAACAGCTCTGTAGAAGGAACATACAGCTTGATTTTTGGGGCTATGAGTGGTGGTGATGCCAACAGATACTGTGATCTGTGTGGTCTTCGTTAGCTTTATCATGATAGAAGCCTAATTTAGTTGATGAAAAGAAGAAAAACCACCTTAGTAGGCAAAACTACTGGGTACGTGGAAGTTTTGGTGTGGTCTGCTTTGTGTATTCTGTTTTCTCATCTCTTCCTGACTTTACAGTCCTTTTCCCATTCCAAATGGAAGTTTATAGAAGCTAGGTTGTATTAGAGTCAATAAACTACAGATACTATAAGCTTTACTGCCTGTGGCAGGGGGGTTGGAGCTCTATGATCCTTGGGGTCCCTTCCAACCCATGCCATTCTATGGTTCTGTGAAGTAGAGAGGAAACTTTCTTTTGAGATTAATATATGTCAAAAATAAGAAGGGCTACTACATAGTAGTTCAGTGTCTTAGCCTATAATCAGGATAACAGGGACACTGTCCTTTAACACCAGGAATCTCAGACGAAAAAAAAATGTACAATCCACTAAATAATTTTCTTTGCATTTCAGGGAAAAGAAAAGTTTCATAAGGCTGTACGCTTTGCACAGTTTTATTTTATAGATGCATTTATATTGTTGTCTTGTGGAGCTGAGTTTCATTTATTAAGCTTCCATCTAGACACAACCAAGGATGACCTCAAAAGGTGAGTACAATTTCTCATTAACAGACAGTGAAAGTACTGTTCATTAACAGTGAATGTACTCATACTGTTCGAGCTGGGGTTTTGTGCATGGTGATGTGAGCTGGGCGGAAAAATAGAATTAAAATGAACAAGTACTGAAAGCTAATTATAAAATTTCATGATTCTGGCATAATAGAAAAAGTTTGACATGTCAGTTTTTTATAGTGCATATTTTAAGTTCTGCAAATACTGTTTTATTAGTACTGTTACCATCTGGGACCTTCTGAGGCCTTCTGCCTGATTACATCTCATTGTGCATTGATATGTTTGAGTAGCTATTGCAAGTCTTTCTCTTGTGGGAATATTCTACATACTTTTCTCGTTCAGAGACTCCAACATGATGTGACTGTTTTCTTCTCTGTCAAATGGAAGTAGATCACTTCCATAATTTTCACTGACTTTTCAACCATTATGTTGTATCTAATTAGTTATTGTCCTATTTTGTCCCTGTGTTTCTCCATTTTTAGTTATTCTTCATGCGCTTTTAATTAATGTTATTCTGTTTGTCATTATGTGGCTCCTTCTTTTTGAATTGGAATCAGTTCCTCTATTAAACATCTGCTATATTTATTCCTGTTCTTTTAGTTTATAGTTGGAGCTACCACTGTCCTTGTGTCCTTGGTAAAAGGACTATTTCAGCAATATTTTTATATGACATTATATATGCATATATGTGCATATTTAAATATAATATTTGTATATGTTTAAACATAATAGCATCTCAAAACACCTCAGAGGTATTTTTCTTTGGCTGTTATTATGACTTTAGATTTTGAGTAAAAGAAACAGAATTAAGGTTACAACACTGAAGTCTACTGGTTGATATTGTGAATGTTGTGTTCTGTTCATGATATTCACTAGTATTGGAATGCATCCTTAGATGGGGAAAAACTCTTATTTCCTTGGAAGCTTTGCCACTGCACAGAAAAACATACTGAGCACAAGCTAATACATTTTTGAATAGGAGTGATTTCCTGGATAGAGGCATGAACCAAAGTAGGTGGAAGTTCACTGAAACTTCAAATGGTCATACAGAAAAAAAAATGAGAAAAAAAAAAAGCCAAATTACGTCACTCCTTTAAAATATACTTTTAAAAACCAGAAATTCCTTCTCATTTGAAAAAGTAGCTAACAGATTATGATCTAAGTTCTATTCAAAAATTTGTCAAAAGGGTTAATTACTTGAGATTTTTGGTCAGCTTCTCAGTTTTACAGTTAATCCATTGTCACTTGTGATTCTTTAACTAAAATAATAAGACTCAGGAATGAAAGGTATGTACTCCATTTGGAATGGGAATGGAGCAAATAGACTGGAAAACTAAATACAATGAATTTTGCATGTGGAAGGCAGGAAAAGTGATTCTCTTTCCTAGTTTTACTTAAAATCTATTCATAGTGTAAACAAGTAATATTTGGAAACTGAGGCTTACAACTGCTTCTCTCATACTGTTATTAACTCTTAAAACTCATACAGGCTATTTTCAAAAAGAAAATGGAAAACAGTATTCTGTTCTTTTAGATGTTTCCCTCTTCTGATTATTTTTCAGAAGATTAAGATTTAGTTAAATATTTTTTTCCTTTTATTTGTGGGGCCTTATCCTTTAATAAGGAACTTTTATTGTAGCATATGTTATTGTAGTGTGGTGTTTAGGGTTTAGTGCCTTTTTTGGGGGAGGGTGTTTGTTGTTTTGGTTTGGGTTTAGTCTCTTTTAACAAAGAGCCATGCCTCCCAGCGGCAAGTATCCAGTAACCTGAAGAAAATCCATCCAGCAGTTACTGTTGTGGAACACTTATCTGAAATACCTTTAAGCTGATTAGTTCAGAAACTAAAGTTAGTATGGAACTTGATGTAAGTTTAAAACCCACTGACTCAGTTTTTCAGGGACTTGAGCAATGAACTTCAACTGTATACTGTGTATATCTTGGCTTAAAGCTGTTAAAAGTATGTACGTAGGGTTGTGTGTATAGAAGAGTTTTGTTATTGTCATGCTCTTGTTATTGATGCATTAACACTAACTCAAAAACATGTAGTTAGACTCTGAGGATTTACAGTAACATCCAAATACCAAGCACACAATTGCAGCCATTGCAACACATCCACAAACCAGTCTGAGGCCTGGTTGTACATACCTACAAAAAAGGTTTTAAAGGTTGATTTGCTTTGACATTTTCTTGTGGATTCCCTCCAGTTCATTTCCCAGCAACACTGCATCATTCCTTTTCTCACAACTTTTTTTTGTTCTGCTGCTGAGTCAAGCTTGGAAGAATGCTTGAATGGAACTGATTCAAGAAGATCTAACCCCAAAGCATGTTTTATACCCTTAATTGGAAGGGCATGGTAATGCAGTCTGGCTTACTGATAGATTGCTACTGTATTTCAGAGATGGAAGACAGTGCAATAACAAATCGTATCACCATTTTTCTGTGCTGTTTTCAAAGAACTCCCCATAAGTTTTAATTAACTAAGAATCACAAAAGCTTAAGTAGACTATTAATTATTGAATCAGTTTTAAAAGTGAGACTGAAGTGTAAATAAGAAAAAAGGTTATTTTTCTTTTAGGCTTATTTAAATATAAGCTTATTTACAGATGTCACAGGGGAAATTTAATTGCCATTTGTAGAATAGACTACACATCTCATGAATTCTGCTTTTATGATTAAACTTAAAATTATTAGTAACCTAATGAGGTTTTCTACATTCTCCAGAATTGCTAACTACTGAATTTCCACTCCTATCAGCAGTTGTGAGTGTTAATATGAAGTATAACAATTTGCTTCTCAATTTCTTTTAAAATTCTTAATTACTTTTAACTCAGATAAGAATTGGAGCAGGGAAAAAAAAAAAATCTGAGTTCCCTGATTTTTATAACTTCACACTGTTATAGAGATCAGCATGAGCAATTTGAAATGAGGTTTAAAGAGAAGAAAATTGTGTCAATTAACAGAAACTGTGCTCTCTGAAGTCATTATATTTAGCAACTGGCTGTAGTAATCATAGTAAGGGAAGTAATGATAAAATACCTACTCTGACAAAATGGGAAACTATACCAGAACATATTATAGATAGACCAACGGCCATGCTACGGGGGATTTAAAATTTAGTATGCTAATGATACACAGGAGAGTTTTCAAGTATTTCTGGAAATTTAATGTTTAACAGGATAATTATTTTCATGGAAACAACTTTAAGCCAATTTGAACTTAAGTAAATGGGCTACAGAGACCTGATTCAGCAATATGATAATAAGAATATTTTAAGCTTGGTTCCTTTTGGGCATTAGCCATTAAATCAGAGACCTTAAACATTCTTTGGGCTTCTTTATCAGAAACAATATGGCAGCTAGAGTACATAAATCATAAGATGGATTCTAATAACATTCTAAGAGCAACAATCTCAAAATGATTTAAATTTTCACACACTTATCCTTTATTCTGAGATTCATTATGTAGGGTTAGTGAATGACATCCATCCTCCTCAATAGTGTAAGAGAGAATACTTTTCAGTTATAAATTCTAAGCATTACAGAAGATGAAGTGATTCTTTTTCTTTTAATGTATCTGATTTTCCTACTTAAGACTGTGTCTGGAAGTGTATAATGGAACTAGAGTTTGAAGATTAATTTTTACAGTGCATAATTTTTTTAATAACTAGAAATTTTATTATCTGTTATACTGGTGATGTGTGTGGTCTATCACTTAGTTTTGACTTTATGTACTGTCATTTTCCTTAAACTTTTCAGTGTCAGATCTTTATCAAGCTGGCTTTTTGGGCAGTTGGAGTCTTTTTTAAAGGGTCTTCTGATTTTTTGTGTTAAAAAACCCTCCTATACATTACAGTTATTTGTCTGTCATCAAAATATTTCTACTTTATCTGAGTCTTCTGAAAAATGCTGTCAGCAAAGGACTTCAAATCTATTGGAAAGTAAACAAATCAGTGTCTAATCATTGCAGGAAGGTTTTTTTATGTTAGAATCTGCTTTTACATTTTATTTGTGAAGATATACTAGTCTCCTGAAAATAACTATGTACAGTAGAAGTATTCCCCAAAAACGATTACATTGACAATGTATGTGGAATATGAGATTATAAAGATTAGTTATTTACACTGTTGTCAGAATTCTAATGATTGAAGGCATTAAAGGAGGACAGAATTATAGTTTTGAGTAAATTGACACAAATATGATTTTTATTTGGATATCTGGTCTATCGGATTGTCAGCTGAGATCGTGCTGTGCATAGTGTTGAAGATCTGGAAAAAATGTAGTAAGAAATACTCTTAATCCATTTTTTTTGCCTTCAACACAATTTTTCTGTGGCTTGAGGCTCTGTTGGTCTAATTTAGACAATTTTTAGAGCAACAGAATTGTTTTGGTTGGAAAACACCTTAAATATTATGTTTGTGGTACAGTAGTCTCTAGTTGACTTGGAGGTATAATTGTGTCTATACTGCCTTCACCTGTGCAGCATTTTCTAGGGCAGTGTGGTGTTTTGTAGCAGCTGTAAATAACTTCACAGCTGTCTGTAATAGTGTATTCATATTGGAAAACCTGCAACAAAGGAATTAGCTTTGCTAATGGTAGACTGTCAAATTTATTTTCAGATAAATTTGGGGCACAGCAAGGAACACACAATATCTTAACACTATGCAGACATTGTTCAGCATTAGCTAAAACCCTGATGTGTCATCAACAATGTTTTGGTCACAAATGTAAAACAGCACCATACAAGCTACTATGAAGCAAGTTAAGTATATCCCAACTGGACCTGGTACAGTTATTAACAACTCTGTTTATATTCTTTAGGTGATGACTTCTATGGAAACATGCTTCTTGCCCAACATATCTGTATCCATATCCATGGAATATTGTTTTCTGTTGACTTTGGATTTAAGATCAGATCCATGTTGTCTGTGTTGATACATTTCAATAAACAGAAAGATCTAATCAGATTGAATCACAACACAGTTCTGCATTGAGTGATATTTTAAAGAAGTCTGAAGCCATTTGAGAGTGCTTGACATGTCTGTAACATCTGCGTCGGGCTGGCAGATATGCCTCAAGACCTTGAAGAGTCCGGTGTAGAATCAGAATTTTGAGGATGGAAAAGACCTCGAATATTATCAAATCCAACCATCATATTAGTATTTTAGTGTTTCAGGTTAATTAAAGATATATCTTATGTGTACTAATATCACATTTCTTTTCATCCAAATGAATTTTGTTTACTAAGTTTTTTTCATAGATTTCAGCAACATATCAAAAGTTCTGTGGCTTTAATTTTTAGCACTGAAAGAAAGCATTTTGATTTGCTTGGTGATTCCAGTGGGAGTTTAATGGAGGCCACAAATAATATTTCATTAACACTGCCATTCATTTGATTATTTTTTTTTTTGCAGATATGAACAGAGAAGTGTTTGCAAACTGGTACAGAAATTTCCCATGGCTTCAACAGTAGAGATTACCAGCCTTTCCGCAGTAAATGATTTCTACTCTTGTATCCTTTGTATTTCTTATTTTCTCTATAGTTCATTGGACTTAATGACATGGAAATAACTTCAGTTAAAGTTATTACCATCTGATTATTTTCTAATCTTTTTCTGTTATAGTAAAAATGCTGTATTTTTTGCAGTATCAAATTTCAGCCTTGGGCACGATTGGTTTAGGACTGTAAGGCTTTTTTTTGCTTCTGGTCATAGAGCATTAAACACAACAGCCTTGTGTAATTTTTTTCTATCTATATGCTTTTGTTCCTTTAGATGAGTTTAACTTTAACAGAGAACTGCACAGATATTGTACTTGCAGCTGGCAGCAACCGAGCATTGGAAGTTTTTGACCTCAATGCAGGCTGCAGCACAGCAGTGATACCAGAAGCTCATTCTAGATCAGTTCATCAGATCTGCCAAAATAAGGTATATACTTCATTGAAATTTATTTGCAGTACCACTATAACTCTGTCAACAAAGAAATTGGAGGCCAAAATATAATTGATAGTAATCAATAGTTTTTATGTGTTAGAAAGGATGGCCAAAGTCATAAGACCGTGTGACAAAGGCACCGACATCTCTCATTTGTTCCCAGTGGAAAGCTGGGGGCAGTGAGAATGACTGAACAAGAATGCTCTTAGGGCAGTGTCCATTACCCTTTGTCTTCCTTGTGCCAGAATGTAATACTGTAGTTCAGCAGGAACTTCTCCTTATGCAACAGTTCTCTTCTAAAGTTGAATCTGAAGTCATCTGATTTATTCTGAAACATAAAAAAGAGCACCCAAAGAAAGTACTTGCCCAGTACTGCAATAGAATGGGCCACTTATGCTTATCCCTTCATCCTTGCTCCTTTTTGTTACTTGAAGATCGATTTGAATATTTAGAGGTCTTTTATGGTACTGTACATACCTACTGCATTAGGATGGTTTGAATATAATTCTTGGTTCCCAGTAGGAAAGTCATTCCTTCTGTGGCTTTAAAACAGTTCCTTATTACTACTTTTGTGGAACTCTTTGTGGGTTCTCCTGAGATGCAATCTGGTAAAACTTTTAAAATTGTTCTGACTATTTCAGTATTATTTGTAACACACATAAGCTTAAAGTTCTGGCTTTTCTTTTTGCTTGGTCAGCTTAGTGGCTTCAGGTTATTTAATGAAGAAAAACTTTGGAGCTGTGGGCAAGTAGGAAAAACCCTAGAGATATGTGGTATAGCAAAGAGAATGGACCTTTTTTTTTTTTCTTTGAAAGTTATAGATCAAGGTTCTCTACTTTTTTGGTTGTTTAAAACTAATACTTTAAGTCAATAGGAAAATTACACATCAACTCTTTTGTTACAGTTGTATGATTTAAAGCTGTTAATGTAAATACAGAGTCATATTTATTCTAAGACAATATGCTAAAATATTTTATAGGCTTCTAAAAATATGCAGAATGCTGTGTGTAAGCTACATACTGTTTGAAGTACGAAATACATTGGAATCTAAGGTTAGCTACTGATTAGGGGTTGTGTGATAGAAGCAAATCCCTGGAGTGAGCCAGTTGATGCTGGAGATCCTATGCCTATGTAATAAAACTTATGAAGGTTTTCATTTGGACTAGCCCTAGTCTCATCTTGTGGGCTGAACACTTATTAGTGATTTTATATACGTATATCTCATATTCATATATATATAAATTTTCTTGATGTGCATTTGCTGGTTTAGATTCATGCAGATCAGTACCCATGTTCTAAGATGGCTTTGTGGTGCTACCTGAACAGTAGGAAGATGGTCAGAACTAAATAATTTAAAAGGAAATTTATTTAGAATGTCTTGTGAAATACTGAGGAAAATGTTCTGATTAAGTGTGTGACAAACCTGATAACAAATTATTAAAAACACAAGATATTCTAGAAACATAGGTGAAGAGCATGCCATCTGTTGTTTTTGGACAGCAGCAGCTGTAAGCAAGTATATATAATTTGTAATGTAACAACTTTGAGTTTAGATTGTTCTTTTGGTCTGTTCTAGAGATTGTTTGCAAAAATTGGCAATATGTGAAATTCAGCTCAGCCTGTGGTTTATGTGATTAAGGTTATTATATTACTTGGAATATGTTCTCTTCATAGCATGTATAATGGAACAGGATTCTGAACCTTCCTCTAGAACAGCTTAGCAGGGAATACTCCATGTGTATGTATATGCATATAAAATATTTGGCTGCACTGATTGTTATAAAATATATTTTTTAGAAGATGATGGGGTGAAATGCCCATTTTAATGGGTGTCTAATTGCAGCTTCATTCATAATTTCATAATCTAAATGGGAAACTGTATTTAGAAGATAATATTGCTATGCCTGTATGACTTCTAATCAAAAAGCATAGACTGGGAGTGAAAATTAAACAAACTTCTCATATTACTTGTACGTGCATATAAGCTGCTGTTAAATCAGTGTTTCTGTAAGATGCTTGTGGATCATCTGCATCATATCACAGAAACTTTGACTGTTCAGAGGAACATTCAAACATGTGAATATCAGCTGAATCTAAGAAAGAGTTGCCTTGTTCTTGTATCTAATTTTGAAAATCTCTTCGTGGCCCATTAAATAAAATTATTGTACAAGTATTCTGTCTCCTAAGAAGCAGGATACTCTTACTTGCTTATCAAAATCTGCAGTAAATGCAATGAAACCAGAGTAGAGTTCTTTGTAGTTGCTCCTCTTCAAATGTGCCCAAACTATACTGGTTAAAATAATTGAATTCACCCACAGCTCTGCAAATTCTCTAATGGCCATGGGTGGTCAGAACCATCACTTTACATTTAGTGGAGTATAGCACTTTGTTGCAGTGGCAGTTATCAGTATGATAAAGCCTTGATCCAGTAATGGTATGCTGAAAGTGTCAACTGCCCTACTGAATCATTACTTGCCACAGATTGTCTGTCTTTAGCAGGAATACTTTGAATCTTATTGACTGTAATTAGGTTGTAAGATCAGGCTATATTCTTCCCTGTGATGTTCAATCTGCAGCTTCTGTAGAGGTGTACGTACAGTTGATGAAAACTTGTCCCTTATCTGAAGCTTGAATTATGGAAAGTAATCTCTGTTGTTAACACCTTGTGAAATGTTGCATATGAATGTAGAATACTTAGTCATATGGTGCACATAGAATAAGTACATGGAGTGTTTGCTGTTGTAGGCTACACATAGCTGCAGTGGTCCTCTTCAGATGATGTACAAATATAGTGGTTCTGCCCATTCTTACTCTTCTCCTTCTTCCCTGGAGACAAGAACAGTGGCAGCGAACAAATGGGGCTTCTGCCTTGTCTTCTGTCTTGTCACTCTTCTCCTTTTCTTACTGGCATCCCCTGTGGTGACTGTACAGCCTCAATGCTCCTGACAGTTTGCGTTAGATGTGACATATTACTTCTCCTTTTTCATCTACTTTACATGGGTATGGTTATTTAGGATGTGGTGTATATAAAGAACCCTTAGACCTGGATCCAAAATAGCGCAACTTAGTTACCAAAGTTCAGGAGAGGAAACCATAAAAGATGTGCCTAGCTCTTGAAGCTCCATATATGATTAAAGCTTACACAATTAAATTGCTTGCAGAACTTTAGGCCATATAGCATTTGCTTAGAACCTCTACAATCTTGATGTAATTGAGCATAATAATGTTTGGTATTCCAAATTTCAGTTTCCTTAAAAAGCATTTTGGCACCAAATTTCCCTGAAGTGCTCAGGAGAGACCCTATAATAATGATGGAAAGCTTGTCTGTCTTTGTATACAGGTTCTTCCAGCAGTAAAAAAACCTAATTGAGTATCCTTTCTAGAAGGATTTTAAGCCTGTGCCCTTAAATATCACTTTCTAAATCCACCACACAAACTCTGATTTGGCTACTGTGCTATTTATAACCTTCATCTCCCCACCACATCCACTTTCAGTTTTCTTTCTTATGTGCCCTAAACATTCCTCCTCTGCCAGAACCTTATCTTCTTGTCATGTCCATATTACTTCTTGACTGAGACATGCCATACTGCATGCCTGTTCTAAATTATGCTTGTGTTGGCCGGTTAATAGCTTGTCAAACAAAATTGCTTTCCTTAATCGGTCTGCTGTTTTGAGTTTGTCTGCTGGTTACTCATTTACATGCATCTTGTGGAAACATAATTATCATAAGACCTTTATCTCTTTGTCAGGTTGGATTTAAGTAGAGAAGCAGGTTAAAAAAATCTTGATGGGAGTCAGCAGACAGTATAGTTTCATGAACATCATTTCATCAGGGAACTGGACTTAAATACACGGTGCTGTAGAGATGTGGTGGTGGTTGTACTGCTGCAGGTTCATAGACTAGATTACTTTTCAGAGTGTTTGCTTAGGAGCTGGGAGGGAGAAGTTCATTGTTTGCTTCAGACTGAGGAATTTTGTGGAAATCTCTCACTTTCCAGTGACAGGCGGGTGTTGAGAGACGCTCCATTCTTTGCCCTGAACCTGTGTCTAGTTTCCAGAACTCTCAGGATAGCTCATAAAACATTAGAACAGGGTGTTACTAGACCTGAGTGATGGTTAAGCTCAGTCTGAGGCAATGAGTAAATGTAGCTCTTCTGACTATAGTAACTTCACCTCACACTGATAAACAGTCCTTTAGCTATCTTATGCAAAGCCTAACAAAGCAGATAGAAGCTGATAAAAATGATTTATGCTGCTGTAAGTTTTTATATTCAACCAGTGATTTCCAATTTGATGATTTTGATATGATGCTAAAGATCACCTTATGACAATAGTTTATCAATGATTGCCAATTATGTAACTCTTTGTGGCTTCATTGTTTTGTGTACTAACTTTTAATAAACTTCATAAAATGAATTGATTGAAGTATCAAAATTGTGTTCCTGTCTTAGAGTTTGGGAACCTCTTTGGTACAGAAGTAGATGGCAATTTGAGGTCAGACCACAAAGATTCAGATCTGTAGCTGCAAAACATATTATTTAAACAGGAATCTATCAGTATCAATCATAAGTCTTTGGATGTTGTGATCTGTTAGCAAACACAGTTATAGTTTATCTTCATTTTCAGAGAAACAACAGTTTTTTCTAGTTTTCTCCCTACATTCTTTCATTTCAAAATTCATCAGTCTGTTTATTAGGAAGTCTGTGTGATGTGAAGGCTGAAAAATGTAATCAGCCGCTCAGAGGCTTCAGCCCATTAACTTTTTCCTAGACAGAATGATAAAGCCATCTGTCTGAAGGAATGTACTTGCCTAATAGATGTGGATTGTTTCCTGAGACACCTATTGATCAATGCCTTTGGGATAAACCAGCTCCACTGCTTGGATAATACTAGTGGTGTTCATATGGAATTAGTGAACCAGATGGGGTTTCTGTTGAACTATGTCCTGTTTGCGACAACAGTTATGGGGAAACTAATGTAGAGAGAGGCTGGGACAGGATTACAGTGGTGGATGTGTAAGGTGATGGGACACAGACAAGTGATTTATCTGTCAGAATGAAAGGGTATAGCTTAGTTAGAAGAGCATGTTTGGATACGTGACTTTTTTGTGCTATCTTAAGTTAATGGACTATAAAAACATAAAGGAATAAGTAAAATTCATCTTGCACCTTATCCCAACTTGTATTCTACAGCAATATTTAGTAGCAAGTGTAGTTTGAAGATACAAATATTACTTAGTAGAGATTATTACCAAGAAAACATCATCAGGGCAGGGAAGGAAGAAAAGAATTACCCCTCTTACCTGTATTGCTGTTAGCATATTCTAAAGTTAAGGAGTGGTGCTTGAAGTAAATGCGTATCTGTCTGTAGAGCTTTTTGTATTAGACTCTGTGATCATTGCTAGCTGGAGAAAGGGATGTTGAGTAAAAGTTTCAAAAACAGAAAAGGGTGCTTGGTAAGCTTTTATGAGTACTATCCTTTGGACAGCTACTGTCTTTCTCTTTTGCAATTACTCTTTTTATATAGCTATGCACACCTAATATGTGAATATGTAGACTTTGCAGTGCATTTTAGCTCATCTGTTAGAGAAGGCTGTGGTAGCCTGTCATTTAGGAAGGAAACCTGTCTAAAGAAAGGAAGTGAAAGCTCCTATAATCTTTAGTGCTGAGTGCCTCACTTTGTCTTGCCATTTGGGGAATTATGTTGACTAAGTACTGGAGCATTTTCCAGCTATACACCAGTTTTCATAACGAATAGAAGATTCCTGGCAGGCAGGCACTGACTAGGGGAAATGTCTTTGAGGTTTCTGTGATGTATTCAGCCAAATCAAAATCTGAATGGTGGGGAAAGGAAAGAAGGAGTTTTAACTCTTTATGTTTAGTTTCCTGGAGAAAGAAGTTTGTAAGCGGCAAAAAGGACACAATTTGCCAGTGTAGATGTTTAAAAAAAAATAATAAAAAAATCAGAGGTTCAAAGATAGACTGGATTTAATTATTTAAAGGTACAAAGCAAAAATCAGTCCTGTTATGAATGGATGCAATTGCTACAGAAGTCAATAGAAAGTGTCCCCACTTATTCTAGGGCTCTAAATGTGGGTTATCATTAAATGTTGGATTACTCTTTGGCCCCTTATTTCCTCCCCTAAACATCCCATAAAGTCTTGTTGAATCACAAAATGATCTTCCCCTATATTCAATACCTTGATTGGTAGTAATCCCCATCAGTCTGTGAGATGACCTGGGGAGCCTCTCACATTGATTTATAATGGTGAGTGTCACTCCTAGACCAAAGGGCTCATTGCTGTCCTGGGACAACACTGAGAGGAGTTGAGGCAGTGCTCTGTTTTTCTGACTGGGTTATGAGGATTCCTCCACATGCCAGCTTTCCACTGCATTCCTTTATGTGTGCAGATAAGCTTTTTATCACACAACCTATCAAATGTTGGGCTGGGTTTCTTTTTTTTAATTGACTAAATTCTTCACTGATAGGATGGTTGGTCACTGGGACAGGCTTCTCAGGGAAGTGGTCATAGCACTAAGCCTGTCAGAGTTCAAGGAGCATGTGGACATTACTCTTAGTCATATGGTTTAGTTTTAGGTAGTCCTGTGAGAAGCAGGGAGTTGGATTTGATGATCCCTATGGATGCCTTCCAACTTGAGGTATTTTATGGTTCTATAAATATTTAATGCCACAAGAACAGTTATCTGAAACTGATGTCTTATTTTATAGGGGTCATCCTTCAGCACTCAGCAACCCGAAGCTTACAATCTTTTTGTGACCACAGCTGCAGGTGATGGCATCAAACTGTGGGATTTAAGAACACTGAGGTAAGGCTGAATTAGGTACGTTGGAATAAAAAAAACCTGTGCTTTATCTTTATTTGGGAATGTCATATTTGCTGTGATATACCAGTGGAAATTTGGATGTGGAGTCAGATCCAGAGTCAGGTCTTTAAAGAAGAAAATTAAAGGTTAATTGGGATTTACTAGTTTTAAGAAACCAAACAAAATTCTGGTTCCTCAGTTGTAGATAGTTATGCAGGAGCCATTAAATGGTGAAGATTTATCACCTATATTTACCTAACTTTGTGAATCTAGTTGTATGTAAAAAACCCAGAACAGTATTGAACTGAGTGCTAATATTATTTCAAAAAATGTTGTCATTACTGCTGAAAGGGGTAAATATTATTCAGCTTTTAAAATGCAAATGTAATTGTAATTACAAATCATCGACACAATACCATAAACTTGCATAATACCTACCATAAAATCAAAGTGCTCCACATTTCTGTGTTGTACTTGGGAAAGATGTGGGACAAAGGGAAAGATTGACAGGGAGGGAACATTGCTTGGGAAAGGAAATATACCTGGAGCAATCTCTGTTGTGCTGGCTAAAGGAAATACGTTTAAAACAAAAGTGGTTTGGACAGGAGGATGTCTTACGTTTTAAAGAATAATTTCATATTTTCTCTGCATGTATGTAAACATACATTTATTGAAAATTGCAGTATAATTTTTCTAGTACTGACTTTTCTATCTAGGAAATACTAATGAGTCTTTATTTCCATCTTTCTGTTGTAAGAATACATTAAACCTATAGGGGGCATATATGTTCCTGCCAGCAGCATTGCTGTGCTACTTGCACTGAATGTCAGAAAGCAATGAAACTGGAGACTGCTGGGGTTGGAAGCTGTTACCTTCTTATGTTTTTCTAATAAGCTGCTCAAACTGTGTTGCTGAAGAGTAATGAAAAAGTAGAAAGCTTTTCACAGATCACTTATCTGTCTCTTTGCTTCTAAATACTAATATAAGCAGAGCAGGTGAATGGTAAAATAGTTAAAGTGTAAAATCTGGGCAATCAATTAAATGCATGTGTCCTGGGAAGAGGAGAATAATTTATGTATGTTCTTCCTCTCTATATTTAATTTGGCAAAGTCAGTGTATTCTAGTGTCCACTGAGTTCTGTTAGCCAAACTTCAAAAAAGAAATCCGAGTTTTAAGGGTGCTTATTAGGTATCATGTATATGTGCTTGTTACACACTACATGGTGATCCATGGTAGTAGCTGTTGTGGAGGAGAAATAAAACAAATCATTATTATTCACTTGCTAGTAACTTTCAGGGAGAAACCCCCCAATTTTTAAAAATGAAATTTTCTCTCATTGCTCAGACCAGAGATTGAGTCTTCTATATTTTAAAATCTATTCTTGAGCTCTCATAAGGAAGAAAACTGTTCACTTTTTCCTAATGTGTTCACCAGGTGTTTTTCACATAAATAAATCTGAAAAGGCTGAGTTTGGAAAGCTCCATCTGAACTTGGAACAAGTTGCTACTGAAGTGTTAGGTCTGCTACACAGACTGCAAACTTGCTGCTTTTTTCAGTTCACAGGTCTTGTTAAATCAAATCGGTGCATCCCTTGCACTGTTGGGTGCTTTCAGGGGTGATTAGTTCTTAAACTTAAGGTGGGCCAGTGCCTTCAATCTCTTAAAGCTGTTGATTTGTAAAACTGGTGCATCAGCCATTGCTGTGTCATGAATGGTCCCTCTGGAATGAGATCTTTGTCTCTGCTTAGTCTTGCCAGAATAGGGTATGTTTAGTGAGATCTTTGTCCAGTGCTCTTGAAATATAGCAAAGGTAAGTCCACCTTCTCACTTATACTGCTTGCACTGTTGTGGACAGTAACACTAACGCAGGATCTCAGCCTTATTGTTTTTTGATTTTTATTCTAAGTATTTGCCCTAGACATCCACAGTGAAAACTGTTTTGCTTTTGTTTAATCTGCTTGTTGCCCTTAATGAGTTCTATCCATTGTTACTTTAATAATACCGTGAAGTATGAAATTTGGATTAAATAGGGGAAAAAACCCCACTCTAACATGGCACTCTTGTAAGCTGCAGTTGAAAGCATGGGAAATCATTTTCAGGGTAACTGCACCATTTTTCTGGGAGTCTTAGTTATTTTTTAATTTTTTATCTCTAACAATAGTGTGGGTTTTTTTTTATTCTGACATGCATTCCTTTTCTTATAATTGACTGGGAGAGCACAGCAGGATGCTCAGGTTCTTTTTTGATCTGTGCTTAGAGTAAATCTTCAGACATTATCCTGGCCTGCAACTTCATAGGTTTTGAATATATTGATTTATATTTTTTCCTCTTGAGTTCCACAAGTTTTCCATTCAGTTTGTGTTATCAAACATTGTTTTTCCCAGTGAACACTAACTTTTCTTTTGTTCTTGAAGTTGGTGAGAGTATTTTAACTTCCATCTTCATCATCCTTACTGGATAAAGCTGTGAATCTGTCTGTCTCTCTCACTGTTGATGGTCTAGAGGCATTCCAAGATTGCTTCAGAGAGTGCCAGGAAATCGTATGGGTTCCTCTGAAGGTGGTACAAGAAAAGGCATTTTAAGTTTCTGATGTTCTCAGCCAACCTCACACAGCCAGGTCATCTTGCCAATAAATGAGTGAATCTTGGACACTGCTCAGACTCCTGCTTCATTTGCTTTGAAATCCATGCATTTGTATAGTTTTGTCTGAAGATTTTGAATATTTCTATACTTATCCTGCATTCTCCTCATTTATAACTGTAGCTAAGAAAACCTCCAGACAATCTACAAAGCAGACCTAGGAATAAAGAACTAAGGACAATAGATCTTTTTGGAAGAAGAACCAACTCTTGCTACTCTTCTTCCAGGTTGGGATAAAGGACTATGAGGCTTTATGAATACATGCATTAGGGTAAAATAATGTCTTTTGGCCAACTTCCAAGACATTGTGAAGAGCAATTTAAGTATATCTTGTATAAAAGAATGGTTCCAAAGTGGAAGCAGTCAATACAGGTGTAAGACTAAAGTGCACTGGGAATCTGAATGAGAGAAACACTATAGCTAGCAGCTTCAGAATTACCACCACAGTCAGAGAAACACTTAAAGATCAGGAGGTACAAAAGTTTGATACATGCTTACACTTTTTGAAGGTGTTTAAGTGTTCTTCATGATCAAGCACGATAGATCCTTAAATGTTTGTAAGACGCAAACTTTAATGTTCTACCTCCACCTGTTGTATCTCTATTGAATACATTTTTATGTACATCACAACTTCTGAAGTCAGGAATCTATCAGTGATTCACAGGAACCTGTAACCGTTCTCTTCACCGCTTCATTGGTGATGATTTTACTTGTTTATGCTTCAGAAAGGCCTCTGATAAGTTGGTCCTGTTATTTAGCTAGTGTTCCATGTAGTTAATTGGAAACCAAAAAAAGCTGCTAGTATTCTAAGCAATACTCCTGCCTTGAAATAATTCCTTACACTTCTGAAAGGGATAGTAACACAGGTGGTATACACAAAGCTCCGTAATATATAAACAGAATGTGATATCGCAAGGTCAATACCTCTGCGCAGGAAGCCATGCGCTGATGTGAGCACGAATCAGCATCTGAATATCCTGATATCCAAAATAGGTGAATAATTGAAAAAAGGTTTATTGATTTAGCAGATGCTATCCTATAGAAACATTTTTGGGTGTGTGAAGAGATGCTTATCTTTTTATGGTCTTCTGTGTCTGCTCTTACCAGCCATTGCTTTGCCTTTGAAGAAAGAATACATGCAACAGCTGCAGACTTCTTAATCTAAGACAGTTAGTGTCTGGCAGAATATGAGATGGAACAAGGTACAAGCTGTTGTAGCTGCAGCTTGGGTGACTTTTATGTCACCTTACAATATCTATTCAGTCATTGTTCCTATCTCTAGCTGACCAAGAAATAGTTTCTGTAAATTTCTGAGGAGAAGACCCTTCAAAAAAGGCAAGGAACTACAGGCTGTTCACATTAGTTCCTGGTGAAGGGATGGAACAGTTAAATGACAAGGAATTGATTTAGAGTAGTCAGGATGGGAAGTCATCTTGCTCAATTTATTAAAAAACTGTGATAAAATTGCTGGCTTGGTAGATGAGGGGAGAGCAGAGAATGTTGCCTGCTGTGACTTCAGTAAGGCTTTCCACACTGCCTTCCATAACACAGAGAAGCTGATGAAACAGGATGATTGAGCAGGCAGTGAGGAGGGTTGAAAACTGCCTGAATGGGAACCTTAGAGGATCGTGATCAGTTGAATGAGGTCTAATTAGAAACCAGCAATTAGCAGAGTACCCCAGGGGTCAGTACTGGTTCCAACCCTGTTCTGCATCTTCATTAACTGTCTAAATGATGTGGCAGTGTGTAGCAAGTTCTCTGATGACACAAAACTGAAAGGAGTGTCTGATACACTTAGAGGGTTGTGGATTGTGCTGCCAATCAGAAGGACCTCAACAGTCAGGAGAAACGGGAAGACACGAGCCTCGTGAAATTCAACAAGGGGAAGCTCAAAGTCCCACTGACAACAAGTGCAATCCCCAGGCAACAATATATGCTGGGGACATGACCAGTTGGAAAGCAGCTTTGCAGAAAAGGACCTGGGAGTTCTGGTGGACACAAAGATGAACGTGAGCCAAAATCGTGCCCTTGGGCAAAGAAGGCTAATGGTGTCCTGGACTGCATAAGGAGGAGTGTTGCTAGCAGGTTGAGGTAGGTGATGCTTCCCCTCTGTTTAGTATTGGTGAAGCCACTCTGGCTGTATGTGAGCAGGAAGCTTGGATAAAGTGGCCTTCAGAGCTATCTACCAACCTCAAACATGATGCACCTTTCCGATTCTGTGGAATTAACACTTTCTCTTCTCTACTTGCCAGAGAAATACAGAGATGGGAAACTTGCCGGGGAACTGATGTACTGTTGAATGGAAGAGTAGGATGGACAATAACAGCTGAAACTGGGAAATAATTTAGGAGGAAGGAATGGAACCATTCTGTTATGCAGTCAGATGTGTTCATTATCTACCCAGAGGTGGGGAAAGCAGGGAAAACTTAGAAATCTAAGCTGTTACAAGGTGTGTAGAGGTAGATGTGACAGCTGTTAGATTACTGTTGCAGGTAATGAGATTGGCAGGTGCAAGCTGTTGGGAAGAGCTCTCATCCACCACCACACTGACACCTTTGGTGACAGGAGCAGCCCACCTCTAACTCACACTCAGAACAGTTGAGGAATAGAAATTCAGCTGCTCTGATGCTGCTTGCTGTTGAAATAAGTATTCCTCAAAACAAGGCAGTGGGTGCTTATTGGACTACTTTGAAGATATATGAAGAATAGTGGACTACTTGGACACACTGAATTTCTTCTGAAGAATATTCAGATGCATGATAATGCTTTGATTGCATGATCCAATGAAAAATCAGTTTCATCCTCTTATTTCAGCCTCTGAAAAGATTTGCCATTTGTATAATGGTTGGAGTTAAATGATCTTCAAGCTCCCTTCCAACCCAAAGCATTCTATGATTCTATGAAAGATTTTAGGCATTAAGGTGAAATCTCCAACTTGTATAATGATTCTGTGCAACTAGATCATAAGCTCCCCTGGAAACCTATTTTAGTAGAGTTCCTTCAGCTACATGCAACTCTCATCTCATACTTTTTCAAGCAATTGCACTTTGAGAGCCTTATGGTCAGACATGCAGTTTGAATGAATGGCCTTTCGTTTTCAGACACTTTTCAGTTTGCCCCCCTGTTGTGAGCCAAGTGCTTGACATAATCCTGAGCAAGATACACGTATACACATACTCAGAATTTGATTACCACTCTGTCTCTTTCAAATGTGAGGATGCCCCGATTTGCCATCTTCTTTTTTTTTTTTTTCTTTTCCTTCCTCCCCCTGGTGCTTTGAGTCACATGTGGATTTTGAGGGGGAAGAAGAGTTAAAGCAGTGGTTGGAGTTCCTCCAAGTTTGGAACTAGGGGTACATGAAAGTATACAGGATGGGGAACATGTGTTCCCTGCTGGATGCTGTTGGTGAAAACATGCTGAGCTCCTATGTGAAGGGTTTGGTCTGTGTTTAAAATGAAACCCATATATACAGAACATCTAATGTAGCTAGCGCTACTGTCAGGTTATACTTAGATCTTGTAGAGCCTCAGTGGATCTGCTGGTACTGAAGGCTCTGAACAAATACCAGAGCACTGGGACAAAGTAATAGAATACAAGGATAAGTGGTTAAATTAAAGGAAACTTTGGTTTGCAGTCAAAGGATTTTTATTTTTTTTAACACAGCAAGTAGAATGATATAGACTCTTATGTGGGAATATTTCCTCATTTATAAAGACATGCACCATTCTGGTATCTTTCACTTACAAAGGGAAAATGTTACACTTTTTCCTAATATTCTGCAACTTGCTTGTGACCTAAAAAGATTCATATTTTGGAATGTAGGCTAAAAGCTGTACAGTGGAGAACACGGAAGACTTGGCTGTTTGCTGTCCCATGCAATTACCAGATGTTTGTCATGGTAACCCTTGAAAAGCTCTGACTAGAAAAGCATTCTTGGGAGGCTGAGCAGCAATGCCAGCTGGCCATGTACAGCTTTTGCAATATCCAAAATAAGTTTGATCACCACCTGTTGCTACTTTACAAACAAAAGACACACAAAAAGCCTGAAATAACAGATCTCCTAGAATAAGATAAAATTGTACACATTTATTTCAGGATTTTTAATCTACTTTTTTCCCATTCTTGTGATACCTGGAGTTAATAGGTTGCATAACAAACTTACTACTGGATTCTGTGGAAAGTTTAATTGGAATCAATTTTTTTAAACATGTTGTTATTAACAGGATTTTGAGGGGGTTGGGAAGTAGCTCTAATTGTGCACCCTGATTACAATGGAAACAATTAAGAAAATAAAATCCAGGATGAGAGTTATTGCTGTGGCCTTAACAGCACAAGGAAAAGTGGCACTGTCCTATGACTCAAACGTTGCTTTATAATGCTGTGGCATAGTGGAGGAAAGATCAGTGAAAGCCTTAGAATCCTGTTAGTTCTTATGCCTCTATTTTATAGGTGGAGGCGGGAAGGGTCAATTTCTTTTGAAAAGAAGTTGTTTATGGTATTTATTAGGGGAGGCTTTTGTGAAAAAGAAACCCCTCATGGAGGAAATTAGCTTTCACAGGCCTTGAGAATGAGATCTTAAACGTTTTGAACTAGTCCTGATGGTCCGTGCTCTGCTTAAGGAAGAATGGTGATCCTGAAGGCATATTCAGGAGGCACAAAGGGTATATGAATTTTGTTAATTTTCTCATGAGGAAATTTCTTTCTTGGGTTGCTGCTGTATTTTGAAAGTATAATATTGAAAAGAACCTTTTTCTTCAAAAGTTTCTATGGACGTTGTCCATAAGTGATAATGAGAAAAGGAACTGGGAAGAACTGTAGTGTTTGGGGGACTCTGAAGTTCAAAAACAGTGCAATGGTGACTAACAGACAAGAAAAAACATGACTGAAGCTGAGTTGTGGGAAAGATCTACTCTACAGAATGAATAATATTTAGTAAGAGCCTAACTGAGGGCAAAATCTTGCCCTGCCACATGTAAGTGTGAAGGGGAATAGCAGACAGATGAAACATATCGTGCTTCAAGTCGATTTCTGTCTAAGGTACTTGAAAGAGATACTTGCCTGAAGTTACAGTAATGTCATTGCTTAATCACCTTCGGAAGTTGTCTTGTCTAACTCCCCTGCTCGAGCAGGATCAACAATATCTGGTTGTCCATGATTATGTCACGATGGCTTTTGAATATCTCCAAAGAGGGAGATTTTACAACGTCTCTGGACAACCTGTGCCAGTGCTCACAGTAAAAAGTGTTTCCTGATGCTCAGACAGAGCCTCCTGCATTGCAGATTTTGCTCATTGTCTCTTTTCCTGTCCCTGGGCACAGCTGAAACGAGCCTAACTCTCTCTTCTTTAAAGCCTGCCTTCAGCTCATTGATGACTTGATGTCATTGTGAGGCCACTCTCAGTTATCTTTGAAAGATCGTGGTGATCAGGAGAGTTGCCTGAGGATTAAAGGAAAGTAAACATCACTCCTATCTTCAAAAAGGTCAAGGAGGAGATCCCAGGAAACTACAAACGGATTAACTTCATCTTTATACCTGGGAAGGTAATAGAACAACTAATTCTGGAAACCATTTCCAGTCACTGAGCATTAGCACCGGTTGCCGTGAGGTTGTGGAGTTTTGCACCTTAGATGTTCAAAACTCATCTGGACATAAACCTTGGCAACTGACTCTGTGTAAGCAGGGAAGTTGGACAAGATGATCTCCAGAGGTGCCTTCCAACCTCAATCATTTGATGCTTCTGAGAAAGCTGTGGTATGAGAAGCATGTGCTACCCTTTATGTTTTTTGTTTCTTGGGGTTTTTTTTTAGTTAGATTGCAAAAAAGTTCTTTGAAAATACAAGTCAAATATGAGTTCCGTGACTTGTGCTCCTTTGCTGAATCTTTGGAGTCATGTATGTTAGAATGCTGCTTTTGAGAGGAGTCTGGGGTAGAGAGTATTCTTCTTTACTGTCAATGGGAAGCTTGAATAGAGGCAGGTTATTTGATGGTCCAAATGTGGCCATTTAAAGTTTGAATATTCTTGCAAGAGCTATGTGCAAACTGAAGAGTGATTTTACATCTTGGTCACCATAATTAACTGTCTTCATAAGTTACTTTGAGCTGGAGTGTGCTCTCAAATTGGATTATTTACAACGGTTGTTATGTAGAACTAACCTGAGGTGAATGGTCTGTACACTCAAAATGCCCATTGATATCAGTAGTTATGTTATGCAGAACTTGATCCAAATATCTACTTACAATCCATGAAAGCTCAGAGTTAGGCTCTGTAAAATTGTGTCTTTTCATGCATTTTTTTTTAAATGCTATGTTAAGTGTGATCTATGTTCCTCTGATTCGTGTTAATATGGAATAATGTTGGGGTGCATAGTGACAGACCCTTGTATGGTCACGGGCCTGGGAGGGACAGTTGGAGATTTTGCATGTACTGAATGAAGTCTGTTGAAGCAGCAACAAACTGTATAAAGGATGTACAAATCTTTGCCTAAAGTACCACAATGTAGCACATTGTATGCGTTGTGATACGTCTGGAGAAACAACTTGTCTCCGAAAAGAAGGTGCTCAAGAAGGAAGAAGAGGAAGGCGCCTGAGTCTACAGAACCAGCTGCCCGGCCATTAGCAGGAGAAAAGCTACAGGATGTCTTGTGGGGGTTACCTGGCCGGCACTCCAGCATGACAGTTTAAGATGTATATGGTTATGTCTTGTGGGGGTCGCCTGGCAGAACTCCCGCCTGTCAGTTTAAGCCGGTGGGCTGTGTTATCCCTGGAAGGTATATCAGCCAGGGACTGGAACTGTTTGGGCTGCATTTTGGTGGAGCGGAGACTCCCGGCGCACCCGGTGCTGACCGTGCACCCCAGCACCGTTTGCTTGTCCTTATTCGTTTAATAAATTGTTCAATTTGGCTGAAGTCCTGTTTGGGACCAAGTCATTTATAACGTTAAGTGACAGCCATTGGATTAGTCACAAAGTAATGTTTTTTGTTTCAGTATGCCTGTTTCACCTGGGTGAACAAAATCAACTTGGCCTTCAGTGCATTCTAACACATACATGTGTGTCTGAAACACACAGTATAAAGTCTTAGAGATTTCTGCACATGGGTCCAGTCAATTGAATTAACATAGTGCCTGTGATTTCACTGTCCAGGAAAAAGTGTGTGTCACAGGTGTTGGCAGGAGATACTGTGCTTTCAAATTTATTCCTGGACCTAGAATACATTAAAAAAACAACGTGTGACAGTTGTATTATGATGAAGTATGTGAATTTTTCTTTTCTGCAACAAGGTCAGCTTGCTAGCTTTTGTAATTAAGGCAGTTTAGGAATACAGGTTATTCTGAGTATTTTGAACAAATAAAGCTCTGAAATGACTCGTATGTACATATATGATAATTCTGAATGGGGTTGAAACTTGTATTAAAATGTCTTTCAATATTGAAGCAACTCTAAATGCTGCTTCCCCCCTTGAACTGTGATAGCTTTATAGCCATTACAAAATCTTTACAACTATGGATTTTTTTTTTTAGATGGTTATTAACCTTCATCATAACATTGTTATTTTTAAATGGGCCAAGTGTGCTCAGCTACCAGAAACTCACTCCAAAATGCTATCTTGCAATACTAACATTAAAAACTAGGAAATTAATTCTTACATTTACATGCATTTCTTTTAGGCTGTATTAACTCAGTTAAGAATTACCCACAGCTGTAGGATAGCTAGATTTATCAGTTTGGAATGTCAATGAGGTATTACCTTTCTTGAATATGCAAGATGCAATAAATTAGTGCGTGGAATAGGAATGTAAACAGAGCAACACAGATTAAATATCTAGGTTTGGGAATAAGAATAACAAACAGTAGTTATTTACATCATGATTCCACATACCGGATCTTCATTTGATATAAATTACTTGAGGGAGATTTCTAACACTTCACAGAGCAGACTGGCTTTCACAATACCCTCCCCTTAATGCAGAGGAGTTGGGCTTTCCCTGCTGAGATAGCTAACTCGGGGTAGCTTAAACTCACAGCTCTTCATTTGTAAAACACTAATGATATTTCTATCTTTGTAACTAAACAAGGTCAAGGCATGGTTTTTGGGAATTGTTCCCAGGTAGTTTTGCGTGCTCGTTTAATTTTTAGTCTTTAATATTCTTTAGTATATTTAATTTTTGTCAAAATTCTACTGCAGAGGTATTAAAAACTGAATTAGTCAGAATCCCATTGCAGAGATATTTAAAAATAATTTATCAATTCACCTTAGTAAATTTCTAGACTAAGAAAAATGGATGACACTTCATCAGGATTTAATGAAAATGGCAGTAAGACAGCTCATTTTTAGTTGGTGTTAATAAGACTAAAATTTCTCTGAAGGTGCGAACGTCGTTTTGAAGGGCACAGTAGCCGCTGCTATCCATGTGGAATTGCAGTATCTCCTTGTGGACGGTTTATAGCCAGTGGATCAGATGACAAATGTGTAAGTAATACTTTTGGTTCTTTTCCTCCTAAAATACATGAGTTAATAATATTTTAAATATAATATTGTTCATATGGGTGCTTCTGGAATTCAGCTTAACATGCAAACCTGAGGTCTATTATACTTTCATATGCTTCATTTATATGTAGCAGTTACACATGATTCCTGATATGCATGTTCTTTATTTTGTCTGAAAATCCCTGAACAATCAAATCTTAGTACTCAAGGTAACTGTTAAAAACTTTCAGAAATAAGTTTTCATAGTTCCTGACTCTGAATTTTCACGTGCCATCAACAAGAACGACAGCATGCCTTGCAGCACAGCTTTATGTAGTATGTACGTGTCTGACCGCTAGGAACTACGTAGCAACTGCACATTAATTTACTTAAGCTCCCAAAAACACAGTGATGAATCATTTATTAGTGGTTTCTTATGAACCAGTCAGCTGAATACAAAATGAAAAGTTCTTCAACCGCAGTTACAACTTTTCATAATTCATGGTGCAACTCTGTATAATTTTTTCCTCTCCAGACTGATTCACTTCTTGTTCAGTGTCACTTGTATTTAAATTATTACACTTAGCAAAGAATCTTGAGTAAAAGTGTACTACGATCTCTTTGAGTGTGCACCTAATTTTAATTCAGTAAGTCTTGCCTTGTTGCCACAATGTTTTCCTTGGTGTTTGCTGAGAGATGATTTCTAGCCTAAGTATAGGCCTTTGAAACTGGGCTGGGGTAGAGTTCACTGTAAACACATATTTTCAGAACAGCTGGGTAGGAAAGCTGTTTGATATTCTTCTAGGTCTTTCTATGTGACTCATCAGGGCTATGACACAGGATTTCTGGTCAACTTCAAATTCAGAGCATGATAAGTTTACTGTTGTGGCTAGTTTTGAAATGCTAGCTCCAATCATGTGTGAAGGTTAGAGATTTTATTGGCAGGTTGCTGGAGGTTTGTCATTTCCAGATAAAGTCTATTTTTTTTTTTTCAAGTTTCTGGTAATTAGCATTTAAAAACATAGTTTGCAATAAAAAAGAAAGGCTTTTTGCTTTGTTTGTGAAACAAAATGCATCTGATATTGGTAGGTCGTGGTGTATATGGTATAAATGCATTTAGTCAAGATTCTTAATTGAGGTTGATTTTGAATAGTATATAAAGAGGTGCGGTCACAAGACCTTTTGCCTTCTCTCTTGCATTAAGGCTATTGTTTGGAATTACTGCTGACAGAAGAAAAGAAAGGCATAGGGCATGATTTTGCCCGTACTCCAAATTCTTGGAACGTGGTTATTTGTCATAGAAAGCTGAATAGCTAGACTGCATCCTGCTCCAGTTGGCATGTGGTCCCTGGTGGGCACAGTGCCAGCCAATACTTTTTAGCCTGGCTTCTGGGTTGGAATTTTTCATAATTTGCGTTGCATGTCTGTAGAGAGTTTTCATTGTTGTTCTTGTTGTCCCCTCAGGAAAATTGAGTCAAGTTTTGCTCTCAGCACAGCTGTACTGTTAGGACATTTGGGGCATTTTTAGGAGGCTTCTCTTTGAAATATTTAGGCTGGATATACTTTTGTGTTTCCTTTTGAAAAAGAAAATTGAATGTGGCACTGAATAGTCCATTCATTATAACTTTGTGACCGATGGCCTGATGTGCAATTAGAACAATTTTAAGAATACAAAGAAGCCAAATATTTTTTGCCAATTGTATTCTATGAGTGAATGTACATTGGAGTTCAAAAAGGTGCATAAAAGTTCAGTACTGTGGATGCAAAGTATTATCCTGAAACAATGCATTCTAGAAATAAGTTATGTAACTTCCCACTGACCAGCAACTGTATCTTTAATCATCTTAAAGTTTAATTTATCAAGCACAATGCTTGGACCCTGCCGTTAACAAATATGGTTGATTTTAAAGCCAAAAGAAGCAGAATTGGAATATAATTGAGAGACATTAATCTTAAAATACCTTTTATATTTCACAATATTTAAAGGTTTTGACTGAGAGGAATATATTTGCTACATTGATAAATAGCAAAATCAAACCCATATTCCTACAGGGCATAGAATCAGAAAAGCAAAATACATTATTGTAAACAGAGAAGAGTATTTGGTCTGCCTTTTCTCTGCTGACAAAGTATATGACCTTTTTTATATGAGAACAGCTTGGTATTGCTTCTGTGTGGTTGAAGTAGACACTTATTTTTATTTGTATGTTAGTATGAGATTGATACATCCTGTAAATCATGCGCTGTGTAGGACCCTGTAACAGTTTAACACCAGCCAGCATTTTAACATTGTCATGCGTAATGGCTACTTGCGAAGACAAATGTCATCACTTGTTTCTTCCCTCAGCTTTATATGCTGAGCATGAGGTCATATGGTATGGAATACCCCTTTGGTCAGTTGGGGTCAGCTGTTCCAGCTGTGTCCCCTCCCAACTCCTTGTGTGCCCCCATCTCCCTTGCTGGTAGGATGGTGTGAGAGGCAGAAAAGGCCTTGGCTCTGTGTAAGCACTGCTTAGTGGTAACAAAACCAGTATTGCCAGTATTGTTTTCAGTACAAATCCAAAACACAGCCCCATACCAGACTATGAAGAGAATTAACTCTATCTCAGTCAAAACCAGCACAGACCTGACAGTCTGATCAAAGCAGGTACTCTCCATATCCTGATTTTTGAACTCTAATTATTCTTTCTGCAATTCATTATGATTAGAAAATGTAAGGGGTTAACATTTTGAATACCAGATCTTCATCTTAAATAGTGTAAGGTTACAAGTCATATGGCTTGATTTTTTTTTTTCTTAACTGAATACACATAATCTTTTCATTTCGAACCATTTTAAATGGACAGTTTGAGGCTTTTGACTACTTGTCAGGATATCTCAGGATGTCGGACAAATACTCTACTTGTGTTTAGATTTCCATTTTCCTGGGCTTTATAAAAAATACTCATCTAAACATTTGTTGACCAAAGAAATCTTTGTCTAAATGGGTAAAATTTTTTTGAGTGTGAAATGCTAATTTTTAAGGTAGAAATAGCCAGTCTTCTCTTGTGCTCCATGTAGTTCTAGTTAGCTGTTTTACTTCACGTCTAATTAGGTTGTTCATTTTTGTCTTTGAAGACCTTAGGAGTCTCTGAATAAACTCCAATTTTCCAGATATGAAGTAGGGAATGCAGAAATGGATTTGGCTCTTTAATTGTTTTCAGATTAATTCTTTCTAGCTCTCTGTGAACTGTAGACTTTAGGGGCACATTTTGACCCTAGTACTGAAATGGAAATTGCTAACATGAAACTCTTTGTCCCTGTCAAACCTCAAAGCTTGTGCTTGCAGTTAGCACTGACTGACCTGTACTGCAAACCTAGTAATTTTTCCAGCATAACAGGTTGCTACATTACTAATAAAAACACATGGACAACAATGAAGTTGTCTTTTCTATGTTATTTACACTTTTCATTGAAGTGTAGGATTTTGCCTACAGTATTGTCTTTGAAACCCACTTTAAATTCAGTATCAAATTTATGCCTTCTGGCTGTGAAGGTACCAAAGCTAGAGAGAGTGGCTCTTATTCTTCAGAGGGCATTGATACTGTAAGGAGTAACAGCAGGACAGGGTAAGGCAATCTGATGCTTATATATAACATCCAAGTGCAACCCATTCGTTAATCCCTGAATGTTGACACTTGTTCAAAATTCATTTTAGAGTAAATTAGCATTATACAAATGATGCTGGAAACATACTGGTCAGGGAACATACCCAAAGAATTCTGCAAACCCATGAATGGTGGCTGGATGCAAATCTGGACCTGGCAGTGCTTGCAGACTCACTCTTTTTAAGATACAAGATTGTACACCTTGCCTAACACAAACTGTAGAATTTGTTTATAGCTGACACCCTAGTTTCAAATAATTAGAGGTCAATATTCCAAATAGAATCTCAGGCCTATCAAGCAATATACTTTTAATGTTTTGGTACCATATATTTATTTATTTATAAAATTCACTGTCTCAAATCACGTAGTATCTTTATGATTTTCCCTATTGGATTAGAGTAATAATTTCTATGAAAAAGAACAAGAAAAATGCATATTATATAACAGTCTGATTAATTTTTATCTATGCCAAGATGGGTAGCTTTAAAAATATTTTTTCTTTTGTCACTCATACCAGCATTGCATTTTGAATGCATTTATCTGTTAAACTCATTTACTTTACTCGACCACATATATTTTGGCTTTGAGAAGCCATAGTGAAAGGAGCTCTATAATTTTATGCAGTTCAAATTTTTAAAGTTTTCCACCTTAGTTTCTTTAGTGTTTGAATTGCAGTGCACTGGTGGAGAGTGAGCATCTGCTTTTTAGTTTGGCTTAGGAGTGTCCACACCCCTTCTTGAAGCATGTCTCCCATAATACTGCGCATTGATTTGTATCACAGAGTTGCCTTGGATCATGGAGATCAATTCTTTTCAGGTGAGGTTGAAGTGGAAGAGCAAATCCTTGAGCAAACTGAATGCTAGTAGTGTTCAGTCCACAGAATCAGAGATAAGGTAACCCAAAGTCAAGCACCAAAATACATTGGGAGGTTGGGATGCCAGCACTGTTTTTTTTTCTGTATATCTGCTCCTCTTTCACTGCAGTGCTTCCTAATGTAATCGTTGCCATAGGGGTTTATGACCTATTTCTTAACTCCAGCAAATACATTATTATTCATATTAGAAATTGTTCAATTAAATGGAAACTAGTATCAGGAAAAATATAAATTGGAAGCTTCTAAGAAAGGTGGCTTACAGAGGTAAGTCTGAGATGGTTTTAGAAGTAGATGTAGTCCTTTTTTAGTGAGGAAAATTCAAACTGTGTTAACTATAACTGCCAGCGTACAGATACATTTGAAAACTATTCCCTGCTTCTGGAAAGATGACTGATTTTGATAATATTAACTGTTTAAATAATGAAGAGCATTATTAATTATCACTATGGGCCCTTCTGTGGGTATGTCAAAGGAACTCAGATGGAAACTGGGATCTTACTGTGGTGGGCAATTTCCTGCGACTACCAGAAAGAGCTTCCTTAAGTGACGTTAGAAGGGGAAGGCACTATGAGAGGGCATACTGTGCTCAACGTTTTGGTGACAGGGCTGAGTAGACTTTCCATGCCAGCATGTGGCAAGTATGTAAGCTATCTTGAGACTGAAGAGTGTTAATCAGTGCTAAGGATACTTGTGAAATCGGTTTTATTATGTGTGGATTTGGCAGTGATGCCTGTAGTTAAGGCAGTCTAACACTTTCCACTATAATTCTGTTTTCAGTTGCTTATAATTGAGAAAATTTTGGGCTGAAACTTTCCATTCTGGGTAGCTGATTCAGGCTGATTGTTATTTTTTATTTTAGTGTAAGTAGTTCAGGTGCTTTTTCAGCTTGAGATTGAGGAAAAATACATGGTTCAGTGGGAGATTGTGGCCCAGTGTAAGCACGGAAAGGTGGATTGCAAGCCAAACAAATATATCCTAGTGTGGAAGTGTGCATCAGGTTTGATGGCACTAATGGAGGGAAATGGAGACTAATGCCTTATTAATAAATCCAGATGTCTTTCACAAAAGTATAAGATTTACTTATTTTTCTACCAAGAGGCTTTAACACTTTCATCTTTTGTAACTCATTTGAAATATTAGAAAAAATAGTCGCAGGAAAGGGATGGCTTTGGCCAATCCATGGAAAACTGGTGATGAAAAGACCTCTATTTTTGTAAGATCAAATTAGGTATCTTGGATACCAATCTCTTTTCTGTGATCTGTCTGTAAAATATGTGCTCCAGAATAAAGCCACAGCAATTACAAAGGGTTTTTCTTGAAATTGGTGCTGCTTTTCTGGTCCCTGTGCAAGAGCTGATAACAAGGAGTACTTTTTTTTAGTTAAGCTTCCAGTGTTTCTCTTTCTGATTTGCTTCCCGCTCTTTCCCTTCCCAGGAGGGAGTAGGAGTGTAAGTGGTTTGACCCAAATGTGTATCACCATGGATTTGACTAGGGGGTATTTGGAACAGGTGAGGACAAGTTTGCTTTGAAGATGGAATATAAGAAGACAGAGGAAAGAATTTATAGTCAAACTCTGCAGATAAAGAGTCAATTTATTTAGCACACTCTCTCTACAAAGGCAGTAAAATTAAGTAGTTTTCCATTTGGATACAAATTCTTTGCCTTGAGGAGGGACCATCACCCTTCTTCGCTGTCTCTTCCTACACATTTAAGGAAGGACAAGCTTGTATATAAATATAAGGTGCTAAATACACTGCAACACCGTGGGTTAATGAAAACTGACTACAAATTTTCTTCAAACTTCAAGTGAAAGGAAACACAAGTAAGAATGTGGTTATGGGTGCAGGAAACTTGTTTGGAAGCTATTGGTACAGGTAAATTATTTTTACTTTTGGCTGACCTTTGGACAGAAATGGAAAGGAAATACCAATATCTACTGAATCAGTATTTTTATTGCAAGAAATTGGTCTTAATATAAAAAAAAGGGATTGACTTTGGCTGAAGTCTATAACTGATTATATGAACATATGCATTTTGGGTATTTCTGAGTACTTCCTAGACTGTTTTGCTTTCCTTTTTATTACATTTGGTTTGCTGAAAATCTGTTCTTTCTCTGTCATTGAATTAATATTTTCAACCTTTTTTTTTAATCTGTGGCTAGTGTTATGTTATTAGTCTTTTTTTTTTCCCCTGTAGAGAAGAATATGCTAAAAAAACTAGTAAGTATAGAATAGAAAAACAATTTGAATGACATCAGAAATGTAGTAAAACTAGAATGATGGCAGACTACAGTAGGAGAATATTTATATTGGAGTTATTCCGCTTCTTATGAACACCTGAATGTCATTTCTGTTAAAATACAATTTCCTTTTGGTTGGGTTGTTTGAGTTTGTTTTCTTTTTTACTACTGAAGTTAAAAATAAATTTACTGAAGAGTTTATTTTCAATCTTGCACCAAGTTAACTTTTTTCTCGGAACTTAGACAATCACTGGCTAGCTTAAATATTTATGAATAAAGCTCCTTAAGCAGAAGCTGGTTTTATATACTTTTTATGGTGATGTTTTTCTTTTAATCTCATTTTATTGTGTTACATATCAAAATTACTCTGATTTTAAATATTTGCTGTTACTTTCCTTAAAGGCACAGTTACTGGGAGAGATGATGTCATGACATAATAAACTATTCTGGTATGTAGTCAGGGGCTCTGTCACTTTTTCTGTTGAGGCTGAAACACCACACCTAAATATTTAAGATTTATTGGGCTAGAAATACAATATCAGAAAGAAGCTTAATACTAGTTCTGTTAGGATAGAATTGTAGGAATGAAGTACAGTAGGAAAGTTGTGTTCCCAGGCATGTTCTGTGTGATTTATCCAGAAGTTGTTCAATATGAAAGTGGTCTCTGTAGTCAAGATCAGAGTAAAGGTCTTTCCTGTGCCAGTGAATGCTTCAGTGGTTTGCTACAGGTGGGCTTCTGTTTGGACTTGCTTGTCATTATTTTTCTCTAGCCCAGTGAATCATTTTACACAATGTGACGATTCAGAAGAGGGCCAAGCCAAACCTCTGGTTCATGGCTTTGAATAATTTCTTGAAAGGTGGGAGGTAAGAGTTTGAATGCTTTCTAGGTTGAGAAGTGCAATTAGCTAACATCTCTTTTTAGACAACTGAGTACACACTTGCTAGGTTCTACTGAAGCTGCACAACCACTGCACAGCATTTTTTGAAAGAGAGGCAGGAGTCAAATAATTGATTTAGGA
Organism: Laterallus jamaicensis coturniculus; assembly: GCA_022605575.1. Taxonomy (NCBI): domain Eukaryota; kingdom Metazoa; phylum Chordata; class Aves; order Gruiformes; family Rallidae; genus Laterallus; species Laterallus jamaicensis. Next base: position 50,093,187 of record JAKCOX010000001.1, read on the forward strand.
ACTGTATGGAAGAGCATAAATTACTAGAATACCTGGGTTTCACAAACATTGGATGTGTCTTCAAAAAAACCCCAAATTAAATATGTTAACATATCTGTTTTACAGGGAGGAATGGGGACATAGAGATTTAGCCAAAAAGGGATGTGCTCCTCCCAAAATGGATTTGAGAACCTGGAATGGAAAATTAATTTTTATTGGATAAATTTGGCAAAGTTCTGTAAGCTGCTAGATTACGATGGAAACTTTTCAGCTTCACTAACCATGTCTCTCTGTGACATGTTCTCTTGGACAAAACATGGAGCCCTGTTTCTTCTTGGCTCAGATATTATTGGAAAGCATTGTAGGTCTGATTTGGACCATTTTGTGCTCTAGACTCTTGGTGTCCTTGACTTAGCCTCCTTATTGTGTCTTCTTCCACGAAAGGGAGGAAAGAAGGTAGGCTTAGAGAAAGGGAGACAGTAAGACAATTTGGAGTTAGAGAAAAATTAGGAGAAGAAAGCATAGTCCTGCCTGCTGCCTATACCTCTCTGCCAAAGACTTGACTTAGTGTATGTGGAAGATCTGATGCAGACATTCAAAAAACTTACAATTGCAGACCTTGTGAAGTGAAATAATTGCTTCCTATAGGAATTTCATAAGTATTTTTTACTGACTCCCCATGTATCTGTTGTACAGAGTCCAGAGGATTTATGCTATGTACCAAATACATCAACTTCAGAGTTGATTTTATTCTATCCAGTATTATCCTCATTCAGATTTATTCTGTTTAAGTTGTTACAACTAACAAAGTTCCATATTGTATTAAGAAACATGATGTATTTGTCCTGTTTTGGTCATTCCCACAATTCCAAAGGGTGTGGACGTGTATATACAATATCTATGAGGAATAGAATTTGAATCTTTTATGATACAAGCACCTAAAAAGTGTCATAGCATTACTGAATATTGTGATACTGGTGAACCATTTCAACAAGAGGTCCACAGGATTTTGAGGTGCTGTTTGGTAAGAATGATCTCTCCCTGTTTTCATGAATAGTCTCTTCAGGTAAATGTGGAGAGCATCCTGTTCTGGAGACTTCAGTGGAGCTTATAATGCTTCTCGTTCTCCCTTTATTCAGCATACTCCTTCCTTTCCTGGAGTCTCCCTGGAATATGGACTCTACAGCATCTCACCTCTCATTTTCTTGAGTCTTGCAGATTGCCTTTAATTATGTAAGCATGACTGCTGTAGTCTGCTCTGGCATTGAGGTGATGGTGCTCAGGTACAACGTGACTTCATTTTCTACACCTCATCCTTGCTGGAGTGAAAAGGTCACTGCTAGCACTCTGTTCTTGGAAAGAAATCCGTGGGAAATTTGGACGGTAGGGCCAGGTGATATGCAGTGTGTCAAAACTTGTCTATGAAGAAGAAAAAGCAATGTTACAGGTGCTAAGATAACACATGGGTGTCAGCATCTGATAATTTTGATACTAGTTGACTCATGGTAGTATCATCAGAATGAAGAATGGAGAGCCAGTATGGAGGGAGGAGAATAATAATAATATTCATTTCATAGCCCTGTGAAGGGTACTGTTAAATTAGAACCTTATCTGTTTAAGCCTAGCTATTTGGCAATATTTTAATCTGTTTAAGATCTGTGTAACCAGCACTATCTCTTAATATTTTTGTGTCGATAAAGAGGAATCTTATGACTAACTGGAGGTATTCACAACTAGCAATTGCAGTGTTTCTGCATGGAAGTGGCAAGAACTTCAGTTGTCCTCCGTAGAGCCTGAATTTACTAGTATATGGTCTCATATTTTCCACTAGAGAAAATAATTTTATTTTGTTTGGGTTCCCCTTGGCTTTCTGTTCCCTTGTGAACTGATCATGTCCTAGGTGGTAGGGGGCAAGTAAGGGGACTTATCCAGGTGGTAAGTCACAGTAGCTGTGCTATGACCATATATTTTAAAACAAACAAAAAAAATGCTGCTTTTTTATTACTAGCAATCAAACACTCATTAATATGACCAGGTTCCTGAGATGTTTAAAAAGGGTCTTACTTTTTAAGGTAGAATTTCCAATTAACAAGCATTTGTTTTATCATTTTAGGAAGGATACGATGATTTTAACACATTACTGGGAACTCTGCTATTTTCCCAGTTGGTATGGCAATATATGTGAGGAATGCTACAAAAGATCCAGAGGCTAAAAATGGATACCTACATTTATGTCTGTTTTAAGTACTTCATTTATGCCAGTAGATGGCTTTAATTCCACATTTTGGCCTAAATCTAGAAAATCCGAGATATATAAACTAGATGCAATTAAGTAGATTTACAGCTGGCCTCTTGGTTTGCCTCTCAGTGGGTATGGTCATGAATGGAATATTTGACACTGAGGACTATCAACACCACCAAAGATTCTCTAGTCCAAACCAGCACTTTATTCAGTGCCTTAATGCCTCTGTTTTCTGAGTGAAGCATTAAGTGTTTTTCAGGACCTGCATTGGCCCATGAAACTTTTCATAAATTGGAAGGACTGTCAGTTGAGTCAAGTTTTTGGGACATATGTCTTGTTGCAGTTTTCTGTCTGACAGGGAAAGCTCCTTTGCTTTGCTTTGGGTTGGAATGGTTAAAATAATTTTAGGGTACTATCAACAGAAAGACAAGTCAGAGTAATGAGTGTGGGGATATTGTTGATAACACATTGACGTTTTTGTTTTAGGTAGTTGTAGTGTTTACACTGTCCACAGCTTCCCATGCCCTGCCAGGTGCTGCTCAGAAACAGGCTGGTCATCAGATAGCTGTTTTGTTCTGGCTTTTTTTTTTTTTTTTTCAATAGGTGGTGAGCAATTGCATTAGTGTCATTTGAAGTAGTTGTTTTTATTATTACTATGATGATAATCATCATCATTGTTATTATTGTTGTTATTATTTATATTATTGTTCTCTTCCTTTGTTATTCTATTAAACTATCTTTATCCCAAATCCCAATTTTATTTTATTGTTTTTTAAAATCTATTCCTGATCTCACTGGGGAGGGATAACCAGTACTTGGTTATCGACTGGGGTTAAACCATGACATGTACCAAATAAATCTGGTTATTTCCTATATATGTATGTGGGGTATTTTTTCTAAATATGCCTTATATATGCATGCTGACTGTATCCTGCAAGTAATTGGGCTTTTTATTAGATAAGGCATACTCTAAAGCAGTCCTGCATGCCAGCATGTGACTCCCATAAGTGTTTCTTATGTGGAGGACCTACATTACAATATTTATATTAAATCATTTTCTATTTTGTTTATGTAAGGTAATGCTAATGTAGTAATGCAAACCAACCATTTTTGTAATCTGTATGTCTGAGAATTTCACTGAGCTTTGGAATGATTTCTTAGTGCAGTTTTGCATTGTCACCTCTTCGTTATTTGAGGGTATACTTATATGAATATAATTATTTTGCTATTAAATATCATTTAGACCTTGGAAATAATTTCTTTTTCCTTTGAGAATCAAAAACAGGCAGCATGCTATTTTCTCATTGATGATACCTGTTATTGACTTGCTATTGAATTCAATGTTCTTCAGTTAAAAATGGCAGACACACATGTAGAAACAGAAGAATTGTATTTAATGTAGCAAAAACCATGAGTTCTCAAATTTACAAACCAAGGGTTTAGATTCTTTGTGTTTCTACTTAAAGCATGTAAATTCTGAAGAACACCCATAAAATATATTTTAACCCGCCTACTCTAACTTCTCTGTAGGCTTACTCTTTATTCTTCCTGTACTATAATTTAGTGCTTCCAGAATGTGATATATTTCTGTGAAGTTAAAATATAATCTCTTTTTTTTTTTTTTTTTTTAGGCTTACATATATGAAATGCACTCAAGCACTTTTTCACATAAACTGGGGGGGCATGCAGATTCTGTCATCAACGTGACTTTTAGTCCCTCATCTCCACAGGTGAGTCATTGGGGTTTTTATTTTTCTCCCTTTTTAGTTGAAATATATAAAATCTTCACTATAACCTTGAGGTTTACTACTCTCTTATTTTCCCACCAGTATGCTGTGCAGGTGTAAAGCTGTTGATCTACTTACAGAGATGGTATAGTTATTGTGTCAGTTAAAGACTGATACAAAATGCTCCATGCCACAGAGAGAAATGCCATAACTGCCTACAGGGAAGAGATCTGGCATGGGAAATATTGTGAACCTGTACTTGTTGAACGTTGGGAAAACCCATCTCAAATTACCTGTCTAGACTTCTGGCTCAGAGAATTTGAGAGAGAAATACATAGGGGCAGTTAAGTACCAAGGGGCTTGGACCTGTTGTAATTACTCAAGGATCTGAAAGATTTAAAAAGTAATGTTATTTTTGATTTGGTATTTCAGACTAAATAGTGAAATAGCTTTATCAGCAGTTTTGAAAAACTTCTACTGTTGTGTTTTGAGCTTTTCAGGTATCATTAGGTAAAAAGTACTCCAAAGAAGTTAGGTATTAGGCAATGACAATTCCTACTTTTTCTACTGATCACTTATGCTGTGCATTAATATATTTGCATTATGTTTCAATGCAATCCTTTAATTATAGCGCAGCAATGTGTACACAGGATTTTTTTTCGGAATTTTATCTTGAAACTACAGCTTCTCTACAGCTAATTTATCACATGAATTTTATTGTTGTTCTGAATCCTATAGACTCTATTTTCATGTATTGACACTGCACTGAAGCTTTCTACACTTCTTACTTTAAAGAGATAACAGTGGTCACTATATAACAGTGCTCCTTTTTACTTCAATACCTCTGCAACACTGGCTGTGCTTGTGACTTAAAAATATTTATGAAGTAAATGTAATTTATTTGCATGTGTAAAGATTGTCACACTTACATATCTCCTTCCATTTGTAAATAAAAATGCTACCATTTCTGTGATTTTTAGAATTCCTAGAAGTTTTAGTCCTTGTTTACGCACTTCTTGAACTCTGAAATTTTTAATTACTGTCTTGTGGGGAACATTATATATTTCTGCTCCTTGAATTCAGCAATTTCTTTTCAACCAAATGGTATATTTTATTAAATTTTGCACCCAGATTAAGACTAATTTCAGGTTTAACACTGAACACAGTTCTGAAAAAAAGATCTTACGTACTGAAGGATAGAGCTGACTTTACTCTTGCAGCACCCTGATGTGTGGTCCAGTTGTTAAAATGCATTGTAGTGGAAAATGTCTTGTTAGAGTTTAGCTGTTAAAAGCCTTAGAGGCTCAGTTGCAATATTGCTATGACTAAAGAATTTGAAGAAACTAAGTTCAGGCTAATCAGCCGTTGATTGGGAGCACAGAATCCATAAGTGGGGTAAAATGAGCATTGGTTGTGAACACAAGCCTGACCAATGTAACCCTGAAAGCGCTTCTTGGGGCACAAAGACTTTAATATTGAACTGTAAAGGATCGTCAGGTTTTGGTAATGTCTAGCCCACCAGGCAACTCATGGCAGGGTCGTGAAAGCGACTCAGCCTTGGATTGCCTTGAGGTCCTGTCTCCACAGAGGCAACTCATGGGGAGCTGTGTAGGTAGCTCAAATCTGAGTTGTCATGTAAGCTGAGACTAAACAGGGCACTGCTGCATACTTCAATTAATTGGAACCTGGGTTGAGCTTTGAATTCCTTCAACAAGTATGCTCTGAGTCCCACTCAAGCCACTATTCAGCTGCCTAGAAGTAAGATAAAGGCAAAACAGAGGGTCCCCATTTGGCTTCAGTGGGCCTGGACAAAATACAAAGACATGCAACAGATGGGGCATAAGATAAAGGGGAACACTACTAATGACAAACATGGAAGGTGGTATTGTCCACCCCAGCACAGTCCTGCCCACTGTGACATAGATCAAAGGTATAAAAATCAATAAAACCCCTCAGATTCTGCCAGAGAAGGGGGAGCCACTTCTCCAACTCTGCGAGGAGACTCTTTCCACTTGGCCAGAATGCTAGCTAAGGTAATGCACTGAGAACCCTTACCTGGATAGATGGGTAAGTGAATATTTGATATGCTTTAAGTTTGTAGTCTTGGGTGATTGACTAACACGTGTAGTATTTAGTGTGCTTGTGAGTTGTGATAGTGAGTTCAATGAATTGCCTGCAGGCGATAACAGTGAGTAGCACGACTCTGTTGTGGGTTGTATTACTGCATTTCGTGACTCTGCTGTGTTGGCAGTACTGCATTTTGTGATCTCTTGTGGTTGTGGTAAGTGTAGTCGTACTTCTGAACTGCAATAGTGCATTTCTCCATTGTAGCCATAAAACCTGCAAGAGTGACATTTTGAATCTGCAGTTGAGTATTTTTCTTTCACATGAACCTTATGAAACATTGCACAGTCAATATAGTATTATGGTTAAGAGCCAAATCTGAAGTCCAAGGACCAGAAATGGTTTTCTTGATGAACTCTTCCCTGAGATGCAAGAACTGTGTATTTGAACCAGTTGACAAATTTCCTCATGTATAGAGTCCTGGGGGAAGATTGTGAAGCTGATGTTACCACGAACGCTGTACTAAAAAGCAAGGAATTTGCAGAAACTCCTCCTTTGAAGGATTATGGTTGGAATATAAATTCTATTAACCAAGTAATTCTGTATAATAAGCACTCTGAAATGCTATCTAAATACATACTTCTGGAGGAGTTGCAGAAGAAAAAAGAATTACCTGGGCTTTCCAATATAGAATTTAGTGTGAAGTTCTATTGAAAGGCACTAGGAGAAGAAGCGTAATGGTAAGCTTATAGAGTGGAAAAGAAGAAAACCACAAATGAATCATAAAACAATAACCCCATACCTTGAAAGAAAGACTTTGTATTAAGCAGCCAGGGTTTCCAACACTGGAAGATTTTTATACCTACCACTACCACTAGTTAGGGATTTAAAATTGACACTATTCCTGTTTCATCTGAAGTTTGACTGAATAGAGTTAAGAATTATATTGGGGTCTGGCTAACCTCTGCACAAAGGCCCATTGCATTCAAAGGGAAACACTGGCAGGGGAAGAAGTAAGGGGTAAAAGAAGGGAAGTGGTCGATGAGTGAAATTTGAACGTCATGGCTTAAACTTTGTGCAGTGGAAGGATCTAGCCAAGAGTGAGGTGTACTGGCAGTGTTCCATTTCAGTAGATGCTTGCCCAGCACCTGTCCATGAGGTAGTTTATTCCAACCATTATTATAAATCTCGCTTGCATAAATGCTCTTCCAGAAAAGAGGGAAATACCTGCATGAGTATAATAATGATTTTTAAATTTTAACTGATGGGGGGCGTTGCTGCTTTCATCATAGAGTATTCTGGAATGATTTATAAAATTAATGCAAAGTTTTTGTAGTAACCATCTTAGGTTTATTTTTGAGTTGATTTCTCAGTTTGAGCTCCTCATCGTCGTTTCTGGTTTTTACCTATTGTTTGAAACTTATGTAGGGCAAAGAGTTTATCTTACAAAAAATATTAAATGAATTTCAATATTTTAAGGATTATATATATAACAATATATTATAGCGTTTAAGAACTAGTAACTGTTAACTATAACTATAATCTAAGTTAAAATAGGATGGGAGTCTTATCTTCCAAACAAGAAAATGTTTTTTTATTCTTTGGAACAATAAATCATCACTATTTGAAATGTTTTTGAAACAGGATAAAAGGAAATACGGACACTATAGTCATCTACTGTTTTTTGTTGGCTTTTGTGTAGTTGAGGGCAGAGGCATCTAAGCATATTACTGTCTGTATTAACTACTATTGGTTGTTGATTTAAAAAAAAAAAAGAGAAACAGCAGCAAAGCTCCAAGCTCTGAGCCAATATACTGTGCTGGAAGTTAATTTTTCATGACAGAATCATGACTTAAATCACTATGTGTTGCTCCTATGCTACTGATAAACTGAGATGTAGTTTTGAGGGGGGGGTGGGAGGATATCAACCCCAAACTACACTTTAATAGAACAAGCTGTGAGCTATCTGCTCTGTTGACCTTATTTTAGAGTAGAAGGCTGGTTGAGATGAGTCATCAGAAGGCTACCTGTCTGAAATATGTTTAAACCCATGTTCAGTAAGTCAATATAGGGCATTTGATGGAAAAATAATAAAAAGTATCATTTGCATTGGATGAAATATGGCAAAACTGTTCCGTTGTCTTTGTCAATAAAGGAAGCATGTATGCTGAATTTGACCACCCAACTGACTCATTGAGATATAACTTCAAGAAAAAAATGTACATGTTTGGAAAGTATTAATTAAAACTACTATTCAATAGAATACTTTTTCATTCATTTATGAATTTGATTTTATGTTTTTAAGTATTTGTGACACATTTAGGATTTTTATGTTTTTAAGTATTTGTGACACATTTAGGATGGATAAAAACTGATGATAAGTGTGTCTGGAGCCACTGAAAGTTTCATATTGGTAGCTTTTGTGGGGTTGGTTTTTTTTTTTTGGCTGACCTGCTTGAAGGGAGAAACATTTTATGTTCCCAGTATGGATGTTTCCTTGTGGGTGTCTCAGTAATACTATCTAACAGCACTAAACCCACCACTTCAGTCAGAATTGGCTACAGATGGTTTTAGATGTGTCTGGAAATATGAATTATCATCTTTTACTAGCTACTAACAAAGTATACTTTTCCTAGTGATCACATCTGGAGATTTCACTTTAGAAAAATTCACATGAAAACTCTATTCTTTTGCAATTTTGGTTCACCATTGGTGGTTCACTTAATCAGTTTTTTCCACAATGGAGGTATCTTTTGTAGTCATATGGAAAATTCTTTTTCAGACTTTAATTTGCTAAGTTTTGGCTTTAGTGTTGAATTAATCTTGTCTTATTCCTATGTCGGGCACATTTTTTCCAGTGTGATATTCTTCCTTAGGCCTCAGGACTATCTTGTCACAGACTAAATCCTGTGGATTTAAAATGTCTGACCAGCTTGATCTCTAATATGATCTCACCAAAGCCAGGAAAGTTGTTTCACATGGTTCTTTTGGCCCTGCTGTTCGGCAAAATCAGTCCCAATTATTCCCTCTCATAATCCACAAATGCATCAAAACTGGATGCAAATGGAATTTGGTAATTTTTGGTTTTCTTTCTCCAGTATTTTTATGTCTGAGAGGAATAAGCAGCCCAGCTTTCAGCTTTTCTGGTTTTCCATTCCCCTAGATCAAATTCAAAGGCTAGAAAATGCCACCAAATTCTAAAAAAAAAAAGAGGGAAAAAAAAAATAATCTATTTTTTATTTTGCTTTTCTGAAATGTATCTTCAATTTTTGAGTTCTGCTGGAGGACAAGGGTAAGTGCAGAATTCCTGGAACTCTAGGAAAATCACAGATTGTCTGGAGCTTAACTGAATATGCCTCTAATGTGCAGTTTAAACAATTACAGATAATTTGTTTATAATCCAGGATTGTGTAAATGCAACAATGCCCTGCTTAGGAATTATTGGTAAAGGAGAAGAAAAAAGATGCTTGCTTTGATTGGAAATGGACTACTGAATTGCTAATTGTTCTTGAATACAAAACCATCCCAAACCCACTTGTGCTTCTGTAGAGGTGGTCTTGGCTGTAGAGGCCTTCTACTGTAGAAGCGTCTGGTGTGCTGTTGTCTTAAAGTTTGTACACATACGTCAACTATAGATGTTAAACCATGTTTGCAATTGTCATGGTTTAAACTAGCATATTTTACTTCAGTCTTTTCATGAGATGTGATGAGATATATGTATATATGCAGTCAGATAATTGGCTTGGATGAGAACCTTCCAATGCAGAGTGTGACAAATAAGAGAATGTGAAAGAGAGAATATTTAATGGTTTTTGGGCATGTCCTCAATTGTTTTAGTTTCAAATCCTCAAGCCTTCAATCATTTCACAAACTTGTTCTCTTTCTTCATACTACTTCAAGGTGCTGAAGAAATTTCATCACTTTTCTTTGTGAGCAGTGGTGTGCAGTAATGCAGGCTTTGTATGAAGACTGTCTTTGCCAAAGACTGTACTGCAGTTTGTTTCTGGTGAGAAATTATTTCCTTTAGCCATGTCCAAGAAGACAGCTGCACTGAAAAGAAAAAAAAGCCTGCTGCTGACTTCATATACATGCTTTCTGAGGTTCAATGTATTTCTGTCCTTGTCTTCTCCTTGAACTGTTATCCAAATCTGTGTACTCTGATTTGTGCAATGTCAAAAAATAGGTTTAACTCCTATTCAGTAATAGGAAAGTTTAACTTTCCTATCCAATTCATTGGTATAGCAGTCTGAATAAATTTTGTTAACATTTTATTTTCATTCACCATCATTTTCAATATCCATCTTCTTTTATCCTCAGAGTACAGATTTATTATCATGTAATTAATTGAAAACAAAAAAGATGGCAGTTAATACAATCTATCTTAATGCTCATTGGCTAAAGGCTGTCCAGTGTGATCAACTTGTAAATGGTACCAAGACACTCGTGGAAAGTAGTCCAAGGCAGCTGCATGTTGACTTTCTTATTCTTACAAGACTCTTAAGACTTATGAGAGGGAGAAGCTGGATTCACTGGGCCAAATACTGAGGTAAAAATATCTCTACTAAAAGTAACAGGCCCTTGAGTGCTGTTGAGCAAATGAATCATTGTGACAGTAAGCGAGACCTTTGGGTTTTTTATGTAAGACAGTGCTTTTAAAAAAATTACTAGCAATCATTGACTGATGCAGCTGTGTAGTTTGCGAGCCCATAACTTGTCAATAATCATAGAATGCATTAGGTTTGAAGTAACCTTTAATAGTCATCTAGTCCAGCCCCCCTGCACTAAGCAGGGACATCTTCACTGGATCAGGTCACTCAGAGCCCCATCAAGCCTGACCTTGAATATCTTCAGGGATGGGGCCTCCACTACCTCTTTGGGCAACCTGTTCCAGTGATCTACAACCTTCATATTGAAGAATTTTTTCCTAATATACAACCTAAATCTCTCCGTTTTGAGTTTAAAACCATTACCCCTTGTCCTAGTGCTACATTTCCTCATGAACAGTTCTTCCCCAGCTTTCTTATAGGCACCTTTCAGGGACTGGAAAGCCACTCAAAGGTATTTCCCCAATCTTGCCTCACAGGTTACTAATACCTCCAATCCATCAAGCTGACCCAAAGCTAACCAGACTTGCAAACATATTGGGAGTATTTAAACCAACTCAGTTCGTATTGACTGCGTCATGGGCAGAAGGTATACTCTTCAAATGTATAGAATTGCATAACCATTCAAATTTCAATGGTTGAAACTGATTTAGAAATTCAGCCAAAGCACAGAAGTACAGCTCGTCTTTTATCCTAAAGCTAGTCCTGATCTGACGGGCTTGGGGCAAAAGAGGGGCTTCAGCTCTATGCACTTTTGATTCTCGAATGGGACTTGGTTTCTGACAGTGTCTAGCTTGCCTGCTTCCTTTAAGATACTGGTTATGTTTACAAAACTTACCCTTGCCTTTTTAAGATCTTTGATGGAAGAGAATGTAAAGCTTTGGGTTGTAACACTCTCTTGCTATGAGGGTGGTCAAGCCTTTGGAGAACCTGTTAGTGTGAGATGGCAGATAGTACTAGGTTTATTCCAGGCCCTGAGAATTTGGAATCAGGGTTCCTCACTGCTGTCTCTGCTTACGGCAGGAAGACCATTTCTTTTGCAGTTTATAATGAACTGCATTAATGCTGTGTGCCAATTAATATAGGAGTTGATACTGTTTAGTGGAAAAAAATTTATACTAAAGAAATTCTTGTAAGAATGGCACATTTTAAAAGAGGAAGAAAATGCCTTCTGTATGCTAGGAAGAACAATATAATTCAGTTTAATCACGGGATACTCCAGCCACTCCAAGTGTGTTGCCAGCAAACAGCAGCTGTGCAACACATGATTTTAGATAAATATGCTTGTAGTGGCAAGCTTCTCGATTCATAGCACATTTGTCATAAAATCTTTATGTACTTCTTACAAGTGTAGATATTTCATTGAATGGCACTACTAGGTTGAAAGGGGTGATGCTAAGCAATTGGTTACTCAGCTGTTCAGTGTGAATTCTTTTCACCAAGTTTCTAGACAGGGAGGTTGGAAGTCACTTGTGGACTGGAAATAGTTAGGATTGGCTGGGAGTATGAAGGAAAGGCATTAACTGTAGTCATAGGGGTAATGATATGATGATGTTGGAGAGATGAAAAAGTGGCTAGGATGAGTGAATGAAAGCCCTGCAGAGACAAGTAAGAGAAGGTCGCTGCAATGTTAAGAACTATAGTTTTCACATTTTTAGTTAAGTCTTTTTTTTCTGAAAAAATAACAAAAATGAGATGTCCGTCGCTGGGTTTTCAGAGTTGCTGAGAACCAGAGGTTGCTCTTGACCTTACTGATTTTCAGAACTGTTTGGTCAGTGCTTCAAGGTCTGGTTGGATGGGGCCCTGGACAACCTTGTCTAGATCCAGGACTGGAGGTTGGTGGTCCTGCCTGTGGCAGGGGCGTTGGAACTCTATGATCCTTGGGGTCCCTTCCAATTGAGGCCATTCTATGATTGATTCTTCAGAGAAAACATCTTTTTAAATTACATGAATAGGAGCTGCCAGGTCAAATAAATCTTTCTCCCTTCACACACTGCACAACTGTCTTCGGGGAGTCAGTAATTGCAGTATTGAAAGGGTTAAGCAGGTGAGCATCTCTTCTCGTGCTTCATGAAGGGGCTTTTTGAAAATAATTTTGTGCAGGGTACTTTGAATACAGTCTCTTTTGTACTTTGAAAACAGTGAGGAATCTTTGGCAAACAGGAAGAGCTAAAGAACTAATCATTAGGACTTTCTTCAGCTAATTTTTTTCATATATAAGTAGGAATTAGAACTCAATTATCTTGCGTTGTCCTCTAGGAAGCTGTCCTTATGTTATCTCATTTCTTGTCATCTTGAAAAGTGTTGCTATCATACTTTCTCTTGCTCAATAAATAACATTCATAGAATGTAGATTGCTCTTACTAGAAACCATTCTGAGGAGTTTTCAGTTCTAAAATTCCTGGGCTTTCATGTAAAACAAAGCTTCCTCCTCCACTTCAATTAAAATTCAAGCATCTACATTCCATGAGGATTCTCCCTCCTTACATGGGTTTTAAGAAACCTATGGACAAACTGATTGGCAATTTTTATATAAATGTATCAAGGATGTGTAAGAACGCAGAGTTCAGCCATTAAAACTAAAATTAGATTAAAGAGAAGGGAGATTATGTATAAACTGCATTCTAAGGGAAAAGAGAAAGCTAAGTCTTAACTAACATTAAATATAAAAAGGAAAAGAGACACAACTTCTGTCTTAAATTAAAATAGCAACATAAAATGATTCCAGCTGTCTGATGGAGTATGATATAGCCACACCAACCATTTGGCCCAGCTCCTGGCTGCATCTGAACTGTGTACAGCGTCGTGTGGGGAAGTTGAGAAGCAGAAATTCTTTAAAGCTGCTTTTGTGCTTTTTTTTCTTCCAGTTCACTGCATACAGTACAGCAGGCTCAGAAGTGCGAGTCTGCGCGCTCTGACAAGTTTTCCCTGTAAGCTGATTTGGCAGCAGGGGTGGGACTTCTGCTCTGCCTTCTTCCTTTTACATCTGCTGTCTGTGCTGGAGTAGGTAGGGAAGAGTACTGATAAGGGGATCCTGTGACCTTTTCTCTCATGCTGTAGAAACATTCACCAGCTGGAATCACCATTGTTTCTAATCTCTGTGTTTCTGAAGAATGGGATTTGAGATGTTTAGGAAATAGTGTAATTCATGCATTGAAATGTTGGCACTGCAATCTAGATGGATTATGAGTAAACTTGTACTAGGTGCTGTTGAAAGGCATTTAAATAGCAATGCAATTATCAGACTCATTCATCAGAAGTTCTCAAGGGGAAAGTCCTGTTTAATTCAATAGGATATCCTTCTCTGATAAGAATATCTGCCAAGTGGATAAAGGGAAGGTGGTGGATGTAGGGCTTTGTGGTTTTATTTTTAAATTTTAGTAAGGCTTTTGATCCTGTCCCTTGCAGCATCCATGTTAGAAATTATTAAGAATTGAATGGAAAGCAGAACAGAGACCTCATATTGCCATTGTAGAAATGTGATTGTATGTAGATTTATTGATCTCAAAACCTTTAATAGAATTTCAGAAGATTCAGAAAAGTCACAGAAAGTTGAGCAAAGAAATGGAAAGGCTTCAATGAAGGAAGCAGCTAACTAAAGATTCTTCAGCCTAGAAAAGAAGCAACTTTTAGGTGTCATATCAGATGTCTTAAAGAATCCTGAGTAAATTTTGTAGCCTGCAGAGGATGAATAAGGAATGGTATTTCATCCTCCAGTACAGAATTAATAGGTGTCACATGAACATAACTTGTTGTAGGGTAAAAAACATACAGAAGATGAATATTTTCTATAACTTGTAAATAAGCTTTTGAATACCTTATAATGGGATGCTGCAAATGCTAGAAGTCTATATTGCTTTAAGGGGAGAATGGACAGATTCATGGTTGAGAATTCTGTGAAAGATAAATTAAAAGGCACAGAGATTCTTTTTTCTGCAAAATGTACCTGGATTTCGAGTTCTAAAAGTGTAACGTTAGAGATTATATGCTTAGTCTATTTTTATAGATTAATGTTCTTAAAAGTTCATTCTTTCCTACATACTAATTTTCTGAACACCCACTTTGGACCACGGTCAGAGGCAGAATGGTGGGCTGACCCAGTATAGTTATTTGTATAATCTATATTCAATGAAAATCTCTGTGATCTTTCTGATCCTTAGAAATAAGAGATGCAGAAGCTTCATGAAATGAAAAGGCTGGATGAAGGACTTCACATATTTTCCCTAGCCCACAGGCAGAGCCACCTCTATATTTGAATTTAATAGCTTAGTTTTTATTTTATAGTTGTGCATTAAATAAAAGTTTTGCTGGTGATCTGAATAAAGTTATATTAGATCTTTTATTATGTCATAAAGAAAAAACATGAAATCTGTGGTTGTGGTGTCAGTGAAAAGTTTCTGTATCATATGTTTAGCCAACTCATTTAGCTAATTATTTCAGATACAGTTTGAGTCCTTTATAGAAAACTGCCAGAGTACCTCTTTCTCTGCTTTCCCCATTTCTTCTTTTGTACCTGGCCTCCCTAAGAATTAGGCTCTGCTCCTCTTCTCCAAATATGTTAATTCTCTATGGTTTTCCACAATGAATATTCTCCCATATCTATTGGAGCAGGGGTAAAGTATAGGATGCTTTTAAGAAGCAGGGACATTTAAGGTCAAAGTTGGTCATATTTTCATAACAGTGGGTATATATGGACAGCATCTTACAAATCTTCTAAAGAGCAATGTCATCTTTGTGGTACAGTAATATTATTAATTCTGCTCTTCAGGTGGTTTGTTGTTTTTAATTGCTCAGGTTGATTTAGATGTCGTCCCATTATTTATCGCACAGGAGAAATGCTCTCAGAGCAGTACTGGAAAATTTAGGGAATAAAGAACTCTATATATTACTATCTGGACCATCTTGTTTTGCAGACTTGGTGTTAGGACTAGCTCTCCTACTTGCTGTAACAAGAACCTCTGCTTTATTATCAATATTACAAAGTGGCAAAAAACCATCTGAAGTCCAACATCTTGATATCTATATATGTAAAATATTCGGTCTTGAAGTGTGATTTGAAAGCTCTCTGTGAATAGAATGCAAGTGCAAGTATCTCTGCATACAGTGCAATTTTGAATTGATGCTCTGTTCTCATTTTTTGGAAGCAGAAATCTTGGAGTCTTCATCTTATGAGTGTACAGTAAGCTTTAAATATCTCAGAAACTCCCCTTGATATGATTTTAGTCTGTGTTTTAGCACACTGACACCAGAAAACATCCATGTGGGCTTCATACAAAATTTATGGAGAAAAATAATTAAATAATATTTCAAGTAGGCTGTCATCGCTACAACCAGATAATCTATACAATATAGCTTAAGAATCTACTAAACCTTATATTTACTAGATATTTACATATAAATATATTTGGGAAACATTATTTTTGGTTACCTTAATCCTAGACCTGTGCACAGAGGATCCTGAGTTGATGAGGCCTTTAATAGGTACTGAAAAAAGAATTCAGTGTACTTCACATAGATGCTTCAGTCAGATTCTGAAAAAAAAAAATTCTTGAATTTCATTAGCTGTTCACTGAAACCCAAGACAACTATTAGGCTAGGTGTCTTCTAGGTGTCCATCCAACAAACTAAATAAGTCAAAGGAGAGAGATATTTCTATATTTTCTTATGCACGTTTCTATTGCTTGGATTCCTTAAATAGCCTCATAACATCAGATTATTCCATTATTCTTACAGCTAATGCAGACATGTCAAATCTGTATTTTACTAGTCTTTTCTGAATCCCAATAATATGTCAAAATCTATTTCTTCATTATGATGAATTACTCAATGCAATTTTATTTAAGATAAACAATATTTTACCAGCTGAAAGAGCCAAATTTGTTTGTTGGCATGAGTCCATAGACCATGCTCTCATGAAGTCTGTATCTTGTATCTTACTGAAGTGGAGGAATTATTTTTGCATAAAAATTGATTGAGGAAGACAGGGCTATGGTTTGTTTCTTTTTTTTTTTTTTTTTAATCTAGAATATTTGGGAGAAAGTTTAGGCTCTTGCTTATTCTCAGTAAGTTTGAAATTCAAACTTCCTTTTTGAAAATGACTTAATTTATTCAGAGGAAGTGTAATTGCTGTGATGCAGAGACTTTGAGAAACAACAAGGATAGCTAAATCCAGAAGGAATATCTAGAATTGTTTGGTATCTATGTTTGCCTGCATGTGTGTAGATATTTATAATCTATGTGCACCATATCCAATATAACTAGTACATCAATAGTGCATTTAGAACTAGAGAAACAAGTGCTTTTCTGTTAAAGCTGTGAAATTCTACATCAAATAGTCTGTGTCAGAAGAACTAAAAAGAAAAAAGAGTTGGCTTTTTACTCCTAAAGAAATCAAACCTTCATTATATGCTTAAAATGTTATACTCTTTAATTTCAAATTTATCCATCTAATAAAATTTGAATTCTTGAAACGAGAGAAACATAATTACATTGTTGGGCATCTTAAAAGCTGACTAAGGAAATATGAGTCTTTTTTCTTATTATAAAGCTGAGTAAAAATTTAGGCAAAAGGTGTTTTATTAATGTATCCAAAAGAGATAAAGTAATCATAGGTTTAAATTGCAAATTAGAAATGTGCATATTCAACAGAAATACTTTTTTTCCTTGCGTACAGTCAACCATGGTCTCACAGTAGGTTCCCAGAAGTCATGACCATAAATTCAACTGTATTTGTTAGCAATGAACATTGTACTGTAATTACATGATATGAAGTTTCCTGAGGAACAGCACAAGTCTTTTAAAGTATGGTATTTGCAGCATCTTCTATGAATTTAAGGAAACTCTTTGAGTCTTCCATCACACAGTTCCGTTTTCAGTCACCTTGAGTTCTTTGCTGGTTTGTGTTTTGTTTTTTCTCTCCTTTTTAAGCATTTGAAAAAACCTTAAGAGGGACTTTTCAGAACATCACAATTTGCTTGGAAATATTTTAGCACTCAGAGACTTAATGGGGAAGGTGAAATTAGTAGGTCTACTGTAACTATGAAAATGTCCTTCAGCAGTAAAAATGTTAAGAGTAAAATAATTCATATGCTGATAGCATGTTACTGAGAATGAGTGATGTGTTCTACAGTGAGAATTGTTAATGTATATCTAGCGCACTTCAAAAGTTTTGAAGGCCAGCCTTTGCACATCAGGTTTTTTTCCCCTAGTTCTGTGAAGTCTGGTATACTGAAGGCAATGAAAAATTATACATATTATGGACACTTTTATTAGAGGTATGGGATTCTAGTGCAGATAATGATCATATGTAGGCAGCTTGAGTCCATTAGCCTTTACTAGCTCTGTCTCAGCGGTAGCCCTGAAAAGTCACTGGTTGGCCTTTGCTGGTTTGAAGTAGTTTACAGTAAAATGTAATACGTGCCATTGCAGAATGACATGTTTTTATAATTAAAATCCTAGGTGCAAGATGTGATGAGTGTAGTGTAGGAGCCTTTGTAGAACAGAATAATCAAAATTTAATTGCTCAGTTTGAATTTGGACAGAACACTGGGGGTAAGAAGCCTGCAGTAGTGAAAAGCAACATCTGATTCCAATTATCAGATTTTAGCTAACTTTCCTATAGTAAAGACATTTCTTTTATAATGTATGATGCCAAATATAATAAATAATATAATAATAAAAAAAGGGAAACAGAAATCATAGAGCTATCATTCTAAAAAAAGGCATAAAGTAAGATTACAGTTCATATAAATTTATGGAGACTATGATATAAAGGTCACTCTTTCAAGTGTACATATTTGTGTTAGAATTTCTTAAGAGTAGTGGATACAGAACCAGCAGATGACTCTTGAGAACTTCCAAGAAACTGTACTGTAAACCAAATATCACACTACATCTGGCAACATTTTATTGTATCTGGAGCACATAAAATTTTCTCCTGTGATTCAAACTAGAAGTTACATTCCTTCCATTCTATTTTCAGGCTTTTTAAATATGAAGTCTGATACAAAATTAAGAAATACATATTTTGGTTTTGCTTAAGAAGCAGTCCAAAAGTCAAGAGAAATGCATTAATGGTAACAAAGATATCTCAAAATGCCTGGCATTTGTAATTTAATTATTGTTAAGTAACAAAAGTTACAGAAAAGTACTGTTTGAGAAAAATAATGTTTTGATTGGGTTGTTTTAGTTAAGTACCTATTAGAACTCATCCTAAGGTTAAAGAAATTCTTAATGAGGGACACTGAAGCTGTGATTCATTAAGAAATTAATAAGGATTTCCAAAGTTCCTTCTCTGCCTTGCAGTATACTGTATTTTTATTGTGAAATATGAACATGGATGACTGGTGTTCTCTGTGTAATCTATACTTGATCTGAAAGTTTCTAATAGAATCCAGCTAGCATCTGAGAAGTTGGCATCTTCTCTGAAATGAAACTTTTGAGGCTCTCCAATCAATAATGTATGTATGCAGTTATAATACTTAGGGAGTGAAGTGTTTTTCACTTCGAAGTGAATTCTCTTTCCAAATTTCAGATTTACTCTATGTTTGATGGTTGGAACAAGTTCTGTCTCCGAATGACTCAACTTCAAAATGTTTTGTTTGCACTGCAGAATATGATACACTCTCCATTGGGAAGCTGCTAGTCTGGCAGGTTGAGCTGGTTTTCCCACTGACTTACAGAGTGTTATGCAAGCATTGCTATCCCATGACTTGAACAGCTCCTGTTGCTTTTACTTTAGATACAGCAACACAGATTTTTAAAACATCTTGTAAATAATAAGGTCCTTCATGAAAGTTAAGTGTGTTATTTCAAGATTCCCCTTAAGTGATACAAAGGTTTGTATGGAATAAATATGATTCCAGTTCCTTTAAGTGTGAGTTAAATGTTTTTATTTTTAAACAGAATATCCTTTTCTTTTGAAAATCTTTAAATATGCAGCATGTCATTTAAGACCATGGTTTGGCTTTTGAATTTGCCATGATCTGCAAAATATTTTCCTGAGGAAAAGGTGGATTACCCAACAATAAAATCAACTTTCTTTCTGGGGGTAAATAAATATGGTGCAGAATAATTCAGAAACAAAATGTATTTTGAGTCCCAAGCTATAGCATTCAGGCATATATGCACATTATAACTATCTCATCCACAGAGGATGAGTACCATCTAGAGGAAAACATAACCTTTAAAAAAGGGAAGGAATACTGAATTAATGAAACTAGTTGTTACCTAAGATGTTCGGATGGAATGATGAGACTCCATACCCAGGGACTGTGGGGTTTGTTGGAATGGCAGAAATACTTCTTTCAGATAGGTTATTTTAAAAGGCAAATCACTTTTCATGACAATAAGCTTATTACATAACCAATACATGTTGATCAGCGTGAGGGAGTTTTATACAGTGAAATGAGCTGTATTACCTCTTGCATGCAAACAAGGAGAGCTAATAGAATTCCCTGGGCTAGGGCTAGCACTTCTGGCAACTTCAGAAGAGGCCAGATCATGATGGAGTCTAGAGAAAAAAACAATGCTCTTTGGTTCTCAAAGAGCAAGTTAAATGTTAATATATTTGTTTAATTACATAATTAAGACATGCACTGAGAAAGAGAGAGGCTTTTCTTTAACCTATTCACTACATAGTAAATTGTAAGGAAGCAAAATATTTTTATTTCATTAAATTTTTTTTGGAAAATAATCTATATGATACCAGATCTGGAATCCCTTTGATTGACATCACTACAGCTGGTCAGGCAGTCATAGTGCTTATGGTCAAAGTGAAAAACAGTCAAAGATTTTAAGCTCCCACTTCTGTAAACATTTCCTGTTCCACTGAGTTATTTTCAGACAGCAGCGGTTCCAAAGAAGTGGGACCAAATAGTAGAGTATAAAGAGCAGTATTGAAAATCACTTACTTTAATTTAGTAGAATATTATATATTAGATGGCAAAGTGCCTTTCAACTTAGCTATGTATTCCCTTTTCTGACATTATTTAATTCATTACATGTTTGCTCCTTTTGTGCCTAATGGGCACAAAATATGGCCTCACAGTTCAAAAGGAGAACAAATGAGAGAGGGTCTATCAGAGTTATAGTCAAGACCTAGAATGAAGTCTTCCTAAGAGCTAAACTTACGTTACAGGTCATTAATGGACAATATTCAAACCATATGCACTGTGCATCCTCTTGTTTCATTGTCATTTCCATTATGTTTCTAAGTTACAAGTTTCTAGGCTTTAAAAACTGGAACGATTTAAAAGTAAAAATAAATACGGCTACATTTAAAAGTAAGAGAACATCAAAGTGACTGAGATTTATATAGTAGATGTTGGGGACAATATTCTGTAGGAAATGGAATTTTGGACTGTGGATAGAGAGTAGGTCATACAGCAATATTCATGTCAGATGTTCACAAGACAACAGTGGCACTTTATTAGTAGTAATACTGGAGTCTGGAAATCTAAGCAGATTGCAAGAACATGCAACCTCGAGTAATGTATCTGAGGTTTTTGTACTCTTCCAGGGTTTCATAAGGTGTAAGGCATATGCTACAGATGTTGGCTTAGGGACTAAATAGCAGGAAATAAAAACACTCAAGTGATTTAGACTTCGGAGAGTTTACAGACGCTTTTTGAAGATGGGATTGGAATCTACTTTTCAGTCAGCTATTTAGTTATCATTCATTCATTTGTTAGACCTTTTATTCAGTGTTTGAGGTTTTATTCCTTTACTTCAACTCATGGAGGCTCTTGTTTTTTTGAGTGACCTGAGTCACATTCCTCAAGCAAACCCACAATGGGTGGTCATAATACCTTGGCAGTCTGGGAGAGTCCATCATTAACAAATGGTTCTCAAATAGCATGTATCATGGGTGGTCCAAAATTTTTCTGGAAGATGCTTAATGGGAGTAGTGCCCTCTGTTTAAAGATGCACTCTTCATTTAATTCTGCTAACCATGAATAACCCTGTGACAGCTACTCTAGTGGGAAGGAGTGAGACATTACAGAAAAAGAAGGTTTTGCATGCATAATAACTTCATATGAAATCGTCTTACACGTCACAGCCTCATTTTAAGGCATACTTTGGGTTACTGGCTTTTTATTTTTTGGTAAAGAAAACGTTTTTTTTCAGTAAAGAAAATTTAGAATTTTCAACTCAAGTTTACAACTAGGAGGCAGGTATAGTTACTAGATTGTAGTAATGTAGTGAAAAAATCAAAATATCTGATTACACATCTTGTAATAACTTTAATGATAGATAAACTCTTTAAAAAGTATAGTTGCATTCTTCTGAAAGAATACAGTTTTGCTTTGTAATACTGTGTATATTTGCACCCTTGTGCTGCTCTTGCCAAACCACAGAATTTTTCCAGTCCTTAAAGCTGAAGGGAATTTGTGTGCCAAATGGCTGTAGGAAAACATTGATTTGAATGATATATGCTTAGTATGAAACTGAATCACTTCGATTACCTTGCAATTAGAGAAAAGTTTCTTTTTGTTTATGATTTTTTAAGAATGATCCTACCTCCAATAGAACAGTTCCTTTTATTTAAAATCTCAGTGGTGATATTGCTAATGGTTTCAAAGTCTTCTGTGTATTCTCCATATATCAGTGTATTTACCCATTCTTGGTAGTTTATGTCAATGTATTTATGTCAGAGATATTTAACTATGACAAATCAGCTAAGTACCAATTTTTTTTCATTTCCAGTAGTCTGGATGTTTATGAAGTAGTCTTAAGCTCATCTTTTTGTAAAATGCCAATCCTTCAATAGCAAAAAAAAAAAAGTTAAAATGAAGAAAAAGCAGAAAAAGCATATTGTTATAAACAGCAACTAGGGTTGAATCATACTAGAGTTTTGTGAATGTTTTCAATGTTGCATGTCAGTTGTTTATTCTGACTTTTTTTACTCTTTGGACAAATTATTAACACACATTCTCAGCTCTCAAGGAAAAAAATGTTTCTATATTTTTAAAGTAAAAAGTAAGCAAAAAAGATATTTGCATGTTTTGTGTGCTTGTTTGTCTTGAACAATGGGAATATTTCAGTGACATGAAATAGCAACATCATCCTAGAAAGGATCTAGTATGTTGGAGAATGGCTGACAGACAATGGTCATGGAGATATAGCTGAGCTGCATACGCGTACATAAGGAACTGTGTACGTGCACGCAGGCACGGAGTGCAGAGTAAAGCAGAGAAGAAGAAGCGCGGCATGACCAATCAGCGTCAGGGTCAAGATGACCTTAAACGAAGATAGCCCTCAGAAGAAGCAACTGAATCCGGGAAAAACTGGTTGAAGGAGCTGTAAGAATGAAAACAAGAGCTGTAAGAATGAAAACAAGAGGCAGGCTTATGATGATGTAACCTGTAACAAATAACCAATGATAGTTTGACTAGTAGGCATATATTAACCACAATGTATAAAAGGAGCTAACTTAGAGCTTATAAACGAAGTTGCTTTTATCACTCATATTGAGCGGCTTGCTTCTTCCCCCGCCGGCACTAGTATTTTCATGAAGTATCTTTCATTGATTTAAGACAAGTCTTTATTTTCTACTACATCATGTTTCATACATACAACAAACCTGACTTGAGAGACAGGATGCCATCCAGAAGAGCCTGGACAAGCTCAAGAAGTGGGACCATGTAAACCTCATGAGTTTCAACAAAGCCAAGTGCAAGGTCCAACACAGCCTGGAACATGAAGGCATTGAGAGAAGCCCTGCAGAGAAGGTCTTGAGTGTCTTGCTTGATGAACAGATCAACATGAGCCAGCAATGCATGCTTGCAATCCAGAAAGTCAGTTATATACTGGGCTGCATCAAAAACTCTAACCAGCTGTGATGTGACCAACGTGACTATTTGAGGGAGGTGATTTTCTCCTTCTAGTTTGCTCTTCTGAGACACCCCTATCTGGAATACTGTGCACAGCTCTGGAGCGCTCAGTTTAAGAAGGGCATGCAGCTGTTGGAGCAAGTCTAGAGGAGGGTGACAAAGATCAGAGGGATAAGCAGCTCTCTGATGAAGATGGGATGAGAGTGGCGCTTGTTTGGTCTAGAGAAGAAAAGACTCTAAAGAGACCTTATAGCAGCCTTCCAGTTCCTGAATGGGCCTATAGGAAATCTGGAGAGGGACTCTCTTTGTCAGAGTGTAGTGACAGGGAAAAGGGTACTGGGTTTAAACTAAAAGAAAGTAGATTCAGATTAGATATAAGAAAGAAATTATGTATGATGCTGGTGGTGAAACACTGGAACAAGCTGCCCAGAATGATGGTAAGATGTCCCCTCCCTGGAAACATTCAAGACCAGACTGGATGGGGCTCTGAATAACCTGATCTAGTTGAAGATGTCCCTGCTTATTGCAGGGGAATTGGACTAGATGACCTGTAATGGTCCCTTCCAACCCAGCTATATCCGATCCCTTAATTATTTATGCAGCTAAATTTTGTGTGTGCAGGGAAAAGATCATAAAGAAATAAACTACACTGAATTGGTATTAGTTAATTCTGGCACACAGAGAGTGAACTTATGGTTAGTTAGGAATGAGCTGGTGGCAATTAAATGGTTGGTTATGCAAACATATAAGCCAGTTTATGCAGTTACTGAAATCTGTAACATGTGTCCATTTAGCTGTAAATAGGATTGTTTTCCCTTGTCATTTGCTGTTTAGAAATCCATAGCTAATTAGGCTACAAAAATGAAAATTTGTTCCAACATCAAAGTAAGCAGCCATCCTAACATTGATTTTGCAAGTGTAAATTTGACAATTTGTTTTAATTTTCTGCAAGTTTGCTTGCTGATGAATTCAGAATCAGACTCTTGATTTCTATTGATTCCTAATGTGAATCTTAAACGTTGCCTCACAACAAATTGATTTCACAGGCCACTTCTCTGTATATTAGTGTTTATGAAAAACTATCTCTTTCTGATTTTTGAATTCACATCATTGTTGTTTGGTACATGAATATGTAAAACTTTCTGTATGCACACACACTCACAGAGATCATCAGAAAATCTAAAATTTACCATCTTATTCTGAAGAAACATTTAGGTCTGACTAATATTACCAAATTACGGATATCCAGGCATGTCCAGTGTTCTTACATGGCATTTGAATGTTCCTGTTCAGCAAAAATATTTCTTGCTGACTGAAGACAGTGAAGGGGAGGTGGGAATGTAATCTTGTTAACTATCTTCTTTGTGGGAGGGATGTTACTAGTATATAGTTTGTTTATGGTACATTTCCATACCAGAGCCCTAAAGCCTTCGCTTGATTGATGGTGAAATCAGCCTTGTAGAATTAAGCATATTAGAAAAGTTGTTTATCATGTGTAGTTGTGTACCTTAAACTATTTGTGACTGCCATTGCAACCTGCTTATAATGGTGATGCTGTAAATATTGTCACTTGTCAATTAAGACATTTTTCATGCTACTTAAGAAATTCAGGTATTTTTAAAAAAAGTGAATTATTTCTTTGGGCAAATGAAAACCTTTTTTTTTTCTTCTGAGGGGTAATGGTAGATTAGTCTTTCATGGGATTGCAGAAAATGGCAGCAAATTAATGATCTATTTGTGCTTTTATACGTATTAGAACATTTCTAAATGGGAAGTTAGTTTAGGCAGCAATCTTTTCCTGTCAGTGCAGCTGAAAAAATATTTTTACACAGTTAGATCTCATATAGGATCTGATACCCTGCTGAGGTGGACAGGTCAAAGATAATTGAATTTTTCAGAACAGTTGGCAGCATTTTTTTATTTGAGCGTGTCTTTATCAGAGCTGCTCCATGATAATTTCAAATAATCTTTGGTTGTTGGCTTTTCTGGATAATGCATAACCTTGATTTGAACACTACTCTGCTTTGGAAATTCAGCATTGATGATGTGCCTTTTTGGGCTTATTTTTGTAAATCATTGCAAATAGTACCAAATTAGGTTTGTGAAGAAAGTATATATATACTGGCTCAGTTACTAATACAGCTCCTGATCAGAACTGTCCTTATTGAAAATCAGCTTAGTATTAATCTTCCCTATGATACCAAGTTGAAACATTCTCAATGTCTCAAACATTGTTAATGAATTCTCTTCCTAGATCACTAGAGGACTTTTAAAAGATATCGTGCTAACAGATTTTTCAGAAAGCAAAGAATCTGCAGAGTGACTTGTACGTCTTTCAAAGATTAATATACCATGGATGCTAAGGATGAATAATGAATTGTAGGCTGATATAGTCAACCATCTGTACTTTGCTTTACATCAAAATTGCAGAACAACATTAATCATAGATGTGTTTGCAACAAAACCAACTACTTCCATTTTTGGTGGTTTGTTTTTAATGATTTCCTGTGTAAGAATTATAATAATGTAAAACTGATTAATTACCACGTTCTCAAGAAATTGTTTAATGTCGAGCTGCATGTTTGTCAAAAGCTTTGACAGGGCAATGAGCTTGCCAGAAATATACTCTCCATGTAGGCTTCTACATAGCATTTCATTGGCCAGGAAACTGTGCCCCTTTGAAAACTCCATGAGTCCTGAGTAGAGTTGGAGGGAAGTGGGAAGTAGGTTGATGAGATAGGTCTAGGTAAGGAAAGAGTAGCAAGGGAAAGAAAACAAAAGGAGAGAGAAGAAAAAGGTGGACAGAATTACCCATTTTGACTGAATTCCAGACATTTAGGAAGGATGTATTACTTTGGGACCAGTGTAGGGAATTTTCTAAACATCTACCAGATGAGCCAGAGACTTTGCAAGAAGGTAAGAACACGCTTATTTTAAAAGAAATTATTTAATGATCATTCATTTTGTGTCTTCTTGAAGCAGAAAGATTCTTGCGGCAGGACGTAGTTAAAGAAAACTTAGAGATTGCTCACCCTGCCTTGTTGGTCTTTGTGCCATAGAAGTATTCTATGGTCAATGTGTGGGCAACTGTGAGTATTGGAATCTCACATCAGACCTACATTCAGCATGCCCAAAGCTAAATATTCCAAGTTCCAAAGAAACTTAATCTGTGTTTGACATTAGCAATTTGTGTTGAATGCTCATTTTAGGCTGTTTTTGGAGATGTGGAAAGCATATTATTATAGCTGATGTAATACAGTATTTTTTTTAACTGAAAGATTATATAAGGAATAATAATACGGCTATAGATCAAATGTTTTGAAACTAGTAAATCTCTTCAATTTAAAGAATCGTGCTATTAAAGAGTAACAGCTGTCTTTCCACTTTTTAGTCACAGTAATATTTTTTTCTATTTGGCTGTGAGTCCTAATTATGCTGCTCAGAGTAAACATGACATTTTCTTCAGACCCATCTGTTTATTAAGTCTTTATCTAAGAATTTTATCTAAAATTGTAATTTTTTATTAATGACCTGCAAGAATTAACACTCTGGAAGACAATAGTATATACCTTACATACATGTTTTCTCCATGTATTACCACAACAGCAAACCCTAAAGACTGTTATGTTTATAATCTTTTCAGGAGTAATTTTGTTTGGTATTAAAACATAATATTTTTGCTTTTCCTATTTTAGATATTAATTTTGAATAAAATATATTCTTTTCTATCTATTAATATAAAAATATATCATTGTGGCACTTATAAACTCTTTGCAGCATCCAACAATAACTGGTTTGTTCTTTTAAAAGGAGGGGCAGGCTAATGAATTATTTGTGGTAAAGATGTCTGACAGATGAGTTATGCTTCTGTGTAAGCAAGGTACCCAAAGCTTGATATAGAAACAAACTTTGCAAATCTGGTAGTGAAACAACTTAGATCTGATGCAGTGACAAAAAGACGGAAAGGTGGTGGCATGATCAGTATGATGGCATTCTGATTCTTATTCTGAATCAAGGGGTGGCAATACTGAAGGAAAGGAACAATGAAAGCAATGGCCAGCAGGTCTAAGGAGGCGATCCTCCCCCTCTACTCTGCCCTGGTCAGGCCCCACCTGGAGTATTGTGTCCTGTTCTGGGCTCCCTGGTATAAAAAAGACCGGGATCTCCTTGAGAGAGTCCAGAGAAGGGCTACGAAGATGATTAAGGGCCTGGAACATCTATCCTATGAGGAAAGGCTGAGAGAGCTGGGACTGTTCAGCCTGGAGAAAAGAAGACTGAGGGGGGACCTAATAAATGTTTATAAATATCTGAAGTATGGGCTGCAGGGGGAATTGGCCTGCCCCTTTTCTTTGGTCAGTGGAGACAGGACAAGAGGCAATGGCTGCAAATTGGAGCACAGGAAGTTCCGCACCAACATGCGGAGGAACTTTTTCCCAGTGAGGGTGACAGAGCCCTGGGACAGGCTGCCCAGGGAGGTGGTGGAGTCTCCTTCTCTGGAGATACTCAAGACTCGTCTGGATGCCTATCTGTGCAGTATGAGCTAGGGAGCCTGCTTTGGCAGGGGGGTTGGACCCGATGATCTCTCGAGGTCCCTTCCAACCCCTACAACTCTGTAATTCTGTGATAATTGGCAAGCTGAGCAGAAAGGACATTGTTATTAGGAGACCTAGGATATTTAAAGGTATGTGGAAGACTATATCCTTGAGATCGTAAGCAGGAAGAAATTGTAGAACTACTAGCACATAACCTAGATTTGATGATGTAGAAGGAAATCAAACTTGCAGATGACCTCCAATTTATCTGCCCCAGTAACAAGTTGGTGTGTACAATGATAAAGAGGGTTTGACCAAAAATTGCAGTGAAAGAGAAATGAGAATCCTTGTTCTAATATTGTTGGATTTGAAATAATGGTGATTCATTAGATATGTGTGAAGTTAGATCTGGAACAGAGGTTTAACTGAGAGACAATGCTTAGCAAAATAATAGTTTGACATCTGAAGATGTAAAGAGAGGGAGGAAAAAAAGAAAAGGGCATGCTTCTTTGACATGTTGTAGGGAATTGACTCAGAAATGAGAATAGTCTTCTGAAAGACCAATTTATGAAGCAGGAAGATAATCAGGACAGAGAAAAATCAAGGAAGCCAAGAGAGATCTAGACACTAGGAAAATCAATGGTAGCAGTATTGAAGGCAGTTTGATAGATGGAAGTGATAAGGATGATATTTCTTCTCAGTTATGTCAAGGAACAGATCATTAGAAGGATTTTCAGGATTCATTCGAGGGCAAAAGGTACATTGCAGTAGCACTGCAGTATGGGAAATGAAAAAGAAGACAAAAGTTGGAAAATACTGTGGGGAAATAGTGATGGTGAGGAAAGAAAAATGGGGATTACAGACATGAAATTTCATACTAGAAAAGTATGAAGCTGAGGTAGTAACCACACCAAAAGCAGAGAAAGAAAAGCAAAATGTTAGTTGGCACACCTCTTGGCAGTTCCTCCAGTTAAAGGTGTTCTGCTCATCTAGCAAGATTAGTCAGGTCTGGTTGGATTGATGCTCCTGGATACATATACATACTAACCAAACTTCATCAGTCATTTGGGCATGGCTTTGTTGGGTTTTGCTACTACAATTCCTGGTAACCCATATTTTATCTTCAGTGGAATTTGTCTTTGAGATCTTCCTCACAAAGGTAGAAGAGATAACCCTTCATGGAATATGCAGAGATCTTTGTAAATGTTCTCTGTTTAATCTATTTTGGTATTATGTGTCATTATGGAAAGTGCTGTGAAATGTATGTTGGGGATGAGAATAGAGTAACCTTCTTTAAAAGTTTCTAAAACGCTTTCCCCATAGTTGTAAGTTGTTTGAGCCTCTTAAAAACTTTTTATTTGCCATGTAGGGCAATATATTATTTCTTATGGATTAAACTTTATATAAATGATGGCAACTCTAGCATCTGCCGTCCCAAAGTGATCCATCAGTCTTACAACTTCTTTAAGTATCGACTTTTTCAAATGACATAAGAACCAATGGTGTGAACTTATGCCAGTAATAAACGTTTGGATAATTGCATGTCAAAATAGTTATACTTTATGTTCTCCCCCATGAAATACTAGATTCCCAGAAGGCTATTTGCACCATCTTACTCTGCAGTGATATATGGAACATATTATTAATCTGGTTGCTTGTGCTTATTCAAAAGGTACTTTTGGAAGGTTAGGAATTAACACTGCTCTTACCTTCACACCTTGACAGTTTAATATCCTTGGTTTTGTACTGTCACTTAAAAAATAATTAAAAAAGGTTTCAATTTGTTAAATCTTTTATTCCTGAAGGAAATGCATCTACTAGGTAAATATGTATTAAGATTTCTCCCTGTTTCTGGTCTGTCTGTGACCCAAAAGGAGAAATCTTAGGCAAAACAACAGAGAAAAATGTATCACAGGTTTGTTCTTTGGGATATATTGGAATATATTTGGCAGTGATTTGACTTAAAATTATTTTTCAAAATAAGTATCAGCAATTTAGCACATTATAATACTAAAAAATTATGTAAAACAATTATATACAGTTAAACTCTCCAAATAGAAAACAGTATAGTCTAGAAGGAAATAAATACAGAAAAACTGTGTATTCACACACAATTTTAGTGCAAAGCTTTATAGTGCTGGAAAAGATAGAACTGACATTTATTTTGTAAAATGAAAAATTCTTAAAACAAGCAAGGGAAATGAAAAATACACCCCCCCCCATTAAATGCAATATGAGTGAAAACAAGTTGCCTTGTATTTGCAAGACAATGGCATTAGAAATGAAATGCATTTCACAAGAATAGTAATAATTAAGCATAAATGGAATTTTTATCTAATAACAATAAGGGGCAATCTTTCTGCTATGGAACAGTGGATTCTCATTTTATTGTTCACATGTTAAATGCAAAGGATTACAGGGATTGCTGTGCATAAGGATAGACTAATAGCAACAGTAGTGTCAAACATACTTTTGTGAGTATGTCCAATTTTCCGGATGTATAACTTCAAAAATATTGCAGTTTTAAATTCCAGAGCTCTAGGAAGGAAGTTGTTTTAGTAAGTATTCTAATTTAGAAAGCAATAACATATTATTAATTTACACCAGAGCCATTTTGTAGACATGTTAAAATTTAGAGAAGAACTCGATATCAGCTTAATTAATTATACAAGGAATTTCAGTCCTTTAGAATACAAAATATGCTCTCAAGATTGAAAACTGGGTTTGACAAATTTTCATCAAATGTTTATAACAGATCCACAGTGCTATTTTATTTGGCCGTTGAGTCTGCTTTTCAGGCCAAGAGCTTGGCGTTTGATTGGCCTAAATAGGACATTATACAATATGTATGGTAAAAAACCTTGATGTTTGGAGACAGGATATTTTTCTAAATACAGAACCTTGTTTAAAGGTTAATCATTGCAGTTACTCTTATTCTGCGGTCATTTAAAAATATAAGCAGGGGGGTGTTTGTGTTTTGTGTGCTTAAGTGACAGGATTGTAACTACAGATCTCACTCTGACTGACCTTAATGGAAATAGCCAACCGTTTTGTTTGGACCAGTGCTGTTTCCAGAGGCTGTGGTGGAATTATAATAAACAGTCTGCTAGTCATACCTGGAGCCACTGACAGGTTGTGTAACATAAAAAAGAGGAACCCAAATACACAAAATAACATAGTTCTGTGTGGAAAGGTGAATATAGAATAGCCTTTTCCAAGTTTATTTAACAAAATATTAAAATCTTTAAGGTGGGAAGAACAATCCCTGTAATTATTTTCTGTGCAAGTATTCCACGCAGGTGTAGTGGGGCTTATTTCCATAAATTTTCTTGCATATCTAGGCATCTGCTAATTAATTTAAAGGATTTAGATGTGTTAAGAATAAAATTAAAACCTGACCTGCATACCTTGGCAGCAAACAGACCCCAGACTTTTATATCCAGGCTTTCATAACCTCTGCAATACCGCAGGACGTGTTCCTAATCTTCCAGTGTTGACTGTTTAAAATCTCTAGAGCATGTACCATCCCTCTTCATAACTATCCAGTGGAGGTAAATCTCTTCTGCTGTAGTGCTTTAGTTATACTCTCCATGTTCATCTTCTGGATTAGTTACTGGTTTTTTTTGTCTATGTTGCCTGTATAGACATTTCAGTGTTCATATGGCCATTTTCTGTTATTGTTAGTCTCTCAACCAATTTGTTTAGAAGGTGATAGAGAT
The DNA here is from genome assembly GCA_022605575.1 of Laterallus jamaicensis coturniculus. Taxonomy (NCBI): domain Eukaryota; kingdom Metazoa; phylum Chordata; class Aves; order Gruiformes; family Rallidae; genus Laterallus; species Laterallus jamaicensis. The sequence goes on from JAKCOX010000001.1 coordinate 50,124,887, forward strand.
TCAGTTGTGCCTCCGTTTTGGGGGCCTGGATCCACTCTTTGTTTTCAAAGGAAGACAACATACATTCAGCTAAATGTTTGGGTATCTGAACCCTGAGTTAGGCAGAAGTATCAGGAAAAACCCAGACATTTTTCTGCTGTCTTTATCTCATCAGGAACTCAAGGATGTTCACTCTTGGATTCTTATTTAGTCACTGAGAAAATTTTGAGTTGTCTTAGTAGGGAATTTGGTTCTATATTTCAAGGATTTTTTTGTTGGTCCAGGTTTTGTTAAAAAAGGGCATTCCTGGCTTCTGGGTGGCTGCTGCACTAGAGAAGGAGCTCAGGCAGTTTATTACAACTTGGATACAAAAACTGGTGCTTCTGTATGTTACATGTGAACCATTCAGATGAGTATAGAGTTTAAAAAAAAAAAACAAACCCACCATCAGAGCTCTGCTTTCTCTGAAACTGCTAGTGTCTGCAGTGGCCTCAGGCTGTGCTGTCGGCTTGGTGCCAGGAGCTTCTGCTGCCAGCCAGGGCTTGGCCCCATGATCAACCTTTTCCCAGTTTCCTTACATTGCGAGCTCTCCTGCCAATAGGACCACCTATAGGAAGATGCCAGCTTCTCTGCTCCAGGACCAGTCTAGGAAATCCCTGTTGGATCTATCTTTTGTCTTCATCCAAGGCTCCCGTACACATTCTTTTGTTTCTGCTTGTTGTGGTTTAACCCTCAGCGGAAAACTGAGGCCACAAAGGTCAGACCAAAAAGCCCCCTTACCTCTTTAAGAGGTGGAGGATGGGCGAACGAAGGAACTGCAGAGCCAGAGGAAAAAAACCACAGGCTTGCAAGGTTAGGATAAGGATAGTTTACTAAACAACAGAGAAAAGTATGAAAACAACTAACTACCGTGCTATTATTATATACAGTGCAAACCTCTCCCCACACTATATCATTTGAGCCATGCCCGAACCGATTCAGATTCCCGAACGCAGCACTCCCCGAGCCCAGCACCCCCGAGCACCCCCCTCACCACCTCCTGCCACGCCGATCCCGAGAGAGAGAGAAAGAGAACCCGGAACTCCCACACGCCTGCTCAGACCAGCACTTCCCGTGCCCGGAGCAGGTAGTGATAGGTCTGGAGTCTCCCCCGGAACTGGCACTGCGGCTGCCCAGACCGGGACTTCCCGTGCCTGGGTCCGAAGTCGCCCCTGCAAAAGGGGGGGGGCAGCCTGTCGGATCATGATGCAATTGGTATGGAATACTCTCAGGGCTAACACAGCCTGCTGCTGGGCTGAACCCAGGACATTATCCACCCCTTATTCCATACCATTTACATCATGAGCAGGACCAGCAACCTTCTTTGGGTCCAGGGAGTCTCTCACATCCCTACACATGCATGTACACATGCACACACATGTATGTGCATATAGATTCAGTCTGTGGACGTTTCCTCCGAATCTGTCGGTTTCGTTCAGTCCACGATCCTCAGGCTCACTGGTCCCTCTGTCACAACAGTCTCTCAGGGTATGAAGAGTCATACGTGCCACTGGATCGTTGAATGCTGTATCTTGGGCTCTCGAACACTGCACCTGGCATGATCCATGCTCATAGTCCGTGGGTCAGAGGTGTTTATTACAAAAGAGAAAAGAAAGAGTTCTTGGGAGGCTGGTCTTCGCTCCATCATCACGGCACCGATGACCCTAGCTGTAATGTCATTAGTATAACATACAGTATCTATAACAACAATAAAACAGCAGTGAATTATTTAGCATGATATTGGCTATTCTCACCCAAAATCAAGTCCCCTTGAGGTACACATCGAGTTTCTCCATCCTTCTGCATTACCCACCAGGTACAACCAGGTCCTTGAGCAAAAACAATCCCAGATATGGGTTTACCTTTGCCTGTAGCAGGAATGACCCAAACTGTCTTTCCCAAAATACTTTTCATGTGCACTACTGGGACTCTGTCACCTTCTACAGTATGTGAGAATTCTGACTGGGCTGGACCAGCCCGATTGGTAGATCCCCTAGAGTTAACCAACCACGTAGCTTCTGCTAAATGTGTATCCCAATTTTTAAATGTTCCACCACCCATTGCTTTCAGTGTAGTCTTTAAAAGCCCATTATAGCGTTCAATTTTCCCAGAGGCAGGTGCATGATAAGGGATGTGGTACACCCATTCAATGCCATGCCCTTTGGCCCAAGTGTCTATGAGAGTATTTCGGAAATGAGTCCCATTGTCTGACTCAATTCTTTCTGGGGTGCCGTGTCGCCATAGGACTTGCCTTTCCAGGCCCAGAATTGTATTCCGGGCAGTGGCATGGGGTACAGGATATGTCTCCAACCAGCCAGTGGTTGCCTCAACCATTGTAAGTACATACCGTTTACCATGGCGAGTTTGTGGAAGAGTGATGTAATCAACCTGCCAAGCCTCCCCATATTTATATTTCATCCACCGTCCTCTATACCAGAGGGGTTTTAGCCGCTTAGCTTGCTTGATTGCGGCACATGTCTCACATTCATGGATAACCTGTGCAATAGCATCCATGGTTAAGTCCACCCCTCGATCTCGAGCCCATCTATATGTTGCATCTCTTCCTTGATGACCTGAAGTGTCATGAGCCCATCGGGCTAGGAATAACTCACCCTTATGTTGCCAGTCCAAATCTACCTGGGCCACTTCAATCTTAGCAGCCTTATCTGCCTGCTGGTTGTTTTCATGTTCCTCCATGGCCCGACTCTTAGGTACATGGGCGTTCACATGACGTACCTTTACAGTCAGCTTCTCCAATCTGGTAGCAATATCTTGCCATAAGTCAGCAGCCCATATGGGTTTGCCTCTACGCTGCCAATTGTTCTTTTTCCACTGTTGCAACCACCCCCATAAGGCATTAGCCACCATCCATGAGTCAGTATAAAGATATAGCATAGGCCACTCCTCTCTCTCAGCAATGTCCAGGGCTAATTGGATAGCCTTTACCTCGGCAAATTGGCTTGATTCACCTTTTCCTTCAGTGGCTTCTGCTACTTGCCTCATAGGACTCCATACAGCAGCTTTCCATTTCCGATGCTTACCCACAATGCGACAAGATCCATCAGTGAACAAGGCATACTGCTTTTCATTTTCTGGCAATTGGTTATATGGTGGAGCTTCTTCTGCGCGTGTTACCTCCTCATCCTCTGGTGACATCCCAAAGTCTTTGCCTTCTGGCCAGTCTGTAATCACCTCCACAATTCCTGGGCGATTGGGGTTTCCTATTCGAGCTCGTTGCGTAATTAGTGCAACCCACTTGCTCCATGTAGCATCAGTTGCATGGTGTGTGGAAGGGACTTTCCCTTTAAACATCCAGCCCAGCACTGGCAGTCGGGGTGCTAGGAAAAGCTGAGCTTCAGTTCCAATTACCTCTGAAGCAGCTCGAACCCCTTCGTAGGCGGCCAGTATTTCCTTTTCTGTTGGAGTGTAATTGGCCTCAGATCCTTTGTAGGCCCGACTCCAAAACCCTAACGGTCGCCCTCGAGTCTCCCCTTGTGTTTTCTGCCAGAGACTCCAGGTAGGACCATTGTCACCAGCTGCGGTATAGAGCACATTTTTAATATCAGTCCCTGTACGGACAGGTCCAAGGGCTACAGCATGGACTATTTCGCGTTTGATCTGCTCAAAGGCTTGCTGCTGCTCAGGGCCCCATTCAAAATCATTTTTCTTCCGAGTTACATAGTAGAGTGGGCTCACAATGAGACTATAGTTTGGGATATGCATTCTCCAAAATCCTATAACACCTAAGAAAGCTTGTGTTTCCTTTTTGTTACTTGGTGGAGACATCGCTGCAATTTTATTAATAACGTCCATTGGGATCTGGCGACGCCCATCCTGCCATCTTATTCCTAAAAACTGGATTTCTCGCTTAGGCCCCTTGACTTTACTTTGTTTTATAGCAAAACCAGCTTCTAGCAAGATTTGAATTATCTTTTCTCCTTTTTCAAAAACTTCCTTTGCTGTATTGCCCCATACAATGATGTCATCAATATACTGCAAGTGCTCTGGGGCTCCACCCTTTTCTAATGTACTCTGGATTAGTCCATGACAGATGGTGGGACTGTGTTTCCACCCCTGGGGCAGACGATTCCATGTGTATTGGACACCTCTCCAAGTGAAAGCAAACTGTGGTCTGCACTCTGGTGCCAGTGGGATTGAGAAGAAAGCATTTGCAATGTCAATTGTGGCATACCATCTGGCTGCCTTCGATTCCAGTTCATACTGGAGCTCTAGCATGTCCGGCACAGCAGCACTCATATTTGGAGTGACTTCATTTAGGCCACGATAATCTACTGTCAGCCTCCACTCTCCGTCGGACTTCCGCACTGGCCATATGGGACTGTTAAATGGTGAGTGGGTTCGGCTGATCACTCCCTGACTCTCCAGTTGACGAATCAGTTTATGGATGGGGATCAAAGAATCCCGGTTTGTACGATACTGCCGCCTGTGCACTGTCGTCGTAGCGATTGGCACTCGCTGTTCGTCGACCTTCAACAACCCCACAACAGCTGGATCTTCCGAAAGTCCAGGCAAGGCACACAACTGTTCAGTTTCTTCTGTCTCCACAGCAGCTATTCCAAAAGCCCACCGGTATCCTTTTGGGTCTTTAAAATACCCTCTACGGAGATAGTCCATGCCTAAAATGCACGGAGCTTCTGGACCAGTCACAATGGGGTGTTTCTCTCAGTCCTTTCCAGTTAGGCTCACCTCAGCCTCTAGCACAGTCAACTGTTGGGAGCCCCCTGTGACTCCAGAAATGTAAACAGATTCTGTCCCTTCATAATTTGAAGGTATTAGAGTACACTGAGCACCGGTATCCACTAGAGCCTCATACTCTTGTGGGTCTGATGTTCCAGGCCATCGGATCCACACAGTCCAATAAGTCCGATTATCCCTCTCCTCCACCTGGCTGGAGGCAGGGCACCTCTATTGCTCCTGGATAGAAACTGGTGCAACATTCCTCTTGGCAGAAACTCGTGCACTTGCTCTACCTTGCAACTCATTTACTCGTGCTTGAAGGGCTGAAGTGGGCTTCTTATCCCACTTTTTCATGTCCTCTCCATGATCACGCAGGTAAAACCACAATTTGGCTCGTGGTGTGGCTCGTGGTGTGGCTCGTGGTGTGGCTCGTGGTGTGGCTCGTGGTGTGTACCTGCTGTGTTCTCTCTCTCGGGACGATGGATGACTTTTCCGGATAGCTGCAACATCGCTCTGTACAGGTTGGGAGTCGGCCATGCGTTCGTCAAGTTTAAGTTTAACCAGTTGCTCTACTGCTGCAATGACAGAACGTGCAACGTTGTCTTGATAAGTCCGGAGTCGGCAGGTCACTTCATATACGGTTGGTGGAAACATCTCCTCGTATTCCATCACTGCCAGTGAATTTGTGTGCCCTGGTGGTGCACTTCGTATGACCTTACGCCACATGTCCGGGGTGCATCGGACATCATCAGGATCATCAGGGAGCTTTCTGTTGTCCGACTCATAATAAATCAACTCTCGTACAGCTAATTCTCTCAGGTACTGGATAACTGTCTCTATGCTGTCGCTCTTGGGTTTCAGACAGGTAATATATTCTTTCATGGGGTATCTTTCCCGCACACTTGACAGCAATCGCCTCCAAAGGCTGAGGATTTGTGAACCCTCCCCAAGTGCCTTATCAATACCTCCTTCTCTAGCCAGGGATCCCAACTGCCTGGCCTCCCTGCCGTCTAATTCCAGACTATTGGCTCCGCTATCCCAGCATCTGAGCAACCAAGTGATGATGTGCTCACCTGGGCGGCGGCCAAAATCTTTTCGCACCTCACGCAATTCACTCAGGGTCAGGGATCGGGTAACAATCTCTGGTTCTCCTACATCCTGATCTGCTCGAGATGGCTTTGCCCCATTCTTACTTTTCTGAGATGGCCCTGCCCCATTCTGACTTTTCCATGATGGCCCTGATTTTTCATCATCATCCTCATCCGGCCATTCTTGAGATAATGGTTTTTCACCATCATCCTCATCCTGACATTCTTGAGATGGCCCCGGTTGTTTACCATCATCATCTGGCACTGCACGAGCTAACTTCCTGGTGTGTTTTCTCTTTTGAATGGGAGCCACAGACTTTGGTGTGGCTTGGCCAAGATCTATTGTAGAGGTTGCAGTATCTACAGTATGTACTAGTCTGTTTCCTTTTCCTCCCTGACAGTGCCGACAGCACTGACAGTGCTGACACCTCTCTTGAATGGAAGCAACAGACATTGGTGTGGGCTGATTCTCTGAATTATGGGCAAGGTCTGTTGTAGACGTTGCAGCATCTGCAGTATGTACTAGTCTATTTCCCCTTTCTTCCTGACAGCACTGACACCCTTTTTGAATGGGAGCAACAGACATTGGTGTGGGTTGACCAAGGTCTATTGTAGAGGTTGCAATATCTGCAGTATGTACTAGTCTTTTTCCTCTTTCCCCCTGACAGTGCTGACGCTCTGAATTAGGGGCAAGGTCTACTGTAGACGTCGCAGCATCTACAGTATTCACCAATCCATTTCCTCTTTCCCCCTGACAGTACTGATGGTCTGGATTATGGGCAGTGTCTACTGTAGGGGTTGCAGTAGCTGCAGCATTTGCCAATCCATTTCCTTGTTCCCCTTGACAGTGCTGACAGTACTGACAGTGCTGCTTGCTATCAAGCAGTGTTTGGTAGATGGTAGCCAAGCCCCAGCACAGTGCAGTAGGGCGTATTTCTCTGGGGAGCCCACTGCAGTTCTTTTTCAAATATGCAGTCACCTTATTAGGATCCTGTAGCTGTTCAGAAGTAAAGTTCCAAACCACTGGGGGTAAGAAAGTGCCTAGGTACCTGCTCATATTTCGCCATTTGCCCTGCCACTCAAGCTTATCCAGCCTCAGGGAAAACTCTTGGGTGGTATTCATAAACCTGCGTCTAATATATACACCTATATATATCGAAAGCAGAACCATTTGCACCAAAACCAACAGTAGGAAAATGCTAGTTAGAATTTCCCAGGGATATTGGAAATTGTTAAACACTCTTACAAGGCCTGTTTTATCCCTCTTTGTACCGAACAGCAAAAGCTGATACAAGTACTCTTTTAAGTTCATGAACCTCAACGTTATCCAATCATAGACTGCTATCACAACATACACTAAACACACGTATGGGATGGCAACGAATCCTGGCAGGATTAAATGCAGCATGCCACGAGTTGGCAACCATGGCAGCATCCTTAAGAGTAAATGCCACAACATTGTACATAGAAATTACTTAAATAGCCGTACCTATAACAACTCTATCTTAACTGCAATTGAGTTAAGGTCAAATCTATCGTTATCCCAACCTTTTTGCCCCCCTTGGGGGTCCCCCGTCGAGCCCCACGTTGGGCGCCAAATGTTGTTGTGGTTTAACCCTCAGCGGAAAACTGAGGCCACAAAGGTCAGACCAAAAAGCCCCCTTACCTCTTTAAGAGGTGGAGGATGGGCGAACGAAGGAACTGCAGAGCCAGAGGAAAAAAACCACAGGCTTGCAAGGTTAGGATAAGGATAGTTTACTAAACAACAGAGAAAAGTATGAAAACAACTAACTACCGTGCTATTATTATATACAGTGCAAACCTCTCCCCACACTATATCATTTGAGCCATGCCCGAACCGATTCAGATTCCCGAACGCAGCACTCCCTGAGCCCAGCACCCCCGAGCACCCCCCTCACCACCTCCTGCCACGCCGATCCCGAGAGAGAGAGAAAGAGAACCCGGAACTCCCACACGCCTGCTCAGACCAGCACTTCCCGTGCCCGGAGCAGGTAGTGATAGGTCTGGAGTCTCCCCCGGAACTGGCACTGCGGCTGCCCAGACCGGGACTTCCCGTGCCTGGGTCCGAAGTCGCCCCTGCAAAAGGGGGGGGGCAGCCTGTCGGATCATGATGCAATTGGTATGGAATACTCTCAGGGCTAACACAGCCTGCTGCTGGGCTGAACCCAGGACACTGCTTTTGCAAACTGTTTTCCTCTAGTGCTATAAATACAGTGGAAAGCGGGGCAGCATGTGTTCAAGAAAATTCCTTCACGTGCATGGTAGTGGTAACTCCTGATTTCAGGTCCTACTCTGCTTATGAGTGGAGTCTTGAAGTTTGGTGACAGACTTGTCTAACAGCTTGCAGTGAAACTTCCACACAAATGATATAAATCTACTCCAGACTACAGGAATATTGTATAAGTCTGAAGGTTAAAGAGAGTTTGCTTGACACATAATAATGGAATGAGAACCTGCAGATATCTAGTGAGGTGGACTGGCATACTAATGTTGAATGCAATCAGATCCTTTCAATCCCAGAAGACCCATTTCTTCCCCCTTTATCATGAGGAGCTCTGTGAACTGCATGAAGGTGCACTAGGCATCCATCTCTGCTTAGTACTTTTGTGGAAGAGTATTTAATTTTTTCATATGCTGACACCCCTAACTTTGAGCAAGTAACATTTTCTCCCTCTACAGACCACATCATAAAAAGCAAAATCAACTTGCTGTGAACCTTTATGTCTGTAGACTCGTATCTTTGTCTCAGAATGAAAATTACCTTTTTGGTGACCATGTTCTCCCCTGGAAAATGACATAGTTTCAGGACTTTCAGAAAGAACTATTGTGTGTTATTTTGTTTTCCTGATAACATTATTCTTACAGCTTTCGCTAAGTTCCTCTCTAAAGCAGTGCAAACTTTGAGCAAATCCACTGTGAATGTCCTGGAGAGAATTGACATCAGCAAGATGTTTGTTCAATCCAAAGGGACTCCCAAGGAGATTCTGGAAGTGTTTCTCCGTTACTTGCCACCTGAAGACTGACCTGTCCTTTTATTATTAATCCTGCCACCAGTGAGATGTATATGTCCGTCTAGCACTTCTTCATCTGTCTAACCAGTTATGCTAGGACTGATAATGCTGGGGGTTACCCAGTGCTGGAGCATGCAGGGATAATCACTTGAAGAAAAACATTGTTTCCTTAAAACTTGGCTGAGGGATGGAGGAGGGTGGGATGTGGGGGCTGCGGATTCTTAGGAGAGCTTTGCGTATTCACAGCTGCATTCCTTCCCTTTGCCCTACAGTCCTTTCTCAAAGAGGTTGGGTTTGTACCCAACAAGGTGGGGCACTCTTTATGGCTTCTGCCTCATGTTCAGAGAGCCGTAAAGGGAGCAGGGGAGTGCAAACTTTGCAGACATCCCCAGTCTACCATGCTTGACTCCACATGCACAGACTCCAAATATCTGGGCAGATTACCTCGGAGTTACTGACAAATGGCCTCCCTTTGTCAGTAAAGGCTGAAGTCCTGACAGCAGTAAGGACCTAATTATGTAGGTGTGCATGAAGATTGCAGCTTTGCTTTATTCAGAGGCTCGGGACAGTTTAACTGTTTTATTCCAGAACTGTATCTGAGCTAATAACTCTTGTTGGACTTATTAGCTCACTGGAAGGTGATACCAAACTCACATGTATACATTCCGTGTGAACTCACAGAAGTAATTCTGCATAATGCTGTACCAAACCATATGGACATACCTCTTGGATTCTCTGTTGACTCAAGGATAACAGCACCATGGTCCATTTTGCAGTATAGGCATGCCCTAGATTTCATGCCTTGAAGTTCTTTGTTTTTGTTTCTATTATAAAATAAATAGCAGGCTTCTCCTTAGAATATGTAGAGCTGTTTTAAAATCTGGGTTTAAATTTAATGTTTACATTCTAACCACCCTTAAATTACTTAATGCAAATGTTTTTATATGTATATTTGAAGTACAGCACACTGAACGAGCTTGTTACTTGACATGCTACATTTAAACTTCTCATTTGGCTGTACAAATCGTGCACTTAGGAAAAACACATTTTAAGAAAGCTATTAATCTATTTTTCTTTTTTCTTTTTTTTTGTGAGCTATGAAATTCCAGGAAACTGACTCTGGTGAGTCTTCTGTCAGTGTTCGGGTATTTTGTGACTGTATACCATTTTAGTAATTTTTTTTTTCGTTCCAAATTTCAATGTGGCATTGCAATTTTTATGCAGAATATTTCTCCATATTTACTATTTTGAAAAGTTAACAATAATCAGTGAATATTCAATGCTCTGAAAATTAAAATATTATTAATTTTGTGTGTTGACCATATTGATAGATGTAGAGAATGTTTCCCATGGTGCATATTTAGGGGCTTTCATATCGTATAGGTTTATATTCAAAATCATATGCAGCATGAAGATATTTCACATGATGTTCACATAAATAATATCGTATTTCCCTCATTACTATAGGATAGATAGTTTGTTATTAATAGAAATACATTAAAGTAGAAACGAAAAATATAATTGTTAGTCTGTAGCATCTTACTTTGAAAAGAAAAAAAAGTAGAAAATCACAAAGACATAAAAATATTTCTAGAGAGCCAAAATGGTCATTTACATAACTGGTTTTAATTCAGAGGGGTTATGAATGGTAAGACTTTAGCATCTTGTATTAAATAATGGATTTACCCAACTAGAGCACACCAGATTTTAGAAATAAAACATGCCCTAAAAAAAAAAAAAAAGTATTTTCTTCTGTAAAATAACAGTTTTGATATGGAAATCTTTGTGATACTTCTGTAAATGCCTGAAGTCCCTGGGCTTTGGCCATGGAAGTTGGTTTGGATTATTCTTTATGATTGTTGATCTAGTATCTGGCTAGTGAAAGCTATTTGTTCCTAATAGTCTGGCAAGTCACTCAGTTCTTCATGTGCTGAGCTCTCGGATCTCCAGCACTGAGTGCACTGAAGTCATATCTGAGGAATGTGTCAATTGAGGAGCAATCCTCTTTTCTGAGAATTTTATTCTCAGAATATTTATAAACTCGGTACTTAGTATGCTGTCTCGTCGTGCCCTTCTCCCCTCTTCCCCATATATATATTTAATCCCTTTTCAAAGTGCATGACTGGCAATTTTCCGGTGTGGTGTATTTATATAATATGTGCTGTCCAAAAGGTATCAGGTTAGCAAGGAACTGACAAACAGCGAAGTGTATCATTTGTAGGAACTTAAAATACAGTCCTTATTTCCCAAGTTGCAGCAAACAGCATTAAATAATTTGTTTATAAATAGTTTCCATATTTTCATGTAAGTAATTCCACATGTAGCAATTCTGCTGTTTCATTGTCAGATTGCAATGGTGAGGAATCTGGAAATTGCACCTTTGATGGGATTATTTCAGGTACCAGAAACATCAAACTTCCTAATTTAACCAAGATAAAATAAGTGAGAAGCAAAATCAGTTCATGCTTTCCTTCTACTCCTGCTTCCTTTTGTGGGGGAAGAAGTGAAGAGTATTCCAGATGTTATGACCTACTCCTAGAAACAGTGCAAGGTTACAAAGAAAAAAAATACCTACACCCTCATCTCGTATTTCATGCAGGAATTGGAGACTGTTGAAGAGACATTTATATTAAAGTATCACTAAGACTTACAGCATGGATTTAAAAGATTTGAAGGTCAATCTATACAGGATTTTAACTATCTTAAAAAATTATTTTTAAAATCTAAACTTCTTCAAAACACTGGACTCAAGTTTTTTTGTTTTTTTCATATTCTGTATCAGTCTAGTGGAGGGTGTCCCTGCCCATGGCTGGGGGTTGGAACTAAATGATCCATAAGGTCCCTTCCAGCCCAAACCAGTCTGTGATTCTGTGAGTCTATTATGTAACAAGGAATATATTTATAAGGTCAGTAAAGCAATACTTTAAAAAAACAGCTTGACCTCTAGAACACACATAAATTCTCTGTTTTCCTTGCTTGTAATCTCTTGTCTGATATATCTGCCTTTTTATTCTGTGTGCCTCCACAGCAGCCACATTTCCCACTACATTGGTAGTAGGAAAGTCTGCTTTTCCCTGTTTCCAAATTGGATAACCAGCGCACTAAGAGGCTGTTTTTTGCATTTGGTCATAAAGATTTGGTTTTCCTGATAAAAACCAAAAGCAGCCTGAATTTAAATAGGGATTTGAACCTGTTTCCTAATCTGACTAGTGTAGTGCGGGCTTGAAGACACTCATGAACTTTTGTCCAGCAGGGTTCCATGAGGGTGGTTTGGAGAAGAACTGCTTTTTCTTGCTGTTCAGTAAAAGAGCTATGTGTGCTGCCAGCAAATGCGTTACTGGGACAGTTGTTTCACCCAGGCGATAAGAGAGAGAAGGTGTACTGGCTATGTGGCAGAACAAATCCCATTGTCAGTTCAGAGAACCGGCTGGTAGGCACCCTTGCCATCTTAACATACCAGTGATTGCTAGGGAGGCTTCATGACCTGTGCTTTTTACATGATAACAGGCATGTAGAAACCACCTGTGAACAAGTTGCATCAGCACAGCATGGTGTGCATGGTTTTCAGATTACTTGTCAATCATTAGTTTGAGCTTACATCCAACAGTCTAGAGTTTTCCAGCTATTGCACTATCAGAAGAAGCCAGAGGCAGGCTTTGTTTGCTTCAGACAGATGGCATCTCTGAGAAATTCCTCTTAACAAGAATGATCTATCTTTATGTGTCTACAGTTTTTTTTTCTTTAGATATATGGTGCTCCATTTTGCTGTTAAAGCTTTGCATCTCAGAATGCTCTTGCAATTACTAATATCAAAAACCATCTCAAAATACAAGTCTATTTGGAAAAGTTTCGAACAATCATCTGCGGAATGACAGAGGTGTAATGAACATTCCCTCTCCTCAAGATGGTTATGCATACTGTAGTGGTCATGAATGGAAAATTCATCCCACGTGGCTGATGCTGCCATAGAGTGTTGTAACTGCCTGGAAGCTGCCAGCACTGTAAAGCGTCATCTTCCATACTTTGGTAAGTGAGCTTGCTGGTTTTAAAGTCAGGAAAGCCCTCAGAGTTAGGGTTCATGCATGCTTTTTAGTGTGTTAGATTCTAAGAGACAATAGCCCATGTCCCTGAGAATAGTGCTTGTGGACACTGTAAAGACCCATTCACAGAGCTACCTGAACTCTTTCATGTACAAGCTGTTGCAATGTGTCACTAAGTATTGGGAAGATACTTTTTTTTCATGTGGTAAAGTCTCATTATGTTTTATGCTTTTTGACTGCCAACAACTGTACTTCATTATGCATTGAAAACACATTTGGCTTTTCCTTTTCTTCAAGGTTCATCTTAAGAAATACGTTCAGTAGTTGCTGCCAGAGGTATTTTTCACACAGTGGGATCTCCCTGTGCATTCTGTTTCTTTCTTCAAGAAAGTAATAGTATAGTACTAGTACAAAGGGGTTTTTTTTTTTAATGAAATTGCATTTCCATGACTTCTATCATGTACAAATTACATGTATAAAATTACATTTTATTTTCAGGTTAAGCTTTGTTGCATACAGATATTGATGGAAGGTGGAAATACACATTTCCTTCTTTTCTACCTTTTTAAGCCAGAGGAAGAGGCATCTGGGATTTGTCGTTATTTAGTCACTGTTTTTTCACTTTAATCAATTTTGGAATACATGTCTATTACTTAGTGTGCCTAAAAGTCATTAGTATATAAAGAGACTCTAGTAAAGTTAATTTATATAAAAAGATCGTGCTATATTTAGTAGAGCTAAGGCAGAACTGTTGTGTAGCATTTCTAGTCATGTAGTGTTCTTTAAAAATTACCTTGATGTTATTTTTAGTATAAATTACATTTAAAATAAATTTACTACATCTCACCAGACTTTTTTGGTATGGGCATACAAGAAGATTGCTAACTAATCATTTTTCTTTTTTTCTTTATGGAAATTGTTAACCCAGAAGTAAATCCAACAACATTTAGGATGCCTCCTTTCACTCTGGTAACTGCAAAATATTTTAGTGATATATATCTCTTTGTTTTAGACAAATGAGACAATGTTGACTTTCTATGAATAAGAAGCCTTTGTATCTTTAAAAATCTTTCAAACTGTGGTGATCATTTGAAGTATATCTATGTATGCCCTGAAAAAATAAATCCACTTGCAGTTATGTTCAACTGGGTCCAGATCGGCCAGTCACAAATGACTTCTTTATGATGCTTTGTGCCTATGTGATCAGTACTTAGCATCTACTTTTTTAAAAAAAGCTGATCTTTTATCCTGCTTTTCTAACACATGAACTTCATGCCAGTAGGAGAAATTTTGTAAATTCCATTTGGGGATAGAAACAAAACTGCCCAAGATGAATCATACAAAAAATTTCCATTTACTCTTGTATTTTGTTTTGAAAATGTTGAATGCAAGAACTCATAGAAGTACTTTCACAAAAAAGTTTATTCTTTTGATAGTTGTCTTTCTCTTGTGATACATTATTTCATGATGAAGTGACTGTTTTAAATGCAGAAGTTATATGAGAAATTCAGGGTTTTGAGGGGCAAACAAAAGCAGCCATATACTTTAAATAAGCATGTTCAGTCAGTTGAATGTGGAATAATGAAAGAAGAAATGTGAGCCTGTTACATGGTTCAGTTTTAGGAAGAAAAATCCATTCCTCTGGTGTATTGAAGATAATTAGGGGTATAAACCAGCTACTTTGTAAGGGGACTGTCTGACCATGCTTGTGTGGCTAGCCTTGCATGAAAGAATTTTGGGGTTTTAGTATATTATGTTGTGAGCTCATGTCCAGATTTTTAAGTGGAATTTGAAATTGTACACCTGAGTAGGACACAAGTAAAAACTCTTTTTCACGTTTCCCTCAGTTTTTCTCGTTACTGAGTGAAGAGACGGGATTGTAATGACAATGATGTCATGCAAACATTAGCAGCCTCAGAGATTAAGACAGTCTTTTGAAGAATGTCTGAGATTACATTTAAGATTCTTCAAACCCATCATTAAAGAAAATGATCTGGAAACCATTCCTGATCATTTGTCCAGCCATGTGAGCTCTAAGTGTATTTTGCAGACTTTCAAAAACTGGTATTGTAAAAATATAGTAAAAGTGTTTTCTACATTTAGAAAAAAAATAGTTTATTAGACATTTTCTGATTATATATTTTTATCCTTTTGAATTTAATGGAGTTATTTAATGTACCCAAGAGTTTGACTAACCTTGGGCATCCTTTATCCTATAAGGAGGACTGAGGCCAATAATATAATCTACTTCATTGCACCCTTTGTTGTTGCTCATCATGCAGTCTCTTCAGATCCCTGCTTCACCATTCTGGTATCATAGAATCACAGACTGGTTGAGGTTAGAAGGGAGGTCATCTAGTTCAACCCCTCTGCTCAAGCAGGGCCATCTACAGTCGGGTGCTCAGCATGGTGTGCAGACAGCTTTTGAATATCTCCAAGGATGGAGACTCCACAGCAGCAATCTAACTGCTTCAAGATTGGCTTTAGTATACTGGAACTATGAAAACCCTTCTATTCCAGCACCCCACATTTAAAGTGGAATAGGTAAGAGATACATCTGGATATGTGGCTGACAAAAATAGCTTCCAGGCTAGCAGCTGACCTCTGGTTTGTGCAAATTTGTGTCTGCTGTACAGAACTTGACCTAGGGAACTGCAAGAAAAGGAGAATTTTGTGGAAATATTGTGGAATGTGGAACATGTGAAATTCTTAATAGAATTCTCAGTATAGCCATGAAACTTTCAAAAAGGAATCCTTAGACACAGCAGTTGTGGAAAAACTTTAAAACCATTTCCTAATGCCCAATAATCAAATTAGTGGGGATGTGGAACAGGTTTCTGATTTGAGGTGCAGGAGCAGAAAATTTTTTGTTCCAGAATGAATCTTGATAATATATGAAACAGATCAACATTTCTTGATTTAGGTTCTTTTTGGTTTTTAAAAAAAATTATTATTCCATATCCTATACCTCCTTTTTTGGGAGATGTCAGGGCAGGTTATTTTTTTGGCTCATCTAGGAATGAGTGGCACTAAAACAACTGCTGTGCATATAACTGCAGCCACATAACATATAATGGAGCTTGTCTTCCTACCATCAATTTCCCTTGTGCAGTGTCAGTTCTTTGAAAATACCCAAAAAAGTGGCAGTCTATGTCTAGAAGAGCTTGCTGTCTGGATTGTATATATATATATACACACATACATATGTGAAGCAAACATTGAATGAAATATTCAGAAGAAAAAAAAATCTTTCATGAATCACATTAGTCAGCCTTTAGTTGCAGCCCATAACCAAAATTTGCAGGAAAACGTTCTAGATCATGTCTCGTGGGTGAAGTGAGCTTCCCATGGACTAGTCCACGGTAAGGCACTTCCCCCTCACCATGTTGCTCTTACAGATTCCTTTCTGGGAGAGGTGTACCTTATGCTGTTTTGTGGAGAGCTATGGTGAACATCTTGAGAATTAACTGTGTGGTCAAATTTTGTGATAGAAGGATCGATCATTTGTAACTGAGATATAACTGATTATGGTATCAGTCAAAACAGTGGAAATTTGGAGTTGCAATATGGAAACCAGTAGAGTTACCCAGTTTAAATCCTGTCAGAAATAAGAATCTGTTCTGAAGTCTCTCAGTTCTAGCAACTGAAAATATTTTTGTGGCATTCCTATTCCACATTTCCATCTCCTCAAGATTTTAAAGCAAAGATAATTCTTCATGAGTGTCTACAGAACAGATGTCACAGTTGATATAAATACCTAAAGCAGAAGTGGTAAACTTTGTTGGTGGTACAAACCACAAACTCCTAGAGATTAGTTCCAACTTTTTGTAATTGCTGATGACTTTCCTTTTGAGTCCAGTGGTCCCAGGGCTTCATCCAGGAACACAGACATTCTTCTGGTTTTTATCAGAAAGCAAAGAAGCACTGACTAGCATAAACTCTCAAAGGAAATCTCAGATATGAATGCTCACAGGCTGATGCCGTGAACTCTGAACAAATAGTACAGGTTTGGGTTATGTTATTCTAACAATGGAAAGATGTAATCATTCTGCTGCTTTTATGTACAAGCACCAGCAAAGAAAGACATTTTTAATTCCCTCAGCATAATATCCTGAGGCAAACCAGCTGTATTTTACATTGTGTTGTGTGTATTTTTATGTTAATTGATGTGTATTTATAAAGATATGGTAATACTACACAGCATTCTTGTTTAAATGCAGCTTTCTGAACCTTTGTGAGTTCAGTAAGGGAGGCTCTGGGTGTTCTTCAAAACACAACCAGCACATAACCAACTTCTGAAGTCTGAAAAAAGTAACAAGTAAATTTTATATATGTGTATGGATAGTAACTCATGCATATATGCTCATGTAGCTCATATAAACATTTATTGTTAATGCATGGCATGGTTTTACCAACTGTGGGGTGAAAGCAAGGTTACAGCAGGAGAGGTAGTGCTTGTGGTGCATTGCCTTTTTTTGCATTGGGAGCACACATATATATTCACAAAATGCTTTCTTCTTGAAGTCAGTCCTCTGGGAACATTACATCATACTGAGCAAGATGGCATTGCCAAAACTAATTTAATTGTTAAAGGTTTACTTTTCCTCTCCTGTCTTTCTGCTGGCTGGTGATGAGCACATACATGGCTTTGGTTATTTTATCCGCTGCCCCGCATGAGGATTCCCGCACCAGCAAGGCTTGCTGTGTTGCTGTGCCACAGACAAGTGGACAGGAACAGGGCGGCACATTTGGCCTCTGCTGTAAGAATCAGGGTGGGTGGATTGACGTTTGATGGAGGGCTGGGCGCACCATAAGATGGGGTATCCCTCTATCTCCGGGATGGAGGGCAGGAGCCCCTGTGTGACCCCCTCAAGGGATGTATGGAATACTAGCCAAGCTGGATTGAAATCCTGCAGTCTGCAGAAATTACAAGTGTCCTTGCCAGATTTTGTTGTCTGAGATGTGTTTTCCCTAGATTTGCTCCTTATTTTTTTTCTTCTAGATCTGAGTAAGTCAAAGAAAATTTCCAAAACAGTATTTTTTTCTTTCTTGTAGATAAACTGAGGGTTGCATCAATGTATGATTTTGATTAAAAGTTAAGAAACTGATACATGTGTTTGAAAGGACTGGATAATTCTGATTGAAGGCTACTTAAAAAAAAATATATATGTCATATTTACCTGCTTCCATTGCTGTTGCCTTGTAATTACGTCAACCGCAAATCACATCCAAAGAAAAATTTCACATTTTATTGCTAAGATGCATGGGGTTTTTAAAGTAACTGTTCTTTTACCCTTCAGCTTTCTACTTGCTGTGAGATCAGTAACAAAAATAACAATAGCTCCTTACGTAAAAACAGGTATGTTGTCATAAAGCTCAAGCCAGTGTAATGATCTCATTAAAAAATAAAAAGTTTGGAGGAAGAAAACATCTGTGGTGAGCAAACTCACACTAAATAAAGGATAAAAATAATTTATTCAGACTTGTGATACCAGATCTTGTATGAGACAGTCTCCCAGTAGTTCTCCCGTCCAAAAACACTTCATATATGAGAGTGCTTAAAATACGAATATTGTGTTTGTTGAACCAGTCTCCAATGTTGCCACTGCTCACTCCATCCTTTTATTAAGCATGACTTATTTCTATTTTCAGTTAGTTTTTAAGTTCTCTCATTTGTATTCTTGCAGCTGGGATTTGAAGTACTGATATGTATTTAACTGTGTAAGGAACATTTACCGCTACTTCATCCTAGTGCTCTGCACACATGAAGGTCTACTGCCAAAATGGCATGCTTTATGGAATGGAAATGTTTAATATGGCCTATTAAAAGAAAAACAGCATTTGGGGGCCAATGTAAGTTGTCATTAGTAGTATAGTAGCAAGCAGTGAAACTGGATTTTCTGATCGCTGTGAGTTGTAAAGAGTAACTCCACATTAGTGTCGTTCCAGTTATTGGCGCTTTTTAAATTAAGATCTGATTCAGTGCCCCTTGCCAGACTTAACAAGTGTTGGCTTATACCTTAACGCTGGAAAATGTGCAGAGCTTTCCATAAAATCCTATTCTGCATCACATCTGTCCTCTGAGGATTTGCATTGCTGTGGTGTTGACCTATCTTACAACAATGGCATAAGCAGTATTACCTTCTGTCATGTATTTGTTTCTTAATTAGCTCTAGAGGCCGAAAAATATGGATTTATTTAGATGAGGGGTTTTAATTTGGGTTTTAATATCCTGCTAATTGAGAAGTTTTATATACTTCTACAGATTCTTCTCTGTGTTTGAGAAGGAAAAGTCAAACAAATTAGATCCATTAGAGGAGTTTTTAGTTATTTGGGATAGACCATTCATGTATGTTTCCTTCATCAATATCAGATTTAAATAAAAATTCTGAATGTCAGTATATAAGCAAGAAGACTGATTTTAGGTTGCTTCACATGTTATATTTTGGTCAAGTAAATTTCATGCTTCAAAAGACTTACTGGCTTTACTTGCCTATAAAAAAGTCACATTAAATATAGATGAGAATGTTGCCTTTTTCAAAGCACATAAATAATACTAATGGCTGACAGCAGAGAGATGCACATGCTGCAATGGGTAAAACATTTAAAAATATGGCACCCTAGGGAAAGTACCCAGCCAGTTCCATGAAAATCTGTCGCAAAGAGATGAACTTAATCTGAGTCATAAGGGAACTAAGGTTTTAAAACTTCAGCTGGGGTTTGGGGTGACACAGCTATGAAAGATCAAGGCACAGGAATTCTGTATTCTCAGATATGCCAGAAGGTAAAAGCAGTCAGGTAGAAAATAGAAGTTAGGCTGCCAAGAATGGACCTAGCTATACATTTGCACAAATACTAAGAAATAAGATAGGAAAATGGAACAATCAGTGCTGGGCGAAGGCAGGCCTGGGTGATCTGCGAGGCTTATTGCAAATTTGGTGGAATCAGTGAGCCACTCCAGTACGAGGTTACAAAACGTAGAGGGAACACAGATAAAACTTGCTGGCAGTAAAGGTGTGCTTTGTGTTAAAAATAGCATAGAAGAGAGACAAATTAATAAACCTCACCAAGCAATAAGGACTCCTGTGAAGTCTGAAATTCCAGGCCTCCTTAGGAAGAATAGGGTATTGGACTTCCATCCTATTAACAAGACCAGGATGGCTGTGTTCTAGATCAGCAAGGGCAAGAAGGTCCATTAGCCTGCTATATCAGGCTGTATGCAGAGATCCGATTTTAGGTGCTAAGAATGACTTCCATGGTGAAGGAGACCACCAGACTCAACCCTTGATTACAGTGCAAAATATGTAGAAATTGGATCTGGCTCAGGAAATCATAGAATCACTTTGGTTGCAAAAGACCCTTAAGATCATTTAGTCTAACTGTTAAATAGGTTAGATCCCACTGACAGTTTCCATAGCACTGAATGTAGGTGCACCTACATTCTGGAGATGAGACCTGGATTCTGTGTTTGAAGGAGAGTTACAGCAATGTACTCAATCTATGCTTATCCATGCACCGAGCATAATGAGAGGGAAAACGTGAACATATTCTATGGGTACTGTGAAGACAGAAAAGTGATCAGCTCTTGAATGATACTACATGTGCTCAGCTCCAACATGTGTGTATGTAACACTTCAAGGAATTATGGATAAAGCTGCTAACCTGTTTTTTATCTTTTCTCCTCAGTTCTCATTTCTGAAGTAGGAGAAATATCTTACCAATATAAACTTCTGTCTTTGTCTGTGATAACACATGTGGCTTTGATCTGAGTGACTGAACACTTAAGAGTGTAGCTGTCAAATTGAGCAATAACTTTCAAGAAAACAAATGTTTTCAAAGTGCTACTTACATGTCTTCCCTTCTTAGGTTAAACCACCAAACCAGAGCTGGTAAAGCCTTCCTGTGCTGTAGAGCTTCATGGGTAAAGGTGGTGAATTCTGCATTGCTCCAGACTCTGCTTTCCGACAAGGAAAAAAATAATAAAAGTCAGTTCTGTAATGTGTCCTTTCTGTGTTGCTCTCAACTGTGGCTAGCTGTCAAGCCAATGCAGAATTCAAGAGCAACAGTAAGAACTACAGTATTGGTAGTCTTGTTTTCATTGATAAACACTAACATTTAGTGGTATTCCTAACAATTTCATTTCAGCCACATCGTTGGCTTTCTGACAGTTTGCTATTGCAGCTGTGAGTGCACTATTAGTAAATTCAGAGATTATTCATTCAAAGGTAATATAAACAAAACCCCGTTGTAATAGACATAGAAGATATCCACTGAAGAGAGACCTGAGATTTTTCCTAAAATGTGTGTCAGTCTAGGTTACCTGTATTGATTAAGAATCTGGAGTTTTAAAATATGGTTTAAAAATTTTTAGGTACATAATGTAAACATCACTGCAAATAAATACTTAATTGATGTTAAAAATCATTACAGTTGCAATGTTATTTCTGATGTAAGTTTAGTTCTGAGTTAATTCTATCTTGAAAGTCTTTGAAGAGTCTTGGCATGTAAAGATTTCCATTGGCATTTAAAGTTTTTAGTTTTAAAAATAAAAGCAGTGGTCAAACTCCTGTAGGATTTACAGCACTGATTTGGAATGTGGCTTGTCGCCAGTGACCTGAAATTGAGATTTATTGTATCAGTGAGTAATGTTTGTCTACTGTAATATGTGGAATAAGAGATGGTGTTTGTTCTTGTGCAGCATACTTCAAACCCATTGAACAGTGCTTTTCTTTTCAATTCCAATAATTAGCTGAAAGCCATGAAACTAAAGCACCAAGTTCATTTTCAAAATACTTGCTGAGATGGTATTTGGTTGTTGTGATTTCAATGTTGGTTACACTCTTAAGCCACATTGCAAGGTTGTCCTGTGTTTGGTTATCCCGACTGTAAAAGGTGTGGAAAAGAGAAGTCTGTGACACTCTGTATAGCTAACATTAAGTACTTTAAACCCTGAACTTACTGTGTATGCTGTTTGATAGCTGTGCAGTGAATTAGCATTTCCTTTGAAAAGCAGATATTCCTTGTTTAAGTTAGGTTTTGGCCTGTTGAAACACAGGCAATTGCAAGCCTCTGTAGTAACTTGAATAGGAATCCAGAAGAAGTTAAGTAGATGTTCTTGAACTAAAGCCTGTAATGTAAAAATGCCACCAGAACGTTCAAAAGCAGATGGGAAAAAGTGTAAGTTAAATTAGAAAATGTGTGTGTTCACCTAACTTGGTGTGTTTATTTTACCTCTTAAGGATGTGGTAGAATGCAGAAAGGCTCTAAACATCTGGTCAGTCAGCAGTTGCAGACTCTTATGGAAAAGTTGGAGTTGCAATTGGTGCTTCAACAACATTTAGGTTATTTATATATAAGTATTTCTCCAGTTTTATATGCAGGTATTACTAAATAACAACTTTATGTTATACTTTAATTTCTGCTATTTCTATCCTATCAATATATGGCACACAAGAAAATAAAGGGAACAATAAGGTTAACTGGCTGGTAAAACTATAATCATGTTTCCCTGAACAAAGATTTCCACTTTGAAAATGCAATTTGTGGCAGCTGTTCCTATAAATCTCATATAACAGCTTGACCTGAAGACTTCTTTTGAAGCTTGAAAGATACCTTTGCAGGTCTACATCATCTGCTTCTGGCAGTTTTGGTTCTATATGCGCCTTCCTGTTTTCAAAGAATGGTTTGAATAATGAAAACTAGAAACAGTACATTGCAAAAAACTACATTCCTGTCTAGTCTGTTGAGATACAGGATTTTTGGCAAGATGATACTTTTTGCTGTGCTGCTAGCAGACTGTTTCAGTATTTTCATATCTATTTGCATATTGTGCTTATTTATGTATTTATACAAATTAAACCAAAGCAAAATCATATTATGTGCCTGTAATGCGGAACTAGCTGGAATTGTTTTGTTCTTATTATGTCCTGAAGTACAGCATATCTTGAAGCTTACACCATATTTACACAAGCGTGTCATGTGAAATATTAAAACAACATACTTTTTATATGCATTTCTTTACAAAGCCAACTGTTTGTATTTGTGGCTTAAAAACCTCCAGGTCACTAATGTACACCAGTTTTTGTGGGTTTTTTCTTTCTTTCTTTTTTTTTTTTTGGTGGCATCACCACAGAAGCATATTTCCCACCCCAAAAGATAATTCTAAAAATATACATATAAAGTTTTAACTTCATTTCCATAAACTCTTATATCTTCTGCAACCTATCAAGTAGAGAAGGGCTGTGTTCAAGAGCTTGTTCTCCCTCTGCTCTGGTATTGGATGTCATAGGTGCTTTCTAAACCTTGAAGCTTCTAAGACACACAAAACCTACATCACCTTCTTTGCCCTACTTGAAGGTCTTTTCTTTACTCATATCCTTTGATACGAAAAGTAGTCCATGTTCTCATACTCCCTTTAATATTCCATAATGTTCCACTGTTTGTTTCATAGGAAACCTTTACATGGGTTTCAAATTATTCGCAGAACTGTTTTGAATATGTAATAGTAAGACAGACTTTTTTATTTATGTTTTTAAATTTTAAGTAGTATATTGATTTAGCTGCTATAAAGATTTCAAATGCAATTCTAATTTAATTTGAATTAAGTTTGGAGTAGAATGTTTGGGAGCTGAGGGGTATGAATGAAGTTACATGCTTGCACGTTTTAGAAATGTAACATTGGCATCATTTCAGTTAGAATAGAATCCATCTCTGGTTTCTCTCATAAGGTGAAATAAAAATAAAAGCATTTTCTTTTTCCCCACAAGATAAATGGGTACAGATACTTAGAAAGGATACATTCCTTAAATATTTTATAGACATAGTATCTTTTCAATAGTAAGTTGCAGAGGTAGATTAGGAGCTAACAGAAGTCTTTGGAAAGATGTAATAGTCTTGGATAGCTGTAAAAAATACAGTTAGAGTAATTGGATTGGACATTTCTGGGTAGTCTAGGATTACGTAAATGAGAGTGAAAAAAAGGAAAAAATAAGAGAACAAAAGTCACTGTCTTGAGAGATTACAGTTGTGAGAGATTAAAAGAATTCGTCATTGGGATGCTGAAGGCAGGAATACAAAGCCAAGAAGATAATTTATTGACCACAGAGCCACTTTATCCAAAGGAAGAAAACAAATGAGTAAACATGTCAAACAAAGAACAGATCAAGAAAAATAAGGATGAGAAAAGTTAACCGGATGAACTGGTTAGAGCATGAGGTAGAGTTTTGGTTCCAGTTCTTCAGATTTTTGTCACTGGTATGAATAACTGTAAATCCTAATATGCAAAGAATAAACATCTTGAATAAAAGGTGCCATTTGTAGCTTATCACCTTCTGAGCTAATGTGGGTTTTCAAGTGCATTTTTGTAGAAGCAATTACAGAAAATAGTATTTCTTCTTATTTTGTAGTTAAGATTCTGTATGACTGGTAAGAGAAAGCTAAAGCAGCTTAAGGCTCTTTTTGCATCTCTCTGAGGCTTGCCTCTTCCTAACGGGTTGTGGCCTTTTTCAACATACTTTCTTACAAAGGAATCCATATACTGCATGTAACACCAATAAAAATCAGAAAACTGCATTTGCTGGTATGTCTGATTCAATTAATATTATTTTCCATCTTCATTATTCCAGCTCTTTCTTATTGCTTCCACGCTCCTGTCCTGAGTCATACACAGTGAAGTCTGTTTGACTTTCTGTGTGGTTTAAGCATATGCTTTGGTTTTGCAAACCATTGATGTGTTAGCGGATGTTGACACAAATTTGAAAATAGTTGGAAAAGAGAAATCTAAGCAAATTGGAATTTTCAGACTAGCTTTGTTGAGAAGAGTCTAGAGCTTAAATTGTTCCTTTTAGTAATGAATTCTCTACCTCTTAACGTAGAAGTAATTTAAATATCTTCCTAATGATCTTCATACAGTTTGTTGCCCTAAAGCAGACTTCACTCATTGTAAAGAATTTTGTTAAAGCCCTATGTTCTTGTTTGTTGTTTTTTTTTGAACTGCAGCTCACCACAGCCACCTTGGATGGCAAACTCCAACTGTTTCTACCCTGATAATTTCCAGCCTGTGGAGCTTTGGCCCTGATGTTCTGAGAACAACATCTTGCTGAGAGAAAAAAGACTGATAACTGGTCATAGGCAAGCCACATAATACTCCTTTTTTAGCTACAGTTGTCTTCTGACTTTGTTTTCTGCAAGTTCCTCAAGCTGTTTAACAACATTTTTCTGTTGTACAATCTGTCACTCTTATTGCAAAAAATAAGGGCAAAAGATCAATAAAAGAAAGAGACTACTCATCCTGGCTTCATTCTAGCAAACAATCACAGAAGTGTCTTTCAGAGAACTTCTTGGATGCTTACAGTTTGGTGTAATCTGTGGTGTTTTCCTAGACTGGGACCACTTTACTCAAGATTGAAAGTGCAGTTAAAATAACAACTGTTCCATTTTTAAGGCCAGATCTGTCTGTGATGAAACATTCAAATTAATTTGAATGTCCTTCTGTTATACTTCTTTGGGGTTACTGCAGTCAGCATGGATGTTGTTTGAGGGCAGAATTTTGCTGTATTATTCTCCATACTATATTCCGTAAATTTCCTAGGGAATATGTGCGAAAGATCTTATTTTCAAAATATTATTTTGTTGCTCTTGTATGATATTAAAACAGCTTTAAATGTAAATAAATATTAAAATAAGGTTATGGGAAAAAATGTTCATTGCCTGTATTCTTCCTATCTTACTTGACTTGATCTTAGAAAAGATTTGTTAGACAACTGTTTTTTTAAAATGAGGTATTCTGAGTTTTCCTTAACTCTAGGTAAGAGCATGTGACTGTTGGAATGACACTGACGTTTTTCTTTTCCTTGCAAAATTATGCTACCTTTTCAGTTAAATTTTCCAGATTACAGTCACTATACTCTATTAATCAGATTAATTAAAAAAAAAAAAGAAAAAGAGTTACTACTATCACCACTTTAACATCAATCAGTATGGCCAGATCATATTCAGTATTGTAAAGCTTGTATTTTATAGGCATCACCAATTCATACATATGCTATTGTGTATAAATAAATCAAGGTATTTCTGGAAGTTGTTTAATTTCCATAACAGATGTTATTTTGAAAAGGCTTTAGCTGTTTTTAGCTAAGTAAAAATCACATATTCCCATTATGTACTATATTCATATATTCTCCACAACACAACGGCCTCATCAGTAGGTGTGTAGTGCAGCTAGATCATACTCAGGAGGAATCTGAATATCATAATTGGGCCAGATATGATCAAAGCAAATGTGGAATAACTATCTTGATCAATTTTTTCAGTTCAAAATCAGGTTAACCAAGAGATAACCTTCTATAGTGTAGCTGCACACCAGTACACTACTCTCATGAATTATGAGCAAGATTGTAGTTTTTATATCTGCCACAGGGATCCTCAGGATTGTCTGTCTTCTTCAAACTTCATCTAGCAAACATTATCATCTGCATGCTCTGGACTCCCTACCAGGAGTCACTATTCAAATAAGGAAAAATAGCATAGTCCATTGCTTTATTTGCAAGGAAAGTGTTCTGGAGACCTGGGTTGCAACTTTCTTAGCAGTGACTCATTCTTTGGGGAAAGCTTGAAACATCTCCTGAGGAGGTGTGAACTGGAATTATTACTTTTTTTCTTAGCGCCACATTCTTAAACAGAAGAGGAACATTCTCAAGGCAAAGGACTAACAGAATAAACTCTGAATCCCTGCTGCAAGCATGGAGGTTGTCACGATCTCTGCAGGACTGAAGTAAAAGAAAAAGGCTTCAGTTTTCTAGATGTCCTAACACCTAGGACTAGCTGTTGTCAGTTCTCATCAACCAGTGTGTCTCCCGAAAAACACTCTTAATCTTGGGGTAGTTTGATCTCTGCTGGAGGAGTTCTTCCAAAACTCATTCATTATCACGGTCTCCTTAAAATGAGACTTGGTTATCTGGTGCTTTCTGGTTACTTTCATCAAAGACTTTTGCTGGACAGGAAAGCCCTTTGGGGCATTTTGGCTATTACCACAGCATCATCAATCCATGCTGAAAAGAGATGTTCATCTGTTCTGGACTTGCAGATGTGCAGCTCTTTAGTAGTCCAACAATTTTTTAGACTCTTTTTCCTTCAGGGGAATGAGAATCTACCCTACCACACAAGCACTAGAACTTTTCAAATGGAAATTCACCACAATTTTTTCATATGTTAAAAAAAAAATAAAAGAAATCCCCTGTAGGCTCCTCAGAAATGCTTGAATGCCTGTGGTTTTGGGCATGGAAAACTTAAGCCAACACACTTCAAGTTTGGCAAAGTTAAATGCTTGAAAGCAGGTTTTCTAATGGCAAATAGGAGGAACAGAGAGTCATGGATTGTGCTACCATCTTGCAATACTATATATAAAATTTTCATAATCACTAGGTTTTCATTCTGAGATCTGTTTGGTAGAAGGACACAGGAGGTTATACTTAACTACTGAAGAGTTATAAAAAATTACTCTTCAACATAATGTTGTTACCCACAGAGGCACTATACCTTTGGCTTTAAACAGGAAAACTTGACAGCTTATATTTTCAGTTTCTAGCATAAAGACAAAATTGTTTGAAATGAGATGGTTGTAAAAGCAGATAGGAAAAGTTCTTGGTTAGCTAAGGCACAGAGACATCTTTAGGTGTGAATATTTAATAGGTCATTGTCAGCAATTTTGAGTATGCTTTCAGACACTTTTCCCAAAAAAAAAAAAGTGACTGTACTATATCTCCAAAACATGTTCCAGAAATTAGAAGTCTGGCTTTTATGTGCCAGTGTGGGAAGAAAACAGTTGGAAGAAGAATAGTCTAGTTTCATTAAACATTTGCTGTGTCATTGTCACATCTGTCCTTGAATGTCCTATACGCTGGGGAGAGGCATGGTGTTTTTGTGACCCTCTGTATGCTGTTGTGTGGGAGACTTTCCCAGATGAACATAGAATCATAGAAGGATAATAAAATCATAGAATCATTGAGTTTGGAAAAGACCTTTAAGATCATGAAGTCCAACCATTAACCTAACACTGCCAAATCTACCACCAAACCACATCCCTCAGCACCTAAGAACACCTTCTACCAAATGTTGCAGAATTCTTGAAATGGGTTTACATAACAGTAAAGGTGCTGGTGTTCTAAAGGTCAGAAAACAAAGGGGGGCAGCCAGCACTGTTCTGAAGTGGATCCTTTTAAAAACTGATTTTAAGTGGTTTGGAAAATACCAGGCACTACCCATTTTTCTGTGTAGAATGAGAGATGACAAGTTTAGGTTGTGTTCTCAGAAGAAGGGGAGGAGTGAACCCACAAATAAACTCAGCTTTCCTTTGGACACTTCCTTAATTCACCACAAAATAAGTGCTCTTTGGATGTATTCTTCAAGACTATATTGCTTTCCATTTTATATGGTGCTTACATTTTAATGCACAGTTAAATACTCCTGGAGTATTTGGAGGTAGTCAGTGGCACTTATTCTTTTCTTCCTTCCTTTAGTTTTTCATTTAATCATACCTAATTATCTTTTCAAACTACATTGTGACTGGTATTTTCCCTTTCAAACAATGAACAGATCTATTTGTCTTACGGTATTTTATTGCAGGAAGAAAAAAACCTAAAAAAAAAAAAAACAATAAAAATTGCATAAAACAATTTTTAAAAATGTTGGTGTGTGCCTGATAAATAAAAGTGTGATGATGTGGTATGATATTGCTGTTAATATAATTTAGGATGTCTTCGGTGAAAAAAAATTACAAATCAACAGAAATGGAAGAATAACAGTACCTTCCTTGGAATCCTTGAAGGTTTTAAAAAAGTAATTTATTATCTCTCCTGTGAAGACAGGCTGAGAGCATTCAGCTTGTTCAGCCTGGAGAAGAGAAGGCTCTTGAGGGACCTCATAGTGGCCTTCCCATACTTGAAATGTGCCTATAAAAAAGCTGGGGAAGAACTGTTCACTTAGGACATGTAGCAGTAGGACAAGGCACAACGGTTTTAAACTCAAAAAGGGGAGATTTAGGTTGTATATTAGGAAAACAAGTATTCAATATGAGGGTTGTAGATCGCTGGAACATGTTGCCCAGCGAGGTAGTGGAGGCCCCATCCTTGGAGATATTCAGGGTCAGGCTTGTTGGGGCTCTGAGTGACCTGATCTAGTGAAGACATCCCTGCTTACTGCAGAGGGGTTGGACTAGATGGGCTTTAAAAGTCCCTTCCAATCTATTGCATTCTATGATTCAGGACAGTAAGATTGGAGATAGGACTTTTTATTTTACGGACTAAATTGGATTTTAACCTATTGGCATTCCCACAGTCGCTTAAGCCAAATTCTGCTTTTCAGAATTCTGCCCTTGTGAAAAATAAGGGTAATTCTGCTTACTTTTGTGAACATGGTGCTGCTGGACTGGATTCTGTCTCAGGCATTTGAATAACTTCCAAAAGAGACAACTATACTCTATTAATAACAACTGTTTTAGTGATGAAAGAGTGTAAGATCTGAAAACTGGATAGACCTCAGGAGGCCTTCAAAAGTTACTGCATGATGTGAATATGGTATCTTTACCAAAAAAAAAAAAACCCACCTTAGTCCAAAAGGTAGCGTTTACCTGAAGGTTATATTTTCATGAAAGCTAAATGTTGCCAGAAGGAAGGTATTGAACCTAACACAGAATCAGTGATGTGGCATGAAAGAGCAGGATTACAGCTATATGTGTTCCATTCTCAGGTTAAGAGATCCCAGATTAATTTTATGTTGTGGCTAAAGCTAAATACACCACAATGAAAGATTTGCACTCTCAGTTAATGTAAACAAATGAATCCATGCCTTCCCTTCTGTTCAAGCAAGAAAGGTTGTGATTTGTTTGATTTTGTTTTGCTTTGTCTGTTACTGGACAAAAATAGGTTCTGAGCAGAAAAGTATTATAAGGTAATGTGTCAGTTAGGTTGATCCTGTCATCCAGTCACAGAACACAAACCCCTGAGAAGTCACCTCCAAAGATCATTCCACTAGTCCAAAGCAGCTACTTCTAAATCATTCTTGACATATGTTTGTCTAAACTGTTCCTCAAAACCTCTGGTGACAGAGATTCCACAGCCTTCCCAGGTGGGAGATCCCCTTGGTACAATTTAATCCCATTATTCTCTGTCTTAATCCATTAGGCACAGGGAATAATAAATTGTATTCTCTTCGTAGCAACCTTCCACATACTTGGCAATTGTTACCATCTCTCCTCTCAGACTTCTCTTTTCTAGTCTAAACAAAGCCAGGTCTTCCAATCTGTCTTTAGAGGCCATGTTTTCCAGACCTCTGTTAATTTTTGTTTCTTTCTGTACTTTATCGAGTCCCACATTCCCCTTTCTGGAAGGGCAGTGCTCCCAGAAGGTCACAGCACTAACTACATGCTATGTCAGTGCTGTGTAGGCTGAAGGCTTGTCATGTCTTAAATACGGCACTCGTGATGTGACATTGCACTGTGGTGTTGAGTTTGTCTACAGCTACAGGGCAGTACAGACTCACACTCGCTCCCCAGGTTTGCTGGATCCTGTATAACTTCAGCTCATTTTTCCAACTGGACAACACCACACTGAATTCTGATCCTGGTCTCCCAAGTGTGTCCACAGCCTGTCCTCATTTATTATTGTCTGTAAATTAAATAAGTAAATGATTCTGGTGGGTGGAGGAAGCAAATTCCCCTGCTGACTTGGCTTCTAGTTTATATATTCACTGCCAAGGAAGGTGTTGCTTTTATTTGACAGACTCTAGATGGTGGCTGGGGGAGAAGACATTCAGTGAGATAATTAGCTGAAATTACTGCCTTATTCTAGCAATCCAGCACTTCAGCATTTGCTGATGTTTGTTGAGGTCAACAACATGCAAGTGCCTCATTACTTTACTGTGTCACAGTGCAGAGTTCTTGCTCCTCCACTCCTCAGATCTTTGTGTAGGTGCATTAGGCCCCTGCTGTAAAAAATCAATCACGCACATACTTAAAAACATGTTTTAGTTTTATCTGAGGGCAACAAAGCAACTTGTCAGCCTCAGTTCTTTTAGGTCCCAGGAGGTTCCTACCAATAAAGAAATAGGCAACTGGCCCTTGGACCAGGCATCTTGGCCACAATGACTCCACATTAGTTTTACACCTTATCTCTGCATTCATTTTCAAAGAGGTGGTCTTCATTTGCACTGATAGAATTAAGAGGAGTTAAACCATTGACTTTTCTTCCATCCAAAGGCTTTGTATTAAAAGTAGAGCCAAATGCTGTTGTTTGACTGTGTTGCCTCAGTCTCAGGGAATTCACATCTTTTGGAAAGGGACAGAAAAATAAGAGGATCACTACTCTATTCTTCAAGATAGCACAGTCTTATTTTTTTTATGAGGCTTTCACATAAAGGCTACAGCATCCCTCTGCAGGACCAGCCATTCTAGGAGACCTACTGGAGGCTTCCAGCTGCTGTTTCTCTCATTAACTGTGTGAAGTACAGGCAGCCTGGATATTATTGCATAATATTTCTCTGAACAGATGAATTAACAGAAGAAAAGAATTATACAATTTTCTTAAGGCTGGGGAAAAATGCAGGCTATCTTAAGTAAGCATTTCCCCCCATTGTTTCAGGTTTTTCATGTGCAATTAATAGCAATAACAGCAAAGGATAAAAGATAACCAGATTTTACCACACTTTGTTTGAATTTTAAGGCAAGATTTCAAAGTTCTGAGCCTTATTAGTCTTAAAGCCCCATTAGTCCAAAATTTGTTTTAGTCTCTACATCTAATCACCGACAAGCTTCACACATCATCTTTTCTCTTGGGGACTGTGATGCAAACAGTTGCACTGCCCTCTGCTCCTACAAGGAGTAAGCTTACACACTGCTAAGTCTTCATAATTCTGGTGATCCAGCCCCAAGCAGCAGTTGAGCACCACATGCCCCTCACTTGCTCCCAGAGGAGAAACAGAAAGAGCCTCCTTGTGTTGGGATAAGGACAGTTTAATGACAAGAAGCACCACGAAAGGAGAACAACCGCCCAAAGCAAATTCTACTTTCACCCAGTGATAACACAGAATACCTTACTGGCATGATGACACGGAGTACTGCACCAATGCAAGGACTGACCAAATAATCCAGCCACGCTGAGACTGCCCTGGAAGCATCCAGGAGCACCCCTCCCCAACCAGCCCCTTTTATGGGGAGTAATGTCAGGTGGTGTGGAAATAGCCTGTGCTAAGTCAGCTCACCTGGGCTGGCTGCTTGGGGAGGATGACTCAGGCCTCGCCAGAACCAGGACAATAGTACATTCCATTATTTTAAGCTGCAGTGAGACAGCAAATAAGAAAAGGCAGTTACAGTTTAAGCACCAGTCCAAACTGAGGGTTCACTGGAATACTGGTGAGTGCTTCCCATTTGTTTGTGTAGTCTGTAATGGCAAACTTGACCTAGGGCCAACTTGTAGAGTGAGCTGTGAAAAGTAACAGCCCATAGTAGTGTAGCTGTGGTTCTGCTTCCGTGCTATTACTTAGAGATCTGCCAAAATGCTTGGATTAAGCACTTCTCACTTTCCCAGGGCAGCACCTGCCCCTAAACTTGCCATTTAAGCTCTCATTTTGAAAGCGAGAAACGCCTGTGTATGGTTTACTCTCCCACAATGCCCAGAGGTATCTCATTTTACCAATTTGTAGACAGGACTCAGAGGCAGCTACCAATCCCTGGGCAGAAAGTGTTGCCTCACGTCTATGCATGCTGACTAGCTGACCCAAAAGCCCTGTCTCCGGGGGAGGCTGCCGGCTTCAGGTGGTAACGATCCCAGAAAGAAGGAGACCAGAGGCTGAAAGTGTTCCTGGCTCAACTCTGCACACTTGGCTAGGGTTACACCCAGGGCGAGCTTGGCCTAATGAATATAAAACACACTCTCCGCAATTGTAGATAAAAAGGCATCTTGAGGGAAGGAAATAGAAGCTGAAAAAAAAATAAAAATGAATGAAATGCCTCCTACCATGTGTGATCCTGGGCTATGAAAAGCGCAGTTGGAAGGAGACTTTTTTTCCCTCTCCTAGTTGAAAGCGCTGTGATCAGGGTTCTGACACGGTGGTATGTTTCCTTTTACCCCTTCTTCCTCTTTGCTCCCACCCATGAAGTCATAACAGAGAATATACTCAAGTGAAGCATGATATGGAGCTGTGGGATCCAGTAAATGTGAATTTCCTTCTTCTGCCCTACCAGAGCAGTATGATTTTTTTTCCACTCATCCAGAGGCTTTTTCAACTGCTGCAGTTTTTTGATTTCATGATAGTATGCTATACTAAAACTGCTTGAGAAAACAAAGTTGTGCAATAGGATAATTGTAAAAATATAATTTCAGGTTCCATTCACACGACATACCAATATACTTTGACTATTATTCTTTAGAAATATTTTATTCCTTTGAACTTTCTGGATTGCCAGTTGGTACCTTAATACAAATAATCTTTTTTTATTTTCTCACCCTCTAAAATGATCTGCATGCTGAGAACAGTCAGAATGGTCACAGGATCACAGAATTGTAGGGGTTGGAAGGGACCTCAAGAAATCATCGAGTCCAACCCCCTGCCAAAGCAGGAAATGATCTGACAGGGATTAAAATAAAGACTATAAGGATGATGTAAAAACAAATATAGTTAGGGTGGAGGAGACTAGAGGTTTAAGGCATTTTTCTTCAAAGTGTGGACATTCACTAAGGGTAATGAACTTGCACACCCTTCATGTATGTCATAGTATACACACACCATCATCGTCCTGCACAGTCCTTTGGCACGCAGACTGGAAAAATATTTTAAAGTTAAAAAGTGACAACTGGAACTAACACCCAGCAACAACCCACTGCATTTCATATTTATTGTATGTAGTTAATACATTACTTAAGAAGACACCTATAAAAAATGCAATGAGGAAGAGAAATAGCTAGTTCCCAGAGGGAAACCTGTAAGAGGGGCAAGGTTTCCTCTCGTAGTGCTTTTTCCAAATTCCTTTCCAATAGGTTGTCAAATTCTGTGGAAGATACAAAGGCCTCAAGTCCCAACCTTCTCTAAGATTCACTAGGAACACACACTCCCTGTATTTTCTCTAAAGGGAGCAGGGGAAACAATATCCAGAAACTAAGACTGGTTAAGTGACTAATTTTAAGTATTTGTTTTGTTACTAAGGCCATATGTGAAGAGCAAAAGCTCTAGCCAAATCAGAAAGGATTTTTTTGCTAGAGATACTAACTCCAGGCTCATAAGTCCCTAACATCAGATAACCCACTGAAGAGTCATGAAACTGGCCTTCTGTGCGCTAGAAACAAGATGTTTCTATAAAAAGTATAAATAAAATGAAATTATTTGCTACAGCTACTTCCTCTCCAATCCTAACTCCTTCAGTGGGAAAAAAAAACTTCCTAATGTGAAAGTCTGGATTCAAAAGCAAGGGCAGAAAAATACATTCTGAACTTTCCTCAGTCTCTTAACCCTTCCACTAGACGCTTGTCCTCTGCTTTTGTATTTTGCCATTCACTGCAAAACAAGGACCCTTTTAGCCTTTATATTGAGAGAAAAAAATAAAATTAGAAATGGCTGAACTGAAACGCTTGAGACTCCAGAACTCAACCTTGGCATTTTTTCCTTGAAAAAGAGGGCTCTGCTTCACTCACCTGCCCTTTTTGTGCACACTTCAGAGAGAGAGAGATACCATGTATCTGGCTACCATCTGAAGTGAAACAAACAACTCCATCAGTGGTGCTGGCAAAATGAGAACCTTTTCCTGGGAAATATTGCTGTATTGTAAAAAGGGCTTTGTTTTGAATGAGGATAAAATGTCAAAGGGAAGACTTCAGCATTTATTTCCCAACTTGGGGAGATTTCCAGGAAATTGTACTTCATGACACAAAGATTTCAATGTTCTGCTATCCTTGCTCCTCCAACCCAGTTTGTTCGTAGGTAGGCTGCCTGCCTCCATGTTGTCCTGCTTGATAATATGGGAAAGATCATGGGAAGATGGTTAGTTGACATCCAAATTACTGGATGGGCTGGGAGTTTGCCATGGAGTCGATTGCTTGACTCCTGGACTGCCCCATAGAGTAATGGAATAAAGCTTGGTGAGCTGCTTACTCAGCTTGGAGGAGCCTCTGACACCTGGGAAAAAAAAAGCCTCCAGATCCCTTGAACCTTCTTGGAAACCTTGAGCAAAAGTAGAGAGGCAAAGACTCGAAACATCTGGCCCACTGGGACATGTACAAAGAAACCAGGAGTGCAAAGTAAAGTGGGCTGAATCAACAACCAATCAGCCAGGCCTCCACCAGAAATGCACCAAATTCTTTCCGAAATTGCCACAGTATCAGCTTTTTCCCATGGAAAATTGTCTTAAGGGGAAAACTTCCACCAGATCTAATTACCTGTCCTGTATTGGCAAACTCCAGAAATGTACAGGATTTCAAGGGGATAGGAACTAGAGTGCCCATTTGCTCTGTGTCTGCAAATCCAGACTAGAAAAAAGTCCTGCTACTCTGCCCTTTCACTGCAAAATACCCCTTACTGGTCCATATGCTATTTTAATAAGTTCATTGCCTTCCTTTCCAATAGCGTTCTCTTAGATGTCCTGAAATCCTGAATTTCCAGGCTGGGAATAGCCTACGCTCATCAGCCCATTCTTATTTCAATGTTGTATTTTGCAGGAGAAGAAAACATTGCATTTTTCACATTTTTGTCCCATAAATCATTGTCTGTTAAACCATTCTTCATTTTAATGAATTTTTCAATCAGAAGATGAGGTTACGACTAGACTAACTGGCAAATTCCCAGTGAAAGTAGTAAATTCAGACTGTGTCCTAATGCACAGCTACCACATGGGGTGTCCAGGCACATTCAGACTATGAGAAGTGCAACCTCCTGGACAGCTTCCAGACCTGGTAGATCACTTTGTGTTTGAGTGGCCTAAACTTAATAGCAGAACCACAGCTTCAAATTACCTTGACTTTGTTTTGCTGAGCATAGCAGGAAGTGGGAGAGGCTTTCCTTGTGGACAACTGCAGTTTTAAAGTCAATTGCTTCCTATCAAGAACTGTTACTTATATTATTCCAGGATCTGCTCATAAAGGACCCCTGTGTTTCTACCACAGGGGATTTTCAGATCTTGCTCAGCCTGATGATGTCATGGTGGTTTGTGTGAGGGCAGGGTCTCTGCCTGCTATGTTAGTCAGGATAAGTCTGTGACCGGTCTGTGGGATGTCTACAAGATGTCCTAAATTCTACCCAGACATAGTCTCCAGGAAATATGGGTAGGAGACCTAGCCCTGTGGACATCCTTCCAAAACCAGCTCATGAATCTCTCCTATGCAATAACAAGAGTTCTTCCCCAGGGCTAGAAAACAAAATTGAGGCATCAGGGTTTGAAATTTGTCCTGCTTTACAGATGAGAGGGCAGTTGGAATGGAGCTCTGCCTTGGGATGAGTCAGGAGCAAGTCAAGGGTTTATGGACCAAGTTCCTTGGCAACCTGCTTTAGGGGAACCTGCTTGAGCAGAGGGCTTGGACCAGATAATGTCCATAGGTCCCTTACAACCTCAAGCATACTGTGATTCTGTAATGAGCTAAGTAGGCATGAAATACCACTGCGTTGTTGTGACTAAGTAGGGAGGCTGGAAAATGCTTTTCATGCTAAGAGTACTGAACAGGATTTTGGAAGGATGGAATGAATTTCAAACTTCAGCTTGACTTAGTTGCCCTGGCCTAAACACTACCTAAGGGCTTTGTCAGTTAAGTTGAAGGGCTGCATTCAAAATTACTCTTATTACTCACGTTTGACAACTTCTGCCACCTAAGGAGCAGAGTTGCGGCACTACTGACGTGGCAGAGGGAACTTGCAGAAATGTATCTGTGTGCCAAGGAGCTTCAGAATCGCCCAGTCACCTCACTTCACTGAGCTTGGCTTAAGACAGAACCACTGAGCTCCCCCTCTGTGGCTCACAGAGCAGAAATATATTGAAGTGAATGACCCAGAAGTGTGCATGTCTTACTGAGGAACCAAGCAGTATTAATGGGCCCAGTCAGATCTCTGCATTCACTTTGATTGTTCTATGCAGCAGACCTGGGCTTGCAGGGGTTTCTTCCAGGCACCTTGTATGCTTTGGGATGGTCTCAGTGAACAAATTAGTCATCTTCATAACTATCATACATGAAATTCAGTGTAGGTACACTCAGCTGATGCAAGATTCAGGACTGCTGTGGTATAAACCACTGCAAAGGACCAGAAGGGAGCAAAGTATATGACTGGATTAGGATAACACTGGGTCATTCTGGCTCTCATTCTGTCTCCCACCTCCTGCCAGTCCCCTCCCCTTCACCCTCCATTGTCTCTGAGGTCCAGACAACAAAATGATTCCAAGATTTTGTTTGAAGAAGGTCAGTCTAACACTGAGTGGTCAGGCTGGCTGGGTACACTGCGTATGAACTCAGAGGCATCTTGCTGCAGAACACATGACGTATTATGTTAAGGTTTATCCCAAAGTACAGGCAAAGCACAATGGATCAGTGTTGCTGTCCGGATATTTTTGTGTTCCTCCTTATTGGAATAGTGGGACTCTGTACTCTCTGCTTGGGAGAATATCTTATTTCTTGAGACTCTGTCCTGAAAGGCTGATGAAAAGAAACGCTCCTAAATTTTTTTGCTATGACATTCTTTTTGAAGTTTTAAATACAAAATGCCAAAAAGCAATGCATGCAAAAAAAGAATGTCACCTCCAGTGCCAAATGTGAAGGGTGATAATTAAGTTCACATAACATATGGGAAACGGTACTGCTTTGTTTAGCCTCTTGGCTTGAAATGTAGACTCTATGGTGCTTGCTATGCAAACAATGCTCAGTTGATCCATCAAAACAAAGTCGTGGCTGTATAAAATAGTAACGATTAAATGCTTATTCTCCGTGATCACATAACATATGGCTTTGTGCAGGAACGTACACAATCCCAAAGGACATTATGTGAATATAAAAGATTGTTGACTCACGATTCTCCAGTTGTGTTCTCTGGCAACATCTCCTCAAGAACAGACACACACATACACAAATATGAGGACCCTAATGGGATTTTTTTTTTCCATTCAATTTAATGCATTATGGACAGTGGTGTTTAGGATATTTAGTAGCAAAAATATTTTGGTAACATTCAACTCCAAGTTGCCCGCACTATCTAAGAATCTGGATTGAAGCAGAGCATTGAAGCACAGGATGTTTAAATACTGAAGCAACTTTGAAATTTTTTTTGTTCTGTTTTATTTTGTTTTGCATGATGCTTTTCCTCTGATTTTTTATTCCTTTGTGAGGTAATAAATAAATGATGGGGCAAGAATAACTTGCTTTGGTTCATACAAATCCTCAGAAATACTGCTGGTCTTAGCCAGCGGCTTTGGTGTAAGCCACAGACTTTCCAAGCCTGCATCCTGTCATTGTTTGGTTGCTTCCTGAGGAGTTTCTTTATTCCTCTTTGCTTGGACCCCACTCTTTTCTAGCCAGCTTACTTTCACCTTATGCATCTTTTCCTTACAATTCCTGTTGGCTCTGCTTGGTGACTAGCAAATCTTTCATTTTCTTAGGTAGAGATGAATGGTGGCAAGGGTCCCCAACAGGTTTTTTTGCCTGCTGTCTCTACCTTGGCAACTCTTTACAGGTCTGGACCAGGAGGGTCTGCTGCCTTCCACTGGAGTGGAGATGCCTGGAATCAGAAGTGATATGACTGGTACAGGGGTCCAGGCAGGTCTTCTGAAGTGCTTGGATACAGGCACAAGGTAGGGAAGGGGGGAATATGTCTCCTGCCTGGGAGCAATGGCAGCAGGGGGCTGATAAACATGTTATTAGAAGAGCAAAAAGCTACTGAAACCTCCTACCAGGAAGAAGTGTGTCAAACTTCTTTCTCCAAGGTGGAAGTAACTGCTTGGATGGGTCCTGGATGCTGAGTACTGCTCTGCGTGTGCCAGTGCCCCCTATCAGAGGCTCACCTTTCTTCTTTCCACAGAAGGTTGCTCTCTCCCCAGGCATATTTAACACTCAAGGCACAGTGTGCAAGAATTGCTGCACATTTTCAAATGAAAATTAGGTTTGCAGGATTTACACAGTAATTTGTAAGCAAGCTGTTGTCCTTACTTTCTTCATTATTCCTTCTGAAGTCTATCTCTCTCTCTAAATATGTGCATCATAAAGGCTTTTAAAATTACTATTACTTGTGCATGTACATTCAGTCCCTTGGATGAAAAATTTAATTTCTGTAAATTTTATATCTTCCAGTACAGCCAGGGAATATTTGCTCTGACTTAGAAGTCCCCCTGCCTGATTCACATATAGGTTTTAGCAGGAATAAATCAGTACTAGATGAATACCGGCTTCTGTGGTAATCTGTTGCTGACCAACCAGGAAGAAACATGGGTGTTAACAAACCAAAATCCTGAAATTTACAAAAAACCTTATTTTTGCAATACTCAAGAGTTTCTAGTTATGGTATTATCAATCACAACTCAAGTTCTTGTTCTGTAATTCTGTTCCTATTAATTTTCCTGCTCTGACGCTTTCAGTTACCTGCCTTCAATATGCTCTGGAGAAGCAACAAAGCCCTTTACTCGCCCTCACTGTGCCACCTGAGCTCCTTCACAGAGGAGTAAAGAGAGGCACGAAGCTATTTCATTTACACACCACATCTGTAGCAGTGGCTGGGGTTGAATCTCAGATTCGCTACTCTCCCTCCAGCCAATTCACAAGCTGACTTATTTCAGTGGTATCTCAGCTGCAGGGCTGCGAATTGGCCGCGTCACTGGGAAAACAACCATCATAGTTTGTCCAGGAATTAAAAATCCCATGCTCCACAGCTGTTGATATTCTGCCTCCCGAGCCAGATTTAGGCAACGTATCAGTAGTTTATAAAGCAAATCTTTTTATCTTTCTGCCTCCATTCAGCTGAAGCTGTAAACAGGACGCATGTAATTTTTCTAAGCAGAGCTGGGCTGAGTGTGGCTGCAGCTGTTCATCAAACTGACTGACTGTAAACATTTCATTGTCTGAAAAGTACTGAAAGGGCTGCTTCGCTCTCAATCAGCAATGCTGACCCACAGGAGCTTTTCAGTGTGTCTTCTGGGGTCTGGTCTCACTCAGGAGTGATCAGAGGGGACAGAAACCCAGCTCTGGGTTTTGGCTCTGACAGTAAGAACAAAGGCTGCAGGTGAGGCAGCAGATCAGTTTGCCCAGAACTTTCCAGTTCACTGGGTAAAGTCTGGGGGTCCCCATTTCAATGTAAAATGTTCAACTGGTGAGACATAAAGCTATGCATGAAGTGCAGACATCTCATTGGCAGGCTGCAGTAACCTGCTGTCCAGGTCAGAGATTTATAGTAGCCCGCGCCATGATTAGGTCACTGGCAACCTGTGGAAACAAAGCAGGTTGTACTACAAAGTAAAGGAGTTGCTTTCCAGGTCCAGAGGAGAGGAATGAAATTTGCCAAAACATTCAGAAATCTCAGAAACGGCCAAAGGGAGACCAGCATAAGTTCTTTATCTGAGATGTTTTATCTTGTCTGCCAAGTCCTTAGTTCCTGAAACAAAGAAACTCTGTCTTTGTTCATGCAGAGCATGGTGCCTACAGCCAAAAGCTAAAGGAGACTTTGCCCTGCCAAGCTGCTTGGGTCTGTGTGGCTGCCAGCTGCTTCCCAAGGCCATGATCCTGGCATAGACTTGTAGCCAGGGCAAGCCACAGTCCACTCAATGGTACCAGAAGGGATGGAGGGGTGAAGGTGTTACCCACACCAGTCTCCAGGTGCTGATTTCTTAGGAAAAAAAGGTCAATTCTGTTCAAGGGGTGCTAGGCCAGGAGCAGGAACTGCAGACATGAATCCCAGGGCACCCAAAAAGTGACAAAAAGTGTGGAGGAAGGCAGAGAAACGGTGTTTTGCAAAGCATAGGGCAGGCAGCCATGCATGGAGAAGGGCCTGTGAGGCCATGTAACTTCCAAGAGCACTAAATAGGAGTTGTGAAGCCGCATTTTGAAAGCATGCCAGGCTTACACTTGGCCAGTG
This sequence comes from Laterallus jamaicensis coturniculus, assembly GCA_022605575.1. Lineage (NCBI taxonomy): Eukaryota > Metazoa > Chordata > Aves > Gruiformes > Rallidae > Laterallus > Laterallus jamaicensis. Next base: position 50,165,837 of record JAKCOX010000001.1, read on the forward strand.
TACTGAACTGAACAGACCCACACCGACTGGTTACCTAACATAGAGGCTTACTGTTTTGCAAGCTGTTCATCAGGATGGTGTTATCTGCAAAGAAATACATATGCATTGAGGACAACTACTTTTGGGGCTAGAAGAAGATGGCATCAGTTTTCTTCAAGGCTGACTGGGACCATTCCAGGCTCAAACGGAGCCACTCAAGGGAAAGAGCTTAAGGGATCCCTTTGGTATAATACTTCTCTTTTACTGTGGTAATTGCCATGCTTGCCATTCTGCTTTGCAAATGGTGTTGTGAAATACAGCAGTTTACAGTGTGGGTATTTTTTCCTCCATTATTTATCATTTTTTCATCATGATTATTATTTTGTCCTTGTTGGTTTCCTTCACACATTTTTTGAAGTGCTTTCAGACAATCTTGAAGCTCAGGAACCTCAGCATCCATGCTGTTGTATTCCCTTGGAGCAGCTAGCTGTTTCTTTACAGGACACAGTTGGTGTTGGTTAGTATGTTTCTCTAATGTGCACATTCAAAATGGTTTCCTTCTCTTTGGAAATTTTCTTTCCATTCTGAGTCATCTTTGCTGATTTCCTCCCCATGTTGATATTCAGTTGAAAATGCATGTTTGCCTTCACAAGGAGGGTTTTTTTAAATTATTTTCATTTTGCAGTTGAAGACATCTGCTGATCTCACATGCTAAGTCCTTTATGGAGTGGCATCTTTCATGTAGACAAAATAACACTGATGAAAACTATGGAATTAGAACTCTAGATTAAGGATCAAGTTCTGTTGGATGCTCTTGGATGAGCTATATTGTTAGAATTGCACAAGAAGTTAAAAACACTGGTGCCTACTTATCACTTATGCAAACATTGTGGATGAGTATCTGCAAGGATGATCATGAGAAGCAGTGGAAGGAAGGAGTCTTATGGTATCAAGACAGCACTGTTTGGCCTAGAGATAGCAGAATAAGCAGATAGATGGATTCTGCACAGAATTTTGAAAGCCATGGTGCCCAGAGCGAGGCATTTTCTGTAATTATCAGTGAGATTAATATTAAAGTTGGCACTCCTAAATATGATAATGAGCTAAAAGAAGTACATGCTAAATATATATGACTATAGTAGTATAGTATACTACTATATGAGTATAGTAGTGGGTTCTCTACCCAAATCATGTTAAACATCACCCAGAGAGGGGACAGCAAAGGTTGGAGTATAAAGGGTATTGAGGAAGTTACTCTCAGGAGGGAGAGAAGAAATTGAAAACTCTGAAGAGGCGGCCGACAGGCCACCCAAGGTAGGGACATGTCCTTGGTAAGCAGAACACCCAAGATAACATTTTGCTACCATTATAATCATATATTAGTGCTACTGCAGCAGGTGCATTATCAACAGCAATTATGAAGTCTTCATATCTGTCACTTTAATAAACTTTCCATCTGTTTCAAGTTTGCAAAACTGCCTTAATGAAAGTCCTTTGGGGTGGTCTGACAGGCAAGCATTAGCCATAATATAGGGTTATATATAATCCTTCAGACATAAACCCTTGACTTGGTCCCAAGTCTGGGACTTCATAGTCCTGTGGCCCCCCGCGCAAGACAAGGGTTAGTCAAGAGTCTGGGACTGAGACTGGACCTAGCCACACCTAGGCTTCTCTCTAAGAGGGAGTTTAAAAAGCAATGGGGTCCTTTCTGAACTCGGGGAGGGGGGGGCCCTCCCTCAGCCACACATCAGACTCATGCCCTTTATGTTACAACTATATGAAACAATAGCAAATTAGTCTCAAGAGCCAGAAAAAAGTAATTTTAAATCTTGTGTTATATTTAAAAATAATAAAGGAAAACATAAAATAAGTTGACCAGGGTCCTGATCCTCAGAGCTACTGTTTCTTATCATTGTAAGATTATCTAAGATTTTAAGAACTAGAAAAAACTGATTCACCTTTCTGGAAAGTCCTGAACAAAGACAGTTCCAGTAGGCAAATATGAGAGCTGCAGTGGCTGTGTGCCTCATTTCAGGTGGGCAGTGATGAACACTAATTACACTAATACTTACGTACAAAAAGCTTTAAAGTTAACAGCGCAAGAAATAGAAATGAATCTTTTCCATCCTAAAGCCCTTAACTTTGAACACAGAAATGTCCACTTAACATCACAAAAACAATGAAACATGCTCTCTGAAGTCACTGCGTCCTATACACAACTCTCCCATGGGATGAACTGAGCATTACTGGGCGGGAGAGTAGTTAGAGAAGTGAAAAGCTTGTTGTCCCTAAAGTTGTTTGAGATGACTACAAAGGCTTCATTGAGCGTCAGAAGGAAAAGGACTTCTCTGACTTAAAGCCACGGTACAATGGCAAACTCACAGCACCAATTAAAAAGAAAAAAATATAAGCAGTAACTGTAAGAACAGAAAATAGAAGTCAATATATTTTTATTACATTCTTGTACAGATACAGATAACTTCTGTCCAGAAATAGTAAAGCTGAGAATATCTTTGGCCTCCTGGTACTAATTTTAAATAAATCTTTGAAAACTGAGCACATTTCAGAAAATTGAAGTGTTCTGCCAATATTTAAGAAAAATACTACATCATGTTCAGATGAAAAATACTTGATCTGAATTAGGTCTTGGATCAAATAACAGGCAAATTGATACACGTTTCAAATGGTGGTTAAAACCCACTATAAATTATGACAGCATAATGCATGAAAAGTTACTGTTAAACAAAAGATGTGTAAAATTTTGTTGAGGTTTCTAATGACTAATGCCAAAGATCTGCATAATGAAGTGTATTTAGACCGTATAAAGCAATTTGCTTATGGCATGATAATTGAAATTAGAACTGCACAATAACAGCGTGTTTTACATAGGTGAAGGACTGTGTGTGAGATGAATCTCACAAAATATAATGAAAAAAGTAATTGTCACTAGAGAATCATTAAATTAGTTACTTCAAAGGATGCTCTCCAGTGAGTCATTGTAAAGCTTGCAAACTTCAATGTAACCATAATATGGAGGTAGAAAATGAAATTGCAGTAGTTAAAATCAGTTACTGGAGCAAAACTGTCAGTCATATAGAAAAATGAGAATATGGCAGCTGAAAAAGGGATCATAGTGGAGATGGTTGAGAAGACCTCGAAGAGTAGCAGAGTGATTTTGCTTTGAACATTTCAGACATTAAACATTCAATGCTGCTGTCAGCAAGCCATCAAGAAAAAAGAAAATTTTAAAAAAAAAGGATGTAAAAAAGACAACTAGAAACAACTGAAGAAGTAGAGAAATGATTCATGCTGAGGTATTTAAACTGCTTCTGCTGTTTAGATTATCAGAAAGAAGATGAGTCTTGGTTGCTCTTTTTCAAAACTTTCATGTCTGGTGGAAAGTACATAATAAATTTTTCTTTAGTCCATGCAGGAAAAGATAACAAGAATCTGTGGCCATATGTTTTTAACAATTCATGAGGAAAGCTATGAAGGGAAATGGTGGGATCTTCACCTCATGAAGTCACCAAGCTGGCATGCCTTTTTCATAATTGGGGGTGAATCAAGCGACAGAAGTGGAGGTAAAGGACCTCCTCCACAACACCACAGGACCTGAATTAACTCCAAGACTGCCCTTGAATCTAGCCTAGCCCTGTGGCTATGGGGAAGCTGCTGGGCTGCATTGCTTCAGTCAGGTCCTTCCTAGGAGGCAGTTAGTGAACTCCAGAAAACCTTAAACAATAATTTCTGACTTGCTCTTCATTCTTCTGAAAATACGGTAAAAGTGCTAGACAAGGGAAAAGGTTTCAAGCAAGAAACCTTGTATTTGCTCTCATGTTCTTGGCTCACCAGATGATGTTTTTCATCAACAGCATGCAGTTATATTTGAGAAGACAAGGATCTGAATGCTGGCGGTGTTTGTCACCAACATGGAACTCCATGCACAGTGGGTATGACAGTGGAGTTGTGAACCATATGCATCCTTGTTAATCCTTTTGTCCTTCAAGAGAAGTTGAGGCCTGTGTCATCTTCTGCAACTCTGCAGATGAGGGGGAAAACCCCAGAGGTCCTCCCCTTCTCCCATCCACCATTCCTAACTGTGCTGGTGGGTCTGAAAAGGCTGATTTAAATTCAGAGGTAGTGATTTCATACAGTGACAGAGCTGTGGGGGACAGACAGAAACTCAGAGATATCAAAAAGTTTGATTGAATAAAGTAGAGGCTGAGCTAGTGTTTCAAACCCAGGAGGTGCTCCTGGGATAGGTATTTTTCAGTTGCTCATGAGTCACGACTAGACCCAATTCATTATTAAAGGTAAATCAAGCAATAGATGATTTATTAAGTGTTGGATAATTCCTGAATCAATGTGATGATGTTTATTTTAGAAAGAGAATCAGATGACAAAGGTGTGCCTGATGGCTAGTTTAGATTCATGAGGAAATAGTAGGTCTGGTGTTCTCTCCTGGACAAGCAATGTTACTGAAAGAAATAATCCTAATAGGAATCCATTCTCATCCTTGAGGTTGTGGTTATGTGAAAGGGTAAAGTTAGAAGAAAGGAATACAGAACTTCAGGGGAAGTTAGGAAAGATATATGTTTGGGATGGCCAGTGTTTCAACAGTGGAGGTGCTGCATAGATTTGAAGTTGAGCAAGCTAAGAGCATGGGATGCTGCAGACTTGCTGTGGAGCCTTGGGCCTGGGTTAGTTTTGTCTTAGTGCAAAGCTCCCTCGAATATTCAAGTCAGTGTTTTCGATTTGCTGAGAAACATTCCTCTTGTGTTGAGGAAATTCAGTTCCCAAGCTAGGTATTGTAATCCATAATGTCATGGCAACAGTATATGCTTGTATCATATCTACTTTGGGGTCCTCTGTTGACGGCCCTTCCTAGGAGGTTGTTACTGGGATTTAACCAGGTTACTGTGGGATATTAGACCTGTGCTCATGGTGTGTGCTCTTTTTTCCTAACACAGGTGAGTCACTAGTGCTATCTGCTTTATTCTTTTCTTATGTTGGGTATTTGAAAAGTAAATGTCATTCTTGCAGCTTTTTTGACAGCAAAAATGATCAGAGTTCTTAAAGCTACTTACAAACTATTTGCACGAAATGCTGTTATTTTAAAAGCTTTCCTTAGTGTTAGCTGGCACTTTTTCTACCGTTGTAACCATTTTACAGGCACTCATGGGTTTTGGTCTCTGTGCAGCATGCCCACAGGGACATTTTTGGTCAGAACTGGGAATAAACACTGAGAACCAGACTGTACTTACCACCTCCTAATGATAGGGTTATTTTGAGGAATTGTTAAATAGTAGGTACAAGTTGGTGGGTTTAATAGTTTCTGTGAAAAGTGAAACTTATCCTTGAGGAATTTGTTCTGTTACTCAGAATTAGACTAGTGAAGACATGATTTAACTTTTTTTTTCTTCTTCCCCCTTCCTCCCCCCACTTCCCCCTGGGAATCTAGTCATTCTCCAAAAAAAGATCTCTGTCTAAGAAGTGGATCAATAACTTCAGATCTCAGCAGGGTTTTACTTGTGTCCAGTGGATGACACATAGCAGAGAGCATGCGGGTGGTCTGCCAGAGCCTGTGTGCCAGAGGCAGGGAGTGCTGTGCATTGTGGAGTTTTCCATGCAAAAATAAATAGGCTTGTTTTGAAACGTGGATCATTTGACCCTCAATAAGCATGCATGCCCTGCTCTAATGGAGTATGCTGTACCTGCACCTCAGAGGGACATTTGTGAGGAAAGGAAGAGTTCAGGAGTAGCCCTCCATTCCTTAATACGTGTCAAAACCCAGTAACAAACAACTACTGCACTATGCGGCACATTTTGAGGGCAAGACTGAACTCTGCTCTCCCTCCTCACCTGAATTGCTGCCCTCCCTTCAACCTTGTGAGAAAAGTTGTCCAGGATAGGTGATAGGTACCGTTGGTTTTAGAAAGGATAACAAATGAGGGAACATCGTGGTAGCAGGAAGGTCCAAGGCCTGTACAGAAGAGGAAGAGTTAATTTCTGCCCAGAGCAAAGGTGCTGAAATTAAAGTTTGGAAATTCATTTTGTCACTATAATTTCATAACAAAAAATGAAGCCAGAGGTAATGCCATTTTGCCAGTGATTCTCACTGAACTATGGCTCATTAGTTATTCTATGTTGCTTAGCAAGGTCTGTTTACATCTACATTCAGCTAATTCAATGAGTCCCTTCTCTCCGCACAGACATCCCAGTATTCTTGTCCATCTGCCCATGCCCTGTGGATTTGCCATCCATGTGCTGTATACACAGCAGAGCACATATGCTTATTTTAATGAGAAAAAACAAAACTCTCAAGATCCGTTCCAGCTACATTGGCACTCATCTGGGCTATTTCAGACCAGGCCAGAAAATATTTCACCATGATTCACCCTACTTTTTATATTTTTTTTATGACCCCAGAGATCAGAATCATATAACTCGTGTCCAGGCCTCTTAGAAATGCCACATTTGAAGAATACAGTTGAAATCTCTCTTCATCCAAGCTGCGGCTCTTCCAAGAACTCTATTTTGACACAGATTAAAAAAACCTTTCCAAAAATTCTTGTACATGTGCCATTCCCAAGGTACTTTCTGCCTCTTACACTGTGCCCATATTGTGCCCTTGTGCCAGACAATAGCTGAGGGAGCAGGCTGGGGGAGTGTTTCATTGATGTGGAGCCTTGGGAACAACTTGATGGATGCTTTGAAGAGGCAGTGGAAGACCACAGGGTGGTTGACCAGGAGATTGGAGTTCTACAGGAGTAGATCTGACATGGGCCAATCTGACATGGGCCAGAGGTGCCCTGAGATTACACCCACATGTTTTCTCTTTTGAGTAATGATCTGGTGAGGTCCCTGTGATCCCTCCTTAGCTGATTCACAACTTAATTACCAGCACAGATAAATGTATGATTTACATGTTTGTTTGCTTTTTTTCTACCTTCAGGTGTTTCTTAATGCTGACAGTAGGAACTAGTCATGATATTTCATAATACATTCTGTGTATCTGCTGCTAAGTGGTGCATTTATAATAGCAATAAAAGCAGGCAGATAAATAGAAACATCCAATCTGATGTTTTCATAGTATGTTACGACTTGCAGGAAAATCAGTTTGATTTAAGGAGACTTACTTATACTCCCCAAACGATTTTCTAGTGCGATTCATTTCAGACACAGTAACTTTAATAGAAGAATGAGCCATTGAAACAAAAGTCCTCCCAGGATTTAGTCTTACCCAAACCAGAGGTTGGTATTATTTCCATTACAGAGTTCAAAGTACACAAATCACCAGCTAAAAACTATAGCTTAAAACTCAATTCCAGGCACACTAAATATTATCTTTACTTTACTCAAGACATATTTCCTTGGTAGTACAGAAATATAGTCTTGACTTGGTCTCCCATTTCCATTGAAACTTTTTGTTTAAATCCTTCCACAGTGAATTTTGTAGACAAGGAGCCAAGTAAGTGAAGGAAATGTTGGCAAATTTTTGAGTGCACTAAATGGTAAATGACTTTAAGATCTCAAGTTTATATCCATTTTCAGATCTTTACATAATTTTTATGTAAACTGGAAGGATACTGAAGAATACCTCCTCCTCCTCCCTCTCTGTGCGCGCACACATTTCCAGTTTTCATGTCAATATTTCAGCCAATGAAAGTTCAAGAAGGTCCAATTCATCACCTTAGGAAAAAAACTCGTGCTGTGTCACTGGACTCACATTTAATACATGCAGATTCTTATCACAAACCCACAGATCCCATGTGTCCCCATACGTGGCTTCCTCAGCTTTCAAGGATGCTGAAAATGCAGCTGCTATTGAGACAAACTAGACCCTGCTCAGCAAAAGGTCTTACTTTCTTGGCACCAGAACACCCATCTCTCTCCCACCTTGCAGGTATTTGAATCACTTGCAGACTGGCCTTCTCACCTAGACTAAAATAACAAATTGGAAACCAAGCTGGAACAATGCATTCTTTTCCCCTTTCCCCCCTACTAAGATGCTGCACATAGTGGAATGAACTAAAGGGAGGAAGCACGAATAAGCAATTGGGAATTTAATGAATTGACATCCTGAGGTAAATAAAAACACTTTAAAAATAAATCAAAACAGCCCATCGAACAGGAATGAATAACATGATTTAACTCAACTAACACCCCAACAATAACAGCAGCATCTTTCATAGATTCTAGGCAAGCAAAGTTCAAGCCAGCAAAATACTTTCCAGTTTATAAAAGTTTTAAAAACTGCCAGGGGATATGTCCTGGCCTTCCCAGCAATGGAGCAAGAGCAAGATCCAGCAAATCACATGGAAAAAGCATAAGGGGAGCAGATTTTCCAGGCACTAATTCAGTGAAAAGGGGGTCTCCCTTCCAATATTACAGAGCATTGATGTGTTAGTGGTCTCCTTTCTCACATCAATGAGCCCTGTTGGAAGGATTGCAGGGGGTCTCTTTCCAAATACCATTAAGTCCAAAGAAAAGGAAAGTTCTCTTTTCTCTAGTATCAATCAATTGAGTATTAACGAATGGATATATAGAAGGTCAGAGGTTTTGCTGGAGATTTTTTTGCTGCAGGAGAACACGGGAATATTTGCTATAAGCACTTTTGCACGTAGCCCTTATGGAAAAAATATGATAGATTTTAAGAGTGATAGTCTTCCTACAGAATTTAAAAATCAATTTATAGAATTGTATAGGAGGGATACAAATGTTGGATAAAGTAATTTCTATTGGACCATTTGGGCTTCACTCTTGTTACCTTCCAAAGGATTTTTCCATAAGTGAAGAAGGCTGAATATAATGTACTAGGTGCTTCTGCACTTCACCTACTGAAATAAGACTGAACAAGCTTTTCAAATCTAGAATCTTTTAAAAGTTACAGTTAATACTATGTGCTTTCACTTTTATATATTATCATGAGATTGATGTGCTACATACGATGCTGATATATTTTTGTTGTAGTAAATTTTAATGATATTTTGCTCATTAGAAAAAGCCAAATAAATCAGTTGGGCAAAGAAAAAAATTATCTGTGCTCCATCTGGTTTGTCTCCTCTTTTCTTTTTCCTCTGACTTTGTTCAGCTCCTTTCTATTTTGTCTCCCTTTATACTGGGGTAAGCTTTCTATAGTGTTCGTCCTGGTAAGGTAACTATTACTGAAAACTTTTATCAATACTGTGAGACCCAGTCTTGCCCCAGTACAAAGGAAAATATTAGAAGTCCTCAGTGAAATGATATACTATTCAGATCTTTGCTTATTGACAACAGCCCAGTAATATTCTTGGTTTGCAAATAAGCAAACAGAACAATTTGACTGATTTATGACATTGTGAGATAGTAGCAAAATCCACTTGGTAGTCTCTGGAAGACACCTCAATCTTTCATCTTGGCCCTTTGGTACCTTTGACCATAACCTCATCATCTCCCTCTGCCTGTGTTCTGTCCTTCCGGACTGATCTGGGCATTCCTAGAGATCAAGGCACATGTTGATTTGATTGCCTGAGTTTACATTTCCAAAAAACTTTTAACAGAATTTATATCAAAGCAACAGGCTCCCAAGATTCAGCAGCTATCAGCTTCTCCTTTTATCCCCTTCTTGCCTTAACAGGAGAAGGATTCCCTATCCTTTTATAGCTGCTCTTCTATTGGTAAGGTAGGTGTCTGAGGTTACTCTGACTTTACAGCCACCCTGTGCTAGTACGGTACCACTCATACATGTATTGTATTGGAAGAGAGAGGTGGTTAGTGCTTCTAGCTCTTTTGGAGACAGCATGGGCAACAAGATCAGTTTGTGCAGAATGCCACAGAGATTACTTTGTGCAAGAAATGCTGTTTTGGCTTAGAGAAAAAACACTGCAAGCACTCATAGGCAGCCCTGGTGTTCTGTTCCAGTTTCTTTCTTAGACTTCATGCTCCCTTTGCAGCAAGCCTTCTGCTGTTTCCCTCTGGGCTTCTCAAAGGTAGTGTGCCGGGAGTTCAGGCATGGCCTAGGTAATGTTTAACGTTCTGGAGAGAGATAGATGGCTAAGATGAGTGAAATGAATATTCTGGGGCGTTTTCTAGCACTCCCCATTTTCAGTGGAAGACATATACATAACTAACTTAGATTGGATATCTAGGTTTTTGAGATCCAAAGCTAGGGGTGATGAACCTGCCTCTAAGTGATGACGGAGGGATTGCCATTGCATTGTTTTCCTCAGGGGTAACTCTCAACAGAAAGGTCTCAGAATCTAAGAAATTGTTTTTCTCATAAACACTGTGTTGCTAAAGTGAAGCACTCCATTCATTTTGGATGCATTCTGTAGCAAGGAATAACACAAAGGTGTAGTTCGATACCTGAGTTAACATTTTTATTCTCTCCCCTTGTTCCTGCATTTTGTTCTTGATCTTTTGGCTACTCAGACATTTATAACAAACCCTTCTGTTTACCACTGTGTTCTAGATAACACTTTTTTCACTTTAGGCTTCCAGCTGTCCAGCTCTAATCCAACAACCAGCTGCTGAGCACTACTGTGGTCAAATGTGTTTATTTTCCAGGCCATGAACAAGCTAGAATATATTTCACAGTTCAGAACCTGTGGGTGTTTACATCTTAGCCTTTGTTGTGTCATAGAGCTCTCCCTACATCTGCTTTCTTTGATTTTGTAAGAGCTGGAAGAACAAAAGGTGAACTCCAGCTAAAGTTCTGGTAGGATGGAGAACAAACCCTCCTTCCACCCAACCTCAAATCTCATTGCAGTCCAGAATGAAATCTGTCAATACTAAGTCAAAATAGGGAATCCTCTTGTCTGTGACCTGTGGAGAAAGCAGGAAGGAGTTATAATTCCCTTTGTGTCAAAAATATAATTGCCTTTAAAAAAAAAATAATTGTGAAATACCAAAAATTTGGCTTATTTTTCCAGATAGCTCTGTCTCCCTGACAAGTCATATACACCAGGAATGTTCAGCTGCTGCTACTACTGCAAGGAGAATCCTAGAAAGGCATGTTTGTGCTGTTTCTGGAAGGTTGTGGCAAGATCACTATTGCTGTTGGCTGATCCTTCAGAGCACACAACCAACCACAGGTTCTGGGATGAAAGGAATCCTGGACATACGCCACATATTGAGAATCAAAAAGACTTCATAAGATTAGCAAGACACAAAGCAGATGCGGCTGAAGAAGTAATGCATTGTTTTCAGTTCAACGTGGGATACCATTTCTTTCGTTTGTTCATCTTTGGTAAAAGTGCAAATAAAAGGTTATGTTTTCCAGGAAAATAACAAAGCTGGAAGTTTCTGCCTCCTGAAACTTATCTACCTTGGATGATGTGAGAGCACCTGGTGCAGACAGTTACTAGGTAACTTGCCAAAGACTGAGGTCTGCATGAGGTTCTTTCTGTGATGGATATTCCTTGAACAGGTTGGGACAGTCTGAAGAGCACTGTGTTGTTCATATTTACCTTCTTACTTAATTTGGGATGGTGGATTTTTATCCATATTCTGAGACATTTGGCAACTAAAGTATTTGGAGACCTAGAAGCTGCACAGAAGTTTAGTGTCTTCCCTCAACCACTGTCATATAGTGGTCCCTTTTTGCTAATCATCCAAATGCTCCATATTAAAAATCATGACTTTTTTTTCTTTTTAATCTTTATTGTTTTGCATTTCCGAAATGGGCACAGTACGCATTTCTTTGGTACTGCTTAGTTCCATCCTAATAACATACTTGAAACTAGAGCTTGCTGGAAAACAAATTAAAAATATTTTCTTCTTTAGAATGAGGAGAAATATTTTGTGAAATGAAAATTGAAAAGAATTTAAACCAATTGAAAATGCTTCAAGGGACTTTTGAAAAATGGTTAATTTTTATTTGCATATTGCTTGGAGCGAAAAGACAATACTATTTCCCATTGAAACCTGACTTTTACAGCTCCACCTGCATTGTTGTATAGGTAATTTGATGTGATTGCAGAATTAACGGTGCTGGATGTTAGTGTGGTAGGACAAGACTCCATGGTTTGGAGGGCACCAAGTTGAATGCTCAGCTGACCTTTATTTGAACCATCCAAACTACTGCAGTTTGCACAAATGGGCCAGAAATCTTGTGAGAAAACCACTTCGGGTTGTGATTTATGATGTTACTTTGTTCCAGGCAGTATGGGGGGAAAACCCATTTGAATGTTAGTCAAGTGGGTTTCCAGGTGGGTGGATCTTGATGAACCCCAAATAATGAACTATGTAGTACGTTCTTTCTCCTTTGCAGCAACTGGAGGTCTCAGGTTTGTATCTGGTTTTATTTTACGCAGAAAAAAAAAATATTGCCTGCCAAGTAGAATAGACCTTGGGGGACTGCTTCTGCAGTTTTGAAACCACATCAAGTGTCAGTGCTGACCACTGCTCTCATTGTATACATGTGTGTAATGAAGGTTTCTACATTTCTTCTTGCTGTGGAGACAGAAAGAGAAATGGAAACTAATCATTCATCTTGCATGGCTGTTCCTGAGACTCTTGATAGAAAGCAAGCGTTTTTTCTAGTCCAGATTTTGCTGTTTGGGGTCTGCTGCTGTAAGAATTATGACTATGCCATCCCTATTTTCTCCTCTCTATAGAGGAGGGATGCCTGAAAGATTGGTGGCTCAGCATAAGCTGTGATAAAAATATCTCCAATGGGTCCAGAGCAATAACTTTCCTCCACCAGAAAATGCTCTGCGGAAGTAGAAATAGAGCTGAACCTGGGGAACAAAGATCCCTGCAGTCAGGAGTTGCATCTCCATTTGGGCATTATTTACATGGGGCAAACAGATGTGTATGTCTTTGTGGTGTGTGATTTCTGCCCCTCCAGATGGGGTTTTTTAAGCCTCACAGTAAGAAATGAGAGTATACGTTGGAAGTACGATTAATACAAACTAAGTAGTGTAAGGAAATCTTCAGGACACTGAACAGTGCTGTTACTTGGTGACAGGCTGCATTACTTAGAAATACAGGGAACAGCCTCCACTATCAACACTGGCTTAAGGAATTAGTCCACTGAGTCACATATGCCACGGACATCTTAGCTGTGCAATCTTGCAGGGGAGGTGGTGCCCTTGTAATTCCAACCTCAAGTCATGAAAGAGCACTGGTCTTACAAGTGGGAGGCAGCATCTACTTTACATCAGGTCATATAGTCATGACTGTCATCTCCTACCTTAGCTTGGCACTGGGGCTTTGAGCAAATGCCAGTGCCCTCCCAAGGCTGGATGACAGCTGGGTCTTGGCCTGGTTGACTTTGTAACAGAGCATCTGGGAAACCTGTATTTCGTTTTCTGCAAGAAACCCATTGCCACGGTGTGGGTTCCAGCAGATGGAAATGAAAGGAGAGCCTCACTGTGAGCCTCAGAGGAGGGTAAAGCACAGCCAGACACACTCTACAGTTGATGGCAGCATTTGCACAGAACGAGGCTGGTTGTGCTTTTTGGAGAAGGGCTAACCAGGGAAGCATTTTGGTGGCCTCATATAGTGTGAGCACCTTAATGACACTACACGCTGCTTATTTTTTTCAGAGAAGAAATGGAGAAAGCAGCTCTATGGGCTTCTTTTTAGCCTCTTACAACATCTAAGGCACATCAGGCAGAGTGTTCAGACCAAGTTTGGTCAATGGCCAAGACCAGTAAGAAAAGTTTCAATAAGCAAGTTTTTTAATCAGACAAGACAGTCTTTTTCACAAATACTGCTATGAGACCTTTTTAGACACTGTAGCTTCATATTGTACATTTCCAATTTAAAAATAAAAGGTTGATCTCTAAACAAGTAACTCATGCAGATGTGCATTTTGTAGCATAAATCTTGTTAAAAGCATGTGCTATCTTCTCAACTGCTTATTTTTCCTTGTCTGTCAGCCTTTAGTTTTTCAGCTGTACACTCACACTTATATGTGTCCCACAGTCACATGTTTCCAGCATACACTTTCATGCCTAAATTTTGAACCACAGGGAGATTGCAATGGGAATATTTTTAGACTCTTTGTTATTAAAACTTTGAAGTATAGCTATTAGAGAAAATCAATGTTATTTAAGCATTTAATAAATAATAGTATTTCTAGTTTCCCTAGGTGAGACCTAGAAGTTGAAAGCAAAGAGTGATTTGGTTGATCTTTGGGAGCAAATAAATTTCAGCCAGTTTGTAGTGAAGGTATGGGGATCCATGAGCTATGGTTTGGGAAGTACCTGACCTGTGTACCAGCAGCCATACAAATCTGAGGCATGCAAAGCCTAACTCCAAGGATGACAGACTTTAGTACTCAACCTTGCTTTTCCTGGTACCTTCTGGGGACTGAAATCAATCAGTTAAAAGATGGGGACAGGAGACATCTGCAAATTTCACACTGTCTTGAAGAGATCCTTCTTTTATTTTTCTCCAGTAATGTTAAGAAACAATAAAACATCCATTAATTTTGTGTTTATTTCTGTGTCCGAGGCCTCTCAGTTCTATTTACCAAACATCTTGACCAATACAACAAGTGAATTGGGGGTGGGGGGGGGGAGAGGGGGAAGTTCATATAAATAGACACAGAAAACAGCAGAACAGCCATGGTGAGATAATGAACTTGACAGGAGTGAGACAGCAATGAGGATTATGGGACAGTGGTGAGCTCCCTGTGAACCAGATCCAATTCCTGTTATTTTGAACCATTTAAGAACATGTACGGGAATTGTTTATGGTCAATGGAATGAAGCAGAAGGGAAGACAGAGAGCGATCTCCTTTGGCTGGCCTTTCCCAGGGAGCCTGATACACTTATGACTCAGATAAACAAACACATTGAAATCCTCAGCCCAGTCCTTGTTTTGAAGCTTGTGTAACCAACCAGCCACTCCAGTCAATCAGACACATTTATTTGCTTGTATTTCAGTTAATATCTGAGTGATTCTGTGCTGTATTTTGGCATTTGTTTGGGCTGCTTTGTTTTTCTTTCTTGTATATATGTTTTTAATCTTAGAAGTTCTGAAAAATTAGTTGGGCTGAGGGAATTCCCATGAGGTACTACCTGGCACATCAGAAGGCTCGAAGGAGGGACCATAGTGCCAAATCTGGAAAGCCCACTCTGGAAAGTAAATGAGGAAGAAGGCATAGAGGGCAGCTTTTGTTGTCTAGGCTAAGGAGCAGATTTTCAGGACATGCAGGACATGCAGGAAGAAATGGATGTTTGGGACAGGGGAAACTGAATCCTGTCAGAGCTTGACATCTGGTAGCTCTCTTCCTGCACATAGCCATGCTGTGCCCTGGCCCATGGAGTATATAAAACAAAACCTGCCTCAAGAGACTGGGAACCAGAGTCTCAGGAAGTCCACTCTGCTGCTAAAAGGTAGAAATGAGTTTCCTTTGCTCCTCCTGATGTTTGTAATGTTTTGCAGCTTGCTTGAGAGATCCCACTTGCTCAAATGAGGTGTGGCCGGAAATGAAGGAGACATTACTTGGGGATGTTCAACAGTTTTATTTTCATTTTTCCTTCATGCTCACTACTGAGGCAGATCTGAAAGTGTACATAACAAATGAATGAGGGAGAGGTCCTCCAGGAAGGGTGATGAGGCTTATAGATGGAGCAGGCTCGATCCTTTTTCCCTTCTTTTGGTTTTGAGTGGTACCAGCTTGTGTGGGAGTAGCTCCCGGTCATCGCCATGGTCTGCCTACCCCTTTGGAGCAACCTGTGGGAAATGTGAAAGCCGCTTGTGAGCTCCTGGGCTGAGCTGGGGCTCCTGCTCAGCCCCCACTACTCTGCCTGGAGCCCCAAGAGAGCAGTCACTCCAAGAGATTCCCTGTCTCCCTGGGAGAAGCTCGGTGCCCGGCTGGGCTGGGAAGGCTCCCGACAGCACAGGCTATCTCTTAGCATGAAGCTTAGCAGAGATTCCAGCAAGGTAATTCAGTGAGACAAACAATAAAATGACCCACAATTAATTGCCATAACTTCAATTTGTAAAATGAGTTTACCATTCCCCCTCTGTCTTCCCTTCCTCGCCTTCTCTGCTAAGGTCATGAATGTGCTCATTGTCACTGTCTTTTGGGGTTTTTCAGTGTGTCTGGCAGCAAAGCACTCTGACTCATAAGCAGAAATAGATCTATATTAATCGTAAATGTCTACAATTAAGCTATGGATGTTAACCATCTCTAACAGATAGACTCTCAAGATGTGCACAAATTGGAATTCATCCAAAATTGCTACTGATACTCTGGATTTAGTCTGACTCCTACCTCCTTCCAGGACCACAACAAAACTATAATGTTCCCATTACAAATTTGATCTATAGATGGTTTGAAATACTTTTGCAGTTTGGGAAGAAGGAAAGTAAAATGACCCTGAATCCCAGAGGAAAAGTTATTTGGTTAAAAGCTTATTTTTCACTTAAGAGATAAACTATCACTGGCTACATTTAATTAGCAGATATTAATAGGGCCCCATATACTCTAACTCTTATGGGCCAATCAGATACTGCGTAACACCACAAAGCTTTTGTTTAAAACTCTTATGTATTCATTACAATTTTAAAAATATTTAAATGTAATATGAAATGTAGTGAAACTGAGAGGGGAGAAAAAAAGCCAATGAATAGCATTTTCAAAAGCATTGTCCATGAGGCTAAAATCCTGCCAGAGCTAGTCGTGTGGCAAAGCAAGGTGGCATGCTTTCCCAGAAATAACTTTTGGTGGAAGACACATGTCAGGAGGACATTTCTGAAGCTAGTGCATGGATCCTGTACTCACAGTGTGGTAGAGAAGACCAGAATTTCCCATCTCAGATGTCCTAGCATGTTAAATTTTCCTCTGGTGTGATAACAACCTGAGATGATGCCTTGGCTCTACTCCATCACAGGAGATTCATTCCTGCTACTGTGCCACAGCTCACTTGCCCTTTAGGTGTGCTGCTTAAGCTCTTTGTGGGATGTCCTTTTGGCTGTGACCATGGACATGCCCCCACCTAAAAGTAAATTGGATTTGGAGTGAGGTGGAGGGGGGAGGCTTGAGGGTTTGTGAACTGCATTCTGGGGACTGGTGTGAGTAGTAGATGAGGGAACAGGGAATGGGAACACAAGCCATTTTTGCCGTTGAGGGAAAAATTCCTCATCTGTCAGCAGTTGCCAGTACTCAATGCTGCAGAGGAAGCAAAGATATGTTGAACAAAACAGGGCAATGGAATGTTGTGACACCACGGCCCCATGTCGCCCTGGAAACTATTTCTGCCCTGAGTATCAGCCAGTTTGCACCCTGAGCCAGCACAGCTGGTTGTCCTTTCAGATGGCCCAAGTCCCATTCCCCACACCACCGCCTTCACCGAGCTCACGGTGTCCAGGGAACTGAGATCTGTTTCTCCTGCACCATTCTTTTGCCCTTGCCTTGCCCTCCATGTCCCCATGTCCTTGTAGGCTCTCGGGTGGCAAGGGAGCCCTAAACGGCTGCAAGGAGCCAGACAGCTGAGCCATCAGCACGCTCCCCCTCTCACGTTTGTGGCCAGAGGAGACTGAGCTCTGACCAGGGAGTCCTGATGTATTACACAGAGCAAGAGAATAGTCCCAAACGTGGGATCCTCCTACCTCAGTCAGAAGCTTTGGCTGCTCAGCTGATTTAATTTTGTAGCTGAAAATATTATTAGTGGTAATAAATTTGTCCGCCCTTTTGGAAATCCAGCCAGTGAACCTTTACTCTCCTTTGTAATGGGACATAGAAGGATGGGGAAGGGCTACAAAACTAAAATAAAAACCCCTCAAATGTACCAGAAAGCTGCAGAAATGACAATGTGCCAGTCATTTGAGAAGAATGTTTGCAGTTGGCCCTTGCGGGTGTAGCTAGAAATGCCTGCTGAAAGGATTTAAACAGAAATAAACACACACGCACACACAGAAAATATTGCATTGGGTCAGCTTCTGATCTCACAAAAAACTAATACCTTTATGCACCACATCTCTGCACAAGAGAGATCAAACTTGGTACTTATCAAGGAAACTTGGAGGAGCTGTGTGGGTCTAAACTTCAGGTAGACTAGCACAGCATATAGTGTGTTGGAAGAAGATAATGCAAACATTTCATATCCTTCTGTAGGCTGACTTGTGATTTTCCTTCCCACATAAGATTTGCAAAGCACCCACTGAAGTGTGGGTTTGTTGGGGTTTGTTTTTTTTTTGGTTTGGTTTTTGGGTTGGTTTTTTTTGGTGTGTAATTGTGCAGGACTAAATATGAGTGACTTGGAGATGCTGGTAGTGTCTCTGTGCATTCACCCGGCTTAGTGCTTTCCTAGGGGAAGATGAAGATGGATGCATAGTATTCTGGTTTTGCTTTTCCACCCCATGGTGTTTGTTACCTCACAAGTCCCTCTGACACATTGGCAGCTTTGCCTAGGTTCACATGTGACAAGTGATCACACTTATGAGGATGAGAGAAGTGAAGATCCTACAGAATGATAATTTTAACAGGTAATAGAAAAATATTTAAATACACAGCTAGTATAGAAATTGTAGCTAGTGTAGGAATTGTCATCATATCATGCAATTTCACAAGCCAGGAACAAACTCACCTTTAAGAAACCGATGACATCTTTGTAGCAATGGCAGGCAGTTGTTCCCCTGCATGTCAGGAGGACACAGGCTTTCCTGCATGTCCCTGAGCATGCAAGATGATGGGCTACTTGCGGGAGCTTCCTGCAGGCCTGTTGAGTCTGCTGGGCTCTGGTGCTGTCGGAGAAGCCTCTTTGTCCTGTCAACAAAGGAGCATCCCCCTCCCCTTCTGCACATCTCCTCAGCTCTTCTTCCTGGGAGAGGTGCTGGACTCAGGTCATGCACTGGTGGTTTGGAAGGAAGAGGAATGTGGGCAGCCACCTTGGCACGTGCTCATTCCTCATTTGCAAGGGCATGTCTTTCTCAACTATATGCATTGCTGCTGCTTATAGCCACTATTTTTGTTGTTGGGTCTGGGATTATGGGTTTGTAAGAAAAAAGAAAGGAAAGAATTTGGAGCATGAAGATGGTTTGTTTCTAATGAAATGTCTTTTCTTAGGCAAACTGTGCAGACTTTCTTACCATGCCATTGGTCTGATGCCAACTATTCTTCCTGAGACGGTTTCCACAGACACGGAATTTTCTTAAAACGAGAGGCCAAAGAAACGAAATGTATTGTTCTGACAGAATTGGTAAAAAGAAGGAAAAGAAGTGCCTTCCAGGTAAAGCATGCTTGGACAGTTATGCCCAGTCTGTTAAAAGGAAACATTTTCTTCCTAAGAGAAGTTAACTATTTCTCATACCTGTGAGAAGATTGTAGGGTATTTTGCTTTGCTGATGGTTAAAACTTCACATTGCATAAAGATGGGTTAGATTAAAGCTGATAATCCGCTCTGGTTGGTGGATGTCTTTTGCGTCTGGGGCTCCTAATGACCCAAACACAAGCTGTTCTCATAGGCAGAGATTGTCAGCAAAGGTGCTTTCTGGGGAAAAGTTTTCAGTGCATCTGGTTATCAGGTAATTTGGTGTCCTGATGCTTCTTCTTTTAATAGCAGGGGTAATCCAGGTGCAAAGCACCAGTGTTGGGGTGCTCTGCTTTCAAAACTGGGGAGTGTTAAAAAGATTTAAGAACATAGGGATTGCAGTAATTCTTTCAGGGGGCAGACCCCCTGTCTTTGAATAACAAATATCTGCACTGATGAATTACTCATATTTCTAAACAAAACATGGAAATTGCTGAATTGAACTACACCCCAAATCCATGTGACCCTAGGTAATAGTTTCAGTCCATGGCCAGCACTGGATGCTCCAGAGAAAGACGCAAATAGCCTTGTAGAAGGCAGGTGGAGATTAGCCACTCACAGCAGTCCAAAGCTGGCTAAGACCTAAAGCATTTCTGGTTTAACTTTTGCCTTTTCTGTGTTGTTACTTTTAATTAATCCTTGAATGCTTGGTTAGTCATCAGACAAGATCAGCAGCTTTCCTGCTCCCAAAGGAGTTAGGGTGAATCCCTCCCTTACTTTCCTGAGAATAGGATTCACTGCTATAGGAAATTCTGGATGCTCATAGCTAGAACAGTCCTGAAAATGTAAATTCACATGTAAGAAACATGTAAATGTTGCTTTCACAAAAAGGCATGTTCTAAAAAATCATACAAAAGCAGGTCTGGCTGGTGTGATAGACTGCGGGTGTGTAATTAGCTCTGCAGCACCAAGGATTAACTTCTGTAGTCCTTCTGCAGCCTTGCTCCTGTGGACCAGCTTGAGACAACCAATATCTTTGAAGAGTAAAAAAAATCCCTTCTCTCTTCACATGTCTTTCTGTCTCATGGATGTGAGATGTCCACCACAAATTCTGTTAAGAGCAAAATCAAGTTAAAGGCATGCCTGCTGCATTTCAGAGAGCTGCTCTACACAATGCAATTGCTGGTGCTTCTCTGGAGAAAAGTTACAAGGATCTGTAGCATGAGGCTGTTCAGTCAGGGATTTATTCCCCATGCACTGAGATGGTGCAACAGCATATGTGAAACATGTCAAGTGCTTTTAGACAAGTGACACTGTTGTTCCAGCTTGTTGTTGCTCTCTTCTTATGAGTCTGAATGTCTTCTTTGCCACTTTCCTCAACTGCCTTGTTCATTTGGATATCTAGCAAGGGCTGGGGTCACTTGCAACATCTGGATTTTGCCTTAAGAAAAAAGTTATTAATTACTGCAACAAAAAACAATGTAAAACTTTCAACAGGGTGAAAGTTCAACAGTTTAAAACAAGTTTATTGCATTGAGGATTCACTCACACTTTGGAGTAAAGTGAACATACTGTTGTCCTGACCAAACTCTGAAGCATGTGTGCTAAAATCGATTCTATTAAGTCATTCTTCTCCAAGGTACACAGTGGTCCTTTCCAGGCCTAGCAAAGCAAATGACAGCTCACTTTTATGCAAGGAGACAAGAAAGCTATTGTCATATTTAAAGCTGGAATAATAGCAATTACTTGTTGGAGTAGGAATGTCAGAGAGCTTGCCTGGTTATGTCCACTTGGCATGAAATGACTTTGTTTATGGTAGACTGAGAGAAATGATTGAACTCATGCCTTTTGATTGAAAATTTTGCACACCAGGGTTTTCCTAGGATAACATAAATAATCCGGAAGATAGTAACGTGATGCTAAGAGACAGCTCCTAACTTAATAAAACTACTGTCTGTCTGGAATTGTTTTCAATATAGTCAATGCAACTCGTAGTGTGTTTGTCTGCTAGCATTGTCTTTCTCAGATTTTGAGGCTTTTTATGCCCTGTGTGACAGGTGATCTTATCAAAAATCTTTTTACTGATAGGAGAGTTACTGTTACACTCACAGTCTGTGAACATCTTTGTTTTATTAAAAAATCTGCAGTTCAGAATGTGCCTAGATGTATGATGAGGTTTTTGCAGCAGGCTGGTCCCTCCTTGTTCACTCTCTGCTGGTACAGAACACTTTCCACAGCAAAATAAGCCCCCATAGGTGTTCTGGCTTTGCAAAAATATTACTTTTTATCTTAGTGACAGTGTTTTCAGGAATATTTGAATCCATGGGGTTTCTTACTCTTGAAGTAGCAGGAATTCCTTATCAGGAATGTGTCTCTGCAGCTTTCCAAGGATGCTTTCACTGGAGGTATGTCAGGCCCAGTTTCCTCTTTGATTTGTAATGAGCTTGTTTCAGAGTGGGTGTTTGCATCTCCATGCTTTGGAAGTTGAGGGAGATGGTTGGCCTGGAAAAATGGGACCTGTGCAACTGCTGGTGTTCGTCACTTCTAGCTTAGAGCTATTGCCCATTTAGAAGCAGCTCGTTAAAAATCTTCCTGATGTAAAGTAACTGATCTTGGGGTGCTCCAAATGAGAGTACAGCACCTGTAAAAGATTATTGGGTATTTATAGACCCCATACCATATAGCTTAAGCCATGTGAGTGGTTACCTGTCCTCCACCCTTTTTAACAGCTTCACACCTTTGTAAATCCTCACATCATTGTTCTGTTTGCAGTTAGTCAACCCCAAGAATCATAGTTCCTGGTAGTAGACATTTACATTACTCTTTACTTGTAGGCATTGACTCTTGATGGTTTCTGACCTTGTTTGTGTTGCATAAGGTTTTTTGACTGGCACCTTCTTGCAATATAGAACTTTGATGCTTTTGAAGATAAAGCAGTGTCAGTCTCACGTTTCTTCAGGGTAAATGGGCAAAGTTCTCCAGAAAGACATGACTTGCGGTCAAGTCATGTCAAGTGGCAAGGTGGTCATGTCAAGTGGCAAGGTGGCCTTGCCTCAGAGATACTTTGGAGTGCTGGCAACATGAACATGAAACCCCAAACTTGTTCGTAAATGCTCTTACACTGCTTATCTGCTTTGCCAGTAGTTCTGTAGCTGTTGACTGCTCCTGTGAAAGCGAGGGCTACATGAAATCTCTGCGGGGATGAAACCAGCAAGTGTGGACTTTGGGGTGTGAGGGATGGGGGTAAGATGTAAAGAAAATGCAAGGAAAGTATCCTTTTCCTTGCTTTCATTTTGTCTTAATTAAAAACATATGTGTGGGTAAAGACTGTCTTTTAAATTTTGCAAACATTGATTTTACACTGAATTTCCCAGGAAAAAGCAGAGGGACACTGATGTTTTTGATACAAAGGAAAAAATGCTTTTTGGTTTCAGAGGCTCAAAGCTATAACATGCTAATATCTGAGAAGCATCGTGATTCCAGAGTCTCCTAGGGAAAGGAGCCCTGCCACTTCATCACAGAAAGAAAGGGATCTAATACCAGCTTCCTTCCCTCATTATTCCTTCAAACCTAGCAGCCACTCCTTACAGTACTCCTTGTGCTACCCATTGCTTTCCTGGCTTCCTCCTCCTCCATCTTCTCCCACTGTGATGATGCTTTAGTTTCTTGTGACTTGGCTCTGGTCACTGTTTCCCTTTCTCCCAAGTTTATGATTATGTAAAAAAATGGACTTTCTCATAAGAAGTTTGGATATGAATCATGTTGACCTAGATTCCTCAGATGTGCAGAGGGTGAGGGCCAGATCCTTTATAGACAGGCTGAGGTCCTCAAACAAGAGATGTAGCTGGGGCACTTCTCCAGCACTCCTTGTGCTGTGATGGAGTTAGTCTGAACCAGACATAGTATAAAAGGAAGCTCTTGCAAGCTGGGACTCCTCTCTGCTTCTGAAAATGGACTTCAGGCAGCTGGGATTTTTAAATTACTGTTATTCTTTTATTTGTAAAAGGGCTCAGTCTGGCAGTTGCAAAGAAGTAGCAGCTTGTTGTCCCAGTCCAACCTGACCCCTGACTTTCTGGTAAAACTAGCACACGTGACATCTCTGGTTTTGGCTAGCTGTGAGTAACAGATTACTAGTAGTTTGTATATAGAAGCCCTCAGCATACTTCTGAGAAAAAAAGAGATAGTACATGGGCAAATATGGGAAATGAATGCATCTTTTCATATTTTTAAGTTGTGGGGAAAAAACCCTTTTATGGGACAAATCAGGGGGTATTTGGCAACTGCTAAAGATACCAGTGTGGACTGTCATTATGGGCAGCAGGAAGCAGTGCATCTCTAGTCTTGCGTAAACCTAGCTGTCATGCTTGACCTCGTATGTTGGATTGGTGGTGAATTATGTTTTGGAGCTGAAGAGTGAAATGTTATATTGCAATAGCAAAGGCTACTGTCCATGGATTTCATGCTGTGCTTGAGGCAGTTGGATGCCACGTCAGCTGTAAAGAGTTTCCAAGCCTCGGGGATCTCACTTACAGGTTTTTATTGCTCCATGGGAAGGATTTCTCTGGAAAATCAGAGGGAAGGCTGGTGAGCTCGTGCGTTACAAACAACCAGCAGTCTTGAGGCTCCTATGGTGTAGGCAGGAAGGGGCAACTATGTTGACCATGACTCTTTTAGTGATAATCACAGCCTACCCAAGAAGGCCTCTTGGCCATTTGAGATGGATGACTTCATTTCTCTTTTCTGAGTTTTGCTCATTTCCTCAGGCCTCAACTCTTAGTAGCCAGATCTCTGGAGTGTTTTACACTATGCTAGAATACTTTTCAAATGTCTCTATTCCTCCAAACCAAAATCGCTCAATTATCCTAGGAAGAAAGCCTTTGTAAACATTCCCATCAAGCTGAATCTGTCATACAGAGGAATGCGTCTCAAATATGATTGATACACATGCCCTTGGGTAGAATAAACTTCTATATTATTAGCTTGTGTTTCAAATGATGGGGTTAGTGTTCATGCCTAGCCACTAAATAATTTGGTTTCCGGAAGCTTCTGTGGAATAGGACACAGTAATTCTAGTAGCTGTATATTATGTAATGTAAATACTGAAAAAGCCAGCCGCACAGGATGGAAAATACCCCATGAGTTTATTGTGGCTTTTCTCCCTTTCATATTTCTCCCCCCTTTTGTTACTTAGAAATACATTAAGTTCCCAGCCTGACTGAACTGAAAATAGGGAATGATTGTGGTATTCCTTCAGGTGCTTGGAGTTACAGTTAAGGGCTATAAGAGGCTGCTTTCTTCTTCCTCAGTGCAGCCACCACTTCATGTTTCTGTCCAAGCAAAATGGAAAATGCAACATAGACTATTCTGAAATCTGACAGAGATCTCCCCCACCCCCCCAATAACTTCCATTTTATTAAAAGATCAGTTTACATGTGGTTACCTTTATTAGTACTTTGACTCCTAGCCCCATAAAGCTAGGGGAAAAATCACAGCAGGTCACACCACAGGGACATCTACCTTCTGAAAAAGCAGAGGTGTGCTTGGGCATATGGAAAGTGGATGGCAACACATGAGAAAGCCAGAAACTGCCATTGTGCAAGCTGATGGTTTTCCTAGCATATCTGTGCCCTCTAGCCAGGCTTGTTTTAGGGTATAGGCCTGAACAGTGATTCAGTGTGGGAATTCATCATGACGATATTTATCACTTTATGCCTCTGCCTTTCCGCAAACCACATTCACAGATCTCCAGTCTTAACATCCCCAAGGCACAGAGCACACACTGAGCACCACCAGAGAAAAGTCTGTCTTAAAAGACTAGACATGTCCCTTGGGCACGCCAGAGGAAGGGAAGAGATAGTCTGGCTTTGTGGCATCCTTCAGCTGCTTTACCCATGACCACATCCTCTCCTATAATCTTCTGCCTACAAAAGGCAGGCATGGTCCCCCACAGACAAATCTCTTACTTCACCCTCTTGACTTCTCTATAGTGAGAGCTTCTAATCGTTTAAAGGCATGTGGTGAATTAAGAAGTAAGGACAAACCTATCCAACAGTTACTAATTTTGGAGAACTCAGAGCTGGAGCTTTAATCCTGTAGCATAAGATATGTAGCATAAGATATGTTTTATACATTAATTTCTATAAGATATTAATAATGTAAGGTAAGGTTCATGCATGCATATACTTCAGATGTACACATTCAATTTCCTAAGTCTTTAAATAATGAAGCTGAAAACAAGAATATGGACACATATGCATAGTCATCATTCAGCACTTACCTTTGGCACTTGGCACAGGCCTCTTTCTCAGAAAATCCCCATGAAAAACTGTCCCAGCACAATCCCAGTTTGCTTCCAGCTTCTCAGTGCTGCTGCTCAGACCTATCCATTCCCATTTTCTGTCACACCTTCCCAGTCAAGCCACAGCAGATTTACATGTCTCCACTGCTTTTGTCTCCCATTGCTTCACTATATTGTTTATCCCTACTGTTTCCAGTCTTAATGTCCTTCATTTGGTCCTTCAGCTCATTTAATTCCTTATTCTTCATCCTGCCTCCCTGAGCAGGCACCCACAACATGGTCCTTGCACCTTGCTTTGCTGAATCTCTATGTCCTTTTCTGCCACACCTCTGCTCCTCTTTCTCCCCTGCTCCTCCTTTGAAACCCCAGTTTTCCCTTCCTCAGCTGCTCTGTTGCCCACTTCCCACCTCCCTGCTCAAGTCCTTTATCTACCTAGTCATTCCCCTTATACACCTGATGTCTTCCTTCTTACCACCTGCACATCATCCCCAGTTTAGAAGATTGCATTCACACATGTCCTAACTCCACATTTCCGGGTTTTCTTGAAGGGCAGGAGATACCATCTACACCCATTTAATCTGTTGCAGACTGCAAAACTGCCACCCACTTCCAGCAGTGTTACTCTTGGTAGCCTGGTAATTCACTCTGGAGTCAAGACTTTATCCTCATATTAGGAGGGAAGATCTGGTCTGGTTGAGTTCTGAATACCAAGAGACAAAGAAGGGGGTTTATATGAGAAGGAAAGAGAAGCCTTAGAGAAAAAAAACAACAACCCAACCCAAAAAAAGTGTAGCAGGAATGATCGATGTGCCCAGACTGAGCGAAAGGCTCTGTAAAAATGTGTCTGCCTCACTAGATGGCACTGCAGAACAGCTTGGCAGCGGTTTGCGGGCGCTATGGCGGAGAAAGATCAAGGGTAGCTCTTTGTGTAAACGCGCAGCATCCTGTTTAATCCACAAAATGGTCAGGGTAGAGTCTGAGCAGCCTAAACATCTTCTCTGCACAGATGGATATTTGCCTGGGGACAGGGAGTGGGTTTCTGTCATCCCTAGCTGAAATTTGAAAGAGATGTTTCCAAAAGGGTTTCCAACTTTGGAATCTGACAATCCCAAAAAAGGACAAACTGAAGCATCAGAGAGTGTTTGGAGTCAAGAAGAAAGGTGCTGAGCATCCTGATGACAATCTCTGCATTCTGGCTACAAGTAATACTGCTGTATGGGCTCTTTCTCGCCCTTGTTAGATGGCATGAAATTCCCAGTTCTCTTCTGGTGAGTGACCAGGGTGCAAGGACTTCTACCAGATTTTTGCTGTGGAGCTGAGGATGAATTCATCTTGGAAGGGTGAGAGCTAGAGAGATTATATACGTGTAGGCTGAAATGGAGCCATCAAATGGGAAAGATCTGTCCCCTGGAGCTAAAAGGAACCACAGGTACTTCCCTCTCAAAACACACAATGAAAAACCTGGGTTTGCAGCACCTTTTTGGGTCTTGAACAGGTGAGAAAACCTTTGAGGCACCCCAGGACCCAAGTTGCAGAGCAAGGGAGGCAGTGAAGAGAGATTGATTTTTACTTTTTTTGCCCTACATATCCTCGTTACAGACCAAGGAACGAGCATCAGCTCCCTCCTTGGTGGCCTGATCACCTTGCACATCTGTCAGTGTGCTGCAAAGCTGCTACACAAAACTGCTTTTGAGTAATACCTCCTGCTCCCATGGGCAGGGTCATCTTTTGGCTCCATGTCTGTGAATCCTCTGCCATTTTCAGACAGAAACTTAAGAGCACTACCTAAAGCAACCCACATTTAATGGTGATCCAAATAAGATTATACCATGGCCTCACAACACACCAAGTGACCTGCATCAACACGGTCTGGAAGCCTGACTGGTTTCAGGCAGAGGACGCAGTGTCACTGGCAATAGGAACCAGGTGAATATTGCCCTGGAATAAAGCTCTTTCACTGTCCTGGTTTTTTTCTGCTGGTCAGGATTCCTGACATAGCAACTCTGCTTAGGAACCCTCTGAGTTGTGCTCTCTGGCAGACAATGCCCTAGAGGAAGGAAGACAGTAAATTAACTTTACCTATTGTCCAGAAAAGCTAACAGTAGCTTTTTTTCTTCTTTTTTTTTCTAGAAAGGAAAGGACAGCTGATTTACCATGTAGTAAATAAGATTGTTTTCCTTCAATTCTCATCTCACCAAAGCACCAGGAACTTGAGACTTCTCATGGCCTTTAAGCTTAATAACACTGAATTTTTCACCGGTCAAGACTTTACTGTGCGCTGTGTTACCAGGAAGCTTACCTGGCTGGAGGAGCATGTGCTGGTTCCCCAAGCACTGTTCCCACACTGTAGGCATTACAGCTGTCTCCTTCAGGGAAAGGTGACAGTAGGAAACGGTTCCTTCTTTCTCCTTGGCCTCTGGTCTGAAGGCCGAGGGAATTCTTGCTCTTGGGCTGGTGTTTTTTTGGCCCCTGACAAGCACTGTCTGGGCTGTGTGTGGTCGGTGTGCTGCTGTGGGGGTCCTGAGGCAGAAAGGAGCAGCACCAAGCATGCGCTGCTCTGCTGTAGGCTGTTGCTTTAGAACCTCCAATTCCAAACATGCAGATGTCCTCCCTTTCTCTGGGATAAGTTAAGCTTCCAAAAAAATGATGTGGCTGTCCTAAAAGACTTAAGCTTCAAATAAACCCATTTTTGCTTTAATGCCCTTTCGTCTTTTGGAATTAAAGTTTTAACTACTTCAGCTTTTCTCTGCAGCTGTAAGTGCAAGAAGCTTTGTGGGGAAAATAAATTCATACCATCCCTGTCTGTAAGGCTTGAAATAAACGCCAACATTTGTTAAATGGAAGAAAATTTCCTTGACTGAGAACAAAAGGCTAAGAGTTGGTAAAGTTTCTTGCTTGTCAGAGCAACAACAGCATGTGGCTGCTTTCCATCAGGAGAAATGAAGTTTCCCTCTGTTTCCTGGTGCCCAACAGGCTCAGAGTCGGCAGGTCCATATCCACAACTATGTAAATTTTCTGATGCTAAAACATGGTTATATGTTATGGCTACAACACTCTTAAGTTGTAAGATATAATTGGATGGCACAACTGAATCCTGACAGTTGCTTGCCTCCAAAGCATTGAAGAAAGTCACTGTCACCATGTTTTTAGTGTTGTATTTAGCTCACGTATAGTCAGACCAGGAATGAAAGGAGAAAATGGGCTAAGAGGACAAAGCTGAGATGACCAGCTCAGATGTGACTGGGCAAATCTCTCTAGGATCACTTGCTGAGGTATAAGCTTGAGATAATGACTGCCAGCACAATAACCTGCAGAAGAATTAATTAGTTAATGTTTTTGAAGAAATTAAAGATTTCAGTGGTATTTTTAAAAGCACAGATTTTGCTTTCTCTAATGAAAGTGGGAGAAGGACTGTTCACCAAGGAGTGTAGTGATAGCACAAAGGGTAACAACTTCAAACTGAAAGAGGGCAGGTTTAGGTTAGATGTTAGGAAGAAATTCTTTACTGTGAGGGCCATGAGGCACTGGCACAGGCTGCCCAGAGAAGCTGCAGCTGCCCCCTCCCTGACAGTGTTCAAGGACAGGCTGGATGGGGCTTTGGGCAACCTGGTCTAGTGAAGGGTGTCCCTGCCCAGGGCGGGGGGTTAGAACTAGATGATCCTTGAGGTCCCTTCCAACCTAAAGCATTCTATGATTCTGTATGATTCTATGAAGACAGTGATTGTTTCAAATGTTTACAAAGGTGTTTCCTTTCTCTGGTTTTCATATGCTGACAAGGTGGAAGCTACTATTTGCCAGATATGGTAGTGTAAGGATGAATACTATATTTGATTTTTGTCATGGTGTGAGCAAGTGAGGACAGCTGGCATATGGCTGTATGGCCGTGTTAATTGCAGAAGCTGCTGAAAGAAAATTCAATGAACGTGTCTTCAGAGGCCCTGTGAAGTCTTTGTAAATTTGAAAATAATTTTTCTACAGTGTTTGCAGCTGATTTCATGGGGTAAGACATTTGCATAACCTTCATGGAAGACAATGGACTTGTAGATACCGTGCAGAATCAGCTGAAGACCAGTAAATGCACATCACCCAGCAGATGGAGAAAGCTCTTTTTCCCCAGCAAAGCAAGTCAAGATGGCTGCTACGATTCTCTGTCTGTAAGACTACTGCTTGGGGGGGGGCTATGCTTTCTATAGCAACCTGTGTGTAATACCAGGTGTCCACAGCTTCTTCTTTCACAGTGCCAAAATAGTGCTGGTCATATACTATACAGCTTCAAGATTAATTAGGCTCATGCCAGGTGTGCCTTAGCACAGTAAACTCCAGTTATTTCTCAGGGGTGAAATGGATACTGCAATGGTTGGAATAAAAGTCTATTGAAAGGTTAATTCAATCCTGAGCCATTCAGGTGTCTAGGGCAAAATAAAGGTAACTCTTCAAGAAGAAAGATCTGGGTCAGCTGACCAACAACCATCATTGGGAGATGTCATCGTTTCATGCCAAAATGTCACCTGGGACTTGGGACAGGTGTTAGCATTAGAAGAATGTCAGGTGATCTGAACTCCACGCAGATGCACACTGGGCTTCTTACCAGAGACTCAAATGTAACTGCTTGGGATAGTTATCTATGGCTCTTATTCATTATATTTTCACAGCAATGCTATACAGAGAGTGTGACACAGGCTGTGGATGCTATTCAGTTCCCTTTTCTCACTGGCCAAGTTGCTTCTTTCTTTAAAATGTCATAATCCACTTTGACACTAGTCTGCTCAATTAAGTAGCTACAGGGATCAGGTGCAACTCAAGACTTATATGTCTACAGTTTGGGAGTGCAGCCTTATATAGCAGTGGCCCCTGGTTCTTCAGCAGATGTGCTCCTGAGAGTTTCTGGTCTACCTTGAGGCCCTGTCTGCGACTGCAACATAATGTAAGCCTATGAACAGCCATGTGTTTCTTAATTATTTTTCAGGTGCCTATTGCAAATGTTCTGTTTACAGATATCATCAAAAATCAGATGAAAACTTTATGATTTTAAATGGTGCAGTGGGAGGCACTAGATATCCCCTGTGTACTGGGTATGCTTCTGTCAACAGCCATCCCGGAACAGCTGCATGTTTAGCAGATGCTTGCAAGGAAGTAAACATGTTGTGCCATGGGTTAGAAACAAAGGGGAACAGCTCCTGTGGGGTAACTGGATGATGCTTTCGCAGCTGTGAAATCTTTCTTTTCTTTCTGCCTCTTTTGTATCACTGAAAGAGGCACTGGTGCTCCTGCCTGTAAGGGAAAGGCTCAAGTTGAAGCTGGTCATGTGCACCTCCCTCCCTCATCCCCCCCACCCCCCAATTTTCCCCACCAGTCAGGTCAGCTAGATCCATCTAGACCTGGGCTAGGATGCAAGCCCATACATAGCATGTAGTGTTTGACCTAAACCTATCAAAGGTGGCGTGGCAGAGCATACGGGGTTCTCTCCCAAGGGTACTGAATACCGAGATATTTCTGTTCATGCTGCCTACACTGTAAGTGTACCCTTTGCAGTCAGTCCTGGTCATGTGTGCTGACACAGATCTAGTGACGGGTTTGCTTCTTACTAACACAGATTGTCTCCTTAAAAACAATCATTTGCTGCCTGATTTTTTTCTGATGTACTCAAGAATTCCTTCTTGTCTAGCTTGTCAGCCTATGGGGACAAAGTTGACTCAGTCAGTGTAATCAGAAAGCATGGCTGGAGGGGTTGGCTCACAGGTGACAGCTGCCCATAGTCCTGACTGTACAGGAGTTTGCAGGCTGCAGATAGCAGGAAACAGACCTTTCTACTCGAGGGCAGCAGGAGAAAGCAGGCAGACAGTCTCAGAACCCATGTGTCAAGTATCGCATTCAATTTGTTATGCTGAGGTCAGGGGGTGATTTGTTTTTGCATATGAGATCATTATGTCAACAGGACGAGGAGGCAATGAAATGCAAAATTCCCAGCCCTGGGAATCTTATCACTTAGCTTCCAAGCCAGACAGCACGGAGTCCCCAGAAGGGGAAGCAGCTACACTGGCAGAAAAGTGCCTGTGTTCTTACAGACCAGTTTTATTTTCAAACATAAACAGGCTGCAGAAGAACGAAAGCAAATCAGCTCCACCACTGCGACGAGCTTTTAAGCACGAACTCTCACCCGTGCGGTCTGCATCCAGCAGCCGTCATTCAGCTGCAGTGCTTTCGAGCGGGACTTGCAGAAATCACCCTTTGTACCCAGGGACCCCAAGCCAAGGCTCCTCCTCCAGTGCTCTGCTCTGTGAGGAGCTGAAGGCTCTGCTCTCCACAGCCACTGGGAAGCCTGCTCTGTAGCGCAGCAGCTTGCTTTGGTAGCACTTGCCTGCTGCTTAAATTAAAGTCCCAGATAGCAGTTTTAGTTCTCCCAAGAAGCAAGTGCTCCGGAGAAGTTGTCTTAGGAAGGAGTCTCTGCTTTTTACTGAGCCTGTGTCACCGTTAAGGATTCTGTAATCTCCACTTAATGCCGGTGAGGCTGAGTCCTCATCCCCAGCACTGGAGCACGTTAGTGCCTCCACTGATCTAAATACAGATGTGCTGGTGAGCCCAGTTATCCTCTTGCATCCAAAAAAAGATGGAAAATAAAATATTTACAGTGCAAATCATCTCAATTTACACCTGTGTCAGTGCCAGCAGAATTTGCTTTCAGGGCATCAGGTTAAGTCCAACCAAGTTAGTGCTTGATTTTGTGCCCTCCAAGGCTGAGAGATCTGCAGCTTCATGCTGGGAACACAACTGTTTCCCCACAATTTCATTCTGCTTTGTCCCTCATTTCTCCTCCCAGCCAGGCAGGGAAGGGTACCTGGCACAAGGCACAGTGCAGGTGACAGCTGGAGGGACACAGCAGTTCTTGTGCTGATGGGAATACCTCCCAATCACACAGGTTGCACCCACAGGGTGGAGGAGCAGGGCGAGAGGAAATTCCTTGTACCACTTCCAGCTCTCACTAATATGCACCTCTGCAGGAATGGGGCAGATCCTGACCCTCAGTAAATAGGTTCCTTGGGGATGAAAGGTGCTATAAAAGTGAGACGGCAAGCACTCAAAAGTTTGTTGCTCTCTTTTTCCCCTTCCCTTGATCCTTTGTGGATTTGGCTGGTTGGATCTGTGCTGTTACCGTGTCGGGATTCGGAGAGCAAGCGGCAATGAATTTCTCACTGCTACTGCTCCAGCCGTAATAGCAAACAGCTGAGCGAAAAATGATGTCCCGGCTGAAAAACAGAGCTTTCCCTCCCCTTGCCTCGGCTGTTGCTGGAGCAGCAGCAACCCCAGTGTTATTGTAAGCCCCTGGTGTTCGATGCCAGTTCTGGGACTGTGAGTGTGGTTAAATTTAGCCTGCCGCCACTCTATTGTTGGGGAACAGCCCAGACTATACTGCCTTTTTCTGGATAGGTAGAGTCTGAACTGCAAGCCAGGAAGAGTCAAATTCATTTTAAAGGTAGTTTCCCACATCCCATTTTGCTGGATAGAAAAATCACGTGGCATAAAGAAAACGGAGCAGAGTTTGATTGAAAGCATATTTGCATTATTTTTGACTTTTTGTTTTTTATAACTAGTAGCTTTCTGAAGAGGTGAAGGCAACTTTTTTAAAAAAATCTTTTAAAGCAGTCAAATGTTTTAGCATGACTTACCTTATTTGAACAGAGTGAAAGTTGGCAGATTTGCTTCTAACTTTCGGCCTCATCAACTTCTTGGGATGCTCTACAGCAGTTGAAGTTATGCCAGCCTTTCCATTATAACATTCCCCTCTCTTCTCATTTTCAGGGGTTTCAAACTTGGCTGTAAAAATTTTCTCCAAGATAAAATCTTGGCACCTAGAGTCCCAGCCCAGGTGCGACTTCTTAAAATCACCATGGGCCAAACTCTGAAATTAGTTTCTACTTAGTCTTTAGTTGCTGGCACACAGCTGTATGTTCACTTCAGGAGAGCTCAACATGAGACATTATAGGGTACACATTAAAGGAAGATTGCGTTTCCTTAAGGGAAAGCTAGTTATAATAAATACACAAATATTTGTGAGATGTATTGCTGTTGAACTGAGGTCGTACAATCACCCATGTTTTCTATAGGGCTCATGAAGATGCTTTTTACTTACTTCCCACAGACCTCACAGCCACGTTGTGTAGCTATACAAGACAAAGTGAGCGGCTTGCTTTGTACTTTCCACAACTCTTGGCAAAATGCTGTAGGGAAGGCTGGCCAGGAGCTAGGTTTTTGCAGTCCTCCATGCTGTTTCCCCAAGGCCAATCTGGGCTACAACCTCTATTTTACAGCCCAGCTGGTGGTGCATGCCTGCCCGGAGGCTTGCACGGAGCAGCATGTCCCCAGTCTCCTCACATTATCCCCTGGCATGGAAGCAGGACCCCCTTGCTCAGGGAGAGGTCACAAGCCTGGGGTGATCCTGGTTGAACTCAGCCACACGCAAGGGACAGAGAGCTGGCCCATTTTAAGGATTTT
The DNA here is from genome assembly GCA_022605575.1 of Laterallus jamaicensis coturniculus. Lineage (NCBI taxonomy): Eukaryota > Metazoa > Chordata > Aves > Gruiformes > Rallidae > Laterallus > Laterallus jamaicensis. The sequence goes on from JAKCOX010000001.1 coordinate 50,199,797, forward strand.
GAGGATGTGTGTGGAGAGGGACTGCAGCAGAAGTCCCTAAGAGTTAAGTCCCTAAGGGGAGTTAATCAGATCATATAGGTTGTACAACAGCCTGCAACACATGACTTCAGTCCCAGCAGGACTTTGACTCAAAACAGAGAAATAGAAATTATTTTTTTTCACCTGCACATGAAAAGATCCGGTCCTCATATTCAACCCAGAAAGCAGCACCTCTCTGTCTGTGGTGCCTGGTAAAACATCCAGGAATCACACAGAAGGGAACCTGCTTCGATCCATTCACAATGATCTGAAACCAGGTGCTCTGAGACAGGGATTTAGACCTAGGCTGGTTTCACACTTGGGCAAAGACTCAGCAAAAAGCAAAAAACATCAAGGAACCCCACACCAACACTTCCACAGAAGCTCTCTGAATGTCCTGTGCCTGCATGATTATGACATTTGGCTCATTAATGTGCTAATTATAGCAAGTCTAGTCTGTCCCGCAAGGCCGCCCTGCAAAAGAAGACTGAGGTCTGTCTGCCAAGGTACATGGAGAAATGGCAAGGAGAGAGTAACACAGCCAGCCTATCTCTCCAAAGGCAGAGAAAGAAAGAAACAGAGTATCCATCAGCTCTCTCATCCCAAACATCCTTCTTTCTTCATGTTTCAAAATTTAAGGCCTTAGAGCTTGTTAGGACAGCTGTCCCACTGGCCCATTCCTTTGGTGGCCTACAAAGAACCCTTTCAGATCCTGCACTGTGTTAAATGACACAAGATCATAAGGACATATGTACTGGGTCAAAGCAAAGGCTGTATCCTGTATTCTGACTTTGACAGTACCCGAAAGCAAGTGTAAAGCATAAAAAAGAAATGTAGCTGTACTTCCCCTAAATGCTCTTCTTGCCCCCCAATAGCTTGTGGCTTACAAACTTCCTCACTTGTAGATAGAGCTTTTGTATTTGATGACCTTTGATTGCTTTTTCTTTCATTAATTTCCATGTAGGCTTTGCAACAACCAACAGTTCCCAAGGATAATTACACACCGTGCAGAAAAAAAAGCAAACACAAACCTTTCTTTGGTTTTACTCGGCCTGTCACTTAGAGTTTCTTATAGTGGAAGAAAGAACAGCTGCTGTGCCATGGCTTTACTGACAGCTGTGGCACGTGTCCCTACTGCTGTCTGGGGTGTAGCTGTGCAACTGTGCAGGTGCTGTAAAACCTCAGCCTGAATCACTGGGGCTGTGTACTTGAGTGTGTGGACATAGGAATTGATGAGTAGGGGCTTGGAAGGCACGTCGTCCATTCCCGCTTAGATTGGTAAACTTCCTTCCATGTGTGATTTTCAGGGAGCTTCCAAAGGAACCTTATGTAGGATTAACTAGCTCAGGGAAACCTTGTGTTGTGGTGCAGTGCTCAAAAATACTTCAAAATAACTAAGTGGTACTTCCAAAAATATTCCTGCTTTGAGAAATGAAAAAGCCAGAGGTATAATTACAAGGGAATGATGGACAGCTAGGCCCTTGCTGCTTTTATTCTCCTATTCCATGCAGTGGCTTTGGAATATGTCAGAGGGGCAAGTGTTGGTTGTCATAGCCCAAAAAAATGTTTGCCAAGCATCTTCCCCCAGGGATTATAGTTTCAAAGAAAACAGATTCTTTTGCTCTGCTAATCGCTGTTGCGGTTATCAAACCTTTGTACTTTAAAGACGTGACAACTGGAATCATTCAGAGGCAATTTGGGCCTATGTTCTCTAACCTATGTAAACCACAGAAATGTTTTATATCACCTGCTAACACTTTTCCGTAACCTCATACTTTCCATAGTAGCGTCTTTCTTGTGAGGGAAAAGAAATCTCTTCCTCCACCCACAGTACTACCACATATACCAGCCGACATCAGACAGCAGCTGTTTCTAGTTTCAGTGAAAAATATAATAAAAAATAAAATGTCTAATGTGGCATGCCAGAATGAAAAAAAAAAGAAAAAAAAGAAAAAAAATGTTGTTCCAAATTACCCAGAGGTATGAATATTGTTAGAAGGAAAACGTCCTTTTCCAATCAGCTTCCCGTGAAACATTCATACCCCATTACTTTCTCTTTATGACCTGGTGCTAGTCACTTCTCTGGCTGAGGAAGGGAAAAAGCTACAACAGAGGGAAGGGAAAGGATATGTGCCTGTTATTTGTCTATATGGCACCTCAAAGTATTAGGGAGCACATGAAAGCATAATGCTAACAGGCATGTGCTCAGCCTCACAGACAGCACTGAAGACATAGAGAACTGAAAAAAAATTTAAATGTTATGAATAATATTAAATGGATCAAAATCCTAGCTCCTAGCATCCACTTCAGAATTCTCTATATTCCTTTTCTTTCTAGCTAAACTTTTAAGTTCGCAAGTTTTTTTTTACCAGTGGTGGGTAATTTTGGAAAGGTTGCTCTGCTGACACCTCTTTTTCATACTAGTGAGTTTCCTTTCCTCTTTGAGATTTGCAGTTTCTTTGTGGAAAAATAAAGTCAGAATTTAATTATTTTTAATGCTCAGCTGCTGGCTTCAGAGAATGTCTCTCGTAATTACTCTTTTTGTTGCTGAATAGAAATGGGTACTTGTGGAGGTCAGAAGATTTCAGTTCCTTCACTTGGTTCACAACAAGTCAGGCTCTCTTCCTCTGGATGATGCTAAATCAAACCAGATACAATGACTTACTAATTGGCTGAAGGATGCCATCTTTGTCACGATATTTATGAGCCTGATTTTTGGTATTGATGACATATCAAACTCCTCTTAAAGGCACCTTCATTGCACAAACCCCTTTTGTTCATTTAAACACAAAATTAAACATTTAAAATTAAGCTGAAAATATACAGTCGCTTCATTTTCAAAGTAGGAAAAGCACCAGAAGAAAAAAGATCTATGTGGCTGGGACTATATTTGCTGCCTCACCTTGGGCTTAGCTACGTCTAGTGTAAACTGAGAATCAGGGAACTGACTTATAATGGGACTCGTGTGTGAGCCAGGCAAGAGTGGAGTGTGCCATGTACTAATCTTCAATGTACATGCAGATGAAAATTGAGTTTGGGTTCTTTTTTTTGGTACTTGGTTTTGTATAAAGAAGCCTTCAAACCTTTTGTTTAAATATTTCAAATATTTATTTTCAAATAATTTAAAATATTTGTAATTACTTATGCCCCCATATTTGGATGCTTATGTGGAGGGCTGGAACAGCATAGGTCTCATGACTAGGTTTCTCCAGAGTAATGGTGATAGCTTATATATTAATATAATTTAGTTTCTAGTGACTTAATTTTACATTTATTTAACACAGACCAAAAAAAAGTTACACTTTTCTTCTGTTGTTTTATCCCACAGATGAAGAATCCTTTGCTCTGGGGAAATAACTGTAGGATTTTCCCTGTGCATACTAAACATAAGAAACCTGCATCTGCCTTCTTATAATGAACAGATGAAATGTAACAGGAAATTCAAAGAATTCAAGATAACCTCAGACAGAAACTATTAAATATGGTGCATAATTGAAGATGTAGAACGTTCATTAAATGATCATGATAAACAACTTGAAGAGAAACAAAATCTCTTGTGAAAGACAGTTCTCCCAGCAAAGGAATCATTCCTTTGGTGGTCACATCAAGCTGGTCCTTTGCAAATGCACTTAATACATCAAGGCTAGCTGTCTCCTCAGGAACACCTCTGGAACAGGTTCAGAAGGGTGTTGTAGAGACCAGGAGAGAGGTTTAAGGGCTCTGCTGTGTACAGAGAAATTTGCACAATCTGCCTACAATTTGTAGTTTCAAGAACACCTCTAAATCCCTAATGTAAAAATAAGTGAGAACTCCCCACCCTGCCATAGACAAACTGTTTTGCTCTCAGTAGAAGACAATATTCAAAGCTGTCACAAAGGGTTTGCTGAATCACTTCCCCCCAACCCCTGCTTTTAAAAAAAGTGTAAGCAGCTACATAAACCAATGTTACCAGTGGTTTTGAACATTTTCATACTTTAACCCTGAGTTTCAAGAGAAAATAGTTTATTCCATGTAGCTAAACAAAAAGGGAAGGGAATCAAAGCACTACAGCTCTGAAATTCTATTACCTGTGGCATTGCCTTCTGTCTAGCCTGGGAAAATTATATTATGCTTTTTACAGTTCTTTGAACAGCAGCAACTGAATCAAGGATCATGACTGAAGACAGCTTCAAATCACTTTCTCTCCCTCACTCATGCTTTTGAAAATTGGCTACCATTGGCAAGAGTATGCCAATTATTTCCTCTCCGGGATGAGGCTCAGGGTCGGAGGAGATTGTATGTCGACTATCAAAAAGGAATCCCAAAAATTCAAACCCAGTTAGCCTCTTGCTGGGGGCAGGTCTGTGGCACCTGGCTGCAACTACATCAGTGAGGAGAATTGTCTGTTACTCTGGAGCCTTACGCCCAGCACAGCTCTCACTAATTTCAGTGTGCAGAAAAATGTCTCCACCATATGAACAGCTGTAGGTGAGGAGTGCATTAGTTCATCTTGTTATCATGCAATTAGTATTACAGTGCTTGAAACTTTTTAGTGACCAAAAGTTACATCATGTCCACTGCTTTCCCCAGAGGCACCTGTCCCTGGCTGCTCTCACTTGCCTGCCCCTGCAGCTTTAACCTTTCCTATTTCTGTACAGCTGCCTTAATTTGTTCACAATGATGATGCTGGTAGGGTGAGATGAACAAGTTGAAAGTTGGCAAAGCGGATTATTAACAATCAAGAATACTATTAAGATGCTACTGTGCAAGACATAGGAGTTGCGATAAATTTGGTGCTGCTGGTGCCCCATTTTTCTTGGTACTTTACTAGTACAGAGTAGCAACAAGCACTTTGATTTTGGACTGTAGCATAGCAGTGTTGGCGGTGTTTGAAACGGAGTGAACCAAAATGCTGCCATAATAGCTTTTCCATCCCGTCCTTCCCCCTCGTCTCCCTGGGGAATATTTCACTGGTGTGATGTAGAAAAGAAGTCTGTTTCCAAGAGGTCTCAAAGTTGATCCTCATCCTAGACATGTTGCAGTCACTGTGTTTCTGATCCTCCCTGTCATAATCCCCAGGTGAGGTCACACATGATTGCAACGTTGTCTTTCCCACATCCATTGACAATCCATATCCTTTGAATTTGTTTAATCAGGTGTTATTTGCATTTTTGTCACCCATAAAAAGTCCACTTAGTGTTAAAGTAGTGTGTGTAAGCACCAATGGACATCTGCCCTTAAATGCAGTAGAGAGTTTTTATGAGTCAGTTGTGAAGGAAATCTCCGGATACTGTAAAAAATTAAATAGAAAGCTAAAATCTAAAAATCTGTCCATACGTACATAGTATGTACAGCACTTCACTGTCAGGATTTAAGTTTGATCCTGTCCTCAGGATAGTTAATGGGAATATTTCCACTTTTAATACAACATTTGTCTATCTAGGGGGCATATTTGTATCTGAAAAAATAGCTTAAGGTCAGAACAATGCCTCTCCTGCTCAGAATAGATCCATGCTATATATAAAACTTACCATTTCTACTGTATTCTGCACTGGTTTACATATGCATTTCCTCATATAACTCTGAAAAGGAAAAGAAGTGTGGAAATCTTATCCAGCAGAAGCTGTGAGGGTAAAGGTGAAGACTGTGTTTAGTCACACTTGGAATTTGGCAAGATAATCGGAATAATGTCAGATACAACACAGATCAAAGTTCTATTTTATAAAATTCCTGTCATAAGGATAGCGCATCCCAGGAGAGCAGTGTGCAGTAGGAGTTGTTTTAGCACCAGAAAGGATTACCAACAATATTGTCTATGGCATCTGGTTTCCTTTGGAGGCATTCAATCTAAATGCTATCCATTCCTTATGTTATGGTTGAGAGCCACAGAATTTAATGGAAGCTGAGCAATTAGGTCTTAAGCATAAGATCACGGTGTATCACATTTCATTGTATCACTTTCTGCTGGCCTTGATCGGAGTCTAATAACTTCTGTTTAGTGAAAGCAGCTTTTAGAAAGATGGAAAGTTTGAGGCTGGAAGCACAAAGACTCGAGAATTCCTTGGTGCTTTGTTCCAGTTGTTAAAACTGGAGCAACTACAGCTTCTTTCTCAATTGCACTTGGCTGACCTCAGTTATCAGACATTGTTTTTCTGTCATTGCTTTCTCTACTATTATATTCTTGGACTACGTACTGTCTCCTCATACACACTTTATACCTACTACAGGTAAGGCTCCTGTCAAGGTTCTTTTTGAAACACAAATTTATTAAAAGTTTCTCATCTCTCATAATAAATTACTTTTTCAATCTCAGCCTTTTTTTGTGACGTTTATCTGAACTGCCTCTTCTCAGTACTGACCACAGTACCAGTTCAATTCCTGTCCTTTAGGTCTTTTTGGGTTCTACTGCCACCAAGTCTTCTGAAAACTCAGCATACCAGTTTTCTGCACCTATGAGCTGCATTTCAAGATGGAGTGTATTAGGAAGAAAATGTCTTTTTGAAACTGGTTGCCAGAGTCCCTAGCCCTAGACTTGTTAAAATTTCCAGTAGAAACCCAGATCTTTGCACTCACTTTTTTTGATGTGTTCAGCCTTGTGGTGAGTTGATCCTGGCTGTCTCTAAGTGACCTTGTTTCTAATGCAACCTGTACCAGGGTCTCACTGCCCTCACAGTTAAGAATTTCTTACTAATATCTAATCAAAACCTCTTTCAGTTTAAACACATTACCCCTTGTCCTTTCACTACACTCCTTAATAAAGGGTTCCTCCCCAGCTTTTCTGTAGGTTCCTTCAGGTACTGGGAGGCTGCTATAAGGTCTCCCCAGAGCTTTCTCTTTTTCAGGCTGAATAAGGCCAAATCTTTTCCTGTCTTCACAGGAGAGGAGCTCCAGCCCCTTGATCATTGTCATGGTCCTCCTCTGGACTTTGTCCAATAGATTCATGTCTTTCTGCTGCTGGGGGACCCAGAGAAGTACTCCAGGTGGGTTTTCATCAAAACAGAATAGTGGGACAGAATTGCCCCTCTCAACCTGCTGGTCATGCTCTTTTTGATGCAGCACAGGGTACTGTTGGCTTTCTGGGATCCAAGTACACACTGCCAGTTCATGTTGAGCTTCTCAACCAACATCCCCAAGTCCTTCTCCTCAGGGATGCTCCCAATCCATTCTCTGGCTAGCTTGTAGTTGTGTTTGGGATTGCCCTGACCCATGCATACGACCTTGCACTTGGCCTTGCTGAACTTCATGCAATCTGCATGGGCCCACCTCTCAAGCCTGTCAAGGTGCCTTCTCTCCAGTGTATTGACCACACCACGCAGCTTGGTGTCATCAGCAAACTTGCTGAGGGTGTATTCAAACCCACTGTTCACATCTCTGGCAAGATGTTAAAACAGTGCTGGTCCCAGTACTGACTCCTGAGGAATGCCACTCATCACTGTGCTCCACTTGGAGATCAAGTCATTGACTGCAACTCTGAGTGAAATCATCAAGCCAATTCCTTATCCGCAGAGTGGTCCGTCCCTCAAATCCATGTCTCCTTAATTTGGAGGCAAGTGTGTTGTGCAGGACAGTGTCAAATGCTTCGCATGAGTCCTGGTGCCATAACCTGAGCAGAAATGATGGACTGATGCAGAGTCTGCTGGCTGCCACTCCACCTACATATTGCAACCTAAATACACACTTCAGCAATCAAATATACTGGTGTAAAGAGAGAATGACTTCATCAGAGCAAACAGAAATTCTCCTGACTTACATCAGTGTAATTAAAAACCTAGTTCAGATCATCATCAATTGGCCTTTAAGTATTGCCTCTTACGTATTTTTAAATGTGAAAAATGCTCCAAATTATTTTTTTTATAGATGGAGCCTGCACTTAGACTGCCAGCAAGTTATTTTCTTTCTGCCACTTTTAGTTTGCCAAAGGAACAGTGGGAAAGATACCTTCTAATGACAGCAAATGTTTCTGAAATTTAGTATCTCAATGGTGTAGTCTGCAGAAAAGAAGAAAGAAAATGTCCATAATCATACTTTAAGTATTGTGTCAGCCATCTGCATCAGTGCTTAATAAACTAGGCATCTGCTATTTTGGTATCACAGGATTGTTCTTATTTTTTAAAAGATTACTGGCTCAAACTTGCTGATTAGGCAGCAACACTTTTCTTCTGTTCTTTGCTTCTTTGCTTCTGTCCAGCTTTTCTTCTGTTTTGCTTTTAGACTCAAGACATTTTAATGAAAAATGTACCTTCTGAGAAATTGCAGGAGGATGCGTAATATATACTTGACAAATCTTGCTGTGTTGACACTATATGTTATTACATGTACTGTGCACAAGTCAGGGAAAGAAAAGCTTTAGAGAGGCTGTGAAGCTAGCACAGCGTGTGCAGTTAGCAAAAACTCATTTTGCTGGGACACAGATGGGGAAATATGCAGGCACTTGCTTGTATGTACATTAGCAATTACACATGTTTGCAAAACAGATGTTTATAGAAATGAAAGTGCACAGTTCTGTCTGTACCTGCCTGTGTGTTAATAAAACTATATCAAATCTGCACACAATTATTTTTTTATGTGGTGAAATTTAGTTTTTTTCCAAGTCTCATCTGTAGAATAAGAATAAAAAAGCCCCATCCAGTCAAGGAAGGTTTTATTCTGGTCACAATAAAATGAAATGCAGGATTTTAGATGTTATGGAAGTCTGATTTTTAAAAATACTGAGTAGTCCTTGATACACATTCTTTTAATATAAAGCAGTTGTATGATTAGAAATATATAGCCTGCTTTTCTTAGTAACTTCTACTTTCACACTCTAAAGGATGCTAATGACTGTACCTCCATATAACTTCCTTTATAAAAGGAATGTAAGGCAAAGAAAATAAGTGCTAGCTAAAAATAAATTGGACTTGCAATGCAGTCCAACATTGAAAGCTGTAGATGCATTTTGCGAAGCCACTGAAAGGAGAGTCTCTCAGAAGCTAAAGGCTTTCTGGAAGTAGCCAGAGATCACTTCTGTTAGGCATTAAGTGGAAATTGCCTCAGTTTCTTGCCAAACTTCCTTGCATTTCTGCCTGAAGTGTTGGGCCATGAGGCTCCTGCTACCTTTGTTCTCGTCTTACACTGTTTCAAGAAGTATCCATTTTGTGCAGCATGATAAAACTCATGTTCATATTTTCTGCTTTTGTAGCTGAACAGATCCAAAAATTCTGTGGATTCACTACTTAAACCCCTTCCCACCCTTACCTCCCCTCCCCCCAGTCTGCCTGATTCCTTGGACTGTGTTTTAAGAAGCTCTATTATTTGATTTTAATTTTTCCAGGCCTTTGGACAGAAAGGCAGGGTGCATTTTGTCCCTAAAATGTCTGTTGAAATAGCAATTCATAGGAGTGACTAAGAAGATATGCCACCTTTGGAAAAATTAAATCAGCAGCCTCAGCGTACAGCTGGAGAGAAAAATGTTTGGAGGGAAGCTGCCTTTATGAGAAGAAATTAAAGGCAGTGTTGAAGCAGCCAAATTGGAATAGCTCAGAGACCCTGATCCTAGTAACAACGAGTCCTGCATATTGAGAACTTTTGGTACTTGAACCAGGTCCTCTCTTTGGATTCAAGCAGAATTCTCCTTGCTGGCCCATCAGTTCTACAGGACTCTTTAATTCCCTTCGATAACAGCTCTTACCTGTTCCTGCACTAGTCTCTTTCATTATCTGCTTTACTAGGGTCTTTTGTTTTAAACAAGTTTAAGTAGCAAGACAGGGGAACTCATCCTTCATCATAAGGCTGAGTGATGAGCTGTTCAGTTGGAATGAGTGGAGGGAGCGTGACCCAGCAATGCTCTCTGTGCTTACGTTAGGACAACTCAGGACTGTGTGTTGTGCACAGATCTTCTGGCCTTGCTCTCTCCCAGTAATATTTTCATCACAGAATGGCATTTGAAATGAGTTTTGAACTTTTTCCTCCAAAAACTTACTTTTTTCAGTATTTATATGAAGGCCCAGCAGGACTGTTTAGAGGTATCATGGTTTGGGATGTGTTAAGTATTTATCTTACATGCCACATTCTGGTGTCAGTTACATTGATATCAATCCAAAATGACGTAAGTGCTCTGCATATCAACATGGTTCACTGAAGCTGAGGGAGAATCTATTCCACAGAGAAAAAATTACCACTGTGGGGGAAGAGCCGATTTAAAAGGCTAAGGCTTTGTTGCTCTTAGTGGCAGCACTAGTAAAAATACTTCATGGCAAAAATAAGACAGCTAATGGAAATAATTTTAGAACACCACAGATACCCGTACATTCATAAATGCCTTTTTGACCTTTAGCACTGATTTTTCTCTTTGCTTGCCAGTAAGCATTCATGATTGCGAAGCAGAGGTCCTGAAAAATGAGGGATTTTTCCCCAGCAGCAGTACTATTTTCTGCTAATACATCTAGAAAGGCTTGAAAAAAGACACAACAAAACATCAGCTCAGGATGTAGTTGGAGTCCTTGCTCAGGACAGGCAGCAGCAGTATTTTACCCATTGAGTGACGCAGACACTTGCATCATAGACTGAAGCTGTTGGTTTTGAAGGTTTGCACCATAGCCCTCTGGCCTTCAGGTAAACCCTTCTCTAATTCAGATGCTTCAAAGCAGTGGTGAAACATTTACTTCTTACAGACTGTATGGAGTTAGCCATGTGGTAACTAGTCTTTTATTAATGTGTTAAAATTAATTACACAGGGTCCTAGATCTATGCATGAATATTACTAGAGGGAATTTATCATATCCATTGCCTCTGCTGAAATTTCAGAGAATCATAAAATCTTTAAGGTTGTAAAAGGTCTCTTAAATCATCAAGTTCAATTGTCAACCCAACACCACCATGACTTCTAAACCATGTCCCGAAGTGGTGCCCTGTGACAGGACGAGGGGCAACAGGCACAAGCTAGAACACAAGAAGCTCCATCTTCATATAAGAAAAAACTTCTTACTGTGAGCATGACCTAACACTGGCACAGGCTGCCCAGAGAGGTTGTGGATTGTCCTTCTTTGGAGATTCTCAAGACCTGCTTGGATGCTACCCTGTGCAAACTGCTGTAGGTAATCCTGTTCTAGCAGAGGGGTTGGAGTAGGTGATCTTTAGGTCCCTTCCAATTCCTGTGAATCCGTGAATCTACTTGGTTTTTGAACACCTCCAGAAATGCTGACTCCACCCCCTCTCTGAGCAGCCTGTTCCAATGTTTGACAATGCTTTCAGTAAAGAAATTTTTCCTAATATCCAATTTTTACTAATAAACTTCCCTTGCCACCACATGAGGACATTTCCTCTTATCCTATCTCTTGCTAGTTGGGAAAAGAGACCAACACCCACTTGGCTACAATCTGCTTTGTGGTAGCTGTACAGAGCAACAAGTTCTCCCCTCAGCCTCTTATCCAGACTAAACATACACTCTTGTATCTGAATACACATAGAGTGTGTTCTATGCACACTCATCATCTAATGTGTACAAATAGCACATTCACTAAAGCAAGAACATTATATTTTCTTTGATGAGGAAAACGTTCAATACGTTCAGCTTCTATAAAGAAAAAGAGCTTCCAAAAACTTCAAGATAACTTTTAGTAATTTGCTTTACTAGCTGTATGACCTCTCATTTATTTCTGTGTCCAGTTCAAGTAGTTGATCTTGGCCTATGAAATCTACTCCTTGCTGAATGTGTACCTCTTTCTTCCTGCATTACTATGTCTGAGTCTTTTCAAAGAAAATCAGGGGACCTGTGCAGTGTCAAAGAAAGATCCTGAGCTGTGGAATATTTTACCCATTGTTTTGACAGACTGTGAATCAGCAAACCTTAAAGGAAAAGTCTGTCATTTGTTGTAGTCTTCTCTGAACAGAAGAGTGGGTGGAACAGCGTTTTTGGAAAACCATAGTCCATATGATTTATTAAGTTTTGAAAACTGTACATCTATTCAAGGTCCACACATCATATTCATTTTATTAATAAAGAAATGTCTTCTAAAGTGAAAACCTTGACAGAGCACAGTACACTGTGTGGCTTTTTCTTCTACCCTGACTTCCATGCACTTCTAGCACTGTAAATCTCTAGCTTACCTATTAATGCCAGACAATTCACATTCTATTTGGAGATAAATGCATTTAACTAGCGTGATTTACTTCACATAAATTCAAATGCATGAAAATGATTCTTAATCTCACCTGGGGATCCAGGAAGGGCTCCTCTGTTACTGCTTTCAGTCACTTTGCTTCTTGGTTTTCTCCACCATTTATGCAAACATATCCTGCATCAGTGTAATAATACTGTAAAGGAAAAATGATTAGTTGCTCTGTCAAAGGTAATAGATGTCCAAGACCCAGAGGATATATTTAACTGGTGATATTTATTGATCACAGCTCTGTTATTAATTAATGAGGACCTTTACATCCAAATTACTGAAAACCTTTGGTTCTCCAGGTTTTTTGCCCATACAACTTAGCTGAGTGCCATTAAAAGTGTTTAAAAGGAAGATGAGACACGACAGTAAGAAAAAAGAGAACATCAGGAAAGGCTTTTTCTACACGAGGACAACAGCGCGCTTGCACAGGTTGTGCAAAGAGGTTGCGGACTCTCCATCTTTGGAACTATTCAAAAGCTGTCTGGACATCATGGTCCTTAGCAACTGGCTCTGGGTACTCCTGCTTGACCATTGAAGGTTGGACAAGATGACCTCCAGAAGTTCCTTCCAACATTCTTTTTATGACTGAATTCTTTTTATTCTTTTGAATCTGCACAGATTTTACTTACTTTCTTTTGTAAAGCTTCTCAACTGCAAGCTGAATTAATCAATTTCTCCAGTAATTTCACCATCATTCCACCGGAGTAAAAACACATCTTGTGAGACAGTTAGGTACACAAGCTGTACTCATGAAACAGTTTCAACCAACTTTCAAAAAATGTTAGTGGAGGCCACACAGAGGTTTATATTTGTGTTTTGTTTTGGTATTTAAGCACTAACATATCCCAGGCATCCCAGAAAACACCATATGGAATGCATGGAGAAGAGGGAGTAGCCAGTCTTTTGAGATGAATCTTCATGAAATTACATTTCTTGGAAGAATACCAGGGAATGCTGCAACTAAAGCATAGCATATGTATTAAGATACTGTTGTCTAGACCACTAAGGATTAGGTGTTCCTTCTTATTTGTTCAAAGAAATGCTGTCTTCTCTGCAAGATCAAACTTGGTCCCCAATATGTAGTTAGTGGCTGTAAAGAAAACAACTTCCCATGGCATTTGTTAGTTGAGGGTTTTTTTTGAAAACAAAAGCAAACTGAACATGCCAGATCTCAACATTATGAGAGCCCATGCTTGTTTCTGTGTCTTTGACTTTGCCTAGGCCTCATATGCATCTAACCTGACACTACTCTTTTGCTGCAAGTATACTCTTCATTCTGTTAGCTTACAAAAGGAATGTTCTTCATAATGTTGAGTGATTAACTGAAAGCCAGGTCAAAATAAAAAATAAGTGTAGAGAAAGTTTGGTTTTTTGAGTGATGAAGGAAACGTGTAGGATTCACAACTCTCTGACTGACTCATACACAGATCCAATCAATCTAGTCACTGAGGCTCAGAGAGAGGATCCAGGTAGTCCAAAGGCATCGTATACATTATACAAACTGGTGGTTTGGGCTCCTTGGTTAGTTGGTTTGTTGGTTTTTTTCCCACATCTCAAGTGCCTTATTATTATTTGCTGCTGTGCACCTAGCTTCGAGTCATTTGACTCTGCTCCCCTCCCCCTTTCTTTTTTTCCTTTTTGAAGAAAGTAGGACTTTTTTTTTTTTTTCCTTTCACAAATCTAAGTGCCTACTTCTATGAAAGCAATTAGACTGCCATTGCCTTGAATGGATCTGCGTCAGGTTAGTCTTCTGTCATTTTCTTGATTTTCTATAGGTGGCACTACTCCAACTCACCAGTCTTTATCACCTGTACTACAAGAAGTTAAATAACAATTCACAAAAAAGTTTCAAAATAAAGACCAGGAAAAAAAAGAATATGGAGTCTATAGGCATTTAATGAAGGCATCCTCTAAAAACTGTCTTCCCAAAGGTTTTGCAAATGATAAATAACCAATTTCTAAGCAAGGCTAGCAATTCTACATAAATAAATATCAATGATTAGTGCAGCAAAGTAAGCACCCTTCCAGCATTCCTTCCCAGAGCCTGTCAGTACTCTGCTATAACAGCAGCTTGCTGAAGCAGTCATTATGGAAAACATCAAGTGGTTTTATAGAATAAAATTAATAGTGAATTAATTGAATTCTTTAAAAAATGCCCATCATGGGGGTTGCAAGATATGCTCTGTTATGTTGGTGAAGATTCTAAAAGCATTCCAGATAACCCTCCCTTGCTGTCCAAAGATTTAGTCCCACAGACTCAGCTTGTGTGTGCAATGTGTGAGCAAAATGACTGCTGAGAGCTGGAACAATCTATTGTTGCTGAGGCAAGACTGAGATCAAATTCAGAACTACAACCTATTTTCCCACTTGGCATGCACATATAACTGAGTGGACACACAATGATAAAAGGTTCAGCATTTTAAGGAACTGTATAATGATAAAAATTATGTTTGTAGAACAGATTTTATAGCTATAGAGATCTGTGGTTGTAAAACTGGTGATTCAGTCAGAATTACACTAAAAATATTTGAATGGGGAATTTTCCTTTGTGTGCAGGTTATGATAGATGCTAATTAATTAAGAGTTGAGATCTAGATAAATTATCACATCATAAATCTATACAATACTGTTATTATTCACTGTAAATTTTTTTTAAAGCAAGCTGGCTGAAACTTTTAGTAGCTGAATGACACTTTCAGCTTACATGGATACTTAACAACCTGATCTCTATTGGGACTTGGAACATGAAGGTGCAATTACTAATTTTGTTTTATAGGACTTGAAAGTTACTCAATTAACTTGTAGACTTAACATTTTAAAAATGGAAAATACTCAGCTCATTCTCAGAGAATGAAGAACAGAAAACTGGCCAGATGCTTGAAGACCCTGGCTTCTATAAGTTTCCTATGCCATATTTTTCCCTACCTAGACATATCACATCATAACGTGATTTTTTTCACAGCATCCTTTCAAAGTGCATGTACAACTTTGGCAGTGGTTTTACACTGAACATGGTGGAAATAAAATTTCTGAACAAGAGATCAGTGTGGATTTTTCAGTAGTTGTACACTGCCTTTGATTCATCCACAACTAAGTAGGTGATCGTAGTTGAGGATTTTGGTTGGGATTTCTAGGCTCCTCCTAGAAAACAACAGGGAGACACAGGGGGCAATTCAGCACATGTGATAAAAGATGTCTCAATGATGTAGGCTAAATCAATTCCTGAGGTGCCAATGTCTTTCCTGACTACAGGGTAGTTCATGAGAACCACTTCTGACAAGTTATCAGATTTTTGGGCAGACACTACTTTTAGGTACCCCATCAGTTAGGTATCAGGTCAGAACCTGTACCTTGGATCAGGCACAGATGGGCTCTGACAGACTGGAACATCTCAGGTCTTGGGATTATGACAGATATTCCCATGGAAACATCAGATTAGTACCCTGTAGTAGTAGAAACAAAGAGAAGCACATCAGATGTGAGTACTCAGGAGTGGAAAAGAAAACAGCGTAGAGATTATCATCATGCTATTCTGTATATTTATAGCTCATTTGTATCCTGAATATGGTCTGAGGTGCTGGTGCCCTCATCAAAGTAGACGTAATAAGAATGGGGAAGGTTGAAAAAAGGTAGCAAAGAGAAGCTGTGGAGGTAATCAAATGTCAACTTAATCTAACATTGCAGGTAGCCCTGCTTTGAGCAGGAGATTGGACCCTAAGGCCTCTTTAACTATTCCGTGATGAAAGGTAAGCAATAGCTTCTGTATGAGAACCAAGAAGGTAAATTAAATCTCTTCAATTAATAAAAGAGATAACTTTGGGAGATACTGTAAGAGTCTAAATTTTATGAATAGCTTACGGAAGATGGATGGAGGGTCAACTGTTTCATTGTCTAATAGGGGGGAACTTAGAGGAAGTTCATGCTGCCATCTTTAAAATGAAAAGGAGAAGACAGCTCTTCATGGGGCAGATAATAGACATGTAGAACTTGGCTAAATTATGCTGTGAATGCTCCCTTTCAGTTTAGGGAGGGACAAAACACATACTTGAGTGGTGAATCTGCTGACAGTTACTAAACAATCAGAATTACAAAAGATTCTACATTAATGCCTTTGAATGTCCAATACATGGATTATAGGGTTTCCCTGAAGTGACATTTTGGGCCCTGGGTTTGGTTTATTTATTTTTTAAAATGTGAGAAATGTGACAGGTTATATACAAAGCTGTGAGTCTGAACATTGTAAAGCATATTACCTTGATTGTACTGTCATGGATTTGTCCCAGGGTTAGGCTAATTCAGGTCAACACTTCCTCATGGGCAACACTTGGGGGCTAGGATGTAGTTTCAAGATTGTAGTTATCTGACACTCTGGAGAAGGTTTGTGGAAAATAATCTATATTCACCTTAAGCACACCAGTATGAATACTGAGAAATAAGTCAATCTTATGTTTTATCTTAATATCATATTGAAGAAATACTACTGAAAGAAGAAAGCAGAAATGTGCAATGTTTTGCTTTCACTGACTTAGAAAGTGAGGCAAAATACTGTAACTGGTCTCAAAAAGACTTTGGACATGTTTAGATATTTGGAGTTTTGTTTAGGCTAAATATGTTCCGAAATGTCCTCTAGCACAAGACAAAGTTTAAGGATAAAATATAGCTTTTTGAGTTCATGATCCAAACATCGGTGATGTGCTTGCTAAGTTAAAAAGCACCTGCACAGAAATACAGATGAGATCAGGCACAAATAAATTCTCCTGCAGGCCATGTCAGAGAAGGTGACTCTATGAAACAAAATGATAAGAACATTGAAGAACACATGACATTTTCACCACTGTTATGGAAAACACCTTTTTGGAACACTGTAGCATTTCTGGACAAAATTAGCAGACATCTGTCAGAACACTTTGTACAAATCACTTCTCTTCAGATAATAATTGTATTTAACAACAGAACAGGAGATTAATAGGTTTGGAATGATCAGACTATAAACGAAAAATTATGCAATATTTTACTTTGATTAATATCATCATAAAATATACTCTTTCCATTTGTTGTTTTAGTAGAAAAGTATTTCCAGGACAATATGTTTTCTGACTTTAATTAAACACATACCTGTGAGTTTTCAGAAAACAGAAATAGAATCCTTTAACTGAAGTACTTCGTATAAAAGCTATACCTTTCTTGCTGTCTCCTAAACATTAGATATTAGTCTCCTAAAACCGATCTAGTTCTTACAATAGAAGAATCTGACAGAATATACCTGTTACAAGACAATGGAGCCAGTTGTGCTCTCTAACCTCTCCCTCTGCCTCTTCCAAAGCCTCTGGACAGCTCTACGACACTGCTGGTTACTGGGGTATGCAGCCTTGAACCCATATCTAAGCCTTTCAGTTTCTTATTGCTTATTTTTTCTAAAAATGTCTCTTCTATAAGCTCCCCTGCTCTCAAATTAAAACTTAATTTCCCACCTGAATTAATACAGTATCATACTAGTATTTTTCCTTGTGAAGACCTCCCTAAAAGGCAAATCATTGTTCTCCTTTAAGTGCCTCCTTGGGATTCTTCTCTGTGATAATGCCTTCAGAAAACTTGACAGCTCCTCAGTCAACAGGGAGATTAATATCCTGTTCTTCTCTTAAAGTGCCCATCTTATCTTTCATTGCGATATTAAATATTACATATTATTCCTTGGCATAGGATTCCTCTTGTTCTGTTTCTGGTTAACTGGCTGTGATCAAGATTCATCATTAAGACTCAAAAGTATCATTTCAAAACCAGACAAAAATAAACAAGGAAATAATGAAACATGGAAGAAATACTGAAACACACGCATTCTCTTTTCCACACAGGAATTTATTACTATTTTTCCAAGCTTTGCTTTGGTTTCAAATAGGGCCCAAGAAGTTTCAAGGCTGAGAATGTACCCAGAAACATCAGCTTCACAAATTTGAAATGGAAGGTTTATGAGACTATAATATAAATGATTTGCTCTTGCAAGTAAAGACTTTGCCAAATCTAATAGGATGGAAGCAAGAGAAATACAAAGAACTAATAATCAAAACCGAATAATAGTTATATACAGATATGAATAAGCCTTCATTTTAATGATACAATTCTGTTTTCCTATTACTTATCTCTAAAGTAAGTCACCATTATTTTTATTTAGCGATGGCACTTCAGTCATGCCTCATAACCACTCCTCCAAAGAGTAGTAGTATGTGTAGGCAGATCGAGTACTAAGCCAATGCACCCGAGTGTCATAACATTCAGCTTCATAAGAATAATATAGTCCAAGTTCCACCATGGTGCAGCTGACAGCATCATTAGACAGCCAACGAAAACAGGTGATATATCAGTTGATAGTCTTAGGCCAAAATATGTCCAGGGAAAATTTTTCAAAGCCAGACCAGTAATGCAAAATGGATTCATCATTTGTAACATGTCAACTGAGTATTTGTTCTGCGTCACTGCACACATTAAATGTAGATCATCACACGATCAGCTTCCTCCCAGTTTTCACTAGAAATCATGTGATGTTACTTAATGATTACATTAATTTGACTTATGAATGTTCTTCCTCTTTAAAAATTATTATCTGGGCTGAGAGCTGTGGAAAAAAATAAGCTTCTTATTGGTAACAATCTATCTTTACGACATTTGAGCTGAAGGTAGGATTTTATCTATACTCCATGCCTTTCCTTTCAAAACTCACAAATCAATTTTCTCTCCAGTGTCCCCATCCCAGCTGTGTGCTCTGGCCATACCAGGCTTTGGGGTAGCATTCCCTTCTGAATGCTCTCCTTCTGGTCCCATAATTCATGTACCCACAGGTTTCAACAGCAGCTCTGAGGAATGTTCCCTCAAACATTGAAAGGACTGTGTGTCCAGCTATGCACAACACTCCCCTTCTCAATGGGAGATGTTAATCTCAATCCCTGGGAAGGGAATTTAGGCTGGGACTCCCCATACCTTGGGAAGTATCCTCACCATAAGAATGTTCATGCTTTCCACTTCCAGCCATGTTTTATAGTCAGAATGTCCATGGGTACCCCCCTATCTCCCATGTGTCCCTCTGGATTTGGTTCCCGTATTGTGCATTGGATGAGGAAGTTCCGGGGACACATTGCCAGTGTGCTGTAGTCCCTACAGTGGGGGAGTGGCCTCCATGCTCAGCCCAGGCAAAGAGGGCAGCACAGGGAAAGCAGCACCACTTGAGGTACCTAAGGAAGGTCTGTGGAAAAAAAAAAGTAGACATCTGTGGCCTTCAGGCACATCAGGAAGCTAGAGATGGTGTTTGTTTCTTTATTTTGGAATTAAAAACATCAATGATAATTTGTATGCTTATATGCTTTTTTTTGGATCTTATTCTTGAACACATTACAAAGGTTTGAGATTTGTTTAATCATCTTTTATTTTCTAGTTTCATAATATTTCCAAACAATTTTCTGTTCCTCTGTTCTGAGAAGCTCATCCCAAAAATATTTATCTTGGCTGACAGCAAAATTAAGCAGTGTAGCTGACATCTGTCACAGATTAGTGTATTGAAAAGTTACAAGGAAAAAATGTGGTTATCTGTGACTGGTACCATCTGAAATGTCCTTTCACTTTTTTGTGACACTAGCTGACTTTCCAAGTGCGTAGTGATTACCCAGAGCCTTCATACGTCTGTGATATTTTCCAAGATGATAGCCACCACAAGTCAAATATGCAAATCAAATCTACTAACCAGCTGGTTTAGAGGGAAATTTATTTCCCTTCCAACCAAAAAATATTTGTGAATGATACATTAATTATCTTGTCATGTGGCCATCCTTGAAGAAATCAGAGCAACTTGTTCTCGGTATTAATAAAAACACAGAATGAAAGCAGTGGAATTTAAATGTAGGAACACGAGGAGTTTTATTGACCTCAAGGAAGGTATGTGGGTTCTTAAAGACATGAAAACTTGTGCTGAAGTCCAAATATTACAAAGTATATGAACAACATTGAAGGACCCATGTATGCTCCTTTTCTAGTTCCTGTGATGCTCCTAGGGAAACAAAAAATGCATTTCAAATTGCTGCTTTACAGCACTTAATTCCTCTTTAGCTTCTTTTCATTTCTGCTTCATAGTTTTTTGGGAAAAATAATCTTTAAAGAACACTTTTTGTACTTTCTTTTATAGCAACTGCATGAATTACTACTGGAAAATTGGTTCACTACTCTTATAGACCTATAAAACCTTTAAGTAATCTTTCCCACAGTAATAAAACATGTATTTTTCAGTAAAGTAAGCAAATATAATTTGGGACACACATAGGGATCAGAGCTGTTGAGTAAGAAACTACTGCACTGATTTTAATTATAATTTAAGATCCTTGAAGAAGGGGAAAGCTTAAGATGGGGTAGAACATTCAACTATGATTCAATAGGAGAGAACAGCACATAGAAACAAATGTCCTCAGATCAGAGGAAGTCAAAAGAAAAAAGTTTCTGGGAAAAAAACATCAGAATAGCATTGAAAACTTGAGGTGCCATTTGACTGAAATTTTTTTGTAATCAAGAGAGAGACCTCTCCTGACTTGTGCTCTGTAAGATTGGCTCATAGTGAAAGTCATGGTAGAGATAATAAAAAAAGAGGTGTGGCTGGAAGTGGTTAAACTATTTTGAGAATTATTTCATAGAATCATAGAATCATAGACCAGTTTGGGTCAGGAGGAACCTTAAAGATTTCACTTTAGTTTTGATAAAGAAAAGGGTTTTGTGTGCTAGAAATATCGGAACAGTATATGGATAATGTTTTTAGACGTCCTGGCATGACCCTAATCTGGTGCCTAATAGAATTGAAAAACATTCTGGATAGGATTAGTTGAATATAAATTTATTTTTAAAACTTTATAAAAAGTTTTATAACATGATTTAAAATGTCATTATTTTATAAAAAATGTTATTAAAATAATTATAATTATAACTTTATTAGAAATTAAGCTTCCAGCTCAAACTACAGGCTCTCCATACTATCAGTGCAACAGACAAATATCTCTAGAGTAAGAGTCAACCTGCCCTGAATTTGATGTCTCAAGTAAGTAAGGTCAGATATCCTTTAGAGGTACCACTGTTATCTCGTGTCTATTGGCAGAGATTCAGCATTCACTTTTAGATAGCTAAGTCAGGAGAAAAATGGCACTGTCTCAGTCTATATTAACAGACCTTGTAGCACTCATCTTTCTTTACGTGAAAGATTTGTGTGGTTGTCAGTATCTGTTGAAGATTTGTCACAGACCAAACACAATGTTTTTTAACTTTTCTTGTGTGGATCACTCAGGAACAGCAATACAAAAGCAACGTTGAGAAATCACTCAGCAAGCCACAAACTTCATTAAAAAGAGTTTGCACAATAACTTCAGACAAATTTAACAAGTAGGCTAAGAACTTAGTTTTGTAAGTTTCTTATTCATATACATTCTATGCAAGAGCTTCTTCTATAGAAACCGTTATCCCTTTTTTCTTGAACTCTAAAATACAGCTCTTGGTTAGGTGGTGCATGACATATTATACCTGACATGTTGGCATGCTCTGTGAGAAAGAACGTTAGTTTCCCTTCCTTGTTTGCTTCTACTTTCTTCTATTTAATTTCATTTTTTAATTATTATTTTTATTTATTTATTTTCCCACTAGAAAAGAACAGTGCTACAACATTGCTGTGAATTTGAATATATAAACTGTGGTAAGAGCATTGACGTCAGCCTTATTGTTCCATTTATGACTTATAATTGCTCCATTAATACTAGTTGTTCACTTCATGGAATTTTAATGGTTTGGACAGTGGAAACAGATGAAACAGTCTCACTTTTATCCCTCATTGATCTGTCAGCATTTCATTACTTGATATCATACCAAGGACAAGTCAGTGTGGTATCCTCTCAGCTCCTACTGTGCTAATACTACTGTACTAGGAGATGGGTTGAGGCCCAGGACATTTATATTTACAGAAGCTTTAACATTCTTTTACCTAGAATGTTATATCAGCTCTTTCTTAATGGGCAGATCTCTAACCAGCCTTAAAGAGGGACTCTCACCCAGAAGATAAGTGACAAAATGTCATGCTATCCCACAGTGTAATCCAAAGCTGCCTTTTAGAGCCCGAAGAGCTGAGAGCCATTTATTTGTTCATATCATCCAACCTTGGTCTTCTCAAATTCCTAATAAAGTTATTGTAATAAGAACTGTACCACTAGTCATTTTCCATTGATCAGTTCCTCATTTACTGGGGTGTAGAACCACGTCCCTTTTGTATGCTTAGCTTCTGGCATGAAGATTCAGATTGCTGAGGGAACAGTTTCTGAAGGAAATGGTGAGATAGTGATCAATGATGGAGAGGATTCCTCTCTCCTCCACAGTCATTGCACTCCACCTCTTGTACACCTACTGTCCTATGTCATTGGTTAGGATGCTCGCCACAGGACTGCAACCTTTATAGGCAGTGGAGAGCTAAAACCAGATCTTCCACATACTGCGTGGGTTGTTTTTCTTAATACCCAGGGCATTTTCTTAATACCCAGGATATTTTTTTCCTCCAGCTTGGTTTTAAAAGAAAGTAACAGGCACTGCTGCATATTTTAAGGAACTGTAGGTATGTGTGATGCATGGTCTTATGCTTTTTAAACAAAGAAACACCTATTATTTTCATTCTGATCATGGTGAGCCATTTCTCAATGTCAATTCTGACACTGAGATACATTGAGACTTCTACAGTTCCTCAAGGACATCTGAGCTACCTGGGAAGTTTTGGAGTCAACTTCTATAGTCTGCCTGCCTACAAGTTTGGGTAGTAGCTGGAGCAGTAGTTTCTTGGATGACAGTTTTAGCCTCCTGTCCCATTTTAGGTCCATAAAGTCCTTGAACAGCAGAACTCAGAATGAGAGTGGATACTGCAAGTATTTAATGAGACCAGTGAAACCAGTTGTCCTTTCTGAAGTCCTTCTTTCCTCCTTTTACAGGATTTCAAGACAGTTGATCTTAATCCATAGCTTTCTTTTTATCTAACAAATTATAAACACAAGCATTGTCTGGAATGTTTTAGAAGAATCATAGGAGGACCACAAGTTGCTCAAAAGCCTGCAATTCAAGTAATCTGAGGACGCTGAAAAAAGTTTCCAGAGATGTGTGGTTAATATTCATCGTTATGTGCATTTTTTCCAACATGACTAAAAAGCTTTTAGGCCAGTCGTGCATTCCTGCTCACCTAATCCAAACGATGACACTGTGCAATCAGTCAGAGTGAACGAAGCGTGCTTTGTAAGCAGTCAACACTTCTCAATTCCTGAGCCCCATCCAGGTCTGCTTGTCATTTATCTGCTGAGAAACACGGCATTCCCCTTCCTGACTTCTCCTGGCCACATCTGCTTTAGAAATCACATCTTGAAAGTACTCTTTGATAAGTACAGAGTTATCTCTGTCACTGCCAAGTATTTCACTTGCAATCATTTTGGGTTTTGCATTTCTTTCCTTAAAGATATCTCTATATAAAGATGAATACGTAATGCTATTGTTTCCTTTGGGATAATGGGACAACTATGTGATTCTTAATACTGCCTGGCAGAATTTTACAGTGGAACCTGGTGAAAAATAGTCGGAAATTGCCAGTAACAGACTAGGCAACAGCCTGAGCTGAAGCAAAAGAACAGCTGAGTGAGATAGGATGGTCAGGGCCCTGTTGGGTCCAGGGGTTCCCCAGGGGCAGTAGAGGCTGCCCATGGGGATGTTTTGGGGAAGGGCTTGGCAGCCAGGAGCAGTCAGCCCCAGCACTGGGCATCAGGCACCTCCCTGGTCACAGGGATGAGCTGCAGCTGGGGCAGGATGTGAACCCATAGGTGGGAGATTGGGATTTGGGCCCTGTGAGGGGAACCAGGATCAGACCCAGCTGCAGAAAGACCCAGCAAGGCTAATGGTGGGAGCCTCAGCTAAGGAAGCCCCCAGAGGAAGCTGATCCAGCCCTGGCCAGGTGTTTTCTGGCTCTTCCCTCACAATAGATCTTTCTGTGGGCAAGCCAGCCCTGTCTGTTACTGAGTAAACCCCTGGTATGGGGTGTGCTTAGGACAAGTCCCAACCAACAAGGACTCCTAACAGCAATGTTTCTATCAACAGCAACATATATAGTATTACTGCTTCTACAATGCCTTAGGTATGTGAGGCATTTTATTGGCAAAGGGTGAGATAAATTTAAGTATGATGTGCATGGCAGGCGGTTTCACACAGCTGAGCACCATGGGCAGGGCTCCTCAAGCGGTGGTCTGTGGCCAAGTTCCATCTGCAAGGCACAGCCAAGTAGCACCACACCACAGTAGCATGTAAAAGAAAAAGCCAGTGGCCTCTTAAGGCCAACACTCTGGAAGTTTCTGTGCTATTGGCTTATCTAGATTTGATAAGCCCATCTGATTTGTGGACTTTCTCTCTCTTCATACACTAGCTGGAGAGTCAGAGTATTTGGGAATGAAGGAAAACCTGGGAACATCTCATTGTGATGAACAGAGGAAGCTGGCGGTAACATTCCCCCATGTGCCTTTTCAATTTTCTCCCTAAGTGCTGCCTAGGGCTTCTGGCCCCTGTGCACTACCAGACCTCATCACTGCTTGGTCCTTAGCTTCCTACTCCAGACACTGCAGCATCAGCCACCCATTTAGACAAGGCTTCAGGAATGAAGGGGAAGATGACAAGCTAGGTGAAGTAGAAATAAGTGGGACACGTCAGCAATAGAATCTTTTGCACACAAAGCGAAACCCAACTGCCTTTTTTGGGGATTATGGTTCCATTATTGGTATTGTTGCATCTAGTGTATAACAAAAAATAAAAGGAAAAAAAGTGAAGGTATGCTTCTGAACTCACCAGGAACTGGCCTCAGAACTCGCAGCTCCTGCTCCAGTCTAATGTCTGGGACAACCTGCCACACTTGATGACAACATCTGAGCTCTGCATACTGGTACTTGCTACTAGATTACAGGAGGCTTTGATTTGGACAGAAATCAGAAACAGCAATCCACATGCTAGGAAGAAGACATTTTCCCCAAAGGCAGCAATGACTATCAGTTTCTGTTGCATTTGTGCCCAAAGGGAGCTGTGATTCAAGAGCTCTTGCCCATCATCATAACTTCCTTTGCAACTGAGAAGAGTAACAACTGATAGACTGAAAAACACTCTTCTACCTGAAATTCGAGGAGCTACTGCAATCCAGGTGTCACTGCCATTTTCACATTGGAGTGAAAGCAAAACATCTCTTCCTTCCACTGATCCATAAAACTCACATTTGGGAAAAATAAGAATGTTCATAATTTTAACATCCTGTATTCTTGAATTAATTACAGCATACTGACTCAACTGTATGTTTGGACATATAATATTTTGGTTCACATGGAATTATTTACTGCATAAAATAAAGTAATAAATATTTTTTAGTCACAGGAAAATACATTTTGTGCATTAGGAACTAGACACAGATGTATGAAGAGAAATGGCTTCTTAACAACTACTTTGGAACTCTGGCTTGGGAAATATCTTGCATCTTTTTTGAGAAGCAGCTGCTTTTGGAGCACCCCTACACATTATGTCTCTTTTCCTGATAAATGTGTATGTTTAAGGTATTTATTCATCAGCATATATCTTGTTAGTTTGTTTTGTAAGTTCTGCAGAACTTAATCCAAAGTACTTGAGGATCTACAGTAAATTGTTTCCCCAGCATAAACACACAGATTTGTTAACAACAATGCAGAAACCAATTATTTTCATGATATTTCACCGATTCTTAGAATTCATGCTACTCTATCTTTGATGTTCTTCGCCCAGCATAATACCAAGTCATTTAAAAGACAAATTAAATAAATAGGAACACAAGTGTTAATTTAAAGTTGGAGTCAGTGTGTGTGGTAACATTCATCCTAAACTACTGTGGAAATGAGTGAGAACTCATTTCTTACGAGTTTCCAAAAAGTCTTGCTGAGTTCTACCTCGTAGGTGGTAAGCAGCCAGTGGTCCAAAGCTCAGCTGTTTCACTCCTTGTTCTCTTTAGAATTCATGAGCTCTCTGGCCAGTGATAAGATGCCTCTAGGGTTTCTAATTAATAAATACTGAGTCCACAGGATGAAAAGCAATACCCTGGTATGGGATCACTTTTCTGATTCAAATGAATAAAAAAATTCTCAGTCTGTTAACTTTGTCCTTCCAAGTTTAACATTGAATCAACCACTGCCTGTCTAAATCATTCAAGTTTTATGCCAATACAAACACCATCTGTCTCCCACAGCTGGCACAGGGTTGGCTTAAAAGCACAAAGCTGGCATGCAATCTATATCCCATGTCCTACGTACTTGGACTAAAATATAATTGATTGTTTGGCCAGGATTGATTTTTCATTGAGTATATATGTCTCAGTAGCACACAGATCTGATGTGAGTGACTTGAAAGCCACAGACACTTTTGATGTCTGCTTAGCTTTTCTTTTTCCCCTCCACTCCTTCAGAAAACTGTCACTTTAGGTTTGACAGATAAGGTCTAGTTTAATTTATGGGCTTGGATTAACTATATAGGAAGTTTCACATTGACTTCATTGGTTCACTTTCTCCTACATAAACAAACCCAGTGATTAGCGATTCTGCTTGAACTCTTGCAAACATCTGGCCTTTTACAAATTTCCTGATAGAAGGCAGGCATTTTTGCCTTGGTGCACGGTAACATAACGTGTTATTGTAATGACTTAATTACCCACAAAGCAAAGTGATGGCCTTACACAATAGCCATAAAACATTTGGAGTCTGGTTGAGAAAAAATATGTCTGGAGAAAAGATCAAACAAAAGTTTGTTATCCCTTTCTTTTCTTGAAAATGCTCACAGTAAGTAAGATTCAGACCTTAAAAATGAGAAATTTTAATCTGCTATTTCAATTACTAAGTATATAAAGAGTCTATGGGATGAGATAACTATGTCACCAATAGAAACATAAGAATATAGCAGAACTATTTTTGTAGTCTGTACAGAAGAGCACAAGGGAAATGTGTAATGACAACATTGCTATAAGCTTGCAGAGTAATACCTATCCAGGTAGTATGAATGTAACACAGGGTACCGTGTAAATGAACGTCTTGAGGCTTGATAAAGTATATGCACTAATGAATGCCAAGGACAAAAATGTCGGTCAGCTACCTTTAATTTTTTTTGTTTTGTTTTATGAATTCTCTGTTTTCACACTAATATGTAAAAGCAGTGAAGAACCCATGATGTAACTTATGCCTTTTAACTTGCAACGGTAGAATAGCACTATCAGCTTTGGAAATTGTTTTGAATTCATATTCTAAACATTGCTTGCATTCCTAAATGCATGCCAGCTTGGCAGATCTCTTATTAAATTTAGCTGTGCCAGGTTCTCCCCTCTTTTATATTTATTTTATACATATAAGGAAGCTTGAACACCAATGCACCGAATAGAGTCTCAAAGAAAAAGACACAGACAACTAGGGATTTTCTTAGAACTTTAATCTTTTCTTTTAACTAAACAGTAGTGACTTACAGGTGTGTGTGCTCCTGCATCTGATCAGCAGTACCTTATCTGTTCACTATATGTTTTTGTTATTTTTTGTCAGTCTGCATTTTTTGTAGACCGTTCCTTGATGATGGTCACGGTATCAATTGGCATTGTGGTGTCGTATCCAACACATCTTGATAGGACAACCTATCTTGATACTACAAAGCAGTGGACAAAGTGGATGTAGGAACTTGCTGAGCTGAAAGGTCTCTGTCTACTTTATACTGCAGCAGTTTAAAAGGTTGGAGGTGAGGAAATATCTAATTAACAGAATTTTCTCCAATCAAACCCTGCTTCTTGTTGGTGGGCAGATGTGAAATATGTTTAGAAATTATATAGATATTTGTCCTTTCCCCAGAAAACGCTAGCCCTCAAGTTAAAGAATCACAGTTTAATATACACAGAATCACAGAATTGTAAGGGTTGGAAGGGACCTCGAGAGATCATCGGGTCCAACCCCCCCTGCCAAAGCAGCTCCCTAGCTCATACTGCACAGATAGGTGTCCAGACGGGTCTTGAAAATCTCCAGAGAAGGAGACTCCACCACCTCCCTGGGTAGCCTATTCCAGTGCTCTGTCACCCTCACTGTGAAAAAGTTCCTCTGCATGTTGGTTTGGAACTTCCTGTGCTCCAACTTGCAGCCATTGCCTCCTGTCCTGTCTCCACTGACCAAAGAAAAGGGGCAGGCCAATTCCCCCTGCAGCCCATACTTAGTATATTTATAAACATTGATTAGGTCCCCACTCAGTCTTCTTTTCTCCAGGCTGAACAGCCCCAGCTCTCTCAGCCTTTCCTCATAGGATAGATGTTCCAGGCCCTTCATCATCTTCGTAGCCCTTCTCTGGACTCTCTCAAGGAGATTCTTGTCTTTTTTATATCAAGGAGCCCAGAACAGGACACAATACTCCAGGTGGGGCCTGACCAGGGCAGAGTAGAGGGGGAGGATCACCTCCTTAGATCTGCTGGCCACACTCCTCCTGATGTACCCCAGGATCTCATTGGCTCTCTTAGCCACCAGGGCACACTGCTGGCTCATAGCCAACCTGTCATCCACGAGGACCCCCAGGTCCTTCTCCACAGAGCTCGTCTCCAGCAGGCCAACCCCCAGCCTGTACTGATACATGCGGTTGTTCCTCCCCAGGTGCAAGACTTTACACTTGCACTTGTTGAATTTCATTCGGTTTCTCCCAGCCCAGCTCTCCAGCCTGTCCAGGTCTCGCTGGATGGCAGCGCAGTGTTCCTGCATGTCAGCCACCCCTCCCAGCTTTGTATCATCGGCGTACTTGCTGAGGGTGGACGCTATTCCCTCATCAAGGTCATCAATGAAGATATTAAACAGGACTGGACCCAACACCGAGCCCTGGGGAACACCGCTAGTCACAGGCCTCCATTCAGATTCTGCTCCACCGATCACGACTCTCTGAGCACGGTCCGACAGCCAGTTCTCAACCCACCTCACTCTCCACTCATCTATCCCATACTCTCTCAGCTTGTCTATCAGGATGTCATGGGAGACAGTATCAAAATCCTTGCTGAAGTCAAGGTAGATGACATCCACTGCTCTCCCTCCATCCACCCAGCCGGTGATGAGATCGTAGAAGGCTATGAGATTGTTTGAGCACAATCTTCCCTTGGTGAATCCATGCTGACTACTTCTCATGACCTTCTTCTCTTCATCTTCTTCTTCGCTTCTAAATTAAACACAGGGTTTTGACAGTAATTATAATTTTTGCTGTTAAAGCTGCTTTAGCTAAGTGCTCGGGTATATGTTAAATTTAATGCACATGTGTAACCCTGCTGAAAAAAACAAATCTATTCAGGGTTTTATTTATTGGTTTATGTGCTTTCCTGGAGTGGAATAAAAGGTGGGAGGGGGAAAAAAAGGAAAAAAAGGAGTTCTAGTGTAATTAAACTAGCAGAAATTCATCACGCAAAGTTACTGTAGTCTATTGTATCACTTACGTACAACAATCTTCATAGCCAAAAGCATGAACTACTATTCATACTAGGGCAAGTGCACACCGTGTACTGCTAGCATGCAACTCTGGGGTGGAGCATAACAGTCATGTTAAAGACGAGTGGTTTAGGAAGTGAAGATAAAAAATACAAAACAAAAAGGCCTGTTACAATGCTGAAGGAGGATGGAAAGAGCTGTGTTCCAGAGCTCTGCTCTTGCTTTGAATAACAAAATTGCGTGTACACAAGGGCACACAATACAGCAGAGTGAAAATCAGATGGTGCTTCTCCATTCTGTAATTAAATGCTACAAAAGAAAAAATCCTGGAGAAACTTAGGAGCAGATCTTCATAAAGAGTAAGAAAGAAAAGAGAAAGCTACTCCCCGTGCTCTGTGTCTGTTGCCATATCTTCCTCTCTGGGAGACAGATAGACTTGAAAGCTGTGGTGTCTCAGGTTTGTCTGTAAGGGTATGGGGCATGAGAAAACCCGTGACTTTCAAGCACCGTAGTTATTCTGGAATGGCTACACAAAAAGCACCTTTATCCTGGATGCAGACAGATTTTATATAGAGAACATTTGTTATAAGAATAACAAAATCCATCAAGCTCCCCTCTGGTCATATAGGCAGCAGATACGTGCCACTGTTGATGGCAACATGCTTCCCTTTTACTTTATTTAAAAGCAGGGCTGGGAGGGGACTGCCATGTGTGCAGGCTGCATCTGAAGTGCTTTGAGAGAGGTGCTTTTTAGCCACTGCTCTGAGATGCTTCCCTGTTTTGTACCTTTGTCTTTCTTGCTTGTCACTCTGACTGGCTTAGAGGCAGCTACGTGGCACTGAGAAATTTTATCACAGCACCACTCGCCCCAACTGGCCTCCTCATTGCTTCTCCACTTACCGTGGTGCGTCTCCTCTGCAAACTCACAGCGAGAGGGTGAGGAGGTTCTGCAATGCAATTTACAGGAGAGTAAAAAAAAAACCCAAAACAAACCCAACCAAACTAAACAAAAAAAGCTATTTGAATTTTAAAGCAATTCCACTGCATAGACGTATGAGATTTAGGAAATCGGTTTGCCCTCTGGAGAGTCTCAGAGATTAGGTTTCTCCTCCAAACCCAGTGCTGACTGCAGGGCAGTTTGCAGAGAAGACACATTCCTTCTCTAGGAAAACTCAGTAGCTTTAATATGCAGCCAGAGCCGGACAAAGCAAAAGCAGGTGCTCAGTGCTGGAGGAACGAGGTGGGGGGAGATGATGATTTATGTTTAGAAAGGTTAAATGTTTTTTTCCAGACTTAGGAATGTTCTTTTTTTTTATTTTATTTTTAGTAAAAGGTTTCTGAGGGGAAAAAACCCTGTGGTTTCAAGAGGATTTTTTCCCCAAGACATATTACAGTTGTGCAAGAAATCTTTATTTTGTCTTTCCAAAATTTAGTTCTCAAAACTGGAAATATTTGCTTATTATTTCTTCACTTTACTCACTTTATGACAACATTCATATTCCCCATATTTCTTGGTAGACACATGGGGAAGCCACAGGCACTCTACTGCTGACTTGACCATTTTAGCAGTGTGTAGTGGCCCTGATCTATATGGGTATTTGATCTGTGTGGCTGCTACTGCGAAAAGTTTCATTTAATTACTCTTTTGCCCCTCAAGCATAGGGGCATTATTTTAATTTTTTTTAAATAATAACAAATTCCACAAGTAGGCCTCAGTTCATTTGTGTTTGTCTTTTATTATATAGACATGCATACATACACTAAACCTCTCTCCCTCCTTCTCTGCCTCATTTTCAGGCTAGGTTAACATTTTTAAGAAAAGTATTTTATAGAAGACCACCCCCTTTACAAAGGACATGTACTTGCCCTCTGCATAACTGGCAATCAGTATAACCGAGCATAGTTGTAGGCGAGAGTCCTGCATCCTTTTTCAAGCCTGTTTGTTCATTCTATTGAGTTGTTTTGTGTTTGTTCATATAACACACAAAAACGGTCCCTGAAACAGCCACTGCCCCCTACTACCCACTGAAGTAGCTATTTTCTATTCCCTCAGGAACTGTTGAAGAAATGAAACAGAAGTAGAGAAGAAATAAGAATCTATCTCCTCTCTTCCCTCAAGTTGCAGGAGCTATATGTCTTAATACAGCAGAGAAAAAAACAGGCCAGCAAGTTACATACCTCTGGGGGGAAATTTAAGTTCTTATATAAAGACCATTTATTTTGCTTGAAAGACTTTTTAGTTCTAGAGGCATTTCCTATTATGACAGTAAAGACTGACTATCATACCTAGAACTGGAGGACCTCTGTAAGCCCAGCCTTCTACATCTAAGTGGAAAAATGGATCCATGGGCTTCCTCTGCCCTTTTCATTGGAATGTCTAGAAAATGCTGCTACCATGCAGCTACTAAAAGAGTAGACTAGGCTCTTCACCTGGTAGAAAATACCTTCTGTAGCATAGTAATGTCCCTACCACCTTGCTGAGAAAGTCGTTTTGCTCATATCTCCTCAACTACGACATGGTTACTTCTTTTGCTGTCTTCCATTGAATCCTCTTCCTCTGTTTCATCACTGCTTGGTGCTTGAGGCTTTTTTGGATTACATGGTCAACAGTATGGCAAATGGCCCGTGAGTAGATCGGCTTCTGTTGAGAGTCTGGTCTGCAGAATAACATGACTTCAACTGAATGCTTATCTGACCGAGGCAGAAAGAGACAGGAAACCTTACTCCATTCAACAAAAATCTGAGTAGAAAGAATGGCTTTATGACTTCCTTTGCAAGTCTACATAAATGAAGTCTTCACTTCCTCACATGGCATTTCTCAAAATATGGGGTTATAGTACATACCAGGTTGGCTCAGGTAGAACATCACCACCATCCAAAAAATGACACTGTTTTTTCTAGTTGGCCAGAGAATGAGTAATGCATAGCAAAATCAATTTTTTTATAGCATTTATTTTATTATTATTTTTCACTGCTAGTGGCTTACTTTTCTCTCCTCTCTACATTTTTCTTTCTCCAGTTCCTAAACCTTTCCTAAACTTTTCTGCCCATCTTTTCAGATTTCTGATGTAGACTGTTGCTTTATGGAAGCTGAATTCAAGCCTCATAAAGAGTGTCATTTTTTTGTGCTGCAAATCTTACAATTATATAAAGGGACAAGTTTCTGGAAGTCACTTTTCCTTTCAGTCACTATCATCACTATTGAGGAATCCCTGCCTCAGCCTCTGCAGCTGGCTGGGAAGAAAACACCTAGACAACAACTGGCTGAATCTCAGGACTGCAGGAGCCAGAACAGATTCTTCAGGAAAGCAACAGGGAAATCTCTGTTACTAGTGAAGAACAGCATATTTTGTTTTATTTGTGGAAACAGTTCCTCTTTAATCCCTGCACCTTTCTCACCTATATAGCCTACTTGTTACTTTGATCCCTTTCTCCTGCTTATTCTGCTGCCTTTGCAAATTTCAGAAAAGTATTCCACTTCTCAGCATATTTCTTGAAATCCTCCTCAGATAATAGCTCCAATCCATAATTCTTTTGTTTTGGTTTGGTTTGGTTTTTTGCTATGCCTGGAAAATACAGGATTTGGGTACAAATTACATGCAGGACAATGTGGTAACTACTGATAGAAGAATCAAGAGCAGATGAAGAAAGGAAAATGGAGGACAGTGTTGCAACTAGTGCACATGCAGAGGGAGTACTTCAGGAGCTGCTTCTTTCTTAATGTGCTTTCCACAGCTATGTACATCCTTTAAAATTATTCTATGCACAAAACTTGGAGAGAGTAAACAGCTGGAAATAGAGAGGTAACTTTAGTATCAGAGAAGGCCTCTAGAGTTACTGCAGACCATGCACCTACAGCACGCTGGTTTGTATATCACTAACTGGTAGTTCCTATTTGTGTCCCACAGGGGTCTCAATATTCACTATGCAAGTGCATGCCAACATCATGGGCTCAATACTATTTCAGTGTCTGACCCAAAGGGTTAGCAAAATGAGCTCTGGACACATGTAAACCTTCAGCATTTTCAAAACTCCAGAAACTCTTTGTTAAGTGACCAAAGTACCATTAAATCTGGGAAGGAAACAGAGAAAATCTGCTCTCTGAAGTCCATGCTTCTGGGCTAACCCTCAAAATGGGCTCAGAGGGATGTGCTGAGTAAATATTTTCATTCTAAGTGGAATATAGAGATACAATGGGGCTTTAATTGAAACAGTGTACTGCTTTGTGGGAAACAAATCTGTGCTTTTTAAATGAAATGCATGTCAGGAGTATTTCTCAGCTGCAGTTAACCTATACAATTGCTAGACAGAAGCCAGATGAAGTTGCACTGAAGGTTTGAAATAGAAAGATTCAGCTTATTCTAGATGTTTGCAAACATAGTGATTTGAACTAAAAGGAACTGCATGTATTTACTGTAATTTTACCAGAAATACAGCATGTGAATGTGTAAATGCCCCATTTGGTGTGAGTTAGCATGGTCAGTATTAGCTGAGCTCATTCTGAGCACAAATTGTGCTTTTTCTGTACACTCTTCAAGCCATTTAGTAGGTGGCTGTCGCCTATCTTGCATTTGCTGTAGCAGAGAACATCTCTTCATTTCCCAGCTTCAGAGAGCACAGGTATTTATTTTTTTTAATGAACTATTTTATTTTTTCTTGGAAAGAGTATCCAGGGTTTAGATATAATCAGTCACTCCATAATTGATTTCAAATGTTGAGATTCGATGTAACATGAATTGAACCACTGAACTATACTTCACCCACTACAGATCTTCTTTATAGTCCCACATTTTGTCATCCCTAAGGCTGTGGGATACAGTACTGATGTGATACTGCACTCCTGGCACAGTTGTGTGCACTGAAGTGAAACACATTGTGTGGGTCATGTAAAACGGAAGCTCTTATTTCCTTGGGAGACAGTGACATCTGGAAACCCAGCCTCTCACATTACTGTGAGAAGGATCGCATCTGAGGAGAGTTGAGAAGCTGCAAGTGTCATTTCAGCATATCATCATTTTCCCAGCAGGGAAGCCCTCCCAAAGTCAAACAATTCACTTTACAGAGTCTGACATGTTTAATGAGAAGTAAAATAAATGCTATGTCGCAGATGTGCAGGTCCAAAGGCATTATTTTATTTCATGGCAGGCACACCCTTCTCATTCCAAACATTGACTTAGATGCACCACCATGACATGGTGAACTGGGAGAGGAAATGGAATTAGGAGCAATCAGAAAAAAACAACAACAAAACAGATAAGGAAAGAGGGCAAGGAAATAACACATAGCCTATGAGGACTCTGTGTTCCTCTGCAAACCACTGAACCAACCTCAGGTAATTTCCTTTCCTAGGTTTGAGTGCTAGAGGAGAAGATTTTCGTTTGACAAATCAGGTGCAAAGCAACTTGGCAACTGTAAGTAGCAACTCCGGGAATGAACAAAAGAACAATGACAGAGTCATTACAGTCATCACTCATGCAGAGAGAAAGTGAAAGGAGTTTTATTGCCATCCTGTACAGCATCAATCACCACATGTCAGTAAAGACTGATCTTTGTGCCAAATCCAAAAAGCTAGTCAATGAAAAAAATCTGCTTGCTCTATGCACTTTCTGCTTCATGAGCCAAAGATGGCTGCAACACCGGTAGTAGAACTCCTGTATAGGATGGAGAATGCTTCACATCTTGAATTCCTCCTCTGGTCTATTTTTTTCAAATATGCATGGCTTTTTTCTGCAAAGTTGTCAAGATTTTGTCCAAGATAACTGACACAAGCCAACCAACATTTGACTAGCTTAGCCTTCTCCCCATTCAGCTTATTCTCCACCACTTTCTTGGACTGGGGAAATAGTTCTAATGGAATATGTAAAAAAGTAGTTTCATATTTCTTGTCTAAAATATTCCAGAAGGCTTTTTACAAACCATGACAGAGAAGGGAAATAGCTGATGGAGATATTTTTCACAGTTGGCTAACCACAGTATATAAACATACAGTTATGATAAATATCAATACCATTTTTTCCCAATTAAAATGCGCATTACATAACACCCAGGGGACTGCTATATTCTCGCTATTTGCAGACTTTTAACTTTCTATTTTTTGTCAATTTAAAACTAGATGGACTTGAAAGAGCCATGGGAGTTTGAATATGAGTTTTCTTCAGCGACTGTGTGACTGGTTAGAGCTCAGAAACAAATGATACTCTTTATTGAAATGTCTTAGAATATCTAACTTCGTGCAAGAGATTTCTACAAAACCTTGGAGCAGATACAGCATTAAGTTTTCATGGTCTTAACTATATTTCCATTAAATTTCTCTGAACTTTGTTAATATGGAGAACACAAAAGCTACTAAGTAATACAGACTTTGGCTTCTGAAAACAGAGAAATTCATTTTCCTACCCCTGCTCTTCTCTTCTGCCTCTGGAGCACCCTCTTGCACTGTTCTCCAGGGGCTCTAAACACGAAGTTTAGCTCAGCTTTACTGGAAGCAGCTTGTTTCTCTAAGCCTCCCAGGTGCTGTGTCAGTGCATGTGTGGAGCTTCTTTGCTTCTCAACAGACACTAAACCTCAACATTCACATGATGCTTCTTTCCACTCATTTTCCTGTCTGGCTTTGAGTTTCTAAACTAAGCCTTGAGATATTTTGTTTGTGAACTCCTTCCCACTACCTGTTTTGCCTAAATGGCCATGACTGTTATGTGCTTGAGACATATCCAAAAGGTCTTGGTTCATTTTGGGAAAAGTTGAGCCAAGGTTTGAGCCTTAGTTGTACATATAAAACAAAGGAACAAGCGGCTTTGCGTGCTGCTCCATGGATAAGGGGGAGATGGGGCACTTTGGAAATGATTTCTTAAATAACCTTGAACGTGGGACACTAATCCTGCCTTGCGACCGCAGGAGATCAACAATTTTCCAAACAGTCAGGGTTATATGTGAATTTTGGAGTACTTTGAATAGTCATCTTTGAAACAGTAAACGACTGTCAATCTCAGCTACAACTCAATCTTTATTCTGGCACTGTTCCCATTTAATTTTGTGACATTTCTGAGTAAAGAATTATTAAAAACTGAGTACGGACATCAGAATTTGTTCCACATAGTATAATGCTGAGATACTGCACGCTGCCATGTCAGCTACAGAAATGCATGTTTTCCTGGCAAGGCCTACTAGTTTGATGTATACTTTAATGACCTCTTCACAGTCCCTTCCAAACACAGCTGTAATGAGGGGTTGTTTATGACCTTCCATTTAAGTTGGGGAGTTCTTTTCATGCCTGTCTCTAGGATACAATTTAGCAGATTCCTCAAGTTTCACAGGTGAAACAAAACAAAAAAAAAATCTTATGTTTGTTCATTAAGCATTTCCCCAACAGAATGTACTCTTAGCTGTGACTTGTTACGTAAATTGGATACATAGAACTGCATGTAAATATGTCAGACATGCAAAATTTTCTGGAAAATTATAAAGGATCAGCTACATTGTGTGAGAGGGTTTTTTCAATTACGCGTGCCACTTCTCTGGAAGACCTAAGTTCTCACAAAAGATTCCTTTCTCCTTCTAGTTTATATGAGCATCACATTTGATCTTCACATTTCCTACTTGAAACATGAACTATACATTTACTGACCGTTTTTTTCATGCTTTAAGCTTCAGAAAACCGCACTGATACAATTTCTTTTTATCCATAAAGTAAAACAAAATTAATTTTTTTATCAGTACAAAATTAAAGGATTCTTTTTTTCCTTTGTTCAACCATATTTAACTTCAACTCTTTGGAGAGGGAAATTTCTTACTAGAATAATTATTCAACAGATCATGGTCAGATTAGGAAAAATTACTTGATCCTCCCTTCCTAAGAACATTCCTACGCAGTGAGAGTCAACTTCTATATCCTACTGTCATAAATCTCTTCTGTTTGCTTAATATTTACTTGTGGATTATCCCAAATCATCCAGCAACAACTGCTACATATGTGACAGGAATTTTACAGACAGCGCAGATAACAACAACTCTATGTTAAGGCTATCTGATTCTCTTTTTATTAACTTTTAAATTTTTCTCATGCTAATACTCTGTTATTATCTGACATACCCAATTCATAAGTAAAAGGAGGAAGCTTTATGTCCTCATTTTTGGAATAAAATTTCAAAATTAAACTAGAAGAGGAAGTATCCTGGCTGAAGAATGCAGTTTGGGAGTTACTTTGAAGAGCAGATGAGATGAGATTGTAGTGTAGGAAAATAGTGTCATTCAGGAGATAGCTGAAAGGCAGCAGATCTGAGGGCTAGATGAGAGATTGAAAGCAGGGAGGACATCTTGTTATTGGTTTCACATATAGGGGACAGATAAAGGGAGAGGGTTAGACAGAAGAAAGACAGAGGAGTTAGTTGCAAGAGAAGCTATCATGTCCAAGAGAGAAGTCAGTTTGTTAGAGAATACTTGTAGATAGTTTTAATACCCTAACTGCAGAATCAAACTTAAATGTCCAAGTCCATGTCTCCTACAAGGTAAACTGTAGGAAAGTGTAGGACCATCCTTGTCCACAGCCTGAGTCGTTACTCAGCCACTGCTTTTCCCACTGCAATATCTGGGAGAAGTCTGTACTGATGATCCAACCTGTGAGTAAATGTCATTTGACATGAAGGAATTCCTGAGGTTTTTTTCAATGAGTCTCATATCACTTTGTGAACCTCTAAATAATGAGGCATGGTACAAGACCTGTAATAACTGGTGCTTTATAACCTACCAGACTTGCTGTCTAACAGGTTTGTCTTGCTGTTATAGAGCTTGGAAGGCCAATGGGAAATTAAATCCCCTTCAGAATCTGTTTTTTATGTGTCCAGCACTGACTTAAACATCCTGATCTACATCTGAATTTAGCACATTCTAGTTTCCACTGTTTCAGTGTGATGTGCTGAATGTCATTCATTCACTCTGGGGTTTTAAGTACTCAATCTTTTTTGTCTTCACTGTTACTTTTCAGTATCTGCATTTTCCACCTTTTTTTCTTTTTTTTTTCTGTAGATTTATTAGTGAGGGGAGATAACAACATGCTAGTAAAAGAACAAATTAAGAACCCATAGAAACTTTAAGCAGGAAAGGCCAAAGAGACCTTGGAAATGTTAGATAGTAATATTTAAGGGAAAAAAACCCAACTGTTCAGGTTTATCAGGACAAGGTATGAACTTTGACCCCTCAGTTATTTACTGTCACTGTAACCTTTGCAGGCATGTTTTGTTCATTTTGGTCTTTGGTAAGCACCTCTGGATCTTGGCCATTTGAGACTGGCTTTTAGGAGGGGAGGAGAGACATGGATTTGAGGGATGGATGACTTTGTGGATAAGGAATTGGCTGGATTGTTGCAATCAAAGAGTAACAGTCAGTGGCATGATGTACAAGTAGAGACTAGTGACAAGTGGTGTTCCTCAGGGGTCAGTACTGGGACTAGCACTGTTTAATTGTACAATGGTATCAAGAGCACCCTCAGCATGTTTGCTGACAACACCATGCTGTGTGGTGCAGTCAACACACTGGACAGAAGAGCTGCCATCCAGAGGCACTTTGAAAAGCTTGAGGCATGGGCCTGTGAAGACTGAAGTTCAACATGGCCAAGTGCACATGGGCTGGAGCAAGGCCAAACACAATTTGGGCACAGAAGCTGGGAAGATTGGATTGACAGCAGCCCTGTGGAGAAAGACTTAGGGGAGTTGGTTAGGGAATGATAGGACTTAGGGAATGATAGGACAAGGGGTAATAGGTTTAAACTGAAGAAGGGTAGATTTTGATTAGGTTAAAGAAAGAAACTCTTTACTATGAGGGTGGTGAGGCACTGGAACAGGTTGCCCAGAGAAGTGGCTGACCCCTCCCTGGCAGTGTTCAAGGGCAGGTAGGACGGGGCTTTGAGCAACCTCGGCTAGTGGAGAGTGTCCCTGTCCATGGAAGGGGAGTTGGAAATAGATGATATTTAAAGTCACTTCTATCCAAAACTATTCTATGATTTTGTGATTCTGTGATTCTATACCAAATCTGCTTTCTATCATGAAGGCAGATGACTAAATGCAGTTGTGAAATAGGTTGTCTATAAAGCAATCCAGTAAAGATCAAAGAAGATCTTGGGCTGACTTTGTGTTATGAAAGCTCTTAAACACATTTCCTTTTGGCTGTGTCTTCAACCTTACACAGAATTCTATGATGCAGAAGTCTGGTGACGTTTTAATTATATTTGGGACTGAATTTCTAAGAAAATCGGCATTCTAACCAGGCCAAACCTCAGAAGAAAGCTTTCATTGTGTTTTTTCCAACAATAATCTGAGATCACTTTGTTTTGCAGCACCACAACCCTTCGTCCATAGATCTGACTTTTGGAGGCCATGTGTCTAAGGCAGTTGGAAGCTACTGATCTTCCTGGCAGAAGTAATCACTGCAGATTTATATGATAAAGTCAGACTGTGTCCTACCAGGAGCTGAAGGCACTACTGAGTCTTTAAAAGAAAGACGATAGACTTTCTCTTAACTAAGATAGTAGCAATGGACAACAAACAACTAGTATACCTGTGGCTACACAACACTGACACAATTAGCCAGGTGTTTTTCAAGCTTGTTTGAACTACAACCCGTGTCAGCTTGTTAACGTTCTTCTGTGATGTGTTAAAGCTGTCTCTCTGCTGATCATCTCATAGCAGTATTTTAAGTGATATACAACAACATAATTCAAATTTAAAACCTGTTCATACTGAGCTGATGCAAACCTCTGAGGAGAAAGCTGGATGAAAAGGCAAGCTCATTCTTCAGCATCGAAAAGCACCTCTGTAAAAGGTGCTTTTGATCCATTCTCTGCCCAGCCTGTAATTGTGCTTGGAATTTTGCCGGCACACATTTAGGACCTTACACTTAACCTTGTTGAACTTCATGTAGTTCACATCGGCTCATCTCTCCAGCCTGTCAATGTCCCTCTGGATGGCATCCCTTCCCTCCAGTGTGTTGACCACACCACACAGCTGGGTGTCATCGGCAAACTTGCTGAGGGTCCACTCTATCCCATGTCACTGGCATTATATTTAAAAAAATCCTTATTACATGTAAGAACGTGCCCTCAAAGGGACTCACATGGGTATAACTTATTGAAAGTTATAGCTACAGTTCTTAGTCAAATAGGTTGATGCAGGAAATATGCTTATTACCTACTTTCTGTCTGAAGCGAAATGCACTACAGCTGATCAAGAACATTTCTTCAAGATCAAACCTGAACAGGGCTACAGACTATTGACTAACACCTTACCACATTAATATTTTGCAAGCCATAGGGAAAACTGAAATTTTAAACAAGGTCTAAAAGCCCTTAAAAGGAGCCACTCTAATCAGTCATCTAATTTTCCACCTGCTATCCAAAATTCAGCGGCAAGAATATCACTTTCCCTCGCAAGTTCTAGAAGAAAATTGAAAACCCCCCCACATAGAAGCCTATTCCTAACAAATCACAGACTTAGATCTCTAGGAGGAACTAGTCACTCTGAAGGAGTGTTGAATTGATTAAAATAAGAGAGGATCAGTTGCTAGTTGCTTCTGAGTGCAGGAGACAATGGCATTTTAGTATCATTTTGGATATCTGAGAGAATAAATAAAGCTATATAGCCAGCTTTATGTAAAAAGGTCTTCAATTCAGCTGGGATGCACAGGGTGGTAGCTGGGTATTTACCTCTGCCATCCTTAAGGTAATCAAGCTGTCACAGTAATTCTGGGGCCCCAAGGAAGGAAGAAACTGAAGAGCAGATCATCTAAAAAAGCATTTGTAGAATTTCACTGCAGGAAATGAATGGTGCTACAAGAGCTGGATTTTTAAATGAGGAGCCTCCAAAACTGGCAGATAAGTAGCTAGTGAACTGCCTTGGACATGACATTGTCTGAAGGTTGCTATTGAGCTGGTTTCCAGATAGTTTATGGATAGAACTTGATAAATATGCAGAGGATTAGACCTGTAAGTGGATATCTAGTCTTGAACCCAGATTTTCTATATTTTTTTAAGCAACTGTTAAATGCCACCTTCAATAAGGATTTAAGGGCAGAAGAATGAGGAATAGCAGTAAGCACAGTGCATATTAAGTGAGGAATTTCTTGTTTGCTTTTTAGTTTTGAGAAAAACTCAGTAAATCCAAATGAAGAGACAAGTGAAAGGTGTTCTGCTATATCCACACAAGGGTTGTCTGATGACAGTATCAACGTGTAGTGTATGATTAACAAAAAAAAAAAAAAGAAGAAAATCTATACATTTTTACCCAAGATGGGTCTGAACTTCAGTGTCTTTAATCTGGCATAACAGGAAGCTTCCAGGGACACTGTAGTGAGGGACACATCTCTGAACAGTCATGCACTTGTGCTTACAGAAATGCATTAACAGATCACTATGCAAACCTCACCACTGTTTAGACATCCACTGCCAGTGACATGAACACAGGCTCATCTCCACCTCTCCAAAAACATTCACTCAACTGCAAAAATGTCACAACCATCAACTTTACTTCTTCTTTTTTCCTTAGTGTTGTGAGCCATGAAATTACCATGCAAATTTAAGATGCATTATGTGGTTAGCTGAGAGAAAAATAAGACAGTTTCTGGACAGAATGCCCTTTCTTGAAGTAGAAACAGCTTTGTTCTTGTGTAGTTTCCTAGAAGTGAATATCCTCAAAACATAAAATAACTAATTAGATGCAAGATAGTAATAAATATTAATGTCCCTCTTCATTTGATGACTATCAGTCTGTTCTTGTGGCCCCATTTCCAGCACATTGCTGTAAGCATTCATGAGAAGGAAAATGAAGCTATGTTAAGAAAATAATATCACTAGAGAGAAATGCAATTAATTGCTGCAAAATAAGTAAATGATCAAGAATATTAATATCAGTAAACCACACGTAGGCTGAATTATATCACCATGGATTAGTTTACAATTTTTACTGCCAGGGATAGGAAGAATTTGTTCTGTAGGGAAGGGGAAAAGTGCAGTTTCCTTATAGTCTTTTGACTGATGTGAAGCCAACCGATGCTTGAATAGAGTGAAACATAGAGCTAACTACAAATTAATAAATAAATTAAAATCTAATAACTTGCAAGAACTGGCAAGTCTACAACAAATGTGTGTGGAGATACATTGTTTCATTTCTGGTGTATGCTGTAATAGATATTTTCCCCATTGCTCTAGTTTCCCCAGCATTGCATTATATCACAGTATCAAGTTGAGTAGTCGACGGTTATCGTCAGAGCAAATTTCTCCCTGTTCACGTTTCAGGAGCACCAGAGCCAGCCACAAATGGAAGAAGGAACAGAACAGCAAAACCAATTTTCTTCATCTTTGAACTATTTCAGAGCTGGTTTTGAAATTATTAACTCTATGTGGATGATGGCTTTCAGAGCCCCTTCAGAGCAAAATGAATGTTTACGAGTCGTATAAGTTTGAATAACGTATTCCAAATTATTTGTTGGGGAAGTTGTGGTGTGCTGACTGTGGAGCTGAAATGCTGGAATCTAACTGCTCTGACCACTCATGGCTAAGCAAGATGATCTGGATATTAAATATTCATCAACAATGCAAGTCTCAGCTATACGAGGACACCCAAATAATTCATGTGCTAGGGGAAGCTGTGGTTTGTGTGTGGATGTTCTGATGCGGGGAAAAAGAGGCAAAGCGCATATTAGACTTTTTTTTAAAAAAAAGGGGGGGGGGAAGAATTATTTGTTCAGCTTTTATCACCATAATCATTATCAGGCCACAACTGAATGACTCTCTTTCTCCCAGTTAGAGACCCACAGCCAGCTGTAGTAGCTTCATGAATTGGTTTCTTTCATCTTTTCATTTCATCCTGTGGGACCCATGACTCCATCTGTGGGAGTTTGGAACATATGGAGAGATATCAAACCCCCAGACTGTTCTCTGAGGCCTTTTAAATTTTTTGCAATCAATTTCATTCTTTGGAGTATTTTTTTTTTCTTGCCCCACTCGGGCTTTCATCCATTTGGTTTCTTGTGCTAGTTGTGCCTTGTGATCTCTTCAGACACCACGAATCCCATGTTTCAGGGCTACACTGTACCTGTTGAGACCATACCTTGCTGTCAAACAGCCACCCTGCCATACCTATAGAAAAATGTCTTACCACCTACTGAAATGAATGGTGTCTGGTCCCCTGAATGACTTTTATGATCTGAAGTTATCATTTTAGTTGTATTCACTTGCTCCTTAGCTAAAACTACTATCAACTTCAGAACGTTTTACTTCTACCTAAGGACCAAATCCAAACCGTCTAAAAGTTTTGAGATTTGGGCTGCCTTTGAGCATATGTAAATACAGCAGACGAAATTCCTTCTGTCATACAGAAAGCACAGTACTGCAAGTAAAAAAGTAATATACAGCCTGGACAATAAGGATAGTCTTAGCTGTTTAAATGTCAGTACTGTGTAAAAAAGTAAAACCGGTCTTTGGGTAATAACCTTGTCCTGAATGTAGTAAAAAGGATTTTTGGAACCCAGAGAAACAACGTGGGATTTACTGAACATTTTCAGTGCTCATTTGCACTGCACTTGGTAGGGGAATGTTCCTCTTTGGAGGTCAAAAATATTTGGCAGCCCTAACA
Organism: Laterallus jamaicensis coturniculus; assembly: GCA_022605575.1. Classification (NCBI taxonomy): domain Eukaryota; kingdom Metazoa; phylum Chordata; class Aves; order Gruiformes; family Rallidae; genus Laterallus; species Laterallus jamaicensis. The sequence goes on from JAKCOX010000001.1 coordinate 50,244,065, forward strand.
TGTTCAGCAGCTTTACATGTGAGGATAGAACACAAACATTCTATAAAATATATAAAAAAAACCCCAAACAAAACTGTTTGTAGATGGATATTTGTTTTGTCATATGTACTATAAGGGCAGGAAAAAACAATTTCCAGACTAAAGTTTCTGCCCATGGGTTAGAAATCTAGAGCTCCACTTGCAGCTCTTTATGAAGTTACTGTGCGAAGCCCGTTAAATCATGTAGGAACCAATTTAGCAAAGCACTTAAATGTGTGCTTAGCTTTAAACTCAAAGTTCTCCTGCTGACACCACTGAACAAGCACTTTGCTTTGTAAAGATGAGGTTTTTAAATGGGTGATAGCAAGCTTTCCCTCTGTCAAGATGCCTGTGGAAGTATACCAGCCCATGTACAGCCTAGGGCTGCTTGATCTCACAGTGTGTGTTAGCACTTGTGTCTAGATACATTTTATACCTGGAAAGTATTTAAGGAAGGTTGGAAATAAAACATTTCTCTCTCTGAATCAAAGAATGGAAACCTAAGTGCCTGATGTCCATTTTTTCTGTTTATTTATCTACCAGAACATAAACTAAAGCACACACAAAGCTTTGTGAAAAATAACTTACTCCCTCATCATTGATGAATTCACTGTCCCTTATGTAATCTATTCCTGTATTCAAAATCTGCATTTAGCTGGAGTACTTACAACGTTGTCTGAGGAACCACCCACGTCTCTCTCCCTATCACTACAAGCGCATTCAAAAAACTGAAGAGCCGAGTCACATGCTAACCTGAAGTAATCTGTTTCAGTTTTGGAACTCAGCTACAGTGAATTATGAAAATCAAACCTGCTCACTTGAAGAAAAAAATGAAAAATTCTTCTTGCTGGTGGGACAGCATTTCAGAATGTTTATCAGCATCAGGTGAGCATCCAAGACCGCAGGAGAAGACCTGAGGACTCCTCATTATATTTGTGCAATTAGAGCCATTTCAAATAGTGGGGATGCTTTTTTAGGAAAGGGAAAAAAAAAGTCAATCGGGATTTCACCCAGCAATACTCATAGAATTTGTTTTCTGGCATCATGCCACAATAACTTCAATTTTATCAGAAAAGCAGTAAGAAAAATAATTAAATCTAGCACATACAGCATATTCCACTTCTTTGGTGGAAGTCTTCTAATGGAGGAGAGTTCAAGTCTTGCCCCTAACGTAAGCTAAGTCAGAATGTGAGTGATAAACTCCTAGGCAAAACCAATGATTATTTGGGAGAGATTCATCAAATCACAGTTCTTTCTGAGGTGGTGCAGGACCAGAATCCTGCCATCCCCAGTGATTTTCAGCAATGCATGTGACCCTGCATGATACGCATGATCCAAAGTGGAAGTCCCCTAGGGTTGGTGCCCTGGGGAAAAACAAAAAAGCAAAGCCCCAAACAGTAGACTGAAAAAGGCAAGGGGAAGTGCATAAAGAAATGAGAAATTAAGGGCTGACCTGTGCTCATGCCTGATATGCTTGGCTGAAGCAAAACACAATGAAAGGTAAAACACTACAGAAAACCATTAGTATGAGAACTACTTTTACCTCACTAGCATTCCTAAACGTCAATTAATCTGACTTTATTAGTTGTCTAATTACCATTGCTCACTTTCACCTTGTACTATAAAAGCAGGTAGATTGAGAAATGTGAACATAATTCCAACGTTTGTGTGTGTGCATTGGCTAGGAGGGAAAAGCAAAGCCGCATATGTTCCTGTCAGCCTTTCCATCAGGAATCTTGGAAAGAGGAGGATGTTTACCTCTTCCAAGGTGGCCAGAGGAAAGTGAGCAGTGAGCATTTTCATAGTTGTGGAAAGAACAGAACCAAATCTGTCATCTCAGAGGTCATTATCCTATATATAAATCATTCAGCCTGAAACAATATGATATCAATCCTTCATTCCTGCAACACCCACAGAGATGGAAAGAAGAGTTTTGTTATGAGGTAGCTGGTTAAAAAAATTCTCTTTACTTTTAACGACTTAAAAATTTCCACTGTAAAAAGTGATTGCATATGAATGTACCAGTGGTAAACTGCACTATCTCAAAGATACCTTCTAGATCTCTTAAATGCTTTGCTGCACTCTCTTCTCCAACTGTAAACCCAGCACAGTTTCCTGGTGAGAATTGTGCCAGTGCTGTTCAAAGTCTTGTGGAAAACACACCATACAACTACATATATAGATATAAAGACTAAGTCTTAATATAGAGAGGGGAATGAGTAAACTCAGTAGAATTTGAGGTTTTGTGAACTTCATTAGCTATTTTTTTAAATTCTTGAGGTTTCGCAGAACTGAAAACCAAATGTCTTAGGAAGACAAAAAAGCCCTCTCCCTCCTAGCTTGGCTCGGTCCCCTGGACCCTGTAAGAAAAGGGAAGGCTCCTTGGCTACTGCTACCCTGCAAGGCCAAGGCCAGCCAAGTTGGAAGGAGCTTCCATGGCAAAAGTAAAGGCAGCGATGCTTGCGTTGGCATTTTCTACTCTACTGACAGATTCAGCTTTTCAAAGACTTCTGGGTTCTGAAACTTCAACACCTTTTTTCTTCTGGAATTTCAAATTGTGATGAGTGAAGCTGATGACTTCCTGTGAGTTTTTCCTTTTTTTTCTTTTTTTTTTTTTTTAAACATTTGTGGTGTTTACCCACCTATACATTTCACAGGCTTCAGTCTCTTGAATCCTTAGGGCTGCTCAGCCATATCCACACCTCTTCACATCAGCTACAGGATCTTCTCACAGGTATTCCACAACCCCAGTTTGGGCCTCAGCAGTGGGTCTTCTCTGACTTATGCACCATTTCTGCATGTCAGGGCAGGTTCTGTAGACACAGTGCAGGGTTCCATTCTCCTGCAACAAAGTGCGGTGTTTTCAGCCCTGCTCCTTATTAGGGCGATGCACTACCCAAATACTGCTGGCACCGGAGACCTTGCTTGTGGAGACACTTTCCAATTCTCCGTATGGGACTGGCAGCGGCGTAGAGGGAGATTTCTGGTGTGTTGCGTTCATCGGCTTGAGGAAAGGCTCCCTCCGTCCGGAGCTTGCCTAACCATCCGACCGCGCCTCCACCCAGACCAAAGGGGGTGGATGGTGCTGCACCCCGTGGAGAAAGTCGCACCAGGCTGCTGAGGCTCACTTGAGAAGCTGCTGCAGTCAGCACTTTACACACAGAGAGGGGGATGGGGATTGGGGCACGTCTCGCTTAAAAAAAAATAATCGTAAAGATGAAAGAATTTGGTCCTCGGGAAGGCCGAGTTTTGCCGCAGTGGCAGCAGGAACACCGAGCTCTCGCAGATGGCGAGGTTTCATGAAGCCCCGGGCCGGGATGGAGGGGCCGGTGCCGCCCGCGGGGACTGGGCTCCGGACGCCCCGACATCGGGTCTGGCCGCGCACGCAGCCCCACTGCCGGGGCCTGGCGCCGCCTCCCGGGGGCTCTACCGCGCCGGGGAGTACGCGCTTGTCGTACCGAGAAGCCGCCGGCGAGGCAAGCGTACAACGACCGTTCTCAGCCGCCCCTGCCCGCCCCTCCGCACCGCTCCGCTCTCTGGGGGGAGTACCCGGCCCTGCGGCCCGCCCCCCGCACCGCCCCTACACCGCCGGCGGAGGGCGGTCGGGCGGTCGCGGGGCGGTGCAGGGGAGGGCCCGGGACCGGGATGGCCTCGCAGGTAGGCGAGCGCGGGCCGCCCGGTGGGGAGGGGGCGGCGGGGGGGTTGTGTCACCGCGGCGGAGGGGCGAGCCGGGGGCGCGCCCCGGCGCCGCTGATTGACAGCGGGGCCCGGCCCGCAGCCCATAAAGCCGGCGGCGCGGAGCGCGGGGCCGCGGAGGGACTTGCGACGGCGGTAGGGTACCGCACTCCACTCCCCACCGGCATCGCCCCGGCAGAGCCTCAGCGCGCCGTCGGCTCCCCCCATGCCAGGTGAGGCGCAAGTCAGGAAGGAGCCGTGCCCCGCTGTGAACCTCCCTCCCCGACGTCGTGGGGGCGATTGCCACCCGGGGTGGTCGAGGGAAGCGGCGGGGTCTCCCCCGCTCACCTCCCGCTCGGCCGGAGCTCGCCGTGAGCAGCCGGGTGGTCGGTCGCCCCGCACCGCTGCCCCCCGCGGCCTCGCGGATACTGGGGGTGAACGATGGAGGGACCTGCGCCGGGGAATGCTCGGCGGTGGCTGTGTGAGGTACCTGCGCTGCGCCGGGCGCTACCCGCAGCCGCGCACGTTGCGCCGGCGAGAGCTGTGCCGGAGCCGTCCGAGCAGGGTCCGTCGGGGGGGGGCGCTGGGTTTGAGATGAAAGAGGGTTCCTGGCCTGTGCCGGTAATACCTCGGTGTGAGAGGTGATGGTGAGAGCTCTCCGTCGGAAAAAGAAAACACCGGCGGTAAAAGGCCGCGTACCCGCGTCCTCGCAGATCCGTGCGGAGGTAGCAGTGATCGGGCTGTATCCCCAGCAGCGGCTGCCCACGCATTCCGGTGGATGCGGTCTGCTCCATTCATTGTGAGTGCGCACGCAGATGGAGATGCAATTATGTGGCTTACAATTGTAGAGTGCTGCAGGGCAAAAATAGCATCAGGTTCAAAGTCACTTTATCCAGCTATGATCGGGTACAGAGAATTGTAAAACTGGGTAAATTATATATATGTACGAGATGTGTGTGGTGATACTGGAAAAGGTACTGAAAACTATCCCTCGTACTGTGAACTAGCTTCTACTGTGATCCCGTTATCTGACAGGGAACTTCAGGTGAACATTGTGCTCCAAAGTGAAGGTGCAGCTACAGACATGCTGTATGCAATTAATGTCATGTGGTCCCTATGGCAGCTGCTGAAAAATCGTGGGAAAAATAGTAACAGTGTGTGTTTTCTGTATGACTTTTTTATTACGTGGGACATTTTCTTTAAAAGGAGCTTTACTGTCATGAATTCCTCTTCCCTTCACTTGATGACGTTTTACTTCTGGTAACAAGAATAACCCCTGAATAGGTGTTACAAGAATCAGTGAAGATAGAAATTCTAATTTTATATGTATAGTTGCTTACAATTGGAGTTCTGTTTATGGCATTCCATAAGGCAAATTAAAATATTAGTCATTGACTATTTCCATAGTCCTTACTACTTTTTGGTTTATTCATAGGAGTTATGCTGCAGAGGAGTGGGCTGTTGTGTCTTGCTGTGTTGATAACCCTGTGGGTTTCCTCAAATACTCAGGGTAAGTTCTGACACTTCTTAACTAGACGTGGAGTAACTCCCAAAGTTAAAAGTTGGTGTTAAGCTTTGGCTTACCTGAGCTACAGTGGGCAAAGTAATCATATATGATTTTTTTAGAAGTTTTTGGAATAGTAGTTAATATTGAGTGGGGTTTTTTTGGTAGATATATCTTTCTGTGGTTAAATGAAAATTCCTAACAAATACTGAAGAACTGTTTTCTTTAGAAACTGTTGATCAAAATGTATACAATATTAGAAGTAATTGCTACTACACTTTGTGGTGGGAAAGCACAGTAAAAGTAACCTAAACAGAGTCACTGAAGGTTTGAACACTTAAAAAAGATAGAGAAATAGATGCCTACAGACTAAGTATAAGTAGAATGTAAATTGGCACAGTGCCAGGCCCTTATTTAAGTCTGATTTAATGGCCTGAATCTTTAAAAAGCAAATCTCTTCCTGTTGTCATGTGACAATATAATTTGACTTTTATTAGCTGATAGAAATTGGCTCAACTTCATTTATCCATTCATATATATATATATATAAATATTTAATGAATAAATTGTTGCATGCATCCATGTGTAGGCATACATATGACATACAGCATGTGTGTGTTATAGAGTGCTATAAAATATATAGCCTTTTGTGTAGTTATATAATCTGACACGTTTATACCTGCACATGTAGGAGGGAGTCATCATGTAGATGAAAAAGACAGGTGGAAAATACAATTAACTCAGATGCTAATAAGAGCAGTTCTGCTTGTGGAAGTAGGAAAGCACTGAGTTTACTGTGCTGATGTTCACATCTGTCATGTAATTGCAGTTACTAAGTGCAGTGTGCAGAGTTGTTTCTTATAAGACTTTCTGTAGACACATTGTCACACAGTGTCAACTTTTTCAGATGGTGACAAGGAAGAGGAGACTGCCTTTGATTTACTTCAAATCAGTAACATAAACCGAAAGACAATTGGAGCAAAATTGTTTCGGGGCCCAGACCCCACTATCCCAGCGTATCGTTTCATTCGGTTTGACCATATACCTCCTTGTAAACCAGAGAAATTAAAAAAGATTGTCAAACTCATACGGCAAAATGAGGGCTTTATCCTTTCAGCCACCCTGAGACAGGACAGGCAATCCAGAGGCACTATCCTTGCTTTAGAGGGTCCTGGCATCAGTGAGAGGCAGTTTGAGATCATTTCCAATGGCCGGGCCAACACCCTGGACCTTATCTATTGGGTGGATGGCTTCCAGAATGTGATTTCCCTGGAAGACGTGGACCTTGCCGACTCGCAGTGGAAGAACGTCACTGTGCAGATAACAGGGGAGAACTTCAACCTTTACGTTGGCTGTGACCTTATTGACAGCTTCATCCTGGAGGAGCCTTTCTATGAACAGCTGAAAGCAGAGAACAGCAGAATGTATGTGGCGAAAGGGTCCATTCGGGAGAATCATTTCAGGGTAGGTAACCTGGAGAAGCTTGGCTCTCTGGTGAGGTAAGAAAGTAGCTGCAAGTAGTTTGAGAAGATACAATAGGCACAGTTTTGTTCTCTCAAGACCTCTTGGATTTGATGGCGTCACAGATCTTCCCAAGCAGAATTTCTCCAGGGCATGTTTTTGTTCATTGCTGGATTTGTGTTGTGTGACTTTGGACGTCCTGAAGGCAAAGGGCTGGTAAAGCAAAGTCTAGGTCCAGCAAGAATGCACAAAACCAATTAATGGGCTTTCTTATACAACCATCCACTTTCCTTTCCAGATGTAAGACTTCTAAACATGTTGCAATTTTGCAGTGATTTGTAGAATTCTTTGGAAATTTCTTGAGGAAATATTTTTCATTGAAATATTCAAGTCATAAAAGCCTGTCAATATTTAAAAATTTTATTTAAAAGAGGAAGGAAAAGGAGGAATTTTTAATGGAGCTGAAGCACGTGATGTTGGTCCTTTCCCTAACAGAGTATCTTGGTTTGCTATTCTGTATAATCTTTCATTTCAACTTAAAAATAATTAAAAACAAAAAGAAAAAAAGAAACCCTTGAAAAAACCATAGAACAAAATGTTTTTATCAGTCCTGTAAATGAGACTTTTTTTTTTTTGTGGAAAACATTTAATGCTTCTTTTTTTCTTTGTTTTAAAATGAAGCAATTACAAACTTCCTGTTTTTCCTATAACATGAAAATTACCTTCTGTCCCTTCTGATGTGCTTTAGGGATGGCTTTTTTTCACTCACATCAGAAATCAAAATTGAACTCATGGCTTCAAAAAAAATTGAAAAGCCCTTTCTTTCTCATCCTGTTGTGCCATCTAGTTGTCAGCCAGAGAGTGACATGCTGGAGTGTGGTTCCATAGGGTGACCAGTTTTGGCATGGAAACTAGAAATTCTTGCCCACAGACTCTTCGTTCCTGCCTCCATGATGAAGTTTCTCCATTAGTTGTGCTCATAGAACGGTTCTGGAGCTGTGTTAAGTGGGTCACAGAAATAATCTGGTTTTGAAGTAATTTTTTTCTTCCTTGAAGTTTTTTTTCAAGTGAAATAGATACTAGTTTGGCTTTATAGTGTTGTCATAGGGTAATGTCAGCTAAATTAAGGAGACGGCAAAGTATGGTGCATGGGAAAGACTGGCAAAGGATGGAAGCGTGATGGGGCAGGAACTTCAAAAGTTGGCTTTGACCTCTTGTAGAACTACCATCTAAAGTGCTCTATGAAAATGGAGATTTGGGCTCATAGCTGATTAAGAAGTTTTATCATGACTTGTTTCAGAACATACCTAATTTTGTTGCATATGGTATTGAAATAGGATATAACAAAATAATAAGTAGATTTTTTCAATATGTATCAGGTTTAATGCCATGTACATTGGGTTTTTTCATATTTACTTATGTCTGTATCCAATCAGTAGCATGGGACTAAGGCAGATCAGTTATTAGTTACTCTCAAATTGATCTAACTTATTTAATTATTTTTTATTATTATTATTACAGGGTCTTTTGCAAAATATTCAGTTAATCTTTGATACTTCAATAGAAGATGTGCTGCGTAAAAAAGGATGCCAGAGAAGCCAGTCAAGTAAGGTTTTTTATCTCATTAATAACATTCAGTTAACTCTGAAAATGAGAAATGTCAATGGTGACATTATCCCAAACACATGTAACAACCTTTTGAAATTCAAAAGAAAATGAGTAGATTTTTGGTGGCAATAGGAACGTATTTTTTATCTATCTTGAGATACCATTTCTACTCTTTAGACTACTACTTTAATTGTTATTCTTTGAGCATAAGACTGGGAATGTTGCTTCTGAATTCTGTTCTTGACTCTCAATGCGCCCGCGATCAAGTCTGCAAGTCTTAAAGACACTGAATTTCTCAGCAGTAAGTTTGTTGACTGAAAGAGGCTTTGGGTTTGAATCCAAGAGCATTTAATCAAAACAGCCTGAGGGAAATAAGCAAAAAAACCCAAGGGGATATGGAAGGCATCTATGTGACAGGTTGATGTGTTGTTAGTGCAGTTCGTGCTGACCTCACCAGGAGGGGAGCCCTCTGTGTGTGGGAGGATGTTGGACTCATCATGACAGAGTTAGGAAATTTCATCAAATATGCTCAAAGGTTTTGGATTTGAGCTCATGGGAGGCACTGACTATTTTACTTTCTGGTGTCTGTAACTGGTAGGAGCTCAGTCAAGAATCAGAGACAACTTAGTCCATCAGAGCAGTGTGGTTGTTTGCACAAGGCAGTTGGGACTTCAGGGCTTAATTTTAAACTCCTGCCATCTGAAATGCCATTATTTCTGTCACTTCACTAGAATGTATGACATAGCAAATCAGTAAAATCAGTTAAACAGACTGTGCTCAAGTTTTTTCCTTGTTTCTTCAAAACCTAGAAATTAAGCAGTAGCAGGTCTTGACTCCTTCAAAGGGGGACATGGTATTGAGATTTTGTAATGAAAAGTCTCTGTAAGATATATAAACACATGTGTGTGTATATATCTGTATATAGGTGGTTGTATATATGCACAAAAACTAAATTAAGCTCACTAGTTTGTTTCTAAATCTTGATAGGGATATTGTTTGTTTATTTCACACGTTCCAGAGGTTTGTCCTGCTGCAGGACCTCATCCACAAGTGATGATGTGTTAGAAATTAATCACTTGGGCTAGAAAGGAAGTGGCCTCGCATGGTACAGGCAAGCAGACATGCTCTTACCTGTTGGTTGTCATCTATCCTAGCCAAGCTGTCTTCTGTACTCTGAAACTACTGAGAAGCTACTCAGGACTACTTAGTACTGGTTCTCAGCTTTATTACTGGAAGACAATATTTGTGGAGCAGAACTGCTGTGGGGAAGTAGAATGTGTGTTTAGGTGTAACTAATCTGAACAAGAGGGAATGGTTTCAGAAAGGATGTAGTTCAGGTCTTCTGCTTCATTTACCTATGGAAACAAAATTACCAGAAGTTGAGGTAGAACTTGAGGGCGCATTCAGTGGTCAGAGGCAGAACAGTCTCATTCAAGAGTAGGTATAGTCAGATTGAGCCAACAAAACCAATGAAAGAGGGTGTCTTCAAATGTTTTCTATTATTACTGGTTGATCACTGCAAAGGGAAGTAGTTTGGCCAAATGTTTTGAAATACCATTCTAAAGGGAAATCCAGTGGGACCCTAAGGGTATAACTGGGTTCTGCATGCTGATAGGTACCTTAGGAAGAATTTCTGTACCCTTCTGTGGTTGCAGCTCATAGCCAGCAGATAATATTTTCTTAATTTTTTAATCTCTTTTTTCTAATCTTTAGGTTTTTTATCACATCTATCAACTACCAAATTTTGAGTCCAATAAATTATACATATCTGGGTTTTTTTGTTCCCTACTTGGGAAGTATTAGTAAATAGAAAAAAATTACAATATCTTTACTTTTGCTTTGTAACTCCAAGTGAACACTACAAGATGAAAATTACTTGTGCAACAACAGAAAAGGGCTAATGGCACCCTGTGGCTCCAGGCCATCAAAATGACTTGAGAGGCTTGTTATGTGAGTGACTGACTTTCTGGCATTCCCTAGCCAGCTTAATTACCACAGTTGAAAAGCCATGGCCAATGTTATGGACCACAGGATGAGTAAGTTTTGCCATTTTGATGGCCAACCCGTTGAGCTGAGGTGCAGGCACTAAGGTGCCAAACTTATGTGTGAATGTCCCACATGGCAGATGTTACCAGTCGAATGTCTTCAGTTCTGAGGACACAGAAAGTCTGCTGCTTTTTCAGACACAGGACAATGTTTTTCTACTCTATCTTTGATCCTACTGTAAAAGTGTGAGGTATGGTGAAATGGCAATTTGGAATTGCTGTTGGGTTGAGGGTAGGAAAGTATCTCTCTAGTATGGTGGTTGGAAATACTTTAAGCAGTACTTATATACAGCGCTGAGTAGAAGAGATGACAAAAACATGCCTAAATAGGCACATCAGTAAAATCCCTTCTTCAGCTAGATCAACAGAATGACATTTGCATACGTGAAGCAATGCACATTCTGCTTTTCTCATTCCTCATCTTAAAGATAGTCATGTGATCTGTAGGAAATTAGCAGGAAGCCAGCCGCAGAGAACTGATTTCCCAGTGATCCTCAGGCATCTTCTTTCAGTTGCTGCCAAGTACCAGTAGGAAGTGTGGATTTAGTTCTTCTAACATAGTTTTGGTTTATGTTTCCTGCTGAGATTGCAGCTTTATTAATGTCCTCAGAATGTTCCGGTCAAGGCACACTCCATGTTGGCTTGAAAAATATGAAATTAATGACCTGAGAAGTGCTATGGGGGAATCTGAGAAACCTAGTGTGTTCCAGTGCGGTAGGAAAATTGCATTCTTTCCATGGAATCAAAAAGCAGCTGAAGTAAATAGTTATGACACAGAGAGTTCTGATCTGCTATGTGGTATATGGGTTTTCTCCCATCCTGTAAGTGAAGCTGGACAATTACTTAAATTCTGGAATACTGTGAACAATTTTTTTTAGACCTTGGCTAGTGGCAGATACTTCATAGCTAATTTAAAAGAACACCAAGCCAACCATTTTCAGTAAGGTTGGGAAGCAATTATTTATTGTCATCTTATGGGTCAGTTCTTCATTCTTTTATTTTTTTTCCTATTTTCTTTGTGCTTTTATTTATTCTCCTAAATGAATGAAGAATACTTTGCTCTTATTATTCCTTGTACATTTGAATACAAGAGTTTATATTATATAGTCAAGCATTAAATCAAGCCCATAATATTTTTGAAGTATTGCTCTCTTCTGGGACTTGTCAACACTGGTAATGGGGTGTTCTATGGCACACTGTTTCCCTGGTGGAGATTTAAATGCATAACAGAATACAGATTGTTTTACTTGGTTATCTATGTTCTATTAATTACTGCTGATGCTTTCTTTTATATTCTTTTTCAAGGATTTGCTATAGGCAGGGGAGCATGTTTCAAACTGGTATTAGAACATGTCCAATTCTACCTGCATAATGCATGCAGTGTTTTAATTACAGTCTGTCTGAGGCAGGAATGCTTGGAGTGATAAACCAAATATTCAGCCTGATCTTAGTTTCACTTCCATTTCACTTAAGAATTAAACTATCAGTATAAGAGCTTCTCTGAGTTTAACACCAGGCAGTGCAAAATAGAGCAGCCCATAACCTGTTAAAAATTGCATAATGGTCTGAATTTGATACAAGTAACCATGGGACTTATCAGCCACAGGAGGATAATGGCTTTCTGCAAGGATACTTTCTCCTGCTTTTTTCTCTTCATCGAGAAAATGTGACAGGTCATGGAAAAAATCTGAAACCTTCCATGGATAAAGTGGGTTTGCTTTTTTGATACTATGTCCTTTTGTTGTGCCTTCTTCATAAATTAACATGTTGCAATGCCAACAATGTTTTAAAGTGAGGGCCATGTGAGACACAGCTTGGGCCTTAATTTTGAAAAGGGAAAGCCTATAATTGGAACCAGCTGACATCTAACCCCTCTCTTTTATTCATGTGTATAATCTAGAGTGAAGCTGTGCCAAAAAAGATGTGTTTAAGCTCTACCATGGGTGCCAATCTGTGATTTCAGCAGGAATCTGTAATCTGTGGAAGACCTTTGTATATGTAGCTCTTCTTTTTTTCCTCTCTTGCTACTAGCTGAAGTGAACACCATAAATGAGAGTACTGAAATCCTTCACTTGAGCCCTGCTGTCACAACTGAATATGTGGGTGAGAAGCCAGAGAAGAAGGCTGAGTTCTGTGACCGCTCCTGTGAAGAGCTGGGAACCATGTTCACGGAGCTCACCGGCCTGCGCATTGTGGTGAACAACTTAGCTGAGAACCTCCAAAAAGTGGTAGGTACCTGTAAGTTGGAAGAGCTGAGTGATGTCTGCTGCGTGGTGCTCTTTCCTTTTCTTTGTTTTATACCAGAGGCAGTTAAAAGAGATTTCTGTATGTACATGTGTGTATCTGTTGTTGTATCTACATAATGTAGAGGTGACCTACCTTTCAAAGTCAGTGGTTAGATAGTTCTTGAGTATAACAAATTATTGAAAGCTTGGTTTTCACAGACTGGGTTTAAAAGAATGCACATACCTGCACTCAAGCACAGGGGAAAACAATCCTCTTAAAGGTTTCTGCAGGTTTGGAAATTAAAAGCTAACAAACCCAACCTTACCTGTGTACTGTTAAAGTGGTGTTACCATGCTTATACTTTTTATGAATACATCAGCAAATGGCTACACAGGGTACCTAAACTGTAAGTAAATGTATGGGATTTTCATAGTTGAGGTACAGTGGTGATGTTATCCTGAAACCTCCCCTTCTTATTATTCTGAATCAATTAATTCTTTCTGAAGGAAATTTATTGTTATGCCATATGTCTCAGGACTAAAATCTTCCCATCTAAAGATGAACTGTACTAAAGGAAAGCAAAACCTATTGCCTCTCTGGGTATTGTGTGTCTGTGTTTGTTCTGTTATCTGAAGAATTGCTATGCAGTATTGCAGTACTTGAGATCATATTCCATATGTACATAAAAATATGGTTTTTTTTTTTTAATGGAAGAATTAAATCCAATAGCGTCTCGGCTTTGTCTTATTCAAACTGTTTTGCTTACTAAGTACACAATTTGCTTTCATTTATTTCATCTTCTAGTCTGAAGAGAACCAAATCATGTGGGAATTGATTGGGCCTAACAAAACGCTGAAGAACCAGTCAGTTTGCTGGCAGGATGGTCGTGTCTTTGCAGATAGCGAAAGCTGGATTGTAGATAGCTGCACCAAGTGCACCTGCCAGGTAAGGTTTTGGAAACATTCTTCTTCTCTGCCAAGATGTATAGTGCATTCAATCCAGGTTGGCTGACCAGGTCAGGCTTTGTTTACTGAGAGCTTGGCCTAGACTTTCTGATGTTTGTAAATAGTAGTCCCTGTATCCATGACACTTAGAACAAATTGAAGAATTTCCACACAGGAAACTTCCCCAGATGCCCACCTTTATTTGCCTCTGTATGTGAGCATATGTCAGTAAGTTGGTTTCTTTGTTTTGTAGGATTCTAAAATAGTGTGCCATCAAATCACCTGCCCAGCGGTCTCCTGTGCTGACCCATCTTTTGTTGAAGGTGAATGCTGTCCAGTTTGCTCTCACTGTAAGTATTTAGCTGAAGAGGATCATAGCCTTTGGTAATATTAAAGTAACTAGTACTGTGGTACACAGGTCAAAACAAGTAAGAGGTCAAGGCAGGTAAGATCAAATATGAAACTTATATGAAGCAACTTGTCTGCTTGAGGTTACCTTCTGGAGGAGTTGGTCTCTCTTCTGTGATTATACTGGTTGCTTAGAAGTAAGCTGATATCTTGCCTAAGGCTAAAAGCTAGTTGCATACTCCTCTTGTGTCACGTTTTCCAAGCTAGGTGCTCTGATTTTCATTGGTTTGCAATAACACTGTGCACTGTTATTTCTTTTCCATGCTATCTGGTTAAAACAGAGTACCAGAGGTTAGGATGTCATCTTGCCTCCTTATGAAGGTTATTTAAGTACCAGATAAAAAGCTTCATGCAGTTTGACGGAATATATATTAAGAATATAAATTAGTTTTCCTCTCTCGTACTGTGATTCTGTTAATCTGTTTTATTTCTTCTCTTGTCATCTATCCTCTTTTGGTATATTGCTTTACCTACATGGAACAGATTGTCAAAATTCATTTATGACAGCATTGCAGGTTGTGAACTAAACTTGGGAGTGATGATAGTTTTAGTAATTTCATTAATAAGTGACTTCAGTGTGAGTTCATTACATTTAATTCAGTACCGGATAGGTTTGTTACAGATGAAAATGGTTACTGAGATCTAAATAAAAATGCACTAGAATATTACTCAGGTTGGTTTTTTTCCTATTCAGAGCATTGGGCATATTCTTACAATGTGTTCTTAATCATGTTCATTGCTATGTTCTGTTCAGAGGTGGGGCCACATCTCATCATACTTTGTTCTGAAGTCAGAGGCAGCTGGGACTTGAGTTTTTGGCTCAGTCCATTCTAGAGATAAGATATCCTTCTTCCTCCAAAGGTCGGTGCCTTGTGCAAGCACACTGCACGTGAGGAAGTTCATAAAGATCCAGGATTCTTCTGGGCTAACCTCTCATTACATTAAACCACAATTCTCTCATTTCAGTGACAGCTTGGGAAAGCAAAATAAGGCAGAGATCTACAGGTCAAACCATATGTTCTACAGAAAAAGAAAATTAAAGTCTTCTGAAAAGGATAATAGAGCAACTTTCAATGCTAAGAACGTTTTCTTAATTTTTGCCCTGTAGCTGATGACAGTGAGGAAGGCTGGTCACCATGGTCAGACTGGACAAAATGCTCAGTTACCTGTGGCTCTGGGACTCAGATGCGAGGAAGGTCATGTGATGTCACCAGGAGCGCCTGTACAGGCCCCCATATCCAGACAAGAATGTGCAGTTTTAAGAAATGTGACCACCGCAGTAAGTAATGAAATGTCTCCCTTTTTAAAGCTTTTGTGGGCTTCTCTAAGCAAAGCCAACTTAGTCTGGATTTCCTATGAACTCTGGCTAGTCAAAACAGCATGTATTTGAACAGTCATATGTGCATCATTAAAGTAGCTGTGATTAGATTCTTTGCCATTGCACGCCTTTCATGATCGCTTTTTCATGACAATTTAATAGGTATATGCACTCTCAGTTCAGATATATTAAGGAAAAAGATAGTGGGAGGTCTTTCACATTATGAACTGGAGTCTTATGTTTGAAATCAAGTTGGAGACAGCATTCAGTTCATGTTCATGATACATGGGGCCGTATTTTGATCTGCCATTCATTCAAATCCATTCCATTAGCTTAGTAGTGTTTAGGAGTACAGTAATCATAGAGGACTTTTGCAACATATCCAACTACTTTTATATTTAAGGTATTTAAAAGGATCATACTTTCCCCAGTAATCTAGTTCTGTTCCATGTAGCTATTATACCTAGGCTGTCCTAATGTGCACTTTAAGAAGGTATTTCTTTCCATTGGAACAAGTTTATGGTAAAGTACCTAGTATCCATGTTAGTCCTGTGTCAGTCATAGAGATTCTTGAGAAAGCTGTATGTGTTTTGAGCTGACATGCTGGACTTTGTAAGTGACAGTGGTAGGAGAGAGATGGGGTAGTCATCAGATGTGGTGAGAGGCTTATTTGAAGGTTAACTTCACAAGTCACAGAGTCACAGAACATTAGGAGTTAGAAGGGACCTTGAAAGATCATCTAGTCCAACCCCAATTTTGTATTACTGCTTCAGGTGAGCTATTTCCTTAAGTTTTGCACTTTTCTCTGGCAGTACGTCAAGATGGTGGCTGGAGTCACTGGTCTCCCTGGTCGTCCTGTTCAGTTACCTGCGGAATAGGAAATATCACCCGCATCCGCCTCTGCAATTCACCTATTCCCCAGATGGGTGGGAAGAACTGTGTGGGAAGTGGGCGCGAAACAGAGAAGTGTGAGAAGGTCCCATGTCCAGGTAAGCCTGTGGTCCTGAGTCCAAGGTGACACGATAGTATTCCAGCTGAATTTCTTCTTTCTGCAATGAATTTCTCTGACCAAAAAAAATGTAATTGGCAGCTTAGGAGTGAAATAGCACACAAGGGTGTTTTTAAAATGAAGACAATGATGCAGTCAGAGGTTTTGTAAGCCTACAAAGTTATGATTTGGCTTTAAATATTAAGAGCTTGAGAAATCGTCATTTTATATCTAAGTGATTTATTTCTGTATATCAAAAATAGAAACACTTTCTATTGAAAAGGAAGCTGATAAAGTGCATGTTAGAAATAGACATAATCCCCCAATAACCAGGTGTCTTTGACAATATGAATATATATAACACATAGTCAACACATTTATTTCTTACATCACCTATACTTTTAAAACTTTTTAGAGAACATTTGTTCCACTCACTTTCCATTCATAGAAATTTTCCACACTTTTTTCCCTTTTGTATATCTTTCTTCATTCCCACCTCTTGTCAACCTTTGCTTTTTATTTATGAGATGTGAGCTTCTAACACAATAGTACTTAAGTAGCTATATGCACTTCATCTATTTTTTGATCTATCTATGCTAAGTTAGTAAAAAGGACATGCAACCTTATCTCTTTTTGCAGTACCAAGAGCAACCACCAAGTTTTGTTCGATGGTGTTTGTATTTCAAGAAAATTTAGGATTGATGACAACAGAATCAGTAGAGTTGTACCAATATAAAATGTGCAGAAGAATCATTGAAATAAATTATTCATACTGAGTCAAGCAGTGCTATTGGAGATACACTGAGGAATGGATTATCAGAGAAAAATATTAGCTACAATCTTAATAAGCAGAATTGCTGCTATAAAAAAAGTCACAGAGCTCAGGTTTGGCTCAGCAGAAGTTAGTATCCTGGGGTCACACCCTGCTTTATGTACAAAATGAAAGCTTAGTAGGGAGCTTTGGAGACACTGTACTTGTTCTGAGTGGAAATACACCATGCCACTGGGCACAGCATGTTGTCTTGCAATGTCGTTCAAATAATGCCTGTAAAGCAGTTGGGTATTTTTTATTTGTTTGTTTCTGAAATATTAGTAGCTCAGCGTAATGCTTTGTCAGCCTCTTTCCTCCTATGAGTATAGTCAGAAACTGTGTCCAGTCAGGGATCTGAAGAAAGGCTGTTTGTCATTGGCACCAAGTATTGTCCCCAGTATATTGCTGTGATGCTCTTCTCCTGTCTTCTGCTTATCCTAGTGAATGGCCAGTGGGGTCCTTGGTCTCCATGGTCTGCCTGCACTGTTACCTGTGGAGGAGGAATTCGTGAGAGGTCTCGTCTCTGTAACAGTCCAGAGCCACAGTATGGAGGAAAGCCATGTGTGGGAGATACCAAGCAACATGATATGTGCAATAAAAAGGATTGTCCAATTGGTTGGTATTTGGTCATACATTATTCAGTCTGAATCATTATTACCATTATTTCTTTAAAGGATAATTATGAATTGATGCTACAGAAGTCTACTAATTATACCTTTGTTTCTAACTTTGTGTGCCGTTTAGATCAGTGGGATTTCATATATAAATATATATATAATTCTATGATATATATATACACACACTTAATACTGACTTCTGGACAAGGATGCGCTTCTTAAATGGCCTCATTATGCCATAATGCATTCAACTAGATGTAGCAATCTGTAATACATACATATTTAAACACTAGTATAATAACTGCACTTAATGACCCTTGTTCTAAGGGTTTTTACAAGGGTCTCTTCCATCAGATGTTGTTTAAGCTAATGAGCAGAGAATACCTGTTTCTCAAATAAGGTGTTACATGCCTTTTATGCTCCTCACTTAATTTACACTCTAATGTGTCTTTGCCAGATGGATGTTTGTCAAATCCTTGCTTTCCTGGAGCAGAATGCAACAGTTACCCTGATGGGTCCTGGTCATGTGGGCCATGCCCAGCAGGTTACCTTGGCAATGGCACTGTCTGTGAGGATCTCGATGAGGTATTGACTTTGTTTCCATTAACATCAGGAAATTCTATTAAATTGTCATTATTTCGAAATTACATGGCCATCTAATTGATTTCCTCTTTTTTTTTTTTCTTTTTCTCTTCTTGCAGTGTATAGCTGTATCAGATGTTTGCTTTAAGGTGAATCAGGTCCATCGCTGTGTGAACACAAATCCAGGTTTCCACTGCTTGCCATGTCCTCCACGCTATAAAGGAAGTCAGCCCTATGGTGTAGGGCTGGAAGTTGCCAAGACAGAGAAGCAAGTAGGTGATGTTGAGGAGAATTTGATTGCTTTAAAACTGAGTAATTCTCACCTGAAAATATCTGTGAATGAAAGTATGAGATAAATTTGGGTACCAAACCAAGGTAAACTGAAATAGTTAACTGCTCTTCCAGGATATTTTTTGTTTGAGGGACAAACCAGTGAATTTGGGGTGGTTTTTATTTTCTTTAGGCAACTGCACAGTTGCACAAAATAAGTGTAAGATGCCAGGAACAGTTATTCCCCTGCTTTCTACCCCTTTGTCTTTGGTGTATGGATGGACATAGATGAATCAGGATCATTCTCTCTGTAAATATATTGCTGCTAATGTGGGAGCTGTCAGACTTATGTCTGAAGTTCTCACACCCTAAATTTCCTTGGGCCAACACCTATCAGTGTTGAAAGACAAAAAGATGTGGAAGTGTTATTGAAGACTGAGGCTTGATAGGCAAGGTAAAAATGTCAAAGTGGATGTCATGGGATGCTTTCTCTCTGTTGTTGTTGAATCAATCTGCGGTTAGTTCAGCATGTGAAGTCTAAATGTAAAACATCTGTGTAAGATTCTCAGACACTGACAGTGAAAATAAGCAGAGTGATAAGAAAGAGGTAACAAAAACTTACTTGAAGGGAATGTGAGAGTTCATTAGGGTTTCTTTGATTTAAGAAAATAAGATAGTTCTTGCATACTGGCAGGCAGAACACTAACAGAAAGACGTGAGTACAGTCTACTTTCTGTTGCAGTTCATTTCTCGGGATTAATGACATCTAGAAGAAAGCAGGTAGAGTTCTGAAAATGTTAATCATTTTAATTGCTTTTTGAATAGTGTCCAATTTTCCCTGTGGTTTGTTTTAATTATTTTCATTGTACACATTTTTTGGAGTTGTGAATTGACAGAGCAATATGACTTACTAACCATAATTAAAGCAAAGTTCCTGTCTTTAGGCATCTAAATAATTTACCTGGTTTTGACAGAGTTGAGGCACACATAACTGGGTGTGAGCATTGTCAGGTTTCAGTGAGTACACTCTATCTCTTACAGGTCTGTGAGCCAGAGAATCCATGCAAGGACAAGACACACAGCTGCCATAAGTCTGCAGAGTGCATCTATCTGGGCCATTTCAGTGATCCCATGTACAAATGTGAATGTAGGACAGGGTACGCTGGCGATGGACGCATCTGTGGTGAGGATTCGGATTTGGATGGTTGGCCTAATAATAACTTGGTCTGTGCTGCTAATGCAACATATCACTGTGTGAAGGTAAGTAATCAAGGTTGATAGAAATGCCACATCATAACCAAATTTTATCTCTTTTTTCCTAAGTCGTTAAGATTAGCAGTTTTCAGCATCAAGCTGGTGATTGCTTTCATTAAGCTTAGACTGTTACAGCATGCCTATTTTCTAGGAGGTGCTGTAAGATGTGTATTCACTTAATACTTGGTCTAGGAAGGGATTCTCAAAATTAAATCAGGAGTCCTTTATGGATTTCTTCTCACGTAGTTTACACAGAAGGTTGGGATGCTTGTGAATAGTTAGTATGCCAAGCAGGAGCTGCATAAAGCATGGATCTGGAGCTTACAGCTAGTGAGAACTAAAGAAGAATCTCTGGGTGCAGGTGACTATAAAATTGTATCTGCAAGGCTTGTAATAAGCCAGCCAGCCATGTAAGGTCTGCCATTCTAAACCCTTTTTTGAGTTACCCTTCCTTTTAAAGAGCTAAGCAGGTCACACACTGTGAAAATTGGATTCAGAGCCAGGGATAATTTTTGTCAATAGGAACCTAAGAGAGGATCGAATACAAGTAATTAGACAGAAGAGTTCTTATTGCAAAAGCTTAGTGGGAGAGGATTGGACATTCAACCTCTCTTACCCTTCAGAAATGTGGAGTCCCAGCTCTCACCCTCTGAGGGGAATGACCTGCCAGCCACCCTTGGCTCTAGACCTGGCAGGGAGCTGTTCTGTCTTGCTGCTGCAGCTGTGCCATTATAGTGAAAAAATGAAATGTTACTACACCAAGAAGAAAATAAGCATTAGGGAGCCTAAAAATGGTGGTGTGGTATAGCAGTGGGTGCCCACCATAGTAACTCTGGGATCTGGTTTTGTACTCACCTGAACCAAACTATAAGTCCTTGACTCCATGGCCTGAGGTTCCTTCCAGTGGAAGGTACTCAGAAATGGTGAGCCTGCTTGGATGTCTCATCATCCACAGCAGTTGTGCTGCTGTGCAGAACCAGGCTGGAAGTTGTTCCGGGTTCACCAGGTTAACAGTGGCCCAAGTAGATGAGCGAAGGCACCCCCCCCAGTTCCCTGGATCCCAGTTCTGAGTGGTGGTCTCACTGATGGTTGAATAATAGGCACAGTACGGAGGGGCATTCGCTGTTCACAGCAGTAAATTAGGCACCTGGGATGAAGTGAACTTTATCTGAGTGGGTGACTTAAGCAAATGCTCAGTCTTAAACACATACCTGTGGAATCACTGACAACACTGGATTACTTACGTCCTTTCACTAGGGCTGGTGCTCTAGTATTTTTCTGAGTCAATCATGACTACCATGGTAATGCTTTCTCACCTGCAGTTTTCAGATTATTTTTTCCCCTCAGACCTGAAACACTTTGGTTTCTCCTCCATCTTGAAGGGATTTGCCTCTAAATTCTCATGATATTGAAAACAGGGCTAGGAATCTTACTATAATACTCATTTTCTTAGGGTATGTGTTAAAAAAGTATCTTTGCATATATATTAGGTGTCAGTTTTAGTTTGAGGTCGATACAGAATATGGGGTTTTATTGATGTATTTACTTTTATCCAGTGGTAGAATTGCAATCCATTTTCAACTGATTCAGTATTTTTAAAAGGAATACATGTTAAAAAATTGGCAAACTATTACAGTTCTTATTTTTCAGTGTAACCTAAGACTTCCTCATTCAAAATAATCATTCTTTACAAAGCTTTGTTACAAAATAAAGACATACATTTATTTGCCTTTAATTTTCAAACCCATGGGAGGATGAAAGCACAACAGTACTGTTTGCAGAACAGTATCAAGGCCTTTTTCAAACCCCTTTTGTACAGTGTTCCCCTTCATTGCTGTGTACTACTTCATTCCAGTAACTTTCCACATGAACAAACATTTCTGAAGACCAGCTCCTGGCTTGTATCTTTCTTTTTCTGGCCACCAAACCTGGTCCTTTTATATGTAATCTTCAAAATACTTCATGAAAAGTTGATGTAGCAGTGCATATGTGTGCATGTGGTATGTTCTCTGCCGGATGGCTTAATCTAAAATTTACTGGAAACATCCCTTTAACAGAAGGAGAACTGGGAAATAAAATGATTTGCAGATGCATTTCGCTTTACAATATGAAAGCAGCAAATGAACTACTATCTTTGGCAGCAAACAAGCAGATGCTTTAAAAAGTATGTGTGATTGATTGTTCTTGTTTTATAGCCTCTAGTGTACCATATCTACTCTTCTGTCCAGACAAGTCATTCTGACATAATGTAAACACAATGTATTGATTATTTCTTTTGGCCAGGATAACTGCCCCCTTCTGCCTAACTCTGGCCAAGAGGACTTTGATAAAGATGGCAAAGGAGATGCCTGTGATGAGGATGATGACAATGATGGTGTTGAGGATGACAAAGTAAGATGCATTTCTGTGTCTTCAGTACATTTGACCTAAATATTTGGTTCTAAGGAAAACCATTACAATAGATGAGAGCTTTATTGTTCAGAGCTTCAGCCGAGTTATTCTGCACTGCCTTGCCTGAATGATACCTGGTGCAGAGTAAAGCTGCGTTGAGTCAAAGGAGAATAGCACAGTTCAGAGCAAAACAGTCTAGGAAGGGAACCTGGGGCTGAATTATGTTCTTCATATCAGTTAGGGTTCAGTTGTGTGCATGAAATCAGTTTAATCGAAAGTGGTATTGGATTTTTTGTTTTGCAATGGGAGAATGGTAGTTCATTGTATTTGAAAAGCTGGTAAATACTATATCTGAAGTATGATGAGCAATAATAACTATAAATGCAGCCAGCATCAAGGGAGAATGACAGGAGGAAGGTATATAGCCTGGTTTATACTTTCCTCCTTTAGATCTGCCCACAAGACGGAAATTCATTTATCTGCAGAGCCTAAAAGATAGACCAAACTTGTTGTTCCTGTACATGAACCAAAATGACAGAGGCACCTCCAGAGTGGGCTTCACTCTGCCTTTTCTGAACATGTTCAGGATGAGTGAATTGGTTTTAGGAATTTACTGTTCCTCTTTCATCCCTTCTGAGGAGGCCTAGGTGCTCTAGAGCTTCAGATAGTTAAAGATGGATTAGAACTGTGTTCATGGAGCCTCTATTTGGAATATTTCAAAATACAAAGAATCATTTGATAAAGTAATATACAGGAAAACTGTAGCCAGATTTTATTTTATGAGCATTAAAAAAAAATTGACTTGCCTCCATATATTGTCCTGAATATATAAAATGTATTTTTGAGGAATTTAAAATGTCCAAAAAACGTTGTTTCCTAGTAAGTGGTTTTTTGCTTTCACAGAAGAAAAGTAGTTTGAGGTTCTATCTTTTTTTTTCAATGTGACCTCCATTCAGATTCCATTATGGTGATTTAGCCCTCACTCCCAGTGCTTGGCTTTGTTTTTATTCTTTGCTTTCCACACTGAGTACTTTCACGTGTCTCCATGGGTAATTTAGGGATGTGTGAAATGTAAGAATTCTTGTTCTAGCAGACATTCAAATTAGACACTAAACTGACATGAAATTTTTAAAATACCACTAAAAGGATTGGTTTTAGGGAAAAATACTTCCAAAAAAGTCAGAGTAGCAATTCTTTTTTTTTTTTCCTGCTTTTTTCTTGTTTTTCTTGGGTGTTTTTTCTTTTTCCTTTTTTTTTTTTTGCCCTAAAACATAATATGCAGCTGAAGTTGCCCTGATTTTGCAGCGTACAACTGTAGAATCATAGAATGGTTTGGGTTGGAAGGAACCTTCAAAATCATCTAGTTCCCAACCCCCCTGCCATGGACAGGGACACCCTCCACTACCAGATTGCCCAAAGTCCCATCCAGCCTGGCCTTGAACAATTCCAGGGATGGGGCTTCCACAGCCTCTCTGGGCAGCCTGTTCCAGTGCCTCACCACCCTCACAGTGAAGAATTTCTTCCTAAAGTTTAATCTAAAGCTGCCCTCTTTCAGCTTGAAGCCATTACCCCTTGTGCTATCACTACACTCCCTGATAAACAGTACCTCTCCCACTTTCCTGTAGGACCCCTTTAAGTATTTGTAGGCCACAACTAAGTCTTCTTGGAGCCTTCTCTTCTCCAGACTGAACAAGCCCAACCCTTGTAGCCTGTTCTGATATAAAAAAAATTGACAACCAATCACAACAGTGATATACTTTGATCGAAATACCTGAATATAGATTCAATTTTAAATTCTTGTTGCTTTCCTACTGAATGTAGGACACGTTTTGCTTGCTTTGTACAAAACCACAAACACAGACAGTGAGCCAGGTTTTTCAGATGCCATCCCATTGCCACTAAGTTCTTCAGCATACAGCTCATCCATCAAAAAAGCCAATCAATTTACATGATTAAGATGAACAGGAAGAGTTATGAGCTCATGAATTGCGATTTATATTCTGAAATCTTTGATTTCTTCTTACTAGGACAATTGCCCTCTTCTGTTCAACCCTCGTCAGTTTGATTATGACAAGGATGAAGTCGGTGACCGCTGTGACAATTGCCCCTATGTACACAACCCTGCTCAGATTGACACAGATAATAATGGAGAAGGGGACTCCTGTGCTGTGGATATTGACGGAGATGGTACGCTTTCACTTATGAGTGCTGTTCCACAAGTCCACTTTGCTTT
Organism: Laterallus jamaicensis coturniculus; assembly: GCA_022605575.1. NCBI lineage: Eukaryota > Metazoa > Chordata > Aves > Gruiformes > Rallidae > Laterallus > Laterallus jamaicensis. The sequence continues at coordinate 50,268,418 of JAKCOX010000001.1, forward strand.
ATGTCCAGTAAGATGGGCCACCTGCTTTATACATGAAATAAAATTGAGCCTGGCACCTCAGAAATGCAGAAGAAAGGACAGAGGTTGATCTGTTATGTGCAGTGTAGTTGTTAAGTCCCAAGATGACTACAGTGGATATTTATGGAAGAATATATCACAGCAAGTCTTTATTCAGTGTAATCTTAAAAATATTTCTTTCCATCATTTGTGTTCCAAAGTAATCAGGGTCTAATATAACACTTCTTTTGACTTTTTTTGGGGGCCTTTTTAAGGACTTAAAAGAACATCAGAATGTCTGTGTAGTTAAGATAATATCTGTTGGAAATTAATCTGCTTTTCTATGAATGTAGTGCAAAGCCCACAATAATCTAGATACACCTTTTCTTGTATGTCTTAAAATATTATTAAAGGTCTGTATTTCATCTACCACTACATGCCCATATGACCCAGATTTGCTCAGAATTAGGGAGTAGAAAAGAACCTAAATATCTTAAAAATCATATCCCTGCAGCATTTCAAATTAGTAAGAATCCAGAAGTACTAGAAGTTGAATAAACCTGGTTTGGGGCTTCCTTCAGTAATATTTTAAACTTTCAGATGCTTATCTGACTTGAACTTCTGAGCATTTTGAAGTCCTTTCATCATTTTGATTGTCAGGCAGTAGTACTCTTGGTAGTTCTGCATTTGAAGAAACATGTGCTCATAGTTTATTGGTGAAAGAGTATGCAAAAAGGAACATAGCCGTTAGAAAAGGGTCCTAGTATCTTTTCCAGACAGATATGCCAACCTGTCTTTTCATTATATTACAATTTTGAAGGAGATTGTGGGTTGTACAGTAAAGTTTCCTGAGGAGGAACAGTTTATTTTGAAAATTCAGCATGCTGTACAATGAACGATGCACAGGTTCTGATAAAATTAAGTTATTTAGTGCTGAGGCAACTGAACATGAATGCAGTTGTTTCTATTCAAACCTCTTCATAAGTCTCACCATGATACAGGTGTGTGGGAAGAAAATCCAAACCAAGTTAAATAAAAAGAAATACACCCAACCCTTTTATCTGTTGTTCTATGAAAACGGGCTAAAAATCTTATGATAAACCCTTACTATATCAACATTCCTCAGGACAATGCAGATTGAAGACTTTATCACAGCAAGAAGAGTGGTACCGATAGCATAATTTTTCTTTCTGATATTAATCGTTTACAATTTCATGTTGTAGCATAATGTCATACAATTGGAGAGCCAATGAACCCCTGAAGAACCTTGCTTCCTTAGGGGTGCCTCTCACAGTCTCTGGCTGTCTGTGCTGGATGCTATATCATTCTGATTTCTACAGTCTTTTATTTGTGTTTTTTGTTTCTTCATAGACATTTTCAATGAACGAGATAATTGTCCTTACGTCTATAACACAGACCAGAGTGATACAGATGGTGATGGAGTTGGTGATCAGTGTGATAATTGTCCGTTGATGCATAATCCAGACCAGGTAAATATTAGGTATGGTTTCATTAATGTCAATGCCAGAAAAGGGTGGAGGAAAACACAGGCATTGCTCTCCATCCGTGTTTACTGTAGACCTGAAGAGGTGGATCCGTATTACTCATTTTCGTATCTTGGGTTGTCATATCCCTTTGTATCAGATAAAAGGGAAGTAGAGAGATGATGCATTTAACCCATCTTAAAGCCGTTGGTGAACAGTTTTATTCCCATGTGGCAAGAGAATACAGCTTCAGGGCTGTGTTTGTTATGCCTGAGTTTGTTGGTCCATGTGTAGGTAAGTAACATCGAGTATACAGAAGCAACAAGAAAGTAGGCTGCTCAGACTGATACACCCCTATGATCTCTAGAATGAGAGCAATAAAGGTTGTGGCCAAACAACTTCTCTGGAAATCTCTTGGCGTCCAAATCTTAAGAACTGATGGAATAAGTAGCCATAATAGTTTGATGTTCCTGCTTTAAGCATGGTTGTCATCATGATACAGTTGTTGTCAAACAAGTCCTTGAAGAGAAGTGTTGAGAAGTTAAGTACAAGTTTATCCATATTTTTCTGTTTAGTAACTATAATTTTTTTTTTCATAGACTGATGCAGATCATGACCTTGTTGGTGACCAGTGTGACAACAACGAGGACATAGATGAGGATGGCCACCAGAACAACCAGGATAACTGCCCTTACATCCCCAATGCTAACCAGGCTGATCATGATCAAGATGGTAAAGGCGATGCCTGTGACCCTGATGATGACAATGATGGTGTCCCAGATGACAGGGACAATTGTCGCCTCAGATACAACCCTAAGCAGGAGGACTCTGATGGTAAGAACAATGCCATATGATTTTCATTTAGTTCTTGCTCTCCAATTTTGATGTTGGAGACTCCAGGTCAAACTGAGCTTCTTTTGACATTTTTCCATGGACTTCAGTGGAACTGAACTGGCCAGTTTGGTCCAGGGTTAGAGCATTAGGAAACATCTTTGACAGGGGCTCAAACATACACACATACTTATATATTGCGCAACACCTTTAAAACATTTAAAATGTGAAAAATTGCACTTACTTCTCTGTTTTATTCTGAAAATCTTTCTCTGGGTTTTTAAGTCAAAAATCCTTTTAATATTTGACTACTTTTAAAAAAAATGTTTCTGAGTGGCTTTTCTCAAATTTGCTTTATAGGTAGCTTTAAATATGTCTTGACAATGTTCATATTTTGGTGTTAAAAATGGATTAATAATTGTTCTTCTTTCCAGTTCTTTGGTAAAATGTAGCTGGTTGCTCTTTACACTGTCCTCCTCTACGCTTGGCAGTATTTCAATAATGAACGAGTGATAGTTTCACTATCATAAACGTAATTTATAGAACATTCATGATCCTTTGAAAACCACCATAATACATCTCCAAGTCATGGCCCTTGCAATAAATTTAGATGGGCAATTTCTGTTCTGAGTTATAAACTTTGCTGGAGTCATTCCATGGTTGCGCCGATGAAATTGAAAGCAGAATTTAGTTGCATGTACATTTGGAAATATAAAATCATGAGCCTTGCCTGAACTCCTGCTAGGATGATTGCTAGCAGTAGGAAGTTTCTGGTTGGTAGCTAGTAGTAGTACATAAATTACTTAACCCTTCAGTCCAATGATATATTCTTAATAACTTTGTACTTGCCAGTCACTGGAATAGACACTTAATTTCAGAAATATTCCAGAATAAGGGTGCCCCTAAACTCGGGTAGTTTATCATAGTCATCTGTCACCTGGATCTTGCAAGGGAAACTACTTACGTGTGGAGTAAGGATTCACAAAAAGTGTAAATTGAAAGAGTTTAGCCAGCTCATCACTGTCATTAGTGGCAGGTCCAACAGGAATCTTGGGAAAGTGATAAATGAAGCCAGTTGATGCTCCCACGCTCTTGAAGATGTGAGCTATAGCATATGAAGATGAGGCCCAGGAGAGAGCTGTTGGACGTGGCTGGGTAAACAAAGGCTTTCTAACTTTCCTTGACAGGGAATCAATGTTGTCAGCAGCAGCTCAGTACCAAAAAACGTCAGCAGGACTTCCAGTGAGTAATTAGATTCTCCTGTGACTTGAGAATTGCCTCTTTGATATTGGCAAAGGGAATAAAATTGGAAATTCATTTTATTTTCTCCAATAAGTACTAATACAAGCAGGTGCAGGAGCACACAGCTGGTCAGGATTTGGAACTCTCTATGGATGCTTGCCAGTGTGGAAAATAGGACCATTTTACCACGTAACTGAACTGCAGAAAACCTTTGAGATATTAGATGCTTTTGCTAACTACTTTTTTTTCCTGTCTGTTTCCTAAAGCTCTATCTGCTTTCTCTCTGAAGCTTCATACTTGGATAGTGCTGTGCTGGTTAGGCACAGTAAAGTAGCTTTCCAGTTGTCTGTGAAGCATCTAGTAGCAGGTCTTTGTTGAATGAGCTGAATCATTGGTATTCCTAATTGTGTTAATTTGCATGTTCTTAGAGCAGTCACGAACACTTAGAAAAAAGCAGATGCTCAGATACATGAGGACAGAAATAAATTAGCTGGCAGTTCTGGTTTTACATTAGTACCCTGTGTAATATTCGGTGGTTTCTGTTGTAAAAGTCAGAGCCATTTGTGAATTTGTTTCTATACTTATCCAGCCAAGTTTTTCTACTTTATTTTCAAGTATGAGTAACAGTGTCAGTGTCAATGAGATTTTTTTTGTTCAGATCTTCTTTTCACCACCTGCTATTCCAGGCAAGTCACGTCTCCCCAGTTTTCACCTACATTATGGGTAAATTATGAAAGGAAGTAAGTTTTTATTCTATTAAAAACACTGAGTGTAGTAGAACTGTTGAGTGGAAGCACAACTGTAGCTGAGCTGTATGGACATACTTTTAAGTTCTCTAAAAAACTTTTTGTAATTCACGTAGCAAAACAATATTTCATTCCTTGAGGGCTAGCCTTCTTGGATACAGGGCTTCTTTCTGTATTCCTACATTTTTCTGAAGTGCTACATTTTTTATGAGGCAAATTACTCAACCCACAATTGAAAGTGAGTTATGATATATACATGTTATACTGCAATTCTTTTGACGTAGAGATGACACTTCTGCAGTCTGAAGCACCTTAGAGGGACTGTTGCTGAAGGAATCTTAATGCAGAGATGAAACCACATTTAATGTCTTCAATAGTATATTAATATTTAGTAATGTACAGGAAGATTAAGATTTTAATGCAATTGTTTGAATTCATTTACACTGTACATATTATGTTGTGACATTGCATCCACATCTGGGACAAATCAAGCTGAAAACGTAATACAAGTATTAGTGAATTACATCCACATAGCAAACGTCCAACTTTTCCCACCCCAATTCTGAAGCAGCATGTAAACTGGGGCCAGATTGATCACTATCATAAGCCACCTACAACACAGTTTTATTAACAACAATTTTGGCCCTGATCTAATTTGATGACTTCTTCCACATTTCCAGCAACATTTCAAATGGACTTGCCTAGAATTAAGCTGTATTTGGAGTGGAGCATACTTTGAGAAACAAGAGAGTAACATACTCATATGTATGATAAATTTCTTCCATTGGTGGGAGTTAGGATGGCTGGATAAATTGCTAACAGTTGCATTTGCTTATTCACATTGCTTATAGGCGACGGCAGAGGTGATATTTGCAAGGATGACTTTGACAATGACAATGTCCCGGATATTTATGATGTGTGCCCTGAAAACAATGCCATCAGTGAAACTGATTTCAGGAAGTTCCAGATGGTCCCTCTGGACCCCAAGGGCACAGCTCAAATTGATCCCAACTGGGTTATTCGCCACCAAGGCAAGGAACTGGTGCAGACTGCCAACTCTGATCCTGGAATAGCTGTAGGTGAGTATCAAGTGTCAGGTATCATCTTTGGATGTGATCTAGTGATAAGGAAAGAAAAAAAAGTAGATCAAGACACCTTTTTTGGTGCCTCAAGCTTTGGATTGACATGTGTATATGCCTAAATTTAAAAGAGCTCGATGCTGTTTGCCTTTTGACCATTCATTTCATCACTGACTGTAACACAAATAAAATACTCAGTTGAAGAACTTGACATAAGCATAATGCCTGTGGTCTTCAATGCCTTGTAATTTACATTTCCCTCAGAAGCCTCTTATGGGATAGGTAGGCAAGTGTAATTAATTGCTTTCTCTCCTGTGGGTGAGGAAACTGAAAAAGAATGTTTACAACTCCTGGCAAAACTCAGGATAGAGCTGGGACTCTCTGGTGTGGGTGTCCAGACTCAATGTTGCAGCTTGATGGTTTGTCTCTTTCATCCTCCTCCTAGGCTATGATGAGTTCAGCTCGGTTGACTTCAGTGGGACATTCTATGTTAACACAGATCGTGATGATGACTATGCTGGCTTTGTGTTTGGCTACCAGTCCAGCAGTCGGTTTTATGTTCTGATGTGGAAGCAGGTCACTCAGACCTATTGGGAGGACAAGCCCACCAGGGCTTATGGTTATTCTGGTGTCTCACTCAAAGTAGTGAATTCAACAACTGGTGCTGGTGAACACCTGAGAAATGCTCTCTGGCACACAGGAAACACTCCTGGACAGGTGAGAGATTTAAAACTTCAGGCCAACTATGCATGACAAATATTTTAAAAAGAAGGGAGATATCTTAGAAATAATTTCCTTTCACACCTCAATTTTTGCAGAGGTTTATCAAGTTTCCTTCAGTTTCCATATTACTAGTGAAAATAATCACAGTATTTGCATTGTGTTTCATATAAAACATTACACGTATGAAAAATTCTGAATGGAAAATTTGCATATATAGAAGATGTGGTGTGGTCCAAAGAAAAAGGATTGAGAGGTCTCAGTTATCCACAAATCCTTTGTGACCTCTGCATTGGCACTTGCTTCTTCGGCATTCCAGATTGTTTGAATTATACGTGGTTTAGAGTTCAGTAACCGGTGACAGCCAAAGTGAAAAGAAAACAAAGAGAGAACTGCTGCTGTTCCTGATAGAGCCCAGCCATGGATGAAACTTGTGCCTTTTGGAAACTAAGTTAGTGGGGCTTTGCACGTAGATAGGAATTTCACACTTTGGAGCTCCCTGCAGGAAAAGGACCTTGGCTAAGTGCAAGAGATATCAAGGAGCAGCCCACGAGCAGTAATATGTATGTAAGCTGCTGGCCTTCTGCAGCGGAGCCACTCATCCATGTAGGAAAAGCAGCATCAGCTCTGACAGCGTGGGCGTGTATGTGCAAACAGGGGCAGAACTTCCTGAGGGAAGTAAGGTTCGATGCTGTAATGGTCTTCAGTGACTTCAGCTATGACAGTACAGATCAGTAATTTTTATTACTCTCATCCTGTGAAAGATGTCTGCTGATCATACTGTCAGATGTTAAACAGTATTGTCATTTCATGCTTTGCAAAAAATAAGCTTTGGCTGCATGTACAGTTACTGTAGTGAATGTACAGTTACTGGAGCACAGTCTGTTTCTAATAAGGCATTTTTATTCCTGTTGTAGGTGCGTACTTTGTGGCATGATCCCAAGAACATTGGCTGGAAAGATTATACAGCTTACAGGTGGCATTTGATTCATAGACCTAAAACAGGATTAATAAAGTAAGAAATGCTTCTGTATCTCTCTGTTTTCTAATAGAAAAACATCTGTCTCTGTTGATACAAGAGTTATCAGTTTCTTTGTTAGTTTTGATAATGATGATACTTGTGTGACAGTTTGTTCCAATATTTTGGGGACATTTTGTTATCTTTAGAATATGTTACTTTCCTTTTCAGATGTATTTAATTTAGACTGGATGGTTCAATATTTACATCAGCTAAATATTCCTAAATTAAAGAAAAAAAAATAATTCTCAATAGCTCTCCTGTAAAGGGACCAAAAATTCCTGAGCAAAACTCAAAGCAAGATTAGAACATGGGATTCTTCCCCACTCTCTGGAATTTGAATGAATAAAATTAATTAGAAACATCAGAATTGCCACAGGGAAGTAGGCCAACAGCCTGTCTACTTCAGCATCCTGTCTCACAAAGTGGCTTATTCGAGGTACTAGAGAATCAGCAATGAGCGCGTCTAGTGCACACAAAAAGGAGCAGTAGCATATGACTTTCCTTAGAGCCCAGATGTTTATCTGATGTTCCAAAGACTGAGCATTAACTGTCCATGACAATTTTATCTTATGTTTACCACAGTAACTGTAAAGGACGTATTTCATGGGGCAGGGTGTGACCTTACCTCTTAAGGTCTTGTTTGTGCTTATGAGCTGGGGAGTTTCATTTGGCTGTGAAAGACAAGGTGTAAAAAATTTAGATGGACTGAGTTATCTGTTTCTCGGAAGGAGTTTCATTATTCACCCAAGTATTGCAGTGCAAAGCATTGACTGATACAGCCCAAAAGGAAACTTGAGTTTTTCATTCATGTTGCTGTTACCTTTGCAGAATCTACTTAGTGTCAGAAAAAGCGTGTTTCAAATGGTAACCCACTAGACTAATCTAACATGGCAAATTCTGTAGTCCAGGGCTTAAATAAATATTTCATTAATATAGTTGAAATCACTTTATTTATACATAGAAATTTAGTATTAACATGATTAGGGCTGCCTAATTACTTTTTGTTAGATGAATAATTTATTAAACTCCATGCATGCTGGATTCTTGAAATTTTAAGAATTACGTTAAAAGGGGTTACCCAAACAGAAAAACCTGACATTCTTTCTGCTGTCCTTTTTACCATCCCTTAAATACTGTTTTCAGGGATGAACTTCATATTTGTGTTTGAGCACCTTCAGAAAATAAAAGTACTTAAAGGTAGAGTAAGTGCTGGACAGTTTTTCTGCCAAAGTAAAAAAAACCAAAAAAACGTCCCTAACTCTTGAGTTACAGGAAGTTGCTCAAGTGTGTTCATCCTCATGTCAAGCTAACCTGCATTAACTAATGTGTTGCCAATCGAAGGAGGACCCCTAATCCATCCCTCCAGAGACTCCTCTATCTAACAGACTATAGAATCATTTCTCATTCGGCCCGAAGGCTATTTTAAGACGGAGAATCTTGACTATATCAAGGTCTCCCATGGGACATGGAGAATCCAAGTCCAAGGAACTATCTGATAGAGAAGAAAAATGAAGAGATGTCTTTCGAGGTCTTTTGGCTTCAGTGTGGATGCCTGAAGCACTACAAAAAACACAAGTCCACCACTCTCCACCCACCCCCTCAAAATAACAAGCTCTCCTTTTCCAGTTTATTATTAGGCTAGCTGTTTGTGTCCAAATACTTCCAGCTTTCATTAAGCTCTTAAAATGTCTGAAATTGAGATTCAGCTCATCTTAATTAATGTCTTGATTGACTCTAAAGGGATGGTTCTTCCAATTTCTGATGTTGGCCCTTGCACCTAAAGATAAAGAAATGGGCCATTCACACAGCTGTGAAGACATTGCTAAGTGATGTGGCGAGGTCTTGTGCTAACCTCTGAGTTCACAGGGACAGGGGCTTATCAGTGAATGCTAGCACATGACATAGTTCATTCCAGGAGACACGACTGTTCTAAATAAAGAATTGGGAAATCTTTTGCAGATGGTGTGCATAAAGTTACTTATGGAACAGCTCCACTGCTTCTGATTAATGTGTTATGGCTACCAGCCAGGTGGGGCGTGAGATAGAGATGAGAAGCAATCCTAACAATGAAGTTGGGTCGTCTGGTGCCTTGTTAAAACCAATTCGGTTTCAGTTCTTGGGAACTATTACCAGCCCTTAGCACTGGACTCTGCATTATCCTTCTCGTCTAATTTACATTATGTTCTTCTTCACAGAGTTTTAGTGTATGAAGGGAAACAAGTCATGGTGGATTCTGGACCAATCTATGATACAACCTTTGCTGGCGGACGGCTAGGTCTTTTTGTCTTCTCTCAAGAGATGGTCTATTTCTCTGACCTCAAATACGAATGCAGAGGTTAGTTACAGAAAAAGTCCAGAAAATGTTGAAGCCTTTTATAACCTGTGGAGCAAGCATGAAATATGGAAATGAAAAGTATCCGTTGGTTACTGAAAGCAGTCTGTGACATCATAGGATGTAGTAAACCTTTATTTATTGAAATACCATTTGCTGCTATAGTAATCTCAATTTGAATAACAAAACCCAGATGTTTAATACTACCCACCTGAAAAGAACGAGATAGAAATCTCTGAGCGAGATACACACTTAGAATTCTCTCTGTATAATCACTTTCCTTTCTAGGTTATTTCAGCGTGTCCTGTGGGCAGCGAGCTACTTCTGGATCACCCCTATTTCACAAGTGACATGTAGGAGAGAGCAGATATTTTTAATGAGCAAGTCTGTCTATAATGCCTTGTCCAAAGTGTTTTAAAAAACAGAAAATGCTTTCCCAGATTTTTTGTCATGTGATTTTTTTAATATACATTTAAATACATAGGTGCATATGTCTGTGTAGACAGATGCCTATTTTTACATAAACATCCTCACATTTGTAGGAAAATGCAGAACATTGTGCTATATCCTTATTATGCACCATGATGGATCTCTGTTCTTGTGGGGTTGACTTCTTAACCAAATAAGACAACCACAATTAATATATTTTTCCCCATTTCTTTCAGATGCTTGAGCAATGGTTGCTGCACAATACTGTAAATGCTATGCAACCTAGACACCTCAGTACATCCTGGTACTCCCAATTTCTATTTTTGTGTTCCTCCTGTCTTCGGTCCTCGTGCTCCACTCGCCAGGTACTTCCCTGCTGCCAGGAGTGCCTCAGCCATCCCTCCACCCAAGTGCCTTCTCACAGCCTGGACTAATGAAAACTAAACGTGAGCGTCCAACCCACCACTGAAGCAAAAGCAGATTGATAAATTGCAACACTTTTGTAGAGTGAAAACTTAGCAAAACATGTTTGTTTGTTTATTTGTCTTTTTAAGGAATGACGTTTACATATAAAAATGTAATTACTTAATGTATTTATATATATATATATGGAGAAAGAGGGGGGTGATGATTAGCAGTCATTGTCTTTGAGGAAAATTGCATCTGAATTGACTTTGTAGATGTATGGTTGACACTTCCTTGCTCTGATCAGGACTGGACTTCAATAACACAAAGTCTCTGGTATAATTTTAGCAAAGCAACAGAGGGCCACACCAATGTTATCTATTATAATAATAATACCTTTGGATAATAAAGGTCAATTATGAACATTTATTTATCCAAAAAAGATGTTCTCTAGCTGATGAGGATGCTCTTAATAACACCTATTAAAATGACAATTGACAGAAATGTCAAATTTGCAATGTAAAGCATTGTCTAGTGAAGACTTATTTCAGGCCAAATAGGATTGAACTGGAAACTCGCACATGAAAGGGAATAGTTTATTCATTTAAACATCCACAGCTATCAATACTGTCTGCCTTTCAGAAAAGTATTTCCAGTTGTTCCGTTTCTATTGTATTTTGCATTCCCTCGTAATAAAGAATATACCCATGCCATGTGGAACAAAATGAACCTGAACCACTTTCCCACCTCTGCTGCAAAAAGCACTTTGACATCCTGAATCCTGATGTGGGTTTTTGAAAAGCTGGCAAGGCCACTATTACTTAATTTGGTAACATATAAATTTAAGGTTCCATTTATAAATATTTTGTTAGTATTTATTATGATTATCACACCGAGCTACCTTCTCTGATAATTTATTTTAAAGCATGTCATATAATGCATCAGTAATACATTCACAATTAATGATATTTTAAAGATATTTCTAAAAGCATATCACAGTATGTAGATATTGTCAAGGCATGGTATACACTTTAGCATATTTTTGTGGGTTATATTCATGTATGCTTTAAAGTTAAATGAATAATAATAAGGAATTTATAGATGGAACCTTAATATATATCCAGTTACCCTGATTTTAATATTTTGTATTGTTACCTATGTCTGCTGTATATAGAACTTCTTAAATAATGCTGAAGGGATACCAGTGTTTTTATTCTAAACAGATACAACAGTTACTCAGACATACAATAGTATAAACATGTTTAACTTTTTTGTTTGTTTGTTCAAATTGTATGAGCTTTGTTCACAAAAAGAACATCCGCTGATGTAATTTTCTTCCTAGATGGGTCAACTAATGGAATCATACAGTACCTCTGCCACCTTCTAGGGCACAGCAAGCTAAATGTTGAGTCAACTTTCTCTCCCTTGGAATAGATTTTGTTGCTTTATTCATTAGAAAGGAATTCACAGTTGCTGGCTTTATTGCACATTTTATAGTGTTCATATTATCAGATCTTTTTTTGTTTGTTTTTGCCTTTTTCCCCCCCAATTTTGTCCTGTTGTGCTTTGGGGGTTTTCTTCTTTGGTTTTGGTTTGTTTGTTTTTTGATTATTTTTTTTCCTAAATCCTCTTCATGAGGTTTTTTAACATTTCTGTTTCTTCCTTCTGGTGTTTCAAATTGTATCCTCAAGTCCCAAATAGAAAGGAGGGTGACTTCATTAAATGTAATGATTGTAATGGCTGTGTAGGGGTTTTTTTTTGTCAGAGAGAGACATCAATGTAGGGATGAAGATGTTAATATTTGGACTGTATAATAATTTTCCTATTCTATGTAAATTATTTATGATGGTTTTTTATTTCTTTTTCTTTATATTTTTCCTTGCAAGTGTGTGTGAGAGAGTGTGACATCAATGAAATTTCATTTTGTTTTGCCAAAGATTGTAAATAATTATTTATTTGTTTACATGGACGGAACTTTTTATCATTTAACGTCCTGATTCATTTAGTCAGATCCTCATTTATATATATATATATTTTAAGAAATTAATGATAGGAAATAAACTGTAAAAAGGTTTTATAAACAAAATTCTCCTTACCTTTTTTATATATAAAATGTTTCTCTAAAGAAAATATTCCATTCCCCAAAGCCTTCAGTTAAAGAAGCCTCTTGTCTTGCTATAAACCGGTTCATTTCAAGCAGACCAGCAAATGTGTTGCTTGGTTACGAATCATCAACTCTCTTCTAAGTTTGCAAACAGCAGGTTTCCTTGTCTCTCTTGACAAGACATGATTCCCCATTAAGTCTTTTTATCTGGCAACTATCCCAAGTTTTATTAGTGACATTGCAACTGAAAAATTCTGGTCCTATTTCTCTTTTTCTATGAACTTGTGCATACATTCTCTGCACTGTGTCTTGGCCCATGTCTTTGAACAAATATATGCTGTGTTCTGTAACCGCTTCTGCTGTGAGTCCCATCTCAGTCCTTGGGATTCATTGGTGTGAGCGAGGATTGCCTTCCTGCTGCACAACTTCAGAAAAGAATAGTCACTAACCAAGCAGGATAAAATACAAGAAAAAGTTCTTAGTGTGAGAAATCTCTGCCACGAGTGTGACCTTGTCCCAGGGAGAGGAATTTGAATTGGGAAAAGTGAGAATGCCCAGAATGGTAAAATGCCAATTTTGAGGTGTGAATTCAAGTCATATTCTCTCATAAATATGCCAAATATTAACTTTTCTTGGCCTTACAAACATCCCACCTATTTACTTTCCTTGGCATTTGTTTCCTGTACAACATAGCCGGAGTGCTGAGGTTATAACACACGAAAGCCATGCACTCTTATGAATCACTCTTGTAGAGAGGTGGCTTTCTTTTCTGCAACAGGGATGCAGGCGGTTGATATTGTTCAGGTAACAGAGCGATCACAATCTTCTTACCCAAAAGTCCCTTTTAAATCTCTGCTATGAATCTGACAAGAGACTTTTGAGCATGAACACTTGGTGATGATTTGAAGGGCAGGAAAAGTCCCGTCATGGCAACCAAACAAAACACTTCTGAACACAACCAAGGAAAAAACAACTGGAAACAAGTGAAACCATAAACATGGCACTTGAGTACTGGTACAGGGTCTTAGAGAAAAACAGAGAGGAGAGCACCAAAGAAGCAGGTATTATGCTATCAATGAACGGATTCACATAAAACAGTGACATCCTCTGACTTCTGTCTATAGTTCTCACCACAGGCTTTTGAGGATGTTATGGAAAATTTGGCTAATTTAGGAAAAATACATAAAAATTTTCTAGCCTCTGCACTTGTTCCCAGAGGGGTATGGGTATGGAAGAAGGCCTGAAATCCCCACAGAGAGGCTGTTTTTCTCACAAAGAGAAGCAGCAAGAAGACTGGTTCTGCCACTGACTCCTGTGTGATAACTAGGCATAATCATCTCCCAGAGCACCAGGCCTCCATCTACTAAATGGCAATGATCAAATTTTCTCCCCTTTAAGATGCTTTTGATAAGTTTTTTTCTATTTTGTTGTTTCTCAGCCAGCTGAAAAAACCAGGATATACTGAAATTCAGAAACACCTCTGAAATTAAGTTCCAATGAGGCTTCATGTCTAGTTTAAAACCACATTTTTTTCAGATAAAGTTTGATTAAGCCTCTGAATTCTGAAAAAACCTGAACTCACAACATTTAAAGATTTGTCCATCCTAAGAGTAACACACTTACCAGAAAGGAAGGAAAAAAAATCCACCCAATTATTATACCTGTGATTTTTGTACATCAGGGAGCCCAAATACTAGCATTATGCACACAGACATCTGTCTTGCTAGCTACACAGTGGGGACAGAAGCTGAACAGGCAATCAGAGTGGGCCAAATCCTCATCTTGGTCAGCTCAGTGGGAGTTTTGCTATGGACTTGAGTGATATCTGGATGAGATTCAGGGTTCAGCTTGGGCTGCAAACCTCCATGGAGGAAGAGCTCTAATGCTCACATGGGAACATCTGCTCTCTAAAGCCATTTGAAAAATAAATAACTGTGTAATAACTTGGCACAGTCTTGTTCCCAATGTGGAGAAGACCACCCTTGTAGATCAGGAAGGGGGGGTTTGAAGCAAAAGAAACCTGGGACTGATTAAACCAAAGGTCTATCTAATCCATTATCTTGCTTCTTGAAAGTTGCCGGTACCAAATGTACCAGAGGAAGATGTAAAATCCATATCATTAAAAATCATACATTAACATGCATAGAAAAGAAATATATTTCCTAGCCCCAGTCAGTTAATGGGTGGTTTCTGCCATTGTGTCTACGTGGCTTATTTTGCACTAATATAACTGCAAATATTCTTGTTATCCATATAAATGTCTTGGGTTCTCAATCCCACTTCTCGATCTATTGATTTCTGGAAGTTGAATATACATGATATACAGCATAAATTTCCTTTTACCAATTTCAGGTCTGTTGCTGTTCAATTTCATTGACAGGGTTTATTTCTCACAGACTTTGTGAAGGCGTGAATAGTGTATATTTCATCATAAAACTGCATGTTAGGGAAAAAAAAATCCTGCTTTTCTTTTACTGCCTGTGTGCATGTGTCTGTAATGGGTTCATGCAGTGCATCAAAGGTAAAAGAATTTCCTCTGCTTGCTGAAAAGACCAGCTGTCATGTTGCAGTTCTGCTCAGTTACAGCTTACTGCTCTTGGTGATGTCCCTCTCCAAGTCTCTCCATCTAGCTCTTCTGCAGACATGTCTTGTAAGGACATACGTGCGCACACAGACTTCTTTCTTTTGCAAAGGTTAAGTGTCGCTCTGTGCCTGTCTTCCTCATAATGCTATCCCCAGCCATCTGCTGGGGCTGCAGCTGGAACTAGGAAAATGAGTTGGACAAATCTTTTACATCTTCTATCCTGTCAATGGTAATTGATCATTAGCCATTCATTTTGATATTTGTAGAGCTAGAAGTGAATATGTTTTGTGTTATTCCTTTAGAAGCAATTCAATTCCTTTTCAGACATCTGCTGAGCATTTCTGGACTCTTTTAACCTCTGCTAAATGCACCAGTCTCTGGATGCTAGAGGCATGGTTTGCAAATCACACTCCAAATTTTAGCAGCAGCTGGAATAAGGTAATTTGTAATATAGAAATTGGTTTTAATCTCAATGTCTCACTGATATTACATAGCCATTCATTAACTTTTAGGAGATACAGTCGTTATGAGTTGATTTCCTCTAAATCATGCTGACACAAATGAAAACAAGGGAGAGCAAAGAAAACTGCAGGCACTGTCAGCTACTGCAATAGATAATTCTTGACCAATGCCTTCTTATGTATGTGAAGAAAATGAAACCCAGAATTTTCAGTTTAATGAAAGACAGGTTTCTCTCAGATAGTGCTCTGTTTTGATCATTCAATCTAGTTTTCTTCCTGAAGTTGCTGCTGCTGCCTTCTTGAAAGTATCAACAACATCCAATAGACATTTTAGAGAAGGATCTGCCTGTCATGAAGAGACAATGACATTATTCCAGGAACAGGCTGCTGATGGTGGTTGAGTCGCCATCCCTGGATGTATTCAGAAGACTTGTAGATGTGGTGCTTAGGGACATGGTTTAATGGCGGACTTGGCATTGCAATGTTAATGTTTGGACTCTGATCTCAGAGGTCTTTTCCAACCTAAATGATTCTATGATTCTATTATTCAAGGTACGGCAAAACAATACCTTGCTTGCTTTAAATAGATGTTCAGGAGCAGTGGCTACCAGTTGTTAAGACATTCCTTGCTGAGGAGACTTGAGTACCTTGTAGTGGGAGTACGGAGCGCAGGCAAATGAATCTGTCCAGATTTCTGAAGGCTGAACTGCACTGTCTCTCCTCTTGGATTTTGGATTTTGCACTCAGAAGTAAAGGACCACCCAGTTGGTCATGGATGTAATCATGTGGGTTTAACTCTGTACAGTAGCTGTGCCTTGATGCTGAGGAAGTGGGGACAATGACTAAAAGCTGAAACCAGTGACGTGTTGAAGATAAATAGCTTTCTCAAGTGGGATTCAGTTACAAAGATATTGGCAAACACTGCTTCAGAGAACAGAATTCCACCATTTAAAGAGACAAGTTCCAATGTTTGTAAAGGAGCTTAGGAGCAGGGAGAAAACCAAAACCCTGTTAATTGCTCAAGTTAAGAGTTGCACAATTTTAACGAAATGGAGCATCCATAGGTAGTAAAAGGGCAAGAGAACATATTATTTTTTTTTTTTCCCCTTAGAAAGATTCTTTTAATTTAAGTGCAGAAAAAAGGAAATAGAGTGACTCTGTATTCATTTTTTAAAGTCGTATCTCAATAAAAAGCTCCCACTTGTTTGAGAAGGAAGTATTTTTAATTGTACACAGACACAACTGAAAAGACTATCGTTTATATGATGCCAAATCGTTCCATAGGATTTAATTTGTAACTTTCAGTTGAAGACTTTGTAGTTTCCTTGGTTTTTTTCACCATATTAGACTGGTAAAATACAATAAATTACTCTCTTGGATCATCTTACATGATGTCTTCATAGAAGACTGGTGTCCAGGGAATAAAATACATCTTAAATCAGTGTTACTCATTAAATTTGTGTTTATAGGTAGGAAGACTGCAAAACCCTGAGTAGGAATGTATCTTCCATCACTGGACAACCAAGAAACCCATTGTTCTTCATGCCTAGCCTCCCCTATGGTTTGAGAAGATAATATCCTCTTCCTCTTAAACATGAGTGAGAGGGAAGCTGTAGCTTCAAAGCAACAGGGCTTCTGAGTACTAACTCAAGGTCTTTATTGCATAACCTTGCATTTCAAAGCAAACAGGCACCAGTGATTATAACAACAATCGGAGAACATCGACTCCTGTTCTTTCCTATTCAGACTTTTTCCAAACGATGAGTTAACCTCCCATCAAGAGAAATAAAGACAAGCAATCACAAAAAGTCATTTTATTTGAATGTTCCCACATCACCTTGTTTACATTTGAAAGTTCTGATTATTCATTCATCTATGGATGCGGGAGAAGATCTAAAGAATTCTTTTCTGACAACATGTTAGATTTGTCAGGTTGAGATCTAAGCATTGTACTTTCAAACACATCTCCAGTTTCACACAGAAAAATGTTTCATAACTAAAGGCTACTTTAATTAATGACCCAGGTCATTAATTATATGAGTATTAATTAATGAGTCAGGTCATATGAGTATGTTATTAAAACAAATAATATTTCTGCAATATTACATCTCAAAGTAAGTGGATAATATCCACTTTTCTGCAGTGATTGAAGTGTCTTCCATGTGAAGTCTTATCAGCTCTTACATTGGTTGTGGGGATTTGTTGTTGTGTGGAACAATTTTTGTTCCATTTCCATCTTTGGTAACATTTGTGAATAAAAATAAGAAGCTGATTTTTGTTACTAGAAATAATTTTTAGCTGCATGGAAGATCTAATGCCTGTTTTTTTACTGAAGTCTCATGTCTTGGGAAGGAAAGCTCTAGCCGGAGCCATTTCTCTATTCTGCAGACAGGAAGAGCTGTTCTCCAGTGGATGTTGTCTGCCTTCTGATGGGGTAAATAGAACAACTGAGTTACTGAAGGCAGGAGCTTGCACCTGTGGCATGATTTCACTTGACCTTGCAACACCCTAAGAAATAATCAAGGTAGGAAATCCTGCAGGCAGCTACCCCCTGTGCCCAGTCCCCTACAGAGGAGAGGGGGGAGCCCACAGAGAGTTTCTTCAAACACTGAGTTTTGCAGGTTAGCTCCACTGCCTATACTTAAAATGCTTGCCCCCTCCTCATGGCAATCCATCTGTCTACGTTCTCGTTCCAGTTTTACACCTGAATGCAATGCTTAAGATTTTTTTTTCCTCTTAATGATGCATATAGACTGAAACAAAACAGTTTTATTCGCTTATTTCTGGAATGTTGATGTCAGCATTTGTCTTTCTTTTCTTTCTGTGATCTAGGGTTTTGTACATCTTCTGTATGTTCCAGAGGATGAAAGCATGTTTTGAGAGAGTTCTGAAAAAACCTGCATTGAGAAGTGTTGTGTTGTGGTAGCACTATGAAGGATCATTGCTTGTACCTCTCTATTCCTGCCCAGGATGAGTTGATAACGTGGTGGGTGCTATTCTCAGAAAGCGTGCGTTCATTAGCTCCAGAATTACGTACATACTTTCTTCCCTGTATTGTGTCTCCCAAAAAAGCATCAATTGTGATTTAACAACACAGGTGGAAAATCCCAACCTATTACATATCAACTATCACTTCATATCAGCTAGTTAGGTCCTGCCCAGTTCCTAAAACTGAGTGGAGCCACTGCAGTTTTTCCAGTACTTTCAGAAAAATTTGAATGGAAAACTACTGCATTAATTTCTATAACCTCAAAACGAATCAGTCCTCCATTTACACATATAACCTTTTTAGAAATAGGAAATATACTTTTCTGTCCAGTGTCGATTAAATATTAATACTATATTTTAAATGCCAACACTTCCAGATGGATATGGAAAAGGTTTTTATCAATGCACATTTTTGTACCCTTTCCTGCAATATTCTAGAAAGGTTGAAAAGTATATTGGAAAACTCTTGGACTGTGATGTCTAAACAGTTCAAAATGCAGAACAAGTATTTCTCAAGAAGATTTTACAAGAAACTGTAAACATTTCACTGTGAATTGATTAATAATTAAAGTAAGAAATGGCAAGTATCTGAGAAAATTTACCTCTTCTCTTGCTCAGTCATTATTCTGCACAGACATATCCATGTGGGATAAGCCAATGTCAATTTGCCTTATTAGGACTACCAGCTTTTCGTACACATGTTCGTAATTTTGAGGGACATACATCATCTTTTAGCAAAAAGCCTGACATTTCTTATGTTGCAAGTGGTTTGCATTAGAAATGTAAAATAAAACTGAAGCTGTGGAAAGAATTATTAATTCAAGAGGAAACAAGCTCAGAGCATTTTAATTTCTGGCTATATCAATCTTTTTGTATCTCATCATCTGGGGCTTTGACACGTATTTATGCCCTGCACTGGTGATGTTCCACTTCTGTTCCACTTCTCCCAGGGATAACTCATAGAAAAGGCAGAAAGCTCTCCCTTTTCCACCTGCCACAGCTCTCAGAAGGACGCCATCAGCACATGGATGGTGGGAGACTGAGTCTCCCAGCATCACACACCAGCAGGTGGTGAGAAGGAAACTGGAGAAGGGTGAAGACAAGAATAGCTGTTAGGAGGAATCTGTACAGCTTTTTCCCAGGTCCCACAATACCAAATAGCATGTTCTGATCGGGGGATTTCAAGAGGTTTCTAAATTTTCTCCAGATTGAATCTCAATCCCTGAAGTGTATTAGGCCAGAAGATTTTCTTTTTAAAACAAGCCTAGTAAGAAACTATGAATGCCAAATGTATTTGTTACCTGATTTATCTAATGTTCTTTTTCTTTCTCTTCCATCAATGACACTTTACTTGATGATGGTAAAACTTCAAGGACAACATTGATAAAATAATCCTCTGTATTTTTATACAGTTTATATACTATATAGAGAATTGTTTAATTGTGAAAGAGAGGTAGTTAACTGTTTCAGAATGAGGTAGACAGCCTTGCAAGTGCCAGAGGAAGGGAAAAATTCAACCCCAGGGATGAGAAAGATATTGGCGGGTTGAAGAGCAGGGGACAGTATCTGAATTTGTGTGGTTCCACTGTGTGGCACAGAATCTTGGGAGACCCTACTAATAAAGTCTATCAACATAGGCTTTATGTCAATTACTGGGGTCAAGGATATTAATTTTACTCACTCTGGGTCAGTCACAAAGCATTTGCGCCTAGTTCCATCTTTTTGAAGTATGCTTGCATACAGACAAACCTGTAATAGAGATATACAAAGTAAGTGCTCACATGCACAGGGGCTTGCATGCAAGTCACAGTGAAAAATGAACTTGCACAATTCCTATTCACAAAAGCATAGCTGCTGATTCCAAATAGTCATAAGCAAAAATATCAATACTAAACCTACTGGATCAGTGGCAGATGGAGACATATTGTGATGATTTGTGCTGCAAAGGGGCCTCCGCTTCTTTAAAGTACCTACGCCAATATCCCTTTACTGAAGCTATTGGAAAGCCAATTGAAAGCTCTCAGATGGAGACATGTAACATAACAGATGTGGCTGAGAGGAATGAGTGTGAGGAAAGCAGCAGCAGTAAAATTTCACAAAATTTTATAGGGACTGACAAACCACACAAAAGAGGTGTGCAGGGGGTGAAAATACTCTGCTCAGAGTTATAATCAGTTCTTGCAGAAATGTAGACTAGTCTGCAGAGATCATCAGTAAGTATCTCAGCCACCTAAGATGACTGGCAGGAACCCCTGGGGAACCACTGTGCTGTGTGCATCAGAAGCCAGCTGCTAGTCTTTCTTTGTTGCTCTGTGTTTTTTATTAAATAGACCATAAAACCAGAGAGCCAAATTCTTGCTTCATTTATGCAACGGCAGGCTGAAGAATTAAGGGTATGCATAAAATAGAGAACTTAGGTTCCTCAGAGTAGGGTTACAGAGGTGGCCTTTTTCACTGACATACTTTTTGTTTTGGAGAATTTTTGGTTTTCTGTTTTCTGTTTTCTTCATCCTCTCAGGGCAGAATGAAGGTCATTGATCCATGTTCATAGCTAGGAAATACTGAGGGTCCTTAAAGATGGAAACAGAAATTATTTGGGACTGTTAATAGTGAGCTGAGGGCAGGTGTTACATCATAATTCCCCAAAGAATACTAGTCATGAAAGATTGGCCATTTGGTCTGTGCATCACAGTGACCCATTTGCAGCTTTGGATGTAAGACATGGTCTGTTTCCAGGTGTGAGACACATATGATATTCTGGTAAATAAATGGAAAAAGTGAAACCAAATGAGAAATGTGATTTAACCACCTGAGTCATCGATATCTCTACCTGGTCTAACTTTTAATGCTTCCTTTTCAGTTAGTGAAATAAAGCAAGCTTCCCTAGAAAAAAGTTTTTTATTTTAATGTAAGTAAAAACAAGGACAAGTAAATCTGAAAAAAAAAAATCAAATCCAAGCCAGAAGACATATGCACTCACGAAACTATTCTTTAGGGTGCAGAAGCAAAACATCTCTGGCAGTGTTCATTTAACAATTGGACTTTTGAATCTTAAGGGTCTTTCTCAACCGAAATGATTCTATGAGTCTGTCTCTCCTGTTGTGCTCCACTCACAAGTGACTATAACACTATAGATATTCTGTATTTTTCTGGTATAGTCTTGTAGTGAGAAATTTTCTTTATGCACCCTTAGTTGGGTATAGGAAATCATTCCATAAAGGTTTTTCAAGCTGTGCTTAGTTTTATCCAGACAAGTAGAACAAGGTTTTGTTTCGACTGCACTGGCTCAGAAGGACTCATTACCTGTGTTCATTGTACAAACTTCATCCAAGTTGATGTTTGCTTTACTCACATTTCTGCACTGAGGCGTTTAAATAGAATAACTCCTGAATCACTTGTTTCTGAGCTTAAAGAAGACGACTGATCAGATTGAAGGACACAAGTGGCTGTGATTCTGGATCCTAGCAGCTGCATTCATCTGACATTGCTAATTCCAGGGATATTAACAATATTTAATTAGATAGAAATAATCTCCTAAAAATTTAGAAACACTACTGTGATATATAAGCCATTGCTGGGACGTCACAAACCTCACCACTAAAACAGAAATCAGGTCTGAGCATTTACTCCTGATGCCCCTGGAGTAGAGAAGTTGGGCTAGAAAATTTCCAGGGCTAGTCATATTTAGAGTAGCAGATGTCTAGAGCTGTTGCTGGGTTTGACCATTACCAGTACCACCTGATTGGTCCCAAGATACTGGCTTTCCATCAGAAAACCAGATGATTGCAGAGCTACTTCTGAAGGGCTACCACCTCTTTATTCCTCTGATTGAAAAACATATGCTATGAGTATAGTCTAAATAAGAAGAGTATAGAATAGTAAAAAATAAAGACCACAGCAGTCAAAAGAAGTAAACCATTAAGGATACAGAACATGATTTGTACCTACAAGACCAATTTTACAGTAAAAAAAATCACTGGGAACTGAAGTAGGCTTTTTACTAATCCTTGTTTCTCAAAGAAATGAAGCTGGCATGATCATGCCGTCCATCTATCATCTGCTAGTAAATTGCTAACAGAACTTTTAAGCTCATTGGCCATTTTTAATCAACTTGACAGAGCTGCATTTGACAGACATTTCAGGCTATTAGGTACATATGATTTGTGAGCAGAGTGGGTTGATTAACATTTCTCTTCTGTATGCTTTTTCTTTTTAGTAGTAAGTAATAAAAAGACTGAAATCTTTTCTTTTAATTAGCAGATCCCTAATCTCTTTCTCTTTGATGCCTAATACACCTAAAGATCATGAGGTAACATTCATGAAATTCAGTGAAAAATTAGCTAAGACACAAGTGCCTTAGAAGCCGGTCACTTGTTCCAGTGCCCACGGAGCTAATTTTGTCACTGGAAATACTGGGAGACACCTTGTATGACTGATGTATTAACAGGAATTTAAACCAAACAAAACAAATTATTTGTTATCATGTCTTTGTTTTATATTGGTACTGAAACTACCAAGCTTTAGGGATTACTGGTTACCCCAGCACAGTCTATCGTGCAGTTTATTGTCCTGGAAAGTCTCTTAAACATTCAAGATAGATTAAAGATACACATGGGCATAGAATCATAGAATGACAGGTTGGAAGGGACCTCAGATGTGCCACTCATGTTTTGTGATTCCTAATAAATCATGTGGGATTTTTGCCTACTGTGAGGAAAGAAGGTTCAGAGATATGGTTTGTGGAAGCTAGCTACTGACAAGATAATGAAATAAGTTTATTTTTCAGAACAGCTTTAATACCGGAGAAGAAAGAAGCATGGTGGAAAGTTTTGAAGGTGAGAAATCAGATGCTGAAGAACACACAGAAAGCACAGAAGTCAAACAGGGAAAGGACTGTGCTGGTTGCAGCATGGTAAGTGTTAAGGATCAGATCACATAGAGAAAAAGTGGATGCTGAGGGGAATTAGAAGGAGGACAAAAATATTTAATTTCAAATTGTGATAATTTTGAATAGCAGGGTGTTTTTAATGTTTTGGTGGTTTTGTTTTTTGTTTTATTTTTTCATGAAGGCCTCTTTTAAGGTGTGGAAAGCAGCCCTTTTTATACTATGTCAAGTCAGCCACACAGAATAAGAGCGAGCCACGGTCCGTTCTTCCTCCTCAAGGCAGGGCAACCTCTCCCTAACTCCCTCCTGACAGATGATTTTCTTTGTCTATTGCTCCGAATACAGTTTCACAACTGCCCTAGATATTCTGATTAACTGCAGTTACAGACAGAAGAATTTCTCTAATTCTTCAAGTATTTGTAGCTGTTCTTTGAACCTATTACTTCTTGTCCTATCCACAGTGGAAAAAAAAAACCACTTCACTGCCAAACTCTGTGGCAACCTTTTACGTATTTGAAGACCTACATTTTGTCTAAATCCCTTCCTCTCAGGCAAGCCAATATCAATCTTTTCTCATAAGTAGCACACTGTAAGACCCAAAATACTCTTGTTTTCCACTGGACTGTTTTCAAGTGTCCTGTATTTTTTATATGCATTTTTATATGAACCCAAATCTGATTAAGAGCAGAGATGAGGGATTCCATCCTGTGTCTTGCAAACCGACGCTCCAGTTTATAAACATCCAGTATGAAGTTTTTATTTTTTCAAAAATTTAGTTTGTGATCACTTCTGATGCACTGGTGCTTTTTTGTACAGTGTTGCACAGATTTTGTGCCACTGCTTTCTCTTTTGGCATCTAGTAGCTTTTCCACTTTGTCTGTGTCAGGTTGTCCCCTGTTCCAGGTGTACTGGAGGAATGGTCTGCCCATTTCAGGGCAGGAGTGACTGGGTCTTTCAAACCCTGGATGTCCTTTGTGATTCTACTCAGTACAGCGAATTCCATTCTGGACCAGTATGGATCTAGGTCTGTGATGCGAACATATATACAATGTTGATGCCATTTCTATTACTGAACTTAAAGCCTGTTACTGGGCTCTGTAAGCAATGGTAGAAGTTATTCTCGTCTCCATAGGGACAGTTTGATAAAGACATGTCTACAGATGCTGAATAGGTCTCTCTCATTTCCTGAAGTCCATGCTTCTGTTTGCAGAGTCCCATTCGGTACAAGATTGAATAAACCCAATTAGATTTCTTTTACAAAAGTGGATTAAAGAGATCTGTCTTACCTAGGTTGAAAGTTCAGTTCCTGTTGTCCTAAAAGTACACCCTTTGAGACTGATAATCCCTTCAGGATAAAAATGACGAGCATGAACAGAGCTTGCTGAACCTGGAAGAGTGAGGATGAATCCTGACAACAAAGAACTCCAGAGGAACTTCTGCTCTAAACTGTGGGGTTTCAGGGGGGTTAGTTGTAGTGAATAGGAAAGGGTGTAGGAAGATAAAAAAGGCAAAGAGCATCTTCAGATACTTCCTGCAGTTTCTGAAGTCCTTCTTTCTTAAGAATTACTTCTTACTTAAGAAATACTGTTCTTAAGTAAGAAGAAATTCTGTCTTAAAGGATAAGCAGTGTTCCAATACTGCAATCCCAGTGCAGAACAGTTTATCACAGAGAAGGATGCTCATTTTCTTTCTGACTAGAAACTAAATCAGATTAAAGAACTTTCAGGGGACAGCTATCTAATTAGCACTGTTAGATCAACACTACTTCTGTAGTACAAATGATTATCCTGGGAGAACATGAATGCTGAGAAGAAATTGTACTATTATACCTGAACTATCCTTTACACTTTTGGCATCGCAGCAGGTGAACATGCAAGAAGCAGGAATGTCCCGAGCAGATACTGCTGGCCAAGGATTTAAAATTTCAGCCCCTACCATGCATGCATACCAATAGTGGAGTACACATATGGACAAATACTTGATGTGGAAATAAATGTTTCAGCAGTCACACTTCATAACAGCAGTGAGAATCAGAACCTCATGTTTGCAGTTCTTCATCACTTCTGTGTGGGAATATCTGAAAGCCTTAATTGTCCACGGACCTAACCATGAAGTGATGATCACTGCCAACAAAGTGCTGAGAGCTCTCAGCTCCCACTGCACTCAGAACAGGGAGATGAGGATACTCAGTACTTCACAGCAGCAGCAGCAGCAGCATTCTGCTTCTCCAAACATGTACTGTTTTCTGAAGGTCCTAACTGAGAATGACTGTTGTCTCTAAAAAAGCAATAACAGCAGTGCTGGAGTCAGCTCCTCTCAGGCCAACAGCCTCAGATCCCTAGTTCAGTTTTGAAGAAGCCGGTTTCTGACTCTAGAGGAGAAACAAGACATTTAATCTGTGATTTGCAGAAGACCCTGTCCTCCTATGCCTTTCATGTCTCCTTGAATTGCATCTCCTACCGCCAGAGTGCAAGAGAAGTCAATTCTCGTGATGTCACCAGGACTCCTCCAAGCACGCTGCGTGTCATCGAAGAGCTGTTCCTTGGAGGAAAGCTGGAGCAACGCCTAGAGTGAGCGCCGGCTGCCAACACTCCGAGAAACATTTCTGTTATTGAAGAGGGCCATGGGGCACTGGTGGCCTGTCCTTCTTTTCATCAAATCAGTCAGGTACCAAGGAGCAATTCCAGCAAAGCAGTCCAAAGTAAACAGTGATTTTGAGAAGGATAAATGACATAAGAAGCCAAAGAAGTCCTTGAAGAAGTGGTGTGGTAATATTTCGTCTGACCACCTACTGCCACAGTTAAACAACCCCAATATGTACAAGCGTAAGGTGATGGGATCTTAAAAAGTAGGGGAGCCCTGCAAGAGGGGTGGGACACATTCTCACTTTAAAAGTGAATTGAAAAGGAGCTTCAGAAATCCTGGCCCTGAAGCTTGTAAAACAAATAAATGAGGCAAATTTACCTATAAGAATGCTTTAAGTTGTTTGCTCTTTCTGGATATGTGTTGATGTTGGTTGTTTGGCAGGGGATTTTTGGTAAACAACAAATCTTTATGAAGGCCAGGACTATGATAATTGGATTACTTTCAGTGTCCAAAAACCCATGAACAATGCCAGTGTGTGCAGCAAATTATTTTCAGTTTTACTGGGAGCTAAGCTGTTGGGCAACTTGATGAAAGGGATGTGCTTCTTATTGCCACCCTCAACAAAGTCTGTTGAACTATAATTATTCAGAAAAGTGAGACTATTTAAAAGCTAAATCCCATACTATAAAACTCATGATCGTCTTTCAGCCCTAATTCTTGTGGTCCAAATCTTTAACTTTTGTCTTTCTGTCAGTGCAGTGATTTTAAAGGGTACTGTAAAGTTAAGCAAAGAAAGATTGTCAGTTAACAGAAATCTTAGGAAAAAAGAACAAATTCCTGAAAGTGACAGTCTGGTTCTCCCTTTAAATACCAGCAAACCAAGGCAGCACCCACAGTTGCCCAATGCCTTTTCTTTATTAAACTTGCATAGTTTGTGGCGTATTTTGTGTGTGCATGGTGAATTGAAGGAGACTCCAGATTTAGACAGGGGAAAGGACAGCTTAAATTTAACGGGAAGGGTTTAGATGGTAGCCTCCAACTGCCCCACAGGCATCGCTATTTGTCAGTCCTTACTCTTGCCTGTAATAACCCTGTGGTAACTGCTGCCTTTCTTCCACTTGACAGCTTTTGCTGGGTGTGGGGTCTCTCCAGGAGGGAGGGGGAGGGAGAGAAGGCGGCCACATAGGGACCGGAAAAATTGTTTCTATTCCGATGCATACCACCATTATTCTGCACTTCTCTGGTCCAGAAGTCTTGACAAGGGCTGACCATTACATAAAACTAGATATTTTATGGTTCATACCAGCTTATGAAGTTTGGTGGTCTTTTAGTGAAACACAGAAGCAGTCTTGCCTGCCAGGGCAGGTAATTCAGAGCTCTGTGAAAGATTGCTGCAAACTGTATAGATCATTTAAAAATGTGTTCATTCTCACTTTATCAGAGAAGAGAAAAACAGATTCATCATCTCACGTAGGAATTAAAGCCAGAATTTATGCCTGTTCTCTAGAGCTGCTGTTCAGATACCAAGCTTTGCCTCCCAGCAGGACAGTAATTATCTCACTGCATGAATTTCTGTTGCTTCTTTACTATGGAATTAATTGGGACAGGCTGTGTTGAAATGAAGCTTAAGCTTTGCTGGCATCCCACTAGAAATGATCAGTGGGTTTTTCAAACCAGTTATGAAAATGATGCAGGCCAGTCGGTAGAGGCTTCATCCTTTTCTTTCAAGAGGTTCTGTGATGGAGAAACACCAGTGTTTTATTTAAAAAGTCATAAAATGTGTTTTCCTATTTTCAAGTCACTCATCTCTGCTCTACTGGTTCACACTCAGAAATAAAATCTCAGCTGTGCAGCTCTGTTTGTATGGAAGGATGTACCACTCTGCACCCATGTTCACCCTTTGAACAGCTCGTGCAGGAAACAAAGACTCCACAGAAACAAGGCACAGTTGAGGATCAGTGGTCTCACTGTGTTCTCAAGAGTGCAAAAAGTGTAATAGCCTATTTCCAATGCAAAATATGGTTAATTTTGAAGGTATTTGTATTTGCATTGTTAAATTAATATATATTGAATAAGTAATCTCATAACATGTAGTGTTGGACACTTTTACAATGCATAATATCTGTGAGGCAGTCCCCACCTATCAATGACAGTTATGGTATAACAAAGTGTTTCAACCTTGTTTACAGTTTCCTTTGGATATGGCAAGAAAAACATTTAATATGAGCATTGGCAGATAAATTGCATGGCCTCAGATTATGAACCTGTAACCAGAGGTCTGTAGTTTGGGTTGGGATTGGAGATGTAGAGACTGCAGGATCAGACAGCAGAGAAACTTGTGCAAGTTTAATGAAATGCCTGCTATGGGTAGGTTTTTTTGTAGAATTTTGAAATAAGTTGATAATAGTAATTAGGAAATATTTTAAATCTTATTTCAGATGCCCATAATAAAAGCTGCAGACTCTAATTTTTAATTTTTCAAATAGAATAGTTTAAATGGGATGTGGAACTAGCTACACATGCTTGCAAAAGTCAGAGATGCACAACCCCATATAGTTTTCCATTTCATGTCAGTAGATGAATTTTCAGGTATTTCACACATTCATGAGCATTACATCACACATAGACATAGATATCACCATATTACTATATACAATTTCATAAACAATTAGTCCAACTTTCTATAAGACAATATGGTTTGAAGCTATGATATTGTAAAAAACGAAAGGGACAGAAAAATTTATGATTAGAATGAAACGTTACATTAGAATGAAAATTATAGATTTGCTCATTAATAGACAGGCATAATCTAGTGAATAGAAAAGAATTCAATGCTCATTTATACTCTGTTTGTGGGTTGAAAAATAAATGTTTTCACATTCAAGGCAGGACTAATTTTGTTCATATCACTTCTGGTAGATAAATACCTAATGTGTTCTTAGAAATATTTGGTGATGCTTATTCCCCAATCTCCCTTTTCAAACTAATGAATCCAATGCTCTGCTATGCAAGCAACATCTTTTTTGTTTCTGTTACTCTACAGCACTGTGGACCTTGGACAAAAGACTTTTCTTAAATAAACTTTTTATACAGGCCATTTTGGACCATTACGACTTTCCCTTTTTTCTGCCAATCTCCATTTCTTTAATCTTTACTTTTAATTCCAATTTTCCAGGCAGTTTTTCAGTTTTCAACAGTCTCCAGCTAGTTCACATCTTTCTTGACATACGGAGCCCTAACCGTTATGTAGCACTGTTAAGTAATGTCTACACACTGCAGGAGAAAGCAGAAAAACGTCATTTATTTTGTGTGCTGGACTCATTTGAACATGCAGTCAGTTTCTTTGGTTTGTTTTTTTTTTCAGCAGCAGCAGCATAATGGTGCTGACAGATTCAGCTGGCTACCAACTGTTAGTCCCACATCACATTCTTTGTTGTTGTTCTCCATCTTGTATTTCTCAGTTTAATTATTTCTTTCAGAGATTACCTATTGCTTGTTCTGATGAAATTAATCCAGATTTTTTTCAGACTAGGCTATATCTGAGATATGTAAGTATTGAAATTATTATAGTTTGCTCAGCATTCTTCATAGGTTTATTTGGTTTCTGAAAAGATGTGTAAAAACACACTGCAGCAGTTGAGGCACAAACAAAATATATTTTTGTGCCTTTTGAGGTCACAAAAGCAGTTTCAGCTGTACTCTCTTCTATGCAGCCAGTAAAATGTTTCTGTATGCCAGAATTTCTTGGTCTAGTTTACCACTCTCTTTAGCTTACATCTCATTTGCTTATCAAAAAAAGGGTTTACCTTGCTGATGCCACAATGTTTAACCTGAGATATTCTCTTCTGCACTAGAACAGAGGTGAGTTCTTGGAGAACTTGATTGTAAAACCAGATTTGCTTCCAAGAACAGTGAGATTTGGATAGCTATCTAGATTGATAGCTTTTTCAAAATGATGCCCTGAGGATCTGACGGCTGGAGCAAACAATGCATGAGTGCTTTAATAAACTTTCTAGAAAAAGAAGGACTGGCAACCTTCTGCAAGTACATCTTGTAACTTAACCAGTCTTAGCACTGGGTAGAAAGGAATGGCACATATGGATTGCTGTGGGGGCTGGAGCACTATGTTTGCCCCTAAAATTCTCGGCTTCCATTTATCAGAGTATGCTAAGAGCTTTCTCTGCATCATCATCTTATCTCAGATTATGTATAGAATTTGTAGTATGCACTTGCACTCACTAACCTCCCAAGCTGCTTCATAAACATACAAACACATCGTACTACAAGTGGATTGCACAATGCTATCCATTAATTCATGTCAAGGCTATAGTCTCAATCTTCATCGTCTTTGGAAATCTACCCAATGGGTATAACCCTTGTAAGACCCCAGAACTCTTTTCTCATGACTAGTGAGGGTTAGATAAACCACACTGGTGTTCTGTTATGTGTCTATCTTACATTTGTTTTATTTGCTAATCATTTTATTCACTCTCTTTGAACCTTTCAGAATGAAATAGTATTGCTTAAGTAGAAGAAAAAGAAATGCAAGCCAAGAATGAGGAAAGAAACAGGAATATTTATAGTTCAGACAATTCTGTAGTTGTTTTGTCTGGGTCAAAATGATCTACCAAAGCTTCCTTGGAAGTGAAAACTTGAATCAAAAAAATTTGGTCTAATCTGATTGCATTTATACAATAGTGATAGAAGAACTAGATTCTTCTGTCTGATAGACACATTCTTTTCCTTTTTTGTATTGTTTTTCTTGTTGATTGCAATGCAGTACTCCTTGTACATTCCAGTGATCATCAGGGCTCATTCTGTAAATAAAGTCAGTCTTCTCTTGAAAGGTACTGCAATGGAAACAAGTAGGCTCAGGAAAGGGGAGAAATGCATAAGATACACAATGATTCACAAATTTGTTGGTTTAAAATTCCGATTTTTTTCCTGTTGCAGTTTTTATCCACCAGAGACTTGTAATTGCATTGGATAGAGTTTATTTACTGTATCTTTGACAGTATATAAAGTGTGAGCCAGAACAGTGATGGATAAGAAAGGAAAAAAAGACATTAGATAAAGCAAAGGCAGAGACCAGTGAAATTTGAGGGTGATGAAGCTAACTGAAAGAGCTGTCTCTCTGGTAAGATAGGTTAACTTGCTAAGGAGCAGAAGAAACAATATCACTCCCTGAAGTGGCAGATATTTCTGTTCTGCCATTTTCTTGTCTGCATTTAAACTTCCAAAAAGAGGTGGTATATCTCTTGGTCCCCCTTACCTTCTAGAGCACTAACCCATTGGATGCCCCCAAGCAGGTCTTTGCAAAAGCCAAAGTTAGACTTCCTGAAGTCCATGATTGTACCTACTATTTGCCCTGCTCCTTCCACCCAGGATCCTGAATTCCACCATCGTATGATCACTGCAGCCAAGGCTGTCCCCAGCATTCACATCTTCATACAATCTTCCTTTCTTTGGTAATACAAGGTCCAGCAGCACCCCTTTCTTCATGAACTTCTCTACCACCTGTGCAAAAAAAGGTTTTCTTCAATGCTCTGCAGGATTATTACTACTGAAATTTATCTAGCAGTGACTGCCCTGCTGCATTTGTATAGAGTGTGGCCAAATTGAAAGCCAGATGGAAGTGAAGAAGGAAAAGAGGAAGAAAGAACTCCTCTGAAACTAGAAATAATGTGGTGTGTTTGTCTTGGGCATTAGGTATAGTCATGAATCTCAGGAGGGGAAAAAAATCCTCAATATCTGCTCAGGGAATTTTCCTGAATTGGAGCAGTGATCATCATCTATAATCCCTAGTCACTGTCTTCTTCTAATGTGGTGCATGAAGTCTGTGTAGAAATTGCGAATCATTTATGTTCCCAAACACAAGTGGGCCTTAAGCAGGACTAAGTAGCATACAGACTTGTGTATATCTCATTCTAACGGTAGATTTCACCTTAGGAAGGTTAAAAAGTAGATGAGCTGCTCAAGAAGAACAAGCTTTCCTTTGCTGCTTCTCTAAAGAAAGGATTAAGCATCTAGAGTTGTGTGGGTGGCTTTGCAGTGGACAACGTATGGTTTTCTTCAGTTACTAAAAATCTATCAATGGAATAGTATCTCTGCAAGATGTACTGCCCTTCATTAAGATGGAGAATTATCTATTCTGTAGCAGGGAAGCCATGTAAATGAGGCCTTCTAAGTAATTAAATAAAAACCACATTCCGACGACAACCTTTTAAAAACAGTTTGGACTTGAAAGTCAGAACTGAATGTTTGGACGAGAGACAAGCTTGGGAAGATCTTAATAAAGACTCACTAGCACTTTGGGGGATATTTGGGTAAACTGCCTTAGCTTGACTAGACTGTAACCCGGATGACCAGATTTTACTGACATTACTGGTATTCTGAAGAGTAATAGCATTTTGTTACCTTCTGCCTGTTGCTTTGCACTGGTGCTAACACCCCAGGCACAAATGCACAACTGCTACAAGCATTCTGTAGCCTCCTCACACAAGTGTCATTTCAAACAAGAGAAGGGGAAATGCATTACAGGTTACACATTGTTTCATATTTACCCGGAAAACGACCAACGTTATTTAAGTTGTGACAAAGGTTCTGCATGGACAATAAAGGTAAAAGACAGGAATTATCCTCCCAGAAAGCTTAAGGATTTTATGGCAGCAGGACTTTAGGATGGTTTGAATATTCTGTTTGAGAGTGTCTTTAAACTTGTGGATGTGTCTATTGTCTTTCATGAGTTCAAAATGAAATCTGCTCAGGTCCAGTGGAAGGTTATCTTTTGACAAGCTGAGAACCTTGTAAAAACTCATCACAATATCTAAAAGACTTTTTCTGGCTCCAGGGCGAGCAACAAAGAGTCACAGTTTAAGAAAAATCATACAGAAGACACTGTGAAGTGTTAAAGGGAATAGAGCAGCTAAACTTTTTTAAAGCACTGAAGATAGATGATCACATGTTGGTTAGAGGGAAAGAGCAGATCTTAAGTAGAACAATATTATAGTTGAACAATGTGAAAGACCTGAGAAAGCCTGTGTCTGAAACCGAATCCCACCTAATTCACAACAGGATGTTTCACATTCAGAGCTGCACCACATTTTGCTGTGCAGCTTCTTTTGCTGTTTCTAATTTCTATTTAAGAAGTATTCAAGGACACTTCATAGGGTTTTTGAAAATGTTTGTTGTTGCAGGTTAAAAAAATTGTTATTTGTGATAAAAGTTATGTTTTCTCAGCAATGCAAAAATTCCGTCACATACACTATAACTTTTTCTCTGAGCTCTTTGTTATGGATTGCAATATATAGTCAACCCCTCATCAATGGCAAAAGCACAACAGGTAATTTTAAATGCAACTCATATTGTTTAGGTTTGTCTTGCATTTAGTTGACAAAGAACACAAGTGTGAATATATACCTTCTCTAATGGCATATTAAATTTGTTTAAACTGTATTCTTTGGGCAATGGTGTTTATACTAAGTATTTGTATAGTAAGTGCTGTAACAACCCATCTATTACCCTTAAGTATATTCCACTTAAGGTAACTGTGCATTTCTCAGGTTTGAAATCAGAACCTTTAGAAAAATTGTGTGTGTAACTTGTGGCCCATGTGAAAGATGCCATGGAGGGGATGATGGGCATGAATGTCTTGTCATTCAGATCTGGTTTCACCACAGGCTTCAGGTCACTGCCTGACTGCCTGCTCACCTGCATGTTTATCCACACTTCTCAAAGAACTAGAATAAAGCGGAGTATCATAGACTGCTTTGTTCAGGCATACCTTCCACTTTGGGAGCTTTTAGAAGCAGTTGGTTCATTTAAGGCAACTGAAGCCTGGAAACTAAATAAATGGGCATGCTGCCCAACTCTGCCAATAGAATCATATGCCTTGATGCTTCTCTGTAAACCTAATCATTTGATTCCCAGCTGTTTGCATTATCAATGTCTATACTAGGGAGATTTTTAAACAACGCAGCAGAAATTGCCTGTGGCAGGGAGTGTGAGACTGTCTAAACTAGCCGTGTGACCCACAGCTGAGGAGAGCAGTTTTAAAAGAATGTGGACCATGGCCATGGGCCAGGAACACCAAAAGCTAGGAAGCTGGTCTCACACAACCATGAAGTAAAAGCATGTGTAATTGAGGGTGCTTGGTCTTAAGAATTCCTTCTGACAAAGATTTGCATATGGTACAGTTGCCCAGAGTATGGGAATCCCTGAAGGAAGGAAAACGTGTTTGGCTGTCTTTGTTTCACAGAAACAAAACAAAGCAAAACAAAAAGGAAAAAAAAAACAAAGTCTTTTTGGCAGGAGGGCTAAATGTATCATTGGGTAAAAATCCTCCAGCTGGTTAACACTGAAGATGAGAAAGTTAATTACATACAAGGAGATGTCAATATGTAGCTCAGACAGCAAGAGGGAATGGAGCAGAGGTTTGGTCAAGGCAGTCAGTGGTCCCTCGGCAGGGAAGTGCTGAGCTTGCACACACAACCAGGTCACACATCCTGCCCAGAGAGATCCTGCATGTGGTATGCAGGCATGGAGGCTGAAATACATCTGTGGACACGGGACTAAAGCAGATGAGGCTATTTAGAGACCTGACTTTCCCCAAAGAAAGAGGTCAGATATGGCATTTGGAATTAAGGCTAGCTCTGCTTTTAGTTGTTCTAAGGTGCAAATACTCTGATACTCAATAGCTAAGTGACCAAAGCAAAGGACTGCAAAACTGAAATCTTGCCTGTTTTGTAAGTAGAAGGAAGGATCCACATATCCATGGCAGTACTACAGGGTTAAAATTCAGCAAGGTCTAAGTAAATAATTCTAGACTACTCTCTGTGATGGTGGGTTTTGCCTCCAGCTTTATTCAGGTTTCTGTACATGAACGATCAGTCACTGGCACTTCAGTCAATAAAGTCAGTGGAGTCCATAGGGAGTAATTAACCTGGCCTTAAGGCAGATACCAGAAGGTCATCTGAATAGCTTTATAGATTTCCTCCAGATCCATATAGCTGCTTGTACATGAGCATTTAATGACCCAAGGCTTCCTGTCTGACCTCCTGAAGCACACTGATCTCTCTACAGGTCCTGAAACATATTTTCCAGTCCTGTGTGGAAGCCTTGGACACCCCAGCACATTTGTAAAGAAGAAGCCTCTGTGGGGGCAGTGAAATAAAAACTTACTGATTGTATAGTCTATACCTAAGCACCAGCAAGTAGTTGAAGATTATGTTAATCAGGTGTAGCATATGCTAGGCAGCTATTGACCAAAACTGCTCTAGTACTGTGTCTTTGAGTGCTGAATGGTTCGGTTAGCCCATATATTGCTTCAGAAAGTATTGCACTGAGTAGCATATATTAGGAAACTGCTTAGGTAAGAGCTAAGTGTTAACTGTTGAGATTTGCTGGTACTACTGAGGCACAGCAGGCACATCCTGTGGTTAGCTTGGCTGCTGTACTATTTATTTTTTAAAATTTCACTGTATTTTCTCCTTCTTTGAAGAAATTATAAATTTTTCCCTTATGAGCTACCTTTGACCACTGTCTCCTCTCCTCTCTTAGATCAAGTCCTGAATATCAAGATGGATAAAAACATTATTTAACACTAAGCAAAGACACAGCAACAAACATCCGACAAACATATGGCTAAGCATTTTAACCTTAGCTAAACACTGCAAATTTGTTAGGAGGCAAGGAACAAATATTTATGTTTGCTTCTGCTGCTTCTTCTCACGGCATCTAGTACACGGCATGGGACGTGACACAGCAGCAGCAGCAGGGAAGAGCTGTGGTGTAGTGTGACTGGAGCAGGTCCCAGTAAAGGAAAGAAAAGGTCCAGCTGCCTGTTCTATGCAGCCAGCCAACAAAATTTATCCCTGTGTTTGAAGCCCATAGTCAAAAGTCCATAATGGAACTGCAATGCCTGTTGAAGCTTAGATGTCTGCTCTAGTCCAATAATTAAAGATTTGTTTCCTTTTACAGGTATATTTTTTCACTTGCTAACCATAAATACTTTTCTCCTCATACACTTGCTTGCCGTGAATGCTCATATTGAACATCACTATTCTTGGCCTTCACTTTGTCCAGTTTTGATATTTATTTAAAATAAATGTCTCAGGGAAACCTAGAATGTTTAAAGCAACAGGTAGGGAAGAGACTCCTAAACTGTTAGCAAATTAATATTTCTAGAATAAACAGTATAGCATAGTGCAAATTAACCTGTTCATGATTGGCTGTCAATGGGAGTTTTATTAGAGAAATACAGGTTAAACAGTATTTCAGACATTATTGAGTAAAAGATATGAAACCGTTATGAGAGATTATTTGGATCCAAGTAATTGAAAATTCTCTTTGTGATGCTTTCAGTGTATTTATCTGAAAAGAAAAAGCTTTAAAATTTGATAATAAAGACAGGGAATTAAAACCCATCATCACTGAAGCTAATGTAAATGTCTTCTCGAGTTTCCCTAGGGCTAGAGTATCACTCATAATAACAAGTATGCTTTTCTCCCATCTTGCTAACAAAAGCGATATTCTATTATGACCCAGTTGGCATGTTTTCCCGTCTCTGCAACAGAGCGTGTTCCCCTGAGGTTGTTCTGGGAGGAGTCATTCTGGGAGCAGCTCTCCCTTATATCTGCAGCAAGGACTCAGGATCCTCACATGGTACCATCCATCTGATGAAGCCATTATGTGCAGTCCAGGGAAGATAAGATCCAGAAAGAGGAGTGAGTGGGCCAGGTTCCACGTGTGACAATGTTTTCCCTTCATGGAAGTTAGTGTGACAAACTCAGAACTGTAATTATTCTGAACAAACAGATATTTCTATTACCATTCTATTTCTATTTCTATTTCTATCTCTATTTCTATCTCTATTTCTAATCTCTATTCCTATTCATATTTCTATTCTAGTGTTTAACACTCTTTGCTGTCTTGTTTCTCAAGTGTAAAACCTCCACATTGATTTTCGATGATAATATGGGCCTTTCTGCTGCCATGCACTGTGCAGGAGTTGGCAAGAAAGTCCAAATCGCCCATCTGCTGGCTCATATCCCACAGCTGCAGGAAGTCACAAAGTTTTTTACACAGAAAGAATTTCTGACTCCAAAATTATTTCCAGGAGCTCTCCAGTATGGGAACTGTCTAAAGGACAGAAATCAAAGCAGGAACAATTAAAAGAGCAGTACTGCATATGGTCATAGTCTATGTTCTAAGAGAAAAAAAAAAAATTCTTATACAGTACCAGAATTCTGAGGGCAGAAATTTTACTGTGAATTCACATATTCTACCAGCATTATTTCTGGCAAGAAAAATACCTGAAAGGCTCAACAATGGCATGTGTAAGAGCAAAGCAGAGAGCTCCTTATGGCATCGCTTTCTTGGGAATTTGATAAAGAAAACTGGGCTGAAAAAACATATTTTCAGAGAATATTATCTACTCATACTTACAACCTGATATTTCTTTTTGCAGGGAAGGATGTTCTTTTGCACATGCACCATGATGATCCATTTTAGAACCAGAGTTTGAAGTTAAGCAACTGATACACCGCTATCGCTACTAATTTGTAGTTCTCCTTTTTGCTCTGTTTGGGCCCCTCATAGAGGTGGTTTTGAGACTATCACTCTGGAATGTTAAACAAGAGCACCAGAAGCATGGCAGCAACCCCCTTGAATAATATTTTTATCAGATTCATCTGTCATTTTTTGTCCAAGATTTTCTTTTGAAGTTCAACATGCCCCCCATTTTCTTCCTATGTGTGCACTTTCAATCCAAAAAGTCAAGAGTGATATACAAGAAATACACTCATGCAATCAGAGAAGACTTTTGTCTTTCACAATCAGTGTTGAGTTTTTAACACAGGTATGTTGCAGTATCTTAGGAGGAAAAAAAGGAACAGTTCTTAGAATATGGAAATATTTTTTCCTCCTAATCTTACTTTCGAAGTGTTTCATGTCTAAAGGCCAAAAAATATGGTAAGAAGAAAAAAACCACAAAATAAAATCCAAATGCTATCTGTCCTAATCAAACAAACTGCCAAACAAACACAAATTAATTCCAACTTACTCCATACTATGCACTCTACAAAATCCAAAAATAATATTTTACCTCCTGTTTCCATTACTTCCCTTTGCAACTCAGAACTGTGCCTGGCAACACATCTCTTTCTATTGTTCCTTTCACAACATTTGTCAAATAACTTTGTACACTGCAGTCACTCCTGTGTTTGAACATCATGTAGACGAGCCTCTCTAAGATTTCAACAAGCTAAAGCAGATACTGCTAGCTAGACAGCTGTGATAGCACAGAACCCAACTTGGGCATGCCTACCAAGAGTCCAGGTTTTCCTGGACATATTTATTTTTCAGCTTAAATCTCTTCTGAAGTGGACCTTGAGGAAATGTAATACATACTTAGGCTGACCAGTAGCCTTTGCAGGGCTGGTGATTCTATTAGTCTGCTGTTTATATGGAGAAGCTAAGTATGCTTAGTATGTCCAAGATTTCAGACTGCTGTGTGCTTCAGTTGGTAGAACTGTTCCTGTGTGATGTGGTAGATTGGCATATGTAGCCAGCACAGCACCGTGCAACTGTGCAGGTTTCAGGAAGTGTTGCCTAAACACTTTGAGCATCCTTTCCTCATGTGTTCAGTGCCTCCTTTGTGCACCAGACTTACTACTTGTGCTCAGAAAATATGCATAGCATGTCTGATTCTT
Organism: Laterallus jamaicensis coturniculus; assembly: GCA_022605575.1. Lineage (NCBI taxonomy): Eukaryota > Metazoa > Chordata > Aves > Gruiformes > Rallidae > Laterallus > Laterallus jamaicensis. The sequence goes on from JAKCOX010000001.1 coordinate 50,307,022, forward strand.
GTGGATGGGCTGTTTCATTTGTCTGCTCCTGTTTTACTGTGAATAGGATATTATGCTTTGCTAAAAGGACATGGCCTTGGACTTACATAGAAGACTATAGGCTTATGACAGAGGTTCGGGCATGATTCACCAGGAAAACAGAGCAATTGCCTTTTTTCTGACAGCAGACACAGAGTGGAGGAGTCCAAGTTGCCAGAGCCTGCCACAGCAGGCAGCGAGTCTGCAGCACGGCCAAAGCCCACAGGGTTCTTCAGGGCAGCTGCATGCCAGCTTGCATCAGCGACCCCACCCCAAGGGAGCTTCTGCAAAAGTTGTGGAGATGGAAGAAGCTATGGAAAGTTCCTGGGCTGAAAAGCAAAGCTCAAGAGAGGGACTTGTGCTGAAAAAATATGCTGGGTTAGAGTGTTTTTTTTTTTTTTCAAACATTTGATTTTAATCTGTTTCAGTCAGCAGACTGAAATGCTTTATTTTTAAAAAGATTTCCTCTTTCCTCCTAGAGGCTGAAAGTGCCTTTGGGGGTTTTGGTATACAAAGCTTACAGGAAAGGTGGGACAGTTCTCCCTGGAGATGGAGCCTCAAGCTCATCATGTCTAGAAACATGGTGCACATGTATCAACACATGTATGCATTTGTGCATGCACATTTCTAACTGGACAATCCAAAACTAGGGATCCAAAACCTGCCCAAACAGTGAAGTGAATACTGACTGGTTTGCCCATGCCAACTCCACACTGGTTCTCTGACTTCCCTTACCTGAGGTACTTTCTAGGTTCCCTCAGTGACTGGGAGAACAGAGGCTGACAAAGACAGAAAATCAGTCTTTGGGACAGCTCTCTGAAATGAGATGAGTCCTTACCTGTGCCTGTCAGTTGATTATAGAGGGAACTGAGAAGAATAGCTTAGGTTAGCCTTGCTCTCTAAACTATATCTGTTGGTAGCTAAAGTTAGATGAGGTGAACTTTTTACTGATCAACTTTTTACTGTATCAACTCCAGTAGGCAGCTATGCACTGCCCAACTGGTCCGTCCCTCCCTCTATCCTTCCACAGCAGGACAGAGGAAAGAATAGGCAGAGCAAAGCTAAGAAAACTCGTGGGTGGAGACAATTAGTTTAGTAAGAAAACAAAAGAGGAAGGAAAACAAAGCAAGTGATACAAAGACGATTATTCATCACCTCCCACCTATAGACTGATGGCCAGACAGTCTTCAAGCAGCGGCTACAGTCCCAAATTCCATAGCAATTCCCAAATTGCTCAGTTTTGTTACTGAGCGATTACTGGGCATGATATTATATGGCATGGAATATCCCGTTGGTCAGTTAGGGTCAACTGTCTCAACTTATGCACCCTAAATCTACTCACTGGGGTACAGAGTTGTAAAAAGAGAAAGCCATGATGTTGTGCAAGAACTGCTCAGCCATGTTAAAATGCTGCTGTGTTATCAGCAGTTTTGTTTAGTCACAAATTCGAAACAGCACCATACAGGCTGATATGAGGAAAATTAACTCCATCCCAGCAAGACCCATGCTGGGTCATAAAATTAAACTGAGGGAAGCTCTTTCTTTGGTGAATTCTGATCATGACACAGTCAAAATGAAATACACAGTTGTGGTTCAGATTTAAATGAGTGATCTCACAGAGTCTTAAATCCTTACTTTGACAGATACAATACAGAGAGAAGAAAATGGAGAACTAGTACTCAAAAATTATACAAAATTTTTGTAATAGCAATTAAACTATGAATACATTCCACTGCTCCAGAAAAACAATGTGTTAGCTCTTCTTATTGACTGTGGAACCTAAAATTTACCGCATCCCTTATTACTTCTCCAGCCTGGCAACGCTGAGCCTCTTCTAGGTAAGCATACCCAGTTCCTTCAGGAATTATTCTTTTCCTAGTGTTTTGGGATGCTACCAAGGTCAAAGAAGTGCCAACTGTTTAACAGATTAGAGGATGTTGCCATTGTCATGGCTACATTATGGATTTTCTTATTTGGCTTATATTAAACTGAATGAAGAACAGCAGGGTAGACATGTTTGTACAGGTAAATCTTTTTACAGATGCTGAACTAGGCCCCTCTTCTTGATTTACACCCTATTAATTACATAATTCAAGAAGTAGAGTAATGGTCAGTGAGATAGCAGGAGTGTGAATGAAGTGATTAAAGGGATTGTCTTTTTCAAAAAGGCTGTACATATTGTCATGGTCCCCAGCAGTGCCAGGAAAAGTGCACTCCAGGCTATCACGTGCTTATTTGCACTCTACTGGATGTATGAATAGATAAGCTAAGTTCAGTAGTAATTGTGGGGAGGAAGCAAAAAAACCCCCAAGAACAGGAGGAGAGTTTTGTTAAATTATTTAGAAGCAAATACAGTTTTATAGGATTGAGTTGCTTTAATTATTCCTGTTTTAATTATCAATTACCATTTAATTAGTTTGTGATGTGCTGTGATGTGATACGTTGTGATGTGATGTGAAAAACCAAGCAAACCTAAATAAAGCCATGTTCACCTGTTACCCTGGTAAACTCTTTAGATAAATAATAAATTTTCTGTGCTGGTGCCGATTGTGCACGATTTCATCTGTTCTCCAAAATTCATAGTTGGCTTTGGTCTGCTCTGGCCCACATACACTTTTCTATTTAAGTGGTTCAAAGAATGCAATATTCACCATAAACTTTGTCCTCTGAGGAATTCAAAAATATTTTAGCTTGATCTATTCCTCTGCCTTTTTGCTGTTCATTTTTCAGGCAGTTACATTCATCTGAGGTCTCTGCTTACACCCATACTTCAATAGCTTCTTTGATACTTTTCTGATACCCTCTGATATTACTGTTACCTACACTTTAAATCAGATGATTCTGTTATTTACTAAAAAGAATTTTCACCTCATCACAGTAATCCAGGCCAACAAGAGGGTATGGATTCTGATCCCTTAGAAGAGATATCAGGAATATTCCTCGTAAACAGACCTGATGGTAAGTTATATTTTTCCACATGGAGAAGCTCAAACGGATATCCAGATTTGGAAACCTAAAAATTATGGCAATTCAGACCAAGAGTAAATGTGAACTTCACTGGTAATTTAGAATGAGATAAACCAAAACTGGACCATTGTATTTTCCTATTTTATCATATGAGAGCTTGGGATAGTCTCAAATTCTAACATAAAGTTTTTATGATCAGTAATTCTACTAAATTAACTTAAACCAAACATCGATTAGGGGATATGATTCACATTTTACTTGGTTCTAACCCTATAAAATAATGCTTTCTTAGGAAAACAACAACCATAAATTTTACTCTTGTATACTGTGTGATGTGCAAATGTGGAAAACTGTTTCACATTAAACAGAACATTTTAGAAACTATGGACAGATTGAATCTAAGCCAATGCCTCAAATTTCTGTAACCAGGATACATTTAAGAGTCAAATTTTCATATGTCCTAGTAAGCTGTAGACAGGCCACTGACAGCGAGTGAGTGAAGTTTATGCCATTCTACAGGTTTTTCTTTTAGAGGAGCATATTTTGTAAGATAAAGTCAAATAAAACTGTGGAAAAAAAACCAGATCAGAAGCAAAAAGCAAGGAAGATAATCCATTGCAGTACAACTTTACTTTTCAGTGTGATTGTTTACAAATGATTTTCTTATTGTTGTTGAGAGAACACTGGACAATATCAGATGCAAGGATTATAAATAAAACCTCTGAAAAGAGCTATCACTGCCAGCTGTTGACGTGATCTGTATTAGTCACTAGCTGTTAACAGTCATGGGTTACACAGGCAGACCCAGTTCAGCTGTTCTTGGTTGGGAAATCCCCCTGCTGATACCAGGGTGTCTTTTCTCTTCTGAGGGATAATGGATGCTCCTTTCATCCAAAATGCTGGCAGAAAAGATATTTTTTCATTTGTTGAAGTTGCAACCTACTCTGCGTTTCTTATCTGTCTGCAAAGTTCTCTTAAGATTAATCCAAAAGATTTTTTCCTTTTTGTTCCCAAGTTTTCTGATACTTTCTTTCTGTGATACCCCACAAAGGGTTTTGTTCACAAATCTCACTGTATTTTGCTTTTTTTTGGTCTGAGTTACAACATGCACAAATGAGATTAGAGACTGCTTCATTATTCAGTTAATCATTTAAAATTTTACACTGCTTAGAAGTACTTGAAGCCTTGATATTTCATGTATGGAAAAGGATTCTAGGAAACCCTGGGTAAATCCTGCAAAGGCTCTGTAGTGATGACAAAGGAGGATCTTGCATGGGGTGAATTTATGTGGGAATTCTTTCCACATATTTAGCAAACTCCTTAAAGGTGAACTAAATGAAAACAGTGTTGTTGCATTGTCTTTGCTCCTTGTTGCTCTTTTCTTGGCAACTGCTCTGCGCTTATTGTTATCAGATAAACCAGTGTATTGTAAACCAAATCATATGTTCTCTGGAATAAATCTTTTTAATGCTAAAGTTTCCTCAGGGCCTAAGTGATAACTCCGGATGTTGACTCATTTGATAAATGGTATCTCATGATGATGACTGAAGGCCCAGAAACTCCCAGATGAAGTTATGTCCCATCCTGCTAGATCCTGCTTCATGCTGCACAGAAGAAAACCGAAAAGTCTCTGCTCAGACAAGGCAAAGCGTGGGCTCTGCTTCTCCTGCTATGGATACCAGGGCAATTGTGCCTCCCGACAGGTCTTCACACTGTTCTCTGGGAAAAAGACATGGTACAAGCTTTGAGGTTAGGGCAGCTATCTCTAAGTGCCGGTTCTTGCCTGAGTGAGGCAGATGGTGTCTGTTTCTGTCAGACTACAAACCACACACACCATGTAAGTGGCTGCCTAAGCTCCATGAGCTCGTTGTACCACACCAACTCTCAGCCTGGGTATCAGCTAGTAATGGTCAGTGTCTTGTAGCAGTAGCTGCTGACACCAGCAGATCTGTCCCACTGTCAGCTGTGTGGTCTGCCAAGTGCTTGAAAATACATTCCTGCAGCACAAAATATAACTTTATATGCTGTTCTCTGAGCAGCAAAGCAGATAAAACGTGGTTTCTTACAGGCTTGGGTCCTTTAAACTGCTCCAAAAGAGCTAGTCTCAAACATTTCCCACCAGTTACAACATTGTCTAGGGCAGACCCATAAGGAGGAGAGACAGATCATACTGTAGCTGATGTGCAGTTGGGCACCTCTTCATATTCATTAGCTATTCAAATGCTGTTTTCAAACGTATTCATTGATGGCCCATGAACTCAAAGAATTCAATAGGAAGATGTAAGGGCAGACAAGTGAATAGTCAACAGGTTAAATAAATAAATAATAGTAAACAGGAGGATTTTCAGCATAGATGTTATTGATTTTGTCTCTTTGTAAACAGTTCTGGTGGACCGCAGAGAGCCCCAGCTTGATAAATACCTCTGTGCTTCGTAGTGTTTCTTGCAGTTGGTAGCAATTTATATGAGTACATCTGAGAAGGACATTTTCGGTGTTTTTCACTCGAAGTTGAAAAGTAACCACAGTTCAGCTCTAAAACATTCATTTGACTGCAGTTCTGATTCCAAGCACTACTTTTGGCTTGTGAATTGTGAATTTAGTGGCTTAATCCTATTACCAAAAAAAGGTGTTTAACTATGTGTCATTCCCTTCCTTGTAGCCCATTGCAACTTTTTTGAGGCTGAATGGAAGGACAGAAAGGAATATTTTTCTGAGTAGCCATTGGTTTTCTGTACAATTTTTTTATGTGAAAGCATTTAAGAAACTACTTGTATGTTCAGGCACAATATTAAACAGGGTTAGCTGGCCACCTTCTTAATTACTGTACCTCTGAATATCATGAGGTGGAAATTAATCTTGACGATTTTCACATTCACCTGAGGAGACAGGGAGGGGTGAAGTGTTGTGTGGTCTACTGGCTTAAAAAGGAAGCTTGGACTTTACTTCTGCAGCTGGTAGTTCTTAGTTTAGCTGCTGTCCTACCTTGTGATTTTAGAGATTAATGGGTTTTACAAGGGTTAATTCATCTTTATTAATTGTAAGATTGTTTCTAGAGATTTTCAGGACAGAAATGTGTGCTTATGAAGCCTCTAGCACATGTAGGCTGCACCATAAATTTAAAAACACTGAGACACAGATAAGGACATGAGAACTCATTCATCTGTACCAGTAAATTATTAGAATGATCCTAGTTATGGGTGGAAGTCTGTAAAATTAATGATCTCCCAACGACTCCCAGGCACTGTTCAGATCCCAGCCATGGTTTAATGGCCATGAACTACTACTACCAATTGGTTTGGATACCACTGACCTATTTGGGAGGATAAGGCAGTTCAGTAATATGGATGTGGGCCACTGTATATCAATTGTCTCAGTGCCAAAGAATAGTATATTAGATTTATTTGCATAGATGTAGCCTCAGTGGCCAGTGCAGCAGATATGAAACACATCTGCAGTAGTCACAGACTGCTGTGCATGTGCTCAGTCATTCTCATACAGCCTAGTTACATGCAATTAGCCTGCACGCTTACTGGCTACGCATTAGATGTACCAAGGATGCAAAGGGTCTGCATGCATCTGCTCAGCAGATGCACAGGGTGGAGATTTGTTACACAAGCTGCATATGTGTAGTAAGATGTATCTACACATAGCACATATATGACTGGTTTGAGATACCCTATAAACATAGATTTTCTTCATATGTGCTATGTCACAGGCAGACAGATGTTGACTATTCCCAGGCAAAAGACCAAATTTATCAATTTCAGTTTTCTTTTTCCCCATGAACAGCTTTTCTAGCTAGAAACAGAGGTATGTGGTAAGCACAAGTTTCTGAGGCCACCACAAAGTGAGTCAGGTTCAGTTGTCTTTGCTTCACTCTTAATCTATGCCTGTGTCAGATGATCCTGCTAACTGGCAGCACAGGTCTTTTAGTTGGGATTTACTGAGATTTCAGAGACCTTAAGCAAAATATATGGTACTACATAGGTCTTGTGCTCATTAGGAAACCTAATCAGTGTACAGTATAACTGCAATGGAATTCATAACCAGTTCTTAGATGAGATTTCCTAAAATACAGAAAGTAACCAGTTCCAGCACAAAAAATACAAGCACCTAACTTACCTCAAGAGCTCTTGCAAGTATCTGCTTTTAACTTTTTATAGCCTTGCATACATAGTTACGAAACCAGAATGATTTCACTGCATAGGTAAAAGGATGCTGTAGAGACCTTAAAAACTTTATCCAGTGTTGTATTTCTGAGCTGTTTGTTTCTTTTGTTACAAACATTTATGGGAATCACAAGATGCATCACACGCAGTGTAATGGTAAGGGTACTGGAAAAAATTGTCACAACAGTATCTACTGCCAAATGCTTTCTTTGAAAACAATCTGCTGCAAACTTAATGAGATTTACTGTATTTAAAATGAATGAAAAGCCTTTAAAAATCTTCTCCCAGTTAGTTTTATATAAAAATGATGGGGCTACTAACACCTGTGAAAGATCTCCCTGGAAAAAAATTTTTAAAGCAGCAAACCTGTAATTGGTGTAAATAATGTGTCCAGTAGATGTGCAATTACAAGCTCTTCGCCTCATTACTAGAGGATTTAATTATATTTTGGTTACATAAGACCTTTTCTCTGTCTGTCTTCCTAGGCTTTTTTGTTGAGGATTCCTCTGCACATGTGTGTATCCATCTGCCCAACCACATCCTAAGGGACCCAGGGAGTGTGAGAGAATGAGAGACTGTTTTATGTCTGTGTAAGCAGTTGTTCCACATCTTCTCTTCTCTGCACCACACTGTAACTAAAAACCTATTCATTTGAGTCTTGAAGTATATATTTCAAACTGCGTTCATTAGGAATGAGTCTCCTTTCCCTTTCTCGACCGCATTCTTACAGGGCTATTGAAGCTTAAGCATTGAGTTCAGTCTTGGCAGGTCCCCACCCCCCTCCGAGGTCCAGGTTCAAGCTGTATTTGGGTTCTTTTGTGCTGATGCCTGCAAATTCAGCAGGGAAGTTCAAGAGAGGATAGATGAGCCCTAACATGGCTTAGGCCAGTCTCCATTTCAGAGCTGAAAGGTGACAAAAAGTGCAAAAGTGAAGTTGGTCCAGGAAGGATTTAAAGAGCAAGCCATAAATTATCTTTCCCCCCCCTTTCTTTTCCATTCCTTCCCCCTCTAAAGAGAAAGCATTTCCAGTAAAAGCTAAATTTGTCTCAGAAATTGGCTCTCTTCAACACTGCTGAATGCTTCACTGCTAAGGACCCCTAGTGTTTTTGTCAGGTTTCATCTTTTCCAGGCTTACATATATTTGCATGTAACATACATATAAATACATACATAATTACATGCACATTATATGCTCATATACATACATACAGAATCACAGAATCATAGGGGTTGGAAGGGACCTCAACAGATCATCTGGTCCAGCCCCCCAGTAGATACCTATACCACCAATACAACCTCCCCATACATACCTATATGCGTGTGTGTGTGTGTGTGTGTGTGTGTATACACACACACAGAGTCCAGGGTAATTTTTTTTCCTCCAGTGGACGACTCAAAACATGTGCCTAGCCTGTGTATTGGTCTGTAGAGCTGGCTGTTTCCAAAGGCGCACTGCATCCCAGGAAATGATTTTATCATCTATCAATCAGTGTATACACAGTACTCAGGAATACTTGGCTACATCACACGCCACTCAAACAGGAAAGGGTGAGTTTTTCTGATTGACTTGCCAGCTCCTAGCTCCTGAAGAGCTATAAAGAAAGATCTACAAGGAAGGGATATGTATGCATTTTGTTCAGTAATACAGGGAAAACAGAGAAAAATACAGGGAAACAAGATGAAGCACATTATTTGGAAGTGAATTAAAGAGAAGCATATCTGAGGAGGAGGCAATTATGAGCTGAAGGAGAAGGGAATGAAAAATAGTTAAAGTTTAACTTGCTTTTTCTTCAGAATACAAATCAACCTTTCCTAACAGTAGAACTTGGTCTAACCAGACCTCTAACTTGAGTAGAAGCCACAAGTTTTTCAAATATAAAAAAACCAGGTTCAATAAAGAAAGGTGGGTTGAAAGAGTTTGGTAGTAAATTGCAGCCTTCATTAAAGAGAGGTGGTTTGGAAAAAATTTTGGGAAAAAAAAACCAATTAAGAAATACACTAGGAAAAAAGAAAAGGCAATTAGATTTTTACTGCCATTCTATGACATCTTTTCACTACAAATTTTTAATGGGATAAGAAGACAGGTAATACAAATCAACAAAATTACCTGTGAAATATGTCCATTTGGTGACAAGAAAGTCCAGCAGTCCAGCAATGAGCTGGAAATTCACCCAAGTCCACACAGGTGTGGGGATCAAGGGACTGCATATTGCCCAACCAAGGAAAGGTGCGCATCTGTTGGGAGCTGCACCTTGCCATCCCTGGGATCCTGCCCGGCAACCTCAGGCACTTGAAACATTTGCCTTTCCTAAGGCTTTCTTGGCACAGCTACAAGTTGGCCACACTGGGATGAAGGCCATGCAAACCCCTTGGGCATGTGGGGAAAAGCAAATTGGCTCTGCAGGCATCTGGCAACTGAGCCATAGGATGCCTGGGGAGCCCCTGTCACCTTCCCCAGAGAGTACCTCATAAGGAGTGATGGTAGGACAGATGGCTTCTACCAACTATACAAATCCTTTTTCTACACGGTGAAGATATTTGTCTGTATCAGATTTAGAAATAGGTTTTCTCTGCTAATAACCACAGGCACAAGGCTAGCTGGGGTAGAACTGCTCATGGTTGGAATTTGGAAATATGCCTTATATATTTTGATGACTTTTTAACCTGGGAAAATACCAATTAGTCAAAACAAAAATATGAAGAAAGATTAATTTTGACAACCAGTACATATCCCATTTTGCCAGGGTATTTTGACCTTTTGTAAGCAAAATTTTTCCAGCTTAAAATGTTTTAGTTAAACATTGTACACTGAAAATGTTTGGAAAGGGTGAAATTCACATAGATATATGTCAAAAGGAGAAAAAAAGTAAAGCTGACCTAATTAGTTCAGACATTTGGTTCCTCTAAATTTTCTCTATTTAGTCTTCTTCTGACACTGTACTACTCCTAGCTTCTCTCCTCTCATCCTGCTTTGCTGTCCAAAGGACTGTGGTTAGTGACTTTCATCCATATGAGATTTTGATGTGTGGCTTCTCCTAATTTAGGTGGGAACCTCTCTGGTGCCTTGATGGGATTGTTTTTCAGATATGTCATTACTTTTCTTAAGGTGACACCTCTTTTCTAATCATGAGTAGTTTCTGCTTCTGAAATTTAACTAAGTAAATGAAAGCATTTAAAATTTTCAAATAAATTTCCAACATGTATAGTTTCATCTTGTGGATTGGAAAAGTGATAACTTTTTCATTAACTTGACTCCAAGAATTATCTCCTTTATCAAATCGTCAGTAAAAAAGGAAATATATACAGTAAACTGAAATTTCTATGTAAAATCTTCTACAGTAGACATGTATTGCCCACTTTTTAGATAATCTGCTAATTTATATCTCATGGAAGCAGTATCACTTTTGGCCCAAAGTTAATTTCTAAAGACATTTTAGTATATCAAAGAATCACAGAATCACAAGGTTGGAAAAGACCTTTAAATCATCAACTATGTCTCCTTCTCCTCAGATCAAGGCTTTATCCAGTGGGAAAAAAGTTAATTTTTAATTTTTAATTTTCTGTTGGCACTAATCAAATCACCATATGAATGGTTAACTCATAGCCAGTATAAAATAACTGGTGTAAAATAACAGTATAAAATAATTATCTAGCAGAAATCTTCTGTTGCTCATTATCCTGATAGACAACAAACTCCTGCAACACAGTAAGATAAGTAAACTACTCTTCTTCCCAAATCTGTATACATAAGATAAATGTTAGCAACTTTGTTGGAGATTTTCAGGGAATTTTTGTGCTTCCTAAACTCATTCACATCCTGTAAGCCACAATGCTGGAAAAATAAACATGCAGTAAACAAACCATAAGAAAATATGGTGATAATACATTGACTTTTGCAGTATATGTTGTAGCTCTTTCTGCAGGTAGGGTGGCTTGTTGTTGTCACAAATAAACACCAGCTCTGTTTCTCTTCCACAAGCCCTCTGCTCCTCTCCTAACCTCTGTCAGGCCTAAAATCATATACATATCCCCTTTATCCAAAAGTTTTTTCTTTCTTGACCATGAGAGTTGCAAACTTTGTTGTTATGGCAGGACATGAGAAACAAATAAATCTATTTTGGCTAGCAAGAAAATAGACAAGAAACAATCACACATGTGGAACTAACTACAGTATATTTATTAAATATTTCTCTGTCCTTGTTGACAGAAGGTTGTTAGAGGAACTGTATCTATTTGATAAGTAACTTGCTAATCATTTACTGAGAATGGACTAAGTAAACAGAGTACCTGAAATTTTAGTGTTCCTCATCGAATTTATTGATGATATTTGTTGCCTACTATATTAAAAGATACTACAGTTAAATAATTTATGCACCTCCTATCTACTACTTAAAGCACAAAGTCCTGACTGAGCATCGTGTCTATGTACATGTTTAATATGAAGTAATGAGATTTAAGAATACTTCTAAAGCTAAGCACATGATCCTTGAACTGGTTGAAATAGCCATCTGCTTGCCATGGCACTTTTCTACTGCTATCACTTTGAAATGCACAGACAACTGCATCACTAGCCCTTATACCTGTTTGAAAACTTGTTCCAGTGGTTATGTCCATGCTAGTTGATTTGATAGCACCTGGAAATGCTTACTGGTGTTGTCACCAGGTAGCACAGGCTGGACACATCCTTACCCTAAACTTCATATACAAATCTGGGTAATAGATACCTGCTGTTGCTAATCACCAAAACTGGCCTATAAATTTGGGACCACACTGACTGGCCCAGGTCAAAACCATGCCATGTCCTGCTTTAGCATTAATGGATCAGAAGATTGTGTCTTCCTTCCCAGTAATATTCCTTAGGTCTGTTTAGTTTATCAATATAGAGACAGTCCTGAATTTCCTGTAAGATTTCTCACAAAACACAAAGGGAGGAGGTTACTTTCTGACCAAAAGCAGGCTGTTCACCCTTAGATGCTAGCTGCCAGATGGAGAAGTGCAAAATCCTTTTGTTTATCAGATGAATAGTTGGCAGTGAGCTAGGAATTTCTAACAGGGTTGGGTATTTGGGGAGCAGTGGTGGTAGAGATGTAATGAGGAAGAACTATTAATACTATTAATAGTATGAGGAAGAAATATTAATACTTTGTTGCAAAAAAACTATGGAATAATTTTGCCCAATTGCTTGAAGTCCAGTGGTTGGTTGATGAAGATGCTTTGAAAGTGCTAAAATCTGCAAGCATGTGTAAAAAAGCCAGAGAAGTACGCCATGTCAGGATGAAGGAAAGATGCTCTTCATGAGAATTTTTCACTTCCCCAAAGCAGCAAAATTCACTGATGTCTGAGACTTTGTTCCAGAAATAATGGAAGCATAATCTCATCTAGTTCAATAAATTTTATACCCTTAATTAAACTTTTTGAGGATTGTATCTAAACTGCTATATTGTTTGACTTCAAGCTTTTGCATCATATTTTATTTCTCTTTTTTTTCCCTCTTCAGAAGTAGATTGATCAAGCGGCAGATCTGTTTTCACAGCAACCAATTTGACGTAGACCACGGCTATGCATGCTCCTGTTAATGGGGTTACATTGTATTGAAATCAACTGAGCTGGTGCTCCAGCTTTGTTACCAATACCTCCATCATGCTACTGTCTTTTAAGATATATTTAGAAAATGGACAGGGTGCCATCATATGCAGTAATGCTTTCAGCTGGCAAACCCTGAAGAAAAGAAACCTTTTCATCAACCCAGACCACAAAAAGTATCTGCTTCAGACAGAAAAGCCTGAAATCTAAAACCTGAGACAGTAAAAAAAGTGCTCAGAAAAAGAGGATACAAAGAGTCTACTGCTTTCATTTTCTATAGAGCTCATGGGTTTAGATGGACTAAAATAGCTCAGCTCTTTCTTGGTAGGCAAGAACATACAAAAGATGAGGGAAAGCAAGAGAGGAACAGAAGCTGTTACAAGTCTAATGAACATCATTTCACTGAGTCATTGTATAATTCACAAAATCAAAATCATGTGGGTTTTGTCCTTTGCTTACTCTTTGCAATTTTTTTTATGTTCCCATTTTTTAGAAACCTAAGTGCTTTCTCTGTGTTTTTCACACTTAACCAAGTGAAATCATTTTACTTTCCACTGACACTCTATGCTTTCTGCTTATTCTTTTCCAGCCTAAGTTTTCAGTAAGCAAGTTCCTTTCTGGAGCCTTTTAAAATTTTATTTTCTTAAGAACTTAAATTTTCCAGATGTCAGAGATTTTAAAACATACAGTGTATGGTGATCTGATCAATGTTTTAGTACTTGTTTAAAAATAGTATGTAGAGAGTACATGATGGCATGTGGAGATACAAAGATTTTATTGGCATTGGGTTGTACTGGCTGGATTGCTCACATGTGGTGAAGTCATGAGCATGTTTTGTTATCACTATTTATTGTTTACATAGTGCCAAGAATGTGCTCGGCAGCACCTTGTTATAAATATAATAAAACCTTTTTACAACATGGCCTATCATGTATTTACGTTAGACTCAGTTTTAGAGATATTTCAGAACACACTGTAGAGTTTTCACTTTGTGGTGGCTTTATTTTCCAATATCCTTCTCCCTCTAAATTCTGGCTGCTTTTTCTGCTTCTCTTTTTCTTTTTTTGTTTTTTTTTTTTGGATTTTTTAACGCATTCAAGATTACTTTTGCTGTCTTAGCCACCAGTACTTTGCAATTTGCTTGGGATAGACCTAGTATTCCTAGCTCTGAAAAATACCTCATGTTCCAGAGCAGAGTATTTCTTGTAGCAGATTGGGGAGGCAGGGGGATAATCTCAAAAAAAACCAAACCCAAGGTGTGCTTTCCTACTTTAATGCAGGACAAATGGGAAATAAATGTGCCAGGGCTTTTCTCTGTCATTTTCCTTTCTTCAAAGCAGTTATCCCTTTCTTATAGCACAACCATGGACTTTTAAATCAAATGGTGCTTCTTCCTTCAAAAAACATAGTTTGTGTATTATCAAAATATTCTTACTAATAGTGCTATAATGGATGCGTGCTGTGGATCCTGTCTATGAGACATTCCATGTCAGTCCATGTCAATGGAATACATATGAGGTTATGGTTTGAGAGGGACACAATAAAATTAAGCAAGAAAGGAAAAGGTACTGAGAAACCACAGTGATTGCTCATCACAGTTGGTTGTCAGGATTTCAGGGCTAGCAGTAAGCATATAGAGGCTGTCAAACATTTGGGCAAAGAACCTGCCTGCGGTACAGCTATTTTTCAAGACAATTCAAAGTAAAACTGGTAGTGAAAAGTGATGGTAAGGGTGATGTTTCTTGTATGTACCTGCATCCCAGGTTGAAGCAAACAGTTTCTGCTCTGGCAGCTAAGCAGGATCTGAGGAATCACTATGTGGTGGCTCTAAGCTGAGGCGAGGGATCAACATCAGAGAGGGGAGCACTGAATTTCAGCCAGCAGCAGGACAATTGAAGTTCAATCAGCAAAGCATGAAGACCATTTCAGCAGGCAAACCTAATGCATTCTCACCTGGGCAGAATGGCAACGGTAGCAAGGATCATGTGCCCACAGCAGTCAGCTGCACCAACACAGCAAGTGGCAGCGGGGTGGGGGCAGGTACCTGTGAGCAACACTGCACTGGGACTCTGAGGTTGCATACATACATCCAGGCAGATACCTTCTGTGTTCCATTCAAACATAAGGAGCATCACTTTCTGTGAAAAATCTTCTGAAAATTTTCTGTGTCATTAATAGCCAGTAGCTTAGTGAGGTTTGAAAAACAGGTGGAAATTTAGAGTATGTGGAACAGAAATTTCTGATGTCTAGTATGGTACAAGTGCAACTGCTTAAAAAGTTGTCAGTGGGTGAGCTCCTCCAGGGGAGAGTCTGTGGGGCTTTTGGTTTTCTTTTAAAAACAAGGTTGTGCCTGATTTTGCAGCAGCAAAATGTTTAGTCTGCCAATCTCCAATTTCAATAACTTTTCAATTGCATCCGAGAGATTTCTGGCTTCAGGCCAAAGGCACCTGCTTCTCATCATGAATGTGTTTTTCTCCTTAAACAGTTTATACTTGTGAAAGTTGACTGATTTGCAAAGACTACTTTGCTAAAAGTATCTATGTACATCAGTGTTGATGTTAAAACTATGTTATTTTACATAGAAATATTTTTAATCTAATAATAATAATAATAATTCATAATAGATCTACTTCATAAAACCATAGATCCCAAAGCTACAAAGATTTGTTATCATCTGTCTGGTGTAAATTAAATTGTGTTTAAAGCAAATCTGACTCTCTCACTCTCTCCCTGTGTCCCCCTTCACTCTTTCAAAATTCAGTCTTTATTTTGAAACTCGCACAGAGAGAGATAATCCACTGAAAGATGAGGTAATTTGTTCCAGTGAAAAATTCTTTCACTGTTAAAAAATTCTGCCTTATTTCTTGCCTGAATTAGTCATGCATCAGTTTCCAACTACTAGATCTTAATGTATGTCCTGGCTAGTCTGAAGATCCAGCCCATTGCTGAAATTTTGATTCTGTGGTGGTGTTTATTTACGGGCTGTGATTGAATAAATTCTTAATTATTCATGGCAGGATAAATAAATAGAGTTTCTTGAACCTTTGACTACCAGTCATGATATTCAGTATTTTTTTTCTTTCCCTGGATGGAACATTATTCAGTAATTTAATCGTTCTTATAGCAGTTCTCTAAAATTTTGCTTGTCTATCAACATCTTTCTTCAACTATGGTCCTCAGAGTAGATGCAGTATTGCAACAGCCACCACCTCAGGTTCCACATTATGACACAGTCTCCCACTCTGTTATTCTATACTCCTTGGATCCTAACACTGTACCTGAGGATGTCTAGACTGCAGCATCCACTTAGGAAATGACTTTTTTTTCGGGTATGAACCATAGGCCAAACACTTTTTTTTTTCCAAAATGCCATCTTAATGATTACACTACTTAACTTTAGCCTAAACATGGGAGGAAGCTATGAAACTAAACTCTAGAAGCTCATGGTATTTTATATGTGAGAGAGATTTTCCATGGGATTTGTCACAACGTAACTGTGTATTTGTGACAGGACCCAAGGACAATAAATCCTAATTTAGGCCCTTAAAGCTAAACAGTGTCAACACTGTCCCTTTCCACATCTCCAATCCTATCTCATGCAATATCCCTTGGTTAAATGACTGCATCCCTCCTTTAAACCCATCCAGGGCTATCTCTGAGTTAGCACTTAGCAGTCTAAGTTATGTTCCTCAAGCTAATTTAATTTTAGAAATTCATTACACTTAAATCACGAGCAGCATCAGCCACTCCTGAAACACCATAAGTGCTGACCCATGGTTTTCACATTGCATGCACCCAGCAGGCATCTTAATAACTATCTGCCTTCAGTGCTTATCTCTACAGGATCTAGCACATCATGCTTGTTTAAAAGGACCCAAACTCTGTTGGGTTCTGTTTTGTCAGTTTGAGTTCCAATATAGAAATTGCTCTTTTTGTATTGTGGAAAAGAACCAACACCCTGTGATTCTTGTGTGGAAACTGTGCTTGAAACTATTGCTTCACATCTTTATAGTTATAAAATGTCTCTCTGGGTGGCTGTTTGATCTCTGTTGTCTTCATCCTCAGAATTGTTCTAACTTAGTTTCAGTGGTTTTATTACTGCTAGAAATTAATATACTGCATTTAATAATATATGGTTTTCATTTTAGTCTCTATGTATTCTTTTTTTTTTAGAATATGGTTGTGACACACTGAAGGCTGCTTTGTTTTGTAGCATCTTATGATAAAGCGTTTTCCACCAAGAGGTACAGTTCAGACTGGGGGGACAAGGGACAGTATGGGACTGTACACTTTACCTTCCTGGGTCTCACCACATCTGAGACAATGGAAGAAAAGACCAGCACAACATTTCCTTCTGTTTTCCACTGAGATATAAGGTGCTTAAGAAGCTCATTAATCATGGTGTGGGGCTTGTCTGACATTCTTAGTTTAGCAATACATAGACCACAATGACTATATTTTAATTTCTTGAGACAGTTTATAGTTTCAGGGGGAATGACTGCAGAGAGGTCTGCGATGGAACGCTAGACTTGAATCTCTCCCACAATGTTTGCAGTAGTTTGGATTTGGTTCTGTAATTAACACTGAAGCCAAAGTATTAGCTTGAGACTCTTCTGTCAGAGATTGAAATGGGTCAAGCTAGAGTCATCAGGGCCAGCACAAAAATAAACACACACATATCCCTACTGAGTTCTGTCTTAATGAATTTAGCAGCTTGGATCTGCCTTGGGAAAACTAAGTCCTCTTGGCTTCCTGGGAAATACGATTATTAGGATATCATTACAATAGCGTTTGACCTTCAGCCCACAATGAGGACCTAAGACATACATTAATAGGTCACAATTTTGATCATAGAATGATATGCAAATGATTTTAAATTTGCTGCTCAAGTAGTAGAATCAGGTACACTTCTGGAATCACATAGTATTATAACAAATACTCTAATATCAAAGCAGATTCTCAGTTTGGATTAAGTCCCTTATAAAAATGAATCATTGTCCCTGCATGAAATAGTACCATTAACTCCAAAGAAGGGTTTTTATTGAACTACCAACTTTCATATGAAAGCTAAGATGCTGGTAGAGTGTAAGAACAGTGCCCAAGCAGCATTTTTTGAAACACTAGAAATTATAGTTGTAACAATTACAATACAAGACTCTATAAACTGGTCTGCCAGTGTACTCAGCTCTTGCTAAAATGTGCTGGGAAATCATTTACTGTTCACGTTTTGTTTGGAACACCCCCAGGAGCTTTGCTAACTTTACACTGTAAATGATGTCCAAATTTGTGTGGAGTGTAGTAGTTAATGCTGCTCTACTGCCCCACAGAAAGACCCAGTACACACTTGCCATTGCTTTGCAGGAGGTGGGAAGTCCTTCTCCTTAAATGCTTGTTCAGTTTTGAGTTGGTTATAAAGTCTGTTCGCTTCAGCAAAAGAGAGACAAATACTACATCTCAGCAGGCTGGCAGGCAATGACAAGCAAGACCCATCGCACTCAGTGTAGCCATATTACCTCACTGCCAGGGCAGGCGCTGTTACGATAATGAAATAGGGGAACTGTGGTAAGACAGCCATTAAAAAGATCTGTGTCTATTATTTTTATTAATGGATTAGAAAACACACTGGGTTCACTTATGGACAATTTAAGTATGTACATACCTAGAGTTCTAAAGGGTCAACCATTTACTTACTGGTATAACTCTCATTTATTTCCTATTCAATGCACTTTTTTAAGTAAAAAAAAAAACAAGACATTTTTAAGTTAAAAAAAAAAAGACTATCAATTTTTATGTACAAATTGATAAATTGATAGCAATTTTTTTTTTATACTAGTAAAAATATGCAGTATGAGCTCAGACCAGAAGGTTTAATTGCATAATGCTCAGCACTCACTTGGAGACAAGCTAGACTTTGCTGGACACAAACAATTCAAGAAACTGGTCCTTATTGGGCAAGATACATGCTTACTGCACACAGATAAAGGTAGAATTTATACTGTACACAATTCTTTTTGTATTTTGTACAGAAGAAAATAATTTTCAACTTCTCCGAGTGTTAAGAACTAACTCCTTTTTAATTTACCGCTGCTTGGCAACCCTTCTGTTGTGGATCATGAGCACTCTACTAACAGATTTGGCTTGTGCTGAGACAATTCTTCTCCTGGACTGATTTAATTACTGCTGTTATTGTGAAGAAATAAACACTGACTAATCACTGGTATGTCTGTCTGTCTGTTCAGATGTTGTTGTTTGTTAGCACACTGTTTAATCTTCTTGCCAGATACAATTTTTTAAAGTTGATTCCTCTGATTTTTCTGAATTTCAGCTTCTTCTCTACAGCAGTCTTATTTCAGGCTCATTTTTATCCTGGATTCTGTTAAATGTGGTATCTTTTCTTCCATTAATTTACTCTTTCAACATGTAAACTTCTAACATTTAAAATGTGCTGTGACAAAAAGTCATATGCTTAAACAATGCATTATATTAAGAAGAACCTCCTTTTTTTTTTTTTCTTTATTTCTTGAGATAATCTCTTTTGATAAGTTCTAGTTCTTGGATTGGAACTTGTATTAAAGGCACTGGCAAGCCATCCTACAGTTAAGTAAGTGTGTCTAGCTGTCCTTGTCTTGGTATAACCAACTTCCCTTTAATAGTAATTTCCTGGAATTTTTGCAGCCAGGATGTCTATTTACCTGCCTTCTGCAGGCTGAAGTCCTGAAGGAAATGTGCTACCTCAGTGGGGTGGAAATTTGGAGAAAAAATATAAGAAATCCATCAGTGATGTACCTGTGTGGCTCTGGGGAAAAAAAAAAGCCTAAAAAACATGTATAGATGACTCTTTCTTTGAGGAATTGTAAAGGTTGCCTTTTTTCCACTTTTTCTTTCACAGTAATTAAATACAGATGGGGTTTCTTTCTTTTTAAACAGTTTATCTTCCTCTCACTTTTTAGATTTTTTTCCCAATGCATTGTTTGTTGCAAATGTACCCAAGTGTCATTGTGTGTTTGAGTAGAGGATATTATTTAGGAAAAGCCATCTTACCTTTCTAGGTCACTCATTCTATTTTCCCAAGCTACTTAGTGATTGAAATTAACATTTTGCAGGAATTAAAGGAGTCCCACTAGTATGTAAAATTACCATGTAAATTGTTTGAATTACTTTGCCAAAGCATAAATTCAGGTTGAGGAATCCACGTTATTAAATTCACAGAGAAGAACTATTCCTGAATCCAGCAATCTGCCATTAGAGAGGAATATTCATGGACCAGTTACAGATTCCCAAAAGATAGCACTTGATTTGCACTGAATATAGCTGTTGTTCAGAGATTACGTTCCTTGCAGATTCAGGTCCAATTTGCATTTATTATCCTAAAAAAGAAACATCAGTACGTGTTAAAAATAAAATTTAAAATTTCAGCATTATCATAACAGTCACAGAGGTGGGATGGAATCATGCTAAGAAGTCCTCACCCTGTTTCCTTTTCTGACAAGAGAGTATTAGTCCAGCATGACTGTAGTGGAACTCTTACACAAGTAACATCAATAGTCTTTACTCACCATGGGATTCACACCCCTTTTACAAATGTTGCTTACTACAACACTGATCTTTTAAAACAGTATACTCAGCTGATACCACACAACTGCATAGTTTCAAATGATGTATGCCTAACAAATATTTTTTAAAAATGTAACTGCATTGTGAATGAGCCAGAACATGATGAGCTGGAGTGATTTTGAATACTGCTTAAAGATACTGGATTTATTGCTTTAGGAAAAAAAATTTAATTAATCACACTAAAAGCAAGTAAATCAAAGAGTTTTACAAATAGAGAAAAATTACCAGAGTACTAGAAAGTACCCCTGCATAAATGAGAAATAGGCTCTTGGGCTGTAAATCACAGACTCACAGAACAGCAGGGGTTGGAAGAGACCTCTGGAGATCACCTAGTCCAACCTCCATGCCACAACAGGATTACCTAGACCATGCTGCACAGGATCGTGTCCATGTGTGTTTTGAATATCTCCAGAGAAGGAGACTCCATGGAGCAGCCTGTCCCAGTGCTCTATCACCCTCAAAAAGTTTTTCCTCATGTTCAGATGGAACTTCCTGTGTTCCAGTTTGTGCCTGTTGCTCCAGTACTCTGAGTTTTTAAAAGCTATGTCAGTGAATGATATGTATCCATCGTGTTGACTAGATACTATAACCTTGATTTCCAGGAAATACCATTATAGTTTTGAGTACATTTCCCTGAAAAAAAAAGAGACCAATATATTTTTAAAGAAATTGTACAGTGAAGCCTAAGCTAGACAGTCCAAGCTACTCTCAAGGAGTCATATGTTTGGTGTGAGGATGACATATGGGAACAGGTGTATCTTATTCTTAGGCAAATAAAGTTTAGGACTTCTTATGGGTTTCCCAGGCCATAATGTACTCGTAAAGGCAAAGTCCTGATCTCCCTAAAGACCATCAAATATACCATTGTTCTGCCAAGTTTGTTAGAGTTTTCAAAAGTTGGTGAACGTAAGGAGCAAACACTAAAAGAACTTAGCCCCTCTCAACAGTGGAAATCCTACTCCTGCATAATAAACCAGATTTAGCTTGGTCGGTCTTCCAAATGCCTGTTCTTCAGAGAACAGCTCAGTGGGTTCTTGCTTTTGCTATAGGCTAATTTCCTGTAGGTTTGTGCTGTAAGCAAGCTCTATCAAAATGTTGCAGTTTTCCTGGTGATGAACAACTTCCTCAAGTCTCCCAATCCTGGAAAACCCCTTCAGCTCTTTCTGTTTTCCTGGTGCTTTTTGTGCAATCATGTTTTAAATTTTCTTAGAACAATGAAACATGTTAAAAAATCCCCAAACCTTATAGTGAGTTTGCCAACATAACAATTGTAACAGACAACCACTGCCCGAGGCAGAAAGCTGTAAAAGTGAAAGAAACTGGAAGTTAGCAAACATGAAAGCATACAGAAGTGAGGACCTGTAGAGACAAATACTTGGACCAATGTTTTGTTTTGCTTTGTTTCTGGTGAGAACTAAGAAGACAGAAATGGTAACCATGCCAACAGTATGTGGACTATGAGGTTTGTTGCTGGAACTGAGAACTATAGGCTGTAGGAATCTCAGAGAACTGGCAATGCACCTGAAAGCAACAAAGTACAGCACGTAGGAAAGCGATGGAGGAAAAAACTCTGAAGTTGAGCATAAAATTGGAAATCTAGTAATCATGTCTGTGAGGCCCCTGAGACAGTTAGATACAGGGTGTGCACAAAAAAACAGGTAATAGAGTGATGATGTATTTTGACTGGGTTAGAAGTTAAAAAGCAAGCAGCATCAGATGATGCTGGTTAATCTCTTAAGGAGGAAGACTACCAGTGCAAAGAGATACAATGGAATTCAATGACAAATAGTGCAAATGTCCTTCAGACATAACAGGATAATGTCCAGGCAGGAGAGAAGTTAGAAAGTAGAGGACCAGAAAGTATATCCTTACCCATAAGAATCAGGTCTATAAGAAGGTTTGCAAAACAGATGCATGTATTGACCTGAAGTTCAACAGGCTTATATTGGGAGTAGTAAAGAAGACCCAGAAGACCAATGCTAGTGAGCAAAAATGTTAAAGAAATGATGACTTGAGTGATCTAGCAGAGGATAAAACAATGAAGATGTGAAGAGTTATGTGGAAATGTTCGCAGGAGATTTTGAATAAGAGTGGTGTAGATTGTTTTATTTGTTTGATGGGAATAGGTCTGTTTTTTGAGACACATGAATTTTATTCACACTACCTTACTACAAGGGCCTATACCGAGAACATCCTTGACTCTTCTGTCTCCTGTTGTGGCATTTGATCTTTTATTGCAGACTTTGAGTTTATTATAGACTGCTGAGATGTGCATTGAGGACTAGGGTGTATAGAAAAATGCAGAGCAGCTATAGGGTGGCTTTCTAGAACTGCCTGGTTTCCCCTGATTATAGAGGATTTGGCTTACAAACCAAGGTTTCTCAGAATGTTTATTGCAAAATAAATGTGTTTTCTTTTGATTATTTTTTAGTATTATTTAATCTGTGCACCCAGAAATCTTTCTTTTAGATTAGAAGGACTAATACCAACATTACTGTATTTGCAGACCAGTTAACTGTACCATATACATTTGTTTCCAAATATATGATTTAAAATTCACATTGACATAAAAATATAGAGGATGGAAGAATAATATTTTACGGGAAGTGGTGGAAGACCCATCACTTAAATTATGTAAAATATCACCCCATCTAAATGGTTCAGGCATATATTATAGGGAAGAATCATACATTGGCCAGGGTAGAACCAGATGACCTAAGAGTTCTTTCATCTATAATTATATGTTTATGTTCCAAATGGTTTCCCATAGTTTAGTAACAAGACAAACATGCTACTGGATTTGATGTCCAAACAAACTTTAAGACATTAAACAAGATAGCCTTGTGAATAGCAGAAATGTAATGTATATTATTTGTGATTAATAGTTCTTTTATGCAGAAACAGCACAATGAAAGAATGAGACGTTCTCAGTATCATCTGTTTTGCTAAGTTCATATTAATACTTATTTCATAATGTTTTATTTAAACAAAGTTATGGTGTCTATGCTGTAACTTTTGTGGATATATCTGTATGTGGTTCTGTACACAGGTACAAACACACCAATGTGGTTCACTGAGGTTCTGTTCATCTCTGATGTCTGTCTGTCCTGATTTCAGGTAGGATAGAGTTAATTTTCTTTCTACTACCTAGTGTACTGCTGTGTTTAGGATTTAAGATGAGAGCCATGTTGTTAATACAGTGGTGAGATTTCATAAGTAAAGTTCAGAAAGTTTGATTTTAAGAAAAAAAAATGAGTGGAAGCTTTTGCCACCAGAGAAGGGAGTGAGAAAACGTAAGAAACTAGGCAGACACCAAGGTCTGTCAAGAAGAAGGGGAGAAGGGGCTCCCGGTGCTGGAGGATTCCCCTGCAGCCCATGGAGAAGACCCTGGTGAAGCAGGTTGTCCCCCTGCAGTCCTTGGTAGATGATGTGAAGTAGAGATTCCACCTGCAGCCCTTGTAGGCCAGCACATTGGAGCAGGTGGAGACACCAGAAGGAGACTGTGACCTGGTAGGAAGCCCACGCTGGACCAAGCTTCTGGCAGGACCTGCAGCCTGTCAAGAGAGGAGCCTACACTGGAGCAGGCTTGCTGGCAGGACTTGTGACCCTGTGAGGGAGACAGGCTGGAGCAGTCTGGTCCTGAAGGTCTGCACCCTGTGGAAGAGACTGATGCTGGGGCAGTTCATGAAGAACTATAGCTGTGGGAAAGACTGATGTTGGAGAAGTTCACAGAGGACTGCCTCCCATGAGAGGGACCCCACATTGGAGAAGGGTCAGAGTGTCAGGAGTCCACCTGCAGAGGAGGAAGGAGCAGCAGAGACAACATGTGATGAACTGACCATAACTTCCATTCCTCTTTCCCCTGCCCCACTCAGGGGGAGTAGTTAGAGAATTTGGCAATAAAGTTCAGCCTGGGAAGAAGAGAAGGGTGTGGAGAGGTGTTTTAAGATTTCATTTTATTTCTCATTGCTTTACTGTTTTACTTAGATAATAAATCAGATTTCTTTTTTTTCTGTTGTTGTTGTTGAGTCTGATTTGCCTGTAATTTTTTGAGTCTGTTTTGACAGTTTTGACTAATTACTGAGTGATCTCTCCCTGTCCTTATCTTGACCTGTGAGCCTTTCATTATATATTTTCTCCCCTGTCTAGCTGAGGAGGGGAGTGACAGAGCAGCTTTGGTGGGCATCTGGCCTCCAGCCAGGGTCAATCCTCCACAAAAACTTCAAGATCAATCCTCAATCTAGTCCTGGGAGACCTTTCCTGGTAAAGTTCTCCAGCTGGATGCAGCATTACTCTTTTCATGCTCCCCTCATTCGTCCATTTTTCATCAGGAAATCTACTATCTCTAGTTTAACTTATGACTTTCCATGTTAACTAATATCAGATGCCAGTAGTCCAGATAAATGATACAATAAATATTATGTCTTTGTTTAGACAAATAGCTGTTTCATCAAAAGAAACACATCAATCCAGTGTATTTTATCTCTGATAAACTTATGTCATATTTTTTCCCTATTTCTGTCTCCTTACATTTAATTATGTCTTGAAAATTTATCTCCAAACCTCATATACTATGAAGAGTTAAGCAAACAGGCCTTTTCAATAAGTGCACAAAACTTGCTGCTAGCAAACCATATGATACAAATCCATCTTGAAGCAATAAAAAAAAAGGCAAAATACATCCCAATAACTTCTAACAAAGTAATGTAAACAAACAGTCCTAATATTCTCAGGCTCATACATTTTCTCCAAAGATTTGCATTCTTTCTCATGTAAGATAAAATTGATGATAGAGAAAATATGTTGGCAAGAAAATGTTAATTACTTTATTTTAGCTATTAGACTTGGATAATCCTTCAGTACTGAAATAAGAACATTCCCTTTGTAGAATCTGGCAGAGTAATGTCTCTGTATCATATATTTCCTTTAAAACTTAAGCCTCAGGCTGATGCCTTATTACATCAGCCCATCCCACATCTGGGCTCTGGAATGAAACTTGTGCATCGGGGCAGGGTAACACGATTATGGGTACATTGTGCATTATAGATATTTTTTTTTGTTAAAAAAGAAATTATCAAGAAATTATCTTTGTTACTAGTTCTGGTGTCTGAGCACCGGTAAACTTTTCACAACTTGGTGTTCAAAAGTTCTCTGTGTTTCAGTCTTATGAGGTCAGACTCAGCTGTTCTTCAACTTCACCTGCAAATAGGGTTGTCTCTTCCTTTGGAGTTTCCGGTACACTTGTTTGACTCATAACAATTTATTTTGGATATGGTACCTTGTGATTTTCAATATCCATGTGAAACCATCATCTGACTCAATTTATGCAGGAACAACTTGCCAAAACCTTCCCTTTGTGCATATTTGGTTTAATATGTTTGTCTTAATTTTTCTTCTTTTTCAGCTCACCCCACAGTGTGTCAGGTCTGTTTTCTCTTTTGCTTAGTCTGTCTGCTTTAAGACTAATATTAAGTTTCTCTATTTCATAATTAAAGGAATTTTCAGTCCTTCAAGCCTAATATATTAGCAATAAAAATGTGTATTTTTGTAAGACTCATTTTCTGAGGTCATCAACCTACTAGGAAAATCTGCCATTGCTTCCAGCTACGGGAATCTAGACAATGTCCTGTTGGGTCTTTTTCACTCTCATCATGCTTTATTTCTACCTGAGTAACACAGTTCTTTTCAAAGTACAAGGAAAATTTTTGCATATTTTCTGCAAATCGAAATAGATATTACTGGTTCTTAGTGACAATCATTTTAAGTTCTCTCGGTCGCTTGCCTAGGGTAAGTGCAAAATTAAGGAACATTTCCTTTGTTTACCTGAAACACTTCAGTATTGTACTTGAAGTGAATGTCTGTTTTAGTCTGAAACTAAAAAGTGTTATTGTTCTTAACTTAGAGATAGCTAATTTGTGGGGAAAAAAACAAAGAAAAAAAAGGTCGAAAATGGCCAATTAAAATGGAGAAATATGATCCAATTTTTATTTTCCCTAATCCTAAAGTTTTCATTTTGGAAAGTTTGCTCTTGGTGAAATATGTTCCTCATTTTGTAAGCGGACAGGATTATTGAAAATGTTTCTGCTTTACACTGACAAGCAATTACAGATACTCAGCGTACTCTAATTACATGGTACATCAAAACAATTATATACATATTCTCTCTCTTTCCACATTCAGAATCTTCCAGTAATTTACTTATCCAATTATTCTTAATGCTCTTCCACTTTATATTTCCCAGCACATGGAGCAATATTTAGTTTACAGACTTCAGAGCTAGGCACTGAAACAAATGTTTCAAAATACCGAGTATGGAAGACATATCACATCAAAGCTTGGCAAGTTTTACAAGTCAGTTTAGGGATTCATCTAGATGCTTCTATCACAGCTAAGAGCTGCTCCATCTTCGTATGGAAAACCATCCTCAAGAAGACTCCATTCCATGTGTAGGCCATTTGTTTCCCTCATTCCAGAAACTATCTGGATCATACGATCTGCATATGTGTAGCCAAATTTTGATCCTTTTAAGGCAGATTTTCCACAGTGTTTAGAAAAAACAAAACCAGACCAAATCCCCCTACATTTTGGTTTATAGAACAACAGATGATGTTGTTATATACTGTCTCACGAATAAAAATGCTCAGGTCAATGGCTGATAAATTCTCTAACACCAACTCATTTAAGATATAATTTTGCTATCAGAAAATGATGACTCTATCACCATTTCCTTGAGTGCTTCTCTCCCAGGTAGGATAAGGGATATTTGAGGACATCAAATTATTTTTTAATTTAATAAAGATCAGGCTATACAATGGTTATCAATACTTTCCCAATACAACCATATATAAGGACATTATGTTACTGAGAAGAGAACTTAATGGCAAGAAGCTTACTGATGTCTTTAGTAAATGTAGTAATCAACATGGGCTCTTCAGGAAATGCCTGGGAAATAATTTATTTGAATGTTCAAAGTAGATTGGGTTAGTGAGTTGTGCAGAAACATGAGTTAACTGTCAGCAAACCCACATGCTGTAGGGCTGATAGGAATACAGTAGCTAGATGAGATGGAAAATACCATGCTGAAACATTCGGGTTTGGAGAGTTTTCGAGTCTGTGATTAATCTGATAACTTTCAAAAGATACAACAGACATGTTTTGTTGGACCTACTTTAGAAGTTGAGGTTACATGGTATTTGCTGCATGTTCATAACTTCAGTCCAACAGAAGTTAAGGCACCATCAAAAGATAATGGGCTGTTACACACGTTCAGATATCAAGATGTATAAACATCTGTCTCTTCTGGTTTTGGTTTCTTTCTGTCTTTCAAAGCCCTCCAATAGAAACTAAGCCCACTCTTTCACTGTAGTATTTTAGTTATCAATAGAATCTGACTTTCAAAACAAGTACCTTTCATTCACCCCCAGTAATTTAAGTATTTTGAGAAAAAAGTTATTTTTTTATGTATATATATAAAAAACCTTAGTTTATGTTCTAATTTTTTTCCTCATACTGTGTGAAGGAAATCATTTAATAAAGGAATTGTCACTACCTTCTGAAATGGTTTCATATGCTTCCTTTTTTTTTAATTCTTCCTTTTTCTGTGTATTCATTAACAAAAAATGCTTAGATCATCCAGCTTCTAAAATATCAGAGGGCCAGGGGGTGGCGTCTATTTTTTGGGAGGGGGCTTTTTTTGTGTTTTGACCCCACAGTCTCTTTTTTCTTGTTTTCAGAAATGTACATGTTTTATTTCCCCCAAACTCATAGGCTTTCACCAAAGGATAAGGCTTTTGTTTAGATGCAAGAAATTTTGAAGGCTTTTTCTAAGCTGCTTCTGGATGACAGGCTTTCAGAAAATAACTGCATTTGCTTTTTGGATTGCATTTTACGGGCAGATCCTAATACCTGAGAGGATTCACAGCTGGGTTATGATCACAGAATCACAGAATCACAGAATCACAGAACTGTAGGGGTTGGAAGGCACCTCGAGAGATCACCGGGTCCAACCCCCCTGCCAAAGCAGCTCCCTAGCTCATACTGCACAGATAGGCATCCAGACGAGTCTTGAATATCTCCAGAGAAGGAGACTCCACCTGGGCAGCCTGTCCCAGGGCTCTGTCACCCTCACTGGGAAAAAGTTCCTCTGCATGTTGGTGCGGAACTTCCTGTGCTCCAATTTGCAGCCATTGCCTCTTGTCCTGTCTCCACTGACCAAAGAAAAGGGGCAGGCCAATTCCCCCTGCACCCCATACTTCAGATATTTATAAACATTGATTAGGTCCCCCCTCAGTCTTCTCCAGGCTGAACAGCCCCAGCTCTCTCAGCCTTTCCTCATAGGATAGATGTTCCAGGCCCTTAATCATCTTCGCAGCCCTTCTTCGGACTCTCTCCAGGAGATCCCTGTCCTTTTTAAACCATGGAGCCCAGAACCGGACACAATACTCCAGGTGGGGCCTGACCAGGGCAGAGTAGATGGGGAGAATCACCTCCATTGACCTGCTGGCCACACTCCTCCTGATGCACTCGAGGATCCCATTGGCTCTTTTAGCCACCAGGGCACACTGCTGGCTCATAGCCAACCTGTCATCTACCCCAGGTGCAAGACTTTACACTTGCTTTTGTTGAACTTCATTAGGTTTCTCCCTGCCCAGCTCTCCAGTCTGTCCAGGTCTCGCTGGATGGCAGCGCAGTGTTCCTGCGTGTCAGCCACCTCTTCTAGCCATAGTTGCACTGGAAATACTAGCTATTTTTCCTGTGTTTCTTTCTACATTCACTGCTTTACATAGCATGCAGGTGTTTCATAAAAAGCTAGAGAAATATAGAGCAATATTTGAACACTGTCTGTTAAATTGTTTTTTTTAACAATATGGATTTTTTGTGGTTTAACCCATTAGACAGCTGAAGCAACTACACAGTCATTCTCTCACTCCATCCAAGTGGAATGGAAGAGGAAAACCAAACTTGTGGGTTGAGATAAAACCATTTTAATAAGAAAAAAAAGGAGAAGTGGAAGGAGAAGTAGAAGAAGAAGATTATGATATTATTATTAATAATAATAATATTTTTAAGTAATGAACAGCACAGTTGCGCATCCCCTGAAGTTGATGCTCTGTAAGACCTCAGGCTGATTTGCCTCCTGGCCCAACCCTGAATTATATATGGAATATGTTGTCATATGGTATGGAATATCCTTTTGGCCAGTTTGGGTCAGCTGTCCTGGCTGTGTCCCCTCCCAGTTGCTTGGGTGCCCCAGCCTGCTCTTTGGCAGGCCATTGTGAGAAGCTGGAAGATCTTTGACTGCTTGCCAGCAACTTAAATCAACAGTGTCTTATCAACATTATTCTCATCTTGAATCCCAAACACAGCATTACACCAGCTGCTAGAAAGAAAATTAACTGTATCCCAGCAGAAATCAGGACAGGACTATAAATATGCACTCATTCATGTACTGACATTAGCACTGAAAGAATAAGCATAAAGTTTGGAGCCTTTAATTCTACCAGTGAATTTCTTATTGAGTAAAAATTTTGGCCAAAAATTTCAGCCAAAAGACCTTTCAAGATCATTTATTCTATGCTTACTATGTTTCAAAGCAGTACCATATTTTGTCATATATTCCTAAAAGGTTCCAAGGAAAGTTCATTTCAACGGCCATAATCCTAAAACCTAACACATTTATATTTAAGTAACATTTTGGTATGAAATTAAAACAGGGGTTTTGAAGGAAATGAAAAAAAAAATCCTAAACTTGTGAAAGTGGACTTCCAAAGGCCATGGCTCTGCTTTCCAAGCAGGTGTGCAAGTGTCTTTTAATAGTCACAGAAAGTATGTTTAAAGATTGTGGATTTTTAAAGTCGGGAATAACTTGACATAGATCCATGATCCAGCTCATTTTCTTACATGAAAATACTTTTTCAGCAGTGCTATCAGAGAATAATGGGGAAAAATCATATTACTAGGCCTGCCTTTTATAAAACCTTATGAAAATGTATTTTAAAAAAATACTATTCCTTGAAGTTATCTTAACCCTACCAATGAAGAAAGAGGCAGAAAGTGGTTAATGGGCTTGTGTGATCCAAAGTCAGTTGAAATGAGTAAGGGCACATTCTACCAAATTGAGTTGCACTGATCTCAAAGGTCAAGAAGATTTTTGTTCTTTATTTAACAGATTTTCTCTGACACCAAAATATTTCTAGAGTCAGACATAGTTTTGTCTGAATATATAATATGAATAGATAAAATGAAGTAAAATAAGTGAAAGGCTTTAACCCATTTAGATCTTTTCAGTTGTCATTATTAGGTATTAGTTGCCATATTAGTCATTTCCATCTAACAGCTTCAAGTTTAAATCACTGTCTCTAATGAAGGTGATGATAGATTACAATATTATCATCCTACATTTTCTACTGTTCTCTATTTTCTTAAGATAAGTAAAAATTCATTAAAACAGTGATTTTAGAGATGATCAGCAAGAAAAAAATTAGGGTTTTTTAGCTTAGAAATAATTTGTGAGTTCTCACCATTCAAACACCTGATTTAGATTTTTCCATTTCCTTACTTGACTATAACTCAGATTTATAACCCATGAGCAAGAGTGGATTTGCACAATGATGTAAGCATAGCTTAGCATTGTGTGCCTTTGATTTCATGTACATGGTAAAATTCTGGTGTCAACTCATGCTTTATATGTCAGGAATTTGTATTAATGACTGCCTTAGGGTTTGAAGGTTGGAAGATTCATAGGTGATGGTTTATTAGTTTTATTTTCTTTGTTCTGTTAAATGAATTCAAAATAAACCTGTTTACAGACTTTGTTTATACACTGCTGTATTTGAATTGGGCAATTTGTAGTTTGAGCCCTTATCAAAATGTAATTTGAGCAGTGTACATGCTGCCATTATTTGAAGGGCTGGATTTAGTCCCATATGGAGTTCAGATTTGTAATAAATTTTTGTCTGCCATGGTAAGGATAATATTGTTTGATCCACTTATTTTTATTATCACTAGATTCTCTGCAAGGATAAATCAACTGTTTAGCTTCTGTCTTTCAATCTCTTTGCAACACAGAAATAACAACTTGAAAATTAATTTCTAGCCAGACCTGAGCCTGGTTGTTTAGCTTTGCCGTTATCCTGGTATGCAGCTTCATAAACCATGCATCACTACAAAAGTCTAACCACAGGCATGTCAGAAGGGGCATTTCTATGTATAGGAAAATTCTTTAATATTAATTTCCTTATACAGAACACATCTATTTTCTTGATATCAGCATTTTACTCTTCTTTGTGCTAAAATAACATCTTTCTTTTGTTGTTCACAGGCTCTTATTGTGCATCTGTGTACTTACTGGCACTTGTGCCCTCAAGCAAAGGCAATCCGACCTGGAAAATTTGCCTCAGTCTAAGTAGGAAACTAGGAAAACAAATGTCTGCTGCTACGCTGGAAGGCAGTTTTTGAGAATATCTGAGACACTCAGAAGAGTGTATCAGGAGTAATGATGCATCTCCATCCCTCAGATGTTGATGGCAGAACAATCCTTAGGAAATGTGGCTTCCATGACTAAATTTTGCATTTCCCCATGTCTTTTTCTCAACCAAGAATTTATTTTTTTTTACCTTAATGATAATGAAAAAATATCTCAATTATCACAAATTAATATTTTTAGCAGAATGCCTCTCTTTTATCTGGAAGATGTAATGCTAAATATTAGAAAAGTGGAAGCTAGCTCTCTTGGGTTCTGGCAAATAGAGATCACAATGGAGAGAAAGCAAATGCCTGGCCACTTATTGTTATGCATTCCTGTAATTTCCCTCAGCATCCAGAACTGATTTATTAGAGATACTAGAGTGTACATTCCTGTCTTGTGTTTTAATATCCATTTCCAGATTCATTATCCATTAATTAGTCTAAAGTCTTTTAAATGTGCTAACATTTGAATTTATTCCTCCTCCTTCTGCAATAAACTGCCGACTATGTTAAGAAGAAAAATCTTGTACCTGTTTTCTACCTACTTGTGGCATTCACTGTGCCTCAGTTCTTCTGTGGCAGGTTTTGGTGAACATCCAGCTTATTCACTACTTTCATGATTACATAAACCTCAACTTTATCCTCCTGCATGTTGCCCCTGAGCCTTTCCCTTTCCAAACACAAGATGATTTTTGGACAACTGTCAGCAATAACACCAATGCTCAACTCTGGTTATACACTGACTGCATGAGGTTTACAGTTTTCCCCGTATGTATTATTTTGCCTCTCACTATAAGATGTCTCTGATGTCTTTTTGCCATCTCCTTAAGTTTTGTAAGGTTTTCTGAAGTTCCTCATCATCAAAACAGCATTTTACTACTCAGAACTTAGTGTCACCTGCAGACTTGGGAACTTCAATTCTATCTTCCTTTTCCACAACATTGATGATGTTTTTAAATAAAAACACTTCAAGCAACTAGTAGGATAGAATCAAACTTTTTAACGTAGTGTTTTCTCAATTCAAAGGCTCCTGCTTTGTTTGCTTACAAAGTGGCAAGGCTTCAAAAAGCAAGTACAGAGCACAGTCTTTTCCACAGTTTGACCTGAGGCTGATCATCAGTAAGGCTGTATAGGTCCCAGGTCAATTAATTAATTAATTAATCTTTTCTGCAAAAGGGCCAATATTGGTAGCATTGCCACTATGCCTTCATTTGTTAGGTCCTCCTTGTGAGAAGGACTTAGACAGATCCCCAAACTTTCTTAGTAGTTGCTTTCAACTTCAATAGATGATATGTGTCTCACTAAATTAACTCTTGGGGAACACATGATTTTCCCCACATATGTAAGGTCAGAGTCAGGAAGCACCTAAGAGAAGTAAATTTGTTCCAGATCATCCAGGATGCTTATGGCATTTGCAGTCTTCATAAGGCTTGTAGGTGTTTGGAGAAACCATGTAAAGTACCAGGCTAAGCACTGCAGTGGGTTGCTTGGTTCTGCCCACAGGAGTGTGGCAAAGTGGTTTTCTCTGCCTGGAGAAACAGACTTTTGTTTAACATTAGCTCCTTGATAATTTGATCCCAGATGAAAAGCATGACTTCTTGGAACAATTCAGTGCAAGCATATCTCCAAAATATGTGATGGTCATGTGAAAATTCATTTACTGTCTAAATTCCTCACAGTGTGGTAATTATAATTATCAGATCATTGCACATATGAACTCATTCTGTCTTGTTTATAATTAGTTTGGATCTGGTCTGCATTATATCTTTTTCCTTTCAAATAGTCCTTATTTGTCTTGATCTGGAAGAATATTGATGAGTGATTTATTTAGTTTCAAAGAAACTTTAAAGCATTCTTATCACATCTAATTGTGATTCGTTAAGACCAAGTATGCCAGAGAATTAGTGTTGCTGCAAGTATGATGATATAAGGGTAGAAGTGAAAAAAAGTTTTTTACAGAAGACAGCTTTTGCTGGAATATTGAGTCTTAACAGAATAAAGTAAGAACTCTTTTAATTACCATGTACTGTACACTGGTGTTGTGGTTTTGCCCCAGTCAGCAGCTAAGCACTATGCAGTCACTCAGTCATCCTTCCATCCCCATGGGATAAGGAGGAGAATGGAAAAATAAACTCATGGGTTGAGATAAAGACAGTTTAATATGATAAAGGTATAATACGATGACGTGGATGATAATGGTGTTGTTGTTGATGATGATGATGGCAGCAGTGCAAAAAAAAAAAATAAATCCATCTACTAACGCAATTGCTCATCACATGTAGAAAGAAAAAACCCAATGCAACTTTTTGCCAAGTCTGTCTCCCAGCTAGCTTCCCTAATTATATATAGAGTCTGATGGTTTATCGTATGGAACATACCTTTGGCTAGTCTGGTTCAGTTGTCCTGACTGTGCTTTCCTACCTTCTTGTGCACCTGGCCAGGCCTGAGAAGACAAAAAGTCCTTGACTTAGTGTAGACACTGCAACTACTTAGCAACTACTAAAATCACCAGTGTGTATCAACATTATTTTCACCCTAAATCCAAAACAGCACTAAAGCAGATTTGTATACAGAAATTTGTGTGTCTTTTAGGAGGTTGCATGTTAATGGAAAGGTAGCCTCTAACAGGTTGGGTTATTGAGAACAAGAACAAAAGTACTTGCTGCTGCCACCAATAGCAGATACAAAAAGAAGCGTAGATGTACAAGTCACAAAGTGTAAGCAATAGGATTTTTTTCTCTGAACAGTTTTCAGAGTACAGCCAAATGCTGGATATTTGATCCTTTGGTCAGGATATTTGATAGGAGAGGAGAATCATAGAATCATAGAATCATAGAATTGTAGGGGTTGGAAGGGACCTCGAGAGATCATGGGGTCCAACCCCCCTGCCAAAGCAGTTCCCTAGGACATATCACTCAGATAGGCGTCCAGATGGGTCTTGAATATCTCCAGAGAAGGAGACTCCACCACCTCCCTGGGCAGCCTGTCCCAGGGCTCTGTCACCCTCACTGTGGAAAAGTTCCTCCACATGTTGGTGCGGAACTTCCTGTGCTCCAACTTGCAGCCATTGCCCCTTGTCCTATCCCCATGGACCACTGAAAAAGGACAGGCCAATTCCCCCTGCATCCCCTGCTTCAGGTACTTATAGACTTTAATTAGGTCTTCTCTTCTCAAGGCTGAAGAGTCCCAACTTACTCAGCCTATCCTCACAGGGGAGATGTTCCAGGCCCCTAATCATCTTCGTAGCCCTTCTTTGGACTCTCTCCAGGAGATCCCTGTCCTTTTTAAACCATGGAGCCCAGAACTGGACACAATACTCCAGGTGGGGCCTGACCAGGGCAGAGTAGATGGGGAGAATTACCTCATTTGACCTGCTGGCCACACTCCTCCTGATGCACTCGAGGATCCCATTGGCTCTCTTAGCCACCAGGGCACACTGCTGGCTCATGGCCAACCTGTCATCTACCAGGACCTCCAGGTTCTTCTCCACTGAGCTCTTCTCTGGCAGGTCATCCCCCAGCCTGTACTGATACAAACGGTGTTCCTTCCCAGAAAGCACTCTGCAACAAAAATCAACACCCACAACTGCCTTGCCATAGCAAAGGTTTTTTCTGGCTCATAGAACAATACAGATATCGAGACATTTTTATGTCAATGGACAGATAAGAAAGTCCCCACTTGGATGTCATATGTTGAGTGTAAAGGATTTGCAATGTTTAGATATAGCTCCAATGTGATCACCCATAGCAAGGACCAGATTCTGAGCAATGGGTGATGCTCAAGGGTGGTAGAGGAGATTTGGCTGAGATGCAAGAAAGGGTGAAGCATGACAGTGCAGAGAAAGTTCTTTGAATTCTCCAGGAGATCTTCTAGACCTTCTAATATACAGCTGTGCAAACAAGTGATTTTTCGATTAGGTGTATATACCCAAACACACTCAACATGCAATTTCCGCTGATCTAGAATGAAAAAGTTTCCAATTACTTTATAAAAAAGAGATCCTCAACACTTTTGTTCCAGTTTAACAAAACATTCTCTTTGGCTGAAGTGAAAATTTCTCATTGGCTTTTTTATTTTTCTCTTCTGAAAATATTTAAAATTCAAACATAACTGCATGTGGTCTCAATACACCACTTGGAAATAAACAATAAAACCTCTCTTACCCTCACTCAGATCTTATTACCAAATTTGATACGAGTTTTTGAAGAGTTGCAGTGGTCACAAAATTGCTGATTTCAGTGAACAAGTTATTTGGGGAAAACAAACATTCACCCGGTTCCTATTATAATACCGGACTGCCAGGGTATGAGCCTGCCCCGCTGGCTTTGCGTGGGCTGGCCTTCCTTCAAACCTGCGGTAGCTGTTCCCATGCTGGTTGGTCAAAGCTACTGTAGATAAATGATCATGATCCGTGTTTCATTCTCTGTGTTTAGACTGGGTGGAGAAGCCATAGAGCATCCACTATAGTAATGCAGTTTTCTGGACATTTCAAGGCTAGGAAGCCTTTTCCCTTGTCAGGTGGTCATTTCCCATTACAACTGTTCCACAGTTGTGACTCTGGAAAGGTTTCCAAGTATCATGAAAGGTGTTGCTTAGCTGTTGTCCAGATGTAAACTAATTACCTACACTGTGTGATAGAATAGCTTACTTTTTAAGCAACATCATCAACCTCAAGTCAATGTCATGGCAGTTACTAATTCAGACTCTGCTAAGTTTGACTTCGGCTTTGCTGTTTTAAATGAATGAGTTTGCTTGCACAGTAGGTAATATTTAGTGTAAGTTGAGTGCCAAACCCTGGTCCTTGAAATAAGAAATGTTTATATTGTTGGGAAGTGATGTAATGGCAGTTTGAATTATGTTTATGAGCATGTATGTATCTGTCTGTTTTCTATTAGAGATTTGTATGCAGTAACAAAAAATGTCTGTGGATAACAAACCGGAAAACATATACATATTTGGCTGGCTATAACTCTTGAGTTGTTGGAGGGTTTTTTTAAGGGGGTTGTTGTCAGGTTGTTTTTTCAGATGTTTTCCAGTGACAATCAATTTTTATATAGTGAAAATATCATAATCTATTTATCTTAATAAGAATATAAAAATAAATACTCTCCTGAATGTAACCCTCCCTTTTCTGCATTTCTTGGTAAATATGGGTACATATCTGCATTTATATTTTGATACATCACCATTTCTTATCTGTTTATTTATATTATTGGAGGACATGGGAGCTCCACTAAGTAATTATATGCCTCTTTCACTGGTTAATTAATTGGTTTATAGGGTGCTTCTTAGTTATGGAGTTAGCATTTTATATCTGTTTCACTGAAAGTGAAGCCAGGGTACCGGATTCCTTTGTGAGACTTGGCTTTTCTACATCAGAAGACAAACACACCGCAGATTAAATGCATTGTGTAGTTAGAAAAGATTTACACATTAATGTATAGTTTTATAATATTTTTTACTGATTTTAAATAACAAAACCAATCCCCAAAATGGTATTTGAACATTGTGAGTGCTAGTCCGTTTCTCTGCTTTTGTCACAACTTTTTGTAATGTTTGGGTTCTTTTCTTGTCAGTTTTGTGTTTGTTTAGAGATAAGCAATATCTTAATTTACAAATACTTTTCTATGTTTGTAAACATTGTATAGCATGAAAGTGCACATTGTGGTTTTACGTCTGAACAGTTGTCTAGTTGTCATACCATAATGACCTTGGAAAACCCAAATATTTTAGAGCAGAAAAATGCATCAAACAAAATCAAACACTGAAGGGAGGTGTTCCTATAAAATGACTGGAATGGTGTTGAAACTGAATTCCTGCTTTATATGTGATAGAGCATCAAGGATCATGAGGTTTAAGTAATTCAGGTTAAATCTGAGGACAGGATTAAAATAATGTATTAATGTTCACAGCCAATTTAAAATAAAACAAAAGCTTCAGGATATTTTCTAAAGAATCTTTGGATTTACTTCAACTTGTAACAGGTAAAAATCCATGTGGTACATTGATGGTAAGATCTGGCAGATGATATGAGATAGATACACACACACAAACACACACACATAGATGACTCCTACTTCTTTTACAGATGCCCTGAAGAAAGACTTTTGGAAAGAAATTTTCTTGGTGGAAATTCATCTGGGAAAAGCATTTATAAGATAATTGTTTTCTGAGATTGCTTTTTTTTCCTTTTCTGTAATAGATGATTCATAAGCAGTGTGAGCTGGAAAATAATGGATGTGCATCAAATTCAATGTTTGGGAAAGCTGGAGGGATCTATTTAACTAGAATTCAGATCTGTGATGATTATGTGGAATGTAATTAGAATTGGGGATTATAATTCATCTGTAAATTCAGTCAACAGAAAGTACTGCTTATAAAAGTAAAGATATGACCAGGTTCTGCAGTGTAATGATGGCAGTGAAAATCTTCATCTTTCAGGTGATGAGAAGACTTAATAACCTTTTGCAATGGCATTGAGAACTTACTGGAATACATAAGCAAAAACTCCATCTCCCAATAGTTCAGAACCTCTCAAAGTTTTTTTCCAAATGGTACAAAAGCTTCTGTTAATAATCGTAAGACTTTAGAGATCAAAAGAAGGAAGGTTCACAAATGAATAGCTGGAGTGGTCAGGGTAGCTGGGAGGGGGACAAAGCCTCTGAGGAACCATCTATTGGTTGAAGGTGTCCACGTGGCACTGCTGTAGCGACCGCCAACCCTGCAACCTGGCCACTCGCCTGCTGAGCCCCAGTGGACTTTTTTTTCCTCATTGCTCAAAACATCTGTGGAAATATCCTTAGTCAGGATGTGATGAATCAGTGAAGCATTAACTGCAGGATCGTAATGGAATCATGTCTGATTGTTTTGTGATTGCAGCTTTCCCACCGGTTTATATTTGGGCTTCATTCACAATTACCCTATTCCCATCTGGAATTTCTTTGTATCCTTGAAAAGTAAGGGAAAATTGCCTCCTTCAACAGTGCTGGAATACATGTAGAAGACTTAAGAAGGAAAGTTTGCTTTATATTACATATCTGCTAGACAATTTTCAGATTTGTTCTAATGATTTCTCTCTACAGCTTAAATGTGAGGATTATTTTGTATGTTCTGAATACCATTCTGAAGTAATTACAGCTGCAACTTTCAGACATGATTCTTTACAACTGGGGAGTCATTTTCCCATGGAAACCCACAAGATAGAATCTGTTTAGGTCCTCAGTCCAAGAATAAATAGATTTGTTCTGCAGTTAAATCTAAAAGTCACAGATTTTAATGAGGAAAAAATGTCTGTGCAGTGGATGAGATTCCGTCAGTTGTAAAAGACTGACACTGAATTCAGCAGAGCTACAACTTTCTTAATGTCTGTTAAAGCTCGTATGTGTAAATTGGTAGAGGTAGCTTGTGACAGTGCACTCTATGTCACTGTGAAATATTTCAGGGATCATTTGGAGAGGTGAAAAATCTCTGCAATTGTACAAAGCAGATAGAACTTTCTTGTTTGCATGACAGTGTCTACATTATCAGGCTTCATGTGCAATGACATTGCAGAGTTTCATGAATGCTAATTTATCTCATTTTTCTGGTTTTGTTTGTTGGTTTTGTTGGTTTTGTGGGGGTATTTTGTTTGTTTATTTGGGTTTTTTTCTTTTTTTTTTTACTCTAATCCGTGGTCTCTTTCAGAGGACAAACTGCTGTCTCTGAAGACCAGTGTCTCAGATGGCAAGTATCATATTTTGGAAGTTCCTTTCTTTCCACTGGCTGCCAAAGCAATCTTGGTGGCTCATTTGAAAACACACTTCACAGGCAGGCATAGATCTTGCCCATCATGTTCTGCCTGGTGGGAAAGAGATTTGTATTCAGCAATCAACTTTTGCTCAACTGATTCACTGTGCAACAATCTTTGTTGATTATAAAACACTGGGAACCATCTTGCAAATCATTCACTGATTCTACTGTATGAACATCTTCTACATCAGTGACCTCCTCCCTGTTTATTTAGGCTATAAAAGAAGTATGAGATGCTTGTAAAAATTGGCGTCAACTTGCTCTAAAACTAATGAAGAATTAATCCAGCTCCTCAGCATACAACTTTCAGCTGCATTATTATTGCATGAAAAGCTAAAAAACCCCACCAGTTTCCAAATAAACCAAAATACTGCTTTCTGCTCTTGGAAGTATCTGCAGCATTTGTTAATGATGAAGCATGCAGTAATATGCCTGCCAAATCATTTTCACACTGATGAAAGGACTTAAATGAGCCTGACTAGCAATGATGTTGTCTTTGCTTGGACTAGAGGTTTATCCCTCAGATCTGAAGAGATTTGATCTCGCAGAAAAAGAGATAAATGCTGCAGTAACTCTCATAATTAGCAATCTTCAGAAAGGATTCATTTTTAAGAGAATGTCCATGTAGCGTCCATATAAGACATTGGACCATTTTAGAGGTAGAGAATGTCTTATGGGTATTTTCTAAAAACCGCTGGTTCTGTGAAAAAGCAAAAGGTACTTCCATCCTTGGGTTGCAAATTATCCTGAAGTTTGGAGCTGCTGTTCGCTGCAGAAGCAGGTCTGAAATAATAGAATCACAGAATCATAGAATACCCTGAGTTGGAAGGAACCCATAAGGATTATCAAGTCCAACTCCTGGCTCCACACAGGGCCAATCAAGTCAGAGCATGGGACTGATTGCATTGTCCAGGCGCTTCTTGAACTCAGTCAAGCTCAGGGCTGTGACCACTTCCCTGGGGAGCCTGTTCCAGCGCCTACCACCCTCTCAGTAAAGAACCTCTTCCTAATATCCAACCTGAACCTCCCCTGTTGTAGCTTCATACCATTCCCTTGGGTTCTATCACTGGCCACCAGAGAGGAAATTGGTGCCTGTCCCTTCACTCCCCCTCGTCGGGAAGCTATAGACCATGATGAGGTCTCCCCTCAGCCCCTGCTTCTCCAGGCTGAACAAACCAAGGGACTTCAATCCCTCCTCATAAGTCTTCCCCTCCAGACCCTTCACCATCCTTGCTGCCGTCCTCTGGACACTGTCCAATAGATTTGTGTCCCTCTTGAACTGTGGTGTGCAAAACTGCACACAATACTCAAGGTAAGGCCTGCGTGCAAAAATGCTCCTAGAGAAGTCAATAGAGCAAAACAGGACATCCTGACCCAGTCATTGAACTTCCCCAGAAATCATAGCAGATAAAGACGTCACCTCAGTATAAAAGACCT
Organism: Laterallus jamaicensis coturniculus; assembly: GCA_022605575.1. NCBI lineage: Eukaryota > Metazoa > Chordata > Aves > Gruiformes > Rallidae > Laterallus > Laterallus jamaicensis. The sequence continues at coordinate 50,348,064 of JAKCOX010000001.1, forward strand.
GGAGTAAAATGACTGATATCTAAACTCACTTGGAACATCAGGTATTCCTGCCTCTATAGGAATAAACCTCTCAGTGACACTATGTTTCTATGTCAGGTGTTCCTGAAAAAGAATGAAAAAAAGCTCCAACTTGTAGGAATTCAGAAGCAGTTGTTGTTGAATCAGCAATTTCATATAGCATTGTGAGACTTTATAATGGGAAAATTAACTGTTTGAGAATAGGAAAGACACATGGTAACGTGCAAAAGTGAAATTTTTTGATTGAGATTGAAATCTAAATGGAAATTTTTCTATGCCAGTCCCTCAACATGTATGTGGTAAACTGCCATTCTCACATCTAGAGAAAGAGGGAATTGGAAGAAAGCATATTCTATCTCTTGAGCTCCTTTTTTGACCTCTTTGCCAAAGGAAAGTAATAAGAAAGGTCACTTCCACATAGAGCCCTGCTCAGCTCAGCAGAACTATGTGTTCCATTGCTATTTTCCATGCACAGAATTAAGTCCTTCCTCCCACCTGGGAGTCTGTCTGGCCAGAAACTAACATCCCAACTTCACTGAATCTGTAGCAAAATTTGTAGTGGCATCTGTGTATCAAAAGTTTCATCCTAAGTACATATCTTTAAGCAGTAAATGCCAAACTGGAATGACATAAAAACCTCAGTTCAAATAAATTCAAGAATAACCAAAACATTAAATCATGGTCGTAAGGGCCTGAACTATGAACAAGTCAGAAAAAAAGAAAAAAGTTTGTAATATCTTCTTTGAGAAATGTGAAACCAAGACTGAAGTTGGGATCACTAAGTAATTGAGAATGTGGGCTATTAATGGAATGAAATGTGAAACACCCAGGGGTGTTATGAACTACATGAAATACAGAATTGACTTGTGCTCTAATGCAGCTTCTCTTTCTTGTAACTTTTTCCTTCACAGGTACTCATGAAGTAGAATATAATTTACTGAATGGATGGAATCCTGAATGCTACATTTTTGGCTATATGGAAAGTTTGGCTTTTTGATAAAACTTCTGAAAAGCTCAGGATTTGTTTAACTTGGGTTCTTAATGACCCTACAACTTTGGCATGAAAAGCAAACTGGTGTTGTTACAAAGAGATGGAAAATCGGAGAAAGCATACTTTTCCATAATGGAAGAACTGAAAAGAAGTTAATACTCAGATACAAATTAGTAGTTTTATTGTACTGCAAACATCTGCGTCCTGAAACCAATTTTTCATGCAGCCAGTGGAAATGAACACTTCCCATGTGTGCTGGACTAACACTAGAGAAATGCTTAGAGCTGTTGGAGAACTCTGGGATGAAACACTTTCCTTTGGAAAATGGCAAGCTGTTGAAACAGAGGCTTTTTAAGAATGGGTTGCTTTCAAGACCCTTTTGATTCTTAAAAGGAAAGTATTGACACTGCCAAAAAATTTTGGCTTAACTTTTTTTAATACAAAAAATCCATTTTTAGTTCAAACCAACTTCTCATTCCCCTAAATTAATTAATGTGTGAAAGTAATATATTAACTTCAGATACAACTATGTCATCTGTACTGATAACTATGTTATCTGAACAATCTGCTCAATGTGCTATTGATAAAAGGTGGTGCCAGAACAGAAGAAATATCTTTTACATGTTTTAACTAAATATTCAAGACCATGGACTATCCAATTCTAAAATAAAACCATTGCCATACTCTATTTAATTCCAGCATTAAAAAGTAGTATCTGTAAAAAAATTACGTAAATATGAACAGTATTTTAAGATGTAAATGCTTCATTGAAGGAATTATGTCTAGCATAACTTGTACACTACTGTATATAGATAATGTAAAATACAAGTAAATCAAATAACATAATGAATGTTACATTCTGATTTTTGGTGAGAGATAGCATCTTGCATCTTTCACATTTCCCACTTCCCATACAGCAAGAATACACACTTCTGAAGCATCAACATGTTCTGGTCATTGCACGTTCATCTACTAAACTGTCTATTCACCCACGGCATCATTTTCTGAATCAACTGTCTAAAATCTGTCCAAAGAAATTATGATTCAAAAGACATATACATGACTATTTGGGAGTATGCTGGAAACAGAGAGTGAGAGAGGGAAAAAAATGAATAAAAGGGTGACGTGATTCTTTATTTATGTTTGGCAAATACAGAAGATTGGTAAGTAGATTAGACTGAGGAAAACTAAATTAGATTTTCCTGATCATCTCTCATTTTATTCCAGTTCAAAAATTGATAGCTATCCAGCAGGCAAAGTCTCAGATTATTTAAGTTGTTTGGAAAAGATTTTAATATATTCCAGTTTACTGAGCCCTCAGATGCTCGTTTTCAGTTTGTATTGTGTACAGACTGTTATATGTTGGGGGAGTTTCCTAAATCTGAAATATACTAGAGAGCTTTCTCATACTATAAAGACTTAATCAGGAGAGAGAATATACCCCTCAAAATAATAAAAACACTATATCAAACATTATTTGCTCTTATGCATTTAACCAAAAAATAAATTTAAGCAGTCCTATGGGCTCACAGAAAACTAAGGCTTTCTAGGATAAGGGTTCATGGAAGAGCAGGTGCAAACCACTGCTAACGCAAAGGAATTGCTGAAGTAAGAGATGTGTTTCATGCTGGACTTGAGTATCATGTCTCATCTTAAAAAGCAGAATGAACAGCTGTTAACTAAAACTCTCAGCAGTTAATTTTAAAAATAAAATGAGTTGAGTTTTGGAGGTTTTAAATCATATGAGAAATAAAGAATTCCACAGTCTTAAGTGAAAGAGCTTGGACAGCCCTTAGGTTCTGAGGAGGGTGTTAATTTAGCACTAGCAGAGAATTGTAACAGCTGGAAATCTGACATAATGAGGAATATTCTCTGTAGGACGTGATTATATTAACACATCCAGATTTCACTAAAGCGAGTAGAAGTTAGGTACATAGGCATCTCTGTGTTCATGATCATCCTACAGTGAAATCCCTGAGTGTTTTCATACTCATAGCATCAATTCTATCAGGTCCTGTGTCAATAGGTTGGTTTGCTGCAACTCATATAAACCAGACCAAGAATTCACAGGCTTCTACTAAAGATGTATCATATATATCTTACATATTCCTCCTCTGAGACATACTACACATCTATTTCTATATAGAAATTAAAAGGATTGTGTAGCTTTTAAGCTTTTAAACTAAAAGTTTAGCTGTGAATCCTGAAGTCTTTATTTATTCCTAAACAAGTAGGATTACTGTTGATTTCCTTCCTTCCTTCCTGGCTGTTAGGAAATGGATCTCATATGTCTTGTTGACTGAAATGCTCATCTAAGGATAACTAGATGAGTGGAAAAGGTTTTATATTACTTTGGATCACTTCTCTTTGTTCTCATTTTTACCTCCCTATTATCAGCTTCCACAGTCAAGTTTTTTCCTGTATTTTCTTACATAATGGGCATTTCCACTGTGTATATTTTCATCTGTAGTAGATTTCATTATCATATAGTTCCATTAAATTTAAATGTTATCCTCTGACTGTATTTATTTCATCCTAACTGGTGAAACTCAAATTGCTAAACCCAAAGTGTTAACCAATCCCCTTCCCTTTTGCCCATTACCCTGGGGTCCAGATGGAATGGGAAGACCTGATTATGGGGGAGGTTGTTCAAGTTTTTTTAATTTGTTTGGTTTTGATTTTTCCCTTTAGATATCATCATAAGCAGTAAAGGACAAATGTTCAAGTTAGTATTTTAGAGAAGCTAATCAGTCAAATCCAAAAGACAGTTGATGCTATGTCCTCCTACAAAGATCACACATACTGATCTCATAGAGGTTTTGTTGGGTATTCTCACTATCCTCATGAATTGCTTTCCATGTAGGTAGCTAAAAATTTATATAACTTTTAAAAAATTAATTACTTTTGGAAACGGCTGGTAGCAACAACCACGGATTTTTAAGTGCCTGATGTACTTAAGCACTGAATTCCAGATTAGTTATGTGCCTAAAATGTTGTGTCAGTTACATTAGCCTATTTTACAAACTTAAAAGATTATCAAAGCTATTGAGTGAGGGAACAAAACAAATTTGCATTGTCTTTTGTTGATTGAGGTTAAGACTTCTCTTGCTTTTCTGCTTGAGGAAAAACCTGGTATCATTCTATGTAGCATCTGCTTTGAATTAAATGTATCTTTCAGCCCCGTTTTCACAATTCTTACATATACATTTTCCTTTATAACAAACAAACACAGTGTTCTGAAGCTCTGAAAGTCCACAGCTGTTTGTGTTGCATGGAGAAAGTATGCCTATTCTTGCCTGTGCAGGAAGAAAACTGAGTGAGTTTCAACGTGCTGATAAATGTAAAAATGGTAGTATTCCAAGGTATTGTGGTTAGGACAGAGACAGCTTGTTAAACATATCAAAGCATACCCCAGATGGCAGCTGAATGGAGCCGTATGGTTCAGAATTGATTGTGGTTGAAAACAAGCTTTCTTTACTTGAAATTTAACTACAGCAGTACGTACCCCACCCAAATATTTGTTTTCTAAAACTTGCTGTACTGATGCATAAGGACAAAAGTTAAGGAACTTTGTATGTTCAGAAATTGTGCAGAACAGTTAAACAAGATGTCATTCCGATTCAGCTGCTGTGACAAGGAAGAGAACAAAATGTGAACCTTGTGCAAAATCATATTCCCCCTCTGTGAATAGTGTCAGAGTATTCTTTTTTGTTTGCTTGAGGGCTGAAGAAGTGACACAGTTAGCTGAGTGACACTTCATTTCCAGCTAATTCCTGGCATCTGACTCAAAGCAGGCTTTGTGCAGCTGCACCAACTGACATAAGCCCTAGTGTGGGATAAGGTGCTGTTGGATCAGTGCTTTGGAGAATCCTATGAAAACCTTGTCTTCTGAGCTAGAGGAAAGTTTATGCTTTTATTTCCCCTTCTCTTTTTAATTTTTTTTTTCTTTTAAGCCCCATGGGCTCATTTCTTATCTCACTAAAATGGGAGTTTAAACATTAAATCCAACAATGTCAGTATGTAGTTCTCAAATGTAAATTTGTACAGTTGTGAGGCTTTTCATGTGTTGTACTGGGAAGATGCATTTGGGAAACCAAACACTCCTTTGGTTTAAACTAGTTTCCGAACACTTTAAACATAATGAGGTTCAGGGACACTTTGAGATTCATATGGATGACTTCCATGCAGAGGTCTCTGTAACTGTCCAGGTAAACATTAAAATATTGTCTGAAATCAGCAATCATTGACATGGATTTATGGACAGTTTTTGAGATGTATGCTGGAACTCAGTGCAAAGCAACTCATTTGAGCTCTGCAGCTCCATAAAAAGAGTAAATGTTTATATAGTTATATCATCTCTAAAAGCCACTCCCTTGCAAAAAGTTCAAGGGCTCTTTGGTAAATCACCTGTCATCTGTAATTTTGTGTTGTCTATCAATCACAGCAATTTTTGTCACTCAAGCTGTAAATTAAGAGAGTGGGGAAGAATGAGAGACAATTCTTGGGGCATGGACAAAGTGCTCAGGACATTTCTGAGGGACATCAAGTAACTAGAATAGCCAGTTATATCACAGAATCACAACACCATTGAAAGAAACAGTCACTAGCTGACGTGGTGCCAAAGCGAATGACAGACTTTCTAACTGCACCTAAAAGCTCCCTTCCCCTCTGACATTTAGCAAGATATCACATTTTCCATGGATCCTAGCAAGATGAGCACCAACAAGCTGTAACTCCTGAATTCACTGAAAAACTGGTAGCTGTTGCCAATGTAATGACAGTCATTAGTTATGGCTCCTATGTTACTTGCTTCATGTCTTTTTAAGTTGTTCAACACACAGAAACTGAAAGCAGGAACCACAAAAGGTGTAGTGTTTGCAAAACTTTTGAAAACATAAAACTTAGCAAGCTGTAGCCCTGAAGTAATAAAAAAGGTATCTAAGTCAATGCCTTTCCTATGCATTTAAAACTAAAATATGAAAAGAAAACTGTCAGGCAGAGCCGGAGTGAACTCTCTTCTGACATGTTCTTGCACATATGACAAAAAGAACACATTAGGAAGTATGGCAAGCATATATAAAATATACTTGGCTATATCAACTGCTTGCCCCTTTAATTTCTGAAGATTCCAGGAGTACAGAAGAAATATAACTTCTGCAGTTTCTCAGTAATGATTGTCCACGTGTTCTATGCTGACATGTACGACTGAGAATATACTATTTTTGCTTTGGGGAATCAGTTTGGACATGTCTTTCCAAAGTGATTGCTAGTCCATAAGGACCTGATGGAGGGAGCAGGTTGTTTGATGGGGTGACCATCCTGATCCAAGCATGAGTGGCAATATGGAATGACCCTAAAGAAGGCAGCTCCTCTTTCCCTTGGCTAGTATATGACAAGATCTAATTGAAGATCTTAAAAACAGTAGAAGGAGGACTACTTAAAAATTACCATTATTCTACCAGAACTGTCAATGAAATAATAGTGTTATGTGATAAATTTTACTATCAGGATCTATTCTCTTTGTATATTGTGCTTTTAACTTTTGTTTGAGGAAGGCAGAGATTTTGTCTTAGATAAAAAGTAAGAGTATCAGGAAACGATTATGTCCTGAGTACTTCACCACTATTGTAGCCTTTGAACACCAATCTCAAAAAGGACAGGCATGGGCATAGCAGTATTTGTTTACACAATCTCTCTTCAGTCTCCTCTCCCCCGAGATGACAGTGTAAATAGCAACTATTGTTCTTGAATGAGGAGCGCTTGTCAAATTTAAACAACGTGTAGTTAGGCAATACCTGAAAGTATAAGATCTGCAGAACACCAAGATTATGAATAACTCTGCTATATTTTTGTGGTTGATGCTGAATGAGTAGTTACAAATTAAGACTTCACAGCATGAAGTTGTCTCCAAGCAATTAGATTAATTTCTCCAGCTGGGGCCAATTTTCAATGATAGTTGCAGCTAAGCTGAATATTTTTTTCAGAAGTCAAACCTTTTTCAGTTTTCTTAATAAAAGTCAATATTTTGAAAGAAAATTTCTACTGAATTGTACATTAATTTTTATCAGTTTTTATGGGAGGAAATAGCTGCTTATCATCCCAGATAAATTTAAGTTATACATATGTAGCAATGAAATTAGACTTTAAGCTCTAAAAAAATAATCATACATTCAAAAGTGATGTCAGAATCTCTCCTGTGATACATTCAATGGAAATGTTGGCCCCGACAGAGAACTCCCAAATGCACAGCTGTTTTCTGAGAATCAAATGCAAATCACACAGCTGATATTTGTATACCACATCTTATTCTGGTTTTTTCCTCCCAGCTGTTGACAGCTTAATAATACTTGAAATTAGCCAAAGAATTAATAAATCCTGGAGAAGAATGGGATATATTGCTTAGTCCTTTTCTGGAAGAGCTTCAGGAAAGCTCTGCCTCAAAAGGTGGGCTTTGTTAGCTTGCTTTGTTCTTTCTACAATGAAGTTTTTCCTGGACAGCTTAACCTTCTTCTCTCCTAGGCTCCTTGCCCATTCAAATTAATCCAGATCATCACTAAACTACAAGGGACAGATCACAGAACCATTGCCATCGCATGCAGTGAAGAGAGCACTTGCTGGAAGATGAAGCCATGCCTTTTGACCTGTGTCACTGGCTGCTTATGGTTCCTTGCACACACACTCCTGTCATGAGAGATCAGAATGGCAATGTCTTCCCTCACGATGGTAAAAAAATCCTCACAATCTCCTTGTTTTAATTCTTTGTAAGTATCCATTAACTTGGAGATCTATTTAGGCACTGATGCTCAAGAGACAATTAAACAGCTTTACCAAAGACACTATCCAGCTTTTTGTTTAACTTTTCCTGTGTGGTCTTCTCCAGCTTGAGACTCTAGACAGCTGTGTGAGCAGTCCCCACTGCTGGTTACGTGCAGGTGATGGGAACTAAGCCCCGTAGAGTTCCTGCCCGCAATGCTAACACTCAATATCCTGTACAGCTGCCAGCCACTTGCAGTGGGCAGTAGAATTGCAGTAACAGAGATAGAACCTGGGTTTACCTCAACTGAGCAGGATCTGTCTCAGGGTGGGTTGAGGTTGTACAGAGCACCTCAGGCTCATAATGCTCTCTGCCTGAGCCCAAGGGAAAACATCTCTCAATACTCTATATTGTATGGAAGGTTTGTTCCTAAAAGTTCAGTCTAGCCTTATTCGAGACAGCAGCAGCAGCAGGCAGAAAGTATCTAAAGTGAAGCAAGTTTCTAAAACCAGAAATCTGCTGTCGGGTGTGGCAGAATTTATAAAGTAAAAATAAAGGCAGAATAAAGCCCAGTACATTTCCCATCTGTAAAACTTCTCTGCTTCCTATTAATTAGCAAATGGAATGCACAACTTGTTCAAGGAATATGCAAGTATAAAAACATAATGAACTTACACATGGTCTTTGTGTTTCTATCAGGCATTCTGGTGCTTTTAGCCACATCCTGTGAAAAATGCTGTCTATAGTTAACTCCATCATCCAAAAATATTGAGTGCATATTCATAATATGAAATTAAAAATTAAACTGACCTCAAACCAGCAGAAATAATAATAATAATATTGTGGCAGTGGTTTAAGGGTATTTCTTGATTTTATCTTCTTTTCTATTACTTAAATATGAAAGCAAAGCTAAGCAAGCATAATTCCCAGACAAAACAAACTCATTAAAAAGTATGCATACTGAATGCATGTGGCATGCTGTATGTTCCCTCCTTTGTGAAGAAGATAGAAGAATGCATACTTCTGGCACGGTTGGCGCTGACTCATTTAGCTACCTGCAAGTAAGCTGTTTTATCTATATTCATTCATTATTCTATAACCAATGGGAGACATTCCTAGGGGATAAGTACCCCTGTGTTAAAAAAGGTGTTGAATATAAACACAGTGAATTATACCTCATTGGCTACTGAAAGGATCTTAGAGAAAGAGCTTAGGCTTGACACTATGCTTTTAGATAGCCATATTTAGGGGAGACAAGTCCCGTTTAGGCCATGTGATATTCTAACAAGCACTGTACAAGGACCTCAATAAGACACAATGGAATTGTTGGTCATACTCAGATATTCAAGTTCTTCTGGAAATTTCTTTATTTAATCATTCCTAGTAGAGGTTCTAATGGTCTTATAATTGTATCACTTCAGAAGTTACTTTCAGAGAGATACAAAGCACTACAATACATTTGGTATGATCAGTGCAGCTTTTCAGAGCAGGGAACCTTGATACCAGCTAAATATTCTTTGAAACAAGCTTGCTCAACCTCTTATAACTCAGTCTTTGCATTGTCCAGTGAGGTGGGTTTTTTTAAGTGTTGCTGTATTTCCCATACTCATCTCTAGGATATAACAGTGAGAATCAATGGTGACTACTCAGGTTTGCTAAGAATGTTATATCCAGAATATAGTTTTTAGCTGTCTGTTAGAGTTTTGTAACAGAACAACATCCCCTTATATGTAGGGAGGGAATATAATTATGGAAAAGGTTGAAGGCAGTGAGCCCTTGGCCTCTGTAATGACTTGCTATAACGGAAATCCACATTGCGTTTCCAAGATACTTTATATCTGCAAAAGGTTTAGGGTTGGGTATTTGCAGTAGGCTCCTGAGAGCACACAAGGGATGGTCCATTTTACATCAGCTCCCTCATGTAAGTCTGCTGCCTTCAAAAAACTGGAAGTATGGGAAGGGCCAATAGAAGTTAAGAGTTTGACTCTAGATATGCAATGGAAATACTCCCAGCTCTTAATATATAACTGCTCTGCTGGCCTGCAGGTTCCAAAAATGGATGAATGAGAATACTGGCCATGTGAGTCTCCTCTGTGTATTATAGAGACTGATGTTTCATCCACCCTTGAGCAGGAACCTGAGATCAGTATAGTCTTACTGAGAGCAATTTTTGGCAAATGCCAAGCATACATGAATGTAACATGAAAAATATATATAACAGAGGAAAAAAATATCTGTTTTGATCAGATTTTCTGAAATTTTTTTCCACTGGAAAAAGAAGTTGGCTGTTGAAGATTACTGCTGTTTTTATTCAACTCTGCCTAAAAGATCAATGGCATAGGGTGATGATGCATTTGCATGTCTGTACAAGGTTTACAGAGATTTCTGGCTGTCTCTAGATCCTCAAATTAGATTCAGCTGTAGCAACAAACACAGGGAGAATATTGCTAGCTGATCCACTTGCAGGTTATTAAAAATATATTGGAAATTCAGCAGAGATGTCACAAGAGAGCAAGTGAATATTAAAAGGTAGTGATACATTTTGCAGGCCAAGTCGCCTTTTAAATTCTATTTTACCTGGGATGTAATTATGTAAATGCTTATTGGAATGAGAGGTAAACAATAAGACCAGGGGATGTTGTACTTATAGGAGAGTCTAGGGTAGCCTTTATAAAGCAAATATATCTGTGGCAATAACTATTTAGCATAGGTTTACATAAGACACAAAGGATGGCTGTGCTCACGGAAATTTCCACTGGAATTATGCTATGAGCAAACCAGTTTTTACTCTTTGGATACCAAAAATTTTATCTAAATGCTCAGTTGTAGGTAAGACATCACTGGACACTGTGTTTATAAAGACTGATGCTTAGTAGGTATGGTTTAAATTCCAGTCAGGTTTTAAAAGGACACAATTTGCAAATTCAGTTCCAAATTCAGATATCATTAAAAGATTAAAATAAGTTTGAGAAGACAAAAGGCAATAGGTTTATTTCTGTATAAAATGAGGGGGTTTAAAATGAAAGATATAAGCAAGCATGCTTCCCCATGAAATTTCTGCAGTCTGCGTCCTGGAATGGAAAACTTGAAATTAAAACTGAATCTAATTGGGGAGAGGGGCAGGGAGGGGGAGGCGGGAAATAGTATAATGAATTCAAATTACTACAGAAGCACTTTTTGCTTTTAATATTCTTAAAAAAGTATAAAACCTCCTGGTAAGCTACAGAGAAGTCTGGTACCAATGCACGTAGGCAAGCATGATTTCTAAGGAGTACAGGTCACCAAACCTCATAATACCCAAATAGTTTCCCAGTTTTTCTCAAGGGCCACTGCGTTTCCTCTCTTACCTTCTGTTGCTTCTTGGAGAATGCAACATCCACCCTGTCAGCACTGGAACAAGGGTTCCTGTGAGCGGCAGAGCAAATCAAGCCTGATTTCCATCTATTTGTCTCATGTTTAGCTGCTTTGTTGCCAGGCACATCATGAATTCTGCCTGAAGATTTTTCACTTAGTAGGACATTTATAGCAAGTTCAAGAGTTGAACTAATCCTGCAATCTTTTCCTAGTGAGGATTTTTCTCCTTTCCCTTGTCACCAGCTGCACAAAATACTTTGGAATCTTAAATGTTCAAGGGTATTTTTTCCTTAAGACATCTTCAAATAGTCCAACAGAACCAAAATTTATTGGGAGGAATTAGAGACATGCCAACAAAGATGCAATATAGTTGCACAAACTATGCTAGACACCATGCACTATACAGTGCAAACAACAATACCCAGTCCCAGCCACCACCAGCAGCTGAAATCATCAGAAACCTGAAGTCTACGAACAGGGTCAACTCTAGAATTTCATGGCTGAACTAAACAACTCAGGTCAGTCTTCCTCTGAAGAAGGGGCATAGATCAGGGTGCTCTGCTGATTCAGAACCATACACTTCTTCCTAGAGTAATTTTTACAGGCAAATGACTCAATGTTTACATCAAAAAAGACTTAAGCAGTGTAGGATTGACTTCCCTCTCAAGGAGAGAAGGACTTTGGGTTTGATCAACCGACCCGCTTCCTTTTTCTTTGTTGGATCAAAGCATTCCGGTAAGGTGCCATTAAAAATTAAAGGCTAGCAGCACCATAAGCCACATGTACAGAAACCACTTGTAGTATATTTACCCAATGCAGTACTGCTTCTGGCTAGTCTTATATAAAATCAAGACCCTGTGAGTAGAAATACTCACGTAGTGAGGACTGCTTTCAGGGAACAGTCCCCTGTAGGTAAATTCAGTGACAAACTTCAATCTGTTATTCTTCTAGGCAAATGGGCGGGTTTGTCCTGGAAATGTCTCTTCTTACACATTATTTTAAATTAAGTTTATATTAAATGAAAATTAATTATTTGCAATTTTTTAAAAAATCACTTATTTTTTATAATTTGTATTTCTATTTATTTTCTATTCTGACTATAATCTTAATATAGTTTCATATTCATAAAGGCATGTGTTTGTGTTTCAGTTCACGTTGTTTTTACTTAGCTGCTGAGATTTCCCTGTAATGTTCTATTAATTATCTCCTCTTTCCTAGTCTTTCTGGGACTTTTCTTTGTGACTCCGAAATGAAAACCTCCCTGTTTCTGGTCAGTCGGCCTTTTGTTTGGTCTCCATTTCAGACCTGTCTCAGTGTGAAGTGCAAGGGATAGAAAAGAATAACTGAGAACACGAATGCCCTTGCACCAAGCAAGATACATCATGAAATCTCCCTCCGTTCCTGTCACTACTCCCCTTTACTTAATCTCCAAATGACTTAAGAGATCTCTACTATTATCCCTTTCTTACCAGACTGCTCAAGTCACAGAAAGATCTGAATCTTTGGATCAGCAGAAGGGAGATACTTTCACTTCTGTATGATCCACATGTACGCAGTTCTCAGTACATACAGCTTCTGCCCTGTGCTTTCTCAAAAGGACTTGTAAACCATTTCAGTATGAGATGCATTAGTTTTTCAATTAAACTGGTATGAGATGGATCTCGCTAGTTGAGCCAACATACCAGTATGGAAAACTAAGTTAGGTGCCACAATAAATTTCCAAGCAATATTGCCAAATCCACTGGAATGACTGATAGCAACCACAGTGATTTAGGGATTTCACTGTACATATTTCACTCTTTCCAGTGCCATCTCTGTATATGGAAACACACTCAAACACGTATGCTTTCACTTTGTGTTCCAGATCATTCAGAAATATACAAAAATTATATCTTTACATTTTCTTTAATGACTTTCTGTGCTGGTTTTGGCTGGGACAGAGTTAATTTTCATCATAGCTGGTACAGTACTGTGTTTTGTATTTTTTCTGAAAACAGTGTTGATAACACAGGGATGCTTTTGTTACTGCTGAGCGATGCTTACATGGACCCAAGGCCTTTTCTGCCTGTCAGACTACCCCACCAGTAAGTGGGCTGCAGAGTACCAGAAGTTGGGAGGGGGCACAGGCAGAACAGCTGTCTGAAGGGATATCTTATACCATATGATGCCATACTCATCAATATAAAACTGAGGAAAGAAGGAAAGAGGGACTTTTGAAGTTACAGCATTTTTCTTTTCAAGTCTCTATTACACATGATGGAGCCCTGATTTCCTGGGGATGGCTGAACATCTGCTTGCCTGTGGGAAGTGGGGAATGAATTCCTTGTTCTGCTTCACTTGTGTGTGTGGCTTTTGCTTTACCTGTTAAACTATCTCAACCCACGAGTTTTCTTGCTTTGACCCTTCTGATTCTGTCCTTCATCCTACCCTGGGAGGAGTGAGTGAGTGGCTGTGTGGGGCTTACTTGCTAGCTAGGGTTAAACCACGACATTCTTTTTTTTTCCTCCTTTGCTTGTGCTTCTTTACTTTGCTTATTTTCTCCGTTGTTTCTAGACTTACGAGAATGTGTCTTCAGTAGTTTTGTTTTTACCACACTGACCTGATTAGATCCCTTCTAAAAAGAAACATAGGCTTTCGTAAACATCAGACTTAACATTCCTCTTTTCAGATAACTACAGCATAAATTAAGTATATCTGAGTTACCTTTTGGGATTCCTTCTACAGTCTGTGGAAAAAAGTGGACATTTGTTGGATGCAATTCATCATGTTTTGACAGATGTCTACTAAATCCATCTCACAATTGCAGAATTATTTCTCTCTCCATATTTGGCCTGGCCTATGTAATTATCTCACAACTGGAGTTTAGAAGCCTAAAATTACATCATGGGTGGATCCCATAACTTGCATTCCACAGCTCAGGAAAAAAGAAGTGAAACGCAATGCAGAATGAAAACGGAAATGGGAAGATATGCAAGGAATTGTAATGGTTTAGGTAACGTGGAACACCACATGAAATGAAGGGCATCACATAATCTAGGATTTTAGACAAGTTACAACATTCACAACCCAGTTTTGGAGAAAAAAGCAGTCTTCAAGTACACTTAAAGGCAGGTTAGAAGTTTTTTGGTGAGATAAGTGAGCTGTAAATCAAAATCCCTTTAGATATAGTCATACTTACTTGTAGTACTTATCAGGACAAATGAAAAATCGTCATGTGCTTTGTTTTGGTTTGGGTTCTTTTTGTCTTGTTCTCTCTTTGTATTTCCTTTTAATTACTGAAAAATTAAATTGAGGAATCGTAAAGTGGTTCATTTTGACACCCCTGAAACTCTTCTATTAGAACTTTGCATGATACATTACATCTTTCTGTGAGTTAAAACTGCATCGAAAATTCATCACAAATTCATTAATTTTAGAGTTCTGTTGAATCTACATTTATATAAAAACCCTCCTCATCCAAACCCTGATTTCTAGGTTGGGACAGCTTAGAACAAATTTAGACTTATATATACCTTGACAGATGTCTAAAAAGACTTTGTTATATTAGATTATACTCTTTCTTAAACAAAAATAATTAAAAGTAATGTGTATATAACTTAATGTGTCACTTTTTTCTACATTGCAAAAATACAAAATCCTGCAGAAGTTCAGAGTCAGCTCCCTTTGAATTGTATGGCATTAGCCCTACTGACAGAAAGAAGAATGAAACATTTCTGGGATATCCTGTCTAAATTTTCTGGCATGGTACTAGTCCCTTTATATAAAAACCTGAACATCTGCCTTTGAAACCTTAAATAGATGTGATAAAGATCAGACACAGTACAAGTTCAATGCCACCTCAGTAGTTCTACTAGGACTTTTCAGCTCATAAATTTTCCCCAGCCAATCAGCTTTTTCCAGACATCACTGTTGACACAATTTCAACTGTTACAGAAGGAACAAGCTTTCATTTTCCACCACCCATACGAAGAAAAGCAAGCCTCTCGTGCCTGAAAGTCTGCATAATTTTCCAGCTAGAGTAACTTTCTGATAAACAGTATTAAAATGCATGTCTTGTCTCCACTCGTGATCTAGTCTGAGGATAATACTATCACTGAACTGACATTAGTTCAGAAGGAGATTTTTATAAAATTTAGTTTGTGCTCCAGAAAAAGCATTGGCTTTACGGCTGAAATGCATTACCTAGCCCTAGAAAAGACTGAGGAAGGCCAGCAGCTTTGCAAGTTTCATCATATTTCCCAATACACCTTTAATCCTTCTAGGATGCAACCAGTTCAATTAGAGCTTATTTTTCCATACCTGTTTATTGACATAAAATACAGCATTATTGGTTTTGGCCAATAGTAACAAATGTAGGATTATTTCTTTCTGACATTGAATCATTTCATATAGGAAACAACTAAGACTGAAAAATACACATCTCATAGGCCACTGATTGGTTATTCTTTAGACTCTGACAGAAGACCTGAAAATAAAAGTGCTTCTATAATAGAAGAAAAAAAAGTCATGGGAACATAGCCAAGCTGTAGCTCCATGAATACTTCTCGTGTTAGCTCTGTACTAGTACAAATGAAGACAAAATTTCTCTATGCTTCTTTTGAAAACAGACATCGCTGCCAACTAGTGCTTTTTTCTCCCATCTAATGACATAACCAGTAAAAAGAAAAAAGAGCTAGTCAAAGGGAATACAGCTTAGAAATTCAAAGAGTTGTTAGCATGTGAGGATACTAAATGCATATCTGTCTGTCTTAAGGAGGTATTAGACATACATTATTCTTTCCATGTCATGCATATTTGAACTCCTAAAGCCCTTACAGACTGTCAAAAATTTGAGTGTAAAAATAAAAAATAAAATGCTGCAAGTCAACCCTCTATGTCAGTATGCACTTTACATACAGTGGTATATAAAACAAAGAAGCTTCTAATGAACCAATAGTATGATATATCTGCATAAACCAGAACTTCTCAGCCCGAGAACTCAACTGTTCCCTCTACCTATCCATCAGTCTATGAAAAGAGATTTGTTCTCTCTATGAATTTAACATGAAATTTCTGGCAGCTTCCACTTTTCCAGTTAGGTGCCTAGAGCTATGTTACAGGCATGCCCACAGCTAAATGAAATACGCATTAAAGTGATTCCATCTCATGTAGCATGCTAAAGGAGAGTTTCGATCAGAAAAGGAATAAATAGCGTAACACCCATTTACTCCACTTTTACTCTAGAACACATCAGACTTCATTTGTTGGTTTACAAAATTATGGGTAAGGTCAGAAAGAGTCCATTAGTTACTTGTATGGAGAAAAAGGACAGTTTGCAGCTAGTTGTGTAACACTTTTGTTCTTCATATCTACCCATCTATCTCCATGATCTATCTCCATGGCTATTTTACCGGGCAGTAAGTATTCCTGCAGTTACAAGTAAGGAACTCCTGCTGTACTAGAATTAACATAACCTTCTGGCTTTCCCTGCTTTGCAAAAACAGGAAGTACAATGTTGGCAGTATCTATCCTGATTATTTAATAATTTGTTCCTATCTAACAACCCAGGTGTGGGGGAGATGTGACTGACATGCGGTAAAACTACCCAGGCATAAGCTCTGGACTCTGAATGTAATGTAGCATGCTGAAATCTCACCTTGCTTGAGGTCTCAGAATAGCACAACAGTAATTAATGAATTTATTTCGGGAAAAATATTGACAGGAGTTTATATAAATTGTTTAAATCAAAATAATTGTGATGCACTATCCTAGGACAGAAGTAGTACCTTGCACTTTATGAGAAGATCTTGGTAAATTCAAATTCCTCATTACTGAGGGATCTTTCTGATGTAAATGCTACATTGGCTTAAAAAAAGTTAGTATAAACATTTTTTGCATTGCCTTTATTTGCTTTCCAGATGTTAAGTATTTGGGGTGGACATGAGACAAATTTTCCAGCATTGGTCCTAAACCATGAAAGGGGAACATCCACTAGTGTCTCTTGAATAAAAAGGGACACTGGCTTCCCGGAACCTACATGGGACTGGTAGATTGGGAGAAAAAGTGTTTCTTCCCTTGCCTTCTCCCACTTCTGTGCTTTTGTCTGAGTGGACCTTCATTAATATTATTTACTGAGGTCACCTCTGCAGCTATAACAATTGCATTTCCTAACTATATGAGTACAATAAAATTCAGACTGGTTAATGGAAAAAAAATGCATGGAATGAAACTACTAAATAATTCTCAGATTTCTCTGGGAATTATTTTTCCTTTCTGTCAGGAGGAAAAAAAAGGCTTTCCATATAAAAGTGCCAGTTTGAGTTACATCTGGATTATATCATGCAGTCTGCATCCTGTAGACACAGAGAACCTGAAAGATCCTTACCTTTGCTTGGTGAAACATTTCCAAACAACATCTTTCAGTCTCTCAAAGGCCCTGGTTAAGGAGATCAACTGCAGGTTTGCGAGCTGCTTTAAATGCTCCCCCTCTGGGGCCTTAGCAAAAGAGAGTTTTTGCCAAATATCCCATATGCTATGGAAAAGGAAGACAACACAGTCTTTCAGATAAGACATAAAGCCTCATTCCTGGACACCAGAGAGTCTGCTCTCCTGTCACAAGCCTCCATGAGGTCAGTTAGATTAATGGAAATCAGACTTTTATAATTTTTTCAGGCAACACTTCTACTGCGTTCTGCACATTGTTACTGAGAACACCGAAAGCAAACCTTAGTGTTGTTCAGCGCAGTATTAAGATGTGATTAGCAAGAGATCCTTGGCCCTTTTCATGACTCTTTTTATGCGTAAACACAGTCACATGAAACTAATCCATGACTAAATCCAATGCACTCTCACAAGTGCAATGAAACCGAATAAAAAGGTCTGACTCTTCCTCACACTCAGTCAGTTAAACCTGGAGTTCCTTCTGATTTATGTTACCTCTCAGGTACAGGAAATTAGGCTTAGATGTCCTCAGAAAGGTAATATTTACCTTGATAAAGATTTAAAGAATAGTTTATTCCTCCCTGGATGGATTAGAAGTAATCAGATGCATTTTGGCCAGTGAAAGAAAAATGTACAAATAGCAATGCCATCAAGAAAATTGATTCTGATAAGGGCCCGTTTAAAATATTTACCTTGGACTCTGTAAAAGTCAGGAATGTTCTAATCCAATATAAACACTGAGTTAATACTAATACCTCTGTCCAATTCAAATGCTGAACTGACAGAAAGATTAGGAAAAAAAGAGGAGAATTAGTAGTTCAGTATCTCCTTTATGTGCTTATTTTTCCATTCCTTTGATCCTGGAGCTTTTTTAAATTACACCAAAATTGGGGTTTTTTGCCAGTTTCAGGAAGCTTATCTTGGTTCATTTGGATTTTGTTTAAGTTTTTATTGTAACCGGCCATGCTGAAGCATTATAGTGAATGTGACTTTGCAAATTCATATTTTGATAACTTTAACAGCTATCCCTTTTTTGCTGTAAAAATCATCCTTTTCACATCAAGAAAACCAACAGGGTCTTCCTTCTGTATTATGATTCTTACAATTATGTGATACTTGTAAATATAAACTCATCATATAACAATGTGTTTTGGTAATTCTGCACTCAAACTGGTAAATATAATATGTGGGCGCTCTCTCACACTCCAATGTAACCACAGAGAGGTCCTAAGCCTATTATAATTGAAAGATTAAGGTCAGAAATTATTTTTTTATAAAGAGAATAGCTGCATTTTTATATGATCTACTCAAAGTATTTCTAGTTAAAATTTAGATATTATGATACATTTGAAAATGGTTTTGATCACACTATATAAAATCAGTTCACTGAATGATAACAGAAGCTGTTCTGTTGCTGCACACCTTCCTAAATCAGGAGAACAAGTTGTCTATTCACACTGACCACATGCTGCTCTCTGCAGCAGGTTCTGCTTGGGAAAAATCTGTCTCAGCGAGCTCTTGCTTTTCAAATGTCCACAAATTAAGTCTTCTTCCTCTGCTTTCATATGACATTTCAGTATGCAAGCTGTCTGCCCTTGCCAGAGAAATCCTCATTGTGGCATCACCACAGACTCAGAACTGATCTGACTCAGTTATAACTGTGTCAGTTGAGTGCCAGCCTGATGCTAAAAGGTCCTTCCAGAACTCCTCTTGCATCCAGCAACTATTCCTGGAATGTATACTTCTGAGCTACAGAAGGCGGCTCATCTCAGAATGGAACATCCCAGTGGGTTTTTAACTGTTGTCCACTGGATTATATAGCCATGCTGTGTATTACTTGCCTCTCTAAAAATATTTAAGGTTTATTTTCTGCAGAAGAGATGCAGCCACACATTCACTGTTCCGAAAAACCCCCAACTGAACAGGAAGGAACAAGGAACACAGATGAAGTACAAGAGTATGGAGAAGCAGCAGGTGCTCACCAAAGAGCTTCTGAAAGTGGCTAATGACATAGACACGTGCTTTCTCATAATCTAATTCTTCCAAAAGAAGCATTTCTGGTTTTATCTTGAGGTCTTTCCCCACTCTTGATGTGCAGGTCCCCCTCTAGTCCCATTCCCCTTAATTAGTAACAATATAGGCAGAAAAGTTTAAGAGCTACAAACTATCAATCACTCACATAGCAACCTCAAAAATGGAAAAATGAAGTGTAAACATTAAAAAATTAATCTTCCAAGTCTGAATAAAATTCACTCCCTTTTTTTCCCTCAGTGAACTTTGAGACTTCTCTGAAACTCATCATACCTTACTGTTATGTCTGTGTTGTGCAGGAGTAGGTGCTGTTAGTCACGTATTGGTCTAGACAATGTTTCTCTTTAGACAAGTTATTTTTTCTCTCAAGCCATTGTAGCCCATATTTAACAATACTTGCATTGATGAACATAGTCTCTATGTGTTTTTCTCACAGAACAAGATGGATTTCATTGTAGAAATCAACTGTAGACATTAATTTCACTTTAGATATCCACAGTGAAGTGTTTATAGATTTTCTTCCATTATGTTAATGTCAAAGAAATATGCAAAGAAACTAATTTTTGAGATTACAAATTTTTGAGAAATCTGGCAGCAGTTGCATAGTCTGGACAAAATTTTCCGCAATATGGACAAAAATGTTAAACTTCTGAAGAGTTTAAGTAATTAAATTCACATGTTTTCAGGCTTTCTAAAGTCACTGAAATTCCTTTTCCTGTGAGCTTCTTTTAATCATACCTGGTAAATAACATAGACTATGTTTTTAAAAGTATTTTTAATATATATATAGACATGACAATAATCACATTGCTGTAATTTCTTAAATTCTTTATTCACCCTACAACACATTGATAGAATTTCTGAAATCACACTGACAATTAGAAATGCATCGCAACGTGCACTCGCAGCCCAGAGAGCCAGTCATATCCTGGGCTGCATCAAAAGTAGCATGACCAGCCAGTTAAGAGAGGTGATTCTGCCCCTCTACTCTGCTCTTGCAAGACCCCACTTGAAGTACTGTGTCCAGCTCTGGAGTCCCAACAGGAGAGCTGTTGGAGAGAGTCCAGAAAATACCACAGTGATGATCAGGGGGCTGGAGCACCTCTCCTGTCAAGACAGGCTGAGAGAGTTGGGCTTGTTCAGCCTGGAGAAGAGAAAACTCCAGGGAGACCTTACAGTGGCCTCCAAGTATCTGAAAGGGCTTACAGGAAAGCCAGGGAGGGGCTGTTTGCAAGGGCATGGAGTGACAAGACAAGGGGTAATGGCTTTAAAGTGAAAGAAGGTACATTTAGATTAGCTGTTAGGATGAAATTCTTCACTCTGAGGGTAGTGAGATACTGGCACCTTTGGCTCAAAGAAGCTGTGGCTGCCCCCTCCTTGGCAAGTGTTCAAGGCCAGGTTGGATGGGGCTTTGGGCAACCTGGACTAGTGGAAGGTGTCCCTGCCCATGGCAGGGGACAAAACCAAACCAGTCTGTGATACTATGATTCTGTGATTCTGTAAACCACTGTGAGACAATAAAGGTATGATGAAATACATAGGAATATGTTTGAAATTTATATTCAGACATATATATATATATATGCTTTTTAGATTTTTTTAAAATTTTTTTTAAATGTTTGAATTTATAGAATCTACACTTAGAAGTAAAAAAGATACTGCATGAATGTCAGGAATGAGACTGTTCAGTTCTTCTGGAAGAAAGATATCTATGGAGATAAAAAAGTATTTTTCAGCATTTAACCTGATTTTTCATTTATACCACAAAATGTTTGGTGTCTCTTCTTAAGTGGCCCCTGGGGGTTTTTAACTTGTTGTTCAGAAAGGCTGTGTTTGGTTCTGCTTTTAAAGTTTCAGAACTGATGATGGTAGAATTCTGGTGGTAATGAACTTGATACGATTTCCTCAGTTGTTCTTGTTCTAGCATAGGAATGGAAAGGAAAATTCATTTAGACTGTCCATTACACCTATAGCCTTCTTGGCAAACCTGCCTACTAGAGTGTCACAACCAATCTGCCATGACAAGTCTTAATGAACATTTTTCTAGTTCTGCTGGGAACTGAACTGAGATTACTGGGAAAATTCTGGCATGCTTGAGCTCAGTAACAAAAGAGTTTGCATGCCAGAATTGTATCGCTTTTGATGTAATTTGCAACCATCGGTCACATGTAACAGTCACTCAGTCATCCTGGAGCAAGAGTGAGTAGCTGGCAGCTGATGGCCTCCAATAGAATTTTTCTGCTAGAGAGGAATATTTACTTACTTAAAAGCCAGCTGAAGGTGACAGTTTAGATATTTGTCAGAAGTACAGAAATCCTAGCTGGTGTAAGTTCTATTGAACTTAAATGAACTTTGCCTTACATTTCTGCTGCTGCACTGACCGACCGTTTTTAAGGCATTTGAGCAATACCTATCGAGTTGGTTTTGGTGGGTTTTTTTGTTTTGCTCCTATCCAGGACTACAAAGGCTGTTACTTTTGAAGCCAATAAATTACTGTCTCTTCCAGAAGAGATCACAGAATTGTAGGAGTTGGAAGGGACCTCAAGAGATCATCAGGTCCAACCCCCCTGCCAAAGCAGGTTCCCTAGCTCATATTGCACAGATAGGTGTCCAGATGGGTCTTGAATATCTCCAGGGAAGGCGACTCCACCACCCACCTGAGCAGCCTGTCCCAGGGCTCTGTCACCCTCACTGGGAAGAAGCTTTTCCACATGTTGGTGCGGAACTTCCTGTGTTCTAACTTGCAGCCATTGCCCCTTGTCCTATCCCCACAGACCACTGAAAAGGGGCTGGCTAATTCCCCCTGCATCCCATGCTTAAGATAATTATAAACACCAATTAGGTCCCTCCTTAGTCTTCTTTTCCCTAGACTGAGCAGTCCCAGCTTATTCAGCCTTTCCTCATAGGGGAGATGCTCCAGGCCCTTAATCATCTTCGTAGCCCTTCTTTGGACTCTCTCCAGGAGATCCCTGTCCTTTTTAAACCAGGGAGCCCAGAACAGGACACAATACTCCAGGTGGGGCCTGACCAGGGCAGAGTAGAGGGGGTAGATAAGATGAGAGATGAGTAGATCATGCAGTATTTTTACACGCTGGCACCGTATTTATCCACAGCCTCACCATAAGCCAGTTTCACACCTGAGTTTCAAGACCTATCTTTAAGGGATCCTCTCCCTCTAACAGCATCAATCTGTATGACTTTTCTGTTATTTTCTTCTCCTTTTGCAATTATGAATGACATCTCAAGGTGACTTCTGGAACAGGTATCAAATTTAGAAAGCAAGTCAAAGAGTTGTGGGGATTGAAGGCATGAGTGACACTATCTAAGCTTGGTGGTATTTGGCATAATTATGAATAAGATTGGTCTTGAATGCAAAGACAATAAGCAGAGAAGAATCATGTGTGCAAATTTTATCTTGACTTACTCTCTCCTGCAAGTTTTCTTACTGAAATAAAATAGAAAGGGAAGACTTTGAAGAAAGTGCCTCATGGAAAAGCTAGGCTCGATTGTATCACATATTCCCTTTGTTGGTTTCAATTTAGCGCACTTTTACAGTTCTCGTCACCAAGAGCACAAGCAATATTTCTCAACGACTCTGTGAAAGATGTTTACTGGGATTCTAACTTCTACTGTATGAAAAGCAAGAAATTGTGGGGTGTGGAAAAGAGACAATTTTAATAAGGTTCTTCAGGTTTTTCTGAAGGCTGAGTTTCATTTCAGTTTTGCATAACCAGTTTTTACATAGGACACGTAGCAGGCTGTGCTCCCAGATTGAACTGCAAAATAAATTGTCCTAATCATGCCTGGATGAGGAAACAGCACCCTCTTCCCTTCTCCCCTCATCTCTGACAGTGGGGCAGAAGTGATGCTTTTAAAAACAGTGGCAAAAATGGAGATATGAGAAGGAATCTGTTCACCATCATCAGACAAAACCATATTTTAGTCTGTCTGATTCTGGGGTCAGGCATCTGTAAATTATTGACAGCTCAGAACTGTCCTTGATGCACCCTCCGTTGACAGGAGTGGGGTTTCTGTCTGTGCAGAAGAGCACTTCAGTGAAAACCCAAACTCTTAAGGTGAGTCCTTGGGCAGCCCTGCCTGCATGGATACAAATTGATGTGCACTTGCCTTGTATGGGCACCAGACAGCTCTTCTTGCCAGGAGGCTCTTCCATCACTATAATCCCCACTGTAATGGAAGGGAAGAGACTCCTGGGATTTTTATGTGCTTTTGAATTTTGAGAAAGCTGAGTTGAGAAAAATTGAATTAACCTTTCTTTTAAACTTGAGGGAAGAAAGAGGAACTTGATATGCAAGAGAAAAGAATACATTACAGAGGAGAAGACAGTGAAAATGAAAGAAGGAAAAAAAAAAGGCAAGAGGTATTAGTGTTCTGAAGGGGAATATGATGAACTTATTTCAGACAAAGAAAAAGGAGAGTATAATTTTGAAAGAATGAAATTGAAAACAAGGAGAGAGTGCATGCAAAGATTTTAAAGTAAATAGTGTTGAGCATGTGGAATAAATTACCTAAAGCATAAATATGTTCCACTGTTTAACAGACAACTTGATGAAATGTTTCAAAATCTTTATATGAAAAAATGTGAAGGAGTGGAGAGGGAGGAACCAATGTGATCTCTATTTACTATTTTTCCCTATATCTTTTTTTTTTTGGGGTGTGTGTGTTTGGGTGTTCACCTGTTTCGCAGCTTGTGACTGGTGTTAAAGAATGTTATACAAACTGAAACTGATTTAGACCTGTGTGACTGAATCCATCTGCTTGGAGCACTATTTGTAAACAAAACCTGAGGTCAGCAAAAACCCTACCTTTTGCTGTTGCATTTTTTTGTCTCTGCTGCCATAAAGCAGAAACAAGTGAGAAACCTTGTTCCATTGCTGTTCTTCCCTCTCTGTTTCAACTGGATTTCATGCCTTAGAGCAGAGCATCTGGAAGCTGCTGTGTGTCTGTGACTGTACCCTGTGCTGAATTGAAAGCAGACAGGTGCTTGGTTTGTGCTGAGTCCAAGTGTGTGCTGAATTCAAGTGCATGCCTGATGCCCTTGCTTGGACCAGGGTCAAAGTGCATGCAAGGAGTGCTGCCTACCAAGGAGGAATGTTTTAGTTTAGCAACTGCTACTCTAAAATGAGGTATACACATTGGTTGAAAAGGGGTGAGGGCCAGATTTACTGAGGCATTTGAGGAGATTTAGCATTTCAGTTAACACCAGCTGCTACAGCCTAAGAACTTGCCGTGGAGTTAGTTGGTCAGGAAACACTTTCTTCCCTCACAAATTATGGCTGTACGTGTGTAAGGACAAGACCTTTCTATGCTACATCTCCCAGAACTGGCAGCAGTTTAGGAGATGAGAGCGTTGCCAAATGTGCTGAGGAATATAATTTCCTAGTTTCTTTACTGTCTAAAGTTTATGAGTGTCCCTCTTCCTCCGTGGCTTTCCCTAGGAAGGAACTCTTTAAGGCAAGATGCATCTTCAGAGTCTGTGTTTGTACAGCATCCTGCACATGAGCCAGTGTTAATGGCTGCAGGATACAGCAGTCATACAAATAATGACACCCAGTATGGGGGATGCTGAGTAAGCCTTACAGGTCATAGACTCACAATAACCTTTTACTTTGACCATTTGCCATTATATCCAGTGACTAATACTGACTTTTGTGGCACTTACAAACCCTTCACAAACCCTGATAGCGCCTTGGTCTGTAATCCAGACTCAGTGCTACCTTTCATTCACAGCTGCTCAACAGGATGCTTTTTGGATTTCAGTGTTGGGGGAGGAAAATTCAATGGCTTCTTGATGAGAAAGAAAGGAACAAAACCCTTTGTTACCAGTCACACAAGTTGCAGGTACACTTGCAGTGGCCCAAGCACACCTCATAGGAGAGGTGGCACACTTGGAGAAAACCAGAACTGCAAGCAGAAGTTGAGATGTGTGTTGATTATTTTTTTCCCTGGAACTGAGTGTGTGTTCTCCCTACTCTTCCCAGCCTGAGAAAAATACTAAGATTGGGATTGAAATCTCTCTCCTTCCAATTCAATTTTTATGAGGTGCGAGGCCATTTCAACCCTGGATATTTAACTGAACAATGTTTTGGTGGGAATTTTTAAAATACACAGACACTACCTAACCAGGCAGCAGATCTATTCACCTTCACTTGTTGGATTAACTAGACAATAGATGTGTAAACTTCAAAAGTGTCTCTGACATTTGTAATGTATCTGACGAAAGTAATACATCAAATAGTTGAAAGTGTTATTTTAAGAAAATACTACACTACGTGTTAAGGTCTTTGCTCAAAGTTGTTTTGTAGGCAGGTATGTATCAAATGTCATCCAAACTGTATGTAACTCAGAGGAAAAAATGAACAATTTTGGAACTAGCAGTGACATTCATAACTACTTAAATTTTAATGACTGAACATTAGAGAACTAACATGCAGCCACTCTAAGAGCATATAGAACCATAATATTTACATTTTGTACTGCATTAGTGGGTTAAAAACTGATCTTTAGATGTACCCTTATGGTCAGTTTCCGAAATGTATAATGTCATATAGATACAAAAGGAGAAAAGATAATTTTGTTTTTTTAAGTAATATTTCTATTTTGAAAAATAATTGAAAGAGATACATTGTAACTAAGTTTTCAAGGTTTTGTAGCTGAAGACAAGGCAATACAGAGAAACAATTCTCTTAAAAAATCCCTTTGAAATCTATACCTAATTTGCACTATTTTGAAATGAATATAGAATGTAAATGATACATAATCAACCTTATTCCTGAGAATTTTGTGGAGTTTTCTAATGTTTCTAGGCATGTAAGGTACATCTGCCTTAAAAACCAAACTGTGGTATGTCTAAGTCCTGTAAAAGCTACCCTTTTTTCTTTTAGGGACTCTAGTTATGGATGTATTTTGGGAAATTTTCTTGCAAGCAAAAATATGAAATAAAAACTATTTAAATGAGATTTTAGCATATTTGTTTCTAGTGAAAACTTGTTTATGAAAGAAAAAAAATCCGTAAGTTGCACAGCTTTGAAATCTTCTTCCAGTGTATTTGTTTAGGAAGCAGTAGGTATAAGCTCAACAGAGATTAAATTTCACATAAAGGGCAAAGCTGAAGTAAAGAGTTAATGAGCAACACAAAACCTTCATAAATGTTGCTTTTACATACAGTTAGGAACAGAATAATTATTAAAGACTATTTCTAGAAAAGATTGTGTTCATGGACAACTCACTGACAAGAAAGAGACCTGTATTGGTTGAAAAATTGATTTTTAAGTATCTATCATAGTTATATCCTTGAAAGCAGAAAATCTGGTTTTGTACAGTTACCATGATGCTTCTAGAAGGGGAAGAAGAAAGGAAATTAACTTTTAATTTGTGAATGTGTATTATTTTCCATCACTATGACTACCTTGAGTATTTTTGCTCAAGTATCTTCACACCATTTACAAGTTCTTTTTAATTTATGACTGTGAATGACTAATGCTATTTCCACTATTAGCAGAATCTCTATCTCTACAGTGAGTCATGTATCAAAATTGCTACAAGATGACAAACCAGTGAAAAAAACCTTTTGATTGGTTCTGCTTCAGCCTGAAGTTTCCCCTGTGTTTATTGGAAATGTGTGTTGGAATTGAAATGAGGCAGTACAAAGTAATCAATGAGGTAAGAGGCATGAAAGAACAAGAAGCTGAGTAGAAGGAAAAGGACCATTGGGATGGTGAAAGGTGAAGACAAATGATGAACGGGAGCTGACTCATACAAGCTGTGATGTTGTGTGATGATCCTACCTGAAGGAAGGTGTAAAAGAAGAAAGAGCCAGACACCTCTTGGAGTTGTGCATTAAAAGGATAAGGGGCAACAGTCCCAAGCTAGAGCAAGAGAAATTCAGAATAGGTGTATAGAAAATATTTTCCACAGTGAGAAAAGTGGAATCTGAAACAGGGGCCCTGAGAGGTTGCCTTGAAGACTTTCAAAACCTAACAACCTGATCTGACTGTGAACATTAAAAATCTCAAGCAGAAGGTTGCATAGACACCTCCAAGGGATTCTTTAAACCCAAATTGTCCTGTGATTCTCTGGGTGAGTGCAATGGATTAGTGAACAGGGACTTACTCTTATATGGATGTAGTAATAGCATATCGAATATAAATGAGGGAGAAACATTTTTGTAAAATAACTTCACTTCTCCATATATCAACAATTTGCTTTGCCTAGAAAAACTTCATTCACTTGTTAATAAAATGGTTTGTGCAACCCATCCACTTGATAAAATGAAAATCACTTTATTTGATAAGCAGGAACAATGAGAGAAAGAGCAGATGCCTATAAGAATGTCTGTCCTAAAAAGTGGTGCACACAAAAGAAAAAAAAAAATGAAAAAAACCCTGGGAGATTCTGTGGCCTGCATTGGACTATAGAAAGGCAGTGTTTTAGCATCAGAAACAGCGTGGAATGAAGTCCTCTGTTATTGCATATTGTGCTTGGGTATGAGGACAAATTTCTACCCTAATTTTCTGCTTCAAACACCAGAAAATCCCTTAAAGTTGACTTGCAGTGTCCTGTAGTGCTCCAGAACCTCCAGGGTACAGGTGAAATCTTGTGATGAGTTAGAACTGGGACGTGCTTGGGAAAAGTCTGCCATTCAGCTGCTGGGGACCTTCTCACCAAATGACCTCCCAGGAAAGGGGTGGATCCCTTTTGGGACTGCTATGTAATTTGAGCAGCCACAACCCATGGGGTTTGCAGGAGGTATGCTCCATCATATGTGTATTGTAGCTGAGTCATCCCACAAGCTGGTGATCCCCAGTTTTGGTAGATTATGTAGTGACTGTTGAAAAGTGCTGCTGTTACTTGGGCTGCCTGCAACTGAGACTCTTTACTTAGCTGAAATGCTAGCAAGGGGAGTGTTTCTGTCCTCAAAATGTTCACCTGCACAATAAAAGACACAACATAAAAGCCTGTGTTCAAAACTTGCTGAGTCTCATTCATCTGATGGAGGGTTTATAGGTTATTTTCTTAGACTCCTGGTCTTGCTGAATCACAGCATAAGAAATTAACTTAAACTGGAAAACTGCCCTGATTTTTTAAAAATTTCCTCTTTAAGTGAATCTTAGAGTTTATCCTAGAAAATGTTTTCTATATTTTTTTATGAACTTATCTGATTGAAAAGTACATTTCTTTTTTTAGAGGAAAAAAAGGCAAAGGTTTTAAGTTTTTCCATACAAATTGCTCACTACTTTCACAGTGTAAGATGAAAAAAAAAATTATGTGTCATTTTCTCCATTTTTCTTTTTTGTCATGAAATAGAAATAAGAAGATCTAAGGGAAGAGGAAATAAGGAGATAAAAACATTAGGTTTCGTTGGGTTTTTAGCCCAGAGTGTGTGTGTTTGTGTGTATAAACATTAGGTTTCGTTGGGTTTTTAGCCCAGAGTGTGTGTGTTTGTGTGTGTATGTAGATAAAGTAAAATAGTCTGTATACATTTGGATTAGGAGTGACAATTCTGTTTTTTATTGAAACATAAAATGCTACTAGCTTTCAACTATCTCTCACTTCTAAGAGATTACTTGTATGAATAGGAAATAATGCTATGGGGAAAAAAAAATCTGTATCAATCTCTTAGGTTGCCATTATTATTGACCACTTTTACTTCTTACCTAAATATTCTATGTTAATATAATTATTTTACAAAAAGTTGAACCTTGCTGCTTTTTTTTTTCCTAGGCTTTTTCCTTCAAAACACCTTAATTTTATAACCTTTCATTTATACCCAGAAGCCAATGATGAACATTATCAAAATTCAGTGATATTTTCATTATAGTATGATAATATAAACGTTTCATTGTCAGTGAGTCTTTACTAAACATTGCTGAAAAGAGGAAAGAAAAAGAAGTCTAGATTTCAGAAATAGCAATGGTAGTAAAAAGAAGTTTTAGAAAGAATTATTCAAAAAGATCCTACAATAACCATTTTATGAGGGATTATAAAGTTCTAAATATAAAGACTATAAATCCTGAAGTCTTGATTTATTATCACACAGAATCTTAGGGGTTGGAAGGGACCTCAAGAGATCTTCGGGTCCAACCCCCCTGCCAAAGCAGGCTCCCTATCTCATATTACATAGATAGGCGTCCAGACGAGACTTGAATATCTCCAGAGAAGGAGACTCCACCACCTCCCTGGGCAGCCTATTCCAGTGCTCTGTCACCCTCACTGTGAAAAAGTTCTTCCGCATGTTGGTGCGGAACTTCCTGTGCTCCAGCTTACAGCCGTTGCCCCTAGTCCTGTCCCCACTGACCACTGAAAAGGGGCTGGCCAATTCCCCCTGCCACCCATGTCTAAGATACTTGTAAACACTAATTAGGTCCCCCCTAAGTCTTCTTTTTTCCAGGCTGAACAGACCCAGCTCACTCAACCTTTCCTCATAGGGGAGATGTTCCAGACCCCTAATCATCTTTGTCGCCCTTCTCTGGACTCTCTCCAGAAGGTCCCTGTCTTTTCTATACCAGGGAGCCCAGAACTGGACACAGTATTCCAGGTGGGGCCTGACCAATGCAGAGTAGAGGGGGAGGATCACCTCCTTCGACCTGCTGGACACACTCTTCCTGATGCATCCCAGGATCCCATTGGCTCTCTTGGCCACCAGGGCACACTGCTGGCTCATAGCCAACCTGTCATCAACCAGGACCCCTAGGTCCTTCTCCATAGAGCTCTTCTCCAACAGGTCATCCCCCAGCCTGTACTGATACAGTCGGTTATTCCTCCCCAGGTGCAAGACTTTACACTTGCTTTTGTTGAATTTCATTAGATTTCTCCCTGCCCAGCTCTCCAGTCTGTCCAGGTCTCGCTGGATGGCAGCGCAGTGTTCCTGCGTGTCAGCCACTCCTCCCAGCTTTGTATCATCGGCATACTTGCTGAGGGTGGATGCTATTCCCTCATCAAGGTCGTCAATGAAGATATTAAACAGGACTGGACCCAACACTGAGCCCTGGGGAACACCGCTAGTCACAGGCCTCCATTCAGATTCTACTCCACTGATCACGACCCTCTGAGCCCGGTCTGACAGCCAGTTCTCAACCCACCTCACTGTCAAATGTCATTATGGGCAGGGACCTGTTGAAGCAAGTCCAGAGAAGGGCCACGAAGATGATCAGAGGGCTGGGGCACCTCTCCTATGAAGACAGGCTGAGAGACTTCAGCTTGTTCAGCCTGGAGAAGAGAAGGCTCCAGGATACCTTACTGTGTGCTTTCAATACTTAAAGGAGTGTTATAAAAAAGATGGGACCAAATTTTCTCACAGGGCCTGTTGCCATAGGACCAGGCATAATGGTTTTGAACTAAGAAGGCAGATTTGTACTAGATATAAGGAAGTAACTTTTTTAAATGAGTGTGGTCAAACAATGAAACAGGTTGCCCAGAAAAAGCTGGTAGATGGCCCAATCCTGGAAACATTCAGAAACAGGCTGAACAGGGCACTGAACAACCTGATCATGTTAAGAATGTCCCTGCTCATTACAGGGTGGATCAGACCAGATGGCCTTTAAAGGACTCTTCCAAACCAAATTATTCTATAATTCTATGATCCTATATGCCAAAAATTATTTTTTATACAAAAATGTGCATAAGATTAATTTATTTATGAAAACATAAAAGCCTTTGTGTATTACAGACAAATGTGCATGTCAGATTGGGATATAGTTGGCTTCTTATATATGTAGAGGCAAACATGGTTCCTCAGCTAATGGTATTCATAGCACTGAAGTAATTTATTGAAGGAGCAAAACTGCTCACCAAAAACCACTCCCTCGAAAAATGTTGATTGCTGAATAAAACAGTCATGAGCTTCTGAAGATCTAGGGTACCAAATCAGTCAACACCTATACAAAATTAATGACTACTTTTTTTTTTTTTTTTTTTTTTTTAGGATGTTCAAATGTAGTAAATAGATCTAGCATTATTTGCACTGCTAACTGTCTCTGCAAAGCCCAAGGATCTCAGCCCATGGTGATACATTGCATGAAAATACAAGGTGATACTCCAAGTCCAGGACTGTTGTTCTGTAGGGAAAATTAGGAGACTATGTTTTATTGTCCCAAACTGCAGCACTGATCAAGCTCTTGCTGAAGTCAACAACAATCCTGTTGACTTGAGTGGGAGCAAGGATTAATATCAAATTAATATGTCAGTAAAATAAGACATGCTTTGGTTTTTTTATCAATATTCTAAATTGATGATTTCACTCTTTTGGAACAGTTAATTTGAAAAGTTTTTTTATCAATATTCTAAATTTATGATTTCACTCTTTTGGAACAGTTAATTTGAAAAAGCAGCCTCCTTATGAATTTTCTCTCTCAAGAAATGAAATCCATATAGCACCTTACGGATTATTTTATGTTCAATGAGTTTTCCATTGTATTATGACTGATTACACTGAAAATGTATTAAAATTAATAAGATATATGGCCTTAGAAGAAATCCACAGCTACAACCTTTTTTTTTTTTTTAATGTTGGCAAGGACAAGTCATTAATAATTTCAGAATTGAGTTGTTAAACAGAATTCTGGTTAATTTTGCCAGCTCCCAAGCATTTACACTTAATCCGTCTTTCTTGTTTGACTTCTATGTTTGGCAAAGCTATTACATTTCAGGCAGTGACCCATTTCCACAAATGTTTAAAGTTACATTTAAGAGTGGGAGGCAGATGAAAGCAAGCAATGTTTCCAAATTGCATACTTACTAATTTCAATGAAACACCCAAGTTAGCTGCCTGAAAATACTTGTATTTCTTACAGAACCTTAATACAGACTGGCTTTGAACTTCATGATTTCAGTACCTAAATTCAGTGGATTTGAGAATCCCAACCCCATGCTCTCTCATAACAAGATGCTTCATTGGTAGAAAGCTAGTGTCATTATTTTCTTGTGCATGAGGTGGAAGAGGTACCTGCCACAAATCTTCCTTTGTAGGTTTTTGCATCAACAGCTAAGAGACTTCAATTCTGGTAAATGTGTATGGGCCATTACACAAATAAATCAAAATTAAAGGCTCTTGAACTTGCAAGGCATTGGTCCTCAGTGAGTCATAGAATCATAGAATGGTCTGGGTTGGAAGGGACCCCAAGGATCATAGAGTCCCAACCTCCCCTGCCATAGGAAGGGCCACCAACCTCCAGGCCTGGATCTACACAAGGTTGCCCAGGGCCCCATACAACCTGAGTCCTGATACTCTTATTTTCTCAGCTTATGTTTTACTTAATTGAACTTTGCAAAACTTAGGTGTGATTTCTTTCTCTTTTTTTGTAGGGGTTTGGTAGGGGGTTTTTTTGAGAAATCTTGGGGAAAAAAAAAGTCTCTCTGAATGCACTGAGTCGAAAGTATTTTTCATTAAAATAATGGATAATAGATTTTTGCAATTAGATGAAGATAAATTAGAGGGATGTGATTCCAGAACTATATAAAAGGAAATAAAAATATATCAACTACTATCTGATAAACACCACAATCAATCATTATAGTAGGACTTTATGATAAATCTTTTAAAAAGCAGCTAAGGAGGCTAATTTTCTGTGCCACTCTCTAGGAATCCTTCTCTTCGTCAAAAACAGATAAATACAGAAACAAAAGATTAAAAGTAGGGGTGGGGGAGCAAGATATTCCGAACTTAAGCAGGTTTCTCGCTGTGTTTGTTGTGCTTGAGAAAGTGTTAAAATACTGGGTATCTGCTGAACTGAAAATCATGCCTGAAGTCTTAAATAGTACCCATTTACTTAAAGACAGAAGTGTGAGTTTCCAGGAGTCTTTGCAGTGTGGACATATTTAAAATCTCCTTTGCACTAGCCTGCTTGTGGCAGCTGAATTGAACCCTTGAAACGGGTGTTCACTCCATCTGAAATTTAGGTTGACAAACTTTCCGTAGGCCAAATGGAAAAGCTATTAGGGGAATTGTAGCTCTGCCATATCAGCTGACGTAGAAGTGGTAGTATATGTAATGTATGTACATACTGTATTGGCTGTTTCTTGTTTTCGCTGTTGCCCTAGTCACTGCCATAGCAATCTTCTGACCATTTTAAACAAAAAGCTGCAGTCAACCCCACCCTTGTCATGTCTCTAAAATAAATCTTCTTTGTTGATTACTATATGCTTGAAAGCAGATTGACAGCTGCTCAGATTATCATCTCTGAGGTGAGCAACTTTTCAACGCATCACATTCTTTCACAACATTTATGCAGCAGGTGAACAAATGCCATGGACAGCTGCCCAGGGAGAAGAAACAAAACTCTGCAAGCAATCCCAGCCTCACCCCACCTCCCCACACCACCCTTTTGTTCAATGTGACATTATGTGGGAGCCAACTTTTTGACATGACGATACAATTCTTGTGGAATACAAGGAAGTCTGAGGGCAACACTTTTTCCTAAGCACTTTTGTTCCATTACTCAACAGTATCTATTGAAACTTACTAAAGAAGAAAGCAATTAGTG
Source organism: Laterallus jamaicensis coturniculus (assembly GCA_022605575.1). NCBI lineage: Eukaryota > Metazoa > Chordata > Aves > Gruiformes > Rallidae > Laterallus > Laterallus jamaicensis. Next base: position 50,382,133 of record JAKCOX010000001.1, read on the forward strand.
TATTTTCTCAAGACCACATATGTAATGCAAAATATTACTGAAGTCGTGAAATAATTTTGCAGTTGACAAGTCTTCCCTATACACACATACATACATATAAATCAAACATAAACTCAAAAAATGTAATAATATAATAATAACATTGTGACATGTAAAAACCAAACAGTTTATGACTTGGCTTCAATACAGTTCTTGTTCAATGATGAACTAACTGTACATTTTATAGTGTATAAACTGAATATCTGCAGAATACTACCAGATACTGGTTTGGTTGATTTATTTGCCTTATACTTGAATCACATATTTCTGTTTTCTGATATTTATTATCATTTACTTGAATTTATCTTTTCAAAAAATATATATATTTTGAGATCAATTGAAACATTGAAGAGGTTTAATGGTGGGTGTTGTTTTGGTTTTGAATTCTCTTGGTAATTTTGAAAATGTTAAAATTGAGCTTGTGCATATATCATCTGCAGATCAATTACATTTAAATAATTATCACTTATTTGTTAATCTTTTTGTTTTGTTTCATTTCTTTCTTCATTATCTATCTGATCTATCCTCTTTCAGATGTCAGTACTGTTTTGATTATAAGGAGATTGAACTAGAGCAATGATTATTCCCTGACCATAGTAGGGGGCTTGGTCCCCTGAAAGAACTTGATGTTCTTTCAGGTCCCTTCCAACCCTAAGCATTCTATGATTCTCCAATTATTTGAGGTCTTCTTGTTGTTGGCACAACATTTCAATTACGTGAAAACGGTTTGATTTATTTTACATCCAATATCTTCCATCTGTGTAGGTTTATACCAGCAGTCAAATTATTTCTTGCCTTCTGTAGACATGTAAAAACAGGGAAGAAAAAAAGGAAAGAAAAAAGAAATATAAGTGGTAAAGCAATTTTTATTCCTCTCATGTTTCAGGACATCAGTTGGCTACAAGTCCTTGTCAGTGAGCTAGGGAATGGCCCATTTGTGGTAGACTAAATTGGATGAGACCTCTGCAGTGGGCAAAATAGCTGCCAAGTCATTTAGAGAAAAAAACATGAAAACCCCATCAGAAACATGTTATCTAGTTTTCAGAGAACAAAAGAATCTGGAAGATGTGTTGGGTTGAGACGCTAAGGAAACTGTCAGCTGCTTCTCATGTTGTGCTAGCCTACTGATAAATAAGAGCTAGACATGACCTGTTGCCTTCTACCTACATTTAGTCAAAATAATTTCAGTAAGTACAGAAAAAACCCAACCTTTTAAAACATGTTAAATACCTCTAAAAGATATTAAACTATATTACAGTTTCACATAAGAAATGGCTTTTTAACCTACTTATACATGCAGTTTGAGTAGGCTGTTGCTTAGTCTGGATATAAATTAAGCATGTAAATTCAGCATGTACATGTAAAGCAGCTTATACTTGCAGAAGAGATAATTGCATGGGCAAATGTGGGTGTGGAAAAGGATATGTTTGAGGAATTCAGTCAATAATTTTTTCTAATTCTTTTAATAAATATAAAATTTGCTGAAGCTGTGAAAACAATTGGAAGCTATTAAGGACATTTCAAACCCGTCATTTTTAGGTTGTGACAGAAAATCCTTCTTCAGCAAGAAACTTTTTCTAGATTCTCTACTTGAATTACTGATAATCATACAAGGCTAAATATTCAAAACATTTGCAGGGCTTTTGCCTTATAAAGGTCTCTAATATAGGAATTTAGGACTGGAAAAAACTGTCTGAGTCAGAGAATTCAGTCTTTTGCTATTGCTGGAAATCATGTATCTCTGATAAACCTACAGCACTCTAAAATACCATCATTTAAATGTTGTCATGAACTTTTACTGGAAGTTTGATTTTATTTTTACAGTTCTAAAGAAAAGTAATTGATATTTAAGATTTTAATCATAATCGCAACAATTAAAGTTGCTAGAGCTGATAAAAAAAATTCCTCCAAATGGAAATGAATAGAATGGATCTAAAATTCAATACCAAGAGAACAATGCATAGAATTCCTGTGAAGGCTCTGGAACCCGAATCTGAATACACACTGCTTGGTATTCCTGAACACACTGTAAAGCATTGTCCCTAGGTTCATGAGTACTCACAAGCTTACCTTGGATAATAGTTTAAGGTCATTATATATTGATGTAAATTAAATAAATGCTATGCAAGCCAAAACAATGTAAATTTGCTTTTTTCAGTCTCTTGGACCTGATTTATACAAATGACGTTTTGGGAGCTCTGGGGGAGAGAGTGGGAAAGATTTCAATCAGAGGTTTGGACCGAACTCTTGTAAATTGTATTTTGCAGCCAGTTAGGAATGCTACCTTGTTTATGCTCAGAGACATAAAAGCAAGGAAAGCTTTGTGGCTGAGGTCTTTCAAGACTGACATATTTCCAAGTTTCTATTAAAGTGGGAAAAATAATTCTAAAATAAGGCTTATTGGTTGGAAACTCGAGCAAAATCGATACTGCTGGGCTGTGATTAGATTGAAAAGGTTTAAGATGTGAGTGTTTTCCAGGGGCTGGAGGTTGCAATTGTAGGGAGGTACATCTGTGCTAGAAGTAATGGCAGGAGTTTGTAAATTAGCAAGGCACTTTACCTTGGACTGCAAAAAATGAGAAAGCTTCGTTTTGCCTAAAATAAGAGTGTTCCTGTGCATTTTTCTTTAATTAAAACACCTGAAGGAAGAAATTCAAAAATTTGTATTTACTTGTTAATCTGTAGAAGCCACAGATTATTCTTTATAGTCTGGAATTTGATTTTTCAGTATTTTTACCCGTTTATCTAATGTTATTTATATTGCAAATAAAGACATACTTACATTTTGTTATTGATTTAGTTTGAGTAACTATGAAGGTTTACACTGTTCTCTTCTAAAATATTTAGACTGGTATAAAGATTTCGTACAAGTTGTTATTACAGTCATTGGTGAGAAAATGGTTTGCAAAAATAATGCCAAACTATAACACTTAGTTGAAAGATAAACTTATTCTATCACGTTTTCAAGGTTTATGGAAATGCCTCCCCTGTTCAAGCTTTCAGTAGATACAAATTTGGTTCTGTTTACCCATCAATTTTTAGGTGTCAGAGTTCAGTTGTGATAGTATATCTGTGATCTCTGTAATTACCTTGGCTTGAAAAACAGGGCACTGAAAGTCAAGCCACAAAACAGTCATGATATACTGGTGATATATGGGAGCTAACCAGTGGCTCTGATGTCCTCTTTAACAGAAATGATATTTTAAAATATTTTTTCATCTGGTCTTCTCCAGTATCTCTGATGCTCCTCTTCATTCTTGTTTTCTATGTTTTCCCTCTTCTTAATTCCCATGCCCTTCAGTTATGTGCCTCAGAAACTTGCCTGTGTTGAAAGATACTAGTATTTCACAACATCTACATACACAGCATGGGTGGGAGTTAAGATATGTGCTTTTTGACAGGAACATCCTCTACAAGTGTTAGCATGACTTCTTGTTGTCATGCCCTCAAGACAAAGAAGCTCAAATATCTGTCTGTTTCAGTAGATTTATTATTGCAGTTCTTTTCAAGATTCATCTTAGATTGAGTATCTAAAGGATGCAACATTTTTCTCAATGGTGCTTTTGGACACAAGCATAAAATCATCATAAAAGGAATGGAAAAATAAAAATATAATTAAAAAAAAAAGCCAGGATTTCTGGGAGACTTTTCTAATAGATTACTTGATTTCTGTGCTTCAGTGAAGACAAGCAGAGCTAAATGAAAATGTGACAACAAAGTTTTCCAGGCGTGATCCATCCCAAAGCATGAGTATTTAAATCCGATGAAAAATCCTGCTTATTTGAATATTTCAGTCCAATTTCTTAATAATGAATCTATCACACAAACTTTGGATATGTTTGAAGTTACTATTATTTTAAATGGAGCCACAGATCCTACTGAGGTCTTACAATTAACCTGCAGCTCCTAAACTGATCTGGATCTACAAAGCACTGCAACTGTTGCTACAGAAACACTTGAAACTGAAACATGGTTTTAAAATACTAAACAAAGTTGGCCTTTTAGCATATGCTTAGATCCATTCCTCACCAATACCATCATAAAATATATTTTATAGCAATGCCACAATAAGGAGTTGCACAGAAACCAGCTTATGTGTTTTTCCTTATCTGATTCTAGATTTTTCCCCAATAGAAAAAGAAATGAGAAAAGATATTTTTTTCTTAAAATTGGGAAAAAAACTTGTAATAAAGAGGTGTTTTCTTTCTTTATGCCCATTGTGCTCTCTTCAATTGTATCTCAACATACAGAATTTTGCCAAAGAAATCCAAGAAGAGAATTGGGATTACCACTCACAAAAGAGTAATGGAGATGGGGAGAAGAACAGTAAAAAAAAATGGTGGGTTAAGATAAAGACAGTTCAATAGGATAATAGTATAATGAAGAGGCCTGTATTAATAATGCTAGTAATAATAAGCAACAATAACAACAATAATATTAATAATAAAACAAGGAAGCCACAAATGCAATCGCTCACCACATCAGAAGGAAAAAGAAAAAATTTTTTAAAAAAATCCGATGCCCAGCCTGTTTCCAAGCAGTGAATCTGCCTCTCAGATGCCTTCCCCAGTTCTGTACAGACCCTCACACTATATGGTCGCAAATATCCCAGGAATATAGCCAGTATAGGTCAGCTGTCCTGGATGTGCTCTCCCAGCTTCTTGTGAACCTGGCAGGGTGTGAGAAGTTGAAAACTCCTCGATGTAGTATAAGCACTCCAACTGCCCAGCAACAACGAAAACATCTGTGTGTTATCAACATTATTCTCATTCTAAATCTCAAACACAGAACTATACCAACTACTAGAAAAAAAATTAACTCTGTCAGCTGAAACCAAGACAGCAAAGTAGTTTACTAACTGTCAAGGCTTTCAACTCAAAGGAAATAATATAAGATGATGGTTCACATATATGTTAGTTGGAAACCAGTTGTAATTTTTTTAACAAGTTAAACAGCAAATAGAATGTCTTATAGAGACACAGTTCTCCAGCTGCTAATGCTTTCAAATTAAGACCTTCCTCTGTGGGAGATATGATTTAGTCACCAAAGGTGACTAAATGCTTCCAGTTCCAGAGGACATCCAAGGAAGATAAGCTGACTGATCATGAGAAAGACTCCCCTATGGCATCTACAAGCTTGTTGCCAGAAGATCTGACTCATTCAGAGGAAATTTAGATAAACATCTAAAGAGTTCATCCCTTAGTGAAATTAAACTGGAACTCAAAGTCATTTGAGATACCCATCTTTGTTGAAAACTTTCAGAACAGTCTTATTTAACTCTAGAAATGGGGGAAAGTCATCCATACTTTAATTTTTCAAAATTATTTGAAAACTCAAAGCAAGAAGTCATGCAAATAATAATTTCATGGGTTTTGTAAAAAAAAAATCCAACTCTGATTTATTTTTCTTTCAGTTACATACAGCGTTTGTTTGCATAAATGTCACACCTACAAATAGTAGCCCTGAATATGGTTCTCATTTCAAGAATTTTAGAAGCTTGTACCTAGGTTTCCTAATGTTAAAGATGTCATACTGTTGCTATGTCTCCATGACCACTGGTCAAGAGACCTGCATTCTTTCCATGTGCTCACCCAAGTTGCTGAACATCACCCAGATGTGATTTGAAGGGAGGTTGTTTCACTAAGCACTGCGCTCTGTGCATGTGATTCTCTAAGCCCTGCTGAAGACACAGCACTCCATTAATGGACTTGCACAGGTTTCAGATCAGGGCTGACTGGCGTCATTTTGGTCTCTTAGAGCCTGTGGAGCTTGGAAATGCAATGGTGAGATTAATACCAGTGCATTCCTTTTGGTGGGAATATTCCAATAAAAAATATTTTGGTGTCTGAGTAAATCCAGGAGCATGTGGATGATCTGATCAACAGGAAAATATTTACATCAGAAAGGATAGGGAGCATTTTTAAAAGGATGCCTAGACTAGACATGCATGCACACACATGTACATGCTCACAAACACCATACTGAAGTTCAATATTTTTTCTGTAAATATAAAGAAAATTATGAATGTAAAGAGTATGAAAGTGTATATTAGGCAAAGGTGCAAACTTAAAGGACAGAGATTTAGTCCTTGTTGCTTTTGTGCACTTAGGCTACAGTCCAGTTAAGCACTTTAGCATATGCATAACATTATATATGTGAGAGACATTAATACTTATTGCTTGAAGTTATGCATGTGCTTAAGTGCTTAGCTGGATTTGGGCCTTAATGCAATTTAGCTTTAACAGGTCTTTTGTTTGCAGTACTAAGTAATCATTTTAACATACTGCATTTATTATTCCTTGATATAATTACAGATATTATTGCCTGCATATCTATTTAGAAACAGAGAGTTTCTCCGTGGGTGCACAACTATCCCAGGCTGGTATCTGAGAAATAATTCGCCTCATTTGCTTTGCATTCTGTGCCGTAACTACTGCTCTGTGATGCCTTTCATTCCTGTGAAACTTTTAAACAGGTTCAAACCTTCATCCCAAATTTGGCAAGCTAGACTGATTCTGAAGCCATGTCAAGGTCTGAAAATTCTTGATCAACTATTAAAAAAATATTTCCACTTCTGCTTTTCTTGGTTTTAAGTTGGAACTAGAAGTGGAACTCCTGAAATAACATGTGAGCATGTGCCAAGTTCTGTATGAATATCGTTTCTAAAGGTAGGAGGCAATTCCTATTGTGATTTGTCAACAGTTTTAAATAATACTTGTTGACAGGTAGTAAAAACTTGACACAACCTGAGGAGACTGTGCACGTGGGCAAATTAGGGTTTTAGAGCGCTTTACCAGGGGTGCTTTGAATCATGCTGGTGACTCAGTGCAGTGGCGGGGGGAAGCTGTGAAATGCAGTGGTGTTATGCCCCAAGTGTTATTGCTACAACCTTCAGAAAAGTGCCTGTTTGTGCCACCTGCGGATTTTCTTGCTCTGAAATGATCTTTGTGTAGCTGGAATCAGGGCTTTATGACATTTATTCACCAAAAATGTGCCGCAGATTCTACTTTAGTGTGATCCACATGCTTCCTTTAGGTCTTTATGTTATGCATGCTTTACATTGCACTTACTGGCTCTGCATTCAGTGCATCTCTAGGAATGGTTGAGCAGATTTCTTCATTTCCAAAATATTCAGGAAGAATATAAATAAAGTCACATAACATTTAAGAGAGAAAGAATGAAGAACTATCCTGCCTACTCACTTTCTGTGGGGGTTACAGAGTTGGATCTCTGTGCAAACTGTGGAAAGAAATATTTAAATCAAATATGTAAATGAAATTTTTGAAACCACTTGTGCTCACATCTTTCAATCTTAGGATGGCTAAAATGTTTGGCAGAGGGAATACAGGTCGTGCTTTTGTCGGCTTGTCCTTTGGCAAGGTTGGATCGGTGGGGCCCGTGGAAATGGTGGAACCATCGCTCTCACATGGAATTACAGATTACTGCAAATTTTGTCACCTTTTCCTGAAGCATGCATGAACTTTGCTTTCTCTCATATAGCAAAATGATGGCACTGGGAGATCATGTCCATGAAGTGCTGCCGAGAGGACTCAGTCAGGGCTGACAACCCTTTCCTTGGAGCTGATTAAGAATGTCTCACCCTTGGCCTCACTGGGGGTAAACTGAGATCTTGACCCTGCCTGGCCATGTGCCCTGCTGATCCTGTCCCTATAGAATCATAGAATCGCTTAGGTTGGAAGACAACGTTTAAGATCATTGAGTCCAACCACAGCCTAACCCTGCCTAGTCCACCTCTAGACCATGCCCTCTACACACCTTTTAAATACCTCCATGTTTGGCAACACCACCACTTCCTTGGACAGTCTGTTCCAGTATATGACTACCCTTTCAGTAAAGAAATTCTTCCTGATATCTAACCTAAATTTCCCTGGTACAGTTTGAAAACATTTCCTTTCATCCTATAGGTTGTTACTTGAGAGAAGAGACTGACCCCCACCTCTCTACACCATCCTGACCCAATATGTGACTTCCCAGCTTGACCTCAGCCATCATTGTCAACTTAGCTGGCAATCAGAGCTTGAGCCTGATAATTGATACTATTGTACAATTTTCCCCTAGGAAAACAAAAAGGAAAAAAATAGTATCTCCTGGAAAGACTGGAGGAGCTTTTGCAACCAAAGCCAGTTCCCAAATTGCTTGTTTTAACCAGCTTTAAACAAGCTGTTCTGTCCTGCTGTTAAAGCCATGCTTTATATCACCTATTCTGACCCCTTTTCTGGGAGCTATATTTTTCATCTCTAATGTATGGGGAAGCTCTTTGCTCATTCCAGTAACATCTCTGTCTGCTTAGTCTTAAACCTGGAAAGGAAAGGGAGTGCAATATCTACCATCTTTTTTTACCACACAGCCCTTGGGTCCTCCATCCTCCTTGCCATCTGATAGACAAAAGACAGTATAGCTGTGGGAAGATGATATCCATGTTGCTTACCACATCTGGAAGGTGGTTATCTACCATGATCATGAGGGCTGTAAAGAGAAAAGGAGGGAAGAGATCTGAGGGATACACTGCAATTCCCAGGCCAACCTGCTTCAAGCATCTGGAAATTCAGTAAGAGCACATTTTCTTGTGGTATTTCTTCGGCTCAGGTTGGAGTGCTGTCTGGAAATGGGAAAGTAATAAAGCTTATGCAAACATTCCAGTAACACAAAGAGAGGTTTGGTTCAACAGTGGTAATGAAAGGGGCATGTATTTGGGCTCTTATTTTATACAGTTTGGCTTTTTCTTTTATACCAATTGAGTGTCAATTGACGTATGTGTATTTGCCCAGTAAGAGTTAAATAGAGATCACCTAATCTTTTTCATAGCAGCTGCTCTTTAAACAATAGGAGATAATAACAACTTATGTGTAGTATTGGAGTTAGACACATCTGAGGTAGTGACCTAGGCATGAAAAATACTCTCTACATTTACCAGAATGGTGAGCCATGTAGTCTCTTAAATCTCCACACTAGAGCCTTTTCCTGACTTCAAAGATTTCTGATAATTACCCATTTACTCAATAAAAATAAGCTAAAGATTCTTTTGGACACTTACATTGACTCTGGCGCTGCCACATTCTACATAAATTTCCTTTATGTGGCAAGTCTGGCCATAGTTTTTGGTCTGGGCTTAAACGCATACCACAGAGCACCTGAATATGATGTATCATGTCAAAACCAAGTAGGTAATTTTTCCTGATAGGTTCCATGCAAATGTGCTTTTCTTCTAAGTAGCATCTTGTGTTGTGAGCCAGAGAACAGCATTTTATTGAAGATTCCCCCTTCCCTTGGAGTTCTTCAGAAACAGTTTCTCTCCGGCGAAAGCCTAATTAATCAAAAAGTGCAGGCCTTTTCATGGTGTATGTGGTATACCGTCTGAGTTCAAGGTGTGATATTTATTGGCTTTGACATCTGTACTATTTCTAATCTTGGAACAAGCTACATTCTCATCATTAAAATATTTCAAAACCATGGTTATAAATCAAAGTAAATGACAGTTCAAAAATAGGCACAGATGAAATAGGTGTGTTTTTCTATCCTGGGCACAACCCATCACTATTTCCTTTCCACTGCAGCTGGCCAACTTGCTAATTTAATTACTTTCTTTTTCTTCTGTCCCCAAAGAATGAAATCTATCAAACGAACAAAGTTGGTCAAAGGATCCCTTTCCAAAGCTAACAGAACTAAGTGGGTTTCTTTTACAATGGGAAAGGGACAGCTTGGGTGCAGAGCTCACGGTAGACTTGTGGGGGACAATGCAGAGGTTTAAATGTTGACCTTCACCAACACACAGTTGCTGCGACATAAGTTAGCCTGATTTGTCTCCTCTCTTCTCCCATAGCTGGAGTTAATACTGATCTGTTTTAATACTTAACAAATAAAAAAGCACATCAAAACACAGAGTTTCTTGAAATCACCAATCATATAAATTTTTGTTATCAGTTCAGAGAAGAGGAAATGTAATTTCAGCCTAATTTGTATGCAATGAATTAATTTTATATATGCATAAAGGAAGGGCTAAATAAAGAAAAAGACATGAAGGCAAACCACTTAAGGCTGTATGTTATTCATTGAGTCATATTCCCACTTCGGAGGTTCAAATATATATATAAAACCATTCAGTGTTATGCAGTTTATTACTTCTTAGCCTCTACGGAAATGGTTCTCCTCTAAAACCACTGCAAAGATAAATGCATTCCACTCTTGGGATAATTTAAGCCTGTCTGCTTTCAGACATAAGAGAAAAAACTCAATTCTCGTGAGATTTCTGCTCGGTTTCCAGACCAGAGAAGCTCAAGGGCATTTTTCTACAAAACTTAGTGCAATACCCTCTTGATTATTATCCGCTCTCACGAGACAGTTATTATTAGTATTAACAAAGGAATGTGGAAAATCAGTTTTTCAGATTATTTTAAAATTACCTCTTCAATAACATCTTGGTTTTTTTAAGTGGATAGATGTTTTGGAAAGGGTTTAGGATTAAACGCTAATTTCTGAGTAGGTGTTGAAATACTTTTTGTAACTGCTGTACAGAAACTTCTTTTTGTCAGAACTGGAATTCAGTGGGGGCAAAGGGGCTCACTTCATGATAACTGTTACCTGTAGGAGTACTCTCAATGCCTGTGAGAAGACGTGCATTGCACGTTTATACTTAGGATGGGATCTCTAATGAGAGGAGTCCCGTGCACAGCAAGGAGGTCTTCACAGCATTACAAATGTACCACAAGCCCTGAGGCTCATGTGCCATGTGAAACCATGTTAACAAGACTCTGTTACCCTCTTTGCCTCCTTCTTCTTTCATGCACCTCCATTTCATGTTAGAAAAGACCAGGTTAGTCATTTAAGGCCTGAACAAAACCCTAACAAAATCACTATGGCTTTCTCAAGCTTTGGAGCAGTTTTTAATTGCACATCAATCTGCCAGTCCTTAGAGTTTTCCTTAAAATTTTTGCCCAATCTAGTTTGAAATAGTTACAGCATCTGTAAAATAATACACACAAGACAAACAGGCATTGCTTAATCTGAGCTAAACCAAAATCCTTTCATTTGCCCTCACTTGATGCACATTGAATATAAAATAAGATTGAGCATGGAAACTGCTGGAAAACAAGCTTTTCTTAAAAGGACTCAGGATCCTGTCAGTTTAAACTCAGTGAAGAAAATCCCCAACTGCTTGCCTTTAGGAACCTCTGTGGGATGTTGGAGCAAGAAGCTGCAAACAGTAGCTGCCAACCTGGCTGGGATCCCTAGAGTAATCTCCTGAGATCAGTGCTCTGACAGGTCACATCCTCCGTCTGGCACCACCATTCCCTATTTTCATTAATACTTTCTTTTCCATTTTTTCTTTGTCCTTCTCACTTGAGCCAAAAGAAACAAGAGGGCAGTAAAGGACAATTTTAGCTGAATATGAGTTTTATCATTTTACCACTGCATTACACCACTTACCAAGTATTTAGGTTCTGTTCTGCTAGGAAAAAAACACATGTCAGGATTTAAAGGAAGGCTGTGCTAAGCTTTAAGCACACAGACTATAAAGTGTACATGTGAATTATTATTCCTTCAGTCTAAGCAAATCCATATGGCATTATGACTTCATATACTCTTCACCAGTTCCTCGTACAACTCTCAGTGGAAAACAACATCTCTTTTCAAATCTTTGTCCCTTAATCCAAACTAGGCTTTTTAATAGTTCAAAAATAATTGTAAAAACAAAAATGTCAGGAAAATGCAGTTTCTCACATAACAGAAATGAACATTTGAGACCAGCTACATAAATTGCAAAGCTAAAGACAGAGCTACACCTAGGTCATATTTACACCAGCATATTTAGTGTAACTTCACTGAGAACCACTATTAATTCCTTTAACTTTTCTTGAGAGCTGATGGCACCTAGGCCTGAACCTTCATTTCCTCATCTCTTACTCTACCTGGTAGGTAGCCACTCCGCAGAGCCAGCTGCCTTTCTGCCTGCACCAAAGTTCTTGGGCTGCAACTGTGCATGGGGCTGGAATGGTGTTTACACTGAAACATTCATTTATAAGACTAATATGGGCAATCTGTTGCACAGCGGCTACTATAACTGGAACCATGATGTATGGAAAAAGATGGTAATTAACTACTGTCTGTTGATGAAATGGAGTCCCTCTCTTCCTCCTGCCAGTGTGTTCCCACCAATTTCTTTGACGTGGCATGGGTGTTTGTTGGACCTTTTAATACTGAGGTGGTTCCACAAGCCAAGGTATCATGAAGCTAGATCCGAAAAACCGTGTAGGTGCCCTTATGCAAATTATATCCCAGAAACTGGGTCACCGTGGGATCAGAAAAATTGCTGCCCAAAGGAAGGGTGTGGAGAGAGGACAAAGTGGCAAAGAGGAGGGAATGAGGCTTGCTCATTTGATGGCAGCTGGCTGTTAACTAAGTTACACTATGAAATCGTCCTCCCTTAGGGAGATTGAGCCCATGTCCGAACCAGTCTCCACAGGCTGCCTGAGACAAAAAGGGCATGCTTCTTCCCATCACAAAGTAGGGATATAAAATAAGGCAGATAATCTGTGCTCAAATGGTGCCTTTTACTGCCATAATCAACATAAGGACAACACAGGGGGACTTCCTTCATCTATACCCTTCTGCATTGACACTGTCCAAAGCCAGTTGAGGTAAGTCCCACCCATGTATTTCAGATTTTGATGAAAAAGTAGCTCAGAATAGTGAAGGATTTTCATTTTAATTTTAATTTTAATTTTAATTAAATGAGCACCACTGAAGGCCAGCTGTACCTTAGAGGTGATTATGTACTTGACCCAAATGCTTGATGTTGCCATGGAGAGTCAACCACTGAGGGACTTGGGAGAACTGCCTGCTGAGGCAGACTCACCCACTTCCCTGACTGTTCTTCTGATGGTGCAAAGGAAAAACTGGTCCTAAAGACAGGACTATGTTATGCCATACCAGCACCTTTGCCTGACTAAGAGGAATGAAAGGATAGCAAAGAAAATTTATGAAGAGGCTCTGACCCAGCGCTCAGTTCAGTCACCTCGAGTAAACTTCCCAGGAGGGGAAGAGCATTGAGAAGTGTAACTTATAGGCAGAGTTTCTTCCAGTCATAGGGAAAAAAAAAGTGGGGTTCTGTCATTCAGGAAACTGGTTCTCATCACTGAAGTGACAGAAATACTGTGACTTCCTCTCCCCTTCTATCAGAAGAAAGGAAAATTACTGCTTTAGGGCAGGAAGAGGAAGTTGGGCCTGAATCAATTTGATGGTTATGTGGTTGTCACTGTGTCTAAGGGATGGGATGAAAACTTCAGAAGAAAAAAAGACTCCATGATGCTTTCTGAATCACTAAATAGTGTTGAGGGAGATTGATAGCACACAGCTTATCATTTGAAAGAATGATATTTTAGCCTTCTAGCACTTGGCCAGGCCAGCTGGGGAAACCGGGCAGATGGAGAAATAGAAGGTCCTTACACAGGCAAGAGAAGAGAGTATTTTGTAAAACAAATAGCAGTACAAACCCAGAAAATCTGATACAATTTTATGAGACCAGTGATGTTTGAAAGACCACAGAATAAGACCATTATTGTGAACACCATGTGCTATGAAACATCTCTGCCAATAATAACATGGCATCAAGTACAAGTATCCACTCTTGCCATAAAAAGACCAATAGCATAAACAAATGGCAAAGTAATGATAATAATTTGCAGCCATAGATTAGAGATGAGAAAGCATTTGCCACCCCTCAGCTCATCTGCAGCCATGCAGGATTGCTCCCAATGTTATGATCACTAGTTAAGCAGCCAGGTTACAAGTGGCCAGAAACAAAAGTTTCCTTATCTTCAGAATGCGTTTAAGAAAGGAGAGTTGCAATTCCCATGCTTCATGAAAACAAATCCTTTTAAATTCACAGTCTGACTACAGCTGTAACTGCTGGCACACTCAGCTGCAAGGTGTTCTCCCATTCTCTCTAAATTTAACAAGAAATTTCAACCTGGAGCAGAAAAGTATTACATGGATAGAGCGTAAGGAGAGAATAATCTTTTCCCTGTACTCCCAGCTTCTCACTATTAGCAATTTAGAGACTTCCTGAGGCAGTGGTTGGATCTGAACTAACAGACTTAATACTCCCCAGTGAGCCCAACCTTCACAAATTTGTCTAATTCCATTCTTGATATTTTTGGCTTCCACCACATTCTGTGGCCAAGTGTACCTCAGTTGCCATGTGAAAAGCTACTCTTCCTATTTAGTTTAGATTTGATTCCTAATCTTTCTTTTAAGACAAGCATTCCTTGCTCCATTTCTCTGCAACATTCATGATTATTCTGCTTTGATCATGTCTTTTCTATAGCAAACACTAATGCTAAATGTGAAATCAAGAGAAGGTATTCTTACCTCGAGCTGTCCCATGCCCTCATCTGTCTTTTCCAAAGTTCTATTCTATATTTTTTGTCCTGTAGTACAAATACACACTAAGTGTGTGTTACTCAAGACACTAGACAGTGTCTTGTTTACTGTCAGAATGGTATTTTATGGTTAGTTCTCCTTTCTTTCCTAATATATTACATTTGCCTTTTTGACCATCACTGAATGTGGGGATGATGTTTTTAGAGCATTATCCACAGAGAGACCTTTTTCCTAATAATAAAAGTTCATGTAGCACCCCTGTTAGAAGCATTTTCCCCATGTGCATCATACTGCATATCTAAATGCTGAATTTCACCTCCTATTGAAGATGCAAATACCTGCATCTGTTCCACTGGAGTGCAAAGCCTAAAATCAGACTGGTAAATACATTTTCAAGAACATAAGATCATACTTTTGTCAAAGATATTCCAGACACTAATTTTTTTTCATTTTCTTTTTTCTCTATTTTTCTTTTTTCCCCTCCATTTTCTTTTTTATCTTACAAAGTAAATTTATTATCTGGAAGTCTTAAACTGCAAATTGCTGGAAATGAAGGTGAGAACTCCAAATCTATGCATAGTCTTATTTATATATTCATATCCATTCTTCCCTTTGTAGCATTTATTGGCCACAGTTGTGAAAACTGGGATAGACCATTGTCAGACACAACCAGTTTGTACTTCAGTAGCTGAGATATTTTAATCTCAAAAATTGCTAATCAATCAGATTGCATAATATTTAAGATAGTTTGTAATGGGAATTCATTATGGAACAGCACAGAAAGAAAAAAAAAAAACCCAACACAGGTCTGTTTAAGGTTCCTTAGAAACAGTGTTTGACTTTGAAGACCTCGGTGATTGCTGCTATACGCTGTATAAGAAGATTAAGACAGAAGTCAGTATCAGAATCTGGATATTCAAGGTTTAATCTGTAACTGCAAGGCTGTCTTGCACTGATAAGGAAACAGTTTGGACGTGCCACTTCAATTAATCCCATCTCTTTAGTCCCCCCTCCCAAAATAATCTCACCAGTCCAGATTCTCCGCTTTCCTGTTGTCCAAAAATAGTCTTCTCTGAAAATATTGCATTCCTGTAATTTTTCTGTCCCAAGTTAGACTCAGAAAAGCAGTAATACATACCAGGTGCATTGTCTTAATATCTAAGAGAAAATAAGTAACAGGATTATGGTTGAAAGTACCGATATCCTGGACAGGTTTATTTGCCACAAATGAAATTCAGCATCTGGAGAAAAGAATAATCAGGGGTAATGATTATGCATACTTTCTGTAAAGGAAAATATGCTTTAGTAAGGAAGGGGTCATACGTACTTAAAAAGAGCATCTAAGGCTACATGTTCTGGAATCAGAGAAAATTGCATGGCCCACACAAATGTTGTTCTATGGCATAGCTAAGTGATCCCACTTAGATACTTTCTGGGCAGCACATTTGGCTCCCACTAATTCAAGACAAGAGAAATCTCAGTTACATTTGGAATTTCAGAAAGTATCTATTGACCATTAAAATCAAACAGAAGGTCAGAAAAAAGCATTAGCTTTGAAATTAAAGGAATGTAAACCCAGCAGACTTGATCTGAAACTCTGACAAGTAAAATTTTGACTTTTATCAAATGTAAGCTTCGAGGTTGTGTTACATGCACCACAGTTTCAAAGCAACCTTTTCTCTCTTTGTCAAGTTTCAGGTAAGATTACTATTCTGTGGGAAAAATCCAGTAAGAGAAATTCCCATTTGTCTGCTAAAGGAGTAGAACAAAAGCTTAGCAGTGAACTGGCTCTCATTGTTCAATCAGGCTGCAATGCAAGGTTGGTGGACATTCCACAACTAATTTGTTAAATTTTTAACCTCAAACAGTAATCTTGGTGTACCTCAACAGATCTGAAACTAGAGGATATATGAACTGAATATTGTGAATCCAACCAACAGATTTAGAAAGCATATTACTTTGTATGCAACACATATTTCACTGTATAAACTTACTCAGAGATTTTAACACCTCTCTCATGCTGCACATGCTCTGATTCATATATGAATGGGCCTGGGGGATGATAAAGGACAAACACAGTAAAACTGAAAAGGCAAAATATGCAACTGCCAGAACATCTAAAACTTGGACAGTCTTTTCCATACCCAGAACTGTGGGGGTTCTCTATGATATACCTTGCTACTTGAAAATGAGGACTAAATGTTGTTCTAAGGAGAAAAGTCCAACAGCAGTTCTGTGACTCCATAAATAACATGATATTGCCAATAGAAAAGTTATGGGGTGATTGTACCACAACAGGTTCCTTGTTACTGACTTTATGCCTTGCCCTGCATGGTATTTCTGTACCAACACCCTTTCCTCTAATATATTAACCTAGACCTTCTTTTACTTTGGATTTGGTGTATTGGGTATGGAATTCAGTCTTAATGCTATGCTATTCTTCAAAACCCTTTTTAAAAAAGATATTACTTCCCATTCCTCTCATATTAAAGTATGCTAAAGTGGAACCTATTAATCCTCACTTATTTTCCCTTATTCCTCAAATTCCAGTCTTCAGAAGCTATTACTGTTTACATAATTGAGTTTTTCCAAAGGCTCTTCCACTGACACTGTAATTTCAGGTAGTTCCTCACAGTCACATTTTTTAAAGGAAGACTTGAGTGTCGGAATGTCTCTAAATACTTTCACTGTAAGTGATAACAATAACCTAGTTATTTATTCTCAAATTGCCTTGTCATTTGTGAATCTTCTTTTTGCATGTCATTTATCAGTCCTAATGACTCTGTGACAAGATTTCTATCTTATGTGCTTAAGAAGAAGCGTGACTCATATTTTGTCTTTCATGAATTCTTCCTTAAAACTCCTTTTTGGCCTGCCTTAGTACAGTGTTATATTTAACTTACCAAAAGTTTTACCATACTGTTAGGGGTTTTTTTTGTTTTCTTTTTATTTTCTTGATTTGGACACAATTTGGAAGTTTTTGAGGTTTTTTTACTTCTTACAGTTCCCTTTACTCTGAAGTTTAGCCGTGCCACAATTTCTTCATTGTATTACCATATTTCTTAATAAAGAATATACATTAACCTTGAAATTAATTCCAATTCCTCATTTGAATTTTTTTAACACTTTTAGCACTTCCACTAATTTGTGCTGATCTCTTCAGAAGCTGATGTTACTGTAGCGATTTTTTGCTGGTGGAGGATAATTAATTTCCCTAAAGTTTTTAATATCTGTATATTGAGATTGCTACTACAGAAGAGTTCTTTATAGTAATGTCTGTCAACATCTGTTTGACCTGATTGGTGCCCAGGCCTTCTTCTGGAATTTTTTCTTTTGTGCATTTTTTGACAATTTGTCAAATTATACCTCAAGATGGTATGATGAAATGATAGCTCAAAATGTATCATTTGTGTCACACTCTGTCATGACATTCAGCCATTCTGCTGTTGGGATCTGTTGTAGTTTGGGTTCTGGTGGAGAAGGGGCCCCTGCAGGGGTGGCTTCTGCAAGAAGTAGCTAGAAGCTTCCCCCAGGCCTTAGAGAGTAAACACCAGCTGACTCAAGACCAGAGTCATTGCTGACCAAGGCCGACCCCATCAGTGATGGTCACCACACCTCTGGGAATCACATTTAGGAGGAAAAAAAAAATGAGCATTTGCTTTTTGCCACCATTGAAGGGAGTGAGAAGATGTAAGGAACTGTGCAGACACCAAGGTCAGTGAAGGGGAGGGGGAAGAGGCACCCTAGGTGCAGGAGAGAAAGATGCCCCTGCAGCTGATGGAGAAACCCATGGTGGCACGGATGTCCCCCCCACAGACTATGGAAAAGGCTGAGACCCACCTGCAGCCTGTGGAGAAGCTCTATGCTGGAGCAGGTAGAGACATGCAGAAGACGCTGCGACCCACATTGGAGCAGGGCTCCAAGGAAGAGTGAGAGGAAGGTGCCTCCCCAGCTAAGAAGGAAAACAACTCGTGGAACCAACTGAAACCCCCCATACCCTGCCCCTCCTTGTGCCATGATGCAGGGGGAAAGAAGGGAACAAATTAATTAATAAAGTTTTCTGCTAAGAAGGGAGGAGTGAGGGGAGGTGCTTTAAGATCTGTTCGCACATCTCACTCACTGACTCTGGTCTCACTGTGTGTGCAGTGCAGTGTAATAAATTAGAGATTTTTCCTTTATTCTGTGTTGAGTCTATTTTGCCCATGACGCTAATTGCAGAATGATCTTTCCCTGTCTTTATCTCAACTCCTAACCCTCTCAATATGTATTTTCTCCCTTGTCCAGCTAAAACGGGAAGTGATAGATGGATTTTGGTGGGCATCTGGCCTCTAGCCAGGGTCAAACCACCACAGGATCCCAGAAGCCTTCTACTGGCACTGCCTCTCTTTCACTCTCGCTGTCAGTCATTTATCCAATTATCACACCCTACTGCTATTTCTCTACTTAGGTAGATATGAATGCAAGGATTCTGTGTTGTCTGTTGACAAGGTTAATTTTTTAATGACTTTAAGCTGTGTTTAATGCCAGCATTATTCTTCCTCTGTCAAAACCTGTGTCATTATTATTTTGTCACTTGCACATTGGTATTACAGTGGTCTATTAATTGTCCTCTTTCCCACCAAATTTCTGAGATGACTGTTCTGTTAAAAGCAGGCATCCTAGTCCACCCATCTTGGTGTTTAGAATTTTAGAACTTATAAGTACCTATCTAATTGGCATCTTGTGATTCAATGATAGAATTTACATTTGCATTTTCCTGCTAAGTTCCTGGTTCTCCCATGTGGCACATACTACTTAATTCAAGGAACAGGGATTGCTTTCACTAGATCCTTTTACGTTCTTAAATAAAGCACATGTATACTTGTTCACAGAAAACAGCTCTTTTTTTCTACAGGGCCATATGACAAACTACCATTTGGGCATGCTGTCATTGAAAAAGACTTAAGAATTCAGACAAGAGATGTGTGGAAAAAGTAATATGTAATAAATGACAGATCATGCGGTTGCAGGAATGAGTGCCAAAGTCTATAGCTACTGTTAAGACTTCTTTAATAACACATCTGTAGAATATAAAGCAAAAAAGCCTACATGGAAAAGGCACTCTAGTCCTGACTGTCTGAGACAGTGGTAGGGAGTGTTTATTGCTTTTCATGGAAAATCATTACTAATTGAAAAGCCAAAAAACATACCAATTTCTGCCAGAAAAACTCATTTTTAAGCTACCAATGTATCTCTTCCATGACTTTGCTTATGAAATGTTATTTGGATGATCCTATACCCACAGCGGGAGAATGACAACCAGTCTGAATAATGGCAAAGCCACTGCAGTAAAAGGGAACTCTAGCTTCTATGTGTTAGGTATATTTGTGTCAAGTTAGCTGCTGAACAGCTCATACTTTTTTGCTTTTTATCTAATTGCTCTCTGAAAAAACTAAGTCACATTTACCTCAATATATTTGGTTAGAACCTCACATCTGTTTTTTAAATCCTTAGTGAAACCGATCACGTCTTGTGTTTTGAAATAGCTTCGAGCAACCTCTACTGGCTACTTAGATTGAAACGGATCTTGACTGAAACTAGTATTTTATTCTTGCACATCATGTTGTTTATCTGTACTGTCAAAAACGATGAACCTGCAGTGCCTGCATGTTCAAAAAGCGAAATATAAGCCAAGAAAGTTCAGCATTTATTAAGATGATTGTAATTTTCCGAAAAGGGTAGAATGGAGATCTATTTCAGTTCTACTTCAGACAGCCTTAAAATATTCCATTCCAGGAATTCACAATTCCTACTCCAAAGCCATGGGATACCAATTAAAATAATTCAATATATTTCAGAGAAAATTTGATCTAGACTCAGATGTAGCCCAGACTGTATAAATAGATCAAAGAAGAAAACATTTTATTTTTAAGATGTTTTATTTTTGCTATTTTAGCAAAACTCCGATATTATATTTTTCATTTAGAGAATTGTTGATAAAAGATATAATTTTTCTGAGAACTCAGTTTTAAAGCTATGAAATTAAAAATATTTATAGGATAAAATTGCCTTAACACTAAGCTTGCATAGCAAAATATTTAGATTTTCTAATTCATTTTACATTCACTCATGCAAAATGAAGAATACCTTATTCAGCAAAAGTTTCCTACTAAAATAATGAGTAAGGTGATATACAGGTGATATGTAGCCTGCAAATTTTGGCAAAGTGGCAGAAACTCTATTTACCCATTTCCACTTCCATCTTCATACTGAAATTGCTCCCTAATCAATTTAAGCCAGCTGGAAAAGGTTGTTAGTACTGCTGGGGAAAAGTAAGTTTGAGCACACAAATCTGCATTTAAAGGAAGATTTAAACCACCTGAGTTGTTGTAATAAATTGTGTAGTCACCCACCTCCAGAACAGCCTCTTAGATAAATTAGTATATATATATAGAGAGAGATATTAAAGGAATTGGTGTATCTTAAAATAACATCTCAGCATTTTCACATGTTAGTAAACATTTCTTTATTAGTTTTGGCTGATCCTGGGAAGGTATTATCATAGTATATATTGTTTAATTTCCCATACTGTCAATTGTAGCAGATAATGAAAACAGCAACAACGAAGTCTTTTCCGTTGAATATTCAGGTCGAATATTCAAAAACTGGAAGCTCTTTGAAAAGAATGCTTCATTTCACAGAGTGTGAAATAGCCACTACTCATAGGTAAACTTGCTACCCATTGAGTAGGTATATTAGTTGTCCGGAACTGATCATATCATTCCAAATTAAGACTGAAGTGAGATTAAAAAAAAAGACATTGAGAAGAAAAATAAGACTTTTACATCGTCTTGAAGTATTTTTAAATTAGTATGTCTCTGAGAAGTAATTAATTTGTGTGGAGCTGATCGCTGGACATTTTTACTGGTGAAAATGAGAATCTCTTGTCTAAATCCTAGTCCACTGTTTACAAATACAAGATTTAATATTTATAAGCACTGTTTTTATACTTAATTTAGATCTTATTTTAATACCTGAGCAATTCAAAATGCAATCAAGGTAACTGCCAGTGCCTTATAACCTAATGCTTCTAAACAGAACCCCAGGTTCTGACGAGTCCATCTACAATGTTTGAATCCAATATCCATATAAGGGTTGGAGTTGTTAAAAGAAAGACTCATGATACTTTTCAGAGATTTAAACCTATATTTTTGACTAGTTGTGACTCTTTTCATAGCAGAGAATAAATCTGTAATATGAATAGCAATAGTGTAATAAACCTAGTTGAATAACCTTCAGATTTTTAAGTTGATCTGTGCTTCTTGGTATATCCAATAGAGTGTCATCAACTGTCAAAGTAATTACAAGGATTAGAAACAGCAGAAGGACAATGATCTCAGAATAAGAGACACCGATTGCTTTTCCACATGGTTTATGAAGTATTTGGCAGACAGATCATTCCAAAGGTATCTAATTAAACTCAAGAATCAGCATAAAACATGAATAATCTGCAAACTCATTGCTGTAAAAGAGATGTTAAAAAAACAATGAAAAGCATTTCAGAATAATATACTGATGAATTGTTGCGGTGTGGTTTTGATTTTTCCACTGTTGGCTGCCACTTTAAAATCTAAACACAGTCAAAGGTAGGTTTCTCAAAAGTTTAAACTTTATCCTCCCTTGGTACACTACTTTTGGCTGGTGAATGCCTCAATGTGTTTCTCCATGCACTTTAAGAGAAAAAAAAAACCCTAAACAGAACAAACAAACAAAGCAACCCACAAAAAAAACCCCAAATGACTCTATGTTAAGGATCACTTGTAGATGCTGAGGTTCCTTCAACATTTCACAGGTAATAAAACATGTACTAACAGGTATATAGGATCATGACACAACCTATTACGTGTCAGTGTTGGCACTAATGGAAAGAAAATTAGGTAAGTAAAATTTGAGGGAATATGAACAACAGTTAAAAACAAGAGAACAGCTCTTTGTGGCATCTCTTTTGATTGCAGTATGCTGCAGCCTTACATTGAGCTTTATGAAAGTACTAGGTCCAGCTGTGTTGTCCTAAAACACCAGAGAAAACAAAATGCTTTAGAAAGACGTTCTTGTTTCCCCTTTCTACTAGTTTTTCAAGGAAGTAGTATTGCTAATCAAGTCAGACAGAGATGAGGAACTAGAAAAAAACACTGCAAGAAGAGCTATTTTCCATCTATAAATAGATATAAATTGTCATGTTTTCCTTATATCCCCCTTTCATGTCAAATTTCAAACATTTGGCCAAAAATTAAAGCTATTCTTCTGAAAAGGATGATTTTGTGTGTCATTTATGAACCTTACTGCATAATGTCTTAGATCCAGGTCTTGTGAAGTGATAGAAATACTTCTTTTACAGAGAAGGAATCAAGCTACCATATAATACTTAATCTGCAGAAAGTTCCATTAGCTTCTTAATATTTCCTGATGAAAATCACTCTTTGAGTATCTGACTATTCAGCAGAAAATAATTAGCAGGAAGCAAACACTTTGTATATGGCAGCTATATATAATATGCCTTAATAACCTAATAATATTTATGAATAAACTGGAAACCCATATGGGTACCAGGTATACATTAAGAGATACAAATATAAAAGGTATTATGCATGAGAAGCAAAGGCAATGAACAATCAAAGACAGTGCTACTCATCAGGAGGGCAAGAACACTCACTGATAAGACACAAATTAGTCAACATATGACAGAAGTGTAGTTAGATTACTAAAACTGGAAAGGAGCATAGTGACAAAGGAAAGGATAAGCTTTTCTGGTGCATGCAAAGTGTTTCTGATAGATGGTAAGAATTAGTTAGCTTTTGCAATATGGGATCTTCTTGTTAAAGCTGGCTGTTCCTACTGCTGAACAGAAAAAGCAGGGACTGGGAAGTCTCATCCCAGATGATAATTACCCCAGTTCTTTGAGCACTCTCTTCCATTGCAAACTCATACACAAAACCACAAATTTGGCTAGGTGGCTATACAGAAAATTGGATCAGTCATATCTGCAACATGTCAAGGCTCAAGCCATCTTTCCAAGATGTAAAGGTACTCCAAGCCTCCAAACAGCAGATATCAGCCACAACCAGAGTCTTTGCCAAACTGGAAATACAACTAAGATCAAGAGACTGAACAGAGATCAGAAAGGAAAATCAATATTGCAAAATTGAAAGCAAATAAGCAAATACAAAAAATTGTAGCTGAATCTGAGGAACAGATTATATGTTTGTTCAGAATTACAGGAAAAAAGAGGAAAGGAATTGGGCACCAGCTTCAGCCACAACCAGTAGGATTTAAGCTACACTGGTGGCAACCAGAATTATCATAAGAAGAGTACAACCTGAATAAGCCAAAAGTTGCAGTGCTTCACTCAGGAAAGAACACTGACTTAAAAAACCTGTAACGCAACAGCCTTTGAAGAAAGTCACGGAGGAATATAAGAAGGCAAGTTAGCAAGGCAAGGGCAAGAAATATAAAGATGGCGTCATGCTGAAAACCTTGTGGTTTAAACTGAAGTTGCAACTACATTAGGAAACTCTGGAAAGTCAGGATGACATTCGTCCAACTGTGACATCCCAAGTAGAGATACTATGTCAAGTCAGAACAACAACAAAACAGAAGCAGTTCATATCAGAATTACTAAATTAAATTTCTTGCCCCGTCATCACCTAGATGACACTCTTCGTTGGACGTCTCTGGGAACAATATATTGTATCAATAATGATAGAATTTATATCCCATCATGTTTTGTTCTCCTTGGTCCAAAATGCAGTACATTTGCACTTTAAAGGTTTTGAGAGAAGCACAAATCTTATGGCATTTAATTATTTTTCATCAATTAGTAGCATATGAAGATCATTAATCACAGCTTTCTAAAGTATTTGCCAAAATAATTGAACAAGTGAAATAGAATAATGAAGCCATAGCAGGTTTCTGTGAGCAAACCAGTTTCCCACAGTTTGCTGTTTTGCCATAAGTAAACATTTATGATCATTTATATTTCTCATTGAACACTTCTGAGAAAGAGTCATATATTCTCCTATCACTTGCTATGAATGCATCTTGGAAGGTCAATATGAAACAAAAATATAAACTATGCTAAGCCAAGATGAAAGTCCAATTTGAGAGGTCTCTCAGAGGACACAGGACTGAAAATCATAGTGGAAACAACTTGGCAAGTATTTAAAAGTTTAAGAAAACATTCGGGTTGGGCAAGTGTGCTCAAAACAGCTTCTTGACATTATTCTTTTCTGCCCAACTATGCAACTATAGGCTCAGACAAAAGCATTTACTGGGGCTATTTCAAGGGAAGGGGGAAGGTAGTGGAAAGAAAAAACGTGGTACTTTAATAATTAATTTTTCCAGTGTCTATTCATCTAGTGAGGAAAAGCAGTCCTGTGTCTTATTGGGATAGTGTGGAGCCTGAGATTGAGATTTGCAAAAGGCAGCACCCTGAGTATCTCTGCATCCAGCTCTCAGTATCCATATCAAAATTCTGACCTTGCACAAGGATTTTGTCTGGCTTTGCTCAAAGTCATTTTATTAAATCTGACATAGGTCCTTTCTCTTCCTCTCAACTTCTCTTCTCCTTCTACACGGAGACCTGTCACAGTCCTCATCAGCTTGCTAGGAATTTTGATGCTGTGATGTTTCATGAGATCCTTAAAATCAAGTGTGGCTATAAAGTTAGCTTCTTTCCCATAAGAGAGGGGACTCACAGAGTCCACAGTTGTGTGAGAAATAAATGTTACAACATCATTCAGATTGTTTCAGGTAGCAATCTCAGTAGAGATTTCATAATACTTTCTCACTTCAAAGCCTTTCTGTGATTCATCTTCAACAGCTCTGAAGTTCAGTCTCATAAGTTTGGTAAATACTGTGCAAGAGAAACCTCTATAGCCATTACATTTTCCTAGACCACTCTGATTTAGTGATCAGCCTGCATCCTTCTCTGTTTTCATTACTTTTTTTCCCACAAAGGACATGAGCTCCTATTTAATCATCAGATTTACAAAGCTTTTGATGACTAGGGATTCTGAACTTCAGCATCACTAAAACCAAAAAAAAAATCATTTTCATTCACGTGTGATGCATTCTGGCCCCAAGTTGATCTCCATCTCTGTCAAAAAAAATTACATAGATAACTTTGGCACTCTGCTGAGGAGCACACTGACCCTGCAAATTCCCTTTTGCATCAAGATTTCACTATGGAATAATATGATGACCTAGTATCTAGATTTAGTTTTAATTCACTTCCTAAAAAAGAAATTCATATTATTTCTGATTCCAAAAATGTCATGAACTCAGTTTGAACCAATTCAGGAAAGGTTCATGGAGCTTTAATTAAAATCTAGCTCAGCCATGATTTTGAAGCTGTGGGGATTGCCTTTCCTCAGCCCTTAAGGACTCACTAAGGTTGCCCTAAATTACTGTTAAATGTGTGTGTCTATTTGAAACACTGAAAGACTTTTGAAATGAAAAACTACCTTCTGAGATCAAGGGCAGGGAGCTATAAAAGGCAGTATCCTGATCTAGCTCCCTTAAACATAAAAGTCATTTATACGCTCCAAATTACAGCTCTTCCAGTGGAACAAGCTAAGCCCTTATAAAGATTTTATAATGGAAATCATAGGATTTACAAGGGACAAGAACTGGATTTATTCCATGGTGGCTGTAGTAAATAAATGCCACAGTCTTCATTCTGCTTCTCTTTTCCCTGTCTTTGGGTGGCATTGGAAGATGTAGCTAGGCAAATCCACCTGCTTCACTTGTGAGTATGTTGCTCCCTGTCCTCTGGCCCCAGACTCCCTTTGCAGGCACCTGCACTTGTCTGGCTGTTTAGGCTGCCTTCCTACCCCAGCAGAAAGGACAACATTTATTTATTTGATGCTGGGACTAGTTCAGTGGAACTGAAGCAGAAAACTAGTGTTGCTTCCTGCACCAGCTCAGCGTGGGGTGAGAGGGTGCCACTGACCAACACAAGGCAAGCACCCAGGAGCTGTGGTCAGGGTGAGGAAGGTTTGGAGTGTCTTTTAGCTAGAGCAAGCTGTGGGCTTGGTTCATGACATCATCCAACAGCCCTACTTGGCTTAGTAAAGCCTCCCCTTCTGCTCCCCTCAGGTTTCATCACAGCATCACTTGGAAAATGTGCTCTAGTGGGTGGGAACCAAAGGAAGATGTTTTCTCCCAATTCTCTAACCAATCTACTCTTACAGACCCATTTTTCATCTCTTGGTTGGTCTAAAGATGCAGCCAAATTTTTTTGTTCATTTCTGTTTATATGATCACATGCACATAGAAACAACTGAGTGAGGTTGTAAGAGAACAGGGACAGAGAAACTCAGATTATGACTCATATGCAGTCTTGCAGTCTGCTAAAAGAAGCTAAATATGCCTTGTCTTCAAAGGGGTGAAGTCATTCCCACAATGTTTGCAAGGCATTCCTACAATGCATTATAGCATTTCTTGAAAGTCCAGTGTATTTTATGCCTTGGAAAAGTAAAGATTCCACCTCCAAATTTTGTTCATTTTCTTTGTGGAAATGCTTAGCAAGGGGGAAGGCATAACCTTCAAAGGCTGGAGAAAAGTTTTGGTTGTTTTCCATGTGCAGAAGTAATGATACAGGCCATTATAAAAGGAATATTCTGTGTAAAATTGCATAAAAATACAAGACTTGAGTGGACATTATTAAAGCCCTCAGTAGTTTTAGTATTTGCTTAATTTTTGTTGTAAAACTTGTCTTACTGTTCGGTAGGTATGTTAGGACAGAGTAACATGACAATAGTTTTAGACTATCTGAGTAATGTTACATGTGGGATGAAGTATACAAAAGTGCTGAACTAAAATAACATCATAAATGGCAGAAAATCACACTATGCTTCTGTCAGACTTTTTTAGATACAGAATTTGTGTGATAGAGCACACAATCATTCCAGTGGTGTCAATAATGTCTTTTAACAGCTATTTGAACAAAAGATGGTTTATAGTTCCCAAATGGGTTAAATAGGCACAATTTAATATTAGACACATAAGTTTCAACTTGGTGGGTGTTTTTTTGGTAGTTTGCCTTTTGAGTTTGGGGTGGTTTGAGGTTTGGGGGTGGGGAAGGTTGTTAGGGTTTTTTAATGTAATCACATAGGTGTACTGTAGAGTTTAAAGTGATCCATGAATACAAACTGAATATTTTAGTATCCAGGAGGGACACCATTTTTAAAAAAAAAATTACTTTCTCTCAGAACCAATAAGAAGCAGAAACTCACTGCTAAGTCTAATAATGAATCAGTTTAAATCAATTATAATCCCTAAATTAAACTATTCATGAAGCATCAGATATTGGCTTCTGTATGACAACTGATTATCTTAGAGACTTTTTTTTTTACACTTGAGAAAGTTTATTCCCTGCTTATTCTAACCATTGAAATTATTCTTTTTGACTGAAAAAGTCTTATTTTTCTTGGCAGCTTGAAGTGACTAAAGTTTTGTTAGGTCTTTGGAAACTCCTTGGCTGTTCCTGAGGAGGAAACCTGACTCTTGCTTGTATTACGAGTTCAGGAAAGGGCAAAAAAAGAAAGCATCTGCTCTGAACTCTGAAACCTCAGCAAAATGCTGAAGACTAATTTATTACCCAACCCCCTAGTACCACCATTAAATGTAGGACTAATAAATGCTAAATTCCTTTTTTAAAATGATGGGTTTTTTCTACCACTCAGATTAACACCATATTTGTCCACTGGGCTCTGCAAGTTCCATCTCTCTCAACTCATGTCCTTTTCTAGGTGTAACTGTGAAGTTTCACTGTCAGACCACCTTTAACTGCTCATCGGGACTCCTGCTACTTCTTTTGCTTTTTAAACAAAATAATTCTTCTAAGTGTTCCCTAGATTTTTCCAGGCAAAACAAGCCAAAACTGCTGAAGCTATTTCAATATAGGGTCTCTGCCAGTTGGCTTATTTGGACTGAAGCAAAGCAGAGAGTCATCACATTTGATGCTTGATTGGCAGATTTGCAGGCGTGGTGATCTCGGGTGATGCTGTGCAGCTGACACTGGGCTTGTAACAAAAATGTCTCTGGCCAGCACAGCTGGAGCAGGAAGAGTGCATGTATCTAGTACACTGGTGGATGAGCTGAAATAAGGACATTTTGCAATTATACATGTCTTTTTTTTTTCCCCTTTTCCTGTGAAGTCTGAGGGAAGACCACGATTTGGGGGATTTGTTTGAACAACAGTCCGGTCTCTTTGGTTGGATAAATAATGGTAAAAAAATGTTTTCTTAATGCTTGGATTTCTTGGTAAGTAAAGTATTAGCCTCTCATTCTGGGAGTCCAGGGCAGAAGTACCATGCGGTGAAGGAGTCTGCCTAAGGTTGCATTGTAACTCACAAAGTTATGGAGTTTTCATGCACTCGGTCTCTCCTTGGCAAGTTGGTGTATGTACCTGGTGATGAGTAAAACACAAATTCCTTTACTGTGTCTGTGGAGATGTTCAGTTTTTCTGCATAGGCTGTAAAGAATCACATTTCCTCAGACATTAGCAGAAAGGTTGGAGTAGGAGCATACAGGAACCCAGTTAAAGCATCTCACCCACTCCGCAGAAAAGTAGTAAATGTAGCAGGAAGGGCTTGATCTAAAAAGTTTTAAAGCAATCACATGAATAGTTCATGCTTAATTTCACTTCTTGGTCTTGGTGCCTAATCTGTTCACTTTAACATTTTTTTTTTATTAGGGAAAGAAGATAGTCAGCAACCTTCAGTGTACAGATTTGGCAGTCAGGCCCCAAATGTGATCTCATTCTGGGACACACCAGTTGCAGCTCCCCTGAGTTGAACTGTTTCAGTTTTACATTAGATGAACTGGGGAAAAAAAAAAAGAAAATGTATGAAACCATGGAAAAGAAAGGAAAGGAAAGGAAAGGAAAGGAAAGGAAAGGAAAGGAAAGGAAAGGAAAGGAAAGGAAAGGAAAGGAAAGGAAAGGAAAGGAAAGGAAAGGAAAGGAAAGGAAAGGAAAGGAAAGGAAAGGAAAGGAAAGGAAAGGAAAGGAAAGGAAAGGAAAGGAAAGGAAAGGAAAGGAAAAGGAAAGGAAAGGAAAGGAAAGGAAAGGAAAGGAAAGGAAAGGAAAGGAAAGGAAAGGAAAGGAAAGGAAAGGAAAGGAAAGGAAAGGAAAGGAAGAGAACCCCACTACTAACTCGAAAATGAGCAAGCAACCATAGCAATGGAAATACAGACTGAATGGTGTGAAATCAGCTTCTCTGTCACACTTGTGTCTCACAGCACTGTGCCACATACAGCCCTGCTAATTCGAACAGTTGATTTCAGGGGATTGCCTTTCATTTCGATAGCTTTTTGTTCCTCTACTTTGAGATTAATGAAGGTTTAGTTTTGGTTTGGTTTTTTTTCTCGAGGGTTGGGGGCTTCAGAACCCCGAGGGAATAGGCGTGCTTGCGTTCGAACACGGCGGACAGGTCCCCTGCCGCCCCTGTGCCGCCCCCTAACGCGGATTACTGGCACCCTCTGGCGGGTGCTCTCACTCATAGCGAGGGTGGCGGTCGCGGTGTCGACAGTTCAGGGTGCTTGACGCGGCTGGGCAACGTTGCAAAAAATTGTCTGGGGGCATCTCACGACGAAATTAGAGCACTGGAACTGGCTGCCCAACGGGGTTGTGTAGTCTCCTTCCCTGGAGATATTCAAGTCTTGAGCTGTGCGATAAGGAACCTGCTTCGGCAGGGGGGTTGGACCCAATGATCTGTGGAGGTCCCTTCCAACCCTAGTGATTCTGTGGTTCTGTGAAATTATGTTCCCAGGTTATGCTAGTTTCCTGGTTTGATAATTTCCTCTTGTATCTCTTAGAATGCAAAACTGGAGTGCCACGCTAAGGCACGTGCTGTGTCACTCCAGTTAGGACTGAAGAGAGGCATGGCGTAAGCGCTCGTTTACTACCTTAAATTTGTTATAAAGTGTAGGCAGACAACACGAATTGTTGTCAGGCAAAACATTTTGGCTGCCCAGTTACATACTTACTCCTGAATTTTATTCTGGACATTGATGAGTTAACGAGACAGGTACAAAAGTTTTTCCTGTCTGAAAAATACTGAGGGGCTTTTGTTGAGCAACAGCTTTTTCTCTCTTTAGTTACACCAAAAGCTTTGTTTGATACTGCAAGCTGTCTGGTGTCACAGGATTCTTATTTTAGGTGTTTTACAGCAGCGTAAGAAAGTAGCATGTGTTTCTAGAGGTCTCACAGCACAGCCCATGCCTTTCCACCTACTGCTAGAACTGGTTCCCTACATTCAGCACATAGGTGAAGTAGCCCTCAAACGTTGCCCAGCTTGAACGTTCTGTCTTGGTAACAGTGCATACCAGAAATTGCTTGTAACAGGATGATGGAAGTTGCTCCTAAATATAGCTCCTGAGGAAGATTTTACAATATAAAATACCACTAGCAGAGGCCATGTGTCTCCCTCCTCAAATCCCAAATGTAAACCAGACGAGAAAACAATTGCCTGATGGCTAAATACCATGCAAAATTCCTGTGCAAATGCCAACAATATAAAATCTTCTCTCATTAGATTTGGCTGAAAAATTCTTTAAAACTAAATGAAAACATGTTCCCCAATTCAGGCAAAACCTCCCCTGAAGTTAAAAATACTCAGTTAATTTATTTCTTGTTTTTCTTCATCTCTTTATCCCTTTATTTCAGCCTAGCTTTTAAAAAGAAGTAGCTAGGTACCTCAGATAGCAACCATTTCTGATCCAGTAGGACCATGAAACTTTTTCAAAAATATATGTGTTGTGATGACATCAGTCAGCAGTTGTTACATTACGAATTGAGAAGTTTGGATTTGCTTCTAGGAAGCACTTGAGCTCTTGGCTCCTTCTCTAGGCAATGCCTTTGGAACAGTATGTAGACCACGTTGACACAGAATGCAATCTCATTTTCATGTGATCTCTGTTGAGCCATCTGTTCCAGAGAATTATATAGTCAAGAAGACATTTATGTGACCATTGACAGTTTGTGTACTGCGTAGATTTTACAAGCCTCTTGCTTACGAGGTGACTGAAAATAAGCTTAGACCCCAAATCGATTGATATGGACACCTTGGCTGAAATGCTTCTACTACCCACACAAATCGTTGTCACAGGAAATGGCTCATAATTCTGTTGTGACTACCTAAGGAACCTTATCTCTAAAAGCAGGGATACTTCATCATCTTAAACTAATACTTGAGAAGACTTCTGCAACCAGTTTTCTGGTTTTGCAGGCATTGCCAACTGCCACTCAAACGTGTGACTATGAGTGGTCTTTCCGTGAAAAGTAGTCACGTGGGAACAACATCACTGTTTGAGTACTCTAGTGTTCAAAAGCCAGGGACATGCTGAGACAAAAAAGGAGATTCCTGAAGAGCTGGCTGGTGCTTCCACTTTCTGCCACCTGGAAGTAAGGCAGAGGATGGCAACCATCAGGAGATGCAGCTGCCTGTTGCCAAACTGATCCTGGGAGATGGGTAGAAAATAAATGCATTCTTCTCGGTTTCCTTATCTTTTACTTGATAGCAGAGACCCAAAAAGCCTCGGGAAAGTTGTGTTGCTTGTGGATTTGTTGTTCTTGAAGAGACAGCCAATTGCAGTTAATTAAACAGTGTCAAGACCTCTGCTGGGCAATTGGATTATCTGTACTTGAACTACCAGAGTAGTGTCTTGGCTCTGAGTCCACATAACAAGCAATTCCCAGACAGCTGGTGGTGGATATGGGCCATGAACCATTCCCCACACCTCTTTTCATACATCCAGCCTTGTTTGGACACTAACAGCATTTAACAGTATGGAGACAATCAGACTCTGCCAGTTGGCCACCGGACTACAGAAAGGGCCCTTGCTGTCTGGTTTATCAGTGCTGATACTGAAAAACGTATGTTGTGTTTGCTGGAGCTGCCTGGACTCACATTTCACATAGCATCAATTTGAAAAATAAAATAAAAGTGCAAGGTTAAAATGTTGGTTAGTAAATTAGAAACAGTTACAAAAATCAATGCAATAGTGTATGTGCACAGTTATGTTTGAGTCTGTAATTAAAAAGGAAGTTTTCTCTTTTGGCTGATTTTGTGGCTTACCCCTTCCTATAATCTTGGTGCATACTCATTGCTTGTAATGTTCTCTTCAGATTAAATCACCCTACTTGCCTTTTGCACCATTCCTAAGGCTGTTTCAGAACTTTACAAATCATGTCATATGAGAAATACTCCTGTCAATGTATCTTATATCAAGCTCAACATCCCTGGTTTACATTTTAGCCTTCTTTGAGATCACACATGGCATATTAAAGTAATACAGATGACAGACTTAGTAGGTACTGCTGTCATTCTCTATTGCATTCCAGAAAGCTGTGCTGAACTGTCTGATTGAAGCAGCAAAGCCTACTCCTAAAACAGCTGCTGTAAACTACAACCATCTCTCTGTAGGCCCATTGCTGTGGCCTGCTCTTTCACTTCTCATTGTTTAGGTTCAGGGTTAAAAATCTCAGTTGATCCAGTCCTGCCTGCAAGTTCCCTGGTTTCGCCCAGGAGCTGGCAGTGTTTGCTGACAGCCATAAACGTGTTGAAAAGGTCTTGATTTTCCTTGCAGGCTGAATAGATGTCACTTTATATGTCTCTAATCTGTGTGTGATGAGAATATTAATGCTATTCCTAGAATCCTAGAATGCTTAGGGTTGGAAGGGACCTCAAAGATCATCTAGTTCCAATCCCCCTGCCATGGGCAGAGGCACCCTTACAAGACCAGGTTGCCCAAAGACCCATCCAACCTGGCCTTAAACGTGCAATCCCCTCCACTTTGGAATGACAATGTATGGAATTTGTATCCTGTAAACCTGATAGTAAAATAAAATAGGCAGAAATAGGCTGAACCAGCTTATGCAGATCTGTTGAATTCATAAGGCTATAAAGTTAGAATGCAACATTCAAGGCTATATGATAGGGTATTACAGGATGTCATATCAAGATCTGCTCTTGGAGAGTATAGTGTACCCTGGATACCTGAACTTCTATGATACAAAACTAGTACCAGTTACATTTGTAGATCACCTTCAGTCATCAGGGTCAGGTTCTTCCCCACAGGGCAGTCACCTTCTAGCACATTTCAGTCAGCAGAAGACAATAAAGAGAGTCAACTCTTCTCTGGAATAGGACATTCACATCAAATGCAGATCTGATGAAACTGTTTTTCTTCCCTTGTCAACTTTCAGCCCAAATTGTGTGGTTGGTGTCTTTATTTGAGCATAGTAGAATAATCTTCAAACACAGAGGTTTGCTCTGTTCTAGGGATTAAGTCAGATTAGGTTGTAGGTGCAGATTTAAATGAATGGACTAGACCTTGGTTTTAACATTTGCTGGAAATATATTACAGGTTTTTTCCAGTTGCATGCAATTTCTATTCACCGCTTCTTATAGGGAACTTTTTTGTTTACTTTTGTTGCTGTTGAATTCGGTGCTGAGTTCCCTGGTGAGGGATGATATGAGATACTAGACGAGAGGAAACCTTTCAGACTGCATCCTCTGAGGGCCAGGTGTTAGTTAGGCCATGTGTAACGAGTCCCAGAACATCCCATTTCAAGTCTTGCAGGATCTACAGTGTACCAAGGACATGTAAGAAGGGATCTTTGTCTCCAGACCCGGTCTAATGTATCATTGCATTGGGTGCAGCTGCAGGATACTGAGGAATCAATTTCTTTCCCTCTTTTTTTCAGGATCTTCCCTACACAAAAGGAAATAATGAGGAAATGGTTAGTGCTTTATCCAGAACCCAGTCTCTCGTGAGTTGGCAAAAGTGAGGTGCACAGGATTTCAAGTGCAAGTTGAAGTCCTGCTAAATCTTCCTTCCAGTCATCCTGCTAAACCTCCTAGTCACTCCTCTTATACGGACAGTTAAGCTTACATGGACACTAGAGTAAAATCATTGCCAGAAAGATGGGTGATCCCATCTATTTTACATATGAAATGGGAGTCACAGGTTATACATATATATATAGTCATCAGGGAGTCTCTTTGTCATTAAAAGGGGACGTAGTTCAGTCTTACATCCAGAGTTCATGCCTGCAGTTTTCAAAATTTTAAGTTTAGAGACTTAAAATAAGCTATTGTTACCATATGCCTATGATTTTATTTCAGTGAGCACTCTACAGTAAATATTAGCTTAAACCTCAGACCACCAACCCACAGGTTTTCTGTGCCTATGAGAAGAGACTATTAAAAGGACTGAAAGTACAATGGATCATGTCCATCTTTGCTGGTTTGTATGAACAAAAATCCTGCCATATGCTATCTATGATCTCCCAAACTATTCCAGTGACTAATGTATAAGACTCTAATGTTGAAGAAACAAGATAGCAAACTGGTCCTGAGAGCAGGGTTAGCAAGAACTGCTCCAAATGTCATCAGTGACCCTATCCAAATTTTACATTGCCCAGCAGATCTTTCTTTTCCCCACCCTCCTTAAGTATAATTCCCACTTAAAAGCCTAGTATTTTCTGGATAGAGTTTCTAAGCTGTGTTCTTCTTACAAGTCTTTAAGGTATCACAGCAAGTCTTCTGGCCTCTGAAACATTAAATATGCATAAACATCAGCCAGCATTTCTGCAGCTTGAATGAAAATCCAGAAAATTTAAAAGTTATTTTTTATTAAAAAGTGAACTTAAGAGCATCACTGCTCCTGATTATGGGCCAAGAGTTACTGTGGGTTGTCCCATATTTTGTAGAGGAACTTATGCTAAAGAAAATACTATACATCTTTCATCCTGAAAATAATAATTCAGAAATTACTAGAAGTCAGGAGTAAACTCTAGGGAACACGGAGAGGAGAGAGTTTTATGATTAAATGGGGCTAGGAACTCGGTAGTTGAATCACAAAGTTGTCAGAGGAGAAAACCTTAAATACTTAAACACATTTACATATTTTAATGTAATCAAACTTATTTAGATTTTTGGGGTTTTTTTCAGTTTTACCTTTAGTAAAATCACCAAGTGACATCAGAAATAAACAAAATTGAATTTTTGTTAATGATACAGCAAAACGCAATATGTTGACAGTTGAGGACAATTCAGGTAGCTTGCTTTATTTTTACTGATCATCCTGATGGAATCTGTGAATTCTTTGAAGCACATTCTGCTTAATTTTTATCATATTTATGATTAACCAGATTTTTACCACGTTCATATGAAGTAGCCAGTAGGTGGCAGGATCGGTTTATTTATCGTGAAGCTGAGACCTGCTTATTATAGCCCTAGAGAAAAGACGTGTTTGGGCTGTAGTCCACTGTGTGGGTCTTAGCCGACTGTGTGTGCCCATTTGTGTTGCACTTACTGTCTTTCCCATTATATTATTGCAAGCTAAAATGCTGATCCGCATGCTGCGGTTTGCTGCTGGGGTTTGTTTGGTGGCGATGTCCTCAGTTGCAACATCAAGCGCGGCAGCTTAATAAAGGGACTTAAAAACAATAAACGAGGGAACAGTACTGATCCTCTGCAGTTTGAATGAAAATCTGTAAGAAAATCCCATTTTGCCCGACTTCCAGCTTTTCCTGTAACTACAGTTCTTGCTGGCATATGGTGAATGTGTAGGTTTGTAACACGTCTGGGAGCTGATTGCTAGGAGCTGCCCTGGTAACAGGGATCCTACTTCAAAGAGTAGCATTTCTTAATTTTTTCAAGACACTGAGTTTGTTCCTTCTACAATGGGATAAGACAAAAACCTGTAGAAAGCTGTCATGATCAATTAAAAATTAAAAAGCAGGAAAGTAACTTTCTCTGAGGCTATTATCCTCGGGGGTGAAGTATAGCCTGTGCAGTAAAAAGTCCAAATGCAAGTTCCTGTTCTGTCTGACTTATACCTGGCTTTCATTATGCTGGGCCGGGTTGCTCACACTTTGTCTTGTGCTTTCAGCCTGTCCATTAGAAACTTTACCAGTTGAAAATACTATTGAAATTGGTTTAAGCCTGAAATTATCACTTTGGTTTTTGAACCTCTGAAGTTATGCTCTGACTGAGGCTGATCTGTGAAAAGATTCATCATGGAGAACTAAGGAAGGAAAAGTCCCTACTGTCTCTTCTCTCTCTGCTTTGTTTATCTCTGAGGTTACCACCTAAACACTGTCACATTTTCATGTTCCCACGGGCAGCAGCCATTCTTTTTTTCTTGTGATCCCAAAAATTCTGCCACAAAAATACAGTGCACTGTATCACTTACTCTTAGAAGAAAGGAGATAATTTAATCATTTATTTGTTTGAGAGACAATAGCTACTATTAAAAACCAGGATATTTTATAGGAACTCCTTTATAGGACATCTCATTTTAGCTTTTATGAAATCTTGTTTTTCTTTCTTTATATTTACTTTAACTTGATCCTTCTAGGTTTAGTGAGGTGCAAGTACACAGAAATTAAGACCATGAGCCGGGTTGCTAAAGGATATTAGTCTCTTAAAGTAGAACTAAATTACTAAGTTTATTTATGTCTAATGAATGGGAATTACAATGTGTGGTATGGTAGAACTGTGAAATGACAGAAGGCCAGAATATAATCACATTAAACAAAAAGAAACTGGTGCTATTTCAATATCAAATAAGATCTGAATTTGCCCCCCATCTTCTGCTATGGATTGTGGACCAGATCCACCGAAGACCTATTGTGTTGTAATGATGAATATCTGAGCTCTCAATTAGGACTATGTAATATAAATTAAATCAGAAGCCATTTTCCTACTGTATTTAAATAGATTCTGATGATCCCCAGTAGGCTCAAAGCAAGCAGCATTAAATCACCATGCACAGTAGGTGCATGCCTGCCAGATACTTAAGATAGGAAATATATAAAATCCCAACATGCAGGAGGATCCTGAAAGCTGCATGGGAATGTCTGCACTCTTGGAAGTCCCAGCCACATCATATACCTTTTCCTGTAAAGTATGGTGTGGTGTAACCTGGCTGCTCTTCTATTTTATGCAATAACTCAGCATTTACAGCAACAATTGCTTAAAGTGAAATACAGAAATTATATAGGAGGCAGTAAGGAGGTCCCAGGGATTTCCCGGTCATACTATTTTGCTTTCTTCTCTCTTTTGATTACATTAATCATTATTTCTTTTCTGTAGAGTAAAATAGTTTCTGATAGAGCTGCAAATATCAGCTCTATCAGCCACCGCAATTCCCACTTAACCTGCAAAGTGACTTGTCCTAAGGGCTGGGAAATCAGAATTCAAATTCCTTTATACTTACAGCTGTATTTGTGCAACACTATGAATATATGTAGCATCCTTGTATAAAACAAGGCTAGTGTATTAAAAAGAAATCAACAAAGAGGAGAACATCTTTTAGGGCTGGATACTTTGCTTGGTATGTTGTCGGTTGGGTAACCAAGCCAAGGCCAACAGAGAGACCTGGGGTGTGGAACACATTCACCACCTCTGCATTAATAAATGAAACAAGCTGCAAAATGCTCCCAGACAGTTAAATCGTGAAAACAATCCCTACCACAGCTGTGGTGCCCAGGAATGTCCCCATGCACAGCTTGGGAATGTGAGCATTTGAGGGTCCTTTCCCAACATGCAGCTTTCCCACCTCCACGGGGCTTTGGATCATAGAAGGTTTATGAGTTTCAACACGAGCTATAGGTTACTCTGTGTTGTTTAGCCACAGTGTCTGGAAATGTTCCTGGGTGTGTTGAATTCTCTAGCCTGGAGCAAAACTTATTTTGTAGCTCTCAGTCAGGCCAGGCCGTGAGGTGTTCAGGGGCCTGTTGGAGCTGGTACATCTGCTGTTGTCCTGGGGATGCGTGGCTGCAGGATGCCAGACAGTGACATTTCATTAGGCTGTGTTTGTGCTTCCCTTGCACTGCCACAGTTAGCAGCTCACTAGGAATTTTAAGCACTGTGAGTTTTGATTGAGCAGCCTAAGGTTGACTTGTCCCTGGCTTTATGGCTTTAAGTCCTTTCCTGTGTCTGGCACCTAGCATTTAGGCACCCTTTTGGCTGTGGGACCTAAGCCATGGCTGCAGCGTGCACAGCAAAGTCTCAGCCATAATTTTCCAACAATATGTCTCCATCCTTCCTTCTTCTTCTGTGTTCCTTGGGAGGAAAGGAAGGAAGACAGAACAGGGGCTCAGAGAGTGCAGCTACCCAGCCATGGGGGGTAAAGCTCAGAAGCCCTTGTTTTCTCTGGAGGAAGCTCCTTTCATTGTCAGCAGATGGGAAGGGGAAGCTGGGGGTGGGGGAAGACTGTCGAGGGCTGCTTTGATGTAGGACTGTTTGTTTGCTTTCTGTTTCCTGGACCCCTACCAGAGGGGCTGGGACCATCAGCTGTGGAAGAAATACAACAGGATGGCCGTCAGCAGCCTGCAGACAAGACAGCAGCAGATGTTGATGATAGGAGTGGGTGGCACAAGTTATAGCAAAACCAGGAGAAAAACCTGAAAGGATGAGATCAGGGAATGAAACAGAGAGATAGGGAACTGTGGCAAGGAAGGTAGGTAGATGTTCAAATGAAGAAGGCTCATGTTAGCCATGTTTTAGGTAAAACAGAAGCTGTAGCAACATGTTAGGATCTCTGCAATATGGCATGGAGCTAAGCTTTGCAGTTTTTTTTGGCATGGTCATGAGATTTTCTCATTAGCAGGTAAGAAAGCAGATCCTGAATCTGGATGTATTCTGATTATTTACAGACACACTGAAATACCACACGGCAGATCTAATGAAACAGAAAGTAAATTAGGTCCAGAATTATACAGTCAGAATTGTCATCAAGTGATTAATCTTGAAAATGGACACCCAAGTTGCCCAAGATGGCACAAAGGCCACAAAATGTCAGTCTGTATCCCATAGTAGCCATGGGACTCCTTAGTCTTAACCATTACTTAATGACACCAATAAAGACCTGAATGCTGTCACCCTACATATGTCCTGGCAGATACTTAGTGGAAATACCACCCACCTTTTGGGCCAACTGCAGAGTGAGCTATAAATAATGACAGCTTTAACTGTCATTTTAGTTTTCTATTTACAAATTATTTTCCTTCACAAAAGGTAAATCTCAGTCTATCTTTGTCACTAAGCTGATATTGTCAGCAGTAAAAGATAAAGGTGTGTGATCTGCAAAATAACAAGAAAATGTGTAGTGTTTGTGAAAAAAAGGACACTGAAGTGTTTCCTGCCAGCAGCACGTTGCCTGAGAGAGCTCAGGGACATGCACACACAAACAAAAAGCATTTGCCTTGTCTCCTGACTCAACTTCAGGCAGAAGGTACGATGAATAGTGTGTCTTTGGAGAGGCTTCTGGGCATTTAGGGTGGGAACAAATCTCAGTTTTGACTCCATCAGAGAGAGAGAAACCATGTGTATCTTATGTTAGAAATTCAGAGGAAGGCATATTGCATGCCTGATACCTAAGCTACAGAAAGTATGTTACTACATCACTCTAAACAATGTAAGAAGACTTAATTACAGTATTGGATTGGTAGCTACTTCTGTTGCAGAAAAATCACTTTTCTCCAAGTGAACATTAGAAAGAGAACACCAGAGGGCACTATTTAATCTTGTTAAAACGTGGTTGCAAAGTGTCAAACCAGGGATTTATTTGGGATCCTTACTCTTTCCTTTCTTGGTGTCTTCAGGCTTCTTAGAGAGAGCTAGTCTATTTGAAGAGATAAAAAACATTAAATGGATGTTTTGCCCTGCAGTCAATTCAACATTGCAATAATTAGGGACATATGTAGGATTAGGCATTAGGACCAACCCTGCAATACTTCAGCAAAACACTGGTGAGCAATTGGATCTTTGCACTGAAGTGACTCTTGCATTCAAGTCACAGAGTCCTTAGGCTGGAGCTGAAGATTTAGGCCATTCATCATGTTTTGCAGGCATTTGAATAATGAATAGTTCTCATTTATATCTCGCTAAGAAATGGTTAGATATACAGCTGATTATGGGGTAGGCAATGAGATTGAAAACGTCACATATGCACATGCTGGAGCTATGCATTTATGACAGTGGGTTTTACATGACAATCGGGATACAGGACTTAACAGGAACTCTGGATACCACATGTATATGCCTGATGGGAAACACTTACTCAGGCTTCTATTCCAGTGGTGAAGCACTAGAATAGGTTGCCCAAAGAAGCTGTGGCTGCCCCTTCCCAGTGTTAAAGGCCAGGTTGGATGGGGCTTTGGGCAACCTGGGCTAGTGAAGGTGTCCCTGCTTATAGCAGGGAGGTTGGAACTTGACTATCTTTAAGCTCCCTTCCAACCCAAAGCATTCAGCTATTCATGTTCAGCCTGGAGAAGAGAAGGGTCTCTACTTGTGGACTACCAGTACTTAAGGATGTCCTTCAGGAATGTGGGAGAGGAACTGTTTATCAGAGAGTGTAGTGATGGGACAAAAGGGAATGGCTTCAAGCTTAAAGAGGGCAGGCTTAGATTGGATGTTAAGAAGAAATTCTGTACTATGAGGGTGGTGAGGCACTGGAACAGGTTGCACAGAGATGTTGGGAAAACCCCATCCCTAAAAGTGTTGAAGGCCAGACTGGATGAGGCTTTGGGCAACCTGATCTAGTGGAGGATGTCCCTGCCCATGGCAGGGGATTGGAAATAGATGATCTTTGAGGTCCCTTCCAACCCAAACCATGCTATGATTCTATTCTATGGTTCTATGTTTTTGACAAAATCAAAGGGTAAAATGACACAGTCTGTTGCATGGGATGGCTGAGGCAAGGAAACACCAACTTTTAGGAGGAATTAATCTGCTAGGAAACCCACTTCCTCTTTATTATTGGTCATAAGGTCATTGAGCATGATAACAAGCACAAAACACACATATCAATCATGTCTGTTGTCGGCAGTATATTTTCTTCATTATATAGTGACTGAAAGATAAGTCTCACTGAACACAGTAAAAAATATGTTTACAAAGTTTTTACAACTATGTTTTAGATGCATGTATCAGGCAAAGTAAGTGTAGCCTAATCCTTTTAAGATAGCTGAAGTACATAAAATTAATTTATTATCCTCCAATCATGACTTTATAAATCACATCATCATTTTGGAAGAGTTGAAACATTGAAATTTCTGGTATGGGGGCTTGAGGTGAAGCAGACAAGATCCCCATCTACAAAATGAGTAATTGCATGCACAAACAAGGTTTGCGGATTACAATTACTCATTTTGCATGGTCAGCTAGCATGAATGCACAGATCCAACTTTAGGCCACAAGACTGATGTCTCCAAAGTCTGAGGGAAAATTAGAGATGTGAACAAGTTGGAATGAACAAGCACCAATACAGATTACCCTATGAAAATTCAAACCAACCCAAATGGGAAAACAGATGGTGAGAAAAGATTAAAATTATTACTTTTTTTAAAAAATAAGTATTTCACAACGAAACAAAGAACAAGCCCTCTTGGAATTTGGGGGTTTGGCCAAAGCTAAAATAGAAGCAACAGCACAGTGGGGGAAAAAAATCTTGTTTTTTCAGAATTACTAGACTGAACAGACCGCTTCTGGGCTCAGGCTGTTAAAAAATGTCACACTGAGTCTCTTCAGTTGAGTCTTACAGGGGAAGGACCACTGCGTTGACTGCTTTTCTGACTTTGGTTTCAGAAGTTGTAATGTGCCTCTTGTCATCACACTACACTGAGTTTTATCTGTGACTGAGTATCCTGGCTGTGTGGATGCTATATTCCAGCTCTGCCCTTAAAATGGCACACAAGCCCTAAACGACCACCTGAACCCTACTCTAGTTTTCCATAGTCTGTACACAGAAGACTGTCTGCATAAATTTTGACTTCCAAATGTAAAATAATACTGTTGCCGCCTTTAATAGTCTCCCTTCGCCTGTATTGTGACCTACCAGCATTTTTGAGAAATTGATGGGTTTTCTGTCTACATAGTCATTAAGGAGG
This sequence comes from Laterallus jamaicensis coturniculus, assembly GCA_022605575.1. Lineage (NCBI taxonomy): Eukaryota > Metazoa > Chordata > Aves > Gruiformes > Rallidae > Laterallus > Laterallus jamaicensis. Next base: position 50,424,518 of record JAKCOX010000001.1, read on the forward strand.
CCTTGCAGTTATATTATCTCACCTGTGGTTATTCAGCTGCAGAAAATCCCCTTTTCCATTATAAAGTTGGAGCCCAGTTTACCACATTCCAATTAACTACTTCTGTTAGTATTAGTTTTCATGTGGTCCATTGCTTTTACCTGTAATGGGGTATTTTTCCATCTAGAGCCAGGTGGTTAGCCAAAGTTCAGGATCTTACAAGTTTAGGACAAATTATAATTATGTTTATGTACAAACAAGTTACACATAACCCTGTTTCCCTAAACAGAGTAAAAATGGAAAGCAGATAGATTACTTTCTCCAAGTATATAAGAAGTCTTCCTAGAAGTCCTGGGCTGAAGATTTTCTCTGCTTCCTCTCAGGATGACACTTTTGATGTGTTTGCCATTGAACTGGATCTTTGCATCTCAAAGCCCAAACTTCATCTTTCAGACATTCAGTCCCGTCAACCTGGGTTCTGATCTGACCTGTTTATTGACCTTTATGTTGAACTTTCCCAAGGTCCTTCAGGGTCTCTATACTAACACTCTTTTACCTCACCTGCGTTGTGTGACCTTCTGTGTGCATCCAAGACAAAGCAAATGGCAGCTACAAACATTGTTCAGTGCAGCAATATTAAAAAAAAACAAACAACCTCTCCCTTGATGAGTTTTGCTGAAGGAGAAAGGAGGCATTCAGAAAGATAAAGGTAAATTTAATTTAGGAGGGATCTCCTGGACAACTAGGAGGACCCATTGTGGATGCTATGCTTTTGTAAAGCTGTATATTGCCCTTATTCTTTTCATCCTCTAAGGCACTAGAAAATCAAATGAAGTAGAAACTGATGTCTCATAAAACACATTGTCTTTTTCTTTCTTATTCTCAGAGAATGAGAATCTCATACTAGATGTGACACTATTTCAAGCTTCTCCACTATAGCATCCACACAGTCTCCTGGCTGTGTATTTCACCATGGGCTGACCCAAGTGAAAGGAGAGAGATTATTTCTCCTTTTTTTTTCTGTATTGTAGATACAGTTTCTGATTAAAGCAATGAGCAAGGAACAGTATTAATTTTACTTTCTATTCCATGTTTTGGTTTTCTTGCTGAAATTGACAGTATAGCTGTACATACAGCTAGCACTTTTTTGGCTGCTTCCCTTGGAAACTGCAAGGATATTAATTTCACTCACTGAAAAAGCATGACACAGCAGGATTCCTGCACTACAAATTAGGCTCATGTTCTGGAAATAAGAGTCTAAGAACAAATTGCTACCTCTTATACTCCTTCTCCGTCTTTGCAGAGCTGGTAAAGTCTGGGCTATCCACATATCATAAAATTCACCCTTCCTCTGAAAGCCTACAGGATCCTTAAGAAACAATCTCACTTTAGAGATGCTTAGGCCTTATGCTCTTATACTGGTCATTTGCACAGGACACACATTTCATCAAGTATGAGTTTTAATAACTGATCTTTCAGATGGATTAAAAGCTCCTAGTCCTCTTCAGTGGGATGATATCCTCAGGAAACCTTTACGCCATCACTGCTTCACATGCTGAAAAGCAGGTGAGATAATTCCTTAGGCAACCCCAGTATTGTATATCTGTTATAACTCCAGGGACACTATAGCCTCACTGTCAGTGGTGTTCTTTTTCTGGTTCCAATCTGGAATCAAGTACCTGCTTGAGATATGGGACTTCAAAGTGATTCAGGGGCTAACTTCTGCCCTGAGGGATGGATTTTTGATTTTTTTTTCCTTTGTGAAAGAGTAATTGCTATGGCTGCATCTGGATTTTCAATTCTTTTGAAGCCGAATTTCAGTGGGTACAGTATCACACAATATACTTATTCCAGCTTACTGAAGTCAAGTACTTTTAAAAAAAACCCACACTTTCTTCCTATGCTACTCATTACATGTCTTCCTGTTTTCACAACTGCAATAGATCTTAAGAAGAGAAATCTTCCTTCTGTTAGATAGAATGACCAGCATATGGCTGTACTGGTATTGACACTGAGTCCTGGTACATTAGAGATAAGAATTGCTTCCAGGTATGATAACAATAATACTTTTCTTTGATGGTAAGGTAATGAGTTCATATTTTCATAGGGAAAACCAGACACTCAAGCAAAATACTGAGTAAAATCCAATTTCCATCTGATTCTCATGCCTATTTCTTTTTATTGCTCCCATATCTTAATATAAGCAAAGTCGTGACCTTATTATGATTGTTATTTCAAATATCAGTCATTTATTGTTTATTGTACAGAAATAAGAAGTCATGAAAAATTAAGAATTTGAACAAAAATGTTTTCAAAATACTTGGGAATTGGGCAAGCTTTTTGAAGTTCAGATAAGGTATTCAGAAATCTCTTGTTCTATCCAGTTCACCTTAATTGCCAAGAACTGAAAGAGCCCAGATTCTGTTGTTCTTCCTGATTCATTCCTTTATTTATTATTTAGAACGTTTTTTCATCTCAAATAATTCCTACAGTTCTTAAACAGCTGCCAGATTTTGGCCTGAACGTCTCTATATCTGTATTACACTAATTTATCGAGCCATGACCCCTCCAGATGAAGTTACAGAAAACTTAATTAAATATGTAATTATGAAACATTAAATTGGTCTGAAAATATTGCGAGTTCCTTTCAAGACCTGACTTCAGGCTTCTATTATTTTTATCTTGTAATGATGGAAACATCGTCTGTTGCTCTATGTTTTTTGGTATTGTACAAAGAAGAATCGCAACACCCTGCAGTCATTATCTTACTTGAGCCCTAGGAAGCATACACCAGTATAACAGCTGAGGAGTGTCATAGACGTCAGAGATCACAGGATGTTGTATGCATCAGAGATATTAAAAGTTGCCTCATTTGAAGATGGAGGGAAGGAAAGGGGCATTGTATAGGCAAACAGAGCTGGTGGAAAGAACTAAAGGCAGGAAAGTGATAATAGGATGAAAGTGTGATGGTTTTGTCTGGGAGAGGTGATTTTCTTCATAGGAGCTGGTACGGGGCTGTGTTTTGGGTTTGTGTTGAAAACAGTGTTGATAATACAGGGATGTTTTTGTTACTGCTGAGCAGTGCTTCACAGAGCCAAGGCTTTTGCTGCTTCTCACACCACCCCACCAGTGAGGGGACTGGGGGTGCACAAAGGAAGAGACACAGCCAGGACAGCTGACCCCAACTGACCAAAGGGATATTCCATATCATATGACATCATCTTCAGCAATAAAACTGGGAGGTGGTGGTTGGCAGGGGTTGCTATTGCTCAGGGACTGTCTGGGCATTACTTGGTTGGTGGTAAGCAATTGTTTTCCTTTGCATGACTTGTTTTTCTTGAGTTTGCTTTTTATTTTCCTCTCTCCTTCTTGTCTTTCCCCTCCTCACCCTTTTGGTAATTATTAAATTTTTTTTATCTCTGTACCCCATCCTACTGCTGGGGGAGAGCAAGGTGAGGTGGATGTGAGGGATAGGCTGTGTGGTGCTTAGCTGCCTACCAGGGTTAAACTGTGACAAAGGCAATTTCACCAAAGCTTGAACACAGGTGAACAGCACTGTGATCAGGAGATTGTACTCCCTCCTCGAGACTTACTATTTCCCTACTGTCAAAATGCTCATGATATCTAGTAAGAAACCACATTACTGCTGTTACCAATGACATTGTTAGCTTTTCTGTCAATGGCTTAAGCATCAAGAATGCTCTGGAAATGATCTGAGGAGTTTTTGTTTTGCTCAGAATTGATGTGAAAGTCAGTACCATGCTGAAAGTACATTTGTGGGTTTTGTTTATTTATTTATTTATTTTAACCAAAGAAATTGGTGCGCAGGAAGGATGCACTGCAGTGATGCATCGTGGTTGCATAATGAAAGAAAAGCATTACCTTCTTTATCTGCCCAGAACTGCAAGTCAGCTGCCACCAAGACGGACCCAGTTAAGGCAGCTTATGTTGTGGGGAACAGTTCTTACTTCTGCCTCAGCTGAGACTATCCAGAAAGATCTCATAAATCATAATAATCAGTGGTGGTCATCAATTAAGTACTGCATATAAGGACACCTATTTAAGAGTGACAGCTGAAGACAAAGGTCTGTGCATTCCAAACATCAGTGCATATCAGCTGGAGCTGTCGAACATAGGGAGTGCTGCAAAATGCATTAAAAAAAAGGTCCTTGATACCTCCAACTTGGCATCCAAAATTATTGAGTATTTTTGACCTTACTCTGTGCAAGTCTCATTTCCTTGTGAAATGTGTATATGAAGCAGGGACAATATATACCATGCCTCAGGGAAGTTCTGAACATACATTAAATGGTAAATGTAAAGTAATTGCATGTTTTAGAGTTATGAGTACATAGAAAAGCCTAAGAGAACATAAATAATAGACACAGTGGGAAATAAAACCACCACTGAAATAGCTGCTAAGTAAATAAGAACTGCCAGGTTTTTTTCACTGGATGGAAAAAATGCTGTGCAGTCATGAAATTAAAATTTATATTATAATGCATATATTAAAGGACACTGAACTAAGGTATTTCCTCACAACTTTTAAACATTTTACTTTTCAACTTTACACTGATCTTTTAACACCATCTTGCTGTTTGTACCACAATAAAATCACTTTTATTTTCATTTGCACTATGAACTGCATGATTATTGTTGGTGTTTGAACTCTTGTTTCTGAGCTATGAACTAAAAGAATCACAGAATCACAGAACTGTAGGAGTTGGAAGGTACCTCAAGAGATCATCAAGTCCAACCCCCCATTATGTCATGCAGCAAAAGAATTTTACACTCATTCATACAGGATCACAGGATTAATCACAGGAAGCAAAGCCCTAAGTGAATTATAGAGATCATATCAAATAAAGGGAAGTAAAACCTTTCCACTACAGCACTCCACTCCTTACAGAGAACACTGCATAGACTGTTTTTAAACTCTTGAATAAATGTGGTAATTTCTAAGGATCTATTTTTCAATCCCCTTCTTGCAAACCCAGGATTAGTTTTTCCTGTTTTGTCTAGTAAGATATTATGCCTTAGGTGCTGCGGTTTCAGATGGAACAATAATATGGGCAACTGGCATACGGTCTAGTCTGTGGCCTGGATGAGAGCATTCAAAGCTTCACCTTAATTATAAAGGCATCTTTGGGATGCACACACCCAAATGTGTTGCTAGGAATTTGATCAAAATGCCAGGTGTCTTATCCTGCATTAAGTTAAAACATTGTCTGGTTGTTTCTCTGATTTACTATATACTTAATACAGGTAAGTCTACATACAAAGTATAATACACATTATACAGTGACTTAGGAGCAAGAAATTAAGAGACACACTGATTTCCACTTGTAGAAAACAGATTATTTATGAAAGGCTGCCACAATGTCCCCGTGCTAGCTATCCTGAGCCTTTGAAGAGTCATAGTGGTTTTGCCCCATCTCTAGCCCAGCTGCCCCCTTGCCTCTCCAGCCCCTGCAGGGGATCAGTAGATCTCCCAGCGCTCCCCATGGTTTGCCCTACAGCACAATAGCCAAGCACAATTAAACTCCTTCCAGTTAATTATGCCCCCAGCTGCCCTAAGATGCCGCATAATCAAACAAGTCGTTGTTGTCCTTGGAAAGCAATAGGTGATGTTTGAGCTACAAAGTTAAACCAGTTCGAAAATAGTTGATGGCACCTGGGTTAGCTGAGGCAGAACTAAGCAGACTTCAGTTTTATGGGTAAACAAGAACCATTTTCTGTTAATGCCTATTCAGAACCAGAGGTTAACACAGTACCCTGATGCAACACGAGGACAATTCTCATTCGGTCACCTGCAACTCATGAATGCTGCAAGGCTCAGATTGATGCCGTGCTTTGTCACTTCCCACTGTGTCTCCATATTCTCAGGTTTACAGTTACCATCATCAGGGTATTAAAGCTCTGCAGGCATCATCTACATCTGTCTGCACCTGGCAAATCCTGCATTCTCCCCCTCACATAAATCCTACTGCTGAAAAGCTGGTTTATACATTCCATGCACTCAGGGTTAACCTTGCAGTCTTCAAAACTTCTTGGCTCATAAGCTATATAAAGGGGAAATTTAAAATGAGAGGGAGGGGAACAGACAACAATTTAACACACTAAAATTAATTAGATCTTTTGAAATGAGCTGGTGATTGGAAGAGAAATGCATCTGTTTCTAAACCCTTTCCATGCTTTCATATGAGATACATTTTCAATTTCTCTGCTTTCTATCTTGTGGCCATTTTGGTCCTCAGTGAAATCACAGAGATATGCCAGTTTATTCTAGACAAGCATCTGTAAATTTGCTTGCTTATCTGAACCTTTTCCAGACATCTTTTTCTGAGAAATCAAGCTATAAATCAACTACCTTGCAGTATTCGTAGGAATTATTCATTGTTGGCTAGGTTGGGGACAGTCTTTCTTGAGGTGTTTTGGACTTCAGACTATAGCAAGATTAGAGCGGGCTCCCAAAACAGATATGGACACTCATACAGAATAAACAAAAAGGACCCACCACAAATAGTAGATGTACTACTTGTGAAAAGATCACTGTCAGGAAGAGGGACCATTATTCAGTTCTTTCTCCTGGTGTAAATCAGGAGTAATGCTCTTACCTTCTGTGGAGCTATTCAGAGTCATCAGTAATTAACATGACATCATAGTGAAAAATCTTCATTAAAAAACATAGGTTGTGAGATCTTCTCTGCTGATGCCACTGGCTGAAGGAAACCTCATGAGAAGGTAAAACTAAGCTTATTTTCTTTTATGGAAAAAAAAAGCTGGATCCAGAGTTCCCATCTCCCATGTCTCAAAAGAGTCTCCTAACCATCTATATAGACTTTGAGGTCAATCAAAGTCAAAGATTATACTAAAATGCAGTAGTTTTTCCAACGTAATTGCATGCTATCCTAGGTTGAAACATTACCACTCCAAACACCCCATGCATGAGAACATTTCCCCACAGAGCGTTTGACTGGAAGACTTTTCTTTTAGCGGTGGAAGTTGATTTGTAGTGGCTTGTACTGTGCATGTTTTGAGTGTCCACAAAATTCTCTAACTGATTATGATGTATTTGTTTGTGTGGGGTAATCTGAGATTATTTGCTTTCTGCTGTGGAAGGTGGTGAGCCAGTGGCTATGCAGAGTCTCCAAAGCTTACTTTTTGTTTCTAGCTCTGTTTTTTCAGAAAACAGTGTGATGCGCTCTGGAAACAGAGGAAAGCAGTAGCAGGCAAAAAGAATCAAGAGGGTCCCTTGTGTTGTTCACCCACCAGACTTCAAGCCTAAAATGGTAAATTTACAGGCCCAGCACTGAGTAGATTGTTCGCAAATGACCCAACGCTTCTCGTAAAAAGCAAAAGTGACAGGGAAGTCAGCTCAGATGGGAACAGTGGGAAGCCAGTTAATCCTGTCAACACCCTTGCCACATCCTAGCCATAGGCAGCTGCTTCAGGAAAAGTACGCTAGGACTGAACCATGGTCAAGCAGGGCTGAAGAAGGTGCATGGACCATGCTCCACACTCAAATCAACAGCTATACTAATTGCATGATGCGCGAGCTAGAGTAACAACTAAAAAAGGCAGGAAAGAAAAACAATGTTAATATTATGAAATAGAAAGGACAAGAGAGTTGGGAAGACAATGGAGGGTGGGAAGATAATGCAGGAGAAATATAAAAGCTTTGGGTTTGACTTCCTCTGATTGCTCAACCACTTCTCAGGCAAGAGAAGAGCTGGCTCAGAAGCCACTAAGGGTCTGTGGCAGGGAAGTGGGTTTGTGGCTAAGCAGTCCAAGCTGTCAGTGTGAGAATGCTTGACCAGTTGTGTGTCCCTAGTGGGCATGGTCAGGAAGAACCAAGGGTATGGGAACATTCTTCAGAGAAAGCAGGAGATTGCGATCTGTGGGAGCTTCATGGGAGTAGGAAGAAATGAAGAAAGCAAAGGAAACAAGAGCTGCTGAAGAGCCTGAGGTGGGGCACACCTGCTACACTCTGCTAAATGAATTTATGGGCCTTGCATAATACAACCAATTGAACTAGGGTAGATGCCTCATCCTCTCATATCTACTGAAATCTTCCAACTGCAAATTTCAGGCAAATTCATATGAAGTTCCTGAGCTGACAGGCAGCCCGAATCACAGAAGGCTTAGATGTCATTAGGCCCCCATTAAACACCCTTTAGTGTCACAGAAATAGCTCTTCAATATCATAATTATTTTCCCCTGTGAAGAAAAAGACAAAGGGTGAGTTTTAACAGGAAGAATGGAGATGTCTGCAATTTGGACATCTCCATCACAACTAGCTTTTCTGTATTCCCATTACAGTTAACAAAGTCCTCATCAGTTAGACAGTCAGACATCTCAAAGGTCCCTGACAAATTGCACCCTTGAAATACCCATTTCTGTGCATTAGGTGTGAAGGGAATTGAGGGTGACTAACTTAGAGAATAGCTACACCCAAAAAGTCAAGTTAAAACAAAAGAATAAAAGAGAGGAGGATAAGGAAAATGAAAGCTGGAAATCCAAGGGTCCCCCGTGTGGCAATGATGTACCTAATGAAGACCAGAACCCCCAGTTTTATTACCATAAGAGGGCCAATTCTGTTGTGGATGGAGAGGGGCAGGGAGTTCCCACATTAATTCAGTTCCCACAACTAAAAGTGGAATTTGGCCTGTTGCATCAAAGTTTGTCAGCATGAGACTTCAAAATCCTTTTGAGTTTTAAGGTTTAGCACTCTATTCAATTCTTATTTTGCCAGTTGCTGTGCTGTTTTATCTTCACAAATCCATATGCTCTGCTGTTTCACAAAGGATAGATTTTTCCAAGCATAAATATCTTCAGCTGTTAAATCCCAAGGAATCCAAGTTCAACTACAAGGCAGGCAAGCTACAAAAAAGAAAAAAAAAGGAAGAATTTATATTTTTCCCTACAAAGGTCCGACTTTCAAAAATACCTAAGCTTTTCCAGAAGTACTAAACTGGAAAGGAAATAGAACATCTAAGGATTTCCTGTGATGTTATAACAACCTGGGAAAAATATTTACAGGGATGGGAATTTGAAACCAACTGGGGCTCAGTGACTTGTATGGTAATATCCAGAATACTCCATTGCCTTCCAGTGTGGTGCCATCATATTACGCTTTTTTAAATGGTAGTGCGCATTTCTGGTGCTTCACTGATCACACATATTCAGAAAACAGTGGATATGAGACTGTTATATGCTAGTCTTATAAAAAATTAGAAGTAACATTTTCAGACTGAGAACCCAGCCTACATCTCCAAGCGCTGCCTTTAGAGAAAGTCCTTCATTAACCATTTGGTAAGGAAGATTAGCTACCCTTCACCTAAAAGACAGCCAATCAGAAGGTTGAGCTAGCTTTATCAAGGAGAACCTGCATTTGGAGAAGCAAAACTCTTCCTCCCTTTGTTTGGAATTGAGAGATTACCTAAAGGAGACAATACAGTGTTGCACCTCTCCCATCATCTATCTGGGTGGCAAATGTACTTTCCCTTAAAAGCAAGGCTTTGTGGATAAGAAAAAGGACTGCCCAGCCTTAAACGATGTGAGGGCTGGAAAAGAGTTTACTGACATGCTAATGAACAAAGTTAACTTCTGGAGGTCTCTCCTGCATAGTTGTCTGGTTTTAGTTTTAATGTGGCTTTCAGTCCTTATTCAGGCACAGCATATAATGAAAGCAACACACCTTTTTCTGAACTGAAGTTACTCTGTGAAATGGACTAAAACACTCAAAGTCAGTAATATTAATTAATGACTCCCATGAAGTAATCTTTACAGGTGTTATGAAAAAATAAGCAAACAAACAAACAAAAAAGAAAACAAACCAAACCCCAACACTCCCCCATATTCCCTGACAGAAAATTTCACCGCCTTAACTACCTTTGTTTCTTTTACTGATTTTATGAGACATAACAGATATAGAAGAAAAAATAGAACACATCCAGGCGTGGTCCACAAGCAAAGAAACTTCAAGACAAGAGATATCCCCAGGGAATCTGAATAGCTTTTTTTGTTTTCTCTCCTTGTACAGACTCAAGTCCTAAGTTCCCTTTTTTTTCCAGTGGTTTTGTTATTTTCACTATGCAAACCCTTTTAAACACTAAATACAATTGAGCCACAGGTTTTCTGTAAACCTTAATTAATCACAATTAGAAAGTGGCAATATATAAATCCTTTGCCTTTCCCTCAGCTGTCACATACTAAATTTATTCAGATACACTTTTTCTTCACAGGAAACCAAGTGATACTCACTTACCTTATAAATTCCATCTCCTGCAAGCAAAAATTTAGACAGATTACAAGTTTTATATGATTTGGGGTGGTCTGAATCTTATAGCCATCTTTGCGTTTTAATATGTGTTGTTTGTGAACCATGATGCAAATATAACAGAGAAAAAATGCACTCTCTGTATTTATTTATTAAGATAACTGGAGTTTGCTTTTTAAAAACACATTTATGTAAAAACCGGAATTTCTTCCTCAATTATCCAACTGGGATGGTTAAGGTTGCTATAGGTCCTTTCATCTGAGGGCCTGCAAAGGCTCATCGTTATTGCCTTACAAACCAGAAGCCATGCAGAGAAAACACGAGGAGAAACTTTGCAGGACGCAGCAACATGTCCATCCTGTAGATGCGGTGAAAGTTCTTAGAAGGAGACAGACCACTTTGAGTTTTGTGCAAGAACTGGCAAGCCCTGCACTAAACTAATTTAGCCCATATTACAGAGTGCAAAGGCCTGTCATATCAGTGCATAAGCGCAGGAAGGACAGTTGAGGAGTTTATTTGAAATACCCTATTTTGAAAGTTCTGGAAGCCATTTGGTGTCACCAAAGTGCTTGTTCAGTCATTAGCGGAGGACGCTCCTTCTGCAAGTCTCCTCTCCTCAAATACTAGAACCAGAAAGAAACGACTGTAATTGCATGTATCTCCTCATTTTGAAGTGTCTGCTCAGGCAGCTCACAAGACTGAAAGACAGAAAGCGCGTGTGGGCCAGGAGTGGGCTATCCATTTTTCCTTCCCTCGGGGGGGGAGTGTCAACCGCTGTTTCTTGGCATTCGCTCAGCCCTCCTGCTTTGGCATAATCAGGAGCTGGAAATGTACCGTGACTAAGTCTCTTTTATACCAAATCCAAACATTCTTGTCAACGCCAGGATTCAATTTGCATTTTCAATGCCAAAGGTCGGCAGACTAACTCTACCCTCTGTGTTTCAAGTCAATCCCATGGATGAAGGAAAAGGCGGGTTTAATTTAGATTACCAAGGGACAATTCTGAAACTTGCTACATAAATTATAGTGAAAAAAAAATACAGAATATGGGTAAACTGTCCTTTTTTGTTTTTGAATATAGATGTGTTGTGCCAGCAAGAGTCTGAAATAGGTTGGGTTCTTTTTACCTCCAGACATGACTGAGCCCATTCTCATCTGTTTCTAAATGGAAATTCTACAGTAACCCACATGGACACCTCCACCACTGCTCAAGAGCGAGTGGTGCAATTGTGAGATAGAGGGATTCAAAGGCAGTGTGGACAGCAAAGATGGTAAAGAATCAAATTGCTACCACAGTCATTGAGGTATTTCCTTAAAAATGTTAAGGCAATCTACAAACATTTATAAATCCAACAAACCAGTTAGCCAGAAAGCTGGGAGAATGTTTTTATTGGTTTACCTGCAACTTCAACTCTATCCTCAGTTTTGCACTTGGCAGACATTCACCATTCTACCCATCATTTCTCTGCCCCTCTGACGCACTGTATGCTTTGTCGACTCTCTCCTTGTTTCTGCTATTTTTTTTCCTGAGTTTACCGTCTGTAGCATCTCTGGAGAAAGCATCATGCACTTATAGTTCATCTGGAGGAAGTATCCTATGCACTTATAGTTCTTTTTTTTCTAGACAAGCTTCCTTCTTTCTCATTCACTGTCATTCTTCTTGCTGCCATGTTCATTTGTTTCCCCTGTCCACTGTTTTGGCAGTTTATTTAAAGGCCAGGCAGATATTTTCTAGAAAATCTCTCTGTCTTTTATTAATTTTAATTTGCTCTCCGTTAATCATGTCAGGTCCAAAACATCTCAAACTCTGATCAGCTGTCTCTCCTTTGTGTCTGTCAATTTCCTTTATTCTCTCTTTTCCTTTGTCACACAGATGAGCATGTTTCCTGATCCCCCTTAGCACCTAAGGAGCTACTCCTCATGTGCATTTTCTTGTCACCAAACAGTTAAGAAAAGTCCTTAAATAACCTTACTTTCTGAAAACATTTCATTCTTTTTGTGCAGGCTCCATGATTTCTCTGTCCCTTTTACCTCTGACAAGGGTTCTCATTTCACTGAGGTTTCCTCAGCTTCACATTTTTAAAGCTTTGCTTATTTTCTGGCCTTACATTCAGCACTAGATTTTAATGGTTTTTCTTCTCCTGTGCTCTTTAATGGAGATTTAAGGTGAGTTTCTTTCATCTGGTGGCTGCTACTGTCTCCTTGTGTCAGGGTATTATTTTATTTAATATAGACCAAGGCCGTAGGGATGCTAAGGGATGCAATGTTAGAAATAAGCGAGCCTGAAGGCATGCCCACCACCAGCACGCTTTTCAATCACAGCATTACACTTTAGCATGCCCACACAGATCAAGTAAGCTAAAAGAGACAAAGGGGTCTTCCCTGTGAGTCAGTGTCGCTGCAGCACTCAGGTACTCTGACAGCCGTGCAAAGTCCTCAAGCAGGAATTTGGTCCTCCTGTTAGAGACGCACCCATCTGCTGAGGGTGTGCATCACCAGCCAGCTGAATGGCAACAGAAGGTACAAGGTTAGATTGACATTGTCTGTTTGATGTGGGCTTAAGACTGGCCTGCTAGAAAGTGGTGTATGTGCCTGGCAGGAACAGTTCTCCACTGAGAGACAGTATTTTCCATCGCCCCCCTCCACTGCTAGAACAACTGACCAACTCCATCAAACATGGTAATGAAGATGACAAAGGTTCAACAGTTCATTCACCCCCCATCTCGTACTTTTTTTCTCCACCTTCCCAGGGAGGATTAGGTGATGAGCTTCTTTTCTGAGCAATCTGTTTTTTCTAAGGGAGTAGAGGTGAACAGAAAGGAGAATTGTGTATGAAAATAATTGCAAGTTTGGCTAAATTCTATAAACTATTTTCCATGGGAAAAAACAGAGGCAGAGGAGTGCTGTTATGTATTTTGTGACTTAAGTTTCTGACTTTGACGAGTCAGAATTGGAAATTGACACTTGTGTCAATTTTGTGTTGCAAGAGTTAAGACTCTGCGTTGCAAGCATAAGGTCTGCTCTGCTGTGGTTCAGCATGCTCAGTTACATTACATTCTGTTGTGTTTACAGACTCCTTTATGTTCGGTCGTGTTTACAAGCTGACTCTACCACTGGACTCTGAACAGCTGTGATTTTCTTATAATGGTGGATTTCTATATGCCTTTTAAAAAAATAAGAGTGAGAAGAAATAAAAAAGAAATATTGGCAGTGAGCAAGCTAAGGGTCATTGAATGGTCTCTATTTTGGACATCTCTGGAGCTGTCTGTTTTGGCTACTTACAGCAGGCACAAGTAAAAGCACGGGAACCTGCCATAGAACCCACAGTCTCCTGCTGCTGATGGCGACCAGAGTCAGCTAGAAGGAGTGAAAAACTCTTCTACTGCTATATAGTCACAGTGTAGATTGAGCCTGAAAGCATGAGGTTTAATGTTCCTTCCAACATTTCCCTTTATTTTTATTCCAGATATTCCTATGGTTCGTATAAATGCCCAAGACAATTAAAACAAACATTATATACATTTTTTCTCTCTTAAATGATAACAACATTGCAGTATAAAGTTTGTGGGCCCAAAATACAGAGATGTCAGTGTAAGTTATTGCAAGGCAGGTGAGACAGAGACATGAACTTGGTATTGCTGCTTTGTGAAGCTTCTTCTCTCTCTTAATAATATAACTTGTCAGGTCAGGACCTGTTCGAGCAGTTCTCTTTAATACAGAGAGAGGACTTTTGGAAGGTTACTCTTAGTTTAGTTGCTCTCGGTGCCAGGGCTGAAGTGTCTCAGCAGATACTGTTTCAGCCTTCCATGAGATGTGCACCGTTTTCTGGGAGATCAGTATTTCTAACATATGGAAAGTTTGTGGCTCAACATGTATTTGTTGGACTTGTGTCAAGTGCAGACCTCAGTGAAACTGCTAACTCAAAACCTTCCTCAGATGTTGTCAGCCTTGCTGATGCGGCAGTTGTAGCTTGCTGGCTGGGTGCCATGGTGCAGGTTTGTATACTGAGCATCTTTTGCTGGCTGATGTGAACTCACAGATTCCTGAGTACTTCTCCTTAATCTTCTCATGCTTCCATATGTACTGTTCTCCTGAGTGATCTCAGTGTCTTGTCTTATGCCTATTTTGCAGTTTTGCAATCTAATTCAAAATCTGTATCTTCCCTTGCACAGATTATTTTTTCTCTGCCCCCTCCCCCGTACCCTCAATTTAACTAATCAGAAAGAGGGGAAATTATTGTCTTTCCTCCAAACCCATTCCCCATGCCTTTTCTTTCGTCACTGTTGATGTGCCTTCTATCTTCCCAGACACTCAGATTGACAACCATGAAATTATTTTTCACTCCTCACTTTCTAATATCTGGGTCCCCATCAAATTTTTTCTTCTTTGCTTCTATAATCTTCTAAAGCCGCCTCTCTATTTTTCTTCTGTGTCACTCATCATTTTGCTCTCGTGGCCTACTTCAGCCTCCTTTTTAGTGCATTCTCTGGCACTCAGCTTCCCAGATGCAGCTTACCTAATACTCAGCAGATAAAATATCTTCTCCCTCAGTTGAATCTGTGTTGCTTTCTTGCTTTAAGTATCTTTTTCTCTCCTCATACATCCAGTTCAAAAGTATAGACAGATGTGTTTCTGCTGTACCCTCCTGTCTTGGATCCCGTCACTGTTGTTTCCTCTTTCCATTCCTCCTGTTCTATCCTCCCTTGTCATCATTGCATGTGGTATTTGTGTCATACTTTTTCCAGAAGGCAAACTATAAATTTCATTCATTTTCTGATGTACAACCTTTGCTGGTTTTGTACCTCACCATTTTCTGCTAATGTGCTGCTTACTGTTCCTCACTGTAACAGTATGCTTCTCCATATCAAAAGTCAATGCTTGGGTAATCAGGTCACTTCAACATTTAAGATTGGTGCTCTATACCATTCAGTTTGGTTTCTCTCTCACTGTCTTGCATTTCTTCAGTTTAAATTGTATCTTCTTTCTCTGAAGTAGGCATTCTGGTACAGGAAAGCCATTTTATGATAATGGGTATTTGGTACTGATGTGGCTAAACTCCAGTTAGAATCATTACAAATGCTCCTAAAATCATCAGTGAGATGTCAACAATGATGAACATTTTTCTTCATTCTTCTGTAGGACCATAGCACTCAGAGTGACCCTAATCTATTCCAGGCATGTTGCACCCCTCTGCCTTGAACGCGCTCTGCCAGGTTTCCAAGTGCATCCTTTGTTGAAAATATAGACAGAAATTTGGTAAGAATCGTTCTACAAGGCTTGAGAGGAAGGTTTCTGAAAAATTCACTGCTGTAGAAGTTGTTCACCTTGTACTTTACAAGTTTTTTGTGGGGGAATGTCTTGCAGAGAAAATACAGTGAATGCTTAGTATTCAACTCTTTCACCTTTTCTCTTTTGCAAATTTCCCAAAGAAAAATGCTAATGCTTTTCCTTTCAAAAATGCACAGTATCAGATTATATATTTTATATTTATATAATTTGGGGAAAATAGCCAGTATTGAGTCTTTTCCACTGATGAATTCATACAGTTGAGAACTTTATCACTATATTGGCTTCATTTAACAACACAACTCTTGCTGCACGAGCACTTAAATTAAATTATGCACTCAGTAGTGTAAGTTATTCCTACACAGTTGTAGCAAAATGTAATTGTTAATGGCAGCAGCTACAGCCTGCATAGCTTATTCAACTTTTGAGTGATGTGCTCTGTTTGTTTTGGTTATAAAAGCTGTTAGTAGTGAGAGGAGTATTACTTTGGAACAGGCTTGTCAAACAGAACTTCTCTCTTTGTAGATATGTGCATTAAGAGATCTACTCCTTAAGCCAATAAAACTCCCTCCAGTCTAAAGAGGAAACATAATTTGTGGAGAAGTATTGCTTCGCCTCCTGAGCATCTAGCTACATAACGTGATACATGCATACATACATACATACATATTTATTTAAACATCAGTCTCTTCTGCAAATCATTACAGCAATCTTTTGAGGCAACTTTATACATGAGTTCAAGAATAAGTGGTCTCTGCTTGGGTTTCAGCCTATCTCTTTCATGGGTAATGCACAAGACTAAGGGCTAAAAAACTCTAAGCCACACTAATTAGAGCTAAGACAATCATACACTATTCAAGCACTGTCTACTTTGAACTTGAACATAAAGCTAACATTTTTCAGAAGTGATTTCTGAATATTCATCCTGTGACTGTTTCCTGAGACTGATGAATATGGTGCACAGTTACTTCATCCAGAAGTATGAACACCTACACTCTTCATGTTCAGAAACAGCATGAATACACTGGGAAAAATCCCACCTTGCAAAAATCTCCATGGAGCATAAAATTAAGCCTGCTTTATTAACAAGCCTCAATGGAAACAATTAACATATGATAGAACAAAATGTGTCCTTCTTCCCAGATATATTAGTTCCACAGTATTTCATGTTCTGTTCCAACAAGATAAAAGTGTAACATGGTACTTTCCACACACGTCTCAAGTACACAAAGTAATTTGCACATATGGATGTTAGGGAGGAAAACAAATATCCAGAACCATGTGGGATGAGAGTAATTATGAAACAGTGGCTGTAAAGAAGAAATGCAATGCAGATATATATTCTTTTCTCATCAGTTTATTGTAGATTAAATTTTATTGTTCCACAAAGAAAATGAGAAACAATATAAAAATAGAAGAATTGTTATTTGTCTTGTAAAAATATTTGCTGAAGGAATAAGCTCCTTGAAAACTAAATGTTTACATTGCCACAGTTTAAACAAAAACATCTTTAGGGCAACTTGGCTTCAAAGATTAATCCTATGTGTGGGAATAGGAACTCTACCAATGGGACAAGCTTTGCTGGGCATTTCTGATTTATATGTGCTTTGTAAGGCAGACTTGCCAAGTTTACCTTCCCTATGAAATGCCAAAGGCCAAAGCCTATTCTGGTGCCAGCCAGCACAGCTCCACTGTTTACAGACTTACCTAATAAAAATGAGCCAAGCATGTGTCTCTCAGAGTTCCTGGAATAGCCATTTCTATACTTAACTTTTAGACTAAAATACTGTGCTGAGAAATTTGCCAGACTGGTAAAGCTAAGCCCTGACTTTGACTCTGATGGGGTCAACATGTATGCTATGTACCCGTATTGGCATGCCCTTTGATGAACACAGGATTCAAGTAATTGGGTCTGGAGGGGTGCGGTACATGTTTGCAAGGAAGATTATAATATTCAATGGTGTACGCGTGCAGCCATATGCTAAAACACGATAAATATCATGGAACTGCACAAGGCTGTATTACTGGCACAGGCCTTGTGCCATATGCACTGCTGTCTTCCTGACTTGGATCAATAAAATTTGCTGTTTCACCTGAGGACAAGGCCACATTATTCTGGTTTGAAGGGCAAGTAGATTTCAGAAATTTATTGAGGGCAGAACTGAGTCATTTGCATCATGTTGCTGCTGTCATAGGACTTCTCATATTTTTTCAGGATGAAAGACATGACAACATTATATGCACATATTAGTGATATAGTTTGGAGAAAGAAGCAGGTGTGCATCAAGCGTCAAGCTGCTGATCAACATGTTCTCCAGCAACTTTCTGCATATAAACTACTGAGGAGTTATTTTGATTAAATATATTTTCCCTTGAAATATATATATAGCTGATTTCTTGAAGCTATAACTTTTCAGGCAAAACCATGAGTTTTTTCCAAAGTTTTTTATAGTAAGGACTGTCAGTTCCAGGATGACATTTCTGATGAGGGAAGAAGAAAGACCATGCTGTGTCCCATGCTAACAAGTGGTTTAAAATTCTCAGGCTACTGGTGGTGAGGGACTGGGATATTAGGGCAGCTTTTCATTATCAGGCTTCTGTCTTTTTCTGAGTTTCAGAGGCAAGAAGAGGATTTCAAGATATCTTGTATTTTTCCTCGCACAAAACAAAACCAAATGCTGAAACTTAGCGTGCATGTGTATGCTGTATAAGCATATATATTGGAATTTTTGTTTTCCAGCCATTGCTGTCACACAGTTGATGCATGCTGCTGGTTTAATACTAACTTTTCTGACGTTAATATTTTCTATGGATCCCTCAGCAGAGGCCCATCTAGCTGCTGAATATTCTGGCACTTGCAGATTCTGAGGCAGCTGTGATTTGCTTTGTGTGGAGGCTGTTTTCTGCCAGACAAAGCTCATTTTCACAAATTCCTAGACAGTAGCCTATATTCTCAACTGGGGTAAAATGGTGGAGCACTAACTTCAGCTTTGCCATGCTGAAGTCCAGGCAAATCAACAGCTTGAATTTGACCCACCATTTAGGATGGACTACAATGCTTGATTGCAGAGACTATGAACCACTCTGGATATTGTGGGCAAACTGACAAAAATTCTATTTGGCATGAAGCTGCCACATGGGACCACCGCATTTCCATTTTCCAGTGAAGAAAAACTTGCTAGTGAATGTTCTGGGAGAACTACAGTCCTTAGGCATTCTGTGAAAAATGCCTTCAATTCCTTTGAGAAGTAGCAATAGCCTCCATGCAGATGCTAACATGTAGCTTTCCAACATGTAAGTGTAAAACATCATGTCCCTTTGGCAGGGACATGTCTTACAAATTACTGTTTTGGGAACAGTAGACAATCAAGGGAGGAAAAGAAAGGAACTTTCCATATGACAAAAAGGTTGTCCAGTGTTCTTGCCAAATTTTAAGTCTCATTGTACAGACCTTTCAAATGTTTGATGATATTGGCTACTGAAGTCTGTACCTGGCTTTGTTGTGTTGTGCTGTTTATTGAAAAATTCAAAGATGACTGAATACTGGTCAACTAGATTTCAAGGTGAAGCATGTCATGTGGCTCATCAGATAACTGCCTTTAAGAGCAAATGCTAAAAAAACACTTTAATTGTAAAAAACTGCACCAAATCATCATCTTCTAAAGGCAGCACAAGTTCAAAACTTGCCTTCTGCTGATACCAGTACAAATAGTGTTTCCAACTTCTCTTTGTTTCTAGACACCTAGCTAAACTTCTGCCTTCTCCTATGAATAATTACTGGACCAAGTAGGAATTCAGTGAATATCTGAGGGTCCTTTGAGTGATGGTCAGGCTTCTCATAAGTAGAAAAATGGTGCTGTTTTCAGGATAAAGTTTGAGATCAGTCTGAAATCCTTATTCCTCTTCCTACATTGCTACTAATCTTTTAGGGTGACCTTTGGGAAACTTTGTGTTATTTATGCAATGATTTAATTTTACTGCATGGAAATAGGAGATAATGATATTTTATTTTCTTTGTTTAGTCTTTAAATATTTTTCAATTAAAAATACTATGCGGTTGCAATCTAGAGAGTGTTGACCTCAGCTGAAAGCTGTCTGCTAAATTCTGCCTGTTTTATCAGGCTATCTAAAAGTAAAGAATTATGAAATATGGCTGATGTATTTTTTTCAAAAACCCTTTCAGTTTGAAGTCCATCAGTTTCCAAACACTGTTTGCTCCACTGGGGCTTACAGATCTTAGGATTATTTTGTTTGTTTGTTTGTTCAGAGTTTCCTAGAGCCTAAAAATCTTTGAAAATTCCTGTTGTTACAGTTTCACACTAGCCAGAAGCTCCAAGATGACCCTGAAGCAAACTGTTGCAAATCTTCTGAAACTCAACAAGGGCCTCTGAGGCCCAGATCCTACTTAGCAGATGAGGCCTGTGTGTGGTTTTGAGTTTTATAGCAGAGTTTCCCACAGTTCCACTTTTAACATCTCTTAAAGGGATTTTAAAACAAGTGAAAGAAGGAGAAATAGCCTAACGACATAACAAAAAGCCTGAATAAGGTAAATAGCCTGTGATTCAAAACATGGCACTGCAGCATTAAATACCATGTCAAATTGTTGAAACCAAGCCAAACTTCAATCATATTTGCAGATTTGGGTTTAAATAAACAGTCCTGCAGTAGCAAATGGAACATTCTCACTTCACTGTTTACATTTCAAAAAAGCCAGCTCTGGAGGCCAAGTCTGTGGTGAGGAATGGTTTCAGATTCATTTTGTTCTTTACTTGCTTTAGATTTGGGCACAGAGGTAAACCGCTACATGTAGTCAGGCCAAACATACGACCTGAAATTCAGTATGTGCTGCTTGGCATGCTAAACAACACTCGAGCATCTTTCTGAAGGGGAATTGCTGCTTCGACACAGTAATGTTTGTATGAAAATACATGAGGTTTGAGGCGTCCTTATGTGTGCAGCTCACTTTTCCCCTTTCCCATAGATTTCTGGGCTGCTGCCTTCTGCAGCAGCCTGAGGTGAGACCCAATAAAAAGCTGGTCTCCTGTTGGAACACTGGTATCTTAGGAGTGTTCGAGTAGGTCTATGCCACAGCAGTGAAACCATGTTTCCACAAGTATATGAAAAATGCATTTCATCTATACAGTGGTGAATTAAAACTAAATACAGTGCTGAGAAAAGCTTAGCAGCGAGCCTCAGAAAAACAAGTATCTACCCACTATTCTCTGCAAGAATGCAGAGTTCTCCTAGCTTTATGCCACAGCTCTCTCTTATTTCCCAGTTAATATGATGGATTTCAGCAGTTGCTCAGTGAGCAACTCATCACTGATAACTGACACCGTATTTGGTGATCTACTGACCTTTTCCAGACCAAGGATTAGGTTTGTAGAGACGTGTGTCCTGAATGGTGTACTAGGAGAAGGCTTGCTCAGCATGCATATTTCTCTAACACACATTTCAGTAGCACCACGGAGTCATGAATAACCTCTTTTTTGTAAGCCTAAGTTAGCAAGTTTTAATATTTCCTTGTTCTTTATGCTTTTAGATGCCTTTGCATCTTTTGCAAGATACCGAATTTCCTTTTTTACACCCTAAGGACTACAGTACTAACTGCACCTCGTTATGAAGGTGAAGAGATCAACTTACATAACAGAAGAAAACATAATTTAGATTGCAGGCACTTCAGACTTCATGTTCATTAAATTATAGTCAATTTTTGGACTACATTTGAGGTAGTTATTCCCACTTGTGATCATTTTTGTGTAATGCTAAAGTCATGAATGAGAGCTGAAATGCTCTGTTTATGTCCTCATGAATGTGCACAATCCATTACACTACTAACCAGACATTTCCTGACATCCTACATTTTCAAGGAATCTTATCTTTCAACAAGATTTGTAACAGGCAGTTCAAGTCACACAGACACTCATATCTTAAACATCCCTTCCCCTGACCTTGACAAATGCAGTCTTGTCTGGTCAGAGCCTTTCAGAATGCCACTTTAATGATCCCTTTCCCAGCCTGTGGCTTTGATCTTGGTACCCCTTCCTTCTGTGCGCAGTTGGCTCTTCATTTCCCGCCCTAACAAAAGTGACTTCACTTCCAAGACCATTCGTGGCTTTCTTACACCTATCTCTTATTCATTATCGAGACATCAGCTTCCACCTCTGGTTGACCTATGGTGTTAACCTTTATGGCTACTTACTGCATTTTCAAGCGACACCATTTTTGCACTGGCATTCAAGCAGCCCGTTAGGAAAGACTTCTTAGCTGTAACAGTCACTTTGTAGTTCTCTTGAGTCCTTGCTTAGGGCTGTTTTTAAAAAATAATCTACAAATGCTTTAATGCTGATGTTGTGACAGTGCCCTTTATGGATGCCCATAGCATGTCTGCATCCTTCTCTTCTGCTCTGCTTTACACACACATCGTAGGCATTTTGTACAGATACTGTACTAAGATGTTTTGCCAGTATTGGGTCCTAGAACCTGATCAGAGCATTTGAGTGATCCAATAACACAAATCAAAGTAATGAAGATCTGTTTCTGTCCTAATTATGAGTAATTTTTTTCATAATAACTTATTTTAACATCCAAGTATTTAGTGAGCCACTCAAGTGGGTTATGCCTAGCCCATAAATTTATCCTGACCTGCCTATAATTGCTTTATATGGAAAACTCACATGCATTCTCCTCAAACTGATGATCTTATGCAAGCAAAATTATTGACATGAACATCACTATGTTGCCAGAATGAAGTTCTCATTGGCTTTGGTTATGACCTTCACAATGATAGTTGAAGTACAACCCCAAAACACTTTTCCAGCCAGTGAACACTGAATTTGCACTGTATTTGCATTAAGGGGTTTTACCAACACAACCATGATAAAAGAAACTCTACAGTGCAGAGAAAAGCTGAAAACCAAGCAACAAGCCCTTAAAAAATGCTGAGCAGTGGCTGCCTGGCTCCATTGACTTCAATGGGAATTTTGCCATTATCATGAGGGCAGCTAGAATTTCACAAAAGACATATATGAAACATCACAAATGCAGGCCATAAGCTGTGAGCATACCAGAACATCCAGCTCTATAAATGCCATGAATCTGCATCCATATTCAGGAGTGGGTCAAAGTCAGAGGTTATCTGAGTACAAAAAACCCAGCAAAACCCAACTAACAGGTTGTAGAATTTCAATATAAACATGAGGCTATTTGAACAGGGACACCTACCTCAACAGAAAGAATTTTCCAGGTTCTGAGCTGCTTTAAATTTCTAGGCTTTTTTCAGAGATCTGAAGTGGAAATCTGTAAAATTATTTAATCCCTCAATCTGGATTTTTGATAGAAGATGAGAGTTGAAATTATCTAGATCACAGGCTGCCACGGAGGTGACCTAGTTTTTTGTGGGACAAAACTAAAAATGAGTTATATGATGACTCTAGGAAGTCTATTTAAAACATGAATGTGAACAAAAATAATTTATTCAAAATGGTAGAGAAATAATACAAGATTCATTATATACATGCTGAAAGGGCATGAGGAAATTTGTTTCTTTCTTTTCATTAAGCTTTGCCTGGGAACATCTGACATAAGAATAAAATTGAAGTTGGTTGTAGAAAATATGGGAGGAAATTCAATCATTTTTATTAAAGCAATGATCCTTTCAAGGATTCTTCTCTTAGCTGATGCATTTTGGTGTGTGCTTAATTTGCTCCAGTTTTGCACATAAAGAAGAAATCTGAGTCAGGATAGTGGGGGGAGGGGGGGGAAATTACTGGGGTAAAAATAAAAATAGAATCTTTTGTTACTTTTCATGCTGACTTTTATTCTAGCAGTATGCCAGAAACAGGGGCTTCTGAAGACATTCCAAAAGAATGGCCTTTTAATTATCCTACTGTTATATTACTCAGTTATGAATCTTTTTGACAGAATAAGTGCAAAAAGCTAAGGAAATGTATTTATAATCTCTTCCCTACTGTCTTCACTCTTTTCCTTCTCTCATGCATGCTTTTTTTCCATATTGGAGTAATAAATATTGGCATCATTATAGGAAGACACATTGAATGGTTCACTAATGAGCTGAGGGAGTTGAAGGCAGAGACTTCATCTAGCAGTAAGGGGTGCCTGTGATGGATGAAACAATAACAGTGACTTGAAAGCTTTGGGTTTCACTCTGGATTGTTTTGGGTTCTTTAATACATATTCTCTTCTGTCTCCTGGAACAGTCATTTTGTTGGGATTTAAATTGTCCAGGATCTTTGGAAAGACCTGACTGCTGCATTACATCCAGCACAGCTTCTGGACACCCCACAGCCCCAGCCAAAGGGGTCTCTGCAGTCAGTGAGCCGCAGTATGTGCACCATGGGTACCGTATGAGCAGAAGGAAGTGTCCTTGCCACACCTCAAAAGCAAACCCACCTTGCAGCTCAGCTCTATGGGACACGCTCACTGGACCAGAGCATATAGAAGACAGAAGATGGCATATGCCCCAGTGCTATCACTGTACTCGTCACAAGCCAGGGACATTTCGCCTGCTCGTCATTGCTGAGCTGTGCTGGGGCAGAAGTTGCAATGGCCTGCATAGCTCTGACTGCATGGAATGGCTGAGTGAATTACGGCACCACAGCCAAAGGTTAATACACATATCTATTCACAATGAAGCGAACAAAACACCCTTATATTCTTCTGCTAAGATTTTTCCTAACCTTGTTCATGTTTGATTTCTACAGACACATAGACATTATGCTTGTGAATGAGTCTATTGACTACTGCATGAACTGGTACAATAATTTAAAAACTCTTTTTGAATTTACTTAGCACGCTTAATGTGGGTATTCAGACGATCAACAATTTCATTTTAAATATTTCAGTTGCTTTTTACAACATTCTTACCTCAATCTAAATTGCATCAGAGAGTGCTAGGAGTACTTCAGAGACCATAAAAAACTACAGAAGGAAAACCTCTCATTTCTGGCAAGGACTATTGACATTAATGAATTCTTATTCCTTTTCCAGGAGATACCTTTGCATTTTTTAAAATTCAGTGAAGTAGCAATCAAGTATATTCAAGTAATTATTACAAAAGGTTAAAAGGCATTTAAACCAAACATGAGGCTTTGTCATCTTACCAGAGTCTGCATAATGTACAGCAGATAAAATATTGCTGTTTCTTACCCAGAGATTTTTTTGTTAATTTTTTTTTCCCCTTCCTCTGGAATGGGATGATGGGTTTAGGCTGATACATATGTGCAAATCTAATAGAATTTTGCATAACTACATATAAATGCTAAATGATCAAAGAAATCAAGGAAATGCATTTATATCCAACATATCATTGATGTTATTGTAGATTTTTCAAAAGACTGATTGTGACTTCAATATTTGGATTTATCAACCTGAACACAGGAAAAAATCTGGAGAAGATATTACAATGTTTCTCTAATAATCTTTAAAATACGTCTATAGCCCCTGAAACAAGCTCTGTTCTAAGCACGTTACTGCTTGAATCTCATTCAGTGAACTCCCTTGAACTTCAAAAGTCCTAATGACGTTGCAAATATTTAAGCATAAGTATGATCTTGGCAGTATTTGTTTGTATCCTGTTCTATGTGTCAATACAGTAATGTGGAGTATAAAAAATAACCCCTTTCCCCCAAAGTCTGTTCTTTAGAAAAGTTGACCTTGTTTTTCTCAACAACCAGAGATTTTTTTCCCTGTGTTGTTTTATGGTAAGAAAACATTGTTTTCCTCTTTGCTTTCATAAGAATGGTTGGAATCAGTAAGTCTGTTCTGTGCAGCATGAGATAGGACCTGCATTTTAGCTGTTTATCAGCTTGGGACATATTTTTTCCAGCCTGCTCGCCAGCAATTTTCATTCAAATTCATCAGTGAAATAGACTACAAGGCAGTGAATAACTTTAGAGATCCTGACCTGGTTCTGTCCTTGCCTTATGATCTGTCCTTGTCTTGCAGATAGAATCTAGGAAAGCTTAAACATTTTTGGCAGAAGCTGAAATACCTTTGTAACAAAGAATTTCAGGGGGTGGGGGTGGGGGGGGAATGTTTTGGGGGGGGGTTTGTTGGGTTTTGGTGAGCTTTTTTTTAAAGTACTTTGAATGTCTGATGGAACCTGGATCACTGCCTGTGATTCAGCTTAAGCTGGAATTTTCTTCTTACTTATATTACATAGAAGCTTTAGCCTAGAAGCTGGGCATTAAAATGTTTCTGAGCCTTCAGGTCCCTCTTTTCCTTGGAAACCTAGTCCTTAGTTTCTATTTTTTCTTTTCAATAGTTTATCAACAGGTGAAGTTCTGGATAAAGGTTATTCTGTAAGATGTATTTTCTTCATCCTTTTTTGCTTAAATATGTCTGTGTCGAACCTACTGTAAACACCTTCGTATAGCTTCCCAAGACTTGAGGCTTGATGTTTAATCTTTTTAAGTACTGATTATTATTGGCAAGTTATATGCCTGATAAAGTTTAACAGAAGTTTTCTGGGTTTGGTTTAAAACAATATTGAAGGCACTGACACTTGACAAGTGACTTTGAACTTACTGCAGGTGTTAAAGGCCTTGAAATAAAGACATAATTTTTGTCTGAGAATCTTCTTGTAGAAATAGTTTATAAAGTTAGCTCTGATTCCGTTTCATGCACCTCCTTGGATCATCTTTGAAGGGCACTATTAGATTAATAATAATAATAATAATAATAATATAAATAATAACATTTATATTGTTATCATTAATAATAATAATGATGGGTCAGAAATTTACCAAAATCCTTTAAAAAGGCTGTTCTCAAAATGTATTAAATGATATATTCCTTATTAACAAGCTGGTTTTATGTTAATGCTGAGATGCCAAGGGGAAAAATAAAGAGTAAGAAATTTCACAAGTAAATTTGTTCCTGTTTGATTTTTATTTCATCACATGAAAGCCCAGGGAAGCAACCACAGCTTAACAAAATTTCTGGCTGTTTTGCAGTTCTTGCTTTTTGTGCCCATTTCAGAACTTTCTTGCTCTGACAAAGAGAGGTAAAGTATAGTTATGCTGCCGATGCTAATACCATCTAGCCATTTGGTGTTACAAATAGCAAGAGTAGGGCATTGTTAGTATTACTTCATCTTTGGATGGTGACTTGGAAGCATCTAGTAGAAGGATTCCAGTACATGTGAGGAGGTCATCATGGTGAAAAGATGAAAAACGGCACACATAAGTTTCAAGGAAAGATTCAAACTGGGTTTAAGGAAGAACTTTTACACCATGGCTACTGTCAAGAAGTGGAGGACATGATTATGCAGAGAGGTTATGCTGTTTCTATCCTTGGACGTTTTCAAGACCTGAGTGGCAACTGACAAAACCTGAGAAACCTGGTCTGACTTCAGACCATGTTTTAAGCAGGAACTTTAACTAGAGATCTTCAGTTGTCCTTTCCAACATAATTCACACTATGATCCTACAAAGACTGTGAGATGTTTTAAGGGTCACCTGGTCCACTCCATCCCATGGAAGAGTGGATGTAAGATACGTAAAATACAAATGCATTAGATTCTCTTCTTGTGACTCAGAAATGTAGTACAATGTCCTAGCAGGCAGAATACAAATCTGTTGCAACACATCATACGACAAAGTTAAAATGCTGCCTTCTGGCACCATTTCCTATTAGACTGCCCAGGTGTCCAGATGCTTTCCTCTTCTTTCACTCCTTCTCACCCTGCCACTACCTCTAACCCTCTAGCTAGAGTCCTTTCCATCATCCCCCTGCCCAAAGCAGATTCCTTTCAAGGAACAAATTCCACTTCTGAATTCTGTTACTTTCCTCCTATTTCAAATAATTGTAGCATTGTCTTTTCTTCTATCGGTGTTGTCCCTTAGGGGAATTTTTCTAGCCTTAATTCCCATACCACCCTCCTTCAAATAGCTTAAGGTTTAACGCAAAAAACCTGTTCATCAGCTTATGTTTCCAGCTACAGTTATTTTCAGTCAGGGTGTTTAGGAAGTCTGATGCCTCTGTTTGCAGGTTGTAAAGTTGTGGGTTTGGCCTCCACAGAATATTCTTAGTGTAATTTCTGCTTTGCCTAGAACTGCCCTTGATCCATCCCCTACGAGTTTATCTTGGAAAACAAAAAGCTGTGTTTCACACTTCTGAGCCTCTATAGTTACTTCTCTGTGAGGATTATCAGCCTGAATGATTTAATACCTTCCGTCTGGGGCTTCTGTTTATGAGTCCTTTTTTTTTACTGGACCTTTTGTACT
Organism: Laterallus jamaicensis coturniculus; assembly: GCA_022605575.1. Classification (NCBI taxonomy): domain Eukaryota; kingdom Metazoa; phylum Chordata; class Aves; order Gruiformes; family Rallidae; genus Laterallus; species Laterallus jamaicensis. The sequence goes on from JAKCOX010000001.1 coordinate 50,452,313, forward strand.
TTTTCTCCTGATTTTTTTCCAGCCTAACAGGAGCTGCCTGTGTGGTAGATGGCTTCACAATGTGCATGGAGTGGGTATTCTGCCCAATCCTTTATGCTGGAATAAAAAAAAAGTGAAAACATTGAACAAAATAGTCATTGAGGAGTATTCTCTCAGCAAACTAGTCACTTTGGTACCACAGTTGCAGCATCAATTCCAAAGTTCCTCACCTATAATTTCGGTCAGACCTCTCTGAAGTTTTGTCTGCTTTCTAATGCTGCAAACTGGGCCTCAAACTAGTGTTCAAATAACCCTGTGAAATTCTGATTTAGTTTTCATGGGTCAAGTTTTTCAGTGAATGGGAGGAAATGAGACAAACAGTGACTATCAAGTAACAAATGACCTTTGAATCTTCAGATTTCGAGCCTCATCACAAGCCTAGAGCTTGAGATGGCACAAATGGAAATACTGTCAGGTCAATTTTGCATTAGTTCCTGAATCCTGTCTGCCTTCAGACATTACTGAAGTACTGAGTTCCAAAATAGTCGCTCATAAACCACCAGCTAGCCTCAGCTTTGCTTAAAATTCAGGCTGAAGGATTTTGAATATATTAGAAGAATTTTCTGCATTTTAGGCTGGAATCTTCCTTGTCTTTCATGTCTCTCATTTCATAACTGCTCAAGCTGTTGGTAAGATTGCATAGGTTCACGATGATCCCACTGACAGAGGGAACAAAACCCGTGCTTTTGTGTAGCCGTGGACTGTTGGTCAGATTGTGTATGTGCAGGCCCTCAGAAAGCCAAAGTGGCCGCTTCTGCTGCCAGTCAGGCATCAGTGTACAAACATGAATGCTCTGTGGAGGTGTGAGACTACCTCACTAGCACTACTCGTTGTCCTCTAGCTGCAAGTATACCTATCCCAGGCTCCCACACTCTCCATCCCACCTCTGTCCTTCCACTCTCCCTCCCATGGCAAGAGCAGATCTGCTCTGGGCTCTATCAGCTCAGTCTGGACAGCATACTGCAGCCTTGCCTGACATGCCTTGCCTTTACACTCACATTGTTGAACACCTTTTTTAAAGCAAGAATGGGTCAGAATAGCCATCTTTCTTGCCTTCTGATACAACACAGATCATGCCACTTCACAAAAAGATGTCGAGATTCAAAATTTCTTTATGACACCAAATATTTGTGAGTCTAGAGGTATAGATGCACTAATGGGAAATAAGTGCTAAACTGTTTTCGCCAGTAGACAATGAATCTCCTTCACCTACATTTGCCCTTGGTAATTTTTCAGGAATATTTTCTGTTTGCAAACACCCAAACCTCAGTCGGCACTGAGGAAGCAGACCGGAAATGCTATTTGATACCCACATCAGATTTACAGAGGTATTTCTGTATATAAATGGGAAAGTAGTGCTCAAAGTGCAGTGTAGTTCAGCCCTGAGCATACAGAAGAAATGGAGAAGAAAAAGTAGAATAGGTAACTTGGAATAAACACACTCCAATATAAAAAAGGTCTTATGTAAAATTTACTCTGAATGTTGCAGGGAGAAGCAGGTGGATGAAAGAAACTGTGGGAAACTAGATAAATAGGGAATGTGATGCAAAAATGACCACTTCATACTTAAAGAAGAGGTCCTGGGGGTGCTGGCAGACACCAAGTTGAACATGAGCCAGCAATATGATCTTGCAGCAAAAAAGGTTAATGGCATTCTGGGCTGCACCAGGAGGGGTGATATCAGCAGATTGAAAGGTGATCTTTTCTTTACTCAGCACTGGTGAAGTCATGTCTGAGTCCAGCTCTGGGCTTCTCAGTACAAGACACATGGATATACTGGAGAAAATCCAACGAAGGGTCACTAAGAAGCTAAAGTAGCTGCAGCATCTCCTCATATGAGGAAAGGCTGACTGTTTAACCTGAAGAAGACTGTGCTCAGAGACGTCTCATTGATGAGCATGAATATGAATATCCTAAGTGAGAGTGAAGACGAAGACAGAATGTCTCCAGTGATGCCCGATGACAGCACCAGAGGCAGTGGGAACAAACTAAAACACGAGGCTCCATCTGAACATTTTTTTACTGTGAGGGTGACTGAGTGCTGGAACAGGTTACACATGGAGGTTGTGGACTCTCCATCCTTGGAGATATTAAAAAAATCATCTGGACATGTTTCTGGGCAAAACGTTCTATGTGATACTGCTTGAGCAGGAGGGTTAGCCCAGATGACTTCCACAGTTCCCTTCCAACTTCAGCCATTCTGTGGTTCTGTCATTGCTGTCTCTAATTAGAGTTACAGTAAACTAATACTGTTCTCAGAAAGTACTTTGGCTAAGACATGACTTCAAGCTCATGCATTGCACTGAAATGAAATATCCTTATCTACTGTACGGAGGGTGATCAAACTGGAAATTGTCACTGGTGACAGAAGAGCAGTCTCTTCTGTCTTGTTTTCTTTACTATTCATATTACTCTGTACTGTGCCAGCAAAACCAGATGCATTTTGCATCTGTTGCTGGAAGCTGACTTGAATAAAAATGAAATTCCAATAGATTTATCAAAGGAAAAGGGCATTGTTATTTCTCTGAAATCTGTTCAATTCCTTTTTTCTGTCCATGCATAACCATAAATCTACCTGCTGTATTGACAGCCAAATGTTTTCTGACCTGTGCCAAACATAGTCAAATAAATTTTAACTCCTTTGATGCACTACTTTGCCAAAACTGAAGCCAGATGTTTCACAGGTGACCTGACAGAATACCATTACTTCCCAATTACCATAAATAAAAGGCAAAGCTGTCACAACGAGTGTGCAAACATATATCATTCCAACATTCCTGAATATTTAACTCTTCCTGACCAGTCATGAATTGAACATCTAAAAGATGCTCCTGGGCTCAACTAATTAGATGTAAGGATCTTGACATTATTACTTTTCACTTTTCTCAATATTTGGGTGCTTTGAAATGAGGTATTTGGGGGGATTCCAATTATTTCAGAAGCTACAGCTGTTTTATACAGACAAGCAGATAGACCAGCAGCATAGAATGGTTTGGGTTGGAAGGGGCCTCAAAGATCATCCGGTTACAACCCATCATGGGCAGGGACACTGTTTTCTTAGACCAGGTTGCAGATACATTAGCAAAAGCCAGTAGTCTTATCCAGTAAGGCTCTTTCCCAAGTCAGTGTGATAGTGAATATAACAAAAGTTCTAAGAGTTTGCAGTAGGTACCTTTGTGACACAAGCTAGGAGGTACAAGTATTTTCCAAGATGATGGCTTTAGTTTCAGGCATGGGCCCATTTATCTAATTCCACTGTGATTGTGGCATGCACATGTAATGTAGGTGATCTCAATGATGGTAAGGAAATACATAAAACAAAGCCTAACACTTCAAGAAATATTTATGTATTTTTTGCAAATAACAACTCTTACCCCAGGATGGTGGACAAAACAAAGATTTTCCAGAGTCCACAAAATTAATGAATTCATTCTGATTTTCATGGGCTTTCAACTAGATGCAGTGTTCACAAAATATCGAAGGAACATCACACCCTAAAAGAACCCTTTTGAGTGGTTACACTGAGCCAGATAGATGTGACAAAAGACTTTGAACGATGAGTAAAAATTCACAGAGTACAAATGATAAAGCAATGCAAGCACATATCACTCTGGCAATTCAGTTTAAACAGTAAACAAACAAGTTGAGATTTCCAAACAGCATCTGCAGTGAATGTTTGAGATCCCGGTGGTACTATTTGCTGACTACGGTAGCACCAGCTGGTGGAAAGTCACCTACTAACTTAGTTGATGACAGCTAGAATACTATTTGCAATGGGTTTTTCAGTTTAGATTCCCAACAGAAACAGATTCATAATTGCCACTTCAGATGCATATGCCCAAAATACAGTTACACCAAGCAAAAGAAAAAAAATCCTTCCTTACTCTGAAGGTACCAAAGTTCCCAAGGCCAAGAATGTGTCTTCCACATCTAAACTTTTCTCGTTGGACACCAACAAAATTGCATCTATTCTGAAAGCAGAAAGATAAATAGCACTGATCCCATGACTGCCAAACAAAATCCATTATCCACAGTCCTGCTTGGTTACCCTGCTCAAGGGCCAATATGAGAGGTGAAGTTAGACAGACATACCAAGGCTCACATCAGACACATTAGCTGTAACAATGGCCACCTAAGGTGTAGGAGTGTGAAACCTCTTTTTGTGCAGGAGAAAATTTAAACATCAAATCTCCCAGCAACATAATCCAAATTGTCTCCTCTGGAATATGTTCTGTTTCACATATACAATTTTTTTGGTACAAGGCTTGAACTACCCTGGCAGACACCTCAAATGACCTTTCTGACATGGGGTCACATTGGCAATTTGTTCTTGATCCAGCTGAGTGAATATTTCCATATTTCACTGAAAAGTAGAGCAGTTTCACCCAGGTGGATGAGAGTAAGCCATGACACATACAGCAGTGCCCAGGAAATGAGAAGATAAAAGGTTCATATTCAATTAAAACCAAAGAAGGAACAGGAACTTTACCTCCCTAAGACCAAACAATGGCTTGGGGTCCAGGGTAGGTAGTGATACTGGGAAGAAAGGATTGATACCACCATTTCCTTTTCTGACCATGAACATCCTGTCCAGCCTCTATTTTTTTACATTGGGAGAAAGAGAACAGGGGTGAACTCTGAGTATTTAACTTTCATGGCTAGGGGAAGGGAGGTCTTCAGATACATGTGTCCTCAGCCTTTTTTGCTGTCTATTTTAAGCAGATCCTCACTTCTACTTGCTTTTGATTTTTTTTGTTTGTTTGTTTTTCCTTTCTGGAGCATTTTCTACCCCCCTGCAGTTTTTAGAATACCAATCTTGTGAGCAGCAGAAAGTGGTATGCTCCTCTGCTCTCCACAAACTCACAATCATGAGCATGAAAAGCAACTCTGTGACTCTGAAATGCCAATATCCACTGCCCTCATATTCCATCAAAAAAGGCCATTTGGAGCTAATCATTTAGCCACAGGAAAAGGATTTTGCCTGCCTCCACCCCTCATTGAGATGCATTAGGCACAGAAGGTAACCCACATTTAGCCAGAAATACTCTCTGACTAGGTTTATCGGGTATCACTCATGAAATAGCAGACCCCCGTATGGCTTGATAGCAGTGAGGCAACAAGAATAGTCCATGATTTTTTGCACTGTCTGGATATAAACCAAAATAGACATAACAACAACCACCTTCCTTTTCAGCCCAGAAGTTATATCAACTTCACAAACCTCTGCATCTTTTCAGTCACCAGAGGGGGACAAAGAGCCATAGTGCTGAAGACTTGGTTACGTTTTAATTTGCCTAAATCCACAAAACTTTCACTTCGCTGTTTCCTCAGACGTTGTCTTACATTCCTGCTCCAAAGCAGTTTATTTCTCTCATCTTTTCTGGCTTAGTATATCTTTTCAACTGCTGTAACTTTAAAGAGATGCAATCTACATTTCAGGATTGCATAAAGCCAACAAACTTAAAGCTTCACGTAGGAATAGGAGCTTGAGGTTTCCCTGTATTCTTCACACTAACACCATAAAAAATTCCTGTTGATATTGCCTCTCTAGATGGAAATATTGCTATCCAACGAGTAATACAACTCACACAGGATTTCCTGCTACAGCCATTGACATTTCATGCAAACTTCAGATATTGCCAAAAACATATTTCCCTAAAGTTTACTGAACACTTTCAGTATGGTCCTGCGTTACCTGACCTGTCTATTACATTATCTGAATTATTAAGCTGGTTTTCTTTACTTATTTGTCATTTCTGTGAAAAATTGTCTAAATTATGTCTAAAACATATTGGTCACTTGGAGCCATTTGGCTGCATACTACTGTCATGAGGCAAAGAGTGCATGATGTACCATTAGTAACTCCTTGTGGAATTTCAAGGACTAGAAAAGGTAATTGGAAATCTCTATTGGTCCTGAATATTATGCAAGAAAAAAAAGCTTCTCATGCAAAAAAATATGAAGTATACTTATTAATTTATGGCTTGCAATTATATAGTCTCTGGGAGTGCATATTTGATAGAAATTTAGAGCTGCACCCTTCAGGAGTGAGCTCCAATTCACCACCAGTTAAGGAAAATAGCAACCAGTTAAAATTAGCTTTTCTTTGTCTTTTAACCTTGACTTCTCCCCCTTTCCCCTTTCACTGTACAGGGTTCATCTTCCCTCTCATTCTCATTCCTTCTTCTTCCATGTGATGAAACATATAGATAGGGCATATGCTGAACTTCTAAAAGACACAGGAGATGGCTCTACCCAACTCCAACCATTTCTTAATGAGCACAAAAGAATAGCAACAACCTATTAATTTCTCCTCCTAGGGAAGGCATTTATCCCATAAAATAAAAACCTTGCTTCACAGACTTCTTTTTTGTACGTTGAAGCATTTGACTATCTTGTTTGGTATCATGTTCACATCGTATGAAGAGAAAGCCTGTCAGGTGTTCTTTTTCTCTTAGTATGTACTTAAGAGAAGGAAGGACAAGACCATAATCATGCCACATGCTATCTTCAGACGTATATTGTCCCTGCTGCATAGTTTGGTATTTAGCATCATGCATCATGAATCATTTGCTATCTCTTTTATTTGTATGTCATTAGCTAAAGTACATGTATTAAATTCTCAGTGTTTTTCATACTCTCAAAGATGCAATTTCATGCCTGACAACTCCATAAAGTATATTAGATATTTTCATTTCTTTTAAATTTAAACCAGAAACCTGGCTTCAGTGGATGTTTCAATTGTTTTTTTTTAAATGTCTCCAAGCTTGTGACATTTGTAACTGCTCAGATGTTAACCCAAACCATTCACCCATTCACCTTGGTAACAGCATACTTTTGGTTTTTATGTACTGGGCTGGACATCAAAGACATGTTTTTATTGCAGAGATTTTACTAGCCAAGTTGGGATTCATAACAGACCCTGTTCAGCAACAGCTGAATTGTATAGACAGTTCTTCTTTGGGATAAAAACAGGTGAACTGTGATCAGTCAAGTCACAAGCTGAAATCTTCCCTCCATCTTTGCTTCCCCCATCTCCCCAGATTTTGGCTGGGTTGGAATACTTTCTAGATATAAATGCTTCATTTGATATGATCCTTACCATAGGAAACATCAGTCTTCCTGCAGGAAGACTGACACATGCACACAAACATGCACATACTTCAAAATATCTTTCCAGTGGAGACACTTAGGAGCTTTTAATTTGTCAAGTTTCATATAAGTACCTACTTCTATTAAACAAGTCAGGATACCAGCTGTTTCAGTAGATGTTATCAACCAGTTTTTATGGTGAAGCTTATTTCTACCTTATGTCCAAGAGAAAGAAAAAAGACAGGATGCTGTTAAAGGAAGGTTTAACAGTAATGATATCTTACTTTTATATAGTGTCTGCCATCCCAGAGCAATTTACAAATGATATTCATAAAAGAGTTACTCTGCCCATCCTTGAAATGCCTCCACCTCTCAGCTGGAGGTTGGGATCCAAGCAGATAGTTTGCAATGAGCAGAAAGAAGATCAGCAGGAGAAGGAGAATTTTGGCTGAAAATTCATAGACTTGAGAAACAGTGTTCCTTATGAAAAAATAGAACCCAACATCATGGAATCGTTAAACTCTACACAGAACAGAGGACTTTGGTCTTGTCAAAAAACCCCCCCAGTCAAACAAAAAGCAACAAACAAACAAACCCACTCCCACCCCCCAAAACCAAAAAAAAACCAAAACCCAAACCTTTGTATGATATTTGGTCATATTGTTTGGTCAATTGTTGGGACTTAATTATCTACCACTGAATGATGAAAGACCAAATTCCCAGGTTGTGAGAATATGTTGCCAGGGAACATCTGTAAGCCCAGTGTAGACCATGCCTTCCAGGTTAAAATATAAATAAGCATGTACTTGAGAAGGCTGGTCGTTGATGTTCATAGATCTGCTTTTGCTTGCACCTATTGCCAGTGCAGCACACACAATTGTGTATCACGCTCCCCTCTACTATGACTGTACCAAATAACAAGGTATGCCATCATGCTGCAGTGCCCGCTCTGAAGTCTATGATGGAAGCTCTCATAGAAATACCTCCTCCAGCCTTTGGGTCTAATATATGAATGAAAGAAAAAAAAAAATGTGGGAAGGGGGGGTGGGCAATACAGTCCCCTGCAACAACAGCTGTACATTTTTTTGGTGACTCAAGTCAGCTTTGGATTATTTGCAGCACAAAGGATTGGGGGAATAATTTTTGTCATCTTTATGTTTCCCATCATCACAGTACAAGCCTGATTCACTCAGTTATGGGAGGTGCAGACTTAGAGTTTGGACATCCAATTCCTTCAGAGGTCACACAAATGATTTAGGTGTGCTCTAAACCCCTCCCTGCCCTCCCCCCCCTTCCCCCCCTCAGTTTCCTACCTCTTAAATGAGTACCTTAACCACTCTTTTACATAGTGTTATCTGAAAGGTTAAAACACACTAAACTGAAGATAAAGCACAGTCACAACCATCTCAACTGTAGTATAATTTAATGAAAAGTTACAGTAGTGCCAGACACTAAGAAGTGTTTCAATACAAATCATTTAAACTAAAAGAGGCTTTTCATTTTGCTTCAAGCCTGACTTTTTCCCTTTATTCACCCATTAGTAGTTTTCCCAATGCAGAATTTTCTCACTAGCCATTAGACTCTGGCAAAGCTTTTGAGAAGGAGGTGTTAAGGGAAGAATGATTTGAGAATAAAATGTCTGCAGCAGAGAGAAAAGTTGCTGCTTTAGTACGTAACCTAGCTTGGGCTTTGAAGCAAACTCATTAGAGCAGGTTGACAGTCTAAATGACAAGTGAGGGAACTCCTCACAAGAACATTTCTCATGGTTAGAAACAGGGCAGCAGGTTAACCCGTTACTGAAGGATTAACTGTTCATCAGTTATGTGCTGACATGTCTGAAAAACATTTGGCCCCTTTGTCTATGATTCACTTTAATTCTGCCAGCCCTTTGTAACCCTGAATTGCCTAAGGTTTCTGTCCTCTCAGAGCTTTCCTGACATGACAGATGTTTTGAGAAATTCTGTGGCACTAGATTTCATTATGGAATTTACTGCAGGCTTTAATAGAGCACCAGCCTACAAAGTAAACTTTCTCTCCGTTTGTAAAATAACTCATTTTCACCTGTTATACACAAATATGCCTCTGAAAAAGAGATGCCAGACTCATCATGAACTAACACACTCTGTGAGGAATCCAGCCATTTGTACACTGAATTATGATAATGAGAATAGAAAGAATACATAATTCTCTCTGATGTAAAGTGGCATGAAAATTTGGTGATTAGAGATCCTATTCCTCCTCTGCCATGTCATGAAGATAAAGGCATGTAGAAAAGGGGTACTGTGTAAGCTGCTTTGGCCAGTTCTGTTTAGCTAATACTACATTTTCTCGTATTGCTCTTGCCTTCTCTAGCATAATTTATCAGCATACTTTCCATTTGCCTCTCATTGTTGGTGTGGTGTTTGTTTGGGGTTTTCTGTTGGGGGGTGTTTGTGTGAAATGTGAGATAAAATATAAGATATATGAATCAAGTAATGAACTTTACAAAAGTTAGCTCCAGTAAAGCTTACAAAACAGACAGTATTGTGAAAGCCACAAGCCACCAGTTCTTATTTATAAAGAGCTGGAACCTTCATAGGCCTGTGTGCTAAAACAGAGCCTGAAGAAGATCAGACCAGATCTGATCCAGGCTCATCAAGGATTTCTCCATCACACTGGTTTTTTTCATCAGAAATCTAGAGTCCCTTTGCCCTTGTGCCCTGAAAAAATTTCTTGCATTCTGCAGCATTTACAAATCCATTATTGGCCAGCACTGAGAAAGGCTGAAAATCTGACCAGCGAAGTAGCTCAGAACTGATCCATTTTTATCTGGTTTTGACTGACAGTCTTGCAGAAGCTCTCCACTCTGGATATTGTTATCAGATAAAGAAAAGCTGTAGTGTAAGACAGGTAGCTGAGACTTGTCCTGCTCGAGCTTTAGGACTGTGAACAGGGTTGCCTGGCAATTTTACAGTTTCTGGGTGCAGACCATTGCAGCCACGGTGTAAATTCAGCTAGTTTTGGGGTGTTGCTTCACTGGAAAACTAATTTTCTGTTCTAAGGTTGTAGTGAAGAGAACAGAGGGATTATGTGTTGAAGAAGATATTCTGAGTTATGCAAACACACGGGGCTTCTCCTATCTGACAGGGTGGCCATTTCAGCAGAGGTAACAAACTTTATCTGAACTCAAGCACACTTCCTGATAAAGTGGGCTGTACAGCTGTTAGGTGACATTTACAATAGATAGATTTAAACAGAAAAAGGAAAGACTTTTTTTGTTATTAATACTTGGGCTGGAAAGCTAAGAATGACTTCAAGCCAAAAGACTCCCAGCTTCTTGGGATATTTAACTCAAACCATGAATGTGGTTGTCCATGCTAGAATATTCACAAGTTGGGGTGTTTTTAAGGGCAAAAATAAAATTGATCTCCACAATGCTTATGGTTATTGCATTGTGTAAGCCTCCTCTTATAGGGAACTGAGATGCATTTCTTTCAATTTATTTCCTCTTAGAGTTACTACCTTTCCAAGCATATACACTGAAGAAATGGTTGTGGTAATCAAAACATTAAAAGAAGTGCTCCTGCACCCAGAACACCTGCTTTTATTGTACTTACTCTTAGCAAAACCACTCTTGCTTTTTTATGACAGGAAGAGCTGTTGTAAAGTATGCCTATATGAACTTCATGCTAGGACTCCATTTTACAGCTATTTCTCTCCTCCTTCATTCAATCTGTATAGTGGCAACAGCACACTCCATGGTGGTGGGATGTTAGAAGAAGCAGTTAAGATATCTATTGCTCCTGATGACTTCCATGTACTAAACACCACCAGATTTGATCACTGAAATGGAAAAGTCCTGCAATGGTTGCTACAGATTTCAGGTAAATTCCTGAATGGGAAATAGAATACTTATTTCTCTTCAAACTTTATTATCAGCAGAGTCCTTATTCTTCTTAAAACACTAGTAAATCCAAACCAATGTCATTTTTTTAATGCAGATGACCTCCCATAGACTAGGGTACTACAGACCTGAAAAGAGTCTACAAAACCACTTCAGAAACAATTAAGGATATGTAGCTACAGTTATATGAAAAAAATGGAGACTAAGGGGAAGATAAGCAGTTAAGCAAAATATGTATAGGGTTAATGCCTCATCTTTGAAAAGAATGAGGGGACTTTCACCATGATTAAGAAGCAGAAAATGCAAAGTTATGAAAGGGAAATTATTTTCCCTCACTAAGTATAGAATCACACTATTTGCAGCTGGAAACTGAAAGCAAAAGACTAAGATTCAAAATCAGGTTAAATGGATAAACAGGAACTCTCAGTGATCCAACTACTCAGGGTAGCAAGCAATTCCAAAGGAGAGAAAAGTTTATTTTGTTGGGTCTTTTTTTAAGTGCCCAAGCAGCTCATTAACTATTTGTGTTAAGGTAAATTCTTCATGATTTGCCTTATGGTACCTCTACATACTGTGCCTTTTGCATATGTTTGCTTTAGATAGCTTGGACTTGCTGCCAACAGAAGCCTTTGCTGTGAACTTGAAGGTGCTGGTACGACTTGTGCTTCCTCTGTTCCTCCTTCTGTATTACACCTGCTATTCCCCCTCAAAAATTCTGGACTACTCTGGCCATGTGAAGTTGGATTATCTAGTCTTTGCCCACACCCACTGCCCCTTGGACATGTCTACATTTTTTTGTTTTCATAGTGACTGGCTCTGAATATGACTGTATACCAGGGGACTCATTTTTCCTTTAGATTCCCAGGCTTTTCCAAATGGTACTTCAAAATAGAGTTGCATCTCTGTTCTAGAAACATATACCTACAAAGTAGATTTCACATATATCAGCTGTTCATACTTTGGACAAAATTTATGTTAAGCCTTCTTTTTCTATAGTATGTTTGTAGGAAGAAAATAAATATATAGAAGCTGTCTAAAAGTTATCTGCAGGAATTCATCAAAGCAGAGTTTTCTTGAAGATGTTAGTCATGAAAATCACAAACAGCTTCTGTGCACTAAACACCACCAAATGCTAGCCCTGAAGCTCTAAGGAATCATGAAAACAGTTCTTTAGTGCATTTCCCAGTATTGATCCATATGCATTTTCATGCTCCCAATTTTACATAGTTCTCAGGTTGAAGTGAACTCGGAGAATGCAATGTGAAACTCAGCCAAACATTCTGCTTCCCATAATTCCAACTCAAAACCATACATTGGCCTAATTTCTCTCAAAGCAGTTTTCATGAAAGGCATGCAAGTGTTGACCAACCCTATGCTGTATTCCAAATTTGTAATATGGTTTTGGTTTCATTGTAAACTTTTTTGCATAGCTTTGGTTTTATATATTAAAATGTTTTATGCAATCTTCAGAAGGGTCTAAATGGCAAAGAAGAAAAAGAAATCCACAATTTCCCTCTAGTCTTTGGATCCTGAAAACACATAGGCTCCACATCTCAATTCAGATATTAAGGAATAGCTTTTGCAAAATATGCAGCTGATCCTCTCAGTTTTGCAGCAGACATTGCATATTTCTTCCATGACAAAGGGTGGGGGGGGGAGGGGAACTAGATGATCTTTGAGGTCCCTTCCAATCCAACTCAGTCCATGATTCTACAAGCAAATGATCTTCTAACACCATACCTCCTTCACAAGTAGCATTCATGCAGAAAATGTCTAGGGGAAGGGTACCTTCCTAGTGGACTGTGGGTTAAGGACTTCTTGAAAGAAATCCTGATACTCAGTCCATATGGATGTAGAAAGAGCAGAGTCAGTCTTTAGTTCAGAGATATGTAACTGAAAAGTCATTAAAGAAACTATTCCTTTCCTACAGTTTTATCTAAGCTGATTAGCAGCATGCAGCTATACCTACAAGTATCCTCAAGAGCTGTTAGCTTCCTAGGTTGCCTCGGCTGTATTTGAGCTTTGCAGTACTTAGGAAGAAAACATTAAAGATGACAATTTGCTTGGATGTGTAACAGGAGCACAGGAGCATTCATTCCAAGTCACATTTACCAACATTCTACATTTCTGAGAGAAAATCCAAGAGGCTTGCTCGACCTCCTCGTCATTTCAACTGACTTATTTCCTTTTGCAGTGAATAGAATGAAGAAAAAAGTCTCAGATAAAATGTCAACTTGGCCTGAGAGGCTGTCTAAGAAGCTACCATATCTCAGCAGTTAGAACCTTACATGAAATATTAGTTTTGTACTACGATACATTTGCAGGATCATCAAAGTGAACTTCAGATTAAGGCTTAGATACGTGTATTTGTGGGATATTTTGCTACTTCATTTCTAGAAAGGGCGAATATAAGTACAGATCTTCATGAAACTCATGAACAATTAATTGCAGCTTATGAACTTTGTTTATAAAATCCAAGGCTGTATATACAGCTTTAAGAAAATGAAGGTGGTGTGGTTGAACACAGTCCTCGACCCCTCACTGGGTGCTTGTGAAGCCTTGAGTGCATTCAGAAGCTGCTGTCCCCTCAAGAAGGATGATTTTTGCAGTCCTCAGCTGAGGGGTAGGCTCACAGCTTGTACGAGGCCACTGGATACCTCTCTGTCCTGTCCTGTCCTGCTGTGTAAGTGCTGACACATTTTGTAGCTGGGCTTTGCTGCAAATCTTTCTTCTGCAGAATATACATTAAACTCTTCAGAGGAAAAGGGATGTTGTGAAGTCTGACTGAAATTTGTCCCAGTGTTTTGGTTTTGATAAGTGGTGTCAGAGGAGTGTGAAGTGGAGCTAGATATGACTCTTACTCACCTCTTCAGAGCTGGAGGTGTTTGGGACTTGATGTCTCTAGCTATCTATTCACTCTTCAGTATTTATTCAAGACAGACCTAATGACTCAAGGTTTTAAAACAAACTTTAGAAGAGGAAGTTGGACTAAGACAAATAAGCGAATGTATGTATAATTCCCAGAGCAAATGTATTAAGGAGAAAAAAAACTGCTCAGAAGGAAGACTTTCTCCCAGCTGTGCTTTCTCATGTCAGGTGAATTCACACTCTGGTTTGACTTTAAATGATCATAAAACATCTTTAACATAAACAGTATATTTAATGAAGATAGAAGTAGCCTCATTAGAAGTGCAGTAGTTTCTCACACCTCGTCTGCTTTCAGGGAACAACTGGTAACTCTTCACAGAGGATGTGCTGCAGACACATTCCAACTCTCTGATGTCAGCAGCAGCCTCACCAAGAGCTTCGCTGTTGTGTGGCATGGCGAATTTGCCAGACCTTGTCAGATAAGGAAATAAACTTATTTCAACAGCTATGAGTTATTCCCATCTAAAGGAAATCGTCCTGGGCTCTGATGTAAGGAATCTGCAAAAATTCTGGTTTGCAATTCTCTTTGCAAAAGTTATACTGATTTTTCTTCAGATTTTTGGAGGCATTGACAGAATGCCTATGTAACTGAGGAGAATTCAGCCCAGAAGATTTAGCACTTTTTTTAATCAATTTTCCTCTAAGAAACTACCACTTCAGTGGCTTGTGCAAAGTTTCAGCCCAAGCGATGTTCTGTTCTCAGACCAAGTTTGCACACACATCGGTCCTAAACATTTTCAGACTTTTCACTATTCGATTGTGCAGCCATAGTACGTGTAGAAGTACTGGAAATTTTATTGCTTCCTGTCAGACTCCCTAAGATCCAGATTCTTCAAAGTGTTTTTGCTGAAAACCTCCCTGCTTGCTGGTTGTTCTGAGCTTCCTCCAGACACCATCCTCTCTTCCAGTGGTGTCAGAATTAGGCTTCTTGCAACCTTCTTTCAATTTGTAGCTAAATAAACATCATCTGACATGGCTCAAATGACTGATTGACTCCCTGACCCTCTTTCTGCTGTGTTAGATTTGTGAATATTCATCTATCCTCTGCTTTTGTCTACCTTTATGTTAGCTATTACTCAAAACCCCAGACTCACCATAGTCTTTAACTCAAAAACATTATTTATGGGTCAAGGTACATTTTGAATTTTGAAGATGGACTATAGGAACTTCACTACTAGTCCTGACTACCATACCATTTTTATTTTCTTTGCCTCTGCATGGCCAAAAATGTACTATTTTCTTGACTAAGTGACTCAGCAAATCTGAGATTTAGACACAAATCTTGTATGAACCAAAGGCAAACCCCAAAGTCATGTGATGCATATGTGACAATACCTGTAAATGCTTACTGTTTAGGGGAGCTTGGTATTCCTAAATTCATGAGCATAAATAAAAGGTTACTTTTAAGAGGTAATACAAATATTTCTTTTTAACCAAATCAGAAAACACAACCACTCTTATGTCTGTCTTAACTGCTGTGAGCAGAGAGTCTTTACAGGTGAGTTTGCCCAGTGTGAAGCATGCTGGCTAGCATCCAGGAATAGAGCAGCAATATCTAAAACTGACATATGTCTTTAAGCATCAAGCACTTCCACCCCATGAACTGGCCCAAGTTAAGACCTTCTCATGTAATATGGTAAGATTACTGCATAGAGGGAGAACTGCAGGTTTTCTGCTCAGAGAGGTAGGCTGTGCCAATACCCTGATGTGCTCCATCAAGACTCTCTGACCAATTTCTAGACCACTGGAAATACCATCAAATTTTGAAGTAAATGATGCTAGAAGTTGAGCAGATGCGTTGTAATTAAGACTACTCATTCGCAAATAACTTAGACCTCATGTGGATGTGAGGAGAGAAAATTAAATTTAAAATATGCAGATAGCAAATAAATCTTCCTGTAGCCTAATGTTTATACGAATGCTGCCTCAGGCAAGGTATATGTAACCTAGAAAGAAAAAGACTGAGATTTTATAAAATATTCTGCCAATTTGCTCTCACTTCTTAATTGTTCAACCTTAAAGTACCAACTTTTCACTATAATTTTACAACATTCTTGTATCACTTAAAAAAAAAAACAACAAAAAAAACCCAACCCCAAAACATATCCAAAACAAAAAGCAGCAGATCCTTTCCAGAGTGCTTGCTGATTCTGACAGGCACCATCCACTGTGATCATCCACTTCAAACTGGCAATGTCAGAAGGTTGAGTTTTCACTCTCTGCAGGTGTGGGTGTCCTTGTAACTTGAGTTCACCCAGTTATTTTACAGGAATTCTAATTCTGCAACTTAAAGAAAATTCCAGGGTTTATGAGCTATTTGAATTTTACTGCTGGAAAACTTCTCTGTTGATTTCTGGATTCACTGATACGTATACGGGAGTTTTGTTTGTTGCTGAGCTCCTCTGAAACCTTTAGAGGTGCGTCAGAAAGCCCATACCTTTCCCACAAGTTTTGCTGCTGGAATCTTCATATGTAAGGCCTTTCCTAGAGGTTTCTAGGAAGGTTTCCTGTGTTGCATACGCAGCAAATACGGTTTTTTTAACAAAAAAGAGGGTTGCTTTGTTCTCTTACATGAGCAAATATCAGGTGAAAAATATAGCAAAGGCCATCTATTTTAGATAAAAGATGAGCTGAGTGAAGGATTTTGTTTAAAGGAGACTTAAAAGTAAATCTCAGACCTGATACAGTGTGACATACATGCTTCCATATCCAGAAAGAGATGAATCTGCCAGAAAGGCCAGTGTTAATGGGGCAGGTAAAATACACCAAACAGAACATATACAGAACAATTATAGAATCTTTAAGGTTGGAAAAGGCCTCTAAGATCAAGTCCAACTGTCAACCCAACACCACCATGTGTATTAAACCATGTCCATATGCATGTGGTATATGCCTTCTTGAAACCCCAGTTATGAAACACCCAAAAATTAGCAAAAAATATCGATGGTCCCTTACTTCCTTCATGACAAAATCAACATAATCACAGCTGGTCATTAGTCTTTTGCAGGGAAAAAAAGTTACCTTTGGAAGGAAGCAAAGAGAAAGAAGTCTGATACCCCTGTGGCCCTGTGGCACAAGACAGTAAAATTTTAATTTTTCCCTTGTTTTGTTTTAACTGAAGTTAGCAGAAAAAAGACATTCACTCTATGTTTCCAAATGCAGTAGTTTTAGGAGGACAAAATCAGTTTTTAAAGATTATATTTAGCTTCATTGCTAGCTTTTCAGTAAGCATCTTGTCCAAGCAAAAAGATCCAAGAGTATTTTGGTACTGAAGTCATCATACAGTTTGTCTCATGCCATAGTATATGTTAGTATATGTTAGTTCATTTTTAAAAGAGGAAAATCAATGAGTCTGCTGTTGCTGCTTCTTCTTGCCTATTTGAACTCAAATTAACAGAAAAACCTGTGTGTGTGTTGAATGCTACCCTTGCTGTGATTCCTTCCCTATGTCGCTTTGGGTGTGCAGTTTCAGGGCAGAGGAAAGGGTTAATCACAGACACTTCATTGTTAGGGAGTTTCAGGTAAGAAGTGGGGTGCCTGTACCAGGAGCATCTCTCTGCCCTGGGACTAGGAATCCTCCTGCCTCACTCATACAAAGGAGTTGCAAATTTCAGGAAAAGAAGGATAGAGGCCCTGGGGTTGGAAAGGTATCTGAGGAGTGGATCCCCTCCCTGGGGAGTGGCTGACCTGAATTTGTAAGATGCTGAGCCCTAGGCTTTTTGAGTCTGAAAATTAGTTTCTTGTAACCAAAATAAGACCAACCTACTAGTGCAGGAGCTGACTTGCCTCTTTCTTTTGCTACATGAGTTCTGCTTGGCAAAAGATCTCACCTGTAAGTATTGGAGAGACCATAGGGAGCGGTTGGGATGCTGTAATGCCCAAATGCACTGAGCTCAAAAAAGTCCAAATTTTCTCCCACCGTAGGGCTCAGGATGTGAGGGGTGACAGTCCCTCACTATTTGAGATTGAACAAACCCTTGAAAAGCATCTCAGCTTTGCACAGCAAGATCCTTAGGACACAAGGGCCCAGTGACAATTTCAAGCCAGCATTTCATTTCAGCTGTCACTTCTTTCCTGCTTTCTCTCTCCCCAGTCCCTACTGGCCAGACTTAAAAATAAACTTTTTTGGCTCTGGAAAAATTAATGACATTCCTGTGGAAAGCAGGTTGGTTGAAAGAAGCACTATCAAGTCCAAGAAATAAACAGGAAAGTATTATTAAGAGAAAAATATTCTTTAAGAGAAACAGATTTAATGATTAACAGCTCTACTTTACCACAGGCAGAATTCCTGCGGTGATATATGGAACTCTTAATTTTTACTAGATAATCCATTCTGAATGTTAAAATACTGCCGTATACTCTGCACATCGCCTTTTGAACTATTCAGACATTTTACTAATTGACATCAAGAATAACTCTGGCCCAGATTGTCTGAGGTACATGGCTATCTGTCTCCCTACAAAAAAACCAACAATTTTTTTAAAGTTTTTGGTTTAAGTTTTTCTCAGAGACTTTACTTTTCTGAAAAAGAAGAAAAAAGATTAAAACCCCCTGAGAATCAATATCTGTGGACCATGAATATTCTGTTACTCTTCAGTTTTATATTGAACATTGATTGTATTGTGCATTTACTTGGTCCCTTAATTGCCATTTATTGAACAGTGCATTCAGTGCACAAGAATCAAAGGAAACTTAGATATTTTAAATAGCATTAATTGTTATTGATTACAGAGGTATCTTATAGCCAAGGAAAAGATGTATTTGCTTCCAAAGCCATCTTTTAGAGGACTGTTACAACAGGCAGCCTCAAACAGCTGTAGACTGTTTGGGGCTTGGACTCGATGATCTCTTGAGGTCCCTTCCAACCACTACAATTCCGTGACATGGAAGAACTTTATTCCTTGGTATTTCTTGGTCTAGGTCCCTAAGTTTTCCTTAACACAAATGAAAAGTGATGAAGCTTCACTTTTAAGTAACTTGAATCAAGTTAATTGCGGGAGAAAGGCTGTAAAATGGTTGTCAATACCTGTAAGCCCATTTGTTACACTTTCTATTAAAAGTGGTGCATCAAGTTGCAAAATATTCCATTCTCTTCTGTCCTAGGAGAGTGGGAAGAAGATGCTGTCAGTTAATTTTACTAGTTAATGTCAGAGAGTAAAATTAGGGCAGATACCCTCTTCTGTGTATAGTTCTACAGTTGAAGTTATTTACCCTCCTAGTACAACAATGGGCCCAAGCTGGTCCAGACAGTCTACAGACACAGTAGAAGAGAGTCCCTGCCTCAAGGAATTGGAGTAAGAAAAGACAGGAAGAGAAAGAACAATAATACTTACTTTTTCATTCATAAAGGTAGAGAAATAGTCAGCACTACTGTTCAAATCTGCATCCAGTTTTCAGAAATCTCAACTGTAACAAAACTAACAAAGCTACCACCAAAATCCTTTTGCATCTTTATGTCTCCTTTACATCTTTTTTTTTTTTCACTCTTCAAATTCCATCTCCCAGGAGGTATGCAAATAAATCAGGACTACATGATGACACCACGGCACATGGAGCACAGCTGAGGGTTTGTGTCCACCGGAATGTGTCATGGCTGAATGGGAATGGTCAGGCAGTGGGATAGATGCCATGCAAGGTTGGTCAGGACTACTAAGCCGCACAACACCCATTTTTCTGTAACCTATTATTTCCATCTGCTTTTGATCTTGCAGATGATAAACAAAACACAACATAGGCTGGACGGTGCTATTGCTAAACCTTTGTCACATTTTGACTTCCGAAGTTCGCATCTCTGCCTGCAGCATTTTGATGGCTTCCCTCTAAACTCCCATCAAACTGCTTCTTGCAACCCTGCTTCCTGATTGTTTTTTTTCTTCTGAACTCCCTGGAGGAATAGACTGCCACCACACAGAAAGGCAAAGCAATAAGCATGAGAATGTAAAAGCTCTCACATATACAGTGAACAAGCAATTATGGTGAGGCGGTGACCTGACAAGATTACATAAAGGTGCCAACTTACCTTCTTCCCCAGTGGATGTAGAGTAGTAAGTCACACTGGTACATGATTGGTGGCTGACATGAAAAATCAAGGATGTTCCTAATGGCCAAGTGTCAGCAAAATTGACTGCCCTCTGTATAAGTACTCTTTGTTAGTACCATCAAAAAAACCCAGATAACTCAAGTAAAGAATCAATGAATGATTTGGTCTGACCCTTACTCCTCAAGAGTGATCTACAACTAAAGGCTTTTAGACTGGAAGCCCGATACTAAGAGAAAAGAGAGGAGAAGATGCTGTTTGACTTGTTTCTAATCTCACACAGCAAAGGTCAGATACAGAGGAGCTTGCTGCTTGTTTAGGAAAGCTCTTACCTGCATGCATACCTACAGAGATGAGAAAAGCCAGTCAGACCCAACTACAGCTTATTTCTTCCTGCCTGGGAAACATTTGGGAGTGTGGGAAGAGGCAGGGAGGCTGCAAAGAGAAGGCATTTTCCCAGTCTAGTGATGAGTCAAGTGTCCTTCACCACAATGCCTGCATAGCACCAAGCTGTTTATAGCAAAGCACATTGATTCTCTGGAGGGACGTAATCATTTCAAAATGAGACTATTAGGTTGCTGACAGCTCCTGAACCCTGGCTGCTACTTTGTGGCTTCCAGATTTATGTGTATGTGACTGTGTTGCCCATGTGCCTGCCCACCCACCCGTGCCTTAGCCAAGATGCTAACCTGTCAGAGAGAAAGGCGTCTGATTGCTAATCCTCATGGACATTTTCCTCTCATTTCTTCTACATACTTGTCTATCTTGGGGTGTGGTCTCCTCAGAAGGTGACGTAGGCTGTTATCAATGTTGTCTTCTTCACCACATAGCAGCCCTCACAATGTGCCCCAACTCTTGGGGCTTTTTGTCCATTCATTCTTCTTATTATTTAGATCACATCTTCATTAGATGTGCATCTGTGCACACACTTGCATGTAATGAGTGTATATTCAGCATGAAAAGCCTTCCGCATGAAACTGAGTATATATAGTTTATAACAAAACTCTACCATACCTCTGACTTTGTTAAATGACACATCTGTACTCTTTCCCCAGCAGCCACATGATAAGACATCCTCTTTTCCTTGTAATGTAACTGACATACTATGAGGGATAGAGAAAAAAATCTTAGAAATCTTATGGAAAAAAGAAAAGGATGCAGTTTCCCATAAAAACTAAATGCTGTCTACTGTGTGTTACTAACAGACATCAGTGAGGAAAATCTTCCTATCTGAAGGGGTCTCTGTAGAAGCTTATGGGACAAATTGAGTCTAACTAACACAGATTTACAGCATTGGGAAGGAGTACATTTGATTATCTGCTCTAGTGTCCCCTGACCGAATGATTCTTTTAAAGTGTTAAGTGAAAGAGAAACCCTAGTGGGCATATCCTCTGACCTGGACAAAATACAGATCATGTGACAAACTATTTGATATCTTTTGAAAACAAAATTGGTCTATGCACAAGTTGTTTCTTCCAAACAGGGAACTGAACTACTAAGTAAAAAAAAAAAATGTTCTCAGAGACACGGGCCAAAATGACTTCATGGTCTAAGTCATGAAATTCTGATCCAGACTTGAATCTTCAACTGACAAGGGCATTCAGATCAGTGATTTTTGTTATGGACATGCTAACGCATACAAAAACTTTGTCAACTTAAAATATTGGTATTGCATATATGGTAACAGCTTGATGTATCAGCTTTACACAGAACTTAAATATTTAATTTGATTTGGTGTATCAGATGAAGAAAAACTCACAAAGTTCCTTATATGATCAATTTTCCAATCATTGTGAACTTAAATTTTGCTGTTAGCTATTTCCCTTTTTCTCAGGTTGAGACTAGTGGCTGGGCATATTGTAATTAAAAAAAGTCAAAGTATTATTCCGCATTACTGAATCTGTTGAACACTTTAATGTAAGCTGAGCAACTACATCTCAAAGAGAAAAGAGATTTTTTCCTTTCAGTTAGAAGTTCAAAGTATGTAGAGGGATTTTAAATGTCTATACACCCTGTCAAAAGCTAAATCAAATGGAGTAACCTTGTGTATACATACTTTACAATCCTCAACAGCTTTCTGATCTCTTTCAGGATAAAGTAATAAAGCAAACAAAAGCAGCTTTCTCATCAGAGACACTTTCGAGTTTGAAGAGTTTCAACCCTGAATTCTTTTAAACACCTGTCTCCTTCTCCCTTTAGGTATTTATACCTTGAAGGTAAGAATCTGCTTGTTACATGTTCCTGAGCAAACACCAAAGCATTAGAGGACTGCAAATTGCAGTAAATTTTTTTTACACTGAGCAAATTGGACAGAAATATAAAATGTTTGTGTTCCTTTCTCCATTCTTTAATTTATAATGTAGAAAAGTTAATTAATATGTACATCGACAATCAATCTATTTATATTCTGTAAGCAGCACTTCTATATAAAGGAAATACCCACATTTGCCTTCTGGCTCATGAAGAGCTATCGTTAGAGGTGCTTCATAAAGCCAACTCCTTCCCCAGTTATCTCATCATTTATTTATATCCCTGATCCACTTCTTGTACTATGTTATAAACTAAATCTTTGGGGACCAGGTTTCTGGTTCTGTTTAGCTCAGGTACAGGACAGTATGGCTTTCAGCACATGTGAGGACAGAGTTGTTACTAGAAATCAGTGTCCGTAATCAGGATTTGTTAACCACAATGGAAAGAACAGCTGCTGCAGCCCGTGCATGGGCTAAGGGCAAGCCACCGGTACTGCTGAGCCCTGCCCTGTGGAGACCTTTGACTATAGTAATATGGTTAATAAATGTATACAATTCTTAACTGAAGCGAGGTGTTTTGTTTAGTGTACACTGCACTCTCAAGTGTCCTTCCTTCAGGTGATGCTGCTTTCTTGCCCTGCTACTGCAAGGGGGGCAATGCAGGGATCCCTCTGCCTGCCCACCAGCAGTCCCCTGAGGGTTTGATGTCTAATGTATAGGTTATTCAAAGAGAAGAGTTATACAATATGCAATTGAAAATGCCATCTGCAATGCAATCACAGTTTGTCACTCCAAGCTTTGTTCATCTTGTAATTAGCATATATCTTTACTTTCTCCATTTCTATCAGTTTTATATACTTGTTAATGCAAACACTAGTTGTTTTTTTTTTAATTAAATTTGGTGCAAAATCAAAAATCTGACTTAGCTCAAATGCTCAAAATGTAATTTTTTCCCAAGATGTGTTTTTTTTCCTTACTCAACATTGTTGAACTGGTTTATAGACAGTTTTCCAGAAAAAAATGTTCATAGATTCATTTGATTTACCATAAAACATTATATCAGGTTGAACAAACCCATCATTAACTATTGAACAATCTTTTGGTCAAGTCATATCTGAAGGGCAACATTGTTATGAAAACTGAGAGTTTTGAGGAATAATGTCAATATGCTGTTATCTTTGGAAAGGGCCTCTTAGCCTTTTCCACTTCTGCAAAATAGAGAAGAAAGAAACAAAAAAAGGCTGTGATCTGGAATCCTAACATTTCATGTGAAGATTACCTATGTTATTTCCACCATGTGGGAATGAAAATTTGTTTCTATATGGAATATCTCTGTTTAAATAGAGAAAAGTAAACATATATGAGAAAAGGTGACAGAACTATAAAAGATGGCAGAATTTATAAATTCCTACATATAAATATTGCAAAGAAATTAAGTCATCCACAGCATTATATTTAATGTGTTAAATGTGAAGATAAGTTACATTTGGACATGTAAGAGAGGTGTTAAATCTCATTTTGCTGTAATTGCAATTATCAGGTTGGCATCTGAAAGATAGTGCATCTTGTAGCAAATGGGTGGGAGGCTGCTGCTTGGCTCTGAGAAGTAATTTTGCATTCATTAAATAAACTGGAAAGACTAAACTGAGCTGCATTACATATATGATATTCATGAAATGCAAGTCTATGAAAATGTGTATCTGGCATCATAATGATGCATGGCCACACGAGCAAACAGTCAGCAAAGTCATTGTCCACTGCCTAATTCCAAATAAGGGGATGGCAGAATGGGACCCAGTCCCTGTTAGGATTAGCAGTTCCAGGCATGAGACCCAAAGGACAGACACTGGAAATTTTAAAGCAAGAAGTAGGGGCTGTTGCTATTGCTGTTACTAAGATGAGTTTTATTTTGAGGGGTAAGGAAACAAAATTTCTGGCATACATCTTTCTTTAAGAACTTGAAACAGAAGCATTAAACTTCAAACTAAGCAGCACACTAAATTGAAGCCGAGTTGTCATTTGCTGTTGGAGGTATCTCAGCCATTCTTTATTTGTGGGTGGCTTTCATGCAAGCAGAAGAGAGGAGACATGGAAACATAAGCTTCTCTCACAAAATAGAATACCATCTATGGCAGATGTATCTCATTAGTCACAGGTACTGATAGCTGAAATTAATCAACTAGGATTAAAAATTGGAAATTAATCTTTTACCCAAACCTCAAACCAAATGAGAATGGTGGTCACATTAGAGTAAATCCACAGGCTTTAGTGGAACTATGCTGATTAACACAAGTTGACTTCTTGGCCCAGGGTCCTTTTTTGGTCTCTTTTTTTTCTTTAGGCATGAAAAAATATAGGCTACATACCATGTGTTTTTCTCTTTAGAAAAACTATTGAAATGCATATTCTACAGATTTCAGTGATTTGTAGCAAACCTTTTTTTTACCCTTTTCTAACTAAGAATCTTTAAAATCCTACAGGAAAATTTTCTGTTGTCCTGAACCCCACATTGTTATTTATACACATATGACATGAATCACAAGTAGCCACTAAATCAATGTATGTTCATTCTGGCACATATTCAAAGATCATTTAGAACAAGTTTTCTAAAATAAACTCCACAAAAACACCCAAAAAATATAGAGAAAAAAATGGTCATTTCTAAGCAAATAAAAATGTGTGAAATATCTGTGAATAGATGTCTAGTGGTTAAACCATCGGCATCCCCTTTGGGTGTAGATGGATGCTAACAGCATAATGATAAAGTGATGGTGAAGGCATCTGCCTGCGTTCTTAGAGGCACCTGGGCTTTGGAAAGAGGAGGGAGCAAATCCACAGTGGATGGATTCAAACAGGTCTCCTAGCACAGGGGAAAAAACTCAGTCTTGACCACTTACTTACACTTTGAGGCTGACAGGTTAGGATCAATGAACTGAATTTGAAATATCTAGCCTAAACTAGTCAACTAGGGTCTCCCTGTGTCAGAGGAGACACAAACAGGATTTTTTCAGGATTTAAACATAAGAAACACTAGATCACCTCTGGCAGGTGCCCTCCTCTCCCTTTAACCTTAGACCTGCAAGGAAGTGACTTTGAATACATGTCCATGTCTTCGGTCAGTGAAAGTTATGTGAGTTGAACTCCATTATCATTCATCTTTAACATGTGTATTATGTGCCATAAAGAGATGTGAGAACACTATAGCTGCCTGAAAACATGCCAAATATTAGCTGAAGGATGGTAAATGATAAGATGGTTTTAAAAGGAAAAGATACATTGCTAATCTGTGTTGGGGGATTCTTCTTTTCTGAAAATCTGGAGGCCATTACTCCCAAAATTTACTGTGTGCTGTTCAGTTCTGCTGAAGGATTCTCTTAAATTAGCTACTATTTTAGTGACATTGAAAAATTTTGGGGGTTATTCTCATCTGAGAGGTTTCATAGAATCACTGAGGTTGGAAAAGACCTCCTAGGTCATCTGGTTCAACTGTCTCCTTACCACCTATATTACTTACTAAACTATGTCCCTAATCACCTCATCCAACCTTTCCTTAAATGCCCCGAAGGACAGTGACTCCACCACTACCCTTGGCAACACATTCCAATGGTCAACTACTCTTTCTGAGAAGAAATGTCTCCTAATTTCTAACCTGAACCTCCCCTGGCACAACTTGCAGTCATTGCCTCTCATCTTATCACTAGTTAACTGCAAGAAGAGGCCAACCCCCAGCTCACCCCAACCTCCTCTCAGGTAGTTGTAGAGATAATAAGGTCTCCCCTCAGTCTCATCTTCTCCAAGCTAAACAGTCCCGGTTCCCTCAGCTTCTCCTCATATGACTTATGTTCCAGACCCTCCACCAACTTTGTTGCCCTTCTCTGGACAAGCTCCAGGGCCTCAATATCTTTCTTGTAGTGGGGAGCCCAAAACTGAACACAGTATTTGAGGTGTGGCCTCACCAGAGCTGAGTACACAGGGATGATCACCTCCCTGGTCCTGCTGTCTACAGTATTCCTGATACAAGCTAGGATGCCACTGGCTTTCTTGGCTACCGGGGCACACTGCTGGCTCATGTTCAGGGGACTGTCAGCCAACACCCCCAGATCCGCTTCCTCTGTACAGCTTTCCAGCCACCATTCCCCAAGCCTGTTGTTTTGCCTGGGATTGTGACGACCGAAGTGCAGGACCCAGTCCTCCATATTGAATTTCATCTCACTGTACTCTGCCCATCAATACAATCTGTCCAGGTCCTTCTGGAGAACCTTCCTACCCTCTGGCAGATCGACATGTCTCCCAACTTGGTGTCGTCTGCAAGCTTACTGAGGCTGCACCCAATTCCCTCACCCAAATCATCAATAAAGATATTAAACAGGATGGGCTCCAGTACCAATCCCTGGGGAACACCACTTGTGACCAGTTGCCAGTTGGATTTAACTCCATTCACCACCAGTCTCTGGATACAGCCATCCAGCCAGTGAAGAGTGTCCAAGCCGTGGGCCCATCCAAGCCATGGGCCACCAGCTTCTCCAGGAGAATACTTGAGGTAGATGACATCAACAGCCTATCTTCCATCTACCAGAAGGGTCACCTGGTCATAGAAGGAAATGAGGTTGGTCAGGCAGGACTTGTCTTTCATGAACCCATGCGGTCTGGACCTGATGCTCTGTGATTGCCCTCAGTATGACTTGCTCCATAATCTTCCCTGGTACCGAGGTAAGCTAACAGGCTTGCATTTCCCTGGATCTTCCTTATGACCCTTCTTATAGATGAGCATCACATTAGCAAGTCTGCAGTCATCTGGTACCTCTCTAGTTGGCCATGACTGCTTTTCCCATACTGAGTATCTTAGAGAAATGAAGAGGGCCAAATCCTACAGTACTTGAAATAATGCAGTCAGGCTGAGGACAGACTGTAAGATCTGGATGAAAGGAACAGAAAGATCGTTCAAGCATCTGTTTTTGATAAAAATCTTTGCCAACAGCTTCCCAGTGGCTTGATCTATTTGGTTTTGGATATTGCAGATTGTAATCATCACCATGAGAAACTTGGTGAGCAAAGCAAAGCAATGCAACGCAGCAGGATATCAGCCACTGCACAGGCAGGTACATACAGAATACTGCAGGAGGGTCTGCAAGTCATCCAAACAGCACTTATTTCAATGCAAGTAATGGTATTTCAAAAATATGACCCTATTTTTGCCTTGCAGGATCCTTTGACTCCATTACAGGTATGATGATCATGCTCTTTCACTTGGAAGTCATTTATTCATTAATTTTTTACGGCTGTTCCTATTCTCAGAGATAAGAAAACTGAAGAAAAGAGCCATAAACTGTAAGATTATTAATATCCAAGTGCCCTTTTCCAAGCTGCAATATACTGCCCTGCTTACAAAGTGAAAGGAACTTGCAAACTTTGAAAACAAAGCCAAAAGTTTTCAGTAACTGAATTCACAACTGTTCCAAGGTCTAAGCCACTCCTCACACTCCTCAGGCTTAAAATTTCATCTAGTCTATCCTGTAAAAGAGGTTGCAGATATGGAAGTCACTTTGTGTGAAAATTCAGTAACTACAGGAACAGCTGAAAAATGCTGTCGTATATATCAGTTATTAATGGATTTCAGTGAGATTTATGATAGAAAGTAAGCTGTGAAGTTTCTGTGTAATTAAGCTTTTTAGTGTATCCAAGTACAACATTTCTTCATGGCTTTAATTATGTACCATTAGCTATGTAATTTAGATTCCATGTAGATTAGAAAAAATTCACAGCGCTCTTTTTTTTTTTTGAGTTTAAACCATTGTGTATAAGGAATTAGAGTTGCCAAATCTTTGCATCTTTTTCAAAAGCAATGTGACAGTTCAAAACGTTTAAAATAGTGTCATTCTTTTGATGTGAATATTTCTGGTGTTGTAATATCATTCTTTTTTAATGCACTGAAACTCTAAGTTCTTCGACCCTTTCAAATCTCCAGAATTCAACTCTTGGGTTTTTATTTACTTTGTTTTAACTTTATTTAGTGCGGGTTCACACACTCACTGAATTTAGCTTTGGGTTTCTGGACTTAAGCAAACCCAAAAACTCAAAGCAATACTCAACCATAATCATAAGTTTTCCATGGTTTGGAACAAAATAGTAAACTTTCTGTGGAGCTCGGAGAGAGGATTAACTTGACAGTCAGTCTATACTTTGTAAATTCAGCCTGAATTCATTTCAAGGCTCAGCAAAACTTGGAAAATCTTTTAGACAAATGTGGGACAAATTGAGGATTATGAAGACAACCAAAACATACCCATCTCAAAAAAAGGCAAGTAATCCCTCCTATGATTCCTTTGTCCCCCCCAAAAGTCTCTGACAATCCAGTTGCTACAGAAAGAAGAGAAATTCACATGTCTGTGAACTCCATAAAAAAATTTACACAATTCATTCAGATGAGTATTCTTAATTCCTATTCTCTTTACAGATCAACTGTTGCATCAGCCCCACATTCAGTTGAAATACTTCTAATTGATGCTTATGTAAATGAAAGGAAAATCAGTTCTATAATTCAATGTTGACCAATTTGTATAAAATATCTCTGTCACTCAAATAAGTCTTTATTTTTTCATGTCTGAAGGCACCTACCTACATTTGACCCTATTCCAGTCATTTTACATTTAAGTCTAGGTCTCAAAAATATTAACCTAAATTTAAAAAAAAAGTAAAAGAAATGCACAGTCTTTCATTATTTACATACTTAATGTTGTTTGATTCAGAAACCACAATATAAATATTTTCTTTTTAAAAATATGTAAGTATCAAGATATATATAAATATTCTACAAAACCATCAGTGTGCTCTCACCAAAAACAGATGCCTTGAAAATATTTGGCTTACTTTTAAGAAAAACACTTAAATCATTTTTTGAGGTCTAGCCATCTATACATTCAAAGAGCAAGTGCTTGTAGAAGAAATACTTCTAAAATATATATTTATACATGTTTCATAGGTGTATATGAAATAAAAAGTCTTTCCTTAATATTCAGAAAATCCACTGTGGTGCAGGTGTACAGCACTTTCCAAAAAAGTCTTGGGAACAAGACGAATTTACCCAAATGGCCCCTTTTACAACACAGTTTACTCTGCTGTTCGCAGCATCCCAGCAGCACAGCGAATACCTTCAAGGTACCATCTCCTTCCAAGAAAAAAAATTCTCAAAAAGTCTGGACAAGCCTACAGGGGCTGGTGCTCTGCTGCCAGAGGAGCGAGACCCGAGGAGTCCGCAGTGGTTCAGCCTTTCGTCACGGGCTGGTCTGCTGGGCAGGGAGGTCAGCCCAAATCACAGCCGGTCCTTCCACATCTGGGGGAGAAGCTGGGTTGGTTGCAGCTCTTGGCCAAGATAGCAGGTGCCAGAAAGAAAAAAAAAAGTGTACAAGTCAGCCTTCTGTTTGGTAATGGTTTATCTGGGTCAGCTGCTTGCTGAGGAGCACAGACTTGAACTTGGCACCTGTCCTCAGAGCAGCATGAGTCGATCCCATGCAGCTTTGCTTTTTACTGGGATAAAACACAGTTCCAGTATTCCAGTGATTTAAGCGTCTGAGTTGTTTTCTTCCCCTGGCTTAGCTTTCCTTAGTTTCCTAAGTTTTCCATGCTTGAGGAGTACTCACTGATTTACGCTGGAATGCAGTCTTTTATTTTTATTATCTACTATGTTTATTTTCGAGGTAGCCATCTCAGGTCTCTTGTCGCTAAGCTACAGCACAACCAACAGGGCCTTATCCAGAAACACTCACTGACTGAGTTAGGAAATAAGGGCAAAACTCACAACTAAGTAATTCTGAACAGATGAAGTGGGATTCATCTCTCCTTAATTTGACAGCCATGTAGACCAGATTTAGGTATCTGGTCTAAACTAGTCCATCTAGGCTCCTTGTCTCATCAGAGGAGAGACTTGGCCTTCTCCAAAGAACAGTTTATTTCACCATCAGTTGGGCAGCTAAAGCACATGATCCTTATAAGGTGCATATGTCCCCTCTTTGTTTTTACAGGAAACCCAAACAACTAACTGAAACAAGATGCCCTTTTTCGGTGAGATGAAGCCCACCACTGGTATCTGCATCTAACACAAACCTGGCACTCTCAAAGTTATTTCCCTGAAGGGTTTCTTAATAGCTCCACAAGCAAAAAACTCCAAGCTGGCTAACAGCAAGCAGCTCCCACCACACAGAGATTTTCAGTATAGCATTAGTTACACATCTCCTCAGCTGTTGTGAAATATATGACTATACAACAGAGCAATTATAAAATAGCTTTCATGCACAAATATAAATGTGTACAGAAAAGATGTTAAAAGCAAAGACAAATGAATACATGATGAAGTAATTAGAAACAGACCACGCTATAGTGTTGTTTGGAAGGACTGTTTTTCACTTTGTTCTATTGATGTACTGAGGCTCGCAAAGATCTTAAATATGGAAGAAGCTTTCTAACACATACTAAGTTGTAGAAAAGAAACAATTAAAAGTATTCTTCCACTGCTGTTTCAACTGAGTACAGTGCTCTTTTTCCATAGTCTTCCTAACAAATCAAATTACAAAGCATAAACAATACATTTTGCATAAAAACCTAATGTATATGCAGAATTATTTTTACTGCAGAAGGCAATGTGCCAGTACTTTCAGTGTAAGAATCAGAAGGATTTTCTTCTAGTTTTGTTGGCAAAAGCAGCATTAGACATCTACCAGGATTTAACCACATTAACATGAAATACTCTTTGGCCCAACTGCATTGAAGTCAGTGGAGATTATACTTCAGGCTCCTTTATTCTCAAGGTCCTTTGATATTCTACAGGATAGTTTTCTGCTCAGGTTTCTCATCTGGAAATCAAAATAATGTTTCACTATTTCTCACTCCAGCATGATAGTAAGTCCCAGATTACCTTTTGTTAGAACTCAAGGATATGTGAGCAAGGCCCTCTAAAAGCAGCTTTGTCTATGGCTGATTTTTGCCCAATGTGTTTCATATGACATTGATTTCTAAACATTATGCAACAATGTACATTCAATTCCAGCCTTTGGGTAGAAGTCAAATATGAGAGTTTTTTGTCAGAAAACAGACAGGATGGTTTTCTGCACTTTAATGCCATTTGGCTTTATAGCTAAAGTTCACAATACGTAAAAAGACTCCTCAGCAATCTTAATTACATTCTTAGCAAGGAAGGAAAACAGTCTCGAATACTTGGGTTTAATCCTGGAAATGGACAGTCCTAGCAATATGCTATATAATCTCCCCAAAGTGGGTGAATTGTCAAAAAAGACAGTGTAAGGAATACTATCATTTCTTTGGCCAAGGTCCTTTACCAGAATTTGTAATGTGTTATATGAAGAGCCCAAACCACATGGCACACACAGACATCTGTAGAAAACTTTCCACTTTGTGCTCTGAGTCTTACATTAGGCTGAATTCTCGTGGATTTCAGGAGGAAGTGACATCTGACCACAGATTTGGCTCAAAGATTAGCTCTGTTCTTGCATCAGGAGCCATTCTTTTCTAGAGGGCAAGTAAACATTTTCACAGGCATGAATAGAACTGGACTCAAGATCATCCGAGCCATCACTCAAAACTAAATTACCTCTCAAGTCTGATGTGAAAGGAAGACTATTTCCTCATCGGATACTTATAGAGCTGAAATGATTTCATAGCACTGAAGAAAGACCATCCTGTAGTGAACTAAGTGACAAGAAAGACTAAAGGCAGAAAAATTGTATTTACTCCCCAGTGTCAGCTGCAACAGGATGAGGAATGATGGTATGTTAAGAGTAAACCATTTTATATCATGTATGACTCAGGTGAAGCTACCAATTCATTCCCTTCATAAACGTTGAAAAAGGTCTTCTACCTTCTTGAATATACCCTTCTCCACCTATTCCCAAAAGAGACCTTATTATAATCAGAATCATAGAATCATAGAATCATAGACTCATAGTATGGTATGGGTTGGAAAGGACCC
Organism: Laterallus jamaicensis coturniculus; assembly: GCA_022605575.1. NCBI lineage: Eukaryota > Metazoa > Chordata > Aves > Gruiformes > Rallidae > Laterallus > Laterallus jamaicensis. Next base: position 50,484,520 of record JAKCOX010000001.1, read on the forward strand.
CAGGGATCATAGACCTCTAACCCACCTGCCACAGGGGGGGCCCAACCTCAGGCCTGGAGCTACACAAGGTTGCCCAGGGCCCCATCCAACCTGGCTTTGAACACTTCCAGGGACGGGGCATCCACCACCTCTCTGGACAGCCTGTTCCAGCACCTCACCACCCTTTCTGTAAAAAACTTCCCCTAATATCTAAACTAAACCTTCCTTTCTTTAGTTTGAATCCATTCCCCCTTGTCCGCTCAGAAACTTGAGAGGAAACAGCAACACCAGGAGTGTTTACAGATCTTTAAGAGTTTTGTTAATATCAACGTAGCTAAAACAACAGTTGTTTGAAAATTATGCAGATAAGTGTCTATACTGAAACCTAAAATGGATGAAATTATAAGCAATTAGCTAAATTGTTATTAAAGTGTTAAAATTTGTAGCCATACTTTGTACTAAGTAGATCTGAATCGGCTTGCTTTAGATTTTCCTGTTTCTTTTGGCAAGTCTGCAGATTGAGTATCTTCTGTGTAAAATCAGTAGCCGTTTTGACATTCCTAATGGCTTGATATTTACATTTTCAGATTCAGACATGCTTAGAATATGTACTTCAGTGCATCCTATTAAATGTTGGCCAGTCATTTAGGAAATGATAGCAAAGATGGCTAACATGGGCTTTATATTTACTTCCTTACAGAAGGTGCAAGTAGTGCAACCTGCCTGTACCTAAAAATTTGCATATGAATTAGAGGTGATTTGGATAATTTCTAATAAGAAGAAACAAGAACTTTATCTGAGACTTGTGAAGTGTGGTATTAAAACATAAAGATATTGCAAAATGTAATCATACTGTCTTCCTTTTGACCCAGCATCGTACAGGACAAAAAGTAGTAGTTGTGTACATGTATATGACCTTCAGTCTTAGAAGTTTTTAAACCCACAGAATAGCTTAATAGTTTGTGAATTACCTGCTGATTTCAGTCAATTTTGTCAGAATAGGATGTAGACTACCCAGAGACTAATGCAATCCTAAAGGTACTATAAAAATGAGTATCTTCACAAATAGTTAAGGAGTCATTAATATAGTTGAGAGTAAGACAGATGACAGCAAATTAGCTTTAAGTTGTGATCCCCAAGATGTTTATAGGTGTTGAATAGTATGAATACTGTGAAAAATGACAGGATTCATTTGACTTGTCATGTGTAAATGGAAAGCCAAGATGTGGCTTAAAAAAGTCACTTATTTGATGCCACAATTCTGATTTGACTGATGCTTGTCCCTCATCATCATTTGAGTCTATTGTTTGCTGTTCAAGCAGTGTGACGCTGCTTAAACAGATAGTATGGATCTCAGTAAAATGGAGTCATGTTAGTCCAGACCTAGTAATTCTGTAGGCTGGGTGGCTTTGTGGCTGTGACTATGCTCACATTATGCAAAGCATAAGGAACTTTTACATAACCTGTATTTCCTTTGAAGATATTTCATCTTCTGGAGATAGCACAAAGCTACAATGCCACCTGGAAAATTCTCAAAAACTGAGGTTAAATTTGCAAGATTTACAGCTGCTAGGACCCATCAGATTCAGGACATGTCCTTAAAACACTGGGCAAAATGTCCTCATACTACAAAGCTTACACAATTTCCCTTCCCCCTTGTTTGTGTGATTCAGACTCAGTTGCTGCCTTTATGGGTGGCATATACATGAATTGAGTGGGAAATGATCCCACGCAAGCAGACGGTAGGCAAGATGACCTATTACTTTCAGGCTTTTTTTTATTCTAGATGTGCTAGATGACATCATTTGTGGTATGACTCTTTGAATTCCAGACTCTCTATATATGAGAGTTAAATGAGTGTACAAAATGTTTAGTGTACAAAGCACAAAAACTAACAGTAACCAAAAGCTGCCTCCTTAGGCTTTCTTTGTATTCCATGGAGAGCGGAAAATCCTCATTTTCGTGTTTTTTTGAAGTAGGCAGGCATCTTCTGGAAGTGTCACTGCTCTCAGGGAGTGCAACTAGGGAGACAAGATTCCCAGGGTTAACATTGGGCTTCCTGAATACCTTCCCTTACTTGTTTTAAGTTTTTTCATACACAGAAACATTTTCGTCCAAAGAAAACCAGGGGCATATGGCCTTCAAAAAAAATGCTGGTTGAAGGACTCTGAGTGGGTGCAGCCTGTGAAGTTAGAGTGGCTTTCTGACCAAAGAATACTGCATATCCCATGGAACCTCTCTGAGCAGCATGCAAGAAAGGTATTCACCATAAACGTCTGGAAAAGATACATATTTTTTCAATCAGTGATTTTAAAAGTTGGCTATTTTCATTCTTCAAAAGAAATAAAACCCAAAACATAGTAATGCGGAGAGTGACCTGTTAAATACAGCTTCTGGAGGAGAAGGTGTAAGGGGTCATAATTTGGAAATTTTGAGGCCCATTGTGACTACTGAAGCCAGTTGCTGGGAATAAGGAGCTTCTAAATGAGACTTGGTGAAGTGGGGGAGTTGCAACGATCCCCAGTCTGTTCCAGACAAGGGAACTACACGGGCTGGCCAACCTGGAGCCAGACACCATCATCCATTAGGGCTTCTTATAAAAGCTAAATGAGTTCAACAAATTGTTTCCTCCAGCTGATGCATGCAGACAGCTTGCATAAGAAAATTTAAGTTCCATTAGCATAAAACAAGACTCTGGGCAGTTCTGTATGAAACTCTTCATCTTTTTCATCTCTATGAAACTCTTCATTCTTTCACAGCCCTGTGTCAGGTAGGTCTGTTGCTGCCTCAGCGAGAGTGAAATCAGAAACACAGAGGCACATAGGTCAGTGTTTCTCTCTCTCACAAACACATGTACATTGGGCATCATGATATTAAAACCCATGGAGTAACATGTATATGAAATTCCCTTCTCCCGCAGTGAGAGGAAAATTAAGCTTTGAGTAAATGCTCCGGTTTCAGTGCATGTGTGGAATGTGCAAATGAATTCATAGAGCTGCCTCTGCATATGCAGCTATTTGAGCATGTTTACCATCTGCAGCTCTGTGTTGTCTGGGTTGGGAAAGACAGGAGAATAAGCTGTATTAAGCAGCAGCCATTCTTTCCTCCATTTGGGGAGAAGTGCTTTTGGAATAGGATGACTCCTAGAAATTTAGCACATCTGAGCTCTTTGGGGATGGAAATAACAGAAGTCCTCAACTCAATTAAAAAAAACCCCATATTATTTTGGAAGAAAAGTGACTAGGGTTTTTTTTGGGCAGTGTTGGATGAAAGTGTGCTTCCTTTTTCACTTTTATCTAAATTCATCTCTAACACAAATCAGAGCAAAAGGAAGCATGAAAATGTATTTTATTATTTGCTCATCTTTTGTCTAACATTTCAAATGTATTTCTCTGTACTGTGGCTTGCTTGAACAAGTACTTTGCATTGTAAACACTTTCGATTGTTTATACAAACTAAATGTCAGCCAGTGCTAAATGCATTTGCAACAAGAAATACACCAAATCAAAATAATGGCAGATGTATCTCAGGCAATATTAAAGGAGTTTAAATTGCAACTGTATCCAAAACAAAAAAAAAATCTACATCAAAGACAGAAACACATGCTTAATCTGTCGTGTCTGTTTAGTTAAGTGATGGCCCTAATTACTTTTAGTCACCCATGACTCTCATGAACAGACTCTACTTTAAATTTAGATTCAGACATTTTTCCATTTCTCTAATAAGGATTAATTAATGTGTAAACAAGATCAGAGTTGACTTACCCACACACATTTACTTTTTTGACTGCTTGGCCTCGCAGAGAAAATGCTGCGTGTCTTATGCATAGTCATATAGCTGGCTTCCTCATGCCACACGTAAACTGCAGCAATAGCTTGTTGACCAGTGATACCTTTTATTTTCTCTTCCCCCATAAATGGTATTTGAAAGGAATATCCATAACAGAAACCTCGATTTTCAGAACCAGCCTTCTGGTAACCAGAGAGCTGCTCTTTCTCATGCATCCCTTCTCTCACACATCTGAGACAGAAATATGTCTAAGTTATCTTTTCCCTCAACCTCTTTTCCACATCATACTGGTTGTTAATGGAGGATGTAGAGATTTCAACAGGCATATGAAACTTCCAAATAAATATTCCAATGTGACTTTGGCTGACCATTGGTATACTAATCATTATGAATTTCATTAAGTGTTCACACATTTGTGGATATGGACTTTTATTCAACTGTCTCCAGGACAGAATAATTCAGGCCAAGCACATTCCTTCAGGTTTAACCCTTAAATCAACTAGATTAGACACAGAATGATTATATGGTGCTGTTAATGATACTGAGAGTCCCCCAAGATAACCTCTTCCAGGCCAAGAAAAAAGATTTAAGCATGCTGTCAGAGTTTCTCCCCTTACAGTGTTATCTCAGTGCTCATTGTTAACAGGAAGAAAAGTGTTTTTCAGGAATGTTCACATTTTTTGAGTGTCCCAGAAATACAATTTACCATATGTTCATGACACCATTACCAATTTACAGAGGAAAGCATTAAAAAAATTAAGTGGCTGTTCTACAAGCTATTGGTGGTGTCAAGGGCTCTCTGATATTCTATTACAACAGCAAGAACAGACAGAAGCTGATCCATTCAGGCTGATGCTGCACCTCATACACTGTACCGTTATGAGCAAATATTGTAAGCAAAAAGTTCAGAGTGCTTTACAGTATTTTTCTCATCTAGTTTTGTAAAACTCAAATTTTAACCTCTTTACATTTTCTGTTGCATTACCTACATTTAAGTGCACATTTTAGTACAATGGAGTACACAGTGTATCTATCGTATAAACTATATCATAACATGCTGTTTTATGTAAACTAACAGATTTTAGAAATAATTAGAAAATGTTTCCTGATAAAAAGCTTAGATTTTGCTACTTGAAAAATAATCCTTATTTGAAAAAAATCCCACAACACACCAACTAAACAAAACCCACAAACAACCTGCCGTATCCCTTGCCAAACAATATCTTCTGCCCTCTTTCAAATATAATCTTCCTTACGGGCTAGCTGTCATGGTAGTTTAGCCAGGTGGTATCTGGTTGCTAGAGCCAAGCATTATTTGAACACAATTACAACTACTCAAAACTAATTCTATTGACAATAATTTCATTATGTGCTTGTCAAATTGATACAATCAGCTTGAGACAGGCTTCTACATAAACCACATTTATTTATACCTAGAGTCCCTCCACTGTCAGTGGACTTACACAGTATTTAGAAAGTTGAAATCTGCAATTTTTATTCAACTACTATGCCATTTTTGAACTACTGCTAGCAAATAACCCTTTCCATGCCATTGCCTTCTGTTGGCGTACCTCTTAAATTTGACCTAGGTCCTTCATTCTGTACTAAGCATTTTGAAATCCAGATGTATGCACCCAGCTTGATGCATACTTGAGCAGACTGTAAATAATATTGCTCTCTGAAACTCCAGCCTTAATTTATTAGATCAGAAAGAACCCAGGTTGTAAGAATATGTATCCATTTAACATATGGTGGGCATTTTATCTGAGTACAGTCTCTTTTAAGTTTGCTTTATGGAAATGAAGTGACAATTTACATCTCACTAGGTCTGCTCAAAGTATTACCAAAAGACTCTTGCTAAGAGAACAAGAGAAGCAAGGACAGTGATTGTGGTTGTGGTTATCTTAGCCCTTAATGGGCTGAGAGTCATTAGAAGAAACGTGAGCAGGATCCTACTGAAGCATTTTATTTTTTGGCAAGGAAGGGGCAGAAGCATTTGGGCTTTTATGTCGCTTATAAACTAGCTTAACCCATATCAAACTACTGTGGCTTGAAAATGAACATCTTTGTAGTCTGCCAGAGTCTTTCTTAACCGGGATAGAGAGGATGGCTCAAAACCAGCAAATGCTCAGAATGGGCCCTGGACCACTGAAGAAATAGAAAGCAAATGCCTGGGTAGAGCTGTGGGGCAAAGTGAGGCTACATCACTTACCAAACAGGTGAATAAATAAATAGATGGATATATACTTACATACATATATAGGCAAGCCATTTTGGTTTCTTATCTTCCAGACACAGCTGATACTGGCCTCCTATGTAAAAAAAAAAAAAAATAAGAACCCCCCCTTCCCCATGGAATGGCTATGACTAAATTCCTATATTTAAGTGCAAATGTGCCCAGTTTTTTTTAGCAGCCTCCAGGTATCCAGCCCTGCTCTGCAATTTTGACCATATATTTGGATGAAGATTGTGCCAGCTTTTGAGTGAGGAAGTCAAGAGTTATACTTGCTAGGGAATGTTTATAAAGCTTCTTTAGTTTTCAGCTGGTTCTGCAGATTTGCAGACATTTACACCGGGACCTTTTGCCTATTAGCTCTCAGGTGGCTGTTCCCTTCCACGTGTCCTAACAGAGGTATGTGATAGCACTTTGAAACTAACTGTAAGTGTCTGCTTTTCCCCAGGTTTCTTCTTTCTCTGATGTGACATTTACGCTATGGGGGTTTTATTTATTGGTTTGGTTTAGGTCAGAGGTCTGGCTCCTCCAAACAGGGCTCTGAGCATCTGGCCTTGCTTTACTACCATTTTTCTCCTGATCAAATAATCATGTGTATAGCCTGGGTGTACTCTATACAATCAAAAATGTGTTTCATTTTCTGCTGAATCGCCGTGGCTGCCAAACACAGCCCAAATGGCAGTCTGAGGAACACTGTCTCCTAACAAGAATAGAGAATGTGCAGAAAAGTTTCCTTGAGGCACCTGCCAGAAACCTGCTGTTGCAGCATGTGTAGAAAAATATTTGATAGCTCTTGGATAGTGAGAAATGTTGCCTTTCTTTGATCTGTCTATAAAATACATCCCAGTCTTTTCTTTCTATCCTGCACCTACTCAGCTGATTCTTCTGGTCATTTTAGTGAATCTTAGATAAAATCTGCTCACTTATTTTTCCTCTGCTTAGAAACAAAATAATCAGGGGAATGTCTCAGCACTCATGGCACTACCTCCTCACCTGGATGGTTAAACACCCTGTCAGAAACTAACTTGGACCAACATCTCCTCTTCCACCTATCCTATCTCAACTCCTTGGCCTTCATGGAACGTGACAAGAGTGACCAACTGTAGACAGCGTTGATCTGAGTGAAATGTAGGTAGGAACAGTGATCTTCTCAGTTAATATGGCTCTGCAGATAAATTTACTTTGATGTTGAGATAGATTCTGCTTTTTTGGTCCATGTCAGGATATGGCTGGAATGTGTTTCTAAAAGGATGTGACATTTTCTGCCATCTAAGGTCACAAATTAGTGCAAGAGAGAAAACTGAAGAAGGTTCAGAGCAGAATTACCCATCTATCTGAATAAGAATGGCATCTGCAATTACTCATGCTGGGACAAATGTCACAAGAACCATTAATCCTCACGCTTCAGGACATAATTGAGCAACAGCTGGAGTCAGGAATAATTTTCCTCTATGACAGAGCATTGCACAATTTTGTGTATTAGGGGCTTTTATGTCTACATTGAGATGGCTGGCACCAACTCAGTTGAAGACAGAAGGTCAAATTAGATGGTCCTCTGGTTTGTTCTGTAGCAATTAATTGTGTTTGTACACTGATTCAGTCACTGTAACAATCCCAAACTGTCTCAGGCATCATGTAGGCGTTAATGGCTGCTTCTTCATTCTCTGTTTTCCATCTGCTTTAGATGACCTGGAAATTAATACCAGTTGAGTCTGTGGTTAAATCTCGTACCAACAAGTGGCAAAATGAGGATACAGAAGTGCAAGAGACCATGTAACAAATAAACATCTCCCACATCACCCTGTTTACCTTTACCAGTACTCACTAATTAGCAAAAACCCTCTATTAGGAACACCCCTAGGCATGAAAAAAAAAATCAATAGCTTTAGCATCAGTTCAGTGCCTCATTATGAATAAAATTTTGTCTCTATGATGAACACTTAGGTGAAGCCCTAGCAGGAGTTTCATGAAACACAAAAACACAAAATAGAAGTGATCAAAATGACAATTAGGATAAGAATAAGTGAATAACTTAAATATAACAGCAATGGAGGTTCAGTCCCACACTCTGCTTTTCTCAAAATAAAATCTTGATGATGTTGATTATTCAGCTAATTCAGTATGCAACCTTGTTTGAGTTAGACATGCAAATTTGATGTTAGATAGTTTCATTCATACTGGCAACGCAAGGAAATTTGGAACAAGGGAATTCATGCTCCCCAATTGTACAAATGTGCATGGTTTTAGGATTTACATTAAGACAGGGAAGCTACAGCCTGTTCTGAACACTACCAGAGTAGGGAAATGTTTAAATCCTGTCCCACTTCAGGCCCATCTATAAAACACTTCTTTTACCTCAAGCCTGACTTGTCTGCCTAGTCTGGGCAGTAGCAACTAGTCTCACTCATTGCCCAATGTAAGCATGAAAAGCCTCAATGAAGACAGAGGAAAGCTCTGTGGTCATCTGGTATGATGGCTGCCTAGTCAGTCTTCTCATTTAAAGTTGATAGTTTTAGTCTCTACAGTTGCTAAATAAAGTGTTGCTTGGCTTTCATTCTGCTTCATAAGTGTAAAATTCTATTCTGTGTAGATCATATAATATTGCTAATAAATTTTGCTTTGTATAGAATAAACAGGTGATAACTTTCATTGTTATTTCTAAAGAGGTGAATTTAAATCACCAGAAAATAACTATAGTTATGCAGAATATGGGTCCTGTTATCATAGTAACTGATGTGAAATAAATTTTATAGTACAGATTTAGAAGTTTTCTGCACCTTGAAGCAATCTTCCTTCCTGTGATAAAGACCAGGAAAAAATGAAACTACATTAATTTAAAGACATTTATGAAGTGTCCTTGTATTTGACTATCTCTTTGCAGTGGTTGCAATGAGCAGTAATAGAAGCAAAGAAATTAAAGGAAATAGCAAAGAACATAGATGGTTCAGTCAAATATTAAGTCACTTTACATTTATATAAGGCACTTTATTCAGAGTATTTCCAGTAAAGCTGTTCTGAAAGTCTGGAAACTGGCTTTTAAAATATCCTGTAGAGGACATGTAATATGGATTACAAAGTAATTTATCCTGTAAATTACAATTTCCAAGCAAGTAATCTGCAGAGAAAGATTGACAAAATGTAATAATATTTAAATGAAAATATTCTCCCTGTTTCTTTCTGTATATCACATGGAATATTTCATATAGAAAAGGGAAATTAAGAGAAAAGAAACTCAGTAGTAAATTTTCTTTTTTTCTCCACTCACCCTCTTTTTACCATTGAAGGTATTCATGTCATCTGTTCTAAATTAGATGCACACCTCTTAATATGTCCTCTAACTAGTTCTTGTGAGAGATAAAGAGAGATTGAAAGGAGCTGAGAACCATAAAGGCACTGGGAGAATCATGAAGTGAAAGGTGGACACATCATAAATCAGAAATGCTAAGAGGTTTTGGAGCTGTGGAAGCACAGGTTTAGTTCATGGGAGGTGCATTCTAACTGAAGTCTTGCTGTTTAATATCCACACTATCTTCCACAAAAAGCGGTGTGTAGAAAGATGTAAAGTCAAGCTTAAGCCCCACTGATTTATTTTACTTTTGCTTACACTTTGCCACTTGCATAGATTGCCTTCGCAGCACCGTGCTGCACAGGCCTCCATACTTCCCATACTTCTTGATTTGCTATAAGAATATTTTCTTGCCTCCATGTATTTTCTAATTAAAGGTTTATAGTTATAAGGCTAGGTGGTGTGTTCTAACTGACTTCTGATGAATAGCTAACTGCATTAGGTGTTACCAGCTGTTTTTATTTAATTTACCTATCGCAGACTTGCATTAGTGCTGAAAGGAGGCTTAAGCAGCTTGTATACAAAAAGCCAGGAGTTTTCAAGAAGGAAGATTAAAAAATTTGTACTGACATATGTTCTCAGACTTTTTAGAAAATTTCAAAGAAAACAATTTCCTGAAATATTCTGAAGTCCAAGTCAGAGACAGCTATACTAATGTTTGCGTGCCAATTTCTCAAACTGACCAAGGCCAGCTTATTACATTCATTCTTATTAACTTTAACTACTTGCATTGCATTAATGATGCTAGTTGGAGCACTTCATAATTAACTCAAATAAGCACATACCTTTATAAAATTGGAGATACGTTATACAGGCAACTAACTATTCTGGTTTAACTCTTGAGTAAAATGAAAAAAGTAAACCAGAAGTAACAAAATAAATTACAGTTTATATTTTTTTAATTAGTTCTGACTATTTTCAATACCACTGATTCCATTGGGTAAGCAGTTGAAAATAATTTTGTCATTTGTATTGGAAATGCAACTTTATTATGGAGTCCAATACTGAAATGAGTGTCTTAAAGATACTTTGTAACTCTGAAGAGGCAGCCCTTGGCATCCTTCTTCTCCCTCCTTTTGGCCTTGCTCGGTAACATATTCCCCATAAGGCTGGCTCTTACCTAAACCTGCACCATGGCACAGCTTTGTAACTCTTCCACTCTTAGACTGTAACTCTTGACCCATGCCAATTATATTGTCTTGCTTTTGCACCTGCAAATCTTTCCTTCAGGAGGTGGGATTAGTGCTGTTCTATGCCCAGACTTGAAGAATTTAGTGAAATAATGTCAACTGTTAACTACAATGCACCCAAACCCGAACCTTCCTTCTTTTCCTACGTTGGTCCTTCTAACCTTGTACCTCCCTGCTCCATAAGTTGGCTTCTCCTTAGCCTTATGTATTTCACATGTCGGAGAATGCATCTCTGTTAAAATCAGACAGCTTTTCCCTTGTGCATCCAAACATTCTTGGACTAGTTTGAGTAGACCACTGATGACTGAAAGCTAGGGTATAAACCAGTTGAGATTATATTCTTCTGCTTCCTGCATACCAACCCCTTCTTGAATTAATCTTAATGATTAAAAAAAAAAGTCCCAAACTGAACCAAAAAAAGTCATACAAACATATGGAGCAGATGATATTGCTAACGTAGAGCAGATTCACAACTAACCCTATTCACATAAACAAGACATCTTTTGGAACATGGTAAGTAAATAGAAAACCACTATATGGAAATAATTTATTCATGTGACATCGAACAATAGCCTTCTTTGGAGTGGCTAATAGATTGAGAGTTATGTTAGGCCTCTTTCAGGTTACAGGAAATCAACCGATAAAGGAAATGTAGTCTCTTTGCAACAGAGATAATTGGGCTTCCTGTGGGCAGAAGTCAGAGACATGTTTCAGGAGACCGATGCTTGTCCTTGCTTGAACTAAAACATGTAAACCACACTAAGAAAATAGCCTAAAATTAATTAATTCTGACTCTGACTGCATGTACTTCTTTACAAAAGAATATAGTGCAATTTAAAAAAAAAAAAAGTATGTAAAGACAGTCTAATGAACTCTAGCCTTTATTTCACATCTTGCTCTATGTCTGTGGTCATGTCCATGCTGAGCAGTTCCCTAAACTGTTTTGACATTAAAACAGCACTTCTGCAGCTGCCACATGTTTGCAGCCACAGTGGAGATATTGGTATACAGAAGGCAACTGGACTTTTACAATTTCTTCATCTCATTATACAAGGCTGACTGACATGGTGGGAAGGAGGGGCAAAGATCATTGCTTTCATGTCTTTGCTGGTATCCCCACCATTGTTTCTGCAAGGAGTGTTGTAATTTCTAAACTAGGTAGAGAACTGAAAGCAGATAAGGATGCTCAAGTGTAAGGGCCCTGTCATTTGCTGGACATTCTGAGCTGGCTGCACATAAGCTGTTCCTGGACCAGGAGACATTCAGCCTCATTATTATGGCACTGTCACCATGATCCATCCTGCAGTCAGACACTTACACAGCACTGGGGTTGGAACTTACATGTGTCCCCCATATTTCTAGAGTTTATAGAAGGTTTAGCACACAAATTCAAATTTTGTTGCAGAATAGCCTGCTTTGGTCTTAATCAGATTCTTGACTTATTTGTTCAAATAATCTGAGACCTGGACTCATATATTAACTTTTCTGCAAGACACATTTCTAATCTTTGCAAAAAGGGACAGAACAATTTAGAATTTTGATGAAGAAAAGTAATTATGTCCATTTACTTCCTGGCCTCAGTCCTTAGGAATAGTATGTGATGTAAGGAGGATGAAAATCATGCACACATTGATTCTGAGTTGTGGAACAAGAGGACAAAAATGAAAACTGTACTCTCTTTTACAACCAACTGGCATAAATTTCACAGTTTCCAAAAGTAATATAAGTTACTGATGCATAAACATATTGAGAATAGTCTGTGCTCTGTTTATTTCTGATGGAATGATGAAAGCCATTGAGTGAAGGCCAAGTATCAATCTTAGTCAGCCACACTGTGGTGAAATAATTGCAGCTTCGTTGATCCAACTCAATCCATCAGTCACGTGTACTGTCCTGGTAATTAAGTATTTAACAACCTTTGTTCTCCTGCCACAAAAGGCTGTGTCAAAGCAAAATTTGGATCAGGCTGCTTTGAAACAGAATAGAAAACTGGTTTTGTGATTATTTTCAAGAATTAATTCCTTATTTTTGCAAAACTCAGTGAAGCAATTATGTATTTCTGTGCCACTGCCAAAAATGCAGCACTTCATTTTCCTCTGTTCAGTTACTGTTTTTTCTATGTAGGCATTTATAAGTAAGAATATCTGCATAAGGGTTCTTTGTGTCTGTTGTGGCATTGATTTAAAAAAATAGAGTATGTGGGGTGGGGTAAGATGATTACTGTGACAAGGTTATCTATTAAAAAGTAATATAGTCTATTCAGAGAAGTGGTCTAAACCTCAGCATTTAAGACTGTAAAATGAAAGTGGACATACAGCCAAAAATATTTGAATGGGAGCAATATGTCCTTCCAGGTATACGGGCTAGATTTTTTCATCAGTGATTTTACTTTAAGGAAAGCTTTCAGAAACCTCCATTTGAAAATATTCTTATTTCAAAAAGCTACTGTGACCTCTGCAGAAAAGCTTTTTGTTTGTTTGTTTACTTTGCCTTCCTTTGTCTATTAGAGAAGTTCTGCTTCAAATGCATTTCTTTCTCCTGCAGATAGGAGTGCAGGGTTTTCTGTGTATGTGTCCCATGTGAGCACAAAATATTTGTTTCTTTGGGCTCCACGTCAGCACCTTCATTCAGACAGTTCTAACAAAGTTTGCATATAATGTTTTGTCTTTAAAGCTGATGGCTTGAAAACACAAGCATGGCTTGATTTTTCAGTTAATTTCACACCATTTTCTTAAAACAAGCAATATCACCCTATATATTTGCTTTTTAGCAGGGTATGGCTTTTGGGGGGATTTTTAGGTTTTTGTTTGGGATTTTTTTGTCACAACTATGAAGTATGTGTTAAAACATCTTTTAATACCAAAGACCTTTTTCTGTGAAGGAAAAAGAACTCGATGGCCAAGCCAGTTTAGGTAGATTGGAAAGCTGAAAAGAATTGGGAAGAAACTACTCATCTGGTTTCCTGAAACAAAAGGCTACAAAAGCTCAGGTAGCCCTAGAAAGAAAGAGCAGGAAAGATGAACACAGGCTCCTTACTTAAAAAGGTCACAGTGAGAAGACAGGGATAAACACACCCTGAATTTTAGCTCTTTTATGCTGTACTAAAGAAGCGATGGAAAGGATACACCATTTCTGGCTATGTGATGGTGCCCTTGCCAATGTGAGCCAGACACTGAGGGTCTCTGGACAAGAAACATGGGGAAGTGAGAGTGAACATTGTCTGGAAGGGCATGAAACCCAGGCATATGCAGCAACTCTCAGCAAAGCCAGGGATGATGCAAGCACAGGAGGCTGCTGCAATTCAGCCTGTCTAGGCAGGAGGTCAGGGACCAGAGATCACAGGGAGGATTTAAAGCTATTTTTGACTCCACTGACCTGGCCTGCAAGCTCCTTGAAGTACAGTACAGTACAGAAAGACACAAGGGGATTTGATGAAGCACAAGGGTGGAGTATGCAGGATTATGTTAGCTAAACAGATTTGTCAAATCCCCTTGATTCAGTAGGTTTTTCTCTGGAATGAAATAGCAAAGCACATTTTAGTAGAGAGATCCAAATATTCTCTTTTGGTTTTTGTTAGTGTCAAACCTGTGCTAATAGTCTGAACAGCAGTGAGTTTGTTTATGCTTCGTTTGCTTTGGAAATACCTGAAAGGGATAATATGCTGTGCAGAAGGAATCTTGTGTCACTCACAAATTCACTGATGATCTAGATTTTTAACATTTGTATAAACAACCTGGACTCATGACTAGATAATGTCTTAAGTAGATTTGTAGATGACACCAAATTGAGAGGAGCTGTTGAATCTGTTGAGGGTGAAGAAGCCTTACAGAGGGACCTGGACAGAGATTGCAGAGCTGGGCTATCATCAACAGTATTAAGTTTAACAAGGACAAGTGTCAGATCCTGCACCTGGGAAGGGACAACCCTGGCTATGCATACAGACTGGGGGATCAGACACTGGAGGCCAGCCATGCTGAGAGGGATTTGGGGGTCTTGGTTGACAGCAAGTTAAACATGAGCCAGTGGTGGTCCCAGCAGCCAGGAGGGTCTAATGTATCCTGGGGTTCATCAAGCCTGGCTTTGCCAACCAGTCCAGGGAGACGATTGTCAATGCACTAGTGCTACCTCACCTTGACTACAGTGTGCAGTTTTGGGTGCTACAGTGCAAGAGGGACATAAAAATATTAGAGTGTCCAGAGGAGGGCAACGAGGATCATAAAGAGCCTGGAGGGGAAGTCTTGTGAGGAGAGGCTGAAGTCCTTTGTTTTGTTTAGCCCGGAGAAGAGAAGGCTGAAGAGAGACCTCATCACAGTCTGTTGGCTTTCTGATGAAGGGGAGCAAAGGGACAGGCACCGATCTCCTCTCTTTGGTAACCAGTGATAGACCCAAGGGAACGGCATGAAGCTGAGACCTGGAGGTTTAGGTTTGGTGTTAGGAAGAGGTTCTTTACTGAGAGGGTGTTTGGGCACTAGAACAGGCTCCCCAGAGAAGTGGACAGGGCAACGAGCTTGACTAAGTTCAAGAAGCTTCTGGATGTTACACTCTGTCCCATGCTCTGTCTTGGCTGGCCCTGTGTGGAGTCAAAGTTGGACTCGATGATACTTATGAGTCCCTTCCAACTCTGTATATCCTATGATTCTGTGATACATCCCACTGATTGACTCTCCTAATATTCAGAAAGAACCTAGAGTAATGTAAACCTCCTCCAGATTCCATGAGATAAATGAAGGTAAGCAACTCAAGTACTTACTCAGCATGTTTGTTTTGTTTGGGCTTTTTTTTTAGGGAAGGGTGGGTAGATACTTCAACTCTGATGCTCAAATTCAATGAAATACACATTTATCTCCATTTCCATTTCATGCAAAGAGAGTTAATTGCTTCATTCCTTTCTCCTGGACCACAGCCAGGGTTTGTTTCCTGGATGGCTGAGTTACAATGTTCTCTTCAAACAGCAAGACCGAGGGCCATAGTTCTAATATAAAGATGCTCTATTCTGTGGGAAAGAAATATGGAAAACACATTTAATTAGGACATTTCTTACTTGCTGCATCTAATATAGTATACGTGGCAATATGGCACAATGTTAGTTCTTCATATAAAAACCACTCTAAATAAACGGTTCTAACATTTTTCTACTTCACCACACCAACATAATCGGTCTATATATTTTATTTATATGAATAGACATACATACGTACTTATGAATCCTGATACTTACAGCAGCTGACCAGTACATTATCAAACAACTACTTATTTGGGGGAATTGAATTTATTACACTTTCCATATACCTAATTTTAGGAAAATGCTGAGCATTCAGTGTTCAAGTCAGTAAGTCAATGTAATAAATTCAGCACTTAGAATTGCCAGTCACCTCTACAGATCTTAGCTATACATTACCAAAATAAAGGCTTTTTATTGGTTTGTGGGTTGGGTTGGGTTGGGTTTTTTTCTTCCCTGAGTGCAAATAAATACCGTCAGCTGTAAAAACTCATTCCAGAGTGATTCCAAGGAAGAAATGGACACGTTCACTAATGTCTTGAAAACAAGGATGTGAAAACTGATACTTAAGAGAGATTTCTTGTAAAAGACTGACATTTAGAAAATGATTGGAGCGTCTCTTACATAGTTAGGAAATAAGTTCTTTGGAAGGCCAGGCACTTTTTTTTTTCAGAATAAACAAATGCAGAAAGAAAAACACTGACACACTGATTCGTGTGTCCTGTTGTTTAGCTGTCATTGTGGGTTTTTTCCAGATATATTTTCTTGCTAGAGGAATAAAGATCTGGGTTTAAGCTGGCACTTAAAGCTATGCACAGACAAGAGCTGCACATTCTCTTCATCCTTCTGTGGAACAGGTCCTTAAATTGGTCTTAACCTTGTTGTGCCACCTCTGCTTGCAAGAAGTATTTTGAAAAGGTTATGCATATTGCTAGAAAGAAACAAGACAGCTTTCCAGGATTTAAGCACAAATCTAGAGTTCAAGCCCATCCTTTGCGCTTGCTTGTCCACATCACACTAGAAATTCAGACTCATATATTTATGAGACCATTCAGGCTTTGGTGAGTTTCTGTTTTACAGTTTTCTCTCTTTCTGGGAAAATTTAAAACAAATTAATCCCTTCCCATACATTCCTTCGATTTGTTGCTGTCAAATATACTGTATTCTAAAACAATGTGGGTCCAAAGCATAGCACCATTTCAGATCCTGTTAATTTTAGTCTGAATATGATTCACAGCACATCCAGAGTTTCCTATGCCTTCATTCTACATGCATGCTATATAACAGCCAGCTCTTAGAAGAGGCACTCCACTGATGATAGCTGTTTAAGTCCTAACCAGTGGTTTGAAACTTCAGAGAGGTGACGGCAGCCAAAAAATCCCCCCGTAACTTTAAGCAGTTGCTTGCTGTTGTCTGCTTCTCCTCTCAAGCTGGTAGTATGCTAAGATTCAGCAAGTGCAGTTCACAAAGGGATGGTTTCTGCCAGTACTGCCGGTGCCAGTGTCTCTGCACAGCTTACGCCACTTTAAAGCCTCTGCTGCTTCATTGTGCTTCCCGTATTCATGGACATTGAAGAAACCACAGTGCGGCCTGGTTTGGTCTAAATGGGACACCAGTCAGTGGAAAACAGTCTTGTCAGCAAGGCTGGTTTTGTATCTGCCTAGGAATATCTTTCCATCTACAGCAAGTATGCCTGTAGCTTCTCACATGTGGATCCCATCTCCACAGAAAACTATCCTCAAAAGCAGCAGGAAGGGTGAGGCTGAGGCAGTGAATGACTGGCTGGGTAGAGAAAAAAGACCACAGCTGAAGAACCTGTCTGAAGCGAAAGACATGATTTGGCATGATTTTATTTCATTTTTTCAGTGTTTTCGCCAGGCAGGTGAGGTCCCTGGGCTCACAGACCCCCACAGCCTTTCTGGTGATGAGGGCTTGATCTCAGTCTGAGTCATACCCCTTGTGTTCAGTCCTGGGGTTTAGCCCAGGCATTGCATAGCTACAGAGCTGGCCAAAATGAGTAAAAAGAAATAATTAGCAGCTCAGTGCACCTATGGGGGTGCTTCTGAGCCCTTGAATAAGAGAAGAAAAAAGTACCCAAAGTCTGATGTCCATGTATCGAATGTGTATCCTGGCACACACTGTAGTACTATAGTACTGTGTCTGTTTTGATGGCTGAACAGGACATTACAACTACAAGGTAGCCTTAAAAATCTCTGCATGACTCTGTATTACAGTAACTATTAAAGAGTTTACAGCATCTGTAGGAACAGACTGTACTGGGGCAAAGGTTCAGGCATGCAGAGGGGAAAGTATGCAAATGTGCTCATTCCTGCACTTAATTAGTATATAACTCTTCTCAGGACTATCACAGACTTTTCACTTTGGATTTAATTTCTCATCTACACATGACATTGCTCTCATATTAGTAAGTTGCAGACTACAGAGACAATTTCTTCAAGTAGTAATACTGGTGCATACAGGTAGTTTGCTCTAGACTGCGTCTAAAGCTAGCTTGCCTCCAGTTGTGTATGAACTAAATTAGAAGGACAACCTTCATTTCCGTTGCTTGCCTGCCTGGCCATGGTGCTCTTGCATTCCTCTCTTCAGTAAAATACAGGGTAACCTGATGGTCATTCTGGTGCTGCTCTCACCACACGTTCACTAGTGACATTTTCACAATGTCCCCAGTCTCTGGTTCTCTACTATGCAATGAAGCTTGTTTTCTTCAGCCATTTGCAGCTACTGTTTCCCAAAGACATGATCTTTTCTAGTGATATCAATGCTTAAAGGACAAGTATGTACTGTGTAGGAAAAAGGGGTTTTATTAAAGGAAGGAGGAAAATCACTGATTTGAACCACACGATGAAATTGCTCTATGCAACTATTAACAAAGCTAAACAAGAATTTATTAACAAAGCAGAAGAAATTAAAATAAACCAGAAATTAAAATGGAAAACTGATCAAGGAAACTAAATACTGTAATGAGCAAATATAATCCTTGCAGTATTAATCCTTTTCTAGCTGTCAGCGGTCACATTGCTAATTATAGTATGAAAATGATAGAACTGTTCAGGAAATATGTTATTTGATAAAGCTTGAATAGAACATGAAATAAGAATTTCACCCTTTTTCTACATTCAGTACATAGGGAAAAAGCAGAGGATACTTTATGGCTATCACAGAAAAATCACAGAAAATTATCATGTGATTTTAAGATGTTATCCAGTCCATTTCTTGACCCCCGAAATCCCTTTGTCTTTCATGACAGCTGTTGTCTAATATGTTTTTACAGACTTCCAGTCTGAAAACTCACAGTAGGATAATACTATTCTTGCCCATATAAAGTAGTTCCCCATTTCACCTTTTCCGATATCTTGTATTTCTTGCTTCATATTAAGCCCCCTGTTTATTGTCCAATCCACCATGATCACTGAGAACAGATTATTCCTTTCATCCTTACGAAACTCTTTTACGCACTTGAGCAGTATTATTATGCTCACTTCAGTATTCTTTTTGTTAGGCAGGACAAATCCAGTTATTTTATTCTCTCATCATAGGTCATGTTTTCAAGACCTCTGGTGGTTTTCGTCACTCCGAACTGGATTACCTCCAATATTTTCGCCTCTTTCTTGAAATGCACTGTTCAGAAGTAACTCCATCTGAGGCTTTAACAGTGTTAACTGGAGCAGAAGGATTACTTCATATGTCTTGTTTTGTTTATGCATCCCACTGTGATGTTAGTCTTTCCGCAACATCAGAACATTTCTGACTTGTGTTCAACTATGATTCACTCATATCCCCAGATCAGCTTCTAAAAAATGTCCATCATCCTGCTTTTTTGGTGTGGTTGGGTTTCTTTTTCACATCCTGTATCTTTCTTGCACTTGTTACTACTGAATTACATTCAGTCTTTTTTCCAGGCCATTTCTTCAGTTTACTAAGATAATTTTGATTTCTCTTCCTACCCTTCTGGCCCTCACTGTACTATAAATTTAATGAGCATTTCTCTCTTTCCTCCTGAACGTCAGTCGGTCATGAAAATATTGAACATACCTAGATACAAGGCAGCACATGTCTGGCTATGTCCTGTCACTGACTGGGGACTGTAACAACTGTTTGAAACTGCCAGTCATCTGATTTTGCATACAGTTTATAATGAACACAAGATTTCCCTGAGATCCTCATAATATGGTCAAAAACTTAATTAAAAGTAAGATATACAACATCATCTGTGCATTGTCTGCTCTGTTACTGTGTTAGAGAAAGAAATTAGGCATGATTTGTTCTTGGCAAATCCCTATTAGCTCTTAGTCTGATGAAATAGTTTCCACTTTGACAGAAGACACTAAACAAAAACTACTAAAACTTGACATTTCAACCAGCGAATAAAGGTTAACTCGCATCCAAGATTTTAAAAAGGGCTGGTTGAGTGTGTTTAAATTGAGAGTATTATTTTCCAGTAAGTTTGGAAAGAGTAGGGAAGTTCCAATGGAATAGAAAAATCCCAATATTATGCCAATATTCATAAAGGATAAATAGGTTGAACCAGTTACAACCCTGGTTTTAACAAACATTAGTCTAGCTAAATAAACAGCTGCTGAAGGAGTTCATTAATAAGGGATTGAGACGTTATAAAACAGAAGCAAATTCATAGAACCTTTATGGAAATTTGTAATTTTTACAAAAGACTGTATTTTAGTCCATGGTAACTTGTGGATTGATAAAAATCCAATAATTCATACAAGTTTGCAAAACTTTTGTAAAACTTTTGTCATGATAATGTGTTCTACTTTATTTTAAAAAAAATTATAACATCAATAAAAGAAAACCATAATAGAAAACTAGTCAATTAAGCAGTAACTTAAATATAATTGTTCACAGGAAGTCATCTTTGAGTCTGTAGGTTTCTATGGGCTACAGGGGATGATCTGGCACTAAATTTTTTCCCATTTGTATTGCTATTCTGGAGAAGCATGGGAAGTAATTTCTGACAATTTTTCAGGTGACAAAGTGATAATGGGAATACCGATAAGAATGGGGATTGCCTATGAGCTAAGGACAAGGAAACCGTAGGAATTTTTAAAGATCTTTCTTATAGAAGAATGTACTTATGAGCAAAAAAATGTATCTCAGAATTATATGAATGTGTCAAATATAATGTCCTGATTTTGGTCAGCTGAAAGCCTTGGTGCTGAACAGATCATATTGCAAGACTATGGGTAAAGAATAGCATGTTCCATAACTGTATGTATAATACATGGAGCTGAAATAGAGTGGTTTTATTTCTGTTCTGGGAATTCTTCGATTTGGCACAAATCAAAAAACAATGTGTCTGATTCTGGTCATTACAAGGCTGGTTAAAGCATAAGGAAACGTGCCATGTTCTTAGAGTATCAATAATTTCTAATATAGATTTCTGAAAAGAGATAGTTCAGAAATCACTTTCCTGGAGTAGAACGTTAGAAAAATTCCTACTTGCATGCAGTATGGTCATATGATTATTATTCTTTGAACAACTTCATCATACTTCAGTGATAGCAAATGGCAGAAGAAAAAATGAAAACGTGAACATTTAAGATGCAAATATGTAAATAGTGTGTCTGCATACTAAGGGGAAACTGGTCAGACTTTTCACAGCTTTATAATACTAGAGGATAGTGAAGAAAATTAAAAAACTCTGCATTTATATTCTCTAAATTTTTCCCATTTGTTATAAAATGTGCAATGAGTAAAGCCTGGGGAAAAAACCAAAAGCCTGCAAAATAGAAATACTAATAAAATATTTCCCTATTTCATCTCTATATTGCCTCCTTGTTCTTCAGTGAGGTCTGATACAGATTCTTACCCTCTTTCTGATACTGACTTTTACTTGATTAACATAGATATTCTGGTTTACTTTTACAGTTTCTTATTTGTGCCTGTAGAGAAGGGCAGAAAGCTGGCCATGACACAAGTTCCCTGTATGGGTAATTTGTATGTCACTAATGCATGTCTTGCAGAGTCTCATACAGCATGAGCAATCAATCTGAAATTTATTTTTGAGGCCCCTCAGAAAGGAAATCCATAACTACCACTGAAAAAATAACTACAGGGATGAATAGCGTTGGCATTTGTGCACAACCTGTTAGCTCTTCCAAGCAAGAGTGACAACACCACCATCTCTGATGAAACCCCAAACAGTGCAGCCCATTTGTTTGGATATATCACAGTAAGTCATGTACAAAAGTACATTCTTTGGAAACAAAAAAGAGCTTGGATTTTTTTCTAACTTTTTACAGATATAAACATCGGTCGCTTTCTGAGATTTTCATGTAATTTGTCCTAATTATACTTCTACAGTATGCTTTTATCATTAGGAATATGAATTTAACTTGCACAGAGGGATTTTAACTGCCAATACTGAAACAAAACCACATTGATACACTGTGACTGTTCTCCCTTTGGAATTTGACTTCAGTGCTCTGAGAGGCATCTTTTTATGAACACTTAAGACTTGCAAGGGATTTTTACTGTTCTTTGTGACTTTTTCCTTTTGATAATTTAGAAGGGTATCAGTTGTCAATTTTTACATCTCATCAGTTTTCTTATAGGACATAATGGACTCAAAGGATAATTCTCATTTACAGGGAGCTTTAAAACCAATAGATGAAAAACACTGGTTCTCTTAGAATTCCCAAAGGCTGCTGAGGTGGCTACAGGAGATATCGTTAACTGATTAATCCAAAAGACCAATGATGCACTTTCACAGCAGAGATAATCTATTTCTGTGAATCATGAAAGAGGTATTAGGTTTTGTTTTCAAAGGCAGCTGCAAAGGAGATGAAAAGAAAATGCAGAGTTGGGCTGACTGACGAGATGACAGTATTTCCTATGCTGCTTGAAGAGCATCTCATAGCTGTAATGTTAATCTTAGAAGATACCTCCAGTAATATGTTTGCAGGAGAGATGACAGTGGAGTGCCAAGTACATACCTTAAGTTAGGTGAAGTCTGCTGAAACTATTCCTTTACAGTGGCTATTCTTAATAGTTGATAATCTATTGAAATACTGAAATCCATCAGCACATAAGCCCTAGTGCAGATAAAAAGATCTGATGAGAAATTTCTTCATTTTCACCACATCCAGGGGCTAAAATTCACCATAAAATAATAGAAAATGCTAAAAAATCTGGTGGTCTATGCTTTGGTTCATCTGAGCTGTTCCAATATTTTTAATTAAAGTGAAACATGTGCCCAAGTAATTTTAAAGTCCTTTTGCATTCTGTTATGTCGTCATGATATGCTTGCTGTTTGATGAAATAGTGCATCTTTAATATATGCCTATCCTGGAACATCTGATATACACTGCTTTAGATTTTTGAAAAAGTTACTACTAGTTGCTCCGATTTAGTTTGAAAAATTTAATATTAGGAAGCAAGGAAAAAGTATATTCACATATATCTACAGAACTTAATTTCCTTCAAATGTACATATGAGGCACATAAACATGTTGCTAGTTACTGCAAGGAGAACATTTGAATTTCTGCTGTTTACTTAGTTTACTTGGTACTTTTGTTTGACTTATCTATATTGGATTGCATGTTGGCCTGTATTTCTGCCCTACTCCTCTCTGTCCCTCTTCACTACAGAAGTAGATCTCTCTACTATTCTCTCTCAAAAACAAGACAAAGGTTTGTTTTATGAATAAAGAAAACAATTGCCTTTAGCTGTATATCATCCTCCTTATTTCTGAAAGATGTTTTTGTAAACTGGGGCAAACAATGGACAGATTTTACAAGAAGTCTTTTCACACCTACCCAGAGGGCTAGGCAGCTAGAAATAATTTCCCAGTATAGTACTGTAAAGTTCATTCCTCTAAGCTCCTGGGCCCCAAATCCCACCATTTGACTGTACCAAACTGCAGGGCTGAAAACTTGAGTTAGACTCTTTAAAGTTGCAAGCTTTTAAATTGCTAGAAACTAAAGTCCAACAATTGAAGGGAAAAAGAACCATCCAACACTCCCTCTTCTGTTTACATCCCTCCTCATGCCTGTCTATGAATCTTACCCACTATAATCTCCACATCAGCTAGCAATTTTTTCTAAAGATGTCTGTGCTGAGCAATATTCAATGTAGCCAAACCTTGAAAGCTATTTCTGATTTGAGCTAATTGTATACACGCTAATTTTATGGAATGAACTTAATTAGCTATCAAGATGTTTCTGTTAATTTTCTTGGTTTTCAGATACCTTGCTTATGAAAAGCAGATTTTATTTTATTTTTTATAAATAATTACACTTTTCGATATCCTCTCTCCTCAAATGCATAGAAGTCTAGAACTGCTGGACTGCATTTAATTTTCAAATAAAAAGATATATTTCAGTCAAAGAAAATGGGGATGGGAGAAGTAAGGTCAGTATGAAAAGCTGAAGAAGGGGTAGAAGGGAAGGGAAGATGTAAGCTTGACATCATCCCCGATTATTTTTCTTTCCTTGCATTTAAGTACTTGGAGACTTTGGCTGGGAACAAAGTGCTGAAATGCCGTGACCAAAACTGAAATTGTGGTATTTTTGGACAGAGTGGAAACAGGAAGGATTAATAACCTTATATAACAGCCCTTTTCTCTTGAGACTTCCAGCTTAATTTTGTAGTTCCAAGTCACTATGCTCTTTTCAGCTTGAAGATATGCAAGACTACTGAAAGACTATTTCATATCGCAAGCTAAAGCAGTGCAGTTTTACACAAGAACAATGCAAAGGTCTGTGTTCTTATGCACCAGGGAGACATGGCTGTTGCATGGCAAGGCTCTCAGAGGTTACATCTCAGTTATAATTTGAGAGCAGATGCCTACAGAGAAATATTCAGTGAGTTTTATGAGGTCCTCAAAGAACTACCACAAGAAGATGAACTCTGCAGGAATTTTGAATCCTCAAGAGTGGAAGAGGTTTGGGACTTCTTTCTCTGGACAAATACTTATTTGATCCATTTTCTTATTTTAATCCCTGGATCATGCTTGTATCATGCAGCACTTGGTTGTTCTAAGTGACCAGGAACTTTGTGAAAAAGAATTAATTTCAAGGAGTCTTGATAAAGGTTTTCCTGAGCACATTCCTCCCTAAGATGCATTGCAATCCATAGCTGAGATTCTAGTATTCATACGCTTCTTTTACTTGTATTTCAATTTCTTGATCAGATTTGTTCTTACACTAGAGGGAATAGCTCAGCTGCTGTTTGCCAGATATTATGCCCAATGCCTCATCTGGTTTGACACAGCCTGATGACATATTTTGGCATGTCTAGATCTTCCTCTTCCCCGGACCTGCAAAACCTTTGAGGCTATATGTGTATTTAACAGGTAAAACCAGTTAGGGCCCATCATATGTCCCTGAGACCATACATGTTAGATCAGTTCCTCCGGTAATTCCAAAAATAGGCTGGACACATCCAACCTGATTATTGCTAATGGTGGCTAGTGTGTGTTTGCTCCTGACTGTGCCTAGTCATGTTCCAGGAACCGTCCTACCAGTTTCACAGCACAGATGATCAAGGTTCAGGGCTTGTGCTGATTTCTGCCTATGCCTGTTTGATCTACCCTGTGTGATCTTCTTAAGAGAATCTGTAAGAGCAGGGATTACATTGATGGAAATCAAATTGTCATCAACCCCAAATAATGGTATTCGCTACCTGAATGTAGTCACACAACTTAAGGAACTTTGAGGAAGCCAAATAAAATCTTAAATGTATTTGGGCAAAGGGGTTGGCTAGATGGTCTTTTGAGTTCTCTTCCAACTTCTAACGTTCTGTGATTCTGTGATTTGGGATTTGGGTTACTGTTAGAGGGTCTATAGGTTTGTTTCTTTGGGTTTTTTGTTTTATCTGGGAAGATCAGAAGAAAAAAATTGTCTTCACATATTGTTTAGTTCTTCTGGAAAGAAAATGCTTTTACTTCTGTGCACACTAAGTGAAAGCCAAAGATACAAGGTGCAAGAAAACTGAAGCGCTGCTTACAGGATAGGAGTGCTCTCCCTTCCTTATATAGCCTCAGTTAAGAAGACTTGGGTTCATCTTTCTTTGTTCCGTGATCAAGAACAGAGATATTTTTGAACTAAGGCTTTTCATATGCCAATAGCGTGCCTTTATCCCAGGCTGCTGAAGCTATTCCACTTATATACAACACTGAGATGTTTTGTTTAGGTCTGAGTAACTCTGAGCAACTATGTTCTGGTTGTTAGGATAGGCTCTGCTGTTAGGAAGGCACAGTTTGGGATCCTTGTTCCAGTTGGATATTTGAGAAAATAAAATGGTTATTTTTACAACTGTAAGTCCTTTAAAAATGGATTACTATTGATCCTTTAATGCAAAAATTTGCATTTGTATGAAATTAATTTTCTGGACTGAATACATTTCTTTTTCTGATTTTATCTGAAGATAGAACCTGTAGTAAAAGCCCTCTTGCAGTCTTAGGAACTATTTCTCTTCACTTGCATGGTCAAACAACTCCCCTGAAGCCACTGGAGCACTTGTACATGTGAAAACCAGTTTGCATTTAGTGTACCAGGTAAGCAAGCAAGATGTGCCAAGTCCAGGCTAAAGGAGCCTGAGTGCCAAGAAATCAAGATGGTGTGTAATTTGGCAGGTGGCCCAACGTGTTCCTTGTACCAGGAGACCTGTCTGCTACTCTGCATCACTGAATTAGACATATTTGGAGCTGTCTTTAATGCAGTACAGCAGTGATAAACATGAGTAGGCAACAGTACAAGGAAACATCTCTCTGCAGACCACTCCCAGTGCATGGACCATAGTTTGGGAACCACTGAACTAGCCAATGGTTACAAAGGGCTCTGAAGAGGTAATTGCTATGTCAGTGCAAAGTATTATTACTATTCTGCTAGCTAGCAAAACTCAAAAGATAATGATATGATACACAATCCATCATACTATACCGGAAGACACAGTCGCCCTTGGTTTTGGTTACAATTTTGTGGAATCAGAAATGGAGGGGAACTGTATCTTTCCCTGCCCATAAAATGAGAACAGCAGAAAGATCTAATACACAACTGGTAAAGAAGCACACAGGAAAATTTCAGAGTTAAGAACGCTTGTGAAGAGTACCTGGCCAAGATTTGGATCCTACTGACCCTGGCTTGTCCTCCAACAGCACAAGGACCTGGAGCATCTCCAGTGCCTCACACACAGAAGCACTTGCAGAGAAAAGCCATGCTTGGGCAAACAGAATCTCTGTCTCCTCATATGACTGCTTCTCATCCTGGAGATGATGACCTTCACATTTACCAGCATATATTGGTGAGGATGTTTTTGTCAATTAAACTAATAACTTCTGGATTTCTATCTGTTGCATATAATTTCTATGCCTAGAGGATTCCTGCATTACTGGGCTTCATACCTGAACCCTCCCCTGAACTCTGTTGGGTCTACAATCCTCACATTGCAGAAAAGGAATTGCTCCACAGAAACAAGCCTAGATTTTCAAACCGGATTAGATATCTCATTCTTTACTGGATTAGGTGCTTAAATATCTCTGAAACTTGAGTGACATGCTGGGGATCACACAGAAAGCTACCGGACCCCTTGGAGTATATCCCAGTTTTCTTAAATCTGGATTGAGCAATCTAAGCACTGAGATATGTTCACTGTTCCCAGCTTCTGATATTTCAAATTCATATCAGTAAACTTCCATTTACAAGCAATAAGACCAAGGAATTCACTGGTTTTGAAGGTTGACAGCAATGACTTTACTGTAATCACAGAGCTGCATGCCCCAGTGCTGCAAGGAATACATAATAAAAAAGGTATGACCTGTGATGAAATTATTAGTGTTGGCTCTGCGGTGGATATACAGAGCAATATCAGAAATGTTGGTTAAATGTTGTTTGCATACTGCACCCCTCCCTTAAGCACTAACCTCTAATAATATATCTCAAGCAGCAAGTCAGCATGTGGATGTCTGATAATCAGATATTTTGTGGGTTGTGTATTGCCTTGCTGAAAGTGGGTCCGATCCCACACAGGCATCACCAGACCTTGCCAATACAGTCAGAATCTATTCGCAGATAAGGACAGGAGCAGTCAGTAAAACAGTTCAGGTTTTTATGGTTATTTAAAGACCCAACAAAGAATCTGTAATCCCAGTCCTGCAATTACCCTCCCATGAATGGAAGTCAGTAATCAGGCCTCATTTTCAAAGGATACTTTCCAGCAGTGCATCCTGAGTGGCTTTACAAAGAGAGGCACATATCTTCACTGTTTTTTACAAGCTGCAAAACCAATGTACACAGAGATGCAGTCATACAAAATGAAAAGCCAGTAGTCCAGGCTGGAATAAAATCCAGGCAACCTGAGCCTGATGTGCTTTTCTCCAGCGCATTGGAGGAACTTTGAAGAACCACGCACTAGTGGAGATGTTCTTTCTGCTTTGAAATCCACCATCAAACCCATTGTACTCAATCATTTCATTCTGTACATCATATGGGCTCATTTATGTCACCAGAAATCGCTTGTCAATCAGCAACTGTGAATCTTCTTACCTTTTTATTTTTTTCAAACTCTGCTTGTGGAACAAAACATTTACAGTTAACGAGATGCTGAGAATGGAGACCCAAGCTATGCCTTCCCTTACTCTTAGGTCACGATTCTTCCCACATGTGAATAAGCTCATACATGGGGAGTCATAAGCACTTTATTAGAGTGTTTCATACTTCAAGCTAAGTCAGTGTATAAATGAGGAATATTATTCTTATAAAACTCTGCTTATAACTGCATTCAAGTACTTCTGAAGCGACTCAGGAAGTTAGGGTTACAAGATCTACTGGAATTTAGAAGTTGTGCTCATTAACACTTTTTATGTCATTTGTGCGTAAAAAAGCCACTCATGATCAAGTACAAGGTGAAAAAGTATGAATCATTTATTGGAATTATGTTGGTTTGGGTGAGCAGAGTAGATATGGTTTGTTTTGTTGAAGAGGTACTAAATAGTGACTTCTGAAAACCACATTCCCTTCCCCCACCACACCTCAGTGTTATTAGGACTTCTTCCAATGGTCATTGTAATGTCTGAACATTCAGTCTGGCTAAAAAATCCATTTAGTCTTGGCTAAGGTTTTCAATGGTAGCTGGGTGGCTCAGACTCCAGGGAAAATCTACGCTCTTATTAAAGTACTTAAATTGTAATCTTTTCTAGGAGTTGGAAGCATTTTCTCTGACCCATTTCCCATGAAACTGGGATGAAGAGTTAGTCTCTCACTTTTCCAGTGCCGTCTACTCATCCCATGTCTCTTGGCACTGCAGCCACAATTTTTTGGTGACAGGCATCCTTCCACATGGGTCAACTCATCCCAGTCACAGCTGTCAGTTCACTCCAGCCATCCCTCTTCTCCTCCAGTCCTTCTTGTACCACATAGCCCCAGCTGGAGGTTACTGTTACATCTAACCTGTTCTCCTGAGATATTTCAAAAAGGAGGGGCTTCTGTAAGGAAAATAAATAATTCTGGTTTATAAGACGTACATAGATGTTCTTTGTTTGTCCCTGACCGAAGCAAGGGCTGGGGCATTTAGAGTCATGCTGTCAGCACAACTGTGGTGTTATGCACTGGAAGCAGCAGTTTTTGGGCCAGCACAAAATCAGCTGTGGGTCACCTTTCCTTTGAAACTTCACTAGCCTGCTT
This sequence comes from Laterallus jamaicensis coturniculus, assembly GCA_022605575.1. Classification (NCBI taxonomy): domain Eukaryota; kingdom Metazoa; phylum Chordata; class Aves; order Gruiformes; family Rallidae; genus Laterallus; species Laterallus jamaicensis. The sequence continues at coordinate 50,513,715 of JAKCOX010000001.1, forward strand.
GTCTGTGTATCTCATATGTATACAGTTTACATATATATGTAGTTTATATACGTATATGTGCATGGACCATATTTATATGTGTGTATGCACATATCTCGTGTTTTTTTTAAAAATCAAATATTTATATTATTGGGTTTTTCAGTATACCAGTCAGGAAAGTTAGCCACAATGGAATTGTCTTTGCTTGATGAAGGAGGGGGGGGGGGGGGGGGGGGGAAGAGCTCAAAATTGCCAGGCAGAATGGAAACTCTTTTCGGAAGACAACACAAGTGTAAGCCCCCAAATAAAAGGGTGTGTTGCCAGGAAAAATTACCTTTGAGCCAAAGTAACAATGACAAAAACATGAAGAAACCGCTAAGAAAACAAATACAGAGAGAGTAAAAAAAAAAAAATGCTCTAAAGACTCAGAGAGAATAAGGGTACAACTAGAACTGACAAGCTAACTGCTGTTTCGTAAACGACTGAGCTGAATAATTCAAAGGTAAAATTGCTAAAACCTGCAGATGTTTAGCATCAGTTCATCAACCTCTCTTTCTGCATGCTCTTACATAATATCTAGAGCTGAATCTGTCTCTCTAAATAACAGGAATAACATCAGCTGCAGGGAGCATATTAGGAAGATACAGATAAGTAACAAAGCTGCAGTCAGATTCACCATCTTCTCTGTAGACAGGAGGCAGCTAGTGCATGGGACTTTACAACAGGGTCACCTTGAAGTGAGCTTAGAATGAAAGCAAGGCAATGATCAAAGCACATGCCTGAAGGGACCTTTTGCAAAAGGGAGAAAGTTCCTACAAGTCCCACTGGGCTCATACCCTCTGGACACCGCAGACACATGTCTCTCCACAGGCCTCAGACCTTGAGTCTCAGTGGGCACTGAGGAATTGGTCTGGTAGCAGGGAAAAAAGTGGCAATGCTGGCAAAGAAACTAAGAGTTCTTCTTATCGTGGTATGCTCCCTTGTCCTCACAGACAGACTGCAGAGAGTTTGCCAAGCATCCTTATTGGCGTGCTAACCTGACCAGCGTGCTCAGGCCTGCAAGATCCTATATGCTCTTGGAGGGTGTATTTAAGCCTCTCCCTGCACAGACTATGAGTCTGGCCAAAGTGGTGCTCACCTATCCCCAGTATATTCCTTTCTTTTCTTTTTTTTTTCCTGTTTTTCTTTTTTTTTTTTCTTTTTTTCTTTTTTTTTCTTTTTTTTTCTTTTTTTCTTTTTTTTTTTCCTTTTTTTTGTTTTCTTTTGGTGCTGTGAAGCCTCCCCTGAGGGGCCACACAGATGCTCCAAAGGGATGTAAAAATACTGAAGAGATCTCCTGGAGGGACAGAGCAACTCAAGGGGAAAATGTATTCTTCAGGTGCCAGCCAGTGAGGCCCAGCATCTGGTGTCTCATCCTACAGACTCCTTAAAAATGACTCTTCCAGAATTTCTCATACTAAAACAAATACCTGCTCCCAAAGAAAATTAGGAAAAAGACAGCTGTTGAAACTGCCCCACAGGGGAGAATAAGAGGTTTGTTATTCATCTTTAGTCTGAAGAATCATCTCCTTATCTGAAACACTTCTGAAGAGTCTATACCTTTAGTGTCCACACAACTTGTCTGGATAGCTCATCATCTCTTTTTTCATCAAAGTCTCAGGGATTCTTGCTTCTCTAAGGCCTGCACATAACATGATGTTTCCTTACAAAACCGTACCCTTGCATGTGTTGAATGCCTCCAAACCTCAATAGTTGCTGTTGGTTTGGGGCAAAATTCTTAGGGATGAGGGATAAAAAGCCTTCCAGACTTCAACCTGAATTATCTCCCCACACAATCCAAACTTCCCACAGCCTTTGGCCATTCAGACATTTGCTAAGCACAACTTTGCCGGCACCAATGCCCAGTTCATCCAGACTATTGTTATTTTGTTTGCCTTTTTTTTTTCCCAAGCTGGTTTAGCTTCTCCTCTTCTCTTAACCATGCAAGCAGACTCATTTTCCTTCATGTTTTGGTTGGCCAGTGGTATGGAAATCTTACACACCCAGCTGCTTCCGAGCAAACCACCAGGATAGGTTGTCATTGTCACTGGTGTTTAACTGTCAGTGGCAAGTCTTATGGCGACATTTGAGGGTCAGTAAATACTTAATTCAACATACAGCTTGACTCCAGGAAGGTGCTTGACATTCTGGCCCCTGTTGAATGCCTGTGTTTGTGCCCTGGTGGATGAAGGCCCTGCAGAATTCTATATTTTCCTTGGAGTCAGATTTAGGAGTGATGTCTGGCTCATAGGCTGATCCAGGCTTGTTTTCCAAAGTTAACTTCATGTCATTTGGAATATATTATTCCAAAAAAAAATCACTAGTCAGAGAGGAAGAGAGACTGAGAATGATTAAATACTTTAAATAAAAAAGACAAATAATGTGAGAAACTACCACTAGCCTAAATTTTACTATCCATTACATTTCATGTTGGATGATTTAATTAGTGAACTTGTCTGCAGCTATTTCCATACAGAAAACGTCATATGTTTCATTATTTATTTGCTCAGTGGTGTGGTTTCTTTGTTTTGATTTATTATTTCGTTTAATTTTCTTCTGTACCCCCATCCCACTGAAGGCAAAGCATAATGTTCAAAAGGCTGTTTATATTAAAAACCAACAACAAAGCAGCAGACCAAAACCACAGTCCTGTGCTCATCTATAGCTAAGAGTTAATAATAGATAAACAAAGTCTAATAAAACAAAAGCCTGCATGGCCACTTGCCCAAAACACAAAACAAGACAGATTTGGAGGTCTGGAAAAGCTGAGTTGTTTATTCTCCTGGGCACACCTCTGGAGCTAATATAGTCACAAAGGGAGGGAAGTCACAGACCATGTTTTGTAAAGGTTGTCCCACAGGATTTCTGAATCAGCCAGGCAAATGGAGAACCGATTAGCACAGTATAAGGAAGAGCAGCTATATAATTCTGTTAAATGACTTTTTATTTACTCTTAAGTTAAAAAATATTTTCAGGATCAGCTAAGTGATGTCTTCATTACAAATAGATACTCTATTTAATTAAAGGTGAAACGTATGAAGGCTGAAATGGCCAAACCAATACAATCTCTTCAGTCTTCCCCACCCCTCTCCCCCCCCCCCCCCCCGCCTCAGGAATACATTTTACTTTGAGAATAGCCTGGGAGCTGGCCTACATAAAGTCTGAATACTGATTTAACTAAATCAGTCTAATGTTTGTATTAGAAAAGTGAATCAAACAGATACTGTGTAATAAACTATTCTGAAATAATTTCCATTAGAAATGCTATTCTGAAATTATTCCGCAGTTATTTGGGTGCTGTTGAAGTGAAGGGTTTTTGTCTCATTCCTCGGTGCCAAAAAGCACTTAAAACCCTTTACTTTGTAATGTGCAAGAGATGTGTATGGAGAGAAGCGATTTATTGCTGAAGACCAGACAGATTTCAAACATCATTCTTTATTAGCTTGTTAATAGTTAATTGATGATAAAGGTAACAAAATCATGAAAAATGTCCTATATTTTAATAGCTGTGGCAACATAGAACTGATACTGAGATGCAAACTTCCACTTCTCAATCTTTAATACTGAGCCTAAACTGCTTCAATTCTAAAATATAAAATTGTGTCAAGAGGGCCACAGGGATGCACATCCATAACATGGAACAGCTTAAATTGTTTGCACCAGCATAATTAAACTGGTTCTTAAGCACTGCATAAGGAACTATAAGTGCTGCTGTTGTGTTAGGAACTCTGTGGTTTATTCTCACTGTTCCTGCTCTTGCTACTTCCACTGACTTGTTCGTCAACTTTGGACTTCCTATCCCTGTCTTCCTCTTTCATAAAAATGTACTCAACTCTACAAAATGGTTTAAAATTTCTATAGCAAAGATACTGCATCATGACAAGGTAGTCCATATTATAAAATCTTCTCTTAGCAATAGTCTAGCCAAATGGCCTGGGAGTACTATCATTTTTTTTTTATTGCACAGGGGCGTTGGGAGGGAGCAAAGTGGTTTTTAGCACTGCTTATCTCAGCATTTCTGTTTCACTGCTACCTTGAAAAAAAGCAAAGGTGGCTGTGAGCCCAGGGATAAACAAAGCCAGACACAGACCACGGACAGTAGGTCAAGTTGTGTTAAAGACCTGATATAATAAATGCAGGAGAGAAGGAAGAGGGTTTAACATGGTCCGATATATTTTATAATCTAACATTAGACATGTATACATTTTTCTTTCCAATGTGAACCACTGGAGCCCATGTTCATGTCACCTCTATCCATAGTTTCCTGTTATTGATGTATTTGTGGGGATGGTTTCTGAATGATAGAAACCACCACAGAAATTAGAGAGGAAAGAAGAAAAAGGACATGTCCTGTACTTCACCGCTGGATGATCTTTCTACTAGTATTCTATGGAGGTACTGCCTTTCTGTTAATTCACTTATTTTTTCATGTACATATGTCAAGAAATACATTTTTGCAGACAACTACATGCTGAATTCATCAAAAAGTGATGCTGTGTAATGCAGAACTTGTATCTAAAACTGGAAGGCCTAGGCGGTATATGAGGAAGAAATACCTTGCATGTAGCTGATGGCACACCCAATCTGCCCTCGTGCCCCAAGACTTAATTATCTTCAAAGTCATAAAAAATGTCAAAAAGACCACAGTAATTTTTGAAACTATCACCAGACCTATTTGAGGAAGCACAAGATATTTAAGACCCTTCTGGATGTGGTCCTGTGCAACATGCTCTAGGTAATCATGCTCTAGCCAGGTGGGTTTGAGCTAGATGATCTCCAGAGGTCCCCTCCAACCCCTACGAATATTTGAATGTGTGTGATGTAATTGTAGTAAAGGATTGGAAATCTACCAGGTGGAGACAAAAAGGGAAAAACTGAGGGAATAGAGAGAGAGACACATCTCATGCACTATTCAGTGCATCATGACAAAAAGCAACATTCACGGACCAATCTAGTTAATCTAAGATTATTAATCTCTAAGAAGAGATGCAATTATGGAAGTAAGAGACAAATAAATGTGTTTTGGACAAACAACACTAATTTTGACTCTATTGAAATCAATAGCAAAGCTCTCATTGTTTTCCATGGACTTGCATTTCATCCAAAGCACTCTTCCAAGTCTGCTACTGAGCAAACCACTTGGGCATGAAAAAATTAGCAGCCTGTCTTTTAGTATTACAACACCTGTAGTCTTGCTGAAAGTAGAAGGCAGGTAAGATGAAAAAAAATGGAAAGTAATTTTGGGTGGAGGCAAATAATAAGAGGAGAAGGCAAAGTGGAAGAGGAATAGATAGGATTTATAACAATACCATAAGTAGAAAACCATGTTGCGATGATGAAAAAAAGTGACTGGCAATACACAAATTCTTCACTGTGAACAGAAATATCAAGCACATGTCCAAGTGAGCTATTAAGGAAAGTGTCAGACGTCGGCACCCACAGAAACTGGTGATCATGGTTTGAAACCAGTTTATCCATGGTGCTTCTTTCGTTACACCAGATCAGACATATATCAAAATAACATTTCTCGGATGGCCCCGGGAGAAGCAAGCTTTCCCATATAAGCAGTCATCCAGCCTCCAGATTAGAAGGTGAGGAAGATGGTGGAAATTGTTGTGGCACATAAAAAAAAATGTGGTAAAGTCTGCCACTTTTAAAAGTGGAGCGGGTTTATGTCATCTGTAGGCATCAAAATGCAATCAGATATTTTCTGAGTCCTTTATCTTCAGATATTTCTTTAACAGCTCATAAATACTAGCCTGTGCACATGGATCTTCTGCAGAGGGGAAGCTTTGGGTTGAGGAGAGAAATGAACACACCAGACATTCACAGTTATCTTTCGGATCAGAGAGCTGGTTATGATGGAGATGCCACAGGTACCAAACCAGGGGGAATTCTGCCTCTCAACCCATCTCAACCAGAGTTAAGATGGCTAAAAAAGCCAGACCTATTTTGTGTAAAGCCACAAGGCTGGCACAGTTTCCTTAACTACAGATGAAATTTTCCCAGGAAATTTCCCAAAACATGAAGGCCACGCATTAAAATACCCTCTGAAAAGTTAAGATTGGGGAAAGTAAGGGAGAATAAATATAAGACACTCCTGTTTGTCTTAAATGTATCCAAGGGTAACTTTGTTTTGTTGATTGGTTTGGTTTTTTGGGGATGGGGTGGGGTTTTTTGTTGGGTTGTTGGTTTTTTGTTTTCTTTGGGTTTTGTTGGTTTGTCATTTGGAATGGGGGAGAAGGGGGTAGAGCAAAAGGGTAGAGGTTGCACTGAATGCAATATTTTGTCTGTCCAAAAAAGACCCACTACAACTCAAGTGGCAAGTAAAAACACCCTAATTATAGCAGCTGTTGGGATAAACTAAGAAATTCTGTCTTCCCTGATTTTTTCCATCATCTCTACTGTTGGTTCAGCGCCTCTGATAGGAGGTCTGTAGGTTACACCATATTCAACATTATTTTGGTATGCTCAGAGGAAACAAGAATAGTAAAATATTAAAGCTCCAGCCTCAGCTGGTTCTGTATCTACACTAGTGCTCTGATGGTAACACTATGATAGGGAAGAGAAAGAGTTATTCCCATTAAAAGCCCTTTGTTTACATAAACCCTTAGAGAGTTCTGCAATGATGACATTTAGATGTTCTGGAGACAGTCAGCAATGCCATTCTGGAACCGGATCACATACCAATAGGAAATAAGTTGAAGAAGCTGGAGACTGGAGCTGGACTTAGGTATGTTTGTTTGGCAGCCCCTAAAATTATACTTTAACCATTTGAAACATTAAAGTAAAAGTATTTATAGAATGATTGAAAAAGAGGCCAAAATGGAACATGAGATAATGTTTGCCCAGGTGAGAATCATTCACATCTGGTTCTTTTCTGTGTGTACAATCTGATCTTTAGTATCCTAAGCAACAGCCTCTCCTGCAAGACTTAGCACTTCACTGTCCCTGCTAGTGTAGGGGGTTTTGTGGTGTGAATCCTGAATCTTCCCTGCTACAGTACACGCTCATCATTTCTGTTCCTTTCCTTGGTGGAAGACAGGAACAATGTTTTCCTCTGCAGCATTTTAAGTGTGTGAGCATCACTACAGTGCCTCCCTTCAGTTCTTTCTAGTCTCACAGACATTAAATATACGCTGTTCTATCAACCTTGCAGATGATTTGCAATCTAATTACTTTCATTTAATGAGCTATAAGTAATTTCAGTTACTACACTGATAAGGTATGCCAGGAGTTTTAAGGTATGCCGGGGGGGTGGGGGGTTCTGAGTGTTTTACATTCACAATTTTCCTATTGAAAAATATTACAAGAATAACAACCTCCTTCTCCTTGTAGTTTGGAAGACCCACACAAACAAAAGAAAGAAATGACTAACTGATTATTCACAAAAAAAACCCACCCCAGTTCTTCTGACTCATTAAGTACAGTTGAGATGTTGAAATGGGGAGAGAACTCTTTAAAAGCCTTTTACATAATTTAATTATTTCAAGTGGGCTTCAAATAGTGATTTACCAGGTCTCTCATGCACAAGCCCAGACAGCTGTTAGCCCCATTGCCTCCAGCCTGCCTGTGTTGCAATGAGCAGCCTGGTCCCTGCCAGGCACAGCAGATGGAGGTGCCCTTTGACAACTCAAGATAGAAATGCCCAGGGCAGCAGCTTGAAATTTTGAACTTGGCAGTGGAAAGGAGTCTCTGGGCCATGGGAAAAACCATGCTGCCACTGTGGTATTCAAACTGTCTGGACCTCATGCTCTGCTCTGGTACTATATGAAATACTAAAATCTCAATTTCAGGCCTTTAAAAATCTATTTTTCAAAACCTGTGCTCTCCCTCAGGGTCCATATGTACCAGCACCACAGTGCAAGTATGTATGTGGCTTTTTACATTATTCATGATTTTGTTCCAAGCATCATCGTTCCCAGGTCTTTGCAGGCTGTTTTTGCCACAGATTTTCTGTTTCTCCTTAAAACATTCACCAACCCAGATTGGAAGGAACCTCAAAGGATCATCTGGTGCAACCAACATTTCCTATTCCTGCTTTTACTATTTACCAGTATTATCAGTCATTTTTAAAGTTGTCAAATGATTATGCAAATCCTAAAAGCTCCCAAAACAAATTCTGAAGCCGTTGTGGCATTTTAAAATTGATGTTAACAGGTAGTAGAAGATTTGTGGTAACATGATTATCTACCATTGTGCAGTGACAATTCCAACTTTACTGATTTCTGTAGAAAGACCAGCCAAAAAGCTTTCAAGTCCTCCAGCTCCTGGTCCCATTAACACAGTTGGCAGTCAGCTGAAGCACAGCTTCTGGCAAGTATCAGCGACTTTGTTACAGTTTAGTAATTGTGCTTCTCAGCTCTCAAAAATACTTGGCTTTATAAACAACTGCTTCACTAAATGCCTATAATTTCTCTATCTGAATTTAGGTAGGACAGCACACAAACTGTGTCGTATCAAATGACAGGTCAGAGCCCTACATCATACAGGCAAGGGCTTAATTGGGAAAAAGTGTTTTCCAGTGTATCATGCCTTGTCTAGGGTCACCACGCAATTAAGTGGTCAAGAGGAAGTTCCTCTGTTAATCCCCTGGGCCCTTATTCTTGTCCAAGCTTCCATCAGACCCCCTTCAGGCAGCTGATAATTGCTGTTTCTTGATGTTCTTGGCCATACTCCTTCAATGAAACACACAACAGTGGTTATCTTGCCTTGACACCAAAGGAAAAATAGTGTTAAAGATCATGTCTGTTAATTTAGGATTTTAACACCTGATACCCTGGTTAGGACCATATCTGGACCCATCTGAAAATCAGCTTAAAGCCCAAACATGACCCAACAGATGCACAAAAATTTACTTGGATCTAGTTAAACTGAGCTAACTGTTCATACAGACTCACTACCAAGATAAGATACTTCATAATATTTTTATTTGTTTCTGATGCAGGGAAGGCCTAATTCAAACTGAATGAAAACCAAATTTAAACAGAAGCAGGACAGAAGATCCACAGACTGTGAGACTATAAGGTGTTTCTAATGGCTTACACATTGCCAACAGCAAAATCATATCTTCTGGAAAAATAACACAGGATTCATTTGAATACTGCAAAAATAGAGAATACTCTACTTCCTTGTGTTGTACTGGGGCTGATCACTCTTAAATCATATGTCTTATTTTCAATGTTAGCATCCTAAGGAGCTGTGACCTTAGTAATCCATGTCCTCGCATAGCCCCTGGGCTGCCCGCCAATCCTGTCCATGGCCCAGAACCCCATGTCAGCACCCAGGGCTGTTTCCCCAGCAACTATGCATCAGGGCTGGTCTCCAGTTGTCCTCAGCCTGGGCCTGCCCAGCCATGGGCCCTGCAGGGTGAAGCCCAATCACAGGCTTACACCTGCTTCAGCCTGTCCCCATCCCCAGGGAGGTGCCTGATGACCAGGGCTGGGGCTGCCCGGGTAACCCCAGTTGCCTGCTCCTGCCTGGGGGTGGGATGGGCCCTGGCTGACAGACTGGTCTGATGCACCTCCATGGGCAGCCCTCATCTCTGCAGGGCCCTGAGACTGGTAGATTCAAGAGAACAGTATTGGGCAATATTTTCCCCAGGAAGATACCCCATGCCAATTAAATTGCTTCTCTGAGTTCTATCTGATTATCTAAGTATACTGGACTGTTTACGTTTCACTTTGCAATTTTATGAGTGTTCATCTCAGTTTCTGCACCTTCTCCAGTTCTGAAGCCTTTTCAAAGCCAGCAATACACAGGCACACCCCTGCTTTCCTACAAACTGTGTCCATATCAGAAACAGAGATAATATTACCTCTCTGTTCATTTTGATAGGTAAGAAGCCAAAGGTCCCTTTGGAAATCGCTTCACTCAGAAGCTCATATTTGCCTGTTAGACCATTGTAATAAGTGCCCACCCAGACATTCATGTGTGTTTGAGTAATGTGGTTTGAAAGTCATATTGTTACTTAAAAAGGTGCATTTTGCTGTGGAGACAAGGTCCAGAGCTCCATTTTCAAGTCTCTATTATTCTGATGATGTCTTTGTTAACTTTAATGGTGATGGCCTAAGGCTCCTAGGCCTGGCAAACATGAACAGCTTTTCATCTTCATAAAAATGAGCTGAGATCGTCCACTGAGTTTTCCATTGTTTATCAGCCCTAGTAAATACTTGTGGGTGTCCCTATTCATAAACTATTTCATATTTGCAAAGGAGTGGGGGAAAAAATGAGGGGGGAATATCTGGAATGCCAGTGGTAGCAGCAACCAGTGCAGTGAATGCCAAGGCGACTGTAACACTCTCTGTGGTGGGTCCATTGCTTCTTCCTATCCCATTCATATTGTCTTTTCTGTATCAAAGATAACATTGCCAATTAAAACAAAGCTTTTACCTTGCAGCTCTATTTGCAAACAGAGTTGATGGATGTTTACTTCTGAAACAGATTAAAGTAGCCATGAAACAGACAGACAATCCTGATTGTAGTAGATACTGTTTAAATAAAATCTCAGCCATTTTTTCTTGGTCATGTAAAGGAGTGCTGAGCTGTTTCAAGACCATGTTCTTGTTTAGTATGGTTTCCTGAGTATGCCATTCATAGTCTTCCACTCTCTGCTGGAGATTTGAGAGCACTGACACTGCCTTTGCTGAAAAGTATCCAAAGAGTCACCCAAATTTATTCTTATTTCTGGGGCCTTTTAGATAAGAAAAGTATTATGCTGTAGGTGGAAAGAGACAAAAAATTTGCTCCTTTTTAGCTTTGATGTTCAGTTTGGGGCAAAAGCCCATAGTAAATATGAATATTGTTGGGGAAAGTCCTCTTGATATGTCGTTTCTGAAGTTTCATTTGCTTTCATAACTACTGGCCAGATTGGATCTCCCAGAGCATAAAGTGGTTTACATCATACAGGAACACTCCTTGTGCTGCAGCCCTCATGCTGGCCAGAGGAGATCAAGGCACCCAAACCACACCACCTATGTGGCAAAAACTCCAAATCCGATTTTGATCTTTCTGCATATTTGTTTTTTAATAATAAGACCAATTTTTTATGCAAATCTGACCCTTTTTCTCCATCTGCTTCATACCTTTTTCCTTTTGTTTTCAAAAATAGTTTAAACAGAAAATTTTGAGCTAGCCTCCACAGTTTGCAAAGAACTTTATGCTCATTTTTATTCTTTTCTATCAACCACTCTGCCATGGGCAGGGACACCCTCCAGTAGACCAGGTTGCCCAAAACCCCCATCCAACCTGACCTTGAACACTGCCAGGGAGGGGGCAGCCACAGTTTCTCTAGGCAACCTGTGCCAGTGCCTCACCACCCTCAAAGTCAAGAATTTCTTCTGCATATCTAGTGTAAATCTTCCCTCTTCCAGCTTAAGACCATTACCCCTTGTACTCTCACTCCATGCTTTTGTAAACAGTTCCTCTCAGGTTTCCTGTAGGCTCCGTTCAGGTACTGGAAGGCTGCTATAAGGTGTTCCCAGAACTTCCTTTTCTTCAGGCTCAAAAAGTCCTACTATCTCAGCCTGCCTTCATAGGAGCGGTGCTCCACCCCTCTGATCATCTTCATGGTCCCCCTCTGGACTGGTTCCAACAAGTTCATGTCTTTCATGTACTGGGGAACCCCAAGCTGGAGACCAGATGGGGTCTCATCAGAGCAGAGGGCCAGAAGCACCTCCCTTCACTTGCTGGTTTTGATGCAGATTAGGATACAGTTGGCCATTATGCTACAGATTGAAGGGCCTTATATCGCTCCTTCTCATATTGTTCAAGTTGGATTCAGCGTATTTTTACCGGGTTGAAGGGCTGCTTTCATTTTTCTTTTACTGAAAAAAAAGTAGACCCTGTCCGTCACAGTGCACTCAGAATTAGTAGCTATCATGTCTTGCTCATGACATCAAACCATGTACTTCTGCACACACATACACAATTACATGGTTTTACCCGACAACACAGATGGATATCTGGTTTTATCAACTGCACCAACCTCTGCAGGGCAGAGGAGAACATATTAAAAATATCTATGTATATGTAAATTATATTTTTATATGATATATAAATATTTATACTTTTAAACCCTGCTCTAGGACTCGGAGGAATTGGGTTCTTCCTGGTATTCCCACAAACAGCCTGTTCAGCAAGGTTTTAATAATGCCAGTATTTGAGGATGTCAGAGTAACAGGTTGCATACCAACCTCAAACACAGTATTTTTCTAGGTTTTGCAATCTGTACGTGGCACTAATGCTTGGCATCTTTGTATGATTTTGGGGAAGGTGGGAAGGAGGGCAGGATATTGGGATACATAATTTTGGCAATAGGTATGCAAACTCAGTCTCAGGAAGGGGAAAATGAGAAGTCCCCCTGATAATAAAACCCATGCATCTTAATCATCCTTTCCCTTTCCTATTTATGAAGCAAATCTAAGTCTCACCTCTAGCTGCATACTCTGTCTACTTGGGAATATAAATTATTGTCACAGCTTACGTTGGCTTAATATATTTTGGTTGCTCATGATGAAGGAGTCCTTTTAAAGAAGCCTAGGTAATACTGCTCTTGTTCATTATGTTCTACTCCAAATTCTGTCCCAAGATGATAATATTTGTAATAGAACAGTTTTCATTCTGAGTTTTTCATTACTTCCCTTGAGATAGTTGTCAATGCAAACAGCCAAAATCATGTAGCAGAAACTACATTGCTGTTCTCCAAGAGATCCCAAGCTACCAGCATGTGGTTCTCATTTGGAAAGACTGAGAAGGAGCAGTGTTCTCATAATAGCTCCAAACAAAAAACATTTATTTGAAACTGAAGAGTACAGTGAGAAGTGACATCTTCAGAAATACTTTTTAAAAATTTTTAGTCAAAACTGGTACAAAAAGATGCATTCATTTGCCAGCCTCAGTACCTGCTGAGTTGTATAGAGAGGTCTCCTATATGACCTCCATTAATTGAAGAAGCACAAATGAAAACAGGATTATTTTCATCCACGCACCAGGGTATCAGGTTGAATCCATATTCTGATTGAAAATGAAGTGTATTTAAAGGTGGATAAATTCCAAAACATTGTTTAATATTTTCCAGGCTGCTGCCACACACAGCAACATTAAAACTAGACTTATCTAATTCTCTTAACTACAGCTATGAAGCTACTTACAGCTTTCCCTAGTGTTTAAGCATGATAATAAAATCATAATAAATTTTATCATTCCAATAAGTTTGATTGCTTCTATTTCACTTCATTGATCATGTATAAAACATCTGCCACAGTTCTCAAACCTCTGAAACAGTATTGTTTAGTGTAAATGTACTCTCTGCCACAGATTATCATATGTACAAGTTTTATCTGCCTAACCCTTTGCTAGAGCAAATGTACACAGTCTGAGTTAAAAAGATTTTATTGATCAGCTTCAACACCTGAAAGATTCAGGTACCCTAATTTGTCTTTTGTTTCCTCCTAAGTTATAAGATTCTGAAAGCAGAAATGATCAGAAAGTAAGTAGGCAGAGAAGTTTATATTGGGTAGCATACTCTTAACAGAAAAAAGTCAGTGGCTGAGAAGGCTCTTAAGGAAGTTTGGCTACGTAGGAGGAAGTGTAGATCAGAGCACAGATGGGAATTAGGTCTACAACATGCTACTGTCTTAAGCTTAAGGTACTGGAATCCAGCAAGAGATATTCTTGCTGGACATAATATCATGATTTCCTGACAGTAAAAGACAGAATTATGGAGATACCTGAGGAATAAAAGGAAAGATTTATAATATGTATCAAATAGTTTGGCTTTTTATGAAAAAAGAAAAAGGACTCCTGAGGTAGAAGCAAACTATATTATTTCCTAAAGAGAAGTATTTTATGCTTAAAAATTTTTGGAAACTTAAAAAAAATCTAACTTTTCTGGAAAAAAAGTTTGTTTCTGAGTAGATGCCTCCTTCTGCATTGAAATTAAGTTCAGTTTTACTGCGGTGTCTTAATTTAAAGAAGTAATTAAAATATCTGCCTTTTCTTTCCTTTCTCAGTGAAATTTCCCCCAACTGAACCAAATAAAGATAAGAACATTTTTTCCTATATAAGGAAATTTTTTCCCTTGCTGATTGTCTTCTTCCACGTTTCTTTGTTGCTGTTGTGTTGGGTTTTTTTAATTTGGGTACTTCGTAGTTCTTTGATTTTTCTGAAAAGGGAAGACTTTTAGCTTGCGCAGAGATCAGAGTTTGAATTGACCCTGTTATTATTTTTGTTAGAAATATTGTCAATTGCTCAAGTGATTAATCCCTTTTGGTGCTTGTATAGATTTTTTTCCAGGGCCACAGCTTGAGATGGGAAGTCAGAGAAAACCACATACACTCTCTGAGAGAGCAGAGAGGAAACCTATTTTTCTTGTGTGGAGTTCCTAAAACCAAGGACAAAAAATAGTTCCCAGTAGCTTTCATGAATGTGCTGAGTTGGGGCACAGTCCAAGGGCATCCCATGGAACAGAGATAGTCACCCAGCATCTAACCTGCAGGCATCCTTTGTGGTGAGTTAGTCTCAGACAATGCAATTGATGGAAATTAGAGAAGATCTGTAGGCACTCTTTTAGTTTTGTTTAATTAACTAAAACAAAGCTCTACAGAAAAGCTGTCTAAGAAATAAATTACCTTGAATATAAGAAAGTACCATGTTTCACCTTTTAAATTGATTTGGTAAAGTATTTCTTGGTCATTCAGGTAATTTTACTGTACAGAAATGTTATAAACTATGCCGAACATGCTAATAAAACATGGGTTTAGTATTGAATTTTCTCCGTTTCTCAATATGTGCTGTCATGACTGCTACATATCTGACATTCCGTGAGAAAGTATAAATTCAGTTATCCTGATGGCATACAAGGATGGGCACAAAAGTCACCTTCAGACTACTAGGCAGGTATTCAGAGGAGAAATATGGAGAGAAGGAGGAAAAAGTACACATAACTAATTACAGTAATGATAAAAAAACTAACCCTCCGCATAGGTTCCACGGGGAGGTAGAACTGGACGAGGTGGGAGTGGCAGCAGGATTTCTGACAGATGTGGAAAGCAGAGAGGACAATGCTGGCTCACTGCAGGATGCCTGTTTTCCTCCTACCAGTTTTGAATGACGGCCAGGGAAAGAGTATACTCAAGAATATCTCCCCCTCGAGTGCTTGTGTTCCTGACAAGTATGAAATACAAGCAGGAGGGCCTGGCTATACCGTGAAAACATGAAGCAAAACTAATCAGAAAGCTTGAGTGTAATCTTTCTGCTAGTAAAGGGGATTTTGTCTGACAGTTATCATGAAAAATTTCTAGTTGTTCTGTTTTGAGGTTTCCAGCAGAGGACAAAATAGCAAATTAGGTCTCAAGAACTCCAAAGGTAATTTTTTTAAATTTTATTTTTTCTTTTCTTGCCTCAAAACAGTTATTTTTTCCCCACCTCATACTTTATTCTTTTTTCTGGTGTGGTTCCTCCTTTCTTTTGTTCTAATAGTTAAACCAGCAAAAGAGAAAATAATTCGGTTTCCAGTCAGAAAGGCTTTTTACATCACCTCCACTCCCTAAAAAGCTTCTGATCAGAAAATAATGCTCCATTTTATTATTTGGACCATTTCAAGCAGAGAAAACCAACTCCCTAAGAAGGCAATGCTCTGACTAGAACAAGAGGAGCCAGATTGTCTGACTCTTCCTAATACGTAGAGAGCTCTCACAGGCTACCAGTGGTGTTGTGCCATTGCCTTGAAGGAGGGACGAGGAGAGTGACTGCAGCCTTTCCCCTCTTTCGCACCCCTGCCACCCATGGTGCAGAGTTAAGTTAGGCATCTTCAAAGAGGAAAGGTTCAGACAGAGGGACCATAAATCTATCCGAAATTGTTCTCGTGGTGGTAGATTGTTTGCCTACTGGCACGCCACTGGGTTTGGCTTTGTTCAGCAGCTTGGCATTCCACAAAAAAAATAAATCAGGCCTTTAATTTAGATGCTAACTTTATGCCTTCAAGTTTCAATATTTTCATCCAGGACGTTTAAAATGTATCCATTATTTCTGCAGATCACATCATCAGATAGTACTAATAACAATACCACCTAATTGGTTTTTCTTTTGGCTGAGCATATTTCTCTAGTCCTAATGATTATAATAAAATATAATATGTGTCAATCGTTGCACAGGAATTAAAGAACCTTACTACTACAGTGGAGTTTTATTCCTGCAAAGGTATGAAATTGCTTACTCTGACACACATTTGTGTGGTTGGAGTTCAGTGTCACCCCGATTAAACTAAACCTGCCATAACTACAGCAAAGCAGAGTTTGCAAGTTATTGACATTTCTCCTTTGAGAGCAAACATGAAGTAATGTCTCTCTCCTGCTCAAAGTCTGGATAGGACTCCCTACAAATCTGTTTTCTGTGGTGGCTGTTTCAAGCCTGAATCTGAGTGTAGGGAAAAATGTCAGGTTCTGTGCTATATGTGAATCATAGGTCTCAGATTAGACTGGATCTCTGTTCCTCATATAAGCATATCATCTCCATAACAACGCAACAATTCTTGGAAGATTAGTAATAAGAAAAACCCCACACAGTGTATGAATCCCTCTCTAACTGTGTCCTGGGAGAAAACTTGGTAGTTAAGAGCAGACACACAACAGGAAAATACTACCATCTGTACAATACCAATGAGGCTGGCATCTTTTATTTGAGAAAATGCTCTGCTCTTCACAGCACAAATGCAAATAAAGCTCATGGATAGATAATCTATTGTATTTAAAAAATATATATATTTATATGTTTTAGCAGATTAGAAATGGAAGAGCAACAGCAGAATTGAGGCAACTCTTCAATACAAGGTACAGAAAGTAAGTATGGAGATCTTGGAAAGGATCATCACATTCATCATCTTTCTGTCCCAACAGAACAAAACTAACATGAAATTTCTTGAAGCTTATTTTGGCTGGGAAAGAATAATAATTGTACTGTGTTCTCCATAGGATGATTATGGTTTCAAATTAATTTTCATGTGTGCACTGCTCCCTAAGTAAATCTATTTACAGGAATTAAGCAAGCCACATACAAAATCTATTAATTACATTTTTTCCAAATATGAAGGTGAAGATTTCTAGCCCCACTAAATTACTGACATGTAATAAACATAGGCAGATGAGGAGGAAGTCAAAGTGGACAGAAGAAAGGCTTCCATTTCATGGTTTCAGACTTATTCTTTGTGCAAATTCCATGCCTACTTATGCTTTGATTCTGTACAGAAGGTAGATTTTCTTTCCAGTGAATGCTGCTGAGGTTCTGCAAGGCTTTATTTGTTTCAAAATGCATTCAAGTTTTCTGATAGTATTGCAGAATGGCATGTATTAAACTTGGTTTGGAAGTGCATATAGATACATACTCTCAGCTTACGTGCATTCAAATGCCTGAAGACTGAGCAAAATTTTAGAGTGAGGTGGACCCACCTCTTGCCAAACTCCAGTTAAATTTGCCTGTTAATGTAATTTCTGAATTTGGTCCACCTTGTGCAGAGACCTTCAGTACACTTGGCTAATTTTATTACATAATTATAAGAACAGTACCTTGCGTGTAATGCAGAACAGACCCACCCTTTCCATTTTGGGGTATGCTGAGCCATGCCACCAAATTTTCTCTGAGGTCTAGCCAGACCCACCTAACACAGATAAACAGGCTTGCTACGAATTACACCTGGTTCTCCTTTTCCTCTGGGTCAGACTAGTTGTCTTTCTACTTTTAAACTCGGTGGCTTTTTGGGATAAATTGTCCTTAGTGTTCGATAATGGAATGAAGTTTGGAAAGGAGACCCAAAAGTAGGCTTTATTTGTAGCAAGGAAACAGTCATTAGGCAGCTCAAACACCAGAGTAAGTTTATCCCAAAGTGTTAGAATATATTCAGCTTTGGAGACCAAACTGATATGTCCTTGTCCAGGTGACAAACCCCATGAATTGACTTGAAATTGCTACTCCTGCCTAGCCTTCTTTCCTTCTCTAGCCAAATATATGCTCAGACAGTCCCTACTGAATTAGAGTCATCAGGCACTCCAATTAAAATTACAGCAGACCTAGCTCAGTAAGAGGTAAATCATGGTAAGGCATGGTAAGCAGCTGAGTTCTGCTCCCTTCCACTGGGTGGAAAACAAATCATTTCAAGTTCATAAGTTTCTCATGTCACTGGCTCAGTACCTTTACCCAAAACTGTAGTGGCATTGGTTGAATGTTTCTTAGAAATTAGCTGAGCAGATTCCCTTCACTCTGGTTTGACAAACATCAGCTACTAGGAAAGGTAACCGTGTCCGTGATGTTCCAGAAATGCTATTATAGGCTAAAGGCTCACAGATTTTTCAGGTCTGTGGAACAGTAAGAAAACAGTCATTTCCCCTAGCCTAACAAGATGCAAGAATAGGTTGTTGTCTAGATCTGTTTATAGATTCATGTACCAGAAGTTAACATGGAAGCTGCTTGCAGGGTGCAGTAGCTGAAGCATAAAGCTGCCACATCCAGGCTACTCCCTGATGAGTTCATTTCATAACTAATACAGGCAAGCTTCGAAGCTGGATCTCACTCCCACTGAAACCAGGGATCATTTTCTCTACTGAGCAGGACAATTAGCACAAGATTAAGGCACTTAGCACACAAGCTGAAACTCAGTTCTCTACAGGGCCAGGTGGAAGAACTGTATTTAAGTCCTCATTAAACCCTTACGGTCTCGTGAGATCAAAGTTGTTCATCTACCTTCTGTCGGTCCTGAAATCCTTAAGCCTCAGACAGAGAATCATTCTGACTCTCCTGGCTGTAACACAGCATAAATTTGTAGATGTGAACAAAAGGCTTGGCTCCATGAAAGTTAGGTAAGTTAGTTATCTCGTGCTCCTCATATAATCCTTCACAGTAGAATGGTAACAATATAATGCTGCTCAGATGGCTAAAGTCTCTCCTAGGAAGCCTTGTGCTATGGCCCCACTGCTGCCATGGGAGAGGAATGGTACATTCCATTAAATGGCTGGATATAAGCTGACCTGATGCCCCTTCAGGTACTGGGGTTTTAACACTGAAGAAACACACTAGTCACAGTTTCTCTGTTTTCAAGGGTAAAAAAAAAAAAAGTAAAAAGAGAAACACAAAGTCTCCAAAATGACTGTGCAGTAAGTTTGTTGATGTTGCATTTAATGAAGCCAGGAAGGAATGTTTTAGCAACCAAAAGTGATCACTATATATCAGATGATGGGGAAGGAAAAGAGAAGAACAGAAAATAGTCTGATTTTTCTTTTTAAGTTGAAAAGTAAGACATTGTATTTTAATATTGGTTAGGAATAGGAATAATATGTAGCCTCTTGAACAGTGTATGATTGTTCCTAGCTAAAGACCAATAATAAAGTTTTTCTTTAGAACAACTTATTTCTTCCAGAGTTGCTAAGTAACCACTAAAACCTCCTCTGCAGTTCTGATGTTTTAATATACTAAGGTCCTAAGCAGCTGAAAATTCTGAAAAACTGCTACATTTCTATCTCCCACAGCACTAACAGTAATCCTGGCTACAGTGTGCAAGCCAGCTCTCATTTATTACTCCTGTTTGGGAAATTATGCTTAATAAATGAAACAATCTAAACCACAACAGATTTCTGGTTTCATTTTACACAATAAAAATCCTTTGTGAGCTAGTGATAGTGTATTTTATAGTTATTGGGACAGCAGCAGGGAGACAGATGCTTCATCTGGAAGAAAGCTTTGAAAGATGCTATTATCAGCACTCTCTGGCTAGCTGAGCTTTGATTTTCTGCTATAAAATTGATCAGTGAATGCAAGCTATACTTTGGGAAACAGAATTCATATTTGTGTTGGTAGGCACCACAAGAACAGTTCTGATTATTATTTTTTGAGTATTTAGTCATGCCTTTTGTAGAAATGGTTAGGAAACCTGAGCATCACGGGGGGTCTTTAGATAGTTGGTTTAAAGTGTCAAAGTTTGAAACATTTTGTTGCTTTCTGTGAGTTGCTAGCCAGGTCTCCTAAGCAAGTCTGATGTCTTTATGTATATTCCTAATAAATCTAATAAAACTTCTCAGACAATTTCAGGACAAAGGAGGGAGGATTTTCAAGAAACTGTTTTCACAAGTCTCTTTAAGGTTTTATCTTATTAGATACCAGGAAATTTAATCATGGGTGTCAAACCACCAGAAATCAGGCCCTACCCACTGCTCATAGAAATACTCAGTCTTTTTATAAGCCTTCTTTCAGTACTTACCTGGTTCCATGTCTAGTTGTATAATTAGCTTCATGAGACTTGTTTAAACTTCTCCATCCAATGTCAGGACCTCTTTGCATTCCTGGGAAATGCATAAACAAGTTAAGGTAAGATGTGGGGTGAGATTTCCAGCTAGACACACATGGGTGGGTCTAGATGGAGGCTCTTGACTGTTTAAATCTGCAAGTCCTTTCCAGAATGTCTCACATAGCAAGTGCTCCAGCAAATTTCTTTTTGATGTGCTGAGTTGCAGTGAAGGGTAGCTTCCAGTAAGGTCCAGGGCAACTTTGACTGCTTATGGATGGCCAGTTGGGGAACAAGCAAAGTTTCTTTGGCCACGTCCACCTCTAGCATTCAGTGGGTCCCAGCCCAGTCTCCCAAAAATTTCATGCCAGAATGCTTAAGTCTCTGCACAAAGGCAGATAAAACGAGAACCAAACTTTATATTCACAGCATCAGCCTAAACAAAAATGGCTCGTATTTCTTTTTCCCCACTTCTAGTGTTCAGCTAACACAAAAAAAGGCTTTGCTAACAACCAAACAGCACAACATTGTGCAAAATTTTAATCTTCATTCACTTTGAAGAGAGTGACACTTAGAGTAGCATGACAAACTAAATGTTGGAGCCTGCATTTCCCTCTAGAAAACAAACATTAGTAAGATTTGGCAGATCACACCTCTAATTAAAACATGTTGAAGAGTTCACTTTAAATGAGTGTCATTAAAGGCATTTTACCTTTCTTACATATATATTTTGACAGTCACAAGCCATGAAAGCCAAGAAGAACTGCATAATCCACAGTCTGACTTTCTGTTATAGGGATCAACATAGACCCTCGGTCAGCCACCACTGTTCCAGGCTTAGCATTCTGGCTGAGTCAGTGAATATCTTTAGGGATACACCAACTTTGATTTAAGAAGTGAAATTTTGTCCCCACAAAAGCACATGGAAAGTCTTCCCCACATCCTGCATCTATAATTACTACCTAAAGATTTGGCTATGACAAACTTTCAGCAAATATGAAGAAATGCAGAGGAACCTGGTGATATTTGCTTTGCACATCTTGGTGTTTGGGGTCTGCAGTACTGTTATTTGATGAAGTGGTTGGTCTCTAGAGCTCTGAGTAATTCTTGATTTCATTACAGTGACCAGAGATAGATTCAAAATGACATACAAACACACTATAATATAAGCAATCAGCAGCACTGCTACAGATACCAAAACACAAACCAGCAAATTTACCAGGCTGCAGTATCAGTTAATTTGCGAACTGGGAGAAATCAGATTTTCCAACAGACCTTATAACAGAACTGATTCTCTTCCAAGGTGCAAGAAGAAACATTAGCAGATGAAAATGAGTTGTAATGGATTCATGAGTAATATTACCAGTATTCTCTCTCTACAGTGGAAGTCTTAAATTGTGTATCCCCTCATGGTTCATGGACTGTTTCTAAGAAATACACAAAACATAGTCAAGAAATATCTACTGTTTGTACTTTGGAAAAAAAAAAGAACAAACCAACCCAAAAAACTAAAAACAAAACTGCAAGATTTACAAGCTGAAAAATGTTAGGAACTACTCTTTTAGGAATCAGTAGTCATGTGTTAGCAAATTAATAGGACAGTTGACCCCTGAAAGAGAAGTCAAGCCAAGACAAATGGAGGAAATTGTTGTAGATCTAACAAGCTTCACAAATACCCACATAGAAGGATTGTGGAAAAAACAGCATTTGTCCTAAGAATGTTAAAATTAGATTAAATTCACTATCTTTCCATGAAGAATGGTAATACGTGAACCCATATTTCAGTTACCAATCTGGTGAAGTATATGGAATTGCTTACTATAAAGTCACAAATGTATAACATGCCTTCAAACCTGCTGACTCAAGGACATTAGCCTCCAGTTGAGTGAATCCTTCGTGTAGTGTTGGATTTAACTATACTATGCCCCATGCTTAGTGGCCTTAGTAATCACAATAGATGGGAGTTTCTATCTGTTTGGGCATGTAGATTATAGCCTTAAATTAGGAAGACTATAGATTAGTACTGAGGGTGTCAAATCTATTGCCCAGAGCAAGAGAATTGGCAGGTGCAACTTCTAAAGCCGCAAATAAAACACATTTTCTCTGTAATGCCTCTGCTTCACGTCTCTTTTTCCATATGTTGCTTACACTTATAATCCTGTTTGAAATAATTTCTAGTACTTTGCACAACATCTCAGGTTTCATCCCAGTTCATGACCCAGAAAGTTACCTAGAACTTGCTGCTATACATCTTGTATTTTAGTTGTTCCCAGAACACAAGAGGAAGATATAACCAAACATGAATCTCCCATTGTGATATATGTGCTTGTCAGGCAGACAGCAAAGAAAACTTACTTCAAGAGGGCTGCAACATAAGTTAATCATCATTTTTATTTTCTGGAAATATTTTCTTCTGTCTGCTGGTGGACAACACTCTGGCCAGACCTTGCACATAGCTTTTTGTGGGTAAGTTTGCTATTCACCACAAACATCACCACAACTCTACACAGTCAAGAAGTTTTATGGCGAGCCGTCAGTCTCTCTACTTTTACTGAGAATTTCATACAGAAGTGTTTTCAGAGTGACTAAGTAAATTAAAGCTGAAAACCATTATATTATAAACCAGCTCATACTACTTTTTTTTCTCTTCAGTGCCCAAGGCTTTCTAGAACACGTGCAACCGAATTTGTGATGCAGATTTGCCATGCTGCTGGAAACAGATGTGTGCACAGCCTGGACTCCCAACCTTGTTCTGTTACTGGAAACAGTTTCTCAGAAGACTTGTACAAGGATGGTGAAACTCAAGTAGGATATAAGCATTGCATATAACTTCTGTTATGGAACAGATTTTCTCCACTATTAGAAACAGTGGATTAAACTCAATTTGCTGATTGACCCTTAAGTTTTAGATTATGCACTTGCCCCTAACTCAACTTTCTTAAGATCCTTCACTTTAAAACTTACAATTTGCTGACTTTTCACAATACATGTATCAACTTTTTTCCTTCTGAGGATGGTCTAAACCATTACATCAGTACAGATGTCTGGATTACACATTAGGTATTTTGATCCTAATTTCACCCATGAGAAAAAATAAAATTAAACTTAAAAAATATATCTGGTCCTTAAAACCAGCATTGCCTTGTTCTTGAAATCCCTATCTTGGATTCACATATTCCTCATTAGTCAGAAAGTCAGCCAATAAGCACAGATACTTTCCTTTGTATCTGGGGCCAACTATGCCCTTGTCTGAGGTCTTAGTGTGTGAATTAAAGTTGAACTAATGGTTGCCCTAACTTAGTGCTGGCAAACGCCCATTTCTCCTCCCTGCTCATGGAAGCCAGTCCTTGCACACTCCGGCAATACAAAGTAGGTCCCATCTGTTTGTTCATGCCCATACTTATTAAGCCTGATGGAAAGGCTGTTCTGAGTCTGGCACTGTTTGTAGGGATAACTCATGCTGGGGCTTGTCCGGAGTCTTGCTCAGCGTCTGAGCAGACAAAGCCACAATCTGTAGTGATGATGCTGAAGCCCTGCTTTGAAATGGACTCAAGCACCACATTTAAACCTGGCACCTAACCAGGTGTGCATTTAGCCCATCTAGAAGCACCCTCCTTAAAGGTTTTTAAGGCAAAGAACATAAGGAGGAACTTCACAGTGATTGGAGTATCACAGAATAACACACTTGCTGCACTGTAGGCTGAGGTGGAAGAGGAAATGGTAGCAGCACTTTGCAAACAAGTTATCTCACAGCCTGCACCCAGTCAGACTCTGGTTCCAGGGAACTGGGCATAGAATCACAGAACCACAGATCGGTCTGGTTTTGCAGGGACCTCAAATCCCATCTAGTTCTAACCCCCCTGCCATGGGCCAGGACACCCTCTGCTAGCCCAGGTTGCCCAAAGTCCCATCCAGCCTGGCCTTGAGCACTGCCAGGGAGGGGGCAGCCACAGCTGCTCTAGGAAACCTGTTCCAGTGCCTCACCACCCCCACAGTAAGAAATTTCTTTCCTAATATCTAATCTAAACCTGCCCTCCTTCAGCTTAAAGCCATTACCTTTTTTTCCTGTCACTACACTACCTGATAAAGAGTCCCTCTCCAGGGATTTGTGTACCATTATTTCAGAGCACCTTAACTCACTACCTGTGAAAGCATTTGTATGCTGGCTCTCACAGGAATGAGGCATGATAAAGTGATGCTTCCATCCCCCTCTCAGTCTGGCTTACTCTTTAAATCCACACCATGCTCATTACAGTCCCAGGCTCTGGGTTTGAACACTGCCGTAATATTCCCAGAGAACCAGAGCACAGCTGGTCTGCACAGCATTTTAGGTAGGGATCCTTATGTGGGAACAGCAATCTTCCTGCACATTCAGTTGTCTGAATAAACACAGGTTTAGCTATTAAACACAGCATTGAGTGTTTATTGGAGGCAATTCACAAAGGATATTAGACAGGGAGCATTAGCTTTATACTCAGAAACATCTGTACACATTTTGCTGTAGCAATTGTATCACACTACACTATCTATTAAATCCTGTTCTTAAAAAATTGAGTTGAAAGTTCACCAAAAGGCAAGCTTAAGAATAGTACAAGAAGGTATTTTACAAGTTTCCACATGTAGCTTTGCCTTTGCACTTCCACCTGGATCATTTGTATTCCACTCCGTGCTATCCTCAAAACAAAGGCTGTCAGCCACCTCCGATTATCTCACAGTTTTGCGATATACAACTGCATAAGTGTTAGGACAAAAAAAGTCACCTCCCTCGTACTGATGGCAGACAAGCAACGGGAAGCTCCTTTGCAAAACCTCGTAGCATGACAGAACCATCTAGTAGATCAGCACGAGCTGAATTTTGCTCATGGAAATGTGTGCAAAAAGACAATAAACATTAATAAACCTGGTGATACAGTTCAATCCCTGGTGGAATTTGATATTTGCTTTTCCTAAAATAGACGGATTTTTTTTGTTGTTGTTTTTATTGTTTCTTATTTTAAAAGTAGCAATTAATAGAATTATGATGGAAGCTAAATAAAATCAAAATGCAGGACGAGTGAAACATGAAAATACCATCAGCAAAACACTGTCACCAATATACCGATGCTGCATGAGATGCTCTGCTAGGTCTCTCTCAACTGTGTTTTCTATTGTCTAGTAGACTGGCAACACTATTAAATATAGAGGACAGTTGGTACAACCCTAGTATTTCATGGTGTGAAAGATGTTTCAAGCCTGCTCCCCCCCCTCCCCAAAGGAAACCAAGATAAAATAATAAAAGGTAAACTAACAGTTAAAATCAATTAAGGCTGCTAAAGTACCCATTACTGGTTTCTTCCCTGTGACAAGGCATATATAGCAATAATAAAAACTAAAGCAAGACCTATATGGGAAAATATCTCTGAAATTTACTGTTACATTTCTATGGCTCAGGCCATAAGCACCAATTTCTTAAGCAAAATGCATCAAAAGTGACACTGAAAATTGAAAGGAAAAAAAATGGGGGGGTGAGTATGTGATGGCTGAGTCTCTATGCTCCAATATTGATTCCTGTGTTTTGTTTCTAGTTAAAAACAGCACTTCATGTTTCTCTTACAACAGCCACAGCATTTGGACAACCTCCTCACAGAGACCCCTGGTTCACACCAGTGCATTCTCCCACCGTGAAGAGGATACTGAGCCCTGGGAAGCTTTATATCATAGACTTCACTGTGGCACAGAGATGATCATAGACACCAACACTTTGGGATGCACCTCCTTGGGCACAGGCTTACCTACAGCCACAAACATTCTGGTTTGTCCTGCTCCCACACAGACTCAACCACAGGTCACAGTCCCTTCAACTCCACACAGGAGTTCCAGCCTGTCCAGGGCAGCAACACAGCAACAGCAGCAATGCCCTGGCCATCTACTAGCTCAGGTACATCACCATAGCTATTACCAGAATGTCCCCAGGCAGAGCACAGTAAGATGATCAGCACTACAGCAAACATTGAAAGACTTTCAGTGGTCCAGTGGACACTTGCTGTAAAATGGATTGGCTGGGCACCCTCCATCCTCAGGTAGGTGTCCTCTTCACCTGGTCTCTCATCACCATGCCACATCACCCAGGTGAAACCCCTTCCCAGCTGTGCCAGTTTGCTATTTGCAGTAGAACAGCATGTGATGAACCTGTTTCTTTACCTTCTCCCTGCTGCACCAATGAAAATCTGAAAGTTGAGGCATTTCTTGTCATTGGCTATTTTCCAAATAATTTTCCAGATGATTATTCAAGGCTAATGAACTCGAACTTCTTGTCATCAGGTCATCACAGCATTTGTTACTTTGAGACTAGTTCCAGTCTGAACCCATGATTTTTTCCATAATTTTCTTGAATGTTATTTCTTGCAGTCTGTTTATCTGCCTTTTCCTCTGTCATGCACAGATACAGACCTTCAGATTAAAGATTAAAGATTTTGAGAAGTATTTAAATAATTAGTTTTTAGCCACCCCAAGAGTGAACATAAAGGCAACCACAAAAAAGGCAAAGAGAAGCCAGTGCTCTCTTGTAATCCTTTGCCATCCATGGCTTAATTAAAGAAAATGTTAACTGTAGGGTATCAACCAAGCCTGCAGAGGATCTATTGGTACAATGAATGAAATAAAAACTAAAAAAAAAAAATGTAAAAAAAAAAGTCTAATTACACTTTGCTTGCATCTTTACTGAATAAGAAATACAAAAGGAAATTTATCTTTGTTGTGGTTCAGATTTCCTCATCCTGCTGAAATCTGCTCTTAATTTAGAAATATGCGGGGTTCTGCTTTCACATTTCCATTAAATGTTGCTTAGACTTCCTGGATCTGAAAGAAGCCTTGGGATTGGCCATGAAAACAAATTACTCTTGGAACGAAATGCCAGAGCCACTGGGATACAGAAGGCCAAATTCTGACCTTATGCTTGGACAGGGAAGCAATCCTTGGGCAGTCTGGACCTCTTGTGTGGGTCAGAAAGTGACGCTGTGAGAGAGACGCTGTGCCCAGGAAGAGGAAATTTAAGGTCTTATTTTCACCTGTGTCCCTTCTGTTCTTTTTCTCTCCTGAGTCCCTCAGACTTTCCCTCCTCCATTTTCATTCCTCTCATTTCTACCAGCTATCTCTCATTCCTTACTTGTTCTGTCTCTACACTCCTTTACTCCCACATGTGGCTTTAGCACAGAGCTTTGGCCACTCTCAGTTCCCCCGTGGTCTTTCCATTATCATCCTTTAATTCCTCTCCTCCCTCTGCTCCTCTGCTTCAATCTTTCTTCCCTCTCTTTTTCATTATTCTTTTTTAAACTTTTTTTTTTCCCTTCCACCTTAGCACATCATCCTTCATATGTTTTCCCTTGTGAAATATTTCTCAAAACCTGTACAAAGCAGCAACAGTACAATTCAGGCTCCTGGGGTAAAAGCAAGAGATGGGCTAAAGAACCAGCTTCCTCCTTCCATGCTGAGCCTTCAACACAAAGAAACAAACTACAGACTTAAACGCACCTCCTGTTTGCAAAGCACTGAAGAGCTGAGGCGTGCAGACACCACTTCATGGCAGGGTGCTGAGCAGACAGAGGAACTGTTAAGTGGGAGCTAACTGAACACATGTATCTGTTGAGGGGTCACAGTATTTCTCACAACTCCTTAGATAGGATTTGCTTTGGTTCCCATACAGGTGAAGCATGTCATTCTCTCATTCTGAGTATGGATCTGATGGATGAAGAAGTCAGGGTTTGTCACTGATGATAGACAGCAGGAGTTTTAAGTGCATCACAGCCCACCAGGCTAGAAAACCTGAGCTATGGATTAATATCCTGTGCTTTACAGTATCTGCCATCATGTTTTTCTTGTGTTCTTTGTTCAGGGTCTTTGTCCCACTGGTACTGCAGTCTGGGGTCTCAGAAGACTGAACGCAAGCCGTGGATTCAGGAAGACTACCTGGGGAGTTATGTGCCAACAGAGCCAGACCTGCTCCTCAGGTTGTGGTCAAAGTGGGGTTTGGCATGCATCAGCCTTTAAGTAAAATGACTGGTGAAAGACAGAGATATACTAGGGTATTATTTTAGGTGGGAGGGTTTTTGCAATGAGTTGCATGGCAGGCCTGTTTTGCAAGCTGGAAAAGCACCCTGTATGTTTCTGCAGGTCACTAGCTCATATTGCTTCAACTGTGCTGTGTAAACTAGTGTAGATACCCTTACCCATGCTGCGGTTTTCATGTTCTTCGTGCACACAGTGCTAAATCTATCAGTTCATCAAGCTTGCTAAATGAAATGTAGCATTTCTTTGCCTCATACAGGGATAGCAATGGACTCAAATACTGGAAAATGAGACTCAGATGAAATATTACAAAGTAACATTTGCAAACCTGACTGCTTTCAAACAAGTGGGCCACTGGCACAGGTCGCCCCGAGTGGTTGTGGATCCCTGGAGGCATTTAAGGCCAGGTTAGATGGGGCTTTGGGCAATCTGGTCTACTGAGAGTGCTCCTGCCCACGGCAGGGGTGGGTGAAACTAGATGATCTTTGAGGTCACTTCCAACCCAAAACATTCTATGGTTTTATAATTCTAATTTTTAATTTTTTTTTTAAGTTGGGGGAGGAACAAGAATGCTGCTACCTTTCTCAATATCTAATTCTTGGGATAAAGTTGGTTTCAAAATACTCCTTTTCAGTCTTGACACTTCATGCTTTTTAGACAAAGGAAGACTCAACATAAAATAAACAATAAACCAAAAAATACTTTAAAAAGTTAAATTTCATGGAAACCCTCATCACATGAAATCAATCAGTCATGGTTTACTGAAAACCATGTTTCTCAATGGATACTTTATTCACTACTATTCGTTGGTTGGTTTTTTTTGGTAGCCTGATTAATTCCCTAGGATAGATATAGGCATCTTCATGGACTTTCTTCAGATAATGAGTGGTCTTTAAGAATCTTTATAGTAATGCAAAATTCAGCCTTCCGCTTACAACCTCATAGACTGTGCTCATTTTTTTCAGAGCGAGTTTTCTTCATGAGGTACCCATTTCAACAAGAATGGATTCCATGCCGGTGCAAAGGAGAATTCTGTGTTTGGCAAAAAGCAAGCAATCCTATGCACTGAAGTGATGTCAGAGTAAAGGGAGTCTCTAGGGAAAGGATGCCTCAGCTGACGGCATTTTACGGAAAAGATTGTTCACATACACAGAGCGGACTCTCATTTCACAATCTTCCCTTCTAATAGGCTTATTTATTCCAGCAGTGACATTAGTCAGAAGACCAAGTATATGACAAAATAGGGAAGGTGAATGTAGGCAAGGCAAAATATTGTATATATTTCTATTGTTAACCTAGATAAAAAACAGACTTCTCTGCCTGTCACCCTCCTCCCTCATTGGATGTTCTAGAGAAATGTGTTGTTCTGTATGCATTCCACATGAGCCTTTGTTTAAAGAAAGAAATAACATGTATTATTTATGCTTTTTAAACAAAGGACATATTTTCACTTATAAAACTTGAACTGAAACAATTAAATGGGACAAAGAGTACAGTTTGTATCGGTAATTTACTGTAATTCTAATGTTTCAGACATCAATAAATTCAGTTGGTTGCTATTTAATGTCAAAGTAATTACCCCAAAATGACATCAATTTGCCATCCTAAAGAAAACAAAAGTAATAAACCTTTCACTTTCTGCATTAAAGACTCTTTCACACTAGTTTCTATAACCTAGTTATATAATACACTAGTGTAAATATTTAAAAGTGACAACTAAATTATCTTTGCCTGGAAGATTTCTTAACCTCTATTAATCCATCATTTATTACTACTGTATAGGGAAAATATTGCTTACTATCAAATCTTGGACTCAATTAAATGTCTTTAATGATGCAATCTGTATTTTTGTTTCTCTTTTCTGCTTTCTAGGAATGCCTGCTTGCTTCATTGACTTAGGGCACTTGTGAAGGACAAAAGCCTACTCCAAATGAGAAAAGTAAAGTGTATTCCTAGATTTATATGTGGTATTTAGTTGGTTTTCTCCCTTGCACTCTTACGACTTCATGCTTTTGTGCTCTCTCATTATCTGAAACAACATTAGCAAAAAATCTCGTGTTCTGAACAATGACCTAGGTCCCAGTTACGCTGAATGAGTAGTCTGAAAGCTCAGCACTTCGTTAGGCTGAGTGAAGACTGAGAAATAAGTGATTTGGGGAAAGCAGGAACTAGGCAGTTGGCTTACTTCTAGGGCTGGGAATAAGATGAGAAAGTTATTCGAAGCGTTGACAAAACATGGAGCATTTCTCACTGTGTGACCTGTTGACTTATGGACATTGCAGCAGGCTGGACAAATCACCGAACACATATACGTTTAAAAAACTTAATAATCTTCTACTTACAACTTTATAAAAGCTCTAAATAAATCTGTTCAGCAATAGCTGGAACTAGAACAAATATTGGTCAATGAAAAGCAGAGTATAAGCTGCGCTGTCAATAACTACAGGATTGAAGTTGAAACTAAGTTGTTGCACATGGAATAGGATAAAAACTAGAACTAATTAATTACTGTGGAACTAAATAAACACTGGTACTGTATTGTGAACCTAAGGGCCTATCCACATGGATTTCTTTTTGGTATCATGACCACACTTGATTTCAACTAGAAGGACCAAGACTTACCCATTTAACTCCTCTCTTTTGTCACTGTTTAAAGTAACTTTGAAAGTTTCCCAGCAGCTCATGCTCACACCCAGGGGGAAAAGTTGTGATCTCTATTTATGCCACAATGAACACGCCGATAAGAGGCAAAAGACCAAGCTGAACCTATATGGAGATAGTAGCAACAAAGAATCTGCCCTCAAAATCACTACTTTAAGAAAGTAATGGCATGAGAAAGGTATGAACAAACTTAGGAGTCAATTCAATAAAGGGGCAAGGGAAGAAAAGAAGATGCACACAATGTGAGGTCATGAAATGTCTTGTCAACTCAACACAGTGGTGAAGTCACCAGTGTAGGTACCTGCTTACAAACATGACTATCTGATGCAGAAGAAAAACCATCAACACAGTTTGATAACATATTGATCTTTAATCTATAAAGAAGATTAAATTCAAAGTTTAACAGTATAAAAGGATAACAAATACTCTTTAAAACAAAAAATACAAGGTAACACACAGTTGCATTTTGGTTCATCCTGCTGGCAAAGCTTAGAGTACACAATTTCTGGGGTACAATTCCACTGCATACAGTGTTTCCTATTACTTTAGCATATGTTTAATTTGAAACATTTTTATTTGCAAAAAATAAAAGCTTTTCCAGGTACAAGCTCAAGCCAGGGTGCTATTATGATTAGCTAGTCACATGTCAGATCCCACACATAATTTAAGCAAACCAGAATGAAATCACCACTTGTTGCAGCATTCTTGCCCTTTCATGTCAGCTCCTAGATGCCAGCAGTCCATCTACCACCACGTCGATCAACCCAGCCGTTTTGTAACTCACAGCTGCTCGAGAGCTGAACCTTTCTTACTTGTGTCCCCTGCTCTAAATTCACATCCGCGAGTTCTTACTCCCCTCAGGCACACATGCAAAAAAAGCATTGGAGGATAAAAATGACAGAGCAAGTATGAAAACTTCTGAGAACTTCCTTCAGATGGCAAAAAAAGCCTGCGGCAGGGGCGATATGAGGAGCCCCTCCTGATGGCAACTGTTCATAATTTGCTCAACTTTACCTCTAGTGGACCCCGAGGCAAGCCAGGGGGTTGATGAGGGCAGCCAGGTGTAGGGGGAGAAGAGGCTGAACAATCTGTTTAGCCCTCCCTGTCTCTTTACAATTAGATTTACGACTCTGACCCATATAAACTCTGCTCCTGCTTTGTGCTGACCACAGAAACAGGCTTCTAGTCCCAGGCTGAACCAGACCGGAGTCGTGTTACAATCCACCTCAGTCCTTGTGGTTTGCTGTGTTAACGACCCCAGTGAAAACAAACGGGGGGGAAAAAATCCTACCAGAACTTTTAAGGGTAGGCACCTCAAAAATGGATAAAAGGGTACATTTTTCTACAAGTATCCTGAGTGTAGAATAACTGTTTTGAATCCATTTGTGGTTGCATTCTCATTGCATGATCTTTGGAAAGCATAATAATAATGATAAAACCAAAATGAAATAAAATATTGCCTCTGATGAAAAATCTGTTCACTTAAAAACTGCAAAACCAAGTAAACAGAAATTTATACACTTCCCTCAGTCCTGCAAACCTGAAACATCCAATGCTGCTTGGACAAAATTGAGAATACAGTAGACTTTTCAGCATAACTCTACTTAAATGACAGTATTGTTTAAAGAAAATCAAGGCATACTATTGAAACCAAAATACATAGAATCAGGTTTCTATGCTACTGTTTGCCAAAAGGCTATTTAGGAAAAAAAAAGGTTTAAATGCAAACTTTTACATCTTCAACACGTTTTACATATTTCAGACAACGAAAGAATACACATACATTGTATGTGATAATTTTTCAAAACTAGCCATTACATTTTCACAGATTAAAAAACAAGTCTGTTTAAATATTTCATTTCTACAAAGTGAATTTACATTTTTAAGTACAAAGTGCAAATACTACAGTTGTTTTTATTGCCTTTTGGTGAGGAAATCTCCCACATGTCAAAGGGATCTGCCTTGGAACAGTAAGCTGTTCAGCCTTGCTTCTTAGAAACTTGCTGAAAGAAAGGAAGTCGGAAAATATTAGTGATATTTTCAAGTATAAACATTTGTCTCTAATTTTTTAACTGTGTCCACATGCCACTATCAGAAGAGTTCTGTGCAAATATATACGGGTAATAAAAAAAAAATCCCTGCCCTGTAGCCTTTCATGGCATCTACAAACAAGAGCATGAGCAAGATCTTTACTAGTTCTTGCCTCTTTAAATCTGTACCTGTCAAACTTGTGTTTTAGCAACTGCCTGGGCAAGTCCCTGGTGCAATATAGCTTTCTACGGCATGTGATATATAAGGAATGGGCTGCTGGCCAAAATCTTATGAACAATCTATAGTTTCCTCATAAACCCTTTGCTAGGTTGCAAATGACCCCCTGTGTCTCACTGACAGCATGCGTGCATGTTGGCTGGGCAGGGTGGAGCTCAGCAGGGGAAATATACCTGGCCATCGCCCCAGTTCTGTCAGATCCATCATGTATGTGACCTCTTTTAGAGCAACCACAGCTGAGACTCAGTTAGCTTATTACTATATGGATCTGTATTTGCTTTCTTTCGCTGAGGCTGTATGTGACTGTATCCAGAGATGTGCACATATGTTAAAAAAAGCCCCCAGAAAATTCAGGAATACACACCTAACCACACATAAACATATATGTGACCAAAGTGCTGCAATAAACTAGCAGAAAATGAGCTCTCGAGTGCCTGTCTCCTGAGTGGTTCAAATCTGACCAGTCCTTCTTAGATGGGAGGTTCCCTTTGGGCGCTCCTACCCAGCCCAGTTACTTTTCAATAACTTCCCTTTCAGTGAAAACTTTTGTGATGAAAGCCTCCTTCTGCACTTGCAGCCTTGTATTGTTTGAATATGAAACAGCCAACAGATTGTTTGGTGAGCCAGCCTTAACTCAAGGCTATATCATTTGTCAGCAACAGCTGTTAAAATCACTGGTGCTGAGTCAGCAAAATTACTGGACAAAATTAAAAACCATTGATGCTCTAGGACACTTTTATTACAGATTCTCTGAGTCAGGATCAGCTTACAAGAAAGGGGAGAGGGCTTGTCATGCTTCAAGTGTAATGCACGTGTGCTAGTAATTGCCATTATGTAATTAAAATAACCCCTTTGAATGTTTTTGAGTTCCGATGGGATAATTGTTTTCAGGCTGCCCTGTTTAAAGCCTAAGTGATTTGTGGGGGGAACTTGAAAAGTTAAGACCACAAACTTTTGTTTAAACAAACAGAAACTTATCACATCCCTCGTGCTGTGAGAATACTTTATATTCCATCAAAGATATGTAGGGGGTCTCTGGTCGAGCCCACAACCAATGCTGAGCTTCCCTTAGGAAGTGTGAACCGAACATCAAACAAATCAGAGCTAAAGCAAGTAACAAACTGACTGGCAACAATGAAAGGAAGATTTCTCTTGGCTTGTTGGGAGGTTCACCCTAAGTTCAGCTGTTAAGGAACTGATCTAGCTTACTGATAGATGGGAAGACACTGACCAGAACTATGGTTTGGGGATATTTTTTGCCAAATTCCTATTTTCCCAGCTACAGGTGCACCTGAGCTGTTCTTTTAATATTTTAATTATATATATATATTTTAAAATAATCATTTAATGATGCTTTTATAGGCATTAAGAATTTAATTCCTCTAATTTATGCAAAAGTGAGTTAAGAACGGTAGGAAGATTATTCTTTTACTAGACTGTTCAAATATCTGACAGATTCATGTCCTTCTTCAGACCCATGCAAAAGTACTAGGAATTTATACCCGTGTTGTCCAGAATACTCAATGTTTAGGATTAATGATTGTAAAAATAAGACAAGAGTGAGAAACCCTGTTATAACCTTCTTCCTGAGCTTCCACTTTAGTACCTTCTTTCCAATGTCTACCTTCCCTTGATTTAAAAACTCTGCTTCTGTGCCTTTTGTAGTTCTGAATGCCACAAGTAGTCCCAACTCCATGAATGACATACAGTGCTGTTATTTGGAAAAACACAATCAAGTCTTTGCAGAAAACTGGTGTAAAAACAAATCGTGGCTTATGTTGTCAGGGCACTTGACATTTTATTTGCTACAATCATTCTGCAGACCTAACCAATTTTAGTTTTAACACACATCAGCAGACTAGACAAATCCTATTTCTCCAGCATCATTTTTCTCAGCCAGCAAAGGCATTTAAAAGTGACAGCTCTTTTCTCTACACTAAGATTTTAAAAGGGTGTTTAAAGCCACCATATAATAATTCAGAGGGGTTTGTGGAACATATAGATTTTCACAGGGCAGGCGAAATGTGTGCCTTTGTTCACAAGGTAATTTCAATCAATATAAGTTTGTGTCTGTAGCATGACACAGTAAAGTTAGTGGAATTCAGCTAAAGCAAAAGGTAAATGAAGACAAAGCAGTGCGCATTTTAAAGTGTATGGGTATGCTGTCATTCAGGAATGCAGACGACTGTATGAGAGCACAGTTACACTCATATAATTATCATTTATATATATAAGCCAATTTACACTTTACAAGGAACTTCCACTTCGTGTTTATGCACATTTACTCTGCACCTGCAGCTGAATGATTCAGCTTTCCCTAAAAAAATCACAGAGGAAAAGGACCCAGAAGTGTGCCCAGGTGGTCAAGAAGGCCAACGGCATCCTGGCTTGTATCAGGAATAGAGTAGCCAGCAGGACCAGGGAAGTGACAATCCCCCTGTATTCAGCTCTGGTGGTAAGGCAGCACCTTGAACACTGTGTTTGGCTTTGGGCCCCTCTCTACAAGAAAGACATTGAGGCCCTGGAGTGTGTCCAGAGAAGGGCAAGAAAGCTGGTGAAGGGTCTGGAACACAAGTCTTATGAGGAGTGGCTCAAGGAACTGGGACTGCTTAGCCTGCAGAAGAGGAGGCTAAGGGGAGACTTTACTGTCTCTACAACTACCTGAAAGGAGGTTGTGGTGAGCTGGGGGTTGGCCTCTTCTTACAGATAACTAATTATAGGACAAGAGGGAATCACAGAATCTTAGGGGTTGGAAGGGACCTCAAGAGATCATCGGGTCCAACCCCCCTGCCAAAGCAGGCTCCCTCTCTCATATTACATAGATAGGCGTCCAGACGAGACTTGAATATGGCTGCAATTTTTTCATAGGGAGGTCCAGGTAAGAAATTAGGAGACATTTCTTCTCAGAAAGAGTGGTTAGCCATTGGAACATGTTGCCCAGGGAGGTGGTGGAGTCACCATCCCTTGGGGTATTTAGGGAAAGGTTGAATGAGGTACTTGGGGCATGGTTTAGTAGGTAATACAGGTGGTAAGGGGACAGTTGGACCAGATGACCTAGGAGGTCTTTTCCAACCTTAATGATTCTATGATTCTATAAGTATGATAAGCATAAAATTAGAATAAATTCTAATCTTAAGTGAAAATTTGTTAATTGAGAGGCTGCTCTACATTTTCCTGGCAGGTTTGTAGAACAACAGATGAATGCTGTTTGAAGTTGCAATGATAACTGCTAAAACCCCAAGAAGTTCAGCTGGGAAAAGCAGGAATGGAGATCTTGCACTCCTCAGTACTCACCTGCCTGCTGGATGAAGTGCTCTCAGTGTTGGTTTTAGGGGCTGCCACAGGAGGGAAAAGAAAACATTATAAATATGGTTTGAAAACTACATGTAGCATCATCAAGAACTGAAGCCCTCCTTCTAAAATGGTACATTTTAGAGCAGGGTAACTGCACATATTTCAATAAATGAGGTAAAATATTACAGATGTTTCATTGAAATATCAACTTTTTCCTCAGCATAGGTGTTTCTGCTTTCACAGAGTTATATGGAAGTTAAATGACAACATTTCTTGCCAGTTAATGTGTGATATTTGTTTAGGACAGATTGCATCTAGTCAATGTTGAGCATTTCTAACCTATTAAATCTTTAGGAGTAAATATAGCCTATTATCCCTTGTGGGAAGGAAGCATAGAGAAGCAGGCTGTCTGGAAAGTATTCATATTGCTTAAAGACATTGCACAGGAACAGCTCCATCAGCCAAAGACCTTGTTCACATTTAGTCTGTAAAACAAGATTATCACTTGGTTTTTAAGATAATTAGTGGCAAAGTCCAAGACAGTGCTCTAAATGGGGAAAAAAAAAAAATCAAACACCCAAACAAAAATGCCCAAACAAAATAATCAGCAACATGAGCCTCCTGGTCCATTCAACTTTACGATCAAACTTTGGTTTTCCATGTCAGCTTGCTAGTCAATCATGCTGTACTGGGGCAAAAGGGAATGAAACTGGACCCTGAAAATTACTGCAGCAACTAGTAACTCTCCTGCAAAAGTATGTTTTGCAGCTCTTTGGCTTATATGTTACTTCTCACAAGACACCTGGGACACTGTCTCACAAGACACCTTGTTCTCACAAGACACCTGGGACTCCCATAGAATGACACAGAGCCACCTGCTTATCTCAGCTCTCGCACCTCAGGTGACAGGGTCTCATCTCTCATTTCCTAGAAATATAGTTCTAGCTGTGGGGAAGTGGCAACTGATTTCTTTTGTGCAAGTGAAAGGATTATCAGAAAAAAACTTTAATTAATCAAGCAGGAGAAATAGAACAAAACAAAACAAAACAAGCAGCAATTTCTCCTGTCTTGTCTTTAAAAACATCTGTTTTTAGGAACAGTTTAGAATTTTTTTTCAACTGGATGCCTCTAGGTTTTCAGTGCAAAAGTTCTGAGGTATTTTTTTCTTCCAAAAATGAATGCTCATATTACTGGCTGCATTTTTTAGGAGAAGGTCTGTTAAAAATCTCCAGTTATGGTGAACATAATTTTTACTTCAGCTAAATCTGTGTGTGATCTTTATATAATTTCATGCATCTTACACCTCTCTTTTCCAAAACAGGCCACTTTTCCTAATCTTTGGGATTTTTCACTGGTATGGGCACGGAAAAAAAAACCCAAAAAACTGCTTTTGCTTTGAATATTTGCTATTGAATATTTGCTATTGAATATCTGCAATAAGAGACCAAGGAGTGCCAGCTGCAGCAGGACAGAAATATGTTGAAATGGATGTTAACATATAAAGAGACCATAATGGCATCCACTTTAAAACACTTGTCTGCCAGTTTGAACTGAAAAGATGATATGTTTCAGTTTCCACGATTATAGCACAAAGATAACAACAGTCCTCCACCTTCATATACATTTTTTTACCTCCATTTCCTCAGTTTTCCATCATTGAAACTGAGAAGTACTATTATTAGTTCCACAAAAATCACAGGAAAAAATTCTGGATTTGATTTCTTTCTTTTAGGAGATCTTTTAGGAGACAATTTACTTTATTAGTACAACGTAGAGCTGTTCCATCTTTCTGCAGTATTCCCCTTCTAGGCATGCATATAACTAATTTTGTGGAAACCGTTTTATTTCTTACTGCATTTCCCACTTGACTTGCTTTTTATTTCCTATGACACCTCTGTTTTACTGCCCTGCCTTCATTTTAAGGTCCCAGACAAACAAAACACTTGGCCTATATTCATGTCCTGTAACTTCTTACAGTATGGGGATCTACTGTTCTTTGCAACTTATTGTTTTTCCAAGCCTTTCTCATTGTCCAGAGTTGTGTGACTGAACTCTGCAGGGACCATTATATGCTGTACTTAGTCTGGCAGCAAGGTGAGTTGAATGCATACCAGCAGTTGCTTCACCTGTTTGGCAGATGACCGCATTCCTCACTGTATCTCTAAACTACATTTGAGAAATGAACAGTCATTAGAAAGCTCAACATTGTGCTTATCTTCCCAGCAGGCATCCAAAAAGCACAGGTGCGATGCTTCCACTTGTTCAGGACACAGTGCTGTAATGGCACTAGACTGGCTTCCCGATGACTGTTAATGTTACCGCATCCTCTTGGGTTTCCTACCGCAATACATCCAACGGTCAGCATCAACGGGAAGTTTGTGATTCTGTTGGAGCAAAGGGATGACTTGCCTACACAGAAGCAGCTTTCCTGCCATCTGTCCTAAGCAACAGCTGCATGAGCTACAGACAGGTGTATTCTTTTATCTCAAATACTTCAGGCATGTACAAATATCAGACTTCATCAGCTTTGAAGAATCTAGTGAAAAAGGTAGTTAGAAAAGGTCCTTACTATGGCGTTTCTTTGTTTCTGCTTTACCTTCTTCTTTTGTTACTCCCAAGCAGCCCATTAATTCTTGAACTGACAAGGACTTATCGTTGTTCACATCACAATATTCCACAAACTTCTTCACACACTTTTTGGGTTTTGATTTCTTTCTTAGGAATCTCTTGAACGGTTTGATTTCTTTCTTGCCAATGTCACCACTGGAATTTTTATCTAGCTGTTTGAAATACCAATGGACCACTCTCTCTTCCAGGGTATGATTCGGATCAGGCTCTGAAACCCTGAAACAGAAAACAAGAGTTTCGTCTTAATTCTGATTCAGTTAACACTTATATGTCAGAATAGTTTAATCACTGTAGATGCCATTAAAACACGTAATAAACCTAATTTACTACTCATGGTGGATGCTCTTAGAGATTAATATCTAAATATACTGAATTAAAGGGTAAAATATAACAATACATGCCACCTCCTCTTCAGGTGATAAGCTCCTGAATTGCAGACACCCAAATTATGACAGCACTCATGCATTTTTGATTCAGTGACTGTTGAAAGCATGGGTCTGAAAGCATGATCAACTAGGCAAAATACATGAATCAGGAAGGTATCACACATTGATCAAATAAAGCCTGAGAGGAGACCAAAGACTGAGAAACAGCTACACCAGCAGCTACAGCAAACTCTAAGTTGTGCTGCCACAGAGTATTCAGCTGTCAAGTGCATCTCTGTTTAATGGACATAGAAAACAACAGTTAACTTTGAAGTAAACTCTCCTGGGTAGGTTCTTGTAAAGATATTCCCTTTATGAAGGCAGAAGAATAATTGCTTCTCAAATCCCCCAACAATTTGTTCATCACTGCCACAATCCTTTTATAAGCCACACAAAAAGGATCTGATACCCACCGGCTAGAAGACAATGATGGATCAGAGACTGCGTGTACCATATCTGTGGACAACGCATCCAAAACACTAGTCAGGAACTCATTCTTCTTGGCCCCAGGACAACCTAGAAAACCAGATATTTTTTTTCTTTTCATGTTTCCTCTTTTTACATTTAGAATCCAGGAATAATTCAAACTTATAGATGAGACTTTCTCTAGACAAATTCCCATAAATTGTGAAGAAGTTCATAACATAATTCAAGCATCTATATTCAGGCACATATCTGTAACATAGAGCAGTGGAACTCAAGCAAGTGGGAATCTGGTTTGCATACCTTGGGTCCCTTTCTTTCAATTTTGGTATTATTTTTCCTTCTTCGATCTATTTTTTCTATGAGTGTCACATTTTGAAAAATAACAGCTTTGCAACAACAGATGTTTGTTGCAGACCCTTTGAACCACAGATTAGAAGCCCATAGAAAAGCACTTGTTTCAGATTTCCACTTTTGCTCCTCTGAACCACCAGTGACTTTCTCAACACATGTTGGTTTTCCTCCCTGCAAAATAGCAGTCAATGCCTTGCCTCTTCCACTTTTTTCTTGGACAAAGGTTAACTTCTACCATGCAGCACTCAGTCCAATTAGATGCTGCTAGTTGGTACTTTGGTTCATACCATGGGATCCTACAGTGTTGCTAGATCATCCTCATAATTACATTCCCTATGGCACAAAGTTCTTCTCTGAAAGAAACTGACAGCAAATTTCAGACACATAATATGTCAGACAAATATATACTGAAAGATCCACTCTGAGAGCAGTGCAGCTGGAGCAGATAAATTCATCTGACAAGCACATGGATGTTGACACATGGAGGTTCGTTTATACAACACACCTGCTTCCTCTCCTCTTCCCTAGTGCCCTGAGCCAAACACCAGGTCTTTCCCTAGCGCTCTAATAGCCGAGCTGAACTCTTGGATGATCCACGAGCAGTGACACAGGGATGACAAGGTCGAAGCTGGAGCCCATGGCAGGACTTTCACGGACAATTCAGTGCTGAAGTCCCTCTTACCCATGGCTCTGTTCTTAAGTGAAAAAGGGAAACACTTTGAAGTGTTGAGGAAAAGGAAGATTAGTCAATCAGTGGGGATTCGTTATTTCTTTACACTCCGTGGTGACCTCTTGAGCAGGCAGTAGGATTATCTGAGCCTGAAAAGCCCCATCTTGCCCAGCAAATTATTTTTCAATACATCCCATGTTGATTGAAGGAAATGAACCTGTGTTAGATTAGCTCTTAGCTGTGCTGCAGTAAGAATAGCTCAGCTATTATGTATAGCAGCAGCACCCACTACATATTATTGTCTAACACATTCATGTAGTTATGTGTTCCCTGTCCCATGTGTTTGCCTTTGGCACCAGGGACATTTTATTCTAGTAACTGTAAAAGGCATATAACAGGAATTCACTGAGGCAAGTTTCATTGCACTAAAAGTACACATCTGAAACCAGTTGTCACTCTCCTAGATATGTTCCTCTTCCCCTAGCCTTTAACCATTTGGGTTTTTTCCCCCATTACAACTAGGGGGGCAGGGAAGAAAAATACCCCAACAGCTACGACTGTAATCCTAAATTTGTGTTTAGTGAGACAAGCACTTGGGTGGCAAGAGATTAGTAAGGTGGGACAGAAGACTATGCCAACAGGTTGCTGCCAGCATTCAGTGCATACTGAAAAGTGTATTCTCTGAACCAAAGAGCTTGCTGGTAAGTAAGGCTTAGACACTGTGACCACGCCAGTAAATTGTGCATTGTGATTTAAATGAAGCCACATAACTTTGCAAGTCACAAAAGCATACTCTCTCAGAGATGAGCAGGAAGAGCCCAAGAAGTTCCCATGTAGAAGGCACACACAGCCATCTTGGCATGGCAACCAGCCTGAATCAGACAATTCAGACTCTGAGCAACGCACTGAGTTCAGCACTACATCTTGCTAGCAAGGATACTCGGCCTGTGGACCAGAGCTGGTTCTCTTCAAAGGACAGGCAATAAGAGGTCTGCCCTAGGCTCTGCACATGGACCTACACTGAATGATAAAAGCTTTATCCATTTCATGCTGGGGTTATGTTCATCAGTCAGAATCCTGAACCCCAGGCCAAACAAGAGCAGGGAACTGATACTGGGCTCGTGGAAAATGCCAGCACTAATACTTCAGCGTGCCACAATGTGCTGCAACATGGAGACACGACAGTTTGACTTTTTGTCTTTCTCTGTTCTTTTTTTGTTTGGGTAGATAAACATGTTAATGCTGATTTAGGAGCCCCACCTGAATTTTTCACATTAGTTATGAGTGTATTCCTGAAGCATCTGGAAGAAACAAAAACCTACGCTTTAGGTAGTTTCCGCTGCTGTCCAGGGAGCTGCTGAGTGTGCATACGCTACG
The DNA here is from genome assembly GCA_022605575.1 of Laterallus jamaicensis coturniculus. Lineage (NCBI taxonomy): Eukaryota > Metazoa > Chordata > Aves > Gruiformes > Rallidae > Laterallus > Laterallus jamaicensis. The sequence continues at coordinate 50,556,142 of JAKCOX010000001.1, forward strand.
GATGTAGAGATCAAAATCATGACTGAGCTCATTATTTACGAGATACGGCTAGGCAGGAGAATGTATCAACTTCTAACTTCACAAGAAATCACAGGGGAAAAAATGCCACCGTTTAAAGCCTGTCCTTGACAATTTTCCCTGAGATTAAGAACGGCTCCTAAATGTGTATTGCATAAAGTTGCAAGAGCAGCTGACAGCAACAGAAATCTCATAGAGAAGAAATCTGGCTGTTAAAACAAACACAATCGGCTGCTGTGAAACATTCTAAATTATAACCCTACTACTTAAAGTAAAATGACACCCCACAAAATCCTCACCAGTTAAATACAGAGAAAATATTCAGTTTCTCCCAATTATAATTTTTGCTGATGTGTGGGCAATCATACAGCAATTTACCTCACAGTGAAATCCCTGTTCTTTGCAGGTGTTATTAACTCAGAATAATTCTCAGGAGGCTTCACGCCGAGCTTTAATTTTCAACAAACTTGTGGATGAAATGGCAAGACTGGGGGAGCTTTACCTTGATTGTAATGAATAATTCACTCTTACTGGACTGAATACAGAAAGGGAAAGACTGGTCTCTTACGGGAGCCTTCTCACTAAGGTTTATGTGCTTCAGTTTCTTCTACTGCAGCTGCTTGTCCTGTGTGGATTTGACAGCTTACATAAATAATAATTGGTTGCTAAAAGGTTGAATTTGAAACCATGTGGCATTAACCTACAAGTTCAGAGATGTAACACAGAGCTGAGTGTTGGCTTTAAGGATAGTTTTACCCAGAGTAAACCTTAGACCAACAAACACATACCACAAATGACAGGAATATACAAACACCTCATTTCAGCTATAACATAAAGGTAATCAAAGAATCGTCATTATATATTATATATCTCATATGTACACATGCACCTCTACAAGTACATCTACCTTTAGTACTGAGGATGGATTTTTGGAGTTAAATCTGTGAGGCAGTTGCCTATAAATCTAAAATATGCACCAAGAGCCTTGGAGCTCCCTGCTTGATTGATAATAATCTATGACTGTCAGTCTCAGAAGATTATCTTTTACAGCACATCTGAAGTCATTGCTAGAAAAGAATTTTGTTGATTTCTGTAAAAATGCGAATACAATAGATAAGATTAATCACCTTAAAAGGGAGTTTAAATTAATCTTCCTGCACGAGAGGAAACTGTCTTGAGTCAGTCACTCATGTAATTGAAGGCATGACAACTTCCAATTAGCGAGTCTAAAGCTTCTTTTTTATAGTCTATTTGCTAATATGAACATCTGGCTTAGTAGTGTAGTCAAATACAATGACCACTGAAATACCTCTGAAGATTATAAATAAGATTTGATCTGCCAAAAATTTGAATGAACAGAACTATTCATGTTTCTTTTGCAGCTCTGACTTCACTGAAATATATTGGTATGTAGAGAAAAGAATTTAACAGCACTTGTCAGTGTTCTACTGGGAGAGTAGACAATACAAGGAAGATATTTTTTCTTGGGCTTTCATTCTATACATACATATATGTACAGTTTGTGAGTTTATTTTTGTTGCTCCATACAAATCACAAGTCTTTGCTTGTCTAGATATGCTGAGGTTCCTCCTCATTTTTTGGAGGACTTCCTGAGCTCCCCCTGAGCCCCGTTCCATTAAATAAAAGCCCTTCAAAAGATGAGCCTGGGAACTGAAACTTCTAGCTGTACTGGAGACTAAAAATCATGGCCTCAACAGAGTCATAGGTTTTATGGCTCACTGCAGTTTCTCCCTCACTGCACCTCCTGGTAACCTCTCACAAACAGTAATTATCTACCTCTTATTCTCTGTCCTAGAGGGGTAAAGGAAATTATCATCTTTCCTTGTTAACATCCCTCAGGTATTACGCTTCTCTTTCTTTTCTTTTTTCTCTCAAATATTCTTACCAATTAAAAGAATTAAGTTAAACTTGGAGCCAAATTCTCTTTTATCTGTGCTTACCCAAATTTCAGAAATAATAAAGTAGAATAGAACAGATGTTAGCTGGAGGGGAGCTAACAGATTCACTGCTTTGTAGCCACAGATCTCTATGTCTCAGAGGCAATAAGAATGATTTCGGGAGAAGGGCAGGAAGATTTCAGTTCTCCACATATATTTAACCTTATTTTTCTTACTATTTTAAAATTATCTTCCCGTTCTAATTTGGGGGGGAGGCACATGACCAACAAAAGAGTTAATAAAGGACACTCTTTCAAGGCCCTACCCTTCAACCTCAGGCATTCATTTCATACCAACATGCATCGAGTGGGATTTGTTGAACTTGAGCCTGCTGAAATGAAATGTCTCAACCTTAACAGTGATTTAAGCTCAATATAAAGGAACCCATTCAGAAGGCATTCATCCCAACTACCTTGGACCTTTTCTTAGAATAGGATAGGATCTCCCTTAAAATGCATCACTTCTTTCCCATTAACTACTGAGCAAACCCAGACAGCTAACTTACACTCCCAGGTAGTGTAAAACTGCTTGTGATGAACTCTGTATGCATCTGGTTTGTCAGTTCATTTAGGCTCAAACTACTCTGATATTCTTCAGGTAGGTGTGGTGGAAGGAAGTGATAATCTTCATAGCAGAAACACATATGAATGACTCTATGAACAGTTTTTGCAGGCAATGGAGTGACGATGTTAGGCTAGGGCACTTGATAGGAAAAGCAGGTCATTACGTTTATTTCAGTTCTTGTAATATTATTGTTAAAGAATAAAAGGAGAATTAGAACACCACCGCACGGCACGGGAAATAACTAACTTCTGGTTAACACTTTTTAGTTTGGTTTTTTCCTTTATGGGAGTTTGAAGGGCTTCTGAGAAGCACAGTTCTTGCTGCCAATAGTTCAGAGATGTCACTGTGAGAACAGGCAGGGATGAACCAGCTAAAACACTGTCATCTGCTATGCTCAGATGCCATCCAAAGGTCAAAGCAGAACTTGACAAGGGCTTCACACCTCATTTGTTTGGGTTTTTTAAACATTCTCTCGTAGTGTCTTTCTAGTTTTCATTTGGAACAGGAAAAAAGACTGAGTACTCAGATGATAAGGAGAACTTACTCCTTTTCTACCTAACTGGATGCAAGGCGGCTGACACTTTCATTAGGTAATCACTGCCTACCAATCCCAGTAACTACCCCTGTTTCGGATGCCAAAGGCCTTTCAGTGTGTTGAGAAGTATTCAAAATTCTGAGAATTTAGGTTCAGCCTGTGCCAATGCAAGCTCCCAAACCTTTACAGGTTTGTCTCCTTACATTTAACATGGCCTGCAGTATGTGGGTCCATCTCCAGTGTAAGAAACATAACGTATTTGACTAAGGTGCTGGCACAGGGACACAAATCGATCAGCTCATTGATTAGGGCACGGAGATAAGAGTTTCAGGATGAGAACGGAGACTGAAAAAAGGTCCAGAATGGCAAAGGAACTGGATCTGATTTTCAAAAGGTTATGCTTGTCCTTTGCGTACCATGACTGCCTGTCCCTGAGACACACAGCTGGTACTGCTGACTGCAGTAACACTTTCAAAAACAGCATATTAAATGGAAACATTTTGGAATCCCATTTTGTATAGTAGAGCAGGCACCTGAATCTCCACACTATCACTCTGAGAGTCTTAACAATTACAACCCAGTATTACTTAGGGAGTCAAAATGCAGCCCTTTTTAGCAGACATTTATTACTTCCAATTCACTTGTATTTTCATCACGCTGTTACGTTTCCTCTCAGGAGATGGGTATGAAATAACCGTATTTAATTACCTGCATTTAAATATCCATTAAAAAGGAAAAGCTATTACAAAAAATGTATGCTGCTGCAATTATGGAAGTGACCTCAGAAATAAGGTGCATAATTCTGGTCTCCTGCTGGAAAATTTAAACTATCGGGACTTGCTTAGTGGGGATGGTTTTTACATCACTTAATTAACCTAAGCAGCCTGCTTCTTAGAAACGTGCATGAAAAACAACCTTTTCTATAAACTGATGTTGATTTTAACCTTTCTGGATATGTCTTACTGCGACATTTACTGTTAGAGACATCAGCTGGAAATCCCAAAAGCATCCACTCTCAGCTAAAGCCACAAAAAAGCTCTCTATTCAGACACTAAGCACCAATGGAAATCAAAGCAAAAAGATGATGAAAATTCAGAGCTGAGTTTGAAATTGTTGACTCAGTGGCACATGTTTATGTGAGAGCTATTTTCAAAGAGTTCCTGCCCACAGCATGGTTCCAGGTTTTCAAAAAGAAGAGCAGAACCTTCATGCCAGCCTGTGGTTCTTACACTGTCATAACTGAGGAGGGAGGGAGGGAAAGAGGGAGTGAGATGCAAGGCCAGTTCCTCAGAGTGTTACATACTCAATGGATTTTTCAGAAACACCTTTGAAAAACTATGCTGGGGATTTTTTTTAAATACAAATGCAGGTGGTACAGAGCAACCTTGACCTGTGGCACACAAATAGAGAGTCCCACAGATGCGGTGACTTGGTGTCTCTCTATTCTGAAAAAGCAAGTAGTGGTAGAACCACCAATAATGAAACTAAGTCACTGCTACAAGGGCACAAAGTAAATTTTTGAATGGTGTGGGATGAGCTGAAAAAGGAGAGGGGGAAGGGAGGCAGAAGATCTAGATATACTGCATGCATACAGGTAAAATACCAGAATCTTTACTTGTGCTTTATTTTGCTTATACAGATACCTACAAGTACTGAATGTGAATTAGGAGGCAAATTTTCATCAGTGTTATCTGATATTTTTTTCTCCCTCCCATAACTGGCAAATGAAAGATTTTGAACTTGGATTGCCAACACAGAGGGAAGTTGGGAATAAGGGAAGACAGGCATAGCTGTTTCTTGGAACATTAACTATATACTGAATTTTAACTCAGAATGAGTTTTTACAGCAGTGATTAAAAAAGGATTATAAAATGGAAATTCTGGAAGTAACTGAAGTGAAACAAGAGTCAGCAAGAACCACTAAAGCATTACTTGAACACTGTGGAATGAATCAGTCCTTGGAAACCTGGCATCATGAAAATCGCTCTCTCTTTTTATGTATTATTTAATTTGCGATTGGCAGTTGTGATACCCTCCTGGACACTTTCCATTTAACATGAGAGATTTCCCCTGCAAATACCATTTAGAATCGTACCACCTCATCCTTTGCTAAACAAAAAAAAGTTGTAAAATGACTAATACAAAGGCATAAAGACAGTCTTACAGTTACTCAGTATGAAACTTGTTTACAAGGTCTACTATTAGACAAGAATTAAGTGCCCTTAGTTCCTACTGAAAGAGGTCTGTATACTATGACAGATTGAAGGCTCAGGCCTTAATACTTACACCCTATTCATTTAATTACAAAATGAAGGTCCACTCCTAATTTACCACCATGCAGCTTACTTTTCCAGGGCTGACAGAAAGAGATCTCTGTAGCTACAGCAGGTTTCCAAACCAACTTTCTTTGCAAATTGATCTCCATTTGAAATGGATTCCCCCAAGCCAAATATAATACTGCATACCTTATTAAACCACAATAAACCAATGTGCAAATAATGATGAGCTTGACTTCATCCCACAAAAAGCAGGGCAATTCAGAGTTAATCGTGCCACCCTTAATTTGCAATTTACAGTCAGCACTGAGGAAATGCACACAAAGCACTAGGTAGCAAAAAATCCTGCAATGACAGAAGCACAATGGAGCAAATTAAAGATGGAGATGAATGTAATTATGGTTCTAAAGTGTCTGCTAGGAAGGATGCAATGCAGCTGACTTCATGTAAAATAGTTTACAGTGTGCAGTTTGATTACAAAGTGCCTTGGGTCGTTTTACAGCAGGGAGATCCCATTACATGATAACACTCCATTATGGATTATGAGGACAGTTTCCTCACTGGATCATTCCACTGTATGCTAGGTTCATTGTGTACAGCGTGGTCAGTTTGTCTTGTGTGCTGCACGTTCTGCATTGGGTCAGGATCCCAGCTAGGGATATCCTGCAACCATGCAAAGGCCTGGATTTCTTTGTATTTGGGGAGAAGCCCACCCTGGCAACTTCAGCAGAGGCTGTGGAGTTTAATGCAGGTTGCCCAGTCAGTTGCTCAGTATTAACAGGCAATAGGATAGGACCTAAAGGACTGAGGAGAAAAGCTACTGAAAAGTGAAAACCATCTCAAACTTACAGACCATGAGAATCGAGAGGAAACACAGAGAGAGATAAGTACTCATCACACCCATGATGCATCAGGTTCAGTCTCCAAAACTCACGACTCCATTTTATACACAGGCTGATGTTACACGGCCTGTTGCAAGACTGAGCATGTGTACATAATCCTAGGAGTCTGTGTGTGTCCTATTTCTGGAGCAGGCCGTGAAATCTCACTTGTTGGTAACACAACAGCAGCAACACACGAAGGAAGCTCTCATGCATCCTGCTGGTTGCTGCTGTGTAAATGGAGAGGGATGGAAACAAGACATCTTTATGCCCTGGGCATTGCAGGGGATAGGGGAAAATACAATCTGAATGTACAACAGCATCTACTGTAACCTGATCTCCAGCCACGTATTTTCTAACAGTTGAGTGTTTCCCTGTTGGTGAATGGAACTGAAATAATGACTCTGATTAATTCATACACCCCACATTTCCATTCCAGCTCTCCTGGGGATACGTCTTAGGTATAAATATGCATACTCTAATGTTGATTTAGTAAACAGCAGTCATTTTCCATCTCAAGTGAATGAATGTAAAGCACTCTCATTCAAAATTAGAGGCCCACGCTCCACACTTGGAGATACCCAGCCCTGCAAACTCCAACAGACACAAACTTTCAGTCCATGAACTTTACATGACTGGAACAAAGTAAGCCCTCTGCAGATGGCTATAAAAGGGTTCACGTATTAGATTGTCAAAAATCAATAGGTGGTCTACTGCTGGTTAAAATCAGAAGGCAGAAGAGAAGGTAATGATAAAAAAGATCCTTAAACCTTTAAAAATGCCTGGGATTAGATTAAGAAATTCAATATGTGTGCATGGATCACAAGGACAAGATAAACAGCTAAATTCTGTCCATTTCTCTCAACTGATATAAGCACATTCACAGAGGATTTTGCAGCAGGGTTCAACTATGTGTGCCATCACAAAGACCAAAGCTTAAGCCAGAAAAATTCATTTGTGGGAAGCAGAAGGACATGAGTATATGGTAAGGGCAGTGAAAGGAAGAGACAGGCGTGGAGATTAGAGAGAAACAGGTAGAAGGCCAAAAGATGGAAGAGAGGCATCGAAACCTGCGGGGAAAAAAGCTTCTTTAACTTTCAAGCGAACTCACACGAAGAGCCTGTGATCTGACACAGACACCTCTGGCAGCACTGACACCGAGAATATTAATCTTCCTCCCCCATTCTCTTCCAAACAAAACTGAGGTTCACTGAGATAGCTTTGGCGTTCACATGAGTAACCTTCTGGTAGTTTTGTTTTCTCTGCTTCTGCCAAAGCCGTGTTGATAACATGGCTGAACCTCTTTGCATCTTTAGCTGCATTTCCAGAGACGGAGGGGTTTTATATCTGCCTATTGCTTCTGGCCCTCTCAGTATGGAACCATGAAGTACCTCTCTCTAGGCCTGGCCAGGAAACAAGAGTTTAGTCGTGTGGAAAGTGTCAGGATTGGGTGATTTGGATTTTATTCTGGTGCAGAATGAGGTTTTTTTCTCTTTTATTAAAGAACACAACATCCCATCCCATCCTGGCCAAATAACTTGGTGACGAGGGCACACTGCTGAGATGGGAGAGAGTGAGGTTCAACTCCCTGATCCAAACCAGACAGAGCAGAGAGTCGAAACCTGGCTTGCTGTTTTCCCAGCGGAGTACCCTAATCTTTGACACTGGAGAGTCAGGTTCAATTCCCTGCTCTGTCTGGTTTGGATCAGGGATTTGAACCTAGGTCCTTGCCTCTTCAGCTGAGTGCTCTAATCATCGAGCTATTGTGTGTCCACAGAAGAGTTCCTTCTGTTGTCAGCAAACTCTTCAGAACAAAGAGAGTGTCAGAAACCACTTCTATTGCTACATTACAACATTTTCTTCAGAAAAATAACAACAGCATCAGTCTGGACAGCATGTTCTTTAACCTGCATGGTGTACAGAAATGCAATCAACATCTCCCAAAAAGCCTGGCAAATAGGTCAATAAACTGTGCTCTCACAGGATGCAAATGAATTCATGAGCTTAAAGAAAAGCAAGGGCTTCAGCACTTTGTTGGGTCAAGGCCACGGCACTTTGCACAATTAATTCAGAGCCCAGCTCTCAGCAAATAAGTTTTTTGCCTTGCACGTTTTAGGACTCAAGGCTTTCTGCCTTACCAAACAACAAAGTTGTGGGAACTGATGCTTAAGCAGCACTTCATCATTCTGCCATACTATAAGCCACTGTTTAAATTTTTTTTCAGCTGTGCACATACACAAAAGAAGCCTGTTGTTTTATATAGGAACTCATTTATTTTCTAACTGTAAACCCATTCTATTTAAAAATGAGTATTTAACTTGTCTATTATTCAAGATAAATGTTTCACTTAAGAGACATCATGGGGGTTGACAGTAAAACTTCCAGTGGGATAAAGTTGAATTCAGAGGATGGTGGAAAAAATAGGGGAGCTGAAGGGAATCAAACATTCAGACATCATGGGAAAGAGCAAAAACAAAGGAAAGATCATTCATACGGGCAACAGAAAGCATAGGGTATTTCAGTGGCTCAATTTGATAGCTGTATTTCTGATCACAACACAGAGCACAAGCTACATTTCAATCACCTTTTTCTTTTCAAGAAAAAGGGTTTCATACTCTTGTCTAAATTTTAAATGGAAAGGGAACTCCAGGTTCACACACAGTACCTTCCAAAATGTCACCCAACTTTATGCTTAATTACATGACTTAGTAAAATGCCTAACATTGTCTGTACTATTAAGTCTATTTGGGTCATTCTGATGCCTGTACTGCATCAGAATGTGGATGTGTAACAATAGAAACGTCTATCAAGATAAGGGGAGAGGATGAGAGCTCCAAATTTAAGTTTTACAATAATTGTTTAAGGACCTTTAGGGGTTTTTTTTGTTTTCTGGGGTTTTTTTCTTCATGGAAAGGGTCACTCCTCATCTCTCAAGTATTTGAGAGATTCCATTAATGCCACTGATGTGTTTTGAAATGGCTACCAGGAAACACTGCAAAAGAATATAACTGCCCAGCTATCAAAGCATGTTTTAAGAAGAAATTGCTCTTCTTTATGACAGGCATTTATCTGCAGTCTCTACTGAAAATATAATGAGCATAGAATGTCCTTGCTTTATCTGTCCTGTGTTACAGAGTGCTTCTTTTTCTGTAAACAGAGATAAAATACAAAGCAAGCAACTGGGGAGTAGAGGGGTTGGGGAATGAATCTGCTGCTGCTGGAGAAATGAGTTCAAATTCTGGTTGATTACAAGCAAATTAACCCAATTAATTCCTACTTGTCTCCAAATTACTATGGTTACCAAGGGAAAGTGCTGAAGCTAAACAACTAAAAAGATAAAATAATTCTGTGAGCGGAAACTTGACATACCCTATGCACCCCTTACTTTAATACAAAATATGTTTATAAAATATTTTTAAAATAAATATATTCCTCAGTATTAGGACTGAAAATGGGCCAACTTATGCGTGCCACCTGAGCTATACAGGGTACCCTTATCTTTCTGAAATTCACTGTAGACAGAGTGAAAACTTGAGCATCAAGATATTCACTGTACCCCACATTGAGCTCACTTTCTGTATTATCAGCCATATCTTCCTGAATTAAGAAAATGGTGTAACATTACAATAAAGCAACATCCAATGTGTCTAATGCTGTTTATTTTTTCACTCTCCCTCCAGAAGGCCAGGTTTGATTTGGAATGAGGAGTCCAGGTTTAATAGATGTATTCAGGTAACAGTTTCACAATAAGGAACACATGCCTCTCCTCTCACATAATCCAGAGTTTTCTGACCTGCTTCCCAGGGTGACTTTCCTTGAGCGGGCTGCAAAGAATCAGAGCAGTGTGTATCTGTTCACATTCCTCCTTTCCCCCCAGCCTTCCACACAAAGCAACTATCAAGTGAAGCCTGCCCACAAGATACCCCACAGCCAGATATGAACGAGAGCTAGCAACAACAAAGCATTCACCCAAACCCTGAGCTAGGTCTCCAAGCTTAAAGCTCAAGCAGCTGAGGAATTTGACAAAACAAGGTTTCACTGTAGAATAAACCACGCAGCTTTTACTCTCCCAGAAGAGTCCTGCTTTCCCAAATAACCCTGGTTTCACCAAGCCACCTGCCTATGTCAGGGAAATTAATGAACTTCAAAAGTAAAAACAACTCATGATGAAGAGCGAGCCCTGTTTTTCTAAACATCATAAATGCCAGCACCACAGCAGCGTGCCTTCTTTTTCATCAAGCTATACAGGGAGCTGTAAATTAAAGCATGATTCCTGGATCTTACATGTCCAGCCACAGCACTGCACATTAATCTCTTTCCTTGACTCGGACGCCAAGTTTTCAATAAGGTTGTGTGATGCATACCTTGAACCGCAGGCCTGGATCCAAGCCAAGCTTGTGCACCCTGTTAATACAGGGGGCAGAATACCTGTCTTCAGAAATTGATCTTTTATAGGAACTTCAAATGAGTGGATTTTTTTGTAATCCTTATTGTATTAAACTTCTATAGACAAACACATCTAGCAAACAAAATACTATGTATAAAACCTGCACAGCCCATAGAATTACTGAAATGGATTTGCAAACATGTGAGAGACAGATGTTGTGGCTTGGTTTGCCTTGATTTTTTTTTTTATTCAAGAAGGACAAACAAGGGGAAAAGAAACACAGCAGAGAGAGAATGAAATCAGTATTGTGACAAAGAAAGTGTGTGGTCAAAACAAAGAACGTGATTTTAAACAGCTTGCAACAAATCAGCATCTTTCTATTTGTAAAAAAATAAACTGAGTTCAGTTTGCCATAGGAAAGCATTGAAGTTTCATGAAAAAATAGTGAAAAATAAAGTAATTGAGGCAGCAGTCTTTTTTTTTTTCTCCTCTTTTTTTTTTCCAGAGAGAAAGACTATCTTCCTTTGATTAGGTTGGAACCAGACTAAATTCCATCAGAGAAACATACTTCCTTTTGAGATCTGACATCGGGATTGTATATCTAATACTAATTATTTTTATCCATGACTTTGGTTCAAATCAATATGGCAGTGTCAGTGACATCTAGAGCATGAACTCTCTGTAGGTGCTGTTTTCAAGTTTAGATGATCCCAGCCTCTACAGCCCAGCTGGTGTTCTAATTATACCAAAGCATGCTTTCCACAAGCAGATAGGAAAACTTGGATTCCGCTAAACAATTAAGGAGGAAGAGAGATATTTACCAAAAGTTCTTAATTAACTAAGTGTCCTGGCTCACCTAGGGAAAAAAATACCCCCGTAGTGCGCACAAAAATGAGTCCTTTGAAATATATACAGTGTAAAATGCATCAATCATATTTTTTCAGAAGCAATCTTCTTGTTTTTCTAAGAGATGTGACGCTAAGAAACAGTTGGAAGATCTGGAAAATTTAATTTCTTCTCACACTTAAGCAGACACTGATTTGTTAATAGGTCCACATGAGAAGTCTAAAAGACAAGAACACAGAGCAGATACAAAGGGGTGCAAAGTGTGGCCATTTCCAGAGCTGCACATGGTAACCTACCACTCAATATCTCTCAAGTGCATGGAAATCACTGATAAATTTGGAGTGCGGATATACTTAAGGAATCATATTCATGCAGTGAACCTGACATCACCTGAGGCTGTTGAGCTCCGCAGAGGGCTCGGAGGAACTCTTTGCCCCTGGAGGAATGTCACACAACCACCTCTGGGCAAACAGCACAGGCACATACATGTGCCTACAGGAAAGGCGGGCTGGCCAGAGCATCATCCCTCTCCTGGTAGGGGAGCGGTTCAAAACCCCTGCTTGGTCTCACTGACAGGAAAAGCTACAAAGAGCTCCACTCATCACATCTCACCCCCAGTCCAGACTCTTGCCTGATCAAGCTGGCCTTTGCTACGTGTGGAAGGAGCTGATTGTCCCAACTCATCTCAGCACAGGGATGCACACAGCTGGTATCACCCCAGCCTCTCCTCCTGCAGCCCCTCCAGAGTCTGATGCCCGAGCTGCCTCACTCCTGAGTAGGAGAGCAGAAGCAGAGGAATGAACCTCCACTCAGATGTTCGGAGAGCAGAAGACTTGATATCTACACTTCAGGTCCCAGGATTACTGTCCAGGAAAAGATAGTATTTGTGATAGGTACCTGGACACTGACACTTGTTGAAACCTTCTAAAAAACCTTGCTACTGAACAATGCTTATTTCTTTCTTTCTGTCAAATAAAAAGCAATAAAAATACTAATGAAAATATCAGGGTTCTCCATACTGAGGTCTTTGTAGAGATCGGTAGGTATACTGCCTTGGTTATGAGTGTCATTTGTACCACGTTAAACCCTAACAGAACTGGTTACAGTGAGATTATCTTCAATTCAAAGCACTGAATTAGTAGCAGAATTTGCACCGTGGTTTTACAGATTAAATAGAATAAAAATCTTCTGTAGAACAAGTAACCTCCAAACATACCAATAACCTGTTACTTGCTAAAACAATTATGAAGTTACTTCCAAGAAGTTATCTTTATAATAATCTGGATTATATCAATTAATGTTAGAGGAAGTATTGGCATAATACATATTACTTATTTTTCCTACTCTTAATAAAAATTACCTTTAACAAATTTAGAAATCTGATCACAAACCCACACTTTTCTTAAATACGAATAATATAGTCAGCATGAATCACAAACTGTAATTTGTTTCTCTGATATCACAACAGTTCATTACGAACAGCAGAAAGAGGATACAGCTCCCAGTTCAATATATTAGAAAACTCTCTGTTGAACTGGCTTTGATATATTAGTAAGTAGAACCTGTTGAAGACCCTTTCATAGGGAGATGAGTTGACAGGCATAAGAGGATACCTGTATACACGTGTGTGTTAGTAGAAATGCAGATTAAAATTCTGGGCTATGTTAAAATGTCATATAAACATTTTTAATCTGCATAAATCAGAAACATGTTATTCCTGCATGATGAAATTACAAGCACACATCACCCCATACAAACACCAGTAGAAACTATACCAAATACAAACCCTGTGCAAGAATCCAAAATTCACTTGTATAAATATTTTAGAGAGTTCTAAAACATATGATTACTAATTTTTTTTTTTGCACCCTTCCATCTTTTTCTTTGAGACTGTGAATTCAGACATACAGATGCCAGAGGGAGATAAAAATTCCAACTAACAAAATACTTCTCTATATAATTTAAAATTTACTTTCTGCATTCAAAGCCTAATGGCTCAAGTACCAAATAATATTGAAAAATTTCCAAGGGTAGAAATATGTGCTGCATATCTTAATGGAAAACCAGGGATCTTCTCTTTTCAATGCTTCAGAGAACCTGTTTCATGACTATTTACATATTACTTCTCCAAACTGCAATTAAGGGGATGGAAATCTCCATAATCCATGAAGTTAATCCATGAAGGATTAACTCTTTTTTAGTCACTGATGATTATTTAGATGCACACATACACACACAACTAATGGAGCTTTTTATGACGCCTTTCTGACTGAGATGTTGAAAATGAGAGACACATAGGAAGTATGAGACTGTAGAACTGAAAGTGAAATTCAATCTGTGTGTTAAATCCAAAATGCAGTCTGTTCTTTTCCCCTCTGGATACACAGCAGGTATAATACAGCTAACTACATAGTTAAATAGGCTGGTCAATAACTATGCCTAGATTCTACTTTTCTATTCAGGGAGCTAGTTACATTTTACCAACTCCAGGTTTATTTTCTGTGAACAAATCTGCTCAGCTCTAGTAAACATTTTCTCTTATAAATGTAGATGGCCACAAAATGTAGACACTCTTCGCTTATTGGTACTTTTCCCCATTATAAAGTTCAAAGCACAGAAGGGTCTGTAGTGAGAAGTCATAAAAATCCTGATGAATATTCACTCTGATTTTTAAATGGTTTTGATTCAGTAACTTTCTTTGCATCTAACTGTGTTCCAAAGCTAATTTCAAGTTGGATCACTACCAGAAAATCATGACTATGTACTCAAAGAACCCAAAATTCAGACTCATAAGGACAGATTTTTAACTCTCCACTTAGGGAATAGGAGTAATACCCTGGGACTGAAGAACTCTGACTTTCGACAGGTTCTGAGTGCCTGCATCTCATTTAGCAATCAGAAACTACATAGCACGTAAAATATCAAGGGTTACGGAACCAACTTAAACCTTTGTCCTACAAACACTTACGCCCGGGCTTAACTTTACAACCACATGTAAAGGTTCCTTTGATTTTAATGGAACTAATCACAAGAAGAATGTGCATAAGTGTTTGCAGGATCAGGGTTCCCTAGGTCATGAATTGTATTTTAGGAATATTTGCAATTAATTGCTTGTGGATGACTTACAGAGCAAGAGGCTTTACCAGAAGACATTTCTAGATAGCAAAGAAATTCAAGAATTTCACAAGTGTAAAGGTCAAAAATTGTGAATAGTTTATTTGCCCAAATTATTCATGGATTTTTGCCATATGCTAACATCAGGAATCTATGAACAGTAGCACTCCTACTGAGCTACAGAGAAGCAAATTTCTGAATCTTGTGAAGCATTCTGAATCCTTTGAAAGAATTCCCAGATGTTTGTATGGAGTAATTTCATTTCCTCCTCGAGGGCTTTCAGTTATGGAGACCTACAAATTGTATTGAACCCGAGGAATAATATAATCTATTTGAAAACCGCTGAGATAGTCTTGTATGCACTGTCATATCTGTGAACAGAAATATTTGTTCTACCTCTCTTCACTGAGCCCAGGCAAATGCATTCTCTGCTGTCTAAAAACCTGATGCAAAAAGGGTCCTGGAGGAAAGCCAGCTGGCTTAAACTCAGCCAGTGTGAAACAGAGGTGACACATGTTGGCAGACTGAATCACTGTGAGGAATTGGCAGGGACTTTCACTGCCTCTTCAGTTGATGGCATCTGTCCACCCATTGTCCAAGTGCTTTGCAATCAGCTAGACTGCAAATTTTCCAGGCATCTTCTTGTTATTCTGTGGTTGCAGAGTGCCCAGAACACTGAGATTGCAGACTATACAACTATAAACTACTTTGATGATACAAACAATTAACTATACTGAGCATGGAGACTTCCCAAGCTCATCTCTGGTCCCACGTTTTCCATATTAACAGTGGCAGGTATGCTGTCCTCCATTAGTGGCTGCACCAAGGTTGCAGTACACTTCCTTACCAAGACACAGCATGTATAGTCAATCATGGCTTTGATCCCACACAACTAGGAGGATATAACCTAGGATTATTGAGCCTCAGCTGTAAATTCTGCTTAATACTGGTATTTTGCTTTCTGAAATAAAACTAACGTCAGTGAGAATATGCAACTGATTTTGCCTCTTACACTGGTGATACGTTCCACTGGTCTTGTCCGGTAAGCCATTCTAGTATCTAGAAAATGTGAGCACTGAATATACAATTGGACTTCCAGAGACAGGCTTTTTTTGTCAAAAATGAACAGAAAGATTAATGCAGCAGGCTAAAACTTTCTTAAGAAAAATGAACCTACTGTTATGAGACCAGAGCATCAACAATGTTGTCTCCCTCTTTTTCATTTTCCTTCACAACCGAGTTACAGTCATTGCTTGACATTTTCAGTCATGACTCATCAGCCAAAACTGATGTTATTTCTGTACTGTACATTAACTCACTCAAAATGTTAGGAAATGGGAAGACTTGCACTGGGGTTTAACTTTTCATACAATCATCACAGAATGGTTTGGGTTGGAAAATACCTTAAAGGTCATCTAGTTCTAACCCCACCACCACCATGGGCAGGGACACGCTTCCTAGACCAGGTTGCCCAAAGCCCTATCCAACCTAGCCTTCAACACGTCCAAGAGGGTGGCATACACAGTATCTCTCCACTGTCACAACTTCTCTTCCAGTGTCTCACCACCCCCAGAGTAAAGAATTTCTTCCTAATAGCTCACCTAAATCTACCCTCTTTCAGTTTAAAATCATTAACCCTTGTCCTATCGCTTCCTGCCCTTGTAAATCATCCCTCTCCAGCTTTCCTGTAGCCTCTTTCAGGTACTGGGAGGCTACTACAAGGTGGGGTCTCACAAGAGAGGAGAGAGGGCAGAATCACTTCCCTTAACATGATGACCATGCTGTTTTTGATGCAGCCCAAGATCTGCTTGGATTGCTGGGCTGTAAACACACACTGCCAGCTCACATTTATCTTCTTGTCCACTAAAACCCCCAAGTCCTTCTCCTCAATATATTTTTCTGCCCAGCTTGTGCTGGGATTGTTCTGACCTATGCACAGGATCTCACTCACACTTGGCCTTGTTGAACTCCATGGGGTTCATGCTGGCCAGCTCTCAAGACTATCAAGCTTCTGAATGGCATCCCTTCCCTCAAGCATGTCAAATGCACCACACAGCTAGGGGTCATTTGCAGACTTGCTTAAGGTGCACTCGATCCCACAGCCCATGTCACTGACAAAGATGTTAAACTACACCTTTGAATTTGTTCAGGAGCTCCTTGTTCATCATGGAGGCCTCCGGGCTTTTTTGCCTGACTTTCTCTTTGTTGGGATGCATCCCTCCTGAGCTTGGAGAAGGTGATCCCTGAATACTAGCCAGCTGTTTTGGGTCTCTCTTCCCTCCAGAGCTCAGTTACATGTTACTCTACCAAGCAGGTCCCTGAAGTGGCCAAAGTCTGCTCTCCTAAAGTCCAGGCTACTGAGCTTGTTGTGCACACACTTTCTTATTTAAAGATCTTGAATGCCACCATTTCATGGTCACTGAAGCCCTTGAGCTTCACATTCCTCACCAGCCACTCCTTGTTGATAGGAACAAGGAACAGCATGGCACCTTTTCTCATTGGCTTCTCTATCACTTGAGAAAGGAAGTTATCATCAATGCATTCCAGCAACCTCCTGGATTGATTATGCCTGTCTGTGTTGTCCCTCCAACAGATATCAAAGTGGTTGAAGTACCCCACAATGATCAGGAACTGTGAACATGAGGCTGTTCCTCTCCTATAGATTATCTCACCCATTCAGCCTTCCTGGTCTGTAGCACACACCCCTATAGTAACACCTGACCCCGCCCTCCCTTTAATCTGGACCCATAAACTCTCAGGTGGCTTCTTGTCCATCCTCCATGCACTCCAGCTGGTCACTGACATAGTGTCAGCCCCTCCTTGTCTCTCCTTACTCTCCTTACTAAAAACCTGTATCCTGCCAGCCCAACACTCTAGTCATAGGAGCCATCCCACTGCATTTTTCCTGGCTCTGGGCACCTATTGCCTGCACTGGCATCTAACTGGTACAAGTGGGATGGATTGAGGTTCCTCTCCTGCAGCAACTTTAGTTTAAAACCCTCTTCACCAGCTTGGCAAGCCTATGACCGAAGGTGCCCTTCCCTCTTCTCTGACAGGGCCTTCATCTGTCACAAGCCCTAACCTTCTAACTGCCTGGATTTCAAAAGGTCACCGTTTGACATAAAATACAAAATTACAAGGGCAGTATATTACCAGTACAGGGTATTTTCGAAGTCGCTAGGAACTGAAAATCCCACTGAAGTCACTGGGAACTAAGTGCTCACTTTATTTTCAAAACAAAGACTTCTCCAAGTGACTAAACGCAAAGAATAAATGCCAAAACATTGTTGTTCCCTCCTGAAAATATGCTGCAGATATATGTTGATTCAGAAATGAAAAATATTTATTTTTCCCTGTCCACAGATTAACCATGAGAGCTGTTGCTGCCAGATAATCAAGGAGAACTTGCATCCAAGTATGAAAACACAACAAAACAAAGCATCAATTTTTCAGAGAACTGCCTTACAAATCAATGGCATGTTTTTACTCAGTTTATGCTCTATCAGATGAAAAAGGAGAAGCCCCATACCATGCATCTTAGAGGAAATAGTGGCTTATTATGCGACTCCCACTGGCTGTCATGATAAGGCTCAGGTGTCATTTTTCATTATGATTACAGCCCTGGCAGACTAAAAGGTTTTTGCCTTTTCCGTTCAGTTATATGAGTTTTTCCTGCCATCTTTCAGATTGTGAGATGATAATGACTGCAGGTATTCTGGCAGAAAGCACTGAGCTCATTCTACATCAATCTTACCCACTTATTGTGTTGGTTTTTTCCTATTTCTCACCCAGGACCTCCAATTCAGTTGCCTCGAGTTATTATGAGATACCCCACCCATGTCTTCACTGTACCAGAAATTATTTCAACATTTTAAAAATTTCATGAAGCTTAGTAGCTTTAGGAATACAGCATCAAAATTTGTTCAGTGAGGACAAATATTTTAATCCCTTTTAGGTTCCAATGTGATCAAAGTTACGCTCTACTTATAGCTAGGGTTTTATACGGGGCACAGAAAATACCTCAGCATCCATAGTCATGTACCTACAAGCAGCTGTTTTAAAAGGGTCTGAGGTATTTTCTTTGTAAAGTTCACACTTCTTTTTAAAAAATACCTATCCTGATTTTCTTAATGCTCATATATCCCCAGAGCCCTTGCTAAAAGAAACAACTCTGTTTAACATGTACCATTTTGAACTTTCTTTCAGATTTCTTGACTAGGCTAATCTCTGAAGCACAACATTTCACATAAATTCATTTCCTTCTTCATTTTTTTGGTATTAGAAAAAAATGAATAAAGATAAAAAGAGAGTAAATATAATTAATGTTCAGTAGAAAGGGAAGGCTCTCAGTGCTCAATTCTATGGCATCTCTGTGCATGCCTGGGGGGGACTCAGCGCTACGTGCTTTTGAGCAGCTGCATGTTAACCAACAGAAGTCTCCTCAAGTACGGAGTATTAGTCCATACAGAGACGCCCAGGGCTTGTCATCAGTAAGCAGGACTGAGCAGTCTACAGGAAGTGCTAGTTTAAGGAGAATGAAATTTAAGATTTTGTCAGACTGAATTTGTTTTGACCCATTAGTCATTCCTCTCCCCCTCCCCCTGACCTGATATATGCAGCATAAGTAATATTTCAAATACTTGTCTTAATGAGATAACGGATTATCTGTAAAAATGCTGGTTTTTTCAAACAGATGCTCTCATACCCTATTAGTACTGTCAAACTTACTTCCCTGCTAAAAGCACAGTGCAAGAAGAAAATGCTTACATGTGATCCAACCACAGCTGAACTCCACTGACCACAGGACAAAGCTACATGGTTATCTCACTGCTTGTGGAATATCATATCATGATCTGTTAGGGTAAGGTGGGTATTATGTCATTTAACCTGAGCTATCAAAATATATTCAACCACTGGTGTTAGTCATACTTGTTCTCTCTACAGTCAATGATGACAGGCA
The DNA here is from genome assembly GCA_022605575.1 of Laterallus jamaicensis coturniculus. Classification (NCBI taxonomy): domain Eukaryota; kingdom Metazoa; phylum Chordata; class Aves; order Gruiformes; family Rallidae; genus Laterallus; species Laterallus jamaicensis. The sequence continues at coordinate 50,575,681 of JAKCOX010000001.1, forward strand.
CTTTCAGACGGAGATTTGACCCAAACCAGATATCAATGAGACACCTGAGGCAGAATTCTACCATAAGGATCTGAACTCACCAAGTATTTATATATCAAAATCTCTATCCTACCTTTGGAAATTACAAAATGACCATTTGATTGAACAGGTAAGACTGAATGCTTCAGTTTATTACTTCTCACCTGAGGGGGAAAAAATATATTTATGTGTGTGTATATCTGTATACACATGTATGTATGTATATATGTATGTGTGTATATATCTATATGTATGTATACTCACTCCAAAATAACCATTCCCCTAGTAATGGAAGAAATGGATCCATCTTTCTCAGAATTAATGGTAAAATTAGCAAGTGCAGGGGGCAACAGCACTTGTCTACCTATTTATACCCTTGGTGGGTGTAAACACAGCTTCATGAGGGCAGTGGAACTTTTCTGTGCACTTGGATTTATAAAAGGCTTTTCTGGGGGAAAGCATCCTCTCACTTACTCATTCTTTGGCCCAGAAGACCATAAAAAACCCCAAATCAACCTGCAATCAGAAACTCATTTGGAGAGTGCTGGTGCAGACAGTGGCGCTACAGCTGCTGGGTGACCATTTCCTGGGAAGCCAGCCAGACACAAGAGAACACTCCTCCTTGCTGGGCATGTGTCCCCTGGAGGTGTCCCACTGCAGGGACCTTCTCAGCTCCCACTGAGAGCAGTACGCAACAGCATGGAGCAGCACAGCATGCAAGGCTCTACTTAACATGGGATTTGGCTGGAAAGGGAGGGCAGCAACAAGTGAGGTGAGAAACAAAATTTATATTCTCTGGCATAGCCTCTAGCATTTCTTTTAACACTGAGAAGCAAATCAAGTCAGTGTTTATTAGTCCTAGTATAGCCCTTGAAAATAAACATAAAGTTATAGGTTAATGTTACATAAAGCAACCAATGAAGTGCTATTGGTGAGCCAGTAGTATCACCTTTAATTAGCCAGCTGTTCTCTTTTGCTAGCTGTGACAGCTGTGTCTTTTACTGGACCTTCAGTGGTAACTCAACTGCTCTAACTGGAATTTTTTTTAGATAAATTCACACGAAACTGGAAGTTACAGCAGCTCTTGTTATGCTTTTGAGCATTTTTTGTTTGTTTGCTTCAGATATCAGTGTTTATGTTGGGGGGGAGATACTGCTTTGTTAAAAATTACTACAAATTGAGGCAAAAATAAAGCAATATGAAGAAGTGTAGCCAGATCCTTAGCAATTAAATACAGGATGGAGAGGTGGACAGAAGATAGAATGCAGGAAATAAATGTGACCTGCAGAACTTTGTCAAAAGTTTACACACATTCCTTCCTCTGAAGCAAAGCTGTCCACTGGGAGACTATTAATATAATCATGTCACCAGATAGCAGGGTAATAACATTGAAGCTACTAAATCTAAAATCCTAAACAAACTGTTGTAAGTTAAAGAGACAGAGTCCTCTTTGGAGATTCAGCCACTCTGAAGCCATGTTAGTGGCCTCAGGAAGCATAGGATCTCCTACTGTGGACCTCCTTCTTTATATGAAGGTTTACCTGTAGACCTATGTAGTTGTGAGAAGTACTGCCTTAGCCCAATGTCCTCCCCCAGGCCAGCACTACTGAAAACTCAACTGACCCCTTGCGCTACAGAGTGGGCACCCTGACTGAGCCAGTGTTCGCATTACCAGCCTGCATCCTGCATGCACCCTTCTCTTCCCATCCACCAAGTGTGTTGGTGTGGCATCAACCTTACCACACAGCAGACACGCAAACCTCAGCTTTCACACGCACATCTTTGCCGGGTCAGCATCTGCCACCGCCTCTCAGGCTTCCAGGACAGGATAATTGTAGTGGACTGTAGCATGTGGATAGGGCCCTTCACCAAGCTGTCACTAATCTCTATGAAGCCTACGATACACATGAAGCCTACTGGAAGGCATCCACCTGCTCAGGATATTTGAGGGCTGGGAAGTTGGGCTTCTGCCTGTAGCCCCATACATTAGAGAAGAGAGCACTGCTTTGGAAGGGTAATCAGCCATTCCCTTGCCTCTCCCAGAACTATGGGGTTCTAGAGGAGAAAGCTTGACCCTCCAGCACCCTTCAGCAACTTGCTGCTGAGATGTGCTTCTCACATCTTTCCTTCAGACCTTCATCCTTTCCATGCAACTATTCAGGTCTGCCACCACTGCCACAAAGGTTCCCACTTTGCACCAACATTTCCTGGTCGTACTTCAAACACTTAACTAGGCAGGTCTGCTCTGTATAGAGTCAAGCTTCTCTTGGTAAATAAAGCAGTACAGGGCTCAGGATGTTACAGGCTCATTCAAAACAGACAGCAACTTCAAATGGTTATTTGACAACTCAGAGCTTTAAGATTCAATAGCAGAAAAGGATATTTTAAATATTACCTCATACAGCCAAAAAGCTGGTTACATCATAAACATAATCCTTCTAAATCACAGCTCAGTGGAGAAAGTTACATGCCAATTTACTTAATAATTTGAAGCTCATGGGAAGGCACGCATATGTATATAATCATTGTTATGACTAGATATATTCAATTACTTAATTAATACTTTTTAAAACCAACGAAATTTTAATCATTCAAATGTTTAAGGACATGTAGAAAGCTAAGATCATTTTCTACTCCGTGCTGGTACCAAACTCCACTGACAAAGCAAAGAACCATGTGAAACTACAGTAAGTAGGACTAAGTAGACAAGTGATGGTACCCCATCATTTTAGCTGAGAAACAGTCTGGTATCTTATGATATCTGATGTGCTCATGCTCAAAAGTGGAACAGCTGTAAAAATATCATGGCACACAACTCAAAAGGAAAAGCAGTTAAACCTCTAGCACTTTTTTTTAGGATGCCTTTGATGTAAGACTCTTTATATGATGGTTGTTTGGCTGTGGGTCTTGCATCATCGTGGTTTGAGCGTTTCCGATTGTTTAACTTTGGAAAAAGAAGACGGTCTGCCAACAACCAAAGGCAAAGTGGTTTTGGTTTCACCCATAACTTAAATCATGAGTTTTACTCCACAAAATATAAACTGTTCAGGGTCAGTGCTGGATTATACCATCAGAAACACAGTAAATACAAGCCACTGCAATAGGAAAAAAATTGGGCAGTTACAATAATCTTGTTTCTCTTAACTAACACAAATGTGATATAAACACATGAGTTAAACAGCTCTCATGCATGATTTTCAGGAGAAAATATTAACTGCTTGAATACCAAGGTTAAACTAAGCTTATGAAGATCTACAGGAGAAAACCAAAGCTGAGAATGGTCACCAGGGCACTGTGAGATCAGAAAACAACCTCTAGTTCAACACAACCATATTTACGGAATGGTTGTAAGGGATTTTTTTATTGTTGTTGTTATTAGGTTGATTGATCATACCAGGGACAGGTATCACGACATTTCAATTAAGTAATATTTTCACGCTGTCAGTTTGACTTACACTACAGACCATTGCAGTACCAACATGGCTGTCAGTAGAACTTAGGCCCTGAATGCAAAGAACAGAGTTTTGGGTGTGGGTTGTGGGGAAAAGGTAGCAGTTGTTTATACTCTCGTTCAAACTGAGAAATCAAAATCTGTCTCAGAGTGGCTGAGCAAACATGCCAATTTTTCTAATTGGCATCACTAAATAAACCCCAGATTTTAAAAATGGAAGAAATCATTTGGACACTTACTAACCCAGTGCTATCAAAACGACAAAACCCTCATCTTTTTTGAGAAATGCTCTAGGATCAAAATTTTTAATGAGAAGCATCTGAAGTGAGGCTTTACAGAAAGCTGCAGGATTGCCAGGAAAGACAAAAAGTAAGAGTGAAACGCTGACCTTATTTCACCAGTAGAAATCTACAGTAACTTCAGAGCAAATGATGAATTCTACTGGATTTCATATGGGTTAATTGAGATCAGCATCGCAGGAAAAGAAAATACATTCAGCAGTGAAGAGCAAAGCTACTTTGAGAAAACAGAAAAGGGAGACTTCCAGTACTTTTACTACATCTCCACAGGAAGAGGGGCCCCCAAGACAGCTGGCTAGTATTCAGGGATCACCTCCTCTAAGCTCAGGAGAAACGCACTCCAACAAAGGAAGCCAGCCAAAAGCACCAGGAGGTCTGCATGGATGAATAAAGAGCTCCTGAGCAAACTCAAACACAAAAAGGAAGCCTACAGAGGGTGGAAGCAAGGGCAGGTAGCCTGGAAGGAATACAGAGAAACAGTCTGAGCAGCCAAGGATCAGGTTAGGAAAGCTAAAGCCCTGGTAATTAAATCTGGACAAGGACATCAAGGGCAACAAGAAAAGCTTCTCTAAGTATTTCAGTGATAAAAGGAAGATTAAGGAAAATGTGGGAGACCTGGGATATGGATATGGAGAAGGATACAACTTCTTTGCATTGGTTTTAACTGGGAAGCTCTCTAGCTATGTTGTCTACATCACAGAAAGCTAAGGTAGGGATTGGGAGAATGAAGAACTGCCCACTGTGAGAAAAGATCAGGTTTGAGACCATCTAAAGGAACCTGGAAGAACTGTGTACCTGACGAAATGCATCCATGGGTCCTGAGGGAACTGTCAGATGAAACCGCTAAGCCACTCTCCATCATATCTGAGAAGTTCTGGCAGTCTGGTGAAGTTCCCACTAACTGGAAAAGGGGAAACATAAACTCCCAAAGAAGGCGACCCAGGAAACTACAGGCTGATCAGTCCCACATCTGTGCCTGGCATGATCACGGAGCAGACTCTCCTGGAAACTATGCTAAGACACATGTAAAATAAGGAGGTGACTGGTGACAGACAAAATGGCTTCACTAAGGGCAAATCATGCCCAGCTAATTTGGTGGCTTCCATGATGGAGTTACTGCATTGGTAGATAAGGGAAGAGTGAAAAAGGTCATTTATGTGGACTTGTGCAAAGCATCTGACACTGTCCTGCATAACATCCATGTGTATATTAGAGAGACGTGGACTTGAAATATGGATCACTTCAAGGAATTTGCTAGATGGTCACACTCAAAGAGTTGTGGTCAATGACTCAATATCTAAGTGGAGACCAGTGATGAGTGGCAGTTTTCATGGGTCAGTCTTGGGAGCAGTGCTGTTTAACATCTTCATCAGTGACAGTGGGATCGCATGCACCCTTAGCAAGTTCGCAGATGACATCGAGCTGGGTGGTACAGTTGACACAATGGAGGGAAGCGATGTCATCCTGAAGGACCTTGACAGACTTGAGAGGTGGGCCTATATGAACCTCATGAATTTCAACAAAGCCAAGTGTGAAGTTTCACATATGGGTCAGGACAAGCCCAAGCACAATGACAGGCTAGGCAGAGAATGGCTTGAGAGCAGCCCTGAGGAGAAGGACTTGAGGTGCTGATTGACAAAAAGCTCAACCAGAGCCAGCAATGCATGGGTACAGCCAACTGTATTCGGAGCTGCATCAAAAGCAGCATGATCAGCATGTTGAGATAAGGGATTCTGCCCCTCTACTCCTCAGACCCCACCTGGAGTACTGCATCCAGCTCTGAGGTCCCCAACCTAAGAAGGACATGGAGCAGTTGGGCCAAGCCCAGAGGAGGGCCACAAAGATGATCGGGGGACAGAGCACGTCCCCTATGATGACAGGTTGAGGGAGTTGGGCTTTTTCAGCCTGGAGAAAAGAAGGCTCTGGGGACACCTTGTAGTAGCCTGAAGGGGCCTACAGGTAAAGACTGGAGAGGGACTGTTTACAAGGGTATGGAGTGACAGGACAAGAGGTAATGTGTTTAAGCTGAAAGAGGGTAGATTTAGATGAGCTACTAGGAAGAAATTTTTTACTCTGAGGGTGATGAGGCACTGGAAGAGGCTGCACAGAGAAATTGTGTACGCCACCTTCTTGGAAGTGTTAAGAGTACGCTGGATAAGGCTTTGGGCAATCTGGTCTAGTGGAGCACACACCTGTCCATGGTGGTGTTGATTGGCTTAGAACTAGATGATCTTTAAGGTCCCTTCCAGCCCAAACTACTGTGTGTTTCTATGATTCACCCAAATGAGTAGATTATACTGTTGTTACAGCTCCTAAGGCACCATCATTTCCGAACCACAGTTTCCCCTCCCAGATTATCCTTTCGCACTATCACAACTCTAGGAATTATAAAAAAAACATACTGTGCTAAGATAGACGTAAGCAAATCAAAATGAAATGCAAGCAAAATTAATGGTCTGACTTAAAGCCACAATCTATAGAAACCCAGTAAAGTCTCAAACTCCAGCTTTACATTGTGTGTCTCTCTCAAACTTGTGTGTCTTTTACTCATTTGGATTAAAGAATGTTGGGTGAGCAAAATCACATTTCTGTAATAATCTCCAAAATTTTCCACTTTCCTTTCAAATTTCAGGTCTTGATAATGAAAACTATACTACAAGAAAAAGAGACAAATGCCCGGGTTAAGAAAGAATGCCAAACTCTTCAACTATATAAAGGATTATCCAAAGTTTATCCAGCCCTCACACACAGCAGAGTCTAAAACAGAGCCTTCTTGCATTAGGTGCATACTTTTTAAATTAGGAAAAAGATCTGCCCTTGAAGGAAATTAGTTGAGTGGTCTGGCACTGTCTGAATATACTATCATGTCTTGCTCTCTTACATATCCAAGTCCCTTTCTTCCAGGTTGTTTATAGCTGAGGCAAGGTTAGCATTATGAACAGGTAGCTTATCCGCAGTCAAAGGCACTGGTCTCCTAAGTGTGGTTCACATACCCCAGGGGGGTTCACAAGACAATCAACTGGAATGCAGGAAAAACATTTTGTAGTATTAATAAAAAATTTTTTTAATTAAAAGTGTATATTTTATCCTTTTTAGTTTCTATATTTGGCTAATTTGGCTATGTTTTACAATGTATTTAATATATTAATAAATTAGTACAAGTATATATTTTATAAATGAATATATATCTATCAAGGCTGCTGAACTATATTTTTTTTATTACTAAAAACTAATGCATACATATAATGCTTGAAAATACCTTCACCCATAGACACAGCCTGTAAAAATACAGTTCCAGGAACTGGTATTTCTTCAGCTTGGCTGAATTCAACCTTTTACCACTTTGGGTTTTAGGAAAATGTAGGGGCACCTACACCTCCTTCCATCATAATACAGGTTTAGCTTAACTAACCTTCTTACTGTACCAAATAACCCTGAAACGCTCTTGGCCAGCCTATATAGAAAACTGAATTTCTGTTCAACACACCAGTCAACCAAAAGTTTGAAATAAACCGTTCAATAATCTTTGCAGAATATGTTCATCACAGGGCTTCCATTTGACTGTGTAACACAGAGGAGAATAAAAGGTCAAAATAGGAATGTTTGAAAATGGACTGTGAGAGAAGTTAAAACCCTTCTGTTTCCCCTCTCTAGACTCCTATTTGGATTCATTTTCATTATCTTGGAATAACTAGTTTCTGAGAAGGATCAAAACCACAAGTAACCTCAGAAAAATTATTTGGCTTTAAAAAAAGGACTAGAAATCTAATGGGAAGAATTACTGTATAACTTCCAGTCCAACTTAACAGATACAGGTGGCTTGGATTGTTCTTAGAAACATTAGATTAGCCTTCAATTTCATATGCTTTATATTAAGTTACCCTTAGGACATAAGGATATATTCTTAGCTTGGTTTAAATCAGTGGGCATTTTGCCATAGACTCCAAGGGGCCCTCACCTTCTACAATTTTGCCTTAACAAGACATCAGTGTTTGCCAAAAAATGCATCTTGATTTATTTGCGAATTATTGCTAAAAATACTTGGCTTAACATGTGATGGGTATTGAATCTTCAGGTGGTATAAATCAGTGTAGATGCAGAACTATGCCAATTTAATCCACCTGAGGATGTACCAGTGGGTTTTATCCTATATAAAGTCATTCACAGTAGTAACATAATTGTTTTTTAAACTTTCCTGGTTTTACACAGCAGGCAGTTACAGTGGTTTCACCCAGGGCTACTGCATTTTTGTGGGTATAAGCTGCAAATCAAGCAAACCCATCCTTTCAAAAATTTCACATTCCTTGAAAGCGAGCACACAATTAAGCTACATTTTTAAGTCAGTCCTGGCACCACACAGCAATCAGATGCTGCATTTAAATTTAGGCAACACAGATGCAAACACGCTTTTGCAGCACTACTTACAATAGAGAAACTCTGAGTAACAGTGATTCATTTCTACTAGGTGGATTTGTGTTAACCAGTTGTGAAATTCTATGTTACTTTTTAACAATTAGCCACACCCATGGAAGATCCTCTTTCAACCTCCATTTTGCAAAAATACTATCTAAAGTAAACTCAATTCATTTGGACTTGATATACTGTTTGAATTATAAGAAAGACATTTGCCAGTTGAGGACTTGGGCTTTTAATAGAGTTATTGAGAGAGAGAAAAGACAAAGCCTTACAAGATATTAAAAAAAACAAACACCATAACACAACTGCACCTGTGAAGTAACCTCCTCCCTGTGTTACTTCTATAGGCATGTACCTACTCTATGCTGCTGTAGAGTAGAAGTGGGATGTTTTTCTATCCAACCTAGAAGTATTTAAGAAATGCTAGGAAATTTTGATATTTGCCTTATTTTAAAATAATGAAAAAGCATTTGGAAAGCAAAGATTAAGCAAAGTAAGATATGGGAGAGCAAATACATGTCATACATATTAATGATAATTGAGTTCACATTACTGCAGTGTTTTGCTGGACTAAAGCTCACATTATTTAAAATATTATAAAGTAGAATATAGAGGTATTACTTGTCCTACTGTTACAGGCCCTACTCATAAGCGTGTCCTCATCTCTCTTTAAGTCCCCTTTAAGTACTGAAAGGATGCAATAAGGTCCAAAATATTTCCCAAATTATCCCTGAAATGCCTTCTAACTTCCCCGAAGTTATAACAGCAGTAAGTGACTTCTGTAAGCAAGTACTGACTGATAAAATGATGGAAAATCATCAGCAGAGGTGTATTTACCACTATGTTCTACATATCTGAGGATTTATGTGGCAAATACAGTTCTAGGTGAACTCTGTGAACAGGTAAATAGCAAAACTGCAAGTCAGCTATGCTCCATCCCTTTTTGTGAAGAGAAATGGAGACAATCTGTGAAAGTTATGCTCCAAGTGAACTTCAGTGTAAATCAGCCTCTCATGTCTTAGGATGTATACATGTTCAGTATTTTAAGTGATAAGCCAAAATGCAGTGAATACCACACTCATTCAACCCTGTCTACCACTGTCTCAAAAATTAATCAAGATGTACCTAAAAAAACTAACCAGACTTTCTGCCTCATTACTAGTCTGTAAGAAGGCTGTTGTCTAGCTGTTTTAATAGTCGGAAGCCACTTTACAGCTCCCAGGTGAAATTCATTCAGGGTAGTTGATATCTGGTTTTCGTGAGCCAAAGCTGCCACTGAGAAAAGCAGTTTCACTCCCTCATGGTGTCAGAGGAAATGTATCACCTCCAGACCTCATCCCGGTTCTCTGCACAAAGCAAATGCTAGCTGCAGAAAGCAGCTGCTTTCCCTGACACGTTAGTTCTAGCTACCTCCTTCTGTGTGTCCATTTTCCTGAACCCATGATTCTAGATAAAATCCACAAAAAATAATAGGACTATCTAAAAAGGTATGAATGCTTCCTTGTCTGTCCTCTTCTTGATTGTCTGCTCCATCATACGTAGCTATGTATGGTTTTGGGTCACACATCATTTTTAACAGCCACAGTAACTCAGTGGCTTACAGCTAATCTTATGATTGACTTATTTCTACGTAGAACACAACATATAATTATATATAATAATGTATCACTTATATTTTTTACTTATTTTTTATTATACCTTGTAATCAGATTTGTTTCATGACTGAGTATTAATGTGTGCTTCATTCAATATGCATTTCAACACTGACGGACATGTTCAGTTCAGAATTACTGTCTAGATGTTTCTACGGCTGGCTAAACTGAAATATTTTTCATGACACAAAAGATCATTATTCACTTGTTTCTGGTTCTTTGAAATAGCTGCAAATGATTTGTAATTCCTAATTCCCTCATAACATGCAATATGACTAAACCTGCCACACCTCAAGTTATTCAAACAAATTAAAAGGCTATTTAAAAAGAAATGAAGAAACTCTACTGTCTTCTGTGCGGCTCAACAATCCAGAGATAAGATCTCTCTCATAGTTATAAAAAAAGTCTGAAAAATGAACTATCTAACAAACACTAAGGTTTGTTCCTACAGTGCAGAAGAATAAAACAATATTCTGAGGTTAACTGGCAAGAGTAGTCTTGGAAAGAAGTAAGTAGATGATACATTTTTTAGACTGATTTGAAGATGGAGGCCAATTTCCCATGTGTTTTGCTAGAACAAGGGTTATGAATTACAGGCCAAGTTATTTTGGACACATCTGCTGACTTCTCTGGTATCACAGCAGCAAGGACTAATTCCAGTAAGTAAGCGTGACTGCCTTCAAACTACTGAGAAAAATGAGCCTTACTTTCTCTGACAACATCCCAAGACCCGTATTTACATACAGTTTCAAAGTCAAAGGCTTCGTCAGTGGCAAATCAGTACAGTGACATCTAAAAGATACATTGCTTTGATATAGGGTAAGAAATTGCTTTCTAATTTATTGCAGTGAATAATCAAAGCATTGGAATGCATGAAACCAAGTTTATCTGTTTCACTGACCTTGAAGCTGGCGTCCTTTGTACAAATCCTTTGTTTTGGTTGGGTGAGCTCTGGCACCATTATCACACTTGGGTTGCTCATACCTAAAGAACAAACAGGGAAAGAATAAAAAAAGCCAAGGTTAATTTGATTTAGAACTAATTTATTTTTATTTTTGTAGTCCAAATTAATCTTGTACCTTCTTTTATTCAGAGAATAAGCTTGGTTTTCATTCAGAAAGTGCAATTAAAATTCACCTGCCTATTTTACATGTATCTCAAAGAAGCCAGCACATCCTTACCCTCACTGGGTTGATACCAAACTGAAAAAAATGCTAGCTATTCCAAAGCCCATTCTAAAGGGAGTAAAACTAAGGAATGAGAAAACTATGGGGACCTGCTATAATGTAATACACAATAAAAATTAAGAAAAAAAAAAACCCACCAAAACCCACGAAAGCAAAGTAAGGCTCTCTTCCCACTTACCAAATCAAAAAGCCATAAACAATATGACAAATTCTGAAATCTGACATCATACTCATGTTGCAAAACATCAGAGAAGGAATTTCAAAATCACACCAAGGCAGGTACTGTAGGTAGCTACTACTGCAGCTCTAAAGCCATATGCTACTGTATCCTATCCTGAAAAAAACGATAGTTTGCATAAGAGGGGTTAACCATGAACAGCTAACATTTTGAACCAAAGCAAAGAACTCACAGGGTTTCTAGAAGGAAGGGAATTGTGTTGGAATAGCTTGAAGTGAAGTGGGAAAAAGATTGCATCTCCACCTGCTACTGGAATACTCTAGTTCCTCTATGCTTTCCGAGTTTACTTAAAGCCACTCCGTTAGTCCAGCTGGTAAAAAGAAACTCTGTGCTATTTGTACTTCCAACAAACATTGACTTATGCAACATCACTAGCAGTGCCTTTCATGCAAGGCAGGAGGCATGGGAGCATCTGCTGCTAAATCTGTTCGTTCCTTTACAGTGCCAGTATTGATGCATGGTGGCTTTTCACTCAGCTTGACAGAACCTCTGTCTAAGAAGTTTTACTTCCTTATTTTCCTGAAGGAGCTTGAAGTTGTAGAATTTAGTGTGCAGCATTTCAGAGGAAGTTCCAATTCCCAGTTAAAAACACTTAGCGATATGACTTATGTCCACATACATGTGTTTGCACATACATACCTCTTCACTGAATCCAGGTTCTTTCATATTTTATATAACTGCTCTTCCTTCTCTAAAATTCCCTTATTCTAGAGTTCTCCAAAGTGACCTTTACCAAGTGGCATACTAAAATATCTAATTAAAATATTCTAATCCAAATTTTTTTAACAAAATACTAGTTTTAAAACTGGGTCCAGGCAAGATTGCCCCTGTGAACAATACCTAAGTATTTTGACCTTAATTACCAAGCAGTATGAAAACAAGAAAAAACAAACCCAAAAATCAAAAAAGTAACTTTCTTCCTTTGAGTGCTTAATTTAAAATATTTCCATGTCATCTAATGAAACGGTCCTCTGGCCCATGAAATGTTGGCTGCTGCAAGAAGGTACAGTGCTGTTTCATGGACATGGGAGAGCTACAGGCACTTCTTTTTCCCCCTTAAAGAATGGCAGGAATAGAAGCTGCTTTGATAGTGTGGGTTGGATTCAGGTACCTGATGGATGACCACTTCAGTAAGCCAAGAAAAGAGTGAAAGGGAAATCTCTGAGCAATGCTCACTAATGCAGTATCTGGCAACCAGCCTGGTCCCCAATTAATCTGATACCTGACACTGCATTCCCCTCGTCCTCTTCCATTACTGTTACTACTCTGTGCCTCCACTTTCTTTTTTGGTTTCTACTCTTTTACCTTTTTGGCTTCTATTTTTGTTAAATACACGTATAGTTTCTCATATACAAACTAAATCTCCTATTCTATCATGTGAAAAGTCCATGCTTAAGTCTTTAAAGCGACTGAAGAAAGATGAAATTTACCGCACAGGCACAGCCATGCTAAGAGCTGATAAGATAAACACGCATGCCTCAGTTTTCATGGGGAAAGAGTGGGAAACAGATAGCATGTCAGAATGGAGCACTGTAGCGTTAAAAATAATGTAGTCAAAAGCCATCCCATGTTACGCTTCTGAATTTTAAAAGGGAAAGAATCCCTAGCCGTGAATGTATATCTAGAAATGTCAAGAGCTAATGAAGGCTGCTTTATACCTCTGAGCAGTTTGCTGGGGAGCGGTGAGATTTACTGAGGTGTACAAAGCACTGGAGGATGCAGAGCTTCATGGGAACTCTACCATGCGGGCAGCTTCATGAAACAGCTGATACATGTTCTTTTTGAGGTTTGGAGAATCTTGTGCAAGTGGATTGGGCACTACTTTGCCCATGATCCCTGTTGCTAAGAAGTCCCATGTAAGAACACAGACTTAGGGCCCTGCAGAGCAAGAAGGCTGAGGGGCATGCTATGTTATCCAGGAGGCATGGGGACTCAGCTGGTAAGCACCATACTAACAGACTTTCAGGGAAATGGTTTTATATCCTTTAAGTACATTACCTCCTTTTAGTCAAATGGATGTTTCTTCCAGGCTTTCATAAAAGTCAGCTTTGTACCACAACTTTGCATATTTTTTACTGTCTTAAATGTCCTAGAGTAGTCCTTCACTCACATATTTTAATGCAAAAATTACTTTTCTGGAATACCTTCCATGATGAATTATCTTTGCTTCAGATGACAGGGCATTAGAAGGTCAATGAGTAAAACTTCCTTTCATTTTGGGGGTCTAATTTAATGGATTACTATTTATTGTGGTATTCGGAGCCTGATGATATGACAAGTTTAATCCTCATGAATGTATTCAAAACAAACAACATGCAACATGCTAAGCTGTTCTGGCAACAGCTTCCTAGATCTTTCTATCCCTTCATCACTATGTCCCCTAGTGATTAGATCCAGATTTGCAGAACAGAGATTCCAGGATGCAACACATCCAATTTGCTACCAGGAATACTAATGCTGTCATTGCCTGCAGTGGAGTTTTAACAGCTACTTTCCTAATTATTATTTTGCAGTAGAAAGCTAGAAGATACGGTACATCTTTTTGCATGAGTCCCTGGTTCTTTACACTGGGAAAGACTCACATGTTCACCCTTTCCATTCCATAAGAATGAATTAGAAAAAGACAACCACATTTTTCTCATCATATTCTGACCCCTTTTTACTTCCCTCTGCTAGGGAAAAAGTTTAATTTTATGAACACAGAAAAACATTAAAATGAAAAAAAATAACTAATGGGATTCCAGGCCACCTAAATCTTTCCAAGAAAGGAACTCTAGACACTCCTCTTAAACTCCAGGCTGTAATCCCACCTGCTTGTTTACCAGGACTGTAGATTCCTAAATACACCAGTCATTCTTTATTTAGTATTTAGTACTCTACTTATCCATCTGTGCACAGAAATGTCCTCTCTGAGGATATTACGAAATATGACTTCCTCAGAGCTCTGTGGAGGACTCCCCGTAAATCCAGCAAAGTTGAAGAAATTAGAAATGGTCAAGATCACAGCAGTTGATCTTTTGAGTATTAGGTATCAGACAGATGCACTGAGCAAAGGGAAAATTGTGTCTAAATCATATATGTGAGATTGAATCCAATTTGCCAGCCTTTCCAATTTGGAGACACACATTAGTGAAGGAATTCCCTCCCAGTCGAGTTACCAGGTAGTTACAGAGCACAAAAAGCCAGCGGATCAAACTGGAAAATAAAGCAACAGGGACTGATTCTAGATCCATAGGTGATTCATCAAGGTATTGGGAAGACCCAGAATCCCAAAATCATTTGACATAGTAATTAAAGGCTCAGAGAACTGTTCAACCTCAGGAAAAGAAAGTTTAGGAAAGATCTTATTCATGTTGAGAAATATCCAAAGGGTGGAAAATACAGATAATGGAGTCAGACTCCTCTAATTTATGCCCACTGACAGGAAAAGAGGCAATTGCACAAGATGAAATTCAGAAAATCTCATTCAAATGTCAGAAAAAACCTTCTGTAACTGTTGGGAGGTATCCAAAGCCCGATTAGACATGGTCCTGAGCAATCTACTCAGCTGACCTTGCTTTGAGATCTTGGACTAGAGGTTCCTGACAATCTCAACTATTCTGTGATTCTATAATAAAATGATACTAACTAACAACAACAATGATACTAACAACAACAAAAAAAATCAGCAGAAGTCCTGTTGCTTGATGAGCACGAAATGATGACTTGGACTCAAATTAGAGAATAGGAACTAAGGTTCCACAGAACGATTTAAAGTACAATGCAAAGTAGGATTAGACCTAAAACCAGGAAACAGTGAAGAAACCTAGGGGTGGAGAACAATGGCAAAGCAGAAGAGGGAGCCTCTGGAATGCCTAGAGAACATCTCTAGGTTGCCACACAACACGTGTACTTATCTTTCAGTTTCAGGACAAAATTTGATCTGTTTTGACATGTTTTTATAGTTTATGGATCTCAACTTTACCAGAGCAGTAGATCAACAGTAAATTTAAGTCAAGCTCACTTCAGCTGGTACTGTAACTGGCATGGTCTAGACTATAGCATAACAGCTAGCAGTAAATCAGCACTTGAAGAGTATGTGAAAAACACTCCCCAAGGATATAATTTTTTACAGCAAGTGGCTTATAATTTTGGTGGTGCTTCCTTTTTTTTACAAACCTTATGCAAATCATAAAAAATTATTTTGGCTTGAGCTTGAAAAGATTTATGATTCCATCAAGATACCCATACTGCCTGCCAGCTTTATATGAACTTCTATAGAATTCCTTTAAGGGCCAAACCTCAATAACCAGCCTAAATAACATCTTTTGGAACCTAATACTTGCCTTGCCTACATCTGCTCTATGTGGCTAACAACACTTTACCATGTATCCGGCTCAGCTGAGATGACTGAACTCCAAGCCTCTGTTAATAACACACTAAAATGATATTTCCTCTTTATGGGTTCCCAAGCAGTTGTTCCATCAAAGCCATTCATATGAAATATTTGAGGAGGCTGCTGGAAAAATAACCAAACATTTCTGAGGTTGGACATGGTTTCTGTCATAGACCATCTCACTTGGTTCCTCTATATTCAGATTAAGGAGTGTGAGGTTTCCTCTGGGCTTATTTACCATCTGCACCAAGCACTGGCTTCCCAGCACACAACAGAAAGCAAAAGAGAGGACTCAGTGAGGAAACTGCCTGAGGCATTGCAGGGAAACAGTATTTGGTCATCTGGTCGTGATGTTTGATGGCTTTTAGAAATATTTCACTTATTCTTCATAGTGGAAGTAACGTGTATGACAGACTCCCACCAGCAACAGAAAATCTACATGGTAGTACATGCACACTAAGGCATTTTCTCAATGCGGTTTTTGAGCACTGAATGTGTATTCCCTTACCTGGTCGATGTACCAGGGATGGGACGTCCCGTATCCACCAGAACGCACCAGCAGTAGCCAGTGGAAGGATGGCACTGCACTGGTTTGTAGAGGCCGCCCTGAGCACACTCTGGAATGAACACATTGTCTTTTTGGGGCTGTTTGGCTTCCTCCAGGGCTGACTGAAGTTCTTGATCACATGATGATGCTTTTGGAAGGAAAACAGAAAATACTGAAGAAGCTATATGGAAAGGGTCTACTATATTTATCAAACAGGGTTTTTCTTTAATAGCTTATAAAAAATGCATTTGAAGAGGCTTGCTTCAGCTCAAACATGGGCTACATTGGTTTATGCTGTAAAGAAACATTTGTTTCCTTTTCATGCAGCTACTTCATAATACAGTTCTAGTAATGTTTTGATAACCCTTTCCTATAATCAATATAATCTATGGACAATCACATTCTCTGCCACCTTGAAAAAATCCTCACTCACTCCATACTTCCTAAACTATTGATTCTTCTCAGAGGGAACATTACAAATCCAAATAGTTAGGATTCCTTATATGAATTGTTCATCTAGATGTTGATTTAGATGCTTATATTCTACTCTTTCTTTCCAGTTTTGGAACAATGCCTCAATAGAGTGAAAATGCTTCACCTTCTTTTCTAGTGTTTCTAGTACTGGCGATATATCATCTTTATGTCTGCATTAACGAATGACCCAGATCTCTTTCTTTTGTAAGAAAAACTTACATGTCTATGCATTCCTAGCCGTAAGTGAAGCTATGAACCCAGGACAAAGAGCAGAAACTCCAGGGCCTGAGAATGCCAATCAGTTCACACCAATCAGTAAAAACCACCTGTGATAAGGATTTTTGATCATTATTGAACTAAGCTGCCATATGTGGCACTGCAGAGATAATAAATGACACAGACTATTTACTCAAACCATTATGTCTCCAGGAACTTTAAAGTCAGTCTCATGTCATGCACAATTTTGATGAACAGCTTCTGTCTAATTCCCAAACTAATCAAGTGAACAAAAAATTAAATATTTGAAGAAGAATGTTGATAATGATAAGCACTCTACAAACATTCAAATAACTGACAGGCAAATTTCCTGTTTCTGGAATTTCAATAAACAAAAGATTCACCTCAGTTAAAGAAAAATAATTTTAATATTACCAAAAAAGATGTGGGTAATATCTGTTCTTCTTTCAATTCAGTTAGACACTAGTGACATGTTCTCTGAATCTCTAGCAGGATTTCCTTCTTTGATTTTCCCCAGTTAAATCTGCAGAAGAACAAGCTGAATCCTGATCACATTTTCTAGTGCATTTGTAATGAGTTTCAGCTTCACTCTCCTCTCATTTACTTTTATCTACAGGATTCAGAAAATGCTTTGCAAATTGTAGGCAAAAGCTGTCAGAAGGTCAGTAGTTATGTCCAGAACGCTACCCCTTCTTGCTAGCTTCTTGCAAACGCTGATGACCTAAATCAGTAAGGTTTCTGTTGCAGAGGGAAAGGTGGCAAAAGTTAAACACCTTCATACTTTAAAGAGCACACAATTCCATATATACAATGGCCCAGTTTCCAAAAGAGTGTATTTTGTTCCAATCCATGTAAAAGTTTTAAAAGCAAGCAGATCACTTGCTGACTTGATTACAGGGCACAGATGGAGTGGGGGTTTTTTTCAGTTCTCTGGTTGATTTTTATTTTTTTTCTCCTTACATCTTTTGTTTCATATGGCATTTGAGCAGGACAGCCAGATAAACTAATTGATTCTGCATATTTTTGTCTTGGTCTACCCACTGACATAGTCCGAGATTGTTTAGCACTCAAAGCACCAGTGTTCAAATAAACTGTACTTAGAGAACTGGTGCAGTGAGGACAGAAAGGCTCCTTTAAAAAAGGGAAATAGCATGTTAAAACCTTCACAGAAATAACTATGGTTTCACAAATTAGAATCCCATCACCAGCATGCTCTTTGAATAGCCAAAATAAATCTTTCCCTCGGTGAAGCTGGATTATGGTGATTATCAAGCCACAAGGTGTGGCAACTCTGGAAAACACATCACTTAGTTTAGTTGTTCACTTTTTATGTTTTGTATATAATCAAGCAAAAAGGAGCAAATGGGGTGAAGCAGCTGCAGTGAGAGGGAGGAAATCATTACTCCCTTTAAAATTCCACGGAATTCTTTTCTCATTCATAGTGATAAACCTTGGGCCCATTCCATTAGCTACTGTGACCTTCTTTCATTTTACATCCTTGTAACTAGCAACATAATCTGGCAGATATGCCAGTATTATTATCTCTCACAAACCCAGAGGAGTGATATATTTTCCTGCTTTCAACTTAGTTTAGAAAATACATTGGTGTATAGAGACTACACAGTCAGGTCATCCAGACAGACAAAATCTTAATAGCATGGATTGAGTATGATGGAGAATTCCCAGGATGTTTCAGCTGTGAGCAGAAGCTACACCACCTAATTTCTGGGAATGTCTGGTTTCCACTGACTGAAACAATCTGCAAAGGACTGCACAGCTGGCTCAAAACCACTGTAATCATGGGCCAACACAGTCACCTGCACTGTGGGGATTCAGGAGCAGGTGTTACAGACCCAGATAAATGGTCTTTACTCTCCCTATTGACTTGCCAAGGCAAGGTTTTCTACAAGGTGCTGCTCAAGATAAGAAATGTGTCTCTTCTGCAGTAGGTCAGGTTTGTTCTGGTTGCTTTTCTCCCTTAGGTCAGAAGTCTGCAAGGTACAGAAAGCAGTGTTATGGGAGAGATATCAAGGAGGGCTGCAAATCTGGCTTATATCTTTAGGACGGACAGTCAGAAGACTGGTGGAACTTAACATTGCAAGTGAGACTGGAAATGGGACAGCCAATGACAGCAATCAAAGGAAGATTTAAAGATAAATAGGAATTTTTTAATGACAGAAGTCTATGAAAAATAGACCAAAAAAGCAGGATTCATACCAAACGCCAAGGTAAATGTCCTGTAACTGGGAGGACTACAGTGATGAAAAGTCTGCCTTTGAAGAGCAGCATCAGCACAGGAATTCAAGACCAAATTAAAATAAATTAAATAAATAAACCTATGACATTTTCAGGAAGGACTTTCCCTTCTTTACACCTTCCCTGGTGTAAAAAGGAAAGGGATCTCCTTGAGAGAGTCCAAAGAAGGGCTCTGAAGATGATTAAGGGCCTGGTGCATCTCCCCTATGAAGGGAGGCTGAGTAAGATGGGACTGTTCAGTCTAGAGAAAAGAAGGGGAGACTTAATTGGTGTTTACAATAATCTTAAGCATGGGATGCAGGGCAAGCTAGCCAGCCCCTTTTGAGTGGTTATTGGAGACAGGACAAGGGGCAATGGCTGCAAGTTAGAACACAGGAAGTTCCACACCAACATGCGGAGGAACTTTTTCCCAGTGGCGGTGACAGAGCCCTGGGACAGGCTGCCCAGGGAGGTGCTGGAGTCTCCTTCCCTGGAGATATTCAAGACCCGTCTGGATGCCTATCTGTGTAGTATGAGCTAGGGAGCCTGCTTTGGCAGGGGGGTTGGACCAAATGATCTCTTGAGGTCCCTTCCAACCTCTACGGTTCTGTGACTGTGATTCTGTGATTCTTGTAACCTTTAATTTCTTACTCTTCCCCTACGGATGGGAAATTGTAACATGAAGAGGAATTAGCTGTCAGATAAGATGTTCATTATTTTTGATAAATGGGAAAAAATATAAACTAGTGTGATGGACACTACTTCTGTCAGTTCTCTATGTGCCAAATGACTGAGCTTTATTACAAATCTGCTGAAACCCAGTTCATTAATTTTATTCACCAAAAGTGCAGAACAGTTTATTTTTCCTCCCTTACACAATTGCTAAGTAGCTTCATGCCTCCTGTCAGGCAACCTGCTTAGTGACTGTTCAAGAAAGTAATTTCTGCAGAGTCCAGCACTCTTGACATGGCCATTTGTGGCACCATTACTACTTCCCAGTTTCATTTCCCCATTAGAACACTATTCCTACAAAAATAAAGGAAAACTGCTCTAAAGTGCTTACCTATAATCCTGCCTGCTTTTCCCAGAACCAGAATACTACTCCTCTGTAAAAAGAATATTACTTCCTCTCTGAGAGAACCATTCATTCCCTTTCAAACTCTTCTTTCAATTATTTACTACTGGAAAGATGCAATTGTAGCCCTGTGATGACTAAGAGCTCTTATCAAAGAGCTACTGTACTGCTGCAAACAACTGCCTTTGTAACGTCAGAAGAGTCATGGTCAACAAATGTTCATTTGCCAGGAGAACCAGTGATAAATGTCATTAACTTCGAAAATGCTTGACAGCTTGTCCAAACAATCAGACAACAGCTATGATATGGAACCATAACAGATGGATGCCTAACATTCATAAAGTGAATAGTAAGGAAAAAAGATCTATGTCACAATAAAAGCAAGATAAATACCTTAATCATTAAAATAAATCAGACATTCTATGGAATGTGTTGCTACATTAAAATTCCTTCTGAGAAGAGCAAAGCACTGACGCTCGGGTTTCTTTTTTCAGGGAATATGAAATAACACTGTTGTTATTTCACTTTGTTTCTTTATTTTTGTCTTGTTGGGAAAACAGAAGAGATGCTTTTCCAGGCATGTAAGATAATAGTATAGTCTGACGCAGCTGAAAAAATCCTTTCCACATAGTCTACCATGCTAGCCAGACACACTGTAGCTCCATTGGGATCCTTAATCTCTGGATGATAAACCTTCCTGCAGTTTCTCCCCAGAACTGTATTTTACTCCAAGTTGCTAATCATTAGTGATCCAACACAAAAATTTCAGTCCTGTAAGGAAATGTATCTTTTTGCCCAGTTTCACACCAACAGAACTTTGCACCAACCAATGACCATCAACTTGCTTTAAAAAGGCGATTTTTTGACAAAGAAGTAAAAGTCTTGCTCACCACTGAGTTTTAAAACATTATTTAAATGTAATGCATGTTACTCTTTTCTACGGTATATTGATATTCCATTTCTTCGCTTTTTACTTCAAAAGTTAGTTACTAAACATTTTTTCTGTAGTCCTTCAAGATGTCTTTATAGTCCATTACAACCAATCAGCTGCAATGCTGCATCTTCTGTCAAGAAGGAAAATACTCCAGCTAATGACAAATTCACTCTGTGCATAAGTTTCAGGTTTTATATAAAATCTTCATTTGATTCTTGTTGCCAAATATTCCTAAGAAAACAGTCCAGATTTCAAGAAATAAGCTGATTTATATGAACAGAAAAATACCTCAATTGTGGTAGGGTATAACACCATAAATCCTTATTTATGAAAGGCTCCATTTATTCATCTCTGATGGCTTACTTTAACCTGTTAATTAATGTTTACTTGGGGATGTCCTAGAGGAGAAAAGAGGTGGCTTTTCTGGAAAAGTTACCCTGAACAAGCCATGTAACTCTGCATTTGTCTGTAGCATATCCAAAACACTGAAGACCACATCATATAAGTTATGATAAGCAACTTGTTAGTCTTGTAACAGGAGATGTTGTAGCCCCTTGTTTCAGAAAATCTGGCAGTTGCGCTGTGTCTTATCACAGCTTCTCCCAACATGTGGATTTCATGATTACAAATAATTTTATTTGGGGGTTTTTTTGCTTAAAAGTCTATCACTGTATTTATGTCAAAATTTCAGTGTTCTGCAAAAAAACAAGCTGCCAAATCTGCAGAAAATTACAAAGGCGTCTGTATGCTACTTTAACATTTCCTGCCACTATATAAACATTTCCTCCCAATTTCCTCAACCCCACAATGTGTATATGACAAACAGAACCCATTCCAAGAAATTCTGTTTTCAGTTGGTTCCTTCTCCCTCCTTTTCTCATTACCATAATGGGGCATGAAAGGGCAATTTAGACAGCCTGGTTTCCAGGGTAAAGGGAGCTTTTATTAGGGCTTGAAGCTCAATGTCCTCTATATAAAGCAGGTAATGAGAAACCTGGGAACAAAAACACTCGAAAAGTGATACGCATGCTCTGGAGGAGCACGGCGTAACATTAGAGACAGTTAATATTGAGGTTGTCCCATGTTTCAGAGAAGGTACTCAGACAGAATATATTACTGTCCACATTTCAGTATACAGAGACTTGAACTGTATCACAATTTCTGCCAAACAAAATGTTATGCAAATCCTCTATCTGTCCTAGTTAATTAAGCCTAATTTAGGCACCTCTTTGAAACACTCAAATACCAACTTGTAGAAGTTTTGTGCTAGTTTATTTCAAAACCATAATAATTATGATGGATAAATAGTCATCCTGTTGTCAAACATGCAACCACCAAACAAATTCACATCTCACAGGGATAAGGCTTTGATTCATTTGCTTAAGATGAACCCTCCTTGAACCAGTAAAGTTAATAGGCCCCAAGGAAACTGATTACAATGTGGTTTTATATTTTCAACTAGTTTTCATTTTCTTCAAATTTCATTGAATGGATTTCCACTTACACTACACCAAATTGGATTTCCACATATGATCAAAATGTTCACTTCAGAAAGGCACTGGGAAGTGGGACATTATTTATTCAAGCTATGCTCACCCCACAGAGGAATTTACGTTGACAGGATGGCAAAATGATCCATTTAAGCAGTAGCCCTGTTATTCCTAAGTCCAGCACACATGCATCTTCAAGGTAAACTAGCAGGTTCTTTACTGTAGCTGCCCAGTTTTATCACCCAGAATCCATCATGTCTGTTCCAGCTATACACAACTAATACAAATGACAAAAATTCCCTAAATTATTTCATTCTAATGAAGAAGGGTGCAACTCCATGGCTTGATATGCTTTCAGGGTTTCCAGCTTATGTCTAGACCTCTTCTAGCATGAGAGACTCCTTCTCTGAAGATGCAGATGAGGTAGTATAATATGGTTTAAGATGCCCTCTATTTACACAAAGTTATTTCCTCTTCCCTCATGGTCAGGGTATGGGCATCTCACACCAATCTTACTTTAGACCTTTCTTCCAAGAATTTGACTGCTTGATGGTTTCAAATAAACTCAACTCTTAACAGAAATCAGAATCAGCTCAATGCTACAAACAAGTGCAGCATTAATTTGCTCATGCTACTAGGCTTCTGATAAAGACTATTAACCTAAATCAAATGAAGAGTATTTATGTGGCTCAATCTTTCTCCAGTAGAAATCCATGGAAAAACACACACTAAATTCAATGGACAACATCTCAGGTCTCAGCTGAATATATCTACATGCATGTATGTTTCCATTTAAGCTTCATGTTTGCTCATGGACCAAGTACTGATTGTAAGGAGTAGGTAATATTAATAAACACTCAACCTTAGTCCCAGCATCTAGATGGCAGCCACAAGCTAAGACTAAATTACAGTATTAATACTCACATGGCGCCACATGTTTTGCTTTATATTAGGTTCAGATATGCATCAGGGTTCTCAAGGCCTGGAGAAAGCTGGCAACATTCCTACCCATGTTTTTTTTTTGTTTGCAAAAACTTGTGGGAACCAAATATTTCAGTCCCCTTGTGTGCATTGGCGCAGTGCTCTCAATATACAGATGATCACTATTTTGCACTTTTGGAGCCTGGGTAGATGACTGTGGCTAAACACAAAGCTCATGGCTTCAACACAACCCTAAAGATTAATTTATGTACTTGCAGGATAAATCACAGACAGATGCTCTCATTTATGTATGCTGTTTCATAAGCAAAGACACTGCAATACACAAGGATCATCTGTAAATGCACTGAGTTGACGAAATCAAAGACCTAAAACACGTAAATCACCAGCTCCCATTTAGCTTTACCTGAAGAGAACATGACTACAACCAATATACTCTATCTGTATACACTACGATTTTCTCAACTTTCATGCTGGGTTTGAATAGCCAAGTAGCACTATGTCAAATCAAGGTATCTGTAATACACAAACTCTGCTTCTATTAATAGGCAAAAGTTTGGGGCCCCATTAGAAAAAGATCTGATTAAAATAGAATGACTTGCTCCTCAACCAAAACCCAAACCCACTTGTCTACTGGAATTTTCAAAACAGTTCCCAGTTTAGGGAGGGTTTTGCATATATGTCTGCAGTTATTTATTTTTCTCACAATTTGAAATACCAGGAGTAGTGTGAGAAAAGCTGTGACCACAGCACTGCAAAAGAAAAAGAATTATTTTTTGCCACAAAAGCCTGCTATTTTAGCACTGTTTATTTGCTTGTTTGTTTAATGGTTAGCCTAACTTCTTGGTTAAAGAGATGAGAAATATTGTGTAAGTATTCAAATTTCTACTCTCACAGAATTATAACTGATTTAAATTACTCATGTATTTAGAATCGTTTTTCTCCTTCACTGAGTTCTCATACTAACATTTTACAGAGTATAAGGTGTTAAACTAGCTACCTGTTTTTAAACAAAATGTCATTCTGTATTTTGCCATCCTTATTTACATTGAATAAAACAGTAGCGTGAGATCTGTTCACTAACTTAATGAAAACTCAGACACCAGTCTTCATTTACAAGCATGACAGAATCTGACTCTGTCGTTTAGTCTATTAGCACTTACTTCTGTTGTATATAAATGACAGAGAAACACAAAGTTAGTCTACATTAGATTATAAATCTGAGTTATTTCAAGGATGCACTTTGTATTAGCACCAAATGTATACCTGAACATCCTAAGTCAAACATTTATTGCACCACGTACAAAATCTGAAAGAGCAGTGAACCAAAAGTAGCACATTTTTCTTAGGCAGCAGTGTGTGGAAGTGACAGCAAGCCTTTGCAACATGGATTGCATTAGCCAGACTTGATCCAAGGACTGTTTACACCCTACCCTCTACAATGGATCTCTGAAAGCAACCTTAACGTAAATCAAAAATCCATTGGAATCAGCTGATCAATCACATATCATCAGGCTTCACAAGAAGAGTGAAAATTCTTCTGTTCTTCTGAGGAGATAAGGTCCCTCATCCTCTCTTGCTCAACGAGCTGAGGACATTCACTCAATTACAAAGCTGGAGAGAGGGTGGATTATTATCACTGGGTGCTCTTGCTTGACTTTGTTAACTCTCTAAAATGAGAGAGGATACTGTGCAAAAGACAACCCTGTCCTGCAAGGATACATTTGAAAGCTGGTTTTTTTGCCAAACAGGGTGGAAACTGGGTTTCCTACATAAGAGGAAACATTGGTTCCTATTATTACTAGGTATGGCTGCTTCACCCAGCCAAAGCAGAGAAGCACCGTATCATTCAAAACCAACCAAACAAAAAAGCCACCACCCAAAATTGCAGCAAATTAAAATCACCAACTTCTCCCAAGCAGTGGCTAGCTGGCCAGTTTGCTATAGCAATCTAAAGGCTCATTCATTAAACAAAATTGCGCAAAGCTACCATTCTTGCTTTATGAGTATATTGACCAGCAAATGCTAGTCTTCTGCCAGTGGAAAAATCTTTCATTTTCAAAGAAATATTTGAAGTGAAAATAAAGCTGGTTCATTTTTTCCACAGAGCTGTGAAAATGAAGGTCTTTGCCAGGTGAGCTGAGGGTAAGTATTTGTTTGAATAGCTCTACCAAAAATTACAAAACAAAATGTGCAAACTGGGGTGCCTAAATTCATACTTTGGCACTTAAATAAAGCCAGCTTACAGGAATGTTTTTCAACCCAGCGCTTCCCCTCAGTGAAACAGGAGCTGTTTCTGTTCACCATTTGGCGAACCAGGGTACTTATATCAGTGCCTGGATATGGCTTTGGATACGGCTTTGGATACCTGACCTTAGGCACCCAACTAATTTTAATTGCAGAGGTTTACAGTGGCATCTCTGGCTGCAGCTTGTGACATGTTCCTGCCACTGGTCCACACCGCTAATGCTGTCAGCACCATGTTTTCCAGCATTATTGTTTAACTCCTCCCTGAGGTGGCTGCACGTCACCTACACTATTTTCTAAGTATCGACTCATTTCCAGCCACCTTACAGATAGAACCCTGACTACTGTCACAGAAGCCAACAGGACTTCTGGCTGGTTTATGGGAATGTGATCTGGGGTGCAGAGTTAAAAAATATGCAGATACATTAAAACAATAAGATATTATTTTGCATATAGGTAGTTCTCCTTTACTTGTCTCAGAGTATCTTACAAAATGGTCAGTACAACACACATCCCTGTCAAGTTCATACCCGTCTGGATGGGCATTACAGAACGGTAAGGACTTGGTGCTCTGACATGGAGTGGGAATATAAGGATTAAACATGCTGTGGAAACAGAAATTCTCCTTTCTTCTTCTGTGGTTCAGGGAGGGTTACTTTGACAGCCGTAATGCAAAAGTTTATGCTACCATCATTCCCACTGCCTCTTCTGCGACTAAGCAAATGATTCTACCTCCAGGGTTCCCAGATACGTACCCTTCAAACCTACCCGATTTAAAATATCCCAGCATTTAAAACTTGTGCTAATGCTGAGAATATACAATTGCACCCTTAAAAATGAATTAGTGACAGATTAATCAAAACCTGGCCACTTTCATACTGACTTACTCATAAAAGAGAAGGCAGGAAGCAGGTGGAAAATGAGCATGCATATTACTGTTCATGTTTCTATTTACCAGAACTGTGTTGTGCAATGAAAGGTCCTTTAACAGACCAAGAAGACAATTCTGTAAAGTGCTATCATCTGGTGAGTCACACTGCTCCCGGAATTCATTAACTCTTGTCCTCTGTATGAGGTTCGACAAATAAAATAATCATGAAATCTGGTCAAAAGGTAACTGCACTGCTTTAACCCTGCACAAATCTGGTGGCTCATCTTAAGTGCTGCACAGGTCATTCTCCCCACCCCACCCCCCAGCAAATCATATTCAAAACACACTATTTATATAGAACGTAGGAACTCAGTATTCACAACAGGAGAGGTACACAATTCAGATAGAAGACTCTCTACTGATTTTGGATGAGTTTTGAGAGCAATAAAAAGGATGAGCCAAAGAAGAAGAAAAGCCAACAAGAATATTCTAACATTATTTCTTTCAGATCCAATGGCTTTTTCATACAGTTTTATGTAGCTCTTCCTTTTTTTCCCCTTTTCTCATATGGCAGTGGTTAAACAGCTCAGCTTGTACTTTGGTTTCAAGAGCAAAGCCAAATCTTTGGCTTGGCTTTACCTTCAAACTTTGGAGAAAAACAAGGGCAATCTGAATTAAAAATAAAAATGCTAATTCCACCCCACTTCCATCTCTGATTTCAAAAAGAAACAGCTCTCCGAAGTGGAGATAATGCTAAATATGGTGACATAGTGAAACATCCCAGTGCTGCTGAAGGATGGAAGACTCCCTATTGTATTGAAAATCCCAGGCCACAATTTCTGCTCCTGTAAGCTGGAACCTTTCCACTGTACACAGTAGGCATCACCAACAGAAGAGTTGCCCCCCAGCATATAAAGAACAGTTTTAAAGGCGTTTTAGATGATCCACAGTAGCAAAGTTACAGGCTTTTTGAACCAGTAAAATCAGGATTTTAAAGTGTGACTAGTGATTCTTAATCCTCTACAGCCCAAGGATATTTTCATTGCCCAGAAGATTTTTTGTTTTCAGTGTTGAAATTACCACCCAAATGACCTGTACCAGTGGAATAAGCCTTGCATAAATACTTCCCAACAATCCATTATGCGCAAGAGTAAAGAACAGGTTTCAGAAAGTGTTATTTTTCAAAGTGTTTGCTTAGCTTGTTTCACACAAGTATTTTCAGCCCTTTCAGACCTGCTCCCATCCCGTCTCCCCACACACACACACACACACATCTACCTCAGGCCTCATTTATCTTGAAGCTCTCTGTGATAAACAGAGAAAATCCAAAGGACTGTTTTTGGCAGAACTGTTCAAATAAAACAGATTCTAAATATTTAACTTTTCCAGATAACCAGCAACACAGGAAACAGCAATGCTGGCATTCAGTCACCTAATAAGGAAACGTTTTTATTATCGCTTATGTGAAGACAGTTCTGTTATTCTTTCTACATATTATACATTGTATGCTTTGTTTTCTTTTTAATTTGGGAAGATTAGATGTTGTCTGATGACTTGAAAACAACGCAAAAGGAAGCTCAGTGCATGATGCTCCCGGGAGGCTGTGAAGCTGTCGCAACCAGAGCTGTTGCTGATTAAATCTGTCTATTGTTACAAAGCATTCTGTGTCAAACCAATCAACCACTGGCATAATTAATGAAGTCCACAAGGGCCTTTGGTGGGACTTGTTTTCATCAAACAGGAGGAAGAAACACAGGCTAAAGGACAGTGGAAAACCCTCTGTTATTTCCAAGTCTGGTAGCCTTTGGTCGTGCTTGTGAATAGAGATGGTGCACTCCTACAGCAAGCACCACTGAAGAGCAAGTACTAGAAATTTTGCCTCACACATGTAGGCTCATTTAGATAAAGATAACAGAGAGGTGAAGACATGGGCCCGCCCTTGCACCAAAGTTACGGGCATCCTATTTTTGTTTATGTCATATACATATATATATTGCAATCACGCAGTGGCATACAGTTTGCAGAAAGAAGGGGAGGAATCTTTTAAGCTGTCAATCAATTGCAAGGAAAAAGGGTGAAAATCCAGTGACATGGTTTACGTGACTGAAACAAAGAAACCAACAAATAGAACAAAAGGCAGGAAGTCTAGATGCAAAATCAAAACTGAGAGAAAGGCTTTAGGTTGTGCCTTTTCATTCAGAGAAATGCAGCTATTGCAACTAGTTAGTATAAAATATTTTTCTTCACTTCCACCTCCTGTATTATATGTCTCTAAAGCTCCTTCTTGTATTCAGCAGTCATGTACTAGACATTATCTCAGCCATCTCTCTGCTGAAGCTTTTGCTGCTGCTTGCATTGATCTGTCCAGACATCAGCAGCCCTCCCAGAAGCAAAGCCACCAGGGTTAGAGCCCTGGAGTTCCTGGCTAGCTGCCACCAATGTAAGCAATGAAACCATGCTGCCTCCCTGCACCAGCTGACGTCAGATGCTTTCGCATACAATACTTTGTAGGCTGCTTAAGTCTCCCCAATGACATCCTGAGGAAGTAGAGTTGGCACGGAATATGGGCCAAGGATCCGAAAGTACTGGTCATTCAGACTAAAAGTGTTGATGTTATGACACTTGTGTGGAATTTTTATTTGAAAAATACAAATGAACTTCCACAAAAAACTCATGGCCTTGACTGTGGAAACATTCTTCCCTAGAAAAGCAGTGGATTAATACTGAGCCCGTACCCCACCAACTTCAGGATCAAGCTTGATCGACTTGATACCTCAGTTTGGTATCCTGCATTGTGGCTATCATAACTGGACAAGGTATCTCTGAAATGAACTCTGAAATCCTACATAGAAAGGTAATGACACTTCTCCATGCTTCCTCAATCTAGAAATCAAACTCCCCCCCATCCATGGGTGTACAACTGGTTGGTGTACAACTGGTTGTTCCTAAGAACTCAGCTTGGTTTTGGAGTCACTATGTTTTCAGAATACAGCAGGCATATTCATAGCGTCATCCTACAGCCTTTATTCTTTGGTGTCCAACCTGGCCTTTGTCAAAAATAGAAGGTGCAAGAATGGAGAGATGAGAAACTGATGTTGCAAGAAAAGCCTAAATCAGCAATATTTGAGATTGCAGAAAGACACCTAGGGAAAAATGGAGAAACATGCAGTGAAGATGCCCATGGCTGGGATTGGAACTAAATGATGTTTGAGATCCTTTCCAACTCAAACCATTCCTTGTTTCTAAGCTCAGCTGTTGACAGAAGAGAAAGCAGACTGCAAAGGGCTGGAAACACAATAGGGAATTGTGTGCAACCAACATTCAAGATGATTAATTTTTCTAGAGATAACAGAGACTACGATAAAGTTGCATGAGGCTCTGATGTCCCCATTTAGAGGAAAAATGAAGGAAAGCTAAAAGAAAAAGTTTTTTTTAAAAAAATCCCTCCAGGTGTGATTCTCTCTTCATAAGGTTTCTGGTGGTGTTACCCTTCCTGACTGCAGTGGAGTCACTCCTATTTACACTGTTCTGAGTTAAATGAGGCTTCATGACTGCTGAAACTAAATCGTCTCTTCCTACAGTCATTTGCTATTATTATATTGAACTGTTTAGTTTAAGGGATGAACTACAGGATGTGTGACTACATTAGAAGTCACTGTTTCATACTCAGGATGTTGGTAGGGAAAGTGGGAGAAGTGACTTTTCAAACCACTGACATTTATACTGCTATTTTTGGCTTTGGTGCTTCTCTGTTGTATCAACTCAAAGGAACTAAAAATCATGGCCTAAAAATGATCTTAAATTGCTTTTTAAACCTAATTAGAAACTGCAAGAACACTAAAGTAATAAGTCCCTTAAGCTAGGCAGGATGTAGCCTTTTTTTCAGCCAAACAGGAGAGCAATGAGAATAAAGACTCTGTCATTTCTTTCAGGCAGTAGGGGCTATTGAGATCATAGTTTTGGGTAAGGCAGAGAGGAAATATCCACTATGAGGAGTTAGTTACTCTTCTGCTCCCTCTCATTTTGATAATTTGTCTTTACTCACTGAAGGACAAGTGGTAAGTGAAAATAACATTCAGACCTATTTTTTTTCATTGCCTGTTATGACTGTAACAGGTTTTGTTGAAAAATTTCACTGTGATTGTCTTTGGTGCACAACCAGGTCTTCAAATGAAAATATGTTTTTCATTCAAAGTGTTTGTTTTTCATAAAAACTTTGAATTTAAATGAGAACAAAAAACAACCCCCAAAACCCACAATAAGTCGTTTCTTTGTGTTCAATTTCCCAGAGAACCACAAGATCCAAGATGCCTACAAGCTTTCTGAGGTATCTCTGAGTTTTTAAAAAAGGGAGAACGTGTATAGTCATTCTGAGGAACTGAAAAAGAAGGAAGAACTAACAAAGTTACAAAATTACAGCTCCCACAAGGCACTAGCAAGATCAATCAAGATGCTGAGCTTTGAGTCAAAACTATTCAAGTTTTTGATGGGTTTTTTTTTTGTTGTTTGAATTTTTATCTTGAAAATGTTGTAGATGAAAATGCATGTCTTTTAAAAAAAAAACCCTTAGTCATTTTTTTTTTTCTTAGAAGATTTTTTCAACCAGTTTGGTATATTAAGCTTTGCCCTCTCTTTTCTCTTGTGTTTTGTAATGTACCAAGAGAATTTAAGATCTGAAATTTAATTTACAGCCTTAATCTTATTTAAACATAGTTTTATTTGTGGTTGAATGCAGATACTTAGCCTGCCGTTCTTAAACTAAAACAGGTATTAAGAATAGCTTAATGAAAAACAGTGGTCTGTCTCTTCAACCACTGCTTCTTCTCCAGTAACACACAGATCTAGTGCACTTATGGCAACAATAGTTAATGTTATTTCTAGGCAGTGTAGAATGCAGGAAAAGCACAGTGTCTAGCATTTATCTGGAACAGTCGGTTATGAGGGAGAACAGAGCATGATGGACAGGGTGGAGTGAAATGGAAAGCAAGCCAGTAATAATACAATACTGGGGGTATACACAGTATCTTGCAGATGAAAAGATCTCAAAGTAGTTTTACATACTTTAGCAGTGTAACTTCACACAAACAACTTCCCTTGTGCCAATTATGGCCCTTGTTGTGGCTGAGAGAGCATGGGATAAATGAGTGGACAGTGAGGTGGGTTGAGAAATGGCTGTCAGACCAAGCCCAGAGGGTTGTGATCGGTGGAGCAGAGTTGGACTGGAGGCCTGTGACTAGTGGTGTTCCCCAGGGCTCGGTATTAGGTCCAGTCCTGTTCGGTATCTTCATTGACAACCTTGATGAGGGAATAGCATCCACCCTCAGCAAGTATGCCGATGATACAAAGCTGGGAGGAGTGGCTGACAAGCAAGAACACTGCGCTGCCATCCAGCGAGGCCTGGACAGGCTGGAGAGCTGGGCAGGGAGAAACCTAATGACGTTCAACAAAAGCAAGTGTAAAGTCTTGCACCTGGGGAGGAACAACTGTTCGTTTCAGTACAGGCTGGGGGATGACCTGCTGGAGAAGAGCTCTATAGAGAAGGACCTGGGGGTCCTCGTGGATGACAGGTTGGCTATGAGCCAGCAGTGTGCCCTGGTGGCTAAGAGAGCCAATGGGATCCTGGGGTGCATCCAGAGGAATGTGGCCAGCAGGTCAAAGGAGGTGATCCTCCCCCTCTACTCTGCCCTGGTCAGGCCCCACCTGGAGTATTGTGTCCAGTTCTGAGCTCCCTGGTGTAAAAAGGACAGGGATCTCCTTGAGAGAGTCCAAAGAAGGACTATGAAGATAATTAAGGGCCTGGAGCATCTACCCTATGAGAAGAGGCTGAATAAGCTGGGACTGTTCAGTCTAGAGAAAAGAAGACTAAGGGGGGACCTAATTGGTGTTTATAATTATCTTAAGCGTGGGATGCAGGGGGAATTAGCCAGCCCCTTTTCAGTGGTTTGTGGGGGCAGGACAAGGGGCAATGGCTGCAAGTTAGAACACAGGAAGTTCCACACCAACATGCGGAGGAACTTTTACACAGTGAGGGTGACAGAGCACTGGCACAGGCTGCCCAGGGAGGTGGTAGAGTCTCCTTCCCTGGAGATTCAAGACCTGTCTGGATGCCTATCTGTGCAGTATGAGCTAGGGAGCTGCTTTGGCAGGGGGGTTGGACCCGATGATCTCTTGAGGTCCCTTCCAACCCCTACAACTCTGTAATTCTGTGTTTTTCATAGAAAGGAGACTACACTGTTCCCAAACAGAAAAGCCAGTGTATTGCATTAAGGGCAGGCTAGGGGAAAGGATCCATGGATGACAGCATTAAACTGGGTCATTAACAGGCCATAAAAGAAGATACTCCAGTAAAGGCTTGGACTGGTGCAAGAGCTGTGTTGCAGACATGTGGCCAACTAACAGGTTTTGGAGTGGATTCCACTTCTCCCGCAGAAGTCCTTGTAGGAGTTTAATTTCTCTTGGTCTAATGGAAAATGACAGTATCACTGATGAAGCCTCAAAAGATTCCTGCATCGCACAGCATTTTTTTTTCAAGAATTACAGGTAATGATCAAGAATTTATTTGAAAATAATAATGTAATATATGGACTGTAATGCAAGCTGTCAATATTTTCATGGAGTTTGTTCAGAGACTCATGGTTTGGCCAGTAAGAAAGTTGGAAGTTATACACTGCAAATCATCCCATTACAAATGCCTCCAAATTTAAACCACTGTGACTGCCTATAACCTGATCTATGAGGGAACATCTAGAAATTAATTCAGACTATTAGAAATGTACACATCAGGAAACTAAGGTAAAAATTTGACTCCAGCCATCAGGGCTGATTCACATTTCAGGGCTACCAGTCCTCCCATGGTCCGTATTTCCATTAACAGTAGTCAGAATTTTGTGTGACGAGCATGGCCAGAGAATTCCATTGTTCATATGAGATATTAACAAGGGGATATTTTGCCATAACTGCTTTTGGCTTTTTTTAAAGCACTTAATTATTTGAAAGGTTGACAGTTGGTCATTTGACTTATCCTCACGGGAGAAAAAAAAAATTGCTTTCCTCAGAACAGTCTAGTCTGTTATATGAAACCATAATAATCTTGCCAGAACAGCTTACAGGATAACCTTGATTAAATTAAGAGCAAAACCTAAAATACTGGTTTCCTTAATGTTAGCATGTTCAAAACTTTTTTATCAGCTCACAGATGAAGGCATGGGGAATTCTTAACTTCTTAAAATGTAGGTGTTTGGTGCATATCTGTGGAGTTTCTTTGCCACCTATGTTCCAAACAAGGTTTCTTCTTGTTTAAGAGCATAATCATTAATTACTAAAGTTCTGGAAATATGAGGGTCAAAGCTCTCTGAGATTGCAGGTATTTCTTTAATTTTGGGGTTTTTTGGGTTCTTTTTAAACTGGCTTGACCTCAAGAATAGTATTAGGTTCTTAATAGTTCAGAAAAAGTACGACATTTGTTTAGATGCCACTTTGCAAATTTAGATGCTTCATTTTACATGTTTACAATTGACCTGGGCCTCTTGCCCAAGGAGTTCCATTAGAATCAAGAAAAAAAATTGCCATTACTTTATTGAAAAAGGTATGCAAAGGTTACTATATTCATCGCTTTTATGGTTGTTGGCTGGGGGAGACAGGGAAGGGAAGGCAATTCTGCATGGAACAGGGACATTTTCTCTTAAGTATTGTGTCACTGGGATGACGATGGAAGGCCTGGCAACTCTTAACTGTCAACCCTGCTGGACTTCTAATTGCCTGCAAAATTTGGAAGACCTATTGTCGACATACTGCCCAACAATCATAGTATAGCCACAGCCAAACCCAGGCTGTCTTGACTGGAAGATTTACCTACTTCCCAGAAAGATTATGTCTTTACGTATGATCCAGTCCAATATGTTTCTGTGCATTAACATGATTTATGTGAAATTTTTTTTTGCATTTGTCACTAAAATATAGCCTGTTAGCCTGTCACCCCTCTTAGGATTTATGAAGTTTATTAATGCTTTTATGATTATGTAATCTGATGTCTGGTAAACTGTGGAAAGCTACGGGTAGGTGGGGGAGTGCATGTCTGAAAACTAAAGGAGAACCTCATGGAGGATTGTTACTTGCTGCATAAAGCAATGTGATATATTAAAAATGGTCCAGAGAGATTACTATCTTTTGGCATACAATTTAAACACATGCAGTAAAATAGAAATTATCAACATTGCAGGAAACAGATCTTTTATTTTTCTCTCTTTTTCTTTTTTTTTTTTCCACAGTGGGGGTCCAATAAAACCCTGGAACATCCTGAACATGAAGAACATCAGTTGGATGTAAAACAGAACTCTATTTTTTTTAATGGTTTGGGAGGATCTTCCCCTGTAGTAGGAGGAATCAACTGGAAATGTCAGTGCTTGATCTTTATAAAGGTTTTGAACTAATATGTAAAATTAAAATGAAGATAAATGAAAATGCTTGTGAAAAGGATTATTGAAGATGGGACGGTACTATAATAAGCATGATCCAGCAGCCTTCAAATTAAGAATGCATCATACTATACAAGCACTGCGGGGAGGTCTGGAAAGTTTTATCTTTTTGGAAGAGGCTGAAAGAACTGAAAGAAAACTGTAATTCTCCTTTACCAATTTAGGAGAGGGAAGGCAAGGCAAAGCAAGTAAAGTAAAGGCAAGGCAAGGGAACCAGAGTACGAAGTGTAGTTTTTTCACAGGTGAAAGGGGTGAAGAATACTGTTCTCTCTTTGTGGAATAGCTAAATCAAGACTAAGATATAATTAAAAATTGCTACTGAAAAGTAAGATAAAGTTCTCCATTAGGAACTAAGTCAGTCTTTTACTGGCTGGCCCTAATGGTGTGAACAATCAGTAGTTTCAAAGCCACAAATTTTTCAGCTGCCAAGAAGTATCTTGAAAACAGTATTGTAAAAGAATACGACTCTGAAACTATTGTTTCTTGACAGAAAAATAACAAAAAATGGAAGAGAACTACCTCCTGCTGCTCAAAATATTTAAAAACGAAACAGTAGGGGACATAATAAGACATGACAGTGCCTCATACATCTCCCTCCCCAACAGTTTCTTAACAATGCTGGTTTTATAGTAGAACAGAAATCACAAATTATAGTTCACACCAAATAATTGCATTCATTCAGGAATTCCAAAGGGAACATTTAGTGAGTTTGCAACCACAGCCAATACAAAGAGTCTGAGGAGGCCTCAGACTGTTGTCCTGGAAGCTTCCAGTCCTCCTCTGTATCAGCTTTTCTTACTTAACTTCCTCACCTTTTATCTTCCATACACAAATTGCCAAGATTACAGGCCACACAACAAATATTCTACCAGCTGATGTCTTCCAGCACCCACAGATTTTACAAGGCAAGAAAGCCAGACCTTTGGCCATCACAAAACATTCAGACTTCAGCTGTAGATATGAAAAAATGCTAATGCCTTTTCTTGTCTAGGGACCTGACCTGCACGTGAGCTCAAACTATAAAGTTCACATTAATAATATCTGGATTTGAACTCGTGCAAAATTTAGTAGATACTGCCTGCCCATCAGCAGTGGACTGAGCTATCATATGACAGAATCCATGTGTGGAATTAATAGCTTCAAATACATTTGAAGAGGCATTTAAAATCAATAGTTCCTCCTTCTAGTTTCATTTTATGTCTTGAATTGAGGTTCTTAGGACCCAATTCAATGCCATTTCAGGTACTCTGGACTATCAAACTTACACGCCAGAACATCACAGATTTCCAGTCGGCTGCTATATCTCCTATCCCGCACAGACATCAGATAGCATAGGCCATATGAAGGCATGACATGCCCAGCAACTTATTCCCATGCTCTGTTTCTCCAGCTAAAGCTAACAGCTGTATTGCAACACAAGCTTGGGAATGCAGATCCCATCTTTCATTGTGGCTGATCTCTCACCAATTGTTGGAAGGAAACACTGACTTAAGGGCTGAAATCAGGTAGTAACAGGGAAAAAAAACCTGACTGTTTTCCCTATGTAATTCAGTGGTTTGCAATTAACGAACCATTCTCACTTGGGATATTTTCCTATGCAAATCTACTATATATATTCACTTAAACTCAATTTCCGAGTGACTGATTCAGGCATAATGCATTCAGAGTGAGTAGGAGTCTTTGGACATACATGCATATTCCACTCTAAAGTCTTCACCTTCCCCTCCTTTAAAGCTGAATACAAGCAAATTTGAGCACAGAAGATTGGCCAGAGTTCTGCGAGCCAACATGACTTATCAGGAATCCCTGCTGAAAAATGACAACAAGCTTCAGAAACACTTTCTTCCCCCTCTTTTCTCAGTTTGCTATGATATCCTTTTTTATTTCCTTCTGTTCTAATTGGTTTCGCATCTCAAATCTTCACATTGCAAAAGAAGCCTAATTCAAGATAACTTTAGAAAACCTCTAATTGCTTTGTAAAAAATGTATGACTGGGAACATGCAACTGGGTCTTATTTTTTTTCTGTTAGCTCACACATCTTCAACTGCACGTAATTTATCTTCGGTCAATATAAAAAGCAACATCTGGAAAATGCAACAATTAATTAGAATAAATACAAAGTCACCGAGATGTTACTCATTTTCCTGTCTGCAAGTTACTCATTTTCCTATGCTTAGACAGGAATGGCTATTAGAATTAATGTGATTGGGCAGACACAGAAACTCCTGCTTTTATTTCCTTTGAAAGAAAAAGCTACTTTTGGTTTTTTTATGGACGCTTTTTTAACTTCGGAGCTGAGTTTTGCCAGGATAGGAGGACATTAGCCAGGTTCAGTTTGGAATTAATGTGAGCACTGGAGTAAGGAACAAGGTTTGTCTTGGTCCTTTGCAAGATGGTGACTTTCAGGGCATGATCAGTGCACAGGGATCCCATTGGAGCCATTTACCCCTGAGATACAGAAGAAAGCAATCTAACAACACAGAAACTTCACTGACAACCAACATAGTTTCCATGTGAGAAATACTCATATGTAGAAATGCTTTAAAGCAGTCAGATGACAAGGCAATAAAAACCACATTCAAATCTTAGAAATGTCACCCTGTCATATTACTCAGTCTCACTGGCAGACTTTGCCAACAAATTCAGACCATACAGACAGATATATGCAAGCAGCTATTTGGTATAAATACAGACACATAATTGCTGGTTATATTATCACTTTCAGTGCCCTATTTTACTCTATTAAGAATGTATTTACAGTCGATGTTACACGAACTGTTTTCATTTGCATTTGCAGCCAGTCTATACTACACTGCTGTGCACATCAGTGTTCTCCCAGATGGTGTGGTGAACATTAAACTGCTGTTGGATTGAGCCTTCTGGGGCTAATTGATAAAATCTTGCAACATATTTTTAAAGCCTTGAAACTGATGGTCTGCAGTAAAATAGCAGCAATAAAACACTGTTCCATTGTGTCAGAATTTTAAATAGAAAGATACATGTTCCTTTCATGTATGCGTAGCCAAAGTCAAAAATTAAATTGAAGATGATTCTATGTCACTGGAATATCTAGGTACAGTGGCTCAAATTTGGCCACTCTTGAAGTCGCTAAGTCTGGGGACACAATGAATTCTTAATTAGGGTTCTTTGTTCTGTATGAAAAAAATGTCATCATCGCATGATCCACTACTTTTTGCATAGATATTGTAAGAATTTTGACAGCCTGATCCTGTCTCAGCAGGCTATATGCCAGAACAGGGTTTCCTCTTGGCCAACTCTATTTTATGCTGGATCATGTATAGTTTGTCCTACAGTACCTGCTTAGAACATATGAGCAGAAAGCTGGCAGAAAGCATAAAGCTGGCGCAAGCACTACAACACGTGTCTGTGCCTGATCCAGACAAAATGTGAATTACTGGGTGAACTAGTAGCATTTAGTCAGAGTATGAATGGTTGTTCAACCGCTGTCTGGGAGTCCTGCCACTGACTGCCAGGGGCCCTAAATTTCTACCCGCTCACTTCCTGTGTATAAAATTTAACACACGAATCAAAGTCAAGTTCAGTAAAGTACAAAGAAAGGTAACAATTTTTTCCTGGCTTCTAGTCTGCTGGTCATGATGTATTATCAACAAAATAAACACCACTTTTTCAGTCCCTTTACAATGTTCATTAAATAAAACACATAACTGATCAATTAATACATCTATCATTCATGTTAATAATGCCCCACTATTCAGTATTTAAGGAAACAGAATACAAAAGTATTAATAGTAACAGAACTGAACTGTAAATATGTGAAACAGTACTGTCTCTTAGTCAATGATATGTGTTATTTAACCCTGCCTCTTTCAACCTGAATTATATTATCACCAGAATCTCTAAAGACTTTAAAAATGTGTGTAAGTATATTCCAGACTATGGATGACTCTTTGTATCCTTCCATTTGCAAAATTAATGGCATGTTATACTGAGTATTATTTAATCTCATTTGTGTGGTGCACAGATTGTACTTAGAAATTACTCAACACTTCAAGATTATTTTTTACATTAACAATATTATCAGTTAAACTCACCCTATGTATTTTTCATGAAAGTGCTCCAACAGCAAGCTATTAGAAATAATTTGGCTCTTAAATTCAAGGTAACAAAGTGAATCAGAAGTTTCACTGGCCATTGTGAAAAGGACCAAACTACCTTTCCTTTGCCTATGCTCAAGCAAAAAACAGGGCATACATCCTCTAAAAAATGTTGCACTTGATTCTCAAGAATCCCACAGGGATTTAAACTGCTGGTAGAGAGAATGTAGCAAAGAGAACCTAACAGATCTACAGTCTAACCTGAGCTTTCCCTAGGGAACTGTACTTCCCTGTGAAGGTATGGGAAATTATCTGCAATGTCATGTAGTGTTCTCCAATCACATCAAAGTTGTGTCTAGCCCTGAAGCTACAGTAACCGGCAACTGCTGAGGACATAGTCCAAAATATCAAGGCAAAAAAGGCAAGGCAAAAAAAGGCAAAAAACTGTCTTCTGGTCTTTACAAAATAAAAAAAGCTCAGAAAGAATACTACCTATATTGGCAACTGAGATCGGGGTGGGATAAAGTTCTTCTAAAGCATAGATATCTTCATACAGGCTAGAGATCTAAACTAGTCACCAAACTTAGTGAGGACCAGTTACCTAGTTAGCTAGCTGTGTGCAGGTGTTGGCTTTACAACGAGATGGGCTGCTCTGTAGGCTCCACTGACCACATTGCCTACATCTCCACACACTGGAGCAGGAGTTCAGGCACTGAGTTCACATCGACGGCAATGTCAACTATTAGATTTTGATGTCTTAACTAGAACCCATACAACCTCATGTTCAGTGTTTTCAATACATTTCTGTTTACTGTTGATAGATGTTGCTGTAATTCTTATTTTCGTCAATCAGATGTGGCAAACCCACAATATTTTCTGTGAAACAGAGGAAGAAATGAGTGGTGAAGGGGTAAAAAGAAATCCAGAATAAATAAAAAGTTTGCTAAATACCTACAAGGGCATAATCCATACATATAATAAAACAATCTCATCAAAAACTGTGTTATTTTAGCAAGAAAAATACCTTTAAAAATTTAGTATTATCTTCAACATGCAAAAATAGCTAAAATGGAGATGTTTCTACTGAAATCCACTTTGCTAAACAGAGTCATTTTTACATTTACCCAATGTTGCTGGGGTTTTTGCCTGCAATAACATTTTTCCATCAAAAGCTAATAGGTTAAATACCACTCTACAAAAACCTTCAGTGAGCTGCGAAGGCCTATTCCTCTAAACCAACAAAAAGAGTATGTATTGAAAGTCACTGCAGAGCATGGATACATAATCCAGCAATTTCATGCCCTGCATCTGTAAATCTCCCAAATGCCAATACTCTGTGCTAAACTAATTTAGGCTGACTTAATCAAATCAAAGCACTGGATAACTAATATAAACTGGAATTTCCTGAGCTATTATTTTCTATCTTCCAAAACCTAAAAGCTTATGCTGATTTCACTGGCTAATTGTAACTGGCAGGTCATTCGCAGAGTAACAAAAGCAAACCATTTGAGGATGAGTACAATAAATTCAATATATTCATTTGTGATGCTTAACTCACAAAAACATGCTCCTAAGGAGGTTGATTTCTCAGGTCAAGGCAAGTTTCTTTATGACCATGACCTGTTGACCATGACATATTTATACATATATTCAGGTTAAAACTCGGAAGAAAAAGCAGGCAATACAGACTAAAATAGTCAGCTTTTGTGCCGGGCATTTGGACCTGTCTGAAATTTTTAGCAGTGTTACTTTTCTTTAGTTATTTTCTGCAAGCAGGGATGTTAGGTCATAGTGTTATTTGCAACTGAAGAATTCCTTTGAAAGTATATGGGTTGCTATAGAACAGCAAAGGAAAATGAAAATTTAGCCCATTATTAATAAATCTGTTTTCATCTTTTATAAATAAATTTCATATGCAGACATAAATTCTCCTCATTTTACTCAACTACATTTCAGTAAGCTTTCGAGTGTTGGTATGACTAAGTGTGCATCAGAGTTTGCTAAGCAAACTGTGTAATGACATCTGTATTTATCCATTCTATTGAAGCACGGGTGTCCAAAGACAGTTTACAGTCTGGTGGATTCAGTCATGAGTTCTTTCCAATTCTGTATCCATAGCAGCCCAGAGTTCATTCTCTGTTGCCGTTCCCAAAAGCTCTGGTACCTGTCTAAGAAGTACTAAGGGGAAAATCTAACCTTTTTTTTTTTCAAGACCTTAAAAATCTTTTTTACTGATTACCAGTGAGGCTCAAAACAACTTATAAATACATGGTCACACTCCACACATTCAAATTTAGGAACACAGAAGAGAGGTAGCACTTAGCACAACTAGTGAAAACTGGGTTTTAGCATTTAGATTCACCCTGGTTGATTATGTCATGTTACATATACAGGAGAAGTTACAGAAGGGAGAGCAGTGGTCCATTCCAGCGCATCACATATGCCAG
The DNA here is from genome assembly GCA_022605575.1 of Laterallus jamaicensis coturniculus. Taxonomy (NCBI): domain Eukaryota; kingdom Metazoa; phylum Chordata; class Aves; order Gruiformes; family Rallidae; genus Laterallus; species Laterallus jamaicensis. Next base: position 50,617,364 of record JAKCOX010000001.1, read on the forward strand.
CAAAATACAGCAAAGCTGGCTACATAGTGTGACTGCTGACTTATTCCTGACAGTCTGGGTATGGCAACATTGGCTGTAGCATGTGCTAGCCCTCCAGAGATCATCTGTATGCAGCACAGTTATAAGCAAGTTCTGCTGTTAGCAAATCCAACACAGTCATGTTTCTGATGCTAGTGCTCAATCGTAAAACAGGTAGACTATGCTCCTGGTTTCTTTTTCTTTGTAAATATATCATTAGATGGACTAGAGGTTACAAGTTCCCAGAAATAAGCACACCTTTTCTTATGTGCTTTCCTAATTTATTGTGTGCAAGCTTTCACTTCCAGCAGCTATGCTGCAAAACTTTATTTCTAGCTAGTCTCCAGGACTATAAAAATGAAATCAACTCTCCTAAAAGTGACATATTTCTATACATATCTTTTACATGGTAGGAATTGCAAAGGAATTCTGATTTTGCTTCCATTGACTAAAGAAATGACAGAAGAAATCTCCAGTACAGAAAGTATGTGCTTCAAATTCTTGTCTAAATTGTGTTTGAGGTCCTTCCCTTAAGTGCCTACTGGAGAATCAAGGAGACAAAAATTATTGCTTGAATATTAAAAATAGCTTATATAAAGGCATCTGTAAAGCTCTCAGTAAGGATGTCTGTCTGTATTTCTTATTGTTTGCTTGTCTTTTTAAATCCTTTTGGGCCTCAATTCAGTAAAATACTTAAGCACTGTACTTAATGTAAAGCACAACCTGCTTTGTGGTGATTTACTGAGTTATAGCCTGTATCATTAATATCTCCTTTCACACAAAACATTCTTCCAAAGAAACAGAAAACCAGGAAACTCAGAAAGTTCTCCCGAAGTTTATTCTACTGAAAGGAGGGAAGAGTGAGGAAGGCGTCAAAACTTTCAGTCTGCCAAAGCACTGAAAGTGTCTGAATATATTACAGCCTTCAGTCTTAAGACCTTTGCCTGACATTCCTAGTCCAGATTTACAAAGCTCCAAAAGTTGTGAAAAAAACTAAAGCCAAAATTGAACAATTATAAAAAGGCAATATAATTAATCCATGCTAAACTGGTGACCAGTTTGTAAATAACAGGTGAGTGATGTAGGCAACATTGTCTTTCCAATTTCCTCTTAACTGACAGCTGGCTTCTGAAGTCAGTTTGCTTCTTTTCAGGTTTGTCTCCTAAGATTTACCACCAAACACGTGTAACCCACACAGCCATTTCCCAAGCACCTCCTTGCTACACATCACTCCAAAACCAGAAAATACACGGAGATAACAAAGAGACCGCGAATTAAAGCAGATGTGAAAAATAAATGTCAGATCCACTCACAGATGCAAACAGATGTGAGCAACAGGCTTTAGTGTAGTAATGTCAATTTATACCTGGTAAAGCCTGGCCAAAAAATTTATCCGTACAAAATGAACATATGATGCATGAGCCTACAAAATCCTCACAATGCAAATCATTAAGTTGCTAACATATGGTAAACAGTGGAAGCTTAATGGTTATTCAAATAGCTTTCACTTAAATGGTTTCAGTTTTAACAAAGCAAAATGCACATCTTCACAGGAGCTTACACAGGTTCTTACCTGAACTTTTGTTGGTTTTGTTTTGTCTACTCTTTACTTGCTCAGTCCATAATGTAGGATAACGAGAAGCTATATCTAGATCGAAAGAAATAAAACAGAGAGAACTTGTAACTGCTACAATCTTTTTTAAAAGTTACTAGCAGCTGAAAAGTAAGTGGCTTGTTTTAGAGATGTGTGAATCTAAAAAAGAAAAGGGCACACTAGTGGGAGAGTTAAAACCTTTATTCATGCAAAGTCATGAATAGTTCTTTATCTCATTTATATAAAAGGTTGAAAGAAATATTTTTCGGCTAAAATTATGTTTTCTGAAAATAAAAAACTCCCAGTGTGGAACCAAAATATGTAAGAACTTCAGATCAGATTCTGTGAGATTTGCAGGGAGCAGTAAGATTGCCTCAGTATAGTGTTATCATTCCACGAAGGCCTTGAGTTTCCCATTTACAGGGCACTGAATTTCCCCAGAGTCAAATAAGACTGAAGAAACATCAACATTACTAGCCAATTTGCTAAGTATGGAATATACCCTTTAACTTCCTTATTTGGCCATTTAGATTTAATCAGCACTCTGGCTCAAGTTTGAAACCCAGCTGTGCCTTCAGCAGCAACAATTTAGATTGCTCATGTTGAACTCCATGGTCACAGTGACACCTCAAAACTCTCAGGCAGCACTTTTTGCTTGTAAGTAAAGACTCTACCGTGTTTGCGGTCTTTCTCTGGGAAAAAAGGTACAGAGGCTTTCAGTTTCTTGCAATTTCTCCCAACTGCTCCAGCAGCTGCCCTAACCCTAAGGCAGCATTTGACATTGTGGTATAGGGTCCATACTGCATAGCTCAATACTGCACTTGTAAATTCTTGTTGATGCTCACCTTCTTCATCACCTTGAGGCTGAGTCTCCAGCGCGGGAGCTGAGGCATCATCTGAATTCAGAATGGAAAAGATTTGCAAGGAGACTACAATTATGAGAGTAAGCTAAATAAGTGTACATACATGATTGATACTAATGATTTGCACATAGCCCCGGCCGGTAAACAAACAATAACTTAAATGTCTTACTACACAGCACAGATATATCTACAGGCTACAGATTATGAACAGATGGCTTTTGAGGTTATGTCTGATGAAATGATTACAGGTCTGTGACAAGGCAAAAAATGATCAGATTGCTCCCTGGGCGTTAATTCTTCATCTTTAATGCTGTACATCGATACCTATAGAATAAAGATGATCAAATCAGCATAAATACAGAAGAAATTAGATAGATCGATGAAAGGGGTAAGACCTGTGGAAAAAAAAAAAAAAACAACGCTGTCTGGGGCGAAGGAGTGGCGGCAGACATGCTGACACCTTTAAAATGAAAGCTTCTTTTGGCACAGAAGGATCTATTTAGCAGTCAAGCTGATTTTGTAAGCAAGATTCAAAGATTAAAGAACCAGAATATAGTTTGCATAATTCATATGCTCAGGTCAGCCACGTCCATCCATCCCCAACCAACCATTACTGCAAGAAAAAAGGGATGAAACTTCACAGAAATTAGAGGATGTGGGTAATTTTAGGTTCAGTAAAACACTGTGGAAGTAGTGCTGGAAAAGAAAAAATCATTATGAAAAATTATTTATGCTAGCATTCTGAGAGAAAGAGCGATACCCAAAGGCCTATCTTTACCTTAATATGTTTTTGTTATTTTTTTTTCAGATATTGGGTAAATATAACTTAATAGTCCTTGCCAGTACATATTTTTCCAGTCACTGCTGTTCCACTGTAGCACAGAGCTAACTCCAAGACCAAGATGTCCCACAGAAAACAGCATCATCCATGAAAGGGTTTTATTAGCATTCATTGCAGTTTCACAACAAGATCTCAGACCAACATAGTTTCCAGATTGTTTTCCTGGCATTTTCAAAGAAGCTAGCACTGAAGGTAACCGAGAAGCTTCCTCAAGCCCTATGGGGGTGACACTGAGCAGCAGCTTTAAAGCTAACACACTACCTGTTTCTACTTCTTCCTGCTACTGCAATTGAGAAAAAACCTCCTCCTGTTTTCTTTGTTGTCACTATCACAGGGTGGGGTTTTTTGTAAATCTGTATTGCGTTTATTACAAATCAGGATTTGGAAGCACTCTGACCTTTCCCTCCAGAGACCACAGCCTAGTTCACAGCAAATACAGACACCAAGTTACTACTGACAGCAGTTGAAACCAAATTTGCAGTGATGGAAAGCTAGCCTACATGCTTTCGCATAACCAAAGCAGCAGCAATGGAAACTTATTTTCACTGCAAAATGTTTAACCAAAGCAAAAAGAGACACCTTTTAAAAACGCTAGTTCTTCATGTCCACACAGTCACAGGATACTTCACTCCAATGCCATAGGAAACGGTCATTTCTTACTAGTTTTGCTAGCTCTTTTGTGGTCTCCTCTAGGTAGTAGAATAAGAACATTGATTAATTTCAGAGAGGTCATCGAGTATCCTCATGTTCTGAGAATCAAGGTATATATTTATATCATCAATCAGTATGTAATTCAGAAAGAACAGACTTTTAGAGGGTAGCTCGTATATATAGTTCATATATATCATATATATGGTATCTGTATCATCTAAAAGGTATTAACTTCATTCCAGAACAGGAGGAGCTACAACAGCTCTTGAACTACCCTCAATCTGCTGGAAGACATCCACATTAATTTTCTGTTTGCACTCTGTCAGGAGCATTGTCTTTTCATTAAAAAAATTGTGTTAAAGATGAAGAGGCATGTAGCATTCCACTCTTCATTCAGCTAAGAATCAGAAAAGAAGGAATATGATCTCATCTCTGACGCTTGTGCTCTTCAGATAGTCTGCATATTTTCCTTGGATAAGAGGAAAGAACTGGGGGACAAGGAAAGAAATGTTAGAAATTCTATTTTAAGCTTTACTCCTGTTTGATTTACAGTCCAAATTTGCAAACAAAGCTCCTGACCTGCAGCTGTAAATTTTCTTTCAGTACTGGAATACCCAAAAAAGCGAGCTGTACAACTGCCACACCAGGTCACCTTCTCCTGTGGGAATGTGGGACACCTTGGAAGAAGAGACTGTCTCAGTCTAAGCTGTCACTTAAGTGTGATCCTCAAGACCACACTTGAAGGTCTGGAGCACGTCCTCTGCAGCAGTGAGCACATGGTGAACCTAGCTAAGTTTGGTAGGTTACAGTATGGGCAGGTACCCCCATCCAGCCACCCCTGGTTATTCCACAGGAACATGCAGAGGAAAGATGAGCAGGAAGTTTTATGGTTATGTTGAAAACTAACACTGAGCTACAAAACATTTTTACAATGCTGACTGTGAAGCTGAACCACAGCTCTCTAACTCAGACTGCTGATGCTGTTCAATGCTCTGTGAGAGTCTCTAAACAGGTTGCTGTATCTCTGATGCTGTTACTTATTTAAAGCACACAGCAGTCACCGGCTGAAAGTGTGAGGAGAGGAAGTTAGCACCATCTGAGAAGAGGCAGGGACCACTGGGAACAAGATCGGGGCCCTTCATACCGCAGGTAAGTGCTGGAGAATAAAACCTAAAGAAAATGGGTAGCTTAAGGTTAGTGGAACCCAAAATTTGTCTGGAAACACATGAAGGAACAATGTGTCAGTACTTTGCAATTATTGGCCATTAAAGAAGCACTGATTTTCTTAACCTAACAGCAGAATAGTTTATTTAAATGTGGCATGCTACAATGCTGCAGAAGTTTCTGTAAAAATTATTTCAATTATATTTACAGTGGACCAGACAATCATTAACATGAGATGAATAATGTCTTTAAAATTAATTTATGCCACTGTAACTGACAGCAACATTTAGTATGTTATTTTCAGTTCAATTTAAAATTCTTTTAAGTGTTTGGAGAGTGTAAGCTTTAATATTGTTTAAAGAATAGACATCTCCCTCACTTAAATCTACCAGCTATGTTACACTCACATCAGATTTTGTCCTGCCAAGAAGATATACTCCACGATCTATCTCTAACAACAACAATCATCTGGCCATGAATGTAAGCCATCAGATGATTTAATCACAATATCAAGCAAAGTGCTAGGTCCAAGATGACTCAAGCAGGGACTGCTATGCAAATAACAGCGAGGACTCTGGTTCCTGAGGTTTTGAGACTGCGGAATGCTGTCTTTATCAAACAGACAGAATAATCTGTCCTCCAGGACAAGCAAACAGTATGGGAAAATATTTCAGAGTATAGCTATGGGAAAATAAGTGATTTTCCAAAGTGCACAGAATAGCATAGTCTGTAGGACTGAGACTGGTAAAATATAATTTCTATGCCTATATAGACAAATACATTGAGAAACACTTATGCTCAGAAATTTACTAACTATCTAAAATGCAGACATAAAATTAATAGCATGTGTGCATGTACCTATATCATATATGCACAATACGTGATAATATACATAATAATTTAAACCCATATAAAATCACAGTGGTGTATCCCACAGCTATTTACGTTTCCACTTAAAGGCCAACTGAGATATTTACCTGTTTTTCCTGCACCTTCTCGTTGTGGTAGCTTCTCACTCACTGAACCTGCAATTGGAAAGAAGAATTAACCAGAAAAATATTATTGCCACTGTTAATATGTTTTCTACAAGACATAGTTCAGCTTTAATGATTAATTATTGTTTATTACAGCAATAAACATCATCAAATTCTTTCCCTGCAAATCAAACTGCCTGACTTCTCTATTTGTGTACCATCAATTTCCTGTCAGATGTTACTTCTTGGCCACCACTGGACCGGAGAAAGAGAAAACATTAAAACACTACACAGACACAAGTGCAAGGACATGCTCACATACTGCAGTCAATGTTTCCCTTCCTCACTGACACAGCAAGGACAGGTTCTGCAGTAAAACCCATCACCCCAGCACTACTCCCTTATGGCTCCCTGCGCAGGGCAGCATCCTTCCTACATACGGAGACTGGCCCATGCACCTCAGTTGCTCTGTGAGGCTCCTCCATCCCCTAGCCCAGTCCTTGCTCAGACTAAAAACTGCCCCTTTCCGCTTTAAATACCTCATGCAAAACCCTCCCAAAAACCTACTCTGGTGTGGAAAAGCATGCATGTTGTGGGTGGCAGGGAATAATTCTGAATTTAAGCCTGAGCTGGTTGCAGGATATGTCCTCAGAACTGTGGCCCTTAGGGAAGGAGACCACAGCAGTGGTGGCAAAGGGGTAAGGAAGCTTGCAGGAGACATGTTTTAACACTTTATTCTGCCAACCTGGACTCAAACCCAGTATCCAGTTTTGACTCCAAGTCACCAAGAAATGGAGAATCCATGGACTTTCTTAGTAGTTTTGACAAGAAATAGCTGTCTTTATGGTTTAAAACATAAACATTTCCTTATTGCTCACTTGTGTCTCATTATTACAACTATTTGTATGATCCTAGCTCCTAGCCACTTCTTATCCTGTTCAAGAACATCTTTAAAAAGTAGTGGTTTTCTCTCTGAAGAGAAAACTAAAAAGCAGAATTTCTATCAGTTCTTACCACATTATCTCTTCTTACCCCAAAAGAGAATCCAAACAAACCAACATCTGACAGAATCTCAGAAGTATGTGAAATAATTTGTGCTACAATTTTCTAAATTAATTTCCCTCTGGAGTAACAAAGTTCACAGTTTAAAACAATTTTTAAGCAAACAAACAAACAAATCCTTGCAGCAGATAAACCTGTTCAAAAAGGACAATTTAAATAAGAGAACCCACTAACTCACAGGTCTTGTTTATCATGTTGAACTTCAGCAGGAAGGCACCTAACATCACAAATCTGGTATACTGATTTTAAAGCCTTATTTTAAAACTGATTTTAGAAGAATACACAGTAATGCAGCCAAGCTGGTATTACCTTCTGAAGGATTCAGCTTTTACAGATACGTATCAAAAATATTCTAGTTTGGACTTGTTTCCTCTTTTTGGTGATAGAGTATTTTTATTGTATCATGTTCAAATCTCCAGAAATTCAACATACTTAGTGGCACATCAGTCCTTATTCAGACAGGAAAAATAAAGCCGTTATCATTGTAAGAATTATATCCAAGAGTGTTCGGGATGCCTTGCTCTAGATGGACAGCAATACTAATCTGTGCTGTTCACCCTGAACAGAAGGCAGAATCATCCATTTGTGACAGCTGAAGCCAGACCTGAGCTTTCTGGTGCTTGACTTGAACTTGCTAAGAGGCTCGGTTTGAACTGAAATAAGATGCTCCAGTTTTAGGAAGTTACTGCACACAAATTTACAGGTTTTTCTAATTGCACCAAATGCCAGTGATTCAATCTTTTCCCAAATTTAGCCTAGTTAACAATTAACTCTGTAGATTCTCCATTAAGTTTTGGCACACAGGAGTATAATCATAATTCTCTTGGAAATATAGAGATTTTATGCCTGACTCCCATTCACAGTTGAGCCTTTTACATGAATTCCTGAGTAGAAATGAGATCTCAGCACGGGGAATGTGTGATGAACTGCCACCGAGACCCTCTTTGCACAAAAAAGAGCATTAAGCCTCCATTTGATACTGTTGTTAAATCTCTATCTACATTCAGAAGTACCACTAAATAAAATTCAGTTTAGACAGAAGTAATTTAACACACATTTTAAACCAAAAGCAGAAAAATCTGTCCAGATTTCAACAACAGCAAGATTCTTTCAGATCACCCCATCTGTATGTATAATGGTGAGGAATAATGACTATACGACAGTCATGAACAGTCAGGGAGAATTTAATTATTTTTTCTCTGCTTTGGTTCTTTTAACTCTAAATTTTGATGAGAAATGGATGGATGGATGGATGGATGGATGGATGGATGGATGGATGGATGGATGGATGGATGGATGGATGGATGGATGGATGGATGGACAGAGAGAGTGGCATTCACAAAGGCTAAGTTTGTCATAGTGAATCTATTCTCACTCTGAACTCAGATGAATGCTAAGGAAATTTGGCTCACTGGGTTAACATTTTTTTTAAAAGAACGTAACAAAAATATTCACAGAATTCCTTACAAACGGAAAACAGCACCCTTTACATAGTTTCACCTGGGATTTTCAATTTATGCAACAGAAAATTTTCCTGACTCCAAGCTGGACATGATGAGGAGTTATTGAACTCATATCAGGTTTTTTCTACCATTTTCTGAATATATTTGAGCTAGAAGTACTTCTTGCTCAAATGGTGATAGGATGTTGCAATTGCACACTCCTACGAAGGTGCATCTTCAGTACTCACAACAAATTCCCAGACGTGCAGCTAAGCAAGAAACAGAAATAGCAACTTTTAACTTATCTAAAATCTAGGGAAAAGAATTAGCTTCTGAGTTTTCAGTGCACTGTAAACAGCCAAATCACCATATAACTACGCTTACAGAAGTGGAGAGGATATTAGACTCAGCAGCATTATTCTAACAAGAACAATTTTGTATCATTCTAGCTTGCACCTTTCCTTAGCCATCTATACATTTATGATTCTGATAAATTAAAAGAAAAAATGATCAGAAATATTTATGCCTTAGTTTACTGCAAAACCCACAATTCTGTCCAGTTCCAGTCTAACAACTGATGCATGATAAACCTTCCAAAGTATGTGAGGTAAGTTTTGTGGTTTGCTATATTTAGCAAATCTGTTTTCTGTAGTTCTGATGATCATATGTGACTAGGCTTTAAAAGAGAAGGTGAAAGTCAACTATTATCCAGTTTAGATAATGATTTCTGATCTCTCTCCTCCTAAAGAATATTTCGTATGTAATCACTGAATGCAGACATCAAGAAAAAGGACAGAAAACTTCCATACTGTTCTATATATCAGAAATGTGGGTGTCTGACTCTGTATTTATAGGGAAAGTCCTATGACTTGGGACAGAAGAACTAGGTAATTCAAGGATATTTTTTTCCAGCTAACAAAGGAAATATAGTTAAAAAAACGATAAAAAAATTTACTGCCTTCCCAGATATATTTTTAGTCATATTATCTGATGTTACACTACACAGAAGAACTCAGCATTTTTAAAAGGACTTGTGTTCTGGCCTTAAAAACAAATCATGGCATCTTAATTGTAAAGTAGAAAAAACACTTCACAGAATAACAAAACAGGTGTCTACAGCTCTGAAATCTCACTGGCAGAAGCCCTGAAAAGTTAATATGGCATAAAAACCCTACAATAGGTGAACGCTTTATTTTCCAATGATAATTTAACACCTGCTTCTCTGTTTCTGCCACATTTCCCAGGACTCTGTGCCTGTGGAATTTCTGCAGTTCCCTGCAATGCTGATAACAGAGATGGGGAGTTGTAAAAGTGTCTTTCTTATGTCTGGTGTTCTTTAGTGAAAGTATTGGGGGACATTCATCATTTTTAAGGAGTTTTCTTTTTAATGCTGTCATGGGAATGTGTTTGATTTACTCTCCTAACCATTGCTCCTGCAACTGTGGAGATTATTACCATGGAGTGGAATGGCATTCTGAGATTTATCATGTGTGTTTTAGCAGTACCAAGTGTTGGTGTGGGAATAACTGAAAAAGATGGAAGAGGGTCTTTCAGGTAAATGTGTAGTAATTAAAGCAAAGGTTTTACATAAATTAGTTGGAGAGTCCTGCATATATAATGCTGCTTATAACCTTCATCCTTCCAAACCTTGTTTCTTTAGCATAAAAGACAGTAAGAGCAACCAGAACACAATGAGCGAAAAATGGCTCATATAGCTATGTAAATTTATAAAAAATATACACATGAGACTTTTCTGTCCTAGGACCTGAGATAGCCTTAGGAAGCATCATGTTATGCAGCTAACCAATAATAAGATAAACTTAGAGGCTGTTTCACCTATCCAATATGACACAGTAAATGTGAAGTACAGATCGGGGATAGAATTGGGAAAACAAACACCTAACTGGCCCATCCTAAATTTGGCTCCATATTTCCTCTAATAAAATCTAGCTTCTTCCAGGCTGCTATGCTCTTCTTTCCTATTTCTGTATATTCACCAAAGTCAAAGGTGGTTCTACTGGAGAAAATGAAAAGCAAGAAATTACCTCATAATTTAGGAACATTTGATTAGACAGGTATTCAAACCTTATCTGAAGTTACTGAATAGCTAACCTGGGACTGAAAAGAAACACTGACATTTTCATTAAAAAGAGAGATTTTCACACATTCCATGGCATCACATTTCCAATGAGAAAATAATTACAAAAGCACGTTCACAATTGACTCTACCTGCCATCCTGATTGTTTGTCCATGTTCTGTTCTAAAGGGAAAAGGTGGAAAAAGTGATCCTGGGAGAAAAAAAGTCTCATGCAAACTGAAAAATTTACATTAATGTCTTTAGAATAACTACAACATTATGCCCACAAAATATATGGAAGTCAAAATACGTAAACATGCTGATGTCAGGATGCCACCAATAAAGAAGATCTGCCTGCAATATCAAAAAATCACAAGGCAGTGCCTCAAGGTTAAGAATAGTGTTGGAAGAAACGGCATCCCTGAAATACTAGTTGAGACAGGAGTACATTTACTTAACTTTAGTTTACCCACTAATATTTTGATCGTAATTCCTGTGTACTGAAGAAAAAGTATACAAGAGAATCAGCAGTAATCTGGAAAACATCAACAGCCCTTCTGGGGGGGAAAAGCCTCTCTTATCCTAAACAGATGGCAGTTTTGAACATCTAGTCAGAAATGGGAGAGGGGTACAGTTGAGTTTCAGGCTTTCATTCTCCAATATGAGAGCAAAGATTTGCCTTATTATACCACAGAACTTTCTGAGACAATCCATAGCTGCCTTCTCGGCTAAGTGAGAAGGTTTCTCCAGACCTCTTAAAGTAGCCCTTAGCTACTAACTACTGCAAAGTGCTCTAGCACTTCAAATCAGTTCCCAAATGCTGCTGTAGCTGGACTTCTTTCCTAAGGAACGAAGGAAACGTGGTGAGCTGTAAAACATGAGAGCACCAATACAAGCAGTTGAGGAAATGTGCAGAGATAATCACAACTGAAAAATTATCCACAGTATTCCATGGAGCAAAATCTGCATATTCACCTGGAGCAGTCAATGTACATCTGAGCTACTAAGTAACAGCAAGTGCTACTCAGCTCGCCTGTGCTGACTGCTCAGGGAGGTTAACTCTGGCCTGGCCAGAACCAGGACATACTCTCACCTTCTGCTTAGCATTTCTGTGCAACTTCCCTTCCCGCCCCTCCTAAAATGAGCTGAAGCAGTCTGGCAGTGAGGAACCTTTGTGAGGAACTGGGGTTTTGTTCCTCTAGAGAGAGAATAATTATCATATTACTCCATAAATTAACCTGGATACACCATAGTGTCTCCTTGATAATACCAAATAGATAAAAAATGAAAGTACAGTAACTAATCCAGCAACATTTTGAGTCAAACATAGTGCCATATGCTGTGACACATCTGCCAAACAAGCACTCACTGATCATTCAGCATAAGCATAACACCTTTTTCACTGCTGCCAGTGAAAGAGAGGAAACTACAAACCACTACTGCAAAGAAAGCAACAATGGCACACTTTCTGAGAGGCCCTGTCTCAGGACATGCACAAGTCCCTCTATTCAAGAATACACTGAAGCATAAAATTACTATCCTAACCATGTGTTTTCTGAAAATGTAATCCAATTATAAATAATAATTACATTGAAATGAATGCATCTTTTTCTCTGTTTTAAGGCTTCTAAGCATTTTAAATTATTTTTCAGAATTGACTGTCATTCCACAGTGACCTTTCAGACGGGATCAAAAGGATTAGTCTGAAGAGTACTTTATAGCTAAAGTTCACCTACAGATAAGATGCATGGAAGATTCTGCAAATCATTTAAACTTGAAAGTAGAATTAAATTTTTATAACCTTTGTTGAACTTTCTCAGTGGTGTCTTCCTTCCTCGATCTATTAAAAACATCAATACTGTGCTTGAAGTAGATCAGAGCAGGTGAATTCCCTCAAAGGCCCTAATCCACCTTTTTTCAGTTTCATTTATGTTACAGGGTTAGGTTTCTTAAGCTATTTCTTCCATTCTCTGACAGAGAATGGTGCTGCAGCAGAAACAAATGCAATACATAGAACTCAAGTATTTTTAGTGCCATTTCTATGCAATTCTGTCAGCCTCAAGGGAGGCGAACGGCAATTCTGGCAACTGTTCATATGCTGGGGTGTTACATTTATCATCAAGGTCAATTAAATAGGGTCAGAAGCAAATTCCTAAAAAACAGTGAAGCTTTTAATTGTCCCAATGAAAGAGCGAGGGCAGACTACATGGCAATGAATTTGATTTGCAAGTTAATTTCTACAGACAATTATTCCATTATGTTTTAATGCTTTATTTCACTTTTATTCCTTGTCTAGATTTGGTCATTCATAGGATTTGCTGTAGTTCTTTCACTGGGCTATGTTACAAATTTTACATTCACACACTTTTTCTTTTTTTTTTTTGGGGGGGGGAGGGGGAGGGGGCTTCTATAGCCTAAATGTTTAAAATATTAAAAAGCCAAAGACCTCTGAAAATTTTTGCAATGAGTCTACATGCAAGAGAATTTCAGCACAAAGAAAGGACTACCTCAGTGAGTTAGCTGCACGGTTTCGTATACAGACACTGAGATATCACACAAATACAAATAATCACTGCAGAAAACCCCTCCAATAGCTAGACTATGGTGCAAATAAAGTAGATGGATCATAGAACCACAGGAAGATTCAGGGTGGCAGTGACCTCAGAACTCATGGAAAGATGGCTTAAAATATAGACCAACTTTCTTAGAGGCTTATCCAGTAGAGTTTTGTAAATCCCAAAGGATGGGGCAACCATGGCTTCTTCTAGCACTTGGTTCTGTGCTTAACCACTCTTCCAGTGAAGAACTTTTTTCTTAACTCTAATCAGATACCACAAATAAACTCTATTGTTCATGAGGCAATGATATAACCTGACCAGTCAAAGAAGTCTTACCTGGGCATCGGGGAGTTTTGTGGGCCACAGCAGTACCACTGATAGGACGACCATTGGGAGTGACACACCAGCAATATCCAGTGTAACTATGGCACTGAACCTGTCGGAAATGACATGAACCACGTGCAGCTTGTCAAACATACGTCTGTTAATCCACAGTGTTCGTGACACATCAATATAAAAGACTATTCCAACAAATTACATTGACAAACCTGGAACAATAAACTATAAAGTACCTAATCCCAGTCCTACAATTAGTCATTTAGCATAAAGAACAGCTTACTTAAAGCAAAGTGCGGTAGGTCCTTCAGAATCCAATGCAAGAGAAAGCTATTGAAATATGTGGTTGTTTACATCCTAGTTTAGAAGAGTGAGGAGCAGGTGTTATGAAAACCTCACAATGAAGCTCCTCAAGGGACACATAAACTGTTCCTGAAGCAAGCAATCTCAAGCTTTTTTCCACATAGAGAACATATTGTTCCACCCACTGAAGGAGCAGGACAGAGTGCTTCTGCCAGCATTATTCATATCCAAAGCTGACAGAAAGGAAACTCTTGGAATTTGTGTTAGAAATCAATTGCATTATATTTCCTGAGGGCCAATATCACTTCCTTTATAATGAGGATTGTCTTCTGCACAGCTTCACAAGTGTAATGCAGTACAGAGGAAGAAGAAGGTGATCTTGATTGGGATATATATCACAAGGCAAGCCTCTTAACTGAGTCACTCTAAATCCCATGACCTAACCTAAAGTAAATTAGTCTCAGACCATATGCCTGTGCAGAAATTCAGCTGAGAATAGGGATGAATCCTGCATGATTCATGCTTTAGCACAGAGATATGGACCCTGGTCATAAGATTTCTGGTTGGGATCAGGAACAGATCTGAAATTCCAAGCATTTTAACATCTAATGAGTATTCAGGGGGCTACTAGAATGACTCAGATGCTTCAGCCTAGCTGAACAGGGAGTGTATTATATGAACAACAGTAACATTTGGCTATCTGCTGGCCAACTCTGAAAAAAATAACAAGGACTCGGCACAAAACATGAATTTTCCTTCCATTTTTAACATCAGTGCTAGCATAAATTACATTTCATTTTGAAATTACATTTCACTTCATTAGGTTTGTCTCTTATTCATCCTTTGCAAACACACATGTTCTGACTTTCCAGCCATGCTAAATACTAAATGAAAATTTTTCAACCTGACTATATGTGCCATCATCATTGCATTCTGGGATAAACACTTGTTGAAATTCCTTGCGAGCTTGTTCCTGGGTGTATTTCCTCTCAGCCACACATCTGGAAACATCTAGAGAAAATGAGAAGACAAGTAAGTTGGACAATGCAATATAAAGAAAAGATAGGTGTTAGCCTAAATTAAGAAAAAGGAAGGATCTGGGACCCACATAAAAAGAATGGGAATTATGATCAAGGAAAATGTACTTTAATCTTTTAGGATGCAAAACCAAGGGAGTAATTTCTGGGCAGAATTGTCCTAATTCACATTATTCACTTGCACAATAGTATCATTTTTTCCTGAGTATCATGCGTGAATCACTAGTATAATCATCTTCTTCCAACCTGTGGTTGTCTAACCTTTAAGTCCTTTTGGTTTGCCAAAATGTGCTCAGGCTGCCAGGCAGAGTAAATAAAACTGAAATGTTGTGACCACAAAGATGAGAGGCCACAAAGTGAAGCACAGAGGGGAAGGGCATCCCCTCTCCAGCTTTCCTGTAGGCCACTTCAGATACCAGGAGGCTGCTGTAAAGTCTCTAGAACCTTCTCTTTTCCAGGCTGAACAAGCCCAACTCTCTCAGTGTGTCTTTTAAAAGACAGGTACTCCATCCCTCTGGACTCACTCCAAGAGTTCCATATCTTTCTTGTGCTGGAGACCACAGAGCTGGACCCAGCACTCCAGATAATGTCTCACAAGAACCTAGGAGAGTGCCAAAAGCATCTTTTTTGACATGCTGGTTTTGATGCAGACTGGGATATGGTTGGCTTTCTGGGCTGCAAGTGCACATTCCTGGATCACGTTGACCTTTTCTTCAAACACTGTCAAGTCCTTCTCCTTGGGGCTGCTTTCAGTCCATTCTCTGTCCAGCCTGTAGCTGTGCTTGGTATTGTGCCAACCCACATGCAGGACCTTGCACCTGGCTTTGTTGAACTTCATGCAGTTCGCATGGACCCATCTCTCTAACCTGTCAAGGCTATTTGGTACTGGTCCCCATCTGAGACAAGGTAACAAACTATACAGCCTTAATTCAGTAGAGTTTCTATAGTTTAATATATATAAATACATATACAGCATTTCAGTTAGGAAGCCAAAGGGTGAGAAAAGACACACACCAAATATACATTCTTTTGTTTAAAAGCACTACCAATTTTAGCATGTTGCTGATGCAGAATCAGTACTTCAGAATCTGCTTGCTTGAGCTACTTAGTTTCACAAAAAGTGAGAATATCAGGCAAGCTTACGGTAATATTAATGATTTCAATATGTGACTACAAGATCTGAATTACAATGATATCAGGCATAGAAGCAGAGAATTTTGCTGCTCCTGGTCCCTGCTTTGTTTAAAGACTGATTGACCATAACTGGCTTGTTCCATTCTAAAACTGTCCAGCAACTACTAGTGAGACAGGTGGTGCGGTGATTTGTGAATGTGCAGTTCATAGAAAGTATGGTGACAGACTTTCATCCATGCAAGTTGCACCCTAAAAATAATCTGAACAATGAGGCAATACTTGTCACTTCCCAATTTGATACCAGCATAGGTTTTGTCACCTAAGAACTTCCAGGATCATGCAGGTGAGGCAGCTAAGTTCCCAGTCCCCCAAACACCCTCTCTTGTGCCAGTATTATCCAGACACATGTGCCCACAAACACATGGAAGCTTGGTGCAACTGCAGAAGTCCTTTGTACAAGATAAAACCACTGTTCATCTCCACCAAGATTTGGACAACTCACCTGGGAGTATTAGCATAAAAAAATTCCCTTCAAGTTCTAGGCTATCAGTTGTGAAAGCATAGCACAATGAGGACAGAAACTGTTCCTCAGAATCTGCATCCTACAGTCAAAAGTATGGCCCTTTAATTCTAATCTTGGTATTGATTTCCCTTCTGGTCTTGGATTTATGCGAACTACCTTCTATGCATGAGTTTACTCTTCTTACTGGAGCGTTATGAGAGCTCATGTTGGTAAAAAGCCCAAAATAAAAGTTGTTTCACTTTGAAAAACTCTGTTTCTGTCTTAAAAAACCTTAATCGCATTATGCTGTTTCAGGAGGGCTCTTCAGAGAGATGCAACGATGCCTAAAATGGACAGAAAAGTTCATCCATCTAGAAATACGACAAAAATAATAAGGAACTGAATTAATCTGTACTCTCATACTTTACTGACTTATTTCATCAAGGGAAAATTATAGCAAATGCACTGTGCAGCTCAGGTAAAGTCTATTCACATATGCATTGCCAAAGATTTTGTGGAGAAAAAAAAAAAAGAAAAGAAGAAACATTTTAAGCTAGCTTTAGTGTCGTAAGCCTTCTTCTGAGCATGGTTTGGTTATACAGTACTTAATAACATGTGGTTTTAATGTAGCTAGTATTTTAACTGAAAATAAATCACTCCTTTGTTGGACCTCTGTCCTTGTTTTTCTAGAATGACATGTGGTTTAAATGTCTAAAAGGAAAGTGATATAAATTCCATCACATAAGGTTGCTGGTATAGTACCAGCAGCATTGTAAATTATCTCAAATATTTGAATTATCATAAAAACATGCTGAGAAGATCTCCAAAACTGTCCACTAGTTATCCCTAAACAGCCTGATGCTCTAAAGGCCTCCTATTTATGAATGATCTAATATGCTTTAAAATCAACAATGACAGAATTTAGTGGAATATAGAATTCATGCTTGAGGCCTGATTTTGTATTATATAACCTTGGAAACATTTACAAACTCTTGGGTATTGCTGTGCTTCAGTACTCCCAAAGCAATCCCATGAGGAAGATCTCTTATCAAATTAAGCATCTGTAACTGTGTATAGCCAAAACATTATTTATTCCTAGTTCTGGATTTTTGTTTCACCAAGGTATTACCACAGGGGATTAGCGATGACACAGAGATGTGGTCCACCCTGATAGAAGAAATGTAATATGGTGATCAAGATAAAAAGAAGACTTATAAAAGCATTCTTCCTCAGAATACTAATGAACATTAGATTTTTTTAATTCAAAAGAGCTAAATTCCTTCCAAGTAAAACATCATTAAAGACAAGTTATATTTTTTATAATAAATAAATAACATTGTGCAATATTCCTCTGTGTCCTGGTTGCAATATCGTCTAAATCTACTGTGCAATTTCAAACACATTTTCTAAAGGAAAAGAATTCAAGATATTTAAGTAAAGTAACATTTATGTAAAGTAACAGCTGAAAAAGAACAAGAAAATTAATTCTTCCTATGACTGGGAGAAAGGCTGAAACATGAGCTCACATCAAAGAACCAGACATGGGAGAGACACAGGAAATGCAGCTCCTAATACGCCAAAGTCAGTGATGGGTGAGATCCTAATGCATAGAGAAACAAACCTTCCACACAAGTGTAACTAGTGAAGATGACTCACAGGGATCACAAATTGGTGGTATGAATGTGGGCTTAAGTGGCTTGCCAGAAGGAGGTTTATAGGAACAACGACATCCAAGGAGACACCAGTGAAGTCTCCCACATAGAGATTCCACTTTCTTCTTTATCTAGAACAGGAATAATTCAGATCAGGGGGGACCTTGATTATTTCGAAATGAAGACTGAGAATGAAAGGTGGTGGGACTTAACTGGTACTTCTGTGCTAATTAATCATCACAGATTTGATTTTCATCATGGACCCTGACCGAAGCAGGCAAAACTCTTTTGGGGCGAATGGTGTCACACTTGTGACAGCCAACCTGAGAGCAGAAGGTGCTCCCCTCTCAAGATGTTGTAAGGATGAAAAGCACTGATGTACAATGCTGTGCATCACTGGAACAAGTCAGCCTTGTTTCACTGATATATTGGATTTCTAGCTCTAAAAATAAGAAAAGCTTTTTTTTTTTTTTAATCTGTTTTTGTTTAAACTTTTGGAATCATCTAGCGGAAAAATCAGGGGCTTGAATCTGTTACTGGTTTCTGACTAGAATTCCCACTATGCTTTACTTCCCTCCTTGCTTAAGTATTAATAAGGGAGTCATCAGGCTCAAGCCAGACTCCAGTGACCTGGTGAAAAGACCTTTTGGTTCTAAGACCTGTAAAAAGCTGGCTGAAATAAGACCTTAATTGCCTATACTCAGACAATGGCAAAAATTAATTTTCCAGATACAGATGCTCAGCTGTAATTTTGAATTATGTCAGTGACTTACTCAGTAAGACTTTATCCTCTCAACTCCAAGTTAAGTGGGTTTTTACATACCAGAAACTTGCCGGGAAGAAAAGTTCTCCTGGCATAGAAGCTAAGTGTGAAGAGGCATGTGTCTACCTTAAATCAGTTCATTTGCTGCCAAACTGGCCTGGTATATGGCTCAATGTATTTTAGCACAGTACATTGGCCAGTGCATTGATTATACCACTGTGAATTAGTACCAGGGCTGCAAAGGCAGCTAGAGGTTTAAGACAACAAACACATCCTGGGGTGTGAAAAATAGATGACAATAATGGGTGCGTGGGAGAGGACAGAAATACGCAGAACTGAGGAGCTGTTGCTGTTTGGGCAGGTCTTTCTGAAGTACTCTGGTCACTATTCTGGTTTCCGGAATAGAGGAAGGCCACAACTGAAATACAAAGCCATCTTAACTCTGTACTAAAATTCTATACACAGCAGGGAAGACTTGAGCTGTGAAGTGGGAGCAGTACACTGCTGCCCAATCCAGAACCAGATTCTGACATGTGCGGCACCTGGGTGCACATGACTTCCTGCAACAGCACTAAAGTTAACACGAAAATGTAGTACCCAAGCAAATTCTGGAACAGCCTCAGAACCAGCACAGGACTGACTTGGACCTAAAGTCATTTTATACCTTATTTCCAACACTGCAGTACCAAAACCACTGAGCTTCAGGAACAAAAAAAAAGAAAACATCCATCAACTTCAACTCTGCTGGCTAATCCTTAAATACTACATCACACAGAGAGTTTATTACTGGAAAGTAGAAGTTTATCTTTGAAACAATGACACAAACTCATCGAGGGTGTAAATACCATCTCTAAAGTGACATTTAATACAATTGAATTTACAGCAACTTTGAGGCTCCACAGGGAGATCTAACCCAGATTCTCTCATGGAAAAGTAAACGGCTTGCCAGAAGAGTAGATAAATCTCCCACAAAGATTTAGATTTAGTTCATCCGGCATTTCTTGGTTTGATTTATACTCCAGTAAGAATAAAAGTACCTTTCCTAGTCCCAGTACACTGAGCAGACATTACTTACTTTCAAAGAGATTACTGTGACATAGGCTTGTTATGCATTTATGCATAAAATGCACTTCAGTTTATCTAGTTATTTTATTATAAATATCCCACTGAACAGATCAGAAACATTTACTACTTTGTTAAAAATACTTATATAAAGTGGTTAAACTTATTAATTTGAAGAAAAGGTTCCCTTGAGGCTTTTCCACAGATACTTAGCTGTTTTCATGCTAAAGAGAAAGCTTTTCTAAAGTCATGTCAATATGAACACGCAGATACATAATCCAAATACCTCTCAAGTTTCTCTGTAAGTATCCCTTATTGCCCATTTGCTACGATAGAATACCTACATACACTTACTTGGTCTTAAATCTAGACATATACAGTGCATCAGGCTGTTTAGAATTGGTTATCCACCTAAGCACTTCACTGAATTGTCCTAACTGAATTTTCTTCTCCTTCTGTATTCCGTTCCCACTGTATACCCTTTTGCTTATTGGTATTGATATAAGTCAAATTGTCTGATTTTGTAGTTAATTTAGCAAAAAGTTTTACTCAGAGCACAAAACACAATTTGGTTTATATGGTATAAAATACTCATAACATTAATATTTTCTATTATATTTGACTTGGGCAACATCTATCCAAAAGAGCTGATCACACTTACCAACAAAGCATACAAATAGCTGCAGCCTCTAGTGATAGGAAACACATAGTAGACTATATGTGCTCAAAGCTTCAATTTCAAAGATGCAGATATTATTAGCCTCTTGGGTTGGAAGGGATGTCAGCACTGACATTTAGCCTGACACAGCCATAAAATAAAGGCTTGCTGCTTCGTGACAACAGCTGGCCCAGCCTTTCACTATTTATTTTTATTGTGGCATTCTGGACTCAAACAAAACAGCAGAGCAGTCTCAGTCTTAGCCTAAACTCTCCTCTATAGGCAGCTAACAGAGGCAGGCAGTGTGGGGGTTCATTTTTTTTTTGTTCATTTTTTTCCTTTTTTTTTTACATTTTGCAACCACCCAGCAATTTAGATAGCTAAGCTTTAAGATAAAGTAAGGAATGTTGTGCTGGATTCCTTCTTGGCACAATAATGTTTCTCTTGACTTGCTAACAGTCACATTTGGAGAGATACAGTCTGACTAGAACCGAAACAAACATTCAATTTTTTTCCAGAAGTTTTCTTTTCAAATAAACCCTGATACCACTTCTCAACACATTCTCATTTTAATACACTTTTCCCCAAACAATAAAAAACTAAAGTTGCAGCTTTCTGATTTTTTACATACCAAAAGATAGACTAGGCTTTCTGAGCAGAACAGAGTTTTGATAGTTTGGAGAAGTCTACTATCGGTCCATTTATAATACTTGCACTGAAAATCTGAGAGGGCTTGTGACTATTTGTGATTCCTAATCATCAATGCAGTATTACTGATTCTGCACTAATAGTTTCTACCTCACTTGATTTAAGAGTTACATTTTTATATTAAACCTGAAAGTTAAAATGAAAATACATGAGCAGAAATGAAAACTCCACTAACCAAAGGGAAAAAAGATTACTTTCATACAACTGCAGTAGGGCACATTTGAATCTAAAAAGATGGAGCCTTAAAATGCCCTTACATATCTTGCTTCTGTGCAATCTCTCTTTGGCACATTCTGCTTGCAGAAATATATCAAGAAAAATACAGTATTTTTCAAAGAGATAACTTTCATCTCCAGCAAATTGTGGATACTCTTTCAGTGTTACTTGTGCTGTGTTCCATATATCAGTACACAAATTTAAGAGAGCAAAGGATATTCCACAAAAAATATTCCAAACATACTTAAAAATTTATCCACCCCCGTTAAAAACCTACTACAAAGCACAATCAAAACCTACGCCGCTTGCTTTCAGAGGCTACATAAATTATGACTTCTATATGTGGATCTGTTTTCTTCATCAAGACGTTGAATATTTTGGTTCTCAGATTAACACAGTGGCTTGATACATAGCAGCTCGAAACGTAACATAACTGAAGACTCAAAACCAAAATGAGATTGGGGCTGGACACTGTATTAAGATTACTAGCATTAAAGTCTGGATACTTACAGTTATCCTACACATTAAACACAGTTTCTACAGTGAGAATGTCTGAAAAAATGAGCTACAAAAATCTGCCCTATATTCAGTATTTTCCCAGGTTTCTTTGCAAAAAACCCCTCAAACTTATACCACTTCTCTATACATTCTCAATAACTTTTTTCCCCAAAAATAAAACCAACTCTGCATCTTTTTACTTTTTTTTTTCCCCTCATCAAAAAATGAGAAAAAGAGACAAGGGAGAGGTGGAGGTGAAAACTCCTCTATGGTCAGTCTGCAGATTGTAAGCTCTCAGTGTGTGTTCAGGATTATTTTATAGGCTGCCACTTTGGTCAGGTCCCACTTTCACTCATTTCATTTAGGAAAAGAACCAAACCTACCCACTACATCTTTCTCTCCCCAAACAAAAACATGTTCTTGCTCCCAAAGGAAAGTCCACAGGGCTGCCTTCCAGCAGCAAGTAGACTGGCCGAGCTGATGTCCCTGCACAGTTGCTAACATAAGGGATGTCCTCAGGTACTATGAGCTCACATCCAGTTTACAGGCAAACCTGAGCTCGAGGGCAGCCTCCATGGGAATACAGGCTAAGCTGTGCATGTAGAAACCATGTCCAGCATTTACAACACAGTTTTTTAGCTAAGAGTCAACAGTGAAGTTTCTCCAAAGGATACTTAGACTCATCAATTTTGGGACCAAAATTAATTTACAAGCCCAAAACAACTACTGGCCAGCAATGTCCTCCTTTCTCTTCACAAAAAGGGAAAAAATCATATCCTCATGTTTATTGAGGGGCAGAAAGGTACCTTAATTCGTACCATGTGAAATTATTAAAGCATGTCCTTCATTCATTCATTCATTCACTCATTGTACTGGTAGTTCAAATGAGAGAAACATTCCACTATTGCTGAAAGCCCTGTTTCAAAGGAACCAATGCTGAGTGTCTCTCTCTTTAAGGGAAGTAACTAGCAAATAGTAAAATACCTCTTTATGGGAAATTCCACTCATATTTTGATATGCTTCACTTCTTTATGTGAATTGCGAGAATGAAGATAGTACCTTTTGTTATGTCTATGATAGCCCATAAAAGAATGGCATTTTTAAACAGCCAGGCTCTTTAAGACACCATAAATGAATTAAGCTAAACATGCACTATCTAGGGTTTCCAATGGAGAAAGGGGATCTACACAGCTATAGAACAACAATGACACTACTGTGTGCGACAGCTATCCCTGGTGTGCTCACAAAGCAGCAAGGCCCTGCTGGGGCCACCTTCTCAAATACTGAATACATACCCTAGGTGCCAGCCAGACTAAATGCCAAGCCTATCATGACTTAAATATTGCAGTGTGCAAAGCTCCTTACATTGCCATTTTGAGGACGAATGGCTGTGAGATGCATCCCAAGCTCAGTTTATGTTACCTGTAACCCCATGTTGGTGCTAGACAATGACAGTGAAGTAAGGAAACACGAAGCAAGTTGGTAGCTGCAATTTTACAGCAATCAACAGTTTGTAGCAAACCTCCAGGAATTGGAAAAGTCTCATTTTAGTGATGATAGTGATAGGGAACCCAAGAAATCCAAGCTGGGTTTCAAGAACTGTAGGTTAGGGCAGAGGTACAATAGCAATATTGTACATGTGAATTTGTTTTTCTATTGCTCACAATGTCAGAACACCAAATATTATTACTAAGACACTTGCTTAATGCATTCAGAATAATAGTCTCCAATGCCCTAATTTCGGTCTTGGTACATTCACTAAAAGCAACCTGAGAAAGGGAACAAGTATTCTTAATGTTATTTAAAGAACAAGAAGAAAAATAGAAGAAAAAAGAGAAAAGGAAAAAGTTATTTTTGAGTTCGTTAACCTGCAATGCTTGCAGACCACTCCCAGGGCAAACTAGTTAAACCAACAGGAACCCTTCTCAGCTAATTTTAAGAGGGACATTGCCATCAGAGATAGAGGCTTTTTTGTTCAAGTCAAAGATTCCCAGTAGCCGCAGATATCCAAATTTCAGTCACACGCATTGCACATGCTCTTCAGCTTCCCCCAACAAGCTGCCTAAATCTCAGCAAGCATTCATATAAAAATCTTTCTAAAAGTTCAAACTGCCCCAGAGGAACTACAGTGCCACTTTTTCCAAATTCACCCTTACGCCATGAGCAAAACTGCAAAAGGAACTGCTACTGGCAAATAGTCACTGCTCACTTGATGGTCTATTTTGGAGAGAAAAAAAAGGTGATCCCTCCATCGATCCTGTAGGAAAATCATCCACAAAAATGTGGATGTTCATCTACAGGGCATGCAGGTTATTCGAGACCTTTGAAACTGCAAACGCAGGCTAGAATTTTTACAAGACTGTAACTTCTTATAGCATTTCCAAGCTTAGAAATGGGATTCCAGCACTGCCTGGAAGTGGACTTAAAAAAATAAAAAGTTATAAAGTTTTGTGCTGTATTCAGAAAAGGCCTTTATCAGAACAGCCTATTTTGATGCTTATTTAGTCAAAGGTGAGTTGCTTTTCAGAACTGAAAAGCATCTTCACACATTTTAAGTGACTGAAACCAAGTAGATGAGACAACTGTTGAGAACAGGTGACGAGGAAAAAAAGATAGTCAATCTCAATTTGGCTTTCTCAGGGAAAAAGACATAGAAAGGAGCCCTAGTCTGGTGGTGCTTATAACTCATTTGTGAACACGTAAACAGGAAATTATACACTTAAGAGTATTCCAAAGGTTATCAATGTGAAATGTCAAGGTGTTTAGATTTCTCGTGAACAGACTGAACCAAACAAATAACTGGTCACCATGTTTTCAACTAATTAAAACATCCTTAATTTTCAGACAATATTTTTGCAAGGTGAACAGAGATTTTTACCTGAAGAGGAGACAGACACAGACATAGGACTGCCTTTCCTGATAAACAATGGATGAATATCAGACAAAGATTTAAAGTTGTGAATCCTACACCCATAGGAAAAGAGAATAATCTCTTTTCTCTCTTCGTAACTTCCACATGCAAGCATGAATGCACCTTTCCCCTTTTCCCATATCAGCAACCTCAAAAACTTGCTTCAAAACCAATTTTTTTAATGTGAGGTATTTTTTGGGTTGGGTATTTTGGGGGAGTGGGAAGGGAAGGAGCAGATGAACATACGCAAAAGGATTTACTTTCATTCCAACATGGAATGAAATCAAGTTCTGAAACCTTGAAAGTTGTCCTGAAATGGAACCATCACTGTTTGATTAGCCCAACTAAAACAACCCTCTGCTCTTTGGTCAAGCATCACCTGCAACAACAAATTTCACCACTCAAAAGTAGCTGGCTCAAAAGGTCTTAATCCTTAGCTCTTTTAGGATTTCCTTAGCTCTTTCAGAAGAATGTTTGATGAGACTATCAAAAGCAACTCTAAGTAATGCTAAAATTGAAACTGCAGCTAGGCCAGTGAATCGTCTTTTTCTTCTCTAAAACTTGTTTTCACAGCTTGAAATATTTCTGGTGATTACAGTCACGGGTAAGAAACAAGACACTGGTCACTTCAATATTTAAGACTGATTTAATAAGAAATACTATGAAAAGGTAAAATTAAAAGGGCACTGGTCTCTTGCTGAATATTAACCAAGTATAGTATTGGCAATCATGCATCTATTGCCAGTCAAAGGAAAAAATATTTTTTTATCATTAAAGTGATGTTTGCATTCATTTAATTGAAAGATTAAAAGCATCTGATTAAAGAGGGCATGTGTATACTTGTTATTAGCAATACTTAAGCTGCCTCAGGTGTCTTATTCCAAGTCCACAATTGTACTGACATACTACTCATTAATAAATAAAAAGCAAATGAGCGTCTCTCCAAATAGTAGTTGTTGACTGCAGAAAAATATTGCCAGCATTGCGGGGGCCCCGGTCAGTAGGACAACTCAATGCATCTTTATTTAAAAAATTCCTTGCAGATGACATTGTTAATATTTAAGGGGAAAAAACAATAAAGAAAAATATTTAGTAACACAAATTTCCATAAAAATGTGTAACACTGTAAAGCATAAAATGAACAAACACAAAGTGCAAAATAATTCTGTCGTTCATGAGTGTAACAAAAGCTTTGGCTCAGGTAGCTTCATTATGTTATCCTTGGTCACAAAAGTAAATAGATCCATCAGCTAATACAATGGCATATTATGAAAGGGCTGAATAGTGTTTCATCTAGGCAGAAGATGAGACAGAATGTCTCTTTGAAGCAGCCTTGATGCTTCAGAGGTTTGCTGGAGCTAATGGAGAGAGATGATGTGGAAAATTGCCTCCTAGAGGTTGAATCAGCGTGGTCCCTGGGGTTTTCTTACATACATATACACCCCGCCTCTCTCTTTTGGACAGAGAGAAAGGGAAAGTAAATCTTTATGACCAACTGCTATTCTTACATTCCAGAGAGAAGATCATTATGTTGGGGATCACCCTACACTTCAGTAAGGAACTGTGTTAATTAGCATTAGATAAAGTGAAAATACTTTATCCATACTGGAACTGAAGTGGTAGGGTTGAGTGTCATGCAGTTTCTCTAAACAGAGGTCAGAAGAGAGCAAATGATGCCAGTAGGAATGGCCTGTGTGGTTCAATTCACTGACTTTCAGAACTACACTATTTGAGGTTTTATACAACTTTCAGTTAGGTAAAAAGAAAAAAAAAATCCTGTAATTTCTACATACTTCTGTTGGGGTATTATATTTTGTAATAACAACAGAACAGTAACCAGTTTGATTTTTTCTTCCCACCCCCCCCGCCCCGCTCTAACTAAAGGATTGCAATTGCGAAACACAAGACTGAACCTGACCATCTCTAATTCAAAATACTAAACTGCAGTAGACAAGAAACCAAAGGGAGATAGCAATCTTAGGAGTTACTCTGAGCCTACCAATGATATGGTCCTTCAGAACAAGGACCTAACCTTACAATTTCCTTAATAGTGATTTATTATAGAGTAAGTGGGCATGGGAGTCATATTTATGCTGATGGACAAAGATTAATTTATCTTTATGTAGCATATTTTTATAAAACTAATAGGATGGATTTCAATTTACTTGGTTTTAGACAGCTCTTCAAATACAGCACTCCT
This sequence comes from Laterallus jamaicensis coturniculus, assembly GCA_022605575.1. Taxonomy (NCBI): domain Eukaryota; kingdom Metazoa; phylum Chordata; class Aves; order Gruiformes; family Rallidae; genus Laterallus; species Laterallus jamaicensis. Next base: position 50,644,589 of record JAKCOX010000001.1, read on the forward strand.
AGTTTTCAATACACAGACATTTTTGAAAGACTATTTAAAGTCTACTGCTTTTCATTATGGTCAAGAGAAACTTTAATTTGCTCACCTTTGCAGTTGCCCCGATAGGCTATTTCCAGCTGAGGGTCTTTGCATTTTGCTCGCTGAAATTCACACCGGGACAGAAAAGTTCTTCCATCAGATGCACAGAGTGATTTCTGAGGGGAACCTGCACAGTCCAGGCTGCATTCTCTGTCTTTGTCTTGGTCCACTCTCAAGAACTAGAAAAAAATAAATTAATGATGTAGGCATGCTATTCCCCTGTGAGGGATGCTCTGTGATCCCCTTCACAGGAAGGCAGATAAATGTTACCCAAACCTGAATTTTTTGCCTTATTAACCTATTCAAATAATAGCTGACACATTTTATCTGAGGATATTAATCTGCTGCTTCCAAATGGTAGCGATCACAACATTTCTGTAACACATACTAGAACCATTGTCACAATTAGGAATCTCTGAATCTCCTTCAATGATTACAAAGCTGAAAACAGTGGGTTGGGGTCTTTAGAGCAAAACTAGAAGCTATGGCAGAAATATTCTTGACAATAAAACGAGACAGCAATGGGAACTTGTCTGTTCTATTAGCTAGGCATTAACTAGTCTACAATAACAAGTTGAAAAGTCTATTCTAAGATCCAAATGGGACTTTAAACATCAATACGGACCTAAAATTATACTCATAATGTATCCAATAGTGGCAGCACAAGAGCCCTGATGAGAAAATGAGTTAGGTAGGAGAATGTGAAGCATGTTATGAAACCAAACAGATCATTTAGTCTTGCAGGGGCCATATTCAAAATCTAAAGACTCCTCAATAAAACAGAAACTTCAGGTATATTTTAAAGAAATATTTGCATTTGTGCATATGCTTACATATAAAAATATATGCCAATATTGAAGATGGAAATGTTACAGCTTGCAATTTTTCCACTGTGATGCATGACGGGGTCTGAGGTGTCATTCCAAAGTGCCCCACCACCCATTAGCAGAAAAGACAAACCCCAAATCAGGCTGCATGCAAAACAGTCTGGAGTGAAATAGTTTTATTTAAATTGCTACAACCAACAAAACCTTCTGAGTGCTGTTCAGAGACTATTCTGAGCCCTGGCATGGGTTGCCCACAGCTGTAATCCTTTCAAGGGATGTTCCTGCCAAAGAATGGGCTGCCATGGGCCACAGTCACTGGGACAGTGTGGGTCACCTGTGGGCTACATTATTTTTCTTCTGGACTGACACAGGCCTTCTTCAAGGCCCCTGCTACTCAAACCTGTCAGCACTGCCCACTGCATCACACATTCTCCCTTTATAAGAAATCTAATTTCCTCCTCCAGAAGACCACTGTCTTGGGCATAGGGCATAAGCCGACAAGTAATTTAGGTTGTTCCCATTGCATATTTCAACACATGCTCCCCTTTCCAGTTCTGCCACAAAGCCACACTGAACCTGGCCTAACTGTTCATCCCTCCACGCCTAAGACTGTAGGCACAGCCAATGAGTTTGGCATCGTCCTTGGCATGGTGAAAAGTAGGAGGTGCTCACCCTGAAACACTCAGCCAAAAAACCTAACTGGTCTGATGCCACTGCATGCCAGCCAAAGACAAAGATAGTACTTTATCTTCTGAGTTCCTGAAAAACAGGGTCTAAGGAGGAGGTGACCTCAATCCTTGGATGCATTTCTCTATTATGTTGCTGTTTCTGAGTAAGCAGAAAATTCATCAAGGCAGGTAGTTACCAGGAGATAATCATTCTTTTAAGCATTATAAGGTATCTGAAAAAAGGTCTTCATCCAGCTGAAGCACTAGTTTAATTGAGGCTATTTCATCATCATAAACCTCAGGTACAGAAAATTTTGAACTTCAGATTTGAAGCAGAATACTAGGAGGAAAATTCCAAGTAAAGGAAGAGGACAAAGAGTAGTATTTGAGCAGGAAGTAGTAGTACATGCTAAAAAAAAATTAAAAACCCATTTGCTACATAGAGTTTCCCTGCATTTTATTACACAGAGAGTCATAAATTTCTGTAATCTTCATACTTAAACCACAGTCTATTTGCATTTCCTATCACTTCATGTGAAGAAATACAGATGCCTTTCTGGAGACTATGCCTGAAAATGGATAGACAACCTCAAGGGTACTACTTTGAAATAATAGTCACATGGCTTGATTTTGACCAGACATTTTATGTTTTAGTGGCATAGTGACATAAAAAAGAAAGCTTCCTTTTCCTTAATGTTTTTGAGCAATTTTTCATTTCTAATAATAATTAGTACACAAACCCTAAACCTTTATTCCTGAAATTTAGCTATAGAGCTTCAGAAGTAGAGATGTTCCTTGCCTCTTCCCACCCCACCCCACCCCCTGTATTTTGCAGATCCTTTTTGCTGACAGAAACTGATAATTAGCTGAGCTGAGTGGGAAGGGAGAAAAACTGAAGTCACCTCCCTTTACTTGCAAAACAAGCAGTAATGAAGACAGGCTTCCATGGTTCTGATGAATCTACAAATCATGCCAGTGTCCAGGGCCTGATGAGGTGCTCCCACAAGCATCCCTTTCTTGCCTGGGAGGCATCTGGAAGAATCCAGGTTCAGATCTAGCTAGGGCTGTGAAAAGGACATTTTAAGAAAAAATGGACCACATGGGGCCTCTGGCAGAAAAACTGAACCTGGTCCCCTGCTTCTACCTCAGCCTCCTCCTGTGGCTTTCCTGATGGCAAGTCAAGTGATATCCCCCTTCCTATTCTGTGAAGTAAAGATGTGAGTACAGCCTTTCTGTGTGCGTAAGATTACCTCCTATAACAGCTAGGCACTTTGCCACCCTTCATTTATCCTCAGCAACATCCCCATTGAGCAGAGAATTATTTTTCAGAAGCACAGGAAGGCTTTGTGACCCACAGAAAATCATGTGGTACATAGGGAACTGAACCCAGGCATCAGAAAAAAGCTTCACACAGAGCAACAGTCTAGCCTGTGTCCCCTTTTTTCTCACAGGCTTTCCTCATCTCCTCTGTTTTGAATTGTTGCAGGAGTTACAACGGGTATGCCTGATCGCAGTGGACAAACCACAGTAACACAGTGGACAGAAAATCCCCTTAATCGTCTGAGGAACAAAATGCAGCCCCTTGAGAGTGTGATAGTTCACAGATAAAGCTATATTTTAAAGGGCATTTATCCAAAGAGTTTTATTTAAGTATTTTATTATTTCAAAGCCTTAGAGGAGACTAGGGTAAATTATGGGTTCAAGGATATTCAAGCAACCTGGAAAAGAAGAGGATGAAGACATACCCAGGAGACAAAACCACTTGAATAGATCATTGGTTAGCGAAACCTCAATGGAGAATTTGGGTTGTACATTAGAACAATTTCCATCAGGCTAGTGTAACTGAGCGAAGACCAGGAAGGACAAAAAGACGAGTAACTGTGAGAAAAGACAGCATACAAGAGAGACTAGCAAATTACTTCTAAACATAAAGATAGAAAGAGTATTTTACTGACATTCAGAAAATACTTCATTGTTATCTTTGCTACAGCAACACAAGATGATAGAAGTCCAAATCAGCATTGCTTGCTCAAATGTTGCCAAAGGAATAGATAAATATGTCAAAACTAATAGAAATGCTGAAATAAGTAAGGGCTATGGGATTTCTCATGGGATTTACTATTTGTTTAAACAGAAACAAGCAGAGTCTGTGACACAAAAACTCATGATTGATGCTCATCTTAGAGCTGTACCTTACTGTGAAAATATTCCCTTTGATTAAAACAGGACAATTTAGAGGAAGAAAAAGATGGGTTTGGATGGACCAGAAGGTGACTCACTCTGAATACTGGTTCATCTATTTCTGTCTTTAAGTTCATTTAACAAACAATGCTGTGATTATACAAACATGTGATTCACTGAAAGACAAGCTTAAAGCAGCATTTTTATTGAATGCTGGTAGCAACAGAGATGAAGCCAATAGTTGACCAACCTGAAATGGAACTATTTTGAAAAAACAGCAAAAGCTGAACAATTATGGTTAAACATTATTAAAAAGGAGAGAGGTGTTCCTGCCCTAATAATACAGAAACCTGCCTAGTCAAGTTTCAGAAAATTGTTTTCAACTACAAATTTGAGCTTATGCTACAGATTAACAGGCATGACTCCTCAAGTAGAATAGCTTTAATTTATCTTCTGCTTTATATTTTAGTATCATTACAAAATTCAGTCTCCAATCAATTTCAGCCTTTACAAAGCATTATACCTAACAAGATGCAATTTCTAAGAAAGGGACCTGCTGATATATACTAGGAACTGTTTTAAATTCTCATGTAGCATTTCTGAAAAGAGAGGTAAAAGGAATATACCTGGAAAATTCTTGTTTATTAAGTTTACCTCAGTTAATAAAACCAAAGTCCCTAAAAACTGTGTTTATCCACTTGACAAATATAAGCATTGAAAAAAATATGATTTACTGCGCTGTGTTTCAGGCACCACAGATTTCCAGTATTTTCCTTCATATCTCACACAACAAAGGCTCTTAATACTGTTTGAAATGTGCCCCCCTGTAGCATCAGCTGTCCCAGCAATCTTTCATCCCTGTTAGTGGAGTTCGGTAATACTAGAATTATCAGAGCATGAATGAGTAGATAGCTGAAACCTTACTTTTATTTGGTTTGGTTATTTTTACTCATATTTATCTTTCAGCTTTGTTCTTGTCACTGATCCCAAACCTGGACTGTGGAAGGTCAGGATGCTTATTTCCTCAACCACAAGCACTATACTGCAGTCCATGGCAACGTTTTTACAGTACCTCTAGACTTGGCATTTGATGGTTTCTTTAGTGTACTATTAAACCATTTATCAAGATAAAATGTCCCTAAACCTGTTCACTGCTATAGCATAACACGTATTTTCTCTTTACCTTAAACTATCCACTCATGCAGGGATTCAGTTTCATTCCCTCTGGTCCCTGCGGACACATCACTACTAGGACAGAGGAGGTCTTCAGGTGGAACAGTCATGTGCACATTTGTCCATTCCCAATGCACAAATCTGGGGTCCCACTATCAGTAGCGCAGAGACCCACCCTCCAGGGTCACAGAGTATACTGGGAGAAAAACACTGTATGGCTCGAGATCAACAACCAGACGCACCTACAAGCCGAGCTGCCAGTGCCAAGAAAGCAGAAATGCAGAGATCAGTGCTACAGTCTGGCCACAGGCCACTCAGGCATTTCCCTCCAGTGAGGGAACAGCTGACGACAGATGCTTTTAGGCCGAGGTGTAAAGAGTAGCAATTAAATCTGGCTCACAGCCTTTTAAACAGTAATGGGGAACACTACTCAACATGTCACAATACGATATGCAGCTGTCAATTATCTTCAGTCAGAGGAGACTTTCTGATTAATCTGAGGAAGACAAGGGAGGGTTCTCCAACTTCTTTTTGTTGCAGGATTTTTTTTTGATTTTGTTTGTTAGTTTTATTTGGGCCATCTTAACTCAAAGCAAGCTTACCTGCAGCCCTGCAGTGACATCCTTAGCACAGGCTGCACAGAAGGCCGTCTCAAAGCAACCTATGCTGAATCTGTTTTCACTTTTCCCTAATGTAAGTTTTCTTACTACAGCTGAAGACTTAGAAACATCTTTTTTCCTGTCTGTGGAGAGAAATTCCATGCTCTTTTGTCCCCACCAACAGTAAGCAGTTAAACACACTGCCAATATGTTTTTATACTGTTACTTCTTGTGGACCCCTTATAACTGACATACAGACTTTCCCTCTGACCAAGTGAGAACTACTGCTTCAGAAGCTACAGTGACACTCAAGCCTGCTTACAAAACAAGAGAGTAACACCTCATCTTGGGGGGCTGAAGGCCAAAAAGGCCTGAAAAACAAGTAGAAGAGAATAGATGGATCCTAGACATCTCTGTTTTGCTTGGACAAGCCTAGTGCAGGCTATAGCTTTGAAAGGCAATTACTTTATCCTGCATCTGGTTACTGTAAGATGTTGAATAGAACAGTCTGACTTTCCTGCTGCTGGCACGGGAGCTCTGTGAACAAACTATGGAGCAGTGCACTCTAAAGTGGCTCTGTGCTTCGGGCTTCGTGCTGTTGAAAAATGTGCTGATTTACAGTGATTTATGTAGCCATGCTGTTCCTGCCTGATAGCTGCCTGAAGGGCAGATGTGGAAATCTCCAGGCTAGAAATATTTTGTTCACCTCTCAGCTCATCTACAATGGGAAAATGCACTCGACAGTAGTTATACGTTTGTGTGCATGTATATACGCACACACACCACTGTACATACATACCCACAGATGCAGGCTATAATATGCAAAGTAGTATTCCTATGTACATTTCAGACAAAAGCAATGATGTTTAAATATCAGCATGCTGCAGTTGGTCTTAGAGAGCACACTAGATAGTCCATCTCCTTTAATAAAACACCATTAATTATTTCAATATTTATTTAATCACTCTTCTGTGACGGAATGAAGCTGATCATACATCTATAGAACAAACCCTACTCTCATCCCAATGCTATGAAAAAAAGCATGCAACTCTAGCGTTGAAATGTATGCAAAAACCCAAGGTCTCCTTATCCTTACTATCAAGTTATTTAGGACAGTACCAGAAGATACCTTCAAAGAGACAACTCTGTATAACTGCTGCACTTAATCAAACTTCAACAGCTTAGTTCATCTTGCACTGTCCCACTGAAGTAAAAAACAGTCTTTTAATGACTCAGGACAAACCCAGAGCTACCTCCTTTAAATTGTGACCACCTTCTTTTTCCAGACATACAAGACATTGCCATTAAGGCTAAGCTCTCACAAAAGAATTTACGCAGAAAGACATCACGCACAGTACTAGTAAGATACCATTCTGATGAGCTAGAGCAAGCCCAATCCTGCTATAACAGTGGGCAAGGTCATTTGCACTTACAGCAAAGAACTTTATCAAAACATTTCTGTGTCTCTTCTCAACGGTAAAGGTTCTCGGTGTAAAACAGAATCTTTCCATTCCATTCCACTAGCAGTCAAGTGAGCAAACAGACTTCAATAAGGTTCTGTCATACATCTAGGAAAGATAGATTTGTTCTTTAAAGTTCATTTACCCCTATTCACCAGAAGATTGGTATTCCAGCCATAATGTTCCATCAGTCTCCAGGGCAGCAAGCCATAATCATAATCCTGTAACATGGCGCTAGTTGCAAGATCAATTAACATTTAGACATATCCCTTCCAGTTTACAAACTAGAGAGTTTCATCAACCATGTCTCCTGTAAATGGTTGTAGCCCTATGAGATTTACCCCACCCATTGTGTCAAAGAAAAAAAAAAGGGGAGAAACATTCCAGATTACTAAAACAGAGGTGAACTCTAGGTTTCAAAAAGAACTTTCTCAGAGGTCTTTAGGTCTGATATCTCTGTGGACCTGTAGGGGAACACAGGATGGAGAATTTTGTCAAATATATGTTTATACATTGTTTTATCAAAAAGAACCCTGATAATCTCTGATCACAGACCTTTGCTGTATACCTCATGGAACCATTCATGTGTAACTTATGACATCAGACTTCTTTCCATGTAAAATTTATCAAGGATGGTTGAAAAAAGCAACTATAGTATACAATTTCACTGACTGTGCAGGTGAGGCTTGTGCTTGTTGGGTTTTTTGCTGGGGTTTGTTGTTGCGGCAGCAGCATTGTTTGGAGTTTTTTAAATCACTCAAAAAAGTGCCCAAAGTCAGCTCCAAATTAACCTATTAGTTAGGACAATGTTGCCCTTTATTGCCTCAGTGCCCACAGAGCAGTAAAGCTCTTGGAGACTCACTGCAAAAAGAAGGAAAGGATAGACATCAATTTATTATACACACAATCCCAAGTTTCATTATTACCATATCACAAAAAAAGTTCCCTCCAACAACTCACCAACCTAAAGAGATTTCAGCTGATTTATTGGCTCAACAGTATTTCTAAGGCTACTATGAAATAATTATTTGGGGGGCTGGGGAAGCAGGGAACCACAACTGATTTACAGAAGGGTTGGGAGGCGGGGAGGGAACAGATTGTAAAGAGTTCAGAAGTGCCAGTTGAGCAGATTTTTCTTCTGCTTATTATAGTTTTGATCAAAAATGACCTCAATTGCTTTGGTCTCTGGAGGCACAGGGGAAGTTACACCAAAAGGGCATTCTGTGCTGTGTAAGTATTCTGAGTATAGTATACTAGGAAATCTGATGAAACACTACAGGAATAAGGGGTCCATATCTTCCCTTTTTTTCCCTATCCATTTGTCTGTGTCTTGAAAAGAAAGTTCAAGGTAGTGCAGTCATACCTCTTGAAGGGCTATTCTATTCAATAGCTTAATTCTAGGATCTGGTTCCATCTCAACTACAGTAAATACACAGACTTCAATAGGAACAGGTTTAGGCTCTTATTCAGCCCTCGTGAACTACGCTTTCAGAAGGACTGCTTCATTTGAATCTCCTACAGTATAGTCTTTGGAAGAACAAAGTGCTCACTCCAAATGAGTCATGTCAGAAGCTGCAAAGTCTAAACAACAGAAACAATATACGAATAATTTGTTGTCATTGACCCCATATAACTAAAAATGACAGAACTAAAAAGGACAGACTGCAACTTTTATTTTTCCTTCTAAAAAATAATTTACCTGGCTTTCCAGTGATCAAAAACACTTCCTGGGATGGTTATCTTGAACTCCAGGTTCACATAAACAGCTGGTATCTTTCATTTTGCATGATCAAAAAAGTTAAATGGTATCCAAACTTGGGGTATCATCAACTTGCTGTCTGTATTGCCTGAAAATTGAATTGTAGATTGAGGTGGAAAGCATGCCAGTGAAGTACAGTGCTGAAATCAGCACTGTTAAAAATGTAAAAAAAAAGAAGAAACAAAAAGAGACAGACAACTCCTGTGGGGGAGGTGGTGTCCTTTGTATGCACAACCGCTAGAGGCCTCAGCCTTTTGCATTTCTTCAGTAAATACATCATTTTTCTTTCACTGTGTCCAGTGGCATAACTGCTTTTGGTTCCAGAGTATTACCAAAGTATAGGGGTTCAGAAGAGTCAGAAGACATCTACAGATAAACAGTTTTTGGGTTCCAAGACAAAACAATGTACCGTAAATTTAGACTGAAACTCAAATTGCAAGGGTTTCTAATCTGAACGTATTCTGTTTGCATGCACTGCAATCCTCTAGTTTCTAGATGCGTTGTGTGTCCAGTGTTCTGCATTTTTCCCAAGTCACTGGTAACTTTATGCCCTTCATTCTTGTGGTATTGTTATTCATAATCTTTTCTTTGGCGGGTTGCTGTCATTTATAGTGTTTCTTCTCAGTTGCCAGAAGTCACACAGGGAAAAAATAAACAGAGAAACAGTGGGATGCATTGTCTATGTATTGAATTATCCTCTAGTTTACTTAAGCTTTTCATGAGTACTGACCCAGCTTTCAGAATACAAGTAGGCTAGCACAACCACTCTGTTAGCCAGTTTCCTCACACAGAGCTAATCTGCCTGGTTGGTGTCTTTAACCACCACAGCTACGATTTGGGAAAACAGACACATTTTACTTTTTAATCTTGTTCAAAGACTGCTCATAAGGAAAATATTTTGGCTTCTAAAATGTTGAAAAGCTATTTTAAAATGCAAATAAACTCTACGCCAGATCAACATTTCTATATTTGAGGGTTTTATTTTAGGATTAAAGACAGTCCACAAAGTCTTAAAGTGTTTGAGGTAGCTAAAACAATAAATCTAAAAGCAATGATCCACAACTCAAAATTAAGAAGCATTATGTTGAACCTCTGTCATAAATTCCAGAAACCTCCTCATCCTGCTACAGCACATAGGATATGCGAAACCCTGAAAGTTATCTTCTAGATGGCCTCAAACTGTTGTCTCAAGTGCAAGGTATTGCCATCCCATTGTTCCCTATAACTGCAAAAGGGAGCCCTCCTTCCCAGATCACGTCTGCGCTCTTCCTACCACACACCAAGCAGCCACCACCTCTCCATACCAGTCCAGCAGCAATTACCCTGGGGGGGTGTCAAAAATACAACTTCACAAGAAGTTCAGTCAGTGAAAAGGGAATAATTTATTAAAGAAATAAGGGGACTCTCCCCAGAAGCTAAGGTGATACAGTACTGGAAGCTGCATTACAAAGTTGTATGGAACAATCTCCCTTTGTGGGGGGACAGAAAGGCTCAGCTACACAGAGCTTTTCTATATCTGAGTTTCTATGCAACTCTATTTAATGCCTATCGTGATCAGCAGGCAACTGGCCACTCTCCATATGGCTGGTTGCCTTCTCTTCCTGGGGAACTAAAGAACACGGAGGGCATCTCAAATGACGAAGACACAGTATGAGACAATATCACAACAGAGCATTTCTTTTTATAATTTAAATCAAGTAAGCAACTGATTCACGCAGGGCAGAAACTTGATAAGACATCAAAGATCTAATCCCCAACCCATAAAGCTAACTTGCTGACAATAACTGCAGAGCTTTAAGTCTCTTACATTTATCACTGCCATCAGCTTCTTCAGAACAAAGTATTTTGGGAGGGAGGCAGGCAGCTGAGTCTGGGAGGCAGATTTTGCTCTTGTTAAACTGTTGATCTTAAAACAACATGTTGCTAGGTTTAAATATTGTCATCTTTAAAAGGAGAAATCACTCTAAAAGCAAACAGTTAAACAGTACACACTTGGAATATACAAGCGTTTAACAAGCCTGTCTAATGAGAATAAAACACTTTCCATAGGGACACAAGAACCTGGCTTGTGGTTTTCTCAAACCACTGGCAGTTCTACTTCCTCCCAACTTCGGGGTTTTATGGAACTCTTGTATGTTTGTATGTTGGGCAAAAACATTTTTCCTTTAATTTAAACCATTGTTTTCCAAGGAAAAAAGTCATTAGGAAGCCATTTCTTTCTAATTATTATGAGGACTTTTGCAAAAGAAAAACCCTAAAATATGAAAAACAAAATTTGGTGTGTATCTAAAAGTGGGGGATGGATCAGCAAACCATGATCCAAACCAGGCAGTTTACCAGAATAAAAAAGATTTTTTCCAAGTTCTGTGTCACAATTTAAATGGCTTCTGCTTTATTTGTAGCAGAACACATTTTCCTTGCTGTACTTTGCCTTCTGCACACCAGTTGGCGAGGAGCTTTTAAATTTGTCCTAAAATGTTAAAGAATCATCATACTAGCAATCCAAAACAATCCATTAGTCCCTTTCCACTATGGGCCCTTATACATGAGATTTCTTGATAGCAAAAGGAATTGTGAAGGATGAAAAAAAGCCTGACAGAGGAGAATTTCCAGTTTCCATTCGAGTTCAGTGACTGAAGACCCCACCATAGTCAGTGCAGTACCAAAGAAATCCTAAAAAAAGCTCTAATGGCAGTCACACATGCTGTACTGTAGATGAAAAGTGCTGTTTCTAAACACAGTGGAGTTGGGAACAGATAGAAGATTATATCGGTAGGGATCATTTGATAAGAGCCACCTTTTTTTTGGTTGGCTTTTAAACAGATGCAATCAGAATCAATTCTTACACATTTAAGGAAGCCTAGGCACTGTCTGTATTACTGGTATGAAAATCCTTCCAAGTACTTTGAAAATAAAGCACATTAGAAAAAACAGACCTCTAAAGAAAAGGTATTTCATTTTAATCAGACTTTCTCACACCCCCTAACTGGAAGAATTGAGTTCCAGTTCTTACCAAGAACTTATCTAAACATATTTCTACAAGGCAAGAATGAAGATTTCTGGAGTCCAAACTCTGATGGAACATTTTATATTTGTGACTTCTAGTCATACTAGAAATATCAGAGAATCTTATCCTCTCAGAATATTTTTGTTAGGAGCATTTAATTACTCCGTCTTACAGATAATGTTTATATGAAATGGAACTGACCAACTAAGAAAATACAGACAGGGGTGGCACCTATGAAATATTTTCCTATTTGACTGTGGAAAATAGCTCCCTGAAAGTTTTGCACTGATTACAGCATTTGAAACAAGCCCATCCCCTTCTAACAGACATATCCACCCCATCAAATCCACATCCTCTTCCTCTCCTACGTACAAGCTGTTGTTTCTCTTGGAGTCCTGGACCTGGCTCTTACAAATTGCAGGTTGTTTCCTGTTGCTTGTGAGCTCAAACGGAGCAACTGTAGCCACAGCTTTGTTTCTCTGTGTGTGGTGGCCTGGAAAACCAGCAGTGACATGGCTAATTTTGACTAAATTGAATTGGCCTGGGAAGAAGAAAATAAATGGTGAAGCCACTTTTTTAAAAAAGTTTAATCTTTACTCCCTGCCATCTGCCTCACAGAGAGGAGGAAGGGTAGAAGCCACAGCAATTGCTAAGGGGCTCTCACCTCCATTTCTGCATTGCCAGAAGCCTAAAGGCAATTGCTCATTCTCTTCCATTCTCTCTAGGGAAAGGTTGGCCAAGTACCTAAGCAGAATTACAAGCTGTCCACCCCAGGCTACTCATGCTCTCTGTGGACAGTACATGACCACAGTAAAAAGCATCCCAAATAAATAACACAAACGTCAATCTAAACATATTCAGCCGTGAATATGGCTTGGAGTAAATCAACAAGGGGATTTCTCAGCTTCCTTGGCAAACATAGCTCACTGATTAACTGCTCAGAAAACAGAAAAGTAAAGGTTTTATGTTAATTCAGTGTGCCCATATTTACTACTAGAAAAGCCTTCTCCTAGCTATAGAGCAGGCCTAGGAACCTAAAGAATTTGTCCTCCATCAGGTCTAGCAAAAATTGCCTTGATATATCAACTAAGTTATTCTTCTGTCATTGCACAGTCATTTGACCTTTGAGGTGTCCATTCACAAGGCTGATACTCCTAGTGTCATCTTCCAGCAGCTGAGAACCAGGCCTTCCCAGTTTACTAAGTTCCCTGATGTCCATAACTACTGCCACCCACACCATAGCTCCAGACATAACTTATTTCGAGCAGCATCATTAGCTGACTCTGACACATTTACCATAGGTTTGTTGCCACTGACTTGGACTCAGGCTCCCAGATAGGAAAGTCTGTTCAGCTGTGAAGTAGTCTGACAGAAACAGGCTCCGAAGTACCACAGATTGCTGATAGAAATTACTCCAATTATTTTATGGTATTTTCTCATCATTGCAAAAACCCACAGAAAGTTCACTTTAAATATTACTTTAGGATTCACATCTTTTAGACAATTAAAAATAAGTCCACTGCTGTTGTTACCTAAATATACGTTCTCCTCTCAACTTGCCTCTGAAGTAGAGAAATTCTACTAGCAGCAGTTTACGGCCAGTGAATTTAGTCACAGAGATGTGGTGGCTTATCCAAAGTCACAGAGGAAGTCTGTGGCAATGCTGGAAATTAAACCCAAGACTTCAGAAACTCATTCCTGTTTTTTAACCACATGCGTCATCCTTCTAAACGTTCTTTCTTACAAAATTATTTAGTCATGGCTGAAAAAGGTCCGGCTCATTAACAAAATAAGGACACAGCAAGAGAAACTCGATGAATCCTTCAAAACTGGAAACTGGCTTGTGGATCTTCTTGTTAAAAAACATTTGAGGATGTTTTGTAAACTAAATTATGACCTACTTTGTTTCCATTAAAAAAATCTTAGCTGAAGGTCATTTTTAATGGGATCGAGGATGATGTTCCAAGGAAAAAGCATGGGCTGAATTGTTTTGGCTCTGCACACCATTAATCTTCTCAAGCTTTGAAAAACAGTGTGGTACTGATTGGGTTTTTAGCTCTTCCTGGGCAAGTCCTAAATTCAAGGTCTCATCTCCTCCACTTCTGAGCCTAGCAGAATAAAGGAGGACAATAGCACATTTAGTTTGTAAGAGGAATATACCTGCAACATTCCTTCCTTAAAAGGACCAGGTCTACCTAAAATTCAAGGCAACTGGAGTCAGGACTCTGCCCCTTTCTATTTACAAAGAACCAACTAAATCAGAGACAAGCCATTTTATCTCTTGATGCTTCTTTAGCCCTCATCCAAAAAAAAAATCACACTATTATTACTTTTCTTTGTAAAGCATTTCATAAACCATGAATAAAAAATGCAATATAAGAGCAAAAGATTAAATAAGTGCCAAAGCCACAAGATGTTGCTCTGAAGAAGGCTACAGGCTTGTCTTTCACTTTAGTTCTCTTGGGCTCATTTATTGCTGAGCAGGGATTATTTGGATTTTCTATGACAGCTCAGGACAATATTTTATTTAATGATGGGGTTTTTAGCTTTAGGAACACCTCCATTTTCAGATACTTCTTTGATGTAGCTGTCAGACACACAGAAACAATGACAGCACTGTTAATGTATCCATCAAAACACAAAACAGGTGTGATATATTAATGTCTCTGCAGATAGCTTACAGTTAAGGCAGAGGTATGTTTTTCTAAACATTGTTCCTTACCACCAATTTGTCTAAAAGCTGTACCACAGTCCTTTCAGCAGCAATATTTCAGCCAAATTATATGTTTACCTGAGAAAATTAACAAATACTCCAGCTAAGAAGAACATGTCCCTTAGCACAGCTTCCACAGCCAAATACTTCAATGATTTTCTTCTCCCAGTTAGAAAATCAGAGAGGAGTAGCATGACAAGGAGCTGATAATGATGATTTATCTGCTGCATACCATGTTTTTAATATCACAACATCTATCAAATAATCAAAATAAATGGCAGTGGAAAATCTTGATTATTGAGCATGCAAGATGTATGTTTGTTAGCTGCTCTAGGAGAAATGCAGCTGTAAATTGGCTAAACTCTTTGCCCCCCTTGCAAAGGAAACTGGACTGTGCTTGAAGTTGAACCACAAGAGGATCCAAGCTAACTAAATATGGAGCAAGAGATGTTTTTGTATGCCAGCCCAAAATATTCTGTTACTGATTCACTGGTAACTTATGACTGGTTTGGATATAATCTTAACCAACCATCATTGGTTTTGGGAGGTGAAATGACATGAGTCAACTGAAATTAATATGATAAAGAACAGCTCGCTTTTACTGCTTAAGTAAGTCCAGTCAAAGCTTTGCTTCTCGCAACGTTCCAATCCTAACCTTTGAGAAAAGGCAAATACAAAAAAGTACAGAAAGCCCCATTTATCATAGGATTCCTTTCTCCCTAGCTCAAAAGAAAAACAGCCTTCTACAGATGGAAATGAAATTTAATATCATTTTCACATGTACAGAACACCCAAAAAACCAATAGAATAAAGCAGTATTTTTATAGGGTAGCTGTATTGTATACACAGCTTCATGAAGTGTTACTACCTGCTACCGTTCTTCTTTCTTCTTCCCATTTCTAAGCCTAAAAATCTTGTCAGTCAAGAGATACTCCAAGCTTATTCAGCAAGGCTGACATAACCCTGCACAAGAATTAAATTAAGATCTTGTTATTCAGATATAGTAAAGTAACACCCAGAAAATATTAAAATCTAGAAGAGAACTATTTAAACTAGAGAAAAGGGCTATGAATAAATTTAGCCAGTGAATTTTAAGACTATGTCTAACAACTCCTGCTGAAGTAGCACAGACAAATGTGAGGGTTTTAAGCTGAATCTTGAGCTACAGATAAAGGAGCTGATGACCTGGTGCCTCGAATAGAAAGGAGATGGATTCCAGGGGTAACCTACTGTTAAACATACACTAAATTCCAGTAGAAAAAGTGAGTGCTAAGTCTGGAGGAAACATGGTTCTCAGCAATGAACAGCCTTTGAGTTTAAACCTTTAAGCCCTAACTTGGATTGCCTTAGTTATCGGTGTGAGATAATACACACCATTAGCTAACCACTATAAAAGTGCCTAGCTTTAAAGTCTTGGGGTTGTATGAGTTTCCCCAATTGCTCTGGAAGTTTCCTTTTACCTTTGAGCTCTCCCCAGTTCTGTTCTCCTTTTCTTTATGTTTAATATACAAGCTGAACACTTTTTAGATAAATATGTGTTCTAGCACAGCACAAACAGGTACCAGTCTATGATCCACCTCAGATGAACTGTTGTGCTAGTTTTGGATGGGGTAGGGTCAATTTTCCCAGTGGTAACTAGTATGGGGCTATGTTTTGGATTGATGCTGGAAACAGTGTTGATAATTTAGGAATGTTTTAGTTATTGCTGAGCAGCAGTCACACAGCATCAAGGCATTTTCTGCTTCTCATACCACCCTGCCAAGAAGTAGGCTGAAGGTGCACAAAATGTTAGGAGGGGGACACAGCTGGGACAGATGACCAAAGGACCCATACCATATGACATCATGCTCCACAATAAACTAGGGAAAAGGTTGGCCAGAGAGACACTGCTCAGCTGGGCACTGGTTTAGTTGGTGGCGAGCGATTGTTTTCATTTGTACCAGTTTTCTTTCCAGGGATTTATTTCTCTCTCTGTTATTTTCCTATTCATTACAATTTATTATTATTAGTTTATTTTATTTCAGTTATTAAACTGTTCTCTCAACCCACAAGTTTCTCATTTTTACCTTTCTAATTCTCTTTCCCCACACCCTGCAGCTGGCAGGGCATGGGGGTGGAGGGGTAGGCAGTGAGTGACTGGCTGTGCAGTGTTTAGCTGCTGGCTGGTGTTAAACCACAGCAATCATATATGCTGTCTCAAAAACTAGAGCCAAAACAGACTTGCTTTTCCTGTAGCATCTGTTTAAGCTGCTCTTAGAAAGAACAACTGATAACTGCTATAAAGTTTGCCTATTTCTCATAAGGCTTTAGCTAATCATGTATTCTATGTACACAAAAAGAAGATCCCTGCTGTTCCTTAAAGGATTCACACTGTCTGCAAGCTTTGAATTACTGCTGCTCTCAAGGGGAGGCAGTCTACGATTGCTCGTGCTTGCATGCCTCAAAGTTAAACTTGAATGGCAACTTAAAAGGAGGTGTCAGGATTTGTATGTTCCTTAGCCAAGACCTAATACTTTGCTTAAGAGCCTGTAGATCAAATCATCTTGCGCTATTTTATTACCAGCCCAGAGCTGTCTGAAGTACAGAGCATGCAACACCATGTTTCATGGGCCTCACTGCTTTCTCTCTTGCTCCCTTGGTAGATGATATATTCATGCTAATATTACTGGGCTGGTAAACACACAGATTTTACCTCTTCTAGCCAAGAACAATATAAACCAGAGTGAGTCAAGGGGAAGAATGAACAGCCCCCAAGGATAAGTCTGAGCATCTTCCTTCGGTGGAGCTACAGCTGTGCAAAGACCACATACCGTCTTTGGAAAATAAAAAATTCTAAGGCAGTTCCTCCTTACTGGCATAACATGGAGCAAGTCAAGTCACTTTTACTAGGACAGATAAGTCAAGCCTGCTCCGTTGATCAAACAGGAACACAGCAGTTGCATCCAAATAAAGACACAAGGAATAGTAATTTATATTCGTCCAGTGTCAATCTGAAAACACACAAAGATTAGGTTTAACAAGTCTGGCAAAATACACAGGAACACTCAACAAAAGGATTTTGTAGCAATGCTTCCAGGAGTTCCTGCTTCTGGCCAGGACAAGAAATACCACAAGAACAGCCACAGTTTAATTCAGAACTGGATATGCATGCAGGAATAATGAAGGGAGTGGGGAATGACAAACGCAAAAACACAAGACTCTTGCAAGCAGCGTCCAACCTAAAGAAAAGCTTGGGTTTCTTTACAGCTCAAGTTCACTTGAACCCTTTATGCAATTCAACAGGGAAAGCTGAAGCAGAAATCAACACTTGATCCAGATCTAATATTCCCTTTACCTCAAATGCTTTTATAATGTTGATTCCTAATTGCAGCCTTAAAGGCAAGAGGCAAATGGCTAAATGACAAAGCCGGCACCCTGACAAGGTGAAGCAGGACATGATTATCAAAGAGAAGGCACTGGTGGTAAAAGGGCCTGGAAGAAACCTGTGAGGGGGAAGACAGCAGAGAGGATACAGCAATGGCACTGAGGCCTACCTTAAAAGAAGGGTCTCACATGGCCACTGTAGAGAGCTGCATTGCAGCTAGTGTATCTGCATGATGTTCACGCACAGGCAAAGACTTGTAAAGAGATTTTTCCCAAAGCTGATGCAAAGAATACATGTTATTTCTAGCTTATTAGCATACAGAGACATCATATGGAAAGCACAGAAGACCTTTCCTCACACATCATCCACCAGCAGCAGTTGCACTGACTTTAGCAAAGTTACTCCTGATTTACATCTGTGTAAAAATAAGACCAATGTGTTCAAGGAAATACTCTGTACAGCTGGGACAGTTTAGACACACGAAATAGATGTTTGTAACACCATGTGATTAAAGAAAAACCCAAACCACAGGGTTTAGATCTGAATCCAAATCCTCCTCAAGCTCACTGTGTTTGAGATCCAAGATTTTGATTCAGACCCTTGTCTATATAAATTGTAGCAATTCAAAATTTACTGTCATTCTTAACTCATATCTCATACTGAATAGATCAGCACCTACTTTGGATTTTACAGGCTTTGTGGTAACTGCTAAATTAAGTTGTGGAACATGAACAGTAATGAGGACTAGTCTAGAACAAAAGACGAACATGGAAAATAAACACATTAACAGGCAAGTGCCAACTTGATGCTCCACTGAAATTGTAATTTCCGTTGTCCACAACTCAGATGTGAATACTGATTTACTATATCAGCAAACACATAATTAGAACTCACTCCACTTAAGCAGTACAGACACCTATGAGAGAACCCAACAATTTCCAGCATGAAAAAAGTTTTTATAGCTCCAAACCCAGTTTCTGCTTAAAGTTAGAAGTCTATTACTGCTATGAAGATTATCCTTCAGTCTCATCTGTTTCCTTGCCCAAATCTGTGCGAGAGGGACTGTGCTCTCCTTGTGTCATTAACAGCAGCAATCTCATTTCCTTCCATAGGAAAAGTCACTAATCACTTGCACATTAGAAAGCAGAATTTACCTATACTGAAAACATCTGAATTGTAAACAAACTTTCTGTAAAGTACTAAACAAGCAAAATACCTTCCTTATTCAAGGGGTCTGCCTTAACTTCCAGCAAAGATCCAACAACTTGAAACTGAAGTTTGATTTAAAAGTAAGATTCAGCTTTTAAAAATAATGGTACTTTATCAGATAGACTTACATACCTTTAAGTATAAATGAGAACAAGAGTAACCCATCTATGAACATGTACATGCTAAATACTTCTGATACCAAATAGCCTCCTATTTTTCTGAATTTGAAAGTATGCATTTTTAAAATATAACTAAAACTGATTGTGTAAGTAGTAATTAACCCAGTAATAAAATGAACTCATCTTCCCACTCTTGAGAAAAAGTGTCCAAACCAAAATAAGTCAAGTATGCAGATAGTTGTGGGAAAGAGGTTTCTTTCCTAGAGTCTAAGCTGGAAATCCCAAGTTTAAGAAAGTGATTTCCAATTAAGTTAAAGGTCTACTGACTCCAGCCACAGATGTTTTCCCTCAGAGGTGGTATACGCTGCCAACCAAGTGCACAATTCAGAAATATCAAGAACAGGCAGAGTAAGCTTTTGTTTTCCCTTTCACTCTGTGCTGTGACAATCTAGTCATCTGAAGAGTTTTCGTAGTGCTGTAGTCAGACAGTTTCAGATCCTCTTCAGCAAGCAGCACTGAAGAGCAAAAATTCAAGTTCAAACTCTATGCTGGATGCTAGCATTTAATTACAAGATGCCAACACTTTTTCATAACTAGTCACTATTTTATCTTTCCTCAATGTAAGAATATCCTGATCGCTTGCTCTCATCCAGCCACTTAACACCATTTCCACAGATTTCCCTGGGGTTGCAAAAGGAGCAAGCATTCGGGGGTAAGACAGCAACCTCCAAATATCTAGGGCCCCTAACCTCATGCCAACCAGAAAAAACAGTATCACTTACTAGGACATGAGCTGATTTTGTCAGCCCTGGTTGGACAATCTTATATGACAACAGTGCATATTTTAATCAAAAACAAGTCGCGCTTTATCTCTTACTGTCATTTGAGCATGAAAGATGAAGAGGGTGAACAGAAATATGATTCCTTGAGTCTCTAAATCAACAGTGACACCATTTATTAGAAGAAAACTACTAAAGCTGTACTTGTTTTCAAACATACATAAATTAACTCAAATGCCTCAGTGATCCACACTGCAACACCTGTCATATCCACATGTTTTTGCTTTTGTACCAGCAAACTTGATGCTTTCAGAAGCTGAGAACACTGTTTTGGTGGTTTTGTTCTCATTGAGGATCTTGATACAACAGTCTGTTTATGCATATATATGCATGCTTACCTACTTCTTTAGAACTAGCTTACATGTGAAACCACATTTGTTTAGTTTGAGGGTTGTTGAAGCTTGTTGTTTTTTGTGGCGCACCATGGGGTTTGTTTTAATACAACCTGCTACACATCTGAGTACCTCATCAAAAAAAAATCTGAACCCAGAAACATTTGAGGATTGAACTACTTCAGCTAATGGATATCTGAGTCAAGGCCACATTTCCAAGGAAGCATATACAAAATCCACTTTACTACTGCTCATACTGTGAATCTTGTACTAAATGAAAAGAATACAAAACCAGAAGGGAAAAAAGAAAATGGTATTTCAAATACTTCAGTGACTGAAATATGCTGTTCAGTTCAAGTACAGATTGTTTACTATGTGAGCGGGGAGAGAAGGTGTTTTAGTCAGAGACTGTTTAGTCAACTGTAACTTTCTAACTGCCAATTTGATGAAAGAAACTCTTAGATATTCAGTCCAAATGAAGCAACTTTTTTTTTCCCCCCATTGAGCAGGATTGGGAGAATTCACCTATATTTATAGCTATATTTATAGCTGCAAGTAATCCTTCAAGCTTGATTAAAAACTTCAAGTCAATACTGAAGTAAGTGGGAAAATACCAACTGTTTCCAAGAAGACTAGGTGACCCTTTGCCAGCCCAGCTGTATCTTAAGAGAACACACACAGATAAAAAACAGGCTTCTGGAAGTAGTTGGGTTTGATTTTTCTGACCTCTGGCTGCTTGGAATTTTCGTCCTGCATTTAAGGGTGATAAGTGTTCGTTATGAAAACCCAAGCATGTCTGTAGTGATTCTTCACTCTGGCACAGGCAGGAGGCTCTGAACCACTTGTGTGTGAATAAAACTGCAGGAATGAACTCACACCTAACAGTAACCAGCTGAACAATAGTTTCTGTGGTCTTCTATTGCTGCTCAGAAGCTCAGGGAACTGGAGTCCCAACTATGACGGACTAATGGGCACAAAACACAGATTTTTCAAGAAACTGTCAGTGTACCACCTGCAAAAAACACAACTGTGAAGCAGAGCAGGCCATCTTTGTTATCTTGGATAGAAAAGTGTTTTACACACCACAGCTACCTGTTGGATTTGGAAGACCCATCTATAAACATCACTGATCTTTTTGGCTATTTGTCATTAAAGATGATAACTTATCCAAGTGAAAGTATTCAATACACTCAAATAATTTTTTTCCAAATAACTGATGAATTTCAGGGTTTTTCTCTAATTCTGATTTTTTTGTGTCTGTACCAAGCCATTGCAAATTACATCAGCATATACAGCTATTGTTTTTTCTTGCAAAGTAAATAATTCAGATCAGCAGTACTTTCACTCGGGTCCAGAGATCTATTTTCTTCTAATAAGCTGACAACCTTCCCTATGTTAGTATCTCAGTGGAAATATCAGATACCATTAGAGAAATTTGCAGCTTATGTTTTTAGCCGGTTTGACTCCCTGAAGTGTCAATCATTAGCTCGATCAGTAGGTTCAAGGGACACATTAATTGGGATACAAAAGAAACAAACATCCTTTTTTCAGCATTGGTAACTGAAGGACATTTCTTTCCAAGATCAGGAGTTGAAAGTTTCCAGGTGAGATCCAGGTCCAAGGGTTTTTTTGGCCTAGCCAATGGCTACTTGGTATATTTAATAAGGAAAAGCCTTAACAACACAGTGCACCTGCAGGAGACCAGACCTAAACACAATAAGTTATACATCATTTCACATCAAGATGTCAGCCTTCTCTGAAGCATACATTCAGCACAAAAAGGCATCCTCATCTACTTTTGGTTGCCTCTCTCAAAACTCCTAATAAAATCCTCCTTGCCTTTATTTGTCAATTTGGTTTCTAAAAGCCAGGCACCAACAGTTCATCCCCATGAACTGTAAGTTCACCCACGGAAGTTTTAAGTTACTTAAACTATATTACAGCATTTGAACTTAAGTGTTTTAGTGGCGGTAATAGAATTTGTGCTGAAAATGCTCAGCTTCAGAAATTTTCCTAGCAACCTAAGAGACTAATAAACAACCTACTACTTTATCCTGTACTTTGCCCTTTTTAGATTCTATTAATAGAAAAGAGCTCCATGGTCACAATCTTTGCATTTTTCTGAACTAGAGAACTCAATCTGGTTTACAGGAGTCAGTAAAGCTGTGCTAACAATAGTCCTTTTCTTCTCAAACAGGTACGATCTTCATGCTTTCAGGAGCCAGTTGGACTTGGATCTCTTCTGTTAACAGACAAGAAAACTGAGGAGGCCAATAAACTCTTGCAGAGATACATTTGTAATACAACCTTCAGTTGGGTTTCTTCTCCCAATCCTAGAACAGGCACAGACTGGAAAGCATTACCTGTCTTTTCCTTTCAGAAAAGTTATATGCTTCATCCACAGACACCTTAGAATATTGCAATATTTTTTTCCTATGGTGAAAGTCCCTATTCAATATAGGATCTCCTAGGGTGCTTTATTTTGGTTTCATCTTTGAAACTAAACAGTTTTTGACTACTAGCTGAATAATATGGGCACATCAAGAATCAGTGAGAAATGCTGCCTATCATCACTGAACACAGCAGCATCTCACAGAGCATACATAGCCAATGTCACTAAGCCACCACTGTAAACCCTTCTGTAAGCATTATAGGTCAAGCACTTTCAAGATGCAGCTGTCTAACCACTTGCATTTGAATGAAGAGTCACTGCTATAGCAAGGATTATTTTTCCTCATGTTATCTACAACAGCTTTTATCAAAACAGTAAAATAAAAGGTAGAGAGGTTGGGGCAGTAATAGAGGAACTGTCATTCAGCAGAATTACCTAGAAATCCCTTTTGGGAAACATGCTTCAAATTCACTGATACAGGACACCCCAGTATTCAAGAAGGATTATGTAACTTAAATACACAGCAGTAGCTTAAGCTAAGAATCCTGATGCTCTGTCCACAGCAATTTTGAGTAAACTCACAGAAACACACACAAGGGATATAATGGCTTGAGCTGTTACCCTTCTTTTTTCCATTGTTTCTCTTATGTGGTTTAGGGAATATCTTTTCAACATTCTTCACATGCTTTCCTTCCCACCATCCCCAGCAGTAGGAGTGACATTTAGTCCTCCAACCCTTAAGCTGTAGAACAAATCCCACACACCCCTGGTGCAGAAAAATGCTATTTATTGAGAGCAACAAGGAAGCCCTGAGCACTACAGCAACAAATTATTGTGAAGTCACCCCCGAAAAAGCCACCACATTAAGAACAGCCTTCACTTAAGTATGGTCTCTCCACTAGACTTTGCTTCTAGCCTGAATATTTTCTTCAAACCAGAACATACAAGCACTACCCATTGACACTGGCACCAAAAAGAAGCTGTTCCCTTCACAGATAAAAGCTGCCAGTCATAAAGAAGCACCACAATGAAGGCTCTCCTCATTTCCAGCCTGTTTTGCTCAGCAGCAGCACCACATAGAACAAAACCTGAGTCTAGTGCCCCATACAACACTTACACAAACATGCACTGATAAACTAGCCCTTCCCTGCATTACAACCAACCAGCCCCAAACAACTACTCCAGGTACTACTCCCTACCACCACCAGCTATAAAAAGCCCAAGGCGGAGAGGGGAAATAGCTAGTTGCACAGCTGCAGAAGATCTCCATGAAATGGAAGTGGTGTGAATGGGAAATAGGTGTTATTCCTCCCACCATAAAATACATGTCATCACTCCATCTGATATGCTACCCCCATGGTGTGTGTTGATGTGAAAATACAGGTCTAACTACATTATGTTTAAAAACAAGGCTATTGCAATGAGGTGACAAAATGTGCACTACTACTTAAAGAGAATCTCAGTGAGGAACTGGATGAATCACTCTAGGTTGATAGATTTATTGTGAATGTGGATAGGACTTACTGATACAATTTTTTCTCCCCCTCTTACCAAACAGCTCCTATATAAAACCTTTAACCATTCCACAAGCTGTGCCCAGCTTCAAGACAGACACCAAAGGAGGTCAAACAAGCTGCCTGTACCAAGAAAAATCAGTTAGCAATAAAAGTTTCTAAGACAGCTCTAAGATTTCTTCCTATCATTTTATTCATTCAAGTTAAGTCAAATAGATTAACTATGAATGAACAGAAAAAAAATCTACAAATCCTGAAGCTGTTTTTTATTTAGTGTCCACCCTCATGGCCAGATATGACAGTAACACAAATTACTTTGTAAATGCTCTCAGAGTAAAGGTTTCTTCTAAAGTCCAGAAAAAAACAAAAAAATTCTGACATGGTGACTTAAGAATGCAGAAGTAGAACTATCATTTCTGTTTGAGCAAGAAATAAGTATTTGTTTCTTCCTTTTCTTTCTCCAGTGAGGAGGAAGTGTTCCTTCAGACTTTTCTTCTTGTCTCAGAAAAGCCGGTCCTGGCAAGCACTTTATGTTTCATAACTGCAAATGCAAGGCATGAAATTTGATCTTTCATCAACATGAGATCGGTTCTTGATGTCCCACAGCTATTCCTGACCAGACTTTGCAAGACAAAATAAAATTATTTAACTAAGGCATTTCAGGGCTGAACATCTGAAGGCAAGTCACATGTCTGTTAGTTACCTGCAACTTTTAGTTTAGTCTTCTAGAATTTGAGAACAGTGAAAAACGTATCTGATGATTACAAGTGTAGTAATCTATGGCATCCCTGCACTGCCTGGTGGAGAACTGCACCACCACCTTCGTGTTGATGTAGTGGGTCACATTTACTCAACGCTGCATGGCTCTAAAAGCCACACAGCAGGGCGGGCACTATGCTTAGGTAATAGCTGTGTGGTCTCCTGCAGCTCAGGAGAGTTTGCACAGTACTCAGCTGTACAGCACAGAAACAATCCCAAAGTATCCATCCCACCTCCTTTGCCCATATGCAAGGACACAGGCATGCACGCAGACATGGACATGCCCCCTCTGCAGCTCTTGTCTTTGGCAGCCTATCCATGCTTTCATGAGGTTTACTTGCACCTTCCACTTTATATGGAGTGGAAAGCAGGGAAAGCAATGTGGAAAGCAATTTCCTCATTTCCTGTTACAGCTTGCTCCAGCTGATACTCGGGGATATTCAGGATGGGAGATATAAACCTGCATGCTGGCTATCATGTCAGACATATTAATGTGAGTGGGCAGTGATCTAGTAACTGCTTTAGTGCAAAAATGTTCAATATAATGTGGGAACCTTCCCTAGACATACTGGGCAATGAACTGCAAGACTACCGGACACACATTGTTTCTGCAGTCTGAGACAGTCCTCTATATAGATGGTTACATTTTTCTACAGTTTCATATGCATAGATCATAGGGATTCATTTCCCCAGGTTCACCCTTCAGTCTGTTTTCATTACTTAGAGGATGATGGCATCTTTAGGTCTAGCATAGTGTTTATTCTTCCTGTTTGTGATTCTTCTTCTTTGAGGGAAAAGCCTTTACTCACGAATAAGAAAGGAACTTTAGCATATGAAGGACAAAGCTACACAATGCTAAGTGGAATGCAGAGGTGATTTCCTGGGGTTCCTACACTGCTACCAACCAACAGAGTTGCTGTCCTGTAAAACTGGGAACAAAAGCTTGGCTTCTGCTTAAGTTGGTTTCTGTCACCTTTACTAGATCTGTATCTTGTTGCTAGAATTTTTCATTTGAATAATTACTTTGCAGATCATACAGCTGGTTTTTAGCGTGCCTTCTGGATTTTATTACTTAAAACATCTCCATGGATCTCCATGTACAGGTCCAAGGAGCATGGTCCTCATAAAGTTTTGCCTGTCTGGGCTCAGGGTCAACAGAGAGACAGCAGAGCTGCTGCAGCCCTTTTCTCCCAGTGTCCCTGGCGAGAGGCTCCCAAGCAGCACTGGAGAGGGACAACCCAGATTGGGCTGGCCCCTGCCCATGGGAACTGCTTTTCAGGCAGATCCTTGCTCCTTGGCCTCTGCCTGATCCACTGTTCCGCCTCATTGCAACTTCACTGTGGGTTTTCCTCATGCAGACCCAGAACCCAATTCAGGGGTGACTTCCCACCCTGAAACCAGCCCACCCCCAAAGAGATGCCTGATGAGTGTGGTTCTGGCTGCCCCAATGCCCCACAGCTGCCCTGCTCCTGGCTGGAGTGTGGGGACGGGCTCTGGCTGCCCCTGGGGAGCCCCTACTGCTCCCACTCCCTCATCCTCACAGTACCTGACATTCTAATGTAGACTGCTTGCCTTTTACATTGCATTTTTTACCATATTAAGAGGGCTTTGGCAGTTGTAGTGGTTCAAGTAGAAAGGAATTGGTCCCCTGAGAGCAATATGTAATGATTTGCTTTGGACTGAGAAAGGGGAACTCATTTTTAATTGAATAATATGAGAAAAAAAGCCTTACATGTGCTAATTTGTTGGATTCAAGTGTATTTAGACTGGGTTATAGGGATGTTTTGACATTGGGCAATTAGGGTAATTAGAGAAGACAGTTGTAAGAGTGGACTATTTTGACACTGAAGATTTTGATATGGGTAAGGTCACTGTGACACTAAGATCATACAAGCGATAGAAATGTTAAGGAACTGTGCTTACCCAGTGAACCAAGCAACCTGAAAAGTAATTTTCTATATGAAGCCAAAGATACCTTTAAAAATACATAAATAGCTTGGGATTTTTCAAAGGCATGTTTGACGAGTGGATCTTTGGGGGGACACACACACACACACAGACACACACACACACACACACAAAATCACATCTTTAAACTTTCATAGATGAACTTACCTGCCATGCAAAGAAGGCTGTGAGTACGAAACAGTGTGAGAATAAAATAAACGTTTTTATTTTATAAGAATGTGTCTTTGATGAGAGTTACTTAAGGATCTATTTTTTTTCCCTCTGTTTCGGCAGGGATAAATCTGAGCTGTCTGTTGAGATTTTCTTATGCCTGGTCAGAAACAACGTTAGCAAAAGTAACAATGAACAGCTTGACCTGTCTTTTTTTTTCTCTGTCTCTCTCATGCTAAGTTATGATTCAAAATATAAATGTTAATTTTGCCCATACTTCAGATGCACCTGGGAGAATTTGCTGTATTGACGTGACGATTAAACAATATTGATTATGCCTTCAGATGTTTCATGAATTGAAACTGGTTTTATAGGCTATTTTAAGACTGAAAAATATTCTGTAAAATCTGCAGTCCTTTGTACTGCTATATTGTACTATACTTTGTACTGCTATATTGTCTTCAATGTCAAAGTAAGATGGTGTGATCACTAACGAGAAGTTAGGCCAGAGAAGTTGAGGAGTTTGTAAATTTTTCAGAATACCTTTCAGGTTAGAAAAGGTTCACAGAAGTGGACTCAGTTCAGCAAACTTAAAACTGTACTAGTTCATGTTCAGCTATAGTCACTGATACACCACAAAACTATATGCATAACTATAGCAACCAGTACACATGAAATACTACAGCTGCTTCAAGTTCCTCCCAATTAAAACCTCTTCTACCTAAAAATTGCTAGAATTCCTGCAGTTTTATCTTCTGTTGGCTCTTCTAGGAAACAAAACTCCTTTGCATTATTGCACATTTCTAATGTACAATACAATGACTACTCCTCATCTCTTTCAGAACATCAGCACTATAAACCCAGGATTTCAATGAAATCCACAAAGCCTATAGAAAATTTTCAAACAAAAGAGCTGTTTGTTAATAAACTTTTTCTTCTGAATTGCAAGATTTCACAGGCAAATTGCCTTCTAAAAACTCATTAAAAGTTCGCCCAGATTTCTCCATTCCTTCCCCCTTTATGCTAATATAATTTTTAATCACTTGTAGATTTGCTTACATAATTCTTATCATGAAAGAAAATATTTTGCCATTTTGATTTAGCTAATCAGATTGGATAGCAAAGGCTTCGCTTGTTTTGTTATTGATAGCAATTATTAAGTCTCTCATAATGAAAAAGGCATTTATCCATAAAAGGAGGAAAACAGTTAAAAACAAAACAAAAAAAAAACCCAACGGAGTCAGTACTTGTACATACATGACTTGGACAAGAGACTAGACTGCCTGGAGCAAGATGGCTGTACCTTGTATAGGATGGTGATTAAAATGTTCTTCTTTTTTGATCCTTTCAATATATATGCATCTATCTTTGGCTACATGCAACTCTTCTCTCCCTGTTATTTTCTGACCATCTTATAGCTGGTATCTTTTCTGGCCTTTCACAGACGTTCTTTTTGAAGGTGATGGAACCATCCTTTTCACCAACTCTGTTCCCGCTGCCTCCCAAAAAACAAAGCTTTACAGAGATGGTGGTAAATAAACAGGAACAACTGTGCTGCAACTGTAATTGTGCCTCAGGGCAAGGCTCGTTCTTAGAATCAGCCATCAATCAGAAGCGTGGCAGTGATTTACCAGTCACCAGGGATTAAAGCAGAAATATTTGCCCAATTTTTTTTAAGTTTTTTTTTTTTTTTTAATCAAACCTTTCTTCTCTGGTTCTGAGAGGCATTGCAGGCACACTGTCACACATTTAGCCATTACAAGAGCTTCAGGACTAGCTCCCAAGCCCTAAATACACTTTCTACAAGGAAGGGTTCCCCAGACAAATTCCCAGATGTCCTCCCGAGCACAGCAGAACAGTACTTCTCCACCAGACAGATCCACTTCCGCAGGGTAAGGGGAGAATCCCTAATGAAGCTTAGTGCTGCTGACAAATTATCCCCAGTGTATCAAAGTACTGGGTATGTCTTTTATCAGGTGATGAGTAAAAGAAGGATAACATCTGGATTCACAGTCCATCAGGCTAAATCTGACAAGTGTTCAAGTTGCAGCATATCTGAACAACATCCTAATGGTTAAATGGATTCCCATAGCACAGATCCTAATGCAAACTGGAAAACGAAATAGCAATAGTGCAGAGGTGTTCACCTCTGACAGGAAAAGCGTGATGAAGAAAACAGTTTATCTGAGAGACAGCATGTAGTCAACAGCTGTTTAAGAAAGCAGAGCGGCAAGTAGCAGAGATGTCTGCCCTAGAGAAAGCCTAAAACCCAGATCAATGTGCTGCAACAACAGTGCAAGTGACCCGTACACTGAAAGACTGACCCTTCATTTCACAGCTTCAAGTTAATGGACAGGAGGGAGTGCTGGCTGCATTAACTGAAATAACAGCATTAACTACTTCACACAGCCACTGAGACGGAGGCTGGCTGTTGAAAATACAAACTCCCACATCGCATGCTTACATACACAGCCCACAGAAGGAGTTTGAACACAATCTGTAAACGCTTCTGGACAATGAGGTAGTATCACGTAAGCACCCTTGCTTGAGGGAAGCCTCACTTTACATATCCTAATCCAGCTCAGGCAGGATTCAGGGCCATGGGGGGACAGCAGGACTGATGGAGAGGTGTGAGCTTGGAAAAGAAGTAGTTTGTGTAACTAATGCTCATGCCTATATAATGCAGTCTGAATGAATAAGGCATACCTTAGCACTCCCAATTTTGAGAGGTTTTCTTTTATTTGTGGGACAGGCACATACATGACAGAGATTTTATCATATCTTTGGAGGCTTTGCATCCAAACATTTTTGTTGACAGTATCAGTTTCAGATATTGTAATCATCTCCAAGCTCTTCTGCATGCTCCTGCCCTCACAGGACAGACCCATAGTCAAGTTAATTCTCCATTCCTTTCAGAAGAACAAATAGTATTTCCCTTGTTCCAAAGTCAGGTGGATAGATACATGTCCAACTTCACCTTGCTCAAACTCCCACTGGACCCAGAAAGATGCAATGGAGAAGGCTGGATGCATCCATTATAATGGATCAAATCTGAATAACCATCATATAAACCCTCTGGCATCCATGTACAGCTGCACCTGCAGCTTCTCTACCCACAACACACGTGACAGAGAGCTTCACACTTACTTCTGCTGAGTGCCTGTCCCAGGCACTTCTCTCAAAGACACATGAGGATGTACAAAAGCAAACTGATATTCCGGGGGGGGCAGGACAGAAGCTGTGCTTGTGACCTCCCTTTTTATTGAGAAGGACTGTGGCATGGCAAGGCAGAATTATTTCTCATCTCTTGAAACGGTGTACCAGGGGGACAAACCATCGCAACTCCCCTCACCCACGCTTCTCCACTGTTTGAACTGCCTTGCGGTCACCTGGCACACATCCATCCCACTGCTTTATAAACAAAGTAGAACGCAGAATGTGTGGACGTGACACTTGCAGCCCTCAGGCCATTTTTACAGAAGAACTGATACCAAATTAAGCAATCAGCTCCAGTTACACTTCGCTAACAACTTCTGCCTGTCACTCTGCTGAACACCAGCATCCTAGCAAAACCAGAAACAATAAAAAAATAATCACAAAGGTTTAAAAGGGGTTGACCTATATTCAAACAAGAAACACCAGGTATGGGAAACAGAAAGCATCTATTTCTGCCGCTCTCAGGCACGCACGCACACCTGCTTTGCTGCTGCTGACAGCAGACAGCCGCGGGGCTCTTCCTGAGAGACATCCTGCATACCACAAAACAGCCGTGGAATATGAACTGTGGCCCTCCTCAGCTTTGATAGACTTGTCATTTCTCTCAAGCTTTTCCATCCGTCATGTACGCGCTCTCTAATGCTCAACTCATTCATAGGAGGATCCCTTGAGGGAATTTCATTGCATCTCTGACACTAGTTTAATTGCTGTCAGGTGGAAACAGCGCGTTTTTACATGTGATTAGTCCTATTTGTAACCACCTAATTTCATTGAACGTTCCGGGTCGCTTCTCACTTGTATTAAACGAGCATGTTTTCCTGACATGATTGTAAAATGAATCTCTCTTTGGAGTTTCCTCACCCCCAGGTGTGCAGAGAAGACTCAGGATAGCAATCTTAAGGAAATAATTTACTTTTCTGTCAAGGAGAGAAACTGTGGAACTTTTTCATTGCTCCAGTCATAATAAGCAATTCAAGCAGTATAAGCTCTCTCTATTCTCTCATCATTTAGGATGCTAGTCAAAAGAGCTACTAAAATAAAAGTAACTGTTGCCTGAAGCGGTTCCTGAAGTGGACCTGATCTAAGATTTCAAGGGAGGTGGTGGTTTTTTCAGTTTTCAAGTAACACAAATATATCAACTACCAAGCACAGCTGCCCTGCAGTATCTCCAACACAATCAAAACCTAGCACCTTAAAAATCTTATCAAATGAAAACTAACAGTAAACTCCTATGCCTCACCCCCTTTCATAGACCAAAACATACAAACAAGCGAAAAAATTTTAGATCAAAGAGGTCAAGTCAAATTGCATAAACTTCAGGGGAAAAAAAAAAAAAATCTGAAAATCTAGTTATTAACCCCAAGGGAACTTTAGGCTTTTATGGGGGCTTTCCAATCATCCTTTGAAAACAGAAGGAAGGTATTGCAAGGGAAGGTATACAGTCCCCCCCTGCATATACATACATGACTGACATGAGTAGTCTTAAGATAGTAGATGGCAATCTAGGGAATTTATTGCCGCTGATGATAACATTCTGAAGCCCCAGGTAGCCTATAGGAGGAAGATCTGTGCTCCTGGATAATGTTTGATGCCTTTCTGAGGTTGACAAGAGAGCTTTTGGGACAGGTTTCCTAGAGGGTTCTTGGTACTACTGCTGTAGAAGAACACGTTCAAGGGGTGATGAATGTAGCTCCAAGAACAGCTCTCATCGCCTTGGTCTGCATCCATAGGATGGAAGTATCTTGCATCCTGACCCATCTTTTCTCCCTCAAGAAAAGGTAGGGAATGACAGTGGTTAGAGAAGCTCCCAGCTGCATGCTGAGTTACATGGAAAAATAGGAAGATGCATCCAAACATTCCCTTTATTCTTTGCAGGAAAGACCAGGCTGCATTGGTTTTGGTCTTTTTTTCCTCTAGGGGAGAAAGAGTTTTGCATCATGAGCGGAAACAGATACCACAGCCTGAGAACCCCAGCTTTAGGGCAATGATAAGGTTGAAATACTAAGTTCTCACAAGTCAGGAAATACCAAGCAGATGACACTTGGCCCTCTGCACTATGAAGATCCTCTTTGGTCAGCAGCACCACGCGACCAGGGAATAGACTCTTTTGCTCAGCTCCTCCTGTAGTGCTGAATTGATTGCACCAATTCTTTACAGAATATTACTAAAACAATTTAAATGCTAAGCAGGGGATGTAGAGAATCAAACTGTGGCCACAACAGGAACAGTCAGTGGCAGCACAGTGTGCTCAGCCACAGTGTAAGAAGGTGTCATTCAACAATTTACGCTTATTTATTATTGCACTTGATAATGATGGTTGACTAAGAAGGCCAATTGAGAATTGAGGCTCTTTTGCCCAAAATGTGGTCCAAACCCAAAAAGTTTATAGTCTGTAAATAAGCAAGGCACGTAAATATTGGAGAAGAAAAATAGTCGTGGAAAAATCAACTGTATGGAGAAGGAGAGGGTTTTAGTAAAATCTGCGGAGGCCAGATAGCCCAGTCAAAACCAGGAGTCACAGAGGGTGCCAGGCTGGAGCTCTTCTGGGTTCACTCCTACCACCAGGGTTTCTGCTAGCTCTTTTATTGGTTTTACCTCACTACATGTACTGTGAATCTTTGATTACCTCACCAGTCTGTCTATCAAACCAGCAGTGCTGTGTCTGCTGTGCTTCTCTGGGTTTGTCACCAGCCACCCAGATGCAGAAAGCAATCTCTATCTGCAATACTCAAGCCATTTCCTCTTCATCATTTGGCTTTGCCATCTAGTAAGCAATAGTCTGACTCTCTTACTGCCTTGCATCTCTCCAGGCCTTGTGTCTAGTGACTGTAAAACACTAACACTTCAGAAGAGCAGCACCGGAGAACATTACTGAACTAGGTGCAGACAAATAGCCATTTGAGCTCTGCTATTTGCCATTTTTCTTTCAGAAAGAAATCAATTATCAGTGCATGAATATTGCCTTGTAATTTTATTGCAAACTAATGGAAGTCCATCACCAAGCCATGACAGAACTTTTGCTCTGGGAGTCATACAGCACCTGGAAAGGGGAAATTCAAACAGAAGAGCAATTTACCAAATGAACACTTCTTTCAAGAAATCTTTCCCTTTCTCTCAGAAATGTAATTTATGGAACCTTTCAAGGAGGAAGCAAGATGGAAAGATAAAACCTCCTGTACAAAGTTCAGATTTGCAACTAAATCCACTTAGGCTGAAATCCATCAAAAAATTGACGTGCTTGAAAACTGCCTCCCCAGGAGGACACAGTCTGAAACATAATCCCATTAAACACAGTGTGGAAAATAAGTTGTCCGCTTTGTTTTGTCTTGCTCACCAGAATTCCTGTAATAAATGCTACAAAAAGAAATGGTATGGATATGTGCAATGTAATGAACAGCCCATATGCTTTCTGCAGGCTGAACCCTTCCTGTTGTCCCACAATCAAGAGTAGCTCATATGTTGGGCCATATTTCCCTTGTCATCCATGCCAGCCTGGTCTCAGCTCTGACCAGTGCTAAAGAGCAATTAATGTCAAGGCAAGCCATGCCATTAAAAACATTTTCTTTTTACAGAACCTTATTTTACCTTTCAATAGCTTCTGTTGAGTTGGGCTTTTTTCTCCATCGGAGATTTTTTTCTTATGTGAGGGCCTATCTGATGGGCAACTGAGTGGCAAGTGATGAAAAAAAGAAGGTCCTCCGTTTTCCCCCTCCTCCCCTCCAGACTTAAGCAGCTGGGCAGAGAAACAAGGGATTCCTTTCCCTTTAGCCCGTCCCAGAGGGGACAGGGCAAACCGTGCTGCTCTTGCACTCCCTCCCGTGGTGGATCCTTAAAGTGTCATAGAAGAAGAGAGGTGACCCCTCTGTCCCTGAAGATGCGGCGTTAAGTGATGCCATCAGGATTGTTTGCAATGGAATGGACAGGAGGAGAATTGGTGGAAGATCTGTACAGCCCCCCCAGCTCTGCTTTTTGTCTTATGTCTCTCAGGTTTTGGATGGCTACCTCCAAAAAGCCAGGGATAATTTGCTACATAAATAAATATGTGGTCAAGTCAAAGTCTTGTTTAGTTTCCTTGTTGCCAGTCTTTTTTTTATGTGTACCCTCCTGTGGGGGCAAAAGGGTCTGCAGAAAATATGCTCTCCTCCACTACAACACAGCATACTTGGGATGAGGTTTCACTTATTTTATCTCCTGTTTTGATAGATATTTTTACTTTAAAAAGTGGCTTCTGCTACAGTTATTTTTCACTCTTAATAGGCACATCAGTCCACCCACGTGACGGCCCCTCTCTGGCCTTAAGCCACGCTATACAGCTCAGTGGCATAACAAGTGAACACAACATTAGACAAATACAACCTTGCAGAGCCTGAGTCAGCTTCCCTGGCAACCCTTTGGCTGCGCTAAGTGGCATCAGTGTGGATGCTACAGTAAGTGAGAACTGATTAAAACACCGTGATTAAATGCATTAAATAATTCTTCACTTACACAGACTGACATGAAGACAATTATATTAACTGGGACAACTGAGTCAGAGGCAGTTTGGAAGCCACACTCAATGTGTGCTTACTATACCTGCTTCTGATGGTAACTCTTCTTTTAAGACACTCTAGGTTCACTTCATGGTTCCAGGCTGGAATCCAGTCTGTTTGAACACCTATAGTAAGTCAGGATGAAAGCAAGTGCACTGCAGCCAGCATGGCACATGTATCAGCCTCACTGAGAAGAGACGATCACATTCCAGTATCACTGCCTTCCCAATATGCTACCAATGCCATATTTCCACCTTGTATTCTCCAAAAATGGGTCATGGACCCTAAGCTCTATCTTTTGCAGAAAGATGCCACTGTAAAGAGTAGCACCTAGCAAAGAAGAAGGTTTGGGAATCAGTTCTCTAGACTGAAGGATCTAGATCCCAGGCGGATCACCCGATTCATGCTCTGTGACACTTCAGGACCTGTGGTGTGGTTACACTGCATTTCATTTCACATAGTCATGTTACGGCTAAAATACAGTTGAATGGTTTGTGTGTCCACCAAAATGTCACTCTCCATTCTCCCCCTCCTTCAAAGCAGTAATGAGACTCCATGGTGGAGTTTTACTCAGACTAAACTCCAACACTCCTCCGCTTTACTCCAGATAAGAGCAAGAGAAAGATAATGAAACTGAGTCATTGCCTCTCCTCCCTAACATCTGCCCATGCCCACAACCTGCAGGTTTTCTCCGTACTGCAGCTTGCTACAGGGATCATAGTGAGTCCATCCTGATTAACATTAAAACTGACATTACTTTTTCAAAAAAAAGTGCAGAACTCTCATTTGCACTGCTTATTCACTGACAGTGCCTTGCCTTGATATGGAACAAAAAATACTGATGAATGTATGATAAATCTAGCCTGAACAAAAACAAAAACCTGTGAGAACTTTATGGAAGCAACTGTATCCTAAGTATCTGTAAAATACAGCATGCAGCCATGGTCTAAATAAAGAGGCAGCATTCCAGAGTAATGGAATTTTTCTCTGTTTTCATGCAAGTACTCTTTAGGTGCTCTAGGATAGAGAGTCAAAGATTTATAGCATATCTATGACAGCTAATTTGTATACAGTTTAAAAATGGAACACCTAAAAGACAGCAAAGTATACTATTACATCCTCAGAACAAATTCAAGGTAATACAAAAGGAAAAAAGATCTTTACTCTTGTGACTCAGAAGATGACAGAACAAGCAATCTAAAGTAAATGAAGAAAAAAAAAAGCTAGGTTTTGGAGTTATGAGGTAAACATTCTTGAGTGACTTTTCTAGTGGCACGCTGAGCAAGCCAGTGAGAGAGCTGGAAAGGATTGCCTTCAGGAAATGTTTTCTCTTTCAGTCCTAACAAGAATTCTAGGATGTATTCTCTATTAGCCTGGATTTTCAACAGATGATTAAATACTTAGTGGTCATTTTTAAAAGCTAGTAAGTTAGAAAGGGGTAGGGGGGAAACGACTGAAGGGCAGTTACTAACTCATCGAGGCAATTTCTTCTGCAAGAACTGGCTAAAACTTCAGTTTGGGGGACTGGCTCCACAGAAACTTACTTCACAGGTTCTGTGCCAAGACATGACTGTACATTAACCTTGCTTCTTTGAAGACCATTTGTAATTTGTTAAAGTCATATTAAGAAACACTCTGATACTAAGTGTTGCGATACCAATCTAAATACCAGTCCATATGCTTTTTGGCAGTTTTCACCTCCTCATAAGTAAAGTTTGTATCTTGTGTCCCGTGCACACCACTGCACTACATCAATGGCCTGTATAGATGGGGCAACTAGTCAAAGACCAAAAAAGTACAGGAAAAAAAATCAGTCATTTACCTTCCACATGCTCTTCTCTGCTCAGTTCTTTCCCTGAGAATTACTAGGTACTGCTTACGGCTCTTGCTCCATCTCAAGTTATCCCTCCTTTCTCTTTGCCATAAATTATTCTGTGCAACATCAGCATATTTTAAACTCTATGTTTTTTCCTGAAGCATTTTGTCTTTTCAGAGCCTCAGACAGTATTACACTGGAAAGCATTTTATCTACCATTGTAGATAAATATGAGGGCAGCAATTACCAATTAATAACCAGAAACAGATAGAGAAATGTCAACAGATGCATATCTTGTGACAGTATGCAGGACCAGTGACACCAAAATGACTGGTGTCACAAAAATTTTGTTGTAGAAGACAGCAGATGGACACAGAAGGGGAGGGCAATATTCAGTCAAAAGCAATTTTGACTACTACATTCTTTCCAAAGAAAGCATTCCCATTTTCACTGTGAAATTACCTTCATCGTGAATCTTTCACCTGACCTTTTTTAAAACCTATCTCAAGGCACAGTATTGTATCAACCAGAAAATTAAAAAGCATTTGGGGTTTGAACTGAAAGGAAACACAAAGTGTAAATCCAAATCCTTTGCAATGAGCAACCTCTGTTGACTACGCAGCTTCCCCAAGAGCATATGAGTTTGTTCAGGTAAAAAATGCCACTCCTGAGCCAAACTCAGACCTTCATTTGCCGTTCTAAAATAGGTCTTTGATCCCAACTCCTCTTTACTCAGTTTTTAATTTTCAGGCGCCTCTGCACTTCCTGGTCTCAGGCCTGACAGGAAATGGAAGTACCGAAATACCGTGAAAATGGCTGTGCCTGTGGTGAGGCTGGTCTGGCTGGAGAAATGGAAACACTAGCAAAGGCCTGAGCGAGCCAGATCTTGCAAAGATTCGTAGCCTGATTTCCAAACCAACATGGTTCAGATAGGTTTTGGACAGCACCTAAACCCTTGGAGGCTTCTCAAAATGAACCAAGCCCCACAGTTTGCCAACTGTCAAGGAATACACACAGCTGTTCCTCGAGGTATTCAGCAGGCTATAGGGGATGGACAAAAGCATCACAACTGACCAAAATATGCATCACCCAATCATTTTTTGTTTCCTCTACCCTGCTCTTCCCTCCCCACGCACATACACTTCTACTGTTTGCTTCTAGTTTTATA
Source organism: Laterallus jamaicensis coturniculus (assembly GCA_022605575.1). Lineage (NCBI taxonomy): Eukaryota > Metazoa > Chordata > Aves > Gruiformes > Rallidae > Laterallus > Laterallus jamaicensis. The sequence goes on from JAKCOX010000001.1 coordinate 50,682,429, forward strand.
ATCTTATGGGTGGGCAGTCAACCTGCCATCTCCATTATGTCTTTCTCAATACAAGGTAGAGTTTATGTTGGCTGTGTGCAGAAAAAATTACTTCTAACCCCTGATCAAAAGTCTTCCTGACTCTTTCAGTTATAATCCTCACAGGTTTTGTGTTTTTTGTTTCTTTAGTGAGAAGTGTCTTGAGAGTTTATTGCAAGGAAGCATTGTTGAAAGTGTTTTATTTTCAGAGCTGATGTACCCTTGGTTGTACCAATGCCCATTTGCAGTAACAATGCTGTTAGGATCTGGAGCCACTTACAGTTTTATTTATGGGCTTGGGTTTTGAGTCACAATTAGAGTAACTTTTCCAAATGTTTGGGTTTGCAGGCGCCATCTAAATGGGTCCTTAACTTGGAAAGCTTTGATTGTGTTTAGCTTCCCTTTACTGAACTACCTTAGTGGTCCATCTTATATTGGTAAGTGTTGTGGAAGCTATCCAGCACTTTAAATGCTATTGAATACTCACAAAGCATGTGCCAAGGGAGAAAAAGAAAACAATTGTTCCCTGAAATGCTCAGCCTCTGATGAAAGGAACTTTTAACAGGCAGAGGTGTTCATTTCAAGAAGCTATTTCAAGCAAACTTTCTTCCTTTGTAAGATGTAAGATCAATACTGTATTGAGAAGGACACATGGTTCAGCAAGACTTTGAAAGAACAAAATTAAATAGTTTGTGGTATGTTATAAGTCATCAAGATTTTAAAATAAGAAACACTTGTGTCCTATTGTGTGTACAAGTACATGTGCACACACAACACTGCAACTGAGATAAAAGCAAGCTGATCTTTCAAAAAATACAGCATTAACAATGCCAAAGTGTGGTGATAGGTGCAGGAATCTTTTACTTATTCAAGGAACAAAATGAGCTTTCTTCAAAATACTGTGTTTCAAACAAATATATCCTCGAGATATGACTACTGCCCTAATCCAATATGCTGATATGGTTCAGCTCTGATATGCTGATAAGGTTCAGCTCTGATCATAGAATCATAGAAAAGTTTTGGTTGGAAAAGACCATTAAGAACATCAAGTCCAAATGGTTTCATACTTCGGAATGAACGGGTACATCACAGAGAGCAGAATAAAAATACAGCATTGCAAAAAACATTCCAGCAATGTTTTGAAAGAATTGTAGACTATTACCTGCCCTTCCATAAACAAGGTAAAAGAAGAAGGCTACTTATGATACTTTCTGGAAAGTAAGAATGTTTTGCATTAGCCTATGACACAAGGGAAGGAAAAGCCAGGAGCAGCCAAACTGGCTACAGTCCCTCCAGAACTTTTAGTTTCTTATGAGGCGGTCTTCAGCCTACCTTCCCAGAATGAAAGCCATTGTTCTGTTGCCAATGTTTGTTTATTTGAAATAACAGTAAATATAATGCTAAATAATATTTTCCTCCCCCATGCATCACTGTGGCTCAGCTAGCAATTCAGAATTAAAATAATATGTTTCCCCTTGCTTTGTTTGTTATTACAGTATGTTCCTGCTCAGGAGACAGGGGTCCAGGAGCAATCTCACGAGGCCAAGATTTCTACAAATTCAAAGTAGCTTTGGGCTATCTCTAACCCACAAGAACTTTGAAACTTTTGGATGCTGGTGCACATCCTGGCTCCCCAGTAAAGACTCATCATCAGCCCACCCATCTTGTTCCTCCTCTACCCTGGCACATAGACAGGGACCCAAGTGAGTTCTGGCTGGGTCCACAGTTTGGGCAGAGAGAGGCATTTTAAAGTACTCATAGACTCACTTTAGATGGAACCATGAGGGTAACTAAATTCTAGAGTGCCTGATGCATGTCGACTGTCTGTTGACTACTCTGATGCATCCACCTGCCAGAAATTGTCCTGATGTCTATTACCAAGGTTGTAGGAAGTCATCAGCAGCCTCTGAAAACTTACAGTCAAGCATGACTGTCAGACAATCAGAAATCTCCTAGAGGTTATCCATGTGAAAACTCAGGAATTTATTGCTTTAGGAGTATTACAAAGCTTCCAATGTCTGAAAATTCGCAGATGCATCTGAACTATAAACATGGGTGGTTGTTATGGGCATTTCTGCTCAAGGGAAGTGCAAAAATGCTATTCAAAATTAAATGGGGATACAGCTCTGTACACCATTAAAAGTTTTCTCTGAAAGTAATACTTGTTCTGCTTCTGGAGCCAGTGAGCTGAAACAGCCCAGAAATATGTTTAGAGAGATGAAAAACATAAAGAGAGATGCTGATACCCACCTCCATTCACAGCCATTTGTAGCTTAGAACCCAGAGCTGTTCAGCACAAAGGCAAGGAAAAAAGCCTCTGATCCATCTTTCTGAAAATGACCTTAACTTTAGAGTTTCTTTTGCTAGAATGTACTTGAACTTTATTATTACATGGTTGGTAAGGTTAACCTTATGGCAGACTTACCCCTGTGGTTAAGGAGACTGTGCCCCTTGTATTTCCACCACCTGGCAAGGTGCATATACCCATCACAATGTGATACCATCAGGGATGTGCACACCCTCCCCCTAATCTTCCTGCAGTTTCCATGAAACTCAGGAAACATGCGCTGTCCTTGTGGCCTGCGGTTGTTTATGAAAATGTCAGTCTGTCTTCACTATTCTTCCAACCACAAATAAAAAGAAAATCTTCATCTGATGTGTAGAAAGGAATGGTAGTTCTCTGTCATCATACAATGGAACAGCAGGTGAAAAAAAAGTCCTATATTTTCTTGGTCTTTCTACACATCTCAGGTTTGTTTTCCCATAGAATTATGCAGATACTATCCATGGATATTTGAGAAGGGTACATGTGGGAAGGGGTTATACAGCTTGTGAGCTATAAGCAAAATGACTGCAGGAGTAGAGAATGACTTAGTGCTGTGGTATTTGTTGCTGTAGTGGCATTGCTTTTTGTTGCTGTTGTTGCTTAAATAGGGAAGTACACAAATAGTAGGAATACACCTGCCTTGTTCAAAGTTTAGTCATGTGGGAAGATGCAAAAAGTGTGTGTGCATGAGTGTGACTGGGTGTTGTTTTCTTCCTACAGGTGTCTGACTGCTCATTACCCATTTTATGGTAGGACTTCTAATGTAGGCTAGCATTTCTACAGGCTACACATCCCTGTAAGATGAGCATAGGCAGCTTGGGTTCACTACCTACAGGCCCCTGCTAACAAGGCTAGCCACCCTTACCAAAACGTTCAAGTTTAATTCCATCTGAAAGCTTAAAGCCCCCAAAGCCATAACTTCTTTGGTAGCAGAGGGTGAGGATTTCACCAGGATTAACTTTCCTGGTCACGGTTGATAAAAACGCACGCTGCTTTATGGTAGAGAAGGAAACAATGCATCCACGCTCTGGATGGGTGAAAGGAGTAGAGGCACTTCAGACATCTCTCAGTTAACACTGAAGTGAAATACGTCTGCATGAGGCTATAACATTTAATTTTTAAGGCGTCTGCTTAAGCACCCTTGGCCAGATTTTTCTTCCCTTTTGTGAGGCAAGCAGCCACTCACTGAATGACAGTTACATTCAGCCATGATTTATACACATTTGTTAAAAGGCTTTGTCATCATTTGAGTCATGTATCATTTAAAGATGATATAATGGTCACAATCACTCTTATTTTACATTTGGATGAATTAGGATTTGGTAGCAGTTCCAGTTTACTTCCATGCTATCATTCAGAAACTTTTATGTACAGAAGAAAGACTATAACATGTAATCTCTTGTAAATTCTGTTTTCAGGTTTGCTGAAGTGAACTCAGAATTACATCGCCATGCTAACCTGTTAGCTAGAATAGTATGTACCATCTGACAGCCTAAGGGTGCTTCAAATGGGGTTCTTAAAAAGTAAAAGATGAGAATTGCTTGACTTTTATCTGTCCCACACTTTCAAATGCCACACACTATAAAATTCGTGGAGCAAATTCATTCCTTCTCAATTAGCAGCTTCTAATCTAGAAATCATTTAAAAAAAAAAAAAAAAAAAAGAACCAAACAAATCTCTAGATGAGAAAGCAAAACTTTTTCTGAAGAATTTCAGGTATGAGAAGCTCAGCCATCCCCCACCGCTGTTTCTCCTTGAACTGTTCTTATTGCCCCCCCCCCCCCCCCAATTCAAAAAGAAACGGGGGGGATAAAGGAAAAAGCCCCAACTCTCGGTATTTTACAGAAATTTTCTCAAGGACTGAGACAAAACTCAAGTCTATTTCACTTTGCAACTGCCTGTAACTTCAGCATAATAAACTCTAAAGGGCACAGCCCTCACCAAAACACTTAAAAACAGCTTGAAAGGGGTACTCGCTGCCCGTTATGTTTACTCAAGCACTTGTTTAAAAACACATTTAAGGAAAATGTTTTTATTTCTACAGATTGCATTAATTATAGCTTTGCAAACACTGCAAGCTCTACGAGAAGAGCGAACTGAGCTATTAGCTGCAAACCTCAGGTCTTGGCTAAAGAAGTGGTTATGGCTTATTTAGCAAGCCTAATGAATTGGCTCACCCATCGCTACGCGGAGTTCCATGTTTAGCATCATGGAGCCTGGAATAGCCAAGGAGGCTTGTTTCACGTCGCTTTATAATTAAAAATAAAGTTAAACCGGCCAACTCGAGGCTGTCCAAAAGCAAACCTCACTGCAGCGTTATTCCTCTTCGGGAAAATAAAAGCATTAGCACGGACATTAACATTGGCCAGAAGCTCTGCGGAGAGCCGCGGTAAACTTCCACTCGGCTGCCACGGGCCGTGCTCTGCCCTGGAGGAACGCGAAGGGGCGGCGGTGCCGGCTGCTCACCGCGCCGCGCCGTGCCCCGCGCAGCCGGACAAGCCGCGGAGGAGCTGCCCACCTCTCCTAGGGGCTCCCAGCCTCCCCCCAAAGCGGGGAACAGCCCTTTGCCCGGCAGCTGAGGGGAGCGGGGCGGCCACACGCCGCCCGTGGGGAGAGCATCAGCCCGCTCAGGTGCGTCCCAGGGGAAACGACCTGTCCGGCGCCCGGCGCCCAGCAGCGGGGCAGCCTTACCGTGAGGGCGGAGAGTTTCTGGGCCGGTACGGCGGGGAACAGCTCCGGCAGCAGCAGCAGCAGCGGCACCCACATCCTGAGGCGGCGGCGGCGGGCACGCAGTGGCTCCGGGAAGCGGAGGAGGGGGACTCTCCTTGGGATGTCGCTCCCCCCTCCGACGCCTGCTTTGGCTCCTTTTCAATGGCTCCCGCTGGGAGGTCCCAGCTTAGGTCCTCTATTTTCTTTTTCCCCACCCCTTGAAATTTGGGGACGGCAGTATAGAAGAGAGGCGGCGGTTTCTCCCTCTCTCTGTCCCTCCCTCGCTCAAGAGTCAGACCCGGCTCAGAGATGCTCCCCAGCCTCTCCTATCCCGGCGCCCTCCCGCCGCGCAGGCACTGCCGGGGGAACCGTCGCACCCCGCCGCCTCCCCCGGGGCGCCGCGCCTCCCTCCGCCTCGGACGGGCTGCTGCCTAGCCCTGGGGGGTCGCTTTCTTTCCTCTCCAGCCTCGTCTCCCCCGTGGAAGGGGAAGCGGGAGGAAAAGGTTGGGACGGGAAGGGAGGACCCTCCCACACCACCCCTCTGGTGTCCGCCGCCGGCGGGGGGCCGCGGGAAGGCACTGCCGCGGCTGCGGAGGCTGGCGGTGTGCGACCTCACTGAGCCGCTCTTCCCCTTTTCCTCTTATCCTGCCCCCTCCCCAGCCCGGCCTCCGCTTTCTCCTCCCAGACCCACAGATCCTCGCCGATTAACCCTCCCTGGTGTTCCGGGGGGGGACGCCGGCTTCCCCAGCCAAGCCACCACCACCCCCACCACCCCCCCTCCCCCAGGTTCATTTTCCTCCATCCTCATGCTGAATTTACATGCACAAATACCGACATCCCCGGTCGGGGGCGGGTGAGGGGCCGAGGCAGGCACATTTCTGGCGAGGGTAAAAGCCGGGCAGCAGCGCCCTGTTGGGGCAGGTGGCGGCAGCCGGGTGTCGCTGGGGGCTGCCCGGCCGTCCGGCACGGCGGGGAGCGGGCACTGTTTGCCCGCGGAGAAGTAACCCGGGGAGACGCAGGTCGCGGTGGAGCTGCCGCTGTCCGCGCAGTAGATGCCAGGTGAACCCTTCCTTCTACAGTTCTGCGCTTTTCTCGCTTATCTTTAGGAGCCCAATAATGTTATATTATTTCCTTACTGTGCACTGCCCGAGGATATCTCCCCCCCGCCCCCTCCCCCCACTCCCACCTGACTGAAACCAAATAAAAATACAATTTTGTCCATGGAGGAGTCCCCCGCTCCTCCCCTGAGACCCGCGGCTCGCTGCCAGCCTGCAGAGATCCCCACGGTCCGGAGGTGCTACCAGGGAGCCCGAAGCTATCAGGACTTGCTGCTTTCTTCTGGTATGCGCGTTTGTGGGAGAGGCAGGGCTTTAGGGGGCTGCAAAGTGGCATGCTGGGGAGGGGGCTGCAAAGCGGCACGCTGCCTGCACACGAGGGACACGTTCCCCGAGCATCCGGGTCCGACCTCTCGGGCTTGTCACACACCCTGGCAGTCGCACCCGGCCTCAGCCAGAGCTCGGGATGGAGCGCTCTCTCCAGAGCAGGAGCTGCACGCACAGGGAGCCAAGGCAGGGAGAGGTAGAAATCCATTACAGACTTGGTCGGGTGCCCCACTTTTCCAAAAAGTTTGATGTTAAATAGCTCTGTTATCAACACGAAGTATGTGAACGTGTGTGTGTGTGTGTGTGTGTGTGTGTGTGTGCACATGGTCCATAATATCTCCCAGACTTTTTAAATGGGAGAAAAAAATTACAAGGAAGCTATGACACAGAATTACCCAGGTCAGAGCATGTTTGGAACCCTTCACTGCACCACACAGACCTCCATCAGTCTCAAACTAGCAGCATCTTGCAGAGAAATAGCAGATTTTTCCAGTATGGGCTTCACAGTCCTTTCCTCACAGACGGGAGGTATGAAATCTGTCGATGCTGATGTCTGTCAGAAGCAGAAGGAGCTTTTATTCTTGAGACCATGACTCCAGCCCCCTTCCTACCTTAAAATTATTCTCCATGTGTACCTCATCCTATTTTCTTCTCATCTGACCTCTCATTCCCATTGCCTTGTCAATGCAGTCAGTTTCACCTCTCCAAATCATCTTCCCAGTCATCTTTCTTCTCTAACAGTCCATCCCAGTCTGCCTCCTAGTCCAGGTCCTGCCCATTTCATCACCAAGCAGCCCTACAGCCCCATGCCTGCTTCCCCTTCTGCCACACTCTTTGCAGGTTGCCAAGCCTGCAGCCCCCTCTCCTTCAGCTCAGCATCCTCCCATGCACTGATGGCATGCAGCTGGGAAAAGGCAACTCACAGCAGACAGACCTTTTGCTGTCATTTTATCTGTCATTTTGCTGCCCACTAAATGACACAGCAATTTGCATTTGACATTGCAGGGGAAAAAAAAATCTATGCTCAGGCTGGATGAGAAATTTCTCTGATAAAAACAAGCCACAGGTTTTTGAGGGTTTATAAGTTAGTCAAATTTGAGTGGATTTCCACAGAGTTAGCAATAGCCAAAGGGCCAAAGCTCTGCAAAAAGGAAGTCCAGAAACTGGTGGCATTATGGTTTTAAAATAAAGATGAAGTGCCAAAATATACAGTATTATTTTGTCTACTGTCGTTTCCCCAGGTTTTTTTCTCAAAAGACACTTGACTATACTGCTTAAAATTTCTTCTTCCCTTTCTTTGCCCTCCATCCCAGAAGATAATTCAGTCTAATGTAAATATTTTCAAAGGAAAATGTGAGGCGAAGTGATAGAAAAACTGGCAAGCCTTAAGCAACTGAAAATAGTGTTGTATAATGTAAAAGAGTGATTATAACAGGCACAGCTTCCAGCCAGCACCGTGGTGCTAAGAAACCTACCTGTCTCAAGGAACTTCCAGTCTGATTAGATAATGGGAAATAAATGCTTTTCCTTGCTATAGCTGGGGTAGGACTATGAGAGAGTCACATCAGTATTCCTTCCAGGTGTTGATCTCCCATTTAAAAAGGAGACAGATTTCCAGGACTCCTGTGTCCATTCACAGCAATATGTTGAGAGTGCCCCCTCTGTGTAGATGCCACTGAAGGAAAATTCTGGTTTGTATTACTTGCTGTAGTTTGTCGGTGGAGGGTTTAAGCCAAGCACAGCCCTCAGCCCTCACGCCAGACATGTTCTGGGTCACATGTTGGGGTCAATTTTGATCTACCTGCCACTTCACACCAGCACCATGTCCAGACTTGATCTGTGCTGCATTAGGAATTGTACCCAAGTTTCCTGAGATCCTAGACTTACGCTCTTACAGTAAGATCCACATTTTCTCCTCTTCCTCACAAGTTTTTCTAGAACAATTGTGCAAAACAACTCGTATTGCTCAGATGAGTGAAGCTCGTGGAGCAATCCTCTGTAGTTTAAGAGCAGTGAATCCAAATATATAGGAAATATTTGGCAGAATTTACTAGAACATGAATACTTTCATGGTAAGAAAAAGCAAAAGGGCATTATCTCTCTGCTATAGAATTGCGCAGGCTGCTTTAAAATCCTGTGGGTGGTTGACCATCCTGCCTTAAATTCAACAGGATTGTTCCAATTAATTCTGACTGTGAGAAAGGAAGAGCTATCTGGCTCTTAACTAGCCAGGCCAGAGAAAGTAAATCATCTTCATTTTCCATGCAGTTCTCCAGTGACAGGGATGGACCGCCATATTTCATTGCTGGGGTATATTCAGGAGCCCACTCCTTGCAGCAGGATTGGGCACTGCTGGCAGAGGATAATGCAGTTCTCAGAAAGAGATTCTTTTTCTCCCATGGATTCCCAGAAAGAATTGCCCTGCACTTTCATCAGCTTTTCAGGTTTGCTGTTCCTCAAGCAGCGAATGCATTCTGCAGCATAGAAACACTTGATTTGTTTTTAAAGTTTGAAAAGATAATGCAAAATAATATTAAAAGCCAAGCCAGCAGTTCCTATAACACCTAGAGAATGTGCAGGCATTTACAGGCATGCAAATGAGCACAGAATGGCTATTTCTCTACAGCATGGCTGGGGCCTACCTTCCTTTCCCAGGTTTCTACATTACTGAGCGACATAAAGGCCTGGCCAACAACAGGGACTCAACAGGGGCTCTAACAAATAATAACAAAATGGTAGTTAATTTTCTTTTACTGGTAAAACATTAATGCTTACCTTTTTATAAACAAAGGTGCTAAATCAAAGCTGACATTAAGGGCTTTACTGTGAATATGAATGAAAAGCTCACAAACGGCAGTCCAAGACTCTAGCCTCAGGCAATGTGCTTGTGGTATCATTAAACTGTATTCATGGGATTTTGTACTTGATATGGGTGATAATTTGTATATATCAAGCATTTAGTTTAAAGGGATAAACAATAAAACCTTCTGCCGTCTTCTTCATGTTTTCTATAGGTAGTAGGGAAGATGGACCCCGAGACATAAGTAGGAGGTTGTGAGATTTCATAATCAAAAAATAAAAATAACTCATTTAAAATTTTTTTTTAGTAAAAAATACTCCATGTAAACTTTTTTAATGCATAGATTGCTTTAACACAGCTATGAGTGAGCTGTGCTCTGTGCCTCATGAAACGTGGGGTGGAATTTTTAAAAGTGTTTGTGGGAACCAAGGGCCAAGATCCTGTTTTCTGAGAGATACACAGGTGAGCCAGATCTGTGTAAAACCCAAACCACGAAGGCTCATGCATTATTTGATCATAAAGTTGTCAAACCAGTCTTTTAGAAAGGGGACACAGTGTAGAGGTAAAGCGAAAATTCTGGAGAAACAGACCCATGTTTGGCTGGTTGTCCTTGGGCAGCACGGACACCTTTGGAAAGAGTCATCCTTCAGTGAGAATCCTTCAGTGAGACTTTCCAATTTCATCAAGTTGCATTTTTCATGATTAGACCTCATCATGTGGCATTTTATCACACTTTAGTGGGCAACCATTATGAGGGAGAGGACTTACTCCTTCAGGGCAAAAGTAACAACAACAACAAAACCCTGCTCTGTGTCTTGTGGGGCAAGGGAACAGAGCTGCACTGGTACCTTGCCCATCTGTCAGAGATGCATTTCTGCCACACTGTCCAGACCCAATACCAAAGCAATATTTAGACTCCTCAGAAGGAGGTTTCTTGTTGCAATGCAGAGAGGCATCTCTGCTGCCTCACTCATTCACCTCCCCTCTAACAATAAATCACCCTCTGGGATCGCCATGGCTCTGAGGACAGAGATGTACCTCTTTCGCCCGAGTGCACAACCCAGGGCGATGGGGGTCGGAGCAGGAGCAAACCCTCAGATCCTGGTCAGCTCCTGAGTTAAAGGAGCACCTGGGATAACAAGAAGGATGTAAATACCAATAGAGGGAAGAAAGAAAAAGAGGAGAAAAGAACAAAACAGCCTTTTGGAATTAATGCTGACATACTCGGTCTGCTGCCTGATCCTCTGGAAACAACCACAGCATTCTGCATGATTCCCAGAGACTTGGAAATAAACCGTGGTGTGGAGAATGTCAGTGGGAGGAGCTCTGTCTGATGTGAGATAAATTCATCCCCAGTGCTTGTAACTAGATTTACACCAACTGTGAAAATCAGACAGGAAAACAGCTATTACATAAAATGAAATAGTGGCTGTAAAACACTTTCTGAGTGTTAGTGGAGTAGCTGAGGCGACGTCAGATGTGGTAGAAAACCAGAACACAAAATAACACCAGAAGGTGTGAGTCATAAAATAGCTTTGAAATCATCAGGCACACAAGTAGAATGTGCTTATCTATTATTGCTGTTGTTGTTATTCTCTTTCATTGACAAGATTTCTTTTGCTGTCACTACCTGTTTGCTGCATGGCTCATCATCTTCTGGAGGAAGGTTTTTTTAATACTTGAAAATAAAAGGAGGAGCAAACAGTTTAATGTGAAGATGTAGGAAGTCTTCTTGCTGGGAAGATCCTGGGCAGCTAGATGTGCAGCTAGATATCTTGCCAGAGATGTGCTACTTCAGCATCTGATATGCACTGCTTCTCAGAAGTATAGGAAGAGATTTGTTGTGGACAAGCAGTACTGGCTTGCAATTTCAGATTCATAAACCCGTAATAACCCAAAACCCATTATGTTCTCATGCCTCTTCTTCAGTCTTGTGTGAAGCAAAGTCCACAGTGCCAAGCTGGCCTCCTGTGGGGACAAGGTGTTTGCAAAGCCTTCACCACGCCAAGCAATCTCAGCCCAGATGCCAAAGCCTAAATGGGTTTAGTGCCAGAGCCACATTGTCACCGCTAACAGAGATCAGCTCAGGACAGGAGGGAGGCAAAGCCACCTGAGCATGCAGGGCAGCCACCCTTGTCCCTTCCTACAAGGTTCCTGCCTTGTACGTACACAGAGGGCTTTGGGCTTCAGGGCTATGACTATGGCACCTTGTGCAGACATGAATACCTTTTAGGAACTTAGGAAGTAGCAAGCAAACAGGCATAAGCTAGCTATTCCTCACCCTGTGTCTGCTTCCTTCCTGCCCCCTCCTTTTAAGGAGCACGCAAGGAAGGAAAGTGCCTTTTTTCATTTTTGCCCTCAATGACTGTCCAAGGAAAGCCAGAATAAATCCGTGATAGGTGGGAAAACATAATTCATACCTCAAACAACAGTCCCATCTGCAGGGGTGAAATACCAGAAATGCAAGCAAGAGGGTGGGGAGGACCCTACAACTGGAGGAGAATGGAAAGGCTGCCCAACAAGCCCTATGGGGGTCCCGGTCTGCAGCAGATGCCCTTGAACAGTGTTCAAGTGTGCCTGAGGGTAGACAGAGGAGCAGGCACTTCTGGTGGGAAAGTGGCATTATCAGCATGGCGCAGTCTGTGAAAAAATGCTGTGCTTGACCCAGCCAAACTCTGCTTTACAATGGCCTTTAGTCCATTGAGAGTAATTTTTTCTTACCAAGTTCCCATCGGAAGGAGGGGGAAAAATGACAATTCAAGAAGCTCAGTTAAACTTTCAATTAAAAAGTACCTCACTTTGGGGGAAATGCCCATTTCTCCTCATGTTTATTATTTTCACCAGCAGTTTTTGCCCAGCTGGTAAGTACAGGTACATTGTCACAAATGTGGTGGCAGCAGTCGAGCAGGAGGTTATTACAGCAGTGGATGTGAGTGCCTTTCTGCCTTTAATCACTTCTTTCCTTTTGGATTTATTCAGTATTTCAGAGGCTGTGATTTTCACAGGTTCCCCATTGCCTTACCAAAAGCCACTGGTCACACCAGGTTGGTTTGGTTTTTTTTTATACTTTCGCTGACTACTAAACTAATTAACAGTCATACATTTTGGAGAACATGTTGATAAGTGCCAAGGTTTCTTCAAAACCCTTAAAAAATCCTGTAGTGTAATGTCAAGAACCCATTTGGGCATGTGTCGCTTTACCACTTTAGAGAAAAGACAATATTATTTTTTTGTTTTAAAGTGAGGCAAAAAGCAGCAAGCTTTATGGATTTTGGCAGGCTGGTCTTTCTTGCTAGCATTTCCCCTTAGGCCAAGCTCGTGGTGAGCTGCTGGCTCTGCGCGTCTCTGAGGCATGCTGAGGTAAAGCGTAAAGAGGGTGGCAAAGAGACAAATTTATAGCAAGAACTAAGTGGAAAGACATCACGAACAATTGAGTAAGGACCTGCCTGCTTAGACAAACAGCCTGCCAGGGCTTTTTTCAGTGTAAGGCTGACGTTAGACAAAAAGTTTGCTTCTCAGCGCTGAAGCAAACCTTTCTTCCTCGTTGTGGTTTTAAATCTCTGACAGGCTCCATAAACATTAATCCATAAGGTGTTTAAAATCTTGTGCCTCAGCAAAGATTTGTGCAGGTTCTGTGGTTTGTATTTATTTCTATGGAGTGACTGTGGCATGTGAAGAAACATTCTTGCTTTTGAAGTATAAACACTGGTCTACTTGAGAGACAGAGATATGAATTACACTAAATATTTAGTAAATGATTGGTTTCCACTGGGAGAACAAAGTATTTTGCATTGGAAGACATACAGAAAAAAAAATAGGGAAAGAAAATCCAGTAGTTTCATAACTATTTTTCTAAGAAAGAATGTGAAACACTATCTGCAACTGGCACCTTGTAACCCTGAGGTCATTTGGCCTTTTTTGAGAGCACAACAAGACCCGATCAGAAATTCTTCAGTACAATATGATTATGTATGTGCTTGTGTCAGAAAACAGCAGCTTTTAAAAAGCTGTGCTTTTTAACAGGGGCACATCAGTTGCAACAAAATCCTCATTAGGAAAGATTTCTTGGGCCGCAACAAGTGCTTCTGCTGAAAACCAGGCAAAGCTCTGCTGCTGAGGCTAGCCAGAAGGCTGGTGTTTGAGGTGCCCAGAGGTACAGAAGACCCTCCTCTTTGAACTCCTGTGTTGTCTGACTAACACCCAGCTCTCCCACCTCCCATCCCAACCATCAGCTCATCAAACTGGAGCAGCTCTGACTGATGAGCACAGAGGGATGGAGGGATCTTCTGGCAGCCATCAGGGCCAGAGCTGACGAAATGGTTTGCTAGGAGAGGAACTCAGATTTAATGGAACTGATTTGGGCAAAGTAGGGACATGCACCTTTGTCTCCTACATGCCAGGTGGGCATCGCAAGTAGCTGGGTAACATGGAGTCCCTGCTTGGTTTCTCAGGAGAAGCTTTTACTGGCATTCTGTCTCAGCAAGAAGATGCCTTGCAGTTCTGTTGGCAAAAGCTGCAGGAATTGCCAGGATGTGTTATTTCATCCTTGGAACCGGTGCGCTGATGGGAGTTGCACCACCCCTCAGGGGTTTATTGATATAAAAATTCCAGCATAGCTATACTTGCAAGTTCTTCCTAGCATACACTGTGCCTGTGAAAAAGAGTATTTGAGAACATTTGGCATTAACAGATTATTTTTTTACACATTTTTACAGAAATGTGGGATAAACAGTAAAAATAAGTTAGGCTAACAAATTCAGTGCCTAAGCAAATATTATAGGGTGCTTTGTTAGACTGGGCCTGACACTGGAGTTAGGAAGAAAAACAAATAACAGTGTTACTTTCTTTGAGATTTGTCTGTAGCCAGCCCTATTAGCTGCAACTGGAATCTAAATGTCATCTAAAAAAAACCAAATGAAACCCAAACAAACAAACTGTGCACTGTCCTTAATTCCTGTAAATCATATTGAGTTCAGTTGTGTTGCTCTGGTATAACTGAGAGCAGAATTTGGCCAAAAAGTATTATTGCTTCTCTTTTGCCCACAAGTTTCACATTATAACTTGTAGAGATGTCTGACTAAATATCAGATAGCTGATTGTCTGCCACCTTGGCAGCCAGCACAGATCACCAAGGCCAGACTTGATGTGGTTGATGTCTGTACTAAGAAGCAGAGGGAAAATGTGCAGGGATAATCTTAAAAGAGCAACAGGGTGCAGGTCTGGCTTTCCAGGTGTCCTTACAACAGGTCTGGGCTATATCCATGTCCCCAAGCAGCACGGGCAGCTTGCCTGCAGCAGGAGTGCCTGGGAAACTGTGTATGCCTCGCGGTTTGGTCCATCAGTGCCTGATCCACACCATTAGGATGGCTCCAGAGAGCAAAACATTGCTCAGAGTCAGGGCAGTGCCCAGCAGTATCAGCTGTCCTCCAGCCATCATTTGTGCCCCAGCCATTACAAAACTTTTCCTGTTTCCCTCCTACACAGCACTGTGCTATTGCTGTTTCTCAACTGTGCCTCTCTCTGGTTTGGAGGCAGGACTTGGCTTTTCTCTCTGAGATGCCTCACCACTGCAGGTGCCATTACAAATATTATATTAGTTCATTTTCAGAAACTCAGAGAGTGAAGAAATTTGAGGTAGAGCTGAACAGTGCTTTGCAAATGCTCTGGAAGGTATGGCCAACTTGGCACCGAGCTTAGTCATCCCAGTTGGCAGGAGAGCAGAAAGTCCTTTTCTCTCTCAGAGATGAAATCTGTATGTCTGCCAACTCCCTGTAATTACAAGCCCCAAAGAGTGTCTACTCCAGTGTAACTAGAGATTTATGGGCTTTGGCATTTCATGTATCAATTTCCACTTAGTGCTACATCATCAGGCCAAGATGGGAATATGCTTTGTGGGGAGACCTCTTTTATTAATAAAAGACAAATCACATTTGCTCTCCAACATCAAGCTCAGCTGGCTCATTTCTTTTCTGTCCCCCAATACACAGCTCCAGTCAAATGTTCCCAGGGAGTATCCCCTCTCTCTTGCCTGTCTCTTTGCCCATGTTTAATTCTGCACCAGCATGCACTGCCATCCTTTTTCCTCTGTGCAGATAATTCCCATTCCAAAACAGACCATTTCTGAACAGCCTCCTAAGGTGACTATGGATGGAACCAACACTCGGATTCCTGGGCTTCGCCATGCCAGCCCATGACTGCCAGCACCCCAAAGTCACACCTGACCATGTAGTCACACCCATATAACACATGGCAGTGAGATTTCAGGGCCCTCCTGACCAGCTAGAGTCAGGAGTTAGGAAGCGTATATCACTGTCTGCAGGCTGCACCTGAAGCCACATAAAATTTTCAAAACCTGCTGAGAAGCTGTTAAACACTGGACAGCTAGCCAGTGATGAATGCTGTCCTGACTGCACTGTGCAGCAGGTGGCAACCAAAACAGCTTTAAATTGGAGCTTTGGTGACATGGATGTGCAGGTTGTGTCTAACTGATTCACCAGGTATTTGGGGAGAACTCTGACTTTCATGGCCCTTACCAAAGAGTCCTCAGAGGCTCATATGCAGATAATTACTGCCCTTCATGCATTCACCTTTCTCCATTCCTACCACTATCAGGTATGGATCCAATGCTGGAAGACAAGTCTTTTCCTGCCTGTGACTGAAATGCTATCACAGGAGATTAGGAAAGAGGAAGATTATGAAGAACACTTTTCTAGGAGCCTTCTGGTCCTCAGGAGGGATCAGTGAATCTTGGGGAGGAGTTCAGCCTTACTAGGGTCTTATACAACACTGTCTGAGCAGTGAGTCCTGCAGATTTAATTTTTTACTTTGTGGGTGGAAGCACTGTGAAATGAAGATTTTCTGGAAGGTGAAGGAGAAAGCAATACAGCAGCTGTTACAAAAACATCTGGCTGCTCATATCCTAATGTACTCAGGGGCATTTGCTTAGCTCCTGTTCTTTAACTTTTCTCTCAATATGAATCTAAAGGAAAGCAAAGTGTGTGTGTGTGTGGGGGGAAATTAACAACAGAAGAGAAAAGCTGAGATTAATCAGAGGTTCTTTGCCCAAATATCACCAATGATAAGACACTGAATCTGTTCAGTGAGCAGCAGACTTTGCCTCTGGCCTCGATACTACAGCTGAAACACCCTGTGCCTGGTAAGCTGTGAGCTCCAGCCAGCTCCAGCCACGGCTTTCCCTGCTGTCTGTATACACGCTGCTGGTGTCACCCCTTTAGTGATGCTAGAGACTGGTGATGCTGTCAGTCTTCCACCACAGATCTTCCAGCACAGTTAGGACCATAGTCTCTTCAAGTCTCAAGCTCTCTGTCAGCTTGGGCTGGAGTTAGCCAGCAGGGACCAGAAAGATTGTAAGGGCTGAGAAATACAGTGATATTATATAAATCTTGTTTCCTTATGAACAACTTCAAAAAATTGTATTTAAATAAGCCAAAAGTATGGAGAAACAGCCTTCATGTGTTTGCCACTTGCCAGTTAGAAACCCCTATGTGCAGTGATTTATAGCTTATTGCTAACCGCACTCTCATTGAAACTTGAAATTATTTCACACCAGAATGTCTTTGCAGATTTTGAAAACATTTGGTCTTGGTCTGATGGGACTTGTGAATCTTTCAGGGGGTTGTTGGATTTGTTTTTCATTTCTTTGGTTTAGAATTGCAAGCTGCATCCCTTCCTTTAACCTCCCTCACCACTTGCTCTCATTATTTTTAATGAAAATATGGATATTATTTTCCATGTTTATAAACAATTTTTCTTTTTTATGAACCATAATCAGATTTTTCTGGCCTTTGAGGATTCAACCTAGGTGGGTTTTGGGTGTCTGTTTATACTAGAACCTGAGGTCCACAGCTCATTATGAGCAGTTGAAAATTAGAAGGAAAGTGCATCTAAAATTTCAGTTGGCTTGGGTTTTGAAGCAATTACAGATAGGCTTAGAAACCTAGTTTGGCAATTCTTTTGCTTCCTTTGATTTCTCAAATAAGGCAAACTTTTACCTACCTCGTGTACTCCTAGCTACCGCATCCATCCATGAGATTAGCTCTGTGGATTTGCCCCCCAGAAAGCTTATGTTAGCAACCTAGAATATAGCAGGAAATAGGGTTGTAAGCATTTATATAGTTTTCTTTGGACTGTGCATTGCAGACCAAGGTACTTTGTTCCTTGCTGGGATCTTGTTAGCATATGACTATACATGAAAATATTAACCAGTAGGTACATACATCATCTTCTGTCTACTGAGTCCCTGCTCCAAAAACCCCCAAGACAAAACAATGCCACAAGATAATAATTTTTACTATGAAAATAGAGATATCTTTTAAAGGTTGAAGATAAGCACTGAAGATGAAGGAAGCTTTCTTTCAGGAAAGGTTAATCATCACTGGTTTCATCACTGAAATATTTTATTGTTACTACTTTAACATACGAAACCTTTTCATTTTTTACAGTATTTGTAGCCCAGTCGGTCACTAGTGATAATCCATGACAAAGCTTCTGCTGGCAAGAGCTGGCAAAACCAACAATTATTCTCAGAAGTATAAACATATATTTTCTATAAAATATATCTCATCTTCATCCATAAAACTAACAAACATGACTGTTTTGAAATTACTTTTTTCTTTTGTTTCAAACCAAGAATCCCCCAGGAAATTTCAGTGGAGTTCAAAAATTCCCAGCAGAATGTTTGATTTGATCAAAAAAGCCTCTTCAAGATTAGATTAAAGTATTTTGAGCAGTTTTACTGTAGACTCCGAATTGTGTCTTTTATCCAATAAAAACTCCATTTAATGAAAGCCATCTGCAAGTCCTATCATTTTTACTCCTCATACCGTTCTTACTGCTGCTTGAAGCATCTTTGTATTGGCAGTTGCTATCAGTGGCCACTGGTTTCCAGCAAATGCCTCTGTCTGGCAATTAGGGCTTCCTGCTTCTTGCTGCCTCTCGCCTCTGCTCGCACCGCAAAGCTGAGCCAGACGTGATCACTGTGCTGCTCTTTTGCCCATCTGATAAGGGGATACTGTATCTGCCTGCCAGGTGTGTTGTAGGGACACAGCACTTAATGTTTGCAAAGAGTTGCTGTGGCACTTGAATAGAAATCCTGTGAAGGGCAAAGTTTCATAATGGAGTCGCGGCAGAGACCCATATAGCCATGCTTGATGCTTCTCCAGCCTCAAAAACTTTACTCAGGCTGCAGCGAAATGAAATGCTGACTAAACTCATTTAAGAAATTACAAAGTCATCGTTTCCATGCCTGTGCGATGTCTCCCAGCCCGCTTGCTTGTGCTAGGATCTGTTGAGGGGGCTACACTACCCTTATCAGTACATTGAACTAGGTTGGTGAGGGGAGACTTATTTTTACCTAGATACACTTCCTCATCTGCTTTCAGCATCTTTCAGCAAAATTCAAAGTGGCACAACTGACAGGGCAGCAAATTGCAGTACTCAGGCAGGGACAAGCAGCTGGGACAAGGAGATGTCCTTAAACTGATGTCACCACCAAACCACTTCACAAAACCGTACCTCAGAAAAGACCCCTCTCTGTGGTCCATGATTCCCGGCACACTAAAAAAATACCACATTGCAAAATACATGTGAAAGGTGAGGGAAAGAAATGATGGTTATCCCCTCTGCAGAGCTGGCGACCCAGAGACACTGAGAGCAAATGACTCACCATAAGTGGATCGGAGAGCAAATCTGAGTGCGAGTGTCT
Source organism: Laterallus jamaicensis coturniculus (assembly GCA_022605575.1). Taxonomy (NCBI): domain Eukaryota; kingdom Metazoa; phylum Chordata; class Aves; order Gruiformes; family Rallidae; genus Laterallus; species Laterallus jamaicensis. Next base: position 50,701,388 of record JAKCOX010000001.1, read on the forward strand.
CACATCTCGATTAGAAAACCCATTCTTCTTCCCATGCTGCTGCATGCATTGTAGATGCCTTTCCAACTATTTTCACTCTTTCCAGATGTAAAATGTAGCTTTGACTCAATTCTGATTGGAGTGTCCTGTGACGGAGGTGCTGCAGGTGCTCTAGAGAAGCACTGTGATTTTATAGAGATCAGGGAGTTGTGTACATCACAGGAGTACAGAACCTACTGCAGGACAGTTTGCTTGAAATATCATTTCTTTTCGTGTGCAGTTAAACTCCCACAAAGAAAAGAATGAGTCTTTGAAATAATTATCTCCATATATGTTGCCATTATTACAAAAAGTTCACTTTATAAACAAACTATGAGAGCAGTCTAGAGTAGATTCCTGGGGAGAATATTGTTTTTTGTGTTGATCTTGTGATGGAAGCTTCCGATGTGTCCCTGAGGATCTCTCTGGAAGAGTGTGGATTGAGGCTGCATGCCTGTTTGTTACAGGACTTTTTAAGGATACCACCACCAAACATTTCGAAGATTTTCGTGTTGCTGGAGATCTGCAGGAATGGACCTTATCTTTCCATTTCCTGTGTTTGAGTTTTTCTGAATGTCATTTGTGAATATGTTGAGGGCTTTTGATTTTTAAATTCAGTTAGATGTCCAGATTCCTAAAGAAGTGACTCTAGGGTCACTTTTGTGTATTTCTGTGGTTATACATAGTTGTCTACCTCTCAGCTGCATTTTTCAAGAGTTTTTGAAACAGAGAAGGGCTCATGTGGCAGCAGCATAAGGCAGTTCTCTTTTTCCTTGTCCATGCCCCAAGTAAAAAATAAAAAAAGAAAACAAACCAAAAAAACCCCAAAGAGGCAAATGCCAAATTCTTTATCATCACCACAATATACTGCTGACCAAAAGGTGTATTCTTCTTGGGAAGGGATTTCCCCCGACATTGAAATGACAGCTCTAATTACTGCATGCATTTGTGATTTGCTTTGGAAACTTATTTTGACACATGCAGGGCCAGAAATTGGAATCGCTTCAGGCAGAAAGGAAACCTGTCACAAATGTGAGTGGCAGAGCAAGAACAAAAGACTGTGAGTTTCCTCCTTGCCACCACAGATCTCTCTGGGTTGCCATCTTTTTTCATAGCAGAGCAGGAAAGAAAAATTCCCCAAAAGCAAGGCTTTGTCTTATCAAGCATGATAACATCTGACAAACTGTACAGATCTTCCCCTCGCCCTTCCCTTCTCTTTTGCAAAGGTCGGGCTGGGCCAACGACCGAGTAGCAGGTCATTGACCTATTAGCCCCTGCAATCATTTTACCTCAGGCCCTAAATGATGTCTGCAGGCAGGTCCATTGGGAAAGAGAGGCAATAAGTTCACCACCTCCCCATTTCCTTTTCACCGCTATCTGTGCAGGGGCAGCTTCTCTAGGCTTGACTTCTCCATGAGTAATTGATGTGTTGAAAGTTAAGCATGTGCTTAAGTGCTTTTCTGGAGTGGGGCCAGCATGTGCAGCACCTGGCGAGGTCTAGTCTGGGGCAAAGGAGGGGCTGGCTCAGAGCTGCTGCTCGTATCTTCCTGTGAAGCTGCTGGGAAGGTGGGCTCAAAAGTCACCATTTAACTCAGGCTTCTTCCTGCCAGGCCGGGGAGCGCTATGCTACCCGTGCAAAATCTGCAGAAATTTGAACTCTTTTAAAATATTCCATGATAGCTGATTTTCAATCTGATTTCCTAAAGAAATGAGACGTTGCAATCTGCATATGTCTGACTGCTGCCTCACTACTCCTCCGGCCCCGTCTCCTCTGAATCCATTGATCAATTTGACAGAAGAGCAGCAATCTCTGAGAAAACTGAGAACCTCCAAATTCACTAAAATACGTGGCCAGAAATAGATGGTAAGATGGAGAAAGAGCCAAGGGATCCTCCAACTGCTGAAATGTCAGAATCACTTTCAGTAATGTGATGTGTTATTGGGGAGCCAGGCAGTATTAGCCCTAGTTCTTCCAAAAGAACTTCTAGGTCCTGTGTGCCTTTAATCTGAGTGCATCATACATTGACCTGAGTCTTAGAGCTGGGACTTCTGGGAAGGAAATCTAAGAAAAAGGTACCTCCTCAGTTCCCCGAGGCACCCAGTAAATCTGAAAGATACCACTGGTATTAATAAGCAAAGCAAAGCAAAAAAAATATATAAATCCTTCCCATTTAACTGGCCCTCAGCAATGCTGTACAAACCAGGGTAGTTCTTTGCATTATGATAATTGAACAGCTATTCTGAGTTTTAATAAGGCTTATATATATATATTGTTTTAAGGAAACAAACCAACTGAGAGATTCCTTTAAGAACTTATTTTAAAACTTGAATGTGCCATGAGTGATTTGTTGAAGTGTTTTCTAGCAGGCTGAAAAGCACCAAGGAGAGTAACAGAAAGATTGAAGTCGCTTCTACTGTAAAGTGAACTTGAAAACGCCTTCAGTGATCTGTTAATTATGGAAATTTCTATGCAATAAAAACTCCTGGGGTCTCCTGGGGAAAAAAAAAAAGAAAAAAAAAAAAAAAGGGTATTTTAAACCTCTTTGACCAGCTCAAATGTGTACTCAAAGTCTGAGTTACTAAGAATTGTCAGTCAAGTAGTCATATTGTTGGTTTGTTGTCCCTTGTTAGCAAGAAGATACTCAGGGTGGTTTTCCCACCTTACAACTTCAGCTTTCCATGGGAGCACAGTAACCAGTAACATTGCAAACAGTAAAATGAAGTGTCTCAAAGAAGCTTTGGCAATTTCAAGAGTGGAGTGATGCCTCTGCTGTCTTACATGGAGCAGTGTGATGGCCACCAGCAGCATCACCATATTTAGAGACATTTATGTGAAAGGCCAAGTGAAAAATTTTGAAGGCCCTGGAAGGCTCCACGTGCTCCTGCAGACACCAAGGGCGGTCCAAGAGTCGGTACTGTGCTTCAGCAGTGTCTATGCATCACCTAACAAAACAACGGAGATCCACTCAACCACTCTGCCTGTGGAGCAAAAAGATTGCAGCAAAAGGGTTTCACTTTCTAAGGTTTACTGAGGGCAAAGTATGCTTGGAACACACTGCAACCCATAGCTATTGATACTACCTTTAATTGCGGATGTACTGAAGTGAGCAGCTACTTTGCTTTCTCTTAGAAAGGAGGCAGAGGTGGAAGTAAAGACAACAATGTTTTCTTTAATCTTCCTTTTAAATTCCTCAACTATGTAGACAAGCCAGGTTCAGTCTCTGGTCTCATGGGTAGGAGCCAAGGGGACCAGAGCCCTAAGGTAGCTAGGGACTGGTTCCAAAATCCATTGAATTCAATGGCAGCACTTTCCCTGACCGTGGTGAATTTTGTGTAGCTGTAAATAAGATTCACTCGAGGATGACATATGAAATTTCATGTTAAGTTAGTAAGCTCAACAGAAGGTGAAACTAAGTAACAACAGAAGGTGAAACCAAATAACATTATTATTACCTCATGAAGTATTAACATAAACTTGTCTTTTCTAAAGCAACATTTTTTGTGGTTTTTTCCTAATATTTCCCTTCGCACTGTGCCGCTCTGCAGAGCACACATGGTACACTGCTGTGATTATGTGTCTTAAGCCTCTGGTACCACTCACTGACTGATAAAGAGGTCAGAGGGGGAGTCTGGGTGATGATAGTGGAGAGAAATGTTCCAGAAGAAGTCTTACAAAGGGCTGTGAACTGTGGAAGTTCACTCTCTCACTGTCACCAGCTATTAGCAGGGCCATTAATAATACAACATCCAATATATAGGTGCATTAGCTGTTGTCATGCTAAAGTAATGGACCTTCTACAGGAAGGAGCGATGGGTGTCTTTATACTAAAGGATAGAGAGAGCCCTGTGGTAACTTCCTTCTTCACTCTGACTTTACTCTGACTCTTGAAAAGAGATAGATCACACACATGCTTCTCTGAAGCAGTCATTCCTGAGAGGTTTGTTTAACTGCATCAGTCTTCCCTGTTGTTTGTGGCAAGTGCTACACCCAGTGATTTTAACACTCAATCTTAGCATACATAATGTTCTCCATTTAGGAATTTGTAAGTATTCACTGTTGGGTTTTTTGCATTTGGCACTGAGCCATGTGATAACATTTCTGTTCTCAACTGGCTAACTTTTGTCCCCAAAGAAACTGGACAATCTGCACTTCCTCACACAGTGGACACTTCTTAATATGGCCGTGATGTTTCAGCCTAAGACTTGTAAATGGGCTAATTTCACAGTGCTACACCCAGTTTTGAAATTTTAAAGCTTAATGTGTGTGAACTTACAACACTGCAAGAGTGTTATATCTTGCCTTGGATAGGAAATGGTTATCAAATTCAAGTGAACCTTCAAAATATATTTTTGTTCACTATTTATTTTGTTTCATAATTCATTGTATATCCTGTTCACAAATGATAGCCCATTCTCTAGCCAAAATTAGTATTTTTTTATTATCATTAGAATTCTTTCTTTTGATGGCTTTTAAAAGGCTCTGAAGAGAAGTATGTTTTGCATATAAGAGAAAATTGTCATTTGGCCTCTAGAAAGAAAGAGAAATAAGCAAATTGGAATGAGGATATGATAAAATGCAAATTTGTGGTTGAAATACAGAGATGTTTGGCATATTTCTTTGTACGTTTAGTGAAATCAGCAGAAAACCAATCAGTCTTTAAAATACCCATGGCATTCCAATTTCTGTCCTACAGATTCTACTGCTGATAACTTGGGTTGAAATATGAAGCTCCAATGAAATCTGTGAGGATAAATTACTTTTGTGTGAGCAACCAAAATGAGATTTTGTTCTTTGTGGGCATATACAAATTCATGAATCCATTTTAAATTCCAGAAGATCAGAACTGAAAAAAATAATCGAAGAATTTTCTATAGCTGCAAGGAAATATATATGCTTATGTCACCGTCTATTTCCCTTCGACATTTCAATCTTTCCTTAAACATCGAAGTAATCACATTTCACCAGCATGAATGCCCAGAGAACAGGAATTAGTAAAGTTGGTTGAATGCATGTGAAACAAGTCTTGCAGGAAATGCTCTCCTGTTTATCAGACTCAGATAGCAGAAATGATATCATTACAAGCCTGTCACAACCAGGCTCAAATTTTGCAGGTAAGCAATTTATGGAATACAAACTTTGAAGAAGAAGTATTCAGGGTAAAGTGTCAGTCTGAAAATTTTGGCATTTCTGTGGATTGTCTGAGAATTGGAGATGATATCCTCAGCAATAAATACTTTCTATCTCGAATTGTCAGTAAGGGTCTAAAAGCACAAAGTGACAGAGGAAATACTTAACAGGAATTTTTTCAGAGCCGGTCCATGATGCGTGTTCATGCATGCCCGGAGCACATGTGCAAACCATATTGTCATTGTAGGTTCAATCTATCATAAATACTGGGAACATCACATTTGGCCATGGTGGAGGCATGGGGTTAGCACACATTCTTAACCTTTCCCTGCAGCACTCATCAAAAAGCACTGTGACAAGACAAGGCATCAGATAGAATTTGTGTGACTAAAAGCAGAGTAAGCCTTATGGCACAGCGTATACACAAAGTTTTCGTGGATTTCAGGGAGGACTAGGATTTGAGGAATAATGAGGAGCTAAACACTTCCTGACATATTTTCATTAAATGAGTCTTATTTGGACTTCTTTTCTTGACCAAGTGCCTCAGGTCAAGATACGTGTCTGATGACCTGATGGGTAGAGAAAGAAAGAGACAGGAATGCATCTGGAAGGAGATGTCTCCTGTCATGAACTCCATGGAAAGAGATGTACATGTATGTGATACTGCCTGCTCATTTTTGAGCTCATTGGGCTATCTGGCACCTTTCCATTATGGAAAGCCAGAGAAGAATGTGCTGGTACTGCAACTTTCTTTCACTGGAATTTTAGCCTAAGCAGGTAATACTGATGGCAGTGTCTTTTTTTCTTGGGGAAGCTAGCATGGCAGGTTCTGTTAATTCCTTCATTTAGAGAACAAGCAGTTGCAGAACCACATCTGTCTCACTCCACTTGATCTAGGTCTTCTCAGCTACTGTGCTGTATGCTGTTGGAAAGGCACAGGTTAAATATTCTACTATGTATACTGCATGATAGTGCTCAAGTGACTGCTGGCAGAGGGCTAGAAAGAGACTATACATCTGGATTACTACTTTATAGCCAAAATAAAGCTCCATATTTTGATTCATCATATGATTCTCCTACCTAATAAGAAAGGAGAGAGCTCTGTCATGCATCAAGCTAAAAAGTACAAACATTTTCCCTCTCATGCTTAAAGTAGGTAGTGTCTTTCACATGCTCTATTTAACCTTTGCTTTGGTCCCTAAGCATATCACAAAAGCTCAAATCCTTTTATGAAATCTTATGTTTTCTGTTTTCCTAGGCTTGTGCCATGTGAGGTCTTTTGACACTGGCTGGCCATGGTGAAATAAAATCCGAGCTTTCTAAAGCTACTAGCTTTAGATTCTACAATATCTCTGTCTTCTACAGCTGCCATTAAATAACTATTCTTTGTGAAGTTGCTAGTCGAGTACCAGTGGCTGGGGAAAATGAAAACAAAATAACAGACTCTTCAAGTCTTGTGTTTGTGGAATGGCATCACATGTGCTTGGTGTCATGCTGGGCATGTTGAGTGGCAGTTTGTTTCCCTTTGAATGCCTTCTTTGGCAGTCATGATGTGCTGATGTGCTGTTCGAAATGGTTGTTCAAGGGAAGTCTGTTGGGGATGAAACTGAGTGTTTCAGGAAGACTCAGGTATTTACAGAATTTCCCTGGTGAAAAAGCTTGTGTTTAAGAAGAGAATTAAAATGAGGAAAGCACAGAAAGTTTGTAGCAAAGATATGAACATGACCAGATGAAAGAAAATAAGCCTAAACAGAGGAAATATGGGACAGAAACCTGAAGAAGGAGGATGATGGGATGGCACCAAACATGCCAAGAGCATGAGGATTGACATACAAAAATAGACCTTGCTGAGACTTCACTGAATAAGTTAGAAGACAGTAGTGTAGCCATACTCTATAATAATGACGTCAGAAGGAGAATTCAGCAAAATGCTCTGTTTCAACTTGTTTGTGAAACATTCATCTTAGGGAACCAGACCCTAAATGTAAGTCTTGTCATAATATAGAACAACTAATTATAAAAAATATTATTTTAACCTCAATTCATGTTAACTATATAATATTCTCTTCCAGTAATTATGTACACAGCTGTTAAACACCAAAAAAAAGAAAAATCCAACAAACTTTCCAGTTTACATCATCTTACCTTTAAATCAGTTCTTTTTACATCAATAAGGAAAAGATCATCTGATATAAGCTGCATGTCACACATCTTGTTATTCACAGCTTATGAATAATTGCCTGTCATCTGCCAGCTTACCTCAGTTATTGCCTGGACACCTACAGAGTTGATAGATTGTCCTGTTGGCAGCCCATGTGGCATGTAAGTGCCTCTCATCAGGCTTGACTGAGGAGATCTGCATTTATCAGTCTGCAGCTCTTTAACCTGCTAACACCCATTCTTAACAGCATAATTTTGCATTTGAAGTAACTGGGTGAAAATAGATGAAGTTTCCAAACTAAACTAGAACAAGTTCAGCAGGCCACCGTGAGGTCACATTCTTTTCTTAGTGTGCTTTGATCCTGCTTCAGCATCTTTGAGCTCATTGGTTTTTTCCTCTGCAAAGGTGTAAACCAGAATCACAACTTCTCTGTCTTTTCTCTATAGCATCACCTATGAACCTCAGAATTAGAAATGGAAAAGTCTCTCTGGACCATAGCATAGCTCAGGTGAGAAGGGGACCTCTAGATGTCTCTCATTCAGCCCCTCTACTCGAAGCAGGGACAAGAGCAGCTCACTCAGCCTTCAATCTGTATCCTTTCCTTGTAACTAGAAAATCAGCAGCCACATCCTTTGAGCTTCAGCCCTGTGAGGAACATTTCTAAATGCACAACTACCCACCCATTTCAGTGAAAAGTACTCCTATCAGTGGATGATTGCAGACCTCAGCTTTGAGCCCACTGCTGGGAGAAGGCATGGCAGATACCAAGCTACTGCCCAACCCCCGCCTCTTTCTTTGCAGAAGGTCATGAGGGATAATCTTTTGCTTGTCATCCTTAGCAGGGGCATTTCAGCGTGGCAGTGCCTCCTACCTACTCACCAGTTGGAGGTCTGTCTACCCAGGAATTTCATCTTCTCCATTGGTCTGCCAGTATCCCAGCTTCTTCATTATTTGGGCAGGATACATAGCTCATCTGTTTGCTCAGGCCCTTGCCTGAGGACTTGGTGGTGAATATGTCTAGTTTATCCCGGAGGGGGCTCTGAGCTGAGTTGACACAGATCAATAAGCCATCTGTTTTATTTGCAAATTTCTAATGTAGCCAGAGGCTGTCTGGACAAATTTACTCAATAAAAAAGTAAATAAAAACCCACTATATTTCATTTGAACTTAATTGGCATAGGAAGAGCTCACAAGGGAGCTATGTAAAGTTTTATAGGGGTTATTTTGACAGAAGCCATCATTTGTTAAAAAAAAAAAGAAAAAAAAGAAGAAAAAAAATTGCCAGAGCTTTAGTTCTCATTCACACTGCTCTTCTACATTACAAATCAGTGAATGATGAAATCCAGACATGAAAAAATACAAAGATTCATTGGCTCTGAGTATAATTTTGTATTTCTTACTTGTCACTCTCATTTTCCAACTCTCAGCATCTGCTATTATTTCAGACCACATTTAAATTGGAAGAGTAGAGGAGGTAGGGATATTTGGGATGCAGAGGTAAAGGAATAGGGACAAAAGTTAAGAAGCTTAAGAAAGATGAGTGAAGAAGGAAATTTAAGTTGTTGGAGAGGTGTGGATGGTCTCCCATGAGCTCGTTTCTCGTTTAGTATGTTCCACAACTACGTATTGGTGTTTCCTAATCTCTTATGCCCCACTTGTCTTAAGCTGTATGAAAATAATGTGTCAGTTATCTAAAATTGCCTCTGATTAGGGAAATAGTGTTGCACAGTTTCAGTACCTCAGACCTTTCCAAGATGAGAGACTTCAGCTGGAACAAGCCAAGGGGTCTATCACCCTTGTGCTTAAAGAAGATGATCCTGGGATCAACCGTGCAAATTACCTGTTTCCCTTCTGAAAAAAAGACGCTATCCCCGTGGAATTCATATCATACATAGCTGTGCTTAGCACGCGGTTGCGTCCCTGTTTCTCTGCATCCTCCAAACCCTGCTTTGTCTCAAAAGCCGAAGGAAAAATGACTTTTCCCCCCGGCAAGGGCTGCCTTTCCCTTGGGCTGCAGTGACACCTACCGCTCACACCCCTAAAGGCAGGGCAACCCCTGCTCTGGGCTCGGCGGGTCTTGAATGCTCTATCGTTGTTATGCAATGCCAAGTGACAGTGTCAGGATCGGTAATGTAACTGCATCGCTGTACTGATAGTTTTGGGTGGGATCTTCGCTGGGGGTGGGGAGAGTGGGGGCAGAAGCCCCTTTAACGTGAGCATTTGTACGATAGTGTCTGTTGAGGCAATCTGGTCTAAGGGGACCAGGGCTTTGTCACATGGGATGTTCCCACGTTTCAGCCAAATATACAAGCATGGTTTGGGTTCCTGCTTAGGGATGCTTTTCAAGCGGCATTGCCCAGGTCTAACCTTGCCGGTGGCAGCGTATAAAGCCCTGAATATGCAGGGCTTATAAGGTCCTCCGTGTTTCAAAGGCTGCCACACCTGAAGGAGTATCCAGTCTTTAAATAACATGAAACGAAGTATTCGGAGAAACCTCTAATTCAGTTTATCATGTAGTTTACAAAGTAGTAGTTCCAGTGGGATTCTCTGTGTGTTTGTGCTTGGCCATAGCTTTGGTGCCACTGTGTATGTCAGACACTGGCCAGGAGAAAGGAGCCTCACAAAAAGCAGAGCACCATGAATCAGTTGGTTTAGCCTTCTCCATCTGGCATCTTTGTAGTGCAGAAGCACTTCTGAGCAACCACAGCCCTCAGTGCAGTGACACTAACACTTGCACCACTCCGGCCCACAGCATGTGTTTCTGCAGTTTTCCTTCTGCCTGTCTCTGCGTCTGCGCAGTGCTGTGCTGGCCAATGGGATTCTACCCAGAGCAGGCAAAACTCAGCAGTGTCTCTACTCTTCTTTCAAAACCCACCACAAGCAAAATCAGGAACACCCCCCCTCCCCTTGCACACACACACACACACACACACACACACCCCAGCTTGTCGCCTTCATTTTCATGGGATTAGCAGCTGGCTGGTATCCTAAAAATGAGTAAGGCATGAGAATTGTATCCTGTATGCAAAAACCTAAAAAACCCCAGAGAAACCATAGAAAGCATCTTTTTCTGCCAGAGCTGGAAAGTTACTCTTCAGGGCACTGACTTTTCCCAATGGGACTGCAGGCATTTACCTCACCAAGCTCAGTCTCTTTCACAGAATAGTTTATAGAATACTTTGGGTTGGAAGGGACCCTCAAAGTTTTCCCTTCCATAGAAACAAAATCTCAGCACAACATGTTATCTCCAATGGTTGAGTGCCATTTCCTCTGATTCTGTTGGGATTTTTTGGAAGGACAAACAGTTGCTACAAAACTCCCCCTAGAGACTTGGTGTAACTGGCAGCTTGCTTAATTCTTATTATTTTATAATACTGTAATATATGGAAATTGGGTATCGGCATTTCAAATGGATTGTGGAACTCATATCTGCTCTTGCATTACCTGCCCGAACATCACAGGACTAACCATGCTTGCCTGTTGCCAGACATTTTTTGTAAACCTGTCCTGTGCACAGATCATTTGCTCACAGCCCTAACACTGTGAGGAGGACACACACTCACCCACATCCAAAACCGGTCTCAGTCCTTCGGGGGGAACTTTTTGCACCACACTTTTTGACCACTGGCTAAAGAAAGCTTTTCTGTGTTTCTAACAACCTTCTTCTGTCAGCTAGCTTGAGATAGTGCTGCTTGCTGCTGGTGGGACTTGAGAAGGACTTGGGAGACTGTTGGTCCACTATAGTTACTCTGGGGTATCTGGGGGACCTAGAATCCATCCACCACTGCCGTGATCTTCCTGAACCCAACTGTAGGACCTCCTGCCCTAGCTGCCCATTCCCCCACCAAGCATGTGTGAAGAGATATTTTGATTCAGACAGAAATCCCCACCACCCTGACCCACTGCTTTCCATCCTTACAGCAAGAGCAAAATTGAACAGAATAGTGTGAAGCACACTGATAGCTCATGTCTTTCACCTTCAACTGACAAACCACATCTACACATCCATGAGACTGCTCCTTCCCATGCAGGAAGACCAGAATACATCTGTTCACAGATGTTTGACACTCTTTCAGGTGTCAAAAGTTTCAAAATAAATTTGAAAGCCTTTTTGGTTTTATGATGATTAGAAAAATCTGTTTAATAGCCTCAAAGCTCAGGCTTAGGATCTGGAAGTTAAATTTCATTCCCCTGATCCTGGGAGCCCCTTGCCTAAATGTTTGGCAGGGCAATCACTGGTGTCATTTTAACCCGCATTGCTCAGTGTCTGGTGTCCTCTGTGCTTCTCCAAGCAACAGTGAAGGTTGGATAGGTGTGATAAAGCACAACTTCTAAATATGGAGCAGCACCAATCGCTTAACTAAAGTCACATGAAACACATCAAAATGGTAGTACTGGGAAGCCTTGGACTTCCTGAATATGGTCCCCAAGCCATACCAGAGGGAAACTTTTCTTCAGTCCCCGGAGCCTTGCAGTGTCTGCCAGGGCCAGGGTGGCCTGCCATGTACATGGGAGATACCTCCAGCCTGGTCAGTCAACAGACCATAACCCAGAGACCTGCATCCACCTCCCATCCTAGCTGGAAGTGTTAGCAGCTGTGTGATCTGAGAGCAGCAGACAGATCCTGTTCACTTTCGCCCTCCATGTTGCTCATGGAAATGAGTTTTAATGTTTTAGACCTTTATTCTGCTAACTAAAGGAAGCAAAAATACTGACCCAGGTAGCTACGACAAGTCTCACAGAAGTCATCTCCTTCAGAAAACCTCAGCTCCTTTCTGAAAGGGATTTCAGATTTCATTCTCAACAAGGGTGATGCTTCTAATTCCAGTGGTTGTGGAGAAAAGCTAGAAATATATTTAACATGTATCATACAGGATCAGAAACTGGAAGGTAAAAGAGAAACACACTTTTAAAAAGAAGCACAGAACCTTTAAAGCAATCTCCTTTTTGAAGCCCAAATAACGAATTACATTAATTTATACCTTGTGTGCTCAGAATTGTCATTTCCTATTAGATACCTGTGAGAAGGGGATCTTATAGGAAATACATTTCCCTTCTCATTTTATTGCCACGAAGCATAACATTGCTTTGTACCATGAACTGTTTGCTTGCCATCTCCTCCAAATTAGAAACAGTAGTTCCACAAAATGATGTTATGAAAGACAAGAGATGGACAGGTTTACTGCTTGACTTGCTTGGGTTCTGCTTCCCTCTGGGGCACAAAATGCTTTTGTTTCCCAAGGGCTAATTGCTTATCTTTTCTGTGCCAATCTCCTAGCCATAAATGGGGGATAATAATGTGCCCATGCTGTGCAAGTAATTACATGTAACAATATTTACAAAGCTCCATGAAATTCTCTTTGAGCACTACAGATGTTCAAATTTGTGTAAGATATATTGAACATTTTCATACATTTGGCAGTGTTCCTTTAGATTGTCATGCTTTGGCCTCAAAGGGCTTAATCTGAGCTGTGGAGAAGACTTGTCACATGGAACATCTGGAGATGAAACATCATTCATGATGTTCTTTCTCAGCTCTTGGCTGAGTGGGCTGTATAAATGGCAGGCGCCACCTATGGGGTGACTTGGAAGAAACTGGTTTTGCCACAGGAAAACACCTGGTTTAGGTACATGGTATTTAGAAAGTACCGCATTTTCTGTCATCTGATGCTAGATAACATAATCAAATGCAGCCATGATTTTCCCTCACGTGTACCCTCCAGTATGAGATTGAAAAATTGGACTCATTGTGGCTGATAATTTATTTTCCATTGCTACAACAGAATCAGCCATCAGTAATAATAGCTCAGAAGAGTCCTCTCCGTTCTTTTGGCACAGGAAACCCTACCCACATGTTGCACTGCAATGCAGAAGACAATGGGAGAATATATCCAAAAGTGCCTCCAACATTTCTTTTTGTGGAGTACCCAAAAACTGTGAGTAGCTGCACTGTCTGTTCACAGCTGCCTCAGAGGAAAAAAAATAAAAGATTTTTTTTAAAAAGTGGAAAAAAAGGGTATGTTAAATACTTAGTGAGGTTAGTAAAAATAGTACAATCTGTGATTGCTACGCTTGACAAAACTTCAAAGGGAAAATGTACTCTTTCTTTCTTCTTTCCTGGTAAGGCTATTTAAAGCTGCTTGGCTGTTTATCAAGATGCATCTAGCAAGCCTTCTCATAGGCATTGGATTCCTCTGCCATGAAACTGCATTTATCATGCTGCTTTTTGTATTTTTGCTTTTTTAACGTTCTGTACGGATTGCCCTTGCACTAAATAAAGAGAGAAGCATTTGTTCTCTTTGGGAGGTACTGGCTGGTTTGAGTGTAGTCAGGAGGAGGACGAGGATCCGTCTCCAGTGCAATGGAGCAGAAGGGGCCCAGAGCACCAGGTTGGGGAGGCCTGTCCATGCAAAGCAACTCCACTGGCCCAGCCAGCCTCTCCAAAAACACAGCCTGCACCGGTACAAGGGACACGCAAGGCTTTGCATCCCCGCGGGATGCAAAATCCCCCTAGCACCTCTGAAAAGCAGTTAACAGTTTTTGCCCTCTTGTGTCCTTTTTGAAACATTACAGCAGATGATGTAAGAACACAGGAACGTCTCTTCAAAGCATCGACAACTGTGCATGGTTATTTCCCTACTGCTAGAGCACAGCAAAGGCAAGGCTTTACTGAAATCAAAATGCCAGCAGCTTATCAAAGGATCTGGAAGCTACACTAAAGGCCTCTGTCTCTGCCTTTTTGAAAGCAATGCAGATCCCTGAGACACAAATGAGAATTGTCTATTGGCAGAGTAGAAGCAAGAGTCATATCCCCTAGACTCAATAAGTATTACCTAGCTGAAAGCTTGGGGTGGCCATTTCAATGGGCTCATTTCCACAGCGTGCTTGTGCTCTCGTTACTGTCCTCATTGGTGGGAACTGTATATCCTCAACACAGCTGAAAACCCTTACACTTTTCTGTGTTTTGTCTAACTTAAGAAAGTTCTAGAGGTCTTTTCTGCAAGTATTTCCAAGGAAATTCTGCTCATGTTACAGAATTCAACGGGGCTCATTTTTTAGAGAACAGTCAAAGACTCTGGAGAGGATATATTTCCCTGTGTGTTTACAGTAACTCCTCTAACCCTCCTGTTTAGTTCAGGGAACCTTTTTAGTTTTATCCCTATCAAATGCTATGAATATTTTCTATTTTCAGTCGTCTTTTAAAACAGGGATAAAATAAAACCTCATTGCCTAAATATTCCATCCATCTCTTCTAATAAATTGATTTATTGGTACCATGAAATCTTGGTTATGGCACCCATAAAACAAAACCCACCTGGAAAAGCTGAAAAATATGTGATATTTTAAAATGTTAATACCACAGTTCTTCTGGGTAGAGACTATGCAGAGTGATCCATCCTATCTGCATTTGTGTGGGATTGCAGAACAAGTTAATTCATGCGGGACACTAGGAGAGTCTTCCCATGCCTTTGATTCCATCTGGGAGTCCCAAGTGACATCTTCAACCACATAAAATTAAGTTACCAACACAACTCTAGCACAGTTCAACCCCTTGCCAAACACAATTCAGTGATGTCCAGGGAGATATAAATCCTGGGGCAAGTTATCTTGCCTGTGGCATAGTGATGCTACAGACAAACTGCAGGTTCACTAGTACTACCCTAAATGTTTTCAAAGAAGGTTTACCAGGGTAGGCCTATATCTAAAGAAAGGGCCATAAGGTAATATGTTCCAACTGATTCTTCAGCTGAGTTTACTCATCTTTGACAATCTTTCTGCTCCATGCATGTGTGTATGTATATCACACAGGCTGAACTGTGAGAGTCATCTTGATTTGGTACGCAGATAGGAGGCGCTGCTGACCAGCTGATAAAGCCTGAAGGATGTCCGACCTGGTCCTTTCTTCCTCCCAAAATGGCAGAAAACTGGACAAGAACATTTCTAATGGTAAGACAAACATATCTTAGGGGATGCTGATGAAAGAGTGACTCACTGATACTGCAGGACAGGTTCATACTGCCCAAGAAGTTGAGAACATATGAATGATAAGATTTGCTCTAAGTGATGTGTTCTCAGAGGTAAGTTGCAGCAATAGGCACACAGAAAGATGGGAAAAACAAAGATTTGTAGAGCGTAGAGACCAGTGGAGACTAAAAGTCAATTCAGTCCATCTAAAATCAGACTCAGCCATGTGGAGGGATTTATTGATTTCCAGTAACTCTACAGACAGCTTAATATGCTGCCCCAGGTGCATGTTACTCAGATAATCTTTAAATGAGAGGAAACTGGAATACTTGTGAGGAACTGCCCGGCGCCTTGGTGCACCAGGCAAGGAGCGGATGAACAACTGTGCTCGGACACATCCCTGTGTAAAAAGTAGGCTGGCAGTCACAATGTCACAAAGATTTAAGGGGCCCTTAAATAAAATTTCTGCAGGAAGTCTGTAAACTTAGATTCGGGGAAGAGAAGCTGCTAGAAATAAATTTGGGGTTTTTTACCGGAATCTTTCTGCAGAGAACATGGGTGATTACACTGTGATATATAAACCAACACATATACACTATTTCATATGCCATTAGCTTTCAAATGCTTTCCCAACAGTGCCTTAGCCTCCAACCAACGTTTCCCCTCAGGATACCAGAAGACCCTTCTTCCCAGGTTGGCACATTTGTCCTCCGACCAGTGCCAGGAATTTTGAGCCAGGTTGCAATTTACCAGAAGAGCTGTTGTGAGCCATTCAGCCTGCAAGTAATTCTGAGGTGAAGAAAACATTTTAAAAGCAACAGGCTAAAAATAAGTTGTTAGTAAAACCAAGATTGTTCTTCTGGGCTTGTGTAGGCAGACTGGTATTAGCAAGTATTTTATTGTACTAAATGCTGTTCTGGAGAATCAACACTACATGCTCTAGCTTTGCAAAAGGTTTGTAAAAATGATTAGCATTTTCAGCTATTTCCATCTGGAGAGACCCAGATGGAGGCTCATAAAGAGCACTCGTATTCCAAAAGTGCTGAGTATGAGGGAAAGATGAGATCTAACTGTGAAGTTCACGAGCTGTACATAGTTTCGAGAAGCCCCGGGGCTCACAGCCTGTTAAGTCTGAAGAGTTCTTGAACATGTCTTGAAGTAGAGTTTGGATGTCTAGAGACCTTTAAGATGTAAATGGAGTCATTTCACCTCTGGGATTAGGTAGCACCTGAGCTGTGGTTTTTTGTGTCCTTTAATTCTTGCTTTAAGTCAATTCAGGATATTAAACCCTTCTTCACATCCAGTAAGTCACATACAGCTTCATCTAAAAGCAAACATATAATTCATAGACTTGATGGCATTTGTCACCAGAATGTAAAAACCCAAGTGATTTATTTTTTTTCCCTTCACAGAAACTTTGTGTCATTTTTACCAGTAGGCAAAATTGTCACATTCCAGCTCATTCTGCTGAGCTCAAATATAGCAGAAACCCGCCTTTGCTTAGCCTTGGTGAGAAAAAGCTAGAGTTAATATCATGAGGAGCATGCAGTACATGATAGGTGCTGCTCTGCTGACGAGCTATGACCCACAACATTTATTCAAAAAAAAGATATGGCTCATTTTCCCATAATAGAACTCTCCAATATTTTATTCTTAAAGAAGAGATAAATTCATTGGCTTATTTTTCAATGAGATTTCCTTGGCAGCTAAACAGTCTCAGGCAAGAATGGGTACCCCCAGAAGGTAACACATTACACCAAGTCAGAGGTCTAGCAAGAGAGTGATGAACATTCTGCTGGAAGTCTTTACCTCTCTCCATTAGGAAGATCCCTGGACCACTAGCCTAACTTGGGTATCTACCTTCGAGGTAACTGAACCTGGGGAACCTCAATGCTACTTTGTATCATTCTGTACATGAATCCACACATCTTTCTCTATACAAGCTATCTAAACACAGTTGTGGTAGATATCATTAGTACTAAGAACCAGAACATACTGGGGTTTTTTTACAGGTGCCTGCAAAGAATTGTCAGATCACCTTTTCTGAAAAAAATATATATATTCCCAAATATTTTTGGGTTTCTGATGGTTTCTCTTTCATAGCTCTGAAACTGGTCTTCTTTGCAGCTGCTTCAATCTCCGTCAGTCAAGCAGACCCAGAGAATTCAGTTGCCCTTCTCATTTCCATCAGATTTTATTTTGGCTGTACCTTTGACAGAGGTACAAGTGTTTCTCTAGGTTTCACACTTTTTCCTGGGTGGGCTTGCTGTGAGAAGTCAATCGGTCCCAGCTCCACTGAGGATATCTAAGAGGCAAGAGAAGTAGAGAATTGGTGGGCAGAGGTTCCTCCTCATGCAGAGCTGTTTTGCCCATACAAAAGGTTGCACATGGGGCTCACTGCATTGCCACTAACTTCCAGGAAACTCTGGTAGGTTCATTGACAGTTTATGAGCCTTCCCATGCTGGGAAGATACAGGGCCATGAGCAGAAGGCACGCTTCCAGGGGAACTGACCCCAGGAGACATGTAAGCAGTAGTTAAATCTTTAGCCAAACATATAGAATACATATTTTACAGTTAACTCTTCAGTACAGTTGTGGGCAGTTTAAATTCCATGACAACATACTGGACCTTGTTTTAAATTAAATAATTGCCATATTGGGCAACATTTCCCTCCAAAGTACCACGTATCTTTATGATGACATTAGCTGATCTGACTTGAAGAACTATTTCAAACTATCACCATCTACTGATAGCCATGAAAAAAAAAATACTCTGTAATTTTGAAAATTTATTCATGCATGGCCAACATTGTCCAGACAACGTAGGAATGAAAGTGAACATCTGAGAGCTGTCCTGATTATGCCAAAAGACTGGGGATTTACAGCTATGTTGTAGCTGCACATACTTTGGGTGCTGAGGACCTTTATGGAGAGCACTAGACATATGGCTTGCTAATACAAGCTGCTTTAGCACATTTTTGTTCAAAGTTGGCAAAATTCCTCCTTTTTAAAAGGATTTCTTTCGAATTATGTCATATCCAAACCCAAATTTTAGTCTTTCAATATATGTTTCAGTGTATACAGTAAGAGCTCTTGCCAAAATATTTTTCAAGAAGAAAAGGGCTTTTTGACTCAATAGAAAAATTTATGTTAAATGTTCCGTATTTTTCCAAAAATATGATTTGGTATTTCAAGATTCAATAAAAGCCAGCAATGATATTACATATATAGACACTCTTTTAATTTAACCAGTAGGAAAATCAATTTCCTGACCATTTCCATTTTGAAGCATCATTTGCCTAATATTAATGGGTCATTATGACCTGTTGTACATGTGTCATGGTTTAGCCTCAGCCAACAACCAAGCTCCACGCAGCAGCTTGCTCACTTTCTGCCCCAGGTGGGATGGGGGAGAGAATTGGAAGAGTGAAAGTGAGAGAACCCGTGGGTCCAACCAGTTTGATTGGACACACACAAAAAAGGAAGATAATAATGATAATAGATAATAATAATATATACACAAGTGACAAACATCATGATTTCTTTCCACCTGAAGCCAATGCTGCACAAGACCCCCAGCTGTTATGCAAGATCCCCCAAACTGCCCAGCCTCTCCACCAACATATGCTAGCAAAGCAAAACAAGGAATTCATTCACTGCTTCTTGTTGGCAGGCAGGTGTTCAGACATCACCCCAAAGTCAATGCTGTATAAGACCCCCTGCTGCTGCACCAGGTTCCTAGCTGCCTCTCAAACCCTCAGCCCACCCCCCAATTATAAATGGAGCATGATATCATATGCTATGGACGATCCTTGTGGTCAGTTTGGGTCAGCTGCCCTGGCTGTGTCCCCTCCAGCTTCTTCAGTGTGCTTCACCTTCTCCTTGTCAGGGCAGCATGAGAAGCTGAGACATGCTTGACTGCTTGGCAAAAAAAATCATTGGTGTGTTATCAACATGGCTCTCATCCTAAATCTCAAACACAGCATTATACCAGCTACCAAAAGAAAATTAACTCTACCTGGCCAAAACCAGGACAACACGATTGCAGGTAAAGATCTGACCAAAAGCTGAAATATGCTTTACTCTAAATAACATATTATACATATATTCCTTTGATTCCTCATAGCTTATTGCTTTAGATATTCATCACTGAAATGCCTGTTTTGTTCAACTTCACTGCTGAAGACAAAAAAAGTGTTCAGCAACAGTGAAAGTAAAGATGCACTATGTAAAGAACAGTTTCTTCTTATTATTCACCACTCCCTTTCATGACCTTAGGTTTATATTCAACTGCGGGACCTGGACTGTGAAACAAGGATTAAGAGAGAGGGGCACTGAAGAATAATGTCCAGGCACTAGCTGGGGGGAATAAACAGATTGAATTGATTGAATTGTTCCCAACTCCTTGGCTGTATTAATTTTTCTTTACTGTAAGCCGACTACGGAGGATAGAAGGCAGGTGTTCTATATAGCAGGGGGGGATGGCTACTCAGAGGTGATTTATTATATTTCAATTCTTGATAAACCTTTAAATTGAATTCTGCAGGTGTTTTGGCACACTTGTCTGTGGTATTACTAACATCATTTATGTCCATAAGCTCATGTTCCGTCAGAGCCTTCAAACTCAGTATTTTTGAACATAGTATGAATTTTTTCATTATAAGTCTTTCTCATTGTCATATTATCACTTTTCCCCCCTCAAAAAAAGCCACTCAACACTTTTACCTCTCTATTTTATAAAGGATATAGTATTCAATATGTCTTGTCTTTGGAATAGTTACAAATAGTAACAACAAAGCCTCATAGGTAATCAATATTTTCTCCATATTGCAAGAAAGAAAAATTAATTAAACTGTTCATACCATATACCAGTCTTAGCTGGTGCAAATTTTTCAATTGATACCAGGCCTGTAAGATGGTTTTAGTGAATCTAACATGTTTTAAATGAGTTTTGTTTTGGTTTTATTAATGTAAGAAAGTCTTCAGGCAGTTACAGCAGTTTGATTGCTGTGACATTGTACTTTGCACAGGCTGCAAATGATTACACATCCACAATAAATAAAGCCTAGAATACACCGTTCAACAAGGAGTCTGAGGATTGTGTCCACTTGTCCTGATGTTTCTGTCTATCCTTTCCTTTTTTTTACCCTGGGAGTCCAGACAGATCAGTTCTCTGATAAACAAAAAATTGCTCAGGCAGCTCAGATCTGCTTCTTATCAGCCATCAGAAAGTTGCTGAGAGGTAGAGAGAATCGCTGAAGAGGCTACAGCATCCTCCTCCCACTATTCCCTTCATGAGGTTCCAGATGCAGCAGCCAACATGTACTGCATTTGCCAGAGAGAAGCTAAATCCACCAAGACTTGCACAAAAACAGCTCCTGTCATTAAACAGTTTCAGTCATTTGCTAAGAGAGGTTTGCTGTGGAACCACATCACATTTGTCTCTTTGGAACCTTAAAAGTAATACATGAGAATCATTTCAAAACCTGGGATAATCCAGGGCTGAAGTGTTGGCATAACTACTTTTCTGGTGGAAAGACATAAATAACACAGTGTCAGAAAACAGACTATCTGCCAAACACAAGATCACATTCTAATTTCACATTCATTGCCAAAAAGCTAGGCTCACTGTCGCTGAAACTTTTTTACCTGCAAACAATATTAATCAGAATATCTTTCTAGATAATAGAAAGTATATGTCCCATTCATAAAGCTGTGAAGTACTCGCCCCAGGAGAAGAAGTAAAAAAAGAAGACAGCTGCATCTGTACAGAAACGTGTCCATTTCCCCCCACAGCCTGAAAGACTGTAACGTCTAGTGTATCTACAACCTGTCAGCACTGCCACCCCTCTCCAGGTGTGACGCAGAGGGATGCTGTCTGTCTGCAAGGCATGCACAGTGCTGTGACTACTCTGTTCCCTTTCAGAGGCCAGACAGGGAGTTGGCTGCTTCGCTCTGGGTGACGGACAGCCCTGAGTTGGGAAAACCATCTGGAGAATGGGTGCGTGACCCAGCAAGGAGGAAGCCCACAGCAAGAGCAGATACTAGGAGATGTCTGAAGGATGAAGAAAATGACAGAGCCAAGCCTCTGAAGCAACAGAAAAATTTCCTCTTAGAGACCCAGAGGCACCAGGGGTGAGGTTGTGCAAGACATCTGGGACAATCTGACAGCTTGCTGCCACCAAAAGTTGAGTGTTTCATGCTGCTTCAAAAAGCTGGGGTGTCAGACAAGCACAAGAGCTCATGCAAAGAAGGAGCAGACAACTACAGTCAGAAGAGGGAAGTAAGCCTAGCCTTTGGGGCAGCCACTAGCTCAAATTTCTCAGGAATACTGAGCCTGCATGGAGCCTGCTGCAACCCAAAATGCCATGAAATGTTGCTGATCTGAGACAAAAAACACTGAGGATAAAGGAGATTTGATTAAAAGGTCTGTTATATTATTTTCACACTGAGAAGAAACTGAGTTTCCATATATTAAATATTTATTGTCCTTATTTAGCTAAACTTCATTGTAGCCTTTAGATGTTTACAAGCTTCTGAGTGATTATTGTGTGTCCACTGCAAAGAAAAGGTCCAGGCAGGCTCACCTCTAAGCTTTGGAGAACTCAAGGTCCTTTCACAGTTAATTTAAAGAGATCCTGGTCAGAATTATTTGGGTGGAAGAGGCCAGACAACAGTTTCCCCAGGAAATTTGAGGGAGCAATTGTGTTTGGCAGGGATGAGTTGAAGTCATCAGTAACTTACAGAGCCATTATAATTGCAGCTGCAATGTATCCACAGTCTCTGTAAACAGCATTTGATCCCTTCACGTTTCAAAATAAGTAATTACCCATCAAAAGCCTACATATAATCTCAAAAATTACATTTTACATGGGAAATGGAAGCTCTGTATGAAATTGCTATTAAGTACAGTAGTGTTAGATTAAATCAAAAGGAAGATTCACCTTTTTCTTGCTTTGAAAAAGTACAAGTGGGGCAGGACATGAGGTTGATATTGTTCTTCTGGAAGAGAAATATTTTCTTTTTCTTTAATGGCATTGGAAATTAATGCAAAACAAACCTTATACTAGAAATAGATAGTTCCATGGACTACAGATAAAACTTTTTAAAGGAAGAAAAAAAAAAATACTAAGAGCTGTGTATCTTATAAAGGGACTGTTTTATTATAGCCAAGGTTTCCAGAGTGTACACCCATGAGCATTCACAGACTGAGAGCCCTGGACAAAGGAGTCTTTTAAGCAGAATTGGGTAACATCAGTTGGGAAACTGTGAGATATCGCAAATCAGAAAAGACTGATGACTGTGTCTGTAGCAAAAACATGCAAAACAGTCTGGAATGACAACTTACACAAAAAGAAATATAATTCATCAATTTCTGAATTTATTTTTTTTCTAAATGGAGGAATCATTCCAAAGAATTAATCTTCACAGAATACAAGAACTCAGGTCCCCTCCAAGGTTTTTACTGCTGTTTCAGAGTGTTTGTGTGCAACCATTACATTACCACCTAATGATCAAATCCAGTTTCATCCTTTTAACCAGCAGGAGAGTCTGAGCTCATCTCTCCAAGTCATGTTGCTATAATTTCTGTGAAAAATGTTGTTTTAGATGCCAGAAGCCCTTTCCCCCATCGAGTTGAAAGTTACACTACATCTCTCTCAGCTTACTCATCATTCACCATCTAATTAAGTGGGCTGAATCTTGGACACATCACATTTAAAATGAGTCACATAAAGCATTTTCTAACGTAGTTCTTTGAAGATCGGTTGGAACTTTAAGATGATACAACCCAAATGTCAAATGACATCTAAAATACTCTTTACATTTACCTGAGACCTCACAATTTTATACCTTTCATGTCTAAGAAAAAAATTCAGTTGAGCATGAAGTGGATATAATGGAGATTAAACATTACCTCCCCTATTTTTTTCTTCAAATGATTTGTTAAGATATTTTTCCAAGTGATTAAGAGAAAACATGAAGGTATCCGGTAATCCCAAATTCTGAGGTTGGAAGACATGGAAAGGGAGAGGGAAAACATCCAAATGTCTGTGTAGAAAGTGTGCTCTCATCTTTGGAGCATGATTTGCTGTTGTGCTGCTCATCTGCTTATTTCCCAGCCTTGCAGTACACATCGTATTTCATCTTTGCAGCCAGCTTCGTTCCTCCTAGACAGTCTTCAAATTTTTGGTCCATTTCTTCATTCTGAGCTTTGGAGAAGAGGTCTCTCCAGTTCCCAACAACCCCTGTGTACAACACAAAGTACCAGAAACTGAAGGCAGCAGCTGCTGAGAGAGGATAATACCTAGGCAGCAGTGGAGCAGAATCATTGCCCATACAGGACAGAAAGGATCTGATTTATGCCCCTGAGACTTCTGATTGCCTGGGAGAGGCAAGGTAGCAAAGATAAGAAATGAAGGATGCAGCCAGGCCACAAGGAGCCTTGCTGGTGGGCTGCTGCACGCCCAGTGTTGGCCACCACCTTCACGCCTCATCTGTGTAAAGGACTGCCACAGGGAAATAGAGTAACATGGAAGCAGTGGCGTAGGACCATAAGCCTAGCACTCTGGTACATCTATCACAAGCAGTGCCCAAATCCTATCAAGAGCGGAAGCTTGTTGTACTGGGTGCCACAGGAGACATCTCACCCACACTTGTCCTTCCTATCCAGCCCAGTGAGTTCATGGCTAAGAGAGGAAACCCACTCAGAACTCCTTCTGCTTTAGAAGGCAGAGACATACCTTTCCGAAAGAGGATGTCCCCAAACTTTCCATGTGTTTCCTTCGAGTTCTCTTTCATAGCTTGGAAACTGGTTTTCTTGGCAATTCTGTTAAAATCTTCTTCAGACAGGGAGAATCCAAAGAAGGCAGCAATCGCTTTCATTCCCAGCACTTGGTCCTGGCAAAAGGAATATAGCATAGAGGTGAAAACAAAAGATACCGTGACTGTGGGATGGAGCCAGCACGTGGTGCAAAGCCCAACAGAGTAGGCTGTCTGCCACAGTATCACCAAAGAATTCTAATAGCTCTAACAAAGAGAGAACACACACATTGTGGCCTTAGCTTCAATTCTTTTTCTTCTCTCCCAAAAACAACTGTGCCTGGATCAGGTATGACTCCTTTGATGAATAGACAAGGCCATTCTCCTTCACAGAAGAGGGCCTTGTCCCATAGGCCTCCCCCAAACATATAAGAGTAGCTCAGAGAGACACACCATTCTAAAGGGGAAAACAGGCTTGACACAAGAGTTTGTTCTTTCTCACAGCCATACTTATCAGGAGGGTTGCACAAGGAAGAGCTGGATGAGATGCCACACCTCTTTGAGTTCCTCGTAGCTTATCATCATGATCCTCTCATGGTCAATGTATTTGTTCCATTCCACTAAGTGGTCAAAGTAGGATCCCCAGGCCACTGTAGACAAAGAAGAGCCATAGTTGAGTAGAGTATTCCCCAAAACAGACTCTTACCAAATCAGAGGAGTCAGTCCAGATAGGTCTCTAAGTGTGGCCCCAGGATGGTGAAGTGGTGACTGGCTCAATATGGTTGTTCTTTTGGCTGAGGTCAGTGCAGGATCCCCCAGCTTTGGCCATTAAGTAGCACTGAACCACAAGCTGTGTTGCAGGAATGGAAAAGTCAGGCTAACACTTTGTCATGAGCTCTCTATTCTGAGTAACAGACAATGGAAACTCTGATTTTCTGGTACTCCCTGCTTCTGCCAAAACATGGACCTATGTGCCTGTCCTGGGAGTAGTTTGGTGAGGTTTGTGGAATAGGGTTCCTATGCACAGGGTCCTGTGTCTGCCCCCATGTTATGGATGAATTCCAGAGAATGCAGGGCAAAGTACATTTCCCATTCATGAAGTGTGCAAAGTACTCATCCCAAGACGTGAATGATGGCAGCACTGGCATGTTGTTATAGAAGTGGTAATAGGAGACAGCTGTGTCTTTGGGGTTCCGAACTAACACAAGGATCTGGAAGAAGAAAACACATAAATGCTTCTGATTTGATTACTGACCAAAACACCTTCTTCTTAACGCATCACTTAGAATCATTTGGATTGTAAAAGACCTTTAAGGTCATTGAAACCAACTGTAAACCTAATACTGTTAAGTCCACCACTAAACCATGTCCCTAAGCACCACATCCACACATCTTTTAAATATCTCCAGGGATGGCATCTCAACAACTTTCCTGAGAAGCCTCTTCCTGTGCTTGACAACCCTTTTGGTATAGATTTTTTTTCTAATATCCAATCTAAACCTCCCCTGCTGCAACCTGAAGCCATTTCTTCCTGTTACCTGGGGAAGGAAACAGACACCCACCTCACTACAACCTCCCTTCAGGTCTCCTCTGAACCTCCTTTTATCCAGACCAAACAATCCCAGCCACTCCTTGTAAGACTTGCTCTCTAGATCCTACACAAGCTTAATTGCCCTTCTTTGGACATGCTCCATCACTTCCGCATCTTTCTTGTAGCAAGAGGCCCAAAACTAATCAAGATGCAGCCTCACCAGTGGTGAGTACTTCCCTAGTCCTGCTGGACATGTTATTTCTGACACAGGCCAGGATGCTGTTGACCTTCTTGGCCATCTGGGCACACTGTTGGATCATATTCCACTGGCCAACCAACACCTCCAGGTCATTTTCAACCAAGCAGCTTCGCAGTCACTCTTCCCCAAGCCTGTACCATTGCATGGAGTTGTTGTGACTCAAATGCAGGAGGTGGCACTGAGCCTTGTTGAACCTCATATACTGAGGTATTTCCAATTGAGAGAAATGAGATCATGGGCTACTGAGTAGGAGAGCCACAAGCAGGCTGCGGGTACACCCTTGCTTCTCTCTGCAGCAATTCCCACTGAAGACTATCTTAGCTCCAACTTGTGGGTGGCTTTCCAAAGACACCCTGGTCTTGGAAGCAAGTTAACGGTTTGCCTTGCTCAGTTTTCCAACACAATCCTGGAAGCATCTTTCTGAAGGAGAATTGAAGGGGCAGTGACACCCAGCAACAAGACCACTGATGGTAACCTCTTGAATCAGCAAAGCTGCTCCTGGGAGAGGATGTTTGTCCACAGCCTTAGCACACAGCATTCTGCCTCTTCAACCTTGGATATGTGCCTATGCATTGACCAGCTCAGGTGAAAGTGCAGAAAACACATCTCACACAGACAGAGGCAAGGTAATTTGGGGTGGAAAATCTTGCAGTGTGACACAAAGAGAAGACTCACCTTGGCTTTACTTTGGAGAATGGATGGGGGAAGAAGATGAGGTGGAAGATGGGTTGATATAATTCTTCTGGACGGCAGTTTCTTCATCCTCTTTGGAGCAAGTAGGAAGAAATGTGACAGGACAAAAGTATCTTATTCAGTGCCATGTGCCTTTTCAGGAATTGTGGGTAATAAGAAAAGGTGAGACCAGAGAAAGCTATTGCCCCTTGGAAAACTCACAAGGGTACACTTGTGCTGTAGGCTTCTGCTAGCCAGAGAGCACCATTTCATATGAGACAGACATGAGGATAGGACACCCAAAAGAAAGGTCTTACACACTGAGTCCAGGGCTGGAGCTCCCTGTGGCTCCTCAGCATTGTCTGTGCTTGAAGGCCCTTATGTCAGGACACCAAGGGCAAAGCACATGCCACTTGTGCAGACCATAGCTATTGTTAAGGCTCTAGACTCTCCTTTGCCTCTGAGATTAGCCATTGTCTTGCAGCTATTATTACCTATAAGAAGAGCAATGCTAATATTTTCAGTTCCTACCAACCTCGTATATCCCAGGATCTCCAAATTCTAGACGGGGAAATGTCTCTAGCTTCTTTTCAGCATTTATTCTCTCTTTCATTTCTTCTTCTGTATATTTGGCATCTGTTGACTCCAGCTCTTTCAACATTTGGTCAAGCCAGTTGGTTCCTGAAAGGATAAAAACACCAGTAGCACTATATTGTACCTCAGTCTGTCAAGAGATGAGTGTGTTGGTTTTGACTGGGACAGAGTTAATTTTCATCATAGTAGCTGGCATGGAGTTGTGGCTTGGACTGGTGATGAAAACAGAGTTGATAATACAGGGATCTTTTAATTACTGTTGGGTTGTAATTACAGATTCAAGGCCTTTTCTGCTTGTCACACCTCCCTGCCATCAAACAGGCTGAGAGTACACAAGAAGCTGGGAGGGAACACAGCCAGGACAGCTGACCCCAACAAACCAAAGGAATATCTGATACCATACGTTTTTGTGCTCAGCAGTAAAAGGTGGAGGAAGAAGAAGAAAGAGAATGATGTTCAGAGTGATAGCACTTGTCTTCCTGAGTAACTGTTATGCATGATGGAGCTCTGCTTTCCTGAGGATGGCTGAACATCTGTCTGCCAATGGGAAGTGGTGACTGCCTTTATTAAAATTTGCTTGTACATATGGCTTTTGCTTTACCTAACTGTCTTTATCTCAACCCATGAGTGTTTATCTCCCCTATTCAGGCTTAGTTGCTGGCTGGGGTTGAACCACAACAGTTTGAAATTATCCTTAAGGGCATCCCAAAATCTATCAGGGGTTTTTTTCCATCTTGTTTTCTCCTTCCTATCCTGCTGAGGAGGGGATTGAGCAGTTTGGTGGACACCTGGCATCCAGCCAAGGTCAACCCACCACATTGGTGAATTTCCACCCTCAAAGTTTTAAAACTCTTCTTGACCAAGCCTTTAGCAACCAAACCTAACATTGAAGGTTAAGGTCTTTCCCCTGCTTTAAGTAGGGGGTTATATTATTTGATTTCCAGAGGTCCCTTACAGCTTAAATTCATTATCCTATGAAGCCTGATGTCACCACAAGTTTTTCTCAGGTATTATGGCTGAGTAAAATGATGACACAAACTTCTGGATTGCAGCATCGTGTACTTGTCTAGTTATTAAGAAAACACCACTCACCTGTTTTAGGATAGCCTGCTAGAATCACATCATCGCTCCTGGCTTCAAAGGATTTCAGAGCTTCCAAAGTTTCTGGGCTGCTAAGTGTAACAGGGTACAAAACTCCTCTGTAGGAAAACAGCATGTCTTCTGGCGGAATCTTTTCACTCTGTGAAAAAGAATTTTCCACTATTTCAATGACTCTTTCTCTATTTCTGCTCATGTTTGTAACCCTGTGGATCTCTTTCCAAGCAAAGAGCTACAGGCTCTCTTTCCACAGTGCAGGAAAACTTTATGCAACACACTACCAAATCAGACAGGGCATTCACTCAGATATGAAGGTAAAAGTTACTGATTAACTCTGTATTCTGGTAACTCCTTTCGAAACTATGGGATTGGAGACTTACAAGAGCAACAGAGTCTTTGCCGCAGCGGATACTGGGAGCAGGAATCTATTGGGACAACAACTAATGAGGTCCAAACTGTTAAATGAAACAAAAGAAAGACCAGGAAAGGGTATTTTTTTAACTGGTGAGCAATGCAGTGCAATTTGCAAACTGGACAATCAATATGTAGTGAAGACGTGGATAGTAGATCTCAACCTAGTTTGCCATTGAGTCCACTAGTGGATACATATCAAGGGTGCAACTTCTTTGTAGATGGTGGCTCTACCCTGCAGTCAATCTCTGTAACGTCATTGCTTCAGGCAATATCTCCAGAGCTAAGGACAAGTACCAACTAAGCCATACTTTTTACGATTAACCCCACACATTTGACACTTTCACTTCACCAAATCCTACAGGAGAGTTACTTTCATGTGAAGCTCTAATACTCACTTCACCAAATCCTACAGGAGAGTTACTTTCATGTGAAGCTCTAATACTATGTTCTGCATTACCATGAATCAAAGCTTACCTATATGACTTCAGTTCTGTTCCTCTCTACACATGTCCATAATTTAATCTTCAGGTGAAATTTTTCTTGATGGGGAAGTTGTTGGTATGCTGGATGATACCTTTTCAGAAGACAAGGAGTACTGAGATGAAGAAATAGGTATGTCCATAGAGCATTCCAACAGAGACATGCAATACAAGAAGGCTGAATAACCCTGAATTTTTCTCTCTTTTGTTCACATCCTTGAATATAATAAGAGTCTCATTCACTACCCATATATCAAATTCACTGCTGTGCATCACATGCACATCTGTTTTGTCATAAATGGATGTTAGACACTTAGTAAACCTATACACAAGCTTAATTAAGCAAGAGGAGGTGTCAGGAGGTGTCAAATTCAAAGCACAACTTTAAGAACTTCAAGATTGCTTACATTTAAAATTATTTTTCTTTTCTGCCAAAATGCAGACCCATCAAACAAGATCATTTTATTAAAAATATATTTTCTCTAGCAGTGCTATTTTACTCATAAAAACTGGAAAAAACATTCGTATCTTAAGCCTTCTACCAGCTTTGTTATTTCCTGTCCATGTGTTTTACTCTGAGTTGTAAAGGGAAATCTCCTCCCATTTGCCAATAACAAAGAGTCAGATCATCAAGAAAATAACATTTCCTCCTGCCTCTGGAGGCAGCTGCCTGAATCCCGAGGGAGCCAGATCACTATAACACCTTGACATGAAATCTAACATTCTACCTCCTGACACAGGTGCCACTAGTTCCTTTAACCCTTGGACCCTGATCTCTGCTCATGAGTTGACCCTTGATGCTGTCACAGACACCTGGCAGGCAGGTCAGGAGCCTCAGAGGTGAGGCCTCAAAGCAGCCCTGTCTATCTGGAGAGGATCAGGGGAACCTAGAGTCCTGAGGGTGTTGGGACTCCCAGTGCTGTCTGCCCAGCAGCCCAGTGCCTCAGAGTAAGCAGCTGGCCCCACAGAGAGACTGTATGGCTGTGGTACAGCTCACACTGTCCCCACAGAAAACTCCGAGTTGTACAATTCATCTACATCAAAATCTGCCTTAGATGGAATTGCGGTTGGCAGGAGCATTTGCAATACAACACAAAGAGAATATTTGCCATAGTTCCATCCTGGAAAACAGGCTGGGGAAAGGATGTGAGGTGGGACATGGTTTAGTATAATTCTTCTGGTTTCTTCATGGTCTTTAAAGCAAATAGACAGAAACATAATGTAAGCATCCTCAAAGGTAGAAATATGTAATTTCAGGAATTATAGGTAACAGACAAGACTAGGCCAGAAAGAAAGATACCTATTTGACAATTGGTAAGGATCTAGCAGTGATAAAGTTTGAAAATCACTGCTATTGTGTCAGTCAACTATGTCTTGCCTTGAAAAGAGTTTTCCAAGGTTTTGATTCTCACACTCACTGGCTTCACCTCCTCTTACTTTTCACTCCCTCAAAATGTTACGCATTGACCAAGTCTCCATACCTACATTCACTTTATGACGTGGCAGTTTGCCTTTTCTGTTTTCCCCTCTCCCATCTCTTTACCCCACAGAATGCAAGGGCCCATAGTGTCTTGAAAGGAGCAAAAGCACGTCAGGTGTTACTGCTCTGAATAACTCTGTCTTTTGGCCAAGGATTGTAAGGGCAGAACGGGAATGAACCCTTAGCCCTGGGATGACACAACAGAGGGTTAACTTCAGAAACCCGTCGTGGTCTGGTTCTCCATCAGATCAGCAAGGGCATGTCTACTGTTTCGTTTAGGTGTTTCCCTGACTAGTTTTCATCCAATCAGTTCAATACAGAAGTGGTGATGTAATAGTATTACTTGAGGAATTACCCACAGCACTTGTGTTTGGCTTGTGAGCAGTGTAGCACCCAGCCTTCGCAGAGATTTGTCCCAGATTCAGTAAAAACTACCTATGTAATCTCTCATCAGAAAATGCTGTAAGGGTAAAATTTTTTTGGAGATCAATGATTTCTCCTTCTTTAGTAGATGTGCTACTCTCATTTACTTTCTCAACGCCCAATGTGCCTGGGAGGGGTCACTGCAAGTGAATGCTCTTCTGCAATATCAGTGACTGAAAACCCAAGAGCAGCCATGAACTTGCAATATGATTCAGCCAGTGAGAGCACTGAATGTAACTCAAAAACCTGGTGTGGATCTAAACTGGGGAAAAAATATTACATAAGGAAGTCAGACTTGGTAGTGTTTTACCTGTTTCATAAACTAGTGTTCAAAGACAATTTAAATAATGCAAGAAGAATTAGCACAGATGGGATCAGTAAGAACATGGAAAGCTTGTCTGCCATATTCCAAGATGACAATAAGTATAGAAGAGAAGGAAGTTAAGGTGACTTTCTAGTCCTCCCCCTATCCTGCTAATGTATCAAGGATGCATATTTCTTCCTGTCAGATGCTTCCTTAAATTGGTCTGCAGCCTCCCTAAACAGCATTCTCTGGTTTAGCCTGACCTGCAGCCACAGGCTGTAAGAATTATTATTGCCTGTGCCTTGGGTATGATCCTCCTGTTACTGTAGACCAGAGTAAGATCTTTTTTTCCCACCCCAGCACTCTCACCATGTTAGTCCTTGCCGAGTGTGATTCCTCAAGTCTGCTTGAGAGGTTTGCTCCCATCATCCCTTTGGTTTCTCTTTCCTAAATGTAGCCTTTTACACTTACCTTTACTGAACTTCATGTTTGCCATCCTTCTCAATTTGTTTTGGTGTTTTGAATCAATTGTTCCCCCAGGTTCCCAGTACTTTCAGCCCTCTGCCCTGGTTCCCTGACTTCAAAGTCAATTGTATGATACAGATATTAGTCTGTCCACCAATGTTAAAGACTATATTGAATATGACCAGGACTCACCACTAAAAGATATTGCTTTAATTGTCCTTCCAATTTTTATGTCATCCAGTATATACAGTTTGACCACAAGCACACTATTGCAACCAACTTCAAAACAGCCACGTAAATAAGTGGATATTCCTGCAAGGGCTGATGGCCCTGCTCCTGGATGCCTTTTGTCACTGTTGTATGAATTTCTAGGCTCACAAATCTACTTTCAGTACTTTCATTTCTATAACCACATTTTTAAGTTGCCATCTCCACATATGAAGCCATAAATTTGTTGATCTAGAATGTTTTTCTTTTATCGTATCATTTCAGAACCTCTGTGATGCTGTCCTATACTGCATCTTCTGTCAATGCCTTATTCAAGATGTAAGTTATATTTTAAAGGACCACAAATTTTTACATGGTTTATATTTACCACCTTATTATCCTCAAAATGTTTCATGGTTGGTTGCTTATTCATTTTTGCTAGTAAATTTCCAGGTATCAAGTTAATGTGACTGTTCCGATATGATTCTTCTTTCTCATATTTTTAAACACAGCTATTACATATCACCTCCTCCAGGCATTTCGTATCTTTCTGAGTTCTTATAGATAATTTCTAGTTCTTCAAAGATGGCTTGTAGATCCAGGCCTGGAGGTTGGTGGCCCTGCCTGAGGGGGGTTGGAGTTCTGTGATCCTCGGTGTCCCTTCCAACCCATGCCATTCTATGATTCCATGATTCTATGATTGTATCAGGACTTTTGAATCTATTTTTTTCCCTAAATATTTTATACATTATTTCTAGCATTTCTATTTCCTTTCAAAACTTCAGTTTCAGTACAGGCAGAATGAACGAGCTATAAGAAGAATTAAGCTTTATTCTTTTTTAGCGTACCTTTTATTTTTACTTCTTATCTGCTCAAGTGACAGATCTATAAATTGGATGTGATGGGTTTTTTTCAGGTTTTCATTCAACTAGAGTTAAAGAACCTTATTTTGCTGGAGAACAGGTGGCTGAAGTGAGCTAGTCCCTTGACAGGTCTGAAATACAGTGTCCACAGTGCTGAATACCAGTCCTGCTACAAAACAGCTGATTAATGTCTTGCACCACCGCCTTTGCAACTGGATTTTCTCAGTAGAACCAGTTTCAGTGAAATTTGGCATCTTCAAGTTCCAGAGCATTTCCAGTTATGGAAATTAATCTATTTAAGTAGGAATTTAAGTTAAATCTTAACTGTAGACACATATGTAAATCAAGAATGAATAGAGGGAATGCTACCTGTAGTTTTATTGTAAGAGTACACCACTGGCATTAATGGTGAGAAACATTGTCTTCTGTACTCAAGACATTTTATTTTCCTATTTTATGTCTGAAGCATAGAAAACATAAGCAGGTTTTAGAAGTGGCAAATAGGCATATAGATTAAGGACCCTCTTCAAACACAAGAAAAAGTATATTAACTTAGTAATTTTGTTTTTTACTAACCTTTATACAGGTAGAAACAGTTTTCAGTGGAGCAAGTGCAAATATACGTGATATTAAAGGGAAAATTATTTTGGATTTTGTGACACAAAGAGAGAATTATTCCTGGTTGTACATAACTCAGCACGTCTCAGGCCGCACTCAGAGTAATATGTGCAGTTCTGTTCACCACAATTCATGAAAGACACAGACTGGAGTGAGCTCAAAGAAGGACCACAAAGATGAGGAGGCTGACGGGGGAACTCATCACAGTGTTCAGTACTTAAAGGGTAGCTACAAAGAGGATGGAGGCTTTCTCTTTACATGGAGCCACATGGAGAAGACAAGGGGTACAGTTGCACAAAGACAGATTTTATCTAAATACAAGAAAAATTCTTCACAGTAAGAACAATTATTCACTGGAACAACCTCTCAGGGATGTGGTGGAATCCGCATCACTGGAGGTTTTCAAGATGCGATAATCTCATTTTGGCCCCTTTACCCATGAAAGCTTGGACCAGTTGAACTTCTGAGGTCCCTTCCGATCTGGGCTGTTCTCTGATTCTGCAAAAGCAGTGCCTCTGAATAGTTTTTGCCTATTAACACTGGTCCGTAATCTGAAATCATTCTCGAAATTCCCATTCCCCTTCATTCTCCTCCCTCTAGCTTTGATTCAGGTGGTGCTGCAGTCATGAGGAAAATACCATTTGTTATTAATGAATATTTTTGCTCGTGATTTTTTCTGTGATGTTGCCAGATTTGAAAGCTTTGGGGGGAGGGGGCGTGGGAATCTACATATTAAATAACACTAAGTACCCTACAAAGACTTGAGTTTGGCTAGAAAGAGAAAAGGGGTGTTTCCTTCCGGGTGACAGCTACTGAAACGGGGCTGTTAAGTTTATCTGAATGTGGCCAGCACACATCTTATTGAGCGTAGCCCAGGCAAGCCAAAGATCTTACCTTTAAAACAAGAGGGTTTTTTATTCATCATTGTCACTGTAAATGCTGCTGCAGCATGATTATTACAGTAACTCTAAAGCACTTAGATCATTTGATCTAGTTTTCTAGTATATAGCATTCAGATGATCTGAGAGTGCATTGGGAAGCTCTTGCTCAAACCACATTTCATTAATCTTCAGGCTTTACAGTACACGTCATACTTTAACTTTGTTCCCAGGATAGTTCCTCCTAAACATTCTTCATATGCTTTGTCCATTTTCTTATTCTGATCTTCATTGAAATGATTCTTCCAGTCACTTATACCACCTTCAAAGAAGCAAAGAAACTCTTGAAAATCAAGGGGGGGGGGGGGGGGGATATTCTTTTATTCTATTGATCTGTCATTCTTGTTCCATTGTACCCTAAATAGAGTCGGTCCATTTTTCAAGATAAAACTTCTCTCATTTTTTACACCAAAATAATTTTGTGAAGTCAATGTAGGTATAGATCTGTGAAACTGCTATAATGCAAAAGAGTGTATTCCTCTTCAGGTGACTGTGTCCAAAAAGGCACTGTGAAGTCCTGTTTCCCTGCAGCTCCCTACTCTAGTCAGTTATCACTGACAAGGTAAAAGATCATGAAGGCTGGATTAAGAATCATCTGGAAGGAAGCAGAGCTGGATTTCTGCTCCCTCGACAGCTCCAGTTTTTATCAAGTGAATTCTCTAGTGCAAAACACAGAAATAGATTCTAACAGCAAGGTTGGCCTTCTTAAATCTATGTCCCCTATGCTACGGTGCACAAGTAGTTCCCCTCCGTTCCTCCTTCTCTGTGCCCCTAACTCTTGCATGAACATCTTTCAGAGTAATGTTGTGTTCCCCAGCTTTGTGCGGTTCCAGCCTTATTGCAGCTCAACTCCAGCCCCTGGCTCTGTGATCATGGCATTGTGGGTAAGCAGAAGTCACACAGGGTCTCATGTGGCTCCAGTACATCAAGCTGATGAGTTTTCAATTATGATTTTTTCTGGTACTTGTATAGCTCTCCACACAGCTGCCACTGTCTCCACAGCCTTATGTGTAAGTTAGTCTGAAGCAATCACCAGATTTCCTAAGCCATCTCCCACCACTGTGTGACTGGAAGAGGAAAACAACTCAAATGAAGAGTAATAGAAATTTTCTGCTGTAGATCAAAACACTCTCCTGAAATTGATCCTAGCACTGCTTACCTCTAACCTGTGAGTGCTGGCATCAGCCCTTTCAGAAGATCCTACACTCTCCTAAAAAGTGTCATCATGCCACTCAGGCTGAGTTTGGCCCAGTTTTGCCTGCTTAGGTCAACCTGTAATGGCTGAAGAATCAGTGACCTTGGTGCAGAGATGGAAAGGAGTTCAGTCACGAAACAGTTCCTCTTTCCTGCCAGGCATCTGTGGACCTCTAACATGTGCTCTGTGTGGTTGCTTCTCCTGTTCTGGCTGCAGCCTTCTGCCAGAGCCTTGCTGGGTCTTTTCCTCACCAGTCCTCCTTGACTAGTTTTCTCAAGCGTAACAGTGATTGATACTAACTGTAATGCTAATATGCAAAGGATGGGTGGCTCAGGCTCTTGAGAGCATGAAATTGCTACCCCTTGACCTCTTAGAGCTTCTTACCTTTGCGGAAGAAGACATTGCCAAATGTTCCATGGGTCTTCTGTGAGTTCTTCTTCATTGATTGGAAGCTGCTCCTGTCTACTACACCCTGAAGCTCTTTTTCAGTCAGGGGAATCCCAAAGAAAGCAGCTATGTTTTTCACACCCAGGGCTGGATTCTGAAAAGAGGAATGTAAGATATCGCATGGCATTTAAACAAATTACACTGCTTCCTGAGGTGTTTGCACGTCCCTACATCTCTCTGCTGGCTGGACATATAGAATATTCATAGAGCTAAGTAGGACTGGAGTGGTATGTACCTCCACAATTATTTCAAAAGCTGTCTTCATATAGATCACATAGATAGTACCTGAGTAAAATCTGCACTGTTGAATGTATAACTCCCTCCAAAAATTACTGGAGATTTTAATTTACAGGTCTTATATCACAGCTAAAGAGAAAACAACAATCATTTTCACAAACAAAATTTTTAAAAGGCTTTTAAGTTTGAACTTCACCTTTCCTGCCCTTAAAACAAGAATCTATCATCTCACACAATATCACAGTTTGAATACGCTACAGGAGTATAACGGTTAATTGGTTTAGGAACAAGTGGTCTTTGAAGTATAAAGTACTTGTAACTGTTGCTTTCCTTACCTCTTTTAGCTCTTCGTAAGATATTATCATGATGTTTTCATCAGCAGCGTATTTGTTCCATTTGGAATGGTATTCAAAGTAGCATCCCCAGGGCACTAAATAAAACAAAGAAATCCTAAGACGAAGCATAAATGAAAATAAGACAAGCTCCAATGAAATAAACCAATTCTTAGTCCTTAAATTCGTTCCTCAGCCATTAATCATGTCTTTGCCAGAATTTACACCCTTCTGTGGGAATTACAGGGGTTTCCTCCAGGCTGTTCTGGCACATGCACACGTCTCAGACATATGATGCAATTTGTAAGTCAGCACAGTAGAAACTTGCTAGTATTTTAAGACAGATGTGAGTCCACCAAAGAGCTATCAGTACTCAAACCATTTAATCCAGATTCAAAACTCATTTAATCCTCGCTTCTGCTGGCCATGTGATATACCAAACTGAAGAGTTTATGCAATCTTAAACTAGTGCAATTATTTTCTTTCTTTTTTAATGCACTAGACCTAGTCCAAATCATTCCTTTGGTC
This sequence comes from Laterallus jamaicensis coturniculus, assembly GCA_022605575.1. Classification (NCBI taxonomy): domain Eukaryota; kingdom Metazoa; phylum Chordata; class Aves; order Gruiformes; family Rallidae; genus Laterallus; species Laterallus jamaicensis. The sequence continues at coordinate 50,738,505 of JAKCOX010000001.1, forward strand.
TGATTTGGCATGTAGGCGTTCAGACATCTGCATGGGCACAAGATGATGGACATTGGAGAGGAGAGGTGAAGGAGATGCAAGATATCAATCAGGAGGAACTGCTCCTTTCAGAGAAAACCACAGTGTGTGCAAGCTAGAGCAGGTGGTGGAAGTGCAGTTTTGATAAGGATTTATCCTCAGGCAGTAAGACAGGTACTGAAAGCTTTAGTTCAAATTTCTAACTTTCTGTCTTTAATCTCTGCTTTTATACTGTAACCCAAAAAATCCTAGTGAAGCTGATGTACAAAGTGCAAGGTTTTTAGACAAAGTCAAAGCATTTAATAATTGACACACACAGAAGAATGTACCGTACTTTTCTTGTTCATGAAAGCTACAAAGAAATCATCCCAGGTGTCATAGGAAGGCAGAGGAGACATGACATTGCAAAAATAGAAAAAAGATGTAGCTACATCTTTTGGATTGCGAATCAGGAACAAGATCTAGAAAAAAATGAAAATATTTCATTTGTAGACAAAGACATAAATTATAGCATAATGAAAATGGTAATATATTTCATAATTGCAGTTTGGGAAATTTCTAATATCTTGTTTACTATTTGCAGAAGTAGCAATTTCATTCCAAGTTCAGAAGTTGAAAGATTTCACTTTGATTCAGTACCTTGTGAAGATGATTGCCTGTAATTACCAAAATATCTTTTACAGATTTATCTTTTACAGATTAATCTTTTACAGATTAATCAAATAAGCATGCAGAATCTAAGTATATTTTGCTCAATACAAGCATCATTCATCATTAGATAGTGGGGAAATACCACAAAAATACAAATTCTCTCTGAAACGTAACACAACAAAGCCCTCATTTGTGACAACCGCATAAAATGCCTCCCATAAGAAACCATGTCAACATACATTTTCCTGCTGATAAACTGAGATTAAATGAGATGAATGGCAGAACTTAAAGAGGACTGAAGAAACAGCCAGGCTAAACACTCAAGTATGATTCTGCAAATTGGCAGAAAAATACTAAATTGTCTTTCAAAAATATCTGTAGGAGTGTTTGTTTTCAGGACATTAAAATCAGCACTCACCTTAGGTTTATTTTTGAAGACAGACCTGGGAAGGTTTTCAGGAAGGAGATGAGTTACCATAATTCTTGGAGAAGGTAATTTGTTCATTCGCTTGAAGAATCAAAAGGAGAAGGGTGGACAGTTAAAACAAGTATTCTTTCCATTAGCCTTGCTCCACTTATCAACAGTTACTGGTTGATAGGGGTACTTATTTTTTGCAAGTGTTATCCTGGGATCTGAGTGGACTGCTCTGAATAACTCCAGTCTTCAAAAGCCCCTCTGAATGAGCAATTGGAATAATATTATCCATTGCCAGTTCTCTTCAGGGGTAATTTAACATGTTCTGATTGACAAGGGATCATATCTAAAGGTAACATGCAGACTCTGACTGGGGGTATGTGAAAGCTGAAGGATCTCAAGGAGAGACAGAGAAGAACTGAAGAGGAAGAGCTAGTAAAAGAGTATTTTGGTACTTAACATTTCACAAAATGTGCTATGTTGTATTTCTACAGTCCTTGCATATCTAATATGTGCAACTCTCAAGCCCTCTTAGTGTCCATTTATCCCTCAGCATTTAGCGATGCAGATGAGATCCGTCCTGACCAGATGCCACATACAGAGACGTGGGAGAGCTCTGATCAAACAATGGAGTATGTCACCCACCATGTATTCAGCATTTGAAGCACAAAATTCTGACAGCTTTCATATGTATTCTGTGCCCACCTCATATTTCCCAGTATCTCCGATTTCAAGGTAGGGGAATTCGTCTAGTTCTTCATCATTCATGCTGCCTGCTTTATTCTCTGTTTTCTTTTCAAATATGGCTACCAGATCACTTAAGATTTGTCCTACCCAGTTTGTGCCTGAAAGGGGAAAAATACAGAATTGTTTGTAAAACCTCTAGAGTAAACAGAAATGGATTTTCCAGGGAAGCTGAGAGGCAGGTAGTACCACCAGGTGAGCTGCCTGGTCTCCTCTCATGTGATACAATCAGAGCTGACTATACAGAGTCATCTCTCAGGGTACAACATTTGCTCTTTCTCCAACTTGTACAGTTCAATACATTGTAAATTAACTTGGATATTATAAATTAACTAACAAAGGAGATGAAGCAGTAAGAATCAAATAGGAAAACATGCATTCATTAAATATATATGTATTTGTTTCTTTTTTTTTTACTGGGATAAATGTAAGGGACATTGGGGTGGCAAACCTGCCTGTCAAAACCTGGCATATTATCTATGTTTCCTGACGTGCTGCACAGGATTATCTTGGGAGGAAAGATGGATCACAGAACTTCAACACAGAAGCAGAACTAGATCTGAAAATCATACTGTATGTGCTCCTTTTCTTCACTAATAAGCAAAAATTCTCTGAAGTGACATTCCCTTCTCACGTTTATTATATTTTTATTTAAAGCATTAAAAAGAGCCTGTAGAGAGCTCCCATCATTTACTGACATAATTTACTGACTTCTGGACACTGGGTTCATACAGGTATTAACACTGGGTTCCTGGTGCATAACATTTCTTCAAAAAGATAGCAAAAACTTCACAATCCTGTCAACAGTGACTATCTACTGTGGGATGGTGTGAATCCAATTGCTGCAGGAGAGAAACAGGTACATTAAAAAGGATATGAGGTACATCTACTCCAAACCTATGGCTCTGATAGGGTGCTTTCAGGCTGAAGGAGGAAAGATGCCATGTAAACTCATAAACTGAGCAAGGATCTCCCCCTGATTTCCCAAAAAGCAAAGATCAGTGTGATCAAGTGTTACAAAAGTAAATTTTTTATAGCAACGGATTTCAGATATTCTTGCATCTATTTGAAAGAAAGAGTATGCAGCATGGCATGTGAAGGTACCAAAAGCTCCATTTTGTATAGAAATACAAAGCTATTAATTTTACAAATAAAAAATGTGAGAGGAGATCCTGCAATATCAGGAGATCCATTTTTTTAACTCTGCTTTTTAATCCATGCTTTTTAATTCTAATTTCTGCATTTATCTGCATAACTATAAAAAGTAAAGACAACAAAAGCCTTTATATGCTATAGAAAATAAAATCAGATGTGTTTTTCTTAGTAATTTAAAAATTTCCCTATATAAAATCTTCATCATTAACTTGGTTGTGTTTGAGAACAAAATTATCTTCACAAAATTTTGTGAGAAATTATATATCATATAATATCTATATTTAGTGGAAACCTACTTATCTGCCATTCCATAAACTTATTTATGAAGAAAACAAACTATATTCACCAGATTTAGGGTATCCTGCCAAAATGATATCATCACTTCTGATTTCAAAGGTCTCCATAGCTCTGAATACTTCAGGACTGCAAAATGAAGCAGGGTAGAGAATCCCCTTGTAAGAAAAGAGCAGTTTGTCACGATCCATCGTGTCAGCAGCAACCATTGCCTTATCTAAGACATCAGCAACTTTGTTCCTGGATCTCTCCATTCTTCTCTCTCTTCCACACAAGCTCCGTCAGCGTGAGATGCAATGCAGAAAGAGAGCTCCACAGATTACCTTCTAATACAGGGTTGTGTTGTGGGGGTTTTTTTTGACCCTGTGAGCAATAATTTACTACTTCTTGAAACTGTGAAGAAATACGCAACTCCAGTCAAAGACCTTAAGTAATTTGAACCTTTTGAAATCAGCAGAAGCTGAACATAAGCAAACAAGAAAAACAAGAAAAAACAATTGCATTCTAGGTTAAAGGGATTGAGCAACTTCAAAATATCATGCCAAAAAGTGTGCAATTACAGCACAGAGTTCATAAACACAATATATCAAAATAGAACAATGTGGCATGCAGGCTGGGGTTTAAATGGCATGATCACATTCCTTATGGCATTTTGGCTCTTTCCAGTACTTGCTCAGCTGGCATTTTTCTTTATTGTTGTACCACACATCATTCTCACTTGCTGGGGACTGAACTGTGGACCATCCTGTGAGAGTGGCCAGCTGCTCCCTCCTGCTGGTGCCCAGGAGGGCACGTAGACACACACGCTCTCTGGCCATCGTTCGGACTGCAGTACAGAGTTCAACAAGTGATCAGTCATTACTGAGTTGATAATAACATCCTCAGATATGGTGATCAGGGTTTATAACCCACTTCAGGTGACAAACTTCTGACTGCACTGACCTCAGCAGAAAAACTGAAGTTAGGCCTGGACTATCCTCTGGCAAGAGGATAGGTCACAAGGAACAGGAAAATAGTTCCCCTTTGTTCTAGTTTCAACTGAGATAAAGTTGATTTTCTTCATAGTAGCTGGTGTGGGGCTGTGTTTTGGATTTGTGTTGGAAATAGTGTTGATAATACAGAGATGTTTTCATTATTGCTGAGCAGTGCTTATACAGAGCCAAGGGCTTTGATGCCTCTCATGCTGTTCTGACAATGGGAAAGCTGGGGGTGCATAAGGAGTTTGAAGGAGACACAGCCAGGACAGCTGTCCCTAACTGACCAGAGGGATATCCCATACTGTATGATGTCATGGTCAGCACATAAAGCTGGGGGAAGAAGGAAGGGGATGTTCAGAGTGACGGCATTTGTCTTTCTAAGTAGCCATTACCTGTGATGGATCTCTGCCTTCCTGGGGATGGCTGAACACCTGCCTGCCCATGGGAAGTGGTGAATTAATTCCTTGTCCTGCTTTGCTCACACGTGTGGTTTTTGCTTTACCTGTTAAACTGCCTTTATCTCAACTCAGGTGTTTTCTCACTTTGACTCTTCCAATTCTCTCCCTGATCTCACCAGGAGGGAGTGAGCAAGTGGCTGCGTGGTGCTTAATTGTCAGCTGGGGTAAAACCATGACACCCCAAGTATCTAAATACCATCATTTCTTATTTCCATCTTTTTAACCGTGCCTGCCTTGGAGCATGAGGACTAGTGACTAGTGACATTTAAACTTTTGCCATTTTCTCACCCCAATGGATTCACACCTGGTCCCTGAAGCATGCTGCAGATCTCATGGGATGACCTAGCCCTACATTTTTACATCAGTTTTCTTCACTCCACGGAATTCTTTTGCTTTTCCCTTCATCTCCTCTTTTCTGTGAAACTATGTCATTATAGAAAGACCATCTATATTGCAGGCATCATTTGGACTGAGTGGACTTGATGTGACTCCTCCTCAAACCATTTGTTGAATGAGATCTGTGGCAAAGTGTACTCAGTGACTCCACCTGCATCCCTTCACTGATGTTAACTAAAAATTGCTGTACCATGGAACAGCACGTTTGCTGATGCTTGAAGTGTTACCAGCCACCCTAGAAAACAAAAAAAACACAGCTTGCCTTAATTATTCCTTTACCTTCTCTTGGCATTAAACTGTCATGGACTGAAGCTACGAAAATGTGTTTAATTGCTATTTTTATCTGCTAGCAAAAAAAGAAGAAAAAAAGTTTGCAACAGTACTCATTATTTAAGGAAAGGGAAAGAAAGAAAGAAGGAAAATAGTATGAAAATTATTAATGTATCTCATGCAATAATACAGTGTTGGAATAGGATTTGCATGATATAAAGTCAGCTCATTTTACTCCTAGACTCATGACAGAGTAGTCCACATAAACTTTGATAAGGAAAATCCAGATTTCCAGTGTATTTCTGCCAGAGAAGTCAATCAGGCCAATTATTCCTTGTAGGCATGTTTTATTCTTAGGAGCCAAACCTCCCCCCACCCAGTATCAGTGGAGAAAAACCAATTAGAAGGCATAAGTCATGAGGAGGGATTTTGAGGGGAGTTAAATTTCTTGGAGAAAAAAAAGCAGGATCAAGATTTAGCAATGTGAGCCTTTGACACAATCATCTGCCAGGACACCTGAGCCAGGAGATGGGTGGTGTGTACCTTGGTATCGTATGTTACCCAAGATCCTCTGATCCTGCCAAATAACGAATGCAAAGACTGACAGAAAACATCACTTGATTTAATGTTTCTAAGAAGCAGCTTTAAAAACATGGAGATTAAAAACAGATTAAAGGATTTGGTGATCTCCAGATTAATGGTATTTGTTGTTCAAGCCACCACACTGCCTCTAAATGTTTCTGACTTCCCATACTTACCAGACCAGGTCTTTTCTGATTGTGAAGCTTTGCAGAAAACATCTGGTGACCTTTCCTGTGGTAGCTACAGGGCTCTGCAGCAAACCATTGTCTAGTGAACTGATTTGCTTATGCAGATCCATTCCCTGTTAAATGAATAAAGAAAGCACTACCCCCTTTCTTTGTGGTAAATGGGAAGAGGTTGGTCCCTATAACTATTCCCATGATTTGCATTAATCTCAGTAAAACTTTGATAAAGGTTTCCATAAAGTAGTCCTCTAAAATGATCTGATAAGTTTTAAGATGGATCTATTCATATTGATCCATTCATGAATTTACCCTAAACTCCCTTTATCTGAAAAAAAAAACCCAAAACCAACAACAAGAAGAAACCAGAAAACCTCAGGGGGAGGGACATTCCCAGGAATCCTATGAATACCATGAAAGGTAGGGCTTAAAGTAGATTTGTCTGTACAATGGAAATGCCATACATTGGATTTTTCCCTTTGAATAATGTAGCATGTGCCTGATAGGAGTGGAGTCAAAGCCTCTAAACAGAGACCAGGATGGTAGGATGTCTTAAGCTATATGATAAAAGCTTGTCTGTACCCCCACAAAGGAACACAGGGAAACAGTGGATGCAGACCCCAAATAGTATCCTGCCCAGATACACCATATCAGCTCATCAAAGGCCTGTCTACACAAGCCCAGAGGAGCACAAGGAGTCAAAGGCAGGCAGAAACCCAATTTAAGGACTCAGACACAGGGGACTGAGCGACCTCTGTCCAAGGATGTCCCAGGTGAGCTTCAGCCCATGTCCAAGTGTGAAGATGACCCATCAAGATGATAAGTGCTGGCAGAGGCTGCTGCCTGGGAGTATACTGGCATATTAAGGAATGCAGGGGATGAATAATGACTCATTATGTCAGGAGTACATGACAGGTGTGAGACAACTGCCACAAAACAAATTATTTACCAGCCTCCATGACAGTATTGTTATTTGCCTAAAAACACACAAAATACTGTAACAGAGATGAAAAATAATTAATCCTCAGTACATGATCCAGGCTCATTTTCTTGACTACTCTAAAAAATCTATTTGGGCTGGGGTGTAATCTGTCAGAACATTTTCTAGGATCCCACTTCATCTTTTGTTTTCTTCCTGCATTGTAAAGTCTTCTTCATGATGGTACCTTCCCTGACAAGGACAAAACTGCTCACAGCATCAGATCAGACCACTCTCCCTAGTTTACAGAAGTATACCCAGATCTGCCTTTCTGATACCCAAAAATTTCCCACATGTCTTTTCTAAACTTTCCTCTCACAGTTTTTTTTCAGCCTCAGCTTTGCTGTCTCTGGAGAGTTTCCACTCTCTTAATCCCCTTTCTGGAACAAGGTAGGAAATAAGCAATTTTCTACAGCTTTCATCATCTCTATTAATGTATTGGCTAGTTGCCAAAGTACAGATGCAAAGGTTAACTGCCCTCTCCCTCCTGTTAATACTCCACTAAGTGATAAGAAAGAAAATGCCAGTTGTCATGGTTTAACCCCAGCTGGTAAACAAACACCAGGCAGCTACTTGTTTACCCTTCCCCTCCCTAGGAGGATGGGGAGAAAAATGGGAAAAAAAACCCTCATGGGTTAAGGTAAAGAGTATTTAATAGGATAACAAAGGAAGATAATATCACTACTAGTAGTGATAGTAGTAGTAGTAGTAATAATAACAACAATAATAATAATAATAACAAATCTAGTGATGCACAAATGTAATGGCTCACCACCTACAGGGGAAAAAAATGTATGCCCAATCTGTTGCCAAGCAGTGGATCTGCCTCCCAGCTCACTTCCTCAGTTCTATATGGATCTTGATGTTATATGGTAGGGAATGTCCCTTTGGCCAGTCTGTGTCAGGTGTCCTGGCTGTGCTCTCCCAGCCCCTTGTGCATCTGACAGGGCGTGCAAAGCTATAAAGACCTCATTATTCTCATCATAAATCCCAAACACAGCACCATACTGGCTACTAGAAAGAAAACTAACTCTATCCCAGCCAAAACTAGTACACCAGTAAGTACAGACAATTTCTTCCTAGAAGCACATGGAGACAAACCCCAGTGTAAGGACTCCTAACCACTTCCTTGGGGACCAAGACGATGCCAAACAGGCAATTCAAACCCTGCAAGACACAGACTAACAAAGCCACTGTATCAGTATTGGTCTTCCCATTATGTCTCCTGGTAGCCATATAATATGACTTGGCCAGTCTGAACACAGATATATCATAACTGCCTGCCTTTTCTCCCCTGCTTCACACAGCACCTCATCATTCACTAACGACAAAATTCCTGCATCCCATTTTCTTCCCAAGCAACCAAGTGCTCATGAATAAGGAAGTGTTTCTGCAAAGATGTACGTGCCAGACTGGCTGATGCTCCCTGCAGCACTCAGCCAATATGCATCAGCCTCAACCATGGGGCAAACCTGAGATCCAGGCAGTGAGTCCATTTGTGTGGCTGCTCACCTCTTGGTCTGCCTGCCAGGTCTGCTCTGCTGCGTTCTACTGGAGGGACTCTGTTGAAGAGCTTTCACCATGGGCTAGATGTTAAGTGGTCACCATAGAGTTTTTCTCCATCCCCCTTTTCCCATGTTCTACCATTTTCTTACCCTCCTGATCCACTGAAAGAAAAAATACATCTTTATCCCCTCATTAATTTCTCTTTCTTTTTTCATATGGTCAGCAGGTTTGATTCATTTTGGCAATTAAGTTCTTTGAGCTCCAGCAGGACTACTTGGTTCTCATCTTCTCTAATTAGATTATATTTAATGTCTTCAGGTTCATTCTTAGAGGGGAAAGGTGAACTCATATTTCACATAATATACTAGATACTGGACAATTGTCTCTTCAAATCTCCAATCTGGAGAACTTCTAAAGCTTAGAAATAATTAAAATACACAATCCCCTTTGATCTCAGGAAAAACACAGATACAAAAAACTTGAAAGCTTCTCCCTCTTTCTATTTCACCCTATTTCTTTCTTAGTCTCAAGGCTTCCTCTTCTTTACCACTCCTCTTTTTGATCCTAACACAATTCCTCAGCTTTCATCTTTCTTTACACATTCCCTGGGTCAAGTCCGTTCCTATATTGAGATTTGCTTCATTGTGTAAAGATGAATGGATTTTACATCCAAAACAAGATAAAAATAGTCACCAGTAGCATGGCTCACCAGGCTTTCTAATCTGTCCATGAAATATATTTCCACATATGGCTCAAAAAAGGCAAAGCCCTGTCTTTTTATTTTTAGGCGAGCAACTTAACTCTTAAAAGTGTGGCTGTTCTACATCACAGTAACCCCACAGTTGCTGTCTTTGAAGAGTGAAAGCATAGTTAATGTCAAAACTCCTAAATGCACACAGATTTACCACCCTAATTTAAAGCATTCTGAAACTGACGGCATTTTCCTTGATGTACTAGGAATACCATTCAGGAACTGCTTTGGAAGCTTAAGTCCTCCAGGCCTTACTTTGTCTTCACCAATTCCTCCAGATAGAGATGTAGGAGTCCTTCATGATGGTAAGATAGGGTAGACAACTTGGACCCAACCAGTTTTAAATCTATTTCATGGCTTGAAAGCTGTGCATCCCCTTTTTAACAGCAATTTTATAACAGCTGCAACTACAGACTTTATCAGAATTGCTGGGATTTAAAAGTCAAGGCGACAAGACAACAAAAAGCCTCCTGCTAGTGTAGAGTGCCAAGTCAGTAAATCATTTTTCACTCCTGACTAGTTCCAGTGCTGTTCCCACACTTAGTCTCTGTCTTGTGATCAGCAGCAGAAGCTGATCTTGGTGTCCCTACAGAAAGGAGTGAGGCCATTGACCAGAGTTCACTGAGACTAGCTTTGCTGGATCACCCTGCTCCTCCATAAATTGATTACATCCTTAAGTTTTAAGGTTATATAAATCCACTATGGTTATATAAATCCATTTATGGATTTTACTTGAGGGACACCTAGAATAGCAATGATTACTAAACCATACAAAGAAGTCTGGACTGAATAGCACAAATATTTAGTGAAGGTTTTATTATACAAGGACCAGATCCTATAGGAAACTATAGTTTCACTCATAAGGTTTTAACCTGCACACTTACCTACAAACCTTTGGTAGCTGCTGACTTGGAAAAGTGTAAGGTGATCTCCCCTTAAGGTGACACACACCAGGTAAAAGCAAACTGTAGAAGAAAGGTGGGAGAACTGCAGAAAAGTTCCTTTTCCCCAAATCTGAGTACTATCAGGTTGGAGAAATGCAGAGTGAGGAATAAATGAAGCTTTTTGAATAATATTAATCTTGAAGTACTGATTTCACATTACAAGCAGAATTCAAATTATTTTACTGTCCTTCACCTTCAGGAAAATATTTGAAGTATAATTATTAAGCACATGTAAATTATTCGTAAGAATCTTTGCTTTGTGCTTGGTATGAGGTGCTTCAAATATTTATGGTGAGCAGTGGTTTTAATAAAATAGACCAGAAAAAACAATAAAATTACAAAGAAGTGTCACATTCAGTAAAAATGTTGGTATTCTTTGCAGGATGACTTGCACTCAGAATCCAAAGTCTTGCAATATCACATGTAAATGGTCCCAGTAGGACACTTAGTTTAAAAAAAAAATTAATTGGCTTGAAAATCCACTAAAGTCAGTCAGTATGCCTATACATCATTGAAAAAGCACCCACTTTTGCTTTGTTCTTGCAAATGTAGTCAGGTAAATTTGAGGAGCCATATAAGTCTTCTTGGGTGTAATTTTTTCACCTGCATCAATAAAATTCAGAGAAGAAATTATAAAGCATAATTAACATAACACTAATATTTTTAAAACCCTTGCTGATACAAAGAGTTTCAAAACCTTTATCACAAAATTTCAGCTGGGAGAGAAGAAATTGTTAACCCTTTTCCAGAGACCAAATACTGTCTGAGTAAACCTAACCAAAGAGCTCTTAATAACAATTTTTTATGGAGAAATATTTTCTTCTCATACATTTCAAAATATGAGTTCATATTTCCTCTTTGTGTGATGAGAGAAACTCAAAAGTAATGGGTGGGATCTTGGTGGACATGAGAAGGATGCAAGGATGGAGTCAAAATGTATGAGCCTGTTGAGAATAAGAGGAAAAGGAGAACAGAAGGAAGATGAGGTTTGATTGGGAAGGAGAAAAGTTGGAAAAATGGAGAAATTGGGAGAAAAGGGAATACCTCCAAAAGTCCCAAGCATTGATCAGAACTCTGATAAGAGAAGTTTTTGACTAGCACTACCTGTATTTAACTTAATTGTAAACAGCTCCTACAGCAAGGTCTTTAGACCTGGGGCTTGAGCTGTACACTTGTCTCTGAAACTTGTCTGTCTGCATCTGCAATAAAGAAGCGGAAGTAAGCAAGTTTTGGAACCAAAAGCATCTCACTGAACTAATCACCACTTCCTGTAAGGTAAAAAAGCTCTCCAAAACCCAGTTTGTCACCACTGATCAAGACCAACCCAAGATGTGTGGGAAGAACTCATCTTTCATGTCACACACCATAAGTAACCCTGGCTACACTATTCAAATGCAAGCACTTTTCACCTTCCTCTCCCTGAGGTCTCACACTGATTTTTGTTACAGCAACTTCCTACACATGTATATGTATTGGAAAGTTGTTTTGGTTGTGGGATAGGTTATATTAAGCAATTAGAAAAATTAAGGATAACTTTTTATCTTCTGGAAAACCAGATGTCCTACAAAAATGTTTAATCATTTAATTCTGATAACTCTGGATATGACAGATATCCATGTACCTGTCTCTCTTCAGCCTGAGTTCCTGTGGAGTCTATGGTTTCCTAAGAAAAAAAATGCTGATTTGTATTTTGGTAGGATGGAAAAATTTCATACAGTTTCTAGGAAGAGGAGAAAAACTGTTTACAGCATATAGTATTGCATATGAAAAGAAGTCAGATAGTCTTATGCCAGAATTTGTACTTTTGGGGTTTTGGGGTTTTTTTAATTTGTAATTAGGAACGTCACTTGCTCAGTGTGATAAAGAGAGCAGATCAATGGGGTCTAAAAAATGTACACATTGTGCTTTTTCAGACATCTGCCAGTAAGATCATCTGGAACAACTCAGGGTTCTAAGAACTAGTCAATATTGCCATTTAGGCAATAAAATGTTCCTGCTTGGCATGGAAAGGCACTGGCAGGTCTGATATACAAAGATGGCTTAAGTGTATCAGTAGTACTTTGATCTTAAAGGTAAACCAAAATATTTATGGCCCATACATAAGTGTTTTAAATGGTGAGCTAACAATTCGGACTGGAATTTTGGCATTTTGCCAGTGTTATGTGCATTAAGAATTACCATGCTAGAAGCAAGAGGAGCCATCCATCCATCTATAGCTCTTGATTCATCCTGTAAGCATCTAACCAGATCAAGCAAAACCCTGCTGCAGGACACTGGTACTGAAAGCTAAAGAGCTTTCAGAGGGCAGCAACTGCCTCATGGAACAGAAATTCTCAGAGGTCTGTTAAATACAAGTACTTCCAGATTCAGGATGTCTTTAGTTCACAGAGTTTTAGAGATTGGGAAACTCTTTTGATGAATTATCACTATATGCTGGATATTCCCATGCTCTTCTCTTGTTATCTACTGGTGATCACACCTGTACATAGGACACAAAGCTAGATGCACCTTCAGTTCATTCTGGGGAGGCACATTAGGGTCTCGTATTCTTTAAGAACTTGGTTTTAACTTGGCCTCATGTCACAGGCATCTAGCCAGAATCAATATTTATCCTGTAATGGATAAATAATCCAATCTGAAATATGGCTTGGGCTTCAATATATGTTATATTATGCAATGTTTGTTTAAAGTACACAGTTAAGCTCCTTCTCAGGTTACAGTTTGTGAAAGGATGAGTTTTTGGTCTTTTATTTCACTGTTCTGTTTGCATAGCTGACAATTTTACTTTAAAATAGAGGGGTTTAGCCTACTCTAGATGTATGCACTTTTAGGGTCTGTGACTATGGTTTCATATTATTTTATGGAGAATGAATCATGTCAATTCTGTCAATCATCCCAAAGCCTTTCAGGCTAAGAATTTGACTTGATGCCAAAGGCTATATTTTTATGAGAATTTGACTGAAAGTGATCTTAACGCTTCTAAGTATGAGAAAAATGGTTGGAAAAATAGTTTCTTCTCTCCTTTTTATGGCCATAATGATTAGGAATTAATTACTGAAGTCATGACTCAAGCCTAGCCTTAGTTAGAGTTTTAATAGGAGTAAGTAAAATTCATATGATTGATTCAGTTGTATTTTCTTCTGCATGCTCAAAAGAGTAAACTAATACAGAATTTTGCAAGCCTTACCCTAGTTAGGGCTTTAATGAGCATAGTGCAAATCATATGAGTTTAATCCAGTTGAGTTTTCTTCTGGATGCTTGAAAGAGTAAAGTAACTTAAAGGTTTTCCTCTACAGCAAATGCTATGGTAACATTTGAGGCTGGAGGCCCCTGGACAACATTTAGTCCAACTCCATGGCTCAAAGCAGTCACCTGTAACAGGTTGCCCAGGATTGTGTCCATATAGCTTTTGAATATCCCCAAGAAAAAAAGATTTCCCAGATCATATCTTCACAATACATAAAAAGGAATAATTGAAATATCATATGATGAACACTTTCTTATTCCTTAGGTGGTGTTACTAGCATGCCCCACTGTAGAATTACGCAATGTTTATGGGAGGTGTAGAATGTGTGCCACTGACTGTACATATATTTCAACCATAGAAACAATTTGCAATAAAACTAGTGATATGGTATTAGTGAATTTGTACACAAAGATATGGAGGAAACTCTGTAAGACTGCTCTGGAGCATTTCTGATCCAACTTTGATCAGAAAAGTTCTCATCAGCTCTACTGCTGATACCTAAAAAAAAAGTAGAGTTATGGATGACACATGATATGAATTTTGTATCATCAGAGGGGAGAGATACCTGGCCATCCTCCATACTGAATACTATGAGGTCAAGTTCTAATTAACATATTTTTAATGAGAATTGGATTCTTGTATTATACCCTGATGATATAATTAGGCTTAGCATTCTTTCATTGACTGTATCGCATTATGGAACCAAAATTAGTTGAATGATTTTGTTTGAACCCATTATTGCTCTGAAGATGATACTGAGGGCAAAATATTTATGAAAAACATAAAATCAAATCAAATAAAAAATTAGCTGGTTTGCTTTCTTCTTTTTTTATCATTTTTGCCTTGAGGTCGAAAGTTTGTCCCACATTATATGGTAACACAAGACCTTCTAACAAATATTCTTCATCTCTGTATGTAGCTTACAGACTGACAGTGTACTGGTTTTGGCTGGAACAGAGTTGATTTTCTTCACAGTAGTTAGTATAGGGTTGTTTTGGGTTTGTGCTGAAAACTGTTAATAATAGAGACATTTTCATTACTGCTGAGCAGTGCTTACACAGACCTTTACTGTCTCTCACCCTACCCCACCAGCGAGGGGGTATGGGATTGCACAAGGAGTTGGGAGGTGACACAGGAGGGACAGATGACACCAACTGACCAAAGGGATATTCCATACTATAGGACATCATGCTCAGCACATAAACCTGGGGCAAGAAGAAGGAAAGGAGGGGTGTTCAGAATGAACCATTATACGTGACAGAGCCCTGATTCCTGCGGATGGCTGAACACCTGCCTGCCCATGGGAAGTGGGAAAGGAATTCCTTGTCCCGCTTTGCTTGCATGTGAAGTTTTGCTTTACCTATTAAACTGTCTTTATCTCAACCCAGGAATTTTCTCACTTCTACCCTTCTGTCTCTCTACCCCATCCCACTGGGGACAGGGGAGATGTGTGAGTGGCTGCGTGGTGCTTAATTGCCAGCTGGGGTTAAACCATGACAGCCATTTACTCTAGGATAATGCTTGCGTCTGCTGGGAAGAAGTTTATTCCCGCTGTGCAGCACATCCACGTCTAAGTGCCTGATGGGAGCATCTGCCCTTCTTCTGAATTCATGAACTTCCTAGCAGTTATACTTTCCACGCTGTACCGAACACATGGGGAGACTGAATTTTGCATTATTAACAGTGATGGCTCTGTGTAATAGAGGAGATCATGACTCTGCAGACATTTTCAATGCTAAGCTGGCTGTTTAATGAAATGTAGAATGTCTTTGAAGACAATGTCACACGTTGCAGTTACCAATTTTTGCATTATTTCTGCTTTAGTGTCTCCCATCTCATTCTTTGTGATTTCTTGCTGAACTGTGACACCACGCTCTGGCTAATAACATCTCGTTATTTTAGCTGCTGCTGCTGCTTCCTCCAGTGGAGAACATTTTCTGGCTTTCTCTCATCTACACAAGTGTTGGTAAAGCAGGTTCAGACATAGCACTTTAAGACTCCTGAAGAGCAGGATCTTCAAATATGAGAATAATAGTTTTTTTAAATAATCAAACAAAAAATGAACACTCTAAGATATAGTTTCACAGTGGCATGTCCATATGTCTCATGGTCTCATGTGGGAATTACAGTACAAGCTGTCAAACAGAAAATACCATTCAGAGCTGAACTTAGAATTGCACCAACCCCCAAGTCCTTTTTTTCTCAGAGCTCCTATTGTATTTAAGCCTGGAATACAAAGCTGGTTTTTGGGTTTGGGATTTTTTCAACTTCACATACAGACACCAGCCAAATATCTGGGGACTGTTATTTTGATGTTCAGATGTGCATTGTGCTGTTCAGCATACAGATTTTCTTTATAATCAGCACATACCCAACATTTCCTCTCCAGATGGTAACGGGAAAAACCCTAAAACAACTGTTATTAGTTACCTCATTTATCACTCATTTTGGAAGACACTTAGTTATCATGCCAAGAGGCACAGCGTGAGACCCAAAGAACAGTCCTATTCCTCTTGCTGACAACTGAAGTTATTAGATGGAGAACCCCAGAAGAAAGATTTTTAAAAGCCCAAAGAAACAAGGTGAAAAACTCCTATAAAAGTACCAGAATCTCCTGTTTTATGGACTATGTGATATTTCCCACCTATGTAAATGTTGTATGAGAATTATTTGATATTACTTTTACTATTAGATTTGCCTGTTCCTTTCTCAACTCCTTCAGGTGTACAAATTCAAAATCACAACATTATAATAACAAAGCTTGTTTGGTTTTTTGAGAGAGAGAAGGAAAAATGCAAATGTGTATCTGATTGGCCATCTGCCTTTCTCTGTATTTTGTTTTACAAGTTGTTGTTCTTCCAGATTCATGTCACACTGGATAATCCCTACTTTGACCTTTATTAACACCTGATATCTTGGGGGGTTTTTCCTAATAAGAAAGATGATCATTAATGTTTGTGCTGTTACCTGACAATCTGGGCAAATTAATTTTTAATATTAATTTTAAGGTTGCATTAAGCAAGCAGTAATATTTGAAAACTTCCCTTTGTTACATGAAATCTAAAGGGGACCCCTTTTCTACAAGAACTGCAAAGGGTGAAAAATGCTCTTCAGTCAGATAACCATTTTGAAATTAAATTGCTGCCTTCTCAACTTGTGTACTCTTGTTCCATCAGCCGCTTTTGCAGGGAGAACTACCGCCTCCCATTCATGATTACTACAGAAAAAGGCCCACTATGGGCAAAGCAACAACTGTTACTAAAGAATTTTATTCAGCACATGGACAATGAAGGTCCTGATTCATCTTCTTTTAATTTTTTTTCCCAACCAGCAGCAGCAGTCACTGAGGAGAGAAATGGTGGGATAGGAGTAACCATCCCTGGAGGTATTTAAAAGGCCTGTAGATGAAGTCCTTAAGGACATGATCTAGAGACTAGTTAGGCTATGGTTGGACTCAATGATCTAGAGGGTCTCTTCCAACCTAGGAGATTCTATGATTCTGTGATTCTATGATCTTCAGAGCAGATCACAGGGTGTGACAAAGCACAGGGCAGACAACCCTGCACCCATGGAGATTAAGCCTTTAAGTCCACAATGCTAAATTCAGTGGTGCATGGGTCTGCATGCATGGGTACATAAGCCAGATAACTCTGTCACTCAATGAAAACCACCTCCCTGACTCCATTAGTATAGCCCTACCCTCAGTATCCCCACAAACCTTCCACCACTTGTTCCTATCAAGTCTATTTATTTGTATGGAGACTTCCTCCACCCACCTTCTGCAGAAAGCATTTCCACAATTAATCTAGTTCCACCACTATCCAAAATACTGATTCCTTCTGAAAACCAAAATGAACAACGCAGTATCTGGTCTGACTACATGCACAGAATGTGGAATTTTAATTATTTCCCGTATTAAGACCAGCAACTGTCTTTGAACCAAACTGCCAGCAGCGGTCATCTACATCTAATTTTACTTCACCAAAGTGCATTTTTCCAGGCCTATTTCTGGACATCACTGTGCTGGACTTTAGTTACTATCCCCTTTTATTTGGCAGTTCTGTGCCTGTGCTTGTGAAGAAAAACTATCTGATTCTCTAAGGATGGATGCACTTGTAATTAAGACACATGTAATTCTGTCTGCTTCCAGGGTTTTAAGTATAGTATATAGCAAACTGTTGGTTGAAAAAAGCCAAATTATTCACATTTCCTTCTAATTATTTTAGAAAAACTAAATGTAAGCTCTATTCAAAACGAAACCATGCAATTTCAATGAAAAAAAAATTACAGCTGAGGGTAAAATCCTTTGTTGAAAGAAATCTCCTTATTTAAGTGTACATTTGGCAGATAAACTTATTCACATCTGACCACTAATTAATAATAAAATCCCAGTGAGGATCTCAGACACAAACCACAGGGAAATAACTGTCTCGAGCATAGTGGTGACATGTTACCTAACCAACCCATCGCTGCTCCTGTGCTCCCGTCCCAGCAATCTGGTACAAAGGAAAGATTAACAGGTTCCACTGACAGAGAAAAAAAACCTCTGCCTGACATAGCCCTGGCACATGATGGATGTAGTGGAAAAGAAGAATTGAGCTCTTCAGTGGCCATGTCCCTCACACCCCTTCCAACCCCACAGCTCTCCCCCTTCAGGGGGGAAGCTGGACAGACTTGGACCATGTGAACTGGAAAGGAGTCACTGAGCACATCATGAAGGTAAGGACCCCCTAAAACTGCTTTAGGCACGTTAATTTCTTTGGGCACATTGACTTCTTATTGATTTTTTTTCCCTTTGAATTACCTTAATTATGAATGAAAGAAAATACATTATTGTGCATACTTCTTATTAACACTCACTTAGAAGCAGGTAAAGATTTATTTCATTTTATTGAGTTTAATTTCATTTTTTTTCATTCCACTCCTTTCCATTCAATTTCATTTAAAATACTTCCTGATCATTCTGCAATACTTTCACTGAGAAAGACGACATATTCACCAGATTTAGGGTATTCTCCAAATAACACAGCATCATTCCTGACTTCAAAGGTTTTAAGAGCTTTAAAAATGTCTGTCTAGTTATCACAGTAGGGTACTAAATTCCCCGGTAAGAGAACATCAGCTTCTCTGGGGACAGATTACCAAGGACAGTTATAACCTTGTCCATCATGTCAATGAACTTCTGGGTGGCTGGTTTGGGTTTGGTTTTTTTTCTCTCTGGCTATGTAAATTATATAAAAGGGCAAGGTTATTTGTTTCTCAGCAATTAAGTAATGTCTTGCATGTTTCTAAAGATAACGGTCATGAACGGTGCATGGTTCTGAGGACTTGCAACAAATTCGTTTGAGTTTGATCTCAGTATTGGGAAAGCTAGCAAAGACACAACTCCTGTGTAAGCAGGAGAACCAAAGGGTGGATTTATCACCTCAGATATGGCCCTGTACTAATGATTGTGGCCACAGTCAGTTGTGCCTGCATGGCATCACACCATTAGGTGGATGCACCAACTTGGGTTGGCACTAGTCATAGAATCTTCCTGCAGAGCTCCATCACTCACTGTAAATGAGTCTGGATTCAAGCAACAGCATACAGTGGACATGATAAGAAGGAGACAAAAAGCTCTGAGAACATCTGGATAGCAGGGCTGTCCAACAGCCACAAATTCCAGAAGCTTTAGTTTGCCTCCAGGTGGGCTAGAAAGAAACTACTCACATATTACCAGAAGATTGAAGCCAACACATTATTAGAAAATGTTTCCATTGGAAAAGCTGTTTGGTTTCAAGTGAAGTCTGTTTCATCAAACAGTCACTGATTGCTTCCAGCAGTTTCTCAGCTCTTCTGTCAATGTACCAGGCAGGCACCTGCTTCTTCAAGCCCAGTCCTTCCCGTGCCTGTCTACAGCCTGCATTCAAGATCCTTGAAGCTTTTTTTTTCCTCCCTCCCAGCTAGTTCCTGATGCACGGACACACTTGTACTCTTTACACTCTTTTCAATGCCTGGCCTCTCCTTGGTCCTCTTCTTTTAAGGTGCCAGCATTTTAAAAGGCACCCACTGTTCAGCTTGCAAGCAATATCCCTGGCATGTCATCCTAGTCATCCTTCCATAACTACTTACTGCTACAATCCCCCTTCCTCTATAGGAAACCAGCTTTTCCAGCGCTTTCCAGATACACCTACATCTACTCCCTAACTTGGCTCAAATTTGAGTCCTCCACAGTCTTCACAGATGCCTTTTCTGGAAGCACGTCTATCTATCCCTGAGGCACTGCCTACTCTTCACTTCCTAAAGTAGGCAAATTCCCAAACTTGTTTGGGAATTTTTTGGCCTTGCACACAGGTGGAGCTTTATCCCTAATTTCCACTGCTCACCACCACCATGCCCATCGTTTCCTCCTCCTGCACACCTGAAAAACCCTGCACAATGTACAACTGCTACTCCCCTGTGCTTGACTGAGAGCCTCCCACCTCAGAGCAGCAAGAGGATAATGAGCAGTTGCCAACCTCTCAAGCAGAGTAGAGGGTGCAAAGTGATTGCAGAGTGGGAAGAAGAAAGTGCTAGGATCAATTTCAGGAGAGTGTTTTGATCTACAGTAGAAAATTTCTATTACCCTTCATTTGAGTTGTTTTCCTCTTACAGTCACATAGTGATGGGAGATGGCTTAGGAAATCTGGTGATTGCTTCAGACTAACTTACATGTAAGGCTGTGGAGACAGTGGCAGCTGTGTGGAGAGCTATACAAGTACCAGCGAAAATCATAACTTGAAAACTCATCAGCTTGATGTACTGGAGCCACATGAGAACCTGTGTGACTTCTGCTTACCCACAATGCCATGATCACAGAGCCAGGGGCTGGAGTTGAGCTGCAATAAGGCTGGAACCCCACAAAGCTGGGGAACACAACATTACTCTGAAAGATATTCATAAACTCTGGGTCACTATCACTATTCATCAGGATTCATTTGCCAAGATATTCACACCTACTTTTTGTTAGGGAACATTTCTCAGCTCCAGAGTGAAACTTGTAATAGGGAGAGTTGGAAGGAGACTATCCCACCTCAACAGGCTGATAACTAAGGCATCCAAGGTACAGAGTCTGCAATAAGGATGCTAGAATAGGCTGCCCAGGGGGGTTGTGGAGTCTCCTTCTCTGGAGATATTCGAGATCCATCTGGATGCTTGTCTGTGCAACCTGTCCTAGGGAACCTGCTTTGGCAGGGGGGTTGGACCCAATGATCTCTTGAGGTCCCTTACATCCTACAGTTCTGTGATACTGTGATTCTATGATATGGGGAAGATGAAAAACAAAGAACCTATAGCCTGGCTGGGGCTGGGAACACTGCATGGTCATTTATTGATTAATTTGGAGAGCTCTGAAGGTTTTTGCTTCATCTCTAGGCAGGGTGGGAAAGTCCAAACTTGTAGGACACAATAGTTAAAAATAATCTCACTAGAAAAGTCTACAGAGGTGTAGGAGGGGGTGTGACATTTGTGAAACACTGCCATCAAAATATTTTGATAGCACTTGCACTTTAAAGCTGCTATGTGTGGCACCCATATAGACTGCAAGTCGTTCGTTTCCTCCCGCCCATGATTTGTGTAGCATTTTGTGCAATAAATCTGATGCGTGCCTCTTAGGATCCTTTTCCTCTTCCAATGCTCGCCCTAACACCTGATCCCAAACCTGAACGAAAACCCGGGAGGTTGTCTGAGAGCTTTGCGCCATCTACTGTCTCCCACGGGCCTTGACAGTCAAGGCACGCTTTCCTTTTTCATTTTGATTTGGTTTGGTTTGGTTTTTTGATTGCACACAGAACTGATTAGAAGCTTTCATAGCAATATCGGTTATAATTTAAGGTCTTGTCCTTTCGAGGTCACAGTCAGATCAGAACCCCACATCACCTTTTTTTAAACTCTTTTTTTCTTACAATTACCGCCCTCGGATTGACTTCCAACAGGTCCCAGTCTATTCAGGATTTCACCAAATTATTTCCAGCCCTTTAGTAAGTCACGTCCCTTTGGGTTTAAAACATTCCAATGCTTAATTACCCCCGTTTCAAAAAGTATGCCTTGTTCCTAATAACTTTTATCCCCAAATAGTGTGCTGTTTTCCCTCCATGAAGGGGTTTTTAAAGAAACCAACACAATGAAAAGATAACATTCTTTGTCTTTTCACAAAGAGGGCCTACAGAGTAGCCTGTCCATTCCCAGGCTACTTCCTGGATGTGAAACACCTTCCTCAGAGCTGAAGAAAGGACCAGTGTCTAAAAATATCACCTCCAGCTGCTGGATAACAAATGCTTTGTGAGGGAAAGGCGCCTCGCCTGAAGGCTGGAGATGTTCTGCTGAAAGCTCCTTCTGAGCACAATCAATATCCAGCGAAAGGCAGCCTGAGGCTACCGAGCACATCCCAGCTTAATAATTGTCTAAGACACTGGTTATTGGGTTAAGGTGACACGGCCATGACAGTAACTAATTTACCTTTAAAGCTACAGCCCACCTATGCTTTCAGATAAGCAAACACTTTTCCAGTGTTTATACATGTGATACTTCAACAAAAAATATTAGTTTATGTTCAGCTCCTTGTTTCTGGTGGAGAGAAAGAAAAAGGAAAAAAAAAGGGGGAGGGGGAAGCTGTTACCAGAGCTTCATGCAGCAAAATATCAGCTACTGGGACAGCCACTGGGAAAGGGCAAATGTGTGGCTAGCTGAAATGCATTTCTGACAGTAACTAACACTGGATACTAAGGGAAATGTTACATGTAATGGCGCAATTGGAGAGAATTCTTTCCCCCATTTATACACAATTCCTTCAGCAGTCAGCAGCTGTGAGTTCCTGAGGTGCTGGATGCACTCCAACTACATGTAAGAGCCACCAGTGGACCGATCCTTCACGATTTGTAAATCCTCTTTTGCCCAGCTATGTGAACTTCAGCCTCTGCATCCTGCAGCAAAGAGTTCCTCTGTTGAACTGTGTTGGGCAAAAGGGATTTTGTTTGTACTGCATCTCCACTATCACAAGCATGGTAACATTTCTGTCACTTTATAAAGCATTCTAGGCAAAAAGGTAGCTAGAAACTCAACTTCCTAATGTAAAAACCCTTAAAGAAAATAATCCTTTGAAAATAATATATATATATACCTTTTTGAAATCTCTTTTTAAAAAGCAACACATTCATTTTTTCTTGATAAATTATCTTTATTGTGAATTTGCAAGTCTAAAGAATGACAGGAGAAACATTCTACCAGCACGTTCTGACTAAAAAGGCACAAAACACACCAAAGCCACCATCTACCTGGGTCTACTGTATGCTGCTCAGCCTCCTTAGGGACAGAACCAATAGTTATTCACATCTTAAGTGTTAGCTGGTTGGTGGTTTTGCTTTATGGATTCACACGAGAGATTAAAGCTTACCTTAAAATAGTGTGTGCTACAATGCTTTTTAGAAATTGTCACTCTCTAAGTGAACTAGGCACAGCCTATTAGCTGTGTTTTATACACCAGCATACTCACATATATGTATACAGATATAAGCACACAAACATAATATTGTTAGATTTTTTCCTTTTAATTTTGCAATTCTTAAACTGTTATAAATGGAATATTGTTCAATGTCCATTACTGCAAATAAAAATCAATCCATTTAAAGTGAACAGGGAAACTGCTATTTCCCTAAAAAGTTTGCTCAAACAATCCCTAAGCTTTTTCTGGCTATTGTTATCCCTTATTTAGGATCACATATTTTGCATTTCAGACTCCTACCTTTGAACACAACACATAAAGTAGTTTTTCTTGCAACACTAATGGTGTAAAATAGCCTTCACCAGGGCCTAAAAGGGAATTCATGCAGCATATATAAATGTATTTCTATGCTGACAAGACTGGAGAGATTTCTAATACCCAATTTGCACAGTTTAAAACAATGATGCTGCAACACCGCACTGGTTGAAGCAATTTGATGGAGCATATTTCATTACAACATGCTGTTCCTAGCAAAACAATTCTGTGGATCTTATAATTTTTTGGTAAAAGCAGTTATATATGAAAGGTGTACATCACATAAAATATTTGGAATTGATTCCTTTCTGGAATGTTGTCCTGACTTCCTCCTTAACTCACTGACGCTTCATTAACCTAACATAGTGCATGAGATATTTTGTATTTCCACAGGCAGCTTAACTCTGCCACTTCCAACATTCAGACTACTACTCTTCCCGGGTTTATTCAGGTATTACATGTTGAAGTATGACCACAAATAGTGCTATAGTTTAGCTTAATACAGGCTATTTGTTTTTTCACCCCGGCAGAATTTGCCTCGCCCTTGTCACTTGATAAATGGCTGGCAGCCATACCTTTTTGTCCACCTGGTTCTCCTCAGGCATGGTGCAGTCTGGTACTATGCCATTAGATGTCACTCTGGACCATGCAAAAGGCGATCAAAGCACTAACTAGCATCTTCCCATAACCAAACAATAACCCCAGTTTCAAAACAAAAGACTGCACCTGTGAGCTCTCCAGTACGTGACTTCTCCAGTGTGCACACCTTGGCCTCCACCTCCACGTTCATCTGTGGATACTGGCTGTGCTGACACAACAGCACACACCCAAAAGAAGGTCAGGCACCATACAGCAAGAACTTGGTCCTGTCCTCCTTTCACTTCCCCAAGGAACCAGTTCTAAGGTCCATAATTTTCCATCACATGGAGATAACATGAAAAAACATAGCTGTGGCTGCCTCTGGGAGGGCTAAAGGACAACACAGAGGATGGTGTCTGTGCTTAGACCAAATAATCCACTAAATGAGATGTTTGGTGGATTGGATCTGCAGCCAACTAACCACTCTGTTCTTGCATTGCTTCTTAATGGGTTCTGCTTCCTCCAGACTTGCTGGTTGGTTGGTTAGTTGGTTAGTTTGTAGTTTTCTCCTGGCTGAGTTGTTCCCAGTGAAGCATTTCATGACTTCGTTGTGACTCCCCCCGGGGTAAGGGGGAAGTGTTGGTAACTTTGATCTTGGAGGAAGAGATAGCAAGGTTGAGGTGCTCCCACATCTATCGGATGGATTCTGCTGATGCTGAAATCCTGGGAGGGGAAAAAAACCCATATTGACTTCTCCTGGCAGCAGGATCAGAGTCTAACTGCATTTATAGTGTTTATTACATTCCCAACCTTCCAGGATCAGGAAGAGCATTTTATGCATAAACTGCATAAACTGCAGGGAGCAGAGCTGCCATGTGAAAACAGGACAAATTTTAAAAGTTCCCAGATTTCCTGCTGACATGACTGTAATGCAGCAGAGGACTGTAATGCTGAGGAGCTTTGGGCGCATCCCAGAATTTCAGCCAAAAGGAAAAGTCCTGCTTGGATGAGACTTTTTGCCCATTGCCACATAATTCCACTAATTCTAAGCAGCTCACAAACAGCTGAAGGTGGGGCATCTTTGAAGTACCTTGTAATCTAATCACATTTATGTCTTTTTAGGCAGAGCACCTCATATGTCACAGCAAGACAAGGCTGGATTAATTTAAAAGGAAATGAAAGAAAGGATTATAAAATGTTATTAAAGGTTCTTGCTTTCTGATAGCAGAGGCATTTTACCCTCTCAGAAACCACATGGCATACACACATGCAGGTGGAAAGCTAAAAGCACAGGACTTGTGCACATAAACCCTGACAGCCAGGTAAGTAAAATTCACTTTGAATCAAGTGAGAAGCATAGAACTGTCAGACTGAAAACTCACATACCAGAAATGACTGCCTTCATTGGAGAACTTAGCCCAGAAACCAGTTACATAGGGAAGCAACTCTTATCCCTCCTCCAGAGACAAGTACCCAGGGCACATGTTCCTGGTATCACATGGCTGTGCTGTTTTCAGGGACTCCCATTGTGCCTAAGACGGATGAAGTGACAAGCCTGAACACAAACAGCAAGGAGTGCTGAAAAAAACACCGACATGTTCCAAGTCCAGGCTGCTGTGTAAATATTGACATGGTATCAGCATCAGGTGGGGACTGCTCTTTGGGGTAGAAGTAAAGCATTTCAAACTGAGGCATTTCAAACTGAGGTGGCTCATTTTCCATCAGGAAAACAATCAGTACCTTTCAATTTCTGATTCTCACCACCACCTTCCCCATTATGAGGGGCAAGTTGCTGCCCTGCATGCTGGAAAAAGGACGGGTAAAGTTGCACCACTACTCCAGAAAAGCTGCTGTATGATTCCACTGGTGTCCTCGGAGGCTCTGAGGGTTTTTCTGAGGCAGCTGTCTTCTCAGTCTGTAAGACAGCAAAGCGTGTCTTTTTAGTCCTACCTTCATTCTCTTCAGCAATGTTAGAAAGGGAAGGGAGCATCTCCTTCAGTACTTCCTCTCAAGCCTCATCTCCCTTCCTCATTTTCCCACATTCATACAGTGGACAATTGGATTCTCATCCCAAATCACCAAGATAGGGTAGTAAAGTAATGCCTGTCATCTCCTCTGTATTTCACCTTATGTGGTGGAGATAAGGGACACCATTCATTCCAGCATTGCTTACAGAGGACTACAAAGACAAAGACTTCCTGTTGCTACCTTAATTTGATGTCCTGGGAGGGGTGGATTACTGTGTCCTAGCCAGGATGGATCTGCAATGGAACTCACTGATTAATGAACAGAAAATGTACACAAAGCAGATCTAACATGTTTCTCTAGCAAGAGCTTTACAGGATTTACACAAGAATTTGCTTGCAGGAGAGATCTGAGCATCTAATTTAAAACATCCTGTTCTGTGAATATGAACTATTTCTTTGGGTGCCCACACATGTGGAGGTGCTTTGGGGTTTTGCTAGTGTTTCTGTGTTTGTCCTTAATCTGTACAGCAGCTGGTGCATCAATGTTATTTTACAGGTATTAAAAACATTCAGCAGCGAAGCTGCTAGCTAAGGTTTCAAACTCTTGATAACAGATGGCAGATGTTCTTCATGGTAGCAATGAGGATAGCAGCTGCCTCTGTTTTGGAAGAGAGAATGGAGAAAACTTGATCCACATAGATGTTTGGAAATGGATGGGTATTAGGACTTCTGTCATACCTAGCAAGGTTTAAAAAAGCACTAATGTCTCACTTAAGGTCAGAAGAAAAGGGCAAAAAAAAGACCTAACTTGCTGCGAACAGGGGTCTGGGCATGAACTTCTTCACCTTTGCACAGCAAATTCTGAGGAAGGATTTCTGCCCTCTCTCTCTCCTCTGCTGAGAAAAAAGGCTTTTGAATAACTATACAGAAAGGAGGGGAAATTCATGGGTGCTGCAGGGAAGAGGAACCTGGGAAGCAAGAATGGAACCAACCTGATGGATAATTTGAGAAAAGTAAAAGGGAAGCAAAGATTCTGTGCTACTGGATCCTACTTTACTCAAGCTGCCACACAAGACAGGGATGTGAGAGCACTACGGGATCTCTCCGGCAGGCTTGCACAATGCTTTCAGGGGATGCCCAAGCCATGGCATGGGGCCACAAGCTAGCATCACAACTACAGACTGCACAGATGTGCTAGAGCAGCGCTGAGGCAGAAAAGAGCACAGGGGCACTAATGCAGTGACACACAGTCCAGGTGGGACCTGGAGGAGTATCTCAGGACACATAGTGCATTGATGTAGCATCTCGCTCCAGATCTCCAGAACAGCACCGCTCTCCCATGGTCAGTGTGAGCAGAAATAGCAGCAGTCTCTCCTGGGAGTGACAAGTGTCAGATCTGAGAGATGAAGAGCAAACATGTGCAAATAGGAAAAGAACAATTCACCAAATCCAAATATGACCTGAATAATTTTTGGAGGTTCAGGTAATCCCTTAACTTCTGATTTTCTCTGTTTGTCTCCACATCCTTCAGGATTATTGATGGTGCTACTGATATGTTTCTATAATTATCCTTCAATATCTAGCTGTGGAGACAATTTCAATTAGATGCTGCATGTTCAAACCCCTTCTCCACACTCCAGGTTAAATTAATGTAGTGAGGCAGGCAGACAGGCAAAGCTCTGACAGAGATCTAGAAATGCCTACCTTTTGCTGACCTGAGAGCCACACTTACCTCGTGGCAATGCTATACTTTCATGGTCCTCACACCAATACATCCAGCAGTATCTGCATACCAGTGCATCAAGATCTGCTGTATAAACATAATGACTACAAAAGGCCACAGAGAGGGTACATGCTTCTCTGCAATTCCTCTGCTGCCTCTTTGGCACTGATACTTTGAAGAACACGTGTGCCCATGACACCAGAGCACAGTGATCTCTGTCAGCAGAACAAAAGTACTTGCCACTCCTGCAGTTGTGCTGCACCCGCTCCCCGCGGCGGCATGGCTGCTGTCCAGAAAATGTGGTATTGGCCACAGGAGACTTTTACAGGCCACAGGTCAAGCTCAGACCAAGTTTAATTCCCTGGATGTCTTTCAAGCCAGGATCAGGGATGCTCAAAATGATCTAGCTCAATAGCTTTAATGGACAGCTAATGTATATGTAGGAAGTACGGAGACATTACCACATGACATTTTCTAGCAGCACCATAACTGAAACATACACTGGTGTTACTTGTGCTACTCCAGGAGTTAGAGGGCGGCATCCTTTAGGACAATCTCTCTGCTGTCTCAATCTTAATGCAGATTTAACTCAGCATGCTGTTGACATGGTTCCCTGTCAATTCTGTAAGCTCCCCTACTCTTGTTCATTCAAGCAAGCTCTCCACACCTCTGAAGCTGAGAGTATAACAAAATTCAGCAGGCTCAAGATGCTTATTTTATAGCCTGGCCAAAAGACAAGTAAGAGATGGCTAGTATGCTCACATTCTTACATCACAAAGACATGTGGAAAGAGAATGGGGCCGTGTGAGCCTCCTGCAGTCATGGATGAGATGTTATGCACCGTAGTATGTACAGAACATAGCAGTATGCATTTTATAGAATGCCAAATCATCTCATGTCCAGTTAACTGTTACATGACTTTTTGCAATCAAATTATGATTACTTGGGCATGGGCTGCTGATGTTCATTTATAATACTTTAAGTGATTTTAAGAACTGAATATTTTTTAAAAAGCTCTGGTTCAAATTTCCTTTCCCTGTCTTTCCCAGGTATTCACATGGCAACACACTTTGCAATCAAACTAGTCTAAGAAAAAATTCAATTGAGAACATGACCAAGGAATCTTCATAAGCACCTGACTGTAAACACAAATTTTGCTGAAGAGGAATAAGTTGCAGACAGGATGACATGGAAAAGTCGGGGCATAGATAGTGTGTGTGTGTGTGTGTGTGTGTGTGTGTGTGTGTGTGTGTGTGTGTGTGTGTTTATGTGTGCATGTTTGTTCACAGCATATTCACACACACAAAAAATAATTGTGAACAGAAATGTTAAACAAAACACAAACTCCACATTCCCAGTAGCAGAGGAATTAGAGATCAGCTATGCGTTTCCCATTCATCTTCCCCATCCTGGAATGTGCAATATGTGCTTTAGCCCATCCCATTGCTGAGCACACAGTCAGTGTCTCAGCATGCTTGTAAGTTTTCCATTTGTTTTTCCACAGCTTGCTAATGACTTATAACTGCCCCTGATCGCCACCCTGCTGCAAAGACAATGATGACTTCAGCAGACCCTACATGCAAATGGCAAAACATGCAAAACACAAACTGTTGGTACCAATACGCAACCCGGGCCTTCCAAACCTGCTGGTGTTTCGTAACATGCTGAAAGTACAGTCTCAAAGAATAAGCACCATCTTCCTGCCAGCACAGCTCTTCTGCAATTTGCCTAAGAGCAAGAACCACTGTCCGTAAAGTAATTCAATTTTATTCTGTAGATAGTTTGGTTAACCTTTATATGGAAGAAAGAAGGGGGGGGGGGGGGGGGGTTAATCACCATTTTAGTTTGCCACTGCTCCTGAAAAAAAGAAGCAAAAACTTTGGTGATGAGAAAAGTTTGCCATACTATTGCTCCACCAATGCATTTAGCAATACTGAAGTGCTGTGATGTACACTGGTAAATTTTGCCAATTTATTCTGCTGAAGCAATCCCTGCTATGGTTTTATCACTGACCTTGCTACAGGGCCCAGACAGGCCCCAGCTTTAGGAAACGGAGACAGAAATGAAGCTGTGTGATTAAGTCTTTCAGGGTAGGCTCAGCAGGAAAGCACACTCCCCAAGGCACGGTTTGGGTATGTCTGCTCCTTCTCATAAACAGAGGCAAAGCAAAGGTTGAAACACAGGGTTCAGTACAGGGGTTTTCATACACTTCCGTCCTAGTGAAAGGAAAGGATTTAACATTATCAGGAGGAAACAAGGAATTTGATAAGGCTTCTTCTCTCATCACAGATGTTGATGACATTGACACGCTTCTGTGGGGGTACAGACATCTGCACTTTCTAAGAGACGACATTTAAATGAAAACACTTCTCAGTCACCACAGGGCTAACGTGATCCTTACTTACCAGCACATAAATCTCCTTAGCTCACAAAACTCACAAAAATAGTCCCACTAACCATTCAGCTCAGTGGAGCAAACTGGATCAGCCCCATTTTATCTTTCCTAGTGCAGGGAATTTTAACGTGCATCAGATAAAATCACAGCCCTCACGAGTCAGCAGGTCATTGGCTTGGGGTTTTTTCTGCTCCTTGGGGAAAGAATCCAAAAGGGGCAGAGGTAGGAGCATCCGGCAAGCTAAGGGTGCATAATCTGAAACGCGTTCAGTGCTGGTTAGTCAATAAAAGTACATTACCATGCCATCCTCCGCATTGCAGTCTAACCCTCACTACCTGCACAGATCTCCAATGCAAATAAATACGAGCACCAGCTACATCAGCATGCTGTGAAACTGTAAGAGGAATTCCTCGTTCTTTCCATGTTCCTCCCGGATATCCTTCAGCTAACTATTTTTAAGATGTTTTGTTCTCAGTGCCCTGACCCAGAATTTGCAGAATTATTTGGTGAGATTAAAATTCGTGGGTCTTTAGGCTTCAGTTTAGCAAGTTACTAGAGCACATTCCTAACTTAAAGTATAGAAGTAGTGCTTTTGACTTCAGTAGAACCACTCATCTATTTAGAGTTAGATGAGTGTTTACATATCTTGTTGAATAGGTGCCTTGGGGCTTTCTAACCATATGCCCCGAAAACTTTTGCCATTCTTAACTAAGCTTGTCAACACATCACCATGAAAGGAACCTTTTTTCTCCCCTCTTTTATTTTTTTCTCCTTTTCTGCCATTGTGTTTTATTCTCACTGGAAAAAACTATTTGAGGTAGTTTTGCACTAACTAAACTTCAAGGTACATCTGTCCAGAAAAAATGTAGTGCCCTTCCTCTGTAAAACCTCAGGATTAATCAGGAGAATCTTGCAGTAGGGCAGTAGAAATACTTTATATTCTGGAACTGCACACTGGCATGTAACTTTTCCTGTTGGAAATGCATTCCTTATTCAAAGAAGTAGACTCAGACCTTTCACACACCAGGTTTTGCATGGTTTTCCAGAGAAGTACAGAACTTGGAAAATAGAAAGATCATAGAGAGTTACACGCATATGCACACAAAGAATGGCAAAAAGAAAAATCCACATGCAAATGTTAATTAAGAATCTGATGTGGAGCATACCATGTATGTATGCAACGGATGTAAAGCAACAGAACCACAATTCTCTGACTGGTATAACCTGAAAGGCTTTGATGGATTCATTTCTTATTAATGCTGGACAAGTGAAAGAAGAAAATTGGGACCCCTTGGACTAGAGGAAACTAAAAATCATAAACTATTAAATCAACAAAACAGCAGAGGCTATGATTCCAGATATTTTTAGAAGACAGCTGTGTAATCCAAAAATATTTCCAATATCAGCAGAAAAGCCCATAAGTAAAAGTAAACTGCTCATATAAGAATGAGGACAGACTCTGGAATGAGGAATTACAAATAACTTGGAGTAATCTGGCATGTAAACAGAAAAGGTGGCATCTTGGATATGCAAACGTGATCACCTGTACCGAAAAGCTGTTGAAGGGTAATGAAGTAAAGACAAAGTGATAATGAAAAGCAAGGACCAATCTGGAAATCTGAAACTGTACTGCCATGCTGCTGGAATTTGTGCTTAACAATCAGGAAGAGGGATTTAAACAATATTGCAATGAAATTTCCACATGGTGTGAACTTGCTAAGCATTATGAATGGTAACAAGGACAGAAAAATAGTGCTGCAGAGACAACAGAAATCAGGAGGACAGAAGAAAGTGAAGCTGTGCTGGAAAAAATATACAAGCTGTAATTGGTGGGAGGAAATACAGAAAGGAGGGAGGCTGTGAGAGAGAATTAGGGATTAATACTAGAGAGAATTAGGGACTAATACTAGGATTGACTACCAGTCAGTTCTGAATTTTCATCAGGATTGTAACAAGCAAGCCCAATAGTTATAAAAGAAGGCATCACTCAATGTGGAGAAATAATCATCACTCTGGGATCCCAATTTTCTTCTTTCACTTGTCCAGCATTAATAAGAAATGAATCCATCAAAGCCTTTCAAGTTACACCAAGCAGAGAACTGTTGTTCCGTGGTGTTATAATTCGCATCATGCTCTTCACATCAGGTTCTTAACTAGCATCTGCGCGTGGATTTGTCTTGTCACCATTCTCTGTGTGCTCCTGGCTTTGTGTGCCTGACTTAAGCATGCACTGACCTGCAAACCGTCCTTAGCAGGAGCTGAGGTGAAAAAGGGCAATCAGCACCAAGTGAGCACAGCCCAGCACAAGGCTACAAGCCACACCAGAGGAGGGCTATTGCCAGCATCGACAAAGCAGGCCTGAATCAAAGAGGCAGCAGAATGATCATGTTTCCATTTCCTCTTTGTCTGTGCCCCAGCAGCCAGCCTGTTTCCTCCATCACAACAGGCATGAGGTTCTGAAGTGATGGGGAAAGACTACTGGCCCTCTCAGCAGCCAGCTACTCACAGCTCTTCTTCAGAAACCACCCTACCCCTATCCTGGATCTGCTCCTCCCTTTAGCTCTATCCATCCATGACTGAAGCACCCAGCATCATCATTTGGCATTCCATTCATAGAGAAGCCAAATTAAGAGTTTCTTTTATTTCCAAAATGCCTTATGCCAGCTCTGTGTCCTTGAACATGTTGAGGTGCCACAACTCTCTGTGTACTGGCCTCAGGCCAACCATACTTACCAGATGTACCCCCCCAGACACCTCTGGTTACGATCTGTCATAAACTTAGACCTCCTCCAGTTCAAATGATTTCTTCGTGCTTCGACTTCTTCCCTGTTTATTTAGGATTGCAATGCTTTCAAGACCCTTGGCAAGAAGCCACTATAGCCACACCAAATTGTATCACTTTTTTCTATTTTCTATCAGGTTCCCACATCTCCCATTCTTTCTGAATACTGATGTCCTTGACTCTGCTTTCTGGCTTAAGCCTCAGACTTAATTCTGTCTCCAGACTCATCCGGGCTACTGTGTGCCACTCTTTCTGGCTGCCTGGATTTCTGGTCCCCAACCACTTTCTCCATTCTCCTGCATATCTGTGCTTCTTGGGGTCTTCATCCATACAACAGTTGCTCACATGCCCCCTAGTTCGCCTATCTATCCAAAGATTTATGGCTATGCACACATTTTAACCTGGTCCAGAATATGGGCTTTTGGCTACGAAGATTTCAGTTGGAGGGCACAAACTGGAAAGAGCCCTTTCCTGCTAAGCTTGTAACAGTCCTCAGCAAAGCCTCTTCTCTCCTCCTTTCCCTGCCACCCCCACCACTGTGCTCAGTGTCACAAGAGAATCAATCTGCAACCCTGCAAAAAATAAACAGAAATAATCACAAAAACAGATGGACATCTCCTAATCCCTGGTAGCTGAAGGCAGGATTTTACTCATGTTTTAGACGGTTCCTCTTTCTAAAGACCTACATCAATTCAAATCCAGTTTTGTAGCAGAAGCTGTATGGCAGCTGCATTCTCACTTCCTTTTCCCTATCCCATGGAAGTTAGAGTTCAAAATGTCTAATTTTTTTTTCAATTCAAATCAAATTCTCTGAGCTCTATGAAGAGTTCTTCCCATCAGTGATTTGTTTCTTTCTAATTAAATAAAGTAATCCTTCAGACACCAGCCCTTAAGAAGAATGTTTTTAAAGGCAGCTGCTCTGCTAATTAGACGAAATGTCTAGATGATGGCAATTTACTTACACTCACCTCCCAGAGGGACACACAATACTATGCATTCTCTAGCAAACAGTGCAAGCATGGAAGTAACTCTGCCCCGTGTGAGCAGCATAAGGTTTTAGTCCACTTTCAGGATATTCTTAATGGTCAAACTTAATACTTCTAAAAAATGGGAGTTGGCACCATCCCACATTGCAGCAGAACCCTGTACTGCTAAGCAGTGCCTCAGTCCTTATTACATGACAGGATATGCTCAGTAGATGTCTTCTTTGGGTAGACGAAGAACAAGAGTGACAGGGACAAGAACTGCACTTTGCCTTATCTTGAGTAGGATAACAGGTTGTGTTAGGCTTGGCTTAATCCACATGTGACTACTCTGCATCCTCCAACTAACCTAAACATCTGCCAGATGTCAACAGCTCAGAGGATTCCCATAGGCAGTATCTCTGCACAAGACTCTCATCAGGACTAATAGCAAGAGGCTTGTGGATCTCCCTGGAACAGGACAAAACAGAGGACAGAGAGGCCAGCCAGCAAATTGAGGATGCTGGTTCACACAAAGTTTCTGTAATGTCAAGAGATAGTCCTAAACAGATTCTTCCACAACCATTGCTACACATGCCAATGCCAGTAAAGGCTAAAGACACAACTAAATACACACAGTCTGAAGCCGATGTGGGGAGGCTTTGTAACCTTCTGCAAGGTAATGTTACCAAAAAGCCCTCTGAATTATTTTTCACAACAAAGCATAAGCAGACACAGGAGGCAAACTGCAGTTCAGCACTTGAAGTTGTCTGGTAGACCAAAGCGTTTTGTGTACTCTGGACTTCATCCAAAGCAAACATTCAACTACTTTTCTTTCAAACACATCTGGAGGTCAAAACAAATTGTCCTGCCCTTAACATTAGTCCCACACAAACTGGCTAATATGCATCCACAAAACAGGGAGTAAAATAATTTCTGTGGTCACATGAATGATTTAGCTTCACTTTCAAGTCCTACCACAGATTTCCTGTTCGATCCTGCGTAAAAGGGTTAATGTCTTTGTACATCTCCATCTGACAAACAGGGTAAATAACACCTGCCTCCTTGCTGGTAGTTTATGAGGCTCTGAGGGCATGTCTCTACCACAGGTGCAGGCACACCCAAGCTGGCTCCATGTGAGGAGCACTAATTGTGTTCTTCACTTTTCTAGGGTTTCAAATTAAAATGCCCGGTATTCAATTTACCAAAGTGCTGAGTGCTCAGAACTGTAAATGAAGTCAAAGACAACTCATCTTGGAACAATAAAAAAGATATATATTAACTGTATAATACAAACTATGCTGAAAATTCAGGCCAAAGGCATCTCCAGCGGGCACCTAAAATGAGCGAGCATCTCTGATTTGAAACTCAGTGCCTCAGGTTCCCTGCTAGAAGATAAGCTTTAAACCTCTTGGAATGTTGTGAAGACACTATTCATTTATACTGTGAAACACTGGAAAGCTAGAAGGCTAAGTATATTTTTTAAAAGCAAAAAGAAATTCTATCAGCAGTGCACAGTTTAAACAATTTGCAACAAACCAGGCATGAGGGCTGAGGCCATTGATTAGGTGCTCACTGACCACTATAGTCTTTTATTCTATATATTTGTTGAGGAATAGACCTGTGGAACAACACTGTGCAATCACATCATACAAATTAGGACCTACAATAAGATTAGGTAGACAAATTGCTTATTTCCTACTGGTTTGGTGTTTGATTTTGCAGCCATATCATTTCTTTTCTACTGGGTTGGATGTTTTTTCCTAAAATTTAATTTACCTCAGGATCCATAGGTGGAAAACAGAAATCTTATTCTGACTCTTGCATAAATCAAGAATAATGTATTTGAAATTAACGGAATCAAATACAGTATTCTTTATATCTTTTAAGAATTAATGGAATTAAAGTAACAGAAGTGAAAAGTCAAACCACCTCACTCCTGAAAAGTGCAAGCTGCATTTCAGCGTTTAGATTCAGTGTCCTAAAAGTATACAGCAAAATGGGGTGTTACCTGTAAGACAGCTGCTTTTTTTTTTTTAGTCATTCTTAAAGTCTAGTGAAACTTCACAGACCATGGATATTGAACTTTCTCCTCAATCAGTCATTAAGAATAGCAGAAGTTTTACAAGTCTCTCTGATGAGGCTTGCTTTCTCTATTACTGCTACCACTACCCTACATAATCTTATAGTTTTAAATCTGAGTGCGATTCACACCTTATACTCTCTCCTCCAGAAACTGAGTAACACTAGTTATTTGTTATCTGAAAAGATTAGGTGACATCACAAAGGTTCTGGGGAAGAAAGTAATCAGTACAACAGAGAGGATAATCAGGAAGCTGATTAGAATAAAGATACTGCTGTGATATAGCCCATTTGGGATTTAATGTATGAAAAGATAAAAAGATGAAAGCAGAGGAAGAACAAAGAACAAGGGATAACAGTTCCTTGTAAAGGAAGGAGGAAAAGAAAGAAAAAAATATAAACCCTTATATTATCTAATTCTCCTAGCAAGTACATACTATCTGGTATTTCTGTCGGTGACTTGTATTTGGTCGTGTTAGAACATGGTTTGAATAAAATAAGGAACTGTGCTGTATGTCTGTTTTAACAAGTGCCAAGCCAAGTGATTTACAAAAACACTTCAGCTCCCCACAACTGCGATGGCCTTTTGCAAGATTCTTGCCACATGCCACATGCTAATGGTTGTTTGCCATCCTCCACCTGAGCGGGACAGCATTTCATGCTGTCTTTTGTCAGGACTTTTGAGAGCATCTCAGTGTTGAACTCAGGGTTTTTTTCCTCTGTGTAGATGAAGACCTCAGTCATCCTGGCACTGAGACAATGCTCTCTGCACAGTGAAGTTCCGTGAAATGAACAGGGAGCAGAGGGATTAATGAGAAAGAAAAAAAAAATAACCAAACCACAAATACAAAAACGGTGCCTTAGATGATGTAATGTTACACCTCATACACGCTTTAACTAAGCATTGTAGTACTGTGAGCATCTGTCATTCCTGTTCCTGCAGTTCCATCTACAGCCGGAGACATTTGTGACTATTTGTGCACGACTTGTCAGAATAGGATCTCTCTGGACCCCTTTGGACATAGTTCAACTTTGCAGGGTAAGTATTGTTCTCAAATCTTCTAGCTATGTGAAAACCACAGAAAGTGAAATGGTGAGAGCACGGCTTGGTCATACTGGGACTATCAAATAATGTGTTGCACAGGACTGAGTGAACAAACATGAATAATTTTCCCCCTCCTAGGAGCTGGATTTGACATTATTGTATAGTTTCTGACATTCCTACAGTCAGGGACTGCTCCAAGGAAAGCTAGGCTGGCTGTATTCTCAGTGCCGGAAACAGCCACCCACGTACGGTGTTGAAAGAAAGCTACTTGAAGAACAGACAACAGAGCAACTGGCTCCCGCTCACCCAACTCATGTATCCCAGCACAAGGTAGCATTCAAACTTTTCTAGCTTTTGAAAATACACCACAGGGTGAACAGAAGATAACTGTGGGCAGATGGGTTGCGTATGTGCTCACTGCTTCATGGAGAGTCATACACCCTTCTTGAAGTTATTTCAATCTCTTGAGTATGGCACACCGTGATCTCAAGATCTGTGGGATCCAGACGCTTCCTATTTCAGTGCAGGCAGCAGAAAATGAATCTCCTGTAGCACAGTCTCCACTGTGTTCACCAGACGCTTGGTATCAGGGCTTCTTCTCCCCCTTCACATCACTTGGAGACTACACACAGTGGCTTTACTGCCTACTTCCCAAGAAGCTGCAGCTGCCTGTCTTGGGAGCATTAAATACAGGCATTTCTTGATAGCAACCACACCAGTCTTTCGCTTACATGTGTTTTCAGGTCCCATTTAAAGCAAGGCTTGAGCCCTTCAAGTGACTTTGGGGTGGGATGGGGGCTGAGACACGCCTTGGCTTCATACAACAGGTCTCTGCCTTGTTTCCAAAGTGACAATCAACAATTCACTGCAAGAAAGTGAACTTCTGCGATTAGATACCAATGGGGTTGGTGTCTGGGGAGCAACGTGAGGCGCTCCTGCCCGTGCTGTGCCTGACAGGAAACACCAGCGAAGCGGGGAAGGGCTGAAGTGACAAGCGCCGAGTTTCTGTGAGGAAAGCGATATACCTGCGGGCGCTCACCGCACCGTATCCCCGCATCATTTTCATCTGCACGGGGCTGTAGCAGGCCGACGGGCTAGGGTCCTGTCTCCCCCACACCCTCGGACCTCGCTCCCGGCTGGGACGGCCACACTGGCCCCTGTGCTGCGTACCAGCTTGCCGGTCTCCGTCTCTGCCGGGGGAGGGCGGGTACCCCGTCCTTCCTCGCCGGCGGGGCGGGGGACGAGGCGAGGGCTGCCCCCAGGGCAGGGGCAGGCAGGAGCCGCCCCCGCGCGGGGCGGAGGGAGCGCACGGGCACTGGCTCCTCTCTGCGCGTATCCACCCCGAGAGGTGGCCCCGGCGCTGCAGCCTTCTTCCCTTCCCTCCCCCCTTCCTCTCCCTCCCCTGTCCCCACCTCTCCTCCAAAACCGCAGGAGCCGCCGCGGCCGCCGCTTCATTCGCTCCGGTGCCAGCGGCGGAGCGTGGCGAGCGGCCCCCACCGCAGGCACGGCCCAGGGCAGGAGCAGCCCTGTCGCCTCCCCGCCGCCCCATTGCCATGGCCGGTGTCGCGGCCCTGCATTGACGATGCTGCTGGGCGCCCCGCGGGCGGGCGGCTGGGATCGCGGCCGGGTGGGCGAGAGGCTGCAGGCGGCCCTGGCCGGCCTCCAGGAGCTCCAGGTGCTGCGGGAGAAGCAGCGGGAGCTGGTGCGGGCCGCCCTGGCCATGCCGCAGCGGCCGGCGGCGGGCGGAGGAGAGCAGTCCCTGTCCGCCCACAGCAAGGAGCACCGGCTGGAGGCCACCCTCACCGCCCTGAAGGAGCAGCTGGTAAG
Organism: Laterallus jamaicensis coturniculus; assembly: GCA_022605575.1. NCBI lineage: Eukaryota > Metazoa > Chordata > Aves > Gruiformes > Rallidae > Laterallus > Laterallus jamaicensis. The sequence continues at coordinate 50,777,211 of JAKCOX010000001.1, forward strand.
GGACGGGACGCCCCGCTGTCCCCCGGGGCCCGATTCCCGCTTCGGGACATCCTTGAAGGGCCGCGGTGCTGAGGCTGAGCTGGCGGAGGGGAGCGCTGCCGAGCTGCAGGCTGCCACTTCGGTAACCGCCGGCGCCGTTGCGGGGCCGAGAGCAGGCGAGGCGCTGCAGCCGCGACCTCTGGCCGCCCCTCCGGCAGCGGTTCCCCCGCGGGCAGGTGCTATAACGGCAGAGCCTGGGGGGCGGCGGTTGAGGCGAGCCTGCGGCGGCCTCGCCCGTCGCAGCCGTTATAACGGTCGCTTCTTTCCCTCAGGCGGGGCTCACCTGAGCCTTGTATTCACCGACCCGAAATGCCTAGTGCTAGTAGAGGGCTGCGCGCCGGGAGGAGCGCTGAGAAGTTGCTGCCCGGCGTTGCTCATTCATCGGAGCCGCGGAGTAGGAGATGATTAACCCCAGCGATGCACGCATCGCGACTGCGAGCGCTCTGCTCTTGATTTGCAGTAGCCGTTTGAATTAGGAGATCAAAAGGCAGGCAGACTGAGATACGCACACGTAGACTGAGCGCTCAGGGGGTTGTTATGGGTGCCTCTGCGCCCACCGCCGTGCTCCCGGGCAGTTGTGTGCTGGTGGGAGTCCTGCCTGGAAGGGGTTCGTGGGCCAAGAGTACTTTGTTCTTGCCACGGGTTGCATGATCAAAAGGGAAGAGTAACTGAATGGCAGGCCTTGTAGTTGAAGCATTATAGGAGCAGCCCGAACGTGGGGGGGTGGGCGTGTGGGTGTGTGTGAAAGAAAGTAAAATTCTGAATTGTGACTCAAAGAAGTTTCATAGGTGAGACAACAATCAAAGGGGTAAAGGCTTTAATCTTTAGTGTGGGCAATTACACACTTCACTAAACTCAGACTTAATTCAGAGCCCTTTCCCTCCTTGTACTGGTGCAGGGCTTGGCCGTCAGTTATCAATCAGGTGTGGAAACAGCACGGTTATTCGCTCCCTGTAGGCAGCTTTATCTGGCAACATCTCAGAATAAAATTGGCTTTAACCTTCAGGGATACCTAGCCACCTCATGAAAACACAGCAGCAGGCATATCTTGATTAAAGTAAAACGTGTGGGACAAGTAGACTGCCAACCACTCTATTGCCTGCCGTTGATAATTTTAACTAATGGTTCTACTTTCTTTTTTCTTTTTTAACTAAATGGAAGAATTGAAGGCATTTATTGCTGTCTGGGGCCAGTGGGTTACCAGAAACACCCAGTGACCTCTGACTGTAGTGACTGTTCTTTTATCGTGTCAGCTGTTGTGCTTTAATTACTCATTTGTTTATATTTTTTCAAATAAAATATGAAAACAGAAGATGAGCTTGTCAGGACTTACTGACACCTTACAAGGCTTTCCAAGGACATTGGAGAAACCAGCCATTAAAATGAAAGACCTTTAATTTTGCTGCCCCTAGAAATGCAGGAGTCAGGCCGGAGGAGGAGAGCAACTCAGCACACTGCCGGAGAGGGAGGGATTTCACCAGTAGGTGCCAGTGCAATTATGGGAAACGTGTCTTCTGAGGGTGCCTGGGAGGGAAGTGCTCATAAAGCTTGAGAGGGATGACGCAGAACTACTTATATCCAGGGGCAGGTTCTTCAGCAAAAATACAGTTGTGCTGATGCTTAAAATAGTGATACAAAGCTTTTCCAGCTGACCTGTGGCTGCTAATTGGCATACCTGGCACCTTTGATTCCCCCCTCCCACCCCGTAAATTGCAGACATATGTTTGAGCAGAGGTGCATACGTTAAAGCTGCTTAAAAGCAAAGTAAACCCAGTTGAAAACAGGCTTTTCTCAGTCCTGTTAAAAGTAGTCCACAGATCCTAGGAACTTGGTAACCACAGGCTGCAAACCACAGGCTGTTTCTCAGTGACTGAGGAGCAGCATATTGCACTCAAAACCTTGGAAATTCTGTTCATGATCACAGGAAATTCAGTTAAAACTGAAAAAACAGCAGCAAATGCGAAGCACAGTATTGCTTGGGGGGAGGGGAGGTGTTAGGTCTTCATCATTGTTGTTCTTGGCCCGTGGTAAATAGAGTATGTGATTGCTGCTCTGTAAGCTTTCATACTGAGAAACTCATTAACAATGTAAACGTCGCTTTGCCTTGCATTGCATCTTGATCCAAGTTTCAAGTAGGGCTGTAGCTCTGGGCTTTAGAGTGGTCATGGTTTGATTCATAAAAGTGTGGTCCTTGCTGCATAAAATGGGGAAGCTGTATCAGCTGGAGCTGGCTCAAGGCATCTCAGTGGTGGAAACTGGGCAGAAGAAAGAGCCAAGCCAGGCTTCTCCTGTAATGGTAAGGTGAAAAACAAAAGAGCAGAGGCAGTACCCTTAAGGAGTCAAGTGCCACTGGAGGGAATAGGTAGAGCAGAGCCCTAAGGTGCTGTGGGTACCGCATCTGCATGCTGCTCCAGCATCCCAGTCTCTTCCCCAACAGCAGGTACAGTGACAGCCAGCACCTGGCCTTCTCATCAATGTGCTGTAGGCAGTGAGGAAGGCTGTGGCCTTTCTGCCACCCCTAGCAATTGTGTCCTTTTTTTCCCCCAGCCAATGGCTCTTTTTGGTGGCCAGGGGCTTTTCTTGCAGCTGAAAATTATGCCAGTGCAGGTAGGATCAATCCTCTGTAGCAGAAGAGGAGCAGAGTTAAGTGATGCCATCTACTGTCAGTGATTCCAAAGGTGTTCAACTAGTCTTTTGGCCAAGCTGTATCACAGTGATGTTGAGGATAAAGAAGATATGCAAATTCAGGCTAGTACAAGAATGAAATTGGTGACACTTTCACTGTTGGAGTAGGTGGATATCTAGGGCTGCAGCATCCAATGTTTTCTCAGCTGTTTTTTCAGAGAACATATTTATAACAATTGGTTGATGTGAATCTGATTAATTTGTTTTGCAAGCTTTCAGGTGGTTTATCATGTTATAAAAATGTGAGAAAGGACATACTGTACTGAAGAAAAAAACAAAACCACTTGGTACTCTGTATTTTGAACAGATTTTACTTTCTCCTTTTAGATAATTTTAAATAGAAGACATGTTTTAGACTAGGGATTATTTTTTTTAATATTAAACTAATTTGAAATTTTTGTCAGCTGAGAGGAAGAGGTTCTTCCAACAGGAATTCATCTCACTCTAGAATAAGGATCTGGGATAGGTGAGATTAACTTTCCTCTGAAACTGGCTTCTTTGTGCCATCAGTTACAAAAAGACCCAAGGGTCAATAGATTTTAGATGTGTAGAACTAGGTAAGATCAATGCTATCTTTTGTCCATTCCAAAAATAAATTGGATTAATAAAATTATCGGAAGCTAAACACCAATAAATGTCCCTTTTAACCAAAGAGATTAGTTGAGACTACTAGTCAGATATACCATGGGGATTTGGGGTGCCAATTTGTGTTGACTTAAAGGTACCTTCTTTTCAGAGAGTGTTTTTCCTTAGGAAAAAGTTGGTATGATGATATCCCAGATCTGACTCCCAAAAACTGCAGACCATCGGTAGTACAAGTTGCTTTGGAAAGTCTGGTCCTGCATTGTGCAGTGTACAGAAGTCTTCACAGCTGCATTGCCCAAAGCAAACAGATGGTTTCACCTGCAAGGTTTTGTCTCATGTAAAATTCATGTTTTGAATTGAGAAAGAGTGTGTTCAGGGTTTATTGTTCTGGGTGCTGCTTGGCGTGGTTAGTAGAGCAATAACAACCTCAAGCAAGCACACCGGAAAAGTCATCCTTATCCAAATGGTTTGAGAAATGCTTACCATCTTGGAGTGCAGGAGTTAACTGAAAGATCAAAGCTACAAAGTCTTCCAGAAACATGAAAACCCAGTGGTGTGAAACACCATAAAAGGGTTAAAAATGATGATGTAAATCATGTGTGTTGGTTAAAATGCTGTGAAGGTGCAGACAGAACCTGGAGGTATAATAAATAATCTTTGAATACCTGGGAGCCTTGTGGCCTCTCTGTCATTAATCAGAAACCACAGACTGAGGGATTGGCTGGCAAAACATTAATCATTAAGCAATTAATTCCAGCCATGAAAACAAAACTTTGTGATTTCCTGAGTAGGTGGGATTGAAGAAGGCATGGCATGTTTTTGCTTTTTCACTGTAAAAGAAATAAAGAAGCACTGAGGAGGTCTTACCTTCATCATTCACGTGGGACAGAAAATCTCCTTTATTAGCCAGATCTTCCCTTCCTTTTTGCTTATGTGAAGCAGGAAGAGAGAAAATCACCATGGGTTTTCCTAGGAAGCAGTAATGAACCTCTTGAGCTTAAACCTTTCTAGATGTGTGGCATGAACAAAAAGGGGCTTTATTTCTTACGTATTATATGTTCCTGCTGTTCTCTATAAAAGCACACTAGAAATAACTCTTTATTCTTCTTGGCAGCATCACTAGCCATAACAGTTGACTTGTGAGACTGGATATCTTGGGGGGGGTGGGGCGTGGGGAGTGTTCTCTTTAACTTGAGTCCCACTTTCTAGTCATTTACTGATTACCGTAGGCTATTAGCTTTCCTTGCTTTTTTCAGTATTTATAGCTATGGAGAAACCTAAAAGTGCAAATATTAAAAGCTGAATAATCTAAACACAAAGGAAGTGGCGTTAAAAATGTGGACATACTGACTTTGGTTTTCTGCATGATATTTAATTTTGCAGATACTTTAATTAGTTAAGGGATCTAGATTATTAATTTTTTTCATATTTGGAGTTGGAAATGCTGCTAGCACTGCAGCTTGTATTTTTAAATCTCAGATGTACACTTAAAGAATAACATTAGTCATGTTTTTCTCTCCGTGACTGAAAGGAACTCCAGCCCCTCAAGGGCTGTGAACACAACTTTACAACGAACTTCATAAGACCACCTTTCTGTAAAGTAGTGTTGCATGGATGGTGAGGTGTGATATAATTAGAAGCTGCCTAAATAGCGACTGGGCCTAGATAATTTGCCAACTGCCTTGTGAGAAGTTTATGACAGAAACCAACTGTGGTTCTTTGGCTGTTACCTAACGCCTGGCCATCTGCCTCCCCAAACTGATGGTGTAAATACTGGGGGAGCAACTGCGGGAGCTGTTACCTCAGATCAGCCTGGCCAGTGATTGCAGTAGGCAGAGGACCATGTTGCTGGCTTCTGAAGGATTATTCACAAGCTCGAGACACCATTTATTTTAAATACAGTAATTTTCATGGCAGAATTTAAATGCCACCTTCTCCTTCCATAAAATGTGTTCAAATATCTAGCCACAAGACATGGGAGGAAACCTTTCAGCTAAATAGATGTCACGATTCATGCAGTGCACCCTTTCAACTATAAAGAGATGTTATCAAAGCCACGGGTTTTGCAGAAATGAGTATGCTGCCTTTGATTTCTGTGGCAATAAGATGCCTTTACATACAGCAGTTTCCCTTCATCAGGAGGTATCTTGGGGTTTGTGCAATCTATAATGTTTATTTCATCTTCTGCTTGGAGGCAGTACATGACAAAACACAGTACATATATTAATATATGTTAATTAGTTAAGATTACCATCCTCTTTTGAGATACAATTCTCTCCATAGGTGTAACAAAAAACCCCAAAAGTTAAAATAATTGCATTCAATATGAAAAGTTTTGAGAACATGTTCAGCTGGGAAGAAGACAGTACTGAGAAACAGAGTATCTCGTACTTGTCCATTATGTCAGTCGTGTTACAGAGAGCTGATTGCACCAGTCCCTCGCTAAGCAAAACACGAGGGCAGAATCTGTCCATCGCAGATGGCCTGAATTCATGCATTGCTGCTGAGACTAACTGTGATTATTCTTCATTTCCTCCCTCTTCTCTCGACTTATGAATTAGTCTCGTTTGAGGAGACAGGATGTTGGCTTGAAAAGCCACCTGGATCAGCTAGACCAGCGAATAAGTGAGCTGAAATTGGACGTCAGTAAGACCTCCAGTGAATACTTGGATAGTGACAGCCGGCCCAGCTCAGGTAATGTGCACTTGGTCATTTATTCTCAGGGGGTGATGCTAGGAGAACTGAAGGGTATCAGCTACTAAGCAAAACTGCCTGGGTAGTTTGGTAAGAAACAGTGCCCCATGGCTGAGGTGAAGTCGTCTGGCACAGAGCGCACTCGCAGACCTGGTGGGACTTTCCCTGCACGGTTGACACAGTTCAAAAGTGCTTATTCACTCAAACAGTATTTTTTCTGGATTTTTTTTTTTAATGGACATTTTAGCCATAAGTGGAAGGAGAAGGAGTGATTAATTAATTACCCTGTCTTGTGTAGAATGACCGTTGGCAAAGTGGCTAGAATACTTACTAGAAGTGAAGGAGACCAGCATCCATGTGAATGCCCTAGTTGAATCCAAAAATGGTCCTGAAGATCACTACCACTGCAGTGCTCTGGCCAAATGAATGTTTGGTCGTTTCTATAAAAATGCTCTATTAAAAGACCCTTAGAAAATCCACCCCAACAGTTTGATGACTAAAGATCTCATGGACAGAGATAGAATTCCACCTTTCTGGTCTGTTTCACAGAGCACACTGTACTGCAGACTTTTGTAGCTAGTATGTCTGCTAAAACCAGTTTCTGTTATCTAGCTTGGGACAATGGGAATACTTCTCTTTAAACAGAATTTTGGAAAGCCTTAAAACTTCAGTGAGACAAAGACATTTTTTATTTGCAGCGTACAGATTTGTAGCCTGCTGCTTAGAGTGGATATGAAAAGCACAAGTTGCTGTTGAGTGTAAGTTCAGGAGTCATGCACTTAGGCACATACAGTTCAAAAGGAAACGGCTTCCTTTACTCTTTACTTCACCTAGAGAGGAATAATACAAAGTCCTACCTTGGATTTATACAGAGCCTTTTTTAATACTTCCATAATTAATTGGTAATGATCACAAGACCTGAAGAGGAAAGATAGCTGTCATTCTCTGCTCTTAGACATGCCAGCTATCACAGACTCAACAGCCCTGGCACAGTCCAGTTTCACTCTTCTTTCCCATCCAAGTTACGCTTGTATGCAGCTAGCACAAATTACAGTGGCATAAGATGGCTCTGTTCTACACTGGTTGCATAATAGTCCCCAAAGATGTTTTCCAGTGATGAAATGGGTGGGATGATGCTGCACTTCACCCCATCCCACCCTCAGATCTAAGCATGCATGTGCGTGCCAAGCTGGCTCGTGGCCTAAGTAAATATGCAGAAGCCAAATAAAAGGTGGTTGAATTAGACCATACCTCTGCTAAAGCTACCCAAATAAATGGTGGTAAATTTAGGCCTGAGGCACATCGTAAGTGAAAATTTACTTCATTAACTTCATTTTTCTTCTACGGGGTGCGTTTAGTTACTGTAAATAACCTATTTGTTTTAACTCTTCAGGCTTCTATGACCTAAGCGACGGTGGTTCTTGCTCGCTGTCCAATTCTTGTACCTCTGTGTACAGTGAATCCATCTCCTCCTCCCATACCAGTCTCTTGCCCGGCTCTCAACACCCTAAAGCAAGGCTCAGTGTGTTTGATTACCGACCCAAATCTGCTGATGAAACTACTGTGCACAACACCAGCTTCCAACAGCAGGGAACCTATGTCAGCGATGGATGTCGTATTATGGCTAACACAGATGTTTCTGGTACTCCTGCCAGGTCCCGGCCAAGGCCAGTTTCCACAGGTAATTGACCACAAAACTGGTTACTCATTCAAGAGAAGGGCAGAATCATGGTTATTCCTTTTTAGGACCTAATATACCAATGTATAATCAATACATAGCATTCATTTTCAGTACACAACATGAGACTTAATTGAAACCACAGAGCCAAACTGTTTACTGTCCCAACTTTCACTAGTCTCCATACTCAGATCATTTTGAACAGTAACAAATACAAGGACATATGCATTTCTAAATTGGAAAATATGTAAGTGCCTGAGATGAAATTGATGTTGAGATACTTTTTTAATCTACCTCATTGTGCATTCAGAAAAATCACAGTATTAGAAATGCTGTGTGTGAAGGTGCGGGGATATATGAAAATACAAGGTGAATTCAAAATCAGAAGTGATGCATTTTACTGAGAAAGATTTTACAGAAATCAAAGGAGAAAGTTCCAAATTTAGTGCCTCTTTTCTCAATCTTTTGTAAAATGATTATGATAATACCTATATATACACATTGCACCATTTATTCAAATTAATGTTGACTCAAATTATACTCTTTTTCATATTTTTCATGTAGTTAAGGATAGCCATTAATTCAATCCTGAATTTGCACCACACCTTTAGACAATATAGACAAGTCTATTAACATTCCAAATACCTTGTTTACCTGTCTGAGAAATGATACTGTATCACTTTTATTTTGGTTCCTTCCATGACCTCAGAGCAAACTAGTGTTAGTGCAGTTCATACAGTGAGCCAGCCAGGTGTGTGACAGTTCGATTACAGAAACAGGGAAACCATAGGGAACATTGTTTCAGGTATTGTGTCACTCCAGAGTCACTTCCACAGCTTATTGACCAGGACTAGCTCACCTCTGCCTTGTTTGGAGCAGAAGCAAGACCACCTGCTCTGTACCTACTTGTGCAGACACACCTGAAGCGATGGTGATAAATTACAGCATAAAAGCAAAGTCTTCTCAAGACTTCTTAGAGGCTGGGACCTCCAAGTTGAGCTTAATGATCCATGGCTTCCATGTTCAGATCACAGACTTCTTGTTCCATCAGACTTTCCTGCCTTGCCACAGTTAGCTAACACCCCAGGGGCTTCATGGTTTTTTGGACATGGAAATAGACTATCAGGAAAAGGGGTAGCTGTTGTTAAGTAGGGAGTGAGGCTACAGACCCCATTCAGCCCTCCTTTGCTTTTCCATCACCATGTCCCTTCCTGTCCCTTCCTGTCTGCAACCTCTTACTTCCTTCAGTGTGAGAAAACTCAAATGGTTGGGTAGTTGTGGGTGTAGTCTTGAAGAAGCACTTCTCACGTAGTTGACCACATTGTAGGAAGTGAGGTGAGATGTTACTTCTGAAAAGTGGAGAGGGGAAGAAATTTCTCTTTTCCTCTCTTTAGCCTGTCCCCACTGGTAACTGGGGGTACAAACCAATTGTCTTCTCTCTCAGTGGCAAGTAGAAAGCTTCCAGAGATACCACTGCATTGTTTTGACACCTTCCTTTTTGTTTGCACAAGAGATCACCACTACACACCTCCAATAATCTTCTAAAGAATTTTCATTGTGAAAATTACATTGTTTCAGCAATCATCATCCTAACTTTTGCTGTAGCAAGTCTGTAAGTGCCTTAGGTAGCATACTGTAGACAGTGCCAAATTTGGAAGTCTTTGAAAAGCTTCCTGTCACTGGACAGAAATAGTCAACTGTAAATAGAGTATGCAGTTGATTTGATGGCTGGGTTTCCTGGTAGGGCAAAGCAGCCAGTCTGCACTGTTGCACAGACGAATCTAAGCTAACTGGAGATCGTTCCAGTACTCTGGGTACCAGAAGTAACACAGCACTATAGTACTCTATCAGATGATTTGTCTGGAGGGAACAGCCTTGCTTCACATAAGAACACAGCCTGTCCTCTCAGTGCACAGGAGATGCTCCAGAGAGGAAGGTGCAGTAGTCAAGTGTAACTTAACAGCAACCTTGACAGTACTACAAAATTTAGGAGATCTGAATTGGTGGCTATAAATACCATCTTCCGGGACTGTGCCTTCCATCTGCCTGAGTAGTTACTCTTAGATTTATTTTTTTATTTTCTCTGTCAAAGTAAAGGTTCTTCGCTCCATTCTTCTGTATTCTTAAAGTTTACTTAAAAAAACCCAGAAAACCCCACACATACAGGATAATGGCATTCCTGATCTGCTTTTTGCTAAAAATTCTGAATATTTCTTTCTGGCTTTAAATACACTTGATAAGTTATTTACTTGAGAAATGCATGAGACTGGTAATGTTATCAAATTAAATGAGGGTTCCACTTAGATTTTATTGGATTTGGGGTTAAGGAACAGTAGAACCACATCACACCCTGGCCTGTGGGACACATGAGTCTTAATGGCTCTCCCATGTGCATTATATGGTTCTGTTTACAAAGCAAAATGCAAAAGAATAAAATACAGCTTCCAGCATTTAAGTGGTTAAGGAACACTGTAACCTAGTGTCTTCTTAAGTCGTCTTAAAGCAGCTGGTGGAGTACTATAGATTTTTCCAAGGAACGTGATATAAAAGGGTTGGAGGAAAACCTGGACTTCAAATTCAACCAGTTTAAAATAAAATACCATTGACTATGCATGCTGGAAATTTCTGGAGTTTGAGTCATAAGTCGTATAACCTAGTCTTTATCCTGTCCTGGGGGGAAAGTGTTCAAAAACTGTACCTGTTGTATTGGATAATTTAAGTTCAGCTTCAGGCTTTCTGGTGGTTGGATTCACTTTTTATCTCCACTAAGAAATAAAAATAATCCCTTATTTGTGTTTATCTGTTTGGGTGCCTGTTAGCCTGTGACGTTCTAGAAGATATTTATATATACACAGATTTACTTTCATCCAAATAGCACAGTTTAAATTTCCTGCAAAGGCATGAGTTTTATTACTGGCATTAAAAAGCATTCTAATCTCTGTTATGCTCAGGTGAATAAAAGCCTTTAAGTAATTCAGTGATCTTGGAAGGGCTGAAACTATTTTCTGCATTCATGCTAGTGATGTTAGTAAAAACTAGCACATCCCTCTGAAATAGCACTTTCAGCATAAGCCAGTGTGAATGTAATTGTCTGTGATTTAATTAGGTTATTTATTTTCATCCACTGTGTAGGTGACTTGGAAAGACTCACTCCAGCAGATGCTAGATTTCAGAAAGAGACAGATCCCAAATCCGTGTTGCCTCTGTGCCATGCTGGAGAAACACACTTGTTCAACGTGGACCCCAAATTCCAGAACGACTTGGTCTCCCAGAATGGCATTGATGTGTATCCTTACCCAAGCCCCCTTCATGCGGTGGCTTTACAGAGTCCCCTTTTCTCCCTGGTGGGCACATCCCCAGAAGCAGACCTCCCATCTCCTCCCAGTAAACCCATGCCTAGTGCGACAGGTCCCAGCTTGATTAGGACTAGGCCGATCACTGAGGCCAAGCCAGGGGGTTACATCAATAAACTACTGCAGCTGACAAGATGCAAAGGGAACAATCGGCCTGATGCCGGCGAGTGGGTTTCAACAAAGAGCCAGCCAGCCACAATGCACCAGAGACTCATTATAACCCCCAGCACTGGTGGAGTGAAAATTAACAGCAGCAGTAGCCAGCTGGAAAAACAAGCGAGCTCTCTGGAAAGTAACAAAGCTGAAGGGAAGCTGCAGAGAGAGGTGCCGGAGGGGGAATGTGCCAGGCAGCAGGACACCATGCGCTATGTGAATGAAGAGCAGCCATCCACTCGGCCTGACACAGAGCCATCAGCTGTGAATAGTTGTTACCCTGCCAAGTCAGCAGCAAGGGGTTCTCCTCTGGCAGAAGCAACGGAGAGCAGTGTGGAGCGCAGTTCATCTGGCTCACAACTGTGCCAGGAGGATTCCAGCCCAGGCACCTGGAATGCTAAAGCTGTCCCACCCCGAAAGCTGCCCCTCAAAAGGTGTGGCAATGCCAAATTGGCTAACACTGGCAGTCAGGAGCGAGTGGCAAGGAGCGAGTTTGTTCATGCTCAGTTTGTCCCTGCAGAATCTCACCAAGTCCGGGTTAAGTTTGCCAGCTCCAAAACAAAGGCCGTGAAGGTAAAGAGGAGGAATAGTGAAAAGGTACTACGGCCTGGGAAGCAAGCCCTTTGCATGGAGAAGGCACGAGGGATCCATGGAGCTGCCAGGTTGCCTGCTGAGTGGACTCAGCCCCAAAGACCACATGGGGTGAAGAGCCTTGTACGGAGACCTTCGTATTCTGGTGATGTGACTGGCAGGTCATGCTCGGAGTCTAGCCTGTTCCCTGTGCAGGTCAGGCTCCCCACCACGTCATCCAGGCCAGAGCTCGAGAGAGCCTCTGCCAATGCACTGTATCCCCTCGAAGCAGCCTGTGTAGACACAGCCAGCAAGAAGAAGCAGCGCAAGTGGCAGTCCACAGTGGAGATCTCTGCCAAGGCCCACCTGGCCAGCCTCTCTAATAGCTTTGGCGTGGGGGCGCCAAGGCAGCCAGCAAGGAGAGCTGGTGTCCTGCGCACTGTCAGTATGAGGGCCCGCTCCAAGAGTCAGCGCCACGGAGCTTATGCCAAAAGTGAGTCAGACCACTCCGAGTACTCTGCAGAGTGCGCTTCCCTCTTTCACTCCACCATCGCAGAGACTAGCGAAGGGGAGGTCAGCGATTTCACTACTAACCGTTTTGGGGACAGTGAGTCCAGTGAAAGCGATTCAGATGGCAGCAGTAACAGTAGCAGCCTTACCCTTGACTATGATGAGGGGGATGAGAGCGATCTGATTTGGCCTGAAGGTTCAGTCAGACAGTCGGGCACTGTTCAGGCCTCTTCCAAGCCTCTTCCCCCAGTGCCCAAAATCTGTCGCATCAAAGCATCAAAGGCATTAAAGAAGAAGATTAGGAGATTCCAACCTGCTTCTCTGAAGGTCATGACCATGGTTTAAGGGAGAGCAAGCATCTGTTTCTTACAGTGCGACAACCTGCTGGCTCATTTGCAAAACAAGAGAACCCATGTGCAGAGAAGAGGGCTCCCTTAGCCGAACTGTGAATAAACCCTCAGTCCCCTCAAGGGATCTTGTTTGTTAATGCCTGGACATAAATGTCACTGTATCTAATTTCCTCTTTTGCCATTTATTCTGTAAATATGGATCTATGTATATTATGTGATGCCTTTTTTTTACTATGCAGAAGGGTGCAAATGAAAACAGCCTCTGGCATAAGATGTTGCGGGCAGGCTCTTGACGGTTTGTTGACCATATGCACCAAAAGAGTCAGTCCCATGCACAAAGGCTTCCTGAGAAGAAAGATTCTTCCCAACTGGAAATTTGGTAACATCCCTCCCTCTTGTGAGGAATTCTTTGCAGTCTGAAGTCTGCATTAACCATTTAGCTGTCACTGTGCTTGTATGGAAAAGCTCTCAGTGCTCTCCATAGTTTTTACTTTCAGATCAACCATCCCATACCTTCTCCCAGACATCAGGAGAGCTAGTCTGTTCTTCTGTAAAAACATACTATATTTAATCAAGAAGGTAAATGTATTTGTGAATGAGAACAATACTTAAGTTTGTTTCCTGTTTCAAAACTGAAAATATAGGGGTTTTTTCAACCCCCCTCTTCATGATGTTCCATGTTATTGTTGAATGGCTGAAAGAACATGAGGGCTCAGTGCCATGGGGTGTGAGTAGCTGGGACTGAGATTATTATAGCTTTGCCCCTGAAATTGCAAACTCAATAAATACTATTTAATGTACTTCTGAAAATTGTGCTTGTCTGACTTTGATGTCTAAAGAAAATAATTCTGAACTCTAATGTCACATCAGGAATGTAGAGGAGCTTTCTTTGGTGAAAGAGATCTGTGTTTTCATGATCACTGTGTAGAAGGGTTCTTGGCTTGGTTTTGGAGGCTTCCCCTGCTTCAGGAAACCAGTTTCATCGCTTGCTCCTAAATGAGTGAATTTCCAAATATTTGTATTGAGGAGGGGTAGTCTTTAGCTGACCCAAAATGATGCAATTTTGTTACAGAACACTCTTAATTAAAAAGCATATGTTTATGTATATACATAATGTGTTTTAAATGCATTTGAGGGCACCTATGTGAAGCTTTGAATCGGTTCCTAAATGGGTCAAGCAATTTTTGGTTTTGGGTTCAGACAGGCAATCCTAATTCCTCTGAGCACAGCAGTCTGGAAGCTGAGCTGAAGTTCACTCTGTGTTTACCAAAGAGCAGGTTTTATCTTCCTACCCTGTTTCAGTGCCCAGTGTGAATACATTCCTGGCCTAGGAGACGTAGGCATTACCTCATTCAGAGTGTACTGGGTCTGAAACAAAAGGCAAGTGCTTTGCAGAAACTGGGTAAAAAGGCTGCTTGTTTACTTCAAGGATTCATTAGCAAATATAAGTATGGAAAGGTGGAATTTAGCCAAAGCTACCTTATGTTTTTAAAACACTCTATTGTCAAATAGTTTTTGGAAAAAGAGGTAGAAAAAAATCAAAAGGTAAAGTCATTTAATTCCAGTGTTTGAGCTAGCATAATGCCATCCTTACTGCAACTAGGAAAATACTATATTTCAGTCAGTGGAATATGTTTAAGCAATTTTTTTTCATGAACCCGAGAGTATTAGATGTAATCACTTCGGTAGGATTAATAGGAGAATTTCACAGGTCTGGTGGTGGTTTCTTGTTCAGCATGTCTAGCAACAGAACAAACAAAACAGTGATTTATGCCTTGTTGACTTTCTCGCACCACAAAAGGATTCTTTTTCCCGTTTACACAAAAGGTTTTGTTTGGGGGAGCATGTCAAAAGTTGCATATGAAACTTTAATCCATGCGTTTGCTGTGTTGGGGTGGGGTTTATTGGTTAGATAGGAGTTTTGAGGGCATTTTTTTCATTGGGGAGGAAATTGTTCCTAGCTAGAAAACCGCTCTGGGTAGGAGCGTTGTGAAACCTGGTAAAACCCGCCAGCCGGTAGCTCCCGCTTTTTGATCAGAGCAAGTTCAAACAGTAAGTTTGAGGTCCCAGAACTCGGTAAATCCCACTTTAGGGCTCTGCCTGAAATGTTGCCAGACACGTGATGAAAGTGCTGATCTAGAATGAACTCACACTGCCAATTCAAATAAAGAAAAATGAGGGCTTAATTTCGTACTGACATGTTTTATGCCAGATGAGGTATCCCTGCTGCTACAGCACATGCTTTCTGCCAGGTCAGATAATGTCTCTCCCAAAGCCAATGTAAAAGCATAAAGCTGGCACAAATGTCATCATCCTACACCTTGGCTAATTTGACAGAAACATGGTCATGTGTGTGCTCTTGATTAGTAAAAACATGTGCTGGAGAACCCTAACAATGTAGAGAACATGCTGCTAAGGGTTGAGCTATCACCATGTGCAGTGATGCTACTGAGCTGTGACTTTCTGGGCTGGGCAGACGCCTTCCTCACCTCTGAGGAGGTGCCACCCCTCCTGACTCTGGAATGTTGGACCTTTTCCCTCGCACTGTCCTTTGAAAACACTGCTTTGCTTGGCTGGAGCAGAAACTGTATTGGGAACAGAGCTCTGGAGGGAAGAACTAGCACAGTGCAGAGCAGGGCAGGAGACTTGAGAGGCCCATAGTCCAGCTATACTGGCACCAAAAATGTGGCTGTAGTTCAGGGTAATGGTATAAATTAGTACATTATGTTTTATCATGTACACCGAGACTAATGGTAACAGTTGGGTACACATGATTGACACCTGTCAGTGCTCTGTCCATCAAAGACCATGGGCTACCTCTGCTGACAGCACCCAGGAATACCTGCCTCCTAAGCAAACAGAACTGACATATTTAAAATCAACAAATATCAATAGATACTCTGAAGCACTATTCTTTGATATACTAACCGACATAAAACCAGCTTCCAGTTCCATATGAAGCGTCATAAGGAAGGGATGCTGAGCTTTACTCGTGGTCATGGCAATAAAAAACAGAAAGATACCCTGTCTGTTCTCCCTTCCAGAAGGAATCCACAAAATCCACAAAATCATTTTACCTTTCGGGTGTCTTGAACTATAAAGGCTGAAGAGAATGCAAAAAATCTCAGTGATTCAATTAGAAGTCTAGCACCAAACCTGATAGCTTTAGGAGTGCGAAGTTTAGCACTTTCGCTGTGACTTGATTAGCAAGTGTATAGCTCTGATGGGTGTTTGAGAACAGCGGCTTTATTCAGCCTCTCTGTTGCAGGAGCTAACATCTGTCACCATGGGCTCGAAGTTCCAGGGAATCAGAATCATTCGCTGCTGAAATCCATACACCACACCAGCAGTTCCCTTCCGTCAAAGGCAGACATTTACACTTCCTTGTAGGAGCAAATTGCTCCCAAGCCACAAAGAAAGGGAAAACAGAGAGTGGGGAATTGAAGAAGCCTTTAAGAGCAATTTTCAGAATAGAGCAGCATTATGATTTTAAACACTTCATCAATCCTTTTCTTGATCTAAAAATGTTGGAACTGGATAGTTACCAGCCTTCTTAGCCTTGACACAATCTTAGATTTTCAAGTCCACATTGAGTACCCACATGATGGGATGGGGTCAAAGAACTTAAGTTTTGTGGGAGACACCATCCTTCAGTCCAGACCTTCTTTTGAAGTGACTTCTGGACAGGTGGGGCACTGGTCAAGAAAACCCATTATAGCGTGGTGAATCTCAAAGCCAGCTACCGGTGATTCTCATGCTGATGAACTGCTGGCCAGTGAACATTTTAAGGCTGTGCCAGGGTCTGTTTTGCGTTTGTTTACTCATCCTGGTCCTAAGTTTGGCAGGATGAGAGCTGAAGGCAGGAAGTGCTCCAGGAGCAGCTGACAAGCAGGTGTAGCAACAGCTCTTTGGGAAGGAGTCCCTGCCCACAGGATGAGGCAGGCTGAGCATGGCACTGGAGGGCTTTGGCAGTTCCTGCCCCAGCCGCCTTTGAGAGCTTCTTTATTGCTGTGAAGACCCTAACCCAGCCCCACTGCTGCTCACGTGGCAGTGCTGAAATTTGGATGCTGCACTTCTTCATAGCCAAAGGCCATCTGCACCCAAAGGCACTGAGCCACAAGGTCAGGGCGTGCCCCAGTCCAGTGTCCTGACAGACTCAGCAAGTGCGGAATCCCCAGTGGGGCAAAGCATGCTGAAAGGAGTCGTGCCGCAGGGCAAGACAACAGCCTGCCAGGGAAGGGCTGACCAGTTGCTACTCTGAGCAAAAGACAAAAGCTGCTGAGCTTTCATTTTCAAGCCCTTTTGGAGCCCTCCTTAACCATCCTGAGGCTGAAGGGATCACCCCAACTGTGCTCAGGGGAAGGGAGTAGCTCAGCTTTTAACTACAACAGCCCTTCTGCCCTCCATGGCAGAGCAAACCCTATGGCTTCTGCAGAGAGCTGTAGTACCTACCTATTGCTCCCTGTCCATGAACTCAGCCCCCACGCTGAGCATGCTCCCCAGGAAGCTGCCCTGAGATGAGCAGCTTGAATGGCCATGTAACAGAAAGAACAAATGTTAATCTGGAAAACAGGGAGTCCTATGTCTGAAACTCACCTGTGAGAAGGACAGCCATCCAATGACAGCAATACAGCATTTAGGCAGAGCCTCCTATACCTTTCACGGATGTGAAGGAGACCTGGGACTCCTACCATTAGCTGCTGCTCTGTACAGACAGCCACTGTGATACTTCAGCTACAGATGGATTGTGATCAAGGGGAAAATACTCAGCTAAAGGGTGGGTTTTGAGGTTTATGCTTCTCAGGTTTAAAACTGTCGCAGTATGTCTAATTATACTGCAATGCAGAACGTCAGCAGAATGGCAGCTGAAATGAGCAGAAATCCAGACACCATGTATTCTGCTAATTCCATGTGTTTTCATTATAATTAAGCTTGTAGACTATTGTTAGCTAATACTGATTTTTTTTTTCAAGTATTCCAGCGTTGTTCCTGTGGTGGTGCATCAAATTCACCCATGACATATTTCCTGTGAAGTCACTGACTTACCCCACAGATTTTTTTTATCCCACTCATGCTGTTCTGAAGATGTCAGCAAGTGGGATGATTGGCATGAAAGATGGAAAATAATGAGGATTTCAGACATCACTTTCATTCTTGATTGGGCTGCAGGGTGTGGAACTAACTGTTCATGTCTGGGGAGAACCCTGCTGCCATGTCACATCTGTGTTAGTGGTAGAGCAGGGGAGATGGTTAGGGCTGTGCACAGTGAGGGAATTTCATGTTTATTCTGGTTTTCAAAACACAGATTGGAAGAGCATCAGCAGTCTGGTGATTCTGTAAAGCTACAAACCAAGAAAGTCCCCAGATCAAGTAGACCCCAGGGAGGGCTGACAAGGCAATAATTTACCCAAACTTCAGACTTAACAAGCCCCAAATGAAGACTTTCAGTTTCAGCAGGAGACTTGAGCAGTTGGATGTGCACAAAAGCTCTGTCAAATCACTCTGGGTGCCCAGTTTTCAGCATCTGAGATACAGACATCAGAGTAACAAGTAGCTCAGAGAAATATGCATTGCTGCAGAATTTTACGCCTGCTACATTTACATGCAATATTTCCTCTCCTTTCCTGGTGTCCCAAAAGCGAATCTAAAACCCTAAAGGTTCTAATTCACTCAACATGTTATTATATTTCAGACTTTACCAAACTCTTCTTCAGTTTCCAAGATGGAAAGATACGGATAGGTTGACTCTTGACTCAACAGGAAGAATCCTTCAGTGGGAATCCAAAAATAAAACTTGCATCCACATAAGTTGTAGCATCAGTAAGATCTTTACTATTTAACATAGGAAAGCCCAAGGGTTTGGACCACTGCAATTGCAACACCAATAAAATCTTAAATTTTCTAAGATTATTAACTCATTCTCAGATAAAAGCTAGGAAGTCCAATTATGAAAAAAGTCTTTGAGTTTGACCACTAACTGGGTATACAGAATTCAGCAGAAACTGCCAGTAGTGTGGCTTTTTACACATTTTTTCTCACACCCCCCCAAATACACACACACATTTTCTATTTAACATTCCCTAAAGAATGAAATCAAAAGGGGAGAAGCAAAAGTTCATTTTCATACTCTTCATTATGAGGATCATCTGACTTGACCCTCAGAGACATTTGCAGCCAGGATGAAAATTGGTTGTAACTGAAACATGCAATGTGGAAACCATTGTTTTAATCTATTCAATGGCAAGGAAGTAGAAGTTAATGGTTATGGCAAATACCCAAAGTCTCTTATGCTGAGATCATTGGAATTAAGCAGATTCCTTATCTCAGATGCAATTTATGACAGAGGGCTACATGAACAGAAATTATTTGCAAAGGGAAGGAGATTTTCTTGTTTATATACTAAGTATGCTGAGTAACTGTTTTACTTGGCATCCTCCTGTGCCTAACCAAATCAGTATCTCTCATCTTCCCAACACTGCTGCTTCTCTGTGGCACCAGTGGCAGAACTGGGTGCCTAGCAGTCATGCTGTGGCCTCTGATTGCTGAGAATCTCTCCTTGGCATAGAACTCTCTATATTCTGTGAGGCCTGAGGTTTATGAAGTTTTTTATTGGAATGGATATATGCCATACATCTTCATACCATCAGATTGTATATATGGATATCTGGGAAGAGGCAGTTCAGCGGGTGTGTTTATGTTCACAGACATTGCTTTAGGAACAAAGCAGCAAGGGGCTTGGGCTGCACTGTGTCACTGACTCTGACTATGTGCTCCAAAGAAAATAGTTCTCAATAGTGGAGAAGTTCTGAGAATGAGATGCTGCTGATTCAAATTAGTACTGTGAACACTTCCCTTTTCTGTTTAAATCACATCTACTGAAGCTAATAAGTTTGGGCATGGTTTTATCAAATCTGACTTTGAGTGGGATGAATTCCTTGAATATAATTCCGTGGTATATTTTGTTAGTCCAAGATGTTCTGGGAAATTTTATAAGTGTTTACCCAATTTCTGCCTTAATTCTGAATCACCTGAAGTGTGCTCATAACTATTAGAAAAATTCTGCCCCTTTTTCTCCCTCTCCCAAAGAAAGTAAGCGTATGTTGCACATGTACAAAGTACCTCTAATAAAATGAGTATGATTATAGAATGGCTCTTCATGCTACATTTAGATTCTGTGGTTTTGATTATCTTTGCATCCTGGGTCTCCTTTGTTGTCACTGGGGCACTGGAATTGATATAATACTTGTATGCCTCCAACCACAGCTTTATAACCAGTATTTATGGAGCGCGGGCTGCTTCTAGGAGGTCAGAGAAAGGTAACTATGAATAGTAAGCCTAATGCCAGCAGGCTTAACTACACTGTACCACAGTATGAACTTTCATTTCAGATTTTTAGGAGCTCACAAATCAAAAAAGCCTGAAAACCCACATATTGTCTCCTAGGTGTGCTAGATGAAGGGAACTTCAGAACAAGGAATCTACAAAGCCAAATATAGGAAGAATTCCAGGAGAGCTGAGATGAGAGGAAAAAAAATAAAAAACAACCCAATTTCACAGTCTGATGATAAGTTACTGCTAATCAGGAGGAAAAGCTCTCCACAGATGGTGTTAAATAAGTACAGAGGCCCGAAACAGGCTGCAGGACAGGCAGGGAGAGTGATAAAAGGGGACACTTTAAAGCTCTGTTATTATAGGAAGGTTAATAATTTTCTAGCACTGTGGTTAGTATATAATCACAGCAGCCTCCCACATTAAATAACATCAGTGTGGTTGTCAGGGAGGCGTGTGCACCACGGAAACGCCCTGGGGTTAGAGGCCAAGTATCCCAAATGTGTTTGCATCATCTTGAGCCAAAGGCGACCTCCCAAGCCCAGCCTTCGGTTCCAGCTCCCTGGAGGTCACTTTCTCACCCTGCCTCTCCTGCACCCTGTCCTTGCCACCCAGCCTCCCTCGTTTCTCCAGCTGCTGTGTCCCATGTCTGCAGCTGGGATCCTTCCTCCAGAAGGGGTTCCTCTTCTTCTCAGAAGACTCTTCAAGCTAAAAGGATTAACCTCAGAGTGTGCAGAGAGCTTTTAACGAGAAAATGGTTGGCCCTCCATCCACAGCCAGCAAGCAGAAATGTAGTCCCATGGCTCCTGTTCATTTTGTATGTCTCTGGGGTATGTAATTTGGGGACACTGGGGGTTAACCTCCCTAGATAGCAAGGGAAGTTACTGCTGAGAAGGACATGGCTTGGGCTAGAAATCAAAACCAAAAAGGCAACAAAACCCCTCCTCTTTTTGTTTCAGGTGCAAGCACTTAATGCAAAGCAGGCGCCATGCACACTGGGCCCACATTATGCAGGGGTGAATGACCCTGCTCACACACCACCCCTCAGCACCCTCCTTCACCACGACAGTTCAGTGCCTTGGCACCCGTATACATGATTTCCACCTTTACAAAGTAGAGGGAGATCAAGCCCTATGTGGCTGGTATGTGCTGGAAACTCCACAGGCAGCCATGAGAATGAACAGAAACGAAATGCAGCTATTTTCATACCAACACTTCACTCTGCCATCACCTATAATTAGATACTCTAATTACAGAGCCCGTTTCTCCCACTTTCCCTTTTACACGATGCTTTCCCTGACTTTTCCGACATGGCCACCTCAGCCTGCTGAGGTAAGAGCGTGCCCTGTGGAAGCCAGGCTCCACGCCCTTTGGTGCCAGTCTGTCCTAACACGCGCTGGGAAGCAGAGACATGACCTGCAGTTTCCTTTTTCACAGCAGACTTCGCTTCACAAGCTGCCTCCTTCTAAATCTGAAGCTACACTGCCTGGTTCTCTGATGGAAAGTGCTACCTTCTGCATATTCCAAACCCAATTTGGACACAAATTATCTTCAATAAAACTGTGCTTTATAATGAAACTCAATGTAATAATGTGTTTGGCAGCCAAGGGCTGCTGTTTTTATGTCCCTATGGATTCAGCTCACATCAGATTTCCAGGTCTAAGTCTGCATCCGGACTATTAAGTAGTCCATGTAAGTGTATATATATATTCACACTTATATATACTATATAAGTACATACTGTGTATACTGTAAGTACACAGGCGTACACAAGACAATAAGGAAGGCACCTAGGATAGTGTCTGCCTTCACTGGACACATATTGCTAAGAGAAATCCACAACATAAACACATCACATAAAGCATTTCTGATGATAGATAATGCAGTCAGTTGGGCCTGTGTGGCTGCACGCTACATCAGTTTTAATTGCTCTCATTTACTCAGGCATGGGTAGGAAAAGTTCTGGTAAAGCTAAAGGTCTTTCTTTGCCATACAGAGGCTCCTACTTATGGTATACTTGGTTTCCCGAATTAGCAGACATTCTGTCCTTCCTTTAATAATAAACTTTGGATAATGATTGCGGTTTGCTTTGAATGTTCATCTGAGAAGTTGTAAAACTATGTTTGAAGAAGCCAACAGATAATTAAATCTTCCCAGAAACAAACCTGTTTTTTAAAGGCACTCAGAGCCAAAACCATCTCTGTGTTTTAACTCACCTCTAGCATTTCAATAATCATTTGTGAGTTCAAGCCAGATCAAATCTCTGGAGGAATATAGTGCTTTTTCTAGCTAAATATTAGGAAGGAGATTATAAAGTGAAGTTGCATCTTGCCAGGAATTCAACCAAAATTATTCCATTATTTCTTTTTTTTTTTCCCTGCTCTAAAGGTAACACTTTCCATATTGTCATTCTGGGGAAACAAAAAAGAAAAAGAAATCTTTATCTTCTCATCTGTAGTCTGTGGCTTGTGATGTGCAGGAGGTCAAACTAAATCCTCCTGTAATCCTTTTGAGCTTCAGAGTCTATTAACTTTTATTCTGTTTCCTATACTGTATTTCTGTTTTAAGGGGAGTGTGATCCTTAGATCACAAAGCAATTTTATAATCTTCCCAACAAGCTAGGGGAAGAAGTCTCTTCCAATGCCTTAAAGGCAAATATCAATGGATTTAGGATGGAATTTGTTACGTCTATCTTAAGGCATCTAAAATTTAGGAATCTGGGCTAAACCAGTCTCCTAGGCACCTCGTATTGCCAGTAGAGAGTGAGTAGCATCCCCGCCAGCAGGGAAATGACCTCATTCTGAACAAGGTCTCCCCAGATAGGTGGGCTGAATCACTTTCAGGAAGTGCTGACTATGAGGAGACAAAGTGACTCAGTTCAGCAATACCTGGCTGTTGAATAAGTAACATCCCATTGGACACGTTTGATTTCTGAGGGTGTGGGCTGCTGCTTTCAATTGTACACTCCTGTCATTGAGGCATCTAAGGAATTGGTAGAAGAAATGGAAGGGGATTAATAAATTTTGGGGTTTTGTAAAGGAGTTATTTTAGACAGTACTGGCAATGCTGGTAATAAGTTCCAGGGTAAGCACGGCACAGAAATGTACAGATGCTACAAGTAAGGGCAAGCCATAGCGCAGGCAGCATAGAGCTGTGACAGTGTTGTAAATTACATCCAAACCCTGGATTAATCTGCGAATAAAGAAATCAAACAGGAATCTATCAATCAAAAATTGTTACATTAAAAATCCCTTAGACCTGTGATTTTCTTTCTTCTTCTTTTTTCTGCAGAAATGATGAATTATTGTTTTACTCCAGAAAACGCCAAGGCTTGAACAGACTTGCAAAAACTCAGTAGTATCTAATAATGTCTGGAAAGTAGCAGCAGCTACCTTTTTAGACATGAGCACGTAATGCTGTGTCCCTCTTTCTTTGGGGCTTTAGTTACTGTTCTCTTCAATAATCTGTTAAAGAATTGGTTTACTGTTCTGTTTAAGAATCAGAGAGGCCAGATTACCATTCCTGTGCACCTTATGTAGTCACTTAAATCAAAGGGAATTTGCACATAACTGGCTTTCACAGGCCTTGAAAAGCTCAGAAAACATGGCTATTTTTTCATATGACATTACACTGTTCCAAAGGCAAACAACTTAAAAGTTCCATTCTTTCCACAGGGGGAAAAAAAAAAAAAAGATGTAAAAGATACTTTCTCACTGAATAATAGTTAAATGACCAAATAATCTTTAGTTCGGGGTAAAAAATAATAATAAAAAACCAATGTGAAATAAATTCTCCAGCTCTGTCAAGATTGTCCAAAACCAACACTCAAGGCGTGGTGAAAGCTTCATTCTCCACTTAACATGAAACTGTTCAGTGGAAATAGAGTCTTTGGTAGCCTGGATGCTTGCTAGTCCTATATACACTCTATCAACAGAAGAAGTGCCCGTTTCACAAAGACGTCTCCACAACTATGAGTATTCTAATCCCCTTCTGACCTGTTTTCATACTCTGTGCAGTAGACCAGATTATGAGATGCGGGATAAGAAGGAACCAAGCCAACAAACCCCTGTAGATTTACCTAAATGCACAATTTCATTTAATGAACCCAGAACTCCTATCACAAACATCCATGTGAAAAAGGTACTATAAACATGAAGTACTGCATTCATTTCATTTGCTGACACTAAATGTGGAAGTAAATAAATTATATCAACTCAGGCATGCACACATCCTCAGCTTTTGAAGCCCTGAACTGCCTTTTCTAGTTTATTTAACATTAAAAAAATATTTAAAAAGCAAACTTTGAAGAAAATACGCTTAAAGGAGAAAAGTTTATGGCCCCAGAGACAGGGATTTTCCCAGAACACTCCGTGTGGTGGCTGAATAAAGGTAGCATACATTATTTTTCCTTTAGTGAGAGGTGTGCTTTCCTACCTTGTAAGGGGAATTGTGGAGTAGCTTTGACAGTTGCACTGCTGTGTTTGTTTCAGCTCTGGAATGTAATTCAGATATTGTTTGAGAGCTTAAAAAAAAAACCCAAAAAACAAAGCAACAAACTTCAGAGCAAGTTCCTGCAAGCTCCATGAGCTCTTCGTGTACATATGAATGGGAAGGGACAATTTTCCTGCATGCCAGAGGAGAAGGGTAGCTATTGATGGCAGGTCATTCAGCTATAGGGTGCCACAGGACTTAACTGTATCTTATGCAAGAGATAGCTTCCTCTGGTCTTAACTGAAAGCAGTCCTCCCAGGGGGTCTGGCAGGAATCTGAGTAGCATTTCGATTTTGTTCAGCAGTCTGTATTTGGTTGACCAGTTCAAATGCACCTGTTTTCATAGAAACCACTCTCTTTGTTCAGTGTACATTCCAACACAGTGTTAAAAAACACCAAACATGGTCAAAAGGTCACTGCTTGTGTCTCAGCTCCACTGTAAGGACTGCCTGAAAACCCACAGTTCTCTCCAGTATCCTGCAGAGCTCCCAAACTGCACTAAAGAAGCTGCACGTGCTTGCATGGGACTGTTGGGAAGGAGCAGCTCACCATCGCATGGGATGCAGAGTGCCCAGGATAACCAAATCTCAGCCCAGTCAGTAATTTACCATCACATTGTTATACCTCACATGGCTTTTTGGCTATCTGTTGGTCAAGCCCCTCTCCCCTTCCAGATATCTCCCACCTGGCACAATTTCATGCCCAAGGCCTGAGAGGTTTATTTCCCCACACAACCCCCTTCCCGTATCTGGACAAACCTGCCTTTGGCTTCATTACCAGCTGTTGGGCTCTCTCGTAGCACAGCACACAGCACTGGCAGACTACATGTGGCTTTAATGACAATAGTCAGCAGGCGTGGGAGCAAGTCTTTCCTGTAACCAGCTAGGTTTTATATGTGTGTTAGCCGTCTCTTCCTCTTCCCATGCTCTGTAGCTACAAATGACTCTATAAGGCAAACATCTCCACACCCAACCTCAGCACTCACCAAGACAAGAGTTTGGAGAGGCTGGAGTGACATTAAAAGCTCAAGACCTGATAAAACAAATGACAACAGCCAAACTGCTGCACACAGAGACCCTGCGTTTTCAAAGCTCCTCCAACAGCTCTGCCCTAGCCAGTGGCTCTCACACACCATGAATGAGCCAGCTCCTGCTCTGAAAGTCCTGTGGATCCCGGCCTCCCTCAGCTCTTTGCTGCATTTTGGGCATCCTCAGTTTCTGCCATACATTTCCCTGGCATCTGTCTGAGCCCTTCTGTCACACGCGGTAGATGCTGTGGGGCAGAGAGAGAGACCCCCTTTGCCTCCTTGCCTGCATCTGCCTCTGCAGGGTCGTGCCAGTGGCTGGCATGGCCGTGCCCTCCCTGTGAGCATCCATGTAGCAACAACGACAACAGGGATTTGATGAAGGGTAAAAGGGGGTTTTAATGTGGTGAGTAATCATAACAAAGATCCACCTCGCTGCTTCAGGAAAACTTGCCCTTTGCTGGTGACACAAATCTGTATTGTTTCATACCCACGCTCCTGGAGCACAGTTGCTGTGAGATTTAAATTCAAAGGAAAAAGAGTCTCAGCTGCAGCCTTTCTGTAATAATCCACAGGGAACCTTCAGAAAGCCCATTAGGTATTGGACCTTCGTTCTGTGTCGCCAGTGTCCCAATGACTCATGCCCCACCTATAACTTCTCCTGGTAGCCTTACTTGCCACCCTCCCATTCCAGTGGACTGAAATCCCCTGCAGTCCCATTTTGACAGCCAGAGGGATAGACAATGCCTTAAAGTAAGTCCAAATCTCCAAGTGGACACAGGTCACCTCTACGCCGTCGCCGAGAGCTGCTGCGCAAACACTAGACGGCCCCACCCAAGCTGGGAACGAAAGGATCGGGGCCTTAAATGAGTGTCATGGCCATTCCTTCACTATTTGCCCACTCATGGACGAACCCAGCTCTTCCCCTACTTTGCAGCAAGCTCATTGTAGGCCTACACGGCACAGAGTCTTTTCCAGTGCACAATGGTATGGCTAAGTGGATGCCTGGTTGTTGTTCCTAAATTAAGCGTCTTTTGTTTTTCCAGCGGGAATCTTGGAGTGTGGTGCACTGATTGTCTGTTATCTGTCAAGGCATCAGTCAGCAACCCAGCAACTCTCAGCTGGAGACTGCCCTGCTTTTACAATTAGCAATAAAAAGCTTTTGTCACTGCACAATGATGCTTCTGAGGTCTGGTTCAGGGTTTTAGGAGGGCTTTTCTTAATCAACAATAAGATCAAAAACATACGTATTCTGTTTGCTTTAACAGTGAAATGGAAAAGAAAATATTTAGCTCAAAGAGAAAAAAAAAGCACTTCTGCATGCTGGAGTAATTATTCTGATGCATATAAATCAGGTTTCAGAACCTCATTTCCTACTTTTCCATGCATTGCCTCCTCATCTCTATTAGTTTTAATCTGAAATGTTTTGAAGTACAGTTCTACAGAAGACATGAATAACTGACATTGTAATTTACACCATGTTTAAAAGAAACTTAACCAGAACAACATCAGCTTCCCTTCATTGAGATTTGTTATTTATGCAAACAACTCTTCTAGAAAAAAATCAAGCACTTAAATGAACAAGCTGGGTACAATTAGGGTCACTTGATTCCTCTCCTAAGTGATATCAGAGCCCACACATCCTAATCGTGAATCAGCCAGAGGACAGCAATATTAATCTGAATTATGTCTAGCTTGTTTGAGTATATTAAAAATGCAATTTAAGGCTACATCTGTCAGAACTCTCCTAGGCATGTTGCTACTTCATGTGCAGCAGTAGGGTTTCTCACTTCTATCATCTATGGTGACGGGATCTATTGGAACTTGTGTGTGACAAAATACAGACTAATAAAAACTGTAATTTGACTTTTAAAGAGCCTCTTATTTTGTGAAAGCTTTAATTTCTATTAGATATCTGGGCCTGAGTGGGTCTGGGGAGGGATTAGACAGAGTATTACGCTTCATTTTGTTTTCCTCTCACTGCATTGCACTTGTGCCATGAAAAGTGTGAGTGTGTGTGCTGGGGGTATAAATAAAGGGAATAGGCATAAACAAGACCAAGGAGAAGAAGTAACAGGAGAATTTCATTAAGATATTGGTTTGTATATTACACCTGGTACAGCAGATAAATGTTAGGAAGGGTAAAGTTTTATATAATGTCACTTGTCAAAATCAAAAACCAGTCCTCTTTCATTCTTTCATAGTGACCTGCAGAAGGAATAGTTAAAAAAAAAAAAAAAACCCCAACCAAAAACCCCCACCTAATTTACAGAAAAGAACCTTTGCAAATCTGGTTCAGGTTTTACATGCCATCTAGGAGACTGGTCTAACTCATCTAAAGCTCTACCCAGCGAAACCATTACAAAAACTGGCTTGCATGGGGGTACTGCACAGAAATAAATTTCATTTTAAAAGTTTTAAATGCTCTGCCTACAATCTGCAAAGTTTGTTGAGACATCTGTCCCTTTTCATGACTTCCAAATTCTATCAAAAATCTGTTGGATTCTATGAAATAGAGAAAATCATGTGAGAAAAAAAAACCCTTTAGAATGCACTGCTGTTGTTCAAATATAAAACATCCTATTGGGATTCTAATGAGTTTCCAAGAAATACAGCAGCTTCAACCAGCAGCTGCAGTTTTTAAATCAACTTGACAGTGAAAAGCTTTTATTAGACAAGGAAACTCTCATTGAGATATACTGCCCATCCTGGGCATGAGCCAGCCCTCATTTTTTAGCTTGGAACAGTTAGATGTATATATATATATCTACATCTATGAGTTCTACATTTCAATAGTTACTATTCAGTGACCCCACTCCCCCAAAACATTTGCATAACATTATTCACAGTTTTCAATGCATTTGTATATGCAAGGCATGGTAATAGAGACAAACTAAATTTGGTTTATTTACACAAATTTTGTTCTCCCCGTGTAGTGGACACAGGGGAGGAAATGTTTGATGTAATTATGAAGAAAAACCAGATTGTCTGGACCATTCGAGCTGTACATTTCATACTGAAGCTCTTTGTCACAGTAAAGTTGCCTGTGAAATTGGCTCCGTTTATTATATTTTGCCTCTGGTATTTGAATACATAAGTCAGGTAAATAAGATTTTTCCTACATAATCTGCAGTAACAGGCTTTTCAGTGGTGCACAGTCTGTGATATTAATAGTCAGGCTTCCTACAAAAAATGCTCCATGAAGTGCATCCTTTGTGATTATGTTTCAGTAAAACTTGCCCAAGCCAATGATTCTGGCATTAAATGAAATTTCAGCTTGGAAAGAAAATGCTTTATCTGCCTCAGGAAAAGGCACACAAATAAACAACCAAATCACTATCAGTATGACAAGGGTTTGGCCTTCAAAAGAAATAATGCTTAAATGACAGCATCAAATGCTCGGAGTCCTTTCACATGAAAACAGGCCTGACACCTCCAATCCTTACCTACAACTGTCTTCACCCATTTCCTTAGGAGTCCTTACCTGTCCTTACCTATTTCTTTTTAGCTGTACAACAGATTCACATTCCCCCTCCTTGGTCCATCACTGACATGCATTTTTACATGGGAAAACCTTTTTGTGTGTTCCCAGTGGGATCTAAGCACCTTGGTGTTCACGGGCACTGCCAGGTAAGTGTGGCTGGAAACCTGCTCTGCAAATTAACCTTTCTTTATTCACTGGCACTGGAGACCTTTAAGACCTCACTCAGAAGGATGACTCTCCTGGGCTCCTGCCCTACATTTTAACCAGTATGTTACATTAGTGCTACCCCACCTCTCATCCACATGTCCTGGCAAGGGCACATCCACTTGTATTCCTACCTGCTTTGAGAGTGAATATACCAAGGTCTATTCCTACAAACAGCATGGATGGTCTGAATAGAAGCTGAGAAAGCAGAGGCCTCAAGCGCTTTTCAACCTGCTTTCCATGTCCTGGTGCAAAAAAATGAGTGTTTCAGGTCCTTTAGGATGCCTCCAAATGGAGACAGATATTTTAACAAGTCCTGATGAAGCCGGGATGCAGCAACACAATCTCTTTACCTTGTGTTGAACAGGTAAGAGGAAATTTAATGATGATGTGGAGGTGTAACAATGCCAGGGCTGACTTTGCAGCTGTGACTGCCATGCATATTTTGCAAAGGAGAACTACCTGCGACTTATAGTAAATTATTAACAAATAAAGAAAAGCAGTTTTTTGAAGAGGGAAGGGAAGATGTTGTCACACCTCTTGAGAGGAAGCCATTAGGCAGTTGAAAGGAAACAGGTAAGGACTAGAAAGGCAGAATATGGGTTTTGACCAAGCCTATTAAGAGATCGTTAGGGTTGTTATGCTAGATAGGGCTTCTGGATGTAGAACAAACTATTTAAGGTAATTAATGCTAAATTCACACTCCTCTCCTTTTTTTTTTTCTTTTTTTTTTTAAATCTAGTGTAGCAAGACATCTGGCTGTCTGAGGATCGCAAGGCACTTGTGCCTAAATCTCCTCTTTCTGAAATTCCTCTCCCAGATCAATCAGATGCTTTCCTTCTGTAAACAAATAACCTCACTTATTTTGCATTTCCTGGCTGCAATCCTCTTCCTGAAACCCGGTTGTCTAAGGTTACCCCTGGAGCCAAATGTTTTGGAGAAGGCTACACAAAGCTGCTCTCAATTTCTAGTGAAGTACTGACTGAAGAAGTAACAGCTGAGAAAAGCAGATGAGCTACTGCTGGGTCTCTGCCCGTCCTTGCAACCTGGAACCTATCCATGGCATGGGCTGTCCCTTTTTCATTTAGTTTGTCTTTGTCTTTACTGAAATAAATTAAATTATAAGCTCTACTTCATCAAA
Source organism: Laterallus jamaicensis coturniculus (assembly GCA_022605575.1). Taxonomy (NCBI): domain Eukaryota; kingdom Metazoa; phylum Chordata; class Aves; order Gruiformes; family Rallidae; genus Laterallus; species Laterallus jamaicensis. The sequence continues at coordinate 50,807,501 of JAKCOX010000001.1, forward strand.
CGTAAACATGTGTTCTGGTGTTACAGTCCATTGCCTTTCCTCCTGACTCCTCCTGCCCGGACGCATCTTGCTCTAGAAGGTACTCAAGCTCAGGGTAAAGACCAATAATTATTAGTTTAGGTTAATTGAATCCACTGAAGCACTTTGCTCTTGACCAGCGTGAGCCCTGTCACTCCCGGGTGCTCAGGTTTCCAGGACTGTTTTTTCCTCCCTTCTCCATTTGAGCTGGAAGTGCTTCTCAGTAACCGATGTCCTGAGCAAGTTTAGCAAAAATGAGTGTGTTACAACAGACATTCTGGTTTGCTAAGTTGGCATTTCCCAGTGGAGGAAAACAAAAGTGCCACTCTCATTTATGGTGAGAACTTGTTAAACGCAGGTACAGGCCAGACAAAGTACTATTGTAATGCACAAGGTAAACTCAGTTCTCTGCTCTGCTATTTCTGCATCATCCCTTCATTCTGACTGCAGACTTGAGGCTCTGACGGGATCCATATAAACTCTTTTCTCTGTCTAGTTTTCTTGCCTAAGGCAGTAATTGTCTTTGGGCAGATGACTGCACTTAAATGGGGCTAGACTTGGTTGCTTTTCAGGTGGGGTTGGTCACTCGGGGGGAGCGTGCAGCACATTTACAGCAGTACCGTGCTTCCGTTTGCATCCTGTCTCAGTGATGTCTGCGGGTTTCGAAAGGCTCTTACCCGCAGGAACACATACAATTAAAATGCCAGATTTTATGCTTGGTTTTTAATAATGCTTTCTAAGCTGACCCACATAGGTGCAAATACTTCTGCCCTCACTGACCATGGATAACTCCTCATCTTCCTCTCTGGGAGTATTTAGGTGTTCAGGGGATAAGAAAAGTACTGTGCAGTTCCTGCAATTTATAGCAGAAGTTCGTGTCCCTGACATACCCTGTAAGAGAGTAGCCTGTTAGTAAGAGATTATAAAAATGAGAAATGTTCCTGATATATTCAGGCTACCTTCAGTAATGGCCTCAGACCTTGAAAAGTCTGTGGTCTGCACCCAGAGAGCTTGCTGGGAAGGAGCACAGCAGTTATATTCCTGTGATGACACTCCTTTCATTCTCCACCTTGGGAACTTAAAGTGGTTTATATTTACTTACTTTCCTTTATCATTTTTTCCCCTTCGGCTATAAGTGTTTAGTGAGCAGAAATTGCAATTACTTTCTTCTACCCTTCATTTAAACAGCTATGATAGTAGTTATCTCTCAAATCCACCTACCAGACCAATGTGGGAATACTATATACACCGGATAATTTACCTTTCCTATGACAACACTAAAAGAAAGAGCATTCTTTCTTACTCCTTTCCCTCTCTGCACAGGGAAGACACAGAGGACCAAAGACTGGGAAGTCTCAAGGCCTCATGCCAGTAAAAATCTGTGTGTGGAATGTGAAGTTACCTAGAGAGCAATCTCAGAGGAGGACAGGAGCAGGGCAGTCTTCCCTGGACTCAAAGTCCAGTCCCTGGCTACTGCAGCCATCAACATCACTCCATTCCCCAGTGCAGCACAGCGTATCACCCTGATACCTCCAAGCAAAGGTGTTCCACCCTGGGTACCCTCTTATCATTGCTAACCTGGTTTGTACATATGTGTCCCTGTGTCAATGTTGCCCTTTTGTTTAAAGGCTTAAGGAGATTAATTCTAAGATTTGGCCAGTCTCTCAGCTTTATTTAAAATAAAAATGGCTGCAAAAGTCTTAAAGAAAAGCATGATTATCTTTTAAAGCACACAAGGAAGGAGACTTTGCTGCATTGATAAACTCTTACATAGCTGCTAAAGTGTTTCTAAGATCACACTTGAGGTCAAGTCAAGACTACACCCCAGTATACTAAGTTAAGATTGGGTGTGAACCCATGCAAGATCAGTATTTCAGTTGCTGCATCATACAATGCCTTTTCCTCCTCTTTCTCCCTTTCAAAGCAAGTCAGTGGCAAGGGAAGGAGGAGGGGAATGAAGGTATTTCCCTCCTATGCTCAGTGGTGCTCTATAACAGACAGTTTTATAGCGCAGGCTCAGGTTTCCTGGCATGACGGCACTGATGGCGTGTGTGTGTGTGTGTGTGTGTGTGTGTGTGTGTGTGTGTGTGGCCATGTGATGAAGCCACGGTTTGCTATTGCATCATCCTGTGTCACTAGTGTCTGCATTTACATTAGTGAGCCCAACAGGACTCAGGACCGGGGCACTATCTCTGGCAGTGGCACGTGTGCATGTCAGGCTTCCTAGTTAGGCTTGGTCTCCTGGTGACTATCTTCTCCCTGAAAAGGTATGGACACACTGTGGGGAGACAACATGGCCTGAGGGCTGTTCTAAATAGGCAATTTAGACCTGGACAACCTGCTTAAGGATGGAAGAGTTTAACCATATGGCCCCACGCCATGTGTCTGTTTATTCACCTTTGAACTACAGCTACTATATTTAACTAAGTTAACATTTGTTGCATCAGCTAAGCAAGCCATTCTTTTCTCATTTATGACTAATTTTTTTGAAAACAGCTGCCTGACGCAACAGCTGCAAGTGCCTGTGAATGCCAGAAACGTGTTTATTGCTTGGGCACATCACTTTTGCAGCTATAGGAGTTTTGCAAAGTATGAAACTGCCCTGAAAGGTTACACTGTGGTTACCAGTGCCTAATTGCAGGCTGAGATGTGGAACATGTATTTGCAAAGCTATTTGCAGAGGTCACTGCAGCGTGTGGCCTTCTTGTGCTGCGTAAACCTGCAGAAAGCCAAAGCGGGCCATGTTGCAGTGCTGAGGCTGCAAGGATGAACAGAAGGGTCAGAGGCAAATTTAAAGCAACAGTGAGTAGTTAACATTCTCAGTCAAAACTATTCTTCACACCAGTGCAGACAGAATTAAATCACTCTCCATCCTTCTTTTCCTACATAACACTACTCATGCTTTTTTTAAAAGTGTGTATATATATATATATATTAAAATAAACTCATCTGAAATGTGATTACAAGTTGCTGGCTCTGTTCTTCTAGTCCACTTTATTTAAAACCACTCAAGGCTTATCAAATCATGGCTGAAATTCTCATTTGGCTATTCACTGCATCACACATTTCATGTGAGTGAATTTGCATTAGTGGTCTAGATTTTGTCTGCTTTATATTCACATCTTCTCCCATTGATCTCTCCACACAGCTGAATTTTGCTGCCCATTACACACAGGAATAGCTTGTGCTTGTCCGAGTGAAATCAGTCAGTCTACAGCTTCTACTGCCTTCCCTTAGCAGTAACAAGCTGGATCTTTCCTTGGCAGATGAATGTTTATGCAGACTTTCAGCAGCAAAACTCTTTAATTTTTTCTCATTTAGAGAATAGTCAAAGTAAGCTGGAAACTTGCAGAGTCAATCACCATCTTGTAATCTACCTATCTGAAATATGATTGCTGATACCTATGTGACCTCCAGTCACAAATGTATTTGAGAGCCTTACAAACTGCAGTGCAACATCCCAATTTTGGAATTACCCATCCTGTTTTAGAAAGGCAATGTTTGAGGCATGTCCACAGTGCTTGGCCAGCAGGAGAAGATGCATTGTGTCCACACTACAAACCAGAGCGATGCTGCACAGTTGCATTAATATAGTTCCAGGACCAGGTTTAATAGCCTGTCATTCCGTGTGGATGTGAACAATTTGGCGTGCATCCTAGCTGCACCGCTCCAGCTTCAGGTTTAAGGAGGATTCCATCTCCCAGAAAAGACCCCTTGAAAACACACCTTTTGTGTTCCTTTAAGCTCAGGGCTGCTGTTACAGTCTGAGAGCATACCAGAGACAAACAGAAAGAAAACAGGGTCAGCTCAGGCTGTGGGAGGAGGCAGTTACTCAGTTTGTGCTTAACTAGGGATAACATTGGCTGCAGATGGCCAGAATATCAAAGCAGAGTTTGGTAGAGTAAGTCACCCAGAAATTGAAGATTCCTACACATCAACAAAGTGGAAAGCATGTCAGTAGACCTGTGAGTTAAAATGGCAACAGAGCCTGTCAAATGGATAAAGGATCCAGGAGCAAAGTTGGGCTGATGCTCAACTCAGAGGCCTGCAGCAGCCTTTCTGCTTGCTGGGAGCCATTCACAGCTCTGGGAAACCCTTGAAGGTCCTGTTCTTCACTGTCCCTTCCCCTCAGCTGCCTGGCCTGGCTGTAGTGAAGCCCACCCTAACCTGGGCAAAGGCTCAAGCCAGTGCTCTGCAGGGTGCAGAGCTAAAGACATCTGCGCGTAGAGCTGGTGCAGGAAAGTCAGGGTCCCTCCGCTGCTTTTTTGTCAGGAAGATGCTGAGGAGCCAGAGCACTTAATGACCATCTAAAAGTCAGTCTGTAAAATTAGCACTGTTTATTTAACTGTAATTTTCAGGCAGACATATTTTAATATAGCTGTTATACCCAAGACTACTCACTGTTGAATTTCCCTATGGAGAAATTCTCACTGAATTGCCTGCAGTGACAGTGTTGCTCACTTGATTTGTACCAGCTCAGCCACACTGCACCCATCAGAGCCATCAGTTCAGATAGAGGAATGACTACCAGTCTGATGGGAAAGCTTCTCCCGACACACTCTGGTCACAGACTACCAGAGAGACAGAGCAAAAGCTCATAATTTCTGGTGAGGAAGAATGTGGTTTACAGCAGTGTAAAATAAGAGCTCTAACTAGTGCTGCTGCTAGAGAAGTGGGCAAGTTTGTTAGCCTTGCATCAGTTTACATGGCATGGGCTTGCAATTCTGTGCATGCTCTTCCCACCTTAATTTAAAAAAAAAAAAAGTGAGAGGTGGTGAGTGTCCCTGCTAATCCCTTTTTTCCCGTTCCGTACAGAGGTTTATGGGCTGCATTCAGTGGCTTAGATAACAGCAGGGGCTGGAAATTCAAAGGGCAAGGAAAGGTGAGATGGCAGCTCCTAGACAACTTTCCCTCAGCCCAGGAATCAGCCCTTGGGCTATAGGTGATACACTCTTTGGAGAAGTACCAGTCTTCACATGCTCATTCCCTGATTATCCAAACAGACATAATACATTTTTCCAGGGTTTTTTAAGAGGGATGAAAAAGCTGAGTCAAAGGCAAAACTGTAACAGGTTCCATTTTAAAACTGAACTAGAATGACGTTTTTTACCCCTAAAATTAGCTAGTCTTAGGGTATAGCATAATTTTGCTTTCTGTTTTCTCTATGAAATATCTTCCCCCTGCAAGAGAATCTGAACTGATCATTTCAGAACCTCCTAGGTGAGGTAACAGAGGGTCTCTGGACAGCACTGTTACTGCACCGGACTAATAGTAACTACCAAGAGGGTCTTAGGAAAAAGGCAGTAAACCTTTGAAAGATCTCCACTTGAAAAAGAATTCAGGTATTTCAATAGGAGGTATGTCCCACTCCTACTTTCCCTAAAGTGATGTTTACTTCAGCTAATGGATGAAGTCTAGCTATGCAGCCTTTTCTTATGCTGGGTGGCAAGTGCTGAGCAATTGGGTCAGGGTGTGACTCGTGCCTTTTCCATTAAATGTGTCTTTTGTTTATACTGTATTGCCAGATTATGTCAGGGAATCTGTGTGTATGCCTGACACCAATCGGGACAGCCCCCCTCCCAGACTGGTCCTCTGTGATTAAAAGGAATTCTCTTAAAGGTCAGGGATATGACCACATGGCAGACTGGGGTCACAGGGACAGCCCCAAAGATGGCTGCTCTCCTCATTCAACATCATCTGAACCATACTGATTTAAGACTGTGTGTATAAATATGTTAGTGTCACTGCTAGCAAGTGGGGTGATGCTGAGATTTCCAAATCAGATGCCCAGGAGTCTTTGAAACACGTAGGGCTTGTGTGACAGGGTTCTGGGGGGCGATGAAGTGCCATCGGTTTGACTCCTGGTCTAACATCAAACGTTCTCCCATAGGTGTTAACAAGTGGCTACCAATGTTTGTTGGCACTCACCGTCTTGCATGTGGAAGTGAAATGCCCCCACAGCCATGCAATGAAAGGAACTGCTGTGAAAGCAATGCCAAACTTGTGATTGAATTGTGGGTCTAGTCACTCTGCAAACAAGTGGACATCTGTGTGCTTTCTCCAAGTGCAATTCTATTCATTACATCTGCAAACCCAGTGTGACTGTTGCAATGACAGTATAAAGAGCAGCCCTTGTGGTGTTTCAATCCTCAGCTTTGTCTGTACTGGAAGAGAAAGGAGGGTGGGGTACAGGGTGTTGCCTCACCTCTTGGGAGACTGGGAGGGTTGTTTTCGCTGAGAGTTTGTGATGAGGTTTGGGGTGGGAGTGGGGAAGAAGGAATTTCTTATCTGCTCCCAAAGAGATAACTTGGATGAAGAAACCTCTATTTGCATCTTTAGTGTGTTAGTTCCAAGGTAGTTTGTCACTTACAACTTCTTAATCTAACAAACACAGTGGCAGCCTCAATACTTGAATGAGTAATGCAACCTCCATTCAGATTTAAACTATAGTCTTTTCTATAAAAACCTTCAGAATAATAACAACTCTATTCTACTGCCCTGTAGAGGTCCAGGATGGTCTTCCTGCTATGTAGCTCTTCAGCAGCTTCCTCCCTGCATCCCCTGCAAGACTATGAGAGGATGCTCCAGCCTCATCCAGGCTCCTTGGTGTAAAGGGCTTGGCCATACACAATTGTCCCAAACATCGAAGCAGGAAAGCCAGGCATGCTGGCTGCAAAGAGTTTATAACCAGCCAGATCAAGAAATAGATAAAAGACCAAGACAGACACACAGTCTGTAGTCAGAGAGGAGTTTATGCATATCTCCATCTCACCTGCACTGAAAATGATAACCGTGGGGCCTCATTATCAGCAAGCAGGAGAGCACTTTCCCCACCTAGTTCCAGGAGCTATGTTAATGAGAGATAAAATGCTGGATCCTTTAAGGAAGAAATAATTGAAGGGATAACTGCATCGGCAAAGATAGTTGATAAGCATAGGCACGTGTACATTCAGCTCTGAAGAAATGTTCCCTATATAATAGCCATGCAACCTGCTGGCACATCAAGTTGAATACTTTTGACATACACTTGGCAGTTTGCATGGCCACATGCACCAGATTTGAGACCTTGTGTATGAAATAAACTGGCAAATAAGCTTATAAAGATATTCAATGAAGCCACAACCAGCCCTCATGTTTGGTCATGCTTGTACTTCAAGAATCTTGTTCAGCCTAGATGGCATTGATTCTTGCATTTAAGATCAGCTAAAATCCTGTCTGGTGTTGAATTGATTATATCACATCTAGGCCTCCTATACAGTCATACCTAAGGCACAGCTGAGAGAGAAACCCCATTTTACCACCGGAGGAGAAACGAGGCATTGAGCATATCCTAAAGGTTGGGTTAAATCTCTAAATCTTGTGATAAGACTTTACTTACTGAATTTTCTCCTAATTATTCCTTGATTAAATGAATAAGCATTTAAATAGTTGGATTTTTTTTTCTGAAGACTGGATCTATTTCAAGTAACACATGCATTTAAGCTCTACCAGTGTCAGTAATGTTGTATATGACTAGCCCTCTATCTACAAAGGTGATTTTTAATGGAAGAGTCTCTTGCTTGCTAATCCAGGACTGACAACCAGGATTACTTCCAAATGAGAGAAAACAGAAAAACGTATCTCCTCACTGCTATGAAAGAGCAGGTCCACAAAAAAAAATAAAAAATTGATGCCATAAATCAACATTTCTGTTGGACCCAGGTATCTACTCAGCTGCTGTATGACTAATTGACACCTGAATGCCCCTAAACACCCAAGATTTTGTCCATAGACACGGGCAAGTTATGTTCTGACACCACCAAGCCGTGCAGAGACTAGACAAATACCTAAAGCCTGCAGAGATGCTCACTCTGCATTCCCCTGTCTGATGCTTGAAGGACACACTCTACTTCATCTTTTCAGAGAACTCCTGATAACAAAGCAGCTGGGCAGGGGTTCACTGTTTTCCCTCCCTAGCTCACAGCACTCTCCTGCACTCTCCTGCAATCTATGGGTCCCAGTATTAAAGCCTTATTTTACCTTGCTCAGAAAGGGGCCAGCAGCCCGATATGGTGGGAGACATGACATTTAGGGTGTGGAAATTCAGAAGGGAGCGCTTCCTTTGAAGTATGTCCACTCTTCAAGAATAAATAAACATTCATGAGGTCAGAAAACTGTGACTTCATGGCACAGTGGTTAAAGCACTTAGGAAAGGTGCAACAGGCCATGCCAAGTACCTTCCTTGAATCTTGAATTACACAAACAGGAAACAGGTTCAACCAGGAAGACTGGGTATCCAGCAGTGCAGAAGTGAGGGTACCCCTGTCCACATGTGAAATATGGACTCGAGGTCCCAATTCAAAGTGGGTGGATTGGGGAATTCCTGCACAGCTCAGGTCCTTCTGAAGGAGAGCCCTCACCCTGTAACAGGGATGTTTCTATTCCTTTTGAATACTTTGATGGACCTGTGGGTTGAGGAATCACTGGTGGAAGTAGGTGCCTCCCCATATAGTCTGCACCCACCTTGATATATCTTCCTGCCAAGCTTTGCAGGTCCATGCCAGCTCACTTGGGTCTCAGGGTAGAACTTTCTGCTCCAGTACAGAAATCTCTGGAAGACCATGTGGATTGATAGCATTCATGTTTCAGTGCTCAGCAGAGGATGAAAACCAATGAAATACCCTTCATTTAGACCAGTTACCTATTCAGTCAGCATGAAGCTGCTCAGCAGGCATGTTGAAACTGGCTCAGGTAAATGTGCATGTTGCAATGGCAGGTGCAACATAGACAGCCCATCTTGCTCTGTGCAGCACATGGGGAGGTACAGGGCTGGGAATTTAACTTCCATGGGTGTTTGGCATGAAGCAACACAGTGTCCTACAGGGCTCCATGAGCTGGCTGCAAATACAGATCCCTCCAGTGACAGCAGCACCATGTCCAGCGAGTTACCAGCCTGCTTCTCCTCGTGGCTAGTTGTGCATGTGTCTCCATGACTCTTGTCCATCTGCGTACAGGGATGTGGGAGTGCTCCTGCTGCCTCTGCGCTGCTCTGGATGGTGTTTGCTGCCTGCCACATGCTGCAGCCCAGCAGGCACATTTCTGTTTGTGCATTGAGAATGGGAGGAGCAGCCTGACTTCTAACTTGACAGATAGAGGAGTGAGGCAGCAGACCTTTTGAAAATGAAGTGTTTTACAAGAACTAATCTTCTTCCTTGCTTCTCAGCAAACAAGAGTGAAAAGAAAGGCTGGAACAATGATTGCCCAGACTCAGACAACTCCTCCTGGTCATCGGGCCATCCGTGCTGAGGTGTGAGTGGTTGTGCAGTGCCCAGCCCTCACGCAAGCTCTGACATTGCCTAACTATTACACGAGAGCTTGGGAGTGCCTTCTAGCCCAGAACACACATTTTTAATAAAGTGACTTCAGAGAGACTTCAGTCAGCTTTCCTGTACTGACACCCCGGAGACAAACTGGGAGGGTTTGCCTGCCTTCACCAGCGATTACAGCCTGGAGTCAATCACTTTTGTCAGCCTTTTCCTGTCAGAGGAGACAACAGCCACGGGCCATAGTTTTAAAAAGTCTTGTCTCAGTGATGACTTTGCCTCAGGCCACCTTTCCCTCCTGTGCTCCCACTCCATCAGTGGGACACAAGGCATTCCAAATGCCTTTCAGCACAAAACTTAGCCTGAAAACTTAGCTTTTGTAAGTTAGTGTTTGGTGATAATTTCTCGTGGTCCATTTCTTTGAATACAGTCCTGTGAGGACACATGTGAACAGCAGCTTCGTCCCCCTCCTGCCATAGCCTAAAGACACCAGTGTGGGATGCACAGGTGGGTATCTGGCATGTTTCTGTCCTTCTGACCCAGGTTAGTTTTCCTCAAGTCATTTCGTAAGTTAGTCCTTGGAGACAAATGTGGGGGATGAAAGAAGAAAAGTAAAAAAACCTCTCAAGATTTAATCATCCCCAAGGGTAAAGCAATGTGCAATTGGTAAGAAAGGTCACTGAGGGTCAAGAGGATTCAGGGAGGAAAGTGCCTTTCATGAGGAATTGCAAATGTTTACTTTAAACAAGTATTTAAAAAGTCAAGATCCTGAAAGAAGCCATATGTTTCGATTTTGAGACCAATTAGTCTGCCTCATCTGCAGTTTATTCTGTGGACTTTTGGCCTTTCACTTCTTCTGAAGGCAAGGAGGCTAATAAGCCAACACAACCCCGAGAGGCAAGGGAAAGCTGGGGCAGCTGCCTGAAATGATTTTTGAGAGATGCACTTGAGAATGCTTTTCAGAAATGATACAAAGATTGACCTCAGAAAGAAAAGAAGAAGTTGCCTATGCCTGTTTGGTGGAGGAGGAGAGCTCTGGCAGTCAGCACACCACGGTGCTGGTCTCTTCGTATTTTGTAATGCTTTTTGATAACGGGGTCCTTAGGAATTTGTTAGGGCTTTGTTTGCATACCTAATCATTCTGCTTTTCCCCTTGCCTTTCCACAAGGATTAGTTGAAGTCTTTTAACTTCAGGAAATTATTTTGCAAGCACACAAAACATCACAAAAAGGAAAACATGCCATGAATAAATGTTGTCACTCTATAAATCCCACAGCATTTTATTTTATATTTGGCCCCTGTTAGAGCACATAGCCTCTAGAAGCAACTAAGCACAAAAGAAAGCAAATATTCATGTATAGGTGTTGCTTCCGCCTGCTCTTCACCCGGGTCATTGTTCATGTGTTCCACAGTTGATGCTAAATGCCATGGGAAGAGGTCAGGGCCAAAGTCTTCCTATTGCTTTTCAACAGTCCAGCGATAGAGATATGCCATACAAATCGAGTCATTGGCACGGCAGGAATGGAATACTACACAGCACCAGGCACTTAAGCACACAGCACCATCCCCATTTCTGCAGCCAAAGTATTCTAGGATTGAGTGGCAGCTTTGGCTGCAAGTCTCTTGAGTCCAGATACCTATATTCAACCTCAATCCTATTAATTCATCACCAATCCATTCAGGAATTCATATGAATCTTAGGGTTGAGAACAGGGGTAAAGGCCTGGTCCCACTCAAATCAGCAACAAAATGAGGTGGAGCTTGACTGGGATCTCGTTCAGCATCCCACTTTCCTTACTGCCAATCCTGTATCATAAATCAGGTTGCACTTTACCACTCAGATCTAATCATTACAGCAGGGACAAAATTCATAACAGAGTCAGAAAGTTCAACTTTTAACAGGCTTGCTGATGTTCAAGGAAGTAAATATGAATCGCTTACTTCGGGGAGAAAGCATGTGAACTGCCTAGCTTTCTTATTGCTTGGAACTGAATCTCTGAAACCTTCCCAAAATTCATACTAAAAATTGGAATGTGTTTTATAGGAAAATAAAGGGTGGCTATGGTGGCTATTTGTCTGAAATATTATGAATCTCATGAAGCAGGAATCCACATAAACTTCACAAAAAAACCCTGTTTCTTTTCATCATACTAAAAATGAAAAAAAAACCTCCTTGGTTTTTCAGTGCCCAGCAAATATATCAGACCTGCTGGCTTCTCCATTGAGAATTATTCTGCTTTTTTATCACCTGAGGAATCCTAAACTCACCAAAGCTTAAAATCCCATATGACTATAAATTACTAGGTAAAAGGAGCCTTCCTGTGAAACTGATATTTATTACCTCTATAGAGACAGAAAAATGGAACTGAATTAAGTGAACATCTCAGTCTAAATTAAAGAATATGGGTTTCTAAGTGAAGTTCAACTTACTTTACAGAGTGCAGTATTGAGAGCTGAAATGAAATAGAATGAAGTATGTATTTATTAGCAGTCCAGAGACACAGATGGAAAAGCAGTGTCACCTAGCCATAAGTGTTCTGTGAAAATAAATATAAATAAGCTGGAAAGGGAAGGAATCATCCAAAATCTCCTGGCAATGGCATATTTCTTTTCATTACAGAATCTATGTCATCCTATATTCTCTCATCTTGCAACCCTGAGCACAATGGCGTGTCCAGAATTGGAAAAAAGCTACCATCATTTTTGTCAAAAATAGCTTATCCTGAAATCTTTCTTCAAAAGTAAACGCTGACTTGAGGCGTTCATTCATTAAGGTAAAATCGGATTAATTTTTTTCAGCTTAACTGAAAAATCAAAGGAACTTCATGCAGAAAGATACTGTTAGTTTGTAATTTGCTCATTTAATAAATCAAAAACGAGATATTATTTTTCTCCCCAGGTCACTTTAAAATATGTTCTGAAGCTTGCCCAGTTCATCAGACTGTGCCATAAATCCAGAAGGCATGACTGCCAGTTCAAGGAAATGCAATATATACGCACCAGACAGGATGGCACTAGAGAGCACATGGCAGCTTCCTAAAGCAAAGTACCTTAAGGCCCCATATGTTTGTCCATTTGTCCATTGTACATGAACATAGAAGCTTGAAGTCAATACTTTGAACTTACAGTTCAAACTGCTTCACAGACAGAACAGTGTTTCCCTGTTTTACTGAATGAGGCATGTAAGGTATGAGGAGGTGAAACAACCTGTTCACGTCACTGGCAGGGACAAAATCAGCCCTTCTCCTGAGCTGTAAGCTCTTCGCTTTCTCTGCGAGATCCCGCTACCCAGCTGTACGTCTCAGAGCACCACCATGCTCCAGTTCCAGCTACAAAGCAGTAAAGCACATAAAATGGATGAAAACTTATACAACCACTTCTCTGATGACTGTTGAAGTCACTGATGAATTATAGACAAACTTTCAGCACACACTCATGTTGTAATTGCATATGTGTGATGCTGCAGTGAGTTGAATTAATTGCCTGATAATTTGCTTTGAATTCTAGTAGCATCTTGTCCACAAACCTCACAGAAGCTACACATAAATAATCTTTGGAGAACTTACACATATATTGCCCTTGATTTGGAATCTATCCCAAAGTTTAGATGTATTACTATGCTAGCTCCCCTCTTTATTTCCCTTACTCCCCTTACTTGCCAATACAACCCTCGTTACAGACTACATATGCCACTTCTCTTGTGTAGTTCTGTGAAAATCCATTAGTGGTTTACACCAGCTTCTTTTCTCTCCAGTGAGTAGGAGAAGGTGCAGGGGTTACTGTTGCTTCTCCACCCCATAGCACATGGGCTTGCCCAGCATGGTCGTATTTCTACCCTCCGACCTCTCTTTCCTTCCCCAATCCCTCCTGAAAGATGAACACACTTTCCTTGCTTTCCCCAGCTGAAGAAAGGTCAGCTTCTTGGAAGTGATAAATCTGATTCACTGCTTCCAGCCCTCCCCCAGACACTGAGACATACCAGGCGCTTCATTTCCCCCCACTCTTCTGTTAGCCACATCTTCCCCACCCCAGCTTTATTTATACAATAAACTCACAGCCAAGGGTTTCCTTGGCAACACACATGGCTTCCTGCTATCTATTTTACAAGCAGGTTTGAATTGTCCCGCAATAGCTCAGAGGCAGCAATTTCGCACAGCTGGTGGCACAATACTGCTACCCTGAGCACATCTCTCCTTCACCAGAGGTAGCTCCTGCGCCGGCGGAGCAGCATTCGTTCATCTATGATGGCAAGTAAAAGGAGCACATCATACAAGTAAAGTGATGAGAGCAATCAGAACAAAGCACCTCAGGAGCTGCACTATTTTATAGTGCAAGCTGATCGGTTACTGAGCAGCAATAACCCAGCTACCTAAGCACACTTCTTTTCATGAACAATAGACATCGTGCTGACTCAGCGCGCGCAAAGGCATGGCAGCTCCCTACTGGGTACATACACTACAGCATCCTCAATAGTTACCCTTGCTGTAATTCTCACAATTGATATTTCTCTCTGTATCTCTGTTTATAAGCAAGGCAAGGTTTGCAAGGGCAATTTATGTTTTTCATAAGATGGTTAGCATACTAGACGCAATAGAGAAGCCTGAAGTGCATGCTCATACACATCAGGGCAAGCAGATAAACACGTCGCCACAGACTTTCTTTGGTCTCTAGTCTATCAGTCCCTGGAATAGCCCCAGCTGTAGTCTGAATATAGATATCCATTTCAGCTGTCTTCTAATCACCAAAACAAAGAAGAAATTGAGGGGTTTGGGTATGCATGTACAAGCTGTATACTGCATATTCCTGCACCTCTGAGCAATCCTTCCCTAAAGCAGAGGGAGGTTTTGACTATGAGCAAGTCAAATGTCTTCACCGTACCCACAAATTAGCGCTTTTCCTTGTTTTGTCTCCATTTCTCTTGACTTCACCAGTTCTGAAAGGACTAAGGAAGCTTTATTGTACTGCTAATGCTGCATTTGCAAAAACTGCTTTAACAATCGTAGCTTCTTCCACTAACAAATTGTCTGAAAGCAGCCTGTATTGCTTGCATGTGGAAATCCATAAAACATTACTTGACTATCTTTTCAGGCAGAACAAGTTCAGTCAATAATTTGCAAGTAAGCTCTTCTGTGATTTTTCTCTGCTGTCCAGCATCTGCTGTTGCCTGGTTGTTGAAGCCCAGTAAATTTTGCTGCCAAATTTTTTAAGGTTATTGTCTACAGTGTTTCCTGCAGCCAGGAGTGGGTGAGGGCTGCCTTTGCTGAAGGAGGAACAGAAGCTTTGAAACACCGATAGCACAACGAGCCAGGACTGGAAAGCCTTGGTGTGAGACTGAGCATCTCCACCCAGGCTCAGCTCACAGGCCAAGTCGAAGCCTGTGTGCCCCAAGCTGACATTTGGCCACAAAACAACCAAGCACTTTTATAAACACAAGGCTTCAGCTAGTCAACTTTTGTCGTGTGTCTACACAAGTGCTTGCAGCACCTCTGAGGGTCTTGGAAGGCCTGGGAGGATGTGGTCGCATTTTTCGTGAGCAGATACATCACAGAATCATAGAATCACAGAATATCCAGAATTGGAAGAGGCCCATAAGGATCATCGAGTCCAACTCCTGGTTCCACACAGGGCCAGCTAAGTCAGACCATGTCTATCTGTTCTGAAAACTGCCAGGACTGTGCAACTATCTTTCTTGAATGAAGTCTTGGCACTAGTCACCTGAAGAAGTACTTGGCACTGTATTTTTTTTGGTGACCATCTGCTGTTGAAACGAATATAAACTATTCCTGTAAGTGGAAAGGGGACAAAAGTCGTTGTGAGTACCATCAATGCAGATTCACTCACTTCTAAAAATATTCCCTGATGGGCAGATTCTGACCTGTAAACACCAAGTATTCTCACAAAACCAATTCTACAACAAGGAGTTGGTATAATGCGACATAAGGCAGGAGGACATGCCTAAACACATTACTCAGAAACATTGCCCCTGTATTCTTAAGTACGAAATGAACTCGAAACCAAACTGTAATATGCCTTAATATTGAATCAAATTAAAGGACAGATCCAAATAGTGGCTGAAAAGATGAAAAACGTTTTGTTTCCAGTATACCTCTTTCAGAAGCACTGAATTTATAATACCTGCCCGCCTTGACAACAGCAGGGCATAGAGATTGATTGGTAGCAATTAAAGCCCATGATTTTTATTTTGTTTGCCTCCACACTGATAGGAAATTCAAACAGAGCTGTGTTTACTTAAGGGACATGTACGTTTTCTAGTACCATATTCAGCTGGGCAGATTTTCTCTCCCTTAAAATGATAAATCTGGTGGAGTCATCTCTCACTGGTATCAAATGCAACAGATGTGCCAGTCTAAACTCCAAAGGTAGGACACTAATAGTTTGCAGATGAGGGGTTTTTTTGCTGGAGAGGAGATTAATAAAAGCGAGCTGAATATTAATAAAAAACTAGTGTAGTGCTTTCAGAACTTGGATGTGCATGAAAGCCAGGATAAATGTTCTCTTCAGCTGAGTTGGTTCAAAAAGACATTCCTTACAGACTTTTGCTTTTAAATTAGAAAAAGGATTGCTTGTTAGGAAATGGAGAACATGCAAGTATTTGAGGATGTTCTTGCCTCAGGGCAGTTGGGATTAAGAATGTACAGTAAATCTACAGTGGCAGAACTTCATTTGCATCAGTGGGAATTTTGCCATTATTAGGAACCAGAAACAAGGGTTCTGAGGCACATCCCTACAAGTCTCTCTGGACTGAGCTATCTGCTTCAAGAAAGGCTCCCATTCTTAAAGAGTGAAAATGAAAGGACATAGCATCTTGTGTGTAGGCTGAAAGCTTTAGCCATTCCTTTTCTGCAATGGAAACAATCAGCAAACACTCACAATGCCCAGATCAGCCCAGGAGTGGCAGAGCACCCCACCCACTCACATGTACTGCAGCACTCCATCCTGCCCAGAACTTACTGCCCACAGCTTTGACATCTTTCAAGGTTTTGTCATCCTCAGAGACTTGCATCATTCTGATGTTTGGATGGGTTAGAGCTGAACACTAAGATACTTCATATACGCTCCTAACAGGCCAGGTAGTGTAAAGATAAATTACTTACTTGGCCTTCTAAGTACATCAAAGGTCTTGAGATTAAAAAATGTAATATGTAAATACTGATTGTAGCACTTTGTTCAAAAATGATCTTGTGAAGAATTCTCATTAGAGGCATACGATGAAACTGGGTCACTGTGAATCATGTGTAGGCTTAATTCTCCCTCCTTATGGTTACTGCCCTGGAAGGTACTCAGGAACAAGCAATGTAAGTAGTGCTTCATGCCTTCACTTTACCATAGTACCTTCCTTTCTAAAAATGAAGCTCTGGTGACAAAGAGCTGTTTGCCTCTTCTCTAAGTGTTGCCATTTAAATTGTTTAATAGCAGCACCGTGGTTTAGCCCCATCTGGGAACACCCAGTCACAAAAAGCCACAGAAGTGACTTTCTTCCATAACCCTGAGTGCAGAACAGATGCAAGTCCCTGCACTCAGAAAGCAGAGTACCCCCACTCACACTCCCAGCTATTACTTATGTGGTTTTAGTGCACAAGCAAGGCTGTAACAGCATCCCTCAATCTCTGAATTTACAACACTGTGTGAGATGAAGAGCCAAGGAGAAGGGAATAGAGGAATAAAACCTCCTCTTTCCATCACAGCAAGTCTCTGGTAGGATTGGTTTAGCTGAGCCACAGCCAGGAATTTCCTTGGGGAAGGTTCTTGTCTAGGGATGGAAGAAACTCCCTGGCTTCAACTTCTGGAAAGGGAAAAGTCTAGCTGAATGGTCCATGTGGACCAAGATCAAGAGGTGCAGGTTTGATTCCTGTCTGTTTTGTAAACTTTGTTCTTTGCTAACAAAATGAAATGGGAGTGCAGGCATTGACCAACAAGAGCTAGACTGTATTCTTATTGCCATATACTCTCAGAGGCATGTATCCTGAGGTTCCAGTCTGAGCATCGAGTTTAGGTGTTTCTTCATCTCAGAATAAAACCTAGCATACAAATCCAGGGAGAAAAACATGTATTTAAACAGGTAATAACTGACTAATAGCAATTCAGTCTTGCAAGAGACCAAACCGATGTGTTTCACCCTTTTGTTTTCTTATTCTGGACTATGTTATAATTAGTTTTCTCACATCAACATCTGACTCACCTTGTTTTTCGTAATGAAAAGTCTTGCTTTTTGATAATCCCTTATTGTGAATCATGGACATGTTTATGTGGTAGACTCTAAAAATAACTATCAGACCAGCAGTCAGCAGTTGATTCTTCACGCACCATCTACATCAAGCTCCGGACAGAAACTGTCAGCTAGCAAAGAAGTTGTTTAGAAATCAATACACCTTTGAACAAAAAGCAATGTGTATGCTATTTTCTAGCATCTTGTCAGCAGACTGTGAAGGTAAATAGATCTAAACCACAAAAAATATGTGTGATAATCACCCAGAAAATAAACACTGGGTAGCAGAAGGAATCATCAACTGATGCCCAGTGCACATGGAAAAGAGTGTTCAAGGCATATCTCAATAACTGCCAGCCATCAGGCCAGTCTGTGTTGCAGGTGTTTTTGTGGTTTTTCATAGCATTTTTCTTGCAGTGAAGTCTGTCTGAGTTTTGAGAAATGTCTCCTGGTTTGTGATGATCAAATTCATTCAAGCTTTCCCAGAGAGGGAAATTAGAGCAATACCATATTCCTCATGTTTTTGCTTGTGGAAAATATGAAAGCAAATTCTCACAGGGAACAGTAAATGAAATATAGCCAAATACACCTGGCTGGAATTTACAGAACACAGTGCTGAATTTTTGAAGTTGAATCTCATATATTAGTTTTTTCAGTGGCAGGCTGTATCCCTCAGGATTATACAAAGATATTAAACAAATGGCAAAGGTTCATAATGAGTTACATGTTTCCTACAAGCCTCCTCACTAACTGTGCAAGTCCTGCCTAGTGCTACTGACAATAAGTAAAACCCAGCCTATGGAACAGGTTTTCCCAGTCTACCTGACCTGGTAGAGACAGGCTCTTGCAATCAGGAAGGAGATAACTAGTCACTGCCTCAGTTATGTCACCCAGATGGCATCACTCTACTGCTTCAGACCTCAGCTTCACACCTAGTTGCCACCAGGTAGATGTGCTTCTTCAGTAGGGAAAAAGAAGAAAAAAACCTCTGTGAGATCCAACAGCTTAAGGAGGTTTTATTGTCTGAAACTATGATTCTACTAATCACCTCTTCTTGACACAGCTCCAAACATCAGAGGAGCATCTGTCGTGCTAGTCAGGAGCTGTACCTTTGGAAAAAATGAGGGTTTGCCTGATTGATGCACTGCTCTACAGTTCCTGATGCAGAGTACTGAAATTTTAACCTTACTTTGGTGAGTCACAGGTACAGAGGGTTTCAAAGTTGGATAGTAATCTCAGCTGTCATTAATTTTCAAACAATTCAGCCAATTGGCCTCAAGATTTGGGGCTAGAGAGGTTTGTTTTGGTTTTTGTGTGGGTTTTTTATTTAATGAGAGATTCTAGACTAACAGTCCTAAAACCAGGTTTTTTTCTCTTCTAAGCATGGGAGGAGTGTGGATTGTGAGCAGCTGTGGACATACAGGACTGTTCCGGGTGTAATGCAGCCTTGGTCTGGGAGAGCTAATGCTGGGGGAAAGTTGTGGCAGACCAGCTGGGGAGCTTGCAAGAATTACAGTGGCCCTCGGGTCATTTCAGAACATTTGATATTGCAGCAGTTAAGGGATGGGTGGTACGCACTGGTCTACGCAGCCAGCATTCTACATTGTACCCCAGAAGTGGCTGCAGAAGATCTAACTGATGGGCCAGGTGTCACTTCAGAAATGAAGGAGAGCTAAGAACTGGTCTGATACCTCCACAGTGAAGTGGTTTATCAGAGCCTATGGTTGGAGGCTCTTAAAAGGCTTTGGAAATACTAACCCTCTCTGGCTCACCCCTGTGCCAGGGGCTTCGAGCTGGCTGCGGGGTTTGAGGCAGGTTTCCAAGGTGAGATGATTATTTTGATGTGTCCTTCACCCTGTCTGGATGCCACAGGGATAGTATCAGCTCACAGGTTGTGTTGTGAGGCAAAAGTAACGGAAGTTAGTGACGTGTTTTGAGAAAGTATCTCTGCAAGATAGAAAGTAGACACTGGGATCAGCGCAGGGATAAAGGGAGGAAGTGTAAATGAAACAAGAGAGTGTTAGAGTTGAAAACACTCCAAACTGGGAAACTTCCTTAACGCTCAAGTACTCTTTGAATGTGTAAAGTACATAGCTACATAAAAGGCCTATTATCAGGTGTTAAAGAGTGATAAAGCTGTGAACTGAGTTGCATGCCTATAGGTCAGCTAAACCCTTGCCTCAAGGTGTTGTCTGTGCTGGAAACACTCAATTTTAGTCTATAACTCCAGTTTGTCACCTCAGTCTTAATCACAATATTTCTTATAGCCCAAACAAGTTTTGTTCCAGGGTGAGAAATGCGATTTTTCCACGGCTACAAAAGCACTGAATATTCTTACTGCTTAATTTTGACTATTTGTAATACTTTAACCGCTAGTTCTTTGAAAAGGCCCTTACTTTAAACTCTCTTTTACCTTTCTCGGAGCATCAGTCACTGAATTGACTCTGTTAAGAAGTCTATGTAAACCTTAACAGTAATACAGCAGCTGGCTTGCCAATCTTCTTTGCTAAATTCACCCAAAATTGCTCGTTGGCTTTGCTTCTCTATTGTCATTCACTTACTGCTGTTAAGTTAGGCTGACCACTCACAAGATCTGTCATCAGGGCACAGCAGTGAGCACAGGGGTGTTCCGCTCTCCCTCAGGAACTTCAAGCCAACTTTGGAATAAAAATGAGTTTTCAGCCTAGAACAGGCACGTATGTGCCATGAGAGAGGGATAGAAGGTCTATAGGACGCAAAGCCTCCATTCGCACACGGCCACCACCATACCAAAAACCAGAGAGAATAAAAAAGCAACATGTTGAGAGTGTCTGGGACACAGCCACAGCTCATTAGGAGGAAAATCTGTTTCCAAACATCTGCTCTGCTCCTGCCCATGTTACAGTTTTGTTCTGATTAAGTGGCAATTGGAGTGGATTATAAAAACTCAAGTGTTAGACAAGAGAGAATGCATTGCATTGTCTTAAGTGTTGTGGCAACTTAGAAGTTTGTGACAGTGGCACAAGCCCACCACTCTCCCTGCCAAAGGAAGGTTACAGGTGACGCATTCCTGGCACTTGCTGTGTGCTCATGGGCCACAGCCTTACCTTGTCTGCACCCTCCTCCTGCCTTCCTGCTGCCAAGTCTCCTCTCAGGTTTTCCTCTGAGTTGGACAGAAGGTTTCACCCAGGGAACAGTTTCTGCTGTCCCCTACCCTGAGCTGGCAAACACAGAGCAGCTGGGTCTGTGCCACTGAGCTGTCTCAGCTCTGGGACTACAACCGAACAGCACATCTGGCACCATCACTGGCCCAGGCTGATGCCCAAACCGTGCCTGGGATCAAGTGTTGGTTGGCACAGCCCAAAACCATCTCCTGGACCTTTTCAAGGATGTACTGGGTGAGACGCTCAAGTCCCAGGAGCCGGACCACTCCCAGTATTTAGTGACTGGGTAGGACACAGCACTGGGGGAGGATGAGGAAGAGGAGTGGGGGGCAGGATGACTGAGGCTGTCATCACTAACTCTGTTCCAAGGTACAAGTCTGTCAGAGGTCCATCACCTGTCGTACCTACAAACATTTCATCCCGATCTCTGGGAAGCCAGGAAGAGCTGCACAACTGGCCACAGCTGTGTGCTGTGTGCAACATGTGTGATGCAGCCCCTTAAATGCAAGTGTGCTAGCACTATATCCTTGCTATAAGGTCAGTTACAAGTTCCAGCACAACTGGTGTCTCTACTGAAATATTTGCAGAAGAAACATTTTAAAAAGCTGTTTATTTGAAAATGTAACTACAGATTCAATAAGGAACCTGATTTCACAGGTATTTTGACAAAAGAGAAATTAATTCCAGCATCAGACACAGATCTATTAAAACTCAAAATGTCTACAGAGGGTTTTAGAAGAAGCAATTTCAGATGTTTTATTCTACAAAGTAATCTTTTCATTGAGAATTTAATTCCTTTTACAATAAGATATTTGGTTTCTTATCATTTTTTTTTAATCCTTAGATCTCAAAGATGTTCATAGATAGAAAACACGTGTATACACAGATCATGTGTGCTTGTGTCTGGAAAGGACTAAACACATCATGTTTCTACTATAGCATCTATACTGTAAAAGGTGCAGGAATAATCACAATCTTTTATTTTATTTGTACATATAGAAGAAAAGAATCTGGTAAGGCGTGTTCAAATACTGTCCTCAACATGTACTACAATTTTTCTTCCTAGACACTTGAGTTTTTAATAAATGTTGGTAAGGCCTTCACCTTGATTTAATTTGGCATTTGGTCAGGTTTGACATGGACTTAATCGGAACATACTTGCAGATCATTTTATGTGCAGAAATGCAATGCAGACACAACTCCAGCCCTTGTCAATGCAAAGTGTGAGCTAGGCTCTCCTGGAAACTGGATTATTTACTTGGTTTGATAAATACAAAGTTCTCAGGAAACATTCTGCCAGTTGCTTTTTTGTAGCTGGCTGATAAAACTTTATTTTATTGACATCTTTGTCCCGGTCTAATTCAGACTAGGCATTCAATTGGGTCTGGTTGTGTAAAGAAAGCAAGAATTGACCCAACATCTGGAAAATGTTAGCTTGTTACCACACTCTACACTGACAGGGTCCTGCATCTCAGAGGTTGGTTTGTATGATCTCAGAAATGGCAACCAGGAAGGAAGTGAAATTGCCTATTAGCAGCTACTACACTGCTAGACAACACTGGCTGCCCTGCTTTGCAAAGCAGCCAAATTATTCATTGATGTAATGGTATCAGCAGAAGACATTTAAGACTTCTTTCCAAATTTCTTTTAGCAGACTACTGGTTTAATGAAAGTCTCAGATACCTGCCAAGCTTCATTTGGAAGGAGCTTTGACCCATATAGATTTTAAGACTAATTAAGCCCTATATTGAATTTATTTTTAACATATGTTTCACTGGAAGATTCACAATGGTAATCTTGACTGTTTGGGTTGTTTCAGTCTCCCAGCTGAGAAAATATATTTATCCTCTTATCTTACCACCCAATCTCATTTGAGAAACAAGTAACTCACTTTACAGATCAGAAATTTGAGAAATGATCTGATACTTTTGACACAGAATCTATAGTTTAGTTAATTGCTAGATACTTTATTTATTTATTAATTCATGTTATGTTTATACTTAGCCATCTCTAGCCAGGTGTTCTTCAGCAGTCGCTTATGTGTGAGACCTTCCACTGTTGCTTGCAGTCTTAGGAACTCTCAATCCATTGACTAGGAAACCAACCCAAAATATTACTTCTCGAAAGCAAGGATCAACTGTTCCACTCACTGATGATGACTCAGAAGGCAGTGGCACTGTAGAAAGATTGCTTTTAAATGGAGATTCTTGCAAAGATGGACAAGCTCATTTCAGGAGTAGGATATGTTTCTGCAACAGAGCTACAAACTCCAATAACCTGACCTGTACAAGAAACTTAAAAGTCAAAAATAAGTAGCTTAGAAGACAGCAGGTTTTTACAAGCACATGTGCCTTTTTGGCTTTGGTCATTTCCTTTTCATTTCAGTAGTGAGGCTACTGTCTGAATTTGGACACAGTGAAAAGCCAGGCCTATTGCACTGCCTAGCCTTGCTCCCAGAGGCAGAATTCCACTGAAATACCTCAGCAACAAGCTCTTTCTCCAAAATCACATTTCCTTCTTTTCGATTTATCTATTCACAACAGGAATGACCAACACACAGCATAATCGTGTGGCTCATTTCTCAGCCCACGAAGAAATGAACTAACCATGAGTTACGACCTTTAAAACACGGTCTAACCTCTCTGAGGAGCTTAACGGCACCCCAAGTATGGCATGGCTGTGCAGCGCTCACTGCACTCGATGTTTCTTCCCGCATCATCCTCACCGCAACCGCGAGGGTCTGTCTAGAGAGTCAGTCAAAGTCTGCAGTCTGGGAGGGGGAAGGGGGGGGAGGTCTTTTGGTCTGGGTGTTTCCTCGCCCTGCAAACTGTACTTCGCCCCAGATCACCCGCTCTCTTTTCAGGACACCTGCAACCTTTTCTCACCGCTTCCCATCAGAAAGCGGTGACAGACGTGGGGTTACCGTCACCATGGACCCCGCCTTTCCCAAGATGTGTACTGCGCCGATACCCCAACGCCGGCGCGGGGCTGGCGGGGTCTGCCGAGTGTTTGAAGTTTGGCCCTGTATTTTGTGTGGATTAAAACAACCACTCCCAAAGCCCCCCGGCTAATTGCCCATTAGTACGCTCTTTTAAACATTAAACACAACCTTTTATTTACCTTCCCCGCCGCCTGACGGTCCTCGAGAGGCAAAGCCGCTTCTGCCTTAGCGACTTGAACCGACGTGACCTGAGGAGTCGTTTGAGATGTTAATTCGCTGAAGAATGAAGCTGAACAATGATGGATCGAAGAATCTCCTCCGCCCACAAGAAGACACGGTTGCATAAACTTTGTGTATTGATCAGTGAGGTTCAGTTTAACTCTCTCCAGGGCCTCAGTGATAGCCAGCTTCTAACACAAAAGGAAACTGTAATCCCTGGTATTTTAGGAAAGAAATCTGTTTCTCTGCCATGCCAGTCCAGTGTGAGTCTTTTCCCTGGAATTGTTGCCGGACGAGACAGACCTTTCTATACGCCTGGCGTTTGTAATGAAGAAAAGTGATTTAGTTTTCATTTGGGTTGTAGAATTCTACTGATTTTCCCCAAAGTGACTTTTCCGTCATCATGATGAGGTCAAATACACCAAACTTCAATTTTTCTGCTCCTTGTAGGTTTCTCCTAAAACTTCAGATATAACTTCAAAGAAACAAAAACTCCTTAGGAAGAAGAATATTGTGCACTGGAATCAATTCTGTGCTACTTGGCTGTTTTAAGGACTTGAAAGTGGGATCCTATTGATCTCAACTGCAAAATTCATGTTGTTTTTATTGAATTGCAGCCCCACCCTGCATCTTCAGCTAGTATAAAACTAGCTAGATGGTATAAATCTTCATCATTGTTCAGAAATATGCAGAATTGTCCACATTTACCACAGTGCAGAATATGACCCTACCTCCTTTAATGGTCATTAAAGCATTGAAAGCTTGCTGATATCCAGGAGATGGATCCTGCCCCTTCTCATGCCCAGATTCCACAATGATAGCCCAGTTAGAATCACAAAATCATACAGTGGTTAGGGTTAGAAGAGACCATAAAGATCATCAAGTTCCAATCCCCCTGCTATGGTCAGGGGCACCTATCACTAGACCAGGTCGCCCAAAGCCCCATCCAACCGGGTCTTGAACACCTCCAGGGAGGGGGCACCCACCACCTCCCTGGGCAACTTGTTCCAGTGCCTCACCACTCTCATAGTGAAGAATCTTTTTCTAATATCCAATCTAAATCTGAACCCTTCCAATTAAAAATCATTCCCCCTTGTCCCATCACTACACACCTTTCTAAATAGTCCTTGCCCAGCTTTCTTGTAGGGGCCCTTCAAGTACTGGAAGGCCTCTAGAAGATCTCCCTGGAGCCTTCTCTTCTCCAGGCTGAACAACCCCAACTCTCTCAGCCTGTCTTCACAGGAGAGATGCTCCACCCGTCTGATCATCTTCATGGCCCTCCTCTGGACCAGTTCCATGTCCTTCTTATGTTGGGGACTCCAGAACTGGACACAGTACTCTAGGTGGGGTCTCACAAGAGCAGAGTAGAGGGACAGAATCACCTCCCTCAACCTGCTGGCCATTCTCCTTTTGATGCAGCCCAGGACACAGTTGGCCTTCTGGGCTGCAAGCACACACATTGTCAGCTCATGTCAAGTTTCTCATCCACGAGTACCTTGAAGTCCCTCTCTGCAGTGCTGCTCTCTATCACAGCATCTCCCAGCCTGTACTGACAAGGATTGCCCCGACCCAGGTGCAGGACCTTGCAGTTGTTGTTGTTGAACCTCATGAGGTTCTCATGGGCCAACTTCTCCAGCTTCTCCAGCTCCCTCTGGATGACATCCCATCCTTCTGGTGTGTCAACTGCACCACTTAGTGTGGTATCCTCTGCAAGCTTGCTGAGGGTGCACTCAACCTCATCATAAATGTTATTGATGAAGATATTAAATAATACTGGTCCTAGTATGGACCCCTGAGGGACACAACTTGTCACAGATCTCCATCTGGACATTGAGCCATTGACGACTACTCTCTGGATGCAACCATCCAGACAATTCCTTATCCACTGAACAGTCCACTCATCAAATCAAAATGGTTGGCGACATATGAACCTGTCTGGCTGTCTCACATCTAAATAGGTGTAACGAGCAGGTTTGAAAAACCACAATGAATTTGCAAGGAAGTATTACTAACTTTGCCCGTTAGTAGCTTCAAAAGGCCTTATAGACTTAAAAGTTCAGTAACAGACATTTAAAGAAAAGCCTTTTGCTTTTAAATGCCTGTTTATAAATACCCACAAGGCTGGCATGGCCTCTGATACAGCCTCCTTAAGCTCTGGTACTTCCCTGGGCAGACTGTGACGGTTAAGCAACTTCAGAGCAATCTGTGCAAAATGATGCCTTAGGGGAGGTCTCCAGTGGAAAACTCGGACAGGTAGAGAAAAAAGGTGATGCTCAAGTGCACACCCAGCACAACCCCTCAAAACCACAGGCAGAGCTGCTTATCTCAGTGTAAACCTGTATGTCTTCCCCCCACCCTCCTCCACGTCTCTTGCTGTATGTTCCAAGAGGAGTAATATGCACCTCAGTTTATAAATCCCTCCAGCTGAGTTTATAAATGACCACTGCCATTTAGAAATACCTTAAAATTATACTGATACTGCATTGTATTAATTAAAAAAAAGAAATAAAAAGCACAAAGTAATAAATCTTCTTACAGTCCCACCTGGAAGCCCCCCAGTTTCAGTGAGCTAGACATGCTATAACTGGCATTCAAGAGCTTCTTCTTCCCCTGCTCCACATGCCGAGGGATAGGGAGGGCAACACAGCTCTGTCTCAGCAGCATGAGCCCAGGATCCATCTCTTACCTCTCTCTCCCACTTGAACCCAGGCATGCAACAGCTGAGCCTGATCCAAGACCCAGTTCACAGCCTTGGCTTCTGCAGCCCATGCCACCTTGGGAAAGTCACCTTGCTCCTCGGTCACTGCCTGCAAAATGGAAATTACGGTGCCCATCTTTACATGTAAAGTCCCCCTCCTTAAATGAGAGTGAGTGACGCTAGGGTGAAACAAAGAGCAAACAATTCTTCTCCTGCAGAGGCATCGCATGACCTTCAAAAGCAGCAGATGCAGCACAGGATGCCTCCTGCTACATTAGGTGCAGGGTGGGCTTGCCTAGACCAGCAGGGAAGAGAAATCACAGAGAAATATGTGGCTGTTTGTAAATAATTTTGAGTCAGCTTCATTAAAAGCACGAAGCCTTTCTGCCGAGAGAAGAGCGTGTGTGTCATCTTGGTAAGGGGTGGCAGGCCCACAAGTGTGTTTTCTACTTCGAACAGGCTGAATCCTCTAATACATTTCTACCCCACGCTGTGATTAGCCTTGCACATGGATCATCCCACGTTCCTGTCTCTGCAAGGGGGCATGGCCTTGAGTGGCAGCAGGGGGAAGCCAGAGTGATGACCAACATGGGTCAGCAGGGCCAGCACCCGCGGGGCAGCCTTTAATTAGCAGGGAGGGCTCCATTGATTTTTTTTTCCTCTGGGGCTCCTGAGAAGCTTGGGTGAGACCTTCTGTGATAACAAGTACTGTTCTGCCCTGGGGACTGCAAAATTGTCATGGTGGAGAAGGGGGAGGAGAGGAAAAGGACCCCAGCTGCAGCTCTGCTGTGGCAGAGAAAGCAGGGAGAGGGGGCAAAGTCCTGCAGGGTCCTGGGGCTGCACATGCCCCACATCAGCTGTGGGGCTTTTTGCCCACCTGCAGAACCAGTGTGGTGGCTGGCAAGTGGAGTGACAGCATCTGGAGCAGCCTCTCTTGTCGAGGTGTACCAGCCTCTCCAGATTCTCCAAACATAAGCCCACAGCAAAAAATACTGTGGCCAGTACTGTGGCCAGTACTGTCTGTTCTCACTCCTCTCAAAGATCTCTCCAAAGACACCCAGTTTGGAGTGTAAAATGCAATACAGCCTGTATAAAAATAATGAGTGACTGATTTTAGAATTCTCCATACATGCTGATAAATGCATAGCCCTAAGGTAGGTCTATTATGTTAAAAATGGGAGTTCAGATTCAGTTTCTGTAAGTCAGTGGGGTATTCAAACAGAGTTAATGGACAGATAAATACATTTAAGGATGACAACAATAGCATTTGTTTTGCATGTAAGATATACAAAAATATGATTGCTATCTGGATGTGCACATAAAACAGCAGGCAATGGTGGAAGAAGACTAAAGAAGAGGAAGGAAGACAGAAAGAACAGCTTACTGGATTGTCAGTGGAAATTTGTGATAATCCATTAATGCAAGGTGTTTCTTAATTTCCAAATGTCTCATCTTCATCCTTTTGACCTTTATATTCATTATGTGCCTTCAGAATACACATACTCTTCTACTTCTCTTTGGAGCTTCTCAATATTTCTTTTTCTCATAGTTTAATTCTAAATAACTGATGCTAATAACACAGTAGAAATAATGATGCTGTATTAAGTACCATCCAGTCTTTCCAAAATTACCTCTGCCAAGGAAGCAGATGACAGCTTGACTGCCATTCAGACAGCATATTTATTGCAGAGCTATTGAACATTGATGAGGGTCAATTGCTGCCTTGCATTTTTTCTGAGATAATTAAATAAAAATATAGATCTCCAAGGCTGGAAAATACCACAGGCCTCTGATTCTTTAATGGAAGAGAAAAGAGGTGCAATAAAGGTCTCTGACAAACTGTGCCCCCCACTGCAGCCCTAACAATGTATTGTGCAAGGATATGAAAAAGCTTTCCAGTGGAAATAATTTTCCTAGCCCTATATGGGGGGTTAACATGGTGGTTTGTTCATGTACCAAAGTCAGCACTGTTGTAAAACTGCAGTTCTTTCAAAATATTCATCCAGCTATTCTGAGTATTGATGGTACACTTATTTCTCAGTTTCACAGTCTTCCTGAACTATTTGCCTTAACAATATTTCCTCCAGCAAATTCTGCAAGTTCATTACATACTGTGCAGAAATAGCTATTTTTCTGTTTCAGAGCTGCTAGTCTTTACCAGAATCTTCTCTTTCTTGTATTAAAGCTGTACTAAAAACTGATGAGCATTCCTTTATTTCTCATGAGCCTCTCAACTATTTCTGTTCCCTCTTATTAATGTCTTCATTGATCTTTCTTAGTATCTGGAAAGATTTCCTGATTGGAGATAATATCTGTTGCTGTTTAGGAGGAATCAATTTTCTTCCCCAGCTACATCTTGATGAGGACTGGCTGACTACAACTTTAAACCTTATTAGAAGTGTGGAGGCGATGAGGACTGAGATACAACAGCCTTATACAATTCTGTCCCAGTCTTCCTGCTCCTTGGAATTAACCATCAAACCCCTTTTGCTTTCATTGATATTAAGCCGAAGTTTCTTCTGGATCGCCTTGCAGATCTTGCTCTGAAACTGTTACCACTTTGGAATCCGGTCTGGTGCTGCAAGGAGTTTCATCATTTCTTTCAATGCTTCTGACTTGGCTTTTGCTTATAGCAAAAAAAGGAGAAAGAAAACCAGAGGAAGACTCAAAGTCTTAATATGGTTTAGTTTTGTCGCGGCTGCATGTCTTAATCCCTGACTGATCTGAATCACTTAGCATCATCTGCAAATTTTCCTAGTTTGCCCTGCTGTCGGGTTTTTAATAAATGGGCTCAGCCTCAGAAGACACATGGCAGACACTTCACTATTAACCCCATTTCTAGATGAAAGCCGGCTCTTTGTCCTTTGTATTTGCTGTCTCCCAGCCCATTTCCACCACACAGCAGAACATTACCTTTCACCTTCTAGGTGCCTGGTTTTCTTTAATAGCCTCTTTGAGGGACTTTAAGAAAAATCTGAATAATTATATCTGCCAGTGCTTCTTTTCCCACTAATTTGTTGACACTTTAATGAACCCTTATAGTAGGAAGCAAGGTTTTCATTTGGCATAAATCAGTGCCATTTCTGTAATCATCTAATTTTCATCTAGATGGTTTTATAACAGTTACTTAAAATAGCACACCTCCCACTGAAGGCTCATCAGTCTATTACTGCTCCAACTATCCCACAAATTTCAATTTCAAATTCACTACTCTCCAGGACTGCAGTTTAGCAATTGATTTTAATGTTTGGTTTCTTTAGAAGCTCAACAACTTCTTTTACAACATCCTCTGCAATTGTAAATTATTGTATTTCTAGTCACATTAGTTTCAGCTTGTCAGTGTCAGAATTTAATTCCTAATCTGCTTGATGACTTTTTAATATGTATGCATTGATGTATGGAATTTCCCATAAAATCCTATGCATTCAATGCAATGTCCATGCAGGGTCAGTTGAAAAAGGAAAAGTTATTGTCAATAACTAATTGAACACCTTCTGCTTTAACTGCAGGCTGTATCTGTCTGACTAGTTATATCTCATGTCTTTTTCTCTAACTCAGCTCAGCAGACTGTCACCTTTCAGCACAGCTCAGCTGATTTCATACTGTATATAGCAAAGACATTACCAAAGCAGCATAAAAACTCCTTTGATGCACTTATAAATGAGATTATTATTTTGTGGTTGACTATGATAGAAAGTGAATGGGAAGTGATGAGTGAAGATATTTCTTCTAGTCTGCTATGCAAAGTTTCTGCTACCCTAATGGACATGGTAACATCCTGCTTGTTGCTTACCACAGCATATCCAGTCCATAAGCTACAGGCTTCAGTTGGCCTCAGGTCAGACCCTGAATCCTGATGTTCCCTGGGTCTCAGATGCAGTTTTGACCTCCTTTGACTTTTTCTGAATAAGGATTTGCAGATTTTGCTCAAAAGAGTGAACGTTCTGTTCGTCTTTTCCCTACCCTCTACCTTGCAACGGCCAGTCAAGCAGCAAAGCCAACCAGTAAACCAGATGTTCCCCAAGGTTTTTCACCTTGAAACACTTCTGCAGGGACACAGATAACAGCAAGCAATTGCTTTTTAACACACATCCCTCTTGCACACCCCTGAGCAGAGAGTCCACCCGAGGACCATCTATTTTCCCGGTTGTTTTCTTGTCAAAGCAGATTCCTCCATCCTCGGTCACCTTCACTGCTGACTGCACACACACATGCACTGTGGGTTTTGTAGTGGTGGCACCTGATGTAACTTTCAGGACATTTTAGTGCTCACTTTTCTCATGGGTGCCTGTCTGTCCCAACTGGATTCCTTTTACATGTCCCATCGGCAAGTTACAACCTCAAAGCCATTATCACATTCACTTTTAGGTATCATTGTGGCCTTCATCTGGACACTTTCAAAAACCAAGGACTTTAGGTGCTGAGGCGAGGTAAAACAGTATTCAAGACAGTATACTTATCCTTTAATGAAGGCCAAGGGGCTTCATGCATTATAAATGAGCCATTCTTTCTTTAGTTCTAGTAAGCTTTCCTCAGCTGATCTCCGCAGCTGCTTCTCTGCCTGGTCTCTTTCTTTGATGTGAGGTCAACATTGGTTCTACCAGGGTTGAAAATGGCATTAACTGGGCATCCAACACCTTTCAGATGAGAACTAAATCAGTGACTGGAGATGCCACAAAATTTCAACTTGTCACTGTTCTCATCAGCATCCTATTACATTCTGTGTGTATAAAAATGGGATCTTCTAGTTGAGGGTTTTTTTTTAAAATTTAAATATATATTCCGATTTCATTTGCCTATGCAGAGCTTCTGGACCGGGGCACTGCATTTAATTCATAGCTACTTTATACAGTAACAGGGAGATTTTTCTAATGCATCAGAACACATGAACCCATGGATAATATTCTGGTTTTGTCTCTTGGTGACATTTTCTGGCCA
The DNA here is from genome assembly GCA_022605575.1 of Laterallus jamaicensis coturniculus. NCBI lineage: Eukaryota > Metazoa > Chordata > Aves > Gruiformes > Rallidae > Laterallus > Laterallus jamaicensis. Next base: position 50,838,987 of record JAKCOX010000001.1, read on the forward strand.
TTTCATGTGGAAACCCATTGCAATCTCTTTCTGCCAGATCACTTTGCATAAATCTTGCTCATTGAAATGACCTTCCTTCCAAACGCCATCAAGTACCCTTAGAGACATGCTATTCCTAAAAGAAGAGTCTTTGAACACCAGTGCTCCATTCCTTTGTAAACTTGTTGAATCCACTCAGGAAGGAGACACTTTGAACAGAAGTACACATCTTCTAAAATGAGATGTGCCGTGTTTCTTTGCCTCGTGTCTGTAAATTTAATCCACAAAGTTAAATTTTTATTCACTAATGGGAATATGGAAATAAAGGGTTTTTAAAACGTTTCATATCTTCCTGGCTGACAGAAAGGAGAAAATCAATATAAGAAAAAGGATATGCTGAGAGTCTTACAAAACTTTGATTCCTTAAATAGTGGCAAGCAAACCTGGAAAATCAATGAATTCACTTTCTTAAGGAAATTAAAATCCTCCCTCAGACAACAGGATTGTGCTACTAGATGTTATTGAATTTACCATGATTACTTGCATTCTGTAACAATATTAAACATCTGTAATGTAAATGTATTCAATATTGCATTACACAAATAGCAATAATTTTAGTTGGTATTCTCTGAGTGTCCCCAGCTGTAAACTCTCAGAGAAGTACACATTCAGGATAAGGTACCAAATTCTGACATCCTTGGCTCTGTTTAGATTGAGTCTTGACTTCAGTGTTACTTGGTTTTGTTTTTCTGATTTATTTCTTGTTCAAGGAACTTAATTTAATGGCATTTTAAAATGAGTTAACTCATAAAATATATTTATATCCATAGGTAAATATATTTATATCCATAGGTATATATGCATATCTGTATCTAACTAACGTTAGGTGTAGATGTTACGGTACATGCACAAATCCAGAGTGGAATATGACATTATCAATTAAACTTAACTTTAAAAAAATACCTGTGATGATAACTTCAGATACAAAAATAATTATGAAGGAAGAACTAAAGGAGGATATTCCTCTATTTTGAACCTGGTTCCTGGGAGTTTGTGGGATAAACAGCTCTGCAGGGTACCAGGAATCAAACCTGGAAAGTCCCTGAGATGAGAATAGCTGGAGACTGGGGGATTGTAGGGGCAAATTGCTGATGCTTGTTTTCTTTTCACCTGTGCTAGTGGCTTCTGTTGGCCACATAGATATGAACATCTGATCAGGACCAGCATTGCTTTCTGTTTGATTTTATGGTAGCACCCCTATGGCTTGCCTCAGACTCTTCATTCCTTTTGAGTGACTGCTGAATCACCTTGTGGCTCTGCCCGCTCTGTTCAAGACCACGCTTCTTCCCCTGCTGTCTACTTCTCGTCCATTGTCACTTTCATCCCCTGCTTCAAAAGCCCACATATGGGAGCTTGGGACTGAGGTGGTCGCATATTCTACAGTTCTCTGATGGTTGCTGTGGTATATCCTTCATTTCAGCTTTTTTAATTCCAGCTTCCCTACTAAAAATAACTTTGGAAGCTCAGGCCCTTAATCATACTAGTAGTAATCTGGCAACTCCTCGTTTTCTTACCAGACATGCTGCATGATTTTTTTCAGCAAGAAATCAGAGCTGCAGAGGCTTAACTCATGGACAGGCTGGACAGAGGTCTGCACTGTAAGTGCAGGAGGTGTCAGAACAAGCAGGGAGATGTCTGAGCAATAAAACTCCTATGGCTTTATGTCAGGTGTCCTGGGTGACTTTTATTAATCTTGATGCATCTGGTTATGAATTTCATATTCACTCTGAATTATTTTCTCAGTCTACTTTTTGTAGTTCTTCAGTAATGAACCGAATGGTCATTTTAATGGGCAAAACAATACAGAATAAGAAGAACCTTATCCATCAGGGGAGAGAGATCTTCATATCTCCATTGGGGTGCTTTCCACCAGAGTCCACCAGTATGATAAGGGAGGAAGCCCTTGATGGCCACCCAAGCAGCGCACTTGAGCAGACCTGAGCAAAGCTGCCAGCACTTCTGCCGTCTCCTGGAGAGGCAACCCTCAGAGATAGCACCTTCACAGCATCCCAGAAGCTGCCTTGTCACAGAGCAGATGTGCCAGCGGAAGCGGCAGCCTTCCAGAGGCACTCTCCACTGTTTGTTTTCCTGGCAAGGCAGCCACTGCCTAATCTTAATCTTCAAAGACTGGCCTTAAGTATGTTGTCAGCCCTTAGCTCTTAGTTGCTCCTGGTGCCTGTTGGGAGCTCAGCTACTATAGCAACACACAAAAGCATTATTTTTTAAGTCATAGTGAGTGGATGCTCTCCTTCTCACTGACAAGACTTTTAGGAAATGCTGGAGATCCCTGTCTAGAAGCTGTTTCCTCTGTATTAGTGCTTGCTTGCTCTTCTTCCCTGGTAATGGGCTAATCCATGTGCATTGGGTAAATTCAGTTTCCCAGGAATCCTCTGCAGGTAAACAATACCTTTTTAGGCAGCTCCAACTGCCCTCTGTAGTTAACAACAGACCTTCTTAAAGGTTGTTTATTTGCCATCCTCTTGCCCTGTTCCAACACCCAGGACCAAATCCTGGCTTAACCCAGAAAAAGACAATGGAGACCTGCTATTATTACTGTGAAGCCTCACACCTGATCTCAAACATGAAGTGCTTATTATGACCTATAACGCCGAGCTGCCTGAAGGAGGTACTGACATGTATACACACAATGGAAAACACTGAATTTGCTAACCATTGTTCAGACAAGTTTCAGAAACACAAGCAAGTCCAGTTTTTGAAATGACCTTCTCTTCAGAAAGTCATTGGAATCCTCTGGTATAAAGGATACTCCTGATGGTCTGTGGATAGCTAATGAGCTACATTCTTTTCATATAGGTGGGCAAAGTGTTTATTTTAATGAGAGCTGCATGGTAGAATCACAGCTAGTTCTGCTTAAATCTAATTAACGTGGGAGGATGGAGAAATTTGCAACCTGCTCCAGTACTCATAGGAACAGTGTCTCTGATCAGACCTCATCTGCAGTCTGGTTAATAAATAAAATACTGTGTTGCCATAATACAATGCTGAAAACAAGCTACTGTTGTGAGAACATAAGCACTCCCTGTGAACATCCTGTTCTTGAAAAGCTTTTTCTGAGGAGCAAATGAAGAAAGCCTGGTCAAGATCTAAGTATGAGAACTGTGAAAGTCTTTAGTTTTCAGAGATGTACAGTGGATGTGACAGAGATTTTTTTTTTTTTTTAAAAAAAAGTTCAGAACCATTGCTACACAGTGCTTGCCCTTCATACGTAAATCAAGACAAAGGACTTAAACATGTGCAAACAGACTGGATTCCCTAGAAGATGCTTATTACAGATGCTCACTACTTCAAGCCCTCATCACATGCCCAAAGCTTTAGGAGTTCAGAAAATAATATTAATATTCATAACAATGAAGTTTGTCTTCATTAGATGGAATAGAACATCTTCTATTAAGGTTAAGGATGTTGAGCTTCACACTGCAGGACAATCACTGCTGCTGAGATGTCTTCTATGACCATACCATAGCATTTCCGAGAGATTTGTTCCATGGGGATTCAAACATGGGCCAGCATTCCAGACAAAAATAATGACCACGCGTCTGACACATTAGATCTATGTGCTCATTAGTGTTTTTTACCTTGTGACCATCAGAAGCCACCATTCAACCAGAGACCCTTTACTCTGTAAGAGGACAATGTTTAGGCACCTGTGTCCAATGTGAGGCAATGCTATTGCTTTATTAATGCTTTAGGAACTTTTAAGGAGAGTTCATTATGAAATTATAACCCTACTCTTTTTGTCTTTTAAAATCAACTCATTTTCCCACTTAGGAGGGGTTTTAAGTAGTATCTGTGTATTTAACAAGGCTAATCTATTGAAACTGGGTTAGATGGAAATTTTCCAGTAAATTGATAACACTTTTTTAAACGTTAATTTTTTTAAAAAATCTGATTGGTGGGCTCATGATAGTCATATGTGCTTCAGGCACAGGATCTTCTTTACTTGGATTCAGATTTTACAACCTAATCATACTTTAGTATTTTGAGAGGAACTTCCTGATTTCAAAAGGGATTATGGCTTAAATCATGGAAAAATGCTTGGAAACAGATGGCAATTTGTCCTTTGGTGGCTTTATTCAACCTAACACAATATGGAAAGTAATTATTCCTTTCAATTTCTTTTTTTGTGATGATAGAACTATGAGAAGCTGGAATTGCTGTCTGATTGTATATAAATAGGTTCTGTCTAACCAGACTGATTTTGCAAATCCTTAAGTGCCAAATTTTTAAATTCTTGAAACTCCAGTAAGAACCCTGTGCTTCAGCATGAGACAGATAATAAAAGCAGAATATACTGGAAGAGAGCAAAACAACTCAGAAATTTAGGGTTAATTTTGGAAAAATTCAGAACATTTAAAACTCAATGAGATTGTATCTGCTGCTAGGTAGCAGATGTCACCCAATGAGCCATACTTAAAAAGTTTACCCCAGGCTTTCAAAGTGCTTAAGAAATTCAACTGTCCTCTATTCCTCCATTGTCTTCAGCTCATGTTCCTTGGAACACCATACACATCACTTGTTCCTTCTGGTCAAGGCAAACCCAAAGTCCTAGTTCATAAGCGTGATGCTCGTTAAGGCCTGGAATACATAGAAACGGTATCCTTGCAGTTATGTTAAACATGATCTTTATGGACCCATTTTAATGGGTGGATTCAGGCAGACATGAGCTCATTCTGCTGGTGCTCCAGGCTGGCTGGCCATGAGCCAGCCTTGGTTGGTTTGAAAACCACACAGCTGTGTTAGTTTCTCTCCAAGGCAAGTCAACTTGGGCACAGCATTAGCACAGCTCCATGGTTTCTGAACCAGACGTAATCAGAGCAAAGGAACTTGGACCTGTTTGCACCCATCCACACAGACCAGTTCTGAAAAACCTGGTGACTCACCAGCTCTTGTTGTACATCGTTTCAACTTCCACTCCCTCTGAAACTACAAAAGACCATCTCAACTTTTGTGCTTCTGTGCTGTGCCTTTTGACATCTCTTTGTGTAAATGCAGAAGGAAATAAAAAGATCATCATTTACAATGAGCCTTGGTTCATGCAGGGCCACCCTGGCACCAAATGAGAACCTGAACTGCAGGTTGGAAAGCAGCTGGTAAGATAAGCCTAGGGTTAAGCAGACATTTGGAGGCATAAGCCCAGTTCACATCTTTAGGTGTAATTCTATGTTTTTTAATGTATTTCTACCTGCTTTTTTCAACTCATGCTAAAATAGCACATTATATATATCTTATATATATATGAGTTGGACTGATGATCTTTATAGGTCCCTTCAAATTCAGTATATTCTATGATTCTATTATATGTGTATATATGTGCATGTGTGTAGAAAAGCTTGGTTGATGGGAGAGATGTATCAGTCCCCTGGTCTCTCACGTGGGCTCATGGGGTGAGCATCATTGTTAATCACCTAGCCCCCTCAAGTAAGGAGCTGCTGTATGTGCCCCCCTTATTCACATTGCTATATGAGAAAGAGAAACAACTGCCTTACTGTAACAGTGCCTTAAGAGCCGCTCAGGATAAGCATCCCATCACACAAGGGAGCGCATCCTTGCTCTTCAGGGCTTAAGTCACCAAAGAGGAGCAAATTCCAGCCTGTCTGAGAGCCCGACATGAAAAAATAGGCAAGGAGATAAAAGAACAACTGCAGGACTTCCTACCTCTGGGCACCACTCAACACCATATGCCTGGAGAGGGTGACCTCAGTCCAGCAGCACCTTCAAGCATTGCTTTGCCATACTGTTAAGGATTCATTCTACTCTCACCACAGACTGAAGCCAGGGTTTCAGTATGCCTTGCTCTTGGCAGCTTTCTTCTAGGATCAGGTGCCTGAGGTGCCAATGTGTTCTTACAGCGAAACAGCAAGGGGTAAAAGAGTTCTCCTGCACCAAATTTAAGGTCAAAGACTTCTTATTTAAGCTTATCTCTCTTTACATCTAGCCAAGTGCCTCAGGCCATTGAGCTCTTGCATTTCAAAAACAGAAACTTCATTCAGGTTTTATGCCTCGGAAAGCTACAACCTTCAAATACAGTCTCTGTGGCAAAATTCTGTCTGATAACACACCCGGAGACTGCAAACACTGCTTAGATATAGCCAAGGGCACGCCAGCATCACAAAGTAGCCTGGTTAGTGGAGTTATTCAAGCATGTGCCGAGTATAGCTCCATGCAGAATAACCATCTCAGAGCAAAGCCCGTTGGCTGAGTGGAGTACTCCAGCTTATTCTTTGGAAGGTGCTCACCTGGGAAGAGAAGTAAGGATCAGAAGGAGTCTCCCAAATGGAGAGTTGACCATATGCACCTTAAGTGTTGCTGATGCATATGCTACGCAGGGGTTGCTCACAGGATACCCGCTGCCTATGATAGTGACAGCTAATGAGTACTGACAGGCCCAGTCCTGGTTCTCATCCTCAGCACAGGAATAACATCATGAGCAGCCTCAGAAACAGAGACTTCAGCCATGGCAGATTTCATCTCAGACCTTTCAAAACCAAGACATGTTGAAAAAGTTTACAGTTACTGCATATTACATGCAGCATTCCTCTTTCAAAGATTGGCAAGAAAGTGGCTAGAGTAATATTTCAATTAAAAACAGATTTGCAGAATTAGCTACTTATTTTTACAGTCAAAACTACACCAAGAGAGCTTGATTCTGGTTTTGATATAGCCAGTTTGCTGGCTCTGTGGGTGCTCACGTAACGGGGAACTCCATGTACAAGTTTTTGTACCAATTTGTCTGGCATAGAAGAATGGGTCAAGAAGACAGGACACTGAGTGAGCTTTCTAAATCCCTTTGTTTTTAAAGTGCTGGTAAATTGAGAAATTCTTAAATGAGCAAACACTCTGCAGAAGGCACTGTTGACAACTAGTCACTCATTAGGACTGTATGGAGTACAGACGCCTTCTAAAAAGGAGATGTCATTTCTTCAAATAAGCAGTTTCAATACCCTGCAGCTTGCTGCTGCATTCAGCTGTTGCCTCCTGGTTGAGGTTTGTGTTAGAAGCATTTTTAGTAGAAACAGACTTTGCCCTGGGTTTTTTTGTTGATTTTAATTTGTGGCTAAAGAAAAAGAGGGTCTCCCACTACTGCTGTAACACAAAGAAACATCAAGAAGTATGAAGGGGTGTTTAGGAGCCACTCTCTGTGATTGTGAGTGACTGAGCAAACATATTGATATTTGTACTGTTTTACTTTTTTCTTGAGAGCTTAAGGCTGTCTTTCTAGATAAAAATCAAGCAGAATAGAAACTTTCCCTTAACTACATTTAACTTTTATTTTGTTCTGTTGATCTTGTTTAGGTGACAAGGTGAACGAAAGGCAGAGTGTCAGAAAAAACCTCCATTATCATCATCCAAGTAGGAGCGTCAGTAATGAGCAGACTGTTGTACAGTGTTTTATTGCCATATACATCAAACACCCAGCCCTGAACTGTGTGAACAATTGACAGCAAGTCAATACCAAATACTAATAACAACAACAAAACAAAAAAGTCTGAAGGTTTTTAGCAATGGAGCTAGGATTCTTTTAAGTGATGTGTTCAGCCATAGCAAAGTAGGGTGTGAGACACTAAGCAGCATCTTTGTTAGGCAATCTTTTTAAAAGGAGAATACTCTAGATAACAATACCGTGGACTTGTGTGTTGCCTGTCACTTTAAAATACTTTATCTGAACCCAGTTACCACACCCCTGATTACTGGTTAAGCACTGTCCCTTCCTTTATGGTTAGCTTTGCTCTCAACCACTTTTGTTGTTGGTCTTCCTGTACCAGCAAAGGTTAAGTAAATGAACCTGGAAAAAACAATAGTTAGACTGTGGAGGTCCTGAATTGTCATCTCCACCTTTGACACTGATCTGATCTTATTTCTTCCCAGGGAGTGGGAAAGATGGCCAGGTAGGTATGGAGGAGGCCTTTGCCAACACACACATGGATTCATCCCCGAACATGTCACTCCTGGAACTGCGCCTCTCCTTTCTGAAGCAGTCTGGTGCTGCTCTATCTGAAGTGACATGTGCTTTGTGCAAAACCTCTCTTACACAGGCAAGCATGCCTCTGGCGATGTAGGTTATCCGGCCAGTCATTACGCCTCCCTGATTCAGGGTTTTCTATTGCTAAGAAGGGGAAGAAAACAGGAGAACTGGTGGTGCACCGCGTGCCTCCAGCCCTAACTGACATCTCTCCCCTGGCAAGCGTCTCCAGGACATCCCCACCCCATGTGTATGCCCTACACTAACCTGTAAATGCACAGACCACAAGTCTGGGAGGCATAATTAAGTTTTCACTCTGACCTCCTGCGTAGTAAAGGCCATTCATTTTCACCCAGTCACCACATATAAAGCAAAATAAACATAACCTGTCCGATCTACCTGTGGACAAATGCAATACAGAGAGCAGCCGGGATCCATACAACCTGTTAAATGCTGGAGTCTATCCCAGGGCCTGTGAAAGTTAATAGGACCCTTTCCAATGTCAGACTGCGTGCTGAACAATGGCTTTCAACAGTAGATTAATGAGATTAAAATAAACAGAAATACGACTAATTATTTATATACAGCATGCTGCTTGTTTCAAAGGACCTCAATCGGTATCTGTTAATTTATATGACAGTCTTTCCTTTGATGTCTAATTACAGAACAGGAGGAAAATCTATGACTTTACAGAATAATAAGGCATTTCCAATTGAAAACTTATTTTAGTGTTAGATGCATTCTCCTTTGCAAAGGCTTTCAGCCAGCAATTCTCAGCCAAGTGTACTTTCTGAACCGCTTAAATTCCACGTGTTAAATAGAGCGTAAGTGGTTGTCAGCACAGGGGATAGCTGTGTCCTTCCTGAACTGTAAACTATTACTGCTCTGTGCGTTTTGTTTATAAAATAAAAGGCAGAAATTTAACAGGACTGTTCAATCATTAAGTTTTTGATAAATACTTTGTTCTCAATTTGTCTGTAAGACCAAGGAGATTCTGCTCTTTGTTCCAGTGGATATGGTGTGTTCTTGATATTTCATACAGATTTGCAATAAATAGACATTATGACTTGCCTTGCTGCGGACAGCTCTGAGCAGGATCCTCCTTGCTTATTAAAAAGTGTGGATCAAACAATGCAGCTATTACAGTCATCAAGATACTTCTAATGCTGCAATTAGCACCATGCTGGGATGACTTGTCTCAGAAAGAAGTAACCAGCTCCCAAAACCTGATTGGTCTTTTAGCCCCATGTTCAAAGATAAGAGAGAAGATTTTTCAGTCCAAGTCTGAGGCACAAGTGGAGACATTCCTGAAACAATGGCATCTGCCAACGTTGTACTTAGCTGTCACCATGGCTCTGCACCACAGTGTTCAGCCATCACTGTGCCAGTCACCCCGGGTACTGCAACGAGCTGCTTGCCTGGGAGAGCTGTGCTGGCAACAGTCACTTCTTGTGTGCCTTCCTCTGACTGATGTCTGCAACTTGCAGGGATTTTACACTCCAAGTCTGTGTGTTCAGCAGTCATGTATGGGTTAAAGCCATCCATGCTTCCTAAAACACTTTGCTGAAGATGTGGCTTTTTGAGCTGCTTGGGTGCTTGCTGCACCTCTGACATCTTTTTGCCCTGGTAGTTAAGAGGTTTGGAACAAAAAGGTGGTCTTTCAAGGGCTGTGCGGTAAGGGTGAAGGTAGGAACCACTCACAAGCAATGGTGGTTACGTCTCTCCTACAAGTAGTTGACTCAGTGAAGCATCACAGCACTGAAAGGAAGTGAGGAGAGCTGGGATTTCAATGAATCTCAGTGGTGCTTGAGGTCATGACCAAAGGGGTAAGGGATGCAAAGGTGCACAGAACTGAATCTGTCAGCAAACAATGCAGCCCCTTGGGGCTGAGGGACTAGCATGACTTAAACAACACATTTTCTGCCCTGGTGCAAGTTACTTAGTTGACTAAATAAGTGTTTGCAGCCAGATAACCTCACTATTTGAGATACTGGAGGTATTTCCTGCCGTAAATATAGGGAAGTGCTGGACAAGGGCATACTGAAAGTACTGAGGAAATCCTATCTTTTCATGTTAGGTTCAAATGCTTGAATGACACCACTCTGCTTTAGCCACTTCTGCTCAATGTTCCCCTCTAAAGATAGTGCACAATTGCTTCTCCAGCAGAATTGCTTTACCTTCACATCACTTTCACAATCAAGCAGTTTTCCCTGCTCCCATGGGTGTTTTGTCCTCTCTCTCCCCTAAATCCATTTACCCTTTCCCTTATCACTCACAGCCTGGAGGGCAAGTTGTTTGGTGAGGGGTGGGTTAGCCCCAGTATCAGCATGGGAGAGCCCAGCCCTGGCTCTGGCTGCAGCCCTGTCCCTCCTCCCACATCCACATCCACCCAGCAGCAAGGGATTTCCCTGTCCAGCCAAGGAACTGCACTCTGTCTGCCATGTGTTTGGACATGGATGGAGGTCTGTCACAGTACCCTGCTATTCCAAGCATTTTCAGTGAAGACCATAGCTAATTTAAACATGCTGTACCTTTCAGAGGACACCAGCTGGCAGGGACACAAACACAAGGCATGACATGTCTCCCTGCATCTCCCAGTGCGTCACTTTTTCTAGCACTGAACGGTGACCCCTGGTGCCATTGCCTTTGTCCCAGAGACTCCCTGCAGCCTGTCCTGTTTTGATGGATGCCCTCTGACCCCTTCTTCTGGAGGAGAGCCCCCATGCCCAGCAGCAGCAGAGGGCATGGGAGGTTACTCCTCCTGCCTCCCTTTTCAATTACCACACAGTCTGTCCCTCTGACACTTCCACAGTGGAAGGATTCCAGTGGAAATTGCAAAGAGCAAAACATAATGTCCGGTCAAAAGCAGGGACCCTCAGACCCTCCCAGCTCTCTAGCACCCCTAGTTCTGGCTCAGACTTGGCGAAGGTCAGCCAGAAGCTGCAACAAGAGGCTGGTGAAGAGATGCTGTGCTGCCTTCCTGGCTTCTTGCCCTCGCCCACATGCAGCTGATTGATAAGTGGGTAATTGCATTACCCCATGTCCAGGGATCCAGGCACCTGTGGGGCCCTTTCCTTTCCCTACAATTGCATTGACCTACTGAAGTGTTCTAGCCCTTTGGGATTCCTGCTCACAGGAAGCTTTGAGATGTTGGAAGGGTGGCCAATACAGCAGCCTGAAGGCTAAGAGGAGCAGGACTATGCCTGAGCAGGGTTATTCCTGCTGCAGAGCCCACGTGAAAGGGATAGGTCCCAGCTACAAGAGCACCCACAGACACGTGTTGCACTGGGCCTGCAAACTGGTACTGCTGATGGAAAGAGAAATAATTTTATTTGGCTGGGAAGGACAGGAGACACTGAATTCTCTGCTGGTCAGACACTAGAAATGTAGGTGCCTTGGAGGCACTGAGTCTCTAGGAAGTTCCAGAAATGGAGCAGCATCTCCTGATTGGACAGAGAAAAGCACAGTTAACAGCAGCTCAGGCTGCCTCCTTCCTGCCTCCCCACAGCACCTCCAGAGACCACATCCAAGGCTTAGATTTTGGGCTCATTTAGATGTTGGCCTCTTATCTTAAAAATGTATTGTCATGAAATACTGCTGCCACCGTTCGTTCTTTGCGCTCATGCTCATGTTGCACCAAAACATCACTACTATTATGTTGGCTTTAAATCAGCTTCATTGATCCTGGTGGGTGCCTCCCATCCCTTCCCTGGCTGTACAGAGATACAGAGTATGCCCCTACATCCATTGCTGCCAGCTCCGGCTTCACCTGGGTGGCAGCCAGGCTGCAGAGCTCTGCAGCAGCTTCAGACTCAAGGTTTTGATTGCTGGCTAAACTACCTCTTTTTCTGCTCCTGAAAAATGCCAAGCATCTCCAAAGCACTGCCACAGCACAAATAAAGAGGAGGAGGAGCGACGGAGCTGCCCTGAAAAGCCATGAAAATTAATCCGTAAACTGCCACTTTTCAGTGTCTACACTTGAGCACCAGAGCTGTTCAAGCAGGCTTAGACAGCATCTGCCACCTCTCTGGAGGCCTTCTCCAGATGTGGATTTCTTATTCTGCGCTGCTCTCTACACTGACCCAGCACAAGTATCTGTGCAGCTTCAAATTCAGCAGTGAATGGGGACCATCTGTGGCCAAAATGTTGGCCTTCAACACTTCTGCTCAGCTGCAGTCTAAATCTGAAAGCCTCTGAGATCTCTGGTCACCAAGCTAATTTGTCAGTGGACTTACCCTGGGTGTTTTTAGGAAGCATAGCCATTTTGGCTTGGGATCAGCACTTTTGTCTCTCCAGATACAGCCCTCTTCAAAGGACTACAGGCACACTGAAGATGCAAACAAGCATTTTTTGTCCTAAGGCCTGAAGAATGCAATTACAAAGCATAATGGCAGCTGTCCCCATGCACAAAACTCTAGGGATTATTCCCAACAATGCAGAGTCTACATTGGACAGCTATACATGGAGCAGCACTTGAGAAAGGTAGAGATAAGGACAATTTAGGCCATTTTCTGTTCAGTGAGGTAGACTTTCAGGCTTGGGCTCTTCTTGTTAGGAACCTGTCAACCATTTTTGGATAAAGCACTGCTTGCAGTTGTACAAACGAAAAGCTGTCTAGCATTTTCTCACCAGTTTATAGGAGGAAAGGCAGGTAACTAAGACATTTAAATGATTATGTCAAGGAAAAGGAAAAGAATGGGCTTCTTTGTGACTCAAGTGCATGGTGCAGAAAGGGAAAGATAAGTAAAAATGTCTTTGTAATGTGAGTGTTAATAGTCTATGCTAGGAGTAGCAGTTCAAGATCCTATCTAAGCAATTGTACATTAGGCTCCGTATATCACAGCATCTTTCTTCTTTATCACTATAATAATACAGAAACAGGCAGCAGAGTGATGACACCTATTGTCTTTAAGTAGTGATCACAGGCTGTGCCACAGCTCATATACTCTGTTATAGATGTCAGCAGCACTTACAGTGATAGGAAGTTTAGAAACAGGGAATGAGAAGTCAGTGAAGTGAAATTAAAGCATCTGAAATGATGGAAGGCAACTCATGAAAGGTGATGATAGGAGTTACATATGTTTAGCATGGCGGAAGGAAGGAAGGAAGGAAGGAAGGAAGGAAAGGAAGGAAAGGAAGGAAAGGAAGGAAAGGAAGGAAAGGAAGGAAAGGAAGGAAAGGAAGGAAAGGAAGGAAAGGAAGGAAAGGAAGGAAAGGAAGGAAAGGAAGGAAAGGAAGGAAAGGAAGGAAAGGAAGGAAAGGAAGGAAAGGAAGGAAAGGAAGGAAAGGAAGGAAAGGAAGGAAAGGAAGGAAAGGAAGGAAAGGAAGGAAAGGAAGGAAAGGAAGGAAAGGAAGGAAAGGAAGGAAAGGAAGGAAAGGAAGGAAAGGAAGGAAAGGAAGGAAAGGAAGGAAAGGAAGGAAAGGAAGGAAAGGAAGGAAAGGAAGGAAGGAAGGAAGGAAGGAAGGAAGGAAGGAAGGAAGGAAGGAAGGAAGGAAGGAAGGAAGGAAGGAAGGAAGGAAGGAAGGAAGGAAGGAAGGAAGGAAGGAAGGAAGGAAGGAAGGAAGGAGAGAAAACTAATTCTTTTCAGAGCACAAACCAGTCAGGAGACTATTCAGTGTGGGGCACAGCTAGCAGTATTGGGTTGAAGTAGCAAAAGGAAAACATTGGCTCGCTGTCAGCTGGAAAAGAAATGGAAGGGTCAGATCTATTGGGCTGTGGAATAACCTCTTGATGGACATGTGGGAAGTCCATTGCCCGTTCTTTTTTAAATAGGCTGAACAGTGTGATGAGAAGTGCACATGGTGAAAAAAACCCCACCACCCTTGGCTCAACAGAAAGGAAGAAAAAGAAATTGACAAAAAACTCCCAAAACAAACCAAAACCCAGACCCCAAACTATTTTTGATTAATTGGCTGGAGCAACGCTGGAACTTAGCTGTAAGGAGCTCAGCAGTTCCTTAGCCACTGTGCAGGCAGAGAGTGCATGACAGCCAACAGCCTTTAAAGTTACAGCAAAATGTATTGCTCTTCATCAGCATGCCCCTGCAGTGTGCAAGCACAGGAGAGGCCAACACACATTTGACATCTCATTTACTTTCATATTGTGTTGCCCAACATGAGCACAGCTACACACATCCTCACTGTGGTGCAACTATTGGCAGTGACTGCATCCTGCTGCTGTGTCACTTCGGTATATGTCGCCTATAAAGTCACTTCTCCAGATTCCCCACTTCAGCAGATAATTTAAGAATGTCTCCAAACTCCACTGAAATCAAACTCAACTTAGGCACCTCCGTTACATGCCCAAGTGCTCTGCTGAGCTGGGAAGCTCCTTCAGAGAGGAAAAGAAAAACCTAGATAAAACCTAGGCCATTTGACGTAAGAGCAAAGCCCATGAATGTATGAATGACTCTGCCACTCGGCAAACATGTTAGTAATTTGTATCATTAATAATATTAACAATAGCAATAATAATAAAACCTTTTTTTAAAAAAACCTGCAGGTAAGACTTTCAGGTTTTTTAACATTAAGTTAGAAAGTGCTAATCATCCAATCATCCAGACTCAATAATATTTATTTTTATTTTTTAAAGAGTATATATCTGTCTTTGAAGACCAGTTCAGGTAGTTCTGATGATTTTTCACCACAAAGTATCACATTAAAATCCTCTTTGGCATAATGTTTTGGAGGGCAGGTGCTTGAACATATTCATCTATGTCCAGGTTATTTTTCAGTGCAGTGTACTGAGTATATTTATGAAGGATCTAAACTTGGAAGCACTGGAATAGTGCATTTGAGTTTTATGTTAAAAACATGAGATAAAAACTCAGGGGAAAATCTAACCTGAGATTTCCATCTCCCCGCCCTTCTCAGGACTTTAATCTGTGAGGTCATGAGGAGTCAGTCCAGTTTACAGAACTAGAAGACTGGCTAAATCAGCAGATACCCTTCTGATTTGGTGGGGTTTGTGCTTACTGAAGAGATGCAGAAACATTTAGTAGATTGTCCCTAGCCTGCAGTTTCTCTCATGCTTTGGCAACCGTGCAGGTGCAGTGCGGACATGAGCCAACCATCACCTGAGAGAAAAGGCCATTTCCTACCATGGGGACTGGCCTGAAATTAGGCTTTTTCTGTTCCCTGCAATCAAACCATGGGGCAAAATTTATTCCTCCTCAGGACCCCAGCAGAGAATTAATTACCGGTGAAGCTCAGAAGGAAATATCTAATCCCACCGTGCGCCAGCACAGCAGGCACCGGAGCTGCAGCCAGGCAGTGCTGATGAGTCTCCCACTGGGACTCACTGTTGACTCGGCTGATGGGTGGAATCAGATGTGCAAACACTAATGTAGACCAGTGAGACAAACTCATAGCCTGCAAAAACAGTTTCTGTGGTGCCCATGTGTTTTCTTTGCTGCTTCTTTACTTACAGAAGCACCTTCAGCTTCAAGTCCTTTCCCACAGTAAAGAAATTGCATTGTGGTCCCGTCCTTACACCTTTTGGAGGTTTAAGGTAGCCCTGCACTGATCTTGTCACCTGTCATATAGAGGAAGAACAAGGCCCAGGAGCATATGATGTACAAGAAACCTTGCTTGTGTTCCTTCTGCGCAGATCCCCACATATTGGTTGTCCATCACGATGTCTGTAATACTAATAGATAACTAAAGCCTCCAGCTCTATCATTTTACCTTTGTCAGCCTGTGTTGTCAGCTTCCAGATTTAACAAAACACATCAGGTCAGGGAGAGTGGAACACCAAGGGAACATCAGTAGACTATTCTGGATAATTAAAGTCTTTGGTCTTTTAATTGAGAGATGGAAAATTAATAAAAATATGTGGAAAGAATCTTATGGTAATACAATGTAAAACTTTGAGAGGATTTTAAAAGAAGAAATAAATATTTGGCAATGCAAGACATTCTGTTGGACTAAAATGAGTTTTCAGACTATCAAACTCCCTTGTAATATTTTATTTCTTTTCTTCTGTCTCAATAAGACTTGCTCAAGTTGAGCTGAAAAATACATTTTAAAATTAAAATCTGAACTTTCCTTGTTAAAATACTGATGCAACCTGTTTGAGTATCTTTGACTTAAAGTACTCTAAAGATGTTGACATTTTAATGAGAATTCATTACTTTTTCAATGGCATTTAAAACCAATTCACCAAACATGGGTCCAGAACAAGCCTCAGGGTAAGGGTTACATAGGGGAAAGCCAAAGCCTTGATTTAACTATGTCTGCAATGCATGTGAAGCGGTGACTACATCTTTTGCAAAAACATCCAAGGTGTTTGCAGTAAGGACAGCAGAGAACAAGAGCTGCAGAAACCACCCATAACAATAGCCTGTCTCCAGCCTACAAACCAACTTTCCACACAGAGAAAGTAGATGGGGCCCATTTGCATATCTATTTCTGGTATGATCGCAATTTCACCCCGCAACTGACTCAGTTGTGGGTGGTGGGTAATTAGTCTGTCTCCAGTGATTTTACCTGTGAAATATGTTACTTTGCCATTGCGATAGAGAAGATGCTAGACAGGCTCCAGATAGAGAGAATCCATGCAATGCCTGACACCTCCACGATAATTAGTTATTCTGATCCAAAGCTTAGCAGGCTACATAATGAACACAGCAATTAAAACATGTATCTGCTCGGTAGTATTACTGCACAGACAGTTTTACCTGCCTAGGATCTCTCTACCCTGTGTCACAGAAGTTATTATAGCCAGATAATGACACCACCACTATTCCACCCCCTTTATCCACCTCCTCAGTGACTACTAGTGAAAAATCAACCAGTTTAACACTGTCTGCTTTCTAAATCTGTGCTGTAATGTTTGTTGCATAAATACACATCTACTTCAATTGTACTTTGTGAAGGAAGATGGGATGAGATGTAAAATGAAATTATGCTAGATATAGGTACTGGTTTACCAAATACCCAGAATGCATTTCAAGGACACAGTCACCATATATATTTAAGGAAAAATCTGTGCAACATAATTAGGTCAGTCATTATTTTAAGAAAGGGCTTCAGAAGCAGCAGCAGACCCACTCAGGCCGCAGGTTAGTCAGACTATGTGTGAAGACAGCCAGCCAGCTGGACTGGGAGAGCAGCAAAGCCAGCTTCACACTGCTGAGATAAACGTGCTTGATGGAACCTCTTTTCTCTGGATTATTTTACTCACCCAGTCCCTTTTGAAATTTACAGCTGAGACTGCATGTGTAAACGTCAGTGGAGCCTGAACCACAGGATTCAAATTCAGGTTTATTTTTAGGTATCTCATTTCCACAAAACTTCCCTCACTCTCGTGCATATCACTTACCCTGTCCCTCAGTTTCCCTATCTAATTGCCTGGGAACATTTTAATATTAAGTTGAGTTGCTCACTTCTGAGTGACCAACGTAAATCAGTTGCAGTCTGCTTTGCTGAATGACAGTCTTATTTCAAATATCTTTTAAACACACATTTTAAAGAATATTGATCAAACAGAAAACATTATTCTGACCTTTGCTCAAATAACTTTTGCCATCTTTGATTATCTCTCATGTAAAAGATTCATACTTTTCAATCGTATGACTGCTGACATTCACTGACTACAAAGTGCAAAGTCCACTGTGTAAATAAGTGCAAAATCCGATTTAAAAATCTGTATTGTTTTAAATAGTAAATATTGGTTTAAATATTGAATAATGGCTTCCAAAACTCAAAATATTACAAGAAATGTATTTGGAGCTCTATTTTGATTTTGTTTCTAACCCTTTAGAGACGTGGAGCTTTGCTCCACAGCTAAGAGAAACACAGTTTTTTACTAAAAGGTAAAGATTTTATTGTCATCTAATTTCTTCAGCTGAAGATTTATGCAAATCACTTAATAACAAGGTTACAGTAACCTCTTGGCGTTGTGACACTGGAGTACGAATATTGACTATAGATAAGTGATTAATAGAAATGTATTGAGTGAATAATGAATATACTCAAGGGAGTTGTCAACAATACACTCTAAGACATGTTATTAAAATAGTGGCCAAACCTGTCCAAAGTTTCATTGCAAAAATTGTTTGCCCAATTCAAACATTTTCCCACCACAGCTAAAAGGTTTTTAAAGGCACAGGGTGTATTAGATGAAAGGAGCTATTGAAAAATATTTATTAATTATTTTCTTCCAGTGATGATAAAAGAAAAATAGCCACCAAAGTTGTTTATTAGTTTTTCTCATCTCATGACTGGTCACCATTTTGCAAGCTCCTTCAATCACTCCAGCTTCCTACTACCCCTGAGCTATGCCTTTTATCCTTTTTGATCCCTCTGTGAACTTCACTCACATCCCTCATCTCCTCAGGCCAGGTCTTTCATTCTCTCTAGCCAGGCCTCATGTGAGTTGCCCTCAGATTGCCTTTGTCACACATCTGGGTCTCTGTGTGACCTCTCCAACAAGTGCCCTTGGTACCTCCTTATGTTTGTTCCAGCTACTCCTTTTATCTTGTGTAGCCTCTTCTCTGAGCTTTGTCTGTGTCATTGTCTCATGTCATCCCTTCATCTCCCAGCTGCCTAATCTTTAATCTTTGGGTTGCTTTGAGATGTCCCCACAGCTTCCTACTACTTTTGTTACTCTCTTTCCTTCCCACTAGTGTTCATGCCCACTTCAAATAAGACTGGAGGGAGTGAGGAAGGGAGGGAAGAGAAAAAATAGTAGGGCTGAAGTCCACTTCAATCATCACTGCCATTTTAAATACCTTTTAAACAACAAAACTGGCTGGCTGACACACAACCTATATGCTAGCTGAGTACAGAGTTGCCTTTTTTTTTTTTTCCATGATTAACCAGACTTGGTTAAACCAAGAAAACCATGAAAACTGTGAAAATAGTTCCTTGGGTTATAAATCCACCATATCCAAAACATGCCATGTGTTTTCCCACAACACCCAAACACTGACATCCACGTGCATTCTAATGTATATGCTATTTCCTGCTGTCTCACCAATGTAGGCTACATATTTTCCCTTCTCATGCTTGTTACCTGAAGCAGCTGACTCTGAGTTGACTGTTGGCCTCTGATAAGAAGAAGGTGTGGGTACCATCTGTGGATCCAAGAGAGCATTCCTCAACTGGTATAGAGATAGTCATCTTGGTAGAGTCTGTTGGTCCTTGGGCAGCGGTTTGACAGGTACTACTATGATGGCCCATGGTAGGCTCTTGGACAGTGGTCAGTGACACCCTCTGAGTAGAAACAGCAGATGATCAGGACACACACAGCAGTCATCTGACTTGATAAACTCCCCCCTCCATATTTATCCATTGTATGGATAGGCTAAATCCTTTCTGAGACTAAAAATTATTCTACCAGCTACTCGGTGCAGCAAGAGGGATAAGGGGCTGGGGAAGAGGTGTGCAAGGTCTCAGAAGAGGCAGTAACAGATCTGGAAGACATTCCAAATCCCAGGCATGCTCATGAAAACATGTCACTACTCAGCTCAGTTCAGACAGGCACCCACAGAAAGAACCAAAGGCTGTATCTGTATTAGTAACTTAAATGTGCTCAGAAAGCATAAGCCAGATATAAATCTGCTCTGCACCCTCTCATACCTCTCCCAGGATTAATCTGTTCAAGGGACAACATCTTGCATTACCTTTTGGTTCCAGTAGGCCAAATGAGCCCAGTCTCAGATGTTTCCCTGCATTTTCAACATCCTCAGGACCTGTGCCATCCAGTCCTTGGATTAATATATACATATAGGTTAAGATGTAACTCCCTGTAGCTCCTCCAGTCATGCCTGTTTCTAGGCTCCTGCTTTTAATAGAAATTGTTCTTTCATTGTAACTTTATCTTCTCAACCCTATTTCCAGTCATATAACACCATCTTTCTGACAAGTCCCTGAGGAAAGTCAGCTCTCAGCACTTCGACTTCCAAGCACTTCTGACCACAGCTGATTCTCCTTACTTGACCTGCCCCTTGTAAAATGGATACCGATTCATAGCTGGGGATTCAAAGTCCTGTTATGTCAGGAACAATAGAAAATTTGTTGAAAGTACAATCACAGAAATGATTAATTTAGCTTTTGCTCCCTTTTGTTGTGAGTGCTAATAGCAAACTGCATTAAGATGCATGCAATTTTACAAATTGGTCTAATGGTTTACAGAATTTGAACAGTCAATTTGCTCACAAACTGTTTTCTGTGTATAATCCTTTCAGCACTGGGTAGTCAAAACTCACTCTCTTAAGTGCCTGGTGGTTCGTTTACACTACATACAAAATTTAATGTGTTTGAAATCACAGAGTTAAAAATTATTTAATGTATATTTTCTACCAATTTTCAGTTTCACGAGAAGAAAGTTAAAGAATTTAAGCTCTGGTTTGCAAACACATTTCTAATGCCTCGACTTCAATTCTCTTTTTTTGAAAGTCAAGATCTGTAGGAGTTAAACAAATCTGTTTTAAGATCCTAACATTTGTATACAATATGGCAATATAAGGCTCAGACACAGTTATGGCAAAATTCTGTTTTGAATAACAATGAGAATTTTTTTACTCCCTATCTTCACATCTAGTGTACATTTTAGTGTCTCAAGCAACAAAAGGTGAACAGATGCATGGTGGCAACAAAGCAAATAAACTTTAACAGTTTTGTTAAAGCAAAAAGTGCAGAGTGTCTTTATTTTGAAACTGTCTCTGAATATAATGTCCTGGTCTAGATCTCTGCAGCCCTCAGCTGCCACCAGTCACAAAGCTGTCCCTGGTCTCATTTACTTGTATGTTGAAGTTGTTCTTATTTTGAATACAATAATGTGCAGAAAATGTTGTTTCTGTTTCTTTAGAGCTTTGGTTAAATTCAAAGTGCAAATTCTCAGTTCGTTTTTTCTCTGAAGTGTCATTTGTTTTTAAAAGTCTGGATTTGCCATCAGATCTTAGTACTTTATCTGATATTGAATACATGTAATCATTGAACTGCATGTTCACAGCATCTCTGCTGGACTGCAAGTCACCATTTTGTACAGCTCTCCCACATCAGCAGTGACCAAGGTCATTGTTTTGGCCAGAATATGGGATTATGGTTGATCACAGCATAAATTTCACAGCATCCATTTAGAAAGAGGAGGGAAAACAAGCATGAGCTTGTTTTCATGATAGGACACCTTGCACCAGAGGAATCAAACAGGGCAGATATCTAGCTTAGTTGACTCGGATTTTCCTGAAGCACCGTGCCTGAACACCGTGTGTACCTGACAAGTTGGCCAGCTTCCCTGTCTGAACAGTGATCCACACTCCTGTCACAAAGGTCCTCTGTGTCTCCTGCATTGCCTGGCTGCTGTCAGCAGAGACTCTGTTGTCAGCAGAGACCAGCCAGCTTGGGTCTCTTGGATCTGGACTCATGAGCTGGACTGTCACATAAGGACCCTCATCTGGTGTGCTGGTGGGACTGGAAAGATATGGTGACAGAATGGGTGAAATTCATGACCATCTAAAACTAAAGTTTATTTAGAAGTCTAAATAAATGGTATATCTTTTCTACTGCGCTGGGCACAGTTGAAGGGGTGATTATGGCAACATGGGGGCTAGCATTTCCTTTGGGTGCTCTCCAATAAGGTCAACAGCATCTGAGCAGCCCTTATCAAGCCTGGAGAAAAGGAAGGCTGCAGATCCCAGTCAAGAGAAGGAACTGCTATACAAACTCAGTGTTAAATATTGACTTTTATGTTGGCATTTCCAGGACCTGAAAGACTAAAGGAAATTACATTATGTCAATATTGGACTGTAGAGACAATGGGCACTTTCATTGCTAGGTACGTTAAACAGATCTTCCGGCCCACCTGGATCTTCAGTAGAAATATGCTGATTCATTTTAGGTTCATCTTTCATTACTCATTAGAGATGAATCCTTTTGTCTTTGTAGAAAAACATGTGTGCAGAGGGAAACTGATTTTTTAATTTGTGCCAACCAATGCTTTTTCATCTCAAAATGGCTCTAGGCCTTTATAATTTAAAAAAAAAAAAAAAAGCATCTAAAAAACCCCCCCAAGCTAAAACCAAAACAAAAAGAGAGAGGTTAAAGAATAGGTTCATTCTTTTAAGAAGTACACTTTCAAGTTCTGACAGACAATCCATGGCCTCTACAATTTTTATAGTGGGAAAAGAACTGCAGCAGACGCCTTCTCTTACATCCAGCATGCCCCACAAAACTGTGGATTCTTCATAATATATTATTGTTTCACTAAACCTAACTCACTGTTCCCCACAGTTATCTCTATAAGATTTGAAACCCACTAATGGAAAAGATACAGGGGAAAGTGATGGACAGGAACAGTCACAATGAATAAGATTAATGATCCATTGAATGCTGTATTTTGGTTTGAGAGTGAACTGTATCAGATGCTGCAGAGTGATGCACTCTCCTAACAAGGAACTGCACCTGCCAATCTGGGTGATTTCTTCACACAACAAAGCAGCCTGGTTCTGGCTCATGACCCCACACAGTTGATAATATCTTACAAGCTGTATTTTGTGCTATTGTAGATACGTAACTGTTTGGGTTTGGGTTTGTTCTCTGTTTTCTTTAAAGGAGGTGTTTGGATGGTCAGTACTTCATGATGGTGACATCTACTAGAACTGCTTGTGCTGAAAATAAGCTGTCAGGTGGTCTCTCAACAACCCACCTTTGGCAGCCTTCAACCGGGCCTGCAAACACCCGAGCAGCTGAAGCCTCTCAGCCAGGTCCCCCTGATTGCCCCCACAGCGCTCAGGGCTCTGACCACAGTAGCAGCACCGTGCGGCCATACATGGGCTGAGGCTGGGTGAGAAGCAGCACCCTGGCCCTACTGCAGCTGTGGACAGCTGTGGTGCCCTGATAAATCTTCTTCCACAATGGTGGGGAGTGGGGGGGAAATATGAGACTGAGAGTGTTGACAAAGCTCTGTGCAGACAAACTGAATCTTTGATGGAGTACTGTTTTAGCAAGCTTCTGTTTTGAATACTATCTGTAGGGAGGCAGCTTCCAGACACTTTCTTTAGAACTGGGCAGTTAACTCAAATGTTGTCATGGCACAGAGGTCTGATAGGTCTTTGGACAAGCAGACAAGTGTCATGAAAATCAGACAATTCCACCAGTGAAAAGAATTCAGTTGCTGTTTGACATCTATTGCACTTTCAGCTACTTAACAGCACTGGGTTAAGAGTGATTGTATTTGGAGTTGTGCCAGGAAAAGTGTCTGAACAATTAAACTGAAATAGTTTCTGCATTGACAAGCCCTGGACCACGCATCTTACCATACCAATTTTTAATTCTCATCTGCATCCTACAAAGCCCTGCACCAAGGCAGAGCTGATCAGGCAAACTAATCAGGGCCAAGTTTTTGGCAGATGTGTCAATTTTTGCTTTCATTCCACTCCTATGTTTCAAATTTTTCAAATACTTGTTTTTCATGAGCAAATTTGTGAGTCTGAGTTCCAGATAGATAAGGCCACATTAATATTTCCTCCCTCTGCAATTATAGTCTTCCACTTCCAAGGGGCAATTCTTTCCCTGGAGTTGCAAAACATTTTTCTCACAACTTGCAGCTGCAAGCTTCTTTGGGACAAGACATAGAGCATTTGCCAAGTATCCTATGCTTTTATGGCATTGTCCAGGGGATTTGCATGTCTAATAAACAGTTTCCCTGGCTTGTGGTGCTATGATTTATAAGCCTTTCAGAATTCATAAACTAACAGCACGCTTGTCCCTGCACAGTTAAACTCTTCATCATTATTAATGTGCCTTCATGAAGCCTGCGGTAAGATCAGGATGCTCTCCCCCAGCTAAATCTCTCCTCTTACCTAAAACTCAAAAATCTGACCCAGAGGTGACCATTGATTACACTGGGCAGGGTGGGAGGACCAAATAAATGGGTCTGATGAGCCATTCAGGTGACATTTGGGCTCCTGCCCAAATGTCTGTTCTTTCCAATTTGATTCTATTGTGCCTGGAGACTATTGGTTTTTAGACTGTCAGTCCCAATAAGATATTTATGATATTGCTGGCAGGGCTAGCATAGGCTTCCCTGAGCAGCCTTGTCATCGATTCTCTGCCTTGCTCTGGAGCAACTAATTTTTAAAGTGTGCAAGGGAATAGCTCAGTCTTTGTCCTCAGCATCCATTTAGAGACTGACAAAACGGTGCTGGATTTGGAGACATTATCTATGAGACAGGCTAAGCATTTTAATGGATTTTTACCTGCTGGAGAAGATAGATCATTGGCTACTCCTCAAGTCTTTGCAAATTTGGGAAAAAAACTCCAGGATTGAAAGGCACCCACTAGCACCACCCTGTGCAAAACCCAGTGACGGGACTTCCAAAACACGCAGTCTTTCATAATCTCATCCCTCCTGCTGAGCTTCTCCCTGGGTGAAGGAGTGGAAACATCATGGAAGCAGCTCACCCTGAGACACGCTGCCAAGCAGCTTTCTTTTACAATTACTCCATACTAAGCCACATTGTAAGATAATTATTTCATTAGCTGGAATGCGTGTTAGGACAGAGCGATATTTGCCCTCTCCTTTTCATCTCCAGTTAGGAACAACAGAGGGAATGGAAAGCCTTTGAACACCCGTGTGTTTACTTCTCTTTAATAGCTCTGAATCCAGAGAAAGTTAGGGAGTTCACAGGCAAGAGTTAAATATTCAACAAACCTGGCCAAGAAATTCACAAGCCTTACATGATTTCTCTTATTCTGTGCAATAAAAGCACAAGAAGAGTTGAATATACTGGCCTGCCTGACCAGCTGTGGTCACGCATAGCAGTTTCCTTAATTCCAGGGGTTATCCGTCATAGACCCACTCTGAAAGGCAGGTAGTGATCACTCTGCTCTGCCATCATTTATAACAGAGAGAGCTAATCAAACACACTGAAACATTTAATATAAGCAAGACCAAGGCACTAGTCGGGACAAGATTCAAACCTTTAAGAGAAATGGATTGCTGCTCTCTGATGAGTGGGCTGGAAGATGTAAGACACTTACTAGTTAAACAAATGGGACTGAGGAACACAGGTCTTGACTCTAAAGACCAGGGGAGAGAAACACTGGCGATTTTCTATCATCTGGAAAAGGAGACCTTGAAATAAATACATGGTTTTAACAACAGAAGAATCTTTCTCATGAAATCTTGAATCAGACATTCATTTGGCACATGTGAGTTTGAAGAGAGCCACATTTTGGAAAGGATGGTCCAGCACACAGATTTGATAGCTAATCTTCAGCCACGTGCCTCTTCCACTTGCATATGAATCCTTCAAAATGAGCTCCTACAGCTACTTCTTGCTCTGCCAGTTATTTTATTCATATCACTGTAAAGAGCAATTGCCTCAGTGAGTATTGATTCACAACACTCATGCATATGGAGAGGCTTGATTGCTAATTGAAGAAGGGTAAATCCGGTGAGCTGTATAAGATTTGCAGTGTCATGGGAAAATTTGTTAAAGGGAAAATATCAACCTGATAAATAGTATGTTTAGAGTTCCCTTCCCTTCAGCCCATTAAAGCAACTGCTACTGGTGTGTGTTCAGCAGCAGAGGTGGCTGTTACAGAGATAAAAATTAGATCCAAACAAGAAAAGGAAAAAACCCCAAATTTATCTTAAGATGGTTTAATTTTCAGTATTCAGACAAGTCATCTGAATGGTTGTCACTAAATCAATAGACCCACAATTAAGCATAGAGTCAGTCCCACAGCATAAAGACTAAAATAAGCGAGATCTAGAGTGATCAATATGTGCACTTGCTTGTTCCAGTTGTTATTGATACACAGAAATACAGCTGGTATTCCTGCTACATACTATGAGCAAAGCTCACTCTCAGGATGATGCCACTGAGAAATGGATTGGATCCAGTGGTTAATTTGACCCTGTGTGTCCCACAGCATGCACGTACTTGAATCTACATATAAAGACATGAAATCAAAATGTAGGTTATTTGATATGAAAGGAAAATTAATCTGTGGTGGAACTGCATCAGAGAACCAGGGTGTTTCACAGCACAGGGTGTTTCCTTCAGGTGATTGCTTCTCTTATCCTGAATTCTACAGCCATTACAAAGTATGCAGAACTGCCATCTTCCCTTAATCAGAAATGTGGGTGGCTTACATCCCAGAATGAAAACAAAGCAGAGCTAGGGAAAAAAAAAAAAAAAGGTAGAGGACAAACCAAACCAAATATGTGTGCCCTACCAAATGGGGTTTCCACACTTCATCCCACTGCTCTGCAATGGCCTCGTCCTGATCCAGCTGCTGGCAGCCTGCTTTTCTCCAAGAACATCCAGCCTTGTGCTGCAGCCTGACATCCCTGGGCACCAGAAAGACCAAAGCCTTGCTGCTTAGCTCACATAAGGGCTTGCTGCAAACCCACTTCATAAGGCGGAAGAGTTCAAGCTCAATCGTATTGACCACAGCAGAGCCTATATGCCCACCACTTAATGGAAGCTGCAGTACCCTGAGAAGCGCCAATTTTGCTGCAGCAAATTTATCAAATTGCTTAAGCAAAGCTGGAGGAAATTAAGTCAGATAGGCATAAAGTGTCAAATTCATTCCTGGTACACTGTTTTGCAGGAGCTGCATTTAAATAATCCCGGTCTATAAAATATGATGTGACAATTAATATGTCATAAATGTTTGGCTTTGGATGTTAAAATGAGGTTTTAAGATGAAGGATGATGTTCACACGGATATTTTGTTTCAGCAGAACAAGTATGTGCTCATTCTCTTCCTAAAAATCCCATCACAGCCTTGAGCACACCCCTCTGCCCTCCTGTGCTCCTACCTGGCCCTGGGACAGGGACCTTTCATCAAGCTGCTCAGAGAAAGGAGGGCTCTGAGGAGGATTGTCAGGGCTTTTCTCTGCTTGTTTCAGAGTTTATTTTAGCTCACTTTATTATTGGTGCTTCCTGAGCAAATGTATTTTCGTCTGGCCCTGCACCTCGCTCTCCCTGAGCCACAGGCTGACTTCCCACTTGCACCTCCGCCCTGCCATATCATCATCACAAATATGCTGGTGTTCAAGACCACTGGCTGCCCTGAGCTAGGGAGCCTGCTTTGGCAGGGGGGTTGGACCCGATGATCTCTCGAGGTCCCTTCCAACCCCTACAACTCTGTGATTCTTACAGGTCCTGCCCTGACAGCCCCTATAGGGACTGGCCCTCGCTTCTCCTGGTCAAATCTTGCCATACAGTTTTGTAATTTCTGTGCACCTTGCTTTGAGCATTAGCACAACCACCACGTTAGCATCATCATATTTTAGTCCATGACCTCACAGGATGCTTGATTCTTTGAAATAAAACCATTACATTTGGACACATTATTCAAGGTGCTTCACAGGTTTGACTAGTTCCCTTCCAATCTCCCTCAAAGGCTTTCAGTTTAGGAATTAAACTGGCTTGCTCATCACTATTCAGCATGTATTTATCATCCTCTGCTACTACAAACTATTTCCAATGTTAGTTCTCAGCTCTCAGTTCCCTGCCAGGCACGTAACCAGCTGAACAGGACAGTGCAAAACACCCAGGAAAGATCTTCCGAAGTCTTGCAGGCATCATTCCCTGGTTCTTTTTAAATCTTGATGTTTAGTTACCTATAGCAGAAATTTGTTGCAATGCAGTGGGTAGAATTTTTTTCAGCAGAGAATCAAGCTTGAAGGACAAAAGGGAAGTTCGATGTAACATTACCAAAGCCACTTAAAATTGTGCCTTGGGATTCACTTATCCTAATGGTTAGTCTTAGCTTCAAGGGCAAATTGCGACCTCCAGTAAATGGGAACAGTGAAAATCACAGAATCACAGATTCACAGAATTGTAGGGGTTGGAAAGGACCTCAAGAGATCATCGGGTCCAACCCCCCTGCCAAAGCAGTTTCCCTAGGACATATGGCACAGGTATCTCCAGAGAAGGAGACTCCACAACCCCCCTGGGCAGCCTGTCCCAGTGCTCTGTCACCCTCACTGGGAAAAAGTTCTTCCACATGTTGGTGCGGAACTTCCTGTGCTCCAACTTGCAGCCATTGCCCCTAGTCCTGTGCCCACAGACCACTGAAAAGAGCCTGGCTATTTCCATCTCCCACACTTCAGATATTAATAAACATTAATAAGATCCCCTTTTAGCCTTCTTTTCTCAAGTCTGAACAGCCCCAGTTCATTCAGCCTTTCCTTGTAGGGGAGTTGCCTCAGGCCCTTAATCATTTTTGTAGTCCTCCTCTGGACTCTCTCCCTGCCTTTTTTATACTAGGGAGCCCATAACTGGACACAATACTCCAGGTGGGGCCTGACCAGGGCAGAGTAGAGGGGGAGGATCACCTCCTTCGACCTGCTGGCCACACTCCTGACGCACCCCAGGATCCCATTGGGTCTCTTAGCCACCAGGGCACACTGCTGGCTCATGGCCAACCTGTCATCAACCAGGACCCCCAGGTCCTTTTCCACAGAGCTCCGCTCCAGCAGGTCATCCCCCAGCCTGTACTGATTCAAGTGGTTATTCCTTCCCAAGTGCAAGACTTTACACTTGCTTTTATTAAACCTCATCTGGTTTCTTACAGCCCAGCTCTCCAGCCTGTCCAGGTCTCACTGAATTCTCACACAGCATTCCTCCTGCATGTGAACCACTCACCCCAGCTTTGTATCATCAGTCAGGATTCGCCCCCATTCACAACAGCAGCCCTGACCACCTCACAGGGCTCTGCCCTTACAGGCATGCCATATCGGCAGCGTTAGGGCTCTGGGAAGGATGACAAGAGTACAGGTCCAGCTGACTTCCTGCTGACTTCATCTCTGTGCTCAGAGGTGTGAGTGCACACTGGTGGCATCTTTGCTGAGACACTAGCTGGGACACACTGAAGCCCTGCTGCAGTCCTTTCCAGGTACGGCTACTGACTCGGGGTTTTGATTAGAGCTCTCCATGCTCACTGCATTCACAGTGCATGTATGCATTTACTATACCCTCACCTGCCTAATTAGTTGCCCACATAACCACACCATGGCTCGTTCACTTTATTTCTCTTTTTCTGCCCCAGTTTTGATGATCTTGTCCATTGACTCCTGTTCCAAATTGCATTGTAAATCCATAGGGGGGAAAGAGAGCCTTCTCCTGCTGCCCACACAGCACTTGGTACAGCGTGGGACGTGGTCTGTCACCAGGACAAGTCAGCACTTTCACAACAGGGGGTAATAAATAACAGAAAGAAAGTGCAACTGAACCCAAACTTCCTTGTGGTTCCAGGGGTTTGGCTATAAAAGCTTTGAGCTAAGTCTCTCTGACTTGTGAGCTGAGGGAAAAGCGTGTAACACCAAAAGCTTTTGAATAGATTCATATTATTCGTATAATAAGCTAGGGACTTCTTCGTCCCCATATGCTTTAAAAGCCTTTGGGTTTGGTGAGTGACCCAGAAAATGCTTTTTGGTGTCAGGTTTTCTGGCAGTTCCTTCCTAAATAAAAGCATCACGTTTCAAAACCATACTGTCTTGTGATGGCCTGTTTGTTTTGGTTGCAAGGGATTGAGTTTCATCTTGTTAAGTACACAGGAGTTGCTGTTGGAGTGATGGTATCTTTTTAAAGTTGCCTATAATTAAAGTTGTTGTATAATAATGCATGCACTCCCAGTTGGGATGGAAGTGATGTTTACAGGTTTAGTCTCTTTCATACAAATTTCCGCTCGGGTGCATATCCTGCCTAGAGCTAACAAAAGAAAATCTTTGAGTAGAAATGAACTGGTAAATGATAATTAATTAAACAACCCCATGGGAAGGCTGGAGTGTGATTATGACCTATTTCTTCTTCCTTTCAATAGCTTTTACCTTTCTTTTTTTCCCCATTTGTACTCTTCTTAAAAATATATACATATATTTTGATTACTCCTTTTAAAGCTGTTGTTTCTTGCTTAGGAAAAAAGTAAAAAAGTTGAGGAAGTATTCAAAATACTTTTTTAATGACATAATCATTTGACCATCTGTGTGAAGCTTTCTGCTGTGCTCCTAGAAACACAAATGTAACCACCCAGAAAGAGGGGAGAAACAGTGGTTTTCATATACCATCATGTCTCAAGGATTTGGGACACCTCCAGAGTATGACATGAACAGGGAATAAACCACCCCATCCAAACACCGCAGATCTTGTTTGCAGATTATCTAGAAACACAGCAGCACCAGAGAGCTCCCAAAGCTGAGAACATCATGAAAACAGCCCTGCCCATCTCTGGCATGCCCTTGTTGTCAGGGCTTGAAAGTGGATCGATACCAAACAGATTGCAATGGCCTGATTTGTTTCTCTGCCACATCTCCATGAAGCTCTTGACAGCCCATGACTGCCTGTGAAACAGCTAGGGCTGCCCTCTCTTTCTCTGCCAGGTCCAAGCTCCTTACCTTGCCCGTCTTGTGCCTTCCAGAAGCATCGCATGACCAACTCCAGGCACTTACCTCCACTAAGTATACAGTAGGCTGTCAGATGACCTTACAGGAGACAAAACCCCATCTGTACTAGTCAGTCCTATGTCCTATAGTTTCTACTATAATTTCCAGCATGTGCACACCCACAAAGCAAACACAGGGGACATGAGGTAGAAATTACAGCAGGGCAGAAACAAGCCACCTAAAAAAAGTCTAATATGCACCTGTAGAGAAAATTAAGATGTCCATTAGTAATGAAGGAGTGCAAAATAACACCATGAAAACCCAACTGTTGTATATTCAGTGATAGTCTAATTCTTATTAGACTCTCCATTGTCTTTATCCAGACCCTAGACTGAACAAAAACACAGAGAAACATCATTAAAACCTGGCAATAGGAGACATGCGAGCATGGAAAAGGACCTGACAATAAGCAAGGTGATTTCTGGCTGATATCCATGATTCACTGCAGAAAATGTTAGATATCAGCAAATCCTGACTGGTTTTTCACACATGGAAATGTTATTTGAAGAACATTTTTTCTGAAATGTCTCCAGGCTCCATTTTGCTTCATGGAAACTTCACCCATGTCCTTAAAATCAATTACCACATGGCTTCCAAAACTAGGACCTAGAAGAATCACTCACTGTCTTTCAAACTCCTGAAGCCATTTATTATTGAGACATCATGTATTAACTTGGCACGCAAATTAGTATATCACCTAGACATGCTGGAGGAAATTTTCAGGCTGAAATGTCTTTCCGTGTGTCAGGTTCCCTTGTGCCTCAAAACGGACAGTACAATCACTTAAATAAATCAGTTAGAGAGAAGTTTCTTCTTCATAAACAAGATTCTAGGATGTTCAGACAGATGAGCTGTGGAAGCAAACACAACATCACCTAACCCAAGCTATGCACAGTGTGCTATAATTGTTACATATTCTTCTCATAAGGAGCATCCTAAAAAGAGAACGAACTATTGCAATTTATTTGTTTTGAAGTCTCTGAGCAGATAACCAACCTCTCTTTAGGCAAAACTCCAGCTTCTCCAGCTCTTCTTTTCAATACTCAACACTGTGAGATGGCCACAGAGCATAGAGCTTAATATTTCTTCTAGTACTTCTGAAGTCCTCTTTCCAAGGAAGCAACTGCTGGAAAACTCAGTTTTGAACAGAATACACTAAATCCCTCCACCTTCTATTCTATATGTTCTTCTCTGTGTAATATGAGCTAGGGAGCCTGCTTTGGCAGGGGGGTTGGACCCGATGATCTCTTGAGGTCCCTTCCAACCCCTACGATTCTGTGATTCTGCGATTCTATGCTTTTTTAGCTGGCACAGCTCAGTAGAGTGTTCTGACAAAAAGGATGACCTACAGCCTCTATCTAGCCAATGGCAAGCACATGATCCCGTTTTCTTCTGGTTTTCTGCAGTCTCCTGACCTCACCATGTCACCGAATGTAGGACTTGTCTCTCAGACCACTGGCAGAAGGACCTTGGTGACATGATACGAACCCCACAAGTCTTTGCATGGAGGAACAAACCCCAGGATCTGAAGGAGCAACTCCAAAAAGATACCTATGCTGAGATTTGTGTTGTCTACTTCAAAATCAGTGGTTTTCCCCTGTCTCTGAGAGTTTTCAATTTAAAAACCTATCACAGTAAGAAAAATTATTCACAGAGCTTTCATTTATGTAACAAATGAGGATGTGGTTTCAGAAGGGTCATGCACTGACCTAGCCCTACTCCCACTGCAATCCATGGCAGAGCTCCAATTGACGCCAGTAGGAGTAGAGTTAGGGTGGTGAGAAATTATTTTGAAAATCAGATGGAAAAAATATCTGAACCACATCTGCTTTCCCTTTTCCCCCTCTCTTCACACATCCACACCCTGCTCTTGGTCTCACTGGCTGTGGTGAAATGATGCATTAATTGGTTCTGCATGGACAAGACCACACTGAAGGAGATGTGTTGCCATAATCTAATCTAATTAAAATAATTCTCAGGTCTGAGTGAGCAATCGAATAAAAAAATAAAGCAGCCCTTGACAATTGATGCTTGCTGTGAAAATGACTGAGAGCAATGAGTAATTTAAATCCAAGCCGAGTTCCTAGCTTGTTTTCCTTTCCATCTGCATATCTTTTAAATCCTAATTATACGTAATCAACAGTATAAGCAACATGATTCTTCTTGTAGTTGACAAATTCGTGGGTTCATTTTGCATACTTTCAGATACATGCATACCAATGAATATATATACTCCTTCTACCTGAGAGAGTTTTACATCAGGTAATTACAACTTAGCTCAATTAAAAAAGCTCTCGAAACAAGTGTAGCGTCTTTTAGATCCACGAAGCTAATTTAAGAAGCCAGTGGGCATGATTAGGTCAGCCCAACGATGAAGGCTGGCGGGGAATTAAAAAGAAGGCCACAGATGTGTGACTTTATTTTTGGCTGGACTTTCCTAGCAGGGTGTTTCTATATTACATCAAAACTAATAATCCATCTGGATGCAGAATAAGGTAGATCAGCCCTTTTTCAAAGTGAACAGAAAGGCTGTACGATGAGTGCATCACCCACACGGAGCCACCAAAACCAGAGCCTGATTTTTAGGGTTTCTGTGTATCCGCCCTTTTAATCCACTCAAGACTTTGGGAGGAGCCCATTGCACCTGAGAAGAGTTCTGTGATTCTGTGTGAATTTACTTTTCTTGAAGGATTATCTATCTACACTGTCAGGATGGAGACCAAGGCAGGACCATATGCTGACCATACTGGTGGATCCAATAAACTGCCATGGTGCTCCCTATCTTTCTCATATCTGCCAGGCAGCAGCAGCTGTTTCTGCAGAGCAGACAAGCCATGAATGGAGGTGACCTTGTGTGGGCCATGCTGTCACCCATGGGAACTATCTCATGGGCAATGACAACAGAGGCAGAGCTGGAGCTGATAGCAGGACCCATGGGTTAGGTCAGGTCCAGAGTCCAGTCAGGGAGCCCAGTGAGAAGCTACAGGAGATGAGGCCAGAGGTGATCTCTTTCTTTTGCTGCTGCCAAGCAGTCCAGGATACCTCCCCAAAGGTCATAGTGACACTTTGATTCAGATTTTAAAAAAAAAAAAAAGCACCTGATTATCATGAACAGAGGAATGCAGTATGTCCATGAAATGAAGTTTCTTTTTTTGGTGACTTTTTGAATGCACAGCTGAAAAGAGGAACCTCCATCAGATCTCAGGGCATTTTACTGCTGTTTCCAAGATATTTTTCATGGTTACAGGTGAAGGCAAATAACTACTATCAGATTCAATGCTGTTTCACCACTCTTGACAAACCAATATTAGTTGTAAGAATCATAATTAACCCTCTGCGTTTATGACAGTATTCTACATGTTGCTACTGGGACAAAGACATGAACACCTGCCTCTCAAGTATTGTTATCCCAATTCTACAGGTGAAGAAACTGAGTGTATTTACCTTAGCAGTCAATGTGGCTTCAGACAGTGAGCCGGACCCCACCTTGTTAATCACACGTAGGTCTTTGTCTACATAAGGGCCATAGCATGGTGGGAGAACCTCAGGAAGGACATATGTCAGGAAGCTGATTGTTGTCCCATTTTTGTAATATGGACTGTTTCAAAAGGCAACATCAGCTCTTCACCTATAAAAGGGAATATAATCACAATGTTTGACTACCATGTGAATTATACAAAGTAGAAAGTATAAGGTTTGTGAGCTCAGTTCTGTCACTCTAGACAGTTCTTGCTGATTCTTCTCACTTCAGTCAGGTGATCAATCTCACCTCAGTGCCTGGTAAAATTATGGAGAAAATCATACTGTGATTTATTGAAAAACACCTAAAGGACAATGCAGTCACTGCCAACATGGGTTCAGAAAAGGAAGGTCCTATATATCCAATCTGATTTCCTTTTACAATAAAGTCACCCAGCTGTCTGACCAAGGGAAACCAGTTGATGTTATTTTTTTGTATTTCAGTAAGGCTCACAGTATCTTGCAAGTGTCTCACAGTATCTGGCAAGACAAAATGTCCAACATACAACTAGATAAAGCCATAATGCATTTGGTGGGCAGTTGACTGAAGGGTCGGTCCCAGAGGGTCATAGTAAATGGGATTACACTTCCATTTTAGGTCCAGATCTTTTTAACATTTTCATAAATAACCTGAACATGGGATTAGAGGGTGTTTTAAGTGAATTTGACACCAAATTAGGAGGAGTTTTGACTCCACTGAGGGTGGAGAAGCCTTACAGAGAGACCTGGACAGATTGCAGAGCTGGGCAATCACCAACAGCACTAAGTTTAATGAGGGCAAGTGCCAGACCCTGAACCTGGGAAGGGGCAACCCTGGCTACACAAACAGATCAGATGCTGGAGGGGACTTGGGGGGTCTTGGTCGACAGCTAGTTAAACATGAGCCAGCAGTGTGCCCATACAGCCAGGAGAGCCAGCCGTATCCTGGGGTGCATCAAGCATGGCATTGTCAGCTGGTCCAGGGAGGTGCTCTGCACTGCTCTACACCACACTGGTGTGGCCTCATCTCAAGTACTGTGTGCAGTTTTGGGTGGTGCAGTACCAGAGGGACACAAAACTATTGGAGAGTGTCCAGAGGAGGGCAATGAGGATGGTGAAGGGTCTGGAGGGGAAATATTATGAGGAGAGGCTGAAGTCCTTTGGTTTGTTCAGCCTGGAGGAGGCTGAGGGGAGACCTCATCACAGTCTATGGCTTCCTGATGAGCGGGAGCAAAGAGGCTGGCATCAATCTCATCTCTTTGGTGGCCAGTGATAGAACCCGAGGGAATAGTATGAAGCTACAACAGGAAAGGTTTAGGTTTGGTGTTAGGAAGAGGTTCTTCACTGAGAGGGTGGTTGGGCACTGGAACAGGCTCCCCAGGGAAGTGGTCACAGCGCTGAGCTTGGCTGAGTTCAAGAAGCGTCTGGACGATGCGCTCAGTCCCATGCTCTGACTTGGCTGGCCCTGTGTGGAGCCAGGAGTGGGATTGATGATCCTTATGGGCCCCTTCCAACTCAGGATATTCTGTGATTCTCTACTTTGCTGGGATCTGATCTGGTTTCTAATATTTTTCTAATAAAGCTAAAGAATTCATAAGTGATGAATTTACATCCTGGCACAATGTACAAAATATGTACCTGTCATAAACTAGCAGGGTAATAAAAAAATCACTTATGTCTGAATATACCATGAATAGAATATATGACCATGTTGAAAACAAATGTAGCTGATATTTAATGCATACTTCAACTCAAATTTCCCTTCAGACAAAACTTCTGCTGTTTACGAAGCTTGAAAAATAAAAACTGAAGCAGTGGGCGTTATGAAAGTCTGGTTCTCATTTCTATATGTCAGCTTTTCTGCATTAATCAATTGTCCAGACTTGTTTCCACTGCACTACCTTGGAGGATTCTTCCAATTCTGGGCTTGTCTCCGCTTCTGATTAACACATATATGACCGAAATAACTGACTTGTTTTTAAGTATCTCAGTTCAGACTGAGGAGGGTAACTGTAGGCATCTGAGTCTGAAAAAGATTGGCCTAAAGGCAGAAGCACCTCTGGCTTTGTTCAAGGAAATCAGTGTGTTCACTATGCTGAAACAGCTGCAGAAAACCTGTCTGATCACTTCAGGAGTGCTGAACTGGAGTTTCGACCAGGCCAGGGAAGATAACGAAAAGATTCCTGGACCCGGACTCTGTGTCAGGAATTACCTAGTTAATTCATTTACCTTAACAGTTAATTGAATTGAACCTTCCATGCCATGGGCTGTGCACTGGGGATGGTGCTCACCTCACTCCAGGGTAGCACAGCTCAGCAAAAAGACTCCAGTTCGCCTCAAGGAGCTGAGAGGAACACCACAGTGGTCACTGGAGCTGTGGAGGACAGCCAGAGAGGGGTTTATCTGGCACCCCACCTCTGGTTGCCCTCTTCCCTGCCATAGTCTCAGCATCGTTCCAGCCCCAGTGAAACACCCAGAGTAGTGGCTATAGCACCATGGGAAGGTGAGATATAGGATTAATGGGTCCAGGAAGGCACTCAAGTCCCCTGGCCCTGGCACGTCCCTCCTCATTTGTTATCCATTATAAGCTGCCTCTGAAAGAGAAAGAAAGAAGCCGAGCTGAAGTATCAGGTCCTAGACCCATCTGTCAGAACGTATTTCTACTGTTCAGTCATGCCTAGATCTGAATGTCAGGAAGGTGAAAGCACCAAGGCATTCACTCCCCCGGGAAAGCTTGGGGCTGTGGGATTAAGCAAAGAATAAACTTGACCCTGTCAGAACAGTCGTCACTAAAAAAAGTTGATAGATAACAGTGAAAATGTTTAATATTGCCACCAATATGACATCTGCCAAAACCATGAGCTTTAACAATGGGCTATGAAATCAGAGTTCATAGCACCAGTCCAACACAATAGCCATCAGACTGTAGCACACTAAATGTTGCAATGTCAAGCAGGAAACACTACAGGCATGGTAGTCACCCCACTGAAAGTGCCTGAGGGAGAGCGTGACTTCTAGGCTTTTCCCCAGAAGAAAAGGAACCCGGTGTGAGAAAAAGTACTACCTGCTTTGTTTGGGTCAGCCATGACCTCAGTGATCAGGTTCTGAAAAAAAGCAGTGGGTTCTCCTGTTATTAATAACTTCTATTCACCCATTCATATCCTTGATTGAATCAGTTTTGGACCTGGTTCTGCCTATTTGTCATGTCAGTGAGTCAAACTGAGATCAGTGGTAACAGCTAAGCTGTTTCTACAACTGTCCTAAAGGTGCTGTATGCTTCTGACTGGAGAGAAGGACCATGAAGCCACATTCCTGTGATAAATGATGAAAACCAGTCACGGTAAACAATAGGTAATATTTTGGGAATGCTCTGGACACAGAGTGCTCAAAATAATTGAGTATCCAATCTTACTCCTGTTCCACAAGCAGCTCGACTTTCCAATATAAAGTCAAGCATCATCTTAGCTGGAGGGCACAGCAGTGTCTGGTTCTCCACACCATTTCTGGAGCTGCAGCCAGACTTGCACAACCCTTGCACTTAGTACTGACAATGAACTGTTGTATATCTGCCTATACATAACACTAATGTGATCATTTAGGTCATGCCTGGAGGAATCAATCATGATCACAGGCGCCCTTTGCTAAGCTCTGTACGGGTGCACACTATGTTTTAGTCTTTTCCACACAGATCTTTCTTACTAAGTAATGCATCTACAGCACTTCATGACCTTCTTCCCAAGCAAATGTGCTTAACATAGTTACTGTGTTGACTTGCCTGAGTAGTGTCCATGTGTATGCATTCAAATAAGCCTGCACAGATGAGGTTCATGTATGTGATTGGTTGACATCCTCTTTAATCTTATTTCAGGGATGATGGAGAATTTGGACAGTGCCTGGGATTTCTGTAGTCACACAGTAAAGTGAAAAATTTCACCCTGAAGGAATTTCCTGGTATTATTTACACAGCTTATTCAGTGAATCAATTTATCCTAAATACGTGTGCAGCACACTTCATCTAACACAGACAGGTAAGAGTTTAAAAGTCTTTTCAGCTATTTTGAAGACCAGTTTTGTTTTGCAAATTTGCAAATCACCAGCATGACAGTTAGGTAGTGAGCCAGAAAAGTCCTAATTTATGTGCTTGGTTTGTATTACTGGAGTTTGCTTTGTCTCTTGTGACCTTGCTCTTCAGCATATCTACTTTGATTAGTGTGATGGCACTTCCTTGTGCATTATGCATTGTGTGCTTAGTATTTTACCTCTCTGTTCTATTTCTTCTCTATCTGCAGCTCACTATCAATGTGGAAAAAACCGTCAGTGCTTGCATCACATCGGTCTGAGCTACAGTTTTCTCTCATGAACCACGAGTGCCTCCCATCTGGGTGCAGGTGCTCCCAACACTCCTTTAGTGATGCCTTGACACTACAGTTCTGTTTCTCAGTTTTGCATTTCCTTCATGACCGCCCTCACCACCACCACCATTCTGACACCCACAGATCAAATGGGGCAACAGTTGTTTTTCTCTGAAGAGTGTTTTATTCTGACTAGAAAACTAATGGCTGTAAGCAGAAAAGCCTTCCCACCCCCCGCAGCTGCCATTTCCCTCCACTTAGGCAGGGGTTAGTTCCGTTTTAGTTTCTTTCAAAAATTATATTCACTTCAACAAGCTTGTTTTTTCACTCCCATCCTTGCCTAAATCCTTGTGGCTCAACCAGGAATCCATAAATCTTTATTACCTCAGGCACTTCTCTGTCTGCTTTCATCAAGTGTTTATTTATATGATAATACTCCAATACCTTAAATCACTGCTAAGCCATTTATCATAATAAATGGCATTTCTTTAATGTTATGTCCCTGTTCTCCCACCTTATCTCCAGTTTGTTTGTTCAGATTGTAAGCTTTTAGATATCGTGACAGAATTTCCCAGAGGGATGGGTCGGGTTTGTGCTTTTTCGCCTGAAGAGGGCTCAGCGCGGAGCTTTGCAGGAGGCTGTAGGGCAGCCCTGCCATTGTGCCACATCAGGCTGTGTGAAAAGCCGTTTTAAACACAGAAGTGCTGCAGTAAGGCCGCAGCTTCTCCCAATCTCCTCCCACAGAAGGCAGCAGAGTGACCGAGAAAGTCTTATGAATGATCTGTATCATACTCCTACCTGCACAGGCAGTATCCAGAAGAGCATACTGGCTCACCAGGTGTTGTCAGGAGCAGACAGGGATAGGTACGATGCAATAAGAGATACTTCCTAAAACTAACTGAACTTTTGTCTCTTACTGAACTTTTCTCTCTTGCTTCCTCATTTGAAGTATTTGATGGGGAACTTCCTTGCCTGGGATGACTAACAGTGATGGTCCCCTGAATACGAATAGCACATGGAGAAAACCAGTAGGAAATACTGGGAAGTTTGTGATCATTTTGAAAAAGTACAGCAACAACCCACTCACAGCAGGAACTAACAAAATGCTTTTTTCTCCTTCTCCTACCACCATGTTTGCAGCCAGCACATCAGCCCTGCCCACCAGTGCAGTCATCTCACCAACCAGTATGCTTCTATCACATCACCTTCTTTATCCACTAAATCTTCTCAGTTTGTCATCAGTGGGTGGCACTTCCCCAGCCTCTAGGGATCACTTGGCAAGGTTTTTCTCAGTCTCTAGAGAGGCTCCATGGTCCTAGTCTTCAGCTCCAGCACTTAATTCAGCTACAGATACTTCAATTTACCTAGTGACATTAGTAGGAAGATGTTGGATTTACCACTGCTGCTAAATTCTGCCATTCTGTAGGCTCCACTTGTCCCCAAAGACCTTACCTATTTGAGCATTGAAAGCCATGAAAAGTGCCTTGCCTTGGCTGCAACCATCCTGACTCTGATGACAAAGCTTACCTATGGGCTTTGTACCCTTCCACAGCCAAATGTATGTGCCTGGGGAATCACCACTGGAAAGGGTGAGAACAAAAATGGGTAAACATGGAGCACGGTCATGAGCCACAGTCTGACATGACAGGCAGACACAGACTTTGGGAGAGGCAAGAAAGGAATGATGGAGGGTCATAGAAAGCCTCCAGCAAAGTGCTCATCCTCAGCAGTGGCACCTTCTCACTCTTACCCAAGACCCCTTTTTTAACCACTGAGCTTCGTTAGCCACTCAGTTTATCACTGAAGAACAGTTCCAGTTGGCTCCACGTGTGTTATAACAGGAATCCTGGAGAACATCCACGACTGCATCTCCTTGGTCCTTCCCTGTATTTCTGCTCAGATGGGACAGGGAGATTTCTCCCCTCAGAAGCTGCAGGACACAGGGCTCACCTATTTGCATGTTTTTTCTCCACTTTAGCGTGAGAGTTTGTTTGCCATATAATAAAGATGGAGTTGATTAAAGCGTGTCTGGACCTGGATTAGTACGTCATCGCAACCCCTTGGAACTGGCAGCATTAGACAATCCTCCACACCCCAGGTGGATCTTCTCTTATTGGCCTAATTATACCTACCTTGCCATCCACTGCACTGACATGAATCATAAATGTCTTTATGGGCATACATGCTGATGTACTGCATAATTGCATAGACACTGTTCCTCACGGGCCAGATTTTCCCTGGTGAACAGTGCTGGCGGCTCCTGCTGCTAGCAGAGAAAGCTCAACATGGCAGGCATGCTCTGCTGCAGTGAGGAATGTCGAGTGGGTGACAGCACTTCTGTCGCTTGCATGCTACACAAGGAGAGGCCATTCGGATGGCTGCATCCCACCCTGTCTTGCAGGAAGGATTTTATCTTGAAAAAATGCTACAGCTCTGATTTCAGCCCTGTGGCATATGAAAAAGAGCTGATGGGCAACTCTTTGAGACACTTCCAAGCACTTGAAGAAACTTCAACTACTGTTTGTTGGCAAACGTCAACATAGTTAAGCTGCAATCAGTAAGTATTCACACTCTAGGGGCCAGGAAGGGACCACACATCTGCATATGGCTTCTGGTTCTCCCTAGGATCCTTGGAAAATAAAGGAAAGGAAGGACAGACCAATTCTTCTGGGTGTAAAAATGTAGCTCTGGCCTTAGATGCCTGGAGGCAATGAGATGTACAGCCACAGTGGGTCTGAGTTTGCTTCCTGGCTAATCGTTCATGAAGAGTGTAATGGAGAGGTAATCACCCCTGTGGAGCACACACCAGTTTTCCTGTGCACAGGACCAATAACCATCAGCTCTGGGTCATAAGGGACACCTAGTCCTGCCTCTGTCTCCAATGAAGTAAGGCAGGGGGAGAAATGCCCTCCAGAGGGAAAGAGCCTGATAGGAGGGCCACCAAGCTCCTTCCCTCTCATGCTCCTTCCTTCTCCTTGTAAGCAAAGTCCTTGACATTCAGAGAAATATCAACAGAGACAAAAGTCTTCTGAGACTCAAAACCCCACCGTGAAAATTCCCAAAGGGCAAAAACAGCAGATCAGCTCTTCTGTGGGTGAAGGCCCTGAAGACAGTGCTCCTGATTGCTCTTCCTCAGCAGCTAAACCATAAAGCCACATGGATTGGCAGCTGGATTTCTTATTTTCTTTAAGGGTGTGGAGGAAGCAAACCAGTGTCTATCAAAGGCTTAAGTTTCAAGATCCAGAGACACTGTGGTTGAAGTCCAGCCTTGGGGGACACTAGAAAAAGGGACTCATTACATAAAAATTGCATTTTTTCAGGAGACTGAGGGTTACAAGCGCCAACACTTTGATACTCAAACAAAGCTTAGGATGCAAAGAACTGTGTCTACCTGAATAAGCCCAGACATTTATGCGCAGAGACTTTCTAAAATCCCAAAGCCATCCCAAATAACAGGGAAATTGATGCAACCACTGAAACAAAAGAAGATGGAAATGTTCTTCCCAAAAATCTTAAAATACCTAAATTTGTTCTCTATTGATTTATCTACTTGGCTTGTAACGATTAAAATCAATGAGACTTTTTTAACAAGAAATAATTTAAGCAAAGTTCTAAAAATCTATCTTTCTTTTCTCCCTCTCTGACAAAAATATTACATTCATAAATCTAGCCTGCAATAAAATCCTCTCCTAATTTATAGGATCAAGTCCCCAGAAGACACCGTAGCCTTTGAAGTTCTGCCAACTATCCATCTAAGCCTGGTACTGTGAGCATTTCACACCACTTCTTGTGGATTGCTCCATTCTTAAATGAGTTTTATAGTGTTGTGCCTCTGGTGGTTTTTCATGAGCCTTCTTCAGGCAGAGCTTCCACAGGGTTTCATTAAAAAAAAAAAAAGAAAAGAAAAGGGCATTTAGTGCTGCTTACTTAGAGAGGCAATTTACTAGCCTCTAAAGAGAGGCATTTCCCATAACATCCTGCCCTATTTAGCCAACCTCTTTATCACTTTGATATTGAAACAAAACAGAGAAATGTATGATGGGAATCATTTTTAACAAGCTGCCCTTACCAGTAAGTGAGTTTGACTCAAACCCACAATTCTTCAGTGCTTGCACTACTGATAAGCCTGGAATCTGAACCACGAGACCAATAAATACTGTAAGATGATTCCCAGACCCAAAGACCCTGGGCAAGACAGACTTTGGGAATGAAATCCATCACAAGCAATGGATAAATTCTGCACTTCACTTTCAACAGAAGACAGGTTACTTCCTAGCTTCCCTAGATCGTTTCAACTTATGTCATTTAAACATCCTTATAAAAATGACACAGTTCTTACTGTTAAATTATGAATAAATAATATGACTTCTCCTGACCTTTCAGAAATCTTATCCCTGTATGTAACTTGCTTAAAAGAGCATTGACTTATTATGGAATGAAAAGGAATGAGAATTTATGGTCAATTTGAGTCCAATCATTACCTATACATTTCTTTTGACCTGACTGTATCTTATCTAATACTCTCCCATTAGTTCAGCCAAGGCTGATCAGGCTACTTCAGATTTCACATCTGACTTTTTTGGTCTTCTTTTTTGCCAAGCATCTCAACTTTATACTGTCAGTGTCTAGTTCCTAACCAGTATGCTGAAAAATGTTTGCTGAAGGCCTAGTGTCTGTTTACACATCTGCAGATGCATCCCAGTCCCCTATGGACCTCCCAGCTCACCTGAACTGCAGTGCTTTGGCAACTAGGTATTTTCTAACTTTCAAAGACCTTTTCTTCAGCCAGCATATCTCTAACCTCTTAAAACATCCCATCTGATGCTGCCTGATATGTCACTCTGAAAAGCAGACAAAGCAACATTTGTCACATTATTATGTCACCCCAGCTGGTTATTAAGTTGAAAGGGATGCAGAGAAATCTTGGAAAGCTCTACATTTAGATTTTCCCCATGTGTTATCTGTTCCCACTTTAATGAAGTTACAGCAGAAATTAGCTGGCAGGAATACATGTGATTTTAAGCCTGGTGTGAGGATGACCTGCACAAGCATGGAGCTGGTGCAGCCTATCTCCTACATCACAAAAAAGGAGGGGGGCAGAAGAGATCATGTTAAGGACCATGCTGTAAGGAAAGACATGACCTGAAGTGCTAGCCCATATAGATAGGTTGTGTTAAAAATATCTCTGGTATATCTTTATCAATTGTGATTAATCCTGTAGAACCATTTTCACGGTGGCTAAGCTTGCTATACACAGTATGCAAAGAAGGCACATGGGCCACTTAAAATGCTGCTAGCCCAGGGCTAGCAGCCAGGGGCCATGGCATCTTGCCACATGCATAGAAGTGAGTCCATTGAGTGTGAGAGGGTAGGTCAGGAAGCAAGCTACTTCCAAGCAGTCAAGAGTAGAGTCTTGTTTTATGGAAGCCCAACATCTCTAGAGTCCTCCTGAGTTCCTATGTGTACATACAACCACTAACCTGAGGGGAAAAATACAGTCCCTTATACGACCCTCAAGGCCCTTTAAAGCAATTTTATATATAACAAATAGAGAACAAATACATCACGTATAAAACAACCACAACCGAGGAACGTGATGCTGATTATCAATGCAGACTCCATTTTCTAGTCTATT
This sequence comes from Laterallus jamaicensis coturniculus, assembly GCA_022605575.1. Classification (NCBI taxonomy): domain Eukaryota; kingdom Metazoa; phylum Chordata; class Aves; order Gruiformes; family Rallidae; genus Laterallus; species Laterallus jamaicensis. The sequence goes on from JAKCOX010000001.1 coordinate 50,882,900, forward strand.
ACTTCTTCAGGAGTGAACACAATAGTGTTACTCAGGTCCAATTTGCTCCCCACTGAAGCCAAGAGTAGCAAGACTCCCGGTCTCAGCTGAAAGGCCAATGTACTCACATGGCTGATGAGTAAATCCACACTGCTAGTCTCAAACTTCCAGCATTGTCAACTCTGGCATCCTTATCGCCAAAGTAGGTAGATTTAGGAAAGAAGGTTACTGCTCTTAGACCTTCGTGATCACAAGAGGAGCTTTTGTTTAAAAATTTGAACAGAAAAGGAAGCTTGGCTTTCCACAGGAAACACCAAAAACTAGGTGACAAGTCTTAAAAGTTCCTATGCTTCGGTGTCTTTTTTTTAGCTCTGCCTCATTAAGAGCCCACAGGTAGAATTGCAAAACTGTGTTCTTAAAGAATATGTGTGTGGCAGACACTGCATCAATAGCTTTACTAATAAAAAGCAGATTTTCCAAGTATGACAAGAGCACCCTAATCACTGCTACTCAATTCAGTTTATGGGTGGTGGCCCAACCACTCCAGCACGACTGAAAACTTAGGCAGACCTTAGGAGGGTTTGGATGTTAGCAGCAATTATATAACAGCAATTACACAACATATCTGGACACAGTCAGTCTGTGTTCATTATACAGCAATGATATTCATTCCCTAAGATCCCACAGCCTTTATAAAATATCGAGCACTTAGGGGTAGGAAAATTGTTCCTATTAACTTTTTTTGTCCAGCCTGATTTTTACTGCCCTTTTATGCTAGGCCCTCTTTAGACCACTTGGGCAGTAAATACCCTCCTAAAGACTTTTTATACTGCCACTGGAAGTGTAAAGAAGTCTGGCTGTAAATGAGAATCAGGTCCAGTGAGTCCAAAAAGACACGCAAAAAGAAACCAAATACTTTTAAGGTTTAATCACCTTCAGCATAAATCTACCCCATACAGGAACAAGAACAGCATGTTTCCAGCCATCCAACACTGGATTGTTTCTCCAATTGTCCCTTTTAATTAGCCTTTCTGTCCCCTGGTGCTCTTGGTTTATTACTTCAGTTGTAAACAGGACATTATTCAAGACTGTTTCAAGCTAATTGCACTACAAATATTAAGAGTCTGGCTGTTAAGTGGTCATAAATGAGTCTTTGTAACTACTGGATGGTTAGTAAAAATAATGAAAAGCAATTATTGCATGTAAATACAAGTGGCCAGTGTAATATTTTATAATGATGACTATTTAATTGAAATTTAGGTCCAATACTTCTGGATTTCTGACAATAATGCTGTATTTTCAGCAAATGGCCTTTGAAAGCCAATTCCCTTTTTTTCCTCCTCCCTAATGAACTCTGTTAGATTTAACCCCAAGCACACTAACCAAGTGCTCCTAGACCACCAGTTGCCTAGAGACTCTGTCTGGGCTCCTTGATGTAAGCGCCTTACTCTGACGAATGTGGGTCTCAAAGAAAATGAGCACCCTGAGAAGCTATGAGCTCTGCACTTACTTAGCATCCCCAAAAAGGGCTAAACCTATGCAATGCTGCAGAGAGAGATCCTAGCCAGGGACAAACTTGGTTAGGAGAACATACTCCAGAGCAGTTTTGGAGTAAGTTATGAGTCAGAGCAAGGAAGACATCCTGAGCCTAAACTAATCCTGTGAGCTCTGGGTTAGTCCACCATGTTGGCACAGTGCCTGTATGGCCAGGTTTGCTCAATCCAGCCCCATCAGCTTTCATCTCACCACTCTCTGCCAACGTTGTTGTATGGCAATCAGAGGCTACACCTTCTCCTAGAAGAATTCTGTGTGTTACACAGCAAAGCAGTGCTCATGTCCTAGTCACAGTTCTCCTAGGCAGCAACAGAAACATCCAGAGCCACAGACTAATGAGGATGCTGTGTAAAGTTCGCTAGCATGTGCTCCAAGGAAAAATGTAAATGCCAGCAGAGAGTTAACACAAGCAGGAAAATACACATTTCGGTAACTATTGCTAGTGAAAATTTTCTTCATGTGACCCTGCCTTAGAACAAATTAGTCAACAACTAATTGCATAGTTGAGCTCCTATAATCCCTGTCAAATTGCACCAAGTGAAGAGCGAGGCCCTGTCCCACAAGTCGTTATGCAAACAAACAATTTAACATGTTGTTCTATTGTATTTTACCCAGCCCTGTTGCCAGCAGAATATTTCAGTGAGTAAACCCCTACATTTTAAACCAGAAACAAGATCGCTGGAAGGGCTTGATAAATCCCCAAAATAAACATCTCTATTGGTGTCTTCATTTGTGAGGTGACTTGTTATAATGTTGACTAATTAGCTTGTAAATTTTGTTCTGGGTTCTTTTTCTTATCTCACCCACATTTTGTTGGTGAAATCCAAACAAGCATTAAGCTCCTAATGTCCTTAACTAGTTGCTGCAAGAAGCTGTGACCCTTTAAACTCCATAATCCTTAGGGGAGTAGCAAACTCCTCTGCTGCATTAGCGTATACGGCCTCTTTTTAAATTAGAATTATATTGAATGGACTAAAAATCCTGATCTTAATTTCCTGTTACCATTCCCATAGATTTCAATGTCAGAAAGGGCATAGGAGCTACAGAGAAGAATATAGTCCATTCCCTCTGCCTGGAGGAGAAGAGTGTTTCCTTGACACCTTGCTGAAGGTGTCATATCCACCAGGGTGCAAAGTCAAGCCCATTCCTACAAGCTACCTCAAAGTGAAGCAAAGTGCTTATGAAGCCCAAACTGAATGTGCTACATTTCTTTCAGGGCTTCCTAAATTATCACCTAACAATTCTTTAGAAAGCCATCCCCAGAAACCCTTCCGAAAGCAGAAATTATCAGAGAGAGCCAGAGAGAAAGCATCAGATCACTAGAGGTTCCTGGCTTGCATGATTTTCCACAGGAGTAGAAGGAAACGCCTCAATTCATCTGGATCCAAGTGATTTGGTGGCACAAGGAGGTTTTGTCAACAGCGGGAATTATGCTTGCTCCTCTCCAGTCCCAAGCTAAGGCACAACTCACTGGACTGCCTTTTCTTATCCAGGGCTTGCCATTGAATTCAAGCTTTGGCATTGCTGTTGCAAGTACAGTTAATAATTTTAAAATAAATTAATAAATAACAGGATCTCCTGCCGAGTTCTTTCTAATTAAGTGGTAGCAAGGGAAGCATGTAGTGCAATAAGAAATAATTGAAACAAAGAACCTTTCTTTTTTATCAAGCTATTTAGCATTTTGGCATCCTTCCAAATACATTTCCTATAATTGGAAACATTAAATTGCCTGATTTAAATCTGCAGCCCCCTTTCAGGCACGCGGTCACATTGAAGGATATGGCATTGTTCACAAGTTAGGCTCTAACAGGAGACCAAGTTGGGAGGACATGATGCTGTTACTGAAAGAGCTAGGTGAGGGGCTTTTGCAGAAAATATTTACCTGGAAAATATTTTTTTCAGAGATATAAATAACTACTAAAAAAAAAAAAAAGAGGAAGAAAAAAAGGCCTGAGTAGAAATAGGAATAAAGTCTGAGCAATTTATCTTGACCTATTTCTTTCAAAAGTGAAAAAAACATATTCATAGCATCATAAGAATCATAGAATGCTTTGGGTTGGAAGGGACCTTAAAGATCATCAAGTTCCAACCCCCTGCCACGGGCAAGGACACTTTCCACTAGACCAGGTTGCCCAAAACCCCATCCAGCCTGGCCTTGAACCCTGCCAGGGAGGGGGCAGGTGCAACTTCCCTGGGCAACCTGTTCCAGGGCCTCACCACCCTCACAGGGAAGAATTTTTTCCTAACATCCAATTGAAATCTACCCACTCCCAATTTAAAATCATTCCACTTCATCCTATCACTACATGGCCTTCTAAAAAGTCTCTCCCCATAATGTTTTATAATATTTTATACAGACTAGGAAAAGTATTTTCCTTTCTACCCTTTAACCTCCAATGCTGAACACTATACAAAACGTATTTTTTAGGAATGAAAGGAATGCATTGGTCTTATATGAGTAATTTCCTTTTGCTTCAATTTCAGTTCCCCAAGAGAATGAATGTATTTTGTTTCAGGTAAATACAAACTGTTTTTCTCTTTTTTGTTATTGTTTTGGTTTTGTTGTTTGGTTTGGTTTGCTTTTTTTGTTCAGTCCCATCAATCAAACAAAAAAGTCAATTTCTATACAGCTCTAAACCCTTCCACTAATGCTGAACGTAACATGCCAAAAGGATTTTTTGTGTAAACATAGTGCTGTTGTATATGAGGGGACATCTCCAGCACCCATTCACAGTCACTGATTTCTCTATCTGTATTATGTGCCTTATGGCTTTGAATCATGTGCTAAAGTTTGCATCATGTGCTCGAATTCCTTTGGCTTTCTATTCTGCTAGGGTTAACAGCATCAGGAAACTCTGACCTCCCAACCAATCTCACCCCTCCAGTCTCTCATGGACTTATAAGTAGCACATGTTCACAGAGTGGGGCAGGATCAGATGTGCCATTGCCATAAGATGTGGGGAAAAATGTCAAAGAAAGAGATGAAGTCGGGAGAGGGGGAGGAGCCATAGCTGAAAAAGAAAGATACTGAGGGGTAATAAAAACAAGCTATAAATGCCAGACACATGACAAGTAAAAAAGTAGTCGGGGAAGTGTTTGTAAGTAAATATGGAAAGAGGAGTGGGAAGAGTGAGGACAGAAGCAGCAAGAAGAAAGGCACGCACCCTTTCAGGCAGATGGCCAGAGCTTTGGTTAGTGAAACTTCAAGGTGGATTTTCCCTGCCCTGAAAGGGAAGAAGATGCCCAACAGGGAAATAGGCACTCCCTGCTGCTCTAGAGTATCTCAGCAGCCATGGCCTTCCCGGCACATCATGAATGCTGTTTGCTTGTATAAATTTTTGCAGAAAAATGGAGAGGCATTCCTGTGAATGGGCATGACAAGAAGCTGGTTTTGCAGCTAAATCATGGATGCTATTGAAGAGAATTACACTGTTTGTCAAAAAGTTTGGTTTTAATAGTTATGAAATGTTGCTATGTTTTAACGCTGTCAAGTCACAAAAACACATCCTCTAATGATTATTTATCACATCTCAAGCAGCAAATAGGAAAAGTTCTCAAATCTCCTCTATTTCTTATGAGATGGGAAAGCATAGGAAGAGCTCTGTGAAGGAAGCATTGAGGGATGAGGCATGGGCTTCTATGCATTAGCAAGTTAAGCCAGATGTTCATCTCGGTATAAATGAAATTTAGAGTTTAAAAAAAAAAAATCAACTATTTTCCTATAGATTTCTTTTTTGCAGGCTGAAGTCTCTGCCATTATATATATCTATAGATATGAAACTAAAAATATTTTTGGCTTGGGAAAGGAGGAATAAAGTTGCTTACTTTCTAGTCATTAACCTGTCTCAGGGACGACTCCCTCCAAGACGTGTTCTGCTTCCTTTTACATATACATTTGTTTTCAGAAAGGGATTTTAATTTTACAGTTGCCATTGAGTAGCACTACTTGTTCAAAATATTAAGAATTTTTATGTAGCCCCTCGAGTAAGGACATTGAGAATGTGTTGCTTTGGGTCCTGAAATTCAAGGTCTGTAGTATGACTTTGCTCTAATACTTTTTTTTGGCAGAGATTCATTATCTGAATTTTCTCCAGATTGGGTGTAAAAGCTTATAACATTTTAAGAACTACAGAACTCAGGAGGAACTGAGCTTGGTTATCTCAGGACACAGTTTATCACTCACTGAGCATTTCACCTCTAACCCTGATTATTTTCCACTGGAGATCACAAAAATAATAACCCAGTACACTTTCAGTAATTCTATCTATTCTTACCCTCCTTCATATTCCAAAAAAAAAAAAAAGGAGCTGAGTGGTCCACTCCTTTCTCAGTTCTCAGCATCCCAAGTCCAACTCACGAGCTCTCCCTCACACATATATCAGCTGATACTTTGAAGAAGGATGTTGCCTTCTCCTCCCACATGCCTTGATAGTCAAGGATCGCTGCTTCTGCACCTGAGGCCCCCTGCCCCTTCCAGCTGGGCTCATGAGTGATTTAAGTGACTTGTGCTCTGCCTAGAGACACAGCTACTGAGTTTCTAAGACCCTGACTCCTCACCTGAGTGCGAGGGCGTTAGCAGGTACACTGCACAGGAACCAAACTCCCCTGCCTCCGCCCATGGTGCTTTTTGTTTGTTTAGTGAGGAGTCTGCTTCTCTCTGAGACTTTCAACATGCCACCATAGAGTTTCTGCAATATTTAGAAACAACTGTTATGAAACTGCATAGTCCACAGCTGAAGGAGAAAAGGTGCTTTATTTACAGTTATCCTTGGTTTCATCTTCCCACGTTGTGTTAAAATAAAAAGTGTACAAGAGCACATATGTCAGAGACAGTTCTGCCTAAAAGGGACTCTCAATGCCCACGTTTGTCAGAACCTTTGAGTTTCAGAGAGAGACTTCAAAGGGCGCCAGCTAGAAAAGGTGTTATAGTTAAATGGTTAATACATAAATGTTTAGCATTCCAAGACCATGTTTACAAACATATTAATAGATTTCAAATCACCAGCTATGATTTTTTTAGCAGAGAGTGGAAAAAAAGAGAATGGCTGAGGGAATGATTTGGAGAATGCAATTTTTTTCAAATCAAAGCTCATGAGAAGGAAAAGTCACTGGGTTTGAGAAAATTCCTAAGAACTTTTTTTAACATCCTGTTTAAAAAATTCTTCACCTTGTCACTTCTGTATGGTAGTATTTTCTGATGTACACTTTTAGACCAATACTTGTTCCCTAAGCTAATTGTGCAAAGGCAAAGCAATTTAGAATCTGTACTTAAAACAAATGTATCTCAGATGAATATTTAGAGTTTCATCTACAACTAACTAAGCAAACAACTTGTTTGACTTGTCCAGGGCATCATTAATGATCTGGGGGTGGCAGGACAAAAGTGGTGCTGCAGCTGCAGTAGGAGGACTGGGCTGTATTGTGGGTCGCTTCAAACATTGCACCAACTCTGAGCTCCGAACAAGGCTATGGCAGGGGCCATGGAAGACACTGGTGGGAGTGCCTTGGAAAGAGGGCAGATGGACCCAAAATTTACCTGTACCTACAGATTCTGGCCTTTCAAATGGTAGCAAGTTAAAGGCTAAATTCTCCTTGTGGCTTAGATCTATAGAGGAAAATAGCAGAAACTGACCTTGAGTAAAAGTCTTAAATAAAGACTCCTTATATCTGGCAAAAATAGAATGACTGTTTTTCTACTCTCCCCACACTAAACTGTTTTCTTTAACCACTCCCAAATATGCCATCCTAGGAACACTATTAGAATTTTCCACTAGAAATTATAAAGATATATATGACCTCCTCCTCCTCTAACAGAGGGTTGCCTGATGGTTAGTCTGGATACCAGAATACAGGTGAAAATCAATGCCAGGAGTTGTTTCATTTGTTCTCTTCAAGCCCATAATTTATCATCCTTTATCTTGTGTTGTAAGCCCATGAAGCTAAAAACAGCCAGACACACACAATTGTTGAAGTATAAGAAAGCAGCTAACTTTTAGAGCAGAAAAAAATCAGTCAAGAAAGCATGAGTAATTCTGCAGCTTCCACTAAAAGATGCTAGTTCTATAATAGGAACTATATTATCCTCCATGCATCAGTGCATCGAGGTTAAATCATTGTCGTGTGACTCAGAAGTTTCTTTAACCCTAGAGACTGGAGCTGCCAAAGGGAAAGGAGATGCTGCCAAAGGGGAACAGGCATTACCCCTCTTAATAAAAATCTAAGCAGATTTACTATTTGAGACATCTCATTTATTGTTTAATTAGATTAGGATCAGCTGCTCAGAAATAGAAATAAATAATTTCAGTGACTAGGCTGCTCGATAACTTTTCTTCAGTTAGGCAATTATCTTGTGTTAGTGCTGGGTGATATTATATGGCAATATTAGTAGCTTCCTTACTCAGAAAATCATGTTTGAACATCACCTTGACTGTTGGCACCTGAAGCCTAGATTAGGTTGAAAAGGTAGGGTCACTTGCTAATGCTGTTTGGAGGCTTGCCAAATCACAGAATGCTCCCTTTGTTTCTCGTTGCTATTCTGCATTCAAAACAACTAGAAAGTGAGTGAAAATTCAGGTACTTCTCAATCTGTAAGTTCCTGGCAGTTGGAGGGATGCCTGTTGCACTGTGTATTTTGCAGTTAAGAACATCACCTCCAAGCATATACCACCTGACTCAATTACACAGCTGAACAAAGCACTTTTTTATAACAATTTGCTTCCTTCTGATTATACTTAAGTTGGTTAACCACTCTGAAAATGTCTTCGCATACACAGATGTTTTCTTTGACATTTGTAAGTGAAACAGGGCACTGGTCTCAATAAAAATAATGCAATTTTAAACATTGGATAAAATTTAACAGTGTCAAAGTCCAGCTAGACAACATCCACATTTTTTCCCTCATACACTAAGGGGGTCACCTTGTCATAGAAAATCAGGTTAGTCAAGCACCTGCCCATGCTGACTGGTCCTGAAGACCTGATTGTCCCATACATGACATGCAGTGTCTCTCAAGACACTCTGCTCCATAACTTTTTCTGGCACCAAGGTCAAACTGACAGGCATGTAGTTCCCTGGATCCCTCTACCAGCCCTTCTTATAGAAGAGCATTGTATTTATAAACCTTCAGTCAAATGGGACTTCCTTGGTTAGCCAGGACTGCTGAAAATTGATGCAAAGTAGCTTGGTGAATACTTCCACCAGCTCCTTAGCACTCTTGGCTAGATCACATCCAGCCCAATAAATTTGTGTGTGCCAAAGTGGTGCAGCATAGCAGGATGCTAACCATTTCCTCTTGCATTATGGGATCTTCAATCTGCTCTGTGTCCCTGTCTTTCAGCCCAGGGACTGGGTACCTGGAGAACAACAGGTCAGGCTGAGGCAAAGGAGGCATTTAGTATTTCAGCTTTCTCCCATGCTCTGTCACTGTGTTTTCCCCTGCATCCAATAAAGAATGGAGATTGTCCTTAGGCCTCCCGTTGTTGTCAATGTATTTATAAAAACAGTTTTTATTGTCTTCAACTGAAATAGCCAGGTTAAGTTCTAGCTGGGCTTTGGCCCTTCTAATTTTCTCCCTGCATAGCATTGTGGTATCATTGTAGTCCCCCTGAGTTGTCTGCCCCTTCTAGGCTACTGAGTTTTGATTCCAGCTTTTTGAGGCTTCACCAACATCAATAAAGTCTCCTTTTTTTACCCCAGGTTCTAGTGAAAACTTTCTATTCAGCCAAGCTGGTCTTCCCCACTGGCCCATCTTTCAGCACATGAGGACAACTCCTGCACCTGAAAGATCTCCTTGAGGAGTTTCCAACCTTTCTGGACTACTCTTTCCTTCGGGACTGCCTTTCAAGGGACTCTGAGATTCTGCCAACCAGCCTCCAAAACAGGCCAAATTCTTCCCTTGGGAAGTCCAAGGGAGCAGTTCTGCTGAGCCCTCTCCTTGCTTCTCCAAGAATCAAAAATTCTATAATTTTATGATCACTGTGCCCAAGATGTCCTCCACTGTCACATCACCCACAAGTTTTCTGTTCACAAACAACAAGTCAAGTGGGAAACTTCCCCTAGTTGGCTCACATACCAGCTGTGTAAGGAAGTCATCTTCTACACACTCCAGGAATCTCCTGGACTGATTAGTTGAAGTCCCATACATGAACAATTGAGACCTCTCAGCTGCTTATAGAATACTTCATCTGCCTCTTCATCCTGGTTGAGGGGTCTATAACATCCCCTTGGTGAGAGAAGGCAAGAATGCAAGGAAGGATGGAAGAAAAGTTTTCTAGGCTTTTTTGTACAATTTCACAAGTGCTTTGGTAAGTGTAATAAGTACAACATGTGCAGCTGTTGGCAATCATCACACTTCTTAGCGTGGGCCAAATCAGCTTAGAAAGTGGATGTGTGGGCACCACAGCAGGAGCAGCACAAGCTTTACTTATTTGATGTTGCTGTGCTTTTGCTTTGTTTCTTAAGGAATACAAAAGGCATGCTCCACCTCTACAGTGTGCCTTCATATTAAATTAATTTCAGGAGATTAAAGACATTGATGAGGTGATGATACAAACAGGTACAACACCTTGATTCACAAAGGAATCCTGGGAAGAGCCAAAAGCCTGAAACCTGAGCTGGCAACACTAAACTGCAGCACTAGGGAATATATTGGAAAGATCAGCAGAGAAGCCAAAAACTCCCCGGCTAAGATGCAGTTCACACTGAGTCAGAAAAGAGCAATGAGAACAGAAGTCATCGTTATACACCTCACTTTAAAGTGCAGACAAAAGACTAATCTACAAGAGGTCTTCTCCAGCAGTCCTTGTGCCCCATTTTCCCCCTGAAATCAATGCAGACACCTCCCTAAAGAAGCTTGCAGTAGCTTGGGGTAGTCATCAGAAACCAGTGCTCATGTCCATGTGATGGGCCAGTTAAGTGCCTGTTGCAGATAACAGCCAAATTTATCTTCTACAAATAAAAAAGTTTAAAATATTACACAATAACTCAAATCCCAAAGACTATCAAGTACATCAGCAGCAAGAGGCTAGAAGGCAAACACAACAGCAATGATTTAATAGTTAATTCCAGTGCATCCAAGACTCAAGATGTCTTCATCAACACACTATAATCTTCTCTCTACATGCTAGAAAGTGAAAGCAGGATAGATCCTGATAAGCCAGGGTATTCGTGACCACCTGGGATGGTGCAAACTTTTCCGTCCTCTGAGCAGTGTGTGACAAAGCAGAAGGGATTCTTCCAAAGGTAGTGACACAGCTGCAGGTAAACAGAGCTGCTTTTATTCCAGTTCTGGGCAACAGATGTTATCTACTTTTCATATAGGTATACTTCCCCATATAGGTGAGCTTATTAATTTCCCTATTTAATGTCCTACCATTCTTTAGAGACAAGTGAGACTGAGTCTGCAGTCCTCACCAGGGCAGCTTGGATGCTGAGAAGTTAAATAAGGTGCCTCACTGGGAGGAAGGGGACACAGTAGTTATCTGTGCCAAAGTGAATTCTTTTGTTCCATTAACATACATAAAAACTCTCACTGAAGTTGATGACAATACTCCCATTATCTCAACCAGAAACAGGACTGTGCTTATAACCAGCTTTACAAGAAACACAATGTTGATTTTAACTGATTTGTACCGGAGACAGCAATCTTCCCAGCGCTATTCCTCAAAGCCTTTCTAGAGCTGAAGGACATGTAATGCACTTGGAATACAAACAGTACAAAGACATATTGTCCTACAAAAATACAAGAGCTGTTTGGGATTCATAAACATATTCACAACTACCCCTCACTTGTCCAAACTCTCCTATCAGCAGCCCAACCAGAAAAACATCAAACTGAATGGTATGCTTTTACTTACAGTAATCTTTGTGAATTATTCTTTTTATTGGAACCATATGTAGTCCCTGCATCTGATAATTCAGCTTTCAAACAACAGTGGTTCTTGAATCCAAGGCCAACATTTGTTGTTAAATTCAAAGATCCAAAAATTAAGGTATCAAAATTGTTTCCGAGAGACACGTTCACGCAGTTTCTTGAATGTCTTCAACTTCCTCATAAACAAGCAACTGCTGAAAGGGATACAAACTCTTTCCAAAAAGTGTTTTGCAGCCTTCAGTGAAAAGAATACCGGAGCCTCCAGTGGAAAATACAAGACAGTCTTTATTCAACAAGGATGCACTCTAGGCTTGATACTTTACTAGAATTTCAGTTAAAATAGGGGAAAGGAGCAAAACAAAGCAAGTTTCAACCTTAAAAAGTTGTTGTGGTTTAACCTCAGCGGAAAGCTGAGGCCACAAAGGTCAGACCAAAAAGCCCCCTTACCTCTTTAAGAGGTGGAGGATGGGCGAACGGAGCTAAGAAAGGGGCTGCAGAGCCAGAGGGAAAAAAAAACCCAAGGCCTGCAAGGTTAGGATAAGGATAGTTTACTAAACAACAGGGAAAAGTATGAAAACAACTAACTACAGTGCTATTATTATATACAGTGCAAACCTCTCACCACACTATGTCATTTGAGCCATGCCCGAACCGATTCAGATTCAGATTCCCAAACGCAGCACTCCCCGAGCCCAGCACCCCCGAGCACCCCCCTCACCACCTCCTGCCACGCTGATCCCGAAAGAGAGAGAGAGAGAGAGCCCGGAACTCCCACACGCCTGCTCAGACCAGCACTTCCCGTGCCCAGCAGTTTCCGATAGGTCTGGAGTCTCCCCCGGAACTGGCACTGCGTCTGCCCAGACCGGGACTTCCCGTGCCTGGGTCCGAAGTCGCCCCTGCAAAGGGGGAGGGGGGGGGGGCAGCCTGTCGGATCATGATGCAATTGGTATGGAATACTCTCAGGGCTAACATAGCCTGCTGCTGGGCTGAACCCAGGACATTATCCACCCCTTATTCCATACCATTTACATCATGAGCAGGACCAGCAACCTTCTTTGGATCCAGAGAGTCTCTCGCATCCATACACATGCATGTACACATGCACACACATGTATGTGCGTATAGATCCAGTCTGTGGACGTTTCCTCCGAGTCGGTTGGTTTCATTCAGTCCACGATCCTCAGGCTCTCTGGTCCCTCTGTCACAACAGTCTCTCAGGGTATGAAGAGCCGTACGTGCCACTGGATCGTTGAATGCTGTATCTCGGGCTCTCGAACACTGCACCTGGCATGATCCATGCTCATAGTCCGTGGGTCAGAGGTGTTTATTACAAAAGAGAGAAGAAAGAGTTCTTGGGAGGCTGATCTTCATTCCATCATCACGGCACCGATGACCCTAGCTGTAATGTCATCAATATATTGCAAGTGCTCTGGGGCTCCATCCTTTTCTAATGTACTCTGGATTAGTCCATGACAGATGGTAGGACTGTGTTTCCACCCCTGGGGCAGACGATTCCATGTGTATTGGACACCTCTCCAGGTGAAAGCAAACTGTGGTCTGCACTCTGGTGCCAGTGGAATTGAGAAGAAAGCATTTGCAATGTCAATTGTGGCATACCATCTGGCTGCCTTCGATTCCAGTTCATACTGGAGCTCTAGCATGTCCGGCACAGCAGCACTCATGTTTGGAGTGACTTCATTTAGGCCACGATAATCTACTGTCAGCCTCCACTCTCCATCGGACTTCCGCACTGGCCATATGGGACTGTTAAATGGTGAGTGGGTTCGGCTGATCACTCCCTGACTCTCCAGTTGACGAATCAGTTTATGGATGGGGATCAAAGAGTCTCGGTTTGTACGATACTGCCGCCTGTGCACTGTCGTCGTAGCGATTGGCACTCGCTGTTCTTCGACTTTCAACAACCCCACAACAGCTGGATCTTCCGAAAGTCCAGGCAAGGCACACAATTGTTTAGTTTCTTCTGTCTCCACAGCAGCTATTCCAAAAGCCCACCGGTATCCTTTAGGGTCTTTAAAATACCCTCTACGGAGATAGTCCATACCTAAAATGCACGGAGCTTCTGGGCCAGTCACAATGGGGTGTTTCTCCCAGTCCTTTCCAGTTAGGCTCACCTCAGCCTCTAGCACAGTCAACTGTTGGGAGCCCCCTGTGACTCCAGAAATGTAAACAGATTCTGTCCCTTCATAATTTGAAGGCATTAGAGTACACTGGGCACCGGTATCCACTAGAGCCTCATACTCTTGTGGGTCTGATGTTCCAGGCCATCGGATCCACACAGTCCAATAAGTCCGATTATCCCTCTCCTCCACCTGGCTGGAGGCAGGGCACCTCTATTGCTCCTGGATAGAAACTGGTGCAACATTCCTCTTGGCAGAACCTCGTGCACTTGCTCTACCTTGCAACTCCTTTACTCGTGCTTGAAGGGCTGAAGTGGGCTTCTTATCCCACTTTTTCATGTCCTCTCCATGATCACGCAGGTAAAACCACAGTTTGGCTCGGGGTGTGGCTCGCCGCGTGGCTCGTGGTGTGGCTCGTGGTGTGTCCCTGCCATTTTCTCTCTCTTGGGACGGTGGATGACTTTTCCGGATAGCTGCAACATCGCTCTGTACAGGCTGGGAGTCGACCCTGTGTTCGTCAAGTTTAAGTTTAACCAGTTGCTCTACTGCTGCAATGACAGAGCGTGCAACGTTGTCTTGATAAGTCCGGAGTCGGCGGGTCACTTCATACACGGTTGGTGGAAACATCTCCTCGTATTCCATCACTGCCAGTGAATTTGTGTGCCCTGGTGGTGCACTTCGTATCACCTTACGCCACATGTCTGGGGTGCATCGGACGTCATCAGGATCATCAGGGAGCCTTCTGTTGTCCGACTCATAATAAATCAACTCTCGTACAGCTAATTCTCTCAGGTACTGGATAACTGTCTCTATACTGTCGCTCTTGGGTTTCAGACAGGTAATATATTCTTTCATGGGGTATCTTTCCCGCACACTTGACAGCAATCGCCTCCAAAGGCTGAGGATTTGTAACCCCTCACCTAGTGCCTTATCAATACCTCCTTCTCTAGCCAGGGATCCCAACTGCCTGGCCTCCCTGCCGTCTAATTCCAGACTATTGGCCCCGCTATCCCAGCATCTGAGCAACCAAGTGATAATGTGCTCACCTGGGCGGCGGCCAAAATCTTTTCGCACCTCACGCAGTTCACTCAGGGTCAGGGATCGGGTAACAATCTCTGGTTCTCCTACATCCTGATCTGCTCGAGATGGCTTTGCCCCATTCTTACTTTTCTGAGATGGCCCTGCCCCATTCTGACTTGTCTGAGATGGCCCTGCTCCATTCTGACTTTTCCATGATGGCCCTGATTTTTCATCATCATCCTCATCCGGCCATTCTTGAGATAATGGTTTTTCACCATCATCCTCATCCTGACATTCTTGAGATGGCCCCGGTTGTTCACCATCATCATCTGGCACTACGCGAGCTAACTTCCTGGTGTGTTTCCTCTTTTGAATGGGAGCCACAGACTTTGGTGTGGGTTGGCCAAGATCTATTGTAGAGGTTGCAGTATCTACAGTATGTACTAGTCTATTTCCTTTTCCTCCCTGACAGTGCCAACAGCACTGACAGTGCTGACACCTCTCTTGAATGGAAGCAACAGACATTGGTGTGGGCTGATTCTCTGAATTATGGGCAAGGTCTATTGTAGACGTTGCAGCATCTGCAGTATGTACTAGTCTATTTCCCCTTTCTTCCTGACAGCACTGACACCCTTTTTGAATGGGAGCAACAGACATTGGTGTGGGCTGACCAAGGTCTCTTGTAGAGGTTGCAATATCTGCAGTATATACTAGTCTTTTTCCTTTTTCTTCCTGACAGTGCTGACACCTCTCTTGAATGGGAGCAACAAACATTGGTGTGGGTTGACCAAGGTCTATTGTAGAGGTCGCAGCATCTGCAGTATTCGCTAATCCATTTCCTCTTTCCCCCTGACAGTACTGACGCTCTGAATTAGGGACAAGGTCTATTGTAGAGGTTGCAGCATCTACAGTATTCACCAACCCATTTCCTCTTTCCCCCTGACAGTACTGACGTTCTGAATTAGGGGCAAGGTCTACTGTAGGGGTTGCAGTAGCTGCAGTATTTGCCAGTCCATTTCCTTGTTCCCCTTGACAGTGCTGACAGTACTGACAGTGCTGCTTGCTATCAAGCAGTGTTTGGTAGATGGTAGCCAAGCCCCAGCACAGTGCAGTAGGGCGTATTTCTCTGGGGAGCCCACTACAGTTCTTTTTCAGATATGCAGCCACCTTATTAGGATCCTGTAGCTGTTCAGGAGTGAAGTTCCAAACCACTGGGGGTAAGAAAGTGCCTAGGTACCTGCTCATATTTCGCCATTTGCCCTGCCACTCAAGCTTATCCAGCCTCAGGGAAAACTCTTGGGTGGTATTCATAAACCTGTGCCTAATATATATACATATATATATCGAAAGCAGAACCATTTGCACCAAAACCAACAGTAGGAAAATGCTAGTTAGAATTTCCCAGGGATATTGGAAATTGTTAAACACTCTTACAAGGCCTGTTTTATCCCTCCTTGTACCGAACAGCAAGAGCTGATACAAGTACTCTTTTAAGTTCATGAACTTCAACGTTATCCAATCATAGGCTGTTATCACAACATACACTAAACAGACGTACGGGATGGCAACGAATCCTGGCAGGATTAAATGCAGCAGCATACCACGAGTTGGCAACCATGGCAGCATCCTTAAGAGTAAATGCCACAACATTGTACATAGAAATTACTTAAATAACCGGACCTATCACAACTCTATCTTAACTGCAATTGAGTTAAGGTCAAATCTATCGTTATCCCAACCTTTTTTGCCCCCCTTGGGGGTCCCCCGTCGCGCCCCACGTTGGGCGCCAAAAGTTGTTGTGGTTTAACCTCAGCGGAAAGCTGAGGCCACAAAGGTCAGACCAAAAAGCCCCCTTACCTCTTTAAGAGGTGGAGGATGGGCGAACGGAGCTAAGAAAGGGGCTGCAGAGCCAGAGGGAAAAAAAAAACCAAGGCCTGCAAGGTTAGGATAAGGATAGTTTACTAAACAACAGGGAAAAGTATGAAAACAACTAACTACA
Organism: Laterallus jamaicensis coturniculus; assembly: GCA_022605575.1. NCBI lineage: Eukaryota > Metazoa > Chordata > Aves > Gruiformes > Rallidae > Laterallus > Laterallus jamaicensis. Next base: position 50,899,461 of record JAKCOX010000001.1, read on the forward strand.
GTGCTATTATTATATACAGTGCAAACCTCTCACCACACTATGTCATTTGAGCCATGCCCGAACCGATTCAGATTCAGATTCCCAAACGCTAACATAGCCTGCTGCTGGGCTGAACCCAGGACAGAAGCAACTATCCTTGTTCAATGATTTGACTTGCAAAGAACAAGACCTTCAGAACCAGTCCCCTCAGTTTTTCAGCAGAAAGACCGTTCCAAGTGCACCAAGAACATTCAGTTCTTCCAACTTGCACCTAATTGGGTTATCTAGTGCTAAACCACAAAATTAAATACAAGTATTTCCTCCAGTCTGAAAACAGCCCAAGGGAATCCAGTAGAGACAAGAACCATTTTTAGTGCATCAAATATAACAGCATATGGTTTATATTCCTTTCATTCTTTATGCATCCAGTTTAGTCTTTTATTAACAGAAACCACCTTTGTCAACAAAGTTGTGTTTCTGAAGTATAACCAATTCGGTTTTAAACTATCTTTCTCAGAAAAGGAAATTTAATTACAAAGCATGGACTTGATGCAAGCTAGGACACTAATTTAAACATGATATACTGAAATTAAAGCAGAACAGAGCTTGACTATTCTATCATAGCTGCATGTTTGTAAGACTTTTTGGACCTGATCCAAGAAAGCACTAAAGCATGTGGGTTTTCATTTTTACTTGCGTGGGACTTCACATCACCTTTCCCAGTCTGACTTTGTTGTTTCTCCTTTCCAGTCTTCTGTCATTTCCTGATGCCTCCATCTGCTCTTCTGGGAAGAGCAACTATCCTGCAGTCTCTGTCAAGAAAGTCTTCTCAGTTCTCTTGGCATTGACTGGGGTTTGATGCTTCAACTTGGTATTCATGGCTTAGTATCTGTTTTTTTGAATCTGGCAGAGATCAGCCACACTGGTCATTTCCCTGCTGTCATCTCGCAGATGGGGTGGGTCTTCAGCACATGCTTAATGTGAAACACAGGAGAGACCTATTATTTGAGGCAGGGCTGCAAGTCTGTATTCCTGTCACAAAGGTGGTCTAATAAACCTCATCCTACGCATTCATGAACAGCATACTTTCCAAAATGGAAATACTTATAGCAGCACAGGGACACACTACTCTTAAATTAAGATGTCAGGCAAATGGGCTAAGCTGCGGGCCCATTCCAAGAAACAGAAAGAACTGGTTTTGAAGGGGTGATTATACTGTAAAAAAAAAGAATCCAAGTAAAAAACTAGGAAGCTTGGTACAATCTTACGTGTGCTGCTACCTGCTCCTTTACTACATACAGGAAGTGTTCAAAGGCAGCAATCCTTCTCTAAATAACTTCATAAGTTATTACCTTTAGATTGGAGCAGGCGCAGTATCTTCTGATCCCCCAACAAGCAGATAGTCTCACTTACCATCACCTGCCATGGAAACCTTGCAGCACCACCGGACCTGTGTTCTCAGACTTCAGTCTTTAGGAAAGCAGCCCTGGGCCACGCTCCAGGACATTATGGATTACATTTGGCCTTTAGGCAGCACCGGGGGAACCTCTGCTATTTCAAGTTGTTTCTGGGGTTGCTGGGAGGTAGCATTTCCAGTGCCTGTGTTAAAGGATCTTTCACTATTGAAGGAATTTTTTCCAGACTCTGCTTGAAAGAAGCGGCTCCTAATCCTTCAACAGTAAATGACATTTTGGCTACAGTGGAGAATGAAGGAAAATGACCAAGCAGGACATGGAGAGTAGGTGTTTATGAGAGAGGACCCTCTAGAAATGATACCTTGCCAAATTCGCATTAAAATTCCCTTGTGCAGCCAGAATTATTTTAGCAGCTTCCAAGGCCTGCCTTACAGATATAGTCCAAAATTACTGCTTTTTGCTTTATAAGGATGGCAGCCCAAGCTCCCCAGGTTTCTGCAGGTCCGGTGTAATCACTCAGAAAGCACTCTGGGGCCAGGACTTCATTCCTGCACACGGGGACTTCAGATGTCCTAGGTGGCCTCCAAAAGGATAGCAAAACCTGAACTCACAGGGCTGAAATCGCTTGTTGAACACACAGACTTCTCTCCTCTGCAAGTCTTTTACAAACCCTGGGCTTGAACAGCAAGAGAGCAGGCTCTGGACAACCAAACACCGTGCTGGCAGCAACTCTGGAGACAGCCTGGGAATGATAGGCTGGGGGAAAGAAATGCATAAGGGGAGATGCATGAGCAAAACTGGGCAGCAAGTTTTGGGTTTAGGCTCATGGATAGTCCAGGTACCTAATTCAACTCGCAGCAGCCAGCTTAACCTAAGCAGGAGCTGCTTAGGTTAGTCACTAGGAATTCAAAGGGAAAGGGTGTGGTGTATTCTTTGTGCTTTTGAAGGAAATTAGGTCTAGACTTTTTAAATATGTAGGTGTCCAACAGCTTCAGTGGGGGCAAGGGCATTTCAATTTTGTCAAAAACTGTTTGCCAGGATTTTCTGCTGGAAAACGCAGGTTTGAATCCTGTAAGATCTAGGCAGCACTTGAAGCTGGATTTACAGTGCTGTGACAGGGTGCTTTTCCTCCTGATGCAGCTGTCTGCCCCATCACTGCTTGTCCCTTACCAAAGGGACACAGTGTATTGCTCACAATGCTCATCTTTCCTCTGCGCCCTGATGCTCAGCACTACCAGTCTCCCAGGTGACCTGGCCTTCTGACCCATATCTATAATCTGTACAGAAAGCACAACCAGCTTCTGTAGCTTTCTCCCTAGAACCTTCACTCCAGGCTTCATATGGTTACATGAGGCAGTGCAGCCTTTGCTTTACAAAACTCAGGGGGAAAAAAGAAAAAAAGAAAATTTGAGGCATTAAGAGGAGAAAACAAACTTAAAAACTTCTGAAGTTGAAAAAAACCCTACTCTAAGATGCATAAGAGAATCTACAAGGTACTTCTTTAATAGTCCTTCTCACACATGGTTTGGCACGAGCCATGCACAGACACCCGACCCTGTCTATCGCCAGGTGAGCCTGAGCCAAGAAACCCTGTGCCACGAAATTCTGAGGGGCTGCAGAAGTGGCAGCTCCTCAATACACTCAATTAATGAGGAGTGGCGGTTCCCTGTTGAGCTGCTCTTGCCCATTCAAACATCCCTGTGCGAACACTTCCTCCTCCTTTTCATTCGACTGAAAGCATTGATAAAATGGTCAAGCGACCAAATAAAAGCAGCCTGCCCCTGCGTGCTACAGGATCTTCAAAACTTCACCCAGTTTGTGAAAAAACACAAACGTGTCTCACTGGAGCAAGGCTTTCCCCCAGCTGTTTGCAGGGGTGTGCTGTGCAATTACTGGGCAGCACTGCAAGGCCCCCAGCTGGACTTCTGAGTGAGAAGGGAACAGGCTGACAAAACGGGATCTACACCAGAACAAAAGAAATGGCAGCTGAGGGGGAAAAAAAAGTCAGAGATAATGTTAATGAACTGATTTCCAGGTCTGGTGTGGAATATAGTCCCCTTCTTTGCGTGTCAGCACAAGTAGCTCGAGCAATGGACACCAACCTCACCCCCCTCCTAAAAAAAGCAGTGAATCATGTGTTTTTCAAAACATCTCAGTAAACGGGATGGTCGTAACTGTGGACAGTTTTTCTGAGCCCCGTGGTACCAAGGCACTGTTTCACATGGGAGGTACCAGAGATCTTCGAGATAGGCAAATTTGCTTGAATTTTTTTTCCCCCCATACTGTAGATTGGGTTCCTTGAGAATAATGGCAGAGAGGCAATGCCTCTGGTGGTACCACACTAAACCTGGCTGGGCAGTTTGTTTAAAAACAGTCTTCAAGCTAAGGAACCCACTTGCATTTGACATTGGTACAAATCTCTTTCCCTGGTCTCTGTCCTACTGCAGAGCAGTTCAGCCATGCCCTCCGTTTATTCTGATGCAATCACTGCTGCCATAACACAGCACGGCTTCCAGCAGCTCTGGGCACCGAGTCTCTGTCAGGAGGACAATATAGAGGTGACAGCTGTAAATCATGCGTGCTGCTCAGGACTAAAGTCCTGCTTGTGCCCGATGAACCATGCCAGAGCCAGAGCATGTACTGTAATAACAACCCAGGGTTCCTGACAAAGAGAGACTTAACACTGCCTACTCGTTGTTCCTGTCCTGATAGTGTCATGCTGTCCACTCAGCTGCTGTACAGACGAAGTATGAGGCAGTCCTCACCACTAAAGCCCTCTGGCACTGAGGGGGAGGGAGAGAGGAGGAAGCCTGCCCCAGTTGCAGAGCCAAGGGCAGGGGAGGGAACTGCAGGAAAGTTAGAAGTTGCTCCTCTCCATGCAGCTCTGCCATTCACCCTGTTCTACTGCTTGCTTAAATGTTTCTCAGATGAAAACCCAACCCTGAAGAGGACCAGAATCTCTCAGAATACATCTTTCCAAGCTCACCATCATCTGCAAGGCCTACATGGTGGGTTTGGCAAGCGGTCACATCTAGCACAAGCCCTGCTGGCAATTCTGCATGCAGGAGGGACTGGCTTGGTTTGGCACTGTGCCCCTTCAACCTGGATGGGCACCATGGGGGCACATCAGCCTCTAGTCAAATCACCTCTGGCCCTCAATGCATCACCCATCAGATCTTTCAGACTCCCAGTGTCCTTCCAGGCCACCAGCCCAAGGCATACAGCACTTCCCCACCTCACACCACAGAGCACTCCTTGACCGTGGGTCCGTGCCCTGGCCCTGGACTTCTATAATATGTTACCCTAGTTTCTGGCAAGGGTTTGCCTCCCTCCAAGCAATGCCACTGCTGACCTTTCCCCACAGACTGTCTGGCACAGCAGAGGCAGACAGTGAGAGCATGTATGGGTACAGCAGAAAGAGCAGGGCTGGCAGTGGGGTGGGTTAGCTGGTGAACCTGAGTGTTCTCATGTTGAACTACCACATGGACACAGCTGGAGGCCGGCAGGAGTGAACTTGCAGTGAAAGATGGATGGTCTCTGCAGTCACAAGTGCTGGCCTGGGCACTGTCCATTGAGGCAGCAGAGGCAGTGGTCTCCCAGAGCTGAGGCAACAAGTTGCCACTGACTAGAAAGTACCTAATTTCCAGTGGCTGTCATGTATGAGGCACATGCTTTCTGTCTGATCCATTAATCACTGCCACTGCTATTACTATGATTAATGATTTACCTCAGAATATAATTACATTTTTATGGCAATCTGCCTTATGCATTCATAACAGAGCAGCGAAAATCCAGCTTTCCAGGTAGCTTGCAAGGCCTCAGTCACTCGCCAAAACAAGTCCAAAAAATCCCCTACCACAAACCTCACACTTAGTCTGTGGTTGGAAAATCATTGCAGTACATAACTCATTTTTTGGGTAGGGCCATAACATTTAGCAGTGGAAAGCTATTGTATTTACCAAGAGGTCAGCAGAATTTACCTTGGGTTTTGTTTTTTTTTTTCTTTGAGCCAAACACAGTAGGCTCTTCCTTTAATGGCAACAGGCAGTGATATTTTCTTTATCTGCATGGTTTTGTGACTGCTGAGTGAGCTGGTGGGCTCAGTAGGTAAAACAAGTTAAGGATTGCCCACAAGTTTTTTTTTTCATGGTCTTTACCCATGAAACCATCATCCCTCTGTTTTTCAGAGTTTGAAAGACAGAACAAACTGTGCTAAGGATGAACATTTAAAAAAAAAAAAACAAACACAAAACTCCCAAACCAAACCCCAAACAAACAAAACCCCCCAAATAACCCCCTCACTTTCAGACAAGTGATCCAGCTCACTTTGGCAAGGCAAAGCTTGTGCTCATTTGTGTGCAGGGGGGGTTTAAGTCAGGCCAGCTTCAAGTCAGGAGTGCCAGGTCTTGAAATAAACCGCAGTGCCCAGACAGCACGCTTGTTTTCCGCGGCTGCCAGCCACTGGCTCACTAACCTCTAGCCAAGGTACAGGAGCTCCTGGGAGAGCTTTAAAATCCAGCCGGGCTAGCGCTGGGACGGGCCGCATGAACAGCACGACCCTGCCATCTCCTGGTGCAAAGCCCAACAGGCAGCGCCGGCCTGGCTCTGCGATCGTACAAGTGCCTATAGCTACGTGCATTTCCATGGAATATCCATGGATATTCGCCGTGTGGCAGGTCCTGGCAGCGGCGAGTCCAGGATGCCCCAGCCCTGCAAAGTCCCACAGGCAGTTGTGCGAGTGTGAGCTTCCCGCATTGTGCTTTTTTTGTGTGTGTGTGTGGGGGGGATGTCCAGGCCATACGAACCCCTGTCAGGTTTAGAAATGAGGAGAGCGATGCTTCCATAAATACAATGATGGGGAAAGCTGACTTCTTAATGTCTAAAGAAAAAGTGCCTGTCAGCTGCCAATCAGCCATTGAAAAATATTCATGAGGAGCAAAATCATTCAACATCTGCCAAACTTCGTCAGCAATGTGCCACTCAGTGGAAGTGCTTGCAGGGATCTGTTAGCAGGGAAGGAGGCTTAATCTTCTAATTTACTGATTCACGTGCGAGTTCTTAAAATTCACTAATCAACTGATGTGGCGCAGATGTTTGGCTTCTCTTTCAAACAGACCTGGCTGCTTGTATTACCCAGTCAACATACATATTTGAACTTCATCTCTGCCATAAATACAGGCGTGTAAAGAAGGCTTGCTTGTGCAGGACTGCATCAGGATTCAATCCTAGTCTCAATTAAACTAATGTCAAAACTCCTGTTTTGTTCCAGTGATACCAGGATTTCATACTCGGTAGGTTCAGAGCCTTATGTCCATTAACCATCACAGCATGAATTGTGATGTGCAACTGTGCTATTGTGAACATGCAAAGATTTGCAAAGTCAATTACTTGAAGAAATCCAGTGAATGATTCTGAATCACAAACACACTGGACGAACTCCAGATCTATTTGTTATCTCACCATGAACAGAAATAAAAGAATAATTTACTGGCTATTTCAGCTCTCAGAGTTTTAGCTGGGGCATCAGAGTTCACTTTAGCCACCTATGTGCTCATTAGTTACTGTTGAAAATATCCATAAACCTACTGCTGAGCCTTTCTGATTGTTAAACAAGATCCTGTTTCATCCAAGACTTTAGAGATTCCCTTGCCAAGTGCTGCACTGCAAAGGAGAAATGGACCTGTTGCTCTCATGTGTTGTCATCCTCAGTTACCAGCCGTGACTGCCAGACCTAATGAGAAGGTATCCCAATACCATCCCCAAACTGCAGAGAACTTAACACTTTTTTCAGAGGAAAAGCCCGTATTTGTATCTGTCAAGTCAGCTCTGAGTGCAAGACCAGGAGATAGTCACTTCTCCTCCCTGCCGCCTCTCTGCAGGGTAGCTCTCCCCTGCCTTTGCAGAGCCCTGTCAGTTCCTGCCTCACTGCAGTGCTCATGTGCCAGTGCACTCTGTGTGCAGAGCCCCGCAGGAGGAGGAAGGTGTTATACTTCAACAGCAGCACTGTGCCCTGAGAAGACATGTTCCTTTGTAGCAGCTGCAGCAAGTCCCACAGCATCCGAGGACTCAGTCACCATACGGATGAACCACGACATCGCTCCTCACTGGAAAGCTGAGGTCTTTTCCCTGCCCTTGTTACCCAGCCTAACTCCCCAAGGATTCTGATAATTTGACTTTCGCACATTTGCTGCCTGCTACTTCATGGGACACCCCTATACTTGGAAAGATAAACCAGACATTAACAGGAAAAATCATGCAAATATGGAGAGAAATAAGGGGGGCTTCTGCCATCTGTCCTTGAGATGGCAAAGCACCAGCCCTATAAAGGATCTTCCCCATACTAGATGTCTGTTCCTCACACTTCTCCACCAAGCTGGCCGCCCTGTTGGACAAAAAGGCAGGGGCTTCAGTGCAGTGCAAGTCCTCCACATACTCTCAGCCTTTTCCAGACACTGGGGATAAGCTTTCCAAAGTTATTCATCTGGCTGAAAGCTAGGAGAGATGCCTGTCAAGACTTTCAAAAGCAGGCAACAGATGTTAGGAACCAAATCTACTTACAAGCTCATACAAAACCTTCTGACACTTATGCACCTCTGAAGATCTAACCTGCACTAGTGTCAGACAAGTAAGCCTATGCTCACTAAGAACAGCAGTTGAAATTTTCATTACATTATATAGATACTATTCTTATCTTTTAATTTTATGCATTTTATATGTAATGCAGTATTCATTAGGCCTGTCTGGGAAATAAGGAACTATTCACTCTTCTTCACTGCCCATCACACCAGTAGGGCTGAGGGGGACCCTGCCCTCGTAGCTAGAGGGGAAATTGCTTCAGAATAACAGCTGCTGTCCTATTGTACCCTGCATTACTGATACACAACACTGCTTAGACCATGGGCAGATGGAAGATGGTTTGTTTAGGAGAAGGGGGGAGGAAAGGTGTGAACACTTGACATCCGTTTATTAATTTTTTAATGTGCTGTCTTGCTTTTGAAATTAAGCCTCTTGGTACAAATCAAACAGATGATTCCACCAAATGGCAGCGATGGTGGTGTCCCTTCCTGAGGATGTAGGGTCCCAACCAAGGGTCACTGAGATCACAGGATAACACGGGAACTGCTTTTGATCCACAAACCAGCTTTAATTTACCCCATCTGTAAAGGTTCAAGCCCCAAAACATTTCAGGCTGTTAAGGGCATCAGGACTCCAGCTGGAGAGATGTCCTACTGTAACGGGAGCCCTCTCATGGGGAAAAAAATCTACAGCAACAAGCTGGAGACTGCTTCAAAAAAGCAGCAGCTTGTACTGTGGTTTGCTTTCATTTACAACCTTAAAATGCTAGAGACGTTTTTAAAAAGAACTCGGGCTAGGAACAGAAAGCGTCTGCTGCGTTGTCTTGTACATGGCAGTGCTTCCATTTTACACTGAAGCTCAACAACAACATCTGCAGGAAGTTGTAATACTGCACAAGGTTCATCTGGTATTTACCCCCCCTCACAGCTACCTCTTTCCAGGAGGAAGAAGGGACTCTCCACACTCAGTGAAGGCAGGTGATACAGGCTGTGCAGGTTCTGAAACAGCACGAGCACGCGTCACTCGCAGAAATGCTGCTGGCAATGATAACAAGGTATTATTGCCCTACTTCATATGCTCTTACCTAAAGCTCAAAGCATTTTACAAAAGCAAGAAGCTTTTGGTGAGAAGGGAACTGAAGCATCAAGAAGAGATATCGAAATACACGGCAGATGCGTATCAGAGCTATTCCCCACTATCTTGCTAAACCACAGTGCCATTTGGTATTTCACGTGACTTGAATGCTTATTCTTTTATTTCAGTTGCTGATGTGAAGATTATTTTACAATTTATCTTTTCCTCCTGTAAACAGATGTGTTGGGAAAAAAATTAAAAGCTTTGGAACGACTTGGAGAATTAACTGTGTTCAAAATACAGGCCCTTGGATGCTATTGTTTTGAATGCCTGCTTTAAAACCTTACTTAAGCACTGTAAGTTGTAGAAAAAAATGTTTGGTGGAGTATACAAAAGCAAGTGATGTGCCTTGCAAAAACATGCAACCTCAGTGTACTATGGAGTTTGAGAGATCTGAATGAAAAAAAATTTAAAATGGAAAATCAAAGATATTCCTCTCAAAGCCCACTACCATGACCAGAACATTTTTCAGTGTTATTAAACAAAACCTCAGCAAATACTGATCAGACCACTGGAAGATGAGAAGTGATATACGAGCACATGCTACTGCTTTTATTACTATGCAGCTACAAATGCCAATAGTCTTGGCTCCTACAGGTGTGAACTGAACTTTCAAAACCATTATTTTGCTTTTTATTTCAAACCAACTTTGTTCTAAAAGGTATCAAAACAGCTTTCTTGTTTGTCTTGTTTGATAAAGATAAAAAGAATCTTGAAAATTATACAGAAATATTTAACTTTTTTTTTTTCTTTTTTTTTTAGGGGGGTGGTTTTTGGCTTTTGTTATAATTGGCTGGATTTAAGTTGTTTATTTTCCTGGCTTGGATATTTATTTATCTTTTTAGCATAGCCAGTAAACTGCAAATCACTTATTTGTAGAGTTTTACAGCAGACTTAGCACCTCAAGGTTTCTAAGGTCTCCTGTTCCAAACAGAGCAGTTGTGCGGGTTAAAACCCAGAGATCCTTTCAATAGCACTTGGCTAACAAGGAAGGCCACTCTGCGGCTATTATTGCCACCTCACCTTCCCAACACCTTGCTTAAAGCTACTTGGCGGTGTCAAAGAATGCATATTGTCCCTATGGTGATTAAGAGAGACACACACACAGAGCCCTAAGAAAACTCTGGCAGCTGAGAAGCCATTGACTAGTCCTAAGTACATAACATCTGAAGCACGTACCAAGGTCAGTAGGGCTTTTTTACAAGAGCTGTCTGCGCAGTCTCACAGATGGACCATTATATCAGCACAGAGGCTGTGATCAGACAAAGTGGCCAATTTGCCTTGGGGTAAGAGTTTAAAATGTGCCTTGATCTGTTTAAAAAAAACCCTCCCCGAGCTCCAGCATCAGTAGAGGCAGTGACAAGTGATAATAAAGGTCTCATTAAGCTACAGCAGAACCAAATACAAATTCCCCTTGTTGCTGGTCTCCCCAACTTCAAACAGTCACTTAGCTGCTTGAGGAGAGCCCTGGGAAGAGGTGGGAGCTGGGGCCAGCAAAGGTCACAGCTGAACCTCTGTTTCACTACGAGGAAATAAAGGCCTCCTTATACCTAGAGAGGGTCTGCATTTATACACTCTGCTCAGGCCTGGTAAAGGGCTTTAGTACAAATAGCTCTTTGAACCAAAAAAGATGTCCTAGTGCAGCAGAGTGTAATAGTACCTGATACTTAATCTCCCTGTGGTTCCTTGGTTTTCGTGCCCATTACCTACAGGGTATTTCTCCAGCTATCAGGTTTCTGCTTTGGTCAAGCTCTCAGGCACAAGGCTTCTATGTCCAGACTCTGCAGGCCCCCTTGTTTTACGATGCGATGTCAGACTTGGCTGCTTTTCCTAAATGTTCAGACAGTTAGTGTAATGCCCTGAAGGGTCAATTAAATATATATCCAGTAATATCATTAGTTTAAGAAAAAAAAAAGGGGGTGGGGGGTGGGGAAAGGAGAAAAAAAGTTTTTAAAAAAGCCAAAGAACTATTATAATACAAACGGCTGAAAGTGCAGATACATAATTGCTGGAATGAGAGGCTTCTGGATGTCTTCCAGAAAGCTTTTAGAGAAAGAAAAAGTTTAGCTTGATCTCCTGATGGCATGAAATGCTCCTGTATACTTTGAACAGATATTTATGCCATTTATCACATTTTTCTTTTTTGCCTGAGCAAATGTTACAGTGAAAACAACAAAATTGGCCAGAACTCTGAGGAGCAATTCCAAAGAGCTGGTCCATCAGGAGGAAGAGTCATCAGCTGTGAGCACATCCTTCTTTTGTCTGCTGTCCATCTGAAGAACAACGTCTACCCAAATCCTTGTTACAGCCGAATGTCCTCTTTGCTATGAGCACCACCTGCTTCTCCAGCTTTCCTCCCTTTTTTTCTTCTTTAGGACTTTTAGAAGGTTGCAAATAGATAAGCACATTCCTTTCCAAAGCACTTGGAAATGGTACTGGCAACTTCTGTCTCAGAACTGCTATGCTGACTTCTGGGAACAGTACAAAGGATGAAAGTCACCAGTTGTCCCAATTGCCATTCTCTGTGCTGACTACCCCAGAAAAAGCCTCTATTATTCCATGTTTGGGAGGTCATCCAGAGTCTGGAGTGGAACTATCAGGTCACTTAATAGAGGCAGATGAGATGTCATCAGGAATACATGCTGGTCTATACTTGGGAGACTCAGCTATGCCAACATCTGAATTGGAACCAGCAACCTCAGGGAGAAAAGTTCTCCAGTTTCTTATTTGTCTTCTCAGCCACTGAGGTCTTGCCAACCTGTTATGTATAGGTCACCTGTTGTTCTCTTCATAGTGAAATCTTAGAAATAGTCCTGTTTTCTGAGTAACGAGGCTGATAATTCACAAGGAAAATCTAGTTAAGACATGCTATTTTAAGTCAATTTCATCTTCCACTTACCACACTTAGAAACACCACTCCTCTTGTGATGACTTTTTCATACTGACACTGTGTACCGTGTTCTCCACAGCTCTCCCCAGTCTGTAACACACATGAAAAGTAGAGAAGAACAGCTGAAAAAAAGCCAGCACAGCGGCCCATTGTGGTAGGGACAGACAGTTGGGGTTTGCTTGGCCACAATGAAAAATAACAGCTGAGCCCTGCTCTGTGGTCCACAAAGGATCTCACAGGATCATTGAAAGTGGCTACAACAGGCCTAAGGAAACTTAGCCCTGCTGGCATTCTGTATTCCCTGCTGTCATCCATGGCCTTTCATCTGCTCCCTCCTTCCCCTTGTGACTCCCTCTGTCTCACCCCCCCCCCCCCAACCCCTCCCCATTTCTGCAATCTACTGTTCCTGCCACCAAGAATGCTTCAGCTTTGAGTCAAAGTGCTGCTGAGGGAGAGATGTTCAAGAGCCTGAGCATCAAACCCATAACTATCAAAACAACCCTTGCTCCAGGTAGTCTCATTCAAGGCTGTTATCTCCGATGTGCTGATTCAGAGCAGCCTTTCGGGAATAAAAAGGCCTTGACAAGTATGACTTCTTTTATTAGATACTCTGAACTCAGGTGAAATCCTGCCTGTTGAACCAGTTCAGTCCCTGAAAGTGCCAAAAGGCAGATCAGAGTGGTGAACTGGAACATCTATTTTCCATTCTGTTGCTGTTTCACACCTACCTGCCTGTGTGGTAGAGTTGCTTATTGTTTGCATTTAACCTGTGATGCAATACGCTTGTGACTTAAGATCAAGGGCTTAATACACAGCAGAACAGCTGTGGCTTCCATTCAGCCTCTGCAGATTCTGACTTCCATGAGACTTGTGTAAATGTCGGTCCACAGCACAAAGCATTAAAATAATGAAGTAGTAACTCCTCAGCTCTATCTGCACCTGAAGACATTTCTACATTAGAGTAGTATTGCAGGTTGGCTTTGTGGGAGGTAAAGTCATTCTGCCTTTGCATCTTTCTAAAAACTTCTGCTGCTCTCCAACAAGATAGGTCTGTAAAAGACTTAACTAGACAGAACACGTAACTTTTACCTAGCGTGTCCTGTGAGCAAGGATAACAACACACTACCAGCCTCCTTCTGCTGGTGGAGTCTCAGACAACACTCCTGTCCATGCTTCACATGGCAACACTTCCCTAGGAGTTGCATGAGGAATTCACTCAGAACCAGAGCTAAATTTTGATAGAGTGGACTGAGCTTCATTGGGAGCAAAGATGACCTGCGAATGCAGGGTGATTTCAGCTCCCTTTTTATACCCTGCCACATACAAATGAACGTGCCTTATGATGTGTGTGAGTCTAAGGAAATGACCTGAAGAAGCCTGGATGATGTGGATGACTGATGGCTACTTCAAGCCAAGACTCCAATTAGTGCAGATCACCACTCTGAGCATTATGGGTTTTGAGTGGTCAGCTCAGCCAAACTGTCACGGTTTAGAAGTCTCCAGTGTGACTAGTTAACAACATTAAAAAGTTGGCATTGAAAGAACTTTAATGTGTTTGCCTAAATAACTCATGTGACAGAACAGTTTCTTACTGAAAGCATAGTATTTAAACTTGGGGATGGGGTGAGGGGTGGGAGTGTGTTTTAGTAAGAGTCTGCATTACACTGCTACATGAATACACGGGCCAATGTGTCACACTGCATTAAATCAGGAACATCAACCATTTGCTAAGAGCTTTCTACCTCCATTTTATTTTTGAACTCAGTAGAGACATTGCATCTTCCACTGCCCTCACCTTCATCAAATCTTGCCCACTCTATCCCTTATTCTTCCCTTTAATTTCTCTGGATCTATTTCTTCTAAGCCATTTTTTTGTTTCTCCAGTCTGTGGTTCAGGATGATCCTAGGCTTAGCAGTATCACTGTGAAGTGTAAAAGCTTTAGAAACAATTGTTCCAAAGGTCTACAGGATTCACAAGCACAGAAATCTCAATTAAACAACACAAATCATTATATATGAGCACCAATAAAATGCAAACCGTTCATATCCTATGTTAAACCATATCTCTAAGTACTTCATCTACCAAAAATTTGTCATCTACATGATAATTTTTGGAAAATCTGGCTACACTATTTGTAGCTTAATTAATCTAGGCTTTGTAGTTTTGACCAGCTTCTCCACTACCCACAACCACTATGGGAAGGAGATAGCAACACATGTTCAAGCACTCCCTCCACCTTGCAGAACACAGCCTGGGACAACCTAACAATTCCTGGTGCCATTTATCCAACAGAGGCAGCAAGAGGGGTGGAAAATTTCTGTCAAAATATTGACTTTTGTCTCCAGATTGCAAGTTTTATGGAATCCAAATGCACCATTTTGGCAGGACTGTGTTTGGACCTGACTAAAATCAGCTTCTGTTGCTTACATTTATGTAACTACACTTACAAAACCAATATGATCCAACTTTCCCTTGCACCCACACCCGCTGACCTTGCACCCACACCCGCTGACCTCATAGCTAGAGCTTGGACACAGTTACATGTTAGTTTGCTGGACATACTTTATAATGGTGTTGCGATCTTCAACCAGAAGGAAAAAAATCACAGTGGTCAAGTTGCAAAGGATGCAGAAATATGTAGGATCTCTACATACATGCTGGCTACAAACCTGGGAGAAAAGGGTGGTCTTAGAGTGGAAATCACTTGTGTTCCTGAAGACAAAAAGCCCCATGTGGTAATTAATTAATCAATCCTTGCCACTAAAATACCTGGTATGTATTGCCTATATCTTGGTAAAACTGTATCAAGGCTTGAGCTTTTACCCATCTAAGCATTTTGGGGTTTTTTTAGCAATTAGACCTCTAGTGAAATTATTTATACTAGCCAAGCTCTGAGATGTGGATCAAGCCTCAGGGTTGGAAAATGCAGTGGGTGGAAATTCCACTGAGGCTGGTTTTATGGATTCAAAATGCTGGCACGGTGAGACTCAGATCATCAGAAAAAGTTGGCCTCAGAAGCATATTCCCCTTGCTCACTCACAAGCAAGTAAGAGCACATGTACGTGTGTACATACATAGATACATACATACAGTTTATACACATGGGTGAATTATTGTGTTCAAATACTTTCCAGGGGTTCTGATTAGAGTTGCTAGAAACACCAGCAATTACATCAGAAGTGATTTTGTGAGGGTAGCTAAAGGAACAGGAGTCACCATTCTGAACAATTCTGTGAAGTGTTCAGAATTTGAACTCCACGTGGCACTTCGACTTTTATTTTTATTTGGTTTCAGTAAAAGCACCCTATGATGAGCCCATTATAGCATCTATAAAAGTGACATTAAAGAGATATTAGCTCCTGGCTAGCAGTCAGAAAAATGTAAAGGCTGGATCAGTTCAAAACCTGAGATATTCCAAGCAGAGCTAGGGCCTGAACAGATTCAGTAAGAAACACCTCACTGTTAGAAGACTTTGTTCAGAAACACATTCAGGATTTGGCGTTGGAATTCTCAGCTTGGTTGAGAACAGAGCTCAAAGCATCCTGCAGGAGGAGGCATTGCTGCACACATGCATACTAGTCCGGTGATGAGAGAAATCAGTGCCCAATACTAGCACTCAGTACCCTCCCACTTAGGATTCATTTTACATGAAAGAGAGCAGAGGATGTGTCTAAGGCAATTTACAGTATAGAAATCCATGGCCCTAAATAGCGAAGCTCTCCTTATCATCCAGTATGTAAAGCCTAAATGTGCAGAAAAGTCCTGAGCAAGGATAAGACTTCAAATCATGTATTTTTCAAATCAGCTGGAAGGAACCATGTGTGTGTGGAGTGTTTTATTCAAGAGCCATCCAGCACCGTTGAAATGACCTGACAAAAATCAGTCAGTGGTGTTCACTAGGGTCAGCAGAGGCAAATGAACCAAAACTCACAACTCTGGGCGAATAAATCCCCCAGCTCATCAGTTTACTCAGCTGTGAAATATTGCTTTCTCAGGGGCATTTACCCTAACCATTGGTTTTCCAGACCTCTCTGAACACATGGGGAAAAGAAAACAATTACTTGGTGCTGGCTGCCTGGTGTTTCAGGAGAGCCAACCTGTGACAACACGGGTCCATCCCAGTGAAAAGTGAGGCTGGAATGATGTGTCTGAGCAGAGAATCAGATCCTGCCCTGTGAGTCTTTCAGGTGGACTCACATCTAGATCTTAAATAATGGAAAAGGGGAATTACTTAAAGGAGGACTTTGGCTTTTTGTTAATTTCCAGCTCCAGCACACTAACATAACCTACAGAGCACTTTGGAGCATTAGGATTATGAAATGCCAAATTTATGGCTGAGGGTCTTCCCTTTTGTCTTTATGAGGATTTCACTGGACCCAAAAGGTGGGGAAAAAAAGCTATGTCCAAACCCAGGGTTAGTAGGGACCTGCCACACCTGGATCAAATTCAGCAGCCAAAAAGGGTAGATCATGGAGAAATTTGTTACACACTCCGTCTTCTCTTAATCTAGACACCAAATTCACATGGTATTGTGGTGGCTTAGCCCTGGCTAGAGGCCAAATGCCCACCAAGTTGCTCGCTCACTCCAAGAGGGGAAACAGGGAAAGCCACCATGGGTTAGGATAAGGACAGTTTGCTACCACATATCAAAGTGAATACAGAACAATAACAGCTAGTTACACAAACACCCAGTGCTGACACAGAGTACCTTACTGACCCAGCAATTACAGAGGGCTGCCCGACAGGAAGGACCAACCTGACATCCAGCCACACTCCAACTGTCCTTGAGGCGAAAAGCAGCCCCAACCCTTCCCCAACCAGCTGCTTTTATGGGCAAGTGGTGTCAGGTGGTGTGGAAAACAGCTCCAGCTAACTCAGCTCACCTGGGCTGACTCAGCTCACCTGTGTTGGCTGAGTGGGGAGGTCAACCCTGGCCTGGCCAGAACCAGGACAGTATTTTTGTAAACTCTCTCAGAGAAGCTGAGGTACATTTCCTCCACGGAGGCGCGCTAGTGAAAATAAAACAACAACAGCATTTCAAGTTAAAAAAAAAAAAGTAACTGATGGTATCATTGCAGACGTGTAATTGTAATCAAATATTTGCCAGGATGCATGAGCTCTGGCGTTGGTTTTGCCCACCACGTTGAATGACGCGAGGGAGCAGGAAAAGCGACACGGCTCATGCCCCCCACCGCGGAGAAGACAGCAGAAGCCAGGAGATGGCACTGTGCCCCTGCGGGCCGGCTCCGGCTCCTCCTGCGGCCACACCAAAAAAAAGGTGACCCAGGCTATGTTTAGATATGACCGGGCAGGCATCCTGTGAAGCCTTCATTAGAGGCACGTCAGCATAAGGACAGCCTTTTTCCTGCTGGCGTCACAGGTAAGGATCCCCTGTTGTAAAGTGACAACAAACACTGCCCCCCCCCTCGCCCCCAACAGAGGCATGGAGGCAAACCCAAAACACCTCGTGGGACGAACTTCGGGGATAGGCTGGTTAGAAGGGGGTTTTTTCCCTATTTGTGACAAAAGTAGGAGTCAGGCCAGCACCAGCTTCAAAACCAGCACCAGTTTCGGTAACAAGGTGCTGCTTTCACCCCCTGCATGGTGCCCAGCAACAGGAAAGGTTTCCAGGCAGTGACACCTGAGAGGCTCCACCGCTCCCTACAGACATTTTATCCTTGCAGCCTGTGACATGAGGTGCGGAAACAAGCATCATGTTGCTGTATCCAAATTCCTCCTTCTTCAGAGGCCAGAGGACTTTCTCCAAGTCGTGTTTTCTGTGTACTAACCAAGGATTTTCTGACTTGCTATGGCAGGATTTTCCTGATATATAACTCCTCCTGAGGACAGGTCTTTCGATGAACACTCAGTGCAGAAAGATGGGCCTTACAATTCTGGGATGCCCGCTGATTTGGTGGTTTTTCTTCAATCGCTTTTCTTCTGCAGAGCAGGGTCAAACCGTCGCTTCTGGTTACCCACCTACCTGTGGCTCTTCTCCATCAGCAGATGACTTGAAATTCTTCATATTCTGGACCTTTCCCAAGTTTCTGGCTAACAGACACAATTGAGATACTGATCTTACTGCTACCATTGTTCACAGTCCCTTGCTATCTCCCATGATCTGCATTTCACAGGGTCTCTTGCCTCTATTTTTGCCTCACTGGGCTGTGAGCCAGCAGGGCTCTGACCTCCTTATGGGCCTGCAGACTCCACTGTCTGGCTCCTTTGCTCCCCATTACTGCCTGGCTGGGGATTTGCAGTCTCTTGGCTTCTGTGTCCTGCTGGATGTCATTTCCTGAATGCTGCTGCAGTCAAGGTCACCGATGGAAAGCAACATCTTGGCCACCCAGTCCATCAAACCTAGACCTTTACAAGGACATAGCAGATCACATATAGCCAGCAGCAATGGAAAATAACCCTGTTTTGCTTTTGCCATTAAACCCTTCTTTGCCTGCCCTCGTGATTCAATATTGTCATTGCTTTGTGAGTCTTCATGGGGACAGTAAATCCTTCATTTGATTTACTGTTGAATCGTATGAATTCATAGGTGGTTTCTGGCCTGTAGCACATAAAGTCTCCCAAATACTACAAAACAGACCTTTCTGGAGATGAACTATGACCACACTGCTCTTGCCATTAAGATGGTTTATCCTGGCCTGTGTGAAGCTGTGAAATTTCACTTTGCTGTTTGCATTTCATTACTGCATCACTTCGCACAGCTCATATACTGTAGCGACAAGCATTGTTTCCACGGTCAATTTGCCTATCTCTCTCTTGCCTCCTGGTTCCTTTAGTTTGATACCATTTCTTTGTTCTGCCCTACCAGGCTGTGCTCACTGCAGTCCTTAACCAAGCTGAATGTTGGGCTACCTGCCCTAAGCCTGCAAAGGTGTCACCCACCACTCTGGTCTGCACCACTGACAAGTGTGGTATAGTCTTTCACATGCACCCCCATCCTTTGTCCTGTAAATCTGAACCTAGATCAGAGAGTGAGCTGTAAGCTTATATCCTATTTTACCTTCCTTGCTGTTTGTGAACCTGCAGTTTCAAACTTAGGAGAGTTAGAAGCTTCATACCCTGCATGAAGCATTCCTTTATGCAGACTATCCTCTCCCCTCATTTTCCCTTTTGAATCCTAATTAAACCAAACTTTTTTGTCATCATATACTTGAAAAACACTGTAGCTACCCTATTTTGGAGAAAATGAGAAAGATGTGATTCCAAAACTGGGTGGAAAGTTACGTTTGCAGTAGAAAGCCCTGTGTTGGTTGAATGGAAATCTGGAGTAACAAAGCTGAGGTCACTGTTTAACTACTGTAAATCAGGGAAGACTTTGACTCACTAATTCCAACTTTCAGCTGAACAATGCAAAATTCCCTTGGGTCATAGCCTTAGGAAACTAGCGCCCCTTATTTAATTGGTTCACTAAAATGGTGCCACTCAAGATCCAGCCTGTCAGAAGACTAAATCTGCCCAAGCCTCACATGCCTCGGCACATTTCTTCATGGCGATATTGCAATTTTGCTAGATTCATACAGCTCTTAAGACATGCTTTTTAAAGCAAGCTTACCCTTTTATGCCTAAAAATAATTGCAGGTGGGGTGTATAATTACTAGGACAAGTTGCAACTTTTACACATCAAACTACCCAACTGTATCTGCAAGGCTAGCACCAGGAAATACTCCTCTAGTGCGCTGCAATAATATTGTTAATAAGTTAGGCACTAAAAAGTAAGTGTGAACAGAAATCCATAGGTACTTAGACCAGCTTCTTTCTGAATACCACCACATCGACACTGAAATGTCTTGATAATGTAGCATCATAAACCAATATCACCACTGGCCCTGCTCTGAGCAGTGCTTAAACCCCATGACCTCTGAGACCCTCTCCAAGCTAAAGTACAGCTATGATCTATAAAGATTTTTTCTTATAATTCTATCCCTTGAGTATATGCTTCCCTCTGCACATACATTACATTGTGACCACCTACTTAGTGAGCAGCATTTCATAATTCTTGTCTTTTACCAGCAGGTGCCCTCCAGGCTTGACCAGTAAGGCCTGGTTTATGGTGCAACTCTCTGTAACTGAGTTCCATAGCCCCTCTCCAGTCACTTCAGTTCTGCACAGTGAGAAGAACTATTTCCCTCCGTTTTCTTTTAATTCACTACCTGATCATTTTAGTGGGTGCCTCGCAGTGCCTCTAGTAATTAGTAAGTAGTTGTCCCATGGCCCTTTGAGGCTTTCTCATATTTCCCTCTCAGTCACTTGTTTTTTAACCAGCCCAAGAGATTCACGATGAGCTGAATGCATCACAGGTATTACTGTGCTACTGTTGAGAACACACAAGTGAGTTCCCATTCAACTGGTGGTCAAATCAGGATTCGCAACTCCAACTCGTGCTGGGCGCAATACAATCTTTCTTCTCCATATTTCTCATCCCCTGGGTCTCTTAGGGTGCTCGTCCACAGCATGTGCGGCTGATACCAATCAGCCCTGATATAATCCCTCTCTCTTTTGCTGTTCCTTCACCATGAGGCCACGATGCCTGTTGCCATCTGCTCAGGGATCTTAACCAACTGCAGACTATTTGCTTTTATTTGTGGGGTTACGTTTTTTTCACCCTGTTCAGGTTTCTGGGCTAACCCGCCCAGGGGTCTAAGCACCAGTGTGGAGGGCAGGGATGCATGGAGGTAGATGGGCAGAATGAAGGGCAGGACTACAGCGGTCCTCACAGATCAGCTAATAGGAGTCCCTCATACCACCAGGAGGGTCTCACTGGCTGGGAACTGCTGAAACGGTTCCTGCCTTTAACACTCAGCCCCAGCTCTGCTTTTAGAAGCATCAGCTGGGCTGCAAGCACTGCTCAGATGCTCATGGAGCAGCTGTCAAACCACTAATTTAGAGCCTAGTATCTAAAGCGCTAATTCCAGGTTAACATTAACAAGCCAAAGGATGCTACAGCAATTCTGTATATATTAAACTGGGAGAAATGAAATGCCTTGTCTCCATGAGCTGTCTCTATTAGGGACAATGGTGCTTCCAGCCACCATAAAAAATAGTTTGGACACAATTTATATAAACAAGGAACCTAATTTCATCAAGTGGCTTTCTGTTTCCCTAAGGAATATTAAATTATACTTGGATGTAAATTTGACCGAAGCAGAAGTTGCCTCTTAATTGTTTTCATATCTTTTACTGTGTGCAGTAGGGAAAATGAGCAGAAACCAGACTAGAACCTGCTAAGTGCCCATCATAGAAAGTAAGATGTGTCCAGCCAGAAGAAGATGCTCTACAATTTCCTCATTTTTGCCCCATTTCAAGTTAGGACAAGGACTGTGCTGGGCAGGGCTCAGAGTGATGTTTTATATCTTCTTTCACAGGCCAGCAGATAGCTCCTAACATGATAAAGTCAGGAAAACTGGGAAAAAATGCATCTTTTTTAACTTAGTGTGTGTGGTTTTTTAATTATTTACACTATATCCTAAGTGATCAGGCCTCACTGAATCAGAGCACACACTTGCAAATGGAAATTATGAAGCCGCATAAGGGATGCCACAGTGTATAGAGGTGAATGAAATGTGGCCAAGTGAAGCACAGGGAGAGAGAGACAGGCAAGCACCCAGCTGGAAAAACAAGTACTTGCTGTAGATTTTACTAGCCTGATTTAAACAAACCAGTATCAGCTCAAATGTTAGCTTGCCAAGGAGGGAAAGTTTTCTGGAGCAGGATCACCCTTTTAGCCTGTGTTTATGGAATCCCAAGGTTAAGAGGCACTTAGTTCATAACTTCTGGGAGCTACCACAGCACTGAAAAATAAACATAAATAATGCCATTAAGAGACATCTTCAGAAGTCTGCATCCCAGTGTGAGAGCCACACATGATGCACACTTCCCTCTGGGATTAATATTTCCATTAAATCTGAGCCTCGGCATTTGCCCTCCCAAAGACAGTATTTATTTTAAATTTCCTCCAGCCTCCAAGGCAAAACCAGTGTCAGCCCCAGTTGCCTGGCCAAACACTAGCAGGCCGCCTTTCACTCCTGTGTCCCCAGCCACAAGAGCCGTGACAGCCAGGGCAGCAGCACAGCTGGATGGCTTCTGAGAGCTTTGGTAAAAACCTCAGAAGGGAAAGGGGCCGGAATCTGTCTGTGAGGGAAAGGAGGCAGCAGCCTCCATGTGACCCCTGGACCAGCCTGAGCCTGGAACTATGCAGTTGTGTCCCCTCCCAGACCAGGAGGCGACTTTGTTGCTGTTGGTAGGATCTCCAGTTTAGTGCTACTCCGCTTCTCCAGGTCATCCCTCCCTTCAACTCTTTGAATAGATTATGGGGTCAAAGCCAAGCGTGAAGGAAACAGCTTCCACGATTTACTAGCAATAAAGCACAGGAACATAGGCTCTGACTGAGTAAGGCTGCAGATGCAGCGCCCAGCGATGTCTCAGAGAAGACCCAGAAGAGGACACCCTGAAGGAGACTGTAGGAGACTTTGGTAGGCAGACATGCTGCTGTCTCTTTCCCATTCAACCTCTGGCTGAAAAAATGGCATCCCCTGAAGAAGATGCATCTTTTTTGCCATATCTCTTCCAAAATATTCATTATCACAGAATCACAGAATCACAGAATCTTAGGGGTTGGAAGGGACCTCAAGAGATCATCGGGTCCAATCCTCAATCGTCTTATTATCCGTGATCAGCCCCTCCATTTTCACTTAGTCCTCAATGAGGCAAGAATGGCAGCTTACCTCCAGGGAGGACTATTTCAAAAGTGGTTACCACTGTCTAGACCTGGCTCTCCATTTCAAATAAAGCCACATCCAGTACAACCTTACCTGACTAGAGTAACTCTTTGCTTAGGGGTCTATTGTTTCACCTCTCAATATATTACCACTATTGCAATTTACATCACTGTTGTTACTGTCATTCCTTTGAACGAGGGTGCTGAGCCCTGCACAGCACAGTGCCAGGCAGCTTTTGTTTGTTTGAAAGAGGTCTGGTTGTGGTTTGAAGGGACAGACCTAATCCTAAACTTTGGAAATGTCCAAGTGTGATGGATCTAGTGGTTGCATCTGTTGACTGAAGCAGGAGCCATCCTGACAACTGCCTAACGATGCTTTCAACTGGATTGTCCAGGTACAATTAGCTTTATTGACTGGCTTTACCCCATGCTGTTTGTCAGTGAGATGAATGCACATGGTGCTGTTTGCTGTCTTATCACTTGGCTGAGTGAGGCTATAAAATAAAAGGAAACTGTAATGAATGTACGCCTTTAACCACCTTTACAGCTAAGAAGAGTGGTCCAGCATTTGACCACTCCTTCAGTAAATCTCTTGAGCTGCCATATCCTGTTTTGAAGAGCACTCTTCTCACCTACACAATATGCCCACACTGGTTATCACAAAACAAGCAAATTTATTATCCAAATTGCCCAATTTCCATCATGCTGCTGTATTTTCTTGATACTAACATACTTAGCATGATTCCACTTAGTAAAGAAAATTTGTGAAGGGAGTAAAATTATTATAAAAAGCAAATAATTAGTAATCCATTTATTTATTTACTATTAATCTCTGCTGAAGGTGGACAATGCATATGTGGTTAATGATCTCTCAAATGTACTAAAAGAAGGATCAGAAATCACCTGTCTGCACTTTAAGCGTGTTAGCACCTCCACAAAATGCTACTTAACCGATCTACCATGAACTAGGGTGCACAGTAGAACAGTTTACAGGAAAGAGAAGGGGAACATCACATCCCATTGAAATTTCAGGGTGATTTATATCAACACAATGTTTAGATCCTACTGAGGATTGAATTTCCACTAGAAATTAAAAAGCAACAAGAAAAAAATCAGGGTAGATTTTGAGATCACAGCCTTGAAGTGCATGTCCAGCCGGGGTCAGCTCCATCAACTTGAGCAAAGCTATGTTAGCCCACATGCAAGGAGGAACCTCTGTCCCCTATCAGCAACAGAACAGTTGTATCAATCTGCAGATCTCTAATCTCTAACAGATGGATATCAGATGGATAACCAGATGGGTTATCATCAGTCTTCCCCAACCATTTCTCCTAAAAGAAGGGCCCTCACTAATCTGGGAATAGCTAATAACATTGGTATGAAAAGCACTGTATTTTCTAGTCTTTTCCAGTGTCTCACTCTGGGAAGCTTCCCTGGACCCGTTTCTCAAGGGAGCGAGAAGGAATACCTTCCTTTCCCCTTCAAGCTTCCTCTCTCTAATTTCCAGAGCCTGGCAAGTAATTAGTCAACCTAAAATATTCTTTTCCTGGTGTTAATCGACTTCAGCAACCATTCTGGTACCACAGTGCATGCAATGCTAAAGCAGTTATTTTCCTTATCAATCTCATAAGGATTTAGACCAGGATGCTTAAACAAAGGAGCAGGGAATAGGGAGGTGGAGCTGGGAGACGGGTGGACCCCTGAGGACAGCGGTGTTCATACACCATTTAGAAAAGGATTAGCAATATCAGCTCCTGGAGAGGGAAAGCCACAAAAATGCCACGCATTAAATGTTCTGAAAAAGATTTCTTCACAGCTTCCCCTCCACCTCTGCCATTCAACTTTGCAACCTTAATCTAGCGAGTGGCTTACCTCCAAGTCTCCTGACTGTGATCTGGCCTCTCTGCAAGACAGAGGACGCCGTTGTTCCTCACGCATTGCTGCAACCACTCTTCCTTGCCCCAACTTTTCGAAATATAAAGCAGTTAGAGATAAAGGGTGCTTGAAACAATAAGTTGTGCAGTAGAGGCAGCCTTCTTTTTTTAACTTACCATATTGAAATGTCAGAGAGAGTAGACTGGGAATAATGAAACTACATGAGGAATAAATCCCAATCAAAAAGCTCAGAGAGCTTCGAAAACAAGAAAATCCAGGCAGAAGTGAAAGCTTGTGAGAGTCAGGCTCACTGCACAGTGTATTCATCCTCAGCAGAGTTGTAAAAAAAAAAGTTACAATTTCTGTAGAAAATCTATTTTGAACTTTGAAATGTCGTGGCATATTTTATATCCCTATTTTTAAATCAAAATGGGGAAAAAGGTGAACAGGAGAAGAAGCTGAAATGGTATGTAAGGAGGAAAAAAAGATTCAGAGACAGTAAATTACCCTTTTGATTCCCAAAGGTGCCATTTATCATGGGGAGAAAAAATCAGGGAGATAAATACTCTGCCCCACTCTGTTAATTTGATGCTTTTATAGTCAAGACATGTTAGCCTTAGCTATTCCTACCAGCACTTCCAACATGTGGACAGACCTGCACAGATGACATGGCATTGAAAGAGAATTGCCAGGACTTGTTACAAGAGCAATGAAAGGTAAAAAGGGAGAATACGACAGTAGAAACAGGTGGATATTGCTGCAGCTCTCAGCTGCAGTCCCACAGCACAGAGGGTACCTGTTCAGCCTACCATGTGTGTCCTCCCAAGCAGCGCATCTCCCATTCTCCCATTCTAGCCTACAGGTTTGTTAGAAGTGGGAGATAAGCAAGCTGAAGGTGTCCACCAGATGTATACAACACTCTTTAACCACTTTGTTGGCCACTACCCAAGCTGCTATTCCCATAGCAGCAAGGCCACATGATGTTTGGAGCTCTGCTGGTAGCTGAGGATCTTACTGTTGACCAGCCAATGTGAACAGCTTAAGATGAGACTAAAAGCATTAACCAGGAAAGGATATTTATCACAAGCAATCTTTCCCTCTCTTTTAGTTTTTGTATCAGTGTGGTGAAAGATGCCATTATGAAAGCTGTGGAGGTCTGACTCCCCATATTATTCTCCCCCTATGCCGGGAAGTGACCAGGTCTAAAGAACAGTGACTTGCAGTCATCCACTTAGATGTTTGTAAGGAACAGATGCAGTCATCAGCAAAGCACTGTATTCACGCTGCTCTTTGAGGCCCTACAAAATGGGGTAAGAGAACAAGACAGTTAACTGGCTACTGATAGCCACCAGACCATGAAGATGCCTGGAACCAGAACTCCATGATCTTGACTGATGCACTCCTCGATGGCAAAATGTGCTCTCCAAGACGTTAATTCTGAGTGTTTCTTAGAGAGGAGCTAGACACGCTGAAGTGTTATATAAATTTGGCACCTATAACAGGCATTTTGAAATGACTGAAGCCAAAATTTCTTAACACATGGAGGTGGTTGGAGAGAGCATCCCTAGTCTACATAATGCTCTGCTTTCTCAGTCTGGTTTGTATCTGGTAGAAAACTTACTTTTGAGGTTTAGCAGCAATTGACAATTAGCAATAACTAAATACAACCCCCTTTCTGGTTGCAAAAGTCCACTCAGAACAATCATTTGGCATTTCTGTGAGAACTTATCTCCTCCACCAAAGCCAGTTATTTATGACTTATGAATAAGACCTCTGTTTGCAAAAAAAAAAAAAAGCCCCAACAACCCTAGCTCGTCTGGCACCAAGCCTGTAATTATTCAGAGCTTGGTGTGGGTGTGGTGAATCAGTGAAGCATACTCCCTGTATTTATTTAACAAATAAGTATACCTCTAGCACATTTTGGCTGCCAACTTGCGATAATAATGAAGTTTGTTATTGAACTAACTCATCTTGCCTAAGGAAGGGCAAAAAACACATCAAACACACTTTAACCAAGCCGCCCTTGCACATTATTGCTCCAAACTTTTGAGTTCCATCTCCCTTTGGTGGGGAAAAAGCCTCACACCATTCTGCATGTAAAGATGTACTCCTTGAACAAATCTGCTGGTTTTAAGACTGGGTGAGACACTTCTGAAACCCTTTGGGCAGTAGCCATGTGGGACTGCAAGGCAAATCATAGAGATTTTGCCATTGCAACAAAATCCAGAGTGTTTCCTTTTGATTTCTGGAGATCAGTAACAACTCTCTGTCTCCTATAAAATTTTCAGGATACCTCTTTCAACACACCCCATTTTAGACATTCAGCTTCATTCAGTAGCCTTTGCTGTGTTTTTAGGTTCCGGGTCAACCCTACTCCATAATCAGAGATTAAGTTATTAAGCCATACAAAATATTAGTGAAATACAACTAAAATAAAGAGCTGCTGTGATTGTTTGACCAAGCCAGACATGTCATTTGCATCGTGTTCTCAGACAGTAGTCACAAATGCATGTGCCATGTAGACAGGGTGTATAAAAATTGAACAAAGATGCTTATTTGTTCTTGGAATAAACTAGTCTTTCTACAATGTATATAATCATTGGGTAGGTGCATCCGAAACATGAGTGCAAGTATTGTTTCAACAGGTATTCTCTGCTTTGGAGCGTGTGCTGCTGTAGTTCATGAAACTCTGAACCCATTACACTTGATGGGGAGAATTTCTTGAGAGCTGCTGGGGATAGAGCAGTTCTTCAGCTGTATCAGCAATGCTTACACAGCTCTGAGGAGAGGAGTGGTGGAAAAGTAACCAGTTCCATCATCTTACGACATCCTGCTTCACGGCTTTAGCTCCCTCTGAGCCCCAGATAGAAACATTACGAACTTCTTCCATAGTTGTAAAAGAGAACTACATGTCTTTGAACTCTGAATCAAGTGGGGCTCAGCTCAAGCCAGAGCCTGTGACACCTGGTGCAGTTCTCACAGAAAGCTTTATGTCACTCCTGGGAAAAGTAGCTACTGAGCACATATGATTTTCCCTTTTCGGGGTATTTTGAGGAGGAAAGCTTTTTGAAACATTCAAAAGCCACACCTCTCGAGTCTTATCGGTACCTCAGTTGAAGCCTGTGGCAAGATAGGCCTTGTCTGCAGTGGGCCTCACAGCTCTGATCTGCGGTCTTCATCAGGTAAAGCTGCTATAGTTGAAGATGTAACCCCCTGCAGATGTTTCGCTGTTCCACTGCTACGATCACATGTAAAGACCAATGCTGCCCATAGTGGCTTCAGCTCAGTGCTCTGATTCAGAGCGTCTCTGTCAGGTATGACAATACAAGCTGTTGGTGCCTGTCCCAGTTTCTCAGAGATCGATGTTCCCACAGAAATGGAGCTGGCAGAACAGGTAGCCTGTCCTCTGCTGAACTGCCCCGTTCACCACTCAAAACATTAATTTAACACATTAATTCAATCAATCATGATGGAATTAGACAGCAATGCCTGCTGAGGTGCAAGCACAGCATGTGTCCTACCACTGCCCTGGAGGGAGGGATGCTCCCTGGCAAAAGTGGGAGCAGACAGCCGGAGCTGGGAAAAACTTCATTGGGTGCCATTACTAATGCTGAATTTGGGCTCCTGAGGTCAGACTCAGCCCAGATCCCACAGAGGGAATTATTGGCTCCGTGCCACTACAGAAGAGTCTGTTTCTCCCGGTGTGGTGGTGTGCTGGCTCTCCTGTCTAATTGTCTCTATTGTTTTTCTTTAAGTTTGCTACTGAAATTGGAACAGTGTGTATGTATAAGCTAGGGAATGTGTTCTGTATCAGTATTCATCTCAGGGAAGTATGGGACTGCATCTATTAAATGTTTCCTTTTAAAATTTTGTCTTTAAGAGTATATATGTATGTTTTGCTCTCAAAGGCAGAGAAGTGTCAGCCTCCAACTGCCTCTAACTCCACTTGTGCCAGTATGCACAGCATCAGGTTTCCTCTGTTCTCTTCCTGCTGTTGACAGTAATGTTGGAAATATATGGCCACAAAGGCACCCTGGAGACATCTGTTATTGCCTAGCCAGGTTCAGTTTGAATTTTAATAGAGACAGGACTTCAGCTCCAGTTTTGAGAGCTGATTTCAGTTTAGGACTTTAACTTCCTAACTAGCTATTCTAGTTTAACTCTCTCCAAGGGACCCATCACTGTGAGAAAGCTGCTCAAAGTATTTAATGATAAGGTTTATTGTACCCAAGATGGCTATGCTTTCCCTGTTCTCTTTCAGTAATGTGCCTGTTTGGGAGTTTTATTACACTTCTTTATTCCTTATTATCTTCTTCTTCCTTCCCTCCACCTCCAATAGCTGAAGTGGGTATCAGGCACACAGCACAAACAGCGAAGGCAACACACCATACCTGGGATATCTACCTCCTCTTGTCAGCCCGCCAGTTATTTAAACACCTAACAGTGGTATGCTTGTTCCAGCGCTCATCCTCATGGACACAGGCTGTGCACCGTCCACTGCCAAGGATGGAGCACAGCAGTGGGAAGCTCTCTGCAAACCCCAGCACTGCAGCGTGGCTCGTCTGCCCGTTGCTCATTCAGAGCAGGGAATGGGCTCTCATGTTCTCAGTGAGAACAGGGCTGCCAGCACAGGTGCTGGGCTCTCCAGACCCAGAGTTGAATGGGTTAAGTGACTCCAAACTTTCTTTTTCCTGAGTTCTCTCCTCTTCTTTTTTTTTTTCCTGTACTACTGCAGGTAGTACAGATACATTTGAGAGGTGATGTGATAAAAATACAAGTAAGATAAACCCACTGAATAATACCATCCTGAGTGGAAAACAACTGGCCATTGTTTGAGCTGCCTCCTCTGCTTTCTTATCTTGTGTGAAAAATACTTGTGGTTCCCACAGCACATTTCAAACACGACAGAACAAGGCCAGGTCTACAGCACAGACTTCTGCTTGGCAAAGCTACATCTACCAAGGGTGTGAAGAACAGTACTCCCTGATAGACACAACTATGCCGGCTATACCATCCAGCCTGTGCCTTCTCTCTTCAATTTTAACCACAGCATTCCTGACAAAACTGTACGTGTATTTGAGCCTTTAAAGTACTGCCCTCATGCATGGATTTACCAGGGCTGCTCAGGGGGCTGTCACCCCAGTGCTATGCCACCCAGGTGAAGGGTTGCCCTTAGCACAGTGCTGTTAATCCCACCCCAGGCAAGCCTAGAGCAGGTCTGGAAATGGGCAACGGGGAAGGTGGAATGTTCAGCTCCCTTGCTCCTTCCTATGAGCCTCTGTAGGCAGAAAAAGCAGTTGTGCCTGTCCTGGGTAGGCATCTGTGGGAGTGGAGACAAGGGAGGCCTGTGCAAAAAGCTGAGATGGTACCAAAGACAGGGCATGCTCCCGAGGCTGTACACCCTTGTCCTTGACCATGCACAGGCACATGTGTGGAGCCACACGCAGCATCGGGGCAGCTTGTTGGCTCGTGGGGTTTACACAGGCCAGTCCTCGCTCACACAGATTTCACCAGCTGTCAGCAATCCCTCCTCATTCCGCAGATGCTACGTTTTTCTCTCCTTTGCTTCTACTGCAGCCCCAGAGAGTGTTGCTTAGTGTGAAATGCATTAGCCCTGGGCCAGGCATAAATCCCAGGAAGCTGTGGAGAAGAGCTCAACAGAAAAACCTTCAGTGAATGCACTGGAAAGACATTTGTACCTTCACCTGTGCTGGAAAAAAAGAGAGAGGAAAAAAAAAATAAAAAAGAGAAAGAGAGAAAAATAAAAATATAAGGAAAAAGAAAAAAGGAAGACTATTTTTATGACAAAATTCAGGTCTGAGCCTTTGCACATCTTTCCAAGCTCCTTATGCTGAGCTGAAGTCTGTGGGTGATCATGTGTTACCTGAAGACTCCCAGAGGGATTTAATAGTGCATTTTTTTCAGCAGCCCTATTTTTTCAGAGACCCCTATCTTTGGCTTCTGAATAGTGTGACTTTCCTAACATCTTCAAATATAATATTTTAAAGTTACTTTTATTTCAGCTATAGTCCTGCAGCTGCATCTGGGAAGAGGCTGTGTGTAACCAAGAACAGAATTTATGGGGGGATCGCAACCCTGTAGGGGGTACAGAGTGCATAGGTGGGGGAACTGTATATGATGAGGCGCTGCTATAAGGTGTAACCTGAAGCACCTGCAGTGACCATTGCAATAGCTTTTCACTGTTACCTTCACCTCTTGCAAAAGAGACTGAAGGGCTGCTGGTTTCAGGGATGTAGAGCTGGGGCACATCCAGTCAGACCTCATTTCAGCCACCCAGGGCTCCCCTGACCCTGCCCATGGCCCAGGACCCCATGTCAGCACCAGGGCCATCTGACCTTTCCCCAGTGACTCCACAACAGAGCTGGGCTCCAGTTGCCCTCAGCCCCAGACTCCCCAGCCATGGGTCTCAGCCCATCCCCAGATACAACAGGACAGTTAAAGCTCAGAGCCAAATTTCACACCCCATTTGACTCCTGCTGACAAGCACATTCAGACTCCGCTCTCCTCATCCTCCTCCTGCTCCAGACTGAGCATCTACACCATTTCAAAACCAGATTCACAGCATGTTGTGCACAAGCCCTTGAACCTCACTTGCTTCACTTGCTTGGAAACTGTTCTGCCCCCAGCCTTGTTATTTCTGTACTGCTTTGTGGCTGAAAAGCTATCACAATGTGAGTAACATGAGTATCAAGCTATCTTACCTCCCAGGTGATAAGCAGCTCAGATAACCCCAGTCCACATAAACTGTCATTTTAACAAATCCATAAAGTCAATGAAGCTCTAAGGATTTACTGGTTAAATAGAGGTTTGGAAGTCATGTGTTTCAACACACTGTGTAGGCTGATTTGAAGCATCACAGGGAACAAAGGAAATCAGTTCTGTGCAAAGGCAACCAAAGCTTCAGTCACCAAAATTAGTCACCTGGTCTAATCATTTCCAAAGAAAATCTGAAAGCTGCTGAGGTGTTTTTATGGCATGTCTTTTTTTGCCTGCTTTGTTATTATTCTAAAATTTCAGCTTCAGTCAAACTAGAGGGATGACAGTGCAGAGCTCGGTGTTACAGCTCCACTATCTGTGCTGCTCACCCACCAGCTGCCTGCGTGAAGCCCATGAACACCCTCCCAGGCAACTTCTGAGCCCAGGTTTGAGAGCACTCTGCTCTGGATGAAAGGAGTTGAACAGTTTGGGTGTCTCCAGACTGTGTCAGACAGCTGCAGGGGCAGAAGACAGCCTTGTGCATCTTTCATTTGCAAGAAGAGCTGTGGCCCTTGAATCCTCACTGGGCTTCACAGGGCTCCCTCTGGCCTTTCCGCCATCAGTGAGATTTCCCACAGGCTGAGCATGGCAGGATTTCACCCAGGGGTCATCCCACAGCCATGCCAAAGGCTCTCACACTTGGCTCACTTGGCACACATCCATTTTCTGCTGGCAGGATGTCAGTGCCAGCAGCACTGCTCCTGACCGCACGTAGCCCTGACCTCACCAAACAGGTACGGGGGCCAAGCTCAACAGGCAGCTTGTGCTGGAGGCTTTCATCTTAGGCTTTGAAGAACAAACAAAAGACAAGAGAACAGAAAGTCTTGAAGCTTCTCCATTAAACAGGATCCATAGCTTAATATTTATCTCTCAGTGTTAGGCAAGAAGAGGTTGACTTGTACATTGAATGCAAAGAGGGGTAGGGAGGGGAGTGTTGTGTATGGACATTCACCATGTTCCCAGTGGTCAAACCACAGGTATTTCTTTAATTCAGAAGAGCTTACCTGTAACTCTTCTTAAGTATTTGCATACATAAATAAAATACAGATCATACTCTGGGCTTTTCACAGCAGATATTCTCTCCAGCACAGCCAGGAACAGCTGTGACTCTCTTCAGCTCCACTGATAAAGTATGAATCATAACAAAGCAGCACGAAAAACCCACCTGGCTCTCTCTGAGGTCTTCAACTATAAAAATATTCTCCTACCTCTGCAAAATCTGAACTTTAAACAAAAATCTTTAAAAAAAGAACTGACATTGGCTTTTTAAACTTCATAAACTGATAAAGTTTTGATAAACACTAAGCACAAGGCATGAGAAAAGTGCTTTGCATAAGGTGAAATACTTGGTTTAAAGTGCTGCCATATCCATACACACCCTTCAGCTCCAGGCCAGTAAGAATTGCTCCATGCATCTTATCCTTCACATATTTCCTCCCTGGAATACAGAATAGCATCATCCCTGGCCAAATCATGTGTACAGCAGGGCCAGCTTCAAGCTGACTGCCATCCTCTTGCACCTCATTTTTCACATTCATTCAGCCCTCCAGTGCGGCGTGCAGTGGGTCATCCATACTGTTGTACCATCCCTTTCAGTTTCATACAAGATCGAGCCACCAATTCGGCCTGAAGACACAGCACTGACTGCAGCACTGGCCGCAGCACTGGCCAGGCTTCTAGAACACCCTTCACCTCTGTGGGGACTTTCCTTCGGTCCTCACAAAAGCCCATAAGGGTGGCATGTACAAGAGAGGCTGATGGATCTCCTTGGTGCTTCCTCAGAGTATGAAAAGCAGCATCTGTCCTTCTCCATGCATCAACAGTTCCATAGCCATCTAAAATTTGGGTGTTGATCTAGTAAAATGAGCTTCATCTACAGTTAGTGAAGTTGGAGTTAAAGGCATCTCAAAAGGAAGTTGTGATAAGCAATAGGATGAGAGGGAATGGCTGGAAGCTGTGCCAGGGAAGGTTCAAGTTAGAAATTAGGAGACATTTCTTCTCAGAAAGAGTGGTTAGCCATTGGAACAGGTTGCCCAGAGAGGTGGTGGAGTCACCATCCCTTGGGGTGTTCAAGGAAAGGTCGTATGAGGTACTTAGGGACATGGTTTAGTGAGTAATATAGGTGGTAGGGGGAAGGTTGGAGTAGATGATCTTGGAGGTCTTTTCCAACCTTAATGATTCTGTGATTCTAAAAGGACAGTTCTTTTCACATACATCAGACATCTACTTTAGCACAGGATCAGTTGTCCTCTGGAGGAGGGTTTTGTCTTGATTAAAAAGTAAGGCAGACAACTTAGCACAGACTAAGTGCTTCACTTTTAGGGAGAAAAAGCAAGTTAAATCTTATCCCTGATCACGTATTTTGTTGCTTGAGGGAAGAAGCAGAGAAGAATGCTATGATGAGGGAGATACTATATCCATGAGGTACAAAAAAGGAGACATTATAAAGATATACTTGTTTGATGCAATCCTTCCCAAACTGGGAATGAAGGAACAGCACCCTTGGCTTTCTCAGGTACATCTGCTAAAGGCTCAGCTTGAAATGCAATTTCCAGACCAAGCTAAGCACCCAACCTCCCTGGGCATTTCTGATCTCTGCATCAGAGGGACTTGCAGAGAGCAGAGCTCATTGAACACCTGTCCCAGGGCTCTGCCAGGCTCTCCAGGGCTTTATGCTCTCTGTTTCCACCACAGAATGCAACAGCAGCTTGGGTCTATGGTTTGCAGCTTTGCGCTGTGATGGACTGGTGTTGTACCACCTAAATCACAACCTGGTGTAGGTCAGTTGTACCAGGCAGCGACTGAGCAAATCCAGGCTCTCTGATTATATCACAAACCCTGGAAGGGGAGTCTGAAGGGTAGGCGATTACATCAGGATCCCCAGGATGATTTACAGCCTAGGTAACAGCATCTTTCTCTCACTCCATTATTTTTATGGCGTACATAGACAACTTCTTACATTATTCATTAAATAAAATAAAAAAAGGGGGGGAAAGCAATTCTGTGTTGTAGGAAAGGCTTTTAGGCAGGCATGGACTATTTATCAGAAGCTGACATGGGAGTGGTGAAATATTGGGAGTGAGGCAGAGATGACTGGAAATCTTACTGCAACAACCCTCTACCATATTGGCTGGGATTGCTGTAGCCACTTCCCTGTCAATACTCTGCCTTTGATTATGGAAACCTTTCATGCATGGATGTGTAAGAACGGAACTCCTTTTAAGAGCTACTTTGAGGAATCTGGTCAAACTCTCCCACTCCAGGAGAGTAGTGATCCTGTGCCAACTTTCCCTATCCCTCCTGCAGTCCTAGAGAGCAATTCTGCACCATAAAATCAGGACTTTGGCCATAGCAACAAAACTCACTCTCCCCCTTTTCACACCTGCAGTCCTATTTCTTTCTGTATGACAGCACTCCAAGTATTTTGGTTTGGTTTGGTTTGGTTTTGGGTTTGTGGTTGTTTCTGGGTTTGTAGCTTCTCACATGTTCCTGACTCTTCATTTACTTCTCAACCACAAGAGGTATTGTGGGACTACATCTCACAGTGGTCACTGTCATATCTGAGCAAACTCATTACAACTCCACTAGGGACTTTGTCTTTTCCTACTATTCATGTGGGACATTTGCTATGAGGACAGGTCACGTCTGTCCACTCAAATGAGGAACTAAAACTCCCTACCAGGCCTGTGATGGATTCTCCCTGTCTTTCCCCTCAGGACCAGCAGCACTTTTGGCATTTCTCCACACAAGAAGATGGAGACCAAGGCCAGGATGCCTGGGTCTTCTGCACCAGAGCCAAGGCGCTCCTTGCCTTTTCATCCCTTAAAGGAGACAAACATAAATGGGATATGGCAGAAAGATCATATGCAGTAGGATCCTTGGTGTTCATATGAGTATGGTGAATACATGGAAAATAAAAATTGGCAGGAAAAGGCGGACCATCACTGGGAGGAAGAGATCTCCTTCCTGCTCTTTATTGTTCCCTCATAGCACATAAGCCTT
Source organism: Laterallus jamaicensis coturniculus (assembly GCA_022605575.1). NCBI lineage: Eukaryota > Metazoa > Chordata > Aves > Gruiformes > Rallidae > Laterallus > Laterallus jamaicensis. The sequence goes on from JAKCOX010000001.1 coordinate 50,934,842, forward strand.
TTACTTTACAGCAGCAGTTTTGGGGTCACCTTTTCAAAATGCTGCTTTTCCATTTCCCTGAATAGTCCTGTATTATACAAGGAGGAGTAAAGGTTTATCTGTAAAAGCAGAGATGAATTTCAGCTATACCTACACTCCTTGCATGCCTTCCTTGTGTGCTGCATCCCTTTTCAACTGTCTGCCCACTCCCTGAAAAAATAGTTTCCTTATCTCTTAGTCTTACATGAGATTTGTTTCCCCATGTGTGGGGTGTGCAGGGCTGGGTTTCAGCAGTGGGGGCTGTGGTGGGGACTTGTGTGGAAGGAAGTGAGTGCCAGCCACAGCTGGGTCCAGCCACCTCTGAAAACAGTGTTGGGTGACCATCACACACCAGAGCTGCAGCCAGGCAGAGGGTCCCACAGCACCCTGGCTCAGACATATTTCAGAAAGACCAGCGGCCATTGCAGGCAGGAGACACACAGAGGACACGGAGGGAGACAGATGGAGGGAAAGGCAGCTGTGGAGATGTGGAGTTGGACATGCACTCTTGGAAGAAGGAGCTCCATGTCAAAAGGGGACACCCTTTGGCTTGTAGGCAACCTACACTGGGCAGGGACATCCCTGTGGAACTATGGCTGTAAGTGATCAACGCTGGGGCAGCGACAACCCTGAGGGACTGTGGCCATCAGGAAAACCAGTAAGAAGCATGAAGGAGTGAGGAAAAACAGTAAGATGACCAAAGAAACCCCAGTAAGAAGCATAGAAGAGCAACAGACCAAAACCATTATGGATATGACCTAAACCTCTGAGTTACTCAGTGTAACCCACAGCAAAAAACACAAGGAGGTGAGACTAGGAAAGACGGAGGTATTTAACTGAAGTTGTGCCTGGGAAAGAGTGAAGAAATCTGATTACACAAGTGTTTGTTTAATTGTTCATGTTTTCTTTTCTCAATATCGAAATCAGTGATTAGAAGCTTGAGTTAATTTGCAACAAACTAAAGTAAGCAAAAATTCCCTGAGCTGAGACTGTTTTGCCAGTAACACCACATCACTTGGTATTTTCTCCCTTTGACTCTTTCCACCCTTTGCAAATAATCTGCTGGTGACACCAGAGGACCAGTGTTTCAACAGACCCACCAGCTTTTCTACCCTGTCTTGCATTTCATCCCTTCACCCACATTTAGTCTTTGTTCTGCCTGACCTGATCAGCTCAGCATTGTGAGAACCCAGGCTTCCAGCTAAAAAAAGAGATAAAGTCACAGCAGGGGTCCTGTGAGCAAAGAGCACCTGGACATGTTCAACAAAAAGAGGGTTGCCTCATCTTTGTGCCCATGTTGTGAACCCAGTCAGCTCCAACAAAGAACAGGGCGACTGAGGGCAGCTTGTGGCTTCCTGTTTGGTGGCTGACAAGCTAATGGAGTCCAGGAGAAATCTCAGCGTGGTGCCTTCTGATGAACTGAGGCCTCTTGTTTCAAGTAATACAAACATTATTAAATACCAATAGGAAGGAATGGGTTTACAGTATTTGCCTCTGGCATCTCTTCTTGCATTATTCACAGCCAACTTCAGTAGCCTAGATTTGTGCAGGCCTTAAGGAGCTACTGCACAACAGTTTTTCCCTTTTGCTCCAAAAGTATTCGATAGCTTTACCCTGAATGTGCTTGAATGTTCAAACATGCTCTTTATTTCCCACTTGAATTTATCTGCCCGCCCCTTCCATTGCATCCCACCTACCACTCAGTGTTCAGAAACTGGGTGGAGGGGGGGGGTGTGGGGAGGAAATCATATGGTGGCCTTGTTGTTTAGCTGGAAAAGGGTACTACACTGCACTGTTGTTACTTAGACCAGAAACTGAGCAAGGAAGAAGAAACAGTGCCTTTTAAGAAAGGGCAAGTGATGGATTTCACTAGTATACAGAAGGCCAGCACAAGCCATATACATTAACTACATACTGGTTGAGGTCAAGTCTGAGATCTGTTGGGGGTTTAAGTAGCATACAAACTCTGTACTGCACACAGCCAAGAGTCTCACCCGCAGCCTCTGCCCTTGAAAAGCTCAGACCAATCCCTGTGAAAGGTCCAGGTTATCCCTGCCTGGTGCAGGTGATGGCTTCTCAGCCCTGCCAGGATCCTGACTAAGAGCCAGGGAAAGAAGAGGATTGCTGCTGAGTCCAGTAGTGAGATCTGCTGAAAGATATGAGCAGCCTGCGGGTAAGGAGACGCTGAGCGAGCCAAGAAAACTCCTAGGGAGTGGTCGAGCTGAACTAACAAAATTCTTTCCCATGCACATGCCTAATACTTAAAATAATAAACACACCTTTTGGGGACTGTTGAGGCATGGGAAAGCCAAACAAAATCTGTTTTGGATTTACTTTAGTCAGCAGCACAGGAATATTAGAGACCCTGCTTCGTGAACTAGAGATTTAAATACTACAAAATTCCAGAAAGCACGATAAAGAGGGATTTTTGTTTGCCAAGGGGGGATGTGCTTGTGCAAGGTTCACAGCAATGGTGCATTTACCCTCACTGATGGAGTGGAGCAATTTTTCTCCCAGAACTGGTGGGACTGCCTCCTTTACTCACCCCTTCAGCCCACTGAGGAGTCCCTTGGATGTAACTTTCCCATAAAGCAAACAGCTCAGCGATGGCCCGGCCCAATCTCTCCGTGCAGAGAAATGCTGTGACTGGAGCAATTCATTTACACGGTTAAGCAAAGCAGCTTCTAAATTTTCCACTAAATTTTGCTTATAAATTGTGGAGGGCTTTCACAGAGCTGGCTGTCACTACTCCCTGCAGCACTGCAGCCAAAGCTGGACCTCACAAACGCAACAGCTGCCACAGCCAACAGCTCCAGCCCTGGGGTGGGCTGCATGGTTTGCTCAGCTCTGAATAGGAGTAGCTGTTCCTGCAGCAACAGACAATCAAAAAGCCCCTAGTGAACAGAAGGACCTCCGGATGCAAAGCCCAGTGTGTTTTCACAGTCACTGGGGAAGGGTGCTCTCCAGAAAGGCTTTTTGCAGAGTAAATGTGTTCTTTAGTATGTTTCCCTCTTGTTTGGCAGATTTTGCCTGAAGGTAACGCTCAGTCAGATGTCTCCAGGCTTTCCTTTTCCATAATGCAAACACATGCTGATTCTTTGAAAGACACCATGTTTTTGCTGATTGTGGCTTAGGTGGTGGTGTGAAGACGTCTTAAGGAGGCAGGGAGTGGAACTGGCAACTGGAGACTGCTCTCTGCTTGCACTTAGAACAGGATGAATCCTTGAGGCTGCAGGGGCTTGGAGGCAGAGTGTTCTGGAGGACAGGTTCACCTTGCATGATGCTTGGCCTATTCCTTTGGGGAGTGCTGTGAACACCGCAGACAGGCTTTAGACCCGGTTTCATCCATGGGAACAGAATCAGACATGAGATACGATGGGGAACACATTGCAGAGACATCTGAAACTTTCAGTGCAGTGTAAACATCGCTGGACTGCTTCCAGACTTCTTGTAGGACATCTGTGCACTGTTGCAAATGGCAAGGCATGGTCTCTCACAACCCAGGAATCCTGAATGGGAAGGGCAGCCTGCAAAGACATGTGCAACCACTCAACTGAGGAGCAACTGGACAAAGAGTGTGCCAGAAGGCAAGGAGCAACAGCAGTATTCAGTCATGACCACCATGGTTTGAAAGCCCTGAACGAGAGATGAAAGGGACTGACTTATTAAAGATGTGTCCCAGGTGTCCCAGCACCCCAAGAAGAATACAGGCTATAATTTTAATGGTATCATAAATCCAGTTTAGGGCTTCCAGTAGATCAAAAATGCTGCATCCTCGTGCCATGGGAGTTAAAACAAGTTTAAAGTAGCAGGAAGTGCTGTATCTACTGCCCAGCCCAATTACGCACTGTAACAGTTTCACAGGCATATGGCACAGTAGTTTCTTTCCTCTGATGCCGTGTGAAAGCAAGATATAAAGAATCTCCAGGAGAAGACTGCAGGGGGGTAAATGGCTGAACTGACAGTGCATAACATTATGTTTACAAAGTAAACAAACTGCAGAGACAAAAGCAAACCTTCTCTCAAATCTTGAGTTAAAAGAGCCTTGTGGACAGCATGGAGCTATTAGTGCCAGCACAGATGAGACAGAGAGATGTGAAACTGACGTTCCTTTAAAGAGTTTGCCGAGTGCTGCTGTTGCAGTAGCCCCCTCTTACGGTTCTGGTTTAGGGATAAACACTACTTACTAGATTACCGACAGGTACAGGCCTGTCACCAAATTAATTTCCAGTACTGGCATCAAGGGGCACTGAGTTGCAGCATCCAAGGACCACTGTCACTGGAGACCTGCAGCCCCGATGGCCAACTGCAAGCCAGCTACACAACCACCCCCCAACCTATCTCTCCAAAAGATGCTTTATTAAGCAAACACAGTGGGGGTTTGGAGTACTTCAGTGCTCTACTCCTCACCAAAAGCACCTATGAAAGGATGTGAGATGGCTGGCGCAACTGCAGCTTGCCTTACATAGGTGAGGCAGTACGTTTCTCTGTGTGCAGAAGAAGACACATGAGTAACCCTGCCAACAGGATCTCCTCACCACTGATCCTTCTGCTTCTCCCATCCTGGGGAGACATTGAGGCTGTGCCTTGAATTGCTTACTCCAGAAAGTTACTGTTCAGCCTCATCCTAACCAAAGATGAACCAGTTTTGCCACACTGAAACCAGCTTTGCCCATAAGAGAGGGGAAGATGAGAACACATGTACACACGCACTGATGCGCTCACACTTAATACAAGTTGTCCTCAGCGCCATTCTGCCTTCCTTGGTCTCTGTCTTTGCCCCACAAAATCTTTGTGGTGGCATCCAGAACCGCCACTTAGTGGTAAATAAACAGGCTGCTTCAGCGTGAACAGGGGCTCTGGGGGCAGGAGAGCAATGCCATAGTGCTGTTATTCCGAGCTGTAAGCTGCCAGTGCAGGAAAAGAAAGAAAGAAGGTTTGAGAAAGACAGACGGTTGTTTCATGATGTTAGGTCACATGGTGCGCCACTTGTCCCAGGTGTTAACCTTCCACATGAGGGCCCAGCCAAGACTGCCCTGATGCTCTGGCCTAAAAGACTGTATGAAATTACACTTAAGACATCCGAGGCCATTCAAGACACTAAAGCCATTCATCTCCCCAGACGTGGAAAATTCACTCTTGGATCAGAACATATCTCTGGTTTGTTTTATTGGCAAAATACCCTGTACTATGAACTTCCCAGCCCTCACACAAAGGTCCAGAGCGTCTTGGTTGCAGAGGGGGGGGTGAAGGTGGTGGGGTGAGGGGTTGGGGGGGGTAGAGATTATGCCTGGCTGTTGTTCTGTTGAAAGTCGGTTTGTTTCTGTCTCATAAAGTATGCAAGAATGTTCCCATGCTCTGCTGGGCCAGCCCCCAGCAGCATGCTTTGCACATTAGCAGCTGATGCTGGAATGCGGCGTTCCCAGGGCAACTGTTAGCCCCCCATTGAGCGCGGCCAGTCCTCGCCATTGTGCAGGCTTTGGATGAAGGCTGCTTTGTTGGGTGATGTAATGCCGTGTATGCAAACTAAGCCAGGGGCACAAATGGCACTTGGAAACTGTTCCCTGACTTCAAAGGGCGGGCTGGCTGACTCCCACTAAGGCTGCCTGCACCTTTGCTGCCGTATTTCCCCTACTCTCCCACTCGCCGTCGCTGCTACAGTGGCCACAGCCCTGGCAGAAGCGTGGCAGGAGCCCTGCGGTGGATGGGACTTGGGTGTTGCGATCAGTGCGTCAGCCTAACTCCTTCACTCACACGTTCCTACCTGGACTCTGGAATACAGTCAGGAGGCTCTTTTCGGAACATTTCTCCTTCTCTATACCTGAGTATTGGACTGAAGAGAGTGCTGCACAGTAAGAAAGGGTAATTGTCCTCTCAGGCCCATATCCCAGCTATGGACACAGCTGATTTTTTACCCACCGTCTTCAATAATTCAACTCATTCTACAGCAACTGTATCCTCGAGAGATACGGCTTCATATTGATTAGAGGCTTAGGCTCCAGGGACCCGTGACTTGATGTAGAACTAACGCTGTGTAAATATTAAAAATACGTTATTCTTGTCCCTGAAGCTTTGCTGGGTTCTACAGGTGATGAATACTGAGAGGGGAATTGGAGGTTTGCCACCAGCTTCAAAAAGAAAGAGCGGTGTTATTGTTATATTTAAAATCCATTTATTAGACAGCTGCCTAAATTCAGATACATAAAGTGCTGAAATAGAACACATCAGGGCACTCCAGGGAGCAGGGGAGGGGGGCAACTAATCAATCCCTTAACACCACCTTCAGTTTAATGAAAATCTCAGCACCAGACGACTCACATGACAGATTGATTGGGAACGTCGGAAATGTGCCTGTTCTGTGGGCCTAGCTTCTCTTCTCAATAAGAAATTGGGGAAGGCATATCAAAGGGTATTTTAAAAAAGTCTAGAGGAAAATACACAGTGCTCTAAACAATCCTTACTGTGCACTTTGGTTGTGCAATAGCAAACGGATACATAACTCCATCTAGGACTGAGTAAGATCCTTCCTGGGAATGAAGGGCATTCCAGTTCCGCATCTATTTGGGGGCCACATGTATTGGCCCAGATTTTCAAAGCTACATAGGGTGCTAGAGATGCATAAAGGCATCAGTGACTTAGGTGTCTAACGATTTGGGGCACGATTCTTTCCATCTTCCGATAGTGGGACCCTGTTAAATGATCTCAGGCATTCCCTGTAGGACTTCCGAGGGGCAGGCAAGTCAAGTGCAGCAACGATGTTTTTACCCAGTGCAAAATCAGTACACAAAAGGGCTCATACTTTGGTCATACATCACTGTTGGTGACAAAACTGTGACAAGAAGCCTACGGATGGAGGTGGAAGAACACCTCATGCTTTCAGGAGGGCCAGGACCAAGGTTCCTCCCCCAGCCTCCTACCTCACCTGCCATACAGGAAGGTGATTTCACAAGTACATGGTGCCTCTGACAGGAGTGAAAGCAAAATTACAGTGTTCTCTGTAATAAAGCAAAATCAAATAAAACAATAAACACGCTTGAATGCTGAGAAATTCAAAGACACTCTTAAAACGATCTTATGATGTGGAAATAGAGATGAATATATAGCATACAACCTTAACTCTGCCCATGTGTCCCTACCAAAACTGCGTCAGGAAGGCTTCTGCTTCAGTTATCCAGCTTCCTAAAAATGAAGCTGAATAGAGAAACTGCCTGACCTGCTCCAGTGAGACACATTCCTGCTTCCCTTCAGGTTATACAAAGCTCCCATTACTTTCAGTGGGAACAGCTTAGCAGTCCCAGTACTGTGAATGGATGCATTATAACGTCAGTAATAACAAATGTCATGCACATTCCATGATTAGCTAGAAAAATGATTCCAGGGTTAAATAGGCATGTCTCATTCAGATGCATGTCGCTGAGCTGGGTCCATCACCTAGGTACTAGATGCCATCTCTCCCTTTTTCTCTTTCTCCTATTGCTAAACATGCTAATCCCACGCAGCAACCAAACATCATTATTGCAGGCTTGTCCAAAAATTATGCAGAGACAATTAGCCTCATTGAAAAAGGTATCAAAGACCTCACAGTATCATTCATCCGTCCCTCAGTGCGCACGCACACACACAGGCAGCCAAGGGATTTTAAACATAGCTAAAGACAGTGTTTTCATTAGTCCGCTGTGAATGGCAGTGACTTCATGCATTAAAAACTCCGCACCTCCCCCTGTGGTGTAATGCCTCTGCCCTGAGATGAATGGCTTTGCTGCAGCTTTTTGTCCTGAAAGGCTAGGAGAGAGATACTCGCCAGTCCCGAGGGAGATTGCAGCTGAACGTGCCCTATTATGATCATGCTGGCAGCCTCTATTGATTGCAAAAAGCAGGTGATAGCATCCCCATCAAAATAAACACAAGGATAAATCAGGCACTAGGAAGCGGCCCGCATGGAGACCGGGAAAGTGGAACTTTAGGGGAATGCCACGGGTATAGCTTCTCCTAGGGTAAAAACAGACAGTGACAGCAGGCATTTATTTCTACATCAAGACTGCTTTAGTAGTATCAACACCACAGCACTCCTGGGAAGTAGAAAAAAAGAAGCATGAGGTGTGTTCGACCACAACATCCCCAGATGTCACTCTCAGCATCCATGCAGCACATGGGGACAGAAAGACTAAAAGCTAGCCAAGTGGATGCAATAAAGATCCAGACGTTTGCAGGAAACTCTCTAAGTTGTCTTGCTGTGGCTACCAGGTTTCTGCAGGGGGTTCCACACGAAATAGCATTAAGGGAGTGTTTCCTGTTTTTTAAAAAACACATAATAATCTATTTTGGTACCGTCTTTCTATGACCACAGTGCATATTCTCTATTGACTGTATCAATTATTTTCTTCACCACAACTGTTCAGCGCATATTTATTACAAACACAGGCTGTGACACGGTCATGAGAGAATAGCTGAAGCACTTCAGGGCAACGCTGCAGTGAATCAGCCGGCTGAATGAGATACTAAATCGCTTCACACTTTATCTTACCGAAAACTTCTCAACCGGGAATGCGAAAAACCTGCATCTCTGGGAAGCGATTACAATTGTAGCTTTTGTTGGGAGACTTGGCAGAGCAGCCAGAGCTCCATGAAGCGATGGGAGCTGAGCACTCAGGGGCAGCCGATGACTCTCTGCAAACCTATTGATGAGCCTCCGGGCCCAAAAGCTTGCTCACGTTTTACAGCCGTATGAGCTGTTACTGCCCCTAATAGCACTTCTCTGGACCACCGAGGCTGTGGTGATTTCAATGCTGCAAGTCTTCAGGCCAGTGCCTTTCACAGGATGTATCAGAAGCCTGGTCAGAAATTGACAGCTGTAAACAGAAGCACACCCATTCTAAAATATTACCAGTTAAATCTGTTTGAAAATGTAAGCTCAAACTTTCCCAGCTTCCTTTAATTAAAAATATTTACGTGTTCCAAAATAACTTAGAGGCTACTGCCATCCCTGTAACGGCCCTATGGGAAATCACTTTTATACCAGATAAACACCTTTCTATATCAGGCTACTTTCTGAGGGTGAATTAAACCCCAGCAAGGAGACTGCACAGCCTTCGGGATCCTGCTGCTGCTCATAATCAAACCATGCACCGTTTCCTAAAGGAGGAGCTGCAGCCAAAACACAGTCCATAGGTGGGCAGTAGAAACCAGGCAAAGTAACTGTTCCTCTAATAAAGAACGATTACTGCCTTCGAGCATAATGCTTTTGACAGGCTGGTCTAAACTCTTGTTGGGGTCACAAGGTTAATCTCACAGCAGCCACAGGCCCCCTTACTGCTGAGCGTGAACAATATGGTTAACATTTTTGGAAGGGAGTTAAATTTCTCTGTAATTCCTGGCCTACACCTGACAGGCGCAGCCCTCTCCTCTGCTTTCATAACCTGCCATCTGGAAGATAACAAATTCTTATCTAGCCCGTTGATCTTTTCTTCAGTCGCCGTGAATGTTTCCCACCGCCGACCAAAAGACCAGAAAACAGAGTTTACCCACCTGAAATAAACTCTGAGCTTTCCTGAGGCTAATTCCTTCAGATCCTAATGTGACTGCAAAAGTACAGGAATGTGTGACACAGCAAAGAGCTCTCAATACCAGCAGCATTCCTCCGGCTCATCGCCACAGCATCTCTTTCCTGGGCTACCGATTCAACACAAATAAATCTTGACATTGTTTTTTGTTCACTGTCTCATTGTGCTCAGCTTCATTCATCCGTTTATCCTCATGTAAGACCAAGGGTTGGCTAATACAGGGTGGATGACGCCATTTAGCTTTTGGCCCAACAAAGAGGTTACACTTTGCTTGAGCACCTACAGTGACGGTGCAGTATTTACCTTGGGTAAAATAGCACTGACAACCAGCTACTGACAATTTCAGTAAGGGATCATACCTGTCCTCATGAACACTTGTGCCCCACGCAGGGGGAATTCTGTAAATCAAATTATTCAGACTAAACAGGGAGACCCCCACCTGTAAATGGTATCTACAGCTCGAAGTCTTATCCACAACTGTATGTGGCTTAGAACTTTTTCTTGAACTCAGGCAAGCTTCTTTTTGTCCTCCATATTCAGGTCAGGAGCTGGAACATGTCATGGCCAGGGTTTCATATCCAAACACCTCTCTTATCCCATCTACAACTAACCAAGAATCTCTAAATTGTCCTTGTTTGCAGTGCAGAACAAATACTTAAGATCTCCAAACACTGTGGTCTTATTTACATGTCAAAACTCATTCAATTCATTAAAGTCAAGTGATTACATAGTAATGCAGACCTGGACTACCAGCACCTATTTATGGTGCCTAATTGTAGGTGAGGCAACCTGTATAGTCACAGAGGGAGAAGTCTCACAGGTCCAGTCAGAGGTTGGGTTTTTGGCATCCTTCTCAAGCTGGATGGTGTGCCCCATCCAGAGGAGGGGGAAAGAGAATTTACTCTGGGAAAGGTGGATATATATGGAGTCCCGAAACTCTTCATATCCTACAGGAGCAAGGTGCTTCAGTTCAGCTGGCTCAGAATGATATACATTGTTCACTCTTTTCACTGGATGACTAGGTTGGAAAAGACCTTGAATATCATTGAGTCCAACCAATGTTGGAGTTTGACAGGATTTGTCTTCTGGGGTTGGCCAAATGGATCGATTCACCCTGCAGCTCTAGGATCACTAGGCTGCACACTGTAAAGCAGCAGAAGCCAGGGCAGAGAGATGAAGAGGAGCAGAGCATTCCTTTTGACTGGACCAGCCTAGCTGTAACCTGAAACCATACCATAAATTGGGTGCCTTACCCACAGATGGCAGGAATTTGCCCCCTTGCCACCCAGGAGCAATGCTTAGACCACATGGCAGCAGCACGGTCAGCAGTAAGCCATGCTATCTCTTCACCTCCTTGGGAGGTCATGACATCCCTGCTTTTGGGTCACGTGTGAGCAACACAGGAGAGCAATCTTTGTCATGGGCATCCTCAGTACAGCGGTGTCAGTGATGCTTGCCTCCTCCTCTGAGATGTAGGACCGCCTGGATACACGCACATAGGTATTTATGAGTGACGTAAAATGAGGTCATCAAGTCCAAATTATTTTGGAAATGCTATTTTCTGTTTCAGAGAAGAGACTTTGCAGGGGAAGGAGCTAAATAGCTAGATAGCAAAAATGCTGTGGGTACCTGGAAGTTCTTCATACCTGTTGGAGTTGGGACTCTGGCTTTCTACACCAGAGGTATGATTGAAGGGGTAACAAAGTTACCTCTAGTTACATAAAAGCACTTACCCTGCTCATTTTTACCCCTGTAGAATCACATTACAGTACATCAAAAGCCTACGGAATGGAGATGCACACAACTGGTATATGTGTGGTGATTGAAAATTAATACCTATTCCCACTTTTCTTATAATACTTTTCAACACAAAAACTGATGGGGAAAAAAAGATTTGTCAGCCAAAACCAAGCCAAACAAAAGAATAAAAATTGTAGGGTGGGCATTACACTATGCTATGTACCTTACTTCTCAATGACCTGAAAAAGGAGAGCTTGCAGCCCAAGTCAGCTGGCTGAACGTCCTGTGACCTTTGCTGAAACAACCTCTTCCAGCAGCTTGATTACACACTCCTATTTACCCGACCGAGTGCTATGTCTGGGGAGTGTCCAGAGCCCACTGCATCCCCTGAGTATGAGACACAGCTCCCCCATTCCCCACGGAGCTCTCCCCTGTGCCAGAAGAGCTTCCCTTTTTTAGAGCTCAGCTTTACCACTGGAGATGGCAAGAGATAACCCTAAAAATTGCTTTCACCACTATGAGATGAGAATTTCCTCTGTCATTTTAATGGAAGGAATAGAACCAGCTATTTTTAAAGCAGGACTCAGTTCATTATGGGATCATTTCCAAGAGACTCTGGGCATGTTCCTGCAGAAAAAAACCCCCAACCAAACAACCCAACCAAAACTCAAACCTCATCTCTGCACTAGGAGATTAAAAATAATCAATATCGCTAACAGTTTTTGTGGCACATAACTGATATAAACAAAGAATTAGAGAACACTTCTGACCTTTTAAAGTTTTTTAATACATTTTGGAAGCAACTTTAAGTGAACCAGGCTGACTCGTGTTTCTCATCTTTACTTGATGTATGATGACAGAAGGAGATAACCTTGGTATAGATTGCATGATTTATTCAGAACTGAAGACAGTGAGGCATGCTTGCAGTCACTGCAGATTAGTAACCCCTGTGTGTACATTTTTTATTACTTTGGGCTTTTCTCCACTTCCCACCCTTCACCTCCAGCTTTTACTTTGTCTTTGCTTGTCTTGAAGTAATGTCCTTTCTAAAGGACAGAAACCAAACCCACCAAGGATTGTATTTCACAGCCACATTTTTTATTTACAAGTGGTTTTCAGCACTCAAGACCTTTTTTATACTTTTAAGATAGCTCAGCTGTTTTTATAACTTGACGAGATGTTTGTAATGCGATGAAATAGCTTTCAATTCAGAAATACCTTAACAAGGAGAGTTACAGCACACACTTCAACACCTCCAGCCAGCCTTTCAAACCACTGCAGTTTGTTGAAATGTGATTATATTTCTTGATATAAGCTTTCAAATCAGCTCTGATTTTCTTTTCAGGAACAAGTAATTTTTCTCTTTCCTGAGGAATGATAGGTTGAAACATTCAATTCCGAGTAAATTGTCTTGTTTGGGCACTAAAACACCCACCATCCCCTCCAGAGCCAAGGCAAAACCACAAGCAGGCAGCAGCCATTATTACAGGCAATCAAGCCTCCGAGGTGAGGTGAGGTGAGCAGTGCCGCTCGTGATGGGTAGGAGCAGAGTCCTATCTGTAAGTAAGAGGGGGGCTGTGTGTAGCACTTTTAGCCCCAACCCCCATTTTCAGAGGTGAGAACAAAGCCTGAGTATCTCCACCCTGGGGCACCCACCCAACCCCTCAGAAAACACTTGCCAGCAATGAGGGAAGACCTAGTTGCCCCTTTCACTCATTTGCTTCAAAAACATGCTCTCTGGGTGGAATAAATCTCCTATTTCAGGCACTTATAATGTCACCTCCTCTGTGGACCGGTATCACAGCAGTCTTCCCAGTGATCGCTCTCAGCTTGGCACAGGAGATGGGATTTCATCTGAAACTCAGAGCCCAGGTAATGCGATGAGGAAGGCAGGGGACGGGACCTACACACCTGAGTAATTTTATCCAAAACATGCTGGAGGAGAGAAGACTGTTTATGGAATTTATTTGTGCAGGAGATGCACAGAGTACCAACAGAAGATAACTTCCTGTGAATTTCAATAGCTTTTTAAGTCAGGAACAAGCAATGCCTTTTCTTCATGTTCTCCTACTGTTTTGCCCCAAGCAATGCAAAAATTAGCAACGTGCTTTAGCCCAAGTTACTACGTTTGACCTCCATTTGCATCGGTGCTGCTTTAAATTCAAATCATTTCACTCCCAAGACCTTAATTTGCTAGAACGTCACTAACCTCCCTTTATCATTTTTACAACCCTTTGTTTACAGATTTCACTGGCCCTTCGCTGGGATGCTGTATTCCCCTCCTGCTGCATAATTTCAAAGCTCTTGCTGCTTGGACACGGCGTACCAGTGTTAATACATAACTCACATTTACTAAATGGGCAGGAGGGAAAAACAGATGAGCGAGAGCCGGGGTGAGCACTTGACTGTCATTATCTGTGAACAGGCTTAGGTTAGCAGCGGTAATGGTAGAAATAGATTCTACACGTCAGGCTAAATTCATTCCGTGGGTAATTCAAATCATCTTAGTGCCATTACTCTGCGGAAATGTTAACATAAATGTGGCGATTTTCCCCCTTTCATACCCCATTTCTTATTTAAGAAGCAGGATGACATAGCACATAAGGGTATTTATTCTCTTCCCTGAAACTTGCAGTATTGAATCTTCTTTTTGGGGTTTTTTTTTTGCTTTCTCCACCCCCCCCCCCCCTTCCTGCTTCCATCCAGGCGCAGGACACTTCCTGAGGTGCGGGAATCCGCAGCGCTGCCTGGCAGCAGGAGGCAGAGAAAGGGCTGGGGGCATTTGCAAGCGGTGGCCTCTGTTCAGGCAATTGTTTCCTGCACGTAGGATTTTGGAGCTTGTAGAGCTGCTCCAAGGCACGTTTCCCTCCCCAGGCACTCCAGGCCCCCCTCCCCGTTCCCCCCACCAGAAACACCAGCTCTCCTTTGTGTGAAGGCACAAGGCGCTCCCCAGGCAGGGGGCCGCAGGCAGGAGCCCAGCAGCCAAGGATACGCTTCTTCCACACCCCACTTTGCTGGGGGGTGGCAGGGGGAGGCAGTCCAGAGGAGCAACACTTTGGGCATGAAAAAAAAACAACCCAAACAACCCACTGATTATTTTGTGGAAGAATCTTTCCTGCTTCTCCTACCTGTCTAATAATACTCTTGATGCTTTGTAATTGCAGACATTCCTATTACTCGATCTAGCGACGAATGCAGAAATTCAGATGAAAAATGAAATTTGCACTTGATAATCAAAAGATGCTTAACCAGGGAACACTGTTCCAAGTACTTCAAAAGTTGGTTGGGTTTTGTAACCAAAATCTACTCTACGCCATCATCTAGTGGTGCTACTCCTCCTTTTGGATTAAAAATATTTACATAAGCTACAGTGAAAAAGGAAGAAAAACAAAATTAGAAAAACAGTATCACAGGAAGTAATTCTAATCAGAGCAAAAATAAAATCAAGAGAAAAGCCCTTGTGAAAAAACCCCTTCAGAGACAGCAGAGGCCAGACCTCCTCGGGGAGGTCTGGCTTTGGCAGGATTGCTGTGGTCCTCAGGGGACAAGAAGAAAACTTTTAGGGAACAGACAGAAGGAAAGTTTTTGGGTTTTTTTTTCCACTCAGCAGTGAATGACAACGTGCTTATGAGTTTGCCATGCAGAGGATGGCTGTGATGGAAGCCTAGCACAGACAAGTGCGATGGAAGCCGAGTGCGGCCATGATAAGCACGGAGGGACCCTGAGCAGGGATTTAACACCTCTGGCATGGTGTTCAAAGAAAGTAACCAAAACATCACGGTTCAAACTGCAGCATGTAGGTAAATGAGTGGACAACTCGTGTGTCATTAGGGTACTGAACACTGGCAAACCCCGTTGGGGCAGAGCTGTTAAGACCTATTACTGTTTTATTTGAAGTACACAGAAGTGGCATTACTGAGGCCCCAGAAATGAGCTCACACCAGCAGCGTGTACGCTTTGTGTGCATTTAGCTACTGATACCAACTTGCCAGGGCACCTGTATAGGCAAATGTAAGCCAAGTGGGTGCTACTAGAGAGAACATGGTTTGAACTCCTCGTGACCAGCAGCCCTGCCACGCTAGCTGTGAGCTCAGGAGGCTGTGTGATGACTACAGGTTTGGGCTTGATTAGGGCCTGGGTTAAAAAATCCTGAAACTAAGGACCCTGGAATTTTAGTCAGAGGTAGAATAAAATCAGAAGCCTATAATGATGTTAATTAATTTAGTGCTACTGAAAGGCTGAATTTCTCTGCCTAGCTTTAGAAGTAAAATGCAGCTGATGCCCGTTTCGGTAAATGCAGTCCCGCGGCGGCTCTGCCGAGGGCAGCAGTTACAGCTTCTGTGCTCTAGGGACAAGTTTGAGTTATGAATCCATCCGTTCTCCCTACCCAAATTCCCTACATGGTTTCCAAAGGCTTTTGACGAGGCGATGCTGAGCAGTTGGTCCCGTACTACCTGAAGGTGCCTCTGTTTCAAAGCCACATGAATGAACCCAAGTGAGGAACCCCGTCAGGATCCCCTGAGAGCACAGAGGCAGCACGCAGTGCGTCTAAGGCACCAGACACAACCGGGTGTAATGCAGTCTCTTGCTGTGCCCTCACAGTCAGGTGCCCACCCCTGGCACAGCAGCCCAACCTCAATTGCTCACAAGCAGTTTATAGCTCCAGAGCTGTACCTTGGCCTCACTTGCAGCATAAATGTGGTTGGCAATCATCACAATGAGCATTTGATTTCTATTTCATGTAAACTGGAGTCACAAACCCCACCAATCACATCTATACCTTGTACACAGCTTTTGATACAAGTAATTATTACTAATAATGTAAACAATACTGTTACTAGCATATACACCACTGTGCAACTTTGTATTTTTATTGTTTGCATGCTGTTGTAGACAAATCTGATATTTCACAGGTAAAAAAAAAATAAATCCCCTGTAGCACAGCTCAAAATTAAACCTGATTTTGCAACATGCAAAATGCTAGTATGATGAATGGTCTCACTGAAGCTATCAATGATTTTCTAGGAATAAAGGCAAAAGCCAGCAAAATCTAGCTGTAACATGCACTGAAAACATCACATTATATGATGTTTCTTTAGCGTGTATGCTAACAGAAAGCAGATGATTATCATTTCATCAATACCTATGTTGACAGTATACACAATGACAAATATACACAAATAATTATCACTCCTGCAAGAGCTGCATTATGGTTGGAAGGTCTCCAGAACACGTGTGGCTAGTTAAATCTGACCAATGTCAATGGAGAACACAAAGTTCTGGCAAATAAACTTTCCTGCAAGACAGTCAAGTAACTTTTTGTTTAAAGCTCCCTGACCATCAGCTCACTGCAGCCATGGTTAGTGCAAACCTTCTTAAGGATTCATTTCATACCCTCCTTTCTGTTAATATCCCTGAGATCAATCCTTTCTCTAGTGAATAGCTGACCTATTCTTCTTTGATTTGCCATTGATTTTCTCTGCTTACCTCCCAAGTTTTGCCTGTTGATTGAACGCTAGACATAAGAATGCCTCAAATTTCTGACTTCTGAGTCATCCTCTCATGACTGGAACAGCTTGAAGCCTGCTTCAGCTCCCCAGATCATTAGTGAAAACCCCTTTTGTTTCTAGGCTCTACAAACAACCCATTTCTCTCCCAGCTTAGGTGCTGCTAGTGAACTAGATAATAAATAGCAGCAACAAAATGATCTCCTGTGCACATTGCTCCAAGTATTGTGAGACAAGAAAAGGGATACTTTTCCAAGATCGTGAAGGCAAGCTCCAGCAGTGGGAAATTTTGCCTATGTGCAATGCAGACAAGGCCATGAGCAAAGGCACCTGCTTAGGCAAACTTCTACTTTTGCATGAGGTCCCTCTGACTTCGGCATCAGCCTGCAAGCGACATAGGCTTACAAAAGGAGCTCTATTTTCTGAATTTTCTGAACCAAGACATGGTTCAGACATGACAATCCCTCTCTCTCCTGTTTCCACTTTACAGAGCCAGCTGGATGAAACTGCTTATCTGCACTGCAAGGAGGAGAGCTGGAGTTGACGCTTTGAAAGCGTGCACGGGTATTTCCTTGGAACGCAGATATCCTCAGTCTCCAACACTTTGATGTCTCCTTCAAAAACAAACAGGCTAACGCTATCTCCGTTTTCCTGCACTTCTGATGTTTCTCAAAACGCAGCTTGTTTTCTCTAGGGTGACACACAAGGTCTGCCAGTCCCAGGAGACCAGCAATGCAGGATAATTACTATACTTCTAATTAAGGAAACCATGCCTGACATACTGTACTATATTCCATTCTGACCCTGACTAGACTGGGAGCCTTCATCGCACACAACCCACCCCTTCCTCACCCTCCAGCTCAGGTTTTGTGAGAAAGAGCACAACCCTAAGGTGAAAGCCCTAAGGTGTCTGATGGGAGTGACAAGGGCAGCAGGTTAATGTGGCATGCCATGAAGCACATCCCTGTCTCAACAACCTAGACACGGTCCTTTGCTGCTGTGATAGCTAAAGGACCCTGTCACAGAAAGCCAAGCCATGACTTTGTAAGCAACCATAAAATGTTCTTTTTCAAATGATCAAAAAGCAGAAGCAAGCAGCAGCTGTTCTGAGTTCTTTGCTAGCATCTCAAGTCCCCTACTAGCTGTCAGGGCATGACAGAAAGTCCTACTGTGATCAGAGCACTGTGCTAGTTCTGCTGCAGGCTTCATGTGTGGTGTGGGGCAGGTTAAATACAACCAAGTTCAATAATACAGTGTATATACTCAGGCACCAGATTTCCTGCCCTTGCATTCAATCCTGCAATCCATGCTGGTAAGGAAGTGAGGAGATGTAGGTGATGAGATTACAAGATGCTGACTGCCACACTGGCTGGATGACTCTGTGAGACAATCTAATTCACCAACGTGACAGACTACTCTTCCAGAAAAAATAGATGCAATTTGCTGTCCCTTTTCAGTGAGTTTGACCAGATTAGCAGTCTGAAGTGCTCCAGCTCTGGCACAAGGAAGGTGCTACAGCCACAAGCAAAGGGAGCAAAGGAGACAGAAGACAGACAATGGTAAGGAGTAAAAGGAGAGGTCAATGAGACCTCTGTCTATGGGCAGAGAGGAGCTGTCATGCCAGCTGTGCTGCCCATGAAACAATATCTTAGGCACCTCAGGACAGCATTAGAAACAGTTGGCATGCTGAGAGGGTAACTGTGGAAGTCAGCATTGGACAAGCCATGAAGGACTTAACCTTGGTCACTGGGGGTCACCTCTGCCCACTGAGGACCCACAGCCCCGGAACCATTCCTGAAATGAGGTGCCTACGTATTTGCTCAGATACTGAGTAAGATGCTGATTTCCCACAGAAGACTGTTACGGGAAGAGAGAGGGTTGGTGAGGATGTGTTGCCCACACTCACAGAGCAGCCTCCCTGTTGCAGCACAGCTGTGAAGAGGCAGAGGCAAGGTGTCCGTGCTGGCAAGGCCAAGATCTTTATCCAGTCTTGTGTCCAACCTAAAACACAGGTGAAAAACCTGGGAGCAAGGACAGGTGGCCTGATGCCCTGCTTCCCTCACCTGTGTGCTCCCTTTCTGGGCAAATTTCAGCTTTTTTCCTTTCCCCTGCAGGGCAGCACAGATGCTGTATGGAAGCCTTCCCACCTGCTCCCCTGAGAGCCTGCTGCCGCCCCCGTTCCCGTGCAGGATGTACCTCCATTGCAGGCGGATGCGTGGGGAAATTCAGCAGCAGCCTACTCGTGCGGGAGGGGGAGCGACACTACGGAACTTGAGATGCTGCCGGGCACCTTTCTGTAAAGTGTAACCACACTAAACAAAGAAAATCGTTATCTACGAGAGGGAGGCAGTTAAGGCGGATGGCATGGCCGGGACACAGCATCTCCTGCCCCAAGCCCTCTGCTCCGGCCCAAGCAGGCTCCCGGGCCTCACAGAGCGCCGTGTTTCCGAGCCTGACCCCCAACCGGCTCAGGCTTTTGCCCCTTCCCCGCCCGGCCGCCGCCGCCCACCCCGCCTGGCAGCGGCAGAGCGACCCAGACGGCGATCTCCTGCCCTGCTGCGACCGCCCCGAGTTACCATCCCACCTACGCAGACTTTATTGCCGTCAGCGCAGAGCACAGGCCACCCTGCCAAGAATAAAACTCCCGCAGGCTCCCCCCGCGGCAGCCGGTCAGGGTCCTCCGCTGCGCCCCCCGCCCGTCCCGCCGCCCCCTCTCCTCTCAGCGGCCGGGACAACCCGCAACGAGCGACCCATCCGCGACCCATCTCGCCGCGCTGCTCTCAGCCCCGGCCGCGGCGTTGATTGACGGCCCCGCTCGCCAACCCGAGGCCGGGGCGCTGGTCCGTCCCGCCCACTCCCTGCCTGGCTCCGCCAATCCGTTGACGCGGCGCCGCGGCGCGTGTGGAGGGGTGGGGTGAGCCCCGCGTGGGGCTGCCGCGGGCGGCGGCGTGCGGTGCCGGGGAGGGGCGGGTCCGGCTCGGGAGGCGTGTTCCGGCCCGGGCCCGCCCGCACCGCCGCTCCTCCTCCGGGGCACCGGCGTGCGCCCACCGCCCGCTTCTCTCGGGACGCTGCTTCTCTCGATTCGGCCGGTGCTGGATGCCCCGCCGGGCAGGACGGCGGAGCCCCGCAGCTGGGGTTGCCCCGCGGTAGGTGCGCGTACGGTGCAGTGCTGCCGGCAGGGCTCGGGCTCCGCCGCCGGCGCAGCGGTGCGGGGAAGCTCCCGGGGCTCCTGCGTCCCCCCGGGGCTCCAGCGAGGGCGCGGCTCCGGTGTGCTGCCGGGGGACAAAGGGTGGGTGCCGGGTCCCGAGCGCGGGGTGGCCGCGGGGTGGGAGCGGCAGCTGTCCCCGCCGGTCCCGGCCGGCCGCGGGGAGCGGTCCCCTGGGGACGGCGCGGCTGCAGGCGGCGCTTTGAACGGAGAGACCCGCGAAGCGCCCGGCGGTGCCCGCTGCCCGGCCGGGATGGGTGAGCGAGCTCTTCCCGCGGTGGACGCGAAGGCGCTGTGGAAGGTGCCCGCTGCCGCGGGGGTTTCCTCCCGTGTGCTCCGCTGCCGCGTTAGCGGCTGCAGAAGTAGCTTCGCAACTTTGTCGGTAAGGGGAGGCCCGAGTACCGGTTGGAGCGCCGCAGCGATCTCTAGCTACCTCGCGTTATCAGGGGGGTTTTCCCGTCAGAGGGACGGCGAGAGCCGTGGGTGTCTCCACGAGTGCGGAGCTGCGGCTGCCGGGAGCGCTGAGGATGGGCAGGCACCGGCTGGAAACGGGAGGGAGCAGGGCTCTGGAAGGGTTCTGGAGTTGCGGCAACTCTTTCATCCCTCACCCTCTGCCCCCGGAGGGTTTCACCGGTGCCTGAAGGTGGGGTGACGCCGGCGGCGCGTTCCGCCGCGGCTCAGCGGTACCCCGGCTGCGCGGCCAGGGAGCCCCGCGGCGTGTCCCCGGGCTGCTGGCCGTGCCCCAGAGCGCTCCTTTGCGACAGAACGCGACGCGGGGCCGGGACGCCTCGACACAGGCTCTTACTTGGCCGCCACCTGCCTCGCAGGTGCTGCGGGAGTGTCGCGGCCGCGGCCGGACGGCTCCGGGGGACCGACGGGGTGCAGGTCCCATCCCGCTGTAGCACCTGTGGCCAGGGGAGCTGTGTGGGGCCGGTATCCGAGCTCCTAGACCTGCTCTGGTGCTCGCCACCACCTCCTGGAAGGGCAGCCTCAGGGGCGAGGGGCTGGATGGAGGCATCCCGCGGGGCTGCTCCGGGGGGCCTGCCTGCGGTGACGGTCTGTTATCTACCCGCAGGGCAGGAGCGGGAAGGCGACCCGGCAGGCGTACATGTGTGTGTGTATATATGCAGGGGGCGAGGGGTGGATGCCAAAAAGGAAAGTCTCCGCACTTCGTCGTTTCTCCACCGTTTGAACTCTCTCTTGGTGCCGCCTTGCAGGGAAAGGCTCCGTCGGGGCTGCGTGCGCTGCCGGCGCTGGGAAGCCGTCGTGCAGCGCATCGAGTGATGCTTGACCCGCTGGGAAGCCGTCGTGCAGCGCATCGAGTGATGCTTGACCCGCTGCTCGGCGCTGACAGCCTCTCGGGTTGACTCCCAGGTGGCGTTTAAAAACGCACATCTGTTTTTTTCCACCACACCAGGAAACTGTGGTGTGCTGTCTGAACCTTGTCCCTCCTTCAGACAAACCTTCACAGTGCCCAGGCCCTTGCAATAAATACTTAAAAAGCATGGAGCACCTCCTCGGAGCAAGCCACGAGGGTGTGTTTCCAGCACTGATTGTTTCTCAGGCAGTGTTTAAAAAAAAAAACCCAAACCAAAACTTGGCTTGTTTTTTTTTTTCCCCACTGTTTTCCCACTCATTTGTTTAGCTTTTTTTTTCTTTTTTTTTTTCTTCAGTTATTTATTTCCTGGAAAACTTGGAATGACAACAGAATGCCTTGGCCTTGCTCTGTTGTTTATTCCTCCCACTTAAGTGCTACGCACTCTTTAAGTGTTGTGTTTTCAGTACTAGTGATGATGAGAGCCTGTGTAGTAGCCGGTGTTTTGGTTTCAGATGGGGAATGTCAAATCAGAAGAAAATAGAGTCAAAGTAGGGGTGTGTGTGTGGGGGAAGGTTTCTTACAAAGATCATCTTAAGGGGAGGAGAAAGGGAAAACAGTGAGAAAGGGTAATACTTATACAAGCAAAAACAAGTCTACGAAATGCTGTTGAAGAAAGTGAGTTGTAGTGATTCTTTTCAGGGCTTTACAAAATAAATACTGTCTGTGCTCTTCGGACAGGTTTTTTTTCCTTGGGAATTTTTGTTGTTGTTAACTCAACTTTTACATGAAAGTGATAAACTGGGATAAACACCAGTGATTAAAAAAAAACCCAAACAAACACCTCCCTCCACCTCCCCCCCCAAAACCAGTGAAAGAAAAAATCCTAAAGCAAACAATTTTATTTACGTGTGTTTTTTCCAATGTAAGTCTTAATTAAAAGCAAAACAAAAAACCCCAACCAAAGCTGATAGTGGTTTAAAGTTTTAGCACTCTCTTCTGTTCCCAACAGCACAGGTAAAAAGTGTGTGAATTCAGCGATTATCTCGGCATCGCTCAGCTTCAGTGGTGAAGTCCGTGCCCTACTGTTCCTCCTGTGCAAGACAATGTGAATTGCTTGCATGCCTACTGTGCTCCAGGGTTACACGTCCTCTTCTGCAGAAGTTTCAGTGCTACCGCACCGCTGCTGCTCCTTTGCCTGGTACCTTCATTTGTAGTAAGTGGTTAGTAGCTGAGCGTGGACAAATAGTGGTCTTAGCCCAAAGGAAATGCTCAGAGGAGGAGGACATACTCCTTCAGGAGTAGCAGGAGGAAGCAATTTCCTTCTTGTTAAACCATTTTTTAAAACGCTTGCTTTTTCCTTGTTTTTCCTCCATCTATTTCCTCTTTTTGCGAAGTTGAGCATCACCTCAGAAGTGCAACACACTCTGTAAGGCTGGGTCTTTCGGTGGGGTTTTTTGTTCTGTTTGTTTTTTGGGCCCTGTATTCCCATTTCCCTGTTGCTTTACTGAAGGTGATGCCTTGCAGTACTGTGTGCAGTCAGTCTCTGAAGCTGCATCTAATCATAAAGACCCTGCTGTTCGTGTTAATTTTGTCAAGGCATTGGCAGATTGGCATTTTCACACTTGTAATGGAGACAAGCTGTGCTTCAGACACAGTTTTTATCTATTCTTTCTGAAAGCTGCTCTGAATATATTCAAGCCTGACTGTACACTTATGGGGGAAAAAGTTAGAAGCAGACCGATGCAGAAGTTGGTCAGAAGTTGGTGAAACAAATGCTGTGAGATCAGCAGTGGGCTTTCTCCTTCCTCTGGAAAAGTAAGCCAATTTTTTCTTTTTAAACTCTATTATTATTGCTAGCAAAGCTATTTCTGCTAGAAGAGTTCCCTATGTGATACATTAGTAAAAGCGTACCTGTTCTTACCTGCCCTGCAACTCCAGGTATTGTCTGTGAAGTTATAATGATGCTTTCTGATTTATTATTATTTTTTTAATATACAAATAAATATTTTATAGTCTGTTTACTTCTAGAACTACTAAAAGATCTTGGTAAGGTTAATAAGTGAAGGAAGAGTTTTTCCCAGTTTTTTGGACAGCTCTGCAGGATGTTTCAGAAGGCTCAGTGATCCATTCCAATTCTGTCCAGCTCAGCTCAAATATAAAAATGCCATCCACAGTAGAGCAACTTCTGCAAAGGCTGTCTGTGAGCTGTTGTGCTTAAGGCAAGAGTGTAAGAGATCTCCTGGTGAGAAATCCTGTTTATAGCCTCGGTAGACTTAAAAAATGGAGTATGTTTCCAGCTGGAGAATTAACCAGTAGGCTTCTGGGTCATTTGCTCACACATTTGTAGTCTGCACGGTATAGAAGAAGCTTCTTCCCTGGGTCACTAGTAGCAGGACCAGGTCTTGCTGCTGCAGCTCTCCCTGCGCTCCTAAGCTTCCTGACAGTTACAGCAGCTGTGGAGCTTAGAACAAGCCTTGCTCCCTTGTTCTAAAGACTTTGCTGCAGCTTTTAGTCTGCTTTGCCATTTGTGTTCCCCATGGGTACAAAAGATGGCCTTCTGTAAGATTGAGCTACTTGGTGAGCAGGGCAGGTGCTGGAGCACCAAACCAAAGCATCTTCTGCTGCTGTCCTTCACCCTGAGATACCAGGCTGTGGTATTTTCTTTCCTGTGACTCCTGGTTCTGCATATGTAACCCTTCTGTAACAGTCCCTCTCAAAAGGGATGTGTCCATATGTTTGAGTGGAGGCAAGTTTCCTGTTTCTGAATGGCTATTCAAGCAATTTGCTTCCCTTAATCTTTGCAAGGTCTCATGTGATTTCTTGGTTATCCAGCTGAGAAAACAGAGCTTTGAACTTCTAAGCAGGCTTCTTTTGCTGCTGCTTGATGCAAGGTGTAATGGACACTAGGACTGTCTCATGCCTTGTCCCATATTTTTCTCGTTCTCATGCTTCTGCATTTACCTAGGCCAATCAATACCATCAGTTGCTACTTACTCATAAACTTTAATTAATGTGCTTGAGTTATGAAGCATGAGGAAGCCCCATAAGTGATTGGTAATCAATAAATGAGTCCATTAATAGATTATGCTGAAGTAAACAAATTGATTGTAATGAGAAACTTCATGTTGGTAGGCATGCTACTACTTTTATTAGTCAGTAAAAAGGCAGGATCAGTTGATCCATTGCTGTTCCCATGTTGCCCTGCTCCCCTTTGCCTCGTCCAGGAAAAAGGCATGCTGGAAAGGAATTGCATGCTCTAGCTGCAGGCTTTACTGTTTGGGTCCCGTTTATAACAATGTACATTGCTAAGTCTTGCGTATGCTTCTCATAAAATAATGTATTTTAAAAGGCTGCATGGTTTTGTGTACAAAAATTCGAAGGCACTTCCATCACTTGGAAGAGTGATGGGAAAATGTTGTCCCTGAGAGATCCTAGTTCATCCTTTTTTTGCCTGGAGCCTTTAGTACTCATTGTCTGCTTCCCTCGGAAGGCTCCTGAATTCAGTTTTGGTTTTGGGGAAAGGTTAAGCCCAAATGATTCACGCTGGGCTCTCCTCATGGGGACCAAACTGTCAAGGAGCTATTCTAATCCCACAGGAGAGGTGGATGGAAGTGTGGCAGCCACCTTGCGTAGTTGTGCCCCCCTGCTGTCTTGCTGTTGCACTTCCACACACTGTAGAAGCACCTCCTTCAGTGCTCTGTCCTTGGCTAAGCCTTTTTCTGCTCCTTGAGGACTAGTTTGCATCAGTGAAGTCTGATGTGTGCCTAGAAACCTGTGCTACTTTCACTTGGATGCAAGAGAATGCTTCATCATCCCTGAGTAGGACAGTTGTCCCCCAACTTTAAGCATCAAGATGAGGGCAGCCTACAGACAGAGTCGCACAGCAGTGTGGTCCCAGGATAGGAATGGGTGTCCTTGGGGAATTTTTGGATAGCCCTTCTCTCACAGCATAGCTGGTGTGTTCAGGAAGATGTAGAGCAGAAGAGTTGCAAACACAAGAGCAGGTTTCGTGTTCTAGCAGTCACTTGTGTTGCTTGACTTGAGACAGGAAAACTTTGTGATACAAAGGTGGGGTAACTAAGACCTCTGTCTAGCCATAAATGCCAGTAAGAAAGCATTTTCTTCTCTGTTGTTAAACCTTGGTGTCACCAGGGAGTGCTGCTTGTACAGGAAGAAAAGAAAAAGGATGTTGGTTGGCAGCTAAGATCAATGCTCTGAGATTTCCCCATCTGACTCAAAAGGTGCAGTATGATGACTAAGTCTGGTCTGGCTCCACAGCCTTGGAGTTCTTGGAGGCATCTCACATTGTATTCTTTGAAAAGGAAAGGTGGGAGTCAGGTCCACATCCCATCTCTGTGAAGGGACTGCACTCAGGACTATCAGGTGTTGCTAGCAGATGCAGAAGGCCTGCTGTGGTTGCATCTGCCACCTTTCTGGACTGAAAGCAGTTCTCTTTGCCAGTTTTGCACCTGTCCTTTGGCCAAGCTGCATCAGTTCTGGGATCCAATCCTGGAGAGCACTCAAGTGACTGGAGGGATGTCTTTAACATTTCTGATTCAGTAACTTTGCATGGGGGCTTCCTGCTAAGTAGCACTCAGTGTTTGAAAGCAGGTGTGTATTCTACTTCAAAGGCAGTGTGTGGACACCAAATTCAGTACCTTACCTCCTGCTTGTGGCATCCTTGTCCTTGGATGGGTCATGCAAGTCCTGAAGCAATGCTAAGGCAGATAATTTGACAAGTCCATGTACTTCTGGGAATTCACTACAGGGCATGACCTAGTTGTCTTGGCTGTTGGTTGCAGGTGGCATTTTTCACACCTGCTGTAGCTGTGACATAAAGCCATCTACCTTCATTCTTGCCTTCTACCCTGACAAGCAACTTTTCTTCCCCCTCCCCTCCCATGCATCTTTCCAGAGAAATTTTCATCATCTCATGGGGGATCATCAAAGGAGATGGGTGGTGTCTTAAAGTTGCAGGGAAAGGCTGATATATAAAGCTCTTTATTACTGTTTTGCAGATAGTACTGGTGCTCTACAGTGTGCCTCTGAGGGCACAAGATACTTCATAGGTGAGGGGGTTCTCACTTTTAAGGCTGTCTTTCATCAGTGTGAGGCAGCCCAAGTGTGGGTTGTTGCCAAAGGCAGGTTTGTTTCCAGGCCGTTGTCTGTCTGTCTGTCTTGCTTCAGGGCTGCCTTGATTAAAGCTGCTTAAGCTGATTGTGAAACTGCAGCCTAGGAGTCGAGTTGTCTTAGGAGCCTAAGACGTTAATAAGGTTCTTAACGTTTCTGGACAGTTTTTGATGGGACTCTGTAGGACCACTCTGGTAAGGTTTCATCAGGAAGATGCTCAGTATTCATTTTCTGACAGCTGTAGCAAAACCAGCTTTCCCAAGGTGTTTTACCATAATAAATCTTACAAAGTGTGTTTCCAGGTGTTCTTGAGAGAAGCACAGAATTACCTGGGTGCTTTTCTCCTCACCCCCTTCCCTCCCCACTGCTCTTTCCCCACCCCCACCCCCCCCTTCCAAAATAGAGGAGGACTTTGTTCTGGTTTGCTGCTTTGAGTTGGTAGGTAATTGCTCATTCATCCATGTGCTTCATCCTCTTGAGATGTGGTTGTGCCAGCTACCTGGAAGCTGAAATCAGCATTAGGACCCAATCTGCAGCGGTCCATAGACTGATGTGTAAAATACAGCCATGCTCACAAGGCTACTTGAACCCACGTGCTGTTTGGATGAGACACCCTACATCCAGACAGGCTGGCTGTGGTGTGGCCACAAATTCAGTGGTGACAAGCCATCCTCATGCTGATGTGTACGTGGAGTGGTTTAGATGTTCTGCTCCCAGGGGGGATGTGGAGTCTTCTTCTCTGGAGATATTCAAGACCCGTCTGGACGCCTATCTGTGCAGTATGAGCTAGGGAGCTGCTTTGGCAGGGGGGTTGGACCCGATGATCTCTCGAGGTCCCTTCCAACCCCTACAATTCTGTGATCCCAAGCACACACTGTCCTTCCTCTTCTGTCTTCCTGGGGCAAACCTCAGCTGTTTTGGTGTTTACTAAGCAAATGGCAGAGGTTCTGCTCTGGGAGGCAGCTTGAGGGGCAGAGGAGGGGTTTTCTTAATGAGATTTTTCTGGCCACGTTTGAGCTGTTTAATCAGAGGAGTCTTGAAATGAACGACAGGCGTGTTTTCCAAAGCTCCGCTGCACGTGTGTTTAGGTAAAATAAACAGTGCTGAATAAGCTGTGCCATCACTCTGGGCACTAATAAACCTCCTGACTGATAGCAGAAGAATACAAATAAATGCCGCCTTTGACCATTTCATTGATAGACTGCCGGGCCTTTGACCAAGCAATTACATCTCAAAATACAGGAAGTGCTGTATTAAAAATACCCAACCAAAGCAACCAAACAAAACCCCCCAAAACCACTAAACGGCAAAAAGCAAACAGCCTGAAGGGTGTCCCAGAGGCTGATGATTGACTTCAGCTTTTATTAATTCATCTGCAGTGCATTTGCTGGAGCTTTTGGGGTTTAATTGAGGTTAAGAGGTTGGAATCTGTGGTAAACAAAAGAATGGCATATGGGCAGTCTGAAATTGTGTATGTTTGAGTAAGAGCGTTCCTTCTGGCCACTTGTTTTCACTGGGCAGCTACGGCTCACAACTACTTCTTTTAAAAAAAGGTGTAAACACGCGTTGCCAGCAAGTTAATGATCAATCACATTTTATCACGTCCCAACATACCTCTGAAGAGAAGGCTGAGCTGGGCTTTCGTTTGACTTCCCCCTTCGGATTAAGGACATTGCTTCTTTAACCTCTTACCTGCTGTGGTGGGATCCAAAAGCTCGTTTTTTCTAAAACATCAAACACCTTCTCCCTGTCCTTTCTCACTTCCCTGCTCCTGGAGTGCACAGTTGTTCTCTTAAAACTTCAAATGGACAAAGCAGGTGTGATATCGGAGGAAAAACTTTCCAGAAGCTTTGTTTTATAGAGGTGATGGGGAAGTTGGATTCGGCTTCTTCAGTCATCCATGGAAAACTGTGTGAACATGTTTTTATGGTTGTTTTGTCCTGTTTTGTGTTCAGTTCTGAGCCACATGAATGTCTCTGTTGGACATGATTGTCTCTTGTGAGTAGGAACGTGTTTCAGCCAGTGAAGTGGTCTGATAATGAAGACAAACCTCCTTATGCTGGAAAACATGAGCTCATACTCCAAGGTCTTTATGCTGTTGATAAAGTTTATGGCACATATGACATCATCTGGCAATAATAATGGTGACCTATTGCCCTCGAGTCATTCTTTAGGCATCTGTGATTTATATATAGCTGTTAGTAGCATGTAGCCTGGAGCCTAAGAGAGCTCATCAATATAATTATATTGGTAAGAGAGCATAAATCAGAGTTTTTCTCTTAGTATTTCATTTAGTAGACGCTTTCACCTGTCCTGAGAAATCAAATGTCTTTCCTGCTTGCTTATAATAAAGAGTGCTTTATAAAACTCCTAGTTCATGCTTAATTAAATTCTGATTTCTAAAAAGTAGTAATAGCCTTTAATAACTCTCTTAATACAGTAAATGCAATTTTTGTGTACTTCTGTCTCATAAGAGAGGCTCTACATAAAGAACTTGCATCCAAAAGTTCTTTATTGAAAGCACTTGTATATGTTGGCTTAGGGAAGGAGGTGCATGGAGCAGCTTTTGTACTTGCTAAAGGATCCTTAGATAATTTTCTGTAAAAAAAAATTGAGCACAGAATTGGAGAGAAAGGAGTAAATCAAGTTACTTTTTCTGTACTGTGCTTTGCTTTTCCATGATGGTTTGCTTTTCCCAAGAAAACTCTCTTTTTACACAAGTGTTTGATTCCATCATATTTTCCCCTGAAACAGGACAAACAAGATTTTTAAATACTGAATGCTTTAAAAATATATGTCATGCATGCATGTGTACATACATGTACATGCATGTTATGTGCCAGCATACAGTGACCTGCTGTGCCACCAGTGCTGAGCAGGTGGTAGGAGAGGGCAGCACTGGCAGAGCTGGTGCTTTTGGCTGCCTTTGCTGGGGTGTCTGTCCATGGGGTCTTTGCGGGCCAGTGTCAGCCAGCAGCACTTCTGTTGCTGCACTGCTGGTGGGTATCCAGGTGCTGCTGTGGGTGCTGGGGCTGTACCGGGGTGACTTTGGGGCAGACAGGGTTTGCTGGCTCGCATCAAATCCTGTGCGGGGATGGAGCAGACCCCTAAACCAGTTGCTATTGTGACAGTTCAGGTGTCTGATAGTGTTCATACCTAACCTGCTCTCAAGGAGCTTCCTCCTTTCCTTACAGACTTACCAGGTGCTGCAGGATGCTACCTTGCCTTGCCCTGCAGAGTATTGAAGCAGGAGGACACAAATTGCTGAGCAGACTGTGTCTAACCCAACTATAATGTGAAAATGATGTTGGCTACTGTGCTTTTGGCCATAAACTGAATGTCTCCCTCTTACTTCTGTTATTATTGGTAACTTAATCTCTAAGATGCTCATGCAGCTTGGACTCAGCCCTTGGGAGGAGGCTGGCAGCACTTGTCTTGCAAAAAGCATGAAACGTTAGCTCAGTACTGTGAATCTGTGTTTCTCCCTACTCCTCTGAGCTGAGGTCATTTGGGTTCTGCAGTTTGCCAGGAAATAGGAGTGGGCAGGGGGGAAAGACAGCTTGGAAGAAGATCACCACACTGACACGTACCTGCTGACAGATTCCACTTCAGGCAGGAGCAAGGTACCCGGATGAAGGACAAGGTGCTCTCCCTCCCTCGTGGGTGTTTTCAGGAAGCAGTCTGTGGTGTCATCTGCCTTATTGATTAACGTGGTTCTCAAAACCTCAAGCCTGGTTTGTTATTCTAAGGAGATTCAGTGGCTTTATGGCACTCATGGAGTATTTTAAGGTTGGCACTGCCCGCTTTGTGCTGTGGTGCTGGTGGAAAAACTAACTGTGGTGCTGTAACATGGATTAATTTCTGGTTTTGTTGTTTGGTTTGGTTTTTTTTAACAGCAAAGAGGAAAACATCCTGTCAGACACTTGCTGCTGGCTGCTCACAGCACAGTCAGGAGTGTGCCACTGATGCTCTCACCTTCTCGGCAGGTGCATGGGATGAAGGGAGCCTGAAGCCCACCCATAGAGGAGACCCTGGCCCCCGTGGAGCTGACCACCATGAGCAGGGTGCTGCTGACTGGCAGGATGCAGCCGGAGAGCCGGAGCGTCTGCGTCTTCCTGCCCACCCGGGAGCAGCTGAGCCTGGCTGTCGGGGTGAGTGGCTGGGAGGGAGGCCAGGAGGTCACAGCGTGGTGGCTGTTGCTGCCGTTTAGTTTTCTTAGCTCCTGTTGTTCTCGCAAAAGCCTGGTGCCGGTCTGCTGACCGAAAGGCTATTAGCCAGCTTAGGGTAATTGGTGCTACATTTTCTGATTGGGCAGCCTGAACTCATTTGCAGAGTGTCTTAAATGTCCCAGTTGCGGTTTTGGATGGGGGTGCGGGGCTGGGTGGGTCCTTTCTGCTCTTTTTCTGTTGTTGTTCCTTTTTTTTTTCCTTCTTTCTCAGTGTTTTTGCTGCTAATATGATGTAGGAAACTTTAAATAAAGCTGAAGGTGAAATGCCTTGATGACTTAGCAAGTGTGCCCAATACATGACCGTTTCTCTGGTGCTTTAGCTATTTCTGGTTTTGATAGTCAGCAGATCCCTTCAAAGGCTCTTAGGCAGAGTAAGGGATGACTGAGGGGTTTTCCCTCCTCTGAATACTTGTGCACACACACACACACAAAATAACAGAGGTAAGTCGATTCATTTCTTTGATCGCCACTTCAGATGCCTAGGGGTGGGGGTGTGTGTGCAGGAGTCACAGCAGGGCCGGGTCGGCTGGCAGCCCGGCATGGCACAGTGCTGTGGCGCAGTGCCTCTTTGTGCAATGCCACCTGCTCCTTGAACTTGTGAGAAACTGAGCTGACAGAGGCACTTCGTGCTCAGGTGACAAGCGAGCCTCAAAGATAAGTGCTCTCTTGTGAGCATGCGTGCGCTCTTGTGTGTGGGCTGGGGAGGTTCTTGCTTCATTTTGGGTGGGTTTTTTCCTTTTTCTTATTTTTCTCCCCCCTCTGGGATGGGGAGAAGATGTGAAGGTGAACTGTTACTTTTAAGCACTTTATTTAAACGGTGGCTTTTGAATGCATGCATGCTAATCTTCAAAACCCATGTAGGCACTTTACTGCCTGCTGTACTTAAGTGTGGCATCCTTAATTGAAACAGCCTCAAGGGCTGGATGGAACATGGCTTTAACAGAAACATCTGGGGCGCTTTGCTTCTAGGTCACAGGTTCTAGCCCCAACCCCTCTATGGCCCCAGAAGGAGTGTGACTGCAAAAATGGCTTTTGTGCAAGCAAGAGAAATGATTGTTTAATTAAGTTCTTGGCAGGTGTGCAGGTTGGGCTAATGGCCTGTTGTGACTGACCCTAAACCTCATCACCTTACAGCTTTTATCAGAGAGGCTGAAGATCTGAGGTAGCAGAGCCTGCCCTGCCACCAGGAAGGTGCAGCCTGGTGTGTAGGAGGGCGCCGTGCCTGCAGGGATGGTTCTGTTGACGCCCCTCACTGTACCTGGTGCCTGAGCTGGTTAAGGGGCTGTTTCTTCAATGCTGGGTTGTGGTCTGCTATATTAAGTTCAGGCACATTATATTAAGTTTAGGCAGCACTTAGACCACATGATAAAGCTTGGATACCTGCACTTTATCGACCCTGGAGCAGGAATGTCCTTCACCATGATGCAAACAGAGCTGGAGGCATGAACGGGCGCAGCCATCACCCTTTGGTTTGGCCTGGTAAGGTGAGCACTGGCTGAACAAGGTGAGCTTCCTGGTGTTGCTCCTCCAGCTTTGGGCCTTGTACATGGCCCTCCTCAGGTTTGGGAGAGTGAGATTTCTCAGGGAACTGGACAACAGGGCACTGGGGCTCCTGGGTCTGTGGATGGGATGAACCTTTGCCTGCACCCAGCTGTTGGGGCAGGGTGTGCGTATTTGGGTGCAATAACTACAACCTGTATTTAAAACATCACCATGAGGTGCTCCAGGCTACTGCAGCTTAATAAGCCCAAGAAATGGTCTTTTGCATTGAGTACTGGCAGGGATGGAGGAAAGGCACCTCTGGTCTCACAGGAGGCATCCTTGCCATGGCACCCCTCAGTAGCCCTTTTTTTAACATCTTTTCCCTCCTTGTTTCTGCTGCCTCCTGCTTTGGTGGCTGGGGAGGTGGGAAAATATGTACATGGAGATGCCTGTGTGTGAAAGGGAATAGCTGCCAGTGCTAAAACATGAGTCCTCAATGTGCAGTTGTCCTAATTGCATAGAGAGTGAAACATGACCTGTTACAGCTGGGCAAGTCACCAAATCCAGCTTTTCATTTGGCTTCTGTCTTTGCCACAACACCCCTTTCAAAACAACAACAAAAATTAAGAGCTCGCAGCTGGAGAGACCTCTTTTTTTAAGGAACATCAAGGCAATTTTCCAGTGATGTTGGTGGAACCCAAATTTAATTAGCACAACCACAGATGATACTGTATGCATTTATTAGAATAATAATGCCACTACTTAAGATTTCCAAAGCCTTTTAACTTCTTCAGTGTTGAATGCAAATACTAAACAAGCTTGCAGCTCAGTGAGGTAGGTAGGAATCATTATCCTTCCAGCAGAATAAATTATAGATCCTTCCCATGATAAGCACAGTGTTTATGCAGGTAATTCCTTTCTCCCTGCTCCCATATAAATTCCACCCTTCCAGATAAGAGTTTACCTATATGTGTTTTATGTGGTCACATGTCTGCTCTTTAAAATGGGTTTGCCTTATGCCCTCTATAGATAGTGCTGTTGAAGAGAGAGGAGCAGGAGACATTTTCATCTCTCTTCCCCCATAGTGGGGTAGTGTCTCTTAATTAACTTTGGGGTCCACCTCTCTGGATGTATAGGCAAATTGGAGGGGATGGCGAGGAGGATAACTGTCTTCCCCGCTCCAGCTGTGAACACGAGGAGAAGCAGAGCAGTGAGAACTAGTGGGTGCCGCAGCTCACCACCCGTCCTGAGGAAGGGGAGGTGGAGCAGGTGGTTTCTGCTGGGAGGGTGGTTGTGAGAGCACTGAGGCAAGCGGCCTGCCATGTTCCAGGCAGCCCGGGCAGGGACACGGGGTGTGAGCACTGGGGAGCTTTAAGCGGGCTGTGAGTGACAGTGGTGTGGCTAAAAATTGTATCAGTTGCACCAAAGCTCTTGCAGTGGTATCCAGTTTGTTCAGCTTTGTTTGCCAGCGTTGTGGCTTTTCTCCCTGATCCTTTTGAACCTGTTGATCAGTATCAGCTAGTCTTTCTGACTAGGTTTCTGAAGACTTTCTGGAGTGGTAGCAGCTGAATAAAGGAGAGATCAATGCTAGCAAGGGACTAGCTGCCAACAAGGGGAGCAGGGTAGGCAGCTGCCCTACCTGAGTTTGGGCAGTCCAGAAGCAGCCACAGCAGGCATTGCTCCTTGCCTGGCTGCTGGAGAAAGGGTGGGAGTG
The DNA here is from genome assembly GCA_022605575.1 of Laterallus jamaicensis coturniculus. NCBI lineage: Eukaryota > Metazoa > Chordata > Aves > Gruiformes > Rallidae > Laterallus > Laterallus jamaicensis. The sequence continues at coordinate 50,968,744 of JAKCOX010000001.1, forward strand.
TGACCAGAAATTTCGGGGAGGGGGGAGGTCTACTGAGGTCCTGTGTGTTGGTGAATGGCCAGCATAGATCTGAAGTCTTTCAGTTGCTCTGTTAGCAGGAGAGCCAATGTTTTAAAGCATAAGGACCAATAAAACAAGAGATGGGTAACCGATACATGTGAATATTTGCACACAGAGTGATTCTGGAGTAGCAGTTACCTTCTGTAAACTTGCACTCCACTTCACCTTGAGTTAAGTTTCATGTGTAAAGAAGCCCTGAGTCTGACACGGGGCAAAGCTGAGTATTAGTGGAATGAATGATTAGTGGTGTGTCTGGGATGGAGCTTGGTGCAGGAGCCACACACAAAGGTGGGGAAAGGCCAGAGAGAAGGATGCAGATGAAAAATGTGAAGGGAAACATATTCCTTTCTGGGCAGAGAGGAAGGCAAGAGGAGGGAGCAGTGACTGCAAGTGCAATCAGTATTGTGTAGTCTTGAAGACTGGGAGTAAAACTTGATACAGAAGGGAAGTGCCAAAAGGAGAATGGACAAGGTGGTAGCTCACATACCTGTTGTGCAAGAAATCCGATTAAATCACTGCTTTAGAGCAGAGTGTCACAAAACAGTGCTCAGTTCCCTAGACTTAAGTACCTTAAAGCAGGTTTTTCTTCCCTTAGGTGTGAAAGCATGTCACTTACAAAAATTCATCTAATCCTATAGCTTTTATATAGTTCTGTGCTGCCAGTGACTCTTGTATGCACATAACCATTATGGCTAGGGGCAGGTCACCTCATTCTTGGTGAGTCCTTCCCAGGCAGGAGAATATGCTCAGAGAAAAGAGGCAGATCTGTACCCAACTTTACTTTCCAATTGCATGCTCTTGGCAGCTGAGCAAATAAACGCTGCATGTGGTTGTGAGACTCTAAGGATGCAGTCTCCCATGGAGACCCATAAGAAGACATGCCTGTGGCCTGGGGCTTTAACAGAACCGTGTGTTGCCTCCTCCCCATCCCAAAGCACATATATGCACGTGTGTGTGCGTGGTGTAGCCCAGGTTAAGCTCCTGATAAAGTGTCAGTGAGTGGCTGGGTAGTGATGCCCGTTGAAGTAGAAGAAAACAAGGAGTCTAATTTCCGGCTTTCCATTATCCATGTCTAGGGACATGGTACATCCTAGGATGGGGAGGGGAGCGTAGCTGGTTTCTGGGGAGTGTGCCACACCTGCACTTGAAGGGTTTGAAGGACTATGGTGGTGATTAGTTTGTGGGAGAATTCAGTAGTCAATGTCTGCCCGATCTTTGCTGTGGTGAAGGTGGCACTGCCCAGTCCCCACAATGGACAGGCTGCTTCTGCTGTTGCTATTCTTCATTGTCCACCAGTGGCATAACGAAGTTCGCAGGTCCTGTCCCGTTTTGTAGCTGGTGGTACCCAGAACTGAGCTGAGCTTATCTGTGAGAGTAGTGGTCTGGTGGTTTTCTCCCCCACCTGCACGTGCTCTAAACTCCTCTTGTGCCTCTGAGAGTTAGGGGCTTGGGGGCGGCGTGGCTGTTTGTGCTGTGGTTGTCTGTCTGTGCTCCTGGTGTGGTGCGATGGGGCGGAGGGAAATGAGGCTGTAGATGGGAGGACATTGAAGAAGGGAATTTTCCAGGGCTGGATGTGGAGGTAGCTGGACTTCAGCACTTTTGATGGCAGGGGGGGAGCCTGTGCTCCCTCCCAGCAGCCCTGCTACATCAGGGTGTTCAGTAGCTGTGCCACGGTCTGTGCTTATCCTATATTGTGCTTGCAGATGGTACCCAGCCTTTTGTCCCCTGTGGGAGTGTACACTTATATCTCTGCTTTCCCACTGCTTCCTCAGTGTGTGCACAGCCTTACGTGAGGTGAGGGTGTTGGAAGGTCTGAGTGCAGCATGGAAATGGGCAAGAGCCTATAGGCTGTTGGTGACAGCTTCAGAAGATGAAGATGTTAATTGCTGTGTGAGAGAAGTCAGCAGGGGACACAACAGGCTTTTCTGTGTGTGGTACAAAGCAACCTCATCTCTAACCCACAAGCTATTTCTGCTCAAACCATGCAATCTCAGGATTGTTTGGGTAATTTTGGTTTTAGCTCTCCTGAGTGAAAGTTGTGTTTTGCTTTGGTTTGGTTTTTCTCTCTTAACCTCTCAAAAAAGGGAAAAAAAAATTCTGCAAAAGAGAAGGATTTTCATTTCTGTGATTACAAAAACATTCTCTGTAAAAAGCACCTATAAATTGCTGGGTAGGTACTGCACAAAAGGAGGGCCCGCAGTGCTCCAGGTTCCTATAAAAAGGTGCTAACAAGTAGGAAACTTTAAATTCATATTTTACTGAGCTCAACCACTTGGCACGGTGAAGGAGGGTGAATGACATGTTGATTATTATTCTGTGATAATAGCCATAATAATACTGAAAACAAAGCTTGTTCTATGGGTGTTGTGGGTTCTTTTCTTGCTACTCTTTTTTTTGTGGTGGTACCTGAAAATGTATTGGCTGATGTGAAGGACAATTGCTGCATCCAGGTGTGTGAGCCATCTGTAATGTCGGAGTGGTTGTTTCTTTCAGGTCAAAGCCACTGGACAGGAGCTCTTTCAGCAAGTTTGTGATTTAGTGAAGATTAAAGAGCCTCACTTCTTTGGCCTCAGCATTGTTAAGAGTAAGTAAACTCGATGCATGGAGCAAATGACTTGGCAAACGTCCACAGACCCACTTGTGTATTTACAGTGTGTGCATATAGACACAGCGGCCGTGCCTGCGGGGAATTTGATTGTAATAAGGTCACAAAGTATGTAGATTATGCACAGGCTTCTTGGAGCTCTTTTGATCTTTGGTATGTGGGCAGACAAATTGGGAGAAGGGGGAGCTTTTGTTCACCACCTTTGTTCTTAGATTCCACCTCTTTGTGGGGCTTTCTTTCTCTCCTGTAGCCAAGTTGCTAGCCAACATATTTGTCACTGAATTCAAAACTGCCAGCAGTTGAACAGGAGGGGAATTTTAAAAGGACTTTGGGGCTGAAAGTGTTACTTATCTTCTGAAGTCACAGCAAAGAATGTGGCACCAGGGGGAGGAAACTCAAATGGGTTGGGGGAACTGAATGCATGTATAGGGGATACTGGGTTTTGAAGTATTATACAGGAAATACAAAATATAGTAGTCTGTGGGTTGAAGTCTGCTTGGTCCTACAACTTGGTATTGACCAGGGAGCAGAGCAAGATGAGGCCTTAAAGGAGCAAACTGATATGAGATAAAACATTTCTAGCATGGAGTGTGCAGTGGGACCCTCCCAACAACTCTTAATAATTAGAAATGGATCTGTTGTCCTCCTCATCCTGCCTCCCTGTGTTTCCAAAAGTGTGGAAAAAGACTTTTCTTCCCTTCCTGCCAAAATGTTTCTGAAGTGTGCTATTTACTACTGCAACTCTAAATATTGTTTCACTGAAATTACAATAGTCTCTTATGACTAAAAGGTCTAAATTATGATCTAAAGAATGTTTGTCTCCTTATGAGTGTGTGGGATAAAATAGCTTCTTTAAAGTTCACTTGTCTCATCCTTTCTGCTTTTATTATCTAAGCACTCTTGCTTTTTTTTTTTTTTTTTTAGCACAGCACCCAAACTTAGACCAGTGTAAGCTGTTTATCCCTGTCAGGTTTGTAGAGTCTCCAAGAGATGCTATCAGTGTAACCAAACCGATAAACATCTTTGTGTTATAAACCAGCACAGTTTTTTTTATGTGAGGAAGACCTGGATGCTCTTAACCTTTTTCACAAGGTGCCTGTGTTCCCATGAGTCCTGTCATCTGCCACCTTTTTGTAACACCAGTTTTTGCCTATTCCACTTGTAGGATGTCTTGGATGAAATTGAAGCTCCTGTCCTCTCCTGTAAGACAGGGCAATTTTATTCCAATTTTCTTTGAATTAGGTGTTCTTTTCCAGTTCTCCTCATGCTTCTTTCACTTCCCCTTTGTCCCTGACTTGTTTCATGTCTTCTGTGTCCTGTTTTTTCTTTCTCTCCACCTTTTGCGTGACACAGTTTCCTTCACCCCATCAAGCATACCAGCACTGGCCCCAAAATACCCTGTTGTGGCAGATGCCTTTCAGCCTGTTGGAATTGCTTTCTAACTACCCTGGCCCAAAGAGCATAATCAAGCTATGCTGACTGGACCTTAAAGTACATTGCCCATGGCTTTAAGCACAAACAACCTTATTCTGGCTTTACAAAAGTGTTCTTCCTTTTAAGATCAGGTAATTCTTCACAAAGCTCTTAGAAAAATGTCAAGGAAAAGAGTTGCAGGAGCCTAGTAGCTCAGAATAACTTCTAGATGTTCTCTTTTAGCTTTTGCTTTGTTTTCCTGGCTATTCTCCGCTCCTGCTTGCTGCAGCTCAGTTTGTAAAGCTGCTTAATTAAAGGTTCCTCATGCTCACCTTGGCTTCTCCTGACAGTCGTCTCTCTCTGCCACCCAGGCAGATGTCAGGACTTTGGGGATGGAGGAGACTTAAATTTGAGTTCATGCCTCTATTTAAGAAGCTGTTGGGGCCAGACAACAGAGAGGTGTCAGGGGTGGGTTTCTCAGCCTGAACTGCTGTAGCCACCAGGAAGGATGTAGCCCGCTCTCAAGTGGGTGCAAAACTGGTTGGTTAGTGCTCCCTCTGGTCCCTACCTTGAGTCTGTAAAAGTCTAGCAGGAGTCTTGTAGGGTGGGTTTTAGGGTTTTCTTTATTTTGTTTTTTAAAATAGCTCCAGGTTTGTTACTGTAGAACTGTAGTGAAGGAAACTTCTAGTTTCCTGTTCCCCAACTTTATTCCCACCCCCCACCTCGTGTTGGCCAACAAGCTGGTGGTCATGTCCCTTGCTGCTGGGGGTGAGATCTCACCTCTCTTGAAGGCGCAGCATTCTCCAGCTCTGGCAGTTGGAAGTATCCCTAAAAAGCAGGCAATGCCTTAAAGGCTGTTTGGTTTCACAGCAAGCTAAGCCCTCAAGGAAGCAATGAGTCAGGTTCTGGGGAGGCCTGGGGAAGTTTTGCAGTCCCCAGGATTGTCTTGTGGGTACTTCAGTCAACTGTACGTCCCACATATGCTGCCGTGGGAAGGCATGGGGAGGGTCTGTGAGGCGAGGGTGGGTTAGATATCCAAAAACTGGAGAGGAAGCCTCTGTGTTTCAGATCAAAATATTCTTTTTCTGCATTGTGCTTTTAACCTCTCCATGCTGTGTCTCTATCAGGTATTTTTTTTTTTAAGAAACCACTGCCCTGTTTCACTAAGGGCGTATTTCCCAGCATTCACTTCTGGCAACCCCGTGGTGCCTGATGCAAAACAAGGTACTCTAATCCACCTGCATCCATTACCTTGCTGCTAATTTGTCAACAAACCCCTGACTGTCAGCAGTGGGGAGAGAATGAAAATTAAAGGATTTCTGCAGAACTGTAACCAATCACACTGGGTGGATTATCTGGATTAGGAGCCCATTTGACCTGCAGACGTTGTACAGATACACTAATGCTCGGTTGGTCTCATGGTTAAGTCTGTGTGTGAGGGGGAGAGGTTGGGGTCCTTAATCATAAACAGAAGTTTAACCCCTAAGTGTAGCAGAAATGAAGGCTGCGCCACAAAGCACCCTGTGAACTGCCAGCCACGAATGCTGTGAGATCTAAGCTGTAGGTCTTTTGAGCATGTCTTCCAGCATTCTTTGCCTACATTGGTTGCCTTCCCTTCTGTTGTAGATGCTGAGGGCAAGCCTCAGGATTTAGGGCAACAGTAGCGGTGGCAGGAAACAATTTTTCAACCCTTCTGCTCTTGAGCTGGTTTTATTTTCAGCTGAAAACTGCTTCAGCCAACTGTACTTGGGGGAGGGGAAAAAGCTTGTGTCTTTAAGAAGTGGATCACTTTGAAAATTGAGTTCAGGAGCATATACTAATGGGATGCTGCACCAGAACAAAGCCCAGGACGTGTTGCTCTTCTAGTTTTGTCACAGATCATCAAGCAGGCCATACCTTGTGTGCTGCTGTTGCTGCTGAAGTGCATTTTTTTTTTCTTCCTTGTAATTTGCTCAGTGAAAGACCCTGCAACCCTGCCAGGTTCAAGCCAGCTTGGTAGACATAGCAGCTGGGCCTTGCATTGCAGCCTCTCCTGGAGGGTCGCCCTTATCTAGTGCCCCGCAGGAGGCTTTCCTCTTGTTAACAGAAAGTGTATGCAATGACACAGTTCAGTCTTCTAAAGTAAAACTGATTGTCAGCAGACAGAGAACAGGCCTCCTTTTGTTTTTATAACCTGGATCCTGAATCTTGGGCTCCTTTTGCTCCTTTCTAGGAGCAAACCTTGTTTGACCCACGCAGATGGAAGCCTTCCACTTGGAAGGAGCAAGCCTGCAGCTCCTACACCCTGCCAATGGTGTGGCAAACTCTTACCAGTTTGTCAGGCTGGCTTTCTAGCAAACCCAAATCCCTTTGCTTCAGCTCCCCTGCCTCAAGGATCATCCTTCAGTTATTCCAGCGGTGGCTGTTCACCTTGCCAGAACCATGCCTCCCAGCACATGCCTAGCAGGGAGCTTGGTGGTTAACTCTGCCAAAACCACTCTGTCTCCAGTTAACTCATGTGCATCAGTATATCCTCCAGTACTGGAGTTCATGGATGGAATGTGCTACCATGTTATCTTATGTTAGTATCTGGTATAACAAAGGGTGTCTCGATGGCTAAAGAAGCAGCTCTTCAAAATACCCTACTCCTTCCTTCCCCACTATCCCTGCTTCTTTCTGCTCCTTTAAATCTGCTCATATAGCTGCATCTCCCTTATGAATTTCTTCTATGTTCTAAGGAACAGTTCTGTTATAATGACTTTGATACCTCAAGTTAAATGCCATGTAAGAAAAATGTGCAGAAATGTGCCACCTTGAGGGAATTGCAGGGGTTCAGGAAGTATATAGTACTCCTTGGAAGTACTTGCATGGTCCCTTCCTGGGAAGGGGGAGGGGATTTTTGCTTGTATGTGAAGCCTTTTGTTTCTCCTTCAGCATCAACACTACATCCAGGCTCTCCTGTCTGAGAATTGCAGGGGTTGGTTTTTTGTTATTCCTGGATGAGCAGTGCTAGAAATGGTTCTGCTGCTGCTCTTGTGCAGAAGACTTCCCTGTGACACTGCCAAAGCTGTGAGGATCTTTGCCTGGGCATGCAATGTTGTTAACCATAAGATGCCAACATGAAATTCCTGTAGAACTTACCCATTGCTAGGAATGACTGAGCCTTTATCTCAGACTTCAGACTGCAACTTTCCAAACAGCCTCATGACCATGGGCTGCTTGATATTGCCTCTTTTCATTCTTCCATCTGTATACCTTCTCTGCATCCTGGGTAGAGGGACCTCAGCCAGGACCTCTCTTGCTTTCCTCCCAGCTTCTTATTGTGGTTCTTCTCTTCTTCACTTGAGATATGTTTACTTTCCATCCAAATCTAAAAACATCAGCTTATCCTGAAGAAAAATTTTCTAGACCTGTGGGTAAACTAATCAGGTACTGAAAAGTGCATGAAGTTTCTGACTGTTGGCTTTACAGGTAATACCAGGAGCACTGAGAAGTCACATAGAGGCGGTGGGAGCAGATGCCACGTGGATAGTGATGTTCCCAGATCACTGGGAACCGTGCTTCACAAGCACTTGGAACCTCAGGGAGCTTCACATGCAAAAGGAGTGTGTAGCTGGCTCTTCTTCAACATGCACACACAAATAAATGCATGCTGATATTCAGGGAAGCTAAGGAGGTTATGTGAGGTCTACAGTATGTGTTATGAGGTGGTTTTGAGTGCTGCTTTCTGGTTTGTTTTTTTTTTTGTTTGGGGTGTGGGGGTTTTTTGGTTTGTGGTTTGTTTTTTTTAAAAAAAACTTTAGCTTTCTCCTCTGTTCTGCTTCTGGCCACCTTCCTGGGGCCTCTAAAGGGAAATAGTGGTGTTGCCATGAGGCTGCTTGCACCAGGTGGAGAAATACTATAGAGAAGAATAATTTTATTTTTTTTTGGTCCCCCCCTTCTCTTCAAGGCAGAAAATTCTTGCTATGTGGAAGTTTGGCTTTGCACTAACTCACATTTTATTTGAATCTTAATCTTCTGGACTGCCTAAATACACTTGACTCAACCACGGGAGTTAATGGGATGTTTCTGGCCTCCAAGAGTGCCTGAGCTCTGCCTCTTGGTAGGACAGGACTTACCTCTGTGGAATTTCTCAGCACTCCTAGCCCAAAGTGGGCAGAGGAGGAGAACAGGTTCTTGGCATTCCCTGTTCCTTGCCTTTTCTGCAGGGAGCTTACCTTCCAATAACAAATGAACCGGGGAGGTGCTGGTTAATACAAAATAATGGCTCTTAGAGCAACTGATCTGACCTTTTATTGCAGCTGTAACTTTCTATTCACATTTTCCCTGCAGTGTAAATAGGCATCACTCACTGGAACTGTGTCACTTTATTCTGACTGGAGACCTGGCCCAGTATTTTTTTTTTCAACAATGCATGCCCTATATTTGCTTAAATATGTAAATGTGCCAAGCTAATTTTGCAGAGCAGGAGGACTCTCATGTTTAAATTTCTGGCGACCGCTTAATGCGAAATGAGGTTTTTGCAGCAGAAACTTCCCATTGCATTTGAGGGCTCCTCAAAGCTAAAATTGGGAGAAATGTGTACATTGCAGTGCTGCAAATAAGCCAGCTGTCCAGATGCCTTTCTTAGGAGTGCAGTGCCCTGATGTGTTGTGCCAGGCCTGGTATCTGTAGGCACATACATGGGGGGAAGGAGAAGCTGGTACAATACGTTTTCAAGCTCGCTGCCAGCACTGAGGTGAGATTCACGAGGGCAGTGTCAATAGCTGCTGGTGGACGTGAGTGTCCCTGCATGCATGCTTCTAAACCAACTGCTTAGTACCTTTTAGTTGTCTTTTAGCAAAGGCCAGTGAGGCATGCCAATTTGCAGCTGCTGAGTATCCATCCCCATTTGGATCCACAGGTCAGACACCTTCTCCCCTGGGAAGGTGGCAATCCGTGCATTTCAATGCTGCTCTTTGTAGCACTGCTGTGATTTGGTGCCCTCATCTCTGTTAGAGACGCTTGTCAGATGTGAAGCTGTCTCTGAAAAAAACAGATCTCTTAAGTTTCACTGCTAATCCAGTTTAAGGGGAAAAAACCAACAGCCCACAACCCACCTTAGGCTGGGGAGGGAAATACCTCTTTGTTTTTGTAGATGGAGGCTTATGCTGCAGGTTGACATTCCAGCAATATTAACTTCATTAAGGCAGGAATGCAGTGCTGCATTCTTGCAGGGGAGGGAGGATGGGGAGGATGCTGGGCTGGGCTGGGGAGGAGCAGGACCACCAGGGAGAGCCAGTACATCTGGGCGTCCTCCTTCTCCAGCATGGCTAAATCTTGGGGTTTATGTGCCCTTCTCAGTAGGCACAGTACTGACCTTGGGGTTAGCATCAGTGCTCTCCCAGAGTAATCTGTTTAGCCTCATGAACACAACAGAGGGAAGGAGAGGCTGTGGGGTGCAGGTAGCATGTGGCTTTACTATGTGTCTCTCTCTCATCCTTTTCCCTTTTCTGTCCCAGTACCTGTGTGTGAGGGGATGGCTCAGAGCGTATCATCATGCTTGGTGTTGCCATCTTACCCTCATGGCTGAGGAGTAATAATAATTCACGTATTTCCCTAAACACCCCTGAGCACGGGATCATTGCTGAGCGAGGAGGAAGAACTGACCCCACAGCTTGTTAGAGCCATGCAGGATCCCTGCCCTCTTTACAAAGGGCACTTGAACACTGTGATGCTGGAAGAACTGATAGGGGCTTTACCCAACAGTGCTGTGCCATCAGGAGCAGCCCCTGTCTGGCTGTGGGAGCCCATAGTGGAGCGAGTGCCCTGCTCTGGGACAGAGAGCCATGCTCATGCCATCCCACTCCTGTCACTTGCTGTGCAAGCGCTTCCTAAAGGAGCCTTTACTTTTAAGAAAAGCTTTACAAGGAGACACTCACCATCTCGGCAGCTGACAGGGGCCAGAGACAGGTCCAAGAGATGGACCCAGCTCATCTCGTTGACTAGGACATCTGTCAACCTTTCCAAGTCAGCCTTATCTGATGTTAATGGGCTTAGAGAAGCGAGGGTTGAGGCCAGCATAGCCCCCCTGCCCCACTCGTCCTATCTTACAGGCATCACTGAAACACAGGTATGAGATGCGGTCTCTCTGACAGACACTCTTCCTCTGTGTTAAAACAGTAGAACAACTTCTATACTGCCTTGTGTGCTGCAGGACTTGAATTCCCACCACTAAAATGCTCAGGATGTCCATACAGCAGTTTCAATGGTGCTGTCAAATGCTATGTTGTGTATGTATGTGACGTCAGGCGACAGAAAGAGAGGTGTAATTACATTACAACTACAGCTGCAATCAGTACAATGCAGGAAAGACCATAGAAATGGAAGCAGGACTTTTAGGGGATTGTTGTCTATATTTGTGTCTAACATCATGGGGTATTTTACACAAGGCTTCCTCTTAGCATGGTGTGTGGACCAGTTCTGGCTAGCTAGCATCAGGTGTGCTTTCTCTCACTGGAGGTAGGAGTTGGAGGTGGTGATAGGGGTTGTTTTGCTTGCTTGTTTTTTAAAAGCATGCCAACAAAGTGTTTGCTGTATCTGCCCCTGTAAGGAACTGGAATGCTTTGGGGGAGGGTGGCTGCGAGGTAGCTCAGAGCACCCTTGAAATACCTGTTACAATACTGGCCAGTCCTTCTGCTGAACAGACACAAGTGCAGGCTCTCATTTTGTTGTAAATCTCCATCAGAAAAATGAAAATATTTCAGCTCTATTTTCCCCTCTCCTTTTTCTGGTGGTTGTTTTTTTTTGTGGTGGTGTTGTTTTGCTTTTTGGCTTTTTTTATGTCTAACATCAGAAAGCCAAAGCTTGGAAGTCTGGGCTCGTCTTCAAGGGCAGAAAACTATTTTCTGAAGGCTTTTTTTTTCCCCCAAGTTTTTTTTTTTTTTGCCCCCTCTTTCATGTCTAAGGAACAAGCTCTTCAATTTGGCACTTAATGTCCCCTGTCAAAACACTTTCCTGGGCAAGACTGGAGTAGAGGGACTGGTCAGGTGAATGTGCTCAGCTGGTATTGCCACTGAAGCCTGAAACACCCATCAGGTCTTTTCTTAAGAGCCTTGAGAAGACTTTGGGGAAAAAAAAAATCTTTAGCTAGCTGCATTTGGGTTTGATAATTGGTAAGCAGTGTGATAAAGCATTGCCTTTGAAAGCAGCACAAACCTTTTTCAAGATGATGTGCTTGTTCGCCCTCGCCTGGGTGGAGAGCAAGTCCTGGTCCTTTGAGGCAGGCCAGGTTTCCCTTCCTTTCATCCATCTTTTTGCTCTATGAAAGAAGTTGGGTGTGAGCAGGAGACGCCAAACATTCAGAGGAGGGTGTTTGGGTTTGGTCTTCATCCTTCTCACAGTTTCAGAGGATCCCATTCATATTTAGAGGATGAGACCTGTCAAATACCTCACTGTCCACTTGCTTGTGCTACATTGGACCATGGTGTTGCATGCTGGCAGGGTGGAAGTTTGTATAGGGCTTGCTTGTTTAATAATAATGATAACTGAATCTGCTAAACTGACAGTACAGTTAGTGTGGTAAGGTGATGTTTCTCTTCTGTAGGTGGCTTCTTGCTTATGAAGCAAGAATTCTGCATTTCTAGATAATGTGTTTGGGAAACTTTAGCTTAGTGTCTCTTGAATCACGGTGTAGCTGGCCTGCCTTCCATGCTGTATGGCATAGCATGCATACTTAAGAGACTTGGTGCTCTTTCTCTTCCCTGCCCCGTCTATTCCCTGGTCAGCTTTGTTTTAAAGCTAATTGATTGGAAATATCTTGTATAGTCATACATAGTAATACAAATTTCTAATTCTTTGATATGAAATGCTTTTTCCTCTTGTCTTTCAGATAACGAGTATGTTTTTATAGACTTGGAGCAGAAGCTTAGCAAATACTTTTCAAAGGAATGGAAGAAAGAGACCACCAAAGTAAGACAAATGTTTAATTTCAGATAGCAATGCTTTGGTATTGGACTCCACAGAAAAATCAAAGCTTTTAAACTAAGGTTCATGAAGCATTTCTTGAAGATGGTCTGCAGAACACTGTTCAGTAGCAAGACGCGGTGATCTCTGCACAGCTCTCAAAATTAATTGGAAGAGCTAAGTCAGCCCCTTGCACAACTTTACCTGAGCAGTAGTGGCCACATGGCTGCTGCTTGGCTACTGCAGGAGTGGAGGTCAGTTGGCCAGTCTTCCTTTTGAACTCAGCCGAGCCCCTGAAGAGTCTGGATGCTTCACTGAAAACAGCCTAAAATGACTTTTTGTGACTCAAACCTGCTGTGAAGGAGAGGGGTGGAGCTGGGACTCTTCCAGAGAGCGTGCGAAAGGACAGCAGAGCGAGTGGAAGGATGTTCTGTTGGAAAAGAGGCCTGGTTCTTTAAGGCTAGCCAGCCCTGTCAGGGGAGGGAGAGAACTCTGTGAAATAAAGACAAGCCTATGTAATTGTTTAGTGCCGGTCATTCAGACGTGATAATGCCTGTTTGTGTGTGTCATCATTAGAGGAGCCGCAGCAGTCTAGAACAAAGCGTTGTATGTAATTACATTCAGATATCTTAATTAGCTCATTATGACTTTTTCCACCTTCCTTAAGGGTTTTCTTTTGCAGAGTAGGCACGCTTGCTGTTTCTGCTGTTTAGAGAAGTTTGCTGATGACTAGTGAGATTTGGGGATCTCTCTTACCCCATACTACTCCTCCCAAACAAGTGAGGGTTACTTCCAAGACAGCTGCCAGTCTTAGGAAGGGCTGTCTGTCCAGGCAGTGAGGGTTTCCCGAGGCAGGTGCTTCTGGTTACCTCAGGATGAAACATGCTTTCTGGTTGCTTTGAGGCTGGATTGTTGAAACGCTTTTTAAGTCAGGGTGTCAGACCTCTGGTGTGTGGTGAATCATAAAAGGCTGAATGAGTTGCCATTGGCAGTACTGAAGCCTGAGAGGGGTTAGGCTATCTGACTGGGTTAGCAGCCAGGGATTTAGTTCCTGTGAAGAGGTTTCAGGTGGAAAGTCCGGTCCAGCTGATAAAATAAGGTGACTATGAACAAGTTCCAGAAATAAAATATTTGCATGACAATCAAGAAGCTGCTGTCTGCATGAGATGTGCATGGCATGCCATGTACTTTGTCCCAGTGAAGTGGGTCTCACCAGTCTAACCTTGGAAGTACCCACCAGAGCAAAGTTATGTGTGTGAACATTAAAGAAGTGAGTAGTAAAGTAGGAAAGATGAGGGAATGAGCTAGTAGGGTAAGAGGCTGGGTTTTTTGTTGTTTTGTGGGTGTTTTCCCAACTCCTGTTAAATCAAGCCTGTAAGCCTGAAAGGTAGCCTGTAGCGAAAACAACAGAACCCTTGCTGACTTTCTCCTAGCAGATACCTTCAGTGTGAAGGAGACATCAGTGCCTCCTTTGGGTCTGTGGCCGCAGGAAGGTGTGAATAACTAAACACTGTCTGCCACGCAAAGGGCCGGGAGTTGATATTGGGCTGGTGCATTTCAGGCTCGGGCAGCAGATGCTGACCGCAGCAGCGCCTGCGTCCCTGCCCGGTGATGCGGTGCGGGGATGGCGGGTTACTCCTGGGTGTGCCCTGGAAGCGCCGCGGCCCTGCCAGCGTGGCGCGTGGCCCTGCCTGCTGCTGTGAGGGAGGCCCGGGCAAACTTGCTGTGTTCAGTGCTAACGCGTCTGCAGCGCTGCCAGGTGCTGAGCTAGGTAACTTTGGGCCAGGCTGGGCATCCCCAGGCTACGCTGCTCACCACATACACCTCCCTCCCCCACCCCCTTCCATCCAAAGTCTTTGCCCTCCCTGGGACTGTTCAGCCTGTTCTAAGTTGTGAGACTCCAAGGCAATCAGATCCCCTCTAAAACTTGCCAAGAGCTATGAGTAGAAAATGAAAAGCAGTATGGGGAGTGAGCTTGGGAGAAGAGAAATGTTACCAGATCAGGTAACAGGAATTTTTGGATGCTGAATGTAATTTAACTTATTGTCTGTCTCTGCTCTAGGGGACAGAGAAATTCAGCCCTCCTTTCGTTGCATTCTTTAGAGTACAATATTACGTAGAAAATGGAAGGGTAATAAGGTAAGTTCCCTTCGGTGGTAGTTACTATATTTTGAATTATTTACTGTGTTCTTAAAAGACAAGAAAAATAATGCTTCTTTAAACTCATCTCTATGTGCTCAAGAAATAATCTTTTAAAATCCACTTGGTTTTTTTTTTAATAAGACCTTCACCAACTACCTCACCCAGGCGTGAATGTTTTTCCCCTGAATCAGGCCCCTTATCCCTAGGAAAATGGTGACTGCTTTTCCAGCTGTGTTTAGAGAGCTGATTAAATGACGACAGTATCAAAACACGATTAATGCTCTTTTGCCTTTTGGAAAGCATCAGATGAATATATCAAAAGTAGCTATTTACATTGCAGAGCACTTGCTAGTAATTGTGATTCTGTTTGGTTGGGGGTTTTTATTTGTATCTGAGCAATGCTCTGTACAGTCTACTCCTGAAAATGGACTTTTGTAAATGGACAAAAGAAATGACTTCATAAGTTGGAGAGTTTTGCATGTGAGTGTAGTCCATTCACATGCTGCACTCAAAACACTGCCACCCTCACCCATGGTACAGAACAAAGGATGAGGTAGTTAAAAATGAACAACTGACAGAGTTAATTTGCATCAGCACTTCTGGCGTGGCTGTGACCCCGGGGCAAGCCAAAAGCTGGGATCGTTCGGATGGATTAAAATCTCTAGCAAATTTTTGGCGTTGGTTCTCTTTTTGAACAAAATTTGTGTGTTTTTTATTTTCTCTCTCCATGGTCTGTTTTGGATACAAGGGAGTCTGTCTTCTGGAGTCTGACTGTTAAGTGGGGTTTTTATTTTGCTTTTAGGTACAAAGGCAGATTGCATTTCATTCTCCCACCCCCAGTGCACATACCCTTTAGCATCACGAGCAAGTTCCTCTTGCACTGGTAACTTAATTGGAGAGGTTTGCAGAGCCATGAAGAGGTAGTTCCATGGCCCCTTCAATCTGTACACACACCCGCTTTTGAGCAGGCTGTGGCATCCAGCATCTTGATGCTTACATGCCAGCAGCCTGCTTCCCATGGGCTCTCACAGCAGGGGCCGTGTGGATTATCGATGCTACATGATAGCTATGCCTTATCAGACTATCCCTGTTTAGTGGAGCTTGAGGAAGATGATTAAAAACAAGCCCAAGGCTCCTGTGTCTTTTGATCTACCTTGCAGAGAATTAGCTGTTGAAAGGTACCTTGAGCCTAAGGCAAGGTGAAATGAAAAAGCAGTGCCAGGTTTGGAGGGGAAAGGAGGACAGGTGTGCAAGAAACAGGACTGGGATTGAAGGGGGTTGACTCTCCTGACTGCTACAGGGTGTCCAGGGAAACAGAAGTGCTTGATGTAGTCAGTCTCCAAAATGGGTGTGTTGTGATTTCTCTTTCATCTACCTTCTGCCCTGAATTCTTAGATCTCATGTTCCTCAAGATACAAGCTATCATTTCCCATGTTTTTACAACACTTAGTGGGAGAAGACCTTGATCTTGGCTTGTTGCTCCCTACACTCACGTAACTGTATCAGGGTGGCAGTGGCATGCATCAGGGATGTCAAAGTTTAATCCCTCCTCTCAGAAGGGAGATGTGTTTGAGGGGTTTTATCTGAGCCTGAACTTTCTTTTCTTCTTCAAGTAAATTTGCCTTTGTGTCTTGCAGTGATAAGGTGGCACGGCAGCTCTACTATTGCCATCTCAAAGAACAAGTACTTATGTCTCGGTGCAACCACAAAGAAGAAATCTACTTCTTGCTGGCTGCCTACAGCTTACAGGCAGACTTGGGCAACTACAGGGAGAAGGTCCATGCTGGCAAATATTTTGAACCTCAGGCTTATTTCCCACAATGGGTAAGTTTGGGGGGATCTTTCTGTTGGCAAACTGCAAACACAGCAGGAATTATGTCAAGGTGGCACCTAGCTGCAGCTACATAACTTCCCCAACTTCTACTGAAGAGATCAAGCAGAGTGGTAGAACATCACCCTGAACCTCCCTCAGGAGATATGTCCTCTCTTTCCACTGCATGCAGGTGCCAGTTCCTCCTGGGCTCATTCATCAGTGAGGTGGGTGGTGTGTACTGTTCCTTGGTGAGGGAATGTGTTGGTGTCAAATTAATAACTCAGAGTGCAGCTGTCTTCTGTGGCTCAAAGGGTTGTGTGTTTGCAGCGGTACATCAAGATCATCTGCATAACCTAAGCTCTACAGAAAACCTCAGGACCACAAAGCCAAGTCCACTGCCTTTTGCTTCTGTGTCTGTAATTCTTATCTCTCTGAGATGGATAGACCCAAACCCCAACAGGTAGTACTGCTACCCAACAGGTAGCTCTTCTGGTGCTTGCTTTGTTGTTAATCTCTGAATCAGCTACACTAAGAGAAAAGAGAAGCGTCTGGAAATGGGTTTGCATGTTTGCTTATAAGGATGTGTATGTGGGCTTGTGCCCTTCAAAACTTTCAAACAACTTAGCCAAAAAGTTGGTTTAGTTGTTGAATGAAGGCAAATTATCTAAGACTTTGTCAGAGCTGGCTGCCTGCAGAGCATTCTCCTTTTATGGTGAAAAGTCAAGAAAATGGTTAATAAACACTTCAGTTTCCCTAAAATTAGAAAGGGAAGATAGCTTTGTTACAAGCACACTGGTACCACATTACCACATCTTCTGGAGCAGGATGTTCCCAGGGATCTGGACAGACTTGACTCTACAACCTGATCTAGTTCTGGAGCCCCCTTCTCTGATGTGACAATGGATTTTAGCCCAGCCCATGCCTTTGGATAGCTGTCAAAAAGCCCAGATGCCTCTGGTAGTTTGCTGCTTGTCCCCAGGCAAGTTGCATCACACTTGAAAGATGGCACTGTCCCCTTCTTTGGGGAGAAGGTTCAGAGCACTGACAGGGCTTGCATCAGGGAGGCAAGGCTGGTGGAGCCTCCTTAATGCACAAGTCCCAGCCTGCCTGCCTGGCTGTGCAGAAATGCGCTGCTCTCCCAGACAGCAGGTCTTGTCCCACACTGCTCCTTGCCACAGGGCGCCTGGCAGTAGCCAGCAAAGGGCTGGAGAAGGTGGGTCTTGTGCGTGCTGTTTCTGGGGTAGTCAGAAGTCTTATCAGACTGTTGTTCATCTGGCAAGCGTGGCAAAGGCCAAGGCAAAGCCTGGCTCACCTGTGCTGAGCCCCGACCTCAAGCAAGTATGTGGGTGATCTATTACATCATTAGAGAGGAGAATCTGGCAGACATGGGGACGCTTCTCTCCCTGCCCCTCGGCTCCCGTGGGGAGATACTGAGTGATCTCCTCCAACGCAATCTCTTCCTCTAACACGTGCTTGAGATCATTTGGCCAAGGGCTGCCCCAAGCCTGGTGCTAGTGAGGAGAGGTGGTGCTGCCCTGGGGTGATCAACCCAGCTTTGAACTGTGGAGCTGGCGTGTCTCTTTCTGCTGCTGTTGCACAGCTGATGGCATCAGTGTGGTCTTCCATGGAGCCCAGCCTTCCGTGCAGGAGGGTAACTAAGCTAGCAGAGCACGCAGAGGAGGGCAGAGGTGCTATGGGACAGAGTAAATCAGAGGCTTAATTTAAAATGGAAGTGGGAACTGTGTGGTGATGGTGTTTGGCTGTTTTGAGCCAGGGTGGGTTGTTCCTGGCAGGATGTTCTTGGGTGTCACCTGGGATCTCGTTTTAAATACCCCCACTGGTAGGGGAGTTTGTCAAGTGAATTCAGTCAACACCCCTCTTACTTACCTGTCACAGCTGCTTACAGCCTGGGCCAGGCTGGCATGGGATAGGGCCGGGCTGCCCTGTAGCCTTGTATGTAGGGGGCATGTGAGCAAGCATGGGAACTGGGCACGTGCAGAGCAAGAGCAAGAGGCCTGCTGTGGTTTTTTCCTACTGCTTAGCAAAGCCTGCCAACCACTCCCAACAGGCAGAGATAGTGTTATCCTTCCCTTTGAGGGTGGAAATGCTAAATAAGCTGAATGGTCTTAAAAGGACCACCTAGTATTTCTGCAGTGTTTGGAGATGTTGCTGTTGATCGTGTTGGCACACACAGCGTGTTATCTGCCCATAAGCATTTAGGGGTGCCAAGAGTTAGGAAAACAAATTCCAGCACTTGAGAATGGAAAGATCCAACTTGAGCTCTGCAGTCTTGGTCGGTTAAGATTTTGCCATCTTGTATCTGTTTAGAGTCATCGGTACTGTCTGGGCTGCTTTAAATGCCTGTCCTGTGGGGAGGTAGAGGTGAACGTGCACTAATATCCTGAGAGACCACATGAACATCCTCCTCCTCCAATCTCTCCTTTGCTGTTGATCACAGCTGCCTCCCGTGGGGACTTCTGAAGAGTTGCTGACTTGTTTGTTTTCCTTGTTATTTAGATAATTGCAAAGAGGGGGAGCGACTACATCTTGAAACATGCCCCAGAGATGCACCGGGAACAGCAAGGGCTGAGTGCTAAGGAAGCAGTGCTGAAGTTCATTAAGGAGTCCTGCCTGCTGGAAGATGTGCCCGTCCACTTCTACAGGCTGCAGAAGGTTGGACAGAGAGTTGCTTATTTTGAACTTCTTTGCCACCATCACTTGGGTTCACCGTTACTTTTCTCCCTCTATGGTTGTTTGAGGAATGGTTGCTTCTGATTCAGAGAGGCCAGACAGGTGTAAAATGTTCACCCAGTGAGGCCTGTCCCCAGTATATAGTTATAGTTGGAATCTAGTTTTGTTCCTTGGCCAAGGAGTGGCAAAACTTAATTTTTGTCCCTGTGTGTCAGTGGACTTTCACCAAGGAAATCACTGTGAAACCTTTTTTTTTGTTGCAGTCTGTTGAAATGGTGACAAGAGGTTGGCCATCTTTTGCATAAATACCATGTAATAACTAAAGGCAACACAGTCATCTGTACTTTCTCACCCCCTTCAACTCTATCAGAGTGGCTGGTGATTTTTTCAGCTGTATGGCAGTTCTTGGATTCTTGGATTGTTGTTTGTCCCTGAGCCTTAGACTCTTTACCCAAGCCTGCTTAAACAGAGTGTGCTTCATTTTCATATGCTAAGAGACTTCAGTTCTAGAACTAGGACTAGAGAAAGGTTTCCTATTCCACTTTGGTGAGTGAAACCTGACTGTACGATTAGGAATGGCTTGAACTTTTCTTGAAATGGAGATACACCACTTTGTCAGACTCATAATTAAACTTCTTGGTTGCTTGTGCTTAGTGGAGATTACGTCTGGGAGGTATCCGTGTCCTTTGACCAATGTAGCAGCTCTAGTTACTGGAGAAACACGCGCTTTCTGGAGGAAATAAGCTCTGGTTTGTTCTGTAATCCAGGCTTAGTTTCAGTTCCTTGCAAACCAGTACTGCTCCCCCCAGCCTCTCCTCTGTCCTCTCTGTTTTGATTCTAATGCTGTTAATGATGGAGTCATAAGAGGGTTGGTTACACTTGAATGCCATAAGAAATCCAGCTGGCAGGACATGATACAATTTATATCCGAAAGCACTGGGCCTGTGAAACTGATTGCTCTTAATAACAAGATTCCTGTCTGACTTGAACTTACACTTTATGCATTGCCAACTCCTCTGTGTGGTGTTTGATCCACAATGTGCTCCTCTTCCTGCCATGTGACAGAATTATCTCCTCTCGTGATGAGCTCTCCTACTCCTCCTAGGTGACACCTGGGTCACAAAGCTCCCTATGTGACCAGTAAAGGTATCAATGTGTGCTGGCTGCCATGAGATTTCAACAGCAGTCACTGCTGTATTGCATGCTTCTCATGGCTGCCCCTGAGGCTGGGAACTCCAAAAGGCAGGGCGGCACAGAGCCCCCATCTCTCTCCTCCAGACCTGAGGCACTGATTGATGCCTTTAGGAGGCAGAAAGCTTTTTTTGGTGACTTTAAACTGGAGACATGAGTGGTAACAGGGACAAAGGGTGAGGTAATGCAGTGGCATACGGCTTGCATCTCGACAAGTCTGATAAAAGTTCAAGCTCTGTGAGCCCAGAAACTTTTACCCCAATATTTTCTTCATTTTGCTGCTCCTAGCAAGAAAAGTGGGGGTTTTTCCCTCTGCTAACTGCCATGCCAGAAGAGACTGAAAGAATCTTACATATATATTTTTAATTCAAGCAAAGGAATCTACTCATTATTAAGAGCAAGTGTGTCGTACCAAGATACAGCATAAGAAAAACTAGTGCAATATTCCAGCCTAGCCCCATGAACATTTAAAACTGCAGGCTCCCCAACACTGAGATGAAAAGGATCAAAAGGTTAGGTGGAAAGGTCCCCATAACTTGAGCATTGATTAGCTCCCTCCCAGCCAGGAGACATCTAAGGTCTGGCAAGTCCCTGGGTGGGAGCAGCAGTGCTGTGGCAAGGAGAGGGGACAGGCATCCCTTCTGTTTCAGGTGTTCTGTCACCTGGAGAGCATGAGTGATACATAACCTTGGGTACAGCAGAGACAGCACATGGCAGCAGGAGAGGTTCAAAGGTGCCTCCTTGAGCAGTAATGTTCTGTTCCCTTGAATCGCTGCAGCTCCAGGATTCCCTGTACAGGGTGGATTAAGGCATTTTCTGGCAAAATGCTCAAGTTGTCTAGCATGAGGGGATTTTGGGTGTAGATATTTCAGAGGTCAACAAGGAAAGGTGCACTTAACAAACACAATAAAACCAAATGAGCTGAAGGCATCTGCCTGATGAGCTGTCCTGCTACCTCTCCTGCAGTAGGTGCCAGAACAAGAGTGTGGTCTTTGTAGATTAACCTTTGACTCCAGGCTCTTCTGTTCTCTTAGGATAAGAAGGAGGATCGCCCCACAGTTATCCTGGGCCTGACCCTGAGAGGAATGCACATCTATCAGGTAACAGACTGCCGTGAAAGCCTTCTGGTGTAGCATTAACCCTGCCCAGCTCCCCTGTCCTCCCCCTCCAGCCCCTCTGCCTCCCCTTCGATCACCAGGCTCTGCATATCTCAAATTCTTGGTGGTTTGCACATTCTTTGCGCATCGATGACTCCACCCTGTACCTGCCTGTCCCTGTGTCACTAGAGTTTGATGTGTTGCAGGAGGTGAATCACGTCCGCCAGCTCCTCTACGACTTTCCCTGGTCCCACATCGGAAAGCTGGCATTCCTGGTGAGTATGAGGCCATCTGGCAGCGCCCTGTCAACCTGGCAGCTGGCCAAGCTGTCGCCAAGGCCTGTCACTCATACATGCGAGACCACAGCAGTCTCTGGGAGCTGCAAGCACGTTCTTGCTCACTTTGCTGGCATCTCCCTTCTTTATGCAGGGGAAAAAATTTGAGATCCAGCCAGATGGTTTGCCCTCTGCACGGAAACTGGTTTACTACACGGGCTGCCCCTTCAGGTCACGGCACTTGCTGCAGCTCCTCAGCAACAGCCACCGGCTCTTTCTGAATATCCAGCCAGTGTTGAAGCAGATCCAAAAACTGGAGGAGGCTGAAGGTATGTGATGGAAGAGTCAGGTGACTTTGGTAAAGGGAAGAGTATGTCATGTTAGGCTCTGCTGTTGCTCATGGTGACTGCTATCTCTCATTGATGGTGCTTCTGCCTTATCAGGAAGCATGTAGAGAATGAGAGGTGGTGGATGTTTCAGTTCTGTTACTGGGGAGTGTTTATGGTTCCCACATTGCTACACTGTGATCAGACAGCATGTGTGAGAGCACGGTAGAGGGGGAATATCTCCCTTTAAGAGGAGAAACTCTGTGCTGCCAGTCTGTGTGCATTTGACTCATGCTTCTGAGCGGAAGTACTTTTGGATAAAGAGCTTTCCATTGGGATGAGATCTTATGTTCAGGCAGCAATACAGGTTGTGAGCCCATGTCTTAGGTTTTTTTAGTGCTGTTTACTAAACAGTGCGTGCTATTCAGTTTGTAGTGTCCAGCAGTTCAGAGCTAGGAGTCGCAGGTGCCAGAAACAGCCTGAGAGCAGATCAAGCTCCCAGGGTCCTCTCTCTGTAGGAACAATGATTGAGCTCTGACAGTCTCTGGTATCCTTTGAGCCAAGCTTCAGACACTTCATCACTTTACAGCTTGCCCCCTTGCATTTTGCAGCTCTCCCACAACTTCTCAGCCTACCTCTCCCTTTCCTCAAGCCTTTCCCTGAATGCTTTTTTCCCTGCTATGTGCCCAACTGCTGTTCCCTGCTTTTCCTGTTCACGCTTTCTGTCTTGTCTGGGGTTTGTAAGCCTTCAAGGTCAGTAGAAGGCAGCCAGCAGTAGTCGTCTTGCCTGAGACATATGCTGACTCCTTCCTGGAGAAGTCGGGAAGACATTTCTGGCTTTTACTCAGCTCAACTTACTCTGCGGTTGCATCCATCTCTGAAGTGGTCATTGCTGGTTGTGTGGAATTAGTTTGGAGGGCAAGGTGGCCCTCATCTAGCTTGGTTATTTATGTCTTTCCCTTCAGTGGAGTTAGAGAAGTGCCCTTGAGCTGTGCAGGTGCAAACAGTGGCATGAACTAGTCACCTGTAGGAAGGCTCACTAATAAGTGGCAGGGGATGGGAGGGGGGCGGAAGTAGACCATAAGGCTCTGGGTTGTTTTGGTGTCTCATGGATTGACTGCCTTCAGCTAACCCCTCTCTAAGTAACAGATACAAGCCACTGGAGAAATAATAAGTCATTAATAAATGCTAGCCTAGGGATCCTGTTCTTAGCTGTCTCCCCGCATTGGTGCCTGTTTCTCAAAACAATCAATGCACACTGTTTTTGAACACTTAGGTTAGCCAAGTAATTCCCTTTATTTTAAATCTTCGATCTGGAAGCTGCTCTTTTCTGTATTGTAACTGCCTCTACCTGCCTGTTCTAACTCCGGAGATGCTGGGTTCGCTGTAAGTATAACTGACTTAATTCTCTGCCGGCATCTGTTGATCAAGCAAAATACAGAACTGTCCCTGTGTTTGCTCAGTAGCCGCAGCAGTTGTTTTCTTAATTGTTGGGTTGTGCCAGCCCCAGAACTTGTGCTGCCCTTCCTTTGGTCATGCTTGAAGTTCCCACTGGTTTCTGTCGCCTTTCTTCCTCAGAGAAGAAGCGGTACCGGGAGTCCTATATCAGTGACACGCTAGACATGGACCTGGACCCGTGCGATAAGAACTCACGCGGCAGCGGGAGCAGTGGCGGCAGCCGGCGGGATAATCGTCTGTCGCGACAGTCCACAGGGAGTCACGGCAGCTCCCACACGTCGGGCATCGAGGCTGACTCCAGGCACCGGGTGTCGGTGGAAATGTCGGTGGATGAGCCCTTCGGCATTGACCGGGTGCACAGGAAAGAGAAATCCTGCAGCTCAACCATCAGCTACGGTAGCTCTGGCATCGACAGTGGCAGCAAAGGGCGGGCTGAAGATGACTCTCAGGACGATGGTAAGGGGTTTGGAGATGCAGAGCAACTTCTAAGCCTGCACTTGCCTCCTCCTACAGCAGAATTTGGGAGTAAGAGAATGTGAAGTGGCTCGGAGCAGAAGTGTAATGCTAACCCTTCTTCTGCCGCTCTCTTCCTCCTAGAGCTTGAGCTGGCAGTAGATGAGCCAGAGGAGGTGCCTGTAGATGAGCCTTTAGAGGGAGACCAGTTAGAGGAGGCCACTGTGGGAGAATCTGTTGAATCTCTTCCTCTAGATGCTGCTAGCTGCCAAGGTGAGATGGCTTTCTGCTACTGCTTCAGTGTTTTTTCTTTAGGCTGTAGCAACAGGAAGATATGTTTGGCAAGCCAGGCATAACCTGAGGCACCTCAAAGCTGTATCTTCTTCCAAAGAACTGCCAGCGCTACTCACTGCACCACTGTAACAGGATTTGAAGTCACTCCTCTAGATGTTAAAGGCCAGCACCCTATATTGTACAGTGCTTCTCTCCCCCGTGCTCCTCAAGGTCTCCCTTCTCCAAACATGCCTATTTTGTCTTCAGTTACAGACAAAAAGATCACTACAGAAGGTTTGCTGCAGTAAAGGAACATACTTTAAAATCTTGCATACCACAAAGCAACCAAAGGGTTCAGCTACAGATTAATGAGCTAGTTGCAGGAATTAATATGTACAGTTTTGTGGCTTGTGGTGCAGGGAATGCTGGACAGTGGGGTCACGCAAGAGCTGCCTGGCCTTTAGCTGTACAGCCTCCATAGCAGATGAGCAACTACAGGGCAAGCTGCTGGAAGGCTGTTTTCTACAGAATCTTTAAACATTGATCCATAGGGGCAAAAAGGAGTACTTGTGAGCAAAGCTCCCAGAGCATTGAGGCTGCTTACTGATGTATATTTATAGGATAGCACTGCTTGAATGTGGCCTGTGAGAACAATAATTCCTTCTCCCCAGCCCGCAAAACCTCAAGCCTGCAACAATTCTCACTTCTTCCTTCTCCTTTGCAGCTATAAATCAGGAATCGCTGTCTGTGGTGCAAGTCACGCTAATAAAAATGAGAGGTCAAAGTGTGGAATCCCTTCATCAGGTAAGGCTCAGCAGGAGGGTGGGTCTGTGTGCGGGCACTGAACCAATGTCTAGTGTAACTGAGACAGCTGTAAATCAAACTCGATTGGTCTGGATTTGACTGACTTTAAATGGTACAACGAAAACCAGCTGTTGGCCAGCTACTCCTTCCAGGAATAGGGTGAGAGCAGTTTTTGGTTCCAGAATAGTGTATAGAGTTTTGGAGCAACCAGCATGGAAATCTTGCAAGCCAGCTATCATCTGCTTTAGGCTTCCAGATGGGAAATGGAAAATAAACCATTTACAAATTTTCAGTGCAATATAGAGCCAAGACCATCCATGCAGTTTGGGTGTGGGTTGCAAACTTGATCATCTTCCTGCTCCTGGAGCCAGCAGGAGCTCACATCAGAGTACAACCAGATGCTCAAGCTCTAATTACTATCATTTGTGTGATTACACTATGTATGTGCTGAAGTCTTTGTTCTCAAAGTTTCCTTTTTGTCAAACCCTTGAGAAAAGGCAACTATATATGGTAAGATATGTCATAAGGAGCCCTGTGGGAAAAGCTTGTTAAGATGGCTTTTTCAGGTTAAACAATGTTTCTTTTCAAAACATAGCTGTACCTACTGTGGTAGAAATGTAGGTTTTGGTTTTGGGTTTTTTTGTTTGGTGGAGTTTTTTGTAGTGGGGTTTTTTAATTAAAAAAGGCCCCCAGCATTTCTTCTCACTCCAAATCCAAACTGGCTTTATCTACTAAAAGAACTTTAAAAACCTGTTCATCCTTTTCCCCTTTGGTGGGACTTCTTTTCTGAACAAGGACTTGAAACACTTCTTAGGATCCTTTTTCTCTTTTCATGCTTCTTCCCAGACCCAGTCACAAGCGATAAGGAATCTTCGCTTATCAGCAAACAAGTTCATAACATACTGTAGGAGATTAAGATGAAATCTTGGTTATTCTTTCCAAAGCTGAAGACTGGGCAGTACAAATCTCAATGAACATATTCCTGTATCTGAGTGGAATGACTTTAGAGTGCGAGGCAGGGAGCAGGCAGCTGGCTTCAGGTCCCAGTTCTATGTTAATGCTTTTACCAACACACACTTGTGCTGTTAAGTGCTTGGGATGCATCTGTCTGACAGGAATGTTTCTGATGAACGTAGGACTGTTCAAGCAACTGCAAGGATGTCTCTTTCTGCTGGCCACCACACCTCTATGCATCAAATATTTGGTGCATCTTAAGTAAACCCCCCCAAACCTCAAAACAATTTCCCTTATGAGGCTATGTAACTCAGCATTGCAGAACTGAGCTTCCTTAATGCTGACCAGACTGTACAGTGTGTGCCTGTTCATGGGAGCACAGCTAAGGCAGTGCTGGGTTTCCTCAGGGTTGCTGCTGAGTTCCCTTCTGGTGTAGGTGGGAACAGTGGTACTGGGAAGCAGTTTTCTGTGTTGCTAACAGACGTATCTTGGCTTGAAAGTGATATTCCTGAACTTGGCCTTAATATTAGCATTTAAAAGGTGATTATGAGGAGACAGAGTAAGAAAAAGCAGGTTGGTAAGTTGGAAATGTCTTGAATTTGTTGGGAATTCCTCCAGAGGTGGAGTTACTACAGCTTGCGTAGCAAGAGGCTGTCTCTGGGAATTCCTGCTGTTTTGTTGCTCCTGTTTTCTTTGCTGCTGAACAGTATTACACATTTGAAACTTCATGTTGCACTTGGTGAATTTTGAACAATGTAACCCATTAGTTTGCCAGGTTGCCTTCTTGAACCTTCTTTTCACTAATTCACTGTGTTGGAGCAGTTGGGGTATTTTTTTAGTTATATGCCCTTTGCCCATTTGAGGATGACTGCACGAATCTGCCAAGTGATGTCAGGTCATTCACATGTCAGTATCATCACATGTGTCATCATTGTACTGGACACTGAGGGGACAGCGCAGAGAGTTCAGGATCTGGCTGGACATGGCAAGGCAGCTTGTAACTCCTTAATGATTCACAGCTTCTTTATTATCCTGTGTCCTTCCTGAGACTAGTGAGGCTGTTTTGAAGGAGTTGAACAACTTTGGAAAACGTGTAGCATGCACAGTCAGCGTCCTTTGGCTGTGTCTGAGCTCATCTTCTTTATTCATGTTGTATCTTACTGAACTGGCAGGTCAGATCACCCAAAAGCAGGAGCTGCACGGACCAGCACAGCCAGAGTTTGGATGACATCCGCCTTTACAAGCACCAGCACCCGCCGCTAAGTGCCACGCTGTCTTCAGACACGTCCCACAGCTACACGTTTGGCTGCAGCCTGGAGGATAAGCTGTCTGTCTACGGCTGCGTTTATTCCACAGCGGACTGCAAGACAAAGTCTGCCCTTTATGGGAAGCGATCCATGAACTGCCTCTCCTTGGATCTTTTGGGAGAGGACCAGCTTCCAGAGGAGTTTGTGGTGTAATGAGATTGGAGCTCTTCCACACTGGGAAACAGCTCATCACGGAAATATATACCTCATTAACACATGTGATGTCATTCTGGTTCTTGGGGGAGAGTGTGAGCAGCTTTGTTGTCAGGCTCCTTAATCAGTAAGTGGCATCACTTCTGCAGACCTGACTACAGGGCAGACCAGATGGAGCATAGCACTTAACCTCAGCATTTGAGACGTGTGTCTGAGCAGAAGATGGAAGTGGCCTGCACCATTTGCAGTGACACAACCAACGGAACCAAAAATAGTGGATCAAAACTGATGCTCAGCTAGTAAAGCAAACGCTGTGTCTAAGTGGATTTGTCAGAAAGAGATCTTAAGTCTCTGTCAGTTTATCTTCCTGCCTCTCTGTTGTGCCCCATGTATGTGAATGTTAGTGTACAGGTAGTTTGGTTGTCTTGAACTTGTGCTGCTGCAACACTGCCAACAGCTGCCAGGCCAGGATATAGAGTCTGAGCACGCCTGGAGGTCTGTGTGTGGTGGTGTCTAGCCTGTCCCTGTTGTAATGAACCAAGTTGCCTATTTGCTTTACTGGGAGCAGGACCTGCTCTGCCAGGAGCTTTTTTCTTTTTTTTTTTTTTTTCTTTTGTTCTTGTTTTTGTTGTAAGCATCCAGCCAAATACAATGTGCGTTCTCTTTTCTCACTTTTTATGCAACAAATGGAACTGTGTCTCAGCTGTCTTCTACTGCCATGATGCAGATTGGTAAATAAATGCTTATATCCTTGGGGAGATGGGGGAAGGGATAAAACAAACTACTTGGCTTCTCCTGAGGATACAGAAGGCAAGTTAAGAGCGTTAATTGACTGGCTTTTGAAGACAGGAGTGTGACTGGAGAATTTGTCCAGGCATGATCACCCCTTACTTTGAATCATACTTTTGTGTTGGTGGTGTTTGTTTTTTTTTTAAATAAATCTGTTCCTCAGAATTTCTTCCTCTGCTTAGGAGGCAAGTATGGACTGGAGAAAGTTGCTCTGGAAGGACAGACTGAGTGATTGTGTCCAATTTAGTCATGGATAGGCCATGCAAATGTGAGTTTGATGCTGCAGGGCTGGTGATGGTGGAAATGTAGGGTGTTTGTGTGCCAAACCAAGGGTACTTGTTTGGTGATTCTGAGTGGTGGAGCGGGCTATGCTGGCTCTTGCTAGGAACATAATGATAATTACGCTGTTTGATTCAAGCATTTGGTGTGGAAAATATCCTGCTACTTTTTTACATCTAAATAAATGTATGTTTGTTTGATTTCTTGCCCTATCTTCCCCCAGTACCTCCTGTCCTCATCGATTCCTGGCATTTGGGAAGCTTGTGTTTACAGGCAAGTGTAACCTGTGCCCAGCTTTTGCCTTGCAAATGGAAGCTAATAATTTTTTTGCAAACTCTGACAGCAGACTGATACTATTGAGCTGGGTGAGGAAGGGTGTGTTGTGCAGGGTTTATCACTCAAAAGCTGAAGATAGCAAAATTCAGGAGCGGAGGAAACCAGACCATAAGGAGGAGGGTTTGAGCTGCTGCTTTGACTGTGGACTTGCTGGCTTACCAGTCGCTATCTGGTGAACTGTGTTCCCCTAAAATGTAAAAATAGCCAGTTGGTGAAGGCAGTCACCTCAGTATTTCTATGCGAGTGTGGTATAGACAGCATCCAGTGCACCTGGCATCAGCGGCTGTTTGTCCTCTGCTGTGAATCCAGCACCAAACCCTAGCTGTGTGTTTGAGGAATGAATGATGGGCACAAGCTCAGGTAACCATGACTTAAATTGACTGTGCCTCCTTTGATAACTCTGTTTTGTGGGGTTTTTTGTCATGAACAGTTAGGAGCTGTGCGCTCACCATAGCTTCTTTCTCTTCTTCCAAGCAAAACGCCTTTACCGAGTACTTGAGGTATATTTGCTGTATCCAAAATAAACTCTCCTAAATGATCTAAATGGTAAGAGACATCTGACTGCTTGTGAAATAGTTCAGTCAAGCTTCCTGCTGCCAGTTGCTCCCTGTTACCTCGGGCCTGTTTGACCAGAAGCCATGGGAGATGGGCATGGCCCCGATCCAGGAGGCTGGTGGCTGTGCTGCAGGGAGCAGCTTTGTTCTTGCAGCCATCGTGGAGATGGAGGGACAGCTCTTAACTGCAGCAACATCCATCTGTCTATGGAAAAGGTGGAGAGGGATTCTGGAGTGACAGCCCTGCTGACCTGTTGCTCTCCTGTATCATCTGCAGATGTGCACAGTTACTTGTGGTTCTTGCAATGGTTAACAGGATAAAAGCTCAAAATTCAGCAGGTATAGTTGTTTGGGAAGGTGTCATAAAACACATGTATGCCATGAGCTCACATCCATGCACCAGATCTCAGACAGTCACATTCATACCTGCTCCAGCCTGACCACCTTACTGAAGGGTTCACTGCCACCAAGCAGCTTTGTAGTTACCAAGCATTCAGCAAACCCAGTGAAATGCTGTAATCCTGCTGCTGCTGGTTACACCAGTGCCTGAAAAACAGGGTAACTGGCACTTGCATGAACATCCACTGCCTTGTACGTACCTGGGGGTGCCTTGTATTTATTTGTGGCAGGTGGGGAAAGCAAACTCTCCAGGTCTGACCACCTTCTCTCTGTGATCTACGCAGCTCCCTCCAGTACTGTAAGTTACATATGCATATGAAGGGGAGACCGGACACTTTTGTATGTAAACTGAGAATGAATTAATACCTTACAAGCACTGTGAATATCTATTATGCAAGTTTTTGTAATAATTTGGAAAAAAAAAAGTTTCTGCTAGTAATAGATGTATTTTTGTTTGTCTTCAGATTTAGATGGTCTCTTATTATTTTGGGGTTTTGCTAGTTTGGTAGAGGGTAATGTGTAAGCATTTATCAGGTGATGTTAGAAACTAGTTGCCAATATTTGTACATATTTGTAAAATACTCGTATAATCACTCTATTTTAATGGTAAAATTTTCTCCTTTCTATGAAAGGAATATGTTTAAAATATAAATAACTGTATGTACACTGCAATAAAGTATGGATAGAAAAAAGTAATTGTGTATCTTTTCCCTTCCCTGAGGTGTGCATGTCAGTGACATCTTCCGTTTGAGATAGGTAGGTTAATGGAAATTAATTTGCTGCTAGACTATAACCTGTGGGACCTGGGCTTCTCCTGGCAAACCCAGAGGCAGTGGAGCCTTTTCCTCCCTGCCCCTCTCAGTCACCAAAGGCGCCTCTGTCAGGTATTGAGGACCCAGTTGAGCAGGTTGGAGTCAGCAGGAATGCTAAAGGGAGCTGAAATTGACCAAAGAGACAAGTTAAGCTGCTCATGGTGGTTAGTCAAGAAAACAGCATGTGAATTACCAAGGGTGGAGAGAGAGATCCTGTCAGCACTCTCCCGGGGGCTGCATTGGAGGATGGGCACACAAGCCCATGTGATGCTCTGTTGCAAGTCACCCAACCTGCTGGCCTGGTGTCTGGCATGGGTAAAGAGAAGTTTTGCTTTTCTTGGGACATAAATCTATGAAGGATTGCCATTATGAGCTACTCGTATCTCTTCCTGAAGAAGCTAGCTGATGGCTTCCCTCTGGGTTTTTTTTTCCCCTCTTTTTCTAGATATGTTACAAATTACTAAAACTAGGATTTAAAAAAAAGTGCTTTGATATTACAGCGTTTCTTCTATTTGTGTGACTTTTCCTCTCGTACTTCAGATTTCTGACCAGCACCTGCTGACATCTAGCTTTGGTTTGGGAATGCTAAAAATTGGTTTGGTTACAGATGGAGATAGTTATGGAGATGAATTTAATGGTGGGCAAATATTAAGTCACCTAACTGAAGGGCTTTGTCACTTCTCTTGGGTTTTTTGCTTGGCATGTCATGGCACCTTCTTGCCTGCTAGGGTGGACTGCTGCTGACCAGAATATATAGGGTGAATCTGTCTCTGAAGCTGTGATTTCTCATGGTACCAGTGAATTCTGTGGGCATCCAGTAAAGTAACACGGCGTGGGATTGGGGGAAAATGTTACTGCACCTGCGAGGCGTGCAGGAGCTGCATGGAGGTAAGGTCTGAAAGTGTGTGCTAAAGCTGAGGTGGAAGGGGTGTTTTAAAACACTGCAGGTATTTTGGCTGAAGTAAGAGCAGTTCCTCCATGCAGTTCTTGGCAGTGAATTCTGAGACCCTCAAGGTTGACACGGTGGGTAAGGGCCTGAACACTTTTGAGCAAGAACTGATCATAAAGTCTCAGAGCAGGGGCAAAGCTGCTCCTTGCCCACAAGCAGTGGTGATTTCCCTTCTGGCATGGGGTTTCCTGGTAGTTCTCCTTGTCTCCACCCATCTCCTCTGCTGCACCTACGAAGCTTGCACCTTCTGTGGGTGCCCTGTGCCTTCGTGTCTCTCCTAGCGGCCCAAGAGCTTAAGGTGAAGGGAACAAAGTGCTTCCTTGAGGCTTCTCCTAGGCCCTTGGTGGCAGTGGGGTGAGCTGAGGCTCCGAAACGTGCCCATGTTGTGGCTCCCGGAGCAGCCGGGCTGAGGCTGGGAAGGGTCAAGGGGGAGCCCAGTCCCGGGCTCGCCCGCTGCTGCTCCCGCGGGTACCCTTTCCCTGCCCTCTCTCACCTGCGGAGCCCTGAACCAGGGGGCTGCGTACCCCCTTCCTGCAGGGGCCTGAGAGACCCGCGTGAGGCTGGAGCATGAATGGAAAGCCCAGGGCGGCTCGCCGCCAGCCCACCCGCCGGCCCAGGCCGTATAGTGGCAGTGCCGGCTCGGGGCGCGGGGCGGCGCCCGAGGAGCGTGGTGGCCGGGGCCCCTCCCGCCGGAGGGCCGGGGTTCCAGCAGCCACCGTGCGTTACCTCCTACCGCCGCTGGTGCCGGCTGGGCCGAGCGGCCTCACGCTAAGCAAGTGCTGCAGGTGGTGCTGGCCTCGGCCCCTGAGGCAGAAGAGACACCTCGGGGCGCAGGTTCTGTCAAGGCATCCCCAGAGCCCGAGCTGCCCGCTGCCTCGGACAGGGACGCGTGACTGGCTGTAAAAGGAGAGCCCGGAAGGCCCGTGCAGGACCCAGGGCTGGCTGCAGCCATCAGACTCTCACCGAGTTCCATACAGGAAGCGTAGGGCGATCCCGTGCGAGAGCAGCATGCACAGTGCTTGTGTGGCGGGTCGTATGCCCAAGCCACGCTAGGGAGAAAGCTGCTGCTTCTTAGTCCCTGGGAATCCTCAGCACAGGATGCTGGAGGTGTGAAACGTTAGCATTCAAAAAACCCTTCTGACAAGTCAGGGTCTGTAAGACAAGCCCACTTGAGGCAACATAGGCACCAACAGTTATAACTTGGGAGGATGTCATGGAGACAAGCATGGCTGTGCGGCTGCTGTACCTGCGGCTTCCCTTGGTGGTGTGCCCAGAGCATCGCTGGAGACAGGATACCGTTCAGCAAAGCAGCTTTTCTTTCAGTGCTGAGTTGCCTCTTTTGGGGCAAGCATCCTTTCTGCAGAACCTCTGCAGGTGTCAAAGCAGTATCTCTATTTTCCCTAGCTGCTCCCAGTAAATCAAAAGTCCTGAAATTTTAATATAATCTTCCATGCCCTTGCAAACACTTGCCCAATATGCAGCTCCACCTCCATGACCCCCTCAGGTAGCTGAACATTAGCAGTTGGCTGCTGTCTGTTCATGGTCTGGCCTTTTTGCCTTCACTGTGGACCTTCAGCTTGGTAACAGCAGAGGCAGCTGGGCCTGTGGCTTGGCAAGACATGGGGTACCTCTCACACCACACCTTCCCAGCATGGCAAGCTCTGTGACAGCCCTGACCACTGCACTGGCCCTGGACTTCCTCATAGAGGGGAGCAGAGAAATGGGTGAATCCTGTACCAGTGAGGTGCCATTGGTCAGCAGGAACAGGCTAGAGGAGGTGATGGGATGATGGAGGAATTAATGGGAAGGACTTTGTTTCTCCACAACTGATTTCACTTCTTGCTTCCAGACCATGTTTTAGAAAGTAACCCCACCTCAAAATAGTTCTCACCCCTCCTTTGCTGGCATGTATTGTGTCCTGGCGGCTTGTTTTTTTGGGAGCACACTCCAGCTTATGTCCATGCTGCTGGTCAGCCAGGTACT
The DNA here is from genome assembly GCA_022605575.1 of Laterallus jamaicensis coturniculus. NCBI lineage: Eukaryota > Metazoa > Chordata > Aves > Gruiformes > Rallidae > Laterallus > Laterallus jamaicensis. Next base: position 51,001,783 of record JAKCOX010000001.1, read on the forward strand.
GGCTGCTTCTGGCCCTCTGAGCCCTGAGTTTGGCTCTACAAGGAGGGGATTGTTAAAGCAAGCTCCTGATAGCAACCCTTGCATTGAAAGTGTGTTGTTCTACTGCAGAGATGTAGCGAGCAAAAATACTGTTTATCCTTTCTGGTAGACTGCAGGGCAGCTCAATATGGGCTGTTGAAGAGCATAGCTGTGGTATTTTAAAATTCTGCTTTATTTTTATTCCTGGAAATATCAGCCTCACATTTTTTATTTTAAATCTCATAAATACATTTACACCAATCTTTATTTTTCTTTCTCCAATTACGTCCGTTCTCAATACGCAGTGAGATAATTGGGTATGGCATGTGCTAGAAGCCTTAAGTCTCAAGCCATCATGTGGAAAATACCACTGAATACTTCAGCAACAGCAGAGCATTCAGTGTAGGAAAAATTAGTTCACACCAGCCACAGAAAGCACTCAGCCTCTTTGTTACGACCACCTGACAAACAGCCTGACTTGTTTGACAGGCACAGCAATGGTGACTGATTCCCACAGGCACAGTCCTCACCCTCTTAGGAATGAAGCTTTGAACATGACTCTCTCTGACTGAGGGGTTTTAGGCTGGAAGGGCTGCACTAAGGCAGCACCCCCTCCCTTCTGCTGGCTGTGGGCTTTGGGGTTACCCTCCCGTCTCCACCACCTCAGCCAAGTCGTTCAGAAGAGCTCTGGCTGTTGGGATGGAGACCCCTGAGCAAAAATCATGCCCTGTAGGAAAGCCAGGTACTTATTTTTTCTCTCCTTGATGTGTAACTTCTTGGTGCGAGAGGGAGGAAACTTTTTTCCCCTCTTCTGAGGTATCTGTGCTTACCTACTGCTGGAAGTTGTGGTATTGAAATCTTTCTGGTTTGGCCTGTGGGCTGCACTCCTATATTTAGGGTTAAATTCCTTGCTGTGCGTATGGAGGGAGCATGTGAAGCAGCCTGGCTTTTGTCTGCAGGGTCTGCTGAAGTGGATCCTGAGCTCTCTGTGTTTGTAGGACCAGTGACACTGCCAACGTCCATGTCCTCTCCTCTGGCACACAGAGCTACTGCTGGGATTTGGGATGGCTTTCTGCCCATGTGATCTTTCTGTGGCTAATGCAGACTTCCTGCCCACGGTCCCTTTACTTAATCCTGCTGTTAAAGTGCTCTCATGGGTTACGAGATGCTCTTTTGGGAGCTCCCATTCTTGGGATGGTCAAGAATAACATGCCAGTCACTGGAGTGGGTGTGTTAAGGTGGGCAAGGAGGGGCAGGGGGACAGTATCAGTATTGCCAGCTTTGATCATGTCTCTTACAGGTGTTGCACTACACTATGACTTTTTTTAAAGCCCCTGAGCTACACTTTTCACAAAGCTCCCAGCTTGTAATAAGAAAACCCAAGAACCCTTCCCAGCCTACCTGGCTGAAGGGAAGGTTTGCCAATAAGACTGCTTAAAGGGGCTATGCCAGAAGGGCAATAAATAGACCCCACAGGTACAGGTGTGGTTTTAAATGCCTGGATCCAAACTCAGGCTTAGCAAATGCTTTGAGGCTGGAGGTGCAGTCGCAGGGCCTTCTTTTGGAGTGGTGGTGCCAGCCAGTGCTGGCATTCAGCTAGCCACGTCCTGCAGGAAGGGATGAGGGGCTGGCTTTGCTGTGGGAGCAGCTGCATACAATTTTGCATAACATTTGCACCGCAAATAACAGAGAGGGTACAAACCATTGCTCTCCAGTCTGCTTCAGCACAAACCACTTTGAGATCTGAAGGAGAATTACTGCTGAAAATACAGGGCGGCATGGTAAGGGAGAGCATAAATCTCATAAATAAAATCAGCCATGGAGCTGATTTTATTCTGTTTCCAGAAGAAACAGAGGAGGGCAGGAGCTCTTGAAGGCTGCTTTTCCCAAGGACGTTGCTGGAGCATTGGCTGAACTTTCAGACAACCCAGACCCTTTAAGGCTAATAAGCTTTAAAGACTCTCCAAAGCTCCTGCCCCAGACTACTGCTACCACTGCTCTGGCCCTGCTTTATTGGTGCTGTCCCTGCAGGCTCAGAGCTGCCTCTCAAACCCCAGAAAGGTGCCCAGAAAGCTCCAAGTACAAAATCTTCCCATATAGAAGATGCATGGATAAAACACAGAACCCTAGAAGACACAGTAACAGCAGGGACAGCAGCTTCAGTGGTGACATCCCAGATGTGGAGAAGCATGAGTGGTTTCTGGTGTCCCTACACCTTTCCCTGCCCAAGGGCAGGGGCCAGAAAGGGCTCCTGGGAGCTTAAGTGTTTACCTTGCCACAGCTGGTAGCAGGTTCAGGTGGAGGGTGCCATAGAGGAAGGCAATCAAAGCATTGATTTCTTGTCTGAGGAGAGCCAAGGAAAGGAGGTTTTTGCAGATTCTCCTGTGAGGTGCTACCAGCAAGCTTCAGTGTCATGGTCCTGTGAATGAGCTGCCCAGGAGACAAGTAAGGAGAGCTGTGCTGGGGTGGGTCTTGCTTGTTTCTTGGTCTTGCCCAAATGTTATCTGCTTCTTCCTTCCCCCTGTTTGGTGTGTGCTTGTGGTGAAGCTGCTGACTTTTCCTCAGGATATGCTGGTGTAAAGAATAGCTTAGATGGGCTGCAGGCAGTGATGACATGGGTGAGGGTGTCAGGACCTTAATAAGAGGCTGCTGTGATCCCTGTGTTACTAGGTGAGGGTTTGTTTTACCTCTGACTGTCTTTGTTTTATCTTAATTGTGGATCTTGTTTTGCCTGGGGCTTTCCATGGAGAGTGGCTCTGTAGTCCTGGTCTCTTGGGCTGCAGGGGACCTTGGCCTCATGTGTTAATTGCCCAATAGTATCCTCTCCCAGGGTATGTGATGTGTGGCTTCTGAGTCAGATCTCCTGGGAGCAGCCCCATTTGGCTGTGGGGCCCCAATGCCTGGCAGGGTGAGCAGCTTGGGATGTGGCGGCAGGAGACCTGCAGGAACTGATCTGGCAGCAGTGCCTCTTGGTGTGAGTGGGTGCAAGACACTGGGGGACTTCTCTAGGGGACTGGTGCCTAAAAATGTGCTTAAACTGAGGGCACTTAGTTTCATTATTTTTCATTTTTATTATTCATCTTCCTATAGGGAATTGGGAGGGGGTCTGTTCACCAGGGTGTGAGGCAATAGCACAAGGGGCAAATGGCTTCAGGCTGAAAGAGGGCAGCTTTAGATTAGATGGCAGGAAGAAATTCTCTACTGTGAGGATGGTGAGGCCCTGGCACAGGTTGCACACAGAGGTTGTGGGAGCCCCATCCCTGGCAGTGTTTAAGGCTAGCTTGGATGGGGCTTTGGGCAACCTGGTCTAGTGAAGGTGTCCCTGCCCATGGCAGGGGAGTTGGAGCTAGATGATCTCTGAGGTCCCTTCCAACCCAAAGCATTCTATGATTCTATGATAATTCTTGTGCCTTTTCCTTGTACACTGGGGAGTTGAGCTCATGACTTGCAGCTGAGCTTGCAAAGCTTGTGATATTTAGATGAGTCAGGATCTGTGGGACAGGTGGTAGGTGTTAAGTCACACCTGCTTGTGCTGAAAAACAGTAGGCCTTTTGCGGCATCCTGTGTCCCAAAAGTGGCTGCTGTGAGTTGCCTGCACTGATGCAGTGTCCATATCAGTGAATGTGTTCTCCAGGGGTTCAGCCTTGGCAGCAGACCCAGCTGGGGCAGCGCAGGCTCCTCCTCCAGCTCCTTTTGAAGTGATGTGTGGATGAAGGTATGCATCTGCCTGCCTTGACCCACCTACCCCAGGGAGGGCTTGGGAAATGGGTCTAGAGTAAAGAATGTAGGTGTCTGGATCTCAGACACAGATGAAACTCATCAGAGCAGGTGCAGTGCACAGTGTCTTGGAGACATTGGTGCTGTGTGGCCAAAGCACGTAGGGCTGGAAGTATCTAAGGCTTGGGGCAAAAGCAATAAGAAGAACTGCTTCCTAAGCATCAGCTGCTCTGCAAAATGCTTCTATTTCTGAAGCTGGTTTTGGGTTTAACCTGGAGCTTGTGTCATTCCAAGTACTAGGTCTGACCATGTAGTGGACAGAACCTGTGTATGTGTTGAGAAAGAGGTGGTGGAGGATGCTCATGCTGCTGGAACCTCAAATGTCAAGTATCATCTTCTTTCTCTTGGAGATCTAAAGCTTCTGGTGTGGCTTCCAAAGTTTTTTTTATAGTAACAGGGGTGGGGATTTTTTTGTTGTTTTAATTTTTGTTTAGAAGAGGGAAGGAACTGATTAGTTAAGTCCAGAGGAAAATGAGAAGGAAAACCACTCCTTTTGGTGGTTGCCCTTGAGTCAACTGCTGGGCAGTGACTCATTCCAGCAAGGACAGTAATTTCATGTAACAGAAAACCAGCAAGAGGGGACACAAGTTAGAGGAGATACTTCTTTCCTCCACTCCTTTGTTTCTGTTAAAGCTGACTTGTCCTGGAGCACTGCAATTCTCTTCTGTTGCCGAATTTGGGTCCTGGTTTTTAAACATCTGAATGTGTCTGTTTACTTGACCATTCAAGCATTTCAGCAGGGTTTCTGAAGCTAATCTTGTTATTAGAGACATGTCATGTTCTGAACAAACAAGAGGTGACTTTAGAGCATTATATCATTCAAGTATTGAGTTAAGGACTCCTCTTCCAAATGCTTTGTCTGATCAATCACAAGAAAAATGGGCTCATGTGAACCTCATGAGGTTCAACAAAGCCAAATGCAAGGTCCTGCATCTGAATCAGGGCAATCCCCACCAGGCTGGGGCATGAAAGGATTAAGTGTAGCCCAGCAGAGAAGGACTTGGGGGTGCTGGTGGATGAGAAGCTCAGCACGTCCCAGCATTGCGCACTCACAGCCCAGAATGCCAACTGTGACCCAGGCTGCATCAAGGCCAGTGTAACCAGCAGGTTGAGGGAGGTGATTCTGCCCCTCTATTTGTCTCTCGTGAGACCCTCCCGGAGCACTGCATCCAGCTCTGGGGTCCTCAACATAAAAAGGACACGGAGCTGTTGGGGTGAGTCCAGAGAAGGGCCATGAAGATGATCAGAGGGCTGGAGCACCTCTCCTATGAAGACAGGATGAAAGAGTTGGGCTTGTTCAGCCTGGAGAAGAGAAGGCTCCAGGGAGGCCTTACAGCAGCCTTCCGGTACTTGAAGGGGACTTATAAGAAAGATGGGGACAAAGTTTTTAGTAGGGCCTGTAGCAATAGGATGAGGGGTAATGGTTTTAAACTCAGAGGGTAGATTTAGACTAGATAATAAAGAAGAAATTTTTTACTATGTGGATGATGAGGTGCTGAAACAGACTGCCCAGAGAGGTGGTAGATGCCCCATCCCTGGAAGCATTCAGTGTCAGGCTGGATGGGGCTCTGAGTAACCTGGTCTACTTGAAGATGTCCCTGCTTATTGCAAAGGGGTTGGACTAGACGACCTTTAGAGGTCCATTCTAACCTAAACTATTCTATGACTCTATGATTCAAACTCTTTGGCAGAAGAGGGACCATCTGAGAATCACAGACTGGTCCGGGTTGGAAGGGACCCCAAGGATCACAGCGCTCCAACCCCCCTGCCACAGGCAGGGCCACCAACCTCCAGGCCTGGATCTACACAAGGTTGCCCAGGGCCCCATCTAACCTGGCCTTGAACACCCCCAGGGATGGGGCACCCACCACCTCTCTGGGCAGCTTGAAACTCTGTGGGAACCTGTTATCTCAGGTTAAAAACTCAAGCGAAGGGAGTGTTGGTGTGAGGTAAGGGGCTGGTTAAGATCATCTCTTGAAAATGCTCTTGCTGCCCAAGAGCTCGGAGGGGGATGTGCAGTAGAGCAGGAAGCTGCATTACCTGGTGGCCAGAGAGGTTCCTGCAGCATGGCAGCTGCCATCAGGGAGGCTGTAGGTGACACCTGAAAGGAATGGCGCCCCTGTGCCCTTGCAGCCACGGGCCTCAGCCCCTGGCACCAGCCTCTTACCAGGCACGAGCTGGAACCTTTCAAGCACTGCGGCGCCCGGTCCCTTCTGCTGCGCTGGCTCTGCCTGCCCCTGGGGCACGCTGTGAAACACTCGCTTTTAAATGTCACCAAAGAATAGTTCAATGGAACTCTGGGGCAGTGATTGTTTGGACATGTTGCCAACCTTAGTCAAGACCTTGGGTACCTTGCCACTTATTAAAGATGAATTCAAATAAACAAAACTGAATGCAGCTGTCCCAGGATAGATGGGCATGACTTGCATGTCCCCAGAGATACTGGTTTGACTTCAAGACTGCTCATATTTTATCTTAGGGTTGTTTTTTTGTGTGTCTCCCTTTATATAGACAAAATTAGAAGGGGCAGATGTGTTGCAAGACAAAATCTGGTTTGATAAAAATGGATGTAAGAGAAAAGAATTGTAGGCAAGGTTTCCCCTGGCTCACGCCCTTCAATTAGATCACCCCGTGCCCTGCTTTATATGGTGTGTGGCTTGCATTTCTGTCTGGCTGGGGCCATGGTTAATGTCGTTGCTCCAACACCGAGTTGGTTTCATGAAAGGCTGCGGTACCTTTGGCGTTCCTGTGCTCCAGGCCTGTCTGCTCCTCCATGAGCAGAGGCTGCTGCCTCTTCCCCTGGTTGGAAGGGGCTTGCAAGCCCATCAGCTTGCAACTGCTTCTCCCCAACAGGAGACGAAAGCCTTTTCCAGTAACCGCTTCATTCTGCCTCTGCTGCAGAGGTTTGGAAAAGTGCTTCATAAAATGGAATCAGCAATTTAACAACAAATTAAACATTTTTGTGAACCTTCCAATGCTAATTATGGTTTTCCTAGCCTGGCTAAAACCAAGAGCAGCCTCTCTTTGTGGTGTGACTGCTGCCAAGGCTTGAAGCCACATGTGGAAATTAAATATATAATTTTCAAACGTCAGCATAGGTCAAGGTTTTGTTTAAGAGTGGGCCAAAGGCGCTGGCTCATTTAATTACTGCTTTTCTCAACCCCGTGATGAGATGCAGCACTGGTAACCAGCTGTAGATCACGTTGCTTCTGTGGGCTTTGCTGATAAGAGTGCTCCTAGGTGTGAGGAGCATTCATGTCATTGTCTGCCCAGAGTGTTTGGAACTGCAGGGTGAATTTACAGCACACAGGCCATGTGCTCGGCATGGGGCAGCCCCAGCGCATGGTAAGCTGCCCGGCACAGCGGCATCACCCACGGCCACTGAAAACATCATCCTCACGGGGAACTGGTGGGGACCCACACTCTGCTCTGCCCCACTGCACACTGCCTTCCCCTGCCTGGGAAGCCTAGTGCTGCCAGTAAACTGGGGACAGGTTTGCAAAGGCAGAAGTTGTGTTGGACCAGCACTGCAGAGCTTAATGTTAGAGCTGGGTAGGTGTGGTAGGGATAAAGGTTGAAAATGTAAGTGAAAAACCTCCACAGCAGTTGTTTGGCCTTCAAAAATTGTGTCTTTGAGCAATCTGTTTCCTCAGCTGTGGCAAACAGCATTGGGGCTCTAAACGTGTTGGCTGACCCACTTCAGTGGGCTGGGGAGGCTGAAAGTGCATCCATCCTGGTGATGCCTTTCCCTTGCTTCAAGGGGAAGCCAATAAGCAGAGTGGATGAATTCTTTCTGTGGTGATAAATCCACAGGGAAATGTGGGCACCACACTGAACTTTTGGGCCAAACTTTCAATTTGTACCTTGAAGGTATTGTCTGATTCCAGGTACACCCCCACTTCTACTACTTCTGTGTAGGTCTCTATGTATGCTTATCTGTGTACTTTGCCCTAGACAAACACTTGCAGCTATAAGGACTTGGGGGCTGGTCAGTTACAAGTCCAGTTTTTACTGCCCCATCTCCAGCTCTGCTGGATGTCATACAAGCCAGAGCATTCACTTGTGTGAGGAGAAACGTGAGCTCAAATCCTTTTTTCTTTGCACCAACTCTCTGGGAGAGTTGTTGGCCCATGGATTAGAGGACATGTGAGTAGGGAGCCAGGGGCTGAGGGGTGCTTACAGTGTGGGAGCAGTTACCACCTTTACATGAGGTTCTGGGAGAACATTGTCGTGAATACCAGACCCTGGGCCTCCCAGGCAGCTGCTGCACTGGACAGGCTTCATGCCACTGACTCCTTGGCCAGCTTGACACTAAACCAGGACACCTAATACCCAAGTATTTGCAAGATCAAAATACCTTGTGCTTGCTGTGGTGTCAGTAAGGGGTAGGCAATTTGAGGAGGGGGTGGAGGCTGCTAGCTACTGTTGTTAAAATGCTCTGCTCAGCTCACCTGCAGAGCAAAGAAGAAGGCAGGATAAATTTGAGAGGCACATCTGAAGGCCAGTCCAGTGGGTAGCTGGGGTTTGTGGTGCCCTGCATTGCTGTGAGGAATGCTTATTTTGTATGTCTGGCCAGGGGATGGTGAGAGGTGGCCACTGTCTGAAGTGTTACAGGAGAAAGTAGGGGTCCAGGGTAGGAGAAGAAGAGCTCAGCAGTGGAAAGGTTAACAGACGCTGGTTGCCACATGCTGATCGTGGAGAGGTGAGGATCCCCCTATACTGAGCAGCTCTCCCTCCCAAACCATGGCGCAATCACTCTGCTGAGCTGGCAAGAGGTAGAGCCAGGTTGAGAGTGCTTTTGCTTCAGCGCACCAAGGCATGATCTGAGCTCTGGATTATGCACTTGGCTTCACTGAAAGGATTTTTTCCTGATTGATAGAGTTTTTACTGTCCTCTGCTTGCAGCCCTCCCAGAAAGCAAAGCTGTATTAGCAAATAGGCTACATGGGCACTCTTAAAACAACTGCCTTTTCCCTGGCACTTGCGAGCTCCTGGCTCATACAGGGATTCTCTTTCAGAATCCCTCCCTTCCAGCTTACAGTGTCAAGATGATGAGGATTCATTCCTTGGGATAGGTTTTGGTCTACAAAAGAAACCTTAAGGTCAGCTCTGTGAATATCTGTCACACCTGCTTTTCTTAACATAGCTGTCATTTCAAAGCTTGAAAGGTCTAAAACTAAAAAATCATAAATAAGGTAGCAGAGAAGGCTGGGGCCTTGCACGTGCTGTTTCTCTTGCTCCTCAGGACATTAGCTACATCTGAAGGTCCCTGCATCTCCTTCAGCAGGTCTGAGTGAATCTTCAGGCAGAAGACAACTCAGCTTAGATGCCGGCATGAGGCCACTTCACCCGTACAACGTTTAGCATTCTTTCCTTCAGTGCATCACGTCTGACACTGGGATTGAGCAATCACGCCTCTGTAACCCAGGAAATTCCAAAACTGAAACCTCTGCAGGCAAAACAGTAACTTTGCTGCCCTGCATATCCTGTACACTTTCTCTGGGCAGGTCAAATGGCAAGTGACACGCTACGCTGACAAGGAAAACAAGAGCAGGGAATGCTGCATGTGCACAATTTGGCAGGGTTAATGTTACCATAGACACTTAAACTTTTGGTATTTGCTGATATTTGAGGGATTTATTTCTTGGCTTTAGCAATAAGTATTGCTGCTTTTCTCCCACCACACAGACTGTAAATAAATGCCAAGTTTTGAAGAGCAGATACAGGAGAGAAAGTGCAGTTCATGGCCAACTAAATTTCTGTGCCATGCTTAGGAAATGCCAAATCTTTGAAAATAATTGAGGAATTAAACTTAAAGATGGTGGTGGAATTGGCTAGCCTTCCTCCCTTGTCAAGAGCTCTAATACAGGCTGCTTTAGTAGTCTGGCTGTCAGGAGACTAAGATGAGCTAGAGGCTGCCTCCTCCTGCATTTCCTTTTCCAGGTTAATGTTCCTCACTCTGACGTTTTCTCACCTGAAATTGCTTTAGTGACCGTTCAGCTTCATAAGATCCTGTGTCTACTTTCATTGATTACTGCTGGAATCAGGTGAAGTTAAGGCATTTTTACCCTTGCAACATTATTTAGGAGAACAAGTATTATTCCAGCTCTCTGGTCGCAATGCGGATGTCCTGAGCACCACAGCACTGCGTGTGACACGGCAGCTGTTACATATTCAAGGGTGAAATTCCAATATTAGTATGCTATATAATCTCTGGATAAATATTTATGCTTGTGAATACTAAGAGTCTTGAAGTACTATAAACTCTAGCCTTTTGGGCAGTCCACTGCAGCTTAAGCCTTCTTGTCGTAACTTACCCATGACCTCCCTCCCAGTCTAGAGGCTGAGTGATTGTTGGGGGTAAAAACTCACGTAAAGCCTCTGCTGAGCAGTGACATAGGGCGTTAAACCCCATCAGATATTGTTTGAACTCAACTGCTCATCTCAGGACTGCCTCTCACTTCTAGCACTGCTTCAGTGTCCTTCAAACTTCTCCCAGTGTAACTTTATTCAAAAGCCCTGCATGATGTTGTCTCACTATTGGTTTAAAAAGGCAAAAGCCTCTTGAAGATGACAAGCATCTTCTCACAAGCTGGGTTTTTGGTGTTTTAGTTGTGATGGATGGGAAGTGTGCAGTTAACCTTTTCTAATGTGTAGGCACGTCTTCAAGGTTGTGATGTGGTTAACTTGCTTCAGAAATACAAGTGAAACAACAGGCAGGATTACTACTGAACACAGCTGTGCAAGTTAGGTCCCATTAACCGTTAGGATCTGAAGTTCAGGGCCTCTTCGGATTCACAAAGAAAAACCAGGCAAAACTGTAGTCAGTGAAGTCAGTAGCATTGGGATTTGCTTCACCTATTTAACCTGAGTGTGTTTTCAAAAAGCTTCATAATCCCTCATTTGCTTCCTAAACTGCATTCCAGAGAGATAACAGATACAGCGCTGCTCCTTTTTCTCCATCTCACTAGTGCAGTTATTCTCTACCTAAAACCAGAGACCAGCACTCCCTTCGATACAGCTGATGGACTCCTTTACCTGGTGATGGTGCATTAGGCATGACCCCATGTGCTAGACAGAAATGCAAGCCACAACAACATGTCTTCATTAATCCAGGCTGGGAGGAAGTATTTTGCTTGCTGCTTTGAAGCACTGGAATGATACTTAATACTCTTGCCTTCTCCCGAGAAAACAGAATGGCCTTTCAGAAACGAGCCCTCAGAAGCGAGCATCACAGCCCCATTGGGGCTCTGTTGACTTAGTTCTCCTTGCCCAAAGGAAACATACCACCAAAGCCACGGATTGAAGTAGCTTTCCTAAGACAGTCTGATTTATTTCTATGTCATACCACCATGGTTGGTAGCTGTTGTCAATTCTTGCTGTTATCTTTGGAGCAAGAACATTATCAGCAGGTTGATGGCTTACTAATACAGTGTTGAGGATTGTTTATTTTAACTGGCAGTTGATACCTAGAAGAATGGCTTTAGCACAACAATATACATTTCAGTCTGAGGAACTCATTAATAATACTTTAATCCACAGGAGTCTTAAGTTTTATTTTGCTTTACTCGGCACTGGGACATTTTTTTTTTTGACTTGTCCTCTCTGAACTTGCCGAGCGCGAGTTCCAAATCCCAGAGTCTGCATCGATTCTGTTAGGTACTTCTGGTCAGGAGAGATGCACAGCATCACCAGCAGTTTAGCATCACCGCCTAAAAGCAGGAAAAAGGCAAAACATACTTATTTACATCATTATTTTCAGCAAGTTATACGCTAGTAATGCCTCTATCTACTCAACAACAAATATAGGCTACCATTGCTTTTCTGAAGTGAAACACTGTATGTGAAGAGGGCTGTTGAAAACACACAGCTCCTCCAAGGGAACTCTGTATCTAACAGTATAACATTTGCTCCAGCAGAATGTTTCATAACTTTTGATGTAGACTATATTTTTTTGTTCCCCTTGTAGCTTCACCAGCCTGCAGGTATGTTACAGGTCTGGGCACTTCATTAAGCTTTATCAAATGTTTGTAAATTCAGGGTAATGTCAAAATGACTTATTTGTGTGACAATAAAGCAAAGCAGACTTAGATGTTCACATAGAATGATTAGACAAACAAGGCAATTACCACTTTCAACACTTCACCTAATCAGTGTCACCCAAGTCATGCACCAGGCCGGGTTAAAAGCAGACTTAGTGCCCACACAACATAGCTCCCAAACTCACTTTTTTCTTTGGCTTTTCCTTCTTACAGGGGGGGCTCCAGCGCCAGGTGAAATTCAAAGTTCAAGCAAATATCAATAGTCTTTCAGAAGCTCTGAATTACTGTTACCTCATCAATGCCTTGAGCTGGAGACTAGAGGGCTGATGCTTTCTGGCTGAAACAAAATGGACTAATCTACTGTATGGATGGACACAAACCTGACATTACTGCAGGTATTACAAAATACTATATTGTAAAACTATTTCTGCATGGGTGAGGAGTTAGAGAAGAGGAGGTGACCCAGACAGAAGTTGTAGCACATACATTCCAGAGTCTCTCTCCTTTGTTTTACTGCCACAGGGCACAAGGTTAAGGAATGAGCAAATATGTGACTACTCACTCTGGAGGGTGTAAAGACCGTGGCTTAATCTGTGACCTGTACCTGACATGAAGCCCTAATGAAATGCAATTATTGCCCATTTACATGGTCTTACTAGAGATGTTTTGAATTTTACAAGTATATTCCTAAACTAAACCTTGGAAGGAGCAAGGTTGAGCCACAGGCAGGAGGAGTTCGGAACTCTGTGTACTCACACTGCTCCAGAGTCTTTGAATAGAGGCCCACATACAAGGGAGACGAACAGATCATCCTGTGGTTTTACACCACAAAGGAGGGGAAAGATTGGGAGAATAAATCTGTATTATTGAACAACCGTCAGAACAATCCCTCACCGACAGAGTCCTGAAGCAGGTGCGTGAGCTTGCTGTTCCGGTATGGCACGTGGGATCGCTGCTCCGCTATTGCTCCGAGAACATCTGCCAGGGCAGACAGGCTGCGGTTAATGAAGGATGTCTCTCTCAGCGCTGCCCCTGTCACTCCAGACATGCCTAGTGCAGTGTAGAAAAAGGCAGTGGTAAGACTAAGCAAAGCTGCTTCAACTGTAACTCTGAAAAATTCTGTTGTTTTATCATCTCCTTGTAACGCAGCCTTTTTGAGCCCAAATTGTGAACTGTGACTTCCAGTCCACCCACGACAGGAGCGAGATGCAGTGATTGCTCCACACTGCCAATACATTGATGAGTGCTTCTGCTCTTTGAAGGTAGGTTAAAGAAGGTTCAGTGCCTGGAGATGGTCTGAAGTATCTCATCAGCTGTACAATGCATCTTGGCTCTGTATCTGTATGATGGAACTGAGAAAATAGGAACGCCATAAGATCAGACAAGACAATGCTGCTTTTGAAAACGCCAGAGTCCATGCTAACGCCAGAGAGAAGCTGTTTGTGTTCCACCATTTTTTGTAATAGTTAACTGCCTTGTCTGTAGCTCTTAGGAAGAACTGGAGCAGCAGCGATGGCATAAGCTGCACAAACAAAAACTGTCCTGCAGCCATAAGCATGAGGACTTTATGTTGACCAAAGACTACAGGGTGTTGTTCTCTGTGGTATGATTTGCTGTAAGGAAATCAATACAGGAAAACAATACCCTTCTGTCATCCACCCAGCATGGTGGTAAGCAGCTATGCTGCCCTCAAGTAACACAGGAAAGGTCTGGTCTACAAATCAAGTTGTACCAACATCAAGAGGTGCTGTGAGCATAACTCAACTCTACAGCTGGTCTGGGTGAGTGTGCAGTTAAGAGTCATTAATTCCTTCTGTCCTTACCTCTGCCACTTGGGGAAGAGAAAATTGCTGTTAGTGTTTAGCATCACATAATGTTGTGTTTACAGCAGTCCCCAGGCTTCTTTTGCAGTCTTTGAAGGACTCCTGGGACAATAAATACCACTCTACAGCAGAAAACTGCAAATAGGTGAGGGGGGTTGTGTTTCTATCACTGATTATCCTCATTTGGTCAGATGAATTTCCACAAAGCATTTAGCTGAGTTTTCAACCTGAAACCTACTTTGCTAAAAAGCATTTATTGTGTAAGTGGTCCAGGATGGCTGTGGAGCTAACAAGGCAGGGTGCTGATGTGCATTTAATGTGGGTGAGATATCTGCTACTGCTGCTTGCTTAGATCTATCCACATCTTAGAACAAGTACATGTTAACAGCTGCCCTCGTGGTTATCAAAGGCCAACCTCTTCAAACCTCCACCAGCGAAGCTGATGGCAGAGCTTAGTCTGCTGGGGCTGCTGGGGGCCACATCTAACACTGATGTAAGTGAGCACAGTTCTTCTGAGCTTCACTGGTGCTGGCCCTCTGAGCCCCAAACCAAGTGTCCTGGTTGGACTGACAGAACAAATGCACATGCTGTTGCTCAATTACACATTTACCAAACAGTTTCCAGCACTGAGAGCAAACAAAAAAAAATGTATTATATTAAGTTTTTCTGTAGAACAAAACTTTAACAGTGAGAATTCTTGGCAGTAAAGTAAAAGATTCTTTCATAATACTGGTTCAGTTTTCAAAACATTATTTCTGGAATGGTACATTTGGCTGCATGGCTTTTCTTGGTAAGAGAGCTTGTCCTTTAGGAAATAATCAAGTTTTTGAAATTACTTTGTGCATAAAAGGAGGGGGGGAGGAGGAAAATGCTTTGAAGAAACAATGAGAACAATATTATCTTTTCAACACTAACTTCCTCCAAGACTTTTTCCACAGTAAGGCAGAAAAACCCACACATGATGATATCAATTATTACAGATATTTGTAATATTTAAATAATTTATGCTCTTCAAACATTTCTGTACAAAGACATGCTAATTTTCAGAGTAGAAAAACAGGCCTAATAAAACCAGTCTGAACAAATAATATACCTATGATCTGGGTAACCGCCCTGGGCTTATTTTAGGTTTATGTAGTCAGATTTTCAGTTAAACTGTACCAGAGAAAAACTGGAATAGCCAGGCCCACAGATCTTGTTAATGTCAGGGTCTGTGGGTTTAAACCACACTCTGTGTGAAAGAGGGTTAGCAGATATCCCTACATAAAGAGGTAAAGGCAGTTATTGCAAGCTGGATCTGTGATGACCCGCTGCCCGTAAACAGACGCGTTTGCTTACCGACACACTCGCTGCCAGCCAGATCCACCAGCTGCAATCGAGTTTTGACTTGCTTCAGTTTCTCAGTGGCATCAAGTTGTGTTGGTGAAGAGGCTCTGGAAGAAGAGGTGGATTTACTGTCTCTCATTTTTTGTGGAAAGGCGCAGGAAACCTCTTTATTTAGTCTCTGACTGGTTTGTTCATCTTCCCATGAAGTAGCTGGTGAATGGAAAAAACCAAACGAGAGCATCTCATTAATGCTAAAAACTGAGATGAGGGAAAATGGGGCATCAATAGGGGAAGTAAAATATCTGCTGGTTTAGGCTGTTCTAACAAAGGCAATGTAAAAGTCAGAATCAATGGCATGGGAAGGCTAAATGATTTTTTTCTTTCTTATTTAAGGTTTTGTTCACCAAATCAATTGTACTAATTGGTAACAAGACATGGTGTAGGTTGTTCCCACTTCTGTGTGGAAAACAAGATCACAGAATGATAGGGGTTGGAAGGGACCTTGAGAGATCCATCGGGTCTAACCCCCCTGCCAAAGCAGCTCCCTAGCTCATACCGCACAGATAGGCGTCCAGACGGGTCTTGAATATCTCCACAGATGGAGATTCCACAACCTCCCTGGGTAGCAGAGAGATGAGTTCAGTAAGGGCTTTAAAGAGGCTTTCCCCCACATTTTCTATTGATTGCAACTAAAGTTTGGAAGTTTGGGAGCAGTAAGATTTTAAGTCTGTTTCTATGTATGTGAAACATCACCTACTGGTGTTCTGGCAAAAAAAGAAAGTTCTTCCAGTCTCTTCTATTCTGTCCTTTGCTGCTGTTCCCTCTAGACTTCCTTCAGCCCTGTCATGCCACTGCTGTACCTCCACATGGTGCGTTACAGCCTCATTGGCATTGTTCCCACTTGTTCAGGTTGGTTACCTACTACTAGTAGTGGTTCTGTAGCTACACTAGGCTGGTTCATATCCTTCCTCTTCCTCAGCAGCGCCTGGCTTTCGCTCTGCTGGGAAGGAAGAGGAAGACAGATTCTCTGAGAGACCTGCTTTGGCATCAGCTTAGTGGGAGTATATGCAAATGGGCCTTCCCAAAGCAGGTTTCCATCCATTTCTTTCTCTGAAAGACAGGAAAGAAGGCAAGGTGCATGCTCTGCTACAGGTAATAGAGACAACAGACTTTCTTGGGGACCTAAAGAGCCTAGTTGCAGTAGTACAAATTTCCCAGGTGCAAAACCCAAGTAAGGAACAGACCAAACTGGGTTGCAGAGCCCTGTGCCTCTCCAGCTAGGCTGTCGCTAAACCCCAGGCTAGCTGTTCAGAGGGCAGATGGAGCAGCTGTGCTGGTTTACACAGAATAAATGGCTTCAGGCCATGTACATTCAGTGTAAAAATAAAGTGTTCCCGCTCCTCTTCAGTCTGTGAGGAGGAAATTAAGTAACTGCTCTTCTGAAATGACACATAGTGCTAAAACAAAATGCTAAAAGACCTAATCAAGCCTTAGCAATTGCTGGCCTGTGAACCCTGGCTGTAGGTGCAGAATTCAGGATAAACTACTTTGTAACTTTTTATTTTGTGAGGTGGCTCTCTGGAGCCCGGATATTTGAGAACTGCATTCAGCTTTTAAATCAGGAATCGCTCCTTTTAAACAAGACAGACTGCGCCATCACAGTGCTATACAGGGGTCCCATTTGTGGTGCTGCTCTGTCCCCCCCTATGTTGCACATCCTCATCTGTGTGCTGTGAGCTGAAAGCCTGAGCCTGCATTCAGCATCAATCAGATGTTCCCGGGGAGCTCTGCGGCCGGACAGCATGGCACAGGAGGGTGACCACAGTTTGAATCGGCAAAGGGAAGCCTGGGCTGGACAAGGTGGCTGGTGTGCTAACCACACAGACTCTCTGTTTTGAAAAGTAACATCTGTCTGATTGACAGGAGTCTGGAACTGGCTGGAGCCAACATCTGGAACACTGGAGCTGCGACTTGTGAAGTAACTGTGTCTTTTGGCAAGGCCCACAGGTAGGCAACGGCACTGTTTGTTCTGTTTTGCTAACAGTGTCGGTTTAATTCCTGATAGCAATCTAAGGGAAAAAATGTTAAGCATTTTCCACTTTCTAAAACCATATTGTTGTTGCAGAGCATGAAGGAGATGGACCACAGCACTGGAAGCAGAGACCCCAATTACAACACAAGCAAAAGAAAACAAAGTTAACCCCCAGAAGCCAAAGTTATTCCTAAAGCAATAAACTAGTGAGTCTTGGCATGGTAATGATAAGTAGAAATATAGGTTTTGCCACAGTATGAGAGACCTGTGGTGTCTGTTTCTACAGAGGTCTATTATTAGCTGTGCAAGAGACCCTGAACTTAATGGAGGTTTTTGCACAGCAGTGGGTAAAAAAACATATCTATCACCCAAAAGCATCTGATGATACCTAAAACACACAGTGAGCTTTAGCACAAACTTAGCACAAGTAATTCTAAGTGTCAAACAAAGCAATTTGACTACTACATTTGAGTATCTTATGGGTATCTATCTCATACCTTATTTTATGATTGACTGGTAACATTTATTTCATTAATTGTTTCATGCTATAAAACTTCAAGAACTCTCTAAGTTGAGACATAAAGAAAAGCTTTTATGACAGTGAAAGTTTCAGTAGCATTCAAACATCAAACTGGTCTGTTATTTAGGAAAGCATGTAGGAGTTAAAGAGGACTTGAAGGAATGTATTAGAGATTAGAAAAATGAGGAGAAACCAATATGAAGATCTCTCAGTCATCAGACTTTTTCCAAAACCAGCTGGCTCTAGATGTACTTCAGTGACACCCTACTTACCGAAGTTCTCTCCAGAGACAATGGTGGTTATGGTTAATGTAACTACCAGATGAGAGCGAGAGGAATGCGCATGCACCAGCGTTGGGTGCCTGACTCTCAGCTGTAGGCCTTTTTTCACTAGATGCAAAAATTCAGATGCATTTTCAATGGTCCTGGGAAGTAAAGAAACAAGCAGGATATGTAACTGACTCAGTAAAAAATCCCACAAGAAAGCTGACAACTTAGATGTGAATCTGAGCATTTCCACTTCCCTGCTCTTCAAACTCCTTTATACTAATCTCAGTTTTGAGCTGCACAAACAACTGTATATAGACTTTTCCAGGTGGGGTGTAGTCCAAGATGAAAATTCAAGACAAAAGCTCTACTGTGGCACTAAAAGTGCTGATGAAGTGACCTACCAGCCTTGGAGGTCTATAGGCACTGTATCTCTGTTCTACAAGTGACTGAAATTTCTACACCTCTGCACTTTGGAAGAAAAAAGGCAGATTTAGATACTTCTGGAATCTCTGGTTTTACAAAAGTGGGCTTGTCCAGATTACATTAAGATAGCTTCTGTTCTTTGGGAGGGGCAGAATTAGGGGAAAAAAAAAAAAAAGACATTTCTCTGTGGTTTTGGAAATTGCATTTTGCATTTGGAATTAAATCCAGAATCCTTGGAAAAAAGTTCACTTCCACTGTTCAGTGAGCAGGAACTCCAGCACAGTGCCAGAATAGGCAGGCATAAGTTTCTATAGACCATTTTATCTCATAATATCTGTTTTCTTTTCCAGTTAAAAGGAAATATTGCAATGACTGATCAAAGGGCAAAAACCTAATACTGAAAGTGAAATAAATTAATTGGGTAAAGAAAAAGCCCACTATGATTTCCCCCAGGTTTGCAATGTTTTAAACAAATGAGGTTAAGATTGCTGCTCCTGTCCTTTCACTGCATTGCCTTCTTTAGTAATCACTCAACTTATATCACCTAAACATTAGTTTCTAGGTAGGGGTATAAATTATTAAGACTGCATATCACAACCTGGTTACTGAATGCCCTGTAACACCAGAACCATTAATAACTCTCCTGACAAGCTAGGTTCCACATCGCTGCAGCCAGCAAAAGCAAGCATGTGATAAAAGGCAAGGCCTTCATGACTTAGATTTGACTGATTTCAGTGAAAGTCACATTAGGCACAAACCTACTTTATGCTAGAAAAGCCATACTTTTTAGAGCAAACAGAGCTATACCCAGCTATAACAATTCCCTCTGAAAATAAAGCACGGGCATCTGAAGAAGAGAAAACCACTCAGCCACCCCATGCTTATAGACACTTGAGAGAAGCAGCCACCTAAAGTCAGTTCCCTGTGTATCCAGGGCTGATGGAGGTAAATGATTGCTACAGACTTTGCGGCTCAATCCTGAGCCGCACACACTGGCCTCCCCTGTAGAGTCTCTGCCTCTGGCACTGTCTCCTTGGTTGTTGGACCTGGCAGCAGCCAGGGAGCAGTGGCTCTAGCTCCTACTGATGGAGAAGGCAGAGCTTCAAACCAGGGTGACTTGACTATTGCCTCAAGTCCAAGGAGGCAGACCTTGCCTTCCTGAGGTTTGAACTGCATCTTCCAGTTGCTAGGCAGCCAGGACTGGATGGCCTGAGAGGTAAGCAGCCCTTGCTAGGGTGTAGCAATGGGCTATTGGCTTCTGCAAGCTGCTGCTGCTGTGCACTGACAAAGGGTCAGTGCTACAAGCTGCCGTCCTCTAACTGGTGTTTGCAGAAGAAGATAGGCCTGAGGCTATGCCCTCAGTGCTGGCCACCGACTGGGAGACTGCAGTTGATTTTGGAGGCAAAAGGCATCCCTAGCCCAGTGTTGCATGCTTGGCACAGCAGCTTCTCAGCAGGACTGCGGGTAATAATTTTTTAGTATGATCTCTACAACTTTATCATGATGTACATAGTGCACGTTCCAGGACCAGTATGCAGAGAGAAGCCCTGTTGTGATTAGGTTAAAAATTTGATGCTGAATGTTCTCCAAAGTCAACCAAGCTATAAAAGAAGAAAGAAACTGAGGTTTTTGTGATTCAGTGATGTTGTACATGTTAGCAGGAAAAAACCTACTGTACTTTAATGGATATATGGAGAAGCCAACGAGACCCAACAGGCCAGTATGTTCTAGATGAAATATTATCACAAATGAGGATGTGTTTTTATTCAAAGCACCAGCTGTTTACTTTAGATTTCAGGCAGCTGGGTGGCCTCACTCAATGGTTCCCTTACTTTGTTTGGGTTTGCTTTTTCTTATTAACCTTTCTGTGTAATTATTAATATAACCTGTTTATGAATTGGACTTCTTTCTCTGCTTGCATTGTAATTGAGATACGAGTCCATATTCTTCATATTTGCATTAGAACTGACTACTTATCAACTGATTGAGGTAAGTGGTTTCTAAGAGGTGCTTAGTTCAAGGCACCAGGTTCCTTTACCATAATTTAAAAAGTACAGAGATAAACAGAGCAGCCATTTGATTAACTTGAAGGACAAATGAAACCTCTGTGCAGTTTCTAGCTCTTGTCTGTACGGCACAAGCCCAGCTACATCTCACCTCTCCTTTCCCCAAATCCTACCAAGAGAGATGAGTCTCCCACTAACTATGGAAAGCTCTCTTGGGAAGGGGAGTGGGCAGTTTTCAGAAATGAAACCAGGCCAAACATCTTGGTTATTGAAATACCATAATTAAAAATTACTTGGAGGTTCTGATGAAGCAGGAAAACTTCAGCTCACATCATACCCACACCATGTGCACTCACCTTCATTTGCTAAGTCATACAGTTCCTTTCTTCTCTAATCAAAGGAAAATTATTAACTCCTTCATGAAAGATTCAGCACACACAGGTTAGGCTCTCCTCCCAACCTCTTCTGAAGGAGTTTTTCATTCCCTTGGCAGCAGAGCCTTAGGCAGATGCTAAAAATTGGAGTAGAGCCACAGCTAGGGAAACCCAAGAACAGAGACTGAGAGAAACCCACCGGTCTGTGTAATACAGACAAAGAGGGCAAAAGGATTCATCACTTACTTAAAGCTCCAGTCGTTTTTAATTCATTCCATGCTCTTATGGAGCATGCAGAATGCAATCAAGGATGCAGAATTTCCCTAAGAATCAGATTTAACTTCAAGACTGAGGAGCAGGCATACCCCAGATATAAATGTTAATCCTTCCTAGAATATTGCAGTGATTATTATTTCATACAAGAAAAGAGGAGAGTTATATAGCCCCTATGGTGAAAAAAGCCACTTTACAATATCTCTAGGGTCCCACTTTTCTATGAGCAGTTCAATGGCTAGAAAATACAAGTCGATAAATGCACAAAACTAGGTGGAATAGAAGTATGTTTTTGCAGCCTGCCAGTACATTCTTGTGTTTTTATCAAGGCTTTCTGGCAATAGCATAAACCCACATAAACAAACAAGTACTCGTCTGCTTATGTGACTAAGTCCCACAAGACAAAAATACTGCCTTCAATTATTTCCACTGAGGGTGTGCTTTATTTTAATTGGGGTGGGGAGGGAATGCTTTTCATATCTGACATCTAATTCTTCCTGGAAAAGTAGATATTAGACCTTGACTAGCATTATTACAGAGAAGTGAAGGAAAACATCGCTTCTCCCCCCCAAAATGTAAAACACTCTAATACTGTGCTAAGCATTTCAAAAGATGTTTCTTTTCAGAAACATTATTACCAAGGTGCAGAACATTTTTTCTAAGGGCACAAGTGGAAATGTTCCCTCCTAGAAGCTGTTCATGGGGCTCACAGGGAGATGCCCAGTGGCTTAATTCCACTGGGTAGCGTCACCTCTCTGGTGCCACTAGTGCAGCTGCCTGTAACTTTTTTGGGGGCTAATGTTGATTTAATACTAGCATAACCAACACAGCCATTACTAGAATGAAGCACCTGAAACAGACTCAGTCTTGTTAATGGGTGGACTGTTATGAAATGTGATTTTTACCATCTAATTAGCCAAGGTGTTTTATATATAACAGGAAAGGATTATACACTTGCTTTGTATACTACACATGCATAACACCAACAGTCACTCCCATGTGTACTAGAACAAGCCTTTGTGAAGCTCAGTAAGTACAAGAATGCGCTAAAATAAGTATAGCTGCAGCCTTAAATAAGTTAGTTCTCCCTATGTAGGTATTTGCACTCAAGATGTGTAAATAAGAATCAAACTTACTGTGCTGGGAAGGTGTGTGTCTCAAAACTGAACAGGTGGGAGCTTAGCTACTTCTTAACTTTTACTTTGAAGAACCTGGATTTTCAACAACTGGGGGTTCAAATGCCAGCACACTTTTTCAAATGCCAGTTCCCACTTTAATGCCTCCAGGTATAGAAACAGAATACTAAGCAGTGAAAGATGGGTATTTATATTAACAGATCGCTTTAAAATCTTATTCTTTCAAAAGTATTTTTTTAACTCCAATGCATGAAGGGAAAGCTAATACTCTACAGACATCAAAAAAATCTACAATACATACATACATTTCTAGTGCAATCTGTAAATTCTATAATTTTGTAAGACTGAAGGGAAAGGGCTTTGTAACTGGGTTACCCCTTCTTTTCTAAAGCTGACAAGATGCCCTAGATCCAGCAACAATGAGATGCACAGGCATCTTAAGGCATTCTGAGTGGAAGGTGCTTACCACAGGATTAGAACCCAAACTAATCGTGCTGTTATTTCTGAAAGTATCCTGACACTTGCAGCCAACTGCAGTCAAATCCACTGAGCTCATGGAAACACTGAGAACTCTTCTTTTGCGTGTGGTATGGACCCATTGTTTAGAAGCAACAATTGGTGTCTGTAATGTGCTTTTGTGACAGCTATACATTGCACTGACACCAGCTCATGGCTGGGTGATTTGGATTACATCGTGTACTTACTCATGGGTAAGCAATGGGACGTCGCTCTTCCCTTCTCTGGTCGTGACAACATCACGTTTCACACCAAATACTTTTCCAGAGCTGTCTTTAGCCAGAAGATCAAAAATGTCATTATTATACACTTCTACAACAGAAACCTCAACCCAGTAACTTCCTGGTGGCTTTTCTGAAATAAGCCTGGAGAATAAAAATAGGGAAAGAAAGAAAAAAAAAAAAAAAAAGAAGAAAAAAGCCCAAAACTGTTGAAGTCAAACCCCAAGTGAACAATCTCTAAATTAAGATCTATTCTTTAATTGTAATCTAATTAAAATCTGATAAAAGTGCTTATTAAATACCCACAGCTGTGGCTTTTCCTCATCTTCATGCTAATATTAAGCTGAAGCATCAGAATATCCAGTTAAATTATACATGAAACAGTAAATAAAACTTAATTTTCCAAACAGCTGTGCAAGCTTAAATTGTTTTTCTCTGCTAGTTTCCCTCCCTCCTTGAGACGTATTTTTTTTAACCATTTCTCTGCTGGATGTTATTGCATTCTAGAGCTCAGGGTACAATAAAATTGGTCAGAGTGCAAGCAGGCAGAGATGGTAAGCAAACTGCCCAGCTCAATCTGCAAGAGGCTATCTGTCCACAGCTTCACAAAATTCATAAATTAAGGGCTTGTCTATTCAGGAGAGTATTTATAGTTTGTCACAGTTATTCTGGTACAAAATTGGATCTTTGATTCATCTTATACCCTTCTCCAAAGGAAACAGGCTTAGCTGGAAAAAGCACTAATGGCTCTTATCATTATTACATGTTATAACATGGCAGCACATCAGCTCAAATCATGTATTAGTTCCAACTCAAAAAAAAATCCAAGCAGTCTCAAAGATAGAGCAGATTGTGGTTGAAAATTATACTGCTGGGGACTGGGTTCTAATCTGGATCCTCTTCATCTATTCCAATTGTCAATTTTCACAAAACTTGCAAGAACTTAATTATCTTTTTGACTCCCACAACCATGATTGATTGAATCATTCACAAGTTAATTAGGGGTCTGAAAGACAGACGGACAGATAACCCATGCCAAGACTGCATAATCTTATTTTCTTTGCAAAATCAGGCTAAGCAGGAAAGAAACTAGAAATCTGTATCAAAACCCAGATATTGAATGGCAATCAGGGAAGCTGTAAATATTAATCACTATGAAACCGAAACCTCTAATGACAAATATGTTACAAACATTATTTCATCCTCTGATTCACAAGTTTAAGGGGACTGTCTCTGCCATGAGCCTTTATGTGGTTAGTTACCTGAACACTTCCTGGGTAGCTCGAGGAATAATTCCAAGTTCTGATTCGTCTTCTGTGGAGAATGCAAAGTTCTCCTCTAACTGTGGTCCCAACATTGTGTACGTCTTCCCGCTTCCAGTTTGCCCATAAGCCATGATACACACATTGTACCTGAAAAATAAAAGGGTCTTCCTTTATTCTGCCATTACCAAATGTGTGGGTGAGGTAGCAAGTCAACCCCCTAACAATTTTGGACACAAGCTGAAACAAAAAATAAATACACTGCCCCCTGCACACTTCCTTCTGGAGATCTCAAAATCTGACAGAAATTAAAGTACTGCTCATTCCATTGCCTAAACACATTTAATTTTTAAGCAGAGTTGAAGGGATGCTTAGCTGGAAATGATTGATGAGGTTAGACCGCCCGTCTGCCCAACTTCCAGTTCATGCACTACTGAGCTGCTTGTTAATCAGCTCCCGAACCACTGCAGTTTACAGTACAGCATTTTAAAGTAAACCATGGCTGGGTTTGATTTGTCTTACAGTGCTGTGCTGCAGACCACAGCACTAGTATCTTAACAGCTGGGAACAGTGAACTCTTCAGCTCTCAAAGTCTTTTTCAGACAGGCTCATCCCTCATAGCTCTCAGTTACCAAAAAAGATAAGACAGCTCTAGTAATAAGAGGCACAAATTTAAAACAAATGCATTAGTTCAGCATAAGCATGTGCACAAGGGTGGCAGGAACTGCTCTGCTCAGGACTTGTAGAAGGTGAAAATGTAGAATGTCACTGCAGAGGGACAGACACCTATGAAACACAACTCTTTGTCTTCTGAACTAGACATGTAAAATAGGTATAATGATCAGAACTCTGAAAATGCCTATTTTCTGCACTGAAAATAATAATAACAACAATAATCCACAGCTGTGCTCTCTGTTGTGGATGTCTGTGCTGCAGGCATCTGAATGTCGATGTAGGAAGCCTAGCCTTACAGTGTGTTTCTAACACAGTTGGATCAAAGTCAACATCTTGAGCAAAACAAGTGGGCGAATGCAAACGCACCCAGCCAGAGGACTGCTTTGCATGGAGGCCCAACCCTGTGCTGTGCAGCTGAAGGTCAGTCCCTGCTCAGCTGTGTCTGCTCTGCAGCATCTGCCTGTGCCTTGGTGTTGACCACAGAGCTGTGGCAGCAAGGACTTGTGTAAGACACGCAGTTATGCTGGCAGGACTGCTCCTGCTCTGGAATATCTCATTAGTCCAGGGACACAACATAAGCAGAAACTCCCAGCACAAGGAGAGCTTTGCAGTAGGTGAAATTTCTGCTCTACTGGAGTTGCAAGAATGGGCTTGCTCCTGCTCTGCCAGGGAATAAAATTTCATCACCTAAGCTACCTCCTCAGTGGGTAGACCTGAACAGCTGCTTTTGGTTATCCAATGCTTTTCCTCCTATCAAAAATGTTTTTCCAAGCACATGCCAGCAAATTTCCATGAACACCCCTCATCTAATTGTTTTAAATTTATGGTTTCAAGTCATGGAATACCTACATGGCCACTGCAGAGAAATGTATTTGCAGTGGTTTTTTGCATATTAAAACATGGCTTGAAGCAATTATTTTTGGAGGGTTATTTAGCAAACTTTCTCTTGTTAGAAAGAAATGTGGGCTGATAAGCAACACAACAAATACCTGGGTAACCCTTCTGGGGCTGTGAAGTCAAAGCTGCAGTCAGTGGACCTACAGTAATGCTCCTCCACATTTCAGGATGCTGAGTATAAAACAGAAATCTAGTCACAGATTTGATGAAGGAGATAACCATAACTGAAAATAAAGAGCACTACAGCAAAATGAAATGTTCTGGAAATCAGGGCTGTAAATCTGAAACAAGGGATTTCTAAGAGTATTTGCTGCTGACATAACTCTACTTGCATTTGTGGCAGTGGAGAAGCTTCCACTAACTTTGGCAGTTTTCAGCTGTGCTAACAATGAGCAGTTTTCACAATTCTACCCCTAACGCACACTGCCTGGCCAGCCTGTGGCTTATGGGCAATTCTAGCCCCACTTCAAAATCAGAGACATCTTTGGAACCAAAAAGGGAACCAGAAGTTTGAAAGTAGTAGTTTTCCTTAGGAAAAACTGAATTAGAAGTCTCTCAAACCTTCATATAGTCCAGCTATTCATCTTTTACTTGATTGCTACTTGTTAGAAAGTAAGCATGATGGACAAAATAGTTCTGACAAGATACAGATGATATGATTAGAAGCTAAGTAGAGAGGTGCTTGTAACACTAAGATAGAGATGCAAATCAGGTATCAATCAACAATAACTTCTCTGCCAAAGTCAAACCAGTATTTCTGTAAGCCCAAATGAGCTCAAACTCTCTGAAGCAGTATTGTATCTAAGTAGGCACAAGAGAGAATGAATTGTTGGGGGATTCAAGAAGATGCTCAACTGTGGACTTTTTTATGTTGACCTGGTTCTGACACTTATGCATTGACATAGCTCAAGCCAGATACAAATGATACAGTGAGGAATTCAATGGATTAGGCCTGTCCACAAATGAGAAAATTTTGATCTGTCATTACACAACCCTAGGGAACAGCATGAATCTGCAACAGGGGAGGTTCAGGTTGGATATTAGGAAGAGGTTTTTCACTGAGAGGGTGGCTGGGCACTGGAAGAGACTCCCCAGGGAAGTGGTCACAGCACCAAGCTTGGCTGAGTTCAAGAAGCGTCTGGACAACTGGACAATGCGCTCAGTCCCATGCTCTGACTTGGCTGGCCCTGTGTGGAGCCAGGAGTGGGATCGATGATCCTTATGGGTCCCTTGCAACTCAGAAGATTCTGTGATTCTGTGAGGGTTTCCAATAGAGCAATCTGAACATTTCAGACTATGATTCACCCATGTGTCCTGACATTTCTCCTTCTCTGCTCTGCTTCATTTGTTCTGAAAAGTTCTTCTTGCCAAGGTGGAATACCAATAGTTTTGCAGCATTTCTATCCTGAAAAGAGCCTGGGTGTTCAGTATAGCAAAACCACTGCTAGGACAGAGCACTGTTAAAGGAAATCAAAGGAGGGAAAATGTTTTCTTCTTTAAAATAAACATGTTTGATTCTTCAATGCTGTGGAGAACAGAAATATTCCCTTATTCCCTTGCTGGCCCTGTATATGACTAGCTGTAAACTTTGAAGCCTGCTGCACTTTGTCTGTTTTGCATATGGGATGATCTTTTCTTCCTGTATATTTATACTGAAAAATGAAACAATTCATTAAGAAAGAAAAATAAAGAAAAAATAAGAGTCAAACACTCCTTTCTACTTAAGCTGAAAGTTGTTACAGACCACTGTGAAGCCCAGACTAAAACAATCAGGAGCAGTGAAAAGGTTCAAGGTTCAGACCAAGTGTGTCTGTTTCCCATTTTCAGTGGGAAGGCTGCTGAGAGACATGGCTTGTATGCACAGCCTTGCCTTCCCTGCAAAGCTGCTCCTGTTTAAACAGCACTTCTGGAAGAACAAGATAACTCTTTTGTTTACAATAACAGAACATTTCCTAACTGAATATAAAAATCCTAGCTTTTAGGGCAGGATTCTCTCAGCATGGAAATTAGGAAGTGGGGAGTACAGCAGATCAAGGTATCACAGAATCACAGAACGTTGGGAGTTGGCAGGGACCTCGAAAGAGCATCTAGTCCAACCCCCTGCCAGAGCAGGATCACCTAGACTAAATCACACAGGAACACAGCCAGGGGGGTTTGAATGTCTCCAGAGCAAGAGACTCCACAACCTCTCTGGGCAGCTTGTCCCATGGCTCTGTCACCTTCACTGTGAAAAAGTTCCTCCTTATATAAACATGGAACCTCCTGTGCTCCAGATTGCACCCGCTGCCCCTGGTCCTATTGCTGGCCAGCACTGAGAAGAGTCTGGCTCTGTCCTCTTGACTCTCACCCTTTACAGATTTATAGCCATTAATAAGGTCACCCCTCAGTCTCCTCTTCTCCAAGCTAAAGAGGCCCAGCTCCCTCAGCCTCTCCTCATAAGGAAGGTGTTCCACTCCCTAAATCATCTTGGTGGCCCTGTGCTGGACTCTTTCAAGGAGTTCTATGTTCTTCTTGAACTGAGGGGATGAACAGAAGGGATGAACTGAGGTATGCCAGAAGATACAAGGGCAACACATTGAGCCAAAGCAAACTTATGCTCATTGAAGAAGAAAAAGCAGAGAGAACACAGTGGTAATAAGGACTTCTTCAAATTCCTCCAACCTAGGGGTCCCTAGGTTGCTCAGCTACTGCAGATGTGGTTGCTCATCCTTGGTAAACTAGAATAATGCCATATGGGCCATATAGGACTTCCTGTCACCTAGGTAACCCTTGGGGGCCTCTCTAGCACATGTAAAGGGATGGCTGGGATTTCTCAATATCCACAGTATCCTGATATGCCTCTTTTAGGCTGCTTCTAAGAAAAGTAGGCTTGGAAACTTCAGTGTGCAAGTAACAAGGACAGTCACCATGGATGGAAAGGGACTGTCTGTCTTTCTACAGGGAGGGGAAGCCCATGACAGCTCTGCAACAACCATCTATAATTGAGTGGAATCAGAGCGGGGGTGCGAAAGGAACATGACTATGAATCTCAAATCAAGCCACAAGGACCATAACAATATGCACTAAACAGCTGCTTTGCTTTCAGGAGCTTA
The DNA here is from genome assembly GCA_022605575.1 of Laterallus jamaicensis coturniculus. Taxonomy (NCBI): domain Eukaryota; kingdom Metazoa; phylum Chordata; class Aves; order Gruiformes; family Rallidae; genus Laterallus; species Laterallus jamaicensis. Next base: position 51,030,464 of record JAKCOX010000001.1, read on the forward strand.
AATTGGCTCTGGCATAAATGAAGAATCACACTTTACAAACTTCAGTGGCTAGAAGTAATTACAGATATTTGTTAGTGGTTGTTACTGATCAATTTTGTGTTCAAAGCAGAATTCTGTTTTAAGCCCAGTGCCTGAAGGAGCATTAGGACTACAACTATGGATGCTCAGTTCTGGATCAACCAGATCCAGATCCAATGTCCCTGGCTGTACCCAACACGAGAAAAGATGATCAGAGAGTGGCCCTGGCAGGCCTGTCGTAGCTGAAAAAAGATAGTATCCTCCATTAGTAGCCATGCTCAAGCTTGCCAGAAAGAGTTCAGAGAAAAAAAAACCAACTAATTTTTCCCCAAATCTGTGTCTGTTAAATTTTGTAAACAATGTTTTCACTGTTTATATGGGGAAACAACATTCACTTGGTGTTGAGTAGGGAAAAATACAACAGGAAAATGCAACTGCAAAGCCACAAAACTTGACAGGACCACCACAGTTAAGTAATATTTGTTTTCATTTTTGGATTTCAGTAGATTATTGCTCTTCAGCCTTCTTACTCCCACCTTTTAACTTACCCATCCAGGAGAGATGTTAGCAGAGGGGCCACATCCACAAATACTGTGTCTTGAGACTCTGAAGCACTGTAAACTCTGAGGAGCAAAGTGCAATGAAGAGAAAATAAATGTAACAAATACAAGAATAAAAACATGGAAAAACTTGTGACCTGCTGGCAGTTCTCTGTCAGGGGGTGGAAAATTACCACTACAAGGTTCTCACCTACTCTTTGGGAGTGGCTGTTGTCTGCACTGGAGGAAATGACCCTCAGGTGTACGCTTGTGCCCCTCTGAGCTCATCCTTATCATCTCGCCTCCCTGGTAGACAGTCTTTTTTCAGGCTGTCTTGGATCCCTGTTACTTTCTCCTACCTACTGCCCATTGTCTCCTTTGTGTCACACTAAAGGAGTGAGTGATCAGGTTGTGCTTCCCTTTAGATGGGAAAAACCCCAGAGGTACAGAGGGTGCAGACTTGCCTCAGGACCTGTCTCAGAAGCCTCAGTAGCAGAGCAGAAATCAGAAGGCTCTTGAGCGTCATATTTAAGGCATGTCTCTCTCTGGGCAGCATCAGCCTAAGGTATTTCCATCCCCACCCCTGCTGAACTATCTATTCTGAAACAAATACTTCTTACTGAAGGGAAGGCTTTATTTTACATTACAATGTGGGTTTCAGACAAACTGTTAAACAGAATGAAAGACAATTAAATTGAATGAGTTCCACCTCTTGGAAAGAGAGCAATGACAGTACAGTCCTTGGGCCAAAACAGTGATGTATAAAAAACTGTATATGTTTTTTTTTTTCAAATTCAAGGGGAAAAAAAAAAGCTAGCACAGGGCTCTTTAAAGACATTATTCCTCCAACCCTTTCAGCCATAAGGTTTGCACAACTTAAAATCAAGACTTGAAAATAGGAAATCAAAGGGAGGAAATTCTGATTGCAAAGCATGGACATCCTTCTCACTCTTGTTATTCTCCTCAAGACAACAGCCTGCAGCAAGTTCTGTTTGTATAAGGTGACTGTCATTAGTCAACGCAACTATTTGAAGTATAGATGTTTATGTTTAGAAAAATCTTCCTTTTTATGCTATCTTCCTGCTGTGAGTCTTGCTTTGTTCTGTTTTGTTTAGCTCTGTTTTCCAGTGAGCGAGGTGTGTCCTGTACAGCTTACAGCAAATGGACTAATTAGAAACAGGAATTTCAGTAGCAGCAAACTTCACAAAGCAGTTACTTCCCTGTGTATACAGTATTCTAGCAAACTTCACTTAGCAGTATCCTACAGCCTGTACGTGATACTACAGGTTTAAGTGAATGAAGGAAACCTAGTGTGCTCTTCAGCATTTTCTCACGCCTCTCTGTATCTTTGACCAGGATCTGGCCACTACAGTCCATAGCCCGCAGAAACGTACATTTTGTACTCCTGTTCTCCACAATGAAGACTGTACAGAAAGATGACTGATAAACAGATACAGAATTAGAGCCAACCCACTTGGTTTGGTATTTTGTTCGTGACAATAGCCAGAGGAAGGAACAAGAAACATGATGGTGGCTGGAGACATAGTAATTCCTCTCTGTGTCTCACCCTAATTCTTAAAAGCTGTAAACTGGCCTCAAAACTGAAATATGAATTGAATCTCTGTTTCAAAAAAAATATTATTAGAATTAGTATTCAGTTTCTTTTTGCATCTTGTGGAATTCTTGGCCCAGAGTAACATCCTGTGGCAATGTGTCCCGCAGTCTAATTGTAAGTTGCATGAAAACGTTCCTCTTTAATCAGGAAAGGACCACTTGTCTGGCTTGATGGACAAATACTGCTTGTCTTGCCATTCCACTGATGTGCTGTCATACTGCACTGAGAAACCAGCAAATATGCAGAGATGTGGCACAGTTCGTACTGGGAGGACCCAGTCACCGAATAGCAATGCTCCATCCTTGCTCTGCATGCATACAGGCATATGCTTCAGGGAACTTTACACATCCAATCTGCAAGGTCAATATAAGAGAGCATAAGCGCTTCCAAACATTCTTCTCTGCTTCATTTATCATCCACAAGCGATGAAATATTCATTAGCACCAAGTATTCCACCTTAACCAACTAGGCCTCTAACTCAATATGTGTTGATTTTTTTTCCTTAACACATGAAAACATGTCAGAGCTACTAAATAACCCTCCACCCCCCAACTTAAAAAGGTATTTTAGAGATCCTCTCCCTCTACTCTGCCCTGGTGAAACTGCATCTGGAATATTGTGTCCAGTTCCGGGCCCCCCAGTTCAAGAAGGACAGGAAACTACTGGAGAGAGTCCAGCGCAGAGCCCCAGAGATGATTAAGGGAGTGGAACGCCTTCCTTATGAGGCGAAGCTGAGGGAGCTGGGCCTCTTTAGCCTGGAGAAGAGGAGACTGAGGGGTGCCCTTATTAATGTCTATAATCCATAAAGGGGGAGAGTCAGGAGCAAAGCTCTTCTCAGTGCTGGCCAGCGATAGGACAAGGGACAGTGGGTGCAAGCTGGAGCACAGGAGGGTCCATGTGAATATAAGGAGGAACTTTTTCACTGTGAGGGTGGCAGAGCCATGGGACAGGCTGCCCAGAGAGGTTATGAAGTTTCCTTCTCTGGAGACATTCAAACACACCTGGACATGTTCTTATGTGATTTAGTCTAGGTGTTCCTGCTCTGGCAGGGAAGTTGGACTAGATGCTCTTTCGAGGTCCCTTCCAACCCCTGACAATCTGTGGTTCTGTGATGAGTTTTGCTGCCTAATACAGCAAACTGATTGCTACCAACAACCAGTCATTGTAGTCTGTGGGCACTGCTGAGTAGCAGAGCCATTCCCAGCTATGGCATGTTTGGGTTCTAGTAGCTGTTCAGAGGAGAAACACAGGGCTCCATGTTATAGCAACTGTGCCAAACGTTTTCTCAACTTCCTAAAGGGGTTTTACTGCCACTACTCAGCTCCTGTGGTTCAAAGGCTACCAGTACCCAAAGAAAGTAGTTTGAAGTTGGCTTCAACTAGTGTATGCTACACTGTAATTGCAGCGCTGGCTGAAGCATGGACACCTACTTAATTTGCTATGTGAGACCATGAAAGACACAGCAAATCCAAAGACTCTCTTTCTACAAGCCCATGTATTTTTACCAGAACGATGACAGATTTGTCCCTGTGTAGTGATTAATGTTGATTTCACCTTGAAAATTCTGAGCTTCTTTTTCATTTTGCTAACTGATTCACCAATAACAGTATAAAAGTGTAACATGCTGAAAGCTGGAATTTTCTTCCCGAGCTGAAATCAAATATTTTGACATTTATTAGTTCCATAAAACGTTGCTAAAAAAATAAACATTTTTTAGTTCATAAGAACCATATGCTCTTCTGTTTATAAAAAAAAGAGCCGTGCTGGGACACTGAAAAAACATTCCTGGAGAACTGCATTCTTGGGGGATTTACATTTTTTTAACCCTTTTCCTGATTATCAGGATCTACACCACATGTCCAGAGCCACACCACTTCTGGAGTCCTGTGTAAATACTATTAAATATGCTGCTCCAGCATTATTCTGCATTTCCTTCAACTGGTATGGCTGTGTTAGGTATAGTTGGAGGGTAAAAGGACTTGCTTCAAGTAGTTTAGGTAGACATGCGAGGGGACCATGTAGCTTGAGAGATCTCATTATGCATGGTACCCAGGGAGTCCTATAATAACCTATGGGGTCAGCAAAGCTTCCCCAAGATTTGCCTTATCTCAGAAATTTTCAGTTGTTTGATGGCCTACACAACAGCAGTCCCCAGTTTTTGTGAGTAGAAGGCGGCAGCATTTTAGAAGGATAGCTCAAGGAAAGGGTGAATGCCTGGCAATGTTTAGCAAACCCAAAGTGGTTTGGGCTGAACAGGCTCAGACCTTAAGTTTAAACCAGGACAGAAAATTCCCGTTGGCCACATTTGACTTTCAATCAGATTTTGCCTTCAAGCTAGGACGCACAAATGTTTCCTCATGTGTTCAGTTTCAGAGCAGCTCAGACTGTGAAGAGGGTCAAGTAAGTCTCTACATAGATTTCAAACTTGGGCATGACAGTAGTCTTCACTGAGATGGAAGACTAAGCCTGTCATCTATACCCTGAAGTGCATTACTCTGTCCTGGGAAGAATGTGAATGCCACATAGATTAAAAAGACCCCAAACAACCAACAATGTTACCTTCTAACCAATGCTAACTGAAAAACTAGCCTCCACTATACAAATCTTGCAGCAATCCAGCCTGCTACACAGGACTACCCACCTCTCAAACTGAAAAGTCTTGTTTATTGGTGCATGACCAGGACGGCTACACTTTACGAGGACAGTTTCCTAAGAGAGAAACACAATCCTTACAGTTAGTATCATAGGTGAACATGCACATGCACACACAGAAACATCAAGGATCATGAAGTCCAAGGCCCTTCTCCAACAGTCACCAGCGTGTGAGGTTTAGATCCTGTATGCTGCAGTGAACTGACAAGGTCACAAGAAAGGATCTCAGAACACATTCACGTTATTAAAGATCAACCAACACAAACTGTGTGAACTTAAGTTCATGAGAAAGATCCAAAGCCTTACCTGAGTATCTAACATGCCTAGAAAGCCACAAGCAAGTAAACCCAACCTCTGTAAGGGGTACCACAGGTCGGAAAAATGGCAAAGGGGTCCTTTCCTATCATAGGGCCCGTTTCCACAGTGCCGTGTCAGATTGGTTTCTGATGTACTTGTGCCTAGAGCTGAGCTGAAGATGCACATTCAGTAGAATAACATGCTAGCCCACAACTGTGAAAAAGAGCTGCACCAGCACAATCTCTAGAATTCCACAATTTTTACTGGAATCCACTTTCCAGGTGGATTATATAGGAGTTTTGTAAGTCTGATGGATATGTAGGCAGCTCTTTAAACTGTTGCCAGAGCGCAATGACAGCAGTTCGGCATGCCTTACGTAGCAGCTTCTGTGCCCTTGTGCTCCTCATGGCATATGTTGCTGAACTGCAGAGAAAAATAAAGAAAAAAACCAAAGTGGGGGTTTCCAACAATTTGGGTGGAAGCTGACTGGCACACAAAATACTTTATCTAATTTAAGGAGGTTTCCTAGCTGGCTAACCTGTGGTCACATTACTGCATTTGATGGGAGTGTTTAAATTCCTACTGCGTGTCAGACAAGTAGTTTGGAGTGCTGAACTAATTGGTCTCCACATGAGCATTGCCACAGACTGAAGTTGTGAAGTGCTGGGCAAGTAATACTTGTGTAACACTATGCCCAGCATGCAAATGGAGAAGGAAAATAAAATTTCTTGTTTTGAGTTAACAAGTATTTCTTCCTCTTTGGAGGAGGCCAATGTATCAGCATCAACCAAATGATGACAACGCTCAGGCTACAGCCAGTACTGGCAAATCTAGCAGCAGTACAGATGTGAGTACAGCACTGGGTGACAAAATGGCCTGACACAGAAGTTCTAATAGGATCAGCAACCAGCAGGCTCTGGGGGTACAGAAAAAAAAAGTAAGAAAAAAAAGGGGAAAGGATATCAAGTTATGGAACGCATTTCTGATTCAGGTATCAAATTTACTTGCAGACCAGCACCAGCTTTCCCTAAGGTGAGAAATGGGACAGAAAAAACCCTCTTATTTGCATAACACAGAAACAAAAGCAGTTTCATATGAGCATTTGTAATGACCTTCCTTTCTCAGGACATCAGTATGGCCTAACTTATCCACCGTGACTGCTGGCCTACAGAACCTCATCAAGTTTCCCTGTCAATAGTGTTTTTTGAAATCCATACAGCTGACTGACATGAACACTGAAGAACCTTTTTTTCACCCCAGAGTCACAGAATACTCCCAGTCTGAGTTCTCCCAAAAAGGATACTTTCTAAATATGCACAACCTGTCCTGACACCCAAGCCTGACTCCCCAAACCTGGGGAGCAGCTCAGTAAGTGAAATTCAGTAAGGCAGAGAAATAACTTTAAATGAGCTATAGGGCACAGTGGATATAGACACGATCACAGAATCCAGCTGTGGTAATGATAACTTCTGATGGCTTTGTGCTGCATGTCTGCTGAAGGCTGTGCCCCCTTCCCTGAGACTACTGCTCCAGAGCAGAGCCCATGTAAGGGAGGCTCACTGCTCCTCATGTCACTGTCAGTGGGGATGGGGACAAGCAACCTGGCAGCAGAATGACTCCAAAGCCAGAAAGACAGCTGTGATCTAAAGAGCGAAACTAACAAACTCAGCACCACAATCACAGGCAGTCTTCCTTCACCTGCAGCTAAAATTTCCTTTAAGTCATAGATATTTTTTCTGGAAAATGGTTAACATGTTTCCAGAAATATGAGCTTTGACTGTTGCAACTAAATGCTCAATAGCAAATCGAGCCTTAAAATTTTATTTGAAAATTGTGTATTTTTCCAATCCATAAGCATAACAACTTCAGTTGGTAAAAGCAAAATAAGCAGACAATAAACATTGTTTTCCTTCTGTTAGATTAGTCTATATTGACTGCATTTTGTAAAAAGTCAGGTGTACTTTTATGAACTTGGTACTTTAAAGAATTATTTTTTTTTCCCTTAGAAAAATAATGTCAAGGAGCTAATAGAAAGACTTCAGGTGTCTGATTAAAGCTAGAAAGCATTTTAACCAAATAAATATCAAGGTAAACTAATAAAACATTTGAATTCACTATTGTGTTTTCCAAACCCAGAAATTAAGTATCTTGCAAAAATCAGGTCTACACATATATTTATTTTCCTGGAATGCTCCATAAGGACTTTTAAACATGAGAACAGGTTATCATACTGAAGGTGACCAGGTCACAGTTTCATACAAACTAATTCATAAATTAGGGTAAGCAAGTAGGCACTGCTTTGCCTGTAAGCACAGAGATACTGCAACACATCAGACTGCTATATGAAATAACCCAAACCCAAAATATTATCTAAGTTCATCTTTATGCAATAAAATTGAGCAGGTCAGAAATGGTCATGGCATTTTACAGTACAATGAATGTGTCATGGCATCCGGAATACTACGTCCATCATTACAGATCCCTGTTTTTTATCTCCTGATATATATATATGTATATATGTATCTAAGTATCCACTTTATATACAAGTGAGATCCACCTAATGAAGATATAATTTGAGATATTTAAATGCATACCATGCTGTAGGTCACTTCAGCAATATTTTAAGCACTATACTATAGAAGAGAATTTGGCTCCTCACTGTGTACATAACAGCAAGCAGCCAACTAAGAACTATGGCAGCTAAGAAAATTAAAACCCAAGTTAATACTTAGACCTTAGCTCACACTACTGGGTCTTCTCAAATTTTGTATCTTAGTAATGGCCTCAATTAATGCTGGAATGTCATCTGGATTTGCAGCCTCGGTGCTCATTCTCCTTCCTCTGATGGATTTAAGCCAGGACACTTTAAGATACTTGACTGCAGTACCATGTAGGCTGTCATGGCTCATGAGAGATCATATTTCTCTCCTAATGCATTAGTTGTGTTGCAATAATAAAATGAAAGGAGCCTGACATAGTTCTAGAAATCCTCACAGCAAATGCACGCAGCTCTAAGGGACTGACTGCAGGAAGTCTGCAGCAGATTGACTACTACAGACACACAGTCTCTGGTTCATGGCTGACTGTAGCAGCAGACACTCCAAGCCATTACTACAAAGAGCCAGGATGAAAATAGCTTGAATCACCTGCTATTGCACCCATGGGTGATCAAAGCTGGGCACCGACTGACAACAAAGCACCTCAGCTTTTTTTTAAAACCCATGGGTGACATGCCCTTCCTGTTCCTTCTCCCTAGAGAGCAGGCTTCTGAATTTCACCATCAAATACTCACATCATCAGCTGCATATGCCACTTTTTCTGAAAAGATTCTTTGCCTGTAAGGGGGAGAAAATAAAAGCCATTAGGGAAAAAAGGTACCTTTCCCACCATAAGTGTTCCATTTAGCTGAGGGAAGTCAATGCTCAAAATGCCCATGAGCCACATAGTGCCTTTCGGAATTGCCACTATAATTGCACCCCACGTACATACTAACACCACAGTTAATTGTGAATAAAAACCACGTTAAAGTGCAATCAGGCAAACTAAGATAAGTCCACATGCAAGCCATTCTCTTGTTTTGAGATTGTGATGTGACATGAAAAAAGAGGCTTTCATTTTAGGACATGGTAGTGAACAACACCCTCTTTTTAGGTATTTGTCCCTGATCTTGCATCCATTACTAGCCCGAAACCTGACTGGGATCACTGGGGCATGTAAATTCATTCATATGTGTGTGTGTCCTGAGAATCAGCCCTTAGTTCTACAACCAAGTTTTATTTCAATTATTTTTTGACATATTAAGAAAAGATAGCCCAAATAGCTGTTTGGCCCTGTCCATCCTGCTTTTACACTGCAATTCAGCACCTGATTGCCCTGTCCCATACCACAACAAAACCAGTGAGTGAGTGGGCTCCTTCCCAGGCATACCAAGCACAGGTCAAGACACGTTTCCCCTTCAGGCTCCTTCAGTTTTCTCATCTCCTATTTCTGATGTTGTTTTAATGACAACAATTTTATATTTTTAAAAGATTTGCCAAAAATTAATAAAACACTGATTGTACTTTTTTTTAGAATTACCAGCCAGCCAAAGTAAAATAAAGCTCCAAATCAGTTATTTACAGACAGAGCAAAAGACAATGTTACCAGTTTCTAGCCACCCACTTAGTTTTCCCTTCTCTTTCTTTGGGTATGTTTCAATCCCTAGCTTCTTTCATTTTAGTCATCTGTGGAGAATTCAGCTTGTTATAGCACATACTTGCATCTAATCCCTCTTTTCCTTTTGGATCTTGGAATGTTTTGACACTTCAGTTACAGTAAGTGTATTATAACGTAGGGATGCAGAGCCAAATCATACCGAAATAGAGTCACCAGTGTTTGTGCTGACAGCCAAGTCTGCTCCACAGCACTACAAGGCAACTGTGGTGCTGAGTGTGGCCCTCTGCCCTTGGCTCCTGACATCACTGTAGGTTACTGTATCCCCGAATCCATACGGGACAGCGATTATACTATAAACTGTCTGCAGCTGTGCTACCTCTGCCAAGCCAGATTTAATCAAGTTGGATTTAATCCTGGCTTGGCAGGACCAGCGATTGGCTGTATTCAGGTGGACATGCTTTTAGGTAAGGGAATGGGACCAGCTAAAGCAAATTTAGCAGGAGAAAGAAAAGGAAAGAGCCATTAGTTTTTAGGATATTACCATTGTCTTCACACACATAAAACCAGAAAAATGAAGAATACCGTTGTTCTCGCGTACATATAGCTATGGTTTTCTCTGCATATCAGTGAAGAGCCAGCTAAAGATCTATAACACAGCCAAAATAAATTACCTATCTTGTGCTATCGAATGTCCAACAGCAGTATCAAAAGGTAGTAACGGTCGGATCCTGCAGTGAACTCTGATATTTCCTCTCAGTTCCTAGGGTTAGAATATGAAGGTGTATTTAACACAAACCATTGGAGAGGACAAATACACTGGGATTTGTGAAGCAGACATGAACAAGAAAGTAGGTGTTTACAACCTCACAGCCTTCAAATCTGTGGAAAGGAAAATACCATCAGTGTAATTTGCCTTGAGAAGTTATTAGGGGGAAGTGCTTGAGGAAGCACGAACTCTGCAGAGCTCTGGAATGGTGCAGACTTCTCCAGTCTGTATGCGGAAAAAATTAGCTTTCAGTCTAGGCCATTTTCCCCTCTTCTGTCTCCTTCCTCTTTGCTTGAGCTTCTTCAGACACCAATATTCACTCAATAAAAAGATTACACATTCCATTTCTCTTCCACCAGTCCTGAGGAAGAAGTGGGACATTTTGTTCCTCTTCCTCTCCTCCCCGTGTTCACACACAACTAAAAAGCCAGTAACCGATTTTTCTCTGCAGGATGTTTCAGATTACAGTTTATCTAACCTGGTGTTTTTCCTTCCTTTTTAGCCAGTTCTTCTCCTTTTGTGTCAGTGAAACCAGCTTGCCTGTAATGACTAGGGACCACTGACATTAACTCCCCACTGCCTTGGGGATACCCTTTCGATAAACGGCAACACAAAGCAGAGTTTGGAAGGTAAGTACTTTTAACAAAGAAAGAACTTCATTTTCCCAGGTAGAAAAACTTGAAAGAATTTTGTTTGAAGGTGGCCTGTTATTTCCAAAAACCAGGCCTGGCATCAGGCAACCCAAAACTTGTCATTTGGGGGTGCTGGGGAGGAAGAGTAAGATGAAAAGTGAAAAAAGAAAAGAATTACTCCCAACTGAACTGTGGGTAATGGCTGAGCAGGATACAGCTAGATGGATTTGGAAAAATAAAAGATGGTCATTTTGCAATTGCAAGCTGATTGCTTTAGGAATTCTAAAACTATTTCAGAAGCTGCAAGTTTAGAGAAGAGGATGAAGAAAGTCAAGTTTTGTCTGCTATTCAAAATGGATGATGCTCCTTAAGAGAATATGTTGCACAAGTGCATTTGGAAGACGCTCATGTCAAGAGAATGGGGTGGGGTTTATTGTAAGACAGATGTGCCTCAGCAAAGAAATGCATCATATAGAGACAGCTGAAATTTATGAAAATGATGTTCATTAGTTCTGTTGGTGAGGAAATTATGGGCATAATTACAACAAAATAAGAAAATGTTCTGTCATTAAATATACTTACAACTAAGCTGTTATGTAGAGCTCTCCTCTTTTGCTTCTCTTTCTCATATCTCTCTGTCACCTCTTGTAGAGACTGCTCAAGATCAAAAGCTTTTATCTGAAACACTAGAAGAAAGCTGTTTCAAAGAACTAAACTCTGACTTTACAAAATGAATTTTCAAGTAGCACCTCATGAAGTACAAGCAGAAAACCTTTTTAACTTCTACCAAACTTTAATGAGGAGGGTTAGTTCCTGATTTACTAGACACCTCTGAAAAATCCCATCATACTTCTTGCTATGAAATGGCAATGTAAAGTTACAGATAATTACCACAGCTATACATATGAAACCTTGAAAAACAATCAAAACCACAAGACATTTAAAGGTAGTTCAAAGGTGTCAGTTTAGTTACAGGAACATTATCTGTCAGTGAGCCGGAAACCTAAGCTTGAAGCAACCTGTTTCTGGATGGGGCTGTCACTTGCAGGGCTCATGCTAGATCTGCAGACTGTCAGATTCATACCAGCTCACTTTACAAGAAGTTAACCTATAATTCATCTTCAGCATCATTTGCAGTGCTACCTACTACTGTAAAACAACGATAAGGGTCCCTTTTAAGATAGGTGCATTTTCTTCATAGGTAGGATTTGATAAAAAATACCAATCTTTGGAACCCCAGGGAGTCTCCTCACAAAACTGAGGGCAGCAAAACAGGTCGTTATAAAAGCCTTCCAACTTAACAAATAGCTTTATTTTGGCCCAATTACATTAACGCTGAGCAGGCCTAAACCAAACACACAGCCCAGAAGGCACTCCATGGGACAACACACTATTCTGTTACAGGGTAAGGAAGCTTCTCCTGGTTATGATTTCACAGAACAACACAGAAGTGTAAAATGAGAACAGTCAACAGAAATTTGCAAGGCCTCATAAGGAATTCTTGCTATTTATTTACATTACCACAACCCTAGTGCCAAATACAACCTCCTATCTGTTCACTTATCCCCCTGCTTCAATAAGGGAAATATTTACCTTTATTTAGGGTTAATTTTCCACTTTGTTTATTTTCCATTTTAAAGACAACTTGATTAAGCATTTTCTTTATATGGATAACAATCAAGTAAATTTTAATCATAGCTGAGAAGGTAACAGACAGGGACAAGTTCTAAAACACCCATCACTGAGAATGCTGGTTTGTTCCTACTGACAGTAGCAACAGAACCAAATCAGTCCCAAAATTAAATACTTCAACCAAAAAGTAAAGCAGGAGAAAAATGAACCTTTGAAATGGCAGCACATGAATATGAGAGCATCACCCAGGAACTCTGATTACAAATGTGTGTATTTGTTGTTAGTTCATCAGGCTGCTAAGCTTAAAACAATTTAAACTCTATATATGTCATGTGCTTCTCAGTCCTGGTAGAAGCTCCACCAGAACCAAGGGTATCAAAAATAGGTGCAAGAGATCCAGGCATAGGACCAACACACCTAGTCCTCAGTGAAGAGGGCAGAGAGCACCAGTGCACTGCAGGGTCTGCCTTAGATGTACAGATGACTGAGTAAAGGACCTGAATTCCACAACAGTAGTCCATGTGGTGATGTTACAGTCTAGAGATTTGCAAGTAAAGTTTTCTCTGTAAATGCAGAGCAATATTAAAAATCCAATCTGTACTAAATTCAGACAGTATTTTCAGAAACCTCCAAAATCACCCAAGTCCTTTTCCAGTACAGACAAAAGCAGATGAATTTCAGCTAAGGCAACACATTCTTCACTCAGCTACTCTATAATAGTCAAGATAACAAGCCTGAGAACTTCAGACTAAAAAAATCTTACAGCTGAGCCAACCCAGCAGCAGTCTAGTAGCAGCTGCCATCAAAACAAAAGCTAAATCTAAATTATCACTCATAATCTGTGCAGAGTTGTTTGAACTCTTTCTAACGCTTCAGAAATCCTTGATGATCTGATGGCAAACAAAAAACCAAGAGCTACCATTTCAGTGACACGTTTCTCGAGTATCAAGCAAAGCCTTTTAATGTTAGCAGCATTTAACAATGACAAGTTTGAAAGCACATAACAGCATGAGCAAAGCAGTGAGCCTTACTTTGCATTGCTTCATTCTGCAGCTGTATTCCTTGGACTGCTGTTAAGACTTGGTAAAGGTAAGTCTTGCTTTGACGCTGAAAGTCTTTTGAGAGCTCGAGGGCAAATGAACGGAGGCTCTTCAGGTCATGCTTAAGCCTCTTCTCAGCAAGAAGAAAAAAAAATGTTATAAAAACACAAAACCAGCAGTTAAGAAAGAATCAATATAACACCACCATAAATAATTATGGTGAGATATCAGGGTTGGGAAGAACCCTCTTCAGGAGCGTATCTTTCAGCATGTTTAGAGAAGGATCCTGCATGATATCTAGCAATGTCATTTCCTAAAAACTTCATGAAGACTTTATGGATCCTTGCCATCTCATGGTACATGCTTTGGCTGTAACACAGCTTCAGGTATCACAAAGTCTTAATTCATCAAACAAAAATAAGCATGCATGAGTGTGTGTGCTCTGTCCACTTATAAGACATACAGACAATTAACAAAGAACAACTGCGATCCATAGATCCCTTAGAGCATTCATTTTCCACACTTTGATCAGGAGGCATTTGCTAAGATTCACTCTAGGTTATTCCTTAAATAGGCCAGTTCTGTGTCTCTCTATGAGAACAGATGTAATGTGAAAAGATTGGAAACCTTTATTGTTCCAAAAGGTATTTGAACTATGAATATAACTTGGTATAACATACATGATGAGATTTCTAAATGTTTATAAGAGCAGCTTATACTCACTTAAAAATCCAGATAGAATAAAAACAAATTGACCTAATTTTAGGATTAGTAGACTTCCTGGCACTGGAGCCTTGGAACAAGCACGTAAAGCCACCTGTAAGATGAACTTAACACCTTATCTCACAGAAGCACTGTGATGTCTCATTAGTCAGCCTGGTACAAAGTGTGACATATCCTGTGACGTTTTATGTTTTCAGCTGCAGTACTGCCCTTGAACTAATCGACTACTTTTAATGATAAAGCAATAATCTAAACAAAAGGGAGAAAACCACTGCATTTCTCACTCTTAACCAGAGAATATAACTGGGAAGAAATTTTCTGTTTCTGGGGTAGGAGTACCTTTAATCTAGACTTTTATTTGGAGAGCTTTGCTCTCTTCCTAATGGTCACTGATCTCTGAGAGTAAAGCACCTCAATCTATTGGTGTTGCATCACAAGCAGTTCTGCCATTCTAGCTATCACCACTAGTGCCATTCTAGTATATCACCACTGCAAAATTTACTGAGCAGAACCACTGTAATTGGAAAACAACAGAACAGCTTGGTTGGAAGGGACCTACAATAACCATCTAGTACATCTATACTACAACTAAGCAACATCCTGTTAAGAATCAGATTTCTTTTTCAGTCATCTTGTGCAGGTATTCAGTGCTGCCTTGAGAAAAGCTAGTGTCTGTAAAAGAACCCAGTATTCTATGGAGTAACTTAGGGAATAAGTACTCCAACAAATGAAAATATTATGGTACTGGTACAGGGAGAACAGTTCCAGCCTCTTTAATGTTCGATTAAGACAACCTGGTGAGCACACAGCACACTACTCCCTCCTGGGAGGTCCACCAGAACATAACACTTAATGAAATAATGGAGCTCTCCAGTGCTTTTTAAAAAATCTGCCTAGCTGGTTAAAGTACATCATAATCATGTTTTTTTATGGGGATACCTTTATCATAGTCAAATCAGGGATTGCAAGGCTTTGATGACAAAATACCTAGCTTGGGTATCGATAGCGGCCTACACACAAGATCCTGAAGCACAGGTGCAGCCGCTTTTACCAGCTTCTCCAGTGCCTCTGCAGCCCATTACAGCAAAACCACTGCAAATTTTAAGCAAACTCAGGCACTGCTACACTTCACTGCAAACACTGCTGTGAATACAGTAAAGCATGGTCAGATCAGGTTCAGATCTGACCATTTCCTGGTTTTCACTACATTTGATAAGCACATAGGTGTTCAGGGCATGGATTATGCCTACGTTACTACTATATGGCGTTACCTTTATTGCTCCATGGAGCTGGGTTACAACAGAACTCCTCTGCAATTTCTGCTGCTGGCCACGAGCGGAGTAGAGCTGCAATACTTCACGAGTGCTTCTGCCAGCCAATCCTTGATACTGTTTTAACAAACAAACAAACAAACAATCACCTAGAAAATCACTTTAAAGTGCTTGTGTTTTCTGTTCCATGCTGTCCCTTTTATCCCTGTAAACATCTGTAACTCAACTATCCGATTATGTATGATGCTGCAACTACATCATTTCTCTGCTTTTACCTTTCCCCCTGAGCCACATGAAGGCTCGCCTCGGGCCAACTGGCTAACATCACAATGTTAAACCTCAGCATCAGCTTACCAAAATGCTTTTGCAGTGCCTAAAACTCCTTCCTTATGCTTCAGGTGGATCTGAATGGTTACAACCCTGCCCTCGCTTAAGGAAAAGAGCTGGTAAGGCAGCTGGTTTCAGTGTCTTCCAGCAACACATTTACTGCAGAAAGCTCTCTGAAAAGCAGGTGAAGCAGAGGAAGGACACACAAACCCCTACATTAACTGCTAATGTAATGTTAACTGCTGGTAATACACACATACATTCGGTTAGATTGCAATGGTGCAAAACTGTACCAGTAAAGCACTAAGCTGGGGTTTTGGAGATCAAAGGAACCAAAGCAATTTTTAAAGGATGTGGAGAAGAAAGCTTTATGCAAAAGCAATTTTGATGGCCAATTTTATTTTTTAGATGTTGAAATCAAAAGGAAAACAGAGACAGTGCAGATTTAAACATTCACAGGCAAGGAAAAAAAAAAAAAGGAATCTCTGTAGAGTACTTGTGAAATTCTGCAATATGGCAGAGAGTGCATTGTGTTAAAAACAGCGTTGTCATCATTTGTCCCGGAGCTTAAAATCATAGAATGGTTTTGGTTGAAAGGGACCTTTAGTTGCAACCCCCCTGCCATGGGCAGGGACACCTTCACTAGCCCAGGTTGCCCAAAGCCCCATACAACCTGGCCTTACACACCTCCAGTGATGGGACTTACACCTCTGTGGACAACCTGTTCCAGTGCCTCACCACCCCTACAGTAAAGAATTTCTTCCTAACATCTAACATACCCTCTTTCAGCTTGAAGCCACTGCCTCTTGTCCTATCACTACATTCCCTGGAGAAGAGTCCCTCTCCCACTTTCCTGTAGGACCCCTTTAAGTATTGGTAGGCTGCAATTAGGTCACCCTAGAGCCTTTTCTTCTCCAGGCTGAACAAGCCCAACTCTCACAGCCTGTCTCCATAGGAGAGGTGCTCCAGTCCCTGGATTGTCTTCATGGCCCTCCTCTGGACACAGTTCCATGTTTTTCCTGTACTGGGGACACCAGAGCTGGATGCAGTGCTCCAGGTGGGGTCTCACGAGAGCAGAGTAGAGGGGCAGAATCACCTTCCTAATGAGCTGGGACTTCTTCACCTGCTTTCCCCTGCAACCTGTTGACACCTATGATTCCTTGACCAGTACTAATAACCCCTTTCCTTACTTTTGGAATGCACCCATCTCTAGCACAGACTTGGTTCCTACTTCATTCAAGCCATACATTCTGTGACTGCAGCTCCCTGTTACTTAAACTAACTGAGCATAGAAGAGCACAGCATGAAAGAGCTAAATCTATGCACATAGTGGGTTTCTTTCCAGTCATCTGATAACAATAGGTTAAGTGTAAACATTTAATTACAGTTTAACTACAGATGATATCTACAAGAACACTACCACAATGTCCTAAAGATGTTAAAATAAAGACAGATTATATTTTCCAAGAAAAGTACATCACCTATCTAAACCAACCCTTCCATGTGCTTTTCCACCTTCACAAAGCATGGATCTTCTCCTTACAAATGCAATCTGTGGTCCTATTCAACATCTTAGTACTAATATAAAAAGTTCCTACGTGGAAAAGAAATAGCAGGAAGAGATTATTTTAAAAGATTATTTGGGGTTTTTTTTGGTTACAGGCTTTAAACTCCCAGAAATTGAGACCAATTCTACCCAATGTTCCTGTGCTCCTTGAGGGTTTTCATGACTGGTGTTACTCAAATGCAGGATTTACAAACACCCTTGACAAAATTGCATACAAGTAGCTCACCAGAATTAGTCTCTCTAATCGCATGTGAAATGCTAAGCATAGCTATAAGCATTTATGGCATTTGAGCCTTATTGTTAAATAAGCTCAAGCCAGTTAAAACCTACTTTTCACATCTAATGCATTTTCCACCGTCTGCACAGCCTTTCTCTCCCCCCCCTTCCATCCATTTTTCTCAACATGAACAATAAAAGCAGAATGTTCAATTCCATTTTTATTGCAGTCAGCCTCTCATCACTTCCACTGTCACATTTATCTTTATTGCAAAGGCTGCCTTGGTTTTGAGGTTTTGTCCATTAAAATAGTTTTAGCATTCATCAGAATATATATATAAATATATACCCCAGAACCTGCAAATTTGTGCTCCTGCATGAGAGGCAAGAAACTGACTATAAAACCTTTTATAGCCAGCTTTATTATAAACAGAAGTGAAACTGAACTACTTAATAGTGTTCTCCAAAGTGAAATCTCAGCTCTGCAGTTGGATTCATTCCGGCAGACTGGGCTGTTTGCATGGAAGACAGCAGGGTTGGGACCTCAAGGTCTGTGAACAAAGCAAAGCATGTGCAGGTAGACAGACCCATTTCTGATTAGGCAAAAGCAAGGCTCCAGAGCAAGAATCTAACCTCTTATGTTCTAGAGCAGTTAGTTAGAATCTAACTTATGTTCAATAATGACCCTTACAATATACTGTTAGGACAATAACGTAACGGGCTGCAGAAAGCAGTGGCAGTTCTGATACCCATGACTGTCTTAAGGATGTAAGCAAGGGAATGTCTACAGTGAGAGAGAACGTTTTTATTAGGCAGATGCAACCTGGAGACAAACATTTACACCGAAATCCTAATTTATGGCTGTCCTTGTAAGTTTCTCTCCAAAGCTCTCTCACTCACTTCAGCCAGAACGAAGCCAAGTAGCCTTTACAAGTTAAGAATGAGACCTCTGCTAACCTGGGTCATTGTCACCGAACCTGTCACATCCCAGTCGTTCAGGCAGCTCCAGTGGCAGAGCTGAAGGGTCAGTGACTGGTAGCTGAGGGGCAGTAGGTTTTTTCAACAGCATAGCTGGTGAAATATTGGGACATATGATGCAACATTGGACCAACCTTAAATTAATCTAATTAAAATTAGTATTCTTTTTGTAAGGAGAGTCTTCGATTAAGGTAAAAATATGTCGTGACAGTTGTCACACTTTGAGATTGCAAATTAACCCTGGAGAAGTGACAAGTGTATTTAAACAAGTACCCAAACAGAAACATCAGTGTGGGGTTATATTGCACTATATTCCCATTGTTTCTGACTACCGGCGGTAACACTGCCAGGCTCCTCATGTGTCGGTGGGTGCTTGTATCTTCCAGCATGTTTGCAATAAACTGGAACAGTGTTGTAGCTGGAAAACAAGGCTTTTGTTATCTAATATTGGTGTAACTACTTCCTACCTGTGACACACCTTCCTGACAACAGTAATTCGTGTTTGTGTCAGTAACAAAGAAAAGCCCGAACCAACACCTGAAATACTTTAAAATTCTGGTAAATGTTAAAAAGCAGGACCAAGCACCTAGCAAACCTCATTTCAGATGTACCATCTGCTCCCAGTCAGGCTTTGAAAAACGTCAAACCCACTTTTATCTGCAGGTGTTAACAAACCCACGGGTCAGGGGAGGGAATTGGCTTTCCTCAGGTCAACCAACCATTTAATGTTTCAGCCCAGATTAGAAACTCTTGGCCAACAGCCTCTACCATGACTAGCCATCACAGCTGGCGCTGGTCAAGCAGTGTAGATTAATATTCAAAATTATATAAATCTCTGAGATCCTACATGCTGCTCCTCCTTTCAAATAACAGTCTAGGAACAATGCATCTTTCTACAGAAAGATACAAGGAAATGAGGTATCCAGTTGCTGCTGTGTGCTGACTGGGCAGCACCTTGTTTTTTTTCTGGACATGCATTAACATTAGTGCTGTGAAAACATTCAATAGGGCATCTTTGATAAGTCTAATCAGAACGAAACATCTTTCCTGTATTCTGGGAATAGTCTTTCTTTTTTTAAAGGATCAGCCTCATGATCCCTAAAAGGCATTCCTTCAAGACCTACCCTTGTCTTCCAAGCATCTTCCCTGCAAGCAGAAAGCAGTATTCTGCGTTCCATGCTTGCAGGATGGAAACCTCAGCTCGCTTCCGTGGCAATTATTTAAATATACACCAACTTCTAGCTACCTCATCTGTCTGCTCTTATTGCAGATTAGAGATACCTCATCTCATCTGCTCTTATTGCTGATTAGAGACCAACCAGACACCGCTCAGCCTTAATCCCTTCACAGACTTCCCCCACAGGGAAGGAGTGCAAAATCCACCAAAGGCAGGCAGGTTTCAGCGTGGGTTGGGGGTTTTTTTTATTGTTTTCCCTTTCCCTAAGAATTCCTTCTGGAAAAACAGCCAGTCGTTACCTCCGCAAGTTTAAGATGAAGAGCAGCATTTTCAGTTTCCAGGACAACGATCCTTTCTTCTTTGGCCTAGGGAAAAACCCCGCCCAGACCCACAAAAGCGCAAGTTACACACACTTAGAGCCAGGAGAACCTTGTTTCACCACGACAGCTTTATTACATCCCTCTGCTTCTCCAGAGCCAGAGGACTGCCTGCCCCCAGCCTCCCCGGCAGGCTGCTAGCCTACAAGCAGGTACAAACTAGGGTAAGCTCTTAACGTCCCACGACCGCCCAGGCTGCGCGTGCCTCTGCCGGCTCACGTGGGAACGCGGCCGCGCCTCAAGCCGCGTTCGCTCCATAACAGCGCCCCGGCCCTTGGCCGCGTCCCCTCCCCGAGGCCGCATCCTCCGCACAGCCGCCACCGGGGGAAGCGGCTCCCAGCCGCGGGGCCGGGAAGGCCGATCGCAGCCCTGAACCCCCGCGTCTAACTCGGCCCCTCCCCCGCGTCAGGCTGAGTCCCCGCAGGTCTTTAAGAGAAGGGGGCTGCGGAGGGCAGGGGCGGGGTGGGGATGCCGGGGTGGGGATGCCGGGCCGAGCCGTCCCGCACCGCCACCCTCAGCGGACCGAGGCGCTGCCCGTCGCCACGTGCCCGCCGTGGCCGGCTCCCCGCCCACCGCCCGCCCCTCGCCTCCCGTCCCGCCGCGGCGGCGCGGGGCTCACTCGCAACCGCTGCTCCAGCTGCCGGAGGCGCTGCGCCCACACGGAGCCTGAGTCGAGCCCGCTCCGCGGCCGCATCGTCTTCCCCGCGCCGAGACCGAGCGGAGCGAAGCGAAGCCGCGCTCAGACCCCAGCCCCCCATGGGGATATAAACCGGCCAATGGGAAACGCAGCTGGGGCGTCTCCCGGGCTGCCATGGTGACGAGTCCCGCCTTCCTCCCCTCCCACCGGCCACGGCTTCGACTAGCCGGGCGCTACGCACGCTGCCTCCGACCGTTAGCGCCCAGCCTGCCAGTGAGTGGCAGGGACGTCTACCAATCCTCTCGCAGGGAACGGGGGCGGGGCGGGGCCAGGGCAGAGCCCGGGTGCCAGGGGCACGAGGCTGTTAACGAGCGTGTTGTGGCTGGGGCCAGGGGCTGGCGCGGTGCCCCTGCCTCGGCGGCGTCACTGGGATAAGTGACCTCAGAGGGCAAGGCCCAGGGTAGGGTGAAGAGGGGAGGGACAAGGCCCGGAGTAAGGCCACCCGCAGACTCGCCTTAGGGCCAGGGGCTGTTGGCGCCGTGTTCAGGGCCAGTGGCCAGGGCGAAGGGCAAGGAAGGGCAGAGCCGAGAGCTCCTCCATTTAGGCAGGGGATTTCTCCCCAGAGCAGTTGGTCTAAAGCTGAAAAGGCCACAAAGACGATTAAGGGATAGAACAGCTGCTACACAGATCGTGCTGGGGATGGCTCAGCAGGAGGAAGGAAGGCTGAGGAGGAGCATCTGACCAATACACACATCCCTGACCGCGGAGTGTGAAGGCAACAGCACTAGACTTTCCTCCCCTGTGCCCTGTGACAGGCCAAGAGGCAACAGGCACAGACGGGGACGCATGAAACTCCTCATTAAACCCTATTCTTTATTTTTTAAAAAATTTAGTTCGAGGTTAGTAAAACACTGTCATGGACTGCCTAGAGTGACTATAGAGTCACCATCCTTGGAGATACGGAAACCCCACACAGCCCCAAGAAGCAGCTGCAGCTGACCCTTGCCTTGACTCTCGCAGCTAGATGACGCAGAGAGATCCCTTCCAGCTGCAGCTATTCAGTAACTATGAGCAATGCCAGCATGTCTAGGGTTAGTCTTAAGAGGTGGACAAAGCCTACAGGCCCAGCTGGTGTAGAAGTCTTAGGAGTCTGCCCAAGACAGCAGCTATTCACTCAGGCTATGGCTGGAGGTCAAGGTTTCCAGGGCCAACGCCACAAACATCAGTAATATTACTTACTGTGTTATCTCAAAAGCAGTCTGGATACTGTTTGGCTACTAAATGTGAAAGCGTGCCAGATCCAAACACATTAGCTTCTTGGGAGTTGGAAATAACACTCTTTTTGCACTGCAGTTTGGGGTTTGGTTTTTTTGAGAAACTGAAGGCAACATCATAATCACAGAGGAATCCAGTTCTGCAAAACAGCAGTCTCAAGTTACTGTCTACTGAAGAGGCAGTAGAAAATCCAGAGTCAGACAGCAGTGAATCTCTCCATGTTTGGCACAAGTGTGACAGCAATCCTTTATGGAGAAACCCAGATGCACCCCATCTCTCAGACCAACCTCAACATCTGTGCAGCTCTATCAACTGTCTTCTGATACTGCGCCTTCTTCCCATAAACTCTAGCTGCAGTTTAAAAACCAAAAACCAACCCCCCTCCCATCCACCCCAAACTGACTGGAAGCCCTTCTGCAGTTTGTCCTTGCAACTAGTTCTGCATTTAGCGGAAAAAACGAAAACTGACAAACGGATTCAGGCTAAAAAAGAGAGTTCCACAGTACTGCAATACTGAGGGGAGCAAGAGATGCTGGCACTAAGTAAAGCAGACAGGATTTTATCAACATCAGCTATTTTGGGGAGAACATTTCAGTAGCTTGGGGGTGTGTGACTCAATTCTTGACACTGAGCTGTGATTTTAATGTGCAACTTATCCTGCAGCAGCAATCAAGTCAGAGAAATATTGTTTTCCAATGTAACTCCATCTCCAGAGGACCATCTCTGAAGTGTGACAGTTGATCTCTCCCCTACTGTGGGTTTTATCCACTGTGAATGAGATTAAGAATGTGGTTTCTGTAGGCTGCAACAGAGAGAACTTAATTTACTACCACTCTGGGCTTTGGGCTAATAACGTACAACTGAGCATCCCTGGACTAGTCCTATTTATCTCTGTGCACACCTGAAAGTTGGGTAGTACTGAAAGCTCAGTCCCATCTGTATTAAAAAAATAATTAAAAATAATCACAACATGATAATGTGATCTGTGACTCACCATAACAGCAGCGATTGCCTTCTGGGAACTTACTTCTATTCTCAGATCTCAGGAGAAGCTGATGAACAGGGACCAAAACAGTCTGTCAGTACGACCTAGGCAGGAAACAAATACAAAAATCCAGCCATCCTCTGGGAATGCTGCAAGGCCACATCCCAGCATGCCTAACTACACTGATTCTCTGCTTCGAAAAATCTTGTGGGTGTTTCCCCCCCCTAAACTTCTACCAACTTGATCCTGTCTCACCCTGCAAATCATAGAATGGTATGGGTTGGAAGGACCCCAAGGATCATAGAGCTCCAACCCCCTGCCACAGGCAGGGCCACCAACCTCAGGCCTGGATCTACACAAAGTTGCCCAGGGCCCCATCCAACCTGGCCTTGAACACTTCCAGGGATGGGGCACCCACCACCTCTCTGGGCAGCCTGTTCCAGCACCTCACCACTCTCTCTGTAAAGAACTTCCCCTTAATACCCAATTTAAACCTTCCTTCCTTTAGCTTCAATCCATTCCCCCTCGCCCTGCATTGTCTGCCCTTTTAAAAAGTTGATTCTCCTCCTGTTTGCATGCTCCCTTCAGGTACTGGAAGGCTGAAAAGCAATTGGGAAAAATGGAGAGGTGGTTGCACTCCCTCTTGCACCAAAGACAGTGAAATTCACTGCAGTAGGCTTTTGGATCTTCTACTGCCTGTTGGAGAGCATGTGGACCCCAGACAGTGACAGGAGCTTGAGACTTGCACACAACCTTTCACTGACACCTCCTAAAACATTACTCAGTGAAGCTGCCAATATTTAATTCCAAGAATTTATCAAGGTGTTTGATTGGTAACCGTAGGTCAGTCCGAACCTGGGTCTGTTGCTAACAGTAAATGGAGGTTCTCCCAGTGGGTGTATCACACTGTGATGTCATTTGGGAGTTCACAGCTGGGAAAGGTGTCAGCTGACTCCAGATTTTTAACCTGTGAGTCTTTGCCTTCTGCACAACACAGCCACTAACCGACCATCTCAGACAGAAGCATCATTGGAGAAAACAGGAAGAAGAGCCAAATGTTTTCTCACCCTTGACAAACCCATGCATTTCTGTGTGTTTCAAGACTATTCTCAGTGAAGCTCGTTTTTCCACCATTGCTGCTTTTGTTGATTCCTTATATTACCCTGTTGAGTTAGGAGGTAAAGAATGATTTTGCTTATTCTACTGCTTGTGCAATAGTTGCTTGACCTACAAACAGCCAACTTTACTGTAGTAAATTACATAGGCAGTCACCAACCAGACATTCACTGTGGACTTTGTCCATTTCTCTGCCTTTCCCTCAGTTAGGAGGGGGACTGTTGTGCAGGAAGCATGCAGCAGCACTTCAGGAGCAGCACACATGGATGATAGGTGCAGATAGGAGAATTGGAGAGAGGTTTGAAAATACCAAGCGCCTTTGCTGGGAGTGGCAGATGTGGCTGTGTTCGCAGATGTCATTCCACACACTTCAAGGGTCTGTCATCAGTTAAAATACCAAGAGCTACTAAAGGTGACAACCCATGTCCCTAATGCAAACCTGATCTGACCCGTCCAAGGCACAACCCAGAACTTGTTTTCCTGCTGTCAGTTTGTTCCCACTGTTCCATGTATCACGGAGTTCCACCCTGCAACCCCTGGACTAGTTTAGCTTGGAAAGAAACATTTCTGTGACACAGTTCAGTTGCAACAATGACAGTTTCATCAGATAAATCACTGCTCACTTGTACTTTGCTCTTACATAGACCGAGGGACTGCCATATGGAAGGAGAGTGGATCGTTTCCTTTCTCTGACAGACTGTATTAAAAATGAAGAGTTCTTCAGCCTGCCCTCACAGACTAAGAACACGAACAAAAGATTGCACTCACACACCTTGAGGCCCTGGCAGCCATTTCCTTGTGACATACCCCACAGCACTTCTGGCTTCCCATCCTTCCTTTAGCGCTTTCCCAGCCTTTGTATGCACACATCACAGGGAAATCCTGACTGTCCTCATGAGGGATTTTGAAAACTCCAGAGCATAGACCTGGCTCCAGAGATTAAGGTACTCACCAGGGAAGAGATGTCGGTGGCTCTCAGTCCTGGCTCCAGTGGACATTCAGCTACAGCAGAAGGTACCTAAAGCGCTTTGCCATTCCCTCCCTGAGCAGAAGTTACCCTGCTGTCCTCCCATCAAAAGTCAAGGCATCTAACCTCATCAGTGCAACAAGAGAAGAGGAGCAGCATGATTCCCAAGTCCTTTAACTCAATCTTCATTCACATCTAAACACTGAATTTGATTCCACACCCTGCAAACTTCCAGGTCAGCCAAACTGATTTTTTCTTTCCCCCCAGAGATTTAACAAAACATTACCATGTCTTTGTGTTCAAGATACTTGTGACTAAGTAACTTTTTAACCACAGCAATCACGATGGAGGCTCTGGTTGCAATACTATTTCCAAAAGAAGCGGCATTCCAGGTTCCTCTCTGCTGTCAGTACAGCTCTGCACCCCAGCAGGACACAGACAGGACTAGTTGTGTCGCCGGCCTCACCAGCATCTACTATTTCTTACATTGCTGGTTAAGCCATAAAAATCACTTCTTTCAAATCACTGCTACAGAAATTCTCCTCCCTGAGCAATGAAAATGAGATCCTTTGTTTTCTTCATATAAAATTAGTTTGAGATTTCCATCTAACTCTACTAAGAGTTAGATGGAGTTTGCTTGCACAGATACTTTATAGAAGGACAGGTAAGGCAAAACATCCTGAGAGCCCCTTTGGCTTATGGTAACACCATCAGGAGTGCAGGATCAAATAACAGTACAAAAAAACCATTTAATGCAAAGTTAAATACAATACAAACTTTATTAAAAATAGGTTGCAAGTGAAATACAGTAGAAATGGGAAACTACAGCAGTTTTGATGTTTTTCATAATAATGCACAGACAAATATGAAAAGCACTTTTACACATATTCACACTTGACCCGAATGCCCAATAGCGGCCAAATCCACTCGACTGAAGGTTATAGGTACTGGGTTTTTGCTAAGCCTTTTTCAGATTCTAGCAGCAACAGTAATTCAGCCACAGCATAAGGTTGTGTTTTTTTTTTTTTCCTTAAGAAAAATTTGTCACTGTAAGGCTGCTAGTGTTCTCAAGATAAATTGGGAGAGGCTTGCTTTTCCTGATTAACAGACATAGCAAGCATGCAGATCCTTCATTAACACTTTGAACCAGTTTAATCTTCTACTTCATATTTAACAGGTGAAACGGTAAAAGCACACTTTCAAATAAGAAACCTGAAATACGTAAAAAATATTTACACTCCAATTTTCATTAACTCGCATTTATTTATCATACAACTCTTATTAAAAGTGATTTCTTTCCTAAGGCAGTGAAAGTCTACCCCTTTGTATTTGGAAGTGTGCACAATTCCCTAAATATATATTTAGAAGAGAACAATATGATACAGGAAAAAAAAAATCATCTAAAGCCAATAAAGGGCTTTGTCAAATAGAAAATTTGTTTGGAATCACAATATATATTGTCTTAACATCACACAATGAGAAAAAAAACTTTGATGAGGTTCTTATTCCCAACATCATCAGCCACGTACATACAGCTGAAGAGACAGTGGGAGGAAAAAGATTAACGATTTAAAATTAAATAAGGCTATTACAGTGTGAAAAAATAGCTTGAACTGCCATTAAGGTTTTCAGTACAACAGTGACAAGGTGTCAGTAAAGCCAGCTTGACTCAAGGAGAGCTCACCAGCGCTGCTGCTGCTTTCTCAGCATGCGGGAGGTGGGTGGCTGCCAGCACACCAGGCCTGGGAATGACCTCACTAAGGTCCCCGCTCCCAGCCAGCAGCACCGCCTCTGATGCTTCACACTAGTAACACCAGTTCACTTCTCCACAGAAAAAGACAACAAAGGAAGATATTGCTGAACTGATAATAGCAGATGTATCAATACTGCTCCTTGCCTAATTGCCCAGTAACTTCTAATCTGCCTTTCTCAGCAAACACACGTTATCTGCTCTGCTCACTTTGGAACTGAATCATTACTCCTCGCCTTCAACGCATCACTGGCATCTTGGCCCCAACTTAGGAAGGGCCACTAGTGCAGCCTACCAGCTACTGCTTATGTACTTTTTAATGAAGCAATTATCCACAAGTTTTATCTTCACATTTCTGAAAGCCTGAGGCACACGTAGTGGGAATGTGTCAGCATCCATCCAAACTTTGCCGTAACTACAGGTGAACTCTTATGCAACCGTTTTAAACCCAACAAATCCACAGGACCAGAAACGTTTCATTCCAAGGTTCTACCCAGAGAATGTGTTGTTATTCCAGTACTAAGTAACGGTACGATCTGCACTGATATGCTGATCATTGTATGAACACCATAGAGCACGTCAAATTCACGTATGAACTCTTAAGGTGGCCCAGATATTGGCTTCTTAAAACAACCTAAAATACTAATTTCTAGTGCACAGTTTAGTTTAGGCAGTTCAAGCTATTCTCACTCTCTCTGCTCAGCAGCTAAAACAAAAGTGTGTCTGTAAAACACCAGGAAACAGAACTTATCTTTGACAAGTGCTACTTGGTCTGGTGCACATGAACTTAAACCCCCAAAACAGAAAGAAAAAAAAAGTTACCTTCACGTGACTGATATCTTTAAAATTTTACAGTGCTTTCATTGTATAAACCACAAGCTCCTGGCAAAGTAATCAGATTTCTTGCTATTGCAACATCTCTAAATCTTAATTAACAGTCTTAGATATAGAGGAATCAAAGTCACTCCTTTCAGAAAACATTCATTTTCTGTTCATTAGTAGCGTGCCCCCCATTCTCAATCCCTCAATTTAGAGATCTTCAGTTACATCTGGTAAGGTGCTTTAATCTTACTTTGTGTTCAGCTCATTTTCCAGTTCCATTAATTTCCTAGAAGCTTTCACTTTATTGGATACATCCTGACCCTGTGAAAAAAGTCGTTGGCGTTCCCTGAATGTCAAGTTTTCTGGTGCTCCAGGTAAGTCTGTATCTTGACTGGAAAAAGGGGAAAAAAAAAGCGTGTTATAATTCTTGTATTCCTTAAACATAGCAATTCTTAGTAACGCCTACTAGCTGGTAGCTTTGACTACTACTACAACACTGACTAGATATTAAAATGCAGGAACTGGGTTCACAGCTTCTGAAGAATCCTAGCCAAGCCCAGCCACATCTTCAGTATGCTACACAGTAAAGCTGCCGCTCACATCCAAGATGCAGCCTGCAGAATTTATGCTTGTTACAAATGTGCCAAGAATCCCACTCGAGGGGTACTGTTCAGATTTATAAATACACCAAAACCAGTTCAGTTCCAGCAGTTTACTGGGTTTACTCAGTTGTGGCACTGAACTTTGCTGCTGTGTAGTACTTCAGATCCCCTCTGATTTTACAGCAGCCCAGATACCCCGGCGCCCAGCGCAGAGCCCCTGGCTCGCTCACAGCTGCGCAGCGCCGGGAATAAACCACGGCGGAGGTTGGCCCCGCCAGCCACACGACGGTCACAGACACCGACATGTCACCTTTTAGATCTCTTGTCCCTTGGATCCCGATAAACTTCATGGGCCCCGACAGCTGCTCCTGATCCAGTGTATGAATTTATTCCTTATGCAAAAGAAAAAGGAAGTTGAAGGACTGCTCTTAACAACGCAAGCACTTTGTGTCATGTTTCTTCAAAAAGGTGCAGTGCTTGTTTCAACAAGTAAACTGGAATCAGAAATAAATTTAGAGGGTCATCTGCCCCGTAGAGTATTTAAAACCAGTTCTACTAAGTTCCACCTCCCCTCGAAACAACTCTTATTCCTAATTTTGAGTCAGAATGTATTTTGTTTAGATGATCCAGCACATATCAAATCATGGTATTTACCGTATTACAGCTTACTGTAAGACAGACATTAGAAGTTGTTCAAGTAGATTGATGGAAAGAGCAACACAATTATCCTGTAACAAGCTCCACAGGAAGTAAGTTAGCTGCAGCTGCTCTCTTTAGGAGGCTAGAAGTAAGCTAGGATTAGTATATACCATCTTTGCAGTTCAGCAGTCAGAATTTTTGTCTCTGTTTAGTCCGATTAAGTAAACTGTATCACTCAGAAAACACCCCCTTCCACCCCCTTAAATCTAATTTCAAGCAAGTATCTTGCAGCACTGCACCTTTAGTTTAAGTTGATATAACACACAAGTTTTACACATTATATTAATTATTTTAAAGGCCACAAGACAAAACCTTTTCTTTCCAATCAAAACGTTTAATAATTTAATCTACATTTAAGACCATATTCTGTTAGTAACTGTCAGGAAAAGAGTAAAAATAAGAATCAGCACAATAGTCAGATTTGTCTTCTGACAGTTCTGGTCTCAATATTATGTGTTATGTCTTGTGAACCTCCTTTGGTACAGAAGGAAATGTTTGCTTCTTCCACTGGTCTATGTAACATCCCACACATGCTCAGTAAGAGACACGGGAGGCTGGAACACACAAGCAAATTTAGCTAGCGTGTTGTAGGCTCAATGTTTTCCACCAAAAATTTGCAGCAAACCAAACCATATTAAGTATGCCAGGCCAAGGACGATTTATTTTGTTTTTCCTTTCAGGCAGGAGCCTTACATGCACACAAGCACCAGCACTGCCCCTCGTTTGAGAAGTCTGGATCCACATGCTGTGGTTCACACTTCCACCTGGCTTTGGGACAGCAGTTTTGGTTTGGGTGCTGGCTTTTTTGTCGGTTAGCTGACAGACCCAATGGTCTCAGAGAGACCCCGTGGAAGAAGGTACGAGAGCAGAGTTTGCAGAAGCGTGGTTTGCTAGAGTTAGCACTCAGGACGGAGGAGAGCTGTCAAGGACAGGAATGAGAGAGTCAGCGAGATGGGAGATGGAGAACTGCACAGTGAATTCTGCACTTGGTGCAAACGGCTTTGTACGTTACGCAGGCAGTCTTCAGAGAAGCTTGAGCAATCAGGTGAGGTTAACCTGTTCTCATGGCTATTTTAAAAATTATGAAATAAGAGTATTCAGAATTAGTCGTATGGTTTGTGAATTAGGTTATTAAAGGCGAAGCATCATACTACAATGTCCCTTCACGGTTACCAAAACCCTAAACGAGTCCTTGTCCTTCGGATTGTTTTCCAGGAAAAACAAATATGTACACACAAAAAATAGCACTGAACATTTCACTTTCCTGAGATTCATTTTTTCATTAAAGTTAACAGGAAGCAGGATTGGGAAATGCAATTACATAATGAAATGGCATCCCGGGTTGTGGATGATGGAAGGCAGAAGAGCGGTGGTGACAATTAGTGACTGATGGTTCTATAGTTACATGCCAAATAAGGAAGGGAAGCTAAGGCCTTCCGAAGCCTCTGTGTGTGTGTGTTATGATGGAAGGCATAGTTTACACTCCGCTACAGTCAGTTTCAATTAAGAATTTCTAGGGGAGGAAAAAAAAGTTCCTCTGGAAGACTGGAGTACAAAAGTTCCATGTCAGAAGCCTGCCGTTTCAGAACATCCCTAGGAACAAGCTCACAACGCAGACAGCCATAATGCTTAAAGAGAATCTTTTCTGCATATTTCCCATCTGCCTTTAATCCTATTTTACTCATTATTTCTGTGCAATACAAGATGCTCAAACACTGAGTCCTGCTGACAGAGAGCTGTGAGCTAGGATCGCTGGCTGTGGGTTTAATCTGTGGGCTCATGTGCCCTGGAGGTGGCCACCACAGGCCTATTTAACTGCACCAGCAGCACACAGGCGGTGGAACGCACTGAAGAGCTAAAACCTCCCCTTGCCTTCCTTTGCAATTAGGAACCTCTGACAGAGACAGAGAAGAATGGCAGACAGGCTAGCAGGATCCTCAGGAACTACTACATCATGAGATCCTGCAAGCAACACCAGGGTTTGGGGTTTTCTTGTTTGTTTTTTCCTTTTTTCCTTTAAACAAGCATGCATGTGAATACTTTTTATGCTACTCGGGTACTGCACTGACCCCAAACAGTGAAACTGCTAAGCTGGAACTGTTATCAGTTGAGCAGCAATTGCTTGGTGAGCTAAACTACTGCCCTTTTAGTAACATTAAGGCAACAGACCTTCCCCTTGGCACTGGAAATAGTCCAACTGTAGCAGAAACTAACTTGCCCTGCAAAGGAAAGGATGCTTTGCTGGAAAATGGTGACTTCAGCCTTAATTGAAAAGGATGCAGACAGGATGCTCAGAGTATCATATACCCCTACAGTCTTTTATATCCAAAATCAGATTTGTACAGCTGGATTAGAAGTGCTTCTGATAGGTAGAACCTACCCTGAGGCTTGTGTGCTCCCTCTGACCAGGGTAGATCACAGCCCTGACTGAAGAAACTAAGTGAACTTCATAATTTGTTAGGTGGCCAAGAAGGTGATCATGGATACAGCATACTGTAGGCTTCCACATTTGTCACTGAGAGTGGAACCCAGTAAATGAATTTGCCATCTGGCTGGAAACCACCATGAACTTTTTCCTTCGCTATCTCTTGTGACCTGCTACCCTCTGCATTTTGGAAGGATGATTTCATCAGCTGGAGCTAGTTGTCAGGCACTTGACTTCCAGTACAAGTAAAAAGAATGAACCAGGGGAATGTCACAGCCGTAATTCCCTTCAGAATAATACAGAAAAAGAAAACAAACGTAGGGGAAGTACTGGCAGGTGATGAAATTTAGATTGTTGTCTCTCTTTGCAAGAAAACAGCACTGTACATATCAGAAGTGCCTAATACAGAAGCTGGCTGTGTGCCCTACATATGTCTATTGGTGCTTGCAGGTCATTTTTAAAGCCATTTGCACATGCTATTAAGAGAGAGAACCCTGGTACCACTAATGAAAGCAGAAGATAAGCTCTGTCCATGAACCCATTAGAGAAGAAGGTTTCCTGTGTTCAAGAAAGGTGCCCTTCCAGATGCCCTGAGTAACCAGTGGTCAGTCATATAAAACGAATCACTGAAAGATACAGGATGAAAGCCAAAACCAACAGTACTTTGAATTGGTTAAGTTAAAATAATTTCTGATTCGTCGTGTGAAAGATGGAATTTTTGCTTTTGAAGAGTCTGGGTAAGGAACGAGGAAATTTGAGAGATCAGAACAATTAATAATTGGAGGATTCGTATTAATATCAGGATTGAAGTTAGATCACCATAGCAAAAATAGTGGGAGAAAAATCAATCACAAAAGAAGCGATTCAAATCTACAGCACCAGAGTTGAAACCATGAGGATAGTTCTGCAGAGAGGACTGATTTCACGGTGTCTACCTTTAGAGCCGCTGGCATGGATGAAACTCGGTTTGTTTGGTGGGGGCAGGGGCAGGCCTTTTTTGGCAGTAGTACTGTTGGCATTGACTGGAGATGACTGGAATGAGTTGGAAAGAAAGAGGCCATCTGAAACTGGGCGAGGCTGGCGGGAAGGCTGCTGTGGCTTAAGGGTGGCAGGAGGAAAGTCACCATAAGATTTTCTTGTGCTGGAGTACTTATCCTGACCTGCTAGATTGGAATCCTCCTCCTCATCATCATCATCATTGTATGCAACAAACTTGGCAGTATAAATCGTGTCAGGGGAGAGGACCTGTGTTTTGAGGTAAGAGGTGTTTCGCTGAGGTGGGGGAGGAGGAGCGTTAGATGAAGGGGTTGGGGATGGGAGTTCATATTCCCGTGGAAGCGGAGGTCTGTACAGACCAGGCTCGTCAGGTTCCAGTAATCTTCGCTCTGCTTCATCGTGCTGCCTGCGCCTTTCAGCCTCTAAGCGACTGTAATACTCCTCTTCCTGCCGCCTCTGCAAGCCCAGAGGAAACAGAAACACAGTGGTCAGAAAGACAGACGTTCCAAGCCCAGAGAGATTTAAGTTTTACATCGCTAAGCTACAAGCATCTCCTTTTGTCTCCTTTCCTGGGCATCTATATGGACTCACATAGAGAATACTACACTGAAAAACCCAAAACCAGCCACAGTCCTGCACCACAGTGTTGCTGTTATTGCCAGATCTGCCTCTGGTAACTCAGGCAGCTGCCTGTGTGAACTCGGGGAGATTCCAACATTTATTACTCAAAACCTAACTACAGCTAACAAGGGGTAGATTTTACTAAAGCTGTAAAGAGTCTGTGGGAGAGGGAAATAACTGTAACTGCCATCTTAATAAAAGAAACTTTGCCATTCTGTTGCATGCCTACACAATGTAAGTTAATCATCAGAGCCTCAGAACGGATGGCTTGTAACAATGCTTCTACTGTAAATACCAGGAGAACTATTTTCATGTAGAAATCAAATTAACAAAGAACTTTTCTAAAACAGGCTTCAAATGACTGTTTTTAAAAAAAATCCTAAAAAAATATTAAACCCCTATGCTAATGATATTCATATGAGGCTACTGACCATTTACAAGGCTATGAAATATCTTCTATGTATTTTTCCAGTTAAAAAGATTTTTAATGTTCTAAACTAAATAGCATTTAATTCTGTTCACCCTTGTCTAAGCCACATTGTAAATTAATACAAGGGTCTATTCAGTAGTTTGTTTGATAACAAATGTAGACGTTTATTTGGAAACCACAGGCTACAAACCCCCTTTTGTCTAAGCACAGGGTAACTTCTGCTGGGAACACACAGTGCTTTGAACAGCCACACCTTCTGCTTTCATTCCATCAGTTCACAAAAAATCCACCGTATCTATCTGCTGATCTGCTCAACACTGTGAGGCAGTTATCCCAACAAAACAATAAGTAATCCTGATGCTGCTTGTTTAGAGGAACGACACGAAACTCTTCCTCTTGTGTTACTCCCTAAGACACTGCAGCAGTCAGGCGGGTCTGAGTTCTGAGCTGATGTACCAGTGCCACAATCAAGACCTGTCAGTGAAAACCCTTCCAAGGACGTGCTGCAAACGTCGTTTGGCTGCACCACTGCCAGCAGTGAAGGAAGCAGTGGCTGGGTTTTTGCAGGTTGGTTGGTTGGTTTGAAACTTCCTACAGTGAATTGTTAAGTACTTTCCTCAGCCCTAAGACATCTTCCTTACTTTGCACTATCGCCACCCCCAGCTCAGCTTTCTTCTACTCATCAACCCATACTGCTTATGGAGAACAGTCTAACAAAGGTTGAAAACAATCAAACAAAAAAATTAATGAAGTGAAAACATCTAAGAGCTGGGGCTTGGTTTGTTTTTTTTAAAAAATTAAGTATTTGTTCAGTCTTCCTAGATGAAATTTCTCTCCACATGAAAAGTGTGCCCTCTTTCTTTATTCTGAATCACAGTTACTAACGGGCAAGTCTAATCTGAACAAAAGTAATAGGTCTTTCCCTAGAAAGAAGAGGGTCTTGAAAGCTATGCTTGGAGTCAAATGAGGTGCCTTCTCTTCTGGTTTTGAAGAATAAAGCTTCTCACAGATAATGTTCTGAAGAAGCGCAGGAGCCTGAATTTTTAGAATCTGATTGCACCATGACTTATCTGCTGAAATTATTTACTGCTTTCCTAGAAAATAGCTCCTTTTCCTTCCATACTGAAAATATAAAAGTACTCAACTCCACTCTACCATATTTTTCTATTTATATAAAACAATTATTGCAAAAATATTTAAGTGCCATCTCTGAGATGCAGCAAAACCCAACACCACTGATTCAGCCATTACAATACAGAAGGTAGGCAAGGCAAGGAAACCAGGAGGCAGTTGATTCCCACACTAACTTTCAGAAAAGGCTCTGAAGGCAAGCCCTTGCCACTGCTAAAACCTTTAGCTGGTAAGACTGTGGTACTAAGTCTGCAATACCAGTTAACTCCAGCCTATTTGAGTACTTCAGGTTTATACTGGATAAACTGAAGCCTTGAACCATGACTCATTACTAGGGCTAGTGTGTTTGACCCCTGCTGACTAAACACAGAGCTGTTACTGGCCAGGCTAAAGAGGAGAGACCCATGAGAACCCCCATGGCACTCAGAAGACCACAACCTTTTCTTCAGCCTCTCTCCTGGTCCGCTCCTCCTCTTGCTGTCGGCGCTCTTCCTCCTGCCTGGCTCTGTCTTCTGCTTCTCGCTTGCGCATCTCTTCCAGCTGCTGCTGCCGCCTGCGTTCTTCATCCTGTAACTAACAGGGACACAGCTTTGAGTTTCTCATCGCCCACCCGGGTAACATGGGTCAAAAAAATTAAGTAAACCAAGTATTTGCAGCTAAAAATATCTCATTTGGTAGAAAATCCTATACAACAAATAAATCTCTATCATTTCCAGCTGTTAGGAGTATGCTTTGGTACATTGGTTTCCCTAAAATGCACACCCCACCCCCCCAAGATAAAAAGGAAAATAAAAAAAAATATGCAGAGAACTACACAGATAAAAGCACAAAACACATGGGGAGCTGGTGTTAACAGTCATTTATGAACCCCCAGCAGAAGGCTGAGGTGACTCATATTCCAGACAGCTTCAGCAACCGCAGCCTCGCAGGTACAGTAAAGTGAAATTAAATACTTGGAACCAACAGTCCAGGGCTTCAGCAGCCAGTTGGTTTTTCAGTTTGGATTAGTATTTAAGCACCGGAAAATCATGACTCATTAGTCAAAGGGTCAATCCATTTAAAGTAACAGGCTCATTCAGCAAGTCTGCAAATAGTCTCAGGAGATAAATAAAATCTCCCCCTGCATCTGCAACAGATGTGTGTTGGAAAAAGCCAAGAGCGAGGCAAAGAAATCTTTCACTACTGAGATTAAACATCTCACGTGAACAACTGATGTCCAACAGACATTGCTATTTTATATATTTTTACAGTGAACACTGCACAGATAAGAGAACTGAGCAACAACCCAAACTTTGCGTGATCCTCTGTAGTGAACAGTAGGTAAGCCCTTGGCAGGCAGCAATATTCCCTGGCACAATAATATTCACAAGGAGAAATTAAGTGTACTACATGCTGCATTATTTCTTACTGCAGCGTGTTTCCCCCCCACGGCTAAGATCCTTTGTAATGATTGGTGTGTCTTGCTATAAGCTGCATGTAACACGGATGCTTCTCTAGTCCTGGATTTGTTTTTACAATCCAGTTTTGTTTCCAGAGAAAGGCCCTTAAGACAGGCAGAAA
The DNA here is from genome assembly GCA_022605575.1 of Laterallus jamaicensis coturniculus. Taxonomy (NCBI): domain Eukaryota; kingdom Metazoa; phylum Chordata; class Aves; order Gruiformes; family Rallidae; genus Laterallus; species Laterallus jamaicensis. The sequence goes on from JAKCOX010000001.1 coordinate 51,066,462, forward strand.
TAATGAGGTGGTAAGAGACATTTAGTTTTAAAAGACTGTGAGTACCATCTTCTTCACGTAGGTATCTCTCCCCTCTGTTAATTAACAAGCAACATGCTTTAAAGCAGATTAGGTTCCCTTATCAATTTCCCAATCAATTCTGAAAAAATAACTTTCTTTTTTGGAGTAATTTTTTGGTAATTATCCCCCCTCCCTCCCCCATAGTATTTCTGTTACTGGTATCTTGTGACCTTGCACAACAGGTAATTTGAAAAACATTTGCCTTTGTTGCTTCTGCATCTTGAAGCAGCTATACAGACTACTTGAAGTGAAAGCACCTTGAATCAAAGAGTTAAAAACCACCATTCTTGAGCATGAAAGCTAGAGAACAAAATGAATTTCATGTAAACAGGAATTTGGCAAGTGCATGCTAGAGGGTGCTACCTCTGAGTAAATTCCTCTTACTTAGGGCTGAAATGTTTGTAATTCCTAACTGGAATAAGAAGCAAGATGGGTCAAGCTCATTATATGTAGTAGAGCAGGGAATAAAGTAGTTAACCAACTCCCCACATGGATTAAGACCTCTTCTTGACTTGGTTATTTAAAAAAGACACTGTTTTAACAAAGGAGATAAAGCTGCTGTCAAAAGGAAAGACAGCTAGTAACTCAAGAGTAGTTTACAGAAGAAGTAATTTCCTCTTTTTAGAAAAAAAAAGCAGCAGCAAAAACTGCACAGTGAAAAGTTCCAGGAAAACTCCTTGACTCTGTCCCAGCTGCCTGCAGAGAAGGATGCTGAGCATGGCTGGTACCAATCCCGGGTTACTGGGACTCTGCTCAGCAATGAACACTCCTCTTCACGTGCACTTCAAACCAGAACCTATTTCAAACTACGTTAAAGGGCAGAGAAGGGAACACTGGGCAGGGTGCTGCCATCAGCACCTGAACTGTAACCACTGTAAAGACAACTGTATCCAGGGCAGAGGCAATTCCAGTCACAGCTCCCAGTAAAAAGGCCAAAAGTTATATTTAAGGCACGAGGGGGGTTAGAGCAACTATCAGAGAGAGTCACATTCCGTTTCCTTACAACACATAACAACCAGCTCCTACCCTGGAGCATTCCCAGACCAAGGCAGGGAGTGGTGGGATGGGGAGGCATGCCGCAGCATGCACAGGTGTCTGTGCCCATGGCTGGGTATGCCAATGCCCAGCTCAAATCCAAGGCCCTGATTTTCAAGATGCTAAGGAAAGCTGGCTTCACCTCCCCTTTCTAGGAGGAGGCCTGTAAGATTCCCAGGTTGGTATTTGGGTTCAGTACTTCCCTATCCCAGCTAGTTTTTCCTCTAGTTTAAAAGTCACATTCTCCTGTCATTTCCTGTACTCCCAGGCTTTCTCTGAAGCAGCACATCTATATATTCTAACAGTAGAAACAACTGAGCCCATAGCCAGAGCGACAGCGAAGATCATCCTTCCCGCTATAACCAAGCGGAACAGCTAAGCACAAAGCACCAATTCTCTCCTCCCCTCTTTGTCACAGCTCTACTGCCAAGTGCCAGCGGTTTGCTCTGCTGCACAACTCTGTCCTGCTATCACTGAGAAAGCACTCGCAGCACTCACTATTCCTACCTAGAAGGGGGCACAGAACGCCACCTTTCTTCTGAGATATTGCTCCTCCTAATGCAGCAGCCTGTCAAAAACATTGAGACAGGACTGGCAGGCACCCAGGTAGCCTCAGATTCCAGGCAAAATTCATTTCCCCAAGCGCTGCTCAGAAGGCTTTGACAAGTTGTAGAGGTATTTTAAATTTATACCTATTTATTTCCAACAACTAGAGCTGGGTCAATTCTGTAGTAGTCCAGGGAATGAAAAAACAGCCACCAGCCAAGCTGACAATTCATGCATTAACTACTCATCGCCTTCCACTAGCCTTTTAATCGGCAGAGTTACCAGCACTGCTCATGAGACAACCAGGGAAAGAAAGCATGGAGCATCCTGACCTGTGGTTTTTACCCCCCTTCTGGGGAAACTACAAAGTAACTTCTTAGATACAGAAAGCAGTATAGGATAGATGCAACTATACCCAGGAAGGCACATGCACATCATGAAAATTAGGAGGGAAAAAAAAAAAAAGGTATTTGCTGGGTATAGTGTCCAACAGCAACTGTTCCAGAATCAACATGCTTTCTTTTTTTAAAGCTAAATTTACGAACATCATAATTCCTCCACTTCTTCAGGCCATATACCAGTCCAGTGAAGCATTCTGCTTGGGACCATGGCAAGAAGAGTTGCACAGAAGCCCAGCCACTTCTAGCATTTCAACAGCACTCAGAGGTGTCAGCTGGAAGAGCCTCGTGTAATGCTCTGCGCAGCTGTTCGCAGGCATGTCGTCTATGAATCTGTCTGATCCGTTTTTAAGGCTGATGATACCGTCTCTGCCTTTACAGCCTCCTGTTGCAGGAAGGTTTGGACGTTTACAGCCTGCTTGTCCAAGTACTTCATCTATCCAATCGCAGCCCCAGGGAAGCAAAAAAGAGCAGTGGCAGGAAGCATGGGTAGATACCAAGCCTGGGAAATCCGTGACTCCTGGCTTGCCTGTTCCGTCAGGAAGCCGACACACTTCACCCGCTTCCCTGACGCCAGCTGCCTAACGCTAATGTACCACACACAGAAACCCAAACACCTCCTGTAGCTCAGCAAGTGTGTCTCAAGTAGGGGTTTTAAAAGATGAGGCAAAAAATGAGGCAGCGCTCAGTACCCATGTTTGTGTTTCTCAGTCACGCTTACTTTTTTAGTTTTGCCAGCACCACAAACTAACAGGACTCACAAGCATCACCGCCCTTCATGCAAATTGGTATGCTAATTATACAGCGCCCTTCGAAGGGAGGTATTTCTTCTCCCAAAAGCTACAGAACTCTTTTTCCATGTACCCATTTCCAAGGAGAGCAATAAAATACAGTTAGTTGGAGTCACAGCAGTTCCTGCTTGAATCTAAAAGCCTGTCATGTTTCAGATGCAAGGGGGCCATACCAACCACCTGAAACCGAAGTTACACAGTAACTTAATAATTGCATATTTATGTGACCTACTTGGAAATATTTCCTCAGGAGTAATTTCTGAGTTTATAACCCATTTTTACTTTAAGAAAAAACTCTTAACACCTGTAAAACAACAGGTTTCGGTGCGTACTGCTACAGTATGCTGTATCATATTAGGCTCTCGGGATAACTTCACTTCAGATTGGGAAAGAATGGTGCTGCTTCAGCTCTTCTAAAGCCTGCAGGGTGGGGAAGGGAGGAGATCTTACCTCACACAGCCTGTTCATTCAAAGTCGTTAGTACAATTTTATAAAGACAATTGCACGAAACAAGTACACAGTTTTATATTTAAGCACTGCTACAATGAACAAATCAAGCCTACAAGCAGAACAACCACATCTAAGAAGAAGGAAACATAGGGAAAGGAGTCACGACATCCAGAAGCGTTCAAATGCATGCTTACAATTAACTTATTTTATCACAGTGATTTCTGAACACCCAAAGATGCCATATCATCACCCAAAAGCACACAGGGCAGTTATTAATCATATCAGGAATTGAAATGGAAAGAGATATTGAAGAGAAAGAAACAAACATACCAAATCTAGAACAGAGATTGCTGGCACAGCAGTCTGCTGCAGGTAGTAAGAAAGGGGGAAAAAAAGAAAGATGCACAGTGAAAAATAAAGATAGGTTAGACTTGTGCTATTTCAAAAGCATTTTCTTTTATTTGTTAAGTCAGCTGCTTTATAACGAGGAGCTGAATTGACATAATCCTGAAATACAGAAATGAAAGCAATCAAGCCATCTCTAGTTTTCATCCATGTCAGTTTGACTCCTCCAAAACCTCAGAATTTGACCAGAAATGCTACTTACTGCATCTCCAGCAGTATATAGACAGCAGAATGCAACCAAAGAGCAAACATTGCTTCTGTGCAAGACAACTGTTATTATTTAGCTTAAAAATGTTTCAAAATGCTGGAAGAACTTTATGCACAAATTGTATCTTAAATCCAGCACTTGCAGAGAATACTGCTAGAATGTCATGTAATAAAACTGGTGCTTTTTTGGCCTTGCTACAGTAAAGCTCTAAAGACACTGTTAAAGTGACACTTTTACATGGATTTTTTTTTTCTTTCTTTATGCCAGTCAGTAACTGTCTATGTGCTAGAAATACATGTTAGTGATGCTGGGCTTTAACATAACCTCTTTGCCAAAGATATATTTAGCTTTTCCTTTCTTCAGTTTCCAAGTTTGAGGTATCTATTGTTTTATGCAGCAGTAAAGTTAGCCACAAGAAAAAAGGAAAGCAATGCAGACAGCAGTAAATATGAGAAGAGTTAATTTAGGAAACCAAGCTGCCAAAACAATCACCAACTCAAATACTGCTCAAGCCAACAGCTATTTCTGAACGTTAAAATAAGCACATGCAAACATTTCTTGAGAATTAAATTAGTTTATCACAGAATTGAGTTAACTTTTCAACAAGCAGAAGACACTGGGAGCTAGCTTTTAAGGCTCTCAAAGCAGAGCTGTCGGTATGTAACTTTGCTATCTGTGTATCATTCAGAAGAGAAAGCCAAATTTTCCTACAAAAACTGTTTCCTAGTAACACCAGATTGAACAGATCCCAAGAGAACAGCCACCAGCAGAGCGATGAAACCCTTCACCGCACGACTCGGGGGTATTCTCTTGTTAGACAGGCTACGAGCTCCCGCAGCACTGCAGCTGAAGCAGGCTGACCTTGTTGGGTGCTTATTAAACTGGACACCATGCAAAATCCAGGCATGTGTGAGCTGGAGTCCTAGTCTAGGTATATCCAAAAACCATGTAGCTCAGCCCAACGCCATCCCACAGCATGGCTGGGGTCACCACAGGTGGTAAACTCAGAGGTATGCCCCAGACTGTGGAGAAGATGGGCAAAGTGGAATCTCAGTTCACTTCACTGTTCCCTGGAAACAGCACCCATCCAGGGTCTGCCTTTGGGTCCAAGGCTACAGATAAGACCACTTAGAGAAAAACATACTGGGCAGGCAAATATTCCCAATTCTCCTGGAGGTTTTGATAATTTAAAATGGTTTTTTTTCTTCCCTTCCTACAACAATTTCTGGTCACCTCCTAATCCTACTCCAGCTATAAGGCAAAATCCCTTTATCCAAAGAGAATTTCTTTCCCCACAACCCCAAAATGAAATTCAAATGTCAGCTTGGATTGTACAACAGGTAGCTTTGTAACATATCACTTAACTAGTGAAGCCATTCTAAGCTAGCAATTTAAAAATTCAAAGCATTTAAGAACGCTTCACCCTCTTTTACCCTACAAGAACATCAAAATACTTGGACAAGCCAGAGAACCCACCAAAACACATATTTACAGTACTTTTGCCTAGAAAGGATTATCCCCTTTTACCCTTGCTCTTCTTTCTGCCTCCAGTCGCTGCATGATGAGCATAGTATCCACATCATCATCCTCCTCTTCATCATCATCCTCATCTTTTTGCTTTGATTCTTGGAGTCGCTTTTGGAACTGCCACTCAAGCATGAGTTTGCGGAGGCGGTCGTTTTCTTCCGCGGTACGGTCAGGCTTGTTCTGAAGTTCCTGAATCTCCTTACTCAGCATGTCCACAATGTGCATCTGTTGCTGCTTCTCCAGTTTCTCCTTAGCATCCCGTTTCCAGGGATCTGGAGAGAGGCTATCACTAGAGGACAGCTCTTCCTTGCTGATAGTAATGTACTGCAGATCCCTCCGCTCAATAGTCCGAGGCTGCTGCTGGGGCTGCAGCTCTCGAATGACTGTTTCTTGAGACCTCTGCAAAGTTGAAGGTTTTTCTGATTTCACTTGCTGAAGGGAAACAGGAGGAACCACAGGCTGAGCAGGAATTAGGGGCTGAGAACGCATTTGGCCCAGTTTCCTCTCCTGCTCACGGCGTTTCCTTTCTCGTTCTTCCTCCAAACGTGCCTTTTCCTTTTCATACCACCTCTGGTGCTCTTCTCTTTTCTTACGCTCAGCAGCAGCCACCTGGGAGGATGCTTGTGCTCCTACCTGATTTGGAGGAGGAGGGGGAGGCAGAGGCAAATCCATTTGTAGCTCATCAAATTCAGCTGCATAATGCACTGGAGGAGGTGGTGGTGGAGGAGGAAGATCTGTTCTGATGGGCTGGGAAATGGCCACTGGAGTTGGCTGGCTAGTCGCAGGAGTTTTCCAACGGCCAGGTCCACTTTTAGTTAAACAAGAACCAGGAGAGACCGGTTTGGATAAATGGTTCAGGTGTTCTTGGCTGGATGTGCTAGAATCCACAGAGGAATTCATCCACTGATCGCTGTCTGACTTCCGGTCCATGTACTCGACATCCTTCCGTATAACGACTTCCAAACGGTTCCTCTCCGGCTGGAAAGCTTTATCTCGGAGCTCTTCCTGGGAACGAGCTACACGCTGGAAAAAATGAAACAAGGCATGTATTTCATAGTCCGTCTACATGAAAAGGGATTTGAAAATGGCTCACAAACCACAGTCTTATTAATGAAGGTAATTACTTTCAGTGAATTCCAGCATTTCTGTGCCCACCAAGTTTGCCAAACCCAACAATTACATATTTTTTCCCAGTCCTTTTAACAATGGAAGACGCCTGGAAACCTGGACTGGGAAGAAGGATGAAGGCAAAAGAGGGAGTTGAAGCTGAAAACCTCCCCAGCTTGCACAATTTCTCAGGACTATCCCTGACAGTCCACCCCCGACACGTAGGCACAAGGGTCTCAGCAGCTTGGCGCAGCAGCTCAGGCATTCCAGCTCTGCCATTCAGGCTTCAACTGGCTTGACTGAGCATTTTTCCTGTTGGGAGGGCAAACAGAAAGGCTGCTGCTGGGGAGACACGGGAGCCTCTGCCCACTCTCCTCCACTAACAGACGGGATGACCTGCAGGAAGCTCTCATTACAGCAGCGCCATTCACGGGTAGGGACCCTGGGCAGGCAGGTCTAATCCCACTGTCTCCTGGGGCATGGGTATGGCTGCCTGCACTTCTGTCACGTTTTTTAGTGTGTCAAACACCAAATTTTAAATTTTTTTTTCTTGTATACAGGCTCAGGGTCTCACTACACTATACAACCTCCTGACAAGGAATACCCAGCCATGAATTAGGCTTATCAAAATTGTTAATGAATTTCTCGAAGCAAATATTTTCATAATTTGAATGTTATGAACTACTAAGCACTGAACACATAATGAACCAATTATCATACTGAGAGACGACTAACAAAGCAAACGCCTTTTCTCTTTCCTCCATCAATGACCTTAACCACGACCCCTGAAGAATGACGCCTTTGAGATGAACAAGTGTATTTTTTATGCTCTATTAGTCCAGCCCAGCTGAACACACAGCTATTTGTGTCAGATTTGCTGTAAAGATGCACCTAGCCAAACAGTTTGCTAATGCCTCCAGAACAGAAAGCAGCCATCTCACACCGGCCAGGAGCTTAGGGCACCTCCTCCTTTTTCTTTTCACCTCTTTTTTTTTTTTTTTAAAACAAGCCCAGTTCTCACTGTAAAGATTAGAATTTTTTTAATTTATATTTGTTTTTCAAAGTCAATTTTTCTCTAGTTTTCAACTTAAAAGAACTATTGTATAGCAGGGAAAAACACATGCCCTTTCAATGTTTCTAAGCAGCTCAAGCTTCTAGCCATTGCTTGATGAAAACGCTGTTCTGCACCACCATAGCTCAAATTCAGTTATCTGTCAGCTACTTTAACAGATGGGCTTCATCTCACCACTTCTATGCACCACATCCAAGCTAGTCTCTTAAGCTTGTCTTAAGCAGGGGAGAGATGCATGTCCAGGCAGCCATTCATCCCATTAAGAGACGGAGATATGAGTGTCCCCCAGCCTCACTGCTGACAAAGACAGCCCAGACATTAATTACACAGCTGAGATTAGGGGAGATGAAATCACACAACACTGAAGCACGGAAACTCAGCAAAACAGTTCCACAGCTACTTGCCACTGTGATTTGCCTTGCAGCATTATCCTTCAAAATCACCATCCTACTTTGGGTATAACATCTATTTTCTTAACAGCTGAAATAATTAGGATTTGAAACCTACACTACTTTTATTCAATTGACCAAATTCCCTTACTGATACCTGTGTCTGTATTCAATAATCAATCCTTACTTTGCCTCTGTGACACAATCTCAATATAATTTACATGACCCTGCTTTTCCAAAGGTGAAGCACACAGAGTGTGGTGTGGGGCTCTGCTCCAATCACAAATTAAGGAACTGCAAAAAAAGTTCTCTATATATTTTTCAGTCTCTGGTGAATTAGAGAAAAAGATGATCCAATAGAGAAAAAGATGATCCAATGACCGGATTTGACAGATGTAGATTTAATTTCCTGTATGGATTTGAGTGAAGTCCTCATTTACAAAGAGCAGAACATCATTATTTTTTTAATTTATAAAGGTACAATGAGGGTAACCTATTTTCTGGTCAAGAAGCATCAGCACTTTGACTTGATTTTAAAAAATTTTATCTTAATTTTTTTTTTAAACTGAGAGCAGAGAATGTGTTTCAGCGAAGACCTTGTATAGGCTCAAAGTTCTGTTTTATTTCATTTTTAGTACTTTGCCTTGTCACTTAAACAACGGATGCTGCAGGCAGAGAGATTATTCCACATAAACCTTCTTGGGAAAATGAAAGATTTAGTTTGCTTTTCAGAAACCCACAAAACATTACACAAGACAAACCCTACTACCATCTACACCCCATTACTTCTCACAGGGGATAAAAACATCCCAGATAACAGGTCTGCAGAACACGATAACATAAATTCTACAGAGGAGGAGGAAAAAAAAAAAAAGATTAAAAAAGGGGAAAAAAAAAAAGGAGATCTGAACACAAGCCAATCTTGGCAGAAGTACAGTTATTCCCCACCCCCTGCCCCCCATGGTATAGTTTGCCTTCATTAGCTGAGAGATCATAGCAAGTTGACTGTTTTGCAAAAAAGTCTCCAGCAGTCTGGAAGTGGAAAGCAAGCAGTCTCCAGTTTCTTTTGGTTTCCCTTGCATTGGAAGAAATGACTTCTCACCTGCATTGTAGAATTGATTGAATGATTACTTTCTGCCTGGATCTGTGGTTTTTCTTCATAACTTGGCCACTGACTCTGAGCTGGACCCATTCGATCCTGGGACTTTGATGCTGGGAATGTGAAATATTCTCTAGTATAAGTCTGTGTTGGGATGGGATAAGCTTCAGGTCGTGGGGGTAGAGTCTGCTCCTGAGAAAGGTAGAAAGAACAGAAGGTAGAACCTTCTAATTGCACAGATCTGAATGGAGTATGATGCTAAAGATGCATCTCCCAAATGTTTTCATTCAGCTTGTAAGAGCATTATTTGTCTGGAACAGGAGATAAAGAGGCTGTCTAGCATCAAATATAATGGTGGCTATGACTCATGTTTTTATGGTCTGAAAACAAACAGGCAGTGTTGAACAAACCAAAGAAATCGTAAGGACACCTTTATGAAAAAACTTAATAGAATCCCTCAAAGCTGTCTCGATCTTTCATTAGCTGTAACAAGCAACACCCCCCTCCCCCTGTCACCAGCACCAGAACTATGCTCAAATATTTAAGACACTGGGGTTTGACTCCAGCACACTGACGCTATTGATAGCTAAGGAAAACTTAATAGCCAGCATTTAGCTTGCCACTTCTGACCTCTGTACAAAGATTTCCAGTAGAGACTGAGGTTATTTTGGTGGTAGTTCCAGATGCATATGCATTCTTTCCCCCGGGGCTTGGAGGCTGATCTGTTGGAAAGTTAAAGGAAGCATTTATATGACTGTTAATAATAATTTACATAACTTCATAAAATAATAGTATTCACAAAATAACTACTATTTTTCCTTTGAATAGTTCTAATAAGATGTTTGTTCCAAATGTTACTACTACATTGGCATTTTAAATTTAAATCTATTTTTTAAAAAAATCACCCCCTTTTTGAATTCAGCAGCCTCTTAATGCTAGTGGTGGAGGCATCTACCCCGAAAAGAAGGATAATCTTACTTACTTGCTACATTGGGACTGGAGCGATGATCGGCTCTGTTCTTCATTAATCTGTCATCCCCTGGCAGCTTCTTTGGTTCACTGTACTCTGTCCATGGCAGCTGAGGGCTCTCAGGTGACCCATTTTGAGTGGAGTTGTTGTACAGCTCAAAACCTTCACTCTTTGGTCGGGGTTTACCTGAGCCACGGCGGTCAGAAACTGTAACAGTTGGATATGTATTTTCCCCCTTTTTGCTTCTACTAGCTAATGTCTGGCACGTTACCTTTCAAACCAGAGCTACCTTGCACTTATTAATGAGTTCCCAGTAAAGCAAATGCTAAATTTAAAAATCTATATTTTTTCAGACACACAATCCCACTCCCACATCTAGAACGCAGGATCCCTTGGAACTGTATGCTTCCAAAGAGCTTTTCAAAAGGTACCATGATATTTGGAAAAGCCAAATGTGCTTTACTGAAAAGTCTCTTACTGTCTCTGAGGCATATGGCATCTGGGATGGAGTTGTAAACTGTGATAATAAGGATTTATTCTTTTAACCCATTCTTTTCTATACTGTAGTACTAATCTATACATAGAAAAGGTCTTCATATAAAAATGATTTCCTTTACATAGTTCTTTTATGTAAGACAATGTTTTCTTCTAGTCCACTGAAGGAGGATGATAAAAAAATATAACATTGGAAAAACATCCAAGAACTTCTTATGAACATACATAGAAGAAACATTTCAATATTTCTAGTTTTAAAAAAGCCACATAAAATTAAAAAAAAAACAACGGCAAAACATGGTCCTGGGGCTTCTGTTTTTGTTTATTTCTCTCTTAGTATTTAAACTGTACTGTCTGGTTACAAGGAAGTCACCATTTAAGAGGAATGGAGCAGCTTTTATGAAAAGGATAAAAAAAGCCACTGACTTTTAATGCCCTTTGTATTCATTGCATGTCATTTGCTAAAATAAAAATTACTTCAAACCAGAACCATATTTAAATGCATCATGTAATTTCTCAAAAGGTACAACAGGAGTTGGACTTGATGATCCTTACAGGTACCTTCCAACCCAGGATATTCTGGGATGTGTAAAGCATTAACGAATGATTAGGTTTTACAACATGTAAAACCAGATGAACTTTTGATAAGAAAGGAAACACTTCTTTTCTGTGTAATTGCTGTTTCTTTTCAGATTAAATATTTTGGTAGTATTTGGCAAGCTACTGTGAATTTCTGTACTTTCTGCATTCTAAGACTTATAAAGCTGTTATTGACATAAACAATATTAGCATTTTTTACCTCTTTGCATCATTGGGGATGGCTGATTAAGCAGGGTCGCTAGGCCATGGTAAATTGCTCCTTGTTTTGCTACTTCTAGTGTTACTACAGAACCCGTCCTGGTCATAAGTTCTGCTGCCCTGCAATAAAAGCCAAAGCAAATAAAACAAAATAAAATTAGGCACTGTATTACTCTGCTCTCCTTCTTATCAGTTTGTATGTCATGATTTCTCATGTTTATTCTCATCATTTGTTTGACCAAACACTCTGATACTTAAAACCACTTAATAAAACCCGGAAGATGGTAGCATAAAACTAAAGCCCAAATTTGTAATAACCCCCTTTCTATATAGGCAATCCATATCATACATGGAAAATACTACACAAACAGCTGAACTTGTTACTGGGGCTATTCAGAGGCAGTTATAAAAGGCTAAGACAAAAGCATTCTGTACCTTTCCTGGGACAGGCCCACCAAACTTCGACCATCCACACTGAGCAACTGATCCCCTGCAGCCAGACGACCATCCTAAATACATATTCAAGAGAGAAAAAGATTCATGCACCAGTGCTATGATGGTCTAAATTAAAACAATTATTGAGACATTCTAGTAAACAAACAATTTAGGAGCATTTCCAAAGGATTTCACTGCCTTTGAACTTCTGATGTTCAAGAATACTACTAACCACATCTGCAGCACCTCCTTTCACAACAGACTTGACATATATTCCAAGTTTGTCTTGACCAGCACCCTACAGAGAAAGAGGCAATCATTTATTAGATATTTATTAGATTTATATTTGGTCTCTTCAGCATTCTACAAGCATTAATCAGAATTTTAATATCTAAGTAAACCTCTAAGTTCTCATTACTTTTATGTTATTCCCAAACAGGAAAAAAACAATTAGACAGAAAAGAGTTACATTCACTTAAAAGTCAAAAGAAAATTTTACTTTTAGGCCTACTGAACTTGCCAAATGTTGTTAGAAGCTAAGAATATTTGGTCTCAATGCAAGCTTAAATAAGAAAGAAAATACATTAACTAAAACTTCTATTTTAGAAGTTTATTCTAATCTCTCCTTTGACTAAGAAATACTGATTTACACTTTCACATGCATGATATTTTTTATAGCTTTATGTATTACATTCCAAAACATTGCACGGTTTCCCTTGCTAATACCCATATGAAACAAGGTAAATTGCACATTACAAGTAAAAGGAATAGAAATGCTTTTCACATTTGTTAGGGCTGCAAAGGAACAAACAGCACCTCCAGTTTTACAATAAACAAGTAAAACAGACATTATAATTAATAAGTCTTTTGGAGTTGACAGGACCAATATTTAAGTCTGCTGCGAAATGATGCGATTTTGCTCATACAACACCTGCCTCAAAGCATTCTGCTGAATTTTGGGAAGAATGTTAACAGTGAACCTATTGTGAGACAACCAACAGATCCAAGCCAAAAGAACGTAAGCATCTATTCAAGCCATGCTGTTGCGTCATCCACATGCTGCGATGTGCAAGGCACCACACAGGTCAGTCTAAGTGTTAGTATCACACACCTCTGCACTGACACTGGTAAGGCAATCGCTTGTGATTCTGTTATCTGCTACAGCAAATGGTGCCATTTTACTCTGCAAGTCCCTGCAAGAGTGAGTAAGGATGTTCTTCCCAGAGGACAGTTTGTGATGTCATGCTGTTTACTAAAATAAGCCCTTAAGTGCTTTGATACTGAATAACCAACTTCCTCCTCCTTCCCCCCAAAGCTTTTCCATCTCTCTTCTTCTGGCAGCAAAAGCATGAATTGCTCCCACTGTTATAATAAAGTAAAATAAAAATCAAGGTGAAGGTTATTCAACAGCTAGTGTTACACATGATTTCCTAAGCAAGTGAAAGACCTGTTCTTATTAATTAAATCTTGAGTTAATCCCAAATGTTTACTCAAAAACCACAGAAAAGGAATTTCTTCGAGTCCCATGATGCCAGATTAACATTCTACATGTTCAAATTTTTAACAATAATTGCCTTAAACAATACTTACATAAAAAAAAGAAAAAAAATTGATAATAAGGACACTTTCTTTGCCTGGAAAGAATACAGTCAATTATAAAAATATAAGGTTGGGGTTTTTTTTGTTTAGTTTTTAGAAGGTTGTAAAGAAACATCAAGGCAAGTACAGAATATTTTTAACTTTAAACCAGAAAAATTGGTTAAAGTTATGAGAACCACGAGGCAGAAAACAGCTAGATAGATAAAATGAAATCTTGCATCACAAATCTCCCCTCCCCAAGCAAGCACATGGGGAAGGATGATATGGTTGACAGAACACCTAGATATCCAAGACGGACACAGCAAGATCTCTGACCAGGAGTTCTACAAGATTTTAAGGTGACATGGGATAAGAAGGAACTTGTATATTAATAGTTGGCTCAACACTGGGTAGGAAGTTGTTAGTTTTCACAAGGAACTGCAGTTTGAGAGAAGCCCTAACTAAATTAACGTGTTGTACACCATGCTCCTAAGTGTTCTGGAAAGAGGGAAAACAATAATGTAACTCAATTTACCACATAGAAAGTGTATTAAAAGTCAAAACCAAGAGTTGGAGAAGGAACACATGATGCTGAGCACTGGAGCAATAATGGGGAGAAAATGTATTTTGCTGGTCGAAATGTGAAGTAACAACTTGGCAAGGGACCAGTCCCTATTAGGGCGTTGTTGGCAGAACCAGTTACCACCTCCCCATGTTGGGCACTGAAAATTAAGATGACTTTGTTTATACGCTCCTTCCTCAGCCTCCAACCACAAGCATACTCAGAAGCAAGCTCCAAAGGGCAAAAGGCAAGACTCAACAGCAAGTCACCCACCCACCCTTGTAGTTATAACCTCATGCATTACATAGTTATATGTAATTGCAGGGACCAAACAGCAGCTTTTCTTGGAGGCCAGTTTGACCAAGACTAACCAGAAGCTTCAGAAGCCATTTGGGATTAACACCGCTTTTATTCAGTCCCAACTTCAAAGTATGCTAGCAAGAATCTCACCCCTTTGGGTCCAGGAATTCAGACAAAGATCTGTCCAATACAGGCAAAGATTAGGTAAAAAAACAGCAACCCCCTGGAGGAACACTGCTACTCAAAATAGTGAGGCTACTAATCAAGTGATTTTGGGATGATGACTTTGTTACTCAAGAATGGTATTAAACACTATATCCCTACACATCACCTTCCTTATGCTTGATTATGGCTGCTACTGCACATTAAATGAAGTTGAAATCTTCTGTTTAAGCACATGATGTGTACACTGGTTTGCAGACAGTGATGAGCTAAACATTTGCAGTTACACAAATATCCATACAATAGCTTCAAAATTGGCTTTAACTCCTTGAGAAAGATGTTTTTAGACACTGTTTGCAGAGCCATCTTCACGTATCAGCTCAAATATCTGGAAGCCAATAGAACTAACAGAAAAGAACAAACAAAACAAAATCACCACAGTCACTAAAAATCTAAAGGGTTCACAGTTAGAAAACAGTTTACAATTCTGATTACTCCCTCACAAATGATGCCAGCAGAATTCACGAGGCTTGGGGAAAAAGAAGGAATAGCTTTCTTGAGAGAGCCAACTGAATAGATACGGATGGCTTGGCTCAGCTACAATCAAAGGAGTGAAGGTCTATGGGATGTTGACTGGCACAGATTGGATTATTTATCATCTCTCTAACCAGCCAACAGAGAAAGCATTCTTACTCATGGTATCACAGCTAGCATATTTTTAAAAGTAAACCAAACAGACCATAACAACCCCCACCCCAACAATTTTCTATACGATTCTGTAATTAAATTGGGAAGCTGCCAGGAACAAGACTGCTGTAGATGCCTGAGTATAAACATGCACAAAGAAGATCACAGATTCATGGTATGGCCCTTAAGGGCTTTTTTTTTTTTTTTTGGAAGGGGGGGTGGGGAAGAGGAACAACATATATAGCAGACTTTGAAAGAAATACTGAAATTACAGAAGACTAGACAACAAGAGGAACCAACTTATACTTTGTATTTTCGTTGCCTAAATACCCACAGTTGGAGGATACAGGCTGCCCAGGGGGGTTGCGGAGTCTCCTTCTCTGGAGATATTCAACACCCATCTACCTGTGCAATATGTCCTAGGGAACCTGCTTTGGCAGGAGGGTTGGACTCCATCTCTGGAGGTCCCTGCCAACACCTACGATTCTGTGAATCTGTGATACCAGATCAGATGGATTTTTGCTTGAGCTGTTCCCATACTTGAAGCCTTACAACAATTTTCAATTACAATTTGTAGGAACTGTCATTTTAATCCTTTTTCTTTTTAAAAATGTTTTTATGAAGCCTATACAGTTTTGCAGTCACTCTCCTGTTCTCTTAAGTTATGAGCAGATGTGTTAGCTCCAAGTCATCTCACTTCATACAAAGCTAATTAAATTTGAAAACATAAAAAATTATTTTAAAATAAATCTTCATTCAGACTACATACCCCCCCCCAACCTTTATCAGCTACCACATCTACTCACATATTATGAGGACAAATGAGTTCCTTCTCTGCCTAATTCACACACCATTTAATATGCTTTTAACAACATGCCTTTGCTGTCACTTATGCTTGGGAAAATTTCTCACTAAGCATCCTCAAAGTTAACTCATCATCTTCCTTCAGCTTTTACCCTGAGCCTTACAGTCATTTCAATCAAAATTCTTAATGTCTATTGAAACAGACTTGATCTTGCATCAGTTCCACTTTCCAGGAGAATACTTTGGAAGGAAACATAACTCAGGACACAGGAAGGGTGTTAAAATGTATTTAGACATGCACTCTAAACTCCCAAGCAAGCAAAATCTCATACATGCTACATGGATTTTTCTCCAATTGTTTACTGACACTACAATAAAACAAGTTGCTTTATAAACTGCTATTAACCCACTTGTCTTTCAAAGGAATGTGAAGGTCAGCATCACTAAAACTATTCCCCCCCAAAGTAAACAGAACAATGACATGTGGGTATTGGTTACAGTAATACAGGAATCATTCTTTTCAGTTCACTCTGTTTCCTCCAACCCTGAACACCAAAAGCTTTTGTATTTGTAAAGCTGTTAGTCCAAACAGAAGAACACAACTGGAGAGCAGTCAGATGAACATGGTAAGCATTGAAAGATGGTTTATTCCATCCCCTGCTGAATTAACATACTGCACGTTTTCTCTAATGTATATATAATCTATAGTATAACACACATATATAAAACATGTATTTATATATAGATGTATATATAATCTACACCTCAAACCTATATATAATCTACAGTTTCTCAAATACATATAGCCAAACACAACCTCCCCAAAATCTTTACAAGTACTTTTCAAAAAATAACGCAGTGAATTCGGGAGGGGTGGGGGATGAGGTGGAGGGGTTGTGTGAAAGGGATTGTATGTGTGGTGGTGATGGAGGAGTAGAAGACCCTCATCCACAATAGTAAATTCTCTAGTGCTAGCACCTATCTGTCTTCTTTCACACTTGAAGCAATTTTTTCCCCACAACCCTTGCAGAAGGTGAAACAAAAGCACCCTTCTGAAGCAAAATTTGGGAACCTTTCCCCTTAAATAACTTGAGGAAAATGTGGAGCCCAGGTGGAGCACTCTTCACAGATTTCAGTTTTTGTGGGTTGTTGGTAAAAAAAAAAACCACAACAAAAACCAAACCACAAAACCTGCTTTTTTTTTTTTTAAAAAAAAAAGTTATATTAGGTTAACAGCAATGACACCAGCAGTGCACTCACACACAGTGTCAGAAAGAAACCCATCCGCCTGTTCCCATGCTCTCGCACAGCTGGACCTCTGGGGCAACTACTGTGTCATGGCAGATCCCATGACAGACCTGGCTGAAGGCTAGTGCCCAATCTAGTTCAAATAAAAGCTTTGTTTTCAATCAAATCTGCTTCTTTCAACTGTTGACAGCACAGCATGACCGTGATCCCTTGCTAGGGATGGGCCTGGAACAATACGGGAGGGTGACACTGTTCTTGTTAAGCTGCTGTGCCAACATTTACCAGGTTACAGCACCTGTGTGCTAAGGAATTGTCAGGGGCTGTAAATACATTGGGCAAATACAGGTGGGCTTTTCATATCAGGCCCCAAACCCAGACTTTTCACTACTAGAAACCCCAAAGCACTCTTTGAGAAGGAACACAGAATCACAGACTCTTTAAGGCTGGAAAAGACCTCTAAGATCACCCAATACCACCACATCTACTAAACTAGGTCCAGAAGTGCCACATCTACACATTTTTTGAATGCTTCCAGGGATGATGACTCCACCATGTCTCTGGGCAGCCTGTTCCAATGCTTGACAATCCTTACAGTGAAGAATTTTTTCCTAATGTCCAATCTAAATCAATCTAAGTAAGAGCCAGGATTTCATCATCTTTTAAATCTTGAAATGTAAGAACGTTCACCCATGTTTAGAGTACATCTGTGAACTTCCATTAGGGAAGTCTGTTCAATGAGCAATACAAAAAAATACCAAGGGTATTAGACCTAACAGACCACATTTCAGCTTAAACACTGCCCAAATAATTTCCAAATGGGTTAAAACAGCACAACATAAAATTATCAGTGTTTCTCTGCTGCAACCTTAGACTCCACTATTCAGTAATTAATGTGAGTTTTAACCCAACAATTTTAACTGTTTTGAATTCCTAAATCCCACCATAGGTCAACTATTGTCTTGTCAAGCAGCTCTGAGCAGCAGACACAGAGCAACAATTCTCCAGTGGAAGCTCAGTCCCAAACCAATTGCAAAACCAAAAAGTGATATATATGCAGATTGCCACATGGAGAAGCAGCATAGCAGACAGCAGAAAAGCATCTTCATTTTAAGCTTCTGATAGCCTGCATGGCAAGCACGTGCAAAGAGACACTTATCAGCTTTGCCAAGGCCCACCCATTCCCCTTCTAAACATAAAAAAATGCAAGTCATCCTAACTTTAGCAAGGGATGGAGGTGAACAGCATATCTAGAACCAAAGTAAATGCAACCTGTTAAAAACCAAACCCAACCAACACGTCTTTACCGATGTAGTTCATGTCCACCCTTTTTTCCAGGAAGCTTAATTAGGTCTCTGAGTAAAACCATTAAAAGGTTCTTCAAAATAACGCCTATGCTTGGGCTTATTAACCTTTAAGATGCAAGTACGAGGCCAACACACATGGGAAGGTGAGGAAAATGATGAGGTGGAGTACCTGGAATGAAGCCACACCTTTGCATGAGATGCAATACCTGAGTAAAGTTTTTCTTATTCCCATTTGACACTTATCCCAAGGATTAATGTAATGCTTTAAACCAGCACAAGTTGAAAGATGTTAACATACTGCACTTGCAAGTTTGGCACGCACTTGAGTTTAGTCAGAGTATGAGAATAATTAATCCTAAATTTACTGTGATTTACAGGTTGCTGCAGGAACTCTATGACAATGGGGAACTTTCGCATTTAGATGGAATTTTAATAGATCCTCTAATCCTACTTGGGAGGTAAAGGCAAACACAGGACACTTCTGCATACAGAACTCTGCTTAGAATGGTAACTCAGGTCTTTTATCCTAAATCTAAACGAAGAAAAGAATGTATGGGGAAATGTTTGTTTTGACCAGACTACCTTGTAAAAGGCAACAAAACAACAAGTCCTCCTCATTAAGACCAAGAAGAAAAAGGAGCTACGAGTCAAGAGGATAAGCAAAAAACCAAGAGGTATGAAACACTGTCAATAAACCCAGCAATTAAAACTCACCAGAAGTCCTATTTCCCTCAGACCTGGCTTTACTGCATGTGTGGCCCACATCCACTGTGTAACAGTGTTTAAGTGGGACAGAAGAAAGATAGGGAAAGCCTTCAGAAAAAGTGACTAGCTTCCATTTTCTTATAGCAGCCTAGTTTTCAGATAGTTCTTAGAACAAAAATGTGTTTAGAAAAATCTTACAAGAGTCTGAAATTACAACCTGAGGATCTAAACAAAAGGAAAGAAAACATGGAGAGACCTTTAATATGTTTAATACACATTTGCATGGTGATATTGGGAGTTTCACATCAGTACTGTTCCTAGGTTTGCATCGTCCATGCAAACCTAACTCCTCAACTGAAGTTAAATGAAAACTTGAAATCATTGATGTGGTACTAATTAGGCCCTACCTTAGTATATGCATTGTTGAACCATGTTCAGGTACATTCCAATCTAACACACGTAAGGAAAACGTAATTATATCAGGAGATACGTTACTTTTCTGGTGGTTTCTAACTGAATTGACAAAGGACCTCCTCAAATAACTGAGTAGACCCTACACACAAACTGACACCGATTCCTCTGCATCTGAAGCCTACACGTTATAAATACTGTAATACAACTACAAAACACTCTGTGCCAAAAAATTGATGTGCTCCCTCTAGAACCTAAATTGAGTATTTTTAAAAATAAAATACTTAGGAAGCTTCCTAAATAATTCTTTTCAAAGCAAAAAACCCTGACCCCGTAGAGCAAGAAACTAAAACTGCAGAATATATTCCCAAAGCATAAAATGTATAAATATTAAAATAGCAGAGTATCTCATGAACAAGCCAGCAGCAGCTTATATATGTAAGAGGAAAATTAGCAGAAATTATTTAATTTGCTTCTAAGCATGTTTTCTCATTCTTCCATCATGCTGAATCAAAAAACACAGAAACCTAACAAACAAGAAACCCCAAATTAAAAAAAACCAGCCAACAAACCAACACCAAAACCAGAGCCCCCATACACTTAAAGTATCAGGAGAACTCAACTTGAAAATACAACCGAAAACTAGATCAGAGCAGCAGAACACAGTGAAGCAGCTGGAAGAGTTTTCCACAGTTCAGCAAGAGTTTTCCATTCTATTAAAAAACCTCTCTCAGAGATTAATGAATTCAGACAGACTGGAGCCAACAAAAAAGGGTCAACAATTAAATCTTATCTGAGAGACAACTTTTAAAAATTTATTACACATATGACACTGGTATATAGTGAGATACATGTTTTTATGTACACACAGACACACACGTATTCTTCTCTACTAATTCAGAGTGTTAAGTACTTGCATTTGGAAAGTTAAAAAAAGTAACAAAAGCTCCACAGACTTTAATTTATAAAAGTCTTCTAATTAAGCAGCAGGACAACAGGAAAACATAACTTAGCATCGCAGGACATACCACGTGATATAAAGGAATTTAGTAAAGAATTTACTGAATAAACAATTTCATTGGCTGACTTTCCTGTAGGGCCTGAAAGATTAGGGAAGCTCTGAAAACTCATGTAGCTATGGCAAGCCATAGAAGTTAAAGAGCAAATTTTAGGACCTCTGGTCAGCACAACTTCAATCTCTAGAGTGCAGATACAATATACCTGAGAGTCACAGCACCAACACGGGGCTGGGGGGTGGAGGGGTGTGTGAGGAGATGACAGACCAAAAGGAGAAAAAAAAAAAGGTGCCCAACACTGAAGTCCCTCATTAGAAGAAAACAATTGACCCAAATACTAGGTTTGTCTGTGGGATTTCCACTCAAGTCACACAGACTGATAGGTCAAAAAAAATACTTCTGGAAATTCACTGGTAGCAGGAGGATGGAAGGAAAACAAAGCTGAGCCAACAGAGCCAAGTTGATCATGCATTTAATATATCAAAATTTAAGAGAGTGCTCTGCTGACTACAATTTATGGCAAAGTTTTCATACCTTTTGCCCAAATGGGTATTTGCCCCTTTTAAGCCTGGAACAATTCTCTGCCTGATGACAGAGTTTCTATCATGTTAAAGACGCATAAGGACTGAGTTGGATAATACAATATAACCTCAGTTCTTGAGATACCTGAACAAGAAACAAGCTATTTTCCATCACATCTGCTTATCATCTGGGCCATCAATCATGCAATGTATCAGTGTACAATAGTTCATGTTTATTTTCACAGTTAGCAGTATTTTCCAAGCCCCCCATTAACAGGTCTGCACTCAAATTACTGCATTTTCTGAATTACCATGCGAATTACATACATAGAAAAGGTAGAATTTTTAAAAAAATTGGAAGAAAAAAAAATAAAATCCCAGCTACCTCTATGGTGTAATCAGGCCAAATGAGGAAAAGAACAAGATAAACTACAGTGATTGGAAAAAAGAAACAACTACTCCTACATCAGAAGGATGTAAAATTAAGGACGTACAAGACTACAGTACTCATGAATTAATAAAAATGAGAGAAGAAAATACTTAAGGAGAACAGAACTTTCACTCACATACATTGCATTAGCCATAAAATTAGAATATGCCATATGGCACCACCATATATGAAGTAGCTGTCTGAATAACAGGGACATCAGATACAGCCTTCCTAATGGCAGCATCACAGCTAGCCCACGAGCTGGTGACTCAGTCACCACAAAACCATTAAAAACAGGTAGAAGAAATCCCGCCTGCTCCTCCTTCCCACTCGGTATTTGCCAGGACAAGCAGCTGTAACGGCATGGTGGAAACAACAGGCAGCTCCTCGTGAGCATCAACATGCAGCTGGGTTCCCACACAAGCCACCCACTCCATGCCGCATGGGGACATGCCACCAGCAGCATGATGAGCTGGAGGTGCTGAGATATCATGGAGCCCCAACAGTAACCCAATCTAAAGGTATCAACATGGAAATGAAGGTCCATCTGCTGAGGAGGCGATAACCTTGTAGCAGTTAAGTTGTTCCTATCCTCAAATGTCATGCCCCACAACAGGCACATGTGGACCGCAAACTGGCTGCACTGCTGGCAAGGTTAGTCCTATACTTGCAGTTGTATTAGAGCTGTACGATGACCTTCTCATTTCAGTACCTACCACTGGAATTAAAACCATGAAAACTCTTACAAAAACATTCTTCCAGTTGTTAGGAGGAGTGATGGCAAACGTGTGTTATGAAGTAATGAAGGAAAAACTATGCATTTGCAAAACACATCTGCAGCACCTAACCAAACCAGTAACGCTCCACACAATTAGCAGTATGGTCTTGTCGCTGCCTGCTCTAAACCATCCTTTGCCCATACCTGTTTAGCTTCACATACTTTGTTTATCGCTCCAATAAAACTGGAGCAACACAAAGGTTCCAATAAAGACTGGTGGAATGTCTGATTAAAGAAAGAACACTCCAACCCACCAACACAACATGTTAAAAACTATTTTTACTTAGGGAAAATGCAACAAGGTCTTCCTAATGACTTTTCAATACCAACTGGAAGATTTTGGTCTTAAATACATGAATATTTAAATGGTTTCAAGCTTCATGCTAATAGTACTGTGAAAACAGTAGTCCTGAACTGAAGGTAGCTTCACTCTCCAATTACAGCGTGACTGAATCCACAGAAGTGTGCCATACAGCCACCAACCTCATAAAATACTCCAATTTAAGTGGCTTGAGATACCAGGACTACATGTCAAAATACTCCAATGCTCCATTATAAACCACTGGATTAAAAAAAACCCCTTTCTTTTATTTTACCTAATTATGCAAACATTTTAAAATATTTAATGTTAATAGCGTAGGTACCACTGCTATATGTATGCATACACATACACAAATATACCAACTTGCTGAAGTATCAGGAGCTGGTATCTCTCATAGCATTTCAAGGATGACACTGTTTCCCGAAGTACATCTGTTTTCTTACACTTCTGTTGTATTTTATAAACAGAAACAGTTTAAAAACAGAACAAAGCCCTCCAAATAAAAAGTAGCCTGATACCAGCCATCAAGCCTGAAATCTTTTATCTGTCTACATCCAGAGTAGATTTTTACTGATTTTATCATCAAGGTAATTATCCGATTCCAGACTCTTAAGTTCACATCGAAGATCTCTAAGTTTTTATAAACATCCTTAAAGGCAAATTTATGGAACAGAATCAAGTCTCACTCTGACCTCCCTGGCAGGCAGTTACTCCAGAAGCATTTACATAACACAAACCTGTAAGCATTTTAAAGAATGCCAGTTTACTAAACTAGGCAGTCAGTTTACAAATATACTCTCTAGAAGGCAAAGGTTTCTGATCACCCAAATACTCACATCCCCTAAAGCAACATGCATTTTGTAGGTAGCATCTGGATGAGCATGTATTCATCTACTTTATGTACCAAACCTACTACCTCTACGACTCATTAAACTACTTGCTGTCAGCCCAGAGGAGTAAGAAAGGCCAACTCTGTAGCTACTGCTCCCACCTCCAGTGAGGGAAAACTCCCCTGGACTTAAAGATCAGGAAAAAAACCTGCTTTGTCAGAGGAAGCAGAGGCCTCTACTGCCTTCAGACCAATGTAGATTTTTGAAATTTATCATCATTAGAAAAATACTTCATAGCATGTCCTATGTAATTTCCAAATATAAATGAGGTGGAACAGCCTACTGTATGTAAAACTGGTCTGTTAGATGTGGCTACAGCTGCTCTGAGTCACATCAAACCCTGACATGAAAAGAATTTTAGAACTGACCCATGCTTCACTTATGTAAACTTTCAAATTCTCCTCCGTGGGGCTGGGGGGGATCCAAACATTTTTGGAGTTGGACAAACTATAGTCACAAGTGGGCAAAACATTTCTAGCAAAACGGGCAGCAGATTCAAAGTTTGGTGACTAAGAACATTATTCACAAGCAAAGAAGCTTCAAACAGCTATGAACAGTTCTGTTGCAGCTTTATGTTGCACTGGGTGGGGAAGCATATGAAAAATAAGTGACTTACTATTCAGAGGGGGAAAAAAAAAATCTAGACTGCCAACAGTACAGTATCATGGGACTGGGGCATCCAACAACCTAGAAACTGCATCCTGAGCACCTAGATGTGTTTACAAACAGACTCTAAAGGAACAAAGAGAAAGGACTGGAGAGTTTGGTTGGTCTCTTTAATGGAAAAAGGGTTACCTGTTTCTTTTTTATAAAAGAAAGACTGCAATCAAGATTGACTTTCACACAAAGCTTCCAAGTGAATTTACCCTCTACCTTCCTCACGCGTGCTTCTCCCAGGAGATGAAAGACCAAAGAACACAGGATGCTCTGGAATGCACTCCCTGACACAGCATTAATAAAATAAGCAGCACTGTAATCTTGTGCACGTGTAGTCACTGTCCTATTTTGTTGGTTTAATTAAAAAAAAAAGATGGTATTGAGAATGGTATCGAGAAACTGTAATAAGGCAATGAGATAAACATGGGAAGCAGGCACACTGGCACGAATAGCTCTTGTATCTTCTGTGCTAGACACAAGTATGGCAATTTGTAACAATGTGGCTTCTCTCATACTTTGAAAATTAAGAACTTCTAAAAATATATAATCTTTGATCAAAACCAAAGCAATTAAATAAACTAGCTAAAACAATTGGCCCAAAGTCTCATTCTGAGACCGGAATCAAGTATTCAACAGTTCCTACCCAACTGTACCTTTCCTGTTTCATGAGAGCAAAAGTAAAGTCGTAAGTAAAGGGAAAATGCTTCATGGATGACACTCACAAAAAGTCTTTAGCAGGCTTTATTCATTAATATTTATTAACCTTTCTCAAAAGGACGCCTCTTCTATTATTATAAATACTGCAAACTAAAACTAATCTGATATTCTAACAAATGCATAAAAGTGGTTTTTAACAAAAGAAATCAAATACATGAGGCTGCTTGATTCCATTTCTGTTGAACTCAAGGCAACTACACTGCTTGAGCTCTAGTTCCCCAAGCAAGGGTTAACTTTTTAATGTGCTTTTGCTATAAATACTGTGAGCAGTGACACACTAAGTGCCAGTCAAGAGTTATGTACCAATCTACAAGTTGCACTGCAACTTTTCCCTGGCTCTTCCCTGTTAAGGCGGCTCTGAACTTAATTAGGTCAGTGGATAGGACTTTACAGGCAAGAGAGAGGGAAATCTCTTTTGGAAAAGACCCCACCCTGTATCTCTGCACTTTTTTGAAGAAATGGCTTTTGGCAATATAGGTAAGGACCAATTACAGCCAAACACAGCCTCACAGCAGAGTCTTCCACATAATGCTGCTCCGTAGTTTCAGATGGATATAATTCGATCCAGTATCAGTGCATACACGAGCACCAAAATTCCTGTATCACTCGAGAGTGTTACTCTGACAGGAAAGAGGCTACACAGAATTTGCTTACTTCTGAAAGGACTAAACAAATATACTTCTAATAGGAGTTTAAAAAAAAAAAAAAAAAGAAATTGTAATACTGTATTAACATGTCTCTAACCAGAATTTTGGGAGTTATCTGAAAGCTAGAATTCAGTGAAGTCTGGTAGGGGAATTCTCAAGGCATATGGGCAAGACAAATTTTGCAGGCTTGCTAGCAAGTGCCTGCATACAGAAGGTATTACTGCCAGGAGATACCAACACATGAATTTTAAACGAAGGCATTAAATACAAATGTCTGGGCGACCCTTTTGCAATACCAATCTAAATACAAGTGAATTAATTAAAAAAACCCCAAACAACCCCCAAAAAACCAACACTCAAGCAGATCTGTGGGCTCATAGCTAGTGAGAAGAAAATTCACACTGCGCTGGCATAAGCTTTAGTTTTTACACAGCATATAAACGCACCAGCAAAATTCTCAAAGAACATTAACAAGGTACCAAAAATGTAACCAACCCCCCCCCATTGGAAGTTATGACTCAACAAGAAACGGGCGAATTTATAACACACAGCTATCTATTTGTTCACGATGAAGACCAAACCAGCACCTTATGTACCATCTTATTCCTGCAAGACTGAGAAATCTGTGCTGGAAGTGACAATTAAATACTGCATTTGTTACTTTAAGTTCCTCCTAAGGAGCCGGTTAAGGCAACATTAGTGGTTCAGATCACTGATGTTAATTAGTATTTAACATTTAAAGAAAAAAAAAAACCCACAAACAAAAAACTGGAATAAGTTATAAATCTTCTTACTCTAACATTTCAATTAATTCACGCTGGGAGAAGAGGGCAAAAAATTTTCTTAACTACTTAGAAAGCACAGACAAGAAACCTAAAGACCTTTAACACAAGAAAAGAGCTAACAGCTAAAAAAAAATCCCATCAACTGCAAACACAGAGAATCAAATTGGTATATAATGTTACCAGTATTTATTGACAAAAAGTGTAATTTTTCTGTTTTAAAAAGATTTTAAAATGAATGTTTAAAATTGTTCCTTCTACACAGATGCCCTACAAGATACTTGTACAGCAAACTTTCAGAAAAATTTCATGTAAGAATTTATGTTCCCAGTAGTTTCCAACCCTCCTTAAATTCAGCACCTTAAATCGACTGTTACAAGTAAACTGAAGAGCAATGGTTTAGAAAATAACTCCACTTAGAATGATTTAATTAAGCCTTATGAACAAACAAGGTTCCAAAAAATAAAAACTACTTATGGTTGAGATGCCACGGACTTGCTTTTAGAAAAGCAAGCCCCTTCCTCAGAATATTTATTGATGAACTGTCGCTCTCAAGTGTCTGAGACGCTTCTACCGAAAAGAAACACCTTATCACCACCGCATCCTACTTCTGCAAGTGCTATGAAAATATTTAATCTGACCATCTGTTAAAACCCTGAGAAAATACAGACTAATTTATATGCCAATTGGGGCATATGTATTTTAAGGTAACTTTTTCTGTTATACTAATAAAAGATGACCGAGGAAGAAGGAGAAGCGTACCTATACTTTGGAAAACTATGTTGCAGCATACTAACATAACCGGCATGCAAAGATTAATCACCAAACCCTGCTCTCTCATTCTCACAGAACCTGGGAATCCTTTCTTTTGGGCAGTAGCAATCTAAACTCAATTTATATGCTTCTGCTCTGTCAGTGTTTGACATTAAATATCCTAGCTGCAACACATTTAGACGTTCCGGTCTTTTCAGAAGGGTCTACAGAGTATTAAAAACCTTATATATATGCTCTTTGGGATGTCAATTTTAATTACTCTACAAAGACTTTTTTAAGGGGAAAACAGATTTTTAAAGGAACCTGGATTAAAGCCAACTAATATGACAAGTAAACAGATCACAGGTCATGCTATTCATGCTCTGCCAGAGTAAAACAGTAGTTACCACACCTGGAACTTTAAATATTAATAGCCACTTCCACAAATTTGAGAAGTGCACTTGAAGAACAAGCTAAAAATTAGTTTTCTTCTTTCTAGATTTTAGAAAGTTAGCTACTAAGATCTGACTATATTTAACTGCATGCTGTATTATATTGTTGCTACACGAACAAGTAACTACTGGCAGGTTTAAACAAGCAAGAGAGCAGGAAAAAGTACAGTAAGAGTATTTAAAACTTCAGAGAAAAACAGTCCCAACAGAAACCTGAACAGACTTACCATGGATTCTGTTCTTCCAACAACAGAAAACCACATTTTGATCTCCGGGACTACAGATCCTTGAAAGAAAAAAAACAATTCTCCACTTCTCTTCCAGCCCTCAACAGCAGCCACCGCTCTAGTCTGCTGGATTTTCCAAGATACCCATCAAGATAACTCGGAGCTGGATGCTATGACACAGTGTAGCGTTTATCAACACCAGCTATAACCAATACAATATTCAGACTCTTACGTAATCAGTTATGCTGTTCTGACTTCCATTTACTTTAGAGGCTTTATTAAACTTTGAAAACTGCAAGAAAAAAACCCCAAAAAACAACAAAAAGGGAGCCCTTTTGTACAAGAGACAAAAAACCCTCCAAATTAAACAGGAAGTAATGTACTGGCCCACAGATGGCTAAGAAGTCACATGCGAAAGCCCCCAAAAAGCGATATATTTTTAAAGTAAACTGCATGCACACGCTGCTTCCAAATCATCTGGATTTCATAAAAACTTAACCGCAATGTGGTCGGGAGTCAGGCAGCTTTTAACATCAAAACATCTTTCAGGGTTAGAGCAACCAAAGTCTGCACACAACCTCCAAAAGCAATACTGTTCCCAATGCCCGACCACTCCTACCAGCTACATTTCCATATACCTATTACAAAAGCTACTGCTAATAAAGCCATGGGAGTATTACTGTGAGGAAACAGGCAACACTTACGAAGGGGTAGAACAAGCAGCTAACGTTTTGGGTCACATAATGTCTGAAGCTATAGAATTTAACTTTAAAAATAAGTAAAACTGCATGTAAAGTTTTCACTTTGAGAAATGCTGTTAGACTTATCCCATTTTACGACACCAAAACAAAGCCCAAACACACACAGCGATGTTTACAGTGCCCTGGCAGCTAACAGTTGTTTCGTAACTAAACTTGTTTTCTCTGGTACGTTAGCATACAGTGTACATGCTTACTACAGGGTTGCTCAAAGTGGCTGTTCTGCCTCAGGAAACACCACCTCACTTTGCTGTAAGGAGCCAGGTGATGTGTAGTGTTTCTGCTCTCTCCAGCACTCCTGCGAAACTTCTATTTCACATCTGTTCATATTTTAACTAAGTAATGCACATCAACATCTTACTTGCCATTAGGTGGAAAGAGAATCAAATACAGGGTTCCCCAGGAACCTAATCCTTTCATATACTCCTTCACTCACCTCCTTTGGTTTGGTTTTGTTTTTCCACTAAAGTCAGTGTGGTTGCAAACACCTTAGTATCACAAACTGGAACCATCTATCATAAGCAGGTGCAAGTTGCATCACTTCTCTGCTTGTATAGTCTCAGCATCAACTCCAATCACTGTTTTCAATTGCAGCACAGAAGGTGAGACAATCATTTGGTAATGAAGACCATTTGATGTGGAAGGGGGTATGTATGGTATGGTATCCAATTTCCCCATTAAAAAGTCCCTCTTAATTGGCACAGACTTTACCTACAAAAACCTTCAAACTAATAAAAACTCAAATAATTATCAAATGATACATTTGTTAGATGTTTCCTGAGCGATGAGCACAGATTACTAGGCAAGTGCAGAGTTTCTGCAATGGGTAGTAGGAAGAAAAGCAGCCAGCAGGAATTCTTTTGCTTTGCAGTCTCTAAGAACCTGCTTATTTCGTCCATTCCTAGAATGTCACTAATCCACATTTTAACCAGCTTCACCCAAAGCCAGGGACAAGTCTGTGGAGTCCAGTAAGACTTAAGAAAGGCAGGTCAATACTGACATGCAGAGGCATCCTCACAGCACATTACTGAGGACCAGCTATTTTGCCACATCACAGGAAAAACCCAACTGTTTTCCAAACCAAACTGAACAGTTTTGGGGTTGTCTTCCACTGGTTGGAGCGGGGCCACCTGTTGACCAGCCACAGCATTTTCTTTCGTTACAGCACTTCTGAAGCACTTGTGGGACCAATAGTTTAATAAATGCCTTGGGTTGGTAATCAAACTGGGATCCTGTGCATGACAGCAGTAACACTGCATTTTTGAAACTAAATAGGAGCTTTCATTTCTCCAACTATAAGGTACTTTTATATGAGCTTTAGATAGCTAACCTTTTACTATTAAAAAAGTTAGTAAAACCTAAATCTGTTTGCATACTTGCTTCTCCCTCTTATTTTATGTATTCTATCCAGTGAACGTTTAGAAAATTTTAACATCCTACTGGACTTCTTCCTTTGTTTTCCTCAGCCAAAGGAAAAAAAAAAAAGGGAGTTTTTAATTTTTATGCTGGCAAAAGACATGATTTAAGACACGTCAGAAAAAAATATTAGTAAAAGTTAACAAAATAGGAATAGAAAGAAAAAAAAAATCCATCCACTATATGACTAGCATCTCAGTCACACTCACTCAATTCTCTAATCTGTTCTGCTCTGGCCAGATTGAGAATATGAATGCCTGTGTATTCCTCCTTACTCTATTGTTCTTATGAAGTCTATTATGGGAAAAAAATGCTATTGATTACTTACAATGAGCAACTTTTAACCCCTTCAAATAACCCCTTGAATATAATACTACTTAACGATGACAGCAACTTGTTTCAACACTTAATGCAAGACAATTATTTCTATCCAATGAACATTCCACTGACTTCAAATTAAACAAACATTTCTATTCTGTGTACACTGAAACAGAACTTAGAGTATACATTGTACTTGGTGACATGGTCTAGTGTTAGACCTAGTAGGGCTGGATAGATGGTTGGACTCTATCTTGAAGGTCTTTTCCAACTGAAACCATTATATGATTCTATAAAACAAAAATCTGCCTCTTGCTTATTTCAGATTGAGATTTAAGACATAACTGTTTTAAAAACAGCATTCCAATGCTGCAGCAGGCATACAGCAATAAAATGAAATGCAATCACTACCTGAACCAGTGATTCTGCAACTGTACTGAGATGAAGACTGCTGCTTCCATCACTGATGTTAAAGAATTCACTGAACTGCTTAAGCAACTTGTAAAAAACTTTCAAATCAAGTTTACACACTGAGCAGTAGCACTGTTACATACTACTAATAGAGGTAATGTATCAGCTATTAAAACAACATATAGAAGTCAGACAGCTCCAGTGAAAAAGGAAACTTTTCCCTCGTTATATCCTGCTTTTCTCAACACAGGGAATCAGATTTCACTGTTAAAACTGAAAGAAAAAAGATCCACTGTCCATTTTGAAGCATTCAACAGAAATGCAGATGGCAGTCAGAAGCCCGATACATACTTAAACTGGCGTATCTCAAGATCTAATATTTGCTTCTCAGTTTACTAACCCACACCATCAAAACAAGAGCACAATATTGAGTTTTATTTCTCAATCCTGAATAGCTTCCTCAATAACTGCTGATAGTTAGCAACATACACCTGACACCTGGTATTCCTTTACAAGTGTCAGAAATAGATCTTTAAGAGCTGATACCATGCAAGCCTACCATTTCAAGAAGAGCCTATGAAATGAGAACAGTTGTAGGGAAAAAAATACGGTGCTGTTCAGAAGCAATTAACTGTGTGAGGTAACTTAAAAGCAGTAAAACAATCATGTTTTCAGCCCATGCACTAAGTGCCAAAGAGGACAACAGCATTCTCAAGTTTCATGTGCTACCCAGAAGAGACATTACGAAAGACTTGCTTTACCTGTTGTGCACCACAGAATTACAAGGACCTTCAGATATCACCACTGCCTAATTTATAACGAGCTTTAAACTTAAAAGATTACGTCTGCTACGTGACCCAGCGAGTAAAGCAAAGCCAACCGACTAGCAGAGTCCTCCATCTGGTGGCTGGAGTTGTACATGCATTCTATACATTACTATCTAGTGTTGCTAGGAGCAGCATACACGCACAGTTCCGGCAAGTGGCACACCCTCCTTCCTCAAGCTAGGTAGTATGTTGTAGCTCTCTAGTATAAAGTAGCAAAACTGAAGTCATACACGTATCAGTATGCTGTGCAAAAGATAAGGTGCTGTTTTCATAGCAGAAAGTATACAAAAACTTTAATGCATATATTTGAATCATTGTATTTCCCCATAAAATTAAAAAGACAACACACATGATATCATTTATATTTACTAATTTTCTTTCCTAAATACTTCTACTTTTCAGCAGAAGTGCTAAACAAGCCTGCTTGTTTATTCCATTTAATAAGACCGGAAATTTTTTAGCTCTGAAAAAATTTAATAAACTGATAGAAGTCTCAACTTATATATGGGTGTAGTTATGACATCATGCTTCCTCTTCTCTTGTTCGCATCCGTGCATTTTACAGCAACACTCCCCCGGCCAGTGTAAAAAGTATGATAAACATGATGTGCACAACAAACTTCAAGGGAAATACATTTTTCCATTAACATTAATCTGTTGATCACAGCGGAGTAGTTAAAAAAAAGCAAGCTTTTTTCAGTAACACTTAACCAAATTGATTTAAATTGACCTCCATACCTTGGCAGCAACAATGCTCAGGCCCATTCCATTTTGTTTTTTTAGTGTTACGGTGATGATTTCAGGTTCTTTCCTCAAAGGCTGAGCCTATCAGACAGAGAAGGGGAATGAAGAAAAAAACCCCAGTGTTCATATTCACTGCCAGGCTAGAAAAAGTACCATGCAAAATAGTTCATCTACGGTTAAAATTACAACAAAGTGAAAACATAAGCAACAGAAATTACTTCCAAAAATATTAACAGTTTTTGACTGAGTTCAAGTACCAGAAAAGCAAGTAATTTTTAAGCTAGAAGTATTCTAGCATTCCTGTGCCAAGAATGGCAGAAGAACAGAACTTGTTCTTACTTTATTCCGGATTTTTCCTATTAATTTAAATAGAAACATTAAGCTAATTCAACTAAAAAAACTGGAGAAGGTAAGCCACTGGGAACATAACTTTGCCACTAGTCTATGTGGAATTTCTCTGTTGGTCTAAGAATAAAAAAACCCTTCAGTGAAAATTTGAGGATGACTCCCTAGTGTAGCCCGGGCATTTCTCCAGAGTACCACCAAAAACAGAATTGTGAGAATAGTCTTGCCTTAAAATGGAAAAAAAAAAAAGACAACAAACAAACCAACCAAACCAAACCACAAAATGTCACAGCTATAAAATGGAACATTTACCTACTGTGTGCATTATGTAGACATTCTGCAGCAAGAGGTGACTTGCGAACTGGTGTTTAGAGCACTGCTCAGACACCAGGACTAAAGGCTTTTAGATCTCTCAGGCTCAGCACACCCAAGTAACGTACATGCACCAAATAAAGATGATTAGATCAGGTTATTTGAGCAGTTTTACACTGTATTCATTTCCACAGAGGAGTGAGACAGCACCATCCACTCACGCTACGTTTCTTTATCAAATGTTTTTATGGAAGACTGGACAGAATTCTAATTTAGCTTTTCCTTAGTGTGAGGAACAGCAAAACCTAATATAACTTCAGATTATTTTAAAAAACGAAAAGCAAACAAACACAAGAATCCCAGACTGGTTTTGGTTGGAAGGGATCTTAAGAGACCATCTAGTTAAAATCCCCCTGCCACAGGCAGCAACACCCTTCGATGCATTTCTTTAGAGTAATAAAGGGAGGAAGAAAAACATGATGTCTCAAAAATGCCTCTTCTGGATTTTCCTCAGTCAAATGCCCGTTTACTGAGATACCAAGCCTGCAGAGCCAGGCTTATCAGTTCAAGACTGGGCTTTACTGTATCAGTCATACAGACTTAGGACATGCACTGTTCTGTAAAGTAAACACATTCTTTAGGCCACTGAAGCAAGCCTGCATGTCATCTAACAAATGTCAGGTTCTGGACAGAGTTAAATTAAGCTTTCAGGTCTCTCTGAATGGTTTCATGTTGGCCTTCCTGACTTCACTGAAATATTAATTATAGATATGAAACTGTTTCTCTTTAGTCAGTCTAGAATCCAAAATCAAGTTGTTGTAATTTTGTTATTCATGGTATCACATTAAAAAAAAACCCACAAAACCAAACAAAAACTCCACACAAAACCCCAACCCAACAAAAAAACCTATACCCACAAAAAACCCTACAACAGAAAAAGAACCCCTTACATTGAAGTGAAATTCTTCAATAGGTATAATGAAAAGGAAAAGTGAAGAATTTTTCCTATCAGAAAAATCTATCAGATTACAACTTAATATATAGTTGGTAACTGCCAGTTTATAACATGTAAGAGCAGCCTGCAGCTCCATTCACATTACAAGTTATGTACAGATACATGTCCATATATATTTTTGCCTGTGCTTTAAAGGCCTTTCTCACCGTTTACCCCCATAATGGGGGAACATGACAGTTTGCTCATGTGAGAATGGTATCATGCCACAGCCCAGATAAACACTGATGTACAAAAATCTGCCAACAGTTTACTAAATTCACCAAATCACTGATGAGCTACACGCTTAATGATGAAGCCTGGTTTTCCCAATAATGATTAAGACTCATCACATAAAACACAATGCCTTGCCAAGATAACCGCTTTGACAACTACTCATTGAATCAATACTTACTAGCTCAGCATTGTCATGTGACAGGTGACTTTCATAGTCTGCACCTTCAAAGTATATTGTCCATGTGCCTGGTGACCGTGGATGAGGTGTTAGTCTACAAAAACCTAAAAGAGAAAGTAACATCAGCATGTGTATGTTGCATTTCTCAACAGATTATTTAAAATCAAATAGCCCGCCACAAGCAAATACCCAATAGCAGTATTTATCTTTCCATATTTATTAGCATGCTGAATCCTGTATCTCAGATATCATTATGTGCTTCCCTACAATTTTATGGTATCAACAAAATCCTACAATTCACTAGCTGCTGCTTCTAAGAAACACATGTATTAAAAAGCACTACAAGGTCATAGAAAACTCTTCAGCTGCAAAATAACGCCTGTACCAACCAGACTCAAGAGGGACATTAAACACCAAGTCATCTTTTAGAATACAAATCACCAAAACTCTGAATAAGACAGCACCACAGAAACCTTCTGTGTGGCAGACAGTCTAGCTAACCAGTTTCAGCATAGATTTGACAGAGGTAAAGCTTCATCTGGACTCATTATTTTAGTAAGTAATTAAATATAATTAAAGTGGGAATTGATTGATTTGAGGTTTTATTTGTTAATTCCTAGAATTAAAAAAAAAAAAACAAACACCAAAAAACAGACAAAGCCACAGCAGCTGAGATATCCAACACTGTCTCCTAAAGCAGGGACAGAATACAGATCACAGTAAAATTATAAGTCACTTCACCCACATAGATGGGATTCCCCTCTTCACAAAGACTATCTTTCAGCAATTCAGCCTACACTGATTTACTGCAAACCAGTTGCTCAATATAACTTAAGGGTTACCTAAGTAGCAAAACTTTAAGTGGATGCACTAAAAAGACCTTACTTGTGATAAGTATACAGCCATTTGAATGGCAAATGAATTACACTTACTAACTGAAGAATTTATCCTACTAGTAGCCTCAAGTCTCAAGGCTACGTTCTTTATAAGTCACTGTACTTTCAAAACAGCCCATTTCCTACAGCTTTTTTTTAAATCTAAGAATAGGCTTTTCCATAAATTAAGTTGGAACCAATAACTACAAAACACTACAGAACAGAGTAAGTCTGCTTTTTTTGGTTGCTTCCTTTGCTGTCCTAATTACCATGATAATCCTGTGAACATTTTAAACAGCAAATTATTAAGAAATTATGTCACAAAAAAGCTTCTAAGGAAGTTGAGCAGTAGGAGATAAGGATAACATCTTATTAATTCACCATAAATATTCTGACAGACTCTCTCCTTTACTTCCTCAAGTTTAGGTCACTTTTGTCCAACCACAAGAGCACTCTACTCATCATCTGAAATTTTGTTGAACTACAGATGCCCAAACCGTAT
Source organism: Laterallus jamaicensis coturniculus (assembly GCA_022605575.1). Lineage (NCBI taxonomy): Eukaryota > Metazoa > Chordata > Aves > Gruiformes > Rallidae > Laterallus > Laterallus jamaicensis. The sequence goes on from JAKCOX010000001.1 coordinate 51,102,113, forward strand.
GTTCTTACATCGATGAATGTCAAAAGAATTACTTGTGGGTTTTTAATGTTATATGGAAGAAGATAAATAAAGTCACTTTTGTTTTACTCAATTCATATTGGCTTTAAAAGTAGTTTGTGAAAATGTCAGAGCACTACAAAATTTACATTTCTGTAATAAGCAGTTCTGGGTCATTACTAACCCCTTAGTTTATTTAGAAACTTGGAAGTGAACAAAAGTAACAGGGAAAAAGGGTAAGGATTATAAAAAATCCTGAATACTTTTTACGGGTTGCAAAAGTACATACTTAAAGAACACAGTATAAAAAGAAGGAAACAAAGAAAGCGGTTTACATTTAACAAAAACATATTTGGTGTCCAGTACATGGAGAGAAAAAAAAAAAAAGAAAAAAAAAAGAGATAAACCAGCAGAACTAACCTCTCTGACAGAGTGGATCTAAAAATTCTTGTAAACCACTTGGAACATTTCTGACTACATCGCAGGAATAGCCATCTTCTGGTAAAAGAAAAGGTAACTGTAAGTCGGGATCCTCTTCTAGCTGGACTTCGCGGCCATCACTGCGAGCAAGTTCATCAGCTGTATTTTCTGCAACAGTGACTACGTTCTCTATCAGCTCCTGAGCAGAAGGCAGAAAGACACTGTTAGTACAGCCAGCACAAGGCATTGCTTCATTTCATTAAATACCACAGGTTCCATAGAGAATACAACAGAAGCATTTTAAAAATCAGTATTTTCAAAACGTGTGGTGCATGTTTTCACTTGATATGAGAGCTGTATTTAAAATATATATATATATAAAGCAGAGAACATGAATGTGCAGAGGGGGAATCACAGGCGGTCTGAAATTTTGACACTTTGTATATATACTTCTGTAAGACTAAACATACAGAAAAGAAACAGACCACTTGTGCAAACCAGGATTTCCAGCTCAGTTGGGACACATATACCCACAGAGGACCAAAGGCATATGCTGCTGCCTAGCTTGGAAGTTTTATAGAACTAATTTAATTCCACATTTCCTAGGAGCTCAGTAACACGTGAGGGACCCCCGTAAGGTATGCACCTATTTGAAAATAAAGCTGTAGAAGCATGCAACACAGGAGTGGGATTGCTGAAGTTGCAACAAGGAACTTAAGTTTTCTGTTTGGTGAACAACAGTTCCACCTAATGTCACAAAAAAGAGGTTGGTCTTAATCTCACCCCAGTTACACAAACGTGCCCCACAGAATCTGAAAGTTTGACACAATTTTATTACTGGAGCACAATGCAAAACGAAGCTGAGACAAAACCAAGTAAGTGTTCTCATCTGAATGTTTAGTTCCAGCACGTTTCCAGGAGGGAAGTCAGATAAACCCAGCCCATCTTTAGAAGTGTTCTTTGAGAAGGCCTTTTTACCATAAAAGGTGCTAATTTTTAAAGGTATTACATCAAACTAAACTATGTAGAAGTGAATACATTTACATTCCTTTGAACAAATTCCAAGCCTTGAAATGTTTCAGATTTGGCAGTGATTAAGTCAGAGATTGAGTGTACAAGTCTTTCCCACAGCAAGGCGCAAAGAAGTCCCAAAGACTGCTTCCACCACACCAGGACAAACAAACTAGCCACGCTGTAAGACGACCTGTCAAATCTAGCACTATATTTCTTTGGAGGTCACTAAACAACAAAAATAGTGAACTGTTTAATTCTACCTGTGTGTAAAAACAGAAATATAAACTATACTCTTCAGCAGAAGACTTTTTGTTTGGTAGCCAATATATAAAATTACAGCCAGGATACAAGTACCCCTTAACACTTTGAGAGCCATTGTATTAGTGCCTTTGATTTAAAACACAGACATATCCAAAGTTATTAAAAACCAGATTTTGTAGACAATGCATTCAGTTATATAAATATTGGATTGTCTTCACCTTTTAAGATTTTCTGACATCAGTGAACTATCCTGTAATCGGGGTTTGCCTTATGAGTTTTGCATCCACGTGTGATTACTTTATGTCAAATACTAAGATAAAAAGCAGTTCTAAAACCAGATGTATATCTCTACATACATGTTCCACTTATTAGTCTGTCCATCAAAGAATAATCTGTCTCCTACTTGTAGGAAGGGATTCAAGATTCATGGATTTTTACACCCCACATGTGAAAAAAAAAAGCTTAGTGTTCATGCTTCTTTCATTTGATTTCTACTGCCAAACTTCAGTTTTTGCTCTGTGTGGTTAAACACTAGCTTTTGGGAATGCTCTGTGGACCTGTCCCTCTACCACCTCACTGGGTTTCACCCACAAGTGACGTTAAGGTTCAGTTACCCCTCTCCCAGTATGCTGAAGAGTTACCTTACATTCCAGTAAGAGTTTATTTGGTAACATCCTGCTCAAGTTACAGTGAAACGGCCAAGAGCAGACTGATACCACTGACACTTCCTATCATATGGAGAGCAGGTTCCTCACTCTGACTCTTCTCATAACAATTCCAAACCAATCAACAAGGCAGCTGTTTTCAGGCAGCATTTTTACTTACATACCCGAGGAATATAGAATTTAAGTGATAAAAGAGACTTACTGTTGGGATGAGTGGTTCATCCGGAGCACAGTGATAATTCTGCAACAAAGCTTGTAGCTGCAGGGAATTCAGCTTAAAGCAAGTACTGTTAATATTTGGAACATCTGCATGTGAATATTTGTCCATGGTAAGCAATGTGGTTGCCTAGGAGAAAAAAAATAATAAGGCCATAGGAGACAAATCCAAACACGAACGAAACCTTATGCCTTGTTTCTGAGCTGTCTTTAGACGAGATAGGGACACAAAGCAAGAAGCCAGATCTGTTACAGAAGCAAAGTAAATATCCCCAAAGCAACCACTGAATAGATCTCTTGTACATACAAGATTAATTTATACTAAACCCATCATAAATGAGGCATATTAATCTTTCAGCTTCTCTTCTTGTCTCTGTTCCATTTCTGAGTTGTAACTATGCTGAACAGCATGTTGGCTAAAATCACTAACTACTAATTTTACTTCTAATTATTAACGATGTCGGTAACATATTCTGTTTTTTTGCATGCTACCTCAGTGTTTCAGGACTCACACAAACTACACTTGTCCACATGCTATTGTGTAAGAACACAGACTATACAGATATTGTCTCTGAATATACAACTATGAGAGAAGTGTCAACCAGAAATACACACACTCACCTGCACTATTCTGCTCAGGTGGCAATCTGCAGCCAATTCCAGACCCTGTTTCTCTGCCCAGGCTTCAATGTGGCCCAACTGCTGACGAACGATAGCTCCCCAGTAATGTGAACATAACCCTGAATCTGGGGCTGTAACTAATCTGTTAAAAAGCCACATGTTGATAAAATGAAACAACTGGGAGAAGAGCTGTATAGTCAGAGCAGCGTTCACTCTACATCGTCGCAACAGGGACATAGCTCCAGTCAATGTATGCAGCACATCATCTACAGGGATAAAACAAAATGGAAGTTACACTGACATAGAGCAACATCCAACTGGTTAAAGCCATAAATTACAATACAGAGATACCTAATCTGGGTTGATATCTAATCTTGATCAGGTAGAAACTACATGCATTGAAGTTATATAGACTTTCAGAAATAAGTGTTTAGCTTCATAGTTTTCTAAATGGAGCAACATGAAACTGAGAGCTGAAATATGTTTAACTTCTGAAATGAAAATAAATTCTGTTGGGGAAATATTTAGTACACCAAGTATATAATTGGTTATATCTGACATGTAAATCACCATCCTCACTTGCATAAACTCTTTTTCTGTTATTTTCAAGAACCGCTCCTTGCGTTCAAGTATCAGGCTGCATTCAAGAAATTCAGGAAAGCTATTCATATTGCATGACAAACTTAAACTGCAGAACACACCTCTTGTTTGCACATATTCTTTTTAAAATATTACCTAAATTTCCTACTGCCCATTAGTTCACTGCATTACATACGAAGCAACAGGGACTTCCCGTTGGCTTCATCAACAGCAAGCATCCTTAAGCGCTTTCTGGTGGAATAAATGTTCTACTTGCATTAATATATCTCAAATCTTTCTTTTAAGGCAGTGTTTTTATCTGAAGTCTCTATTGAAGAGACCACCAAAATAATTTCTTTAGCATTGAAACACAATTGGAACTGAAAAGAATTATCTATATAAGAGAGAAAACTGAAATAAGGAGCATCATCTGACTTTATTCCAATGTCAGTTTGCTAATTTTTCAGGGTTCATGTTCCAGAAAGTTCTCTCTTACAATACAGCGCACTAAAATGTAACTGTACATCTTTATATTCTTCTTTCAATGTTCAGCACAGGAAAAAAGCACAATACCCAAAAAAGCAGGAAGTATATATGAATTTTGTATAAATACTTTTCATAGTTGAACATAATGACTGTACTTAATAGCTCTGCAGATCATCTTTACTTCAATTATTCAGAATCTCATTTTTTTCTTAACTGTTCCCAACCTTTTATCCCCAGTTAATCCCTTCAAACTTGAGTATTTTTCACATTTTCCATGTTCTCTTTTAGTCATCAGGCTACACAATGTAAGAGCCTCTCACACTTTCCCCATGAAAGGCACAATAGGAGGCCTTATCTCAAAGGCCTGCCCGTGAATTGCATCCAGCATGGAAAACAACAAGAGGCATTAAAAGCCAGAGCACAGTCCTGGAGCCAGATTACAGACACAGTGGGACAGCACACGTGACCAGAATGCTCTCATGGACAGAAACAACCCAGGAATCCTGTCACTGTTACAAAGCTCTATCAAATTTAAAGTATTGTGGCAAACTTCCTCGACAGGAATCTACAAGGCCTGCCAGCGTAACCTTAGTACCCAGGAGGCACTTTGGCAGATTCTCCCATGGCATCATTACAGCAGAAGTGCTGAGGAAAGGACCAGATAAGCAAATGATAATGAGAGGCAGAGAACTGTCTGGACCACAGGACTTGGTGGGTTTGTAGATTCGAAGTCCAGTTGGCAGTCAGCTATCAGCAGCTTCCCTCATGGATTGAGTCTGGGACAGATTTTGGTTAATGACCTCATTAATGATCTGAGTGACTGGATGGAGTGTATTCTTAGCACATTCACAGATGATAACAGGCTTGGGGGAAACACTGATACTCTGAAGGGCAGCAGTGTTTTCCAGAAGGGCAGCAGTGTTTTCCAGAAGGGCCTCAGTAGGCTGGAGAAACGGGCTGACAGGGATTTGCAGAAGTTCAAAGGCAACTGTCAATTTCTGCATGTGGGAAGGAGGGAGTCTATGCAGCACTACAGGCTGGGTCCATCTAGGTAGAAAGCAGCCCTGCTGAAAATGATGTAGAGGTTCTGGTAAATATCAGGCTGAATGTGAGTAAGCAGGGTGTCCTTGCTTGACAGGTAGCCAGCTGCATACTAAGCTGTTAAGTTAGCAGCAGTACAGCTCCAGAAGGGAGGGAAGCAACCCCTCCTATACATTCAGCATTTGTGAGACAGCATCTGGATCACAGCATCCAGTTTTAGACTCACCAGCAAAAGGATGATACTTTTTTAATGGAGTAAATTCGGCCACCCAGATGATTAGGGGGGGGTGAAGAAAAAGACATGAAAGGAAGGCAGAGAAGGCAGTTCATCCTGGGGAAACAAAAGACTAAGGGCACAGCTTATTGCTGTCTTCACCTACCTAACAGTAGGTTCACAACAAGATCCCTCTCAAAAGTGCACAGTTATAGCAAAGAACAGCAGACAAACCATCACAAAAGTTGCAATGTGAGAAATTCTAGTTAGATATAGGAAATGTATTTTCACCATGAGGGTGATCAAACATCAGAACAGGTTACTCAGGGATGTGAAAACTTAAAACCCAACCGGGCAATACTCCCAAAGCAATGTGATCCAGATGCACCTGCCCTGAGCAAGACATCTTTAGATGACATCTAAAGGTTGCCCTCCATACTAAGTTGGAACACAATTTTTAAATCCCAAATGAATCATTTGAAATGTTACTAATGCCCTTCTTTATAATCCATACAAAATTGATCCAAACAATTTTCAGGGTTTAGAGCAACTTGTAAATTTCACATCCCCATTAAAAAAAAAATAAAATATTGCTACTTAATTGTATGGTTTAGAAGACACAAGAAAAGATTAAGTAGTCTAACCTATTTTAGGCCTCTGAGGGTTGTTTTCTTCTGGATCATCAAGGAACGCTGGCATGTAGTTATTAAGCTCTGATTGCAGACAATGAACCAGGTACCTGGAAGGAAGGGGGGGAAAATGACATTGTAAAACCCTGTACGTGTTTATTATGAATGTTTCTGAAGAAAACAGATCCATCAAATTACAAGATTCCTGAAAAAGCAGTGTGTGTGTGTGTGTGTGTGTGTGTGTATATATATATATATATATATATATATGACTGTAGGGAACCAAAAACCACTTTTCAAAAGGCCAGAGGGACCAGTTGTCCCATACCTTTCTTAGAAACGTTGGAAGAAGAATTAAGCTGTCAAGGAATAAACACAGCCACTTAAATACAATATTGCTACCACACAATATTGCAAAGGTCATATGCTACATAAAGAGATGCTGCCAGGCCAAGCTTTGGTTCTGTAAGATTTCAAACCCTTTTTTTTTTCCAAATAGAAATATGCTTTTCCTGTTTTAAAACCTGCAAAGTGCAGTACTAAAGAAAAGGAAAAAAATAAAGGTCCTATTCTGAGCCAATGCACAAGACCCTGAAGTGGCCATGGTTTTTTGTCTATACTTTTTTTTTTATTCTTGTACTTCTCATGCCTTTAAACTACAGTGAAATGAAAATCCTGGTTTAGTATTCTTTCTCTTCTAATATTTAAAATTTTCTTTAACACTGTTTTTGATAATTCACACATTTTCTGCAAAAACTGAAGCTAAAAGGGAACCAAACTACATTTGTATATAAAGGAAAATATTTCATGGCTTTCTACAGCTCTACCTGTTTCACTGGTAACTTTTAAAAATTAAATACCTTCAGTTGCCAGAAAACAAAAGCCACGGCAGTTTCAACTAATTCTGGTGCATGCCAGTTCTTACCCAATAACATTTTCATGGCAGATTCCTTGCTTTTTATGCTTCTGTTGTGCTTTTCTGTTCGACTTCTAAATATATATTCCACAGTTTTAATCTCCAAGTTTAATACATCAGATATGCTGGGAAATACTGATTCAATATTGGCTTAGTGGGGCGAATATAAATATGTACAAAAAATGATGCTTTTCTTTGTGATTATCACTGTGCTGAGCATTATATTTCTTTGAGGATCCTTTCCTTGGAGGACTTCCCCTCCCACTGCACACCACATTCAGTTTTTCTTTTAATCAGTATTGTAATTGCCCAAGATTACTAGTCTTGATTGATTTTACCGTCTTTACATTTTTAAGAGAAAAAAAATGCATAAAAACACTGCTGTACAAATTACTGTTTATGCAGATTATGAAAGGAGTTATTATGGATATAATTAGAAGCCCTTCGAGAGCTTAAGGTTAGAGGCCCCATAAACATTAAGGCTACATCAGCAAAAATAACCTTTGAAAAACTTAAATTAAGAGAAAGCAATCAACACAAACTAAAGTTACATAGCATTTCCCTACAATTGTCACTGGCAGCCTCAACTCTATCATAAGAGCAGCTAAAAGATGAAACTCACTGCATAGCCCAATGATCCAGAATCATAACAAAAAGTATCTGTCTAAAGGAGTATGTTAAATATGAGAGGAGACCAGACAAAACATAAAAGACATTATTGCTACACCTAAAATTTGGCAAAAAAAGTGAAGTAGTTCTGAAATCCACAGAAACATAGAATACATTAAGAGAAGTCTGATAAGCCTTACTTGAATGCCATTTGAACCAAGTGTGCCAAAACATCTTGTGCATCCACAGTGATTCGGCTAAGATCACGGTCTTGCTTTATGAAGTTCAGTAACTCAGATGCATTTGCCATCCAAAAGGCAAGTGCCCCAGCAATATTCTTCTGCTTCTGTAAGTAGAAAGAAAACAAAAAATAATACAGGGAAATAATTTTCTGATAAAGCACCGCAGCTTTAAGAAGGCTCCAAAAGATAGACCAGTACCATTTTCCCACTTCACCAAACATATCTCAGATACCAGATATTTGCAAAATGTTTATTTATAATATTGCAATTGCTGTAACTGGTAAATTCAATTTTAACACGTTCGCTGAACAGACAAAACTCTGTTAATTTGCCAATAGCCATATCAATAATGCCACGGCACAAGCATCTAGCTGTAGAGTGCTAAAAGCTTTGCAGAATTCAGTTATCTGGTAATCTGTGCACTTTTAAGCGCATGTTCACTACTGCCCACTGCCACCCTGATACTGCGCTCACTGGCTTTGACACCAGGTGATTCAGTATCAAGTACTGATCTATCTCACCATCTCCCGACCACAAATGCCAGGCCAGGCAACCTCAGATGAAATCCAAAGAATAGGAACCACAAACAACAACAAAAGAAAATAAAGGGAAGAAAAAAGAACTCTGGTCATTTCATATCCACATTGAAGTGCGTTAAGCAGAAATTATGGAATGCCGTAAAAGTTGCAAAGTCAAAAAGGGATTTTAGTACTGCATGTTCCAGTTGCTGAATGAGTGTTATGAACCGTTCAAGTCCAGCTGTTTGAGTATTGTATTTTGATATGGAAGCAGCATGAGAAACTGAGCTAAGCCAACATAGCTAGGATCAGTTCCCAGCAGTATATCCTACCTGATCAACCTGGTCTACCTCCTGGAGAAAAACGGACGAAGGAAATCAAACAGAATAGAAGAAAGAAACTTGTGAACAATCATGGTAGCTTTAGAAATCAAACACTAAATATGAAGGTACAACACTTATGTTCACAATTATACACAGATGCATTAAATCAGTAGCTATGATGCAACTGAGCCACTTTTAAAATAATTTATTATTTTAACAGGGCTGGTAGCACAACAGCGAAGAACTGAAGTGCACACACGTCACAATTAATTCAAGGAATGTCCTAATTGACATCCCAGACTGGTTGGTTATTCCACGCTCAGTGCGCCACAGAAAACCCACAGAACTTTCTGTGGGTAAGGGTAACTAGCCATCTGAGTAACAGATCCAGGGAGCTATCTGTCCACCCTTTGCAATGAAGATGACGTACAAGCATACACAAAGGAGGACAGATAATCCCCACGGGGTGGAGGAGAACACAAACCCAAACAAAAACAACAACAACAACAAAACAAAACCAAACCAAAAAGTGTAACACACCTATGACAGATTTAATACACAGCTTTTCAATTAAAGAACAAAAGGACTGTTTTAAACAACAAAAGAGAGTCAAATGAAATACCATACTAAGCTGCTTAAATGCTGGTACATAAAAGCTATACTGGGTCAGGCAAACAAAAAATCCCATCAGATATGTTTCTCTGATTTTTTAATACTGAGCTCTTACTTAATTCTTTTTGGCTTTCTATCCAGACTGCTCTCCCCCATCTGCAACACAGTGAGCTTAGATGAATAAACATGAGGTGTTGTTTGATGCTACTATTTTAATGTTAGTTAGAGGTCCAAAAAAAAAAAAAAAAAAAAAAAAAAAAATTATAGCTGCTTCTATGCTTCACTCCCCTTTCTAACCAAGGCACTCTGAGCTGACTGAAGCTATGCTGGCACAGAAGGACGTGGACCTTCTACAAACAACTTAAAATTTGCAGAGTATCAGAAATGTCACATAATGATTTTTAAAAAAATAAGTCATTCAGGATACGAAAAAAGCCCCCAATTCCTGGATTTTTACTGAAAGTACTGAGCTTTCTCATAGATCTTTAATTGTATCCCTATCTCATATGAGGTCTTCTATAATATTTGCATACACTAATGTGAGGACTATAGAGAGTCACAGACTTAATTTGTTAGCAAGGTCTTCTTGAGTAACTTCAGAAACCTATAGTCTCCATATGACCTAGGCAGGCAAAATTAGGATCTAAACAATTCATTTTACTCTCCCAGTACAGCACAAGAGATTGTGCACCTCCCCTCCACTTTTTTATGGGTGCCTCTCACCCCTTGCCTCCCACATACCTTCCGCATCTTTCCCACCCTCAGACCCCTTGCAGTGCAGGCATCCTTCACAGCCAAGACATACAAAAAAGTTTTTGTGATAGAGTGACTTCATACATGGTAGTTTAACTGTGACAGCCATCAACATAACCACTCATTCTACAGCTCAGATGAAGAAATATCACTTAGCTTAGCTAGTACTGTTTATACTCCACTGAGACAGGTCCAAGCTAATGACATTTTCCTGATCAAGCTTTAGAATCAATGCATTTCTTCGTTTCCAACCCACTGACCTTCAAATTCACTGAAGTTCTACTCTCTCATCACAATTGTCATTTCCCCCCCTTTCCTCCAGCTTCTTCTGCATGACACTTGCAAGAAACTGCTCACAATTTTCTTCAACTTCCAACTCACTTTAGTATATGAAGCTACCACTTCCCTGTTGATGTCCCTAAATTTTAGGTTGGGCATTAGATAGCAACTAGAGTTGCAAGGCTGTGGAAATGGCCGTCCACTAAGGGTAATCTAGACAAACACTTGGTTTTAGCAGTTTTGTAATACTATTAGCATAATTTTATAAAACACATTCTGCGATGACAAGGCTGGACTTGATCTGGAAAGCCCTTCTCAGGGCTGTAAACGCATGTTTTCACAGGATTATCTATTTGCTTTGACTTGAAAACAAGTCAAACTGATGTTTGAGCCCACCACTCAAGGACTTCTATCAGCTAGACGGTTATCCATTTTAATTCAATGTAAAGAACACAGAAATTTAACTTTGCTTTCCCACTGTACCCATCCCTGTCACCTCAAGCCTTTTTGGGGTCACTCTCACTATTATACATTAGTTATATAAACCAAGTGACTGACTTGGATTCATTAAGTTCCAGACTACTCTTGAGCCCCATGTTTTCATTGGTTACCTTCCATTCTCCCAACTAAACTGCTTATGTGCAGGCTTTTTGCACTTCACGTTCTCCCCTACTGCCAGTCTATCATCTGTCTTCAACAAATAAAGCTGGTTGTGGAAGAGTTTTTGTTTGGTTTTTTTTTTTAATGGCTGAGCCTGAATATTTAAGCCTTGTCACCATTTCAATTTTATCAAATTTCCATTTTTATCAAATATCCATTTACCACAGCATTGAGACATACAAGTTCTTCACTTCGGATTCAAACAACTTTTCAACCTCTCACCAGCTACAGGCTGTATGTGAAAGGCTAGTCTGTTGTCATACCGTAAAGTGTGTCTTCAGTGCTGGTATTTTCTCCCATTCTTTCTTGTGAGAGGTGGGAGCCTGCTGCAACTGTCTGCAGAGTTAACTAATATTCCTGAGATTCCCCATACTGAAAACTCCACTAAATCTTCCCAAAACCCAAACAAAAGCTAAACAGCTGTGGTTTGCTGTGACTTTCATGCCACTCTCTTGTTGTTTACCTTCCTCTTCTCCCTTAATGAACCTGTTGTATAACACTTGCACAGCAAATGCTCCACAGCAGGACTGATACACTTGTACAGTGCCTAGCACGACAAATGTATCAGGGTCCTTGCTCTACATGGGCTACTACAGCAGTACTTTTTGCCACAAACATATATGCTTTAATAAATACAGAAACATGATTCAATTTTTCCTCTGAGGAGAAAAAAAAAATCAGACAAAGAAGTTACAATAATTTATTAGTGAGGATACCTGAACCAGCACTTTTTTTCCCAGGAGATAATCATTACATCTTATCAACAGTTATAGACAATATCTTCCACTGTAATTTCAGAGACCACCCAGTGGATTTTATCCTGCATTCCTACACAAAACAGAACTCCCCAAGTGCTTCTGTAGAAGTCTTGAATGTGATAGTAATAGCATCAGACTACATCCAAGATGCTGGAACATTTCAGAACTTGTATTTCTCTTCACAAAGCACCTGTGTCAGCTTGGTTCAGAAAGTGCAGCTTTATTACCATTTTTAAGGTCTTAGAATTGTAAGAGCAACAGGGTCAAAAATTAAAAAGTCATGTTTCTTTTTAATTATGTTCACTTCAAGCATCAATCAGTGCAAACAACTGCTATCTATACGGTATTCTTTAACAGCACATCCAACTAGTTTTACAGGAGCTCACAGCCAGAAACGTTCACAAAGATCTTACCTTGAAGAGGACAGAAGAGTAATTTCTTGTCAGAGAATGTACCTCCAGAGCAAGAGTCCCTCTCTAACCTCCCACACTGCTTGGGAGCAAGTTTCTTAGCACTCACACAAAGTTTCTTAGCATTTGGTACAAAAGCAAACCTTTACGTGGGCAGTCAGTGCAGGTGACTGACCCTTAACAACAGTTTGCTAAACACTAAGAAAGAGACTAAGAATGTAACTAGATGAGCTGCAAAAATCTATTTAATTCTCTTGACATGTTTTCTTAGAGAAACTCACCTGTATAACTCCTTCCATCATGTTCACCATCTTGTTGACTATTGCAATGACTTTGTGAGTACGCTCAGTAGGAGTGATGTCAGGTTTGTACTGGCTTGACAATACATACCGACACGTCATATACAAAACGTATGTAGGCGACAGCTTAAAATGAACTGTCGAGCTATTTGTGTAATTTATAATGGCAGATAAGAAGGCATCTTCAGCTGTAGAGAAAGAGGAGAAAAACACAGCATGAAGCCAAAGACAGAAAGAAAATGAAATAATACAATTTCGTACCTTGGATTTCTTTTTGGAGGAAGAAGAGGGGACAGGGCAGCAATTTACAGGAATTTAAACTCTAAATTATGTCCACCACAGCTACTTAGGCACAACAACAACAACACACTTCTACACGAAGCCAGAAAATCTGATCATCAGAAAACATTTTTACACTATTTATTATCTGCTTATAATTTGCTTCTTCAAGGGAACAGGAAAACGCAAGTTTCTCTTGTCTGTTCTACTCCTACAAAGCTCCCTTGTTATAGGGAATTTTATATTAATAAAAATCTGGTTTTGTTGCTCACAAATCTGTTTCAAATATTTGAAGTCTGGACAATCTCTGGTATGATATTTTTCTGCCATATGTGAGATATTAAAAACTTGGGGGTCCAGGTAACAAAAAATTAAGCTCTACATGAAACTTTAAACTTAATTGGATTTTATATAAAACTTGACCAGGATATAATCTACTATCAAAGGCACACAGAACCAAAGAGAAGAGAATTAATACAATGTGCTGTCGACAAGGTGGGATTAACAATATTTTTCAGAGTGGAAGTGAAATATTTTAAGATAAAAAGCTGAAATGCAATTAGAATTAGATACGTGTGAACCTCCCCCAATCCCCAAAGCATCTGTTCACCCTCTCCAACCAACGATGATTAGTTATCATCTGTTTAGTTATACTTCTTTTCAATCTTTACTTATTCTAAAGTTTTCAATTTGACTGGAATATTACACTACAAAAAACATTTAAGGAGGTTAGGATTGTAATGTCACAATTTACTCACAACTTTCCCTGAATTCAATACTGGCAGGTAGTATCAGTTCTGGTCCATGGGTATCCTGAGGTCTACAGAAAAGACAAAAAATGAAACAAACAATCTCCACAGGTGATACTAATTCCACTGTAAAATCACAGATTTCTCCAAATGCATTGGTTTCAAATGCTGACACAACATCCTTCTCCAAAAATGATCCCTTTTTTTACCTTTCCTCTAGAATCATTCAAGCTATATTTGCCTGCAACAGATCAAAATATGTTGACTCGAGTCTGTGATATTAAAGATCCTCTTCTGTACTGTACAGCAGACTGGTGGGATCTGTTTGCCACCTGCCACCGACAGGATTCAAGTAACAAATTATTCATGGACACATAAAGAGAGCGAATGAAGCTTCACCTGAAACACAAGCTCAGTTACAACAAACATACTCACTATCTTTTATAGCCTCAAAACTAAAGAGAACTCTGTCAACTTATTTGTCCTGTTCTGATAAGGAGAAAAAGTAGGTAAAAATCTAGCCACTACCCTCACCTGGCTGTTGAAACAGCAGCAATTCCATAAGTCCCAGAATTATATCCTCACATAAAATCAATGTATCAGAGGATTCACAGAGGAGAAAAATTAACAGAAAATTGATTTTTTTTCTAGCATCTACAAATGTTTAAGCACCTATTTCCTTCTGCCCTTGAGCGACTGAGCTGTTCTCTGCAGTTTGGCACCTATTTTTAGGAAATATGCAAAAGCTTAACAACATCTGTGGACAACCTCATGTAACAGAAGCAGAACAGGTAGCTTTCTACTTTTCCCAGCAACTCTGACAGACAAAGGAACGAACGCAGTAAGATTAGATAGGCCTCATTCTCCTGAGAAATTTTAGTTACGCCACAAGGCAGAGTTAGGACACTGAAGGCCTTTATTTGGCTATCTCCTCCCATAGTAAAAACCCACAAGGTAACTTTGAAGGCTGGTGTCAAAAGACCTAAACCTATGTTTTAGCATATTCAATCAAAAACCTATGGGTTCCTTTGGGGTTTGGTGCTCTGCTTTTTAAACTTGCAAAAACTTGAACCATCGAACTCAGTTAAGCCATCTAGATAAGGCCTTTTTATTAAAAAAAAAAACAAACCGTTCAGCAGTATGATGTTCTGGGAAGCCAAAAGTTTAGGAACAGCAGGCACAAGTAGGGCTGTACACACACAAATTTCTGCCAGTTCAGTTCCATCTCAAACATGACAGCATGCTCTCTTTATGAGGAGCTCTCAGCAGGGTGCGTAAATTGTAGCGTTTCCTCTTGTTTTATTGCCGTAAGTGTAAGATGAACTAATTTCTCACTACCTTCACGCTGTCACAAGTGCACAGTCTTCACTGAGAACTTAATTACTTCTGTAGAAGAATAACTAATACTCACACAGCAATATCAAAACAGATCTACAGTGATGGCTCCAGAGACATTTTAAATCTGTCGTTATAGGAATCGTAGTAGGACAAAGCAGTGCTTCAATAAGCTGGCTGGTAAATCAGTGACAGATTTCAGCTGACAGTTTGTTTCCTTTTCTCCACAACAAAAAGATAGCGTTCCCTTTCAGCACAAAGGAAGGAACAGGAACTGCACTCTTCCCTCTGATGGGAGAGAAAGCAGCCCGAGAGATGAGAGGATATGGATTGATGTAAGATTGCTTACAGAATTTGGGAAAGCCGCTTTAAGACAGAAATGAAGTAGGAAGAGGGAAAGACTTCTTAAAAAAAATGTTAGTTTTACCTGTAAATTAGTTCCCCAGGAACAGATGCAGTAGGTAAATTATTTTAGCTACCTTACTATGTTTCCTTCAACTAATGCACCATTTTCTACCTTCCCTAAACACACACAAGAAATACTCTCTAATTGAGCTTTGCAAATTGGAAATTTAAGTAAAAATAACTCTGTGTGCTTCTGATATGACAGAAGCTATCCAACCTGCTTTGTTACTGGGTAGATTTTAAGTACATGTTTTCTTTGTCCTATTACTTTTCTAGAAAAATCCTCTCTGTGGTGATGAAATAGAGATCCGAGCTAAACCACTCTGCAAGTCTAGTTAGGGTATGTCTAGGAAGGTCATAAAATATTAAGGGATACCTCCTCTCTAAGTATAGTGACAGGTAATATTACACTTTAAGATCCCATTAAAAGCTAGTAATATATTCTCCTAATATCTTTGCATTCTCCTAGATTGCCTATGATAAAATATGTTTAAAAACCCCAAACAATAACAAGCAAACAACAAACCCTCTGTCCTCGCATGGTTGTTTCAGCCAAGCATACTAGCTATATATGAATTATTTATGGCACATTAAATATAGGAATCAGGTAAGTGTCTGCCATTCCATTAACACCACTTGTACATCTCTTCTCATTTCCAACCACACACATTTTTAAGAACTCCTGTAAGGTATCATGCTTGCTCGTGCTAACTTAAGTCAATTACCTAACGAGGATGTATAACCATAATCATTAACTAAATAGCCATCATCATCTATTTCATAGAATCACATTTCAATCAAAACAACCACACCACGTAAGTAAATTGGAGTTATGCTCTTAGATTCCAATTAAGTTTTCCGAGACACAAAAAAATAAGGCAGCCAAGTTCTGATCTTAAGTCTTCCACCCATTCAGTGGGTGACTGGAACAAATCTTATTTGCTTTATTATTCACCTTTGAGCAGCAGTAAAAAGAACAGACAAGGGCACTTAGTACAGACGTACAGTAACAAGTGCCTAGAGCTGCTTAGTGAGGATTCTTTGGATTTTCAGACTGAGATAGTTATTTCACTCCACCATCACTGTCCTTACAGTTCACAAAACAAAACTAGAGTATCAGAGGAAGGTGAAGTAAAGATCCACAAAATATACATCCACAGAGGTCACAAATTCAGTTTGAGCAACTCACTGCCTGGCATTTCCTAACTTTACAGACAGCCTTTGCTAATTTGTTTGTCTCAGCACAGTGGATATATCTGAGAAAGAGCATATATTTAGATAAATCTCAACGTAATTGCACAACACATACCACACATATAAAATTCAGTCAGAAATAAATTACCAATGTCAATGCCAGTGATCAAAAAAAGACCTCTGCTGTCTTCGCTGCTGCAAATCTTAAGTGGAACTTGTATGCTTCTGAAAACATTTTTGGCACACAGGTACCAAGGTGAAAAAAACCCTGCGTACAGTAACAGCAAGACTAGTATTTGTCTACTCTTCAGAAGGAATTTTTAAAAATAACCCAACAAAATAAAGCCAAGATGCAGCTCACAGATGGTTCTGTATTTTTTAAATATATAACTACAGCTCACAATAATCCTCTTTACACCAAGTGCTCTTGCAGAAAAGCAGAAATACAGAAACGCCATAATCTTCATACACATACAAATGTACAGCTAGAACTCAAGAAATCTATATTGAGTTGACAATTTTTTGTTGGTATTTTATGAAAGAAATTTACAGTTACAACACTAATAATTCAACAATGAGAAGTTAAATCTTGCAGAACTACTTTTATTAAGGTTGCTGAAAAGACACTCAAGATCCCCTGGCACTCTAACAAGAGAGTGCAGGGTAGAACCAAGCTGCATTCTACTGTAATGTCTCTGAAAGCATTAAAAATATGTCCTTGCTATAAAATACTTGTACATCAGGAATTCAGCTCAGGTAGAAACACTATTTTCTGCCTTCTGCCTTCCCCCTTGCCCCCCACCCCCATCAATCAGATTTCAGAACTCGTTTTCTGTCTGGTGAATAAATTCCCCTACAGACATAAGAAAAAACTTCACACTTGAAGCTTTGCAACTGGAATCACTGCACTTAATAACACTGCAACACACTTAGCTTATCTTTCACCCAGTTATCCTAGCAGTTTATCTAAATTTAAAAGCTGATTTGTGTAGCTATACAATCTGAAGAAATGCTTTTCACAGAATCACTGAGGTGTGAAGGGACCGCTGGAGATCATCTGAGCCAATTTCCCTACTCAAAGTGGGGTCAACCAGAGCAAGTTGCTCACAACCTTGTCCAGTCAGTTTTGAGTGTATTCAAAGATGGAGACTCCACACCCTCCCTGGCAATCTGTTCCAATCACTCACACACATTGATAAGATCCATCCTGAACATTCTTTTCTCCAGGCTACTGAATTCCAACTCTAGGTACCTGGCCATTCTATCCATAAACACGTTCTTTTTATCAGAACTGAACAAAACACTGGACTCCAGGGGAAAAAAAAATACCAAAAAACCAACCCACCCACAATCATATAGAAAGCCAAGTTGAAAGAGACCTCTGTAGATCACATGCTCCAACCTTCCACTGATAGCAGGGCTTTATCCAGGGTTATCTAGAGCCTTATCAAGCCAAATTTTTTAAATTTCCAGTGAGGGAGATTCTACCAGTTCTCTGGGCAACACAACCCAGTGTTCACTTGCTCTTGGGGAAGATTTCTGCACTCACACTCACACACAGCCAATTTTCCCCTGAAACAATTCCTGCTCATTCCCTCTGCACCTCTCAGCCAGGATTCTTGTGATGGAAGGACCTCCATCTGTAACTTCCCCTTTAAGGTATTCAAAGATCGTGTTTAGATCCATACTGAGCCACCTTCTCCCTAGACTGAAAAAGCCCAATCTCTTCAACCTTTCTGCATGCATTGAGCTCTTTAATCCTCTAATTATCCTGGTGGAGATGACCCTTCTAAGGGCTGTTGCCAGTTTTGTAGTCTCTCTTGAACTGGGGGCACCACAACTGGACACGGTATTCCTGGCGTGGCCTAACAACAGCCAAGTAAAGTGGGATAATCACATCTCTTGATCTGCTGTTGGCTGCGTTCTTGCTAATGCAAACAAGACATAGTTTGCCTTTGCTGCTGCAAGGATACACTGTTGATTCATGTTTAACTTGCTGTACTCCAGGTTCTTTCCAGCACAGCTACAATCAAAACCGTCAGACTTCAGCCTACTTTGCTGTTGCTGTTTTCCATCTCCTGTCCAGGATTTCACAATGACTGTTGTTAAGCTTCAGGCAATTCTTGTCGCATAGGCGTCTCTGAACGGTGGCTCTTTGTGGCTTGTTTGCTGACCACCGAATTTGGTAGCACTCACAAACCTGAGGATGCATTGATTTGTCACACAGATTGTTTATGTAGTTACTGAGTAGTATCAGATCTGGTATTGATCTTGAGAAACCCAACTCGTGACCAGCTGCCAAGTCCAACATTAACCACCACCATTTCAGCCTGGCAGCTTAGTCAGGTTTTCACCCATGTTGTGGTCCATTGACCCAGATCACATCTTATCAACAAGGATGTTTTGGGAGACTATGCCAACGTGTTGCTAGAATCAGGCAGATGACACGATGTACAGAGGTCTGCCCTCACTAACTATGTCTTCCATGATGAAATGACTTACAATCAAGATGGTTGATAGTAAATCCATGCTGTCTTTCCTTAACTGCTTTCTTGAACTCTGAGCGCATTGAAATAACCTCTATGAGGCCTTGTCCTACAATATTCCCAGAGGTTGAGTTAATGCTGAGTGCTCTGTATTTTCTAGATCTTCCACTTGGGTCTCTTCTGTAGATAGGTGTAGCATTTGCCCTTTCCCAGTCATTCAGTACATGTGATATCCACCACCTTTCAAAGGTGAGAGAGTGGCTTTGCAAGGACATCAACCAACAACTGTCAGTATCTTTGGATGAATCCCATCAGGTCTTCTCTACTTATGAAGGAAAGTAGAGACTATTTTTGAAGCACTGCTAATATTGAAAGACGTTGCCTAACAAGGATTTGAGTCCTTCTGGATGGTCACAAACTGAATTTGAACACGTTATTACCAGTACATGGAGACTGAATTGTGTGATTTGAAGCCAGCACTTTCCACTAAGGCTCTGGAAACTGAACATGCAGGGCATGGAAAGCATCATTCTGTACTTCAAGAGGGAGCCCGTAAATAAAATCAGACAGCATTTATCTACCTATTAACAGCCCCTATATCCTAAAAGCAAAAATCAAGAAGGTGGTGTTACATGTATTTACAAAATTTGCAAGTTACATAACTGTACAATACAAACAGAGGCAGCTAAAATTCTTGCACACAAGACTTGCCAATGTTATTGTAGAAATAGGAATGATCTGATTATTTCCCTTTCCAGAGTAAATCACAGCATCTTGCCACTGACAAATGAAGATTTCAAATCCCTGTTATTGCAGGCATTTAATATGATATGCCTAACCACAGATCAACCACGGTGTGATGTGACTACCAGCATGGCTTTACAAAAAAAAATAAATTAAAAAAAATCTAGAAATACCAGAATCTTGAAGCAACATAGAAATTATTTTTGGTAACATTTTGAAGTTTTTTCGCTTTGGTTGTTAATCCTGGATTTTATTTGGAATGAGATCTCAAAGGAAGTCTCATTTTTCATTGGGAAAATTAAGTAGCAAAAAATATTTCACCACACTGCTTGATCCATCCGAAAAACGCATCCACCTTTTTCCATTATGAGAAGCAATGGGTTACAGGATTCCTACCTGCTTTCCTGTCTGCGGTAATCTTGCTGCTGTTCTATTCTAATCATCGGCTTCACCATTCCTCGTTCGGCTGTGCTGGATGCTGATGATGTCCTGTCACCATCAAGCCTGCTGGTGCTCTAATTCAAAACAGTGGGACAGGTGCTTAGCATGCAAACACTGGATGACCCAGTATTTGTGCTTGGCACTATTAAAATCAAGTGTCAATTTGAGGCTTGAAAATAGATGGGAGAACAGAAGAGTAGAGCAGTACAGCACAGAATCCAGCAGCTCAGCAGGTGTCTTCACCACAAGGAAGCATGGAAGAGCACGCTTGCAATTCAGAAGATGACAGTGGCCAGCTGGGAGCAGCTATTTGTTAATGCATTGCAAGGATATATAATGAAAATTGCAAACGTGTTTAAAAGCTGCACAGCTATCAATACAAAGTAAGAATGAATTGTTAATGAAAACTTCATCTAAGAGGCAAAGTTAAAAGTATTCACAGATTTAAACTGGCTACAGTCCCCTTCCCTGTTCTGCAATAGCTCCAAATGCGTGTATTATTGATCCATCCTGTAATTTATCCTATTCTTAGGGAAGGTCTGATCTGATGGACAGCACATAATTTTCCAAGACAGGAAGTGGCAATTCAAACCCTATGATTTTTTTTTCTATGTACAATTTAACTTGTTTTCTTTCAGTGTCACAAGCTCCTTAATAGGAAGCTTTGAAGTTATGATTTCCAATTACATCAAACCCTATCAGTAAGGGGAAAAACATGCTGTTTTAAGCAGCAAAACACGTAGTAATTATCTTTTCAGTATAAACAGTTGAAAACAAAACATCAGTAACACATGAAGTGTTTCCACACTTCCAAAGAAATTTCTAGGACTAAATAATTTGCTTTGACACAAGAAAATATAACAAAAAGTGCATCTCAAAACAAGCAACTCATGGATTGGCATGTCAGTACTGAAAAAAATCTTTTACTCAAGCTCTTTTCATCATTGGGTCTCAAGAGAGCTTTCATCAGTTATTGCTAGTCCTCTTCCAAATAGAAAAGCAGACTCATTAAGAACAACTGCTAGAAAACAAATTCACCAGTGATTTAACAAGATGTCACGTACATTTTTAAACAGTACAGCTAAAAAAAAAAAAAGCTAAATTGTATTTTCCCCAGCCTTCCTTAGGTCCACTAAAAGTATTTTTCTAATGAGTCTGTAAAGAGTATGGGATATTTTATATATAGTGTCAGACACTCAAATTCTGAGCAATTTAGCAATTTTGAGGCATTTTGATAGTTTCACTTTTTCCCCTTCCAAAATGTCACCGAATAAATTCTTAATCAGAGGTAAAGAGTGCATCCAAGATAAAAGAAAGCACTGTCACAAATAAAGTTACAATTAATTCAGTTTTTCTCATTTCTAAGTTGTGATAAGAAAAAAGTCAGGACTAACAAATATATTCACAAGCTATCAGAGTGGTATTAATACCTACACCGCCACACCAGCATCACTAAAATTTCTTTGAGTATTTCAAATCAGTAATAGTAGTAATAAGACACATAGAAAAATGCATTTATGGGAGGACTACTACATTTCACACTGCTGAATTAATTCATTCTCTCATTTCATCTGAGGCATGTGATCACAGCAGTAAAAGGCACTAACCACTGTGTCATTTTACTCTATATTGTCATTTTACTGCTCTTGGAAAATGCAACTTGGGCATAGAATTTATTAACAGAAAGCACAGAAAGAAAGCAAGAAGAGATTATCACCTCATAAAATGTTTATAACTCATTGCAGAGACAGTTTTCTTAGTGTGAGTACAGGAGCTCTACTCAAGTCAAAAGTCACATCCATTAAATTTTAAAAGCCTAGTTAAATTAAAATTGAACCGCCTTTCACATTTTATATAAAGTGTTTATTAGCCTGATCACAGATGACAATAGTCATATGCTTCATACACGAGATAAAGATGTATCACTTCTAATATGAATCTTTCTCTACCTGCATGTAATCTGCCTTCAATAGGTCTGTCAGCAGAGAAACTATTCCATGCTTAAGGAATTTTCCTTTCTAAAAAAAGTTACTATTTTTGGCACAGAATGCATGCCAGATGCCAACACAAACTTAAACAAAACAGCTTTGTGGGAAAAAAAAAATTACTAAATAACAATGCACATGGTACCCAAGCCCAAGCATAAAGGAAAGGGCTGGGGATGAACTGGCCACACTTGAAGTATAACTCATGTTGTAGTTTGGAACTAGCTTACACATGATTTTTTACTACTTATTGTTACTTTAGTCATAGTAAGATACCTTGCTTGCTGGTAATGCTGTTCCACTGTGAACATCTCCCTCCAGATCAAATGTGGTTTCCTGAACAGCTCTAAAAGCAAGATAAGATTTCAAGTACTTTTTAGAAATTATTTTGTTAAATGTTTAACAAGCAAGGAACAGAGTAGATAAAATTAGTAAATTAAAATTCAAGAGGTATCCCAGGAGCTCGGTTAATATTCACTGTTTTAAACCATATAAATTCTTTATATAAAACCACTACAAATATTTATACAGGTAAATTCCTTTAGAAAAACAGATTCTTAGTTACTTTTTTTTTTCCCAGTAAAGTGAGAAAATATAAATACACATAAATATTACTGTGCCCAGTTCTGGGCTCCCCAGTTCAAGACAGACAGGGAATTACTGGAGGGAGTCCTGTGGAGGACAAAGAGATGATGAGGTAACTCGAACATCTCCTGTATGAGGAAAGGCTGAGAGCGCTGGGTCTGTTTAGCCTGAAGAAGAGAAGACCAAGAAGGGATCTCATCAACATTTATAAATATCTAAATGGTGGGTGTCCAAAGTATGCAGCCAGACTCTTCTCAAATGGTGCCCAGAGACAGGATGAGGGTGAATAGGCACACACTGGAACACAGGCAGTTGCACCTGAACATGAAGAAAAGCTTCTTCACAGTGAGGGTGACAGAGCACTGGGACAGGCTGCCCAGAGAGGCTGTGGAGTCTCCTTCTCCAGAGATATTCCAAGACCTGCCTGGACACAATCCTGTGCCACCTGCTCTAGGTGATCCTGCTTTAGCAAGGGGTTTTGGACTAGATGATCTCCAGAGGTCCCTTCTACCCTCTGTCATCCTGCAAGTCTGCGATACATAAAATCACAAAAATATCTTCAATGTATTGTATTTGCTATAGTGCTACAGATCTTTTGCTCAGTTCTTCATTACTAAATGTACAACAATCTTGATAATGCACATCATTCGTACATCATAGTAAGGCATTTTATTATCTACTTATTCTAAAGATTTAAAAAAGGCAATATCCCCTTGCCAGGTATTTTGCTGTCCAGGTAAAGCTCTCCAGCAGTAGAGTGCTTTGCAGTTGGCTGTGTAAACCTGAGAGCGCATTTGTTTATTGATCTGCAGCCTAGATGTAGCACAAACTCAGGACTGAAGGTGAAATGTTACAGGAAAAGTAAATGGCTGGAGGTCTTCCTCAAGACAGATCCTACAACAAGCACACAGTATACTTCCACTTTAAAATAAAGTGGAGAAAATAATAACGATTAAAGTATACATCTATATTAACTCAGCAGATAAGCCAGAAGAGCCTCTTTGCTTAGGTGTCTTTCTCTCATTCATCCACAAGTCAATTTGTTTCTTTTCTAAGCCACAGTATACTATGCTAGTAGCCTCATTTGGACACAGAAAGGATGATGATACTATGCTATTTCTTTTCCCATGTCATACAGTCTGATTTTAAGACTGTTTCTCCTGAATATTTCTATAGCCACTGAACAGAATACCTGAGCCCTGTACAAGTCACTAAATCTATAATCAGTATTTATATCACATACTTATCAAAAATACATATAAACAGAGAAATAACAGGATGGAACTCTAGACTGTCAGTCCTCACAATGCAGGAACTAGAAGATAAGTAAATCACACTATAAAGTGTTGCTATATTGAGACATTCCTACCTTGACAGTCTCATTATAATGTTGTTACTGAACTTCCAAATTCTTCTAATGGCATTTTAAAAGTCACTACCAGAGGTAAAACAAAAACTAGGTTCTCTGAAAACACTCAACAAATATTTTACTTTTCCTGGAGGTTGGATGAACTTTGAAATACGTTAATATAAGGTTTTTCCACTGGTTTTTAAACACAAAAGTGAGCATCAGGGAAACTTGTCTGAGCACTTAACAATGAAAGAGACACTTGCTAATCCTAAAGAAAATCACAAGGTGGAGCTCAAGTATTAAAATAGTTATTATATAGTTAACACTTAAAAGCAGCTACTCCGAACACATATAAAGTCACACTCTAATCACAGACCATGTTTAATGGTCTCATTCTCTGGGTTTTTTTCCAAGGTGCTGCCTTCCACCTCAGTGGGAAGAAAATAAGTTTTACTCACCCAGTTTTGTGTCTTGGACCTTTGACCATAAGACTTGAATCAACAGGTCTTTTAGTAATAATATGGTCCTGAGTGGGATCCACGAACTTAAATACATGAGATGACCCAAACTGAACCTTCATTCCACTTTGCAGCATAGTGGTTTCCGAAATACGCTGACCTTCCACATAGGTTTCAGCATCAATGCTTCTTGGGGTTACAGTAACAACTCCATCCATATTAGTGAGGTCACAGTGATGAGGCTGAATTCCTGGACCAAAGAGCTGGAAATAGAATTAGTTAACATGGAATAAATTATCTAACAGCAGAAATTAATACAAAAACATTGAGTAGCAGCTTGCCTTATTTACAGGCTCGTAACTTTTATTTGCTTATAAACTTAACACAGATGAGAGGTACTAAAATCAGGTGAGTTTCGCTTCAATTCTCCTTGCAAAAGAGTTAATAAAACACACATGTAACTAAAATGTGCAGCAGAAACCCCTTAATGAGAAGGTTTTAATTTCTTTGCTGAGAACTGTCTTATTCCACTTGCTATTTTGATGTGAAATCGTACCATGCAAGTATTTACAAGTCAACTAACTGCGCTGATGTAGACCCAGGGTGCTGTAAGAGAGCATGAACTTCATGCAACTGGGCTTGTTTTATGTGTTGAAGAAATCCTACCACAAAGGGCTTGAAAGCCATTAAGCAGTTATGGTAACACTGGTACCATTTGATCCGGTGATGAAAAAGAATACTCTATTTTAAATAATGAAACCCTTAAGCTTCCCCCCTTCAAGCAAATGGGAGAAAATAATAAATCAGACAGTTACGTTCATTAACATAAAACTGCAGCAACGTTTTACCCTTCTATCTTGGAAGTGAATTCACAGTGTGTTTTACTGGTTTCCACACATAACTGGCCAGGGGTGGGATCAGTTCTGTCACCCGAGCCTGCCTTTTTCCATACCTGAATGGAATTGTCATCAAATTTTTCGGTTCCAACTTCAGTGACACTTAATTGTAGGCGATAGAGCTTTGGCTTATCTCTGGAGTCAGAACCATCTGTACAGCAAGTGACAAATATTAATTAGCATGTTACACTAAAGGTCAAATACTCACTGCAATTTAGTTCAGAGTAGCAATGTTCACAAAAAAACCCCAAACTGACATTCTTTCAAGATCTGTTGGGAACTCAGTTGTACACAGAGTGTAAAAAAATTGAAAGTATGTAGAGCCCACTCAGGAGAGGAGTTGTCTTCCATTGCTTGGTTCTTTGCACTCATAGAGAATTACTATTCTGAAGATATTTTGAAAAATTTTATCTATTTCCTTAGTAGTTAAAACAATACAGTTGATCCTAGTCCAAGGTTTTATATGGGTATACCAACATGGGTTTAGAAAATTAGGTATCTGCACATCTCTCTAACAATAGTATTTATCGATCTTACCAAAAATACAATTAACAGCAGTGTCTACTGTCATGTGGCCAATATGCCATACTGCTTCCTAGTCATCCAGTACTGAAATAGGGTGATATTAGAAGAGAATCTTACAAAACTGTTTATCAATGACAGCTTTAGTCTCTATATACGTGACTATAATACTTCTGACCTTACTGTCCCATTGACCTATATTTTCACCTTGCACAAAATGAGGTCAAAGATAAAAGTCCATCTTCCTCCTCCCCCCAGAAGAACGAATTGTCAAACCAGAAAAAAATTTTGCAAGATACACTGGGTGCAGCACAGGATTTAGCTGTCACTGCCTTCACAGGCTAACACAGATGGGTTTTGGCATACATGTAAGTCCTCCAGACTTCCCAGAAAACATTACAACTTTAAATATTATCAGATAGTGAATGAGTATCATCACTTCTGACTTCTCTAATGTTTCTTCCAGAGAAAAAAGGGAGGCTGCAAGACAAAGAACGGCTTACCCGTGGGTATGATCAATGATTTCAAGTCATCTCCAAAAAGCATTAGAGAACATTATTAAAGCCATAACACATACAGTGACCATCCTCAAATTTTAAATGAAAGTTAACAGAACAGAACCTTCATAAATCTAATTGTAAACTCCCAGAATTACTACTAGGATCTGTTTAAAGTCAGAATGCAAGCCATTTATAACCATGACATTTCACTCAGTCTATGAGGTCTTCCATCAATCCTTCAGTGAACAGTATTTTAAGGAAACTTAACGGTTAAGACTGATACCAGCAGTTTTATGGGATTCTGATATGGGGAAAAGTAGTAAGTTTCTTCTGGGGGTGCTGTCTTTATGTCCCAATACCATCACATCAGGCAGAGATAGTCTATAAACTAGTACCATAAACACCAAAGTGCTGATACTACTGTAATACCCAATTTTTGGACATATTTAGAATCACCATTGTAGTAGTAGCACGTCATCCATCACAAAAGTAGTGTAAGAGCACCCAGTCCTCTAAACACTTCTTCATGTACAGGGAAAGGATAAGCCTTTAATTAAATCCCAGTATTTGAGTCTTAGAAGCATGCATCTAATACCATTGTACACTGAAAAAAAGGTAATGCTATTAGAGTATCTTCAACAATTTAAGTTGTGTGCAGTTTTTAATACTTAACACCACTAATCAAAAATTATATGGCTGCATCTTCACTGTGACCAAACACAGACACTTAGTATGTTACTGAATACATGTGACCAAACAGTTCTCCAAATTGTTGCTATTATGTCTGCCCACTATTTACACATCAAAACCTATTGTTGCTCCTTCATTTGTTTATTTATGAATCCGAAAGTTAAACATTTCCTCCTCCTACCCACATCCCAGTTTGGTAAAACTGACACCCAAAAGATACCAGATACAGTCTGGAGGCAAGGATCTTTGTTCAACATGCAAAACTACTGGAACTTCAAAAGCCAGTAGGTCAGAAGTCAGAGTTAGTTATTGATATAGGGCTTTTGTTCTTAATTTCTTATGGCACTTTCTCCTAAGTCCTTTATAAACTGATTAGAGAATAGGCTCTATGGTCTACTGGCTTCACCCCTATACTGAGTGTTATTTTCCCCCTACCCTGCATTTTTTCATTTTGGATATTTTAAAAACAGAAAACCACAAACACAAACCCAAAACACCACCACTTGAAGATATTCCTACTTATTTCTGAAATATTCTGAAAAATATATGATACTATGTTTTTCAAGTGCTTATTTAAAATAGCTTCTGGATCTCATTCCTGAGTTCAGCACTTGTGAATAATCAATCCATACCAAGTTCCTACTTGCAAGTCTTTACCTCACACCACCATGTACCCCCAGTAGAGATGCAGGTCATATAAAATGTGCTTTTACACAAGAAATTTATTTTAGAATTACAATGTTTCTGCTGAAGCAAATTAAAGACTGCTTTGTTTCTCTGGAGTATCTAATATAACAAGAAAAAACTTACTTTAAAGCCCCAGCACTAGATACAAACACCTTTTTTTTTTTTCTTCCCAGGAAAATGAAAAATATTCAAAGAGTTACTGAAAGCTTTTTGGAGCACACATGTAATCACCCATCAGTAAAAGCCAGTTGCTACAGTAAAAGGTATTTTAATCTTGAAGAGAGTAAGCGTGGATTCTAGAAAGGATGAAAGGCCTTTTTGTTGTAGGGGAAGGATGCAGGAGGGAAGGAAGGTTGCATTATACTACAGTGCAAAGCCTTGTATTTCCTGTTTTTCAGCAGCTGGAAGCTCACCTAAATGTTGTTTGGAACACATTCCTCTCAATTCACAGCAGCAGGATACAGATTCTACCACACCTATGGCAAAGCCCCTGCTCTCCAAACCCTGTCAGTCCAAGAAGGCTGCTCTTAGCCTTTACAGACCAAATTTGAGAGACACCCAATGGTTCAGAAAGATGATGCATACAATTTAAGCCTGGACTTCTGGTTCAGAACTGGGGCAGGAAAGAATGTATCTGGGTTCTATACCTGATACAACAATAATTTTCTTTTAATTTAGAAATTTTAAAAGTCAGAGTTCTTAGAAAGGTGGACATTAATAAACAATACAGAAGAACCAGCAAGAGGCATAACGAAAATTTGAGTTCTATACAAACTTGTTCATTTTGTACGTGTGCAAGAGTAAATGTGGATGGAAGAAAGGTGGCCTGCATTCTATTTATGGCACCTATGACCAAGTAACATCAGCAGAGCTCAACAGGTGCAGGAAACATCTAGTTCTGGTGAGTTTTTCAGGCTTAGAAAGCCACATTGGAACATGCCTCCGAGATGTACGTCCAAGACACAAACTGAAGCAGCAAACACTATAATTCAAGAGAGATTAGCCACTACTGCAAAGACTAAACTTGTCTCCCTGACAAAAAAAACTTTACCCAGTGACATAAGCGTTCAAATAAACTTGATACACTTTGCATCTGAAGTGGCACAAATTTTTTCTCCCATGACAGAAGTACACATACAAAGATACATATCCTGTTATACTGCCTATTGCAGATTGAAAAATTGTATTTCCAGAGGTAGACCTCAAGCAGAAAACAGACTTTAATTGCCAAAGACGAGGCAGGAAACCCTTTTTCAAAATCTATAAAGCATGTAAATGTACAGTAAAGCCTACTACAAAACACAGTGCAGAGCAGCAAATAGATGCACAATATATTCCTGGTCACCTATAGTCACTCGCAAAACTGTTTACGTAAAAGTGAAAAGTGTGACTTTCTGTCACTTTCCATGCTAATGGTGCAATGCAACAAATTTCATGCCTGAGTTTATGAAGTTACGAGTCAACAATCACTCCTCAAATCGCTTTGTTGTGGGCTTTTTGTACTTATAATGAACAGGAGCCAACAGTCACTGTAAGCACAGTGACTCGGTGACTCACAGAATAAACGTACAATTTGGACCAAAAGAAAGGAGGCAGACATTGATGTATACTTTAAATGCATTACTTCACCACTAAAAGGTGAACTCTACACCACTTTGGAGATGATAATTTCAATTGATTTTGCTAATCTAGTGCTTGAAACAATGCTGGGAAATCGTATCAATTTAAACCGAGACAAAACCAAGATCAGATGACAGAAACCAAGTAAGCCCAAAGTTGAACAAAAATATACACACAAGGGACTGCACCTATTGACTTAATAAGTTACATCCACACTTGAAAAGCAGATTTCCTACATAAATTACTTTCTAAACTCACTATTCAGGAAGAAGTTTAAGAGTTTGGCTGGGCAGATTTAAGTATGTCAAATTCAGGTGATAATTCTGCTATTAAATTTCAGATAAGATGAGCAATTCTGGCAGAAAAGAGCTGATAAAACAGTAAACGTTTTTGGTAAAGGAAGGTTCAGTAAGGAATGACACAGACAACAAAGCTCCTCCAAACTAACGTGTGCAAATGTAACCAAGCACCATACTGCAGCTCTGTTCTCAGGTGGTCATCTGGGGAAACCACCCTGGCCTTTAGAGCTTCTCCAATCTCCTGCAATTCTTCTCTCCGAGTTGTTACACCTTATTCTCCACATCTCCTGTTGTTGTCAATTCTACAGCTCAGCATTGCTGTTTTGTGATGAGGGAGGGAGAAAAGCCATACAGTTTCGCCCAACTTTTTGGTTTTTTTAATGTGTTGTAATTTTTGGTTCATGCTTGCAGGATAAATCTGAGTGGCCCACAGCCTACAAAATGGCTTTTTAGAATTTTTCTTATCTTTTACCTATTATGATTGAAGAACTGAGGTTAATAACATCCCTGAACTCATCAGCAGCTATATTCACAGATAACACAGAAAGTATCATCTATTCAAAGTGCTGCCATATCCCACTTCAGTCTATCCCGTCTATTTCTACTACTATCAGATTCATCTCAGTTTATTGCCTTATTTACAGGACTCAGAAGACAGAGACAATTGGTGACTGCCCCATTTACAGCCCCACACTGCCAAAGTGCATCCTCTATTGTACCTCACAAAATCTGATCTTCAGTCTACAAAACAGTATTACAACCAGCATCAGCAGCTATGGAGAAGCAGCAAAATGAATGGGACATCCTTCCACTAGCAAACTTAGTGAACCTGTACAATTGCACAGGGCATGAAACTGAAGTCTGCCAGGTTCTTCTGTAAGAATATAAACAGCCCAAGTTTTGACAGAAGGACACTTCTACCTACGGGAGTTATTTCTGTATCAGAACCAAGTACCCTGAAATGCTCCGTTCTAAAAAGACAGACTGGACTCTAGAGTACAGAGAGCTCTTTTTCACACTCCAAGACACAGATTTAAGAAATTCAAGGTTCCCACTCAATGGCCAGGTGTTCCTGCAGAGCTCACCTATGTTTATTAGCTCAGCACACTCTATGGAAATTTTCTGCTCCCTGTAACAATGACGTTAATTAAATGGAAGGCTAAATTCATCAGAGTTGAGCACTGAAGGTATAAGTTTGAACAGAGTTTTTTAATCACAGTATTATACTCTACAGCCTTGGAAGGGCGAGCAATGCTGACAGATGTGAGTATTTTTATAACAGTCTACAAAATAAAATGATGAAACAGATGACAAAAAATGAAGAAAAGGCATTTGGGTAGACATTTCACAATGGAGAAGCAAGTGGCTTTGCATTCTTGTATATTTGGCCAAAATAGGACAAATCTGCAAGTTACTCTAAACTCCAAAGACAATCAAAGAACCGTAACAATTCATAGGTCAGGTTATCAATTTCAAAGGCTACAAATAAAAAACGTGAACAAGACTCAGCTGCCTAATGTCACTAAATCTCTTCCACATACACTGCTAGTGTTGGAGAACACCACAAACCATGTAGATGAAATACCAAAGCAACACCACACAGCAGAGCGTAAGGTCTGCAGGGGGAATTGGCCAGCCCCTTTTCAGTGGTCTGTGGGGACAGGACTAGGGGCAATGGCTGTAAGCTGGAGCACAGGAAGTTCCGCACCAACATGCGGAAGAACTTTTTCCCAGTGAGGGTGACGGAGCCCTGGGACAGGCTGCCCAGGGAGGTGGTGGAGTCTCCTTCTCTGGAGATATTCAAGACCCGTCTGGATGCCTATCTGTGCAGTATGAGCTACGGAGCCTGCTTTGGCAGGGGGGTTGGACCCGATGATCTCTTGAGGTCCCTTCCAACCCCTAAGATTCTGTGATTCTGTCACTTTACCAATGGCCTGAGCACTGTTTCATTTAAAAATCATCACAGATTTCATCCACTGCATCAATGAGGTCAAATATCAAGAAGTGCAATTAAGTTCCATGCCATTTATTCAATTCACTCCTTAACTGTGAATTTCACAAGCAGACAGATCAAAGAATATTTTCCTTCCTACCACAGCACTATTTGTAAACCACCCTATGAAATTTAGTTGTTAACCTTAGCTGGCAGGTTGAACTCTTTGGATGATAGCACATTCATGATCTATTTGATGTTTGTTTACAGGTAGAATAATTAAATGGCAGCTGACAAGACAGATAACTACTTCACAGAAGTGGTCCCTTGGAGAAAGGTAAAGATAAGCAAGATAGCCTTTCATTTATCAAAAAGAAACAAAAGATGTACAGCCAGTAATGTTTTTAGTGACTACTGAGAGAACAGTATTAAATATAGCTTTACCTTCATAAGCGTGATAGTTGTAGTAGGCAAAGTGATTCCTTCTCCCTGGGGTTAGAAACACATGCAGAGGACCCAGGTGAAGGCAGCACCAGCGGGACAGATACCATGCAGAACATGCGGAAGAGGGCAGGAAAAGAAAAGACAGGAAAGGGTGAAACTGTAGTCAGACAACTCAATTTATAAGGATGAAGTGTATTAAAACTCTATTTCAATTTTAGAAACTGCATAAAGACATCAGTACTATAAAGCTACTGAATGAAACGATCCTTATTGTTTAGAAAAGCGAAAACAAGCTGTTAGGAGAAAAACATGAACAATAGGTCAGTCCCACAGGCAACCAGCAAAGGCTCAGCATACAGCCCGGCCACCTGTGGCAGCTCCGATTGTTTTCCCCCTCTCAGTTAACGGATGTCTTGCTCCACTGCCCAAGCACCATGCTGTAATACTAGAGCAACCAGGCTCCACAAAGAGTTTAAAGCACAAGAAAAGTGCTATTAAAAGAACTCAAAATATTAAATGTAAAAATCTAACCTCAGCATATATCTAGAGCACATTATAAAACACACATAACCTAGTCTGCATACTGCCAATTTAATCTGGCACTTTTCAAAGTGAAAAAACCAAACAAACCAACAACAAAGACAAAACCCCACCACCCAAACAAAACCCCCACCAAATCCCATGCAATTTCACTAAGAAACCTTCTGCTTGCAGCTCAGTTCAAGTTTTTAAGCATCAATTTCCAAACTTGCTTCCCAAAAGGGAAACAACCAGACTTCTAATTGTATATTTGCACCCACTTAAGCTACACTAAATAGAAAAGAGAGCTTCAAATAACGAAATCACAACAACAAAAAAATGACACCTCAAAACATGGAGACAACGGAAATTAAGAGTAGAAGTTGTATTTTATTAGTTGCTGTGCTGTAAACAATCAAGCCCCCTTGGCTGTTCCTAGATCATAAAATTAATTGTAAATTACAGCACAGCCCGGGGAGTTGTAATGATGCCAGAATAAAACCCAGCCTTGCTAGTGATTGGAAGGTTTCACGTAGACCGAAAAATACTAAGCAAGTAAATTTGATTTAAATATTCAAGTTCTTCCTTCTAAAAATGTATCTTTCATGTATTTCACTGCCAAATATATCTTACTAGGTATGCTACAGTCTATTTCTGACTGTAAAACAAACCAAATTTAAACAGTGCTGTTCTGGTTCCCCCTCTTTCCCAAACCACAAGTCATCACGTTAAACTATTTTATTATTACTGAGTTTTAATCCCCCAAATCCAGAGAAAGTTAAAGACTGAATGATTTCATTTACACTGCCAACAAACATTTCCGTGTTTCCAATGAAAGTCTTACTTTTGGAAGATCTAAATGACTATGTAATAATGCAATTTAGATTATTAGATAACCAGAATTCTTACCTGGGCTTAATTCTACCAGATAAGGTAGTTTCTCAGGAGGAAGACAAGAGCCGTAGCCAGACCCGTCAACTCTTTCCTTCCCCTTTAATGGCTTTCCATCAGCTATTTTCTTGGATTTCTTTGGGACATAATCGGGAGGCCGCCTTTTCAACTGAAAGACTAGTATTCCTGAAACACAGTATTTTACATCCTTTGAGTCTCACTGTCAGCAAACAAGCACACATCCAATATCTATGACTTTTCAAGTGTTAAGTAGGATTATTTTCATAGGTTTTTTTTTTATTAAGTTCCTGGCACTTCTTTACGTAGTTATTTTTAAACTAAAACTATTTCAAGTATTAAGAACCTGCTTCTGCAGAATGGGTAATTTAGAAATGGAAGGATAAAAATTCTATGGTCTGAAGATGTATTACTATAAACACTGCTAAATGGACAGTAAGAAGTGCCTGAAAACAAAACATTCTAACAAGACATGTTCCATTTCTTACTCTACAGGGGGTCTACACCATGGCTTTCAACAACCACAATGTAAAAATCTCTTAAAGCTTTTTAGACGTACCTTTATCACTAGGCCACTCCCTGAATATCTGTAGTGGACACTCATCATCATCAAGAATAGTTTCTTTAGCACCTTTATCATCAGAGTGCTGAGCACCAGGAGGCAGCATGACCTAGAAAAGAACCATTATCAGTTTTCCAAGCTGTTAGTGGACAAGTAGAACAGATAATTCAGTGGTATTTCTTCTGATTTATTTTTTGCTGTTGTTCATAAGATAAAAGAAGAATTTGGTAACTTGAAATACATTTTGCTTTCCAAAACTTTTTTTCAATTCTGTATTGCTACAGCTAAATCACACTTCCCTGAACACCAGATACATTTAAAAACCGAAGGCAAGCATGTTACACTGACAGTAAACAAGACCATCTTCCAGTTCACTAAATTATTCCATTTTCTCAACAGTCAAGAAGAGGGGAGAAGGGAGGAAAGCCCAACAAATTATCTGCAGAGATGCCAGTTAAAAAATAAAACTGAGGTTTCCTTTATTAGCTCACACACTCTAAGTCAGCCTTTCATTTTGCTAATGTCATCCTGCTATGCAGCATGCAAGTATCTTCTCATTTACCCAGTCTACGCACACTAAGGGCACGGCTGGGGCGTTTCACATAACTGCTTTGTGCTATCTAGCTTTAAGGAAGAACCAAAACTAAGTGTACTTGGGGAGTACAACCACAGACTGTTCATACCTTTTACAGCTGTATCTTTACAAGGCAGAGGGAGAGGGAAACCTCGATTCATAAGTTCTGACTAAAGGAGACCTGGGCTGTGATTTCATGCACACTTGCATTACTGCTCCCTACAGCAACCAAGCATAAGAAACAATGACAGGCAGTTCTAGGGTGCATGAGTACCTTCTAAGTTAAAGATAGATCTTTCAAAGCTGAATAAAAGAAAAATGAATTAAAATACGTTTCACTCCTTCTTGTGATCCTAATGTTATTTAAATTACCTTGAACAAACTTCTCAAAATTATTCCCATCTCTGAACTATGACCCAGGTAACCCCTTCTGAACTAATGCAGCTATTAGCTATTGCACCCTCTCCCGTTGCAGCCCACAAGAGGCTTTCCACTCTTATTTGCCACCTCCTCTCCACACCCATTTCGGTGCTAAGTCAGTTCTCACAGACCCACCTCAAACATACTTTCATCTTCTTCCAAACAGGAAACAAGTACATTTAAGATCAAAAGTATGTAATTGAGTCATTGACCTTTCCCTAAAATATTTTCTATGCAAAACCTGGCTAAACATAGGACTAATTCAATTATCTTTAATTAGATTTTCAAAGAGACAAGATATTCTAAAAGGAGGAAAACATTAAAATGTATACACTGAAGGGAAACAAGACACACATCTCCACTAAAATCTTATCTTGCCAAACCACTCTTTTCTATTTCACATCTCCAATTTTAAAATCAATTATACCTATGGAATAATTTTGATTAGCTAATTAAAGTAACACAGTGTTTCAAGCCTCACTCAGCAAGCAACAGCTTTTAGATTCCAAAGCCCTCGAGATAGAGGGCAACTAACTAGTTACAGCACAAGAACTACACACTATCACCTGCCTACCAGGGACTGACCAAATACTGGACTGCGGAGCAAACCAACTTGGATCAGCATCTGTACTTTGTGTTGGGCTTGACAGCAGCAAAGGGAAACTAGACACGGTAAAGGGGTCACAAAAGTGCTAATCCCTTCGTCCCCCAGCCAGTCATCATTCCTCATGTCTCTCAGGAACCATGAGCCAGTAACTCAGACATACCTCACTTAAAAATGTGTGTGACCTAAAATGCGGAAAGACACCAACTCCCACATCTGAGCTTATGCAGGGCAGGAGGCTTCTAACCGTGGTGAAGCCCATTTTTGAAAACATCTCTATGTTTCAGGTAAATGCTGCTTCAGTGTCACCCACAAAGGTGAAATTCCTACATTAAAGAATAACACAAAGACATGGGAACCAGTTTCCATTGTGACTGGGTTTTGGCTGGGTAGAGATTTACTTCCATTTTGAAAAAAACACAGAAGATGCAGTTAAATTATCCTTTCCTGAATTTGAATCCAT
Organism: Laterallus jamaicensis coturniculus; assembly: GCA_022605575.1. Classification (NCBI taxonomy): domain Eukaryota; kingdom Metazoa; phylum Chordata; class Aves; order Gruiformes; family Rallidae; genus Laterallus; species Laterallus jamaicensis. Next base: position 51,138,289 of record JAKCOX010000001.1, read on the forward strand.
GCAGACTGCTGAAACTGGGCACAGACATTTCCCCAACAGCACAGGAAATGGAAACAGGTTAAAAACCAGCTGAAGATCACAAGTCTTGGAAGCAGGTTGTCAGCTTCAGTTGCGACAACTGAAACAAATTCCTAGCAATTAATTAAGCAGCATATACTCTGCTTCCTCATAAATGCCTTTACTGCACATATAAAAATTTTAATAAAAGTCATTCCTATCTATATAAATTTAAAATGCAGTGAAATTTAGAAAAAATGCAAGCTAAGAAATTTAAGCAAAGCCTATAGCCACTTAGGACTTGACTTAACTGGGGTAAAGGGAATGCTCAAATATTAGAGTCCCCTGTTGTAATGAATAACAACAGAAAATTATCATACCAATCCCTCAGCAAGAGTTTCGCACACGCAAATCATGCTATAATATGACTTTGATAAGCCATTTTATCACTTTAATGTTTTTAAATAAAACCTCTGTTCTACTTTGTGTTTTACTACACCTGCTTATTCAAATTAATCCTTCCTTACAGGTTGGGAACACTGGTTTTGCACATGCCCTGAATAAAACCCCCAAAACAACAGAACTTGCTAAAAATATTTAATGCTTCATGTCTGTTTCTTAAAAAAAAAACAACAAACCAAACCTAACCAAAACTAATTACATGAACTTCATGGTTTTGCTTGACATTATAAAAAGTTATTTATGTCTTATCCTCAAGTAAAAAAATAAGATCATGCTAAAACAAAAGTCTAATCAAAATTCTACTTTTATGAGTTAACTGGTTTGCTGCGTGCCTCAAGTCTTTTGCCCTGAGTGAATATGCGCAGGTAGTTTGGAAGAATGTCTAATTAATTTGACATCTTGAGAGATGTGCAATGAACCTCATGTTATTCAGGGAAACTCAAACCAAGCAAACTGAAACAAACAAAACTCATACTGGAACCAACTTGTATTCACTTGATTACTGAGAGAAGCAGTTTGGAAGTGTAAGGCATAAAGGTACAGCTCAATACATGGCAAAACAGGGTACAAAAGCCAACAACTATCCAGAAACTGCCATTTATAATAAACATTGTCAGCTCTAAGCATAGAAATATTCTTACAGTGTTTTTCATTCAACTGAAACTTCAGAAGCGAGTGACCTTTATTACAGGTACTTATGCAGCTTAATAAAGGTCTTGTTATGTTAAAATCCATCTTAATATTTAAGTAAATGTCAATTGCTTAAATCTTTAAAGATATTTCACCTGTCACCCAAAGAGAACAAAACACTTAAAAATCTCAACCCATAAGAAACTGAAGTTACACATTCCAATGCACCGTTTTAAACCCAACATAAAGAATAGGAACACATGCAAGGTAGATTTGTCTTCCACACAACACTGCGAAGTGTTAGAGGAACAAGGACAAGAACAGCTAGGAGACCGGTGTAAAAGTACCAATGGCTAGCACACCTATTCAGCACTGAGAGTCTCCAAAAAAGAAAAGTGATAAGCTAACATTAGGGTGTTTTAATGTTTCAAGCAAGGAAGATAACCTCATAAAATATTTGGCAAAAAAAGTATGTTTTAAAGTTAGGTTAAAAATACTAAGCTTTTTTATCAGCAGAGGCACTGAGAAGGGCCAAGTAGATTTTGGCCAACAACAATAACTTTTTGGGGAGCAAAACAGTAAGGTCTTCAACACTTAAAGGTATAGAAGAGATCTGCTATTGGCCAGTGAAGACCACTTGCATATTTCAAATTAAGTGTGCAAGAAACTTACTTCAACAAGAAGTGTTGCTCAGAAAAGACAAAATGTTTTCCAGAAGTGCTTTCCAGAAGACTAATTTAAATCAATTTGCTTCACAGAAAAGACTTAGTTAATCTTTCTGAAGATCAAAGCAACATTCCTCAGACTATTTTTTACATTAAACATCCTCACACAAGATCAGAGAACAAGGGGAGGTGAGAGAAAACACCACTACCACAGCAGTGACTTTTAGTAGTTTCCCTGGAAAGTGCTCAATAAACTCCCTAAAATATAAATATTTCATAATACACCATAATATTCTCTAGCTCTGAACTGAACTAAGATTGGTGCAATGCTACCTTCCAAATTCAGTCACAATGCCTCTGCTGTAGCCTACAAGTCTCTCAAACCAGCAGAAAAACAAGCATGTCAAGTCAGCAGCCTTTTTAAGAGAATCAATGAGCGAGAATCATGAACTCATTTACAGAGCCCACAATACGAAGACAACTGTTGTAATTAAAAATACACGTGGAAAATTCTTCACAGCCAAAACTGAAAATATATTTTTACAATGCTGTGTCATTAAAAAACCTGCTCTTACTTACAAAATGATTCCTCTCTATTAAAAAAACCCAAAACTATAGAAGATTTCATTGATGTTAATAAGCAAAACTAGCTTTCAAAGTTGGGACCCCAATTACCGGGTAACAAAAACAAGGATAAAGTATCCAGAACTTCATTAAACATGTCTAGAACTAAGACAAAACTGTTTAAACAATAAGAACTCAGATTAGATCATGGTTATGAAACTAAAAAAACACTGCCACTGTATGGTTTCCTTATTACTAATTTGAACAATATTAGAGCAACATGTCAGTTCCCAGTTAGTTATACCATTAGAGGCTGTAAGCACAGAAAAGAACACACTAGGGTGAATCAAAGATATAATTTTAAAAAAAAAAAAAAATAAAAAAAAGGAAGAAATCAGATTGCAAAGCAACATTAGGACCAAAATATATCCACATCCTTTAGAGCAGCTAGAAAATTCGAGGAAAAACAAAAGAATATAGGCTTCCTACTCCCTGTTTTCCATTGGCACTTTAAGCCTGGAGAAGGGGCAGTGGAGAAGAAGAGCACAATACAATGAGACAGAAACAATAAACAAAGTTTCACTTAAGCAGTCAGTATTAATATGCGTAATGAGGGTAAACTACCACCGAAAGGCATAAGGTAGCAGCGTGTAACAACTTTTCTAATGAGGCATGAACTCAACACTTCTGCCTCTGAGCAGACACTCTTGGTTCAAGGGAATAGTTTTGTGCACAAACAACAAATTTAGCTATCTGCAAGATTAACTATTAGTTTTATACCACTAAGTGTGGTTATGGTTCACAGATGTATAAACTACGGTGTCAGATACAGAAATATGTTACTTTAATTATTCAAATTTATCTATGTGGCATGTAATAATTTAGTAAGATTGGAAGCATATAGGTTTTAAAAACAAAACCCCTAAGAAATCACTTCAGAATTCCCAAGGCTGTTAGATTTTTTTAAAAATAAATAATTGATTAGTCACAGAACTACCAGTGTCTTTCCACTTAGTTTTAAAGCTACTGCAAGGAACAAGATCAAACATGAAGTGAGAAGATTGTGACGTGGTAACTTCACTTACACGAGCAATACAGTAATCCTTGGGATTTTCCTTCTCCAGTCCGTATTTTTCCAGTGCTTCAACAACTGCAAAATCTGCAGTATCCGTAGTGGACAGTAGGATTGTCTTGTACGGTATATTTGGTTTTAAACTGTCTGCATAAATTCTCAGTGTCCCACCTTGGAAACAAAATTTAATTAACAATTCTACCATAGAATAAAGAGATAGACATGCAGCCATTTATTATATTTCTAACAGAATATAAGAATGAACCCTTTCAGGAAACATTTACTCAATCCACTAACATGAAAAGAGTTACATAGCATCCCCCAAATAATTTTGTCTCCATCACTGGTAAAAGTCCAGTGACACTTTCCTAATTCCTCTAAGCAAGTCTTCTCTTCAGTGCTCCACTATTCTTAATATCACCTGAAGTTAAAATGAAGCAGTGACAACTGGATGAAGAACTGACCTTTCCAATCTTGGCAGCAAGTTTGTGCTGACCTTCAAAAGCCTCCCCTTCTTTAAAAAGCCCGTTTAAGATTTCCCTTACAGGTGATGTTTTCTACACCTGTAACTCCTTCACTACTCTCCCATGGATAGAATACATCATATGAGTTTTTATTAGTACCAGCACATCCACCATGCTCTTTATCCCTATCCCCAAAAATGCAAAATACTGTAGCACTGATACTCACAAGATCTACCAAGACCTGAACAATCACTCACTGCCATCTTGTATCTGTGCTATGATTACATTTTTATGTTCAGGTCCATTCAGCTAGTTCTTAGTAAAATGTATGACCTTTATTTCAGAAGGCCTCCTCAGTTTGCCACTGAGGAGGCTTTCTGGATTTAATTTAAATTTAATCCTGTCCTTCCTTCCTTCCCACTCTGGCAAGGTTAGCAAGATCAATGAGCATCTTCTCTCCTACCAACGTGGCCATCATTGAAAGGTTTGACTTGCACTGGGCACAGAACATGCTCCTGCAGAATCTTACTCCTACAAAATCCTTCATTCAGTTACATCATAGAAAAATTAGCCAAAGAGTAGAAAAAAAATACTGGAGAAAGCAGAAGTTAAGTAATATTTCTAGGACTTGCTGGAATTAAAAGCCCTCTTAGGGAACAACTGACTGCAGCTTAAGCAGAAGAAACCTCAGTACCTGAGTCTGGTCTGCCATCAGAACTGCGGAATTCCTGCATTCTCTTCTCCAGCTTCTGCTGCCGCCGTCGCTTCATCACCACTTCGGGATTGGATATTGTGCGAGTGAAGCTGGTCTCCGGCATGTCCTTGTACACCTCGGCCGCCAGGCGGGAGTTCTCACTGCCAGGCGAGTTCAAACAGAAAGACAAAACCACAAGTAGTTAATAGTGTAAAATACATATGTCCTCATCACTTCACAGAGAGTAAAAGGCAAGTGGAATCCATACAAATATATGTATGAGTTCAAGAACTTATTGTAAAATGGGTACTAGGTGAACATCAGTTTTGTTAGGAGTAACACTATTCAATGTATCCATTCTCGCCTGAAATAGACAAGAGCCAATTTAAGTATTGATGGTCACTATTTTTAATGGGAAACCTCCCCCAAAAAACCCAAACAAGAAGAGGCCTTCTACCTCTTAGGGAAAAATAAAAAGCATTATAGAAACTGTACATTATACTCTACCTTTGTTCTGATCGAACTACACATGGAAGCAGAGTTAGCATGTGTTTGCAGCTCAAGCTTTTCCTTTCACTAATGCACTTAAATACAATTCTATTTTAATACAGGAAAAAAACCAACAAGCTAAGTAATGGCACAGAACTGTGGAAAGATCATGCTGCCATGTGAGTAACACCGTAAACATATTCATGAAGAATAGTACAACACATATTAAAAAAAAATTAAAGAACTCAAAAAACCCCAAAACAAACAAACAAAATAATCAGGCTGAGTAGCTAAATCCCCTATTATACCAGTCAATGAATTTCTTTCATCTCTCGTAACCTGTTATCAATGAATAAGTTTTTATTAATAATGTTCTTTCTGGGTATGTTAAAAATCCACCATTCATCTTTTTTTCCTGGTATATTACATATGAGACCTACAGGATCTGGCAGAGACAAAGTTTAAATTAATGTTGACCTTCCCCAGCTTTCCAGTTCTGCATACAGTTATTCATGCCTGACTCTCACACCCCAGTTTTCCATAGAAGGATTAATGTATGTCCTGCTCTGCCTCAATGAGTAAGGCACAGCAGATATGGGAGCAACAGTTGAATGGAGAAGACTGGCTACTGACATGCATGTCAAAGAAAACAAACCTGGTAGTCAGGTAAGTCAAATGCAAGACACTTACACATGCTATTTTTTTCTGCCAAAGACAGAACAATCAAACAAAAGGCAGAGGAATAAACCCACTCTAGAGCAAGTGCTCAAAAAGAAACACAGTGTGGAAAAGTCCATGTCAGCAAGGATGTGTTGATTTTTGTACAAGGACAAAGAGGTGGAAACCAACTTATTTACTGGCTTAAAACCAACCTTTGTGGAGAAACGCACATAGAAACCGCAGAAATTGTCATCACCTATTTTTGATGATAGTGCACCCACGTCAAGTACTTAATTTTGAAAGAAACAACTTACTTGGTAGAGGGGAGAATCCTTTAATGTAAAATGGAGGTTATACAAACTGAATGAAGTTTAACACACTCACATATCATCCCCATGAAGAAGTCTATCATCTTTATCAGATGCTTGCCGCAGTGCCTCTTTTTCACGCCTCTTCTTCTCTTTTTTCTCTTTTTTTGAGAGAGTTCGCTTGAAATTCTGAATTACTCCCTCTTTTTCTTGTTTCTCAGGGCCATTACTCTGGGCCTTCTGAAATAAATGAGATCAAAACAATTCCCATCACTTTTAGTCCAATGAAAAGTTAGTATCTGTTTTAACTTTCCAGAAAAATCTGCTTAAGACATAGTTCCACTAGTATCAAAACAATACTCCGGGCAGCAAAACTGCATTGCACAGGGATGGGGCTAATAGTCTCATGAATAACATAGAAGGCAAAAATAATTTCAAATGCCAAAGCAGGTGTGAGCTGATGAAGCACCTCATATTCAAGAAAGCACAGAAACAGCAGAACTTTCCTGGAATAATGTCTATCTATTTGGCCTCAAAGAGTAACTGAAGGCTGCAAAACAAATTTCTGCCTCTCAGTAAAACCACTTCACTAAACAACAGTGCATTTAATCTCTTTTCAAGACAACTGTATTTTTATCTGATGCTCCAACAAACTGCAGAAGGAAAAGCTACATTTCTCCTATGGTGCATTTTTCTGAGTTGTCCTCACAGTGTTCTTCACTTCCTGCTCCTTGCATACACAAGATACCTGTAATTCTAGGCTCATTTGACTTCTGTAGAGAAAATAATATAAGCAAAAAAAGGAACAGGGTATTTTTTCCTTCTATCAGGAAGTGCAGAATACAAAGAAGGACGATGGAAGATTACTTAATTCAAAGAATAGGAATAGCAAGTCTGTTAGATATAGTGCAAACACTCATTTTCTCTCCCCACTTCTAACATGGATATATCCTGTAGTCAAAAGCACAGTGTCTTAGAATAGCTCATGTACCTACACCCAAAGCACCTTTAAAGTTAACAAGCTCTAATTCCAAGAGCAAAAGAAATTTAGTACTCAGCCCAAGATGAAAAACTTGCCTGAAGATAATCCACACTGAACAGCATGTTTCCCATTGCTATAAGCATCCAAGTGAGACATATATAATTTATATAACTTCATTTAATGTTTAAACAGCTAATATGGCTGACATTCACATGTCCCTCATTCTGCATTTGGTGAAAAAAAAAAACAACAAACCAACCCAAAATGAAAGACACCACCACTCCACAGAAGGAAACAGGCTCCCATGAGTTTTGCTAAACACCAGAATGTTACCTAGGGAGGTAACAAATTTTAGTTATTTAACTCCCTCTGGCATCCCTTTTAAGGGCTCTGCAAGAGGTAGGATTACCTCCTAGCTGTTTGGCATCATCATATACTATTTGAGGAAATTTTTAATTCATCATATCAGAACAAAGCAAGCCCCAGGTTCTTTGGGCATTACATGCTGCATTACTAGATAGCTTCACAGATCAAAGCATCAAAAGAATGCTGTGTTGCAAAGATGCATTTTAAATACTTAAAGACTTGCTCCAGGTATCAAAGGTCATCAGCAGGAGTTCTTTTTAGGAATCAGAAAAGTAGAAATTATATTTCGTTGTACAAGTCCCATACATTCCAGAACTGTTGTTACCACTAGGCTAGTCTTCCTTGAAGACTCACCTTTGGAGGAAGTGTATCATTTTCATTCTTGAGAACAAATCTTCCCTCTCGATCATCTTTGTTCCAGTTTAATTGTACAACAAGAGGCTTCTCATCTACATCTAATCTTCTTTCTTCTTCAAAAAAAGGAGACGCATTAACAGTTACTCTGTACCTCCAGAGCAAAGATTTTTTAAAAAAGTTTGGCAAACCTTTTGGTGTAACTGTGTAACAGCACACATCAGCTGATGTTTCTCTCTCTATATCCATTCCCTTTTCAGCAGCCAGACTAAACGCATTCTCTCTAGATCTACATGAACTAAAGGTCCACTTAAGGTAGTCTTGCCTACCCTCCCTTGTCAGAATTGAAATCCAGGAACAGAAGTTTATCATTCAGGAGGAAGAGTTCTTTCTACAGCTCTAATGTATAAAACTTTATAACCTACTGAGACTTCCAAACACTCATTTTCCTTATTTTGAATGCAACTAGTCTAATTGTGGCCCAAGAACTACGATGCTGGAGAGACTGCACAAAAATAAGCTAGAGTATGAAGTAAGTTAAAAAAACCAAACCACCACTACATACTTACACTAGGTAAGATTTAGTTTACTGTATTGCATATGTATTTTAACTGCTATTTTTTTCATATATTTAAGAAAGTTAAACAGGTTTTGCCACTTCATCTCCTTCCTTGAAGTAGGAGACAATACACACACATAGCAAGACAATGTCTTTGCAGTTACTTTTTATTTAATGATAAATACTCCTATTGAAGGAGATGCCTCTTTTATAAGCCATATTTTAAAACATCAGGAACTTGCTCTGCAAAGGAAATAATTTCACTTAGACTATAGATACACATTTAACAGATTTAGAAAAAAAGAAATAAAGCATAAAAGTACTATGTATTGCTTAAATTAGTCATGACATATGCACTTTTCTCTAACCCTGTGTAATTCACATCAAGTTATGATTCGTATACCATGAAAAGTAACAGATATCTGGGATATTTAATTTCTCTGTCTCAACCTAAGTTATCTTCAGTCTTTCAAAAGGAGAGTTTAAGGTTGTTAAACCTGCTTGTACAAACTCTCAAGTACAAAAAAAGCACAGCATGTTAGAAAGCTTGTTTCTCCTATTCCTGATCTCCACCACACACTACCACCTTCCAACCTAAAGCTTTCTACTGAGGTGGAGAGACACAAACCTGAGCAGCATGAAAAGACTATTTCTTATTTGACAGTTCACAGGTGACATGAAAGGATCTATTTAAGAAACAATGTGGCTCCCGAGAATAGTATCTTGAACTTCCCCCAATTTAGCAGTAAAGGAACATGCATTATAAGGCCTACAACATCAAAGAACTGAGGATGTACACTTAAGTGCTCCAATTTAACATTCCTATTCCCCCATTACAAATTTAGTCTTTACCTACCAGTCCTAAAAATAGCAACTCTCACACAAAGGTCAACAAATAAACTTGATGTCAAGTGCAGAATGTAATAGATCATCATCAAAACTTACACAAACTGCAGGGCTGATACCACTCCCCCACTAAACAATCAGTAGCCATGGTATTTAGGAACAAAAACCCCAAGTCTTACAGGCTTCAGAAGCTGTGGGCAAACCTAAACAGATTTTGGCTAAGGATGGATAGGAGGACTTTGTGAATAAATACTAACCTCCGCTGACATGCACCTCATAAAGTGAGTATTTAGGGGATGACAACATTCGCATGTCTGGTCGAAACTTCTCTGCCAGAGTTTCTATCACATCTTGCGTTGTGGCAGTACTAGAGACACGGATACATTTTGTGGCAAAGCTTCCAGCTGCTTTGTCTTGAAAGTAGAATCTCATTACTCCATGAAACTCCAGATCCTGTAAAGAAATAAAAATACAAATCTGAGTGCTGGCTAACAGTTACAAGGTTCAGAGTCCCTTTATTATTTGTCACAAATATATTACGAAAATATAAAACATTCAGATATCACATTGGCTTTTGAAATTTTGAGGACAGTCCAATTTACTAACTAGGACACCATAAACTTGAAAAAAACCAAGGATATCTTGTAAAACTAAATTAATTCTTGGAAACATTCAAAACTGGAATGTGTCTCAGAACAGCTTTCTGCCACAGCAGTCCTAAGCACCATTTTTTCACTCTTCTTTCTCTCACTTGATGTGCCCCCTCATGTTGACATCTGCTGGTCCTAGAAACATCCTGTTCAAGAAGCTAAATCGTTGGATTTGGTTTATGTTTTCAGAAATGTTAATCTTTGGTACAGCTCCCTAATCACTCAGAGAGAAGAAAAGCTCCAGTACCAACACAAAGTAAAAGGGATGGAAGAAAAGGACTGCAACTGCTAAGCATATGGCTACTCCACAGCTGCAACACTGGTCCGTTCAAACTATTGTGAATGAACAACCTCAAATATTTTCCTCAGCCATCAGAGTCCTGTCCTCCACTTTAGCCTACCAAACTGCAGGAGGATACCAGCTGCTCATGCAATTCCATTACTGGACTCCAAATTCAGATTTTAGTTCCCCAGCAGTCTCCACCCAAATGACTCTTGCCCCTTGCAACTCCCAGCACTCAGGAGGAAACAAAAAAAAGATTCAAATGCCCTAGTTCACACTGCTTACAAGTTTACTCTACAGTTCAGTAACCGGCACTGCTGTCTTCACTTTCCAGAGGCACTGAAAGAGATACATCCTCAGATGTTGGGCACAGTGGTAGATTTCATGCTAAGCACAGCCCTTTCCAGTACTACACTTCAAAACATGAAACGCATCACAACATTTCTTTGACCAGCAAAATCCCAAGACATTATTGAAGTTATTCTACCATTCCAAAGAACTTACCAAAACCAAAATATTACAGCCTACACTAAGACAAACATCTCAGCCACCTAGATATTTACAGAAAGTAAGCGCTGCTCTTCCCAGGCTGCTCCCAAGCCCGCTCCACAGCTGTCAAAGGCACCACAGACATAGACAACAGCCGATCCTGGTTTCCTCTCTCTGCTGTTATCCTAACCATTTATCGAATTCATCTTTCTGAGCCTAAACTGGTGTCCCCACAGAACTATATATTGCAATCTCAAACTAGTGTTCCTTTCTGCAAGGAGTTCAGGTTCCACATGCCTCCCTTCAGCATAGCTGCCTCTTCCTCATCTGCTCTGGACTTCACTGCAATTACTCAATGATAGGTCTCGATTCTTCTACCCTGAATATTTTTGTAACTGCTACTACTCACCTCTGAAAAGCATCCTATTGACTCCATTTATTGTCTCTAATTGTCTATCTCTAATTATTAACTTATTATCCATATGAGAACTTGCCCCTCTCATACAGAAGGCCAACAAATAACTTCTGGAAGTCCTACCTTCCAAAATGGAACATCCTTACTTGTACCTTCATTATCTCCTTCAGCAAACTCTAAAACATTAGAGGCATACTTTTTCAAAGTTCTGTTGGCCTTTCCACAAGCTACTGCAATTACCACATGTCCCTGAATTCTGTACATCACTGTCATTTCTGATCAGCACAGACAACACACCCTGAGTAAACATCCATTTGAATTTGCCCTCCCACTGCATTTATATCCAACAGCCTGAAGGTGTCTAGCTAAAGGAGTCATTATGTACCACTTAACTGAATTACTTTATCCCTCACTTTATAGAAAGTTATTGGATTAGTGTTGTCTGCTTCTAGCAACTTGCTTTAGTGTTGTTTGCTCTCTAAAACCTTACCAAATGCTGATCTAAGGGCCTCCCTCTGATGAGATACCCATAAACGGTTCTTGGCAGGGGAACCTTTCCAAGATTTTCAACAATGAACACAAATGCAAGCAAAGTGTTTTTTTCTGCCATTGCCCAGCCTTCCACAGGTTTCTTTTACAAAGTGATTGCCCAGTGGCCCCATGGCTTGTGGTAGATTTGCTACCACTAGTGTGTTGAAAAACATACTGCTCACATTCTTTTGTTCTATTCCATGCTTTTATTTTCTACTTGCCAGATTGCATATCCTTACAGTTTTCCTTATTTGGATACTACTTAAGTTTTCTAGTAACTATCTGATATTTAGCCACGCCTGCTTCCTTTCACCCATCCCTTGATAGCTAGCATGCTTTTGGTCTGTATCTCCAGCATCACATATTTAATTCTCAGCAAGTGGGAAGTACTTCACTACTAATTGCCTCTTAGGTTTAACAAGCTTTCCTAGTTCAGCTATCCTGATATTTCCAATTGGGTTGGAAAATTTTGTAGTTCTTGGAAGAAAAACCAAATCTAAGCACGTTACAAGCCCTTGTACACAGAACATTCCCACAGTTAACATCTTGAGGCACATCCCACTCACTCCTTTGGACAGATTTAATACTCCTTAACCTTGATGCTTCACAGAAGAGCAACAGATATTTTTACAACCAACTTAAGGTTTTGATCCACTTGTTTGATGGTTGCAAAAGATGACAACACACGAGATTTCTAAGGAAGTGTCATGAAGCATAAACGCATCCCATTTATAAAACATTTCCCTTTACGCAAGGGTTTTACCATCACCATCTCAAGGTACCACTGTAGCAAAAATGAAAAAGAAAATGAATGCACTGCGAAATTATTAGGGTTTGGGGGTTGTTATTTTTTTTGAAGGAGAGTATTTTATTGAGGACTTGTTTCACTGTCCATTAGCCACGGTTTTAATCCTACAGATTTTTTAATTTGCTGCAATGACACAGCAGAGATTCGAAAGCAAGGGAGTGCAACATAGATTCATTCAGAGAAGATTAAAAAAAAAATAAAATCAAGCAGCTTTCTAAACTACCACAGGTTTTTTTTATTACTAAAGTGTTTTTTCTTTCCTAAAACTTATTTCTACTTCCAGACACAAAGCAGAGAGGTGACAAAACTGCATTCTGAGTACCAAAGACAGAGTGTTCGTGTAATGTAAGTTTCCTTTTCCTTTCAAAAAAGTAGCAACATGTTCCTCTGAACAGTCCTCACTTGAGTTTTGTTTCATTGCTTTGACAATCTAGATATGAAAAATACTGCATGCATTGACCACTGGCTGTCCATTTCCCCTCATCCTCTTCTATGGCAGCTACTTGAGCTGTGTTCCCAGAGAGCAGCCCTCCTTCTCCTCCCTCCTTTTCCAAAATTTTCCATTGGGGGAGATGAGTGGGGAAAAAAAAAAAAAAAGATTAAAAAAAGATAAGACTGCACAACTGCACCACAGTACTCTACCACTTCCCAATATAAAGCTCTAGTTAGTAGAAATGAAACATAAATCCCCCAACTGTTCCTTTGGGCATTTCTAGAGTATTACAGTATTTAAATGAAAGTGATGGGTGATAAGGGGAGTAATTGGTTTCATATTTTAAAAAAAATTAAGAAAGTAGTAGACTACAAAGAAAAGAAAACACAACACCTCTCTGGTCTTCATTAGTAGAATATACTGTGCACACGTATCTCGAGTTCAAGACTAACATTCTAGCCAGGTGCTTCGCAGACCAACACACACACACAGAGCATGATGCAAACACACTAAGACAACAAGGCAGGCACCACACATTTCCACTCTCCACTCTAACTCTGCATTAAAGCATTTATTTTTCAGAGGTATGCTTCACCCTCAAACTCACTGACTTCTGAATTTCTTTGCCAAGACTGTCAGGTAGTTTTGCAGCAATTTCTAACATGGATTTGTGTCAAGAGAACAGGCTAAAGAATAAAAGTCACTTGTCCTAAACCAAATAGATACAGAAATATCAGCTAAGCAGTAACATATTTACCCACTTGTTTGTGGAGCAATCCCCCCAAAATACAATTCTCTTAAAATCATCTTTCCCTAAAGGTAACGACTGCCATTTATAAATAACCAAAGTGACATTAAAATGTTTACTGGGTTTCAAAAATAACTAGCGACAGGAGCATATGAAAACTCTTTTTAAAGTTTCTCTCAAGAGTTTATATGCATAAAAAGTAATTTTAGTTCTCATCTAATCACATTTTGGATATTTCAAGTATTTGCTGTACAAGTCCATGTCTCCTTACATAGGAATGTGAGGATACAGAACAGTCTTCAACTACACAAGTACATTCAATTTCCACAAAATATTAATTCTGATCACCTAGACTGTAAAATATATTTTAAGGAGGATCAAGCAAAAGTCCTATCTTTTCGAGCCTTTCAAACAAGTTAATTTTCCTCAAATACAAAGCCAAATTATTCTTTTCATCACTATCAGAAATCATGTTTCCAAAAGTATATCCTACTCAAAAAAAGGTTCTGACTTAAGATGATAAAAAAAATAGCAGTTAACCCATGTTTCTTGATTTTGCAAATAAAACTAAATTGTATCACCTCTTTTGTGTTTAAACAAACATAAGAGATTATAGAAGTGCTTCAACAACTTAGGGCTTTTTGCATTAAGTCAATGACAGGCAGTAAGTGCCTCAAAACCAACAGGTTAAATGTTCCAGAAATGTATCTTTAGAGAAACAAAATAAAAACACATGAAAGCATCAGAATGGCACACTTGAACCTACGCTTTGACAATATGAGGAGACTTCAAAATTCTACAAAGCCTTGCAAAAAGCTTTGATGAAACATTCTTAGAAAACATCTGCGTTCTCAGGGCTATCGCCCTCCTCTGACATCCTCCTCCATGACCTCAGACCATCATCAACTGAGAGCACTACAAAAGCAGGAAGCAAACAAACTTTTATATATAACAGAGGCATACAGATCACTTCAGTGAGATTTAAAAATGGAAAACACGACATACAAACTCTCTACTCAACCATCACCAAGTTTTCATAAAGCTTCAGCAAAGCGATCCCTGTTTCTCAAAAAGGTTTGATCTTTAAATCTAGCTCCCAGTTACTTATCATCAAGTAGGTGCTCCTGCTTTAAAGCAGTAATAGTAATAAGACAATCACTCATTCAAAGTTATGTTCTGCAGAAGAATAAATGAGAGAGAGAAAAGCATCTCAAGCTTTCATCTCCAATTATGGAGGCTGGTTACATACAGAGAGCGTTAACAGTTGTGGATGACAGAGGTATTTAATACTTTAGTTATTTGAAACTCCTCCCAGAAAACCAGCGCTCTTTCCTCAAATAATTTTCCTTTTAATGCAAGAACATCATCTGGAAGGACTATGAAGCACAAAGAGATAAAAAGACTCAAATTGAGGTTTGGAAAAACCCTGCCATGTGACACAATGGGAACTGCATCAGGGGAACCTAGACTTCCCGAAGAGTCAGAGGCATCTGCAAACAAAGCAGTAATACCCAGGAGCAGTAATCCATAGCCACGCTCACGTATGAAAGGAAACCCCTCGTTCAAAGTGTCAGGAGAGGTAAGGAAAGAATATTATCCCGGTACGTAGGGCACCGCAATGAATGAGAAGATCAAGATCACTATTCCAGCAAGCCAAGCAAAGAACACTCATAGACTTTTCAACAGCTATCCCACCCATCTCAATCACAAAGCAATACATACTGCAATACTTAAGCATATTATACACTATCCATTTTGTAAACTATTCAGCCAAGCAGTAGGAAATATACAAGCTTCCCTTCACAAATCCTCATCTGTAACCCCTCCAAGAGCCTATCTTTGATCTCTTTTTAGCTGCATTGATAACTATGTATGCCTTGCAAGCAGCATTCTGCATGATTGCATCTAGAAAATACCAAAACCCAGCATTAAGAATGTCACATCTTTCTTCCTGCCCCATTCAAATTCCACGGGCAAATATCTACAGAAGCCTAGCTCCTTACTAAGCTGCAATTATTATTCAGGTACACGTACTTGTTGCTCTGAAGTTTTGCTAATAGAATATAAATCACAATAAAACCAATCCACAGTGCAACAATTAGAACTGAAGCAATACGAGTTGCTTTCAAATGAATTCAGGTCACAATATTGATAGAACAAGTCAGCACAACAACAGTATTATCACTGCAGGATATTCTGAAACATTCACGTAACGCCTTTGTATCTGACCTGTTGTCAATCTACAGAGTAAAATGAAATTGATTCCTTTGCCTCTCCAGAAGCCCCAAGCATGTGACAAATCTGTGCAATGAATATAGAAGGGAAAAAGAAACCCCACCACAAACCCTACAAGATTTTAAAACCCAAGCATATTACATCACTATGGGAGTGAAATTACACGAGGGCCAGGTTTCTAGAATACATTCCCAGTAGTGAATTTGCAACTTGAAACTATAGATAGTATTTTTGCACACAGATTCCACAGCCACCTATTAAAAACAAATAGTCTTAAAAAAAACCCCAATCCTGCTTTCAGCTGTCTTCCACGAAGTGGAGAAAAGCAACATTATTCCTAAGCTACAGTTTCTCAGACACTTAAAGAGTGCAGCTTCAAAATTAATGACAGAATATCCTAAAAGGTTCCAAAAGAAGAGAAGAAGAACAATACAGATTTAAAAAAGAGCTCCTACAAAAATAGTTTCCACCAGCTTTTATTTCCTCTTCCAAACCTTTGACACCTGGATCAACAAAGACCTTCTACTACAGAACAACTCATTCTACCACAGCAATCTACACACACAGTAAGGTTCAGGGAAGCAGGACCAACAGCTGAGCCTTTTATCAAACAGAATTATCAATAACCCACAACACAATTAGCATAACTAAATTAAATCCCCCCCCTTCATTTTCCTGAAGAAAACTACATTTTAAGAACAAGCACTGCTACATTATGAAACAAAGCCTCAAGATCAAAAGACAAGAGGCACTACAAATATTTTCATAAAAATATAATTCAGTGAAGTTACAGAAAACCCACTACAGTTACGTGAAAAAATGCTATATAAAAATAAAATCTTAAACTAAGGTCAAAATTCATGTCCATAAATATAACTACCACATACCCTAAGAAAGGATTTACTTTCATAAACACAGCTTGAGTGCCCATGTGAACCCTGAATTATACTAATGTAAATATTCAACCATGTAGTTTAGATGCCTTCTCTCTACTTGCTGTTACCTATCTGTCCACACAGCAAGACTGATTAATGTAACTCCTGGGATGAAGTGAACATTACTGTAATCTTCAGAATTTTTCTGGTGAGTCACACCTCACAGTTCAAAAAAGTTAAAACTTCAAAACAGACCAGGCAGATGAACCAGCACATTTCCTACCTTCTTCAAAACAAAAAGTTGTTCTCAGACCTGCATTTTGCCAAAGCCACCAGACTCCATACACAACCATCAACCATGCTTCATTCCAAAGAAAACACCACTTTATCCCGAAAACACTTGACTTGTCATAACCTTCCAAAAAGGACACTGCTGTACAAGCAACATGAAGTGTCTTCAGGTGAGATTTGTGACTCCAGAAGCAGCTACCATTACACAAAACAAAAAAGGTTGCTCCTCAAAAGCATTACAGGCTTAACCATCTAACCCCAGTTTCCAGAGCTACAGCGAAGGATGGACAGACCCTGGCAGCACTCCCAACATCCAGCGACTGCCTGTCACCTGCAGGGTGGTTCTGTGCAGCCACAGCAGACACTACCTACAGGTCAGCCTTACACAGCTCAGCACAGAAAACGCGCAGGATGCTTTTCCTACAAGGTGAGGTCTGCTACAGTTAACTGAAAAACATTACACCAACAACATTTTCCAAAGTGAGCACCACCAACTGTTCTGTGTCGCTATTTGATCATTCATTGTGCTCGACTTAAATTCAAAACGCGATGAAGAAAAGCTACAGGAGATTAAATCATACCCCCTGGCTAAGTCATGCCGCCCTTTGAAAGTCATTCAGTGACTCTCTCGACACCATGATATGAGTATACAGTAATCAGTCAATAAACACTTTAAAAAGTACACCCCAAAAAGTTTTTTGAAAGTTATGAAAATTGCTTGAAGGAGGGGACATGATGGGAAAAGAGGAAAAGTAATCGACACACGTTTGGTGTATGAGAATACCCTGGAACAGTCTCCAGCAACAAAACAGAGATACAGGGAGAGTTCAGCTATATTTAATACCCGGAAAAACCCCAGTCAAAACCCAAAAAAACCCTCCTTTGATTTAGTCATGACATATTTAAAAGCAAGAGCAAAGAAAAAATCCAAACAAATAGTAATGGGCCTCAAGAGTACATCACTTACCTTTCTACTGGTTACCTACAACTTGTCACTGATAGAGAATCAAGAGCCAAATTTAAAAAAAAAAAATAATTGTAATACCTAGAACTTTGACTTACTATTTACTGTGTTAAAGACTGTCCTTTAAAACAGTCTGATTGGGAGGAAGAGGAACAGGTTATTACATCCACATCAAACCAAAAGAGAAGAGAATGAAAGTTCAGGCACTGGAAGTTTTGATTTTTCACTGCCATTGCTACTTGCCAACAGCCTGAAGAGTTGCAACTCCTGTACACAAGCATCTTCAGACATCAATCAGGCCACAAAAAAGACTGCCCTTACTCACTTTAACATTAAAAGTGTAAGCACACTGTTACTTAAAAGCAGCAGGAACTAGCTGCTGCAGAAAGGCTTTCCGCATACCAATACACTTATTCCCACCTCCTCCCTTATGCCAGGCACCTGCATCCTGCAGCTGTAAAGCAATATCACCCAGGTTAACTAACTCGGAAGGGAGGAAGCTGTCACTGCTAGCAGTTGGAGGAAAAACTATCCTTCTGCTGGCACCTTATATTAACTTGAAGGGACCATGAAACAGCAACCTCTGCCAAGCCAGACACTTTATTCCTGCTTTTGCATTAGCATCAGCACAGGTGGGACCCTGCACAGAGACTTTACAGCACTGTAAGCCAGCAGGTATTTTGCTGTTGGTTCAGGGTGTGCTGGCTTGACATGCTGTGAAGTCTCTGCTCGGGTCAGACAACCACCAGACCAAAGAAGGCAGCAGACACGTAGCAGCCAGCAACTCACCTACCCGACCTCACCTGACTGCTCTCACCTCCACACCTGCTCAGCAGCACGGCAGCAGCGTGTCAGGTTGACAGCACCCAGGCAACATTTAATTGTGTTTCTGTTTTCTCACACAGTGTTTATACATTTCTGAAGGAACAGTTAATAGAGTAACAGCACAGCAATAAGCTCTTTCCGTGTACACTGACAGTACGACTTTCAAAGTGGGATTTTGAAGTGGGTTTTCAAAGGTAAATTTTGAATGCTCAACATAAAAAGTGAAGATCTGAAATGGATATGTTTCAGGGGAGAAGTAGTTCTAGCTCATCTACGCAGAGACACCACCAAACAAAGTTCTTTGAGGATGCTGACACTGAAAGGATGAACACTGTCCCAGCAGAGACAGACAGTCCTGATTCCCACAGCTAAGTGAGAATTGTGGCCTGCTACAGAAATGGCAGATCTCTTAAATATTTCAGTCTCATCCCAAACACATGACATTTAGAAAAGTAAACAACTGTTTAAGTCACAAACTACAGTTTAGAATACTGTAGTCTTAAGGGCATTTCCGTAACAGGCATACTGCAAGAGCTGTCAGACACTGGAGTTACATCATAATTTCTCTATAATTTAAAAAGATCAAATTGTCCTTCCCAAAGCTAGTAACAGTTTTACTTCATGTGGCACAAACCAAATTATTCTGAACATTTCCTTCCTGTGCAGATCCTCTAGTGTAAAAAAATACACACACTACATAGTAGAACCAAACCTGATGTCTTGCCTCTATCTGACTGCTTACTGTGGTAACTTCACATTCCTGACATGGGCTGAAGGTTCAACCAATAGATCAATTAAAAACCAAATCTGACAAGCTGGTACCCACGGACAGGCTGACACCAAGCAATACACAGAGCAGCTCAGAAACCTGATGTTTACCTGAAAGTATTCATTTTTATTTGCTCAGTGTAAAACAAAGTATCAGAAAAACACAATAACCATAATCCTTTAAAGAAATTTTTTGTAAGCAGCACTGCAGTTTTACTATTTTAGTATCAGGGTTTAGTGTGATACAGCATGGTACCAAAAGAAACTGTAAAAAGAAGGGTCATTTTTACATAACACAACCAAGTGTCTTAGCATATTTACTGTTCTGCTGGCAGAGCTGGGAAAAAACAACCCAACTCCTACTCAGAGATGAAGGATCTGACTGTTACATTAGTTTCTCACTCCTGTGGGACAAGCTGGAACCCGCACCACACAGGGTTAAGACGCTCAGCTACACTGACTGAACTAGGAAAAGGCAGGTGCTATCTGATACTCTGCATGCAAGTGCTCTGGCAACCAGGCTAATTAGTCAGGAGTTTAAAGTAGGAATGCTAACAAGCCTAACAGGAAACTAGCACCTGATTCTCTTGGAGTAGACAAACTGCAGCAGGGAATCTACTTTAAAAAAAAACCAAACCAACAAACCACAGAAAACCTCAAACCTAAAACTCAATAAAAAACCTCTCCCCCACCAACACCAAAACTCACTTAGACCCTTAACAGAACCCTTGGCTGGATCCAAACGTCCCACTCTATCCTCTGAGACAAGGTGGACCCAGTTAAACATTTTAAAAGTGCAAAGTATTCTTTTCTGGGAGACCTTAGGGGTAGCTATGGATATGAAGAAATATCCAGCTAAACAAAATAGGATGCTATCTGGCAAAATGAAAAATATTACTGCGCACATGAATTTGGGAAGAAAGGGGTCCCAAAGGTAAAAAAAATCCCAAACCTTCAATCTGTGTTCTCTCATTTATGGCACTGTTAAGAGCTCACTCCCAAATTGACATTGCTAAAGGTTTTATAGCAGGTCAAAATCTTGCCAAAAAGCAATGTGATAGCACAGGAATTGCACCGAACTGTTGCCAGCTTCATTAACATTATTACCCATTTTGTTACCTCAAGAGACACTAATGTGCAACATTTAAATTTGTCCCAGCTGTACAATTACTGTCACACTGTTTTGGAATTCAATCTACAATCATTAAATTCATACATTCCAGATCATATTGATTCAAATCCAACATTTGACTAGACTTCAGAAAGTTATTTTCCAAGTAATTTTTTAGTCAAGCAGGCTTGCAGGAATAATATAATTTCAAAACGTAGCCCAAACCCACAATTGTGTTGTAACAAATACAATGGAAATGGGAGGGAAACCTCTTTTAGAGCTAGTATTACTTTCCCCCTCTATCTGAAATACCTTCCCCATGCTTTTAAGGACAGAGTAACAGTAGTCCAGGCTATATAATTATCAACATCTATAATAACTGTCCTGCAAAAAAACCCCAAACCAAAAATGTCACTAGATCATTCAGTGGTGCACATCAGCTGTGTCACAGACAAAAATGCACAACCACAGTGCTTACAGGCAGCTTCATCTGTAGCACACACACACACACAAGGAGCTAAGACATCCTTCTAGTTACTTCTACTATACATCCAGGGAAAGGATATTCATTCAAATGAAACACTGGGTCCAGCTTGTAACTCCAAACAGGAAAGTCCAAAAAAGTGTGGGTTTGTGTTTTCTTTGTTTCTAATTCTGTCACTCAACAACCCCTCCAGGAATGATCATTTTAAATTACTTTTTATCATTTAAAGGTATCAGGTAACTTCTTAAAACCTATGAAGCAACTTAGGAATGCCATTAGTTAACTTAACACTGGTTGACAAGACGACCAAGGGCACAAATAGCTTGACAACAATCTTTACAGTAGTTGTAATACTTTGGGAAAGTGTATTTGTTGATAGTCTTCTCTCTGCAAATCCTACTTAATCCTGTTGTATAATCGTTGGCAACAATTTCATCAAGTGCTGTGCCTGGTGAACAACATTTGACTGCAGTTAGTTGCATTTAACAGCTACTGACAGGCTTTCTCTGCAGTTGCACCATCTACATTGATAGGGATTTTGCACTCTTTTGTGACGCTTTCTTTTGACTACTCTCATACTACAAACAAATTCCTCCATTCTAAAATGAAAGCTACTTTGAAGTAGTAAAGCTATTTCTTACTAAGGTACTTGCACAACCAAAATATTGTTCTGGTTCTGATTTTATGCCCTATTTATTTTCAGATTTGAAACATAACATGTAGGTACCAATGTAAAAATCCACTTCAATGCTCTGTACTCGAGCTGGCACACTTCTGTTCTGGAATAAGCTTTTACTTTCCCATTACCTCCCAGTTTCCTTTTCTCCTAGGGGGATCCAAGCTCGGCTCCCACCTGTAACACTGTCTCTTTTACCAGACTGGAAGCAAGGTCATTGGCTGATAGGTCATATTCTGTAAACTGGTTAATTTACTAAGAAAATATATACACCTCAATGCTTTCTTCTTTTATGTATCCTCTGAGTTGTTGTTATTATTAGAACAGAATATACTATTTCACCTAGACCTAGAAATAAAATTCCCTGGAAGTCCTTAATTGCTGATTACTGGAAGATTACATCAGTTGAAAAATTATTCCACGTGTCCTGTTTGGATGTGGCAGTGAGAAGGATGACTTTAATACAATAGCAACCAGCAGTTTCATTTGAAGGGGCTTTCCTTCTCCCTACCTACCCCCCACTCAAACTACATGTCATTGCAATTGCTTCAACACAAGCATTTAGTTGAACTCTAATGAGGTAGTTCAGACAGAAAAGCCACAGAAGAATTAATCCCAGTCCCCCAACTTTCTTAAGAACTTCACCATGGCATCAACTAAAACCTAAAATTCCAGCATAAAGGAGGGATTAAAAAAAAAATGCTCCATTGAAGAAGCGGTAAGGAGAGAACTCCTTTCTTGCTAGAAAGCCATTTTACAGCCCAAGCTGTAAATATGAAATCTCACCCTCATACTTTTTTCCCCTTGTGTAGCTATTGGCACTCACAATAAAACCAAGAACAGTAACTTACAGACACAAGGAACGCTTCTGCGGATCCAAACCCCAACCAACTGGGAGTGTGTTTAGAGGTTAGCTGTAACAGCATCTAGCAGCAGTAACTCGGTTGTCTATGGGAATTCATATATTTCATCATCCCTATTTAAACATTTAGTTTACTCATCTAAGGCTCAACAAACAAAACATTATGAAAGTAATCCAGTATTTGTAACTCAGTATAAAAGGCCTAAGAAAAGACTATTAAAATAAAATCAGGCTATATTTCAGTTAGCAGATCATTTAACTGAACAGAAGCCTTATTTTTGTTTATGATACTAACCAAAATACATAACACCTGATGTCAAAGAGTAGCACTGCATAAAAAGAAATAACAAGAAAGCTGTAGTTAAACTAAAAGTAACTAAGTAACAACAAAAATTCTCAACTATCAACACAATGTTTTTTTCTATTGGAAAACCAGAGTCACTGATGTACAGAACTACAATTGTAAGAGCTACAATTGCTGGCTGCTGACACTAGCCGCTGGAATATTTTTCATGTCCCAGGTATAAAAATACAACACTGCAGAGTATTGAAGAGAACTGAAGAGAAGCAGTACATCACAGTCCCATCATTTCAACAAATCAGGGCAGAAGAGGAAAGTAAGCAAAATCATTATAAGCAAATGAGATTAGAGGAAGCAGGCATACTTAAAAGTCTGTCCAGAGATAGGGTGGGTTAGACATGTTTTTAAAACTTCAGTTAAACCTGCTAAAACTAACACTTCACTGTGCTGCCAAATAGTCATTAAAATAAAGCAGCACTCCAAAGCACCTCTGGGAGTAAAAAGCCACTCTTTCAAGAACTATTTCAGTAACAGCCACTGTATTTTCTCCTACTGCTTCAGAGTCTCTTATTCCACGCTCAGGACAACAATGCACATGCAGCAACTGTGAGTAATCGCCAATGCTATTCCCGATAGAGGAAACAGCAGCTGACCACTTGATTACATAGGAAGCTCCTCATTTCCTTTGCAGGTCTCTTCGTAATGGCATAAATGATCTGCAAAAAGGTATCATGTGGGACAAGCATAAAGACCAATTTTAGTGACCTTCTGTCAAAAGGAATTTAGTGAGAAACCAACAATAATTTTTCAAACAACGGACCCGAGATATATGCCCAAGTTCAAAAAAGTTTTGAGTTACTGGTTTATAGTTGTCCATCTGATCCTCTCAAATATTTTGTGGCTGAGTCTCTGAATAGATTAGGTGTTCTGTGCAAGACTCTTCATGTTTTGTGAAAAATTTCAATTTCCAATCAGTAGTAAGGCAGTTCTCCCACTCAGAAACACTGATACTGCATTAGTACTTTAATGTTATCTAAAGCATTTTGAGTTATCATTTTATTGCAGTACCAGGTTAAACTAAGACTCTGGTTTCGCTTTTAGTCATGAGGAGAGGTTGAAAGGTAAGTATGGGATCGATTCAATCGATTAAGTGCTCAGAATCGCTTGCTTGCTTTGCATTTCAGCATCAGAACAAGCCTACTCCAACAGATCAGCAACTAAACCCATGCTGCCCCATCTTTTCCCAGCAGCTTGCTCCTTGTTTCACAAAAAGCTGCCACTGGCTGCGTGCAGAAGAGTGCGGAAGTTTCAGAGGGCGGGTGGGTCAGCTCACCAGTTACCAGACTGGGCGTGTGGAGTTGGGAGGAGATAGGAACAAAATAGACAACTGAAAAGCTGAATGCTTAATCATCACATAAGCATCCCCCGTATTACGGCTTTCTTCCTCACCTTTCCTATCCACCCCTGGTCTGGAATAACACTTAAACAATACATCTCTCTATCTGTACGTTGCTCAGAATAGGCGTCAGCTTCACTCCTAGAACTGAGAGCGCAGATGGTTACAGATCTTACAGAATACAACTCAGTATCTCCTTCAACAGTTTGTTCATTCAACATTAAGGCTTCTCCACAGCACACTCCTGCAACTGTCTTCAGTTTAACAGCTGCTATATATGAAAGGAGGGGTATTTTTCTTGAGGAAGTCCAGATTGTGATCTCTGAACTTCTGGGACAAAACAATCCTGACCTACTGACTTCACTGAGTGCACAATAAACCTTTAAAACCGTGTCTCTTAGGTGGAAATCCAAGAACAACCCCTGGGTCCAGGTGCTTATCAACTGAGGTAGTAATTTAGTTATTAAAGAATGAGTAGCAAATCTGCATCAAAATAGATTACAACATAACATGCAGGAAAGGCGGTTTAAAGCTTTGGTTAAATTTAATAGCAACATACATAATTTAAATGTTGAGTTTTGGGGGTTTTGCTTGTTTGGCTTATTTCAGATTTAAATTCCTGTCATGTTAATACTGGCCCCGGAACATTTACAGAATTAACAGATTAACACTGCTCAAGTTTCAAAGTACTAATTTAAATTTTAATGGTAAAAATGCTCCATTGAAGCAACAAATAGTAGTATTAAACATCTGTGGCCAGGTGAGATGATAGTCTACTTTAAAACTAGTACTTCAGCATTTTTTTCCACCAAAAATATTACACAATCAGCACAACTATATTTCCATGCAATTGACCTAATCTCTGTATCTAACCAACTACACCAAGCGTTTTGAAGTTCTGCTACCATGAAAAAAGACCTTTCTGTGGTTAAAATTAGTGTCTCACAGATAAAACTTTTTGTTTCTAAACATCACAAATGCAAGATACATTCAGCAGCTGCCACTTGCCCCAAGCAATGCATGCTGTTTTCCAAGGCATTTTTTGGCATCGCATGGAGAGCCGTATCACAATAGAAGAACTCAACACACAAAGGATGTGAGGTTCAGTACGAAGAATTAAACTAGTCAGCACACTGTACTGCACAAAGCTGAGTTTTATAAAGCTAGCAATAATCAGGAGTGAAGGCAAATATTATTCACAATAAACACGTATCAACAAAAATACTCCAGCACAACTCATTCACCACAAGTATCTATTCCAGGAACTGATACACGTGGGTGATCCAAAGGGGGAGGAAACAAGAGCAGAGAACTGGAACAAAACAGAGTGGAAATTAGAAAACTTACAATCCCTTCTTATCCTGCAGTATTAGGATCTCATCCAATCTCCCCCCACAATCTATCATAAAAGCAAACAATGTTTCTTCAATGTGTGACTAAAAGAGTATATAGAGCAATCCTGAAACATTAAGCTACTCTCAAGTCCTAAATTGAGTAGGATACAAGTAGAAGAATGTTTTGTTCAACTTTGAAAAGCATTTAAGTATTTCAGTATTCAAAGCACTCAAGCAACACGCCTAAACACTTTGCCAGAGGAAGTTCTACAAGGTGGGGGTTTGGAGTTTGGTGAGGGGGGGAGGGAGAGTGTTCCCCTTCAGTTTTTCTTTGGGTTTTTGAACTCTATGGAATTCAATGAGGACCAGTGCAAAGTCCCACCCCTGCAAGGAAACGTGTCTTTGAGCAACACAGGCTCAAGAATAACTGGCTGGAGAGCAGCTTTGCTAAAAAGGACCTGGGAATCTTGGTGGACAGCAAGCTGAAGATGATTCAGAAGCATGCCCTGGCACCAAAGATGGTCAACATTATCCTGAGCTGTATCAACTGGAGAAATACAAGCTTTAGATCAAGTAAAATGATTATTCTCTGGATGTAAGAAACAAACCTTTCCACCATCAGGACAGTCAAGCAATGCAGGAGCATGCCCAGAGAGACTCTTGTGTGTGTGTGTGTGTGTGTGTGTGCATATAAGCATACACATCTCCCTGATCCTTAGGGATTTTCAAGACCTTGCTAGGTAAAGCCCTGAGGGGCCTTGGACAGACTTTGCTTTCAGCAGGAGGTTGGACTAGAAACCTCCTGAGGTCTCTTCCAAACCGAAGTATCCTATGATCTTATTTAAAGATCTACAGAGGATAGGGTAATTGATTTTCCAAGACTATTCTTCTACAGAAAACACTAATTATTACACCATCCAGTCAGGCAGATTATCCTCAGGTTACACTGACTCCAACCACAGAATAATAAAGAACAAGATGGGCAGGAAACCTCCAATACTAGCATGTATGTCACAAGAAGGGCCATAACAAAAAGAGAGATGAAAACAAGCTAAACAAAGTAGCTTAAGTAGCAGCATAGTATTTGCAAATTTCTCTTCAGGTATGAGTCCCACCGGTTAAGATTAGGGAGTAAAACCTACGTAAGTGGTTCTACTACAAATATCAAGAGTAATTTCTCCAACTAATGCAATGCAATCCATCCCAGATGGAAATAAACCGTAATGGGCGCATGCACGGCTGCTCCATGTAAGATCACAGGATAATTCAGGAAGGGCCATGAGGAGATTCCAATTCAGACTCCTGCTGAAAGGAAGGTAATCTCTGAGGTCAGACCAGGCTGTTTGCAGCTTTATCCAGTCTGGTCTTAAAAACCCCCATGGAGAGAAACTGAACAACCTCCCTGTGCAACCTGTTCCACTACCTGACTATTCACTGGCATCTGAAAAGTACTATTTTGCAGAACCCATTTGTAGTTGGTGAACTGCATAAAGACTTCTCTTTTAATATGGATAAAGTGAACTGTAAGCCTGAAAACATTTTTCTTCCCCTCAAATATTATCAGCTGAATCACTCTTCCATAGCTCTAAAATAAGCTAGCATGCTTACTCTATTCACCAGTGCAAAATAGTAAGACTAGCCTCTAGCTCATTTTTCCTTTAAGAATAAAGTGGTATTTTACAATATAAATAGGTGCTCAGGAATTTTCAGGATGGTTCTTTTAACATATAAGTCCTATTCAATCTTCAAGAAAGGTTATACAACCTAAAAGCAATGAAAGACACGGGAAAAAAAAGGAAAAAAAAAAAAAGACAAACACAGAAATTTAAGACAAGTCCTAGGGAGAAAAGGCTTTAAAAAATTAATTAAATATTTCCTGTCCTCTCACCACCCTTAAACTGGTGAGATTTCCTTAGGCTGTACATTTTACATTAGAACACAGTTAAGTTCTGAAGCTTCAGACAAGCCATCTGAGTGCAACAGGGAAAGTGATTCACCACCATCACCACCAATACCAATCTGTTACTATCCTCTAGTTGCTACAGGGGACGTGGGGCACAGGGGGGTGGGAGTGGGTGGAAACGATTATTGCAACAACAAAAACAACAACAACCACTACATGCTAACCGCAGCAGTACAGGTTCATTTTGAGGAGAACACCACAGAGCAACAGAACATGCAAAGAAAACAAACTCAGAAAGTGGGAATGAAAGAGAAGCAGGGTAGACCAAGAAAAGAGAGAGATCAGGAGAAGAATGAAAAAGCACTGGTCTAATTACAATGACAATCTAATTCCAAGCTTCTCAGTTGTTCACTTCAGACACAGGGGGCAGCAGGAGGGAAGGAGGCCCAAACAGTATCTGAAATTCAGACACTAAGCATCTTCGTCTCAGTGTGTTCATGAACGTAAAAGCAACATAAAAATCAAGCTCCCCAAATTCACAAAACCATCAGAGAATCAGCTCTCCTCCTGCAGGGTTTAAAAACAAGAAAAAAAATGAAGAAAGAAGGCAAGGGGGGAAAAAAAAAAATGTGGTTCACTTTATCAATCTCAAAAAAACTAGGCACAGAAGTCCACTCTAAATTTCTCCTCAATTTCGATTTGCAGGTGAGAGATCTTATTTTATGAGCTTACATTTAGCTGGCACGCCAGTACGGATGTAACAATAGAAAAACCTCAGGCTTTTATTTTCTACATGCCACTGTATAATTACAGCTGTATGTCAATGGAAATACTATTTATATGATATAGGTTTAGGATCTGCTCTGGGCAAATTTGTCACAGCAGTGGTTCCAGAAACCAATTATGAAAAAAATGAAGATTTTCATAATCACTGTCAATAATTTCATTATCAGAAATTCTCAAGTCAATATCCACTCCTGCTGAGAGTACTCAACTAACAATAATCCACTGCAAAACCTATACGGCACATATCTGCCAATAATGACTCATTTCCAAACTGCCATCTGGATACACAGAGCAGGGAGAAGACTGCTCCTCCAGAGAGGGTAGGGCAAACCACCTCACTGATGCCACTTTTAACATGCAGATCACCTTATCTTTTAAGGGCAACTTGTTACTTAATAGCTGTTGTCAGATAATCCGAAATATTTGAAAGATAGGTATGTCCACAAAAACACATGGCCAAGGCTCTCCCTTTTCAACACTATAAAACAGCAGTCTTCATTGTTAGAAGTTTGGAACTATCAAAGCAATTTGTGTCAGTATCTCTTTAATTATTGAATGCAACAATGAAATGTGCTTTTTCTTAATGCTAAGGAAGCTACCTGGGCACTGAAGAACTAGGAAAACCAGCTCTGAGGTTTTGATGTCAAGCAAAGAACAGTTTTTAAGGTTTTTTTATTCATACCTTCCACATGCATATCCAAGAGACAGCATGTATTTCAGCCCCCAAAAGTTGCAGTCCAGCAATTTTTTTAAAGTGATATACAGCAGAAATTAAGAACAATAAAATGTTTGATTAATTGTAGAAGACAAGAATCACATCTGTAGTCTTTTGTCCTGAAATCAAACTACCATAAAGCAACAAACATTTAGACCTTTACAAATTGAGACACACGACCAGACTACACAGAAGTCCTGACCAACTACAACACTCTTCTGTCTCAAGCAGTTAATTTCCAGTGATGTCACCTCCACAAGGTCTTCAGCTGTACAATGTCTCAAATTACTAAAGGTAAGCAAACAAACAGAAATCGAATGTCTTTTCCCCACAGGCAATTTTTGCAGAGGTTCTGCTGAACAACAAAGAGCATCAAGTCTAATTTTCCCCTATAAGGATACATATATATAGGTCTCTACTTTGCAAGCTGTTCTGTTTGGACAGACCCAGGCTAATAAAGCAAGGTGGACTAATTTGTAACATCAGAGTCAGAAATGGTAATTCCAGCATTCATTCATTTTTAAACTGTGATCATGAACTACTGAGCTTAGACATGCAGCTCCTCCCTGTGCCACAGGCTACCCACTCTTCAGCATCAGTAAGGTTTACATGACTAAGCAATGAAAATTTTCATGCTTCCTTCAAGAAGAAGTAATCTCATGGAGCAGATTTTGACAATAATCAAGACCAGACCAGACATCTTTTTATTAAAACAAGGCAAACTCTTTTTGGGGGTACTAAAATATGTTCACTACTTTAAAAACTCCAATACTCTGGAATACACTTCAGCTTTAGGAAAAAAGACTGAAAATACAATCTAAGCCTCTCAACATATTTAAGTAAATTTTATTTTGCAATTTGCACCCTTTAAGTTTTCTGTAAGCTGTCTCAGAAAAGATTTACCTGATTATTACTGTTTTAAATGTAGAATACCAAAGTGAGAACACAGGAAATTAACTCGGTACTGGGGAATCCACCCATGAACATGCTCATTTCACCCTTCAGATAGTACATTTGATTACCAAAGGAGCTATCTTAAAACGTGCTACCAACTCTGTTTTAAGGATTTCTCCAGTTAAGACAACAAATTACTGTTTTTATCATGTAGCACTGCTTAACAAAACTGGTGGCTGCAGCTGTGTTAATCACTTATCACCAGAAGAAAGCGTTTGCCTGTGTCCTGTGCACCAATTCTTACTCTCAGCAAGTCCTATGTTTCTGCCCAGCAGGTAGCCTTGCAGCCACTATGGTGGCTTATACATTATATCTAACTTGAGCTATAAAACTCCAGCCTTTCATTTGCCATTGCTGCAGTGCAAAAAAACACCCCAACCCATAAAGCAAATCAGCTGCTAACTCTCAAGCGTTTTCTTGCTCCAAAATACAATTCTATCAAACACCTTGAATTTTATTCTTATCAAGGGGCTGTCATTTTCAGCCCCACATGGACCAAGGACAAGTTACAATACAAACATTAATGCAGATGATTAACTGTGAACGGGACTATTTCGAGTTTAAACAGGCTCAAGTTACAAAAGCATTTAGTAACTTGGTTTGGCTTACTCAGATATTAAAACATACTTAATGCAGGTGTAAGTGATACTACCATGCAAGATTTCAAGTTTATTCTGACTCATGGTGAAACAATTTAGGCTTTAACTGGTGATACTACCCCAAAGAACCAGCAGTACATCAGCTGGAAAGTTACCCCAGAAGACAGGTCTGATCTCTCATTAGTGAGGGAACGTGTCACAACAACATGAAAAAATGACCAGGGGAAAAAAAACCCCAAGCCTGTCACAGAGCAAAGACTGTAGTACACAGAAATGGAGTGGGATTTAAAAATATGAGGAGTCTCTAGCCTCTTTTCCTCTTATTTAATTAACAACCAGTAATCTCTCCCAGTGTGCCGTTCAGCTGACAACTGTTTTGCTTCTCCACTACTGAGAAACTTTTCCAGGCTTATTTGTGCAAAAATATTTAGCTCACACAAACAAAACCAAACAAAAATCCCAAACAAAACAAAAAAAACCTCCACCCCATACCCTTTCCATGTATTCTTAGTTAACACAATATTCTGTGCTGAGTATATCTTATTATTAACTACAGTGAGAAGCAAGCTTTTTTCCCAGATTAGGTACTCTGAGTAACTTTTCAAGATTTTTTAGAAATTATTATTGCAAAGCACTTGGGGATTCTTCTGTATTCAGTGCTCACTTTAAGAACATTAACAAAATGTGCAGACTTGTCTATATTAACAGTTTAGAAGCTTTCTAGCAGCTTGAATAACAAAGGTACATAGGGAGAAAGGCAAATTATTCATTGAGTTTAAAACTGAAGTTATATCTTTTCTGAAACAAGGTAGGCTCATTGAGATTTGAAATAAACCAACTGACCCACCAAAGATTAAAGTTATTTAAGCTTTCTTTGAAGATATATAACCTAACCCTCACTGTATGCAGGTACCAAATAGAGAAAATGGGCATTCCTTGCTATACCATACAGATCAGCTTAAGATTTAAAGCAGGGATGATGGCATACAACATTCTCAGGGTAAGAGGAATGCTCCCCTCCCACCCTATATTTTATTAGATGAAATCTCAAATTAGCATGACCCAGAGATTAGCAAACCACATACATGCATAAAAATCCAGCTTCTTTTTCTGGCTCTGTAGTAACCAGATTTACAATACAGTTTTCAACACATTACTTGATCTACCTGCATCACTACTTTCCATCTCTCTTGTCCTTAAGAAATAACAAAGTGAGAATACTAGATGTCTTTCATACAAACACAAGGCATTTTAAGGAGAGGCTACAGCTACACACAAGTAGAAGAATAATCTAATATCTTGTTTAGTATCATCTTGCAGAAACACTTGTAGGTTAAAAAAATACTGTCATTTTTTGTTTATGAACATTTTTGATTGACTACTGCTTACTGTCAAGAATTAGACTCAAAATCGCTCATTATTTAAAAAAAAGTATGTTCTACCTACAAAACTGTTTTTGATCAATACTCAATGCAAGGAAAAAGTCAGGCACGTGCCATGCTATTTTGTACTGGCATATATAAACAGGAAAGCTCAGTAATATAAAAAAAAAGTCCCCCTCTTTGTAGCAAGTAAGCAGCTTTTCCACAACAACTGCAGCCAAGCTGTAACAAAACCTAAACTTGTCAACATTCTTTTTCCATTTTACATAGACATCACATATGTAAATATGGAAAGAAATTTTTGAAAGAACTAAGTGCCAGTTAAATGTCATTAAATATTGACAATACGTTAAGTCAGATGGACATTGGGGGTAGAAGTTAAGGTAGAAAAAAAGACTGGCAAAAGTATTTGAATGCCACAGTAAATATCAACATACAAATTTAGCTGCCACTATTCAATACTTCTAGACGCTGTGGAAGTTGTAAGAATCAACTCAAAGCAACTGCTAAACGTTAGCAGCAGAAACATCCACTGTGGCCTTTCAGTATCAACACCACAGAGCTGGAAGAAAATCAAAGACAGACAGTCCTGCATTAGGGAAGACAACCCCTATTATGGCAATCAGATGGCACTGACAGGAGCAAGAGGGTGAAAACTACCACCTTGCTTTTTGTGCCTCAGACATACAGAGAGGTGGATTAAGAAGTGGCTGCAGAAAAAAAGTACTGTGTGTTGAACTGTTCTTTTATAGCTGCTGAGGTGGAAAAGACTTCAGGTTGTTTAAGCATTTACCAGCCATGCCAAAGAACAGTGTTCTTGGACATTTTATTTCAGAAATTAAGGACATAGAGAAATACCAGCGTATTTCTGGAAATACACTGGTACCTCACTCTGCTTGCAAACTTCCACTACTACTACTGATAATGTCATGGTATTACTTTGGAAGGAAGGGTGGTGGAACTAGGAAAAAAAGACTGTATCAAGGATCAAAGAAATTGCCTTGGCCATTTTGTACCATATAGACACACAGTTCATTCTCAGGATTTAGCTAAATTTAGCTCTACTTGCTGTGAGTACCATCCTAATTACCTCTGAGGTGGTTCAGAAGGAATTTTTCCCCTTGGTGCTAGACTCCCTTCCCAGCAGCTGAGGAATCCAGTGCAAGGTTAATCCAGAAAACTCATGTCTCTACCTAAAAGGTACCTGGAATAGATGAGCTGAAAACGTATTAGAAGAAAGACACCTCTCTGAAATAAGGAAGAAGGTATCTATGTTACAATATAGCAAGCAAGGAATAAACACCTTTTTCCCTCACTCCCTTAGAAGAAAATCCCACCATTGCAGCCACCATCAGCACAGGGACTAGCTGGTTAAAGAGGCCTGACTGCAACAGTCCAGCCATTCCAAACTCCAAAGTCCACATTGACACGTGCTAGAGGACTGGCTGATCAGTAACTTCATGGGAAGCTACTAAGAACCCTGGATAATCATAAAATCAGGGACTTTCTGAATCCTGTGTATCAGGATGAACACACATGAAGTCTGGTGTAATTGGCATTTTTCACCCTAGGTAGAAGACTGGGGTGCTCAGTTTAGGGTTGTGGACTTGAGATTTTTGGGACAGTGTCTATCTGGGAAATGTGGAAAAGAAATGTTCTATACAGGTTCGTTCACAGAGCTAGATCAGTGCATTTATAGTGGTATTTATAGTGGATTTTTATGAGCATCCATGTACACAAGGATGCTCAGAAACCTGGAGACAAGTGTGGAACACTGAAGGGAAGATGGATGCTTAAGGTAAGTGCCGAGTTCCAACAGGTTTTCACAAAAAAAGTTTTCAGACTGCCACTATCAGAGCAACGTACAGTACTTTGCTTCAGCGTGTGACTCTGTCACATTGGTACAATGTTATCCAAGTTTCATGATGCCTTTTGACATCGCTGGAGATGAAGAGTACTCTGAAAAGGCAAAGTTTCAAGTCTGGCTAATCTCTCATAAATTTGACACACTGATTTTCTGACTTAATGCTTAAGATTAATGAAGGTGAGAAAGCAAAGCATGAAATCATTCTGGAGCTTGCAGTAGACTGCCAACAATTTATTTCCAGTGAGAATAAGTAACTCCTGCAGAACTACTGATACTCAAGATACCAAGCATCAGTTTGTTAAGAGATGCTCTCAACTACTACTTCAGAAAATTCTACTAGGATTTTGAATGCTAAAATTCCGACACTGTAAGGTCATCACAGACCCTACCTTGCAGGCCATCTTTAGCCAAAAGCTACATACAGATAGTCAGAAAACAGGAGGAAGCAGAAACAGATTTTTCTCTGTAAATCCCGACAAAAGCTCCAGGATGGAGATGATAATACCTCTCTTCCACATTTTTTCCCCCTCTATAAAATGGCTGGAACACCTGAGCTAGACTGCAAACCCAGCTTGTGTCTTGAGCACTACCCAGGACTGTAAATTTCATCTCTTTGGGATGGTTAGGTCTTTAAATGCTTATAGATGGCTTTGGCAAACATGCAAAAGTCAGTGTTCATTGTTCTCTTTTTTTTTTGTAGCATACATATCAATTCTTATCTGCTTGAAAACCATCTGTTACAGGCATAACAGCTGAATTTAACACAACAAAAACTATTTCAATATGACAATAACTACAACACTCCTGTAATACTAGATACAATTTCAGTAAAGCCTCCAGAAATATCTAAAGTATTCCATGTCCTACACAAAAAGGGCTTTGTCCCCAATTTTTAAAGGAAACGGTTATTTGACTAATTTTTTAAGACTTCAACAAAGCTAAAGAATTACACTGCAAAGTGCAGTAATCAAAAGTAATTCCACTTTTGAGTTTCCTCACTATACAGCAAATGCTAAGCATAATAGGCAATCCATCAAAACCAATTAGCAGCATTGAGCAATGCTTTCCTTAGTAAACATTGTCCTTCCATCATGATTCTCAAGTTATTGTCCTTTTATAGACATGAAAACAACCTATCCCACTCTTAATAGACAGAAAAAAATACAGTAAGAACTCTTTTAAAGCTTCCAGTCTGTCTACATTAAAAATAAGCAGTATTCATGGTTAGCAATGCTGTCTCTTTAAATGCAAACAACTTCTGTTTCTTAATAAAACACCCAACGGGCTACAAGAAGTATGCAATGCTCGTCTATGACATGAACGCAGTAAATATTATCAAGCTGTACACGAAGGTGAAGCCAGATTTCGCCAGAGTTCTCAACAGAAATTACATTATAAAGACCATTTTACCACTGCAAAGCTTTCTAAAACCACAACTTGGTATCACTTGCTTTGTTTCCACACAAAATTCTTCCTGTCCAAGAGGATGCTGCATCACGGACAGCACTGTCCTGATTATTTTTAATTAATAAGATAGAATAATTGCTTTTACTAAAATTGAGAACAATAAAATGGTTAAAAGGCCCTTTTTAATTTCAAGTCGATGCATTGCTCAAAGTAGAGCACCTTCTGGGAGGGCAGAGGGAAGGAGACCTTTTCTTTTTGAAGTCATTGGGGGAGGGTTTCTTTGTTGTTGGAACTCTTTTGCCCCACCATAGGCTATGCAGCAGCCACTAATCTTCATTAAGAAGGGGGATTCTGATCTTCCACTGGGTTTTGTGAGCAATACAATATATGTGTAGAGGAATGACACTGCGATTAAGTTGTGTATCTGCCTGTAAGAACATTCTAACGTAGACTGACAAGACAACTCATCTGACAAAGAGAAACCTCTACTAAGCAGCTCCTGGGTTGCTTGAAAAATCTAGGCACCGAAACTTTAGTTCATAGACACTGCTATGGGCAACATACTTTGTTGGAGAAATAAATATTGTTGCCAGACAACTCATTCTTTCCCTTTTTCCTACCATAAAGGCGCTTTCACTACAGAGTAGACCAGCAATTCAGCCATGCCCTGGGACACAATTTACCAAGGGCAAGCCTTAAAACAGTTCATCAAGAAACTGTGATCAGTACTAGGTAGTAAGTTATTGTGAGACCTTTCCTATTCCTTAGTTCTGGTTACAACAGAGTCCAACAAATCAAAGTAGCAATAAAAACAATGAACAAATAAAACAAACAAAGTCACCCTGGAGCCGTTAACATACAATACCACTTTTGTCTCAGTCTCACACCACTCTATAGCAACTAGCACTGTATTACACAAAACCTATTCTAGATTACTTACCCAAGAGTTGACCTGGCATTGGGAGTCGTATATTCAAACAGATACTCCACTTCTAATTACATTGCAAACCAGCAGGTTTCCTAATGTCCTTGAAAAAGAAACACTACTTCTTTTTTTTTTCTTCAAGTTTCATCTTATACTCTTGGAATACATGAGTAAAATCAGAAATCTATTAATAATTATCCTTAAACTATATCAAGCACTATTTAAAGAAAGCTTAAAGTTTGCAAAGCTGACAATGTGCAATTTCTGCTTGAGTGGAACAGATGACGTGGACAAACTTCTAGAAAAGGAGTATACAGAATTTCATCAGTACAATCAAAAAATCTATTAACAGAGTCTTTATATGATGAAATTCAAAGACAGATTAGAAATGTGTATCAGTATTATTTACATTTCCTAGTGTCCCATTTACACTTACAGCTACCACTGTGGATTGATCTTTTAGATGATAAACACCAGTCTTTCCAGTTCTTTCAAGATTAAAACTATACAGACATTTCCAGAAGTAATCAGTAATCTACACCAAAACTGTCCAAACCAGACCAGGGCAGTGAAGAGCCTTGTCCTGCTCAGTGTGGAGAGAAATTAAGAAAAGAATATCTACACAGATGGCTTCTTCTGGAGACAAGGATGGAGTACTATCAGAGGAATGGTGCCCTTGTAAGAATGTCTGGATAGACAATGATCTGAAGAGGAGGAAAGGGTCCAACATGAAGATGAGCACACAAGGAAAGAAAGCAGCTCCAAAAAAATGTAATGAAATGTAATATATAACAATACAGTTATAATAACTTTGAGGCTAAGACCCATAACAGAAGTAGGTGACCATAATCCTTAAGTATTAAACAAAATTATTTTATTACCAAGTTCTATACACCTAACAAGGAAAAAGTAAAAAGTCACCTAGAATAAGAAGGTTATCAGCAAAACAGTCGAGTTCTGAAAAGAGAAGCAATCGACATCTGAGTTATGTCAAAGCAAATTTTTTTAGTCTGGCTGGAGAGCCAAATTACACAGCAACGAGAGGCAGAATTGCAATTTGATGACTGAGGGCAACCAACCACATGGAAAATTTATCCTCCCACTGCAAAAAGTTCATTATGGCCACACGCATTTGTTCATTAAGCAGAAGCTCAGAAGGCTTTTTGGGGATTAAACCATGACAGGCACAGCATAGTCAAGAAACGCAGCTTAGACATTACTGCTAGATCTGAACTATTAATCAATAGAGTTTTATCTCTGTTGTCTCCTGCTTTCACCTTGTATTATCAAATTTCTAGTCAGGGACAGTTACAGAAAAGCAGTAAGCATTCTCTGCCCACTATTTAAGACTGAGGGGGGGGGGAGGGGGGGCGTGGAACGGACGCGACACACTCTCTGTAGAGCATTTAACTAGAATTATGAGTTAAATCATATATGCATCCAAAGGAACTAGCAAATACCCTGTTCAGTTTATCCTGATAACATTCACTGAAAGAAAGAAGAAAAAAAAAAAGCTGAAGAATATTTCTAATCCCCTTAGACATATAGATAAGACAAAAGAAAAAGGTGGCTCTGATACACACCTTGACTACAGAAATGCTGAGGAGCAACTTGGGAAAGAAAAGATACAAACATTTGCTTTACAGAGGCTGCCAAATTGAATGAAAGTGCTAAACATTAGTGTTGCTACTGTACATTTTAGCTTCAACT
The DNA here is from genome assembly GCA_022605575.1 of Laterallus jamaicensis coturniculus. NCBI lineage: Eukaryota > Metazoa > Chordata > Aves > Gruiformes > Rallidae > Laterallus > Laterallus jamaicensis. The sequence continues at coordinate 51,176,128 of JAKCOX010000001.1, forward strand.
TCCACATCGTTGACTGCTTAGCAAATAATAAAGTGAAAGGAGCATCTCAAGGCAAATCAGTAAAGTTTACATTTCCTTCCTTGGAAACAAGAAGGAAACATGAAAGGAGGTAAGGAAATTAACAAGCTGAAAGTAAAAGAGAGCAAAGGAAACCCAACAAATCAGAAAAAGCAATGGTCTTTGAGTGTTTTCACTTCTAACCACCTTGATTCCATCCCCAAAGAGGAATGTATTGTACTGTTTTACACAAGCATTACAAATTTCCAGGGAGTATTCAATATTATTTATCATTTCTGATCCTGATATTAAAAAAAAACTAGATAGCACAAAGCCCACACTGGTTGTTCACATGGTAATTCTTAACTCTCCTATGAGCTAGACCTAATGCAGCATTGCTCACTTATCTTTATCTCAACTACTTGACAAACACAACTAATGTGAATACATTGCTTAACAGTTGCTTAAATCGTTTGTATGTTGGGAATTTATATCCAGTTAAAAAACTATCCTCCTGAAGCACTGTTGCATTTAACTGCTAGCAGCTGACCTTCTGAGGCAAAAAACACTAATGTTGGAAGGAGAAAAAGATATTTAAAAAAAAAAAAAGATATATCCAAACCCCAACATAACCTTAACAACAGACGTTAACAGGCTCTAGCCTTTTCACAAGCAAAATCCCATACATCTGTATTTACTGGAATAAGCACACAAAATGTATTTCACATGTAAATATTTTTCATAGCCAAAAAACTTTAAAAAAAAAATAAATCAAGAATTACCTAAGTAGTGAGTGCTTCACTGCAATATACTCCGTAAGAGGCTTCCATTAGTGTGAAGTTAATTTTGAAAGACAGCAAATACTCCATTACTTACCTGGAATATCTGCTAAAATTGACTTCAGTTTACTACTTCCTACTCCAATTTTCAGTTGCACGTTCATCAGAACCACTGCTAAAAACCAGAAGTTACTCTTTATGAAATGCTCTGAATTTTGCATAGCCACAACCTATTTCGTTTGTAACAAAGCAACTTTTTAAACAAGTCCTGAGACAAAGGTAAATTGAGAGTGGTTTCTTGTGATCTACATTCTTATCACAATCACCAGTTCACTTATATTTTTCACACCTTCCAGCTGAGTTTTAGTTTCTCTTACTCTGTTTAGATGAGTCTTTGGGACAAAAGCAAAACTTTATTAATTATAAAGCAAGGTTTTCCCCAAAAATCACAGAGTGTGTTTCCTTAATTTTGTTTTAACCTTTCTGAAAGATAAATAGTTTAGTCAGGAAAAAAAAAAAAAAAGTCAACACACTCGTGAAAACAAAGTAGATCCCTAACATGTCCAGAGGACTAGGTTTTTTTTTCAACTGCAAAGTAATGCTTGTCAATGGCATTTTAGGCAGGGAACAGATTCACACATCAGGAGGGAATTCTTAAAGCCAGCATGTCAGTGGACCTTAATTAGAACTAATTCAAGAAGTAACTACCCATAAGGAACATAAAATGCACAGCAGAAAGCTTCTTCCTAGAAATATTTTTGTGCCATTATGTTGCCTGTAAATTGTGGTGAAAATCTTAACTCAAAGTTCTTATCACTCTCTAGACAGCAGTGATTATATTTCATCTGTAAAGACAAACTATTCACTCAGTTAAAGGAAAACTGGTCTCCAAATAGTCCTTTTGATGCAAATGAGCAGACCTGTGCCCATGCCTTCTTTTCTCCAGCCATTTCAATGCAGAACTGGAATTCAACAGACTCAGTGTTTTAACCTCCTCTTGAACTGTGCCTGTTTAGTGGTTGTAATTACTGGAAAATATTCTACTCACTAAGAAGTACAGCCACCACTCCTTAAAAGATCAGAAGACACCTTTCCAGACTGCCTAAAATTGGCTGATATTTGTTGCCAAGAGAATTTTCTGTATCATGGGTTTGGTATACTTAAGAAGATCGTATCTTCAGATCCACTCATCAGCTTCTCGGTAGCTGTATGGTCTGCAGAGTTGCACTAGTTAGAACTACTGAAAGCTGTGGAATCCAACACGTGCAGAAGGCATAAGCATTTCTACTGTTTATATGATTTTCACCCATCTCCAGACCTGCACATCCACTACTATCTTCACCAGTAATGCAACAGGCATAGTCACTGGTAATCCCTACATTAAAACACAAGCCATTCTAAAGTCTCAGAGCCAGATTTTTTTTTAAGAGCAACCATGCAGACACTAATCTACAGGGGGTTTAAAACCTAAAAGATTCCTAATATTCATTGCTTTAACTAGATTTAAATAACAAGCTTGCATAACTACTTTGAAAAGAAAAAGATGTCATCTATCAATCTTCCCTATGACCCTTAATGAACCAGAATCAGATCAGAACCCAAAAAATAAAGACAAAAATTGCACCAACTTTAAAATACCCTGATAACCAGCTTACTGTGTAACATTTCCCATAAACAGATTGCTTAATTACATTCAAAGCCAGTGAAAAGAATTTAAAACATACTGACTAGACCAAACAAGGGGGTGAAGTCAATAACATACCATAAGAAGTCAGTTACAATAACAGTACCGTAACAAGGAGGTGAAGTCAATATATTTTAAAAAAAAAACAAACAACAAAAAGCTCCAAAGAGAAACAACCCCATCCTCACGCTGAAAATTTATTCCTAATACCCACAAAGTCTGCACAAATGATTTTCAGCCACTCCTCCCTCAAAATTAAATAGCCCTAAAGATGTCCCCAGTGGCCACAGTTGAAGAAAAGATGAGGCATTTGGAAGTTAAAATACTCCGTTAGTAGTTACTCTTAAAAAGCGTGCTATTCCCCCAAGCTTTTTGATTAGACCTTTCTACTTTTGTTAACATGTAGGTTATTAGATCACTTTAGAACCGCTTTCCCCATCAGAAAACAAGCCTACAACAGATCAATGTTTCTGACAACAATGCCTGAGCCCTTGGGCCACCATCAGAAAACCCCCACCTGTTCTAAAAAGCGTCTCCCAAAAAAACAAACAAAAACCAAGCAATTCACATCCCTAACCCACAACCCACGTTCAGAGAAAGCCATGCTTCTCTTCCTCCCCCATACAGTTATCAAAGCCTACATTAAAGATGAAACTTTATTTTGCCATCAAGATCAACAATAATTGTAACACCTAGTTCACACAGGGCATCTTAAAATCAACAAGTCTTAATTGCTTTCAGGAGGATTTATACTTACTCTAATAAACACACTAGCCTACAGTGCCTTCCCACTCCCTGATCTCCCCCAAAACATCCATACAGTTGTTTTAGTTAATCAATCACTAATTCAAGTGAGCACTTTCTTTTAAAAAGAAAATGTACAACTGGTATCTGGGGCTGTTCAGCCTGGAGAAAAGAAGACTGAGGGGGGACCTAATCAATGTTTGTAAATATCTTAAGTATGGGCTGCAGGGGAAATTGGCCAGCCCCTTTTCTGTGGTCAGTGGAGACAGGACAAGGGGCAATGGCTGCAAGTTGGAGCACAGGAAGTTCCGCACCAACATGCAGAGGAACTTTTCCTCAGTGAGGGTGCCAGAGCCCTGGGACAGGCTGCACAGGGAGGTGGTGGAGTCTCCTTCTCTGGAGATATTCAAGACCCATCTGGACGCCTATCTGTGCAGTATGAGCTAGGGAGCTGCTTTGGCAGGGGGGTTGGACCCGATGATCTCTCGAGGTCCCTTCCAACCCCTACAACTCTGTGATTCTGTATAAATGCAAATATTTTATCTACAAGCTTCTGAACAACTCTATGCACTTGTTTCCAAATCATTAATTCAAACTTACTCCTTTTCTAAAAACTTTGGATACTCACCCAAGACTCAAATCAAGATCAGAACATCAAATTACCCCCTACTGCAAAAGGTCTAAGTATTTTTTTACTGCATTTCTATCCTTGGGGGGAAAAAAAATTATAAAAAGAAAAAAGAAAAAGAGGCAAATCAAATATTAAAAACATCCAAAACCTTGATAATACTGAAAAAAAAGACAAGTGGAAAGGGGGTTGGAAAAGGGAAACAGAGTTAAAGAAAAGGCTTAACATAGTTTCATTTTGAATCAGTTGACTTACCTACCAACAAATGCATGATTCACCCTACATTTTTTCAAAACCTGCTTCTTTTTGAAACTTGCAGAACCAAGTAGCTGCCTCGTCATTTAAAGTAGAAACAGTATAAGCTTAATCAAGTTTCAATTAGTACTACACTACCAAATATGTGCAGCAAATCTCTGTACCCAGCATCACTCCTGACAGCATTAAGTTTACATAGTACTGGCTGGTAGAATAGAGTTTCTGTTTTGTTCATTTATAAGCTACTGTAGCCACAGAGCTTCTTTCAGCCACTTCCTGAATTTAAAAAAAAAAAAAAAAATCTTTGGAATAAAAATAATTCAAGCTATTTTCAGATTGCTCAGATCAGTAACAAGTTTTAGAATAGATAAATACCTAGCAAAATTAATTACCACGTTGCTCTCAAGCACAAGTGACATGAGTAAAAGCATAAGTGAAGATAGGAAACTCTCAATCCCAGGAAGTCTTCAGTCTTTTTCATACAGGATGCTGACAGAGGAATACTCAACTCTGAGCAGGGAACAGAAAGTTCCCTTCATCCCTCTTTTGCTGGGGAAAATAAGCCCTGAATAACTTTGCACTGTTCATATAACATAACAAATTAGGAAAAAGTTAGTAACAGAACTCAACAGTATGCCCTACCCAAGGCTTTTGCTTTTCAGTATCTTACAGGCAATGTATTTTAAGAAATAATTTATGCTTAACTCTAAAGACGCAAGTATAAAAGTGGGTCTCTAATCCCTTAGAATTCAGCTACACAGTGAAATACCACCAGGAATTCAAACTGATTAACGTCATGAAGCACTTACCTGTAAAAAGCCCACCAACTACCTTCAAAATCCTAGTCTATACATTCAAAACCAAGTCACATTTTACACTCTCCATTAAAGCAATGAAGGCCCTGATGGTCTTAAGGCAATTGTACTTCGATGTTAGTTTGAAAGGCCTAATTCTTTGGTGAGACACATCAGCAGGTCACCCGTGAATACCTTTCACTGTCATACTGTCAGAACTCTGGTCAGTTTACACTGGATTTCACTTTTCCTTTTCTTTTGTGAACATCTGTATCTCCCTGAAGCCCAACTATTAAGGAAGTGATTAGCTCCTCTGGAAAACCCTACTGTCTGTATATAGGAAACCTAAAAGACAAGACACTTAAACCAGCCTGCTTACACCAAAAAATTGCCTATAGAGTCACTACGAGGCATCAAGTCTATATGTGCTAAACATGAAATATACAAGCAGAAGCTCCTGGGCAAGCACTGGTTGCAAAGTTAACCCAGACTGTCAGCTGAACAGTTTGAAATGATCCAGTTCCAACCCGCTCAGGTAAAGTCACATCCCAGGTTAACGCATCTTCAGAGATGCCACACTCACTGCAGCCCTTACAATAAGCAAGACGTGTCTCATGGTCAAGCTGAGCCAGGAAAAGAGGGAAAACAACAGAGGATTGTCAGCTCTTCAAGCAGTCTAGTAAGGGGGCTTTCATTTAAGCTGACAAATAATACACGTGCGAATCACACCATCATCTGGGTTGAAAATATTGCCAAATTTGGGTCAACCTCAGGTAATCAGGAGAAAACTGTGACTATTTGTATTTGTAACGATCTGTAATGAAAACATACCTTAGCTAAGAACTGGTAGCTACTGTCAGTTTGTTGCAAATGCACCTGCAGTCTTACCAAACCTTTTTGGCACTAGTAGCCTGAAAAGCTCAGGAGCTCATAGAGATACGCACGCACTTAATGTTTACCATCAGTAGTTTAACTGTAATAAATGCCATCATTGACAGCAGTAAGTGCGTTCCTATACGGGTTCAGAGGCTTAAACTGCAGAAGTGTGAAGCTAATGCAAGTAAAATCATCATTTCTTTCCATAATAACTATAACGAAGCTGCTAGGTTGTGTGCAAAGTCTAGTTAATTACGATAAGCGTGAAAGGCTGACCTAAAAAGCAGCAGTATTTGTCAAACTACTTGCTAACAGAACTACAGAAGCACAATCTGCCCTCAACATGAAGAAACCAGGCTGAAATCAGAATGTACGAGGAATTGACGAACGCATTGATCAGACAGAAAAAGAAACAAGCCAGGGAAACGTAGCAGTCAACCTGCAGTTCCAGAAAGACTGTGCTGTTCTCAAACACAGTCACGAAGGCTCCTTCGCACTAGCATCAGCCCACTTTTTTGAACGAGCGACTTGTCAGCCAACAGTGATATTGTTAAAACCTCAGCAGCATAAGCAAGGAGCTCTAATTATGATAAATATTGCAAGATGTGGGAAATAATCACAGAAAACCCTCACATCCTGGCATTCAAGAAACAGTCTGCAACGAGCAGAACTGGAAACACCCCAAAGCCATCCTTCTCAAGCTATCTCAGGCTGAAGGATCTTAAGGTTTGCTCTCCAGACTTTTCTTTTTGTGTGGCCAGGGTGAGCAGCCGGCACCTGGGCGCAGGAACGGGAGCAGGCTCCAAGCCCGAGCCAACGCGGATTTCTCGGAGGCTTCTGTTACTAAACAACCAGGAGCGGGGCCAGGCCAAGAGCAAGTGTGAATTTCCTCCTTTTCCCCGGGAACACGGACACGACCCGCCTCCACCCTCCGAGCAAGGAGCGCACTGTCACACACAAACAGGGCTGTAACCTGCCTCCCCGGCACCCCCCACTCTCCCCCCCCCACCCGCTCCGCCCTACCCCCCCCCGCCGCTTTCAAACCAGACGCACAACACTAACCAGCCAAAAGGAACATGACAAGGGGCAGCGGTAGGGTGTGGTTTGAGTATTATTATTTTTTTTAAAGAAAAGAACCAACGCCAGCGTCCCTCAGCCACCAGAAACACCCGCTTCGTTAGGAAGAAATTACCCGCTGTGTTTTTCCGGTACAACATGTGAACTCGGGACTGCGAACCCGCTCTCGGTATTTACTTTGCGCCGAGGGCTGGCAGGCTTCAGACACAGCGAGCCGCGGCGCTCCGTCCGTCACGCCCTGGGAAAGCCACCCGGGAGACTGCACCAGCGGCCCGGGGAGCCGCTCGGGTACAGCAGGTTGCTTTGGAACAGGCGCCTTCTGCGCGCCGCCGAACGCTTAAAGAAACAAACAAGCGGCCAACAAAGAGAAGGAAAAAGCCCACCCCAAACACAAAAGCCCACCGGCAGGCTCCTTGCTCCTTCCACCAGCCTCCTTTCGGCTACGCTGAGGTCGCAGACAAAAAAAAAAAGCCCAAAGCCTAACCCGTCTCGGAGTGTGTGTGCGTGTGTGGGGGGGGACGGACGGGGACACAGCTTCTGTATGACCGCCGTCGCCCGCCTCCTTTCGCCACCTCCGGCTCCCAGCGGGTTTCCTGCCCCGGAGCCGTCTGTCCCGCAGGGTCGGGCCGGCATGTGCCTGAGGGGAAGGAGGGAGGGAGGAGGGGAGGGCTCCGGCTCCGCGCTCCCTTTCTCTTCCCGGCCGCTGCAACCTGCCTTCACCCGAGCCACTCCGGGCACGGCACGGGGCCTCTCCCCGGCCCTCCCCGCCGAGAAACGGAGCCTTCACACCCCCCCCCACGCCCCCCCTCCCCCGGCCAGAGCGGGCCGCGCGTTAATGGGGAGTAGGGCGAGGCCAGTGTCCGAACCTCCCGGCCGGGGGGTTAGCAGGGTGGCGGGGTGACCGCGGGGAGGAGCCGGGCGCGGCCTGGCCCGGGCGCGGTGTCTCACCTCCCGGGCGGCCCGGGGGACGGTGAGGCTGGCCGGGCCGCGGAGGTCCGGCCGGGCGGGGGGCCGCGGCCGGGTCGCTCACCTCGGTGGGGTCGCTGATCTCGAACAGGTCCAGCCGGTTCGCGTTCCAGTGGTTGATGATGTCGGCGAGTTTGCGCCGCTCCTCCTCCCGGCTGCCGCCGCCGCCCGACATCCTCGCCGAGCCCGCCGCCGGGGAGCCGAGCCGGGGCCGGGCCCTCTCCGCCGAGTCCCGGCGAGGGGAGGAGGCGGGGACGGAGCGGGGGGTCCCTCGGTCCCCGCTGGGAGGGGAGGGGCCGGCTCTCCCCCTCTGCCGCTGCCGGCACGGGCGCCGCGGAAACGCCCCGGGATCGCGCCGCCGATAGCAATCGGCCCCGGAGGACAGCGGGGAAGGAGAGAAAGAGAAAGGGGGAAGGGCGGGGAGGGGGCGGGGAAGAGGAGGAAGGATGCCCCGAGTCGCCGGCGGCGGCCGCTGTGTCTCCCGGCTCGGCGGCGTCTGTCCCCGCTCGCCTGCCCTGAGCCGAACGAAGCCGCCGCTGCCGCCTTTCTCCGCCCCGGTATCGCCCTCCCCTCCCTCGCTCGCTCCCTCGCACGCTGCCCCGTGCGCGCCCCCGCCCGGCCGCCCGCCCTCCTTCCTCCCGGGGTGCGCGCTTCGCTGCGCGCGCCCCCGCCGGGCCCGTCACCTCCCGGCGGCGGCGGCCGCGCGCCTCAGGAGGGCACCGCCTCCCCTCGCCTCCCGTCCGCTTCCCCCGGTGCGGGGATGGGGCCGGGGGCGGCCGGGCTGGGGCAGGGCGGGGCGCGGCCAGGTGCGGCGAGTGCCTCCGTACGGCGGAGGGAGGGGCGGTCGCCGGGGACTACGCGGCGGCCGGTGGTGCGGCGGGGGGGCAGGCACGGGCGGGGGCAGAGCGGGGGCAGAGCGGGGCGGGCGGTGGTGCCGGCAGGAGGCCGCTGGCCGGCGGCGGGAGCGCCGACCGCCGCGCAGAGCCCGCTGTCGGGCGCTCGCAGCAACAAAGGGCCTGGGCCGCTGCTGCCGCGGGAACAAAGACCCGACGGGTGGAGGCTGGCGCGGCCCCGCCGTGCCGGGTGGGAACGTCGCCGCTTCCCAGCCCTCTCTCCCCGCCCGCGGGCAGCGGCCGGGGCGTGCGGCCGGTGGGGCTGGGAGCGGGGAACCAGGTTAAGGCCGCTGGAAGCGGAGCGGTGCCAACCCGCTCGCCCTGCGGCCTCCAGCCCCTCCACCTAGGCTGGCTGTGCCCCAGCTTTTCCCCGCAGAGCGAGGAGAACAGCGCTCCGCGGCTTCCCCGCGTACTGCTGTGTTTAGTAATGCTTGTGGGGTGGGTTTGGAGCGCTGCGCGCAAGGACCTGTCTTTTAAGAAGGCTGTTGACAGAAATTTCCACAGTTTGAGAGGAACCCGGGATGAAGTTAGCGCATCGGATATGTTTTAATGTTGTTTTAGATGTATAATTTGTGTGTGGTGTGACACAGAATGTGTCAGTCGGCTGTAAGAGGCATCTGCCCGTTGTAGAGACTGGAATTCAGTACAGCTCTGGGGCTTTGGCTTCGGTTTTAAACCTGCTTGAAGTAAGTAATGCGTCCTGACACTTTAGCGAGTGCATTTGCTTTGCATTGAGCATCCTCTCAAACTTAGTCCTTGGACAGTCATATCTGAACTCGGTTGTCCAAATGTGGATCTTTTTTGTTTTCTCCAAATGGTCAGAAAGGGTGAAATACTGTTTCTTTTTGGTGTACCTGGCAAAGTGTTTCGAGTTACTCTTTGCTAAGGGCGTTCAGATGGGTGAGTTTCACTGCTGAAGTTTTGATTGGCTGGGTTATTTGAAGAAGGAGATTCCTCAGAGGCCTTGTCTACATTAAGCAATTAAATTATTGTTTTTATCCAGCAGTATAGCTCCTGTATAAGTACCAGCAGTTCTGGTTTTACAGGTGAAGGTCAGTTATGCTTTTGCCCTACATCTGTAACTGTGCCATATTAGGGCTTTACAATTGCGAGGATGGAAGAGATCCTGTTTCTTGGGTCCCAGGCTCTAGGAGGTGTTAAAAGCCCTTCTGAGAACCCTTGGACTGGGGGGGCCAACACTCAAGTTCTTGTAATCTCATCATCCTAAAACTATATTTCTTCTGGAAATGAATTGTAAAAAGAAGGAAAAACCAAACATAGCTCTTTCATAAAAAGAGAAAAAAAAATGCTGGATTTCTTTTCTATATCCAAAAAGAGTGTGCTGTCAGCTAACTCTGAAAGCTCTAGCAGAGCCTGCAAAGATCAAGAAGCCATGTAAAATCTGTGATGCAATAGTCCACAGCCCCAGCAGATAGCTGTGTGCTGTGTCACAGATGACATCTGCGGGGTGGTGGGCTGATTTGGATGCTTGGCTTTGTCTGGATGTTGGTGAATTGGGATTGTTCAAGACACAAGATGTGAAGAAGTGGCTGTATTACTTAAAGATTAGGAAGGAGACTTTTAGGTGCAGGCTATGCATAGATCACCATTTTGCTATTACAAGCTACACAGATAAAATTGTTTTTCCTGGGGAGAAGAGGCGGTTGCTCTGGGAAAACTGGCTACCCAAAGTAGTTGATTTAGCATTGCTGGCATGCCTGGGTTTTCAAATGCTGAGGAGCACCAGGAATAAAATTATCACTGTGCCGGACCCACGTGGTGTATATAATCAGCTGTGAATTTATTTCTTTCTATTTTAGCTGTAGCTACTCAGCATTTCTAAACTGTAGTTAGACTCTGGCCTGGACGCAAGCAAATCTCTCAAACTGAGCTGAACTGGAGCAGGCTAATAAAGTTTAGATGCAATTCCTCAGAAATCCCAAGGTACTACAATGTATTTCCGTAGTGGCAACAGTGGCAGGAGTTAATGGAAATGCTACTGCTGATTAGCTCCGCACCGAGCTGGACAGTGCTGCAGTATTGAAACAAACAAGGCGGCTTAAACCTGTAGAACAAGTTGTTGCCATCCATAGTCAAACGGCAGCAGCTTTAGTAGAGCATCAGGGTTTAAGGAAAATCGTAACATAGACAAGAATTTAGCTGAGTGAACCATCAGGACAGTACACGCATGGGGATTGTACTGTGGGAGAGAAAGAGTAAGCCCTGATCTCCTTGGAAAAGTTAGTGAGCAGAGAGCTAAATCATAAAATTATAGGGTACCAGCTGGCTTACAGTGGAAAATGTGTGCTGCTTCACTTTCAGTCCCCCCCCTTTTTTTTTTTCGCAGGGCTGTTGCAATAGAAAGCAAAACAGCTGCTGTAAAGCAAGTGGCATGACTCCTGTGAACAGTTGTAAAAAAATTCAGAGATACTTATGAATGGAAAACATTATACACATAGATTATAATAAACAGATTGCGTGTTTGAGCTATCATCATGGCATCTTCCATTTCAGGTATTGCATAAAGGTACTTGAAACCATTAAATGAAATTTTCCTCTGTGTTCTTTGTGAGACTTTTGTCCTTTACATGGTGAGAAGACACTCCTATTTGAGGAGTTTCCAGTTCAGCCCAGGATTCCTGCAGGTATTCCTACTGAAGCTGGTGACAGAGTTAAATCTAACTCAACAAATGATCACATGCTTGATAAGAAATAATAGGGTGAGAGAGGCAAAAGAACTGGGAACACAAACTGCTTTACTTGCAAGTGATAATGAAAAATGTTTTTTACTTCTTTCCTTACTGAACAATGTTCCTTTTTTTTTTTTGAGGTGCTTAAGATAATTAAGCCACTGTAAGCCATTATCGGGATTGTTTGTTCAGCACTCAAAGTATAATATGCATTTTACAGAACAAATAAGATAAATGCCCTTCCCTATAGAGCTTGCAAGCTAAATCTTGTCACAGGTGTGAGCAGCAACTAGAAGAAAGACCCGTAAAGAAGAAACACAAATATAAAAGGAGGTCTTTGCAGTCCTCTCTGTTCCCCAAGTCATCGAGAAGTGCGATGCCCACGTGGTTACCTGCTGCAGGGGGGTCGTGTCTGTGCAGCTTCTCATTAATCATATTGCCATACGTCTGCCCCTGGGGGAATCTGGTGCTTGTAAGCAGCAATGGTCCAGGATCTCTTTATTTCTACTCCTTGGTCAGCGCAGCTCACGCAAGCAGCTCTCTTGTGTAGGGAAGGTTTGCGTGTAGGTAGGGTCATACTCTGCTGGTCTCCTGGCCGCTCACCAGCTTGCTCATATGGTTGCCGGAATCCAGCATTAATTTTCTGAGGCAGCGTGCATCTGATTCACAGTGCCAATCAGCACGCTGTTGGGCGCTAGAAATCCGCAGGTAAGACTGAAGTTATTACAGTAACCTTTCTCATGGCTTCCCAAACGTGCACACCTTTCTAGAGCAGAAGTATGGGAGCTGTAATTTTGTGTAACACAGTGTAAAGGCTTATTATGTTGGAGGAGCATTAGCACTGCAAACCTTGGTCATCAAACTGCAGTCCTTTCAGAGACGACACACCCCGAGGTAAATAAAGAAGCCAGAATAAGGCTTGCAGCTTTGGACACTATAAACACACATGAGTCAGGGAGGGAAAAGAAATTCTTCATTGTGCCATTATTTCACCCGCATGAAATGCACACACTCTGCACATCAAAGGATCAATTTCATAGCCTAATTGGTAAACAAACATCATATATATGGGCTAGGTGGGCAAGTCCATGCTGCATGAAAAAATCTTCATGTTTAGATCCCGCTTTTCATACTGTAGGAGCTTATATTTAATAACCTTGACCTCTTTAAAAAATAAGTAAAGGGTTGGGGGGGAGTAGAGGGGAAAACAGGGTAAGTGTGGCAAGTTATGTAATTGGTTTTTGGAAATCTTTAGGTTTTCAGTTCAATTATCCTCGCTCTATTTTTAGGGAAAGGGAAGCACAAAACTACAAATGGGAGTTATCTTAATAGATGTATCTTACTTTTGGTTTATATATGGATGAACTGCAAAAACTGTCAAGAAAATTCCATTAAGGAAGATGCTTAATTATTATTATATATAGGAAGATCTTTCAAAGTAAGTCAGTGCTTCTTGGGTTAAGATCCTTCAGATTGTATTTGTACTAATGAACTAAACAACATATGGGCCTTTCTCTAGCCCTACAGCCAGCTGACCTAACCTGGTTACCACCATGTTTTAGCCATAGAACAGGGTGGCTGCATGGAGGCTGCTTGTTGGAGTGGCCTCTGGCACGTGCTGACTCCTAGTCTGTACCCAGGGGTTGTTCAGCGAGCTACCCGGCCCATAGCCAGACCATGCAAACAACTTAACGTACAGATGGTCGGGCACAAAGGAGAGGATTCGGATGCTGAAATGGCCCAGTGGACATTCAGCAGTGGAGAAAGAACCTGGAAGCTGCTCTTGCACAGCTGGCTTCAAGGCAAGGTCCTCTGCCAGGATGGGGTGCTCAGGCATTCCTGTGTTTGTGGGTTCAGAGCGCACACGGTCTCCATCCTATCTTTAATCTGCATTCAGCAGAGTGGTCAAAAGCTTGACTCGTGGGGCACGTGAGCAAGGCGTATGTTTGCCCGCAGGTGAGCAGCTCTTGGAAGTGGGGAGTCTCTGTCTCACGGGAAGGGGATCAGGCCCCAGTTAGGGGTTGGCAATTGATGTGAGCCTAATCCTGAAATCCTCCTGGGTCCACCCTCAAATGAATACTGAATGCTTTTCTGGAAAGTACTTTTTACCCAGGGTGCACTGTTCTCAACGTAGAGGTATTGAGAAATTTAATGGCTGGTATATGCATTGGATTATAAGATGGTCCCTCCTGGCTTCATCCCATATAATTTAAAATGCAATCAGTTAAAGCTCAGAGCTGCTGCAGGTACCACAAAAGGTTTTGGCTTGGGTTATTTTTTAATCACAGGTCTCAGTTTTAAAGCAATTTCTCCCAAACTGATGTGTTGTGAAAGAAGACCAGGAATTGGTTAACCATAAGAAGGGAAAGGAAGAGATGGAGTCGATGTGAAAATTGCCAGGTGGACAGAGTAAATGAACCAACGTCCCCTGTCTCCAGAAATACACGTAATCTTCCTGTGGTATATAGCAATGTTTGTAAAAATGGTAAGGGTGCTTGGATAGAAGTTACACATTTCTTTTAAATTAGTTCAAACAATGTGTAATCATTTCAAGGCTCTTTGAGCAAGATGTAGTGGGTGTTTGGTCTTGTAATTAACCTGCTGCCATTGGCCACGCATTCTCTCCACCCTGTCATTACTTGACTAAAAAAATAACGCCATTCAAAGCATACATTGTATAGAAAATTAAAAGAGCATTCATTTTAATCTGTTTTCACACTCATGCGATGACTGTAACTCACAGGTACATTTCCCATATGAGCAGAAGTCATTTGGCCGCATCTGAGCAGTTTTTGTTAGAAAAGTTTGGTTTGGAAGCAAACTGGGTCACCGTGCCAGAGACTTGTTTTTAATTCACTATTTAAGAACCAATCCAAAATTATCGAAAGGATTTGCAGTTAAAAACGTCTCCAAAAATTGTCCTCACAAACAAATACTTCGAGAAGCTTGTAAGTGAAATCCTTGGTGTAAATGTGTGAAATGAAAATGCCTGCTCAGCCAAAAAAAGGTCTGTCCTGCACTTGGCAAAGCTTTCCTTGGTAATGTGTCTGTGTTCTTGAGGTCTCTATCCAGAACGAGTATGGAACGGATGTGGGGGTTGTATGTATGGATAAAAAGCAACAGAAAGCATCAGGAAACTACTCTACAGAAACCCCCTGTGGGAGTTATTTTAGCTGAAGTGCCCAAAAGTTAAGCCAGTGAAGGTGAGTGCACACTCCCTCTATAGGTAGTGGAGAGAGGCAACCATTTCCAGAAAGCGATTGACACGTCTTGTGACAGACAGGGTTAAACACTAATTTATAGATGACTACAAGCAAGTGAGGTGAATCCTGCCTTGAGAGAGTAATTTTGCCATCCTTCTGCTCCTTCGAAATTTGAGTCTCTTCATTGAGGTAGAGGCTTCACTTCCAAGCCCACCACTGCTTCAGCCAATGATGTCATGCTTGTGTCAGGCACGATACAGCTGTGTTGGTCACCTCATTTGTACAAAGATGAGGAGTCATGTGTCCCCCCCTTACCTCCCCCCCCCCCCCCCCCCACCTGCCTTAAGCCAAATGCATCAAACTCAATGTCAGCTCAGTCCTGCCCAACTGAATAAAGAAGGGAAGAGCCGTGCGGGGGCTTATGGGGGAGTGTATTTCCATCACAGAACGGGAAATAGAGATACTTGGGCTATGTTTTCAGCTGCCTAAACATGTCCATGTGAAATTCTCTCTTGCCTCACTTCCTAGGCAGGGGGGATGGCTGTGCTCAACACCACATCTGTCAGCACAGGAATACTCAATAATTACACTTCGAAATAACTGAGCCCTGACTCTTCTCTGTGAGACTGACCTTTAATTCCAGCTTGTGCATTTTTTCCTCAAAGCATCCTCATCCTTCATCCCATGCCACTCCTTGGCTGAGAGAAGAGACCTAGCCAAAATCATGAAGCTACTTCCTTCAGATCCTTTTAAATTCGCTGCAGTCCTGAAGCTAGTGAACTGCCAGCTGAGGGATAAGGCCCTTGGTGTTCTGTGATGTCTGCTGGTTATGCTGACCACAAGGCTTAGATTTTTACCGTGCTTTCTGCATCTTTCTCATTGGTCATTATATTCCATTCCTCCTTACTGTGTTTGTGAGGAGGGGTATGTGCTGGGGCTTACATATGACTTTGAGGCAGGGATCATCATCTTGTACACGTGCAGTTAGCACAGCTCAAAACAGTTGGGGTAAGATGCATCACCATGTGACAGATACCAAAGCTTGCAGGAAAACTACCTGTCACTACCAGGTCCTGATACAATAATCATCGGCATTTTGTATCCTTTGCTCCTCCTGTGAGTGCAAGTTTGTACAACAGGGAATGGAAAGGCCATCTCCTGGCAGTACAGGCAGGCTGACACAATGGCATCCAGAGCTTGGTAATGACCCTGTCATCCACAACATACAACCTCATAGGTAATTTAAGAAATGTGTAAAATTGTCCTCACTTAACGTTACCCTGCAAGGCACTGTGGGGTCTATTTAAGCAAATCCTAAAGATGGTATACTCTACCTTGTAAGCACCTTCAGGGGCAACATCTCCCAGACAAACATTCCCCTATGCAGTTTTCTGCAGTGCAGAGTTAGTCCTTACATTGTTTTCACACTGTAACTGCGCATTTAGATGTTAAGCCATAAGCAGTCTGGGAGTAGGTCTGATGTAAACAAATTACGGTTTCCAAGGCATGTATCAGAAGGAAGGTTATCCAGATCCAGCACTGCAGGCCAGTCAAACAAGAAAACAAGAATTAAAAGATTGTTGTAGACTAAGATTATGGAGGAGTACAGCTCTCTGGGTGAGGGATCTCCCAAATCACATTACTTCCACTTTTCAAAATGGGGAGATTGCCACTTTCTCTCTGACTAAAGTTAGAAACACATGCACAGAAATAGGCACCTAGATTAATGACCTGTTTTCCAAAATACTGTAAATTCCCAGCCATCAAAGGCACTTTTGAATCTTCACTTACAAATTTAGACCATGAGGCATGAAAAAATGTGTCCTTTTCCTCCCAGTAGCACCTATCCAAATATGGGAATTCTGCATAAAGGCTCTGCAAGTACCACCACCTGACAAGGTAATGGCAGTTGGACATAAACTGCCTAATATACCACATTTCCAGTGTGTGGAGGTGGTGCTCTGAAGCTGGGGTGAGCAAGGGGTCAGCCTGAGTCAAGGGGTCAGTCTGGTGGGCTTCTGCTCTCAGGGTTTTAGTGCTAGCAGCACTTTAATGCTAGGTCAGGGTAATCATCCTAAGGCACAGGCACTTCAGCTTGAGAAGGGTGTTTTGAAATCCTGAGCCTGTGCTGCGTTTCCTTGCAGTTACTGACCCTAATCTGACCATCAGAATTTACCATCGTGTGAGGAGGCAGTGTGTTGAGATTACAGCTCCTTCTCGCTGTAACTTTTCATTGACAGTGGGCTAAGAAGGCATCATCTGCTAAGGAGACATAATATAAAGTGCCCTGCTGCAGGCATGAGCTGTGACACAAGTGCCCTGGTGCAGAGAGCGCAGTGGAATGCCTCATCTCTATTCCAGTAAATTATGAGGCAGAACGAGCAGCAGATCTGTTCTGCCTTGTTTAATACAAACCCTAGAATTTAATTCAGCTGGTCGTCGGATTAATTCAGGGACTTGCATTTGGTGTAGTCCTATCATTCGTGAAGAGTTGAGCTGAAGATGGCAAGAGACAGAGGATAAAGAAGCTCAAGGGTTTTGTTCCAGACATTAATCATCCTTGCTGCTGAAAGGTGTGTTGTATTCAATGTGTCCAAATTCAACTTCCAGGTGCTAGCTCTTGTCACACTTCTCTGTTCTGTTCAATAGCCCTTTGGTACTTCATATTTCCTCCCTTTTAAGACACCCATCTCTTATCTGCTGGCTTATAAAGATATCACTTCACCTTCTTTTTAACTAGCTAGACAGATAACTCTGTCCCTGTAACACACTTTTTCTAGCATGGAAGTAAGCTGTTCACTGCACCTGCAAGCATATCTTGACTTTTCTGAAAGGGAATCCTAACATCCAGCAAAACAACGATTCATATTTCTGGCTGGAGGAGTTGGAGCACTCAACCGAGTCCTTTGGGGACTCCTGGCAAGAAGGTTAGCTCTGCATAAATCAGGCTGTACTTCTTGTATCAAGTTCTTCCTGAATCCTTGGACTGAATTGTATTGTTTCAGTTGAGAGTACAGGGCATTACCAGATTAATTAAAAAACCAAACCCAAACATATTAAGACAACATTCCTTCATGTGAACAGTAGCATTCTGGTTAACAAATGTAAAATATTTTAATGAGGAACTATTTAAATTCTATATACAGTAACACAACTGATTTTCTTCCTTAAAACCAAGCTTTTTGATGTCTGGAAGTGCAAAAAGAGTTTCTAAATACTTACAAATTTCTCTAAATAGCAATAAATATATATATATAGTCAATACTTCTTTCTTTTCCCATGTTATGCTTTTAGGTCAAGAAGTGATGTGTTAAGTTACATCAGGGATGATGTAAAGTTCAGTCTTAATGATCTGATGGGTTGCTTGTGGAGAAAATGCTAAGACATCCTTAAGGAAAGCAGTGGTAGTGGTTTTCAGTGAATCACAGGTTGCTTGCAATAAAGGCTGTGTATATACATATATATGATAGCTCTTCTTTTGTTAAAGATTCTAGACTGTTCTCTTTACTTGTTAGACACAATAGGAGTATTACTGCAGGTCAGAGAGGACTGTCATTGGGAAAAATCCCTGCAATCCACAGCTTTGCCTAGCAGTCAGTTTTAGGGTTTTGTCTCACAACAAGCTATGGTGCATACATTTCAAGGAGAAAAAATACACAGGGATATGAAATGTGCTTTCAGAAATATTTATAAGGTCTGCAAAAGTCCTAGTTACTCATGTTTGTCCCTGGAAAGTAGATACATGAGTGTTAATAACTCCCAGCCCATTAGCAAGGGTGAGAAATTGAAACAGATTGAAAGAAAATTATAATTTTAGACTATCATGTACAAATAAAGTCTTGAGTTTGAAGGGTTCCATTAGACTGAGCAGAGGAATAAAACAGTCTACAGAAATTATTATTCCTTTTAAATACAATCATTTTCCTTAAGGACTATCTTACAGAGACTGCAGCTGCCAGCCTTGCTGTGAGATCTGTACAGCAGCCTCTTGGATTAACCGTACAGGAGATTTAAAAGGGTTATTCCACATTTCACACCAGTGCTGGCAAAATAAAATGACACCAGGCCCAAACTGAATTAAGTAGTTAAGAGCCCAGCCTGGCATGTTAAAATGACCTCCTTGCTACCGATACAATGTTTTTCGAGCAAAGCCGTGATCCTTGGCCACTGATGCAGATGGATTTGCTATTGACCAGAGCAAAACCGAAACTGAGGCTCGTTTGTGGGTCAAGACTTTTTGCAAAGGGATTTGGCACACTTAATGCACAGTGATAAAACAAAAGCAACATTGAACACGTAATAGCTACACAGAGAAGGGACAAGAGTAGAATTAAATAGAAGATTGTCCATTTTAGAAGGAAGTTTCCCTTCCCACTCTAACTTTTCCATTTTTCCTGTTGTGTTTTCCTCGTTCCTTCTTCCTTTTCATTGGCCTTCTCACCTTGCCTTTCCCATTCTAGAAGGCAGTCCTATATTTGCTGAGTTCCTCTTCCTTAAGAATATAACTCAGCTCAAGATAAGTTATGCATCTGCTTATTTATCTTTCCTGACTACAGGTATTTAGGTGAAGTCAGACCTTAATGAGGATCTTCAAGGATTTCTCCAGCTGATAACAGGGGCCCACAGAGGCTGCCTTTACTGTGGCAAAGCTGTGCTCATGTTCTCATGGTGAGCAGTTCAGAGGAGGATCCTCACCTCACTGTTTTGAGTCAGCCCCTAGAAATGCTTCTCTTCTTTCATTTTGGAGCAATGATAGGAAAGGATTTCCATATCCTTTCCACATCACATGCCTCATGTCTCATCATGTGCCAGACCCCAGGTCCCTTGGGAGCAAGGGGCTTTGGTCACTCTTTTGGCTATTGACCCAGTGCCTGTCTCTGGCTTCCACAGTGCTAGAAGGCAGGAGTGGGCAGAGGAACCTGGTGCAGGGCAGGGAGGAAGGTGGCGTGCCTCAGGCTTGCTGCTGGCTTGACCCTGGAAGCCAAGGGACACCCGCTTCCCCAAACTGATGTCCACTGCAGCCAATATCCCTTTGGTGGCCCTTCCTGAGGAGAGAGTGCTGGGTGAAAGCTGAGGTTGACAAGACCATCACATTTCCCATTCTCTGCTTTCTTTTAGGATAAGCATGGCACACATGTACATGAGCAATGTGAAAGGGGAGAAGGCACAGCCATGTGTACTGGCGACTGATTTCATGCTGTGGCAGATCCTCCTTCGCCTGGTGTTTTCATGGCTGCATCCCAATCTACCCTGGTTTGACACCCACCTTGTTCCTGAGAAAATGCCCACACTGCTCCTTGGATGGGGCAGAAGAATGTTTGCCTACTGCAGAGGGAGATCCTATGTGAAAAAATTTGAATATCCAAGTCAGGCAGACAAGTTTCCTTGTGGGAATCCTACTCTCCTCTGACACACCCAGCTGGTGAGTTTGCCTATGTTTTTGAGCCTGCTGTACCTCAAAGTGTGGGGTATAAACCTGCCACATGAGAAGGCTCAGTGTCCACTGAGTCTTTCCAGAGCTGAGAAAGGAGTCAGATCGTGATCTCAGTCTGACTTTCTCTTTGACAAAGCTTTTCAGAATCCTGAGCGAGCCTAATAGCTGCTTATGAAAATTAGGGTGTGAAAATTAATCATAATGAGCATCTCCTCTTTTCATCCAGCTATCAAAACTGGGAGTGAACTTAAAAACTCCCATTATACGGACAAGGAAGGAGATGCTGAGTGAATTGATGCAGCAGAAAGAGGAAGTAGGCTTCTGACTCCTCCTCCCTACCTGCTCACCCACTACATGTCCCATAAGTACCTGTAGTCCATTGTGAGAGATGTTAGTAAGGGCAACTATCCTTCCTTAGCCGTCCCTGGGCACAGCCCGTGGACACCGTTCCCAGCTGAATTTTTGTCAAGTACCCCAGGTACACCCAGGGACCTAGACAAGTGCTGATCCAAATGGCTCCCATGCCTTAGGGACTGTGGAGAAGGTGAAGAGGAGGTGCAAATTCATTTTTCAAACCCAGCAGCATCCGGAGCATCCTCAGCATGCCACATGCCTGCCTGTTGTCAGATTCTCCCAATAAGTAGTGTTCATGAGGGCCTCCCCTCTCACAGTCTGTTCTCGAGACATACTGCTCACTGGTGAAGAGTTTTGTTCTAAAGGCAGGTCAGCAGGAGTGTGCTTGCATCTCAGCAGCAGACACTGTTCGAAGGCAGGACTCCACCGCCCTGCTGTGACTTATTCAGGTGACTTGTTTAGGCACCAAGCAGAGATGAGGTTCTAGAAGTTCAGGATGTGCCTGAGGGACAAGTGCTGGAAGATGTCTGGAAGAGGAGCTAGTAGCAAAATCCAGAATGCCCATATGCCAACAAGAATAGATTGCAGGACTTGGGAGTTTTAATGGTTACTCATATTTTATACTCATACATGTCAGCAGTGCTGGCAATCTGCCAACTACATAGTGGCAGTGGGTATCAGCTTAAATCTGCTTTATAGCACCCTACAAAAAGTATGCATTTTCTTTTAAAGAGCTTAAAGAAAAACAACACAAGCTCAATACAAATTGACCTGTCCTTTAGACCTTTATTTTGTTACTATGTTCAATAAAAATAATTACTTTACCAATACATAATAGTACTCTGGCTCCAGCTATTGGATAAGCAAAACCTTAGTCATATGGGTGAAAACTGGAAGAAGTCATTAGCAGCAGAGAGGCAATTTTAACAGTTCTGTGATTGATTCCCATAGAGAATTTTATTTGTCAGTCACATCTCCTAAACAGAGAATTTTTGGCAGTCCCACAGAAAATAGTATACATACAGATAGATTCGTTGGCTTGCTTTCAGCCAAACTTGGTTTGATACAAGGAGATAAATACATTAGTTGTTTCATCAATTATTTTTTTTTATTCAGCTTTTTAGCTGGCACAAAGCAGTGCACTGTCAGTGGTTCAGGACTGAGTTGCACTCACACCGAACTCAAGGCAACACACTTCAGTGGAGCTATGCTGATATACACTTGCTGAAAATCTGGTGAATTTTTAAAACCTCTTTTGTGGTGATATAAATACAGTGCACAGACAGTGTGAAATCACGGATACGTAAGGATTTTAGCATTTGGCTGCAGCACACAGGTATGTGGCTATGTAAATAAAAATGTAAGAATACACATTTTACTCCCCTGTGTTTGTCATGGGATCAATGTAAGGGAATAGGACAGAGGAACCCTATGTCCGCTCGTTCCCTATGAGTGTCATGCCTGGGGCCACTGCATCTCTAGGTAGAAGTGGGGCCTTACACAATACTTGTGTTCCCTCTATATTGTTATGGGAATTGTAACTCACAAGGTGTGGACACATAGATAGGACCACCGACTCCAACAATTGTCCATCAGCCTAGGCGTCCCTCTGTTGTGACTGTGGTAACAACCCTTAGTAGAACCTCCTGGAGTGCCAGACCCCCTGAGTATCAGATACCCCATCCCCAAATCTTCTGGAATACAGAGAGCATTCCAGAGCAGTCTGAGTGGAGCAGCAAAAGATGAGAGGAAGAAGAAACATAAAGGTAAAGAATAAAGTGTTAAAAGTGTGGTACAGAAGGACAACCATTAGCGCTGGCAAGAGGTGCAAGGTAAAGTATTTAAAAAGAACCAGAGGTATGGACTGAGACAGAGGTGATGATGAAACTGTGCCAGGGCAGAGACCAAAGAAACAAGAATGGTTTCTAAGCGATTGCAGGGGAATGTTTTCACCCAAATCCAGTTACCACAGCTTCGAAACCATCTCTGAGCTGTAGCTCTCACCAGTGCCTCTCTGATGATCTACTGCTGCAGCCCACAGAGATGGTCCTTCTCATTTTGGGCGGTTTGCAAATGGTTTTTTTTTGTTTGCTGTTCTCTTCTTACCATGGATAAAGGACAGAAAGTGCCAGGCAGAGAGTCAGTCACGGGAACAGTTTCCCTACAGAGGTACCTGTGGCACAGTAGTACTGCCAGCAGCGTGGAGGAGCTCTGTTTTTTCAGGATGTACAAAGAATTAGTTGGCATGTATGCTTGTGTTCCCTTCCAGGAGTTGTCATGGGTGAAATGTTTTATGTCTTGTTAATCACCTTCACCAACACGATGATTATTTTCTTCTGTTTGCTCTGACTTCGGACAAAAGGTGGCTTGCTATGGCATGCAAAGGAAGTATCTGTGGGACAGAAGGATGTAAACATCTACGTGAATTCATGTAAATGAACATACCTTCTACTGACAATGGAACTGGGAAATGCTGACATTCTCCTGAATGCAGTTCCCAGTAGAAATCACACAAGAGAAGAAACTTCTACAGGTTTTGCTAGGTATTCCAGCCATTCCCTGCTACCAACAGCAGGGAGCTGTGAAGCCCAGATTTCCTGCATGGGAAGAGCAGTTTAGGGAATGCAAATTTGATATATACAGTTTAGTGCTTTACATGAATTTCACTCTTGAATGGCTTTAAAATAGTTTTTGCCTTGCAAGATGAAGTTTCCGGTTGACAAACAGCTTGCGTTGGAGCCGATTTGTGTGCTAGGAAAATACTGTGTATCAGCTGTCTCTGAGTAAAAAAGTGACCACAGTGAAACTTACCTTTCAGAATAACCATACAAAATACCATTGATGGGCAAATGCTTGGTGATTAGTGTTTATCGTGGTTCCTTTTTAAGTGGGGACTTCTATTTTTGTGCTGAACTTTCTCTAAATTGGTGGCACAATGTTATCTCAAGTCCTTTCAGCCAGATAAGACCATGCCAGTTTCCTCAGAAATGGTCTTCTGTCAGTGGATTTTGTATATATTTGGGTTAGGCAGGCACTGTGGGAAGAAAAACACTGTATTTAAATTACCTTTTAAAGTAGAATTCTTAAAAGTTGATGCTTGCTTGGCAGTTGACCTGAAAGGTTTTGGTAACTCGCATAATACCAAGATAGGCCTTATACCAGATTTGTCCAAAGCCTTTGGACGGGTGCTCTGGGAAGCAAAAAGAACAGCCCTAAAAAAGATGAAGAAAATTCCTGTTCTAAAATCTCTGTGACCGTCCACCTTGGGCAGAGGAAAGTCACAGCACTAAAAAGTGCCCCCTACCAACATGTGACTAGTCATCTTGAACGGAGCAGAATTCTGTTCTGGAGATGCGATGTCCAACAGATCACCATCTGGCTGATTGGCTGCAAGCCTAGGTTTTACTTTGTACAAATCCAGACGCCTGAAACAGCTGATACGTTTTTAGACTCCAGCTATCTTCAGAAAGTTATTATTCTTTCTTTTTTTCCCCCCCTCCTCTTTCTATTCTCCTACGCTGTGAAATGCTGTGGTCTTTTTATGTTCCTTAATCTTAGGCGTGAAAGACGGCATATTGAATACATGCATATGAGCACATGTAGAGTGAATCTAAAGGAGGCTTTCTTGTTCAAATATTGGTTTATAAAATTGGGGTTTGGAGTGTATTGTGTATTTAAAAGTCCGAACAGAATAGATTATCTACAAGTCTTGGTAATTGCTGTTTTCAAACTTAAAAAAAATTGATCAACATCCCTGATGGTGGAGGCAGGGAAAGGTAACAACTGAATTTTCAAGGCTGCCAGTATGATTTTCAAAAGCTCCAGGGCAGGCTGTCTTAGTACTCAACTGTTCAGGAAGATAATTCTAAGAAGAAAGCTTTAATAGTCATCTCTGAGACAATCAGATTGTCAGTTTTATTCAACATGAAGGAGGTTAACATTTTCAATCACAACTTGACAGGTTTTGGTAAAATTCTTCAGCTGAACTTTCTAAACGGAGGACATCTCTCTTCTTAGATTATTTTTAAAGTGCATAGGAGCTGAATATTTTTGAAATAATTTGGTTAAAATCCTGTACAATATCGAGGCTCATCTGACTTTTGTATGACGGTTGTAATTAATTCTAAATTAATTAGATTATATTATTGCTATAATTTTTAAAGTGTTTGAATTAATGAGTAGAATAGACACCGGCTTTCATTTCTTGCAACACTCAGGACCTATGAGACTGCCAGCCAGTCAGACAAAACACCTGGCCAGCTTGCCTGAGCCCCATCCAATTTCCGAAGACTTTCTCACCTACTGAGTTGTGTGGTTGAATTCAGTTGTTGTTTTAAAGCTGATTAAGAACAGCAAAAAGCTCTGATTTAAAATGTTTAAATATTTAAATGTCCTGCATTAAGCTGAAACGCCCAAAGCACTCAAGAAAAGACTGAAACTGAACCTGAGCTGTGGGCAGACAAGACGTGCCAAACCCACCAGTGGTTGAGGGTAGTGTCCCAGCCGCCCCGTCATGTGTCTGTTGCTGTGGTGGTGAAAACACTGGGGACCAGCATGGATGGATGGGGTTGGCTTAGCTGCTTACCTTGGTGTGACTCACAGTTTCTTCCTCACTGCCTCTGCAGTCCTGTTTGCCGTGCGAATGCCTGAGCTGGTTGTGCAGCAGTCCTTCTGCTCCTGCCATTCACAGTTTGATGTCTTGAGAAAACCAAAACTGGTGGGGGTTTGCTTTCCACTGCTCAAGTGAAAATCACAGAAGCTCGGGCCTGATTCATGGGGTAGCACAGTGAGGGCCAGGTGAGGTGGATGTGGAGAAGACATCTAAAGCATCACTGTTTCAGGCATCATTCCCCAGTGCAGTCCTCCCATAAACCAGAGGCTGAGGCCCGTTGTCCTGGCTGCTATGGGAATGGTGATGGCTGGCAGAGAGGTAGCAACAAACAGAGGGTAAGAAACTCTCCCAGTGAATTGTGAGGTGAACATGAACCAAAGACCTCAATGAATCTCAACCAGATTCCAGAAAGAGTCTGCAGCTGCTGGATTAAGCAAGACCCTGTAGGGACAGCAGACCTCCTGTCCTCTAAAGCGAGTGGACAACTTCCCATTCATCACTCAGAACTGTATGTGAGCAAAAGCACCTGTACCTTTGATGACCTCAGCTCCTACAGTGTGATGTAATACAGGGCTAGACATGAAGAGCTAGATGCAAAGGACATCAGGTGGCTAAAAACAGGGTGTTGTATGTTTCCTTGCATATAAACCAAAGTTTGGGGGCTTTGTTTCCTAGAGAGAGTGTAGAAAAGTGTCAGTGACTCAGAATAGGACACAGACCACATGTTGAGTGAGTTGGTGCCCAACAGCAGTGTGCTACTGCTACGTGTCCCGAAAGAGAAACACTGGATGCAGCTGCAGATTCTTTCAAAGACATCACTGGTACTTGCTCTGTGTATCTAGATGGTGATAGAGAGTGTGCTTAGCTTGTGTGTGTAATAAATTAGTGGTTAGGGAAACTACAAAAAGACAGGAGTCTTCACACAGCCAAGGGCTTGCAAGCACAAAAGCAATGCACTGCATTCTGCTTAAAGGAAAATTGCTGAGTACTTTTGCATTGGCATGCTGTTATGTCAAAAACTTGTAATTTGGGGTGTGAGTATACAAGTATTCATTTGATTTTATATCTTTGTTGCTAATTTCTGGGATGAAGACTAGGGGAGTGCTTCTGGCACACTTCTGAATACCATCTGTATTCTGCAATATCTGAACATGGGCTGTTCATTAGATGCACTAAGAAAGTGTCAGTGTTTCACAGAAACTGTTGCGTGCGTTTCACTGAAGTGACAGGCAGAGCATGCTCCTATTTTTTTGGTCCCCATATGTCAGCTGCTTTGAGCAGCAGGGAGGGGCTAGAAGGTTCCCAGAGGTTTCTTCCAGCCTCGACTGTTCTGTCATGCTGTGGCTGGGTGATTTTATGCACAAAACTGTTGTTTCCCAGCTGTGTTTCATTTTTGCCCCAATCCAATTGAACAACTGGATTTGCTGCTGAATTGAAGGCAAAATGAGGATGCTGATATAAAAAGAAACACAGGCAGGCTACACTGACAGATTCTGAAGAGAGTGGAAATGAGAGAAATCACAGTTGCACCACTTTCACCAAAAGGAGAAGTGAAAACCACAGGGGAAACCATCAAAACCAACTGTGTCACACTTTCCTCTATGTAGTTGTTCGCTCTCTTACAGCGAATAGCTGGCACAACATTCATTTAATCTGATTACCTGCAGGAAGGGACGGCTGTCAAATACAAATATCCACAAACCTTTGTTTATGGCAGATGTGTCTTCTCTGCCATTCAAAGGCTAAATTCTCCCAGTTTGATTTTAAAAAAGATCATAATCTTTCTCAGTTAAAGGAAGTTAGAAATGGGAGATAAAGGAAGGGTCATTTAAAGCATCTCCGTACCACACCTGAACTCAGTGATATGTCTTTGCTCTCTGGAGAATTTTGCATCTCCCTCCTAATGTTAAATAATGGGAATGATGAGTCATGTTGTGATCAAGTCTAATTTGTCAGAGCTGAGAATCTGAAACTGAAATTTGTCTCATGGTATCTTCTGAGGTCCATTTCAAAGATGAGTTTCCAGTTCCCTTATTACCCTTTGCTTGCTGCTCACAGAGGGATGACAGCCAAATTCATCAGTGATGCACCGGCAGTGCCAGCGTGCTGCAGCCATACCCAGCCAGGGGCCACCTGCATTGGAACCTCTGCTCAAACTACCAGGACCTGAATGGCCTGAGGACTCCTACAGGCACCCCACTGTCCCCTCCTGCACTGGGACCCCCTGTGCGCTAGGGAGACATGGGGGTTAGTGTGAGGAAGCTTTGCTCTTCCCCTGCCGCTCCCAGACCTCAGCACCCTCCCAGGGGTCTCTTGCAGCTTTCCCCTTCACACACCCTTCATTTCAGCACCCTTCCCGTGCTATTTCTTCGTTAGATGTGATTGGTCCAGCAGATGAACTGAAAGTAGCATTGTTCATTTTTGCTTTTTCTGGTGTGTGCTGGGTGGGGAGGAACAGCTTCAATTTTTTCATCCAAATTTAGGACCAAAGCATTGCCTTGCCGCTGCGTGTTAGCATGTGCAATGCCTGCAGACAGAGGAAAGCTCTCGGCTATCTCGTTGGTCACCTGCAGATATTTGCTTGAGGACTGTGAATTTGTTGCCTCACCTAGAACTGATATCTTTAAGTGTCTGCAAGAGAAGTGAATCTCGATATGGTCTACTTACATTGTGGGTCAAAAGGAGGAGTAAAATGTGTGTGGGATGGAGCTAGGGGCACTCCGTGTACCGTCTGCGCCATCACCACGCTGCACAGGCCAGGGACCAGAGACCTGACCCTGCTGGCTTCAGAGAAGGCGACATGAGCAAGGAAGGAGGCTGGATCTGATAGCTGTGGTCAGAATGCGGTCTTCTGGAAAGGCGCCATCACAGTCACAGGGATGGCATGGATGAAGAAGCGCTGTGCTGAAAGATGAATGCATCCAGGAGGAGGAACAGCTTAGATAGAAATCTGCCAGTCCTTTTAATGTGGCATCCATATAGCACTTCTTATCAGCACGTCTCAAAGTGTTTCCCTGCCTTTGATTCCAGATCCTTGCCTGCTCTTTTTTTTCACACCTTGCTATCAGCCCTCTGGTAAAGAATGATCTGCACTATGATGATTTCAAAACACAGGCTATTTTTAAAGGTTCAGATTGGAGAGCAATAGAGCTCCTTCTAAGACATGCAAGAGTACATGGCTTGGAGTTATTAAAATGAGCCTTTTTTGAATGATTTTATGTGAGTGGTCTGAGTATCTCTGGTAGCTTTCCTTTGAGGTGCCAAAGGGGACACCCAGCACCTTGCTGTCGCACCAGCCACCTTCTGGGAAGGGGATGTACTCTCCCTTCCGAGCACCCCTGTGATGGGGAAGGCAGGCAAGGAGGTACCCAAACCTCCCAGGTGCTGATCCATGACATGCATAAAGTTCTGGGTCATGTTTGACTGTGCTGTCCCCAGTGTCCCTCTCACAGGCTTTGGGTCTCAATAGCTGTACTCTGCTGTGCGGGCATTCCTCTTTCCGCATGTGGAAGGGCAGTGCCGAAGTTTTCACACTGCACTCTGGCTGGGCTCCTGTCAAGCATCGCAGCACCTAGTGAAGACCTACTGCTCTCAGCAGGTGTTATGGGTGTCCACCACAGGGGGCTTGTGTCCTTACTCTGGCAGCCACAGTGCAGGTCTTCAAAGGGATATTGAAAACACAGACCGTGGCTTGCACACCTCCTGACCAGCCCCCGAGGAAGAGCTCAGGGCTGGGTGTCCCTCAGGCATGGGCTCAGGTCCTCGTGGTCCCCTGGGCTGTGCTTGGTCCCAGCCCATCTGTTCCTCCTCCTGGAAGCTGCCGTGGGTGTGAGAGGTGGGGACTGAGGAAGGGTCCCCCAGAACTGAGGACAGAGCAGACAAAGACAGGTGGCAGCGACACAGGAGGTTGCAGCAGGCACAAGTTTCATCAAGACCATGGTGAAAAACAGGTTGATGATACAGGAGAGTGGGGAGGTAACAGGAGGAACGTGAGAAACCCTGGCAGGTGGAGAGGGCAAAAGGCATGCAAAAAAGACAGGAGGGGGAAAGAGGAAAGCTGATGAGGGGGAAGACAGCAATAAATAGTGATGTGAAAGGAGTAAATGGCAATTAATAACGATCTGCTCAGGGTACTGGGCAAAGTGTGGTGAACTTGCAATCAATGAAAGGCGGTGAACAAGCTATCTGTTAGAGTCAGCCAGCCAGCACACACTCAATCAATATCACTGCAGAATCGGAAGATGGGGAATGATGCTAACAGCAGACAGATAACACATCCATTGCCTTCTTGGTGGGATGCTCCCAGAAGAACCATAGAATAGACCTCTGTGTGTTTGGAAGTTATGGGCACACAGGAGAGAGAGTGTGCTGATGGAGTACCTCTGCACAGCAAAGAGGTGTAAAACCGGAATGGCTGTCGGGATCCTCGTAGAGATTCTCTATTAGATTTCAGATGCCCTTTGAATTCGTGCCATGCCTTGAGGAGGAAGACGGAGATGCCCGTACAGTTTTCTCTCTCTGGAAGATAGTGGGTGGTGAGAGGCTGGAGCACTTTGTGGCAAAGGGGTAGCTCTGATAAATGGCTGGATTGTGACCAGGATTTAGAGACTCTCCTCCACCCTCCCAGTACATCTGAAGAGAATTGCAACTACCTTTTCTACTGCTCTTGCACACACAAAAAATGTTCAGAACTTCCACATAAAATCAACCAAACTGACACCAGCCAAGAAAGCACAGCCCAGATTTCCTGGCAACCACATTATCCCCCACCTCTTCCCTAAAAAAGGACTGGCATGCGTTATCCCGATTCTTCCTGAGCGTGCATCTCAAAGCCCCTTGTAGCACACAAAGGAGGACATAATTAGTCTGAGAGGCAGTCTTTGCTGATGAAGATAAAATACAGGTCATCATTAATGCAAGAAAAATTATAAAATTGTCTGCAGAGATTTTTTTTAGTTACAGATTTTACCCAGAGGGCCTGACCTGAGTGCCTGATGCACATCTTTGAAATCAGCAGTGACATCCTATCCCATTTTAGCTTTAATCTGTAACTCTGCTGGACTGCTGCCACGCTCCCAAGAAGTGTGCTAGGTGGCACATGCATTTCTGTTGCACAATCTCCCAAAATGTGTCAAAAAGACACACAATTTATAGAACATCCCGTCAGCAGCCCTGCATCCTATGCCAGCTTGCCCTTCTCCCAGACAGAGCTTTCATGTTGTGGTGGTTGCCTGCTGCCTTCACGAGTGTGCCGGCCCAAAGGCAGGCACCTGAGCACCCATGGCCTCCAGCCTCTCTGTGCACTGAGCCTTGCCATAACGAATGAAGGAGGGATGGGGTATGTTATCCAAGAAGAGGAAGAAAACTCAATCTGATGAATGATTTGCCATGTGAGCCACAGCACACAGCCGTGTCCTGGGGAAAAGCAGACCTCTGCAGAAGGGAGCAGCAGCGGTGTTCTCACAGCATGTTTTCTTTGCAACGACCTACTTCATGGGGTGAGTGAAGGCTGGCTCGAGCTTTCCTTGTGTACCATTCACATCACTTGGTTCCTTTGCATGTTGTGCATGCTCACAGGAATGCTTGTTTTCAGTCTGTTGCCTTCAGGAATGCTGCCTGAGCTGTCTGTGGCAGAGAAGCTGCACTGTCCGGCTCTAAGATGCCGTAAAGCTCTTTATTGTGACATGCCCTTGAAGCTGCACAAACCTGCTGCTGCTGAACAGCTTCTCAAGACCCCAACTCACAGGAATTTCTGCCTCACCTCTTGCTCCGTCTGACTCTGGGTCAGCGACAGGCTTTGGTGTTTTACACTGAGCAAACTCGATCAAAACAGAAAGCCTGACACGAAGCCGCACAAGTCGTCAGTGTAGCTGTGGCTAACCAGGAGTGCCAGCTGGGACAGTGCAGCTGCACTGGGACAATACAGTGTGCCTGGCAGGAGAAGCACAGATACCTTTTATTTGCCCCTATGCCACAGAGTTAAGTGCACGAGAAGGGACATTAGTCCCCCATTACATGGCAGACTTGGAAGCTCCAAGCACCCGTACCATCCAGCACCCTTAAGAGAAGAACCCTAGAAGCTGTGGCAGCAAGAGAGAAAATGTGGTTCCCATCTCTGGGGGCTCCCAGACTGCTCCAAGCCTGGTCCTCCCAAGCACTGAACATCAGAGGGGAGCTATACGGTGTTCTCTGGTTGTTTTCATGCTCTCTGGTCATGCTCTCTGGTTTGGTTTCATGCAGTTCATGAGTCACTACAACCGAAAGGAGCAGATCCCTTTTTTCTGCACTGTACAGCTGATAACATTGTTTCTTTCTTTTGGGAAAACATAAACTATTTCTCCTTGAATCCGTAGGTTAATCTGTTGAAGACCAGCCCTTTGACTGTGTGCCCAAGGGAAAAGAAGTGGGGTTTTGTGTCCTGTCTGCTGTGGAGCTGCATGATGGGATATTGCTAATGAGTTAGGTCTAAGGTGCAAAAAAATACTGATGTGTCAGTGAAGCAGACTGAGATACCAGTTATGGCTGCTTGGTGGATGAGACACTGCAGGAGCACAGAAGGGAAGGAGAAGGCTCTGACCCAGGAATTGGGGCTCCTTTACAGTGGCAGAGAGAGAAAAGAGAAACGGGCAGTCAGTGGCCCAGCATAATGATTTGAAAGGCCCGAGCATGGCCCTGAGTGGAAAATATGGCGCTTCAGAGGTACCATTTTTTTGGATTATATTCTCTTCCAGAGTCACTCAGAAGAGGGGGAGAAAGGAGAAAAAAAAATACTCTGTTTTCCCTATTAGAACCTTGATACATCTCCGCAGACAGTATCGTCCTCCTTTTTGGCAGTCAGATCTCTTTTCTCTCCCAATAAAAGAGCCTCTGGAGAGCAACTAAGAAGAACAACTTCACTAGAGCAGTTTAGGACAGCACGTGCCGCCCTACATGGCCAGATTGAAATCTGAACTTCTGCCCTCTTCCATGCGCATGAGTTCATATTTTGGCAAGTCCGTAGAGTTTCTAAACAATTATATGTTTAGTTTATTGATACGAAAGGGGAAGCCACTCCAGACAAGTAAATAAGATACAGAGATAAGCTTTTTGAGAAATGAAGGTCTCAATGAATACACAAATACACAAAACATGTATAAATAAATTACATTTATAAATAGTATACTTAGTGCACTGTTATTCATACTAGCTTTCTTCTCCAGTTACTGTTTAAAGGAAAATCATTCTGTGAGGATATTTTCCTTAAGCATATTCAAGATGGCAAACACAATAAAATTCCACTATGGTAAAAATAAACATTCTCATATGATGTTTCTCATTTTAATGCATTCAGATGAGTTATTGGTTTAATGCATGATAAACTAATACTTTTTCCTGCTGTCTTCTTACTAATAGCAGGGAGCAGCCTCAGTTCCCAGCATAGTTCTGCTTCTCTCACTGTCCTCAACACCAGAGCCTGCGACTACTGTGGGGGCAAACAAGAGAGGACAACCCCCCAAAAGAAACTGCAGCCCGTTCATGTCTTCCTGCTGCTCCATTAAGAAGAATTAAGCTCCATTAAGAAGAATGTGTTATCATGCCCTGCAGTTCTGCTGCATAGGTCTCACCGATCTGTTTCACATGTGGATGGTGCTGTAGTCTTGGTGCTCACAGGGCTCCTCTGGGATAGGAGCCTCAGTGGTGCAAACAACACTGTGGAAAGCTTCAGGGATTGTGTCAAAGTGGAAGGTAATACCCAAGGGATGAGGCCAGTAGCAAGCACCTCTGGGAAGCCTAACAAAGGTGGCTTGCTCAAGGGGACACAAATCAGCAGCAGAATTGATACTGAAAGTTAAAAGGTCAAACTCAGGTCCATCTTCCTATCTGGTGGTCTTCTGACAATAGAGCAATATGCCATTATCTGGAAGATAATGGCTGGGGATTTACAGAGTGTGCTGTTCATTCCTACAATGTTTCATGTTTGGAGTTCCAGTTTGAGAGAGAAGGTCCAGTTTTCAGAAAAAAAAATAAGCACTTGCTTCCTGACAAACTGGCTCTTTAGGTTCTTCTAACATGGATACTGCGAATACAAGGCAGCCAAAATCACTAGCCAGTTTTGCAAATCTTTCTGCCTTGCAAGATTTCAGCTGTTGTTTGCCTTAAAAAAAAAAAAAAAGGAAAGAAACAGAATTTCATTCATTTTAAGAGGCTTATGATGTCACATGTGAAATGTCAACAGATAGCAACTTAGACTAATCCCTAAAAGATGACCTACTTGAAGGTGTTTGGCAGACTCAGCAGTCTCTCAATACAGAATCAATTAATGACAATTTTATGAAGCCGGATTTCGAATGCATCAGATTGTGTGCTAACCAGTTGATTTATTATCGGATCAAACTTTGCTTTCCTAGCCTAATGTTTAAAACAGAGAGTGCTGAAGACACACCATATTCGTTCTCCATAAAATGCTTACAGACCTGAAGCTTTCACATTCCTTTAATTCATTTTTATCTGAGCTGCTCTCTTTTATTACCATAGATATGAAGCTCGAATTTTCCTATAATTGCTTTTCTTTCCACGGAGGTCTAACTCCCTCTGGCTCCAGGGCTTGGTTTCCTAACAATCAAGGGAATGTTAGCCACAGACTCTGGTGGGAGCAGAAGTATAACCTTAACAGACATAGATCAAAATTGCAATGCAGCATATATAATCTGGATAATTTTAAGGGGAAAAAAGAAAATTCTATCCAGTCTAGACCTTTCAAATAAACAGGGAGGGTTTCTTTCTCCCAGCAGAGGTATTTTTCCACATGGCACTGAACCCAAGAGGCTGGAGATTACTTCAAGACAATAAAGATGTTGGCTGAGCAAAATTCACCCCTCCCCAGAAGGCCAACCCAAGGTCTTAAATGATCTATAGGCTTTGTTCTGACCCCTGGCACAGAAGCACTCTTGCCTGTCTGTGTAGATAAGATGGGCAGGCTTGCCTGTGCAGAGGTTGGGAAAGGGAAGGGGCCAAGAGTGGTTGTACTGACAGGCCACTCGTTTCGCCCTCTTGTCTCCTTTCTTTCCTTATTTCATCAGTGCTTTTTGGCTTACAGATAATGTTTCCTGGACGCATCTCTAAGAAGCCTGCCAAATAAATATTTAGGAGAGAACAGTTGCAGAGACTCCTTGGAGGTGTATTTTTTGGGGGGGTGGGGACATGAGTATCGGTGTGTGGGGAGAGGGGTCCTGGGCTCAGCAAGTGCAACCCAAGTGGAGCCAGATGGGATGAGCGCAAAATAAAACATCACTGCATCACCCTGGCATGTTCCTGTGCTGCAGGGATGGGTAGGAACGAGTCCTCCTTACCATGGGAAGGAGATTTATAGGCAGCAGCAGGTGATGGGGTCTGGAAACCTTGTGCCTTGGTGTGCTGGCTGGTGTGGAGAGACTGTGGAAAGGCTGGTTC
Source organism: Laterallus jamaicensis coturniculus (assembly GCA_022605575.1). Lineage (NCBI taxonomy): Eukaryota > Metazoa > Chordata > Aves > Gruiformes > Rallidae > Laterallus > Laterallus jamaicensis. The sequence continues at coordinate 51,210,543 of JAKCOX010000001.1, forward strand.
CAGAGGCATGGAGGGTTTAGTTAAAATAGAAAAGACTGTTGAAATATAATGCTAAGTTAATGGGCCCAGCACTGCAGAATTAGGAGCGTCCAAAAGGCAAGATCATTTTGGGAATACTTATGTAACTACATGTGCTAAATGACTAGCATATATTATGGCATCGAAGAAAAAAACCTCACCAAACAATCACAGTAAAGAAGATCCAGTAAATAAAGCGTAATTAATGTGTGCAAAGCAGCTATATTGACAGTGACTGCTTAGGAGGCCGACTTTGCATTCAGGGGCAGCTCCTGTGCCTTGGTGAGATGCTGAGGATGTACACAAACCTTGCAACGCGGAGTCAGATTTATGCTGGTTTAAAATTCTTGCCTGTGTCTGTTGGCTTCAATCAAAGCTGAAAAGCAAGCAAGAATGGATGTGATGTCTCCTTAAAATGCAGGAGGCGTACAGAAGGAAAAAAAAAGAGGCCTTCTGGAACTATACTAGCTGTTCTCCACCTCCACAAAGGGAGAACGCCTTTTATTACACATCACTACTACGTTTTTCAACAGAAGTAAAGCCTGGCACTTTTGTGAATGGTATGTATATTTTATCCATCCTATCCACCCACTGTGGATTTGACAGAAATAACTTCTTTACCTACAAGAAAAACTGTAACACCGGATAAGCCATCATCGGGAAAATTGAGACTTAGGTGCTTATCACATAAAATTCGATTACAGTGGGTCTTTTACTATGATGTGTAATTATCAAGGTGGTCTCACTTGCACCTATTTGGGTTTCACATATTGTCCTCAGCCAGAATATTAATATTTTACAGGCATTTTGCTGCATACAAAGGAATAAAGCAAATAGGAGCCAGTGGGATACCAAGCTTTGTAAGCTTCTAATAGCAGGAAGCTCAACAAAGCTTGCAGTGGACACAAAGTCTGGATGAGAAAACAAAGCAGCCTACTTATTATACCACTACAATTATCTAGGCTGCAGGATCAATTTTAGATGGCGTAGCTGGTTATTTTCCTTAGGTCTTCACATAATCTACGGGTCCACCTTCCGTGGCTGACTGAGCCAGGGGAAACCTGCTGACCGCCTGCGATGATCCGTGGTCTGGGAGACCATCGCCCATGGGGGCCTCTTACTACTGCTGGCAGTCAAGAAGAGGGCTTGGATTATTTTCCCTCTTTTAAAATTGCAGTGTACTTTGGGGAGGGAGAAATCATTACGACCTTGTGTGAACTGGAATTTTACTGACACCTCACCTATTTTGGGAACGACGGGGAAGCCTGTGCTGGCAGTTTTGCTTGACTGCAGATTTGTGTTCACCTTTGAGTCTTCTTCAGAAGAGACACCTTTTGATTTGGTTGGTTTTGCGAGTATGGATAGCAAATATATAAAGATTCAGGTGTGGGCAGAGAAATGATATTTTTTAATCCTTTTTACAGTCTCTTATAATAGATGGGAAGCAAATATTTGTAATTGCACTCTTTGATATAAATTACTATGCAAGCTTTGCTTTGTTATGTTTTATGTTTCCAACATAAGGCTAGGGCTCTGATGTATGCAACCACAATTATTGATTACCTTAGGGGGGTATATGCATGTATATATATCTCTACACACAAACACACACAGAGGGCACATATATGTGTGTGTTTACACACATGTAAACACACAGGACAATGGCAGTGTTATCTATTCTTCCTCAGAATATATATTAACTTTGTAAGTTGTTTAATGAATGCAGAAAATACATACTCTAAGAAAGGATGTGAAATGTCTCAAACATTATGTTGTACCCAGGTTTGGGCTAGCTAGCTTAGGGAAAAACCCATATTTTCTGGGGAAGAAACTGTTTTCCAAATTCATTTAATGAGCTAGGAACCAGTTAAATGAAACCTCCTTCTCAGCTTTCCCAGTGTCCGAAACCTAGGTCAGGACAGAATGAAAACTCAAAGTCATTATGCTTTGGGGTGAAGCCAAGATGGGAAATGCTCGCAGCAAACTATATGAATTATGGCTAGGAGTGAGCCCCTTGAGGACATTCTGCATTTTTAAATTCTCTTAGCCCCTGTCCTCTCTGAATGGGCACAGCCTTTGCAGAACCAGAGGGCAGAACCATGCTGCAAAGTTTGTCAGTGATGAGGTTTTGTAAGCAGACCACAGGGTGTTAAAATGTAACCTTTATTTTTAATATAGACATATAATATAAATAAAAATATACACACACACACATATTTTATATATATTAATGTATATTATGTATATATTAAAAAGCTACTTCAAAACCAACCTTTGCATGGAAACATTAAAAACATTCCAGGGGACATTCTGATCTAAGTATTTCTTATGTAATTGTGGAAAACTTTTCTAAAAACAAACAAAAAAACCCCCAAAAAAACAAAACCGAAAAAATTCCAAAGATTTCAGAATTAACTCTTGGATAAATGGATAAGGAAGAAAAAAGGAGGAAACAATGTCCAGAAGAAGTGACCATAGCTTCATTGATTGATCTGCTTTGCTGTTTGCTTCCAGCAGCTGCTTTATTGCTTGCTGTAAGGCTTGAGTGCTATAGAGTAGCAGGAGCCACTCTGTAGTTAAAGTTAGATTTTAGGCCAAATTTCTATCTTACAACTTCTCCAGAAATAAAACTGTTCCTAGTCAAAATCCCAGCTGTCACATCCCATCCCAAGGAGTGCTTTGAAAGACACCAGGCAGCAAGCCACCCATGTCATTTCAAAGAGAGGGAGTCAGTTTTGAAACCTCCCTTTTCCAGGTCTCAAGCCCTCATTTTCTTGGCGTATTTGTTCTTGCTCACACGTTTGATCTACAGGATGCCATTTTTTGTTGACTTGGCTGAGATGTAACTTTTTCAATTGTCAGAAAAAATGGAGATGATTACAAAGACTTTGCTTAAATATATTAAAATAGGCAGGGCAGGAATTATCTAAGTGCTGATTAGAGCATTGAAAGCAAAGGTAAAAGGTAGCTGTAGAACAGCTACATTGGAGAAAGCTCTGATGAGAAGTATCTGTGTCTCCAACAAAAGCTCATTTGAAGTATGTAGAATCAGCCTGCCAAGTCCCACCTCCCAGAATGGCAAGCATCAGCCTCTTACCTCTGGGTGACCTGCTAAATTTTTTCAGATAGACAGAAAGACAGGCTGGCCTAACTGGAAAATTGTCCCTCTTCTTTTGTTGTTTTTGTTTTTCTTTGGGTTTTTACTCCTTTCTTACCTATTTCTTAACAATTTGAAAGTTGACTGGTTTCACCAGTTTAATATCCTTGTTCCCTGACCAGAATGATCACTTAGACTTCCGAATACTTGTTTTTCTGGAGGATGGCTCAGTTTTATTATTCAATACGGGGTTGCCAATTTTTTTTTTTTGCTAGTTTTTAGAGGGTTTTTAAAGGACATTCTTCTAGTTCACCTGTCTAATTAAATACTGCAGAAGTTTCTGATACATTCATGCCAGGCATGCCCACTGATTTTCTGCTCCTAAAACCTTCTGGACCTGGGAAGATGGCAGCCTCGCAGCAGCAGCCTGACTCCATCTTTTGTGCAAGTGGAAGGTTCATGGAAAAGTAAAGTTAACATAAATTTTTGATGATAATCAGGCCAGTGAAAAATACCCAGAAATGTATGGACAAATGTCAACATGAAAGCCTGATTTATTCTGGACTGTTGGAAAACCCCACATGTTGCTGGCTAGCCCACACGTTCTTGATTTCTGCCAGGCTTTGGGCTACATGCAAGGCTGAAGTACAAAGTGTCTTGATTGTTTCAGAGACAATAAATGAGACCCAGGCTCCCTAATGGGATAAAGGTAATGAAAAATGCCTCAAATTGACATTAATTTGATTTCCTTGCTTCAGGAACAGAAAAGCAGTCACACTGCATCAGACCAGGGGTCAGCACAGCCCAAATCATTGCCTTGGACGGGAGTCAGTGGCGGGTGCCTAGGGAGAGTGCAGCACTAGGGCTTGCATACAGTGTTATTTTCTTGGAGTACTTTCCTGTCTTCCAGTTACTTCTGACTCCAGGTTTCCATGAGGAAGAGGAGGTACATTTGCATTTATAGTCCTCAGTGGAAAGTCCATGGAAGAAAAATAACTTCTTAAGTCTCCTTTTCCCAGCACAAGGCATGCTGTTACTCAAAGAGTGAAAGGTGAGCTTTTGTTGCCTGCTTTTGTTCTCGAGGTGGCTGGAACATTTGCAGTTCTTGGCAAGGGCCATTTGCTTATCGGTGATTCAGGCTTCTGTAAGCAGCACAATGGCGAAACTATACTGCAGCAGCTCAGGGACGAACTTGCAAATCCTACCAGCATCTCCCTTCCTTGTCCATTTTCTCCCTTTTTATGAGGTGGGAGGAATTATGTGAAACCTCCTTCTGACATTTAAATACATGATCTGATGAGTTATTTCTGAAAAACACCCAAAATAAAAAGGATGGTGAGAAGGCACTTGGTTCTTCCTACTAATCAGCTGTAGCAACATCTCCTAGCCTTTTAAGTTTCTGTATTTATACTAAATCCCCTACTCTTTGCATTTAGATTATCCGTTTCACAGCTAACATTTGCATTGCTGCATTTTGCTTATGTCTTGGACTTTTGAGCAGGTAGAGTGTTTGATCTCCCCTTGTAAAAGAAAAGTTTACTTACATGCAATGGGTCCAAATCAGTTCTTTTGGATTTCCCCTGGGCCATGGTTCCATGAGTCCAGAAATGAAATTTTGGGCACCTGGCACTGTGTCAAAAACGTGACAGCCACAGGACATTTATCAGTCTAAAGAGACTGTATTGATTCAGACATGATAATGTTTGATATTTCCCCATCAAATCTGCAAAGCTTATTGTCCACAGGCCTTTGACTGGACCTGCCATAGCCTTTTCTTGCCACCTGCATGCCAAGGGTATGGTCTCTGGCTATTGCTGTGCTGTTCTCTAACATGGTCTGGAACTGAGAACTTTCTCCTCTATTTACACACTCATCAGGCATGAACTGACCTCAGGCTTCTCTTTGCCTGCTGCCAACAAGCCTCAGTTTCCTGTCATGTTAGTGCCTTCTTGCACAGTATGCGAAGCATGACTCCACCTTCCACACAGTCTAACTGTCCTCAAGCACAGATACTGGCATGGACATATCCATGCACTTGGCTATCATGTGAAAACCATGAAATTGTATAGTCTGTCATAGCATCCCACATGATTTTTTCCGCACCTTGTATGGGCTGTTTTGGGTGAACTTGCTCAGACAGCTCCACAAAAAGCCACCACCAACAATGTGTGGCACTATGTGTTTTGCTCCTCTTGGGGCAAAGGAGTTGGACTGCACTACAAGTTGGGACATAAGCACAACCCTTGAACAGGACAATGATGCTCTGTGGGAGCATATCTTACCCTGTTTGTTTGGAGGCAGCCAATCTCTTTGGAAAAGGAAGGGGATGCAAGAGCATAAAAGACAGTACACTGTCTCCCTTTACCTCACTGCTGTCTGCACAGGAGCACACTTGCTGGCTTTGGATGCTTTGGCCAGGTAAGAGTTGTGGAAAGACAGGCTGTTGTGCAGCCTGCCAGGCCAGCAAAACAAACTATCAGTTTCCCTCCATTGCAATCCACAGGGCCATGACACAGAATGGAGAAGGGCAAGGAGATGCAAAGTGTGAGTATCTGCCTCTTCTCAAGGGTCCCAGCACTGGAGACACACACCCATACGTGCACCCTAGCTACACCATGCATTTGTTTTCATACTCTGCAGACAGGTGAACAGAGACTCTCCTGGGTAGCGTGAATGAGCTCAAAAGTGACATTGCCAGACGTCCAGGTTCTGCACCAGAGCAGAGTGGCAGTGTGTGGTGAATAACTCTTTCCTTAATACTTAGACAGGCCCTATTCATCAACAGGCAAGGGATCAGGAAATTTAATTGCAACAACAGGATCTGTGTGAACCAGCTCTGCCAGCCGTACAGATGCAGCTAGGCGTGGATTAATCCTACTGCTTAATGTGATTTGGAAATATCTTGCTGGCCGTAGTGCTGAGCTTCCCCTGAACACCTTTTGCAGGACCCCGCTGAAAACACGTCTGTGCTGTCCTTAAAGTTGGTAAGCCGGTCCCTTCGGTGCCATCCCCAGATGTCCCCTCAATGCAAGTGGGACAATGTTCCTCAGTCATACAGAGGGAACTCAAAAAGGAGGGCAAATGCAACACCAGGGCTGCCAGGTCACAATCGTGGTGCAGGCTGGCACAGATTCCCTAAAGTACACAATTACTAACCTGATAGAAATGCAGCTGAGGGCTTGTTTCTGATCTGGATTAAACTTGTACTGCCAGATGATCTGGTAGATACAGAACTGGTATTAACGAATGTTGAATCGCAGACTTGGTGAGAAATACCTGGGTCAAACTGCACTCCAAACCCATATGTTACTGCTGCTGCTGGGTGTACCCCCTTATGCTACTCTCTGAACTGATGCCATGAGACAGAAAACGGTTTTTATTATTTATATTGTCTCAGGCAATAAAGGAGATGCAGGTAAGGAACATGGGAACAGTTAGAGTGGCAATTAGAGCTTATACTAGTCTAACTGACCTGCCTTAACTTCAAATGCCTTGGAAAATTCACTCTGCCATTGAAAACGTCTTTTTTTGCGTAAGTCTGATTAGAAGGAGGTCAGTTTCACACATATGCCATTAGAAATGTGTAAGGATGTCTCAGCAGGTCCAGGCTGATCCTGGTAGCAGCAGAACCACTGTTTAAGTAGAACATAACCACTGCCTTCAGGGAGCAGCAAGGAGGGAGGAAAGCATATTCTGCGTTTGAAGGAGGTGAGCTGCTATTTAACAGGAAGAGGCAGCGAATGTTAGTTTAATTTCTATCCTCAGCAACAGAAGAGATAGTTCATGGCAGCTAAGTGTGAGGCATGACACATTCTGGTCATCCAGACCAGTGAAAGGACTGGAAGAAATATTGAAGAGCAAAGTCCCCCCCTCGGCTTACCAGCATTTCATAAGGTGTGCACTCCCCTCTGCCAGATCATAAAACACAGAGCTCACACCCAAATTCAGCCAACCCATTTGCTATTGCGAAGCCTTGAGAGTGACCCCACCACATGCTTGTGCGTATCTGCAAGTCAGCATGTGGTCCTGTCAGCTTCTGTGCCTCTCTGGATGCAACTGGCCTTACTACTGCCAAGACCATTGCTGAAGAGCGTGGTTCTTCTCAAACTCTCCTTTTGGTGAGGGGTGAGGCATACATCAGTAATATGAGAGAAGATCTGCGCAGGAATTTAAGCAGCTCTCAGGCTCTGCTCTCCCCTTTTGCAGCCCAGCAAGCTTTCCCTCAGGCTAGTGGGGTATTTGGCAAGCAATGGTGTTCATATGTCAGCTTGTTTATCATAACATTTAAATTCAGCTGGTTCAGCGTGGTGCATATGTTTGCTGTTAGGCTCAACTGGTACAGAATGCTCAGTGTAACCGATGTGCTGGGTGTTAGGACACAGGAAGCAACAAACTGGTCCAGGCTTGGAGGGTGTTAAGATGTGTATAAAGAGAAGCAGGGCAAACCACTAAAAATGAAAATTACTTACAGGACTGAATTCAAAGCACTTTTTCTCTGTTAACTTTTTCGCCAACTCACAGTGAAAAATTAGGGCTCAAAAATGTATATTATTGCACAAAAAATAAAGAGTTAAAGCTCGTGCTGAAACAGAACACCATACTACTGACATAACCGGGCCCCTGCAGAGGATACAGTGCAGATAGAATGGGTCTGGCTTAAACACAGCAAACCTCCCAGGTGGGACACATATTCCTTGTCTACACTAGCAACCTTGATACAGATGTCCTGGCAAGCCCTCCTGGTTCTTGCAACTCTTCAGTATTTTTACAGATGAAAACAAGCTTAGCAGTGGGGAATGTCGCAGCATGTAGTGAACTAATTATAAGTGATAATAATCCAGCAGACCTATGCTGAGATTAAAATGTCTCATGGAATTGGTTTTGTCCTTGAAAGGTGGACAGTTTTTTCTGCACAGTCTAACCTAGGGATATGTAGTGAAAAAGCTCTCTTGCAAGTCTCGAAATGAAATGAACTGTATCAACAGAAGTACTTTCCCCTTAGCGAAGTGCCACAGGGCATCAGCTAACAGCACTGCAGCAGTTTGCTCTGCAGACTTTCCACACTGCTGGCAAACCTCAAAGATGGACCAGGTCCCAGATGTTTCTGAAGATTTTCCACAAGCGAAACTACAGCTTTCCAGTCTTTTGGCTAGCTGCGCTATGAGGATGTTTTTGGCAGAGTGTATGATCTAATCAAAGACGATGATCTTGGTGGCCTATGTATTTTATCTAAAACCATAATAATCCCTTGAAACCTTGCCAGCAATTTGGAAGACAACAGATAGTAGCAGAGTCTGATGCCAAAATGCTCCTTGTGCCTGGGTATTGCACATGGGTACAACCGCCGTGGCAATGCAGGTACCACGCAGCAGCACAGCCTTTTCTGCATTGCCTAACACAGCCCTCACCCTGTATGAGGCCTATTAGTGGCATGTCATGGCTGCACCCTCATAACCACCCTTGGTGAGTCCTGCCCTCAATGCTGCACAGTGGCAGGGCAAAGGCAAACTTGGAGCTCCTGGTCCTGAGCAGCTGGCCCTGGGCCAGAGAGAGAGGCCAGAGATCCCGGCGCTGATCCCCTGGCTGCCACTGATGTGACCTCCCTGTGTCTCCCTCTTGTTTCCTCTCAGGCAGGATATGGTTTGACCTTCCAAAAGCCACAGAAGGGTACTGAGGGTTGTCTCTGAAAACTGTCTTCGAAACGGTGATTTCCAGCTCCAGTTATCCTCTGCACTAGGGGACCGATATCAGGGATGCACCAGAGCTGGAGAGGAGGAACAGACCTTCCAGAGGAGCATGTGACATCCCCTAAAGCTGCCCACCAACCCACAGGTGGGATTTCACCTGTAGTCAGAAGCAGCAGGCTGCAAGGAGGGGATCTGCTACTGCTTCCCTTTGCCAAGTCGAGGCTACTGAGCATCGTTTCCCCTGGGCCTCTCAGGCCCTCCTTCAGAAAGGCATTAATCTTGCGGAAAGGCATTAATCTCACAGTTAATACAAGCAGCTGCCGATTGTTGCGCTGGGATTATGCATGTGTTTATGTTTCTTGCTGAATGGGAGTCTTAATGCATTTACAGGGAAAACCTTACGAAAATTGACTTAAAGGCTTGGAAAAATCATTACTGTGCCTGACCAGACTGAAAATACAAATACAAACCTCTTTTTCAGGTAATTAACAGATCCTATGAAACAATAATTTACACCTGAGCTATCAAACATAACACTGGCTGCTTTTATTCCATCAGTTAAACAGTGTAGCAGCAGATGGATTTTAGAATAGATATGTTTACCAGATTTGGGATGAAACAGTATTTTGAGAGGAAGTATCTGGTATACTGGTTTTGGGGGTGGTGATGAAACAGTGCTTAATAGTTTTGTTATCTAACCTACTCATCGCACAACAATCCAGCAGCAATTATCCAGTATCTTATGGGAAGCTGTGGGAGCTGCGGAACTGGCCCAGCAAGTCTCTCAGCACCCAGATGGATGATGACGACAGGCTGAGAGTCACAAGGCGTGCTGGAACGTTGTCTCTCCCATCCTGGCCGGGAGAGCAGCAACCTCCCCAGAGGGCAGCCAGGATGGGTTCTCCTCGTGGGGGATCCTGCCAATGCTGGTGAAATGCCATTTATCTTTCAGGTGCTGGAGACACAGAAACCCAGTCCCTCAGAGTCTCAAAAGCAAGCGTGGCCTTTCTTGAGCCTGTTCTCCTTTATCTTCTATACTAATTTCTACTCCTCAGTTCCAGTTTAATCCATTCCCTAGACACTCCTCCTACATTTACGATTTTCACACTAGCTTCAGAGCCACTGGAGGCATTGTGAGGGGGAATGAACAGCAGAGAGTTCAGTTTCTCTGGTTGAGATGCCATGGGCATGAGCAACCAGAAAAAAATCCTAAAATCTAGATAGCTGCTCAGCTGCAAGACATAACACTCCCATTTACAAAAGGCAGGAGACACACCTAGAAGAGCTAATTTGGAAGTAAAAATAATAAAGCAACTTGTGCCCTATACACCTATGTGAAGGGCAAAGGCAGATTGAATGCTAAGGGGAAATTTGGTTCTGAAACTCAGCTATTACTGTTGTTTTCCCCAAAGACAGTCAACAACTAAAGATCAAGGAGACCACGGAAATTGTCAGGCTGCTCAAGGAGCCTGAGAACTGGACACATAAAGACTTCAGACCAGCAGAATTCTTGATGTTAATCCTGATGTTTGCACTCCCTGGTGATCAGTGCTGTTCAGACCCACGTTCTTCAGTCAACAATGCAAATAGTGGCTGCTTTCAAAGATGAGATCAAGGGAATGGTTCAGATTTTGAATGCAGCTTCACTAGGGGGGATGCTGGATCCCCATACTGTGAGAGCTTTTCATTGTCACGTACTGGAATTTGGCATCTCTTGCCTGTACAAACTGTGTTTCTGTTGTAAATAAATCTAACTGATAGCTTTCCCCACATTAGCCCTCATATTTAAAATGGCAATGTGTACTTCCTCATAATTATCTTGATTTTGCTCACCCATCAATCTCTGGGGGAAAATATGTCCTCTTCCTGAAAGCTGAGCACGGGGCAGGTCTGGGCAATAACGTTAAAGAACTTCATTCAGCTGCTTTCTGAGTTGCTAGAACAAGGACCACACAATGCACATTTTTCTTTTACCAAGGGACTTGGGTTTTCTTGTAGGGTTAGTTGGTGAGTTGTTTGATTTGGAAGCCCCACTCATACCAATGATTCCATGGGGCAAGGCAGCGTGCTACGGTCCTTACAGACCCTTTAGAGTCCAGCTGTGCTGGGGCAGTCACCAACCCAGGGCCTAATGTAGACCAGTCATTACTGAGCAGCAGGCACAATGCATCCCCAGGTGTTTTGCTTGTGAACTGTCCAAGGACTTTTGGGGGGAAAAGTCTCCCTCAAAGGCACACTAGTGGTGTCAGAAATGGGCCACCCTAGAAAGAAGAATGAGTTTGGAAGATGTTGTTTAAAATCCTGGAATTATGAGGGATTACCAAAATAGTTTCTCACTGACAGAATGAGACTGTTGTGGTTTAACCCATCAGACAGCTAAAACAACCCCACAGACTTTGCTCACTGTACCCTGCTCTGCCATGCGATGGGGGAGAGGATAGAAATGAAAAAAAAAAAGAAACCCACAGCATAAAATTTGTGGGTTAAGGTAAAGACAGTTTGATAGGATGGAATATAGGTAATCATCATCATCTACAAAACAAATGATGCACAGCAAAATTTCTCTCCACCAGAAGCCAGTGCTCAGCTAGTTCCTGAACTGCACCACTTCCTGGCCCACCCCTTACTTATATACTGAGCATGACATCACATGGTGTGGAATATCCCTCTGGCTGGTTTGGGTCAGCTGCCTTACTGGCAGGGCAGTACGACAAGCTTAAAAGTCCTTGTCTGCTTGGCAGCAGCTAAAACATCAGTGTGTTATCAACATTATCCTCATCCTAACTCCAAAACACAACACTATGCTGGCTGTTAGGAAGAAAATTGACAGGCCCAGCTGAAACCAGGACAGACCTGTAACTAAATTCCAATCCAGGTAGCTTTCTGCTGCCTCACACAGTTGTGCAAATGTGCAATTACATGCCACCAGCAAAGCTGTGCAGTTGCGTACCTCCGAAATTGCTAAAGAGCTCAATTATCTATCCCTATCATAATACACCTAGCACTGTTTGTTTTGCTTTTGCCTTTGCTTTTTAACTAAAAGGGTGGAGGAAATTAAGTAAGCACTCCGTTTATTAGCAGTTACCATCTCCACTTTGCAGCTCTTGGGAAATGAGGGTGCTGGGCAATAACTGGCAATGCGATTTGCCCAAAGTCCCCCACGGTGCCGCTGCACCTGGTATGGGCTACGGGATGCGTGAACTGGCAGAGACTGTGGGATCGAACTGGGGGCCTGCATTTGCCACCAGCTAAACTGGGGCTTCATCCAACAGGATGTATAGCATGTCAGTCGTGCTTGTACTGTAGTAAGGCTATTCACTTATGGCTCCTGTATCTGGAGGTACAGAGCCCTAGATGCAAATGAGGGTACAAAATAATGTGCACATGGCCTGTTAATTATCTCAGACCTCTAGTGCTTATCCCACACCAATATAGAGTATCTCTGGAGTTTGGGACAAACAGAGCCTGTACTGTGAGTACTCTAAAGCTAACTGTGGTAAATGTCTGCGACATCTGGGACTTGCTGAGGAAGAGGAGGTCAGTTGGGCAGCATGGCCACAGGTCTGCCTTGTGCATAGTTGGTGTACGAGAGTGTGTGTACACTATGACTTTGGAATCGGCATGAATCTGCCTGATGAAAGTTTATTTGACATCTGCAAAAGCTGGAAGAAGTCCAAATTCTCCCTTGCCCCCCACCCCATTTCCCCTCATTTGAGTAAAACGTGTGTGCTGAATAAGAGGGCATGTTCACATAAACCCAGACTTACCAGGCCCTAAATTAAAAGTATGCAACTCTCCTGAAAGAGCTTGGGGGGTGGGGGGTGAGGGAGAAAGACATTTCAGTTCTGGACCCAACTGCTCCCATGGAAAATGGAGAATTGTATTTACTGAAGTTAGTGAAAAAACACTGTGCAGGCTACAGGTGCCTCTCTCTCCCACACACCCGTGCAGCTCTCTTCAAATTAAGTTGCTGGTGATGGATGTGTAATTGTGTTTGCAGATGTGTATCTGACGGGATCTTGGAAGTGTTTGCTGCGGAACAAAAGGAGCAGCACCCAGCCCCGCTCCCCTTGGGCTGGTGTGGCTCCACAGGGTAAACTTGAGACAAACAGCGCTCCAGACTTGTCTCAGCCCTGATGGTGATGGAGACAGCTGGATCACCTGCTTCGCATTCAGCAACCTTGCAAGGTTTTGCAGGGCTGTGACAGTTTGGAGAGATTTTAAGAGAGATTTGACTTGCCCGGTGAGCAGGGTTGGTGTGGGAACATGGGGCAGAGCATGAGCACGCAGCTCTGCTGTACCCCAAGGGCAGAGATGGCCATGGCTCCCCTTCCCTCCTGCCTGAGCCCAGCTCTGAGATCTCACTGCTGCCTTCCTGCACTCAACCCATCTGCTCACCCAGATCCCTCTTCTCCTCCTCCCAGTCCAACAGCAGCTCCATGCCCTCCACTCCTCTGCCATTTCTCCTGTCAATTTTTTGCAGGCAGGTGGATGACTGTAGGCAGCCTGGCCAGGACACATTGGAGGGAGGGAGGGCAATAGCCCAGGGCTACAGAAAAATAATCTGCTGTGTCTACAAAATTAATCTGTTGTGTCGAGGCCAATATTAATCTACGCCCCAGTTGTTCTTCTCGTCGGTGTGTTTGTCAAGCTAGGCCGTGCAATCTCACAGCACATGGAGTGCCTCCCCCATAGCAGGTTCTACCTGTAGGGCCCCTTTCTGCTCCCTCCTTTTCCACATGATCAGAAATATTCTGATCAGAAATATTCTTAATTTACAAACTGTGACTAGCCAGTAATCCCATCAAATTGTTTTTCAAGGACAAATATGTAATAGATTCCAGACATGTCTGCAAAATCCAATTGTTTTTAGTCGAGAAACCATCATTTTTGATTGCTGTGCTCCCTCCAAATTAAATACTTATTCTCATCTTATTAGATTTCATTCTACAGCTGTGTAATGATTTACAGCAGGGAAAACCTACTCAGTGAAATACCCACTGCCACTGATGAATTCTGCATGAGATACATGATTAAATGTTATTTAATTTTTTAATGATGTCTATAAGTGTATATGAGTGCTCTCCAGGGAATATAAATTTCCATGCAGCAACCCTGAGCAATAAGCTACTCAGAGACCTGATGTGCTAAACAATTCAGATAGGTCAGATGATCAAATGTGACTGTTCCAGCTTTAACATTTATGGTTCTTGAAGAACAGAAAGAAGCTTAACGTGCCTGCAAAAAGAAATCTTTCCTTATTTGATTTTGTACTACAAGCATCACCTGGCAACTTGATTGTAGCCTTGCCTCTCATCTGAGTACATCCGTGCTGATCCCTTCTTTTGCAAAAAACATTATGCCTTTTACCCCGATATTGATCTGTTTGCCAAGGATTAGCATAAAATTGTACAACCCTCTTAAAGATTTATCATATCTTCATTGCAAAACCCATATAAGCCCTTTTCTATTATGACAGAAGAGTCTATATCACATCCCTTAATCTGTCAGGCTTCTGTAGGAATGAAAGATGTAGATATGATAGCAGAGTTTGAAAGTCCTGTTCTAGGCCGGTCCAGCCACCTGGAAAAGGAATCTAGGAAGATATATCTGTGCATACCACTCACCTCAATTCCTTTTCCAGAGTTTTGTAATGCACGATGCTTGCACATGCTGTTTTAAACACTCAGTCCCCAAGTGTATCATTAAGTGTATGCTGTATCATTAAGAATATACTGATAAAAATCTCTTAAGATTGATTTTACACCCTTCTACATAATGTGTACTGTCAAAAGCAAATCTAGGTAGAATGGAATTGATACTATGTGATGATAAATATTGGTACTGCATTGGCGTAACCTAAAGATCAATGAAACAGCTTTCATGTGCTGCTGGAAGACTTTGGATAGATAATGATGCTTGAACTTCTCTTGTGGCACTTTGCCTTCTCTGCTAAGCCCAGTGCTCATCAAGGTGCCCAGAGAAGCATTTATTTCCTTTTCACCCCACTCTTTTGACCTGTCTGATGTACCAGTGCTACATCATTACAGCCTGTATTGTATCTAAATACAATAAATGAAATGCACGTGCTGTTATAATGACCAAAGGACAGGTTGCAGGATTCATCCCTTGCCTTTGCACACAGACAGGAGCAATGCTGCTTCCCTTCCCTGATGTCTTGCCCCCCTTACTCAGGTGTCACCAGTGTGCTCTATCCAAAAGCTCTTCTGATCTGGAGAAGTCAGAGGCAGCGGGATGGGATGCTAGTGGTATAATTTAATCTCACAGTATAACAACTGTGTTCAGGATGGAATTCTGTCAGACCCCACTGCCCTCCTTGCAGCCTTGATGGAAAAATAACCATCTTGAAGCTTGCAAGGCTGGGACATTTTGTCTGAAGCTGTCTGATGTACAGGTGATGGTTTAGCTATGTGAGGGTCTAGCAAAGTACTGACTGGGACTTTGGCCCCTACAGGCATACTGCAGTGCAGTACACCATGACACATAGAACCAGTGATTTATTTTGGTGGACTTTGATGGATTTTCTTCCAGTTAACTGGAGATTGAGTCTAACACAGGGCAGAAACTCCTCAGGTTAAGAGCACATAAATAACTACAACCTAGAGTGCATTATACAGATGTCATTGCCTTCCTCTCTGTAATCTGTGAACAGTTTGCTCTTGCTGTTCACTGACATCTTTCCTTATTTTATAGAAAAGGCATTAAAAGGGAAACTAGGAGTAGTTTTGTCTCCAGTCACTTACACCATAGGACCACAAAACAGGCCCAGCTCTGAGCAACCACCATTTTTTCTCACCAGGACATCCTAAGAGTTTGGGACTGCCTCACTGGGATGACCCACTGTCACAGTGATACTGGTGCTCATCCAGTGACACTTCTGGGAGAGGTGAGAAAGCTGTTTGCAGTGTGAGAAGCTCTGGATAAAAATAGCAAAGTCCCCCACACCCCTTGCTTCCACCGGGTGATAATAATAACTGACATGTCAGCCTTGCTCTGGGTGGGCTCTGCAGAAGCTGGAGGTGAGGCAGGTAAAAGATAACCCTCAGAAAGACCTAGCGAGCAACAGAGTGTGTGTGTGAAACTGTAAGGAGGGAAGAGAGAGGTAAAGCCCAGGGAGAAGTCAATCATGCAGCAGTCTTTCAAGACCAGGCCTTTTCAGGCATTGCCTTTACATGTACCACCTTTTTAGCAGAGAAATCTTTCCATGAAGAACTTCATAGACCTCTATCTCTTATCCTGATCAGATGTTAAACTGGCAAGTGAGCATTTGGAGGTCAAAGTCCTACAGGGAAGGAGGCAAGGCTCTTTCCTTGCAGTTGGCTCTGGTTACTTCTGTGCAGATGCTGTTCCTGCTCTCCTCCATCTCCTGCCTCTCTCTCTTCCTCTGCAGCCCTTGCCTGCCAGCCTGCATCAGTCACACCTTCCTTCCAATGAGCTCGTGGGGTGTATCTCAAATGGTGTCTCCTATACCTAGATATTTCCTTTGCTGGACTAGAGTTTCCTGTTTAAATGTCCTGGTCTGAAACTGAGAGGAGCCTTTTGTGGAGGTCTCGCAGTTCTTTTGCACTGATGCTTTTGCACTGTCCAGGCCTAACAACTGTAGAAATTCCATGTGAGTATAAGGAGAAACTTGTTCACTGTGAGGGTGATGGAACCCTGGGACAGGCTGCCCAGATAGGCTATGGAGTCTCCTGCTCTAGAGACATTCAAAACTGCCTGCATACGTTCCTATGCAATTTAGACTAGGTGATCCTGCTCTGGCAGGGGATTGGACTAGATGATCTTTTGAGGTCCCTTCCAACTCCTAACGTTCTGTGATTCTGGGATTCGACAAAATGTCTGGACTGTGGAGCTGAAGCCCTGTAGAGAAAGATGAACAGCTTCCCTTGCACATTCTGTGATCCCTTCAGTGGCCCCCATTTTAGAGACAAGGTCAGGTCTGGCCAGCTGTGTTACTTGTCAAATCATTTGTAGATCCTAAGACAAAACCTCTGACACAAACGGTACCAGTATGTGACAAGGCGATACTCAAGCACTCAGTCGGTTCCTATTCCAATTCAAGTTAGCTGAGGAATAATAAATGATACAAAATGTTGGCTCTCCAAAATACTTGGCTACTCTATCCCCTTATTTCTGGGTCTAATCAGTATTCCAAACTAACATGCGTACAGTCTCACATTTATACATTTTTGTTGTCGATCCAAATCTCTTGCTCTGCATATCTGGAAGCCACTTTGCTCATCGTCCCTCCCCTCAGCAGGGCTGGTGTCAGCTGTCCCGGAGCTGGCTGCTGCACCCTGGGCAGCACAGCGCTGTGCAGGCGTGAAAGGGTTTTGCCTCAGGGTAAAAAATTGGGGGAAAATAAAGGCGAAATCAGAACATAGGCGACATCAAAATGAGGCTGGCATATCGTCTCAGGGTGGCTGGGGGAAGGGACGGTGCTGCAGACCTGCCAGACAGCTGCTCTGCTTGCCAGTGCTCTGGCTATGGATTTTTATTTTCCTTTGAAATCTCATAAGGGGAGTGATGCTAAAGTGGACAGAATAACTGGGCTGCAAATCACCGGCCTGTCTGGCTGTAATGATTTGAGGGCACGATGCTGCACGTGCTTCCCCATCTGCATCCCGCTCTGGCAGGTGCCCCAGCTGTGCCATGCGGTGCCATGAGGTGCCATGCTGTGCCAAGCCGTGCCAAGCCATGACCTGCCTGGCACAGGGAGGCCACAGCCCACCTTGCAGCCAACCCTGACAGGGAGAGGAAGGGGCACCTAGTCCTAAACCTCACTCATTTGCTGCTTCACACTGAAATCCTACTGGAAAAGGAAGGGGAGGGAAGATCTGCAAGTTCAGTGAATTGTTCAGTAAATCCCATTAGCATCACCCAGCAATCCCAATTGGGAAATACCTTCTGTGCTCTCTAAGGTCCCTGGGCAAAGCGAGGGATTTGCTTTTAAAGGGAAAGCTGGTGATTCAGCCTGCTCCTTCTGCCCCGTGGTGGTGGGGAGCAGCTTGAGCACAACAACCCCAGGGACTGAGCGGGATCCACCCTCTCCTGAGTTCAGGAGTCCTGTCTGACTCAGAGGCAAAGCAGAGTAAACACTGAACCGTTCTTAAAGCTGCCACTGTAGAAACTCACCAGTTAGTTGGGCATGGAAATACTGGGCATTTGCAGGTGTGTGTGAGATACACATCCATTGCCCCACCAAGGCGAGCAGGCTGCCATAGAGGGGTGTGGGAGACTCCTCCACACAGCTGCAGGACTGGTGATTTAGCATTTTAAACCATATTTTCCCAGTATTTCTCATGCCATTTTGTCAACACCCAGTGAACTGTATCACGAGAGGGCCCCAGGGGTGACTGGCACCACTCCAGAGAAATTGCTCTTTCCCTCTCTGGAGGCTTTGGATCATCATGGGACTCAGCAATTTGCTCCCCATGGGTCATGGTGCCAGCTTGTCATGGGTGATATGGTCTTGGGGGGCGGGAGGGTGGCAGAATTGGCCTGGGGTGCTCAGAGCTATTGGACATGGTCCTGCCTCCCTGGGTACAGGGATATCCTTGGAAATTTGCTATCAGAATGCCAGGGTACCTGGCAGGCAGCAGCACAGGCACATCACCAAGGGGCTCATTCTAGAGAAAAATGATTAGAGCAGCTGAAAGGAAGACAGGGAAGGATCTGCATTTGCTTCACTTAAGGTTGCATTAAGTTTCTCAGCAGGGAAACCCTCAGAGAATATTTTTAGAGCCCTGGCTACTCTGAAAGATTTGAAGCTGACATGGCTACCACTTCTTTCTGTCTTGAAACACAGGAGAGCGTAGGCAGGATATCCATGGGGCAGATGTAAGCTTTGTGATCCCTGTTTATCACCAGCCTGGTCATGCATCTGATTTGGACAATGAAGTCAAACTTGGTGTTAAGCTACCCCACACTTCTTTGAAAACTAAGCAAAGTCTCTCCTGGCCAAGGGCACATAATCCTCAGCCTTCTGTGATTAACATCAAAGGGCCATTGTGCAGCTTAATTTGTTATTGGTTGAAAGGTATGTTTAGATCTCAGAGTGGCTGTAATGGTGCAAAAGATATAATTAATAATGAGTAATAGCTCCATAATCTTCTGCTCTCTCCTCCTTCTTGATGTGTTCCTACCCCAGTCACAAGCACAAAACCCCCCAAGCGTCCTTTATGTCATCTTAAAACCATCACTGTAATACTTTGCTTCAGTTCATTCTTTTTCTCCAGGTTATAGCTACATGTCCTGACTACAAACAGTGTCAGGCAGAGACCTCAATCTCACTATATTACAAAAAGATTTTGCAACAGAAGCACCGCTAACACAGCAAACACTGTAGCAATTAAGTATTCACTGTATGTTAGGACCCCATGGAAAGAGTAGAGGCATTAGCTGTGCCCCAGACACAAAGATAAGCACCAGTCTGCTGCAGCACACATCAAAAATGTGTGACTGCTGGAGAGCTACCGTGGGGATTACAAGCTGTGAAAGTCAGTACACTTCTGCTCCTTTCTGGAAGGCAACTTACCCACGGGCAAGGGCATCCCCATGGCTATGCCAGAGGAGCTCACCTTTGCTCTTTTTTAATATTACTACTCCTTCCACTATAGATATTATTATTATTATTATTTGCTATTACTGTCCATCCGCTGCAGGCATGACACAGAGCAGCCTAATTCAGGCAGCAGACTGGTACAAGTGTTCCTTTTGCAGCCTCCCAGTTCATGCCTGCAGAGTGCAGTGCAAGAGCCACTGCAGTTGGGCCTGTGCTGAAGAGCTGGGGACGGCACAGAGACAGCGGCACAGGCCCTCTGCTGATGACGCTGCCCGAGAGCCAGCAGCACACAGCAAAGGGTCCTGCACAGGGCCTGAGAGCCAGCAGCACACAGCAAAGAGTCCTGCACAGGGCCGTACGCTGCAACGTCTCAAACTCTTGCAACTGGATCTTCCTACGTGTGTCCCTCAGAAGCCGCAGATGCCCTTTGGGTCATGTCAAGTTGCGCTCTAGTTGCATCCATCCAGCAGCATTTAAGGACATGGTCTCACTAGTTGTAAGGTCTTTCCCCTCACCCTATGGAATAACCTTCTGACATCGTGTGTCAGATTACTGAACTGTTTCTTCTCAATGTATTTCCCCTCTGAACCAACATGGAAGGAGCAAGATGGAGCAGCTGGGGGAAGAAGAGGCAAGAACTTGTTTTTTGTGGGCCAACAAGTGCCTCGAGAGCTAGTCACAACATCCTTTCATCATTTTTATTCAGCACTCAGCAAATGCAGAGCCATTTATTGTCCATTGAATAGTCTGTAGAGCTCTGCTTTTGCTGAGTAGTATGTGGAACTGAGCCAAAAGGAGAAGAAATAATTAACAGTCTGCCCTGTCCATATGTTTAAAATACACTACAAAATGAAAACAGTCCTGTGGAGAGTTCTCTGCATTAAAGCTTTTCTGTCATGTGGAGTTGGAATATTTTCTCTGTTCCTTAGGGGAGGACTTAGGACAATATTTGAGAAACCAGAGTTAATATTAAGAATCTTTTTTTCCAGTTCTCTCAATTCATTATTTATATGCTTTATGCCTGTATAAAAAAAGAATTAAGTTATAGTATGCATGGAAATATTTCAGATATTCAGAATTCATAATACTACAGAAGAACTGAAATTAGTTTAGACCCTGATAGTACAATCCAGAAAACAGGATGATTCCTGTTTAAAACCATTTTTTAAACTGAAACATTATGGTCTAGACCCATTTATTTAAAGTAAATCTGACATCACCAAATCCAAACCCATTTAAGGCAACTTAATGGGTTTGAATTTCTTATGAAAGAAATAACATACAAGAGGAATTTGTGTCAATCTCTGTTGACATGAAATGAGGTGTACCCACATAAATGCTGCCCATTCCTGTTTAATGGACTAATTTCAGAAAATCTCCTTAGGAATCATGATAATAGCTCCTCTGGTCCTATCAGCCCCCGCTGGCCTCACTGTCAGACTCATTGCAATTGCTTTCTGGTGAATCACCAGTGCCAAGCAAACAAGATCCCAGAAGAACCAGCCAGCAAAGGATCCTCACCTCCCTGAGTAGGCATGACAGACTATACATCCAGTTCCCCATGGCTGTCACCAAAGGTTGTGATATTGGTCAAGCTGTGTCTTCCAGCTTACCCTTAGGGACCAATTACCCTTGGCCTGTCCTTTGTTGATCCACCCTTTGACAAAGCTTGGAAAATTTTCATCTAATAAAACCAAGATTAATGAGACTGACTGACTGGCTTTGTTTTCACAAAAAATCAAACGCTCCTCCTGCTGTGGCTGGTGTCCTCCCTGGGGTTTTTCTGGCACCCCGCATCAAGAATCCATGACAGTTAAATCAAGCATAACCAGTCTGGTTTAGGACAGATCCCAAGGTCATCTGTCCAACCTGTACTGAGTGCTATCTTGTTGGTAAACCCAGCAGAAAAGCCGAGTGCTGAAAAACCTACAGGCCAACCAGCACCCCAATCCTGTCCTCTGGACTGGCTTGACCCTTCACTACAGCCTTTGGATTTACGACCAGGTCTGCTGGAAGAGCCAGGAAGAGATTTCACTGGTACAACCCAGGCTGCCCCTTAAGATTTTAATCTCTCTAATCATTAATCTGCCACCTTGCAGTACAAATACTCCAACCAAATGTGTAGCCATTTGGGTTGGTTGGACAGGGATCAAATATTCCTTGTGGAATTCCAAACATCTATCAGCACAGATATTGCTGGACTGGCACGTCTTGCTATCCTCAAGGAGAGGCCAACTATTAGCTTCCCAAACAGCTGGGGAAGGTTGCTGTATAACATCAGCCACCTCTCCTCATTCTCTGTGTCTCAGGGGCCTAATTTTTCCATGGTACACTGCCCCACAGCTCTGACCGGTATAGCAGGTTTGTATGGGGCCATGCTTATGGGGCACATGTTTGCAGTTAGAGCGCAGCTAGAGTGGACTGTGATGGCAATGGGATGGAAGGGACAGCAAAAGCTGCCGTGTCAATCCTGTGCTGGCTGAGGAGAAAATGCAAAGGGGCTCTAGGGCTAGGAGATATGTTTAACTGGCTAGGCAGCAGAGGTGTCCAAGCCTTCTCCTCTGAGAAGATAAAGTACTCCATCTTCTTCACAGGGACCAGTGCTCTTGTCCTCAGCTCGGCCTGTGTGCCCTGGCTCACTGCTGCCAAGCCCTCTTCCCCAGCAGTAAATGTCAGTATAGTGGCATAACCCAGATTTCACCTTGCTTTTATTTCCCCACTAACCGAAAGGTCAAAACAAATTGAATTAAAGAACTACGTGGGGAATTCAATAATTAAAAGCTTGTGAGTGGACATAAAAGCTAATCACAAAAATAAACAGTTACCCAGTAACTTCATTACATTAAGGTAAGAGCCATATATGCTGCATACTATAATAGGAGCTCAGGGAGCTGAAATTGCCGGGAAGCCGTAAGTCATAGTTTGAATCACAGGAGAAAACACACATTGCTGTCACTGCCCAGGCTCAGAGGCAGGCAAGGAAGCTGAGCTGCATGCACAGATGACATCCTGACATCCTCCTTAAATTGCATGGCGTGGTACCGCCTATCATCTGCACATGTGCACCATCCATTTACTGAGCTGGCTACCTGAGGGTTTAGGGGCAAGTGAAGCAGTGGGGATGGGTTGGCTGGAAGTTTGTCTTGTTATGACCAGCTGGTACTCCAATAAGGTGACAAGCCCTGCTGGGATGTGTTTGCCCTGGCAATGAGACTGCTAGGTAATGTCAACTGGGCTGAACACCACTATTCACACAAAAGGGGGAAGGAGGTGTCAGGGAAGTAAGAAAACTCATTATCAAATCAGTAATGTCATCTAAATCATTCTTGTCCAGAGGGGAAAAGCCATCAGGTATGTCCTGACAGCCAAGTAGGAATGTCCTGCAGAACTGGTTACACCTCTCCTCCTATGCAGAACAGGGTTGAGTAAGGAAGAACGCTTTGGGGATTCTGAGTATTTTCCCAGCACCCCTACTGCCGCTGAGGGCAATATGCAAACATTCCTTCAAGTTTCAGGCCACCAAAAAATTAGGGCTGATGAAAGTACCACAGGTCACAGACACAAAGCTGTCCTGTGAATGAGCATAGCTTGGACAGGAAGATTGAGTAGTCTACAAAGAGCTACCAGATAAGGTTTTTCAGGCCTGGAAGTGTTTTGCAGCCTAAATAACCAGTGCCTAGATTTTAAACCAGATTGCAAAGTGCCTGGTAAGTGGAGAACGCTCTGCACCTTGCAGGTGGCCATTGAGCATTAGTCATAGAAAGATTTTCAGTGATGGTGAAATCAGCATGAAGGTAAGCAAGGGAAAAATACACATGCAAGATATTTAAATAAAACCAACCTCATTATTTAAATAAGGAAACATGCCTTTCTGAAACAGCTGAAAGAACAGTTAAGTCTTTCTTAGCTAAACCTTGCTTTCTAAACCTTGGGCCACAAAGCTAGAAGAGGCACCTCCATTATGTCCTAAAGTACATTCTTCAGGGTGAGCCAGTTGTCAACAGTTGTTCACAATACAGCTGTGAAAAAGGAAACCTTGGCTGTTGCCAAAAGTATTTTGTTTTGGTTTGGTTTTTCTGTTTTGTTTTCTTCTGCTAAATCGGTTTCATCGTGCTGGGGTCATCCAATTGAAATAGTTCTTTCCATTAAATAGTTAAATTTCTGTGCTCCTCAGATGCTGAATTTTCTACTGATCCTTCAGGGCAGCTGGTCTGAAGGAGAAAGGGTAGAGGCATCCCTTGTCCAGCCTTTTTTAATTTTCATTTATTGCAGTCAGTACTGTCCTTTACCACTGCATAGCTAGGGGGAAGGGAAGAGATCTGAGCTTTCAGCTGGGGGATTTCAGTAACCTTGGTGTTTGAACACACAGCCAGTGCACAGTAAGAATTCACTTTGCCTGTTACATGCTTTTTCCCATAATACTAAATGAACTCATTCTCTTAAAACTGAAGTCTTCCTAATGCAAGGATCTTTTTTAGATAAAAACTCAACATTATGAAATATACTACACCACATCTTACACTAATGGGTTATGAAAAGATAAGCTATCAAATGCTATCAGAATCTTTTCTGTATGATTAAACTGCTATATTTCCTGAGTCCAAATAGTGGCTGTGTTATTAATAACTAGAGCAATACATTCTCTCTATTTCCAAAGCCACATCAGCTCAGATATCTTAGTAAGCTTTGGAATGAAATAACCCAGTTTTAATATCTACTTTTTGCAATAAATCAATTTTAAATGAGGAGGAATACATCTTCAAGTAATATGAAGGTGAACAAAATATATTCATACAACTAGTGGGAGAAATCTGTATTTTCTGAAGCATTGTATGTTAGTGACAGTAAACTCCACCCTCAAAATTGCACAATTCACCCTATAACCTTCACATTATCAGCCTGCTGACTGACTGGACAAGTGAAAAATGCAATAGTATCTATAGGCCTCATTACTGGTTTTTTGGGGTGGAAAGGTCAGCAAGGTTACAGTGCTGGTGTAGTATTATTTCCCACCAGTTTGAAAATCTGAGTTTACAGATCCAGGAGTTTTGATCACCAACAAGACTCTTATTTGAACCATTAAATCACAGCATGACCCCCCAATTCAGCAAGATGCTTAAGCACTGAACCTGAGCTTTAATGCCAAATAAACAAGCGTATCATACTGTTATGCAATTTAGGCTGCTATACAAACTGAAATAAAATGCATTTAGCTTAATGTGTGCATTAAACATTCTGTATAAGCACACGAAATTACAATCTTAGTGTTCTATAATGAAATCATAACTGCTGCCTGCAATGAGCTCAACATAAATCTTCCTGCTTTCCCAATGAGGCATCGTCAGACTCCTCTGAAATCTGTTCCGTAAAAGTAATAAAATCATGATATGGGAGAAAAAGCAAACAAGAAAGGTCAGTCAGGACTGAGTCCTCAGCAGACAAACATCTTCATGCTCCTAGAAATCAGATTTTTTTTGTCCATGTTCCCATCTCAGGATTCATCCCTGTACCACCTCTTCCTTCCAGCACACTCTTTTAGCTGTTGATTGGAAGATCTTGCAATGCTCAGCATCATTCAAAGTTACGATGTCATTCCCATCTATTGGCGTGTGTAGGTTTATGGCTTTTTGCCGACCTCTTGAAGTTGTGATCCAAGCCTTCAATTCCTCATGCACAAAAGCCAGGAAAGTCTAGATAGCATTCAGAATGCCAAAACCATCTGATCTCACTTTCTTCATATATCAGATGACGCACTGCCAGCGCTGTTTACAAATGCTTGACACCAAGAAACCCATAGTGGACTTGTACTGGTCCTTTCACACCATGTACTGAAATGTCTTGGCAACTTCTATTTCCTGCAAAAAAACCCTGTAAGAAAACCCTCTTTTCAGCTCATCACCAAGTCTATGGTTTTCATTAATTATTGTTAAGCCTAACTAACCAATCTTCCTTCCCATCCCTGCTGCATGGGTCAGGCCCAATGTGAGCATAGTGGTTATGGTCTGCATTCACCCTCTGGGCGCTGTGGCCCCTTGGCAGAAGGCAGCACTGCTCTTACAACAAGATGCACACCACCATAGTCATACAGAGCAGAGGTACAAACAGAGGTACAAACCATACAAAGCAGAGGTAAAAACCATAGTCATTCAGAGCAGAGGTACAAAACCAGACTTAGGATGGATGGGTGCTGCTTCCCTCTGGAAAACCTGAGGAGTGCCCAGTCCAGTGTTGGCACCAGTGCCAGCCATGGTGGCACCCCAGAAGGTGGTTAGGTAACAGCTCTCCATTCCCTTTGTCTTCCCCTTCAGCTTCATCAGCTGCCTTGGTTTAACATGAAAGAGCTCAGAAGGAGCACATTGTCTCATGAAGCCTGCTTGCACCTCATGCTTCGATGGCCCTGAGCAAGCTTCTCCCTCAAGTCCTTCTTTCCCCATCTGCTGTTGTAGGCAGCTGAGCCCTCTCAGCCAGCAAGGCCTTCCAGCAACATTTCCAGCTGGCCCCAGGGCATGGAGGGACCCCTGCTTGAGTCAGCAGACTCATGGTCTTTGATGCCTCCCAGCAAGGCTGGCTAGGGAGCCACCAAGCTTGCTCTGTGTCCCTGCTGGGCATGCAGCCTCTTCCGGGGGAATTATCGAGCCCTTCTGTTCCCTCATTTATTGCTGGTTTATAAACAAAGCCGGGAAGCGGTGCCTTGGCTGGGAGGGACGATATGCTAAGGAAGCATGCCTTAAGGAATAGGCCGTTACTGCTTTTGCATTAAGATTGAGCTGTGGAGAGGAAGGCAAGGAGGAAGGCTGGGAAAGCAGGCCTGGAGCCATTTGAAGTGGACAGACTGGATTTATTGTGGTAGACATTGATGGCTGGATGCTGCTTTTTCATTTTCAGGCTCTCTGCCTGATTAGCAGAATCACTTGTAAATACTTGGTAGGGAAGCTTGACATTAAGATAAAAACAGCAAGGGCTGGAGTTACTGGATGATTGCTAGATAACTCAGAGCCTTGTTATTTTAATTTTGTCTGGAGCACCATTTGTGGGCCCAAGCTTAGTGCATTTGGAAAACCCATTCCTCATTCTGAGTCAGAAACATGCTACCCTTATGATATCAAAGAATACATCTGGACCATAGTGCTCAGTCCACAGTTCCCCCTGAAATTTCTCAGGTTTTTGCTGTCCGCGTGGAATTCTTCCTCATCTGTGGAATATCAGTACTGCAATAGCTCTAAGGAGAAAACCTTAGTTTGAAAACAAAACCAGAGAGATGGCTGCACAGAGACCCTTAACTGTGTCTTTATGCCACTGGCTAGCGGAGGCAAGTGAAACATGTTGTATTGCTTAGCTAGATTCAGATAACACTATGCCAGAGAAGTACTTCGTTCAGTTAAAAAGAAGAAAAAGAGCAAGTTTGGGGCACTTGAAAACATTTGTCAGTTCAGGCAGAAAGTGGCCCAACTAATCTAGTTGGAAAGAAAAGGAGAAAAATTGAACCATCATCTCAGCATTCAAACATCCACTACTAATTTTAAAATTAGCTAAGTTGATATTTTGAAAGCAGAGAGAGAAAAACCTAAACAAAACAAACAAACAAAAAAGCCTGGATTTGCTTCATCATTTTCCTTCATTTTTTCCATTCTGTCACAGATCTGAGAGGGGTGGCACTCAGCTACATGGAGAACCAAGAGAAAACCATTGTTAGTTGTGAGTTAAGGCCATGGTGACCCAGCTGAAGGACATCTGTAGTATGCTGCAGGCTTCAGGAGAGCCTGTTTAACCTCTGGGAGAGGTGCTCTGTGTGTTTCACTCCAGATCCCTAGTGATGCTCTGGCAACTGAGACCTGTTGAAGCCCAGCTTAAGAACTTCTGAGGGCCCGAGTGCCCCAGGATCTGCAGCAGTCTTTGGTGGTCATGGGAAACCCAAGTCAGTGGCATCTCAAACTACTTCCCTGTGAGGCTATATATCTCCAGCTTGGAGGTGCTGTCTGTGGGGACCAAGTACTAACTGTTCTCTATGTGCATTCAGGACCCTCTCCCTCCACACCTCCTCTAAATCCCAAGTGTGTGCTCATGAGCTGGGTCAGTACCAACATACTCTTTTCATCTGCTGTGGCTTGATAGGAGACTGAGGAGTTGCCTGCTTGGGGTGCATACCAGGGGCAGCAACAAGCTCTTTCCATCGGAGCAGGAAGGCAGTCCTGTTTAGGACCATAATGGTCTACCTGTCCTAAATCTCTCTGACCCTCTAACAAGAGTCTTATAAACTGCCCCCACCCCCACTGCAACCCCATTAAGTGGGGAAGGAGGAGGGAAAGGAGCTAAATACAGGTTTAATAATACAAAGTGACTGAATTTGCTGTGCCTGCCTAGTGAGAGGGCTTCCAGCTTGCTTTCAGGGGAAAAGGATGTCTCATGGATTTCACTGCCTCCCCTTCTGTCTGTCATCTGTCCCACCTTCAGTCCCAGCAACATTTTACCCTGCTGAATGATCTTAAACACCACCAAAGGCAGTAATGGCCTCATAGGTGTTCTGAAAGATTCATCAGAATTGTCAGCTGGACACAGACAGGACAAAACCAGGCTTCATTAGCTCTGCTGCTTAGAGTGGCTTGTAATAGTGTAAATATGTTTAATTACTTAGTACCACTGCCCCAGGGATTTGCATTTAAAAGAGGAAGGGAAGCTTGCAGATTCCAAAGTGTAGTTAGGCCCCCTTAATTCTGTATTCCAAAATCTGGGACTGGGTAAGAACACAGTGCACAGGAGCAACCAGGCTTTAGCCTTGTGCATCTGAAAGCCAGTGAATACGTCACTGGAAAACCCAGGTTTTATTCCAAAAGAGAAGCAGGGAATTGCATCCTAGGAAGCCTTTAAGTGGCTTGCTGACACATAGGATTAACATAACGAATTATCACACAATGTGGTGAAGTTAGAGGCATGGAGATTAATTGCTGAAGGCCAGATGGGAGCGGTAGGGGTAATACAGCCTTTTGTTGCAGGAAGAGTGTGAGGGCTCAGCGTGCAAAGCTGCAGCGACCAGGAGGAAAGTGTGAGTACTCCTGGGGATTTTGCCTTGTCAGGACAGATGCAGGCAGAGCGGCTTGGGGGAGACCTGCCCCGAGCTGAACCACTCACCCCTCCTGCAAAAGGGCAGCACACAGGCGCCCCATCATCTGCCAAGGGATGGGGAGCCATCACTGTGTTCCCAGCTGCCCATCACTGCTCTCCAAGGCGGTGTGCGTGGCCTAGCACCTGCCCTCCCCTTCCATCCCTCCTCCTGGCACTTGCCCTTGTGGGCTCTGAGGGGCTGGATGCAGTTTGTTGTGCTCAAGCCTCTGATGGAGTTGAAACAGCTCTTCTAGTTCTCCCCTTCAGCCATTCCGGTGTCTGGCCTATGTCTTTGTGAATGTCCTGGGATTTGCCACCACAAGTATAAAGCCATATTTCATACAGACAGGAGTTAAATGCAAATCATTAATGAAAGTGGGCTGGGATAACTAATGTAACTCCCTGTGCTTCATGTCACCATTTAAACAAGAACACTTTTTTTACAAGAAAAAGCCCCTTTGTTTTAACATGGATCTAGAAGCCTTTGCTTACTTATTTGTTGAATATGTCTGAAAAACCTGCTTTCAGGGATCCTGCCTTCCAAATATCCCCATCTAGTGCAACATTTTAATTCTGACCTTTGAAACTCAATTGGCAAAATGACTGCCAATGGGGCTTATTTACGGGAATATGCTGCAGTATCACACAAAGAATTCAGAGATGTTTCCCACCGTAATTTCAGCATCGATGCATTTCACTTGATTTACCATCACAAAAAGCATCTGGGCCCTAGTCCAAGAAGTGCTGTATCATTTTTCTATTACAGTGATACCTGGCTGGTTGATTTAGGGAAAAAAAAATGTAATTAACACAAATACTGTTACTCAGTTTACTGGCATTTCAAGAAGGCCACATTAAGGCATGGTGCTCTGGCACACCGTAATGTTAGTCAGATGTCTTCTTGGTAGAAGCAGGAATTGCCAGTGTTACTGACATTTACTCTTCACCTTATTAAAGGCACTAACTAATGGGTTTTAAGCCCTCCCAACCACCCAGTAAAATAACCATGTTATCCCTCTCTCATACACATCCCAAGCCTCAGTTTGACAGGTAATGCCAAATAGGAGAATTTGTACCCAAGCAAGGAACTTCTCTGCACTTCCAACCTTATGTTTAGATGATAAATATGTTTATCTTTTTTACCACTGAAATTGACCATTCATTTGGCTGGGGCATAGGTATACAGTTTGTCTTCCTGTACGAGGCAAATCTCCAATACTGTAGTTCCACAGGATGCACCTAGATTAGAACGTGCCCACATTTAATGAAACAGAGATCTTTAATTCAAATCAAACATACTTTGTGGAAAACTGTGCCATAGTTGCAAATCCACTAAGATGTGACTTTTTTTTTGTTGGCTAAAGTACCTATATTTCTATAGAGGATTGAGGCTGGTATCACTCTGCTCAAAGTCACTGGCTATTACTGACTGGGAACAGTCTTCAGAGAGGTTCTCGAGCAAGGCATACATGTTTTCCCTTGGCTCCATGATGTCTTAACAGTTGTGCCACAGGTTTCAGACTGAATTTGCAGTGTGACCCATCAGCAACAGTGCAGCCCAGACTGCCTGATGCTACCTGCATACAACAGACTGCAGGTATTTAGGGAGAAATTAAGTCCACTTGCCCCAGTGAGCTGTGAATGCAGGTACCAAGCACCATTGCTGTGAGCTCCACCATTGTTACCTAGAAATTGGCAGCCAAAGCCTGCCAAAAAGAAGTACTTCATGTGGCAAATACACATGTCCAGCATGGAGGTGTGAAGTAGGACTTAATACATGAAAGAGGCAAAGCCCCCTAAGAAGGACATCAAGAACTCAGAAAACATCTAACTTCTGGACAGGTGAACTGAACATGATGGACTGAGGAGAATTCACACAAAGATCTAAACTACATCTGATCAGGAATATTCCATCCTGGCTAATCAAAACTAGTTGCTGAGTTTTGAGTATATTCTATTGACAAAATGCGACTCGGTTATGTTTCTTGCTAGTCCATGGGGCAGGCTGATGGAGAAGCCAAGTTTCCAGAGTACCTGATTTCATTATGACCCCACCAGAGAAATGTCTTGCTCAGGAATTTCAGACTAAGACCCACACTTTAGGGAGCCTGGAAACTTGTAGAGCCAGCTCAGGCCAGGGATTTCCGAGTTTCAGATTCCCAGGCATACAGGAACTGATTTTTTAAGGGGAAAAAACCCCTCAAACAACATGCAGAATTCAGCCAGGGAAAGGCACTTCATTTTTGAAACACTGAAATTCCAGAACAGTTTTCTCGCTGGGAAATTCTGGAGTTTACTGCCCTGGTGCCAGATTTAGCATTATTGGAGTTTTCCATGAATGGAATTTTAGCAATGTCTAATTTATCACCCTCCCTCTGAGAGAAGCCAAGTTCCTGAGACACAGTAGATAATATTATTGCAATTATCTGCATGACCTTCTGCCACTGATACCTCATGTTGCTGTGTGGTACATGTGGGGAGGAGGAGAGTTATCTTGCAGGCAAACTCTGATTTTCATCCTTCCTTTCCAACCTCCCGCATAATCTCAGCCAGACAAATTTCACAGAAATCCAAGCCCACAGTTCTTTGGAAACTCACTGAAGAGCATGTAAGAAATTAAATGACTGAATCTAAGCAGCTGGTAGGTCTATTCCTTTTCATTTTGGTTTTAGCTGTTGAATTTCTATGGAAGCAAGTGTCATGTTGCTTCCAATATACACCTCTGATTTCTACTCTATGCCTAACTGCATTCCCACAGTCATCAGGAAAAGAAATAGATCTTACTGTATATATTAATGTACATCACTCTTTTTTGTAGCTGGCTCTTTATTGCTGTAAAGGATATGTATGGATGAGGTATTAGAGTTTAAGTTGGGAAGAAAGAGACAAAATACATTTTTCCTTGCCAAACAATTTATATGCTGATATTTACATAATACTGTCATCTCTCATAGCTGTCATTACCTAAGCCAAAACTAAAAATCACTTCACAGCAAAATGTCCTGTCATATTTTGCAATTTACTTTTCAGAAACAGGATCCTGTAGGAGGACTGGCTATCTATTCATTAGGCCACCAAGCATTCTTTAGCTGTGTTTTAAAGCCTAAATTTAGATGATGGGAGAGCTCAGGCAATTCAGTCAAAGCTAGCTCAGACACCAACTGACATGGGTAATCATTTCTAGAAAAGCCATTGACCTACTGCATACACTTGAAATTCAATCACAGCTGGAGCAAGGATTTGTTAAATTACTTTTTATTTTTAAAAAAGAAAACACTCTGCTTGCCAATTAGTTAAACATCAGTGGATTTGGTGCTTCTTCCTTTATATACTACAACTTTTGAGAAGGAAGCTACTTCTCACTGCCTTTTTTACTCAAGAGAGCTGAAGAGCAAAGACAGCAAAAGATGTGGTGAAGATCGTGGGCCATCCAGGGCCACCGGTCTCCATCACTTGTGGGCCAAAAGAGAACCAATTCCAGTGGGGTAAGCCATAGCCAGGAACTGAAGGCTGTGCAAGGGCAAGCACGAAAGCCTATTGCAAATATTAGACACAAAACTCAATGTCTGAACTTTACCTGAATGTCTTATGCTTTGGTTGGTGCAATATTACATTGAAAGCAAAAACGTCTGCATGGGGCAGGCTGCCTGGTTGTTATGAGCAGAGGGGAGGATTGGATGATGAAATCATCACACTGTGGTCAAGAGCAAAGTGACACAAAGAGCCTAGCAAGTACGGATGCCCTAAGTATGCCAAAACGAGAGATCTCCAATGGGGCCATATCCAAAAAGGATGCCAGAATGTCCAAGCAAAAATCAGTCACTGCAGAAGAAATTCAGTGTTTAGGGCACTCACGTTAGACATGCAAAAGCCAAGCTCCAGCCTGTCACCAAATCACATACGCAGATGATTTGTGGACGTGTCTCCCATATCCCCAGCTAATGCCCCATCCAGCAGGCTTCTGTCTTGTTCCAAGAGGTGAAGATTCCTAGATAGCTTTTCATTTCATCCCAAGCAGAAGTAGGGAACACTTCTGAAACCCTGCTCTTTTGCCAGAAGGAAGATGTGTTTCTCACCTGGCTCTGGCATGGTATGAAATTATATTGAGCATTGCCCCGTGCTTGTGCAGAGTACCTCAGAGTGGCTTACCACCACTCTCTCGGCAGATGGGAGAGCGTGAGTGCTGTTCACATGTTGAGGTGCCAGTAAGCAGACTGAGAAGCAGGACAGGAGCGAGGCAGAAGTGCTGTCATGCTGGAGAAGTGCTCACCGACTGCCTTGTGCCTGGAAAGTGGCATTTAGTGCAGCAGAGAGTTGCTAGAGCAGAGGGAGTAAAAGCCTCAGGCAGGAAAAGGCAGAGGAAGAAAGAAACATTAAGACCATTCCTGTTAACCAGTGTAAGGGGGGCAAACTTAACAAGTCATTGTAAATAACTTGTAAATCTAAATTTCTCCTTCCCTGACCATTTGTTGTCTGCTCAAGTATGCACCTTTAAAGTACACACATTTTTACAGGCTCTGTCCGTAGTAGTTTTGTCAAAGTCCGCTCCAGCAGAGGGTACAAACAAAAAAGCCAGCAGGCTGGGAAGGTGCACAGTGCAAGCGGCTGGAAACACAGCGGTGCAGCCAGCCAGCCGATCCCTGGGAGTGTGCGGTGCCAGGAACGGGAGCTCGGTGCCTTCACTGCGCAGGAGCATCGCTTGTGTAGAGCCTGCAGTGAAATGGCACCTCGGTTTGTTACCGTTGCTTCCTCCGCTCGAGAAAGGCAACAACAAACCCGTGAGTTTCCAGGCAGCTGGGAAATATGTCCCCAGACCCTGTGACAAGGCCAGGAATAGAGCTGATTCCCATCTTCCTTGCGCATAACCGTGATGCAGCAGAAAGCCTGTGCTGTGGCTCCACGCCAGAGGAATGAGGAAAGACTCATTCCCCTGCCCATACTGTCCTCTGTTTCCTTTTGTTTTGCAAGTCAGGAACAAGGCAGCGTTTTGCCCTGTGTGTGGACGCTAGGAGACAGGCAATGATGACTTCATCAGAAATACCGGGCAAACAACTGAACAGCTCTGATTACCTCACATACCTGCTGCACATGAAGATGAGTGGCTTTCAGTCAACTGCATATTTACTCAAACAGTCATATGAGGCTGGTCTGACCTAAAAAAAATAATGAAATAAAATGTCACAAGCTTACATGGTTGCAGGACTTAAGTAGGACGAAAGTGCGTGACCCTCCTACATTAAATGGTAAGGGTGGAACAGGAAAGATGATGCTCTGTCAGGAATAGCACAGATAAACATTTATTTCAAAATAAACAGGTAACTCTTTAGCCTCTGACGCCAGTATATTGCTTTCCTTCCTGCCAAGGATGACCGAGTCAGGGATTATTCTTAGACTTATGACTGTGAGCAAAAACAATCGCGACCCCTCTGCAAGCCTTAGGGAAAAGCGTTTCTACTGTTTTATTTAAATAGCTCTTTGCAAAGTTCATCAAAACCATTCCAGGAATGCCTCAGCAAATTACTCCACCACCCTGAACACCCAGGAGGGACGACACCTGTCATATAGTCTGTGACCAATTCTCAAAGTCAAGTAGGTGGTTCCGACCCTGCCTTGTGAGTCTTACGGCCATCAATCAGAGTTTCACCTGTAACCTACACTGCAAAAGCTCTGGTTATTATTTATATAACAAAGGACTAACGTTCCTATGGGAGACACACAGGGTTGGGAGTCTGGTCTGACACAGGCCTTGGTCACATCTCCTTCATGACACTAGGCAAGCCACAGAAAGCCTGAACACTGCAACTGGGGAGGCATGTTTTGGGCACAAGGACTACTAGCCCCTGACCCCAGCACTTCTGTGTCTGTGGATCACTTTAGGGAACCAAGTCAGGTCCATTAAAAGGTACATCAGGAAGACTGAGCAAGGCACGGGTGGTCTAAACACAACCCCCTACTCAGTTTCTAACTCAAGAGAAGCTGAAGTGAACAAGCAGAAGCACATTGACTGGGAGAAAGGAGGCACCTCAAGACCTCCTGTTGCAGTGAGATACGCTTGTGACTCAGCACTTCCAACTGCCCATCCCACAACATAAAGATACCATCCCTTGTCCAGAGGACCAGACAAGGAACACCCCTAACAGAGAGGTCACTGTTTAGGTCCCTTGCTCCTCCACACATGCCCACACAGATTGCCCACATGGAAAACATCTTCGTAACCACCTCAGTTAGAGGTTAGTTTACATTGTTGTTAGGCTGGCTCTACATGAGAAAAAGTCTCTTCTGCTGGAGATTGCTGGGTAGATTACTCGAGCAAGTAGGTTCAATCAAAGTTCAGATTAGCATCTAGTCTAAATTAACAAGCATCTTTAGTCGGCCCATTATTAATTTTTAAGTTGGGAGACCACATGAATTTCTACACCTGAGACTGAACAAGTAACCTGTAAACATGCACATGTAGTGGTTTGTCAGTAAGTCTTTTGGGACTCTGTCTAAGCCCTGATTCACTGCAAAAAACACTTCTTCTTTGATTTTTTTCTTTCCAGGCCAGATTGTCTGTAGGTCATTCCAGATAATGTCCTTTACAAGCAGTTTTTATCATGTTTACTTTGATCCTAGAGATACTCAGTTGGAAAGAAGTACATGGAATTTAGAGCGCATAATTACTAGAACTCCTTATACCTGCCAATCTGGCTGCATTATGAAAACCCCATTAACTGGATTGGAGAAAACCTCAAGAAAGGCACAAAGAATTTAAGAATTACCTACCTTATTAATCTGTCTAAAAGCATTGCTCCAAAGAGAAGGTCAAGTATAATTTCAATTGTTTTACAGCCACTGCAGTTAAATATCTTCAATTAAATCTCGATGATTACATAGAATCATAATACTACCTTATACCTCCAGGGCCTTTAGTCAGAAGATCTTAACATTTTTATAAAGCTTCTCCCAAAGACTAAGAAGCTGGTCTTCAAAGCAGCCCTGTGAGATTGGCTTAGTCTTGGAGAGCACAAGCAAAGCATTCAATCCCTCTTCCTGCAGTTGTGATGTCCAAATAAGAGCCCTGAAGGAACCTCACTGCAGGAGTTCTTTTCACGCAGGTCCATCTTAGCAGCCTCCACAGCCTGGTGCTTTATATCCTGGCTCCTCTACAGGCTGCAGAGAAATTAATCACTGAGAATTCTGATGCAAAAATGGGTTTAGGCACTAAGTGTCAGGAGCAGTGCTACAGCATAGAAGAAAAGCTACACAAATGATACGTTCCCTTCTGATAAATGTATTATGTTTGCATGGCAGCAAACATGTCCTACAAAACACAGAACATGTCAACTGCTTTGATGAGATGCACTATCCTTAAAATTAGTCTTTAAATGCAACATGAGATGTGCCCCATAGCTGCTTACCACAAAGCCTGGAGTGTTGTACAAACCTTGTACAAGATACTTCATTTACAGCTAATGCAACTAACAGATGAAAGAATTGCTTCTGAGATGACTCAGGCTCCAGCTGTGAGCTGCCGTGGCCTCTCCTCCAGGCTCCCAAGGACCTGCTAACATCAGCTTGGGTAACTGTTCTCTTTGAGGCTGGGGACAGGTTCCAGAGCTGGTTTTGACCTTTACTCCTCTCATCATATCACCCTCTTCCCTCCACTTCCACACTTCACCTGAGGATGTACTAGGACTACTTATTCAGGACCCAGAAACAACCAGAGGGAGCACAGAAGAGCCTGTGGTTTCAGAGTAACCACAAAATAATTCTGCTGTGACAGCTGATGCTGCAGCTCCCACACCTCTACGGTGGTAATGTGGCATGTCAGCCTGCTGCTTTTGTGCAAGCAGCAGTGTGATTAACTAGAGATTACAAACGCAGTAGAAATAAAGCAACTTCTTGCTCTGTGCCTTCAGTTTGAACTCTTCTGGAAGTCTGGAGCACTTCTGCCAATTTCCCTACCAACCCCTCGAAGGCAGCAGAGAGCACAACAGATGGGGAAGGATGTATCACCCTAACACCACATGCCCAGCCTAACACTAGCCCTCACTTCATCAAGCTGTGTACCTTCAGGCATGGCATCACTCTGAAATTAGCAGATTACAATTTTGAAAAAAACCCCATGCAGTTTCATTTCTGAACATACTATTTTGGATGTGACTTTTCTCTCACATCTCAAACTTTCATTACATTGAGGCCAATTTGAAGCTTTGTACGTAGCATCAACCATGTACATCCCAATCTCTCTACACACACTGCTTTGATATTTGTCAGAGGAGGGTCCAAGACTGCTTCAGACATGTGATAATGGCTTTCCCAAGGCCCTGGGTACAAGCCTGGCAGCCCTGCCACATGCTCATTAGGGTCACAAAAGTTCACCAATACAGGCTGCCAGACCACTTGCATGGTGTATCTGGGCTGGACAATGGCTCACCCCTCTCCTGGATGCTTGGGGGAAGGGGAGTGGCTGCAGCATCAGCCCCCTGCATATGCGAGGTATGTTATTTCACCCCAATGACTTCAGTATCTACCACTCCCTATCTCCAACACCCTCTGAACAAGCAGGATGGCACGTTTTGTGCAGACCTGTTTGTTAAACATACAGGAATTTCCAGGATTTGCTGTCAGACAGACCTGGAGGCTTCCTCCAAGAGAGCCACAGGAACAGTTCTGGTGAGACTGCAGAGTTTTCAGCATTTTGTGGTTCACTCTAAGTGGCATTTAAGGTTGCTAATCCTTTTAAACTCCTGCACTGTTTCTTTTCATTAGGTTGCTATACTCAGCAATTACATATTCAGGGCAAAAGGAAAGCTCAGCTCTTCTCCCTCCCTTCGTTCAAATTTTCAGTACTTTGGGAAAATAGAAACAACACACTGTGTTCAGGCTGTCATTTTCTTTTTGTGCATTTTGCCATTCAATGGCAGCTGTATTTACACAAAAACATAAGAACAGCCAAATGTCCAGCCAGCCAGTATCTTACAGATACCTGGATTGCAGATATCTAGATAGGAACAAGACAAGCAGGGATTTCCAGAACCCAAAGTAATTTATTTGCATTCAGGTTCCCCCCATCATCCTTTCCCCCTGTGCTTCTCCATTTTTTTTTGACTCACGTAACTAGCTGCTAAAGGTTTGCAGTATGTGGCAGTGTCATTTTGCCAGCCATGCTCCCACCCATCTCTACACACCACTGTACCCTGGGCTGCTGCAGGCTTTTGCAGGCTGATGAGCTGCCAGGGAGTCATTCTCACAGGGTAGTCAGCTAGAATAATCTCAGACATGGGCATAGTTAAAACCTACAGAGGAGGGAAGGAGAGAAAGGAGGGCTTTAGCCTGCAGCCTGGATCTTCATGCCTGTGTTGTAAGAGCTGTTATCAATGGAGATAAGAGGATGAACAGGCAAACGCTCCACCATGTTTTGTTTTCATTGTGATGTGTTGAAGCCCCATAGGACACCAGAGCTGATTGAACCTTCCTGATGTTACCTTTTCCAGGGCATGCCTGTAGCATGAGTGCAAAGTGCTGGGTACAGACAGCAGCCTTGGTGCTGGGACCAATGCAGCCATGCAAAAGGATTTCTTGCTGCACAGCCCTCAGCAGCAGGG
This sequence comes from Laterallus jamaicensis coturniculus, assembly GCA_022605575.1. Classification (NCBI taxonomy): domain Eukaryota; kingdom Metazoa; phylum Chordata; class Aves; order Gruiformes; family Rallidae; genus Laterallus; species Laterallus jamaicensis. The sequence goes on from JAKCOX010000001.1 coordinate 51,248,619, forward strand.
GTGACGGTCCTGCTGCTTGTGGCTCTGGGGCAGCAGTGTGTGATGCAGACATTCGTGGACCCTCCCTGCCCTGCCCTGTCCAGCCTGCCACCCCTGCACCAGAGAGTTTTCCATTCCAGTGCATTCCCAGGAGCATCAGTATCCCTATTTCCTATGAGAGTTCCTCAAAATGTCCTCAAAATGTCTTCCAACTTTCTTAGTCCTGTCATGCAGCACTGCCATTGCAGTCACACGTTTGACATATTCTCCTGTGCAAGGTGGCCATCAAACACCAGCAGGCTAACATGGCAGAGACTTTATTCTCTCATGCCTGCAATGGGGATGACTATACAACATGTAGAGACAAGCTTTCTGCGTATGAGTTGCGAGAGTGAGCATGGTTATCAGAGCTGTCAGCTCTAGTATGAGCTGGACTCTGCTTGAGGCCTATTTACTTAGCATTTTTCCCAAACTGACAGTGAAGAAAACAGTCCAAAAGAAATACTGCTGTGACAGACAGGAATCTTGCACACTTTATCATGTGTGCTGGGCTCAGCTGGGCTTTCTGGTTGAGTATCTTGCAGGCTGAGTCACCCTGTCAGCAATTTGGTACCCCTGGGTGCCTGAGGCCAGGAATGTGTTTCCCTGTCTGAAAACACAATATATATCTATGTGTGTCTGTGGGAGTTAAGGCCAGAGCTTTGCTTGCATGAGGAAGGCGCGTGGTCTTCAGCAGCACAGTCCTAGGGCATGATGTCTAGAGAAGGCAGAGGCAAGCATAACGCTTTTATAGATGCAGGCCAAGTGATTTATATGAAAGGCACCAGCAGAGCATACAGGGGCTTCTCCTGAATCTCTAGACAAAGACCACTTGTTCAAACTTAATTTCCTCAACTGTAGGAGAGAAAAGATCCCAGTAAAGAGCCAGTTACCATGTATTTTTATTTTCTGGTGTGAGCATCCCGCTCTCCAGGTTTTTAAGAGGCAGCATGTGCATCACCTGCGCCCGCGTTACAGTATTTGAACGATTTCAGTCCTCCAGCAAGGAGCACCTGAGACCAGAAGTTACTGACAGCAAAGGAGATAATAAACAAAACCCATTCAGGATAATGGAGCAGGGCAACATCTCATTCCAGGGAAAGTATCTTCCACTTGCCCTTGATCATCACCTGTGGGGGAAAAAAAAGAAACCCAGTGTTGCATAAGGTAATTCTTTCATAAAGTACAGTACCCTTCCCGTGGATGGCTACTTGGACACCTTTCCTTCATCTTATCAGGGCTTCAATATGGCTTTAAAATGACCTACATGGGGTAGAGAGAGAACAAAGAATGGAGAGAAGGAGGTGCAGGAGGAAGTAGTACTGGGTTGGAAGAGCCAGCTTGCTGAGAGAAGCAGCTAAGAATAATCCTATCATTCTTGTGCCCCATTTATACATCTACTTATAAAGGAAAAGAAGGGATTTTCAAGTGTGAAGCTGCTACTATGACTTTAACTCCTCCAGTTTGAGTCAACACCAAAACCCAATAAAGCAAGCATACTAGTGACTTGTTCTGGCTGCCTGGGGTCACCAGGGGATCACAGACAAAAAGGCACCCAACTGCAGCACTGCCACATACTGCTAATGCTTTCTCTGGGATGAGTCAATGAACAGTGAGTACCTGCTGGGTTGATGAACAGGCAAAGCCACATGGGAAGTACTAAATCAGCTGTCTTAAGAGCTCATGCACCTCTTCCCCTCACCCTGCCACCTCCCAGCCTTTCTGCAGCTGCAGGAGGCCTGAGCACTGGAGACTGACCACCACATTTGAAGGTTACCTACTTGTTTTTTAATACATTGTCTCTAACTGCTGGGAAGCTTCAGAACAGGAACCAGCGCAATCACTTCCTTTCTTAACTTCATTGCGAGGATTGGACAACAGAGCAGAGCTACCATTTACTTGCCCTATTTGAGATCATCATCTCCACCCTTCCCACCACCCACACAAGCACTTTTCCTCAGGAAGCAATTACATTGCCATTCTCTTTAACAAAAGTTATTCATCTTCTGAATTGGCCTTCAACAAGGCCAGCATCAGAGAGGCACACTCATTACAGGCTCACCCACAAATACCAAACCCTCCCTCTTACAGAGGACTTAACCCACATTAAAGCCCAGTCTTTTAGAAGTTGCTTGCAGCATTCCCTCCACAAGAGTTACCCAAACAATGTGCTCATAGTACAACTGCATTGATCAAACAGGTTAGCCATTAAGAAACCTATTCACCTTCCCAGCTTCACAGACACAGTCGCTCCCTCTCGTAAGATGTAAAAGACCTTCCTTTAAGGTACGAAGCCTAAATAAACTCAGCTGCAGATGGGAACCACTGCCTGAGTGAGGGCTGTGCTGAGCCAAGGAATGAAGCAACCAAAAAACTGTCATGGCTCAGGACATGGCCAAGATGTCTCAAATCTGATGTCCCAACAGGGAAACCAAAGACCTTGGATGCTTCATGACTGAGAATTTTCATTTTCACATCCAGAAGTTATTTTAACCTCATTTTCTTCGGAAACAAGGCTTAGGCTCTGCCTTGTTTTCTGTGTATGTTTGAGCTGATTGGCCAGTTTCAACCACATTTAACAGATTAAAATATTAAGTTTTCACAGATTTTATAGAAATTGACTTCTGCTAAAAAATCCAAGAGTCCCAAGTCAAAGGTGCAGCGTGAGCTCTCTCCCTCTTGCTATTGGTGACTACCCTTTAGAAAGAGTCCCTATAAGTGCTGAAAAATTTCTTTCAGATGTTATGGAAACATAGCTATTCAGTGGCTTGCGTGCTAGCTACCCAAGGGTGTCGCCAGCCTTGAACTGCACATCTGTAAGAGATCAGCCCTTCCTCATTCTGGTGCTCAGAAAATTCTTGTTTCAGTTCTTACAGACCTTGACTCACATCTTACTCCCTACTTACTCTGTGGATTTAGCTCTTCCAGTTATTGTCTTCTTTGCCAGCTCCTCTCCTCCCCATTCCAGTGCCCTTTGTTTTGTCAACTCTGTGATAACTAGGTGCGCAGATCTGAATGTGGCATGAAAATAGACTCCCTGCTGAATAATGCATCTCTCTAACCCTTACCTTCCCTCCTTTGGCAGGGAAAGTTGTCACATTTGTTTTCACCTTTTCATTCATCCAGCTGAAGAAAACTGCTGTCATCTTCTCCTTGTGCAGGCTCTTGGAGAGGCCAGAATTACAAATTTCTCCTGCCTGCATCATCACTACAAATTGATATGCTTTAGGTCTTTACTATTCTTTGAGCAGCAGAAGCTGTGCAACTCTCCTCTTCCTCTGCACAACGCTGGTAGAAGGGGAATGGCTGTTTAATTTTTGCCCTTGATTTTCAGGCAAGAGTGTGTGGATGGAGTCTGAAGAAGAGGAATACTTTTTGCACATCAGCACAATGAATGGCTCAGGCACCTTATCAGTGAAAAGTGAAGGCAAGCTTTGCTGTGAAATGTCCAAACTCTGAAGACTTTTGTAAGTCCTTAGCTCTTGCAAGAGACACGGTTCCTAGTCAAGTCACCAGGAATTTCTATCTGAACACAGACAGCACAAAATGATTACATTTCAGACCCAGGCCTAGGAGGTTCAAACTTTTATTTCAGAATTCAACTTGTTCTAATACATGCAATGAAAGTTGCAAGTGGCTCTTTTGGCCAGTTTTCCCTATATTTTTCCTTTACTATAAATAGGGAGCCTAGAGGATGAGATGAAAAGTGACCTCCTCTTAACCCAGGAATAGTCCAAAGGGTTGCCATGCAAGTTTTTCCATTCTCCACCCTGCCAGGATAATGCACTGCCCACTGTGGAGCCACCTCCAGGCTAAAAGAGCCGTGCAGCCCCCATGCTGATTTGGGAGTTTGGTCTTTCTGCTGTGGCTGCCAAAAGTGACATGAGTTAGTGCTAGGTTTGCTTTCTATTAACAGCTGTGCTGAGATCATGGGGTTTCTTAAGCTCTCAGTGTCCAACTGAAAACTTTCAGTCAGCAGGGCTGTTTTCTGATGGAATCACACTGGTGACCTGGAGGTGAAAGATGATTTCATCTGTGTTTCCACTAAAACAACTTCGTGGCTCAGAGTTCATTCTGTCTGTTCATCCTGTGAGAGCAGCCCTAGAAATGAGTACAAATGCATGTGGGTGCATCTATATGCAGCAGTGTGCCTTTGAGTAGCTGCACTTGAATGCAAAGATCTGAACTACTCAGAGTGAATGATTTAAACATTTGCAATTAGGGCACAGCTTGATTTTATTAAGGCCACTGAAGCTCATTAATGAACTTTGAAGTATACTTATAACGTATAGGAGTAGAGTTGAGATGAGGCAGATTCAATTTCAAATTAGTAGCTGGAATCCATTGAAAGGGCAGTAACAAAAATACTAGAGATCCATAAAATTGGTCAAGTTCCCCATGTTCTGGTGGAATACAAAGAAGCTGTAAGAGCGCACATGACAGTAAGACAAGGAGCTCTGACTGAACCTCTCTGCCCACTAAACACAGGTCTGGGCCAGCTCCAAGAAGTGGTTGAACTTAGTCCAGCTATTCATACTGAAGGGAACAGGTAGTAAGTTTATCTAGTAGGTCCACAGACAAGAACAGAGCAGGTATTTTTTTGCTAAAATTATTGAAAAGGTCTTGACAATCAGTTTTGAGTAGGTTTCAGCAAATTTCGTAAGTACTGTAAAAACACTAGTCACTTTCTGATGCCTTTGTGCGTCTCAATGCTAAAATTGTAGATCGGCCCAAGTCCAGGTTTAGATCCAGATCTGGTTTCCTGGTTTTCTGGATCACAGCCACTACCTGCTCTTTGATTTATATGGCAGAGAGGTCTCAGGGCACAGGAGACCTCCTTCAGATGAAAGTAAGCAGTAAGGCGCACTCCCACTGCCAAAATCTGCAGGTCACTGCATCAGGATGTCTAATGAATGTCTAAAGTCCCATGTCTAATGTCTAATGTGATTACTGGATCCTCAGCTTCAGTGGTTCAGGCCGACAGATCCACTCGTTGCCCTACACTACTATCTAAGAGGCATGATGTAGATGCCCTGGACGCAGGTGACAAGATACTAAGGACAAAGCATGTTCTGTGGGGTTTACTTTCCTTCTTAAAATGTTCATGTTCATATTGAAAGAGAAGGCAACAAGCATTGCTATCATGACCAGAGACCCCAGCCATTGCTTAGCATTATCTTGGTTCAGACTACATGGACAAATCCCAGAAATGCCATTTTCATGCATTGGTAAAAGGGAGAGTGGGACGTCAGCACAAATGCCTCCTGCTACATTTCCTGGGCTTGGTTATTACTGCATGTTTGTGTGAAAAATACACGTTCAGAGGTAGGTTTGGAAAGAGCAAAGCACTGGGTGTGGTAGCCGATCTCAGAACTGCCAGTACGCTGGTAAAAACATTGGCTTGGGCATTGCAGGAGGCCCTTGGGAGCTGGGGAGACCCTGGACATAAGCACTTGCCTACCAGAGCAAGACACCTTCAGGCATGTCCCCCCGGCAATTGGCCAGCTGCCTGCAAGGCCTCCTGTTGTTTAAGAGGCAGCTGGCAGTGAGTGGGCCATGGCCACTTGAGATTGCTTGCTTAAGATTGCTTTTTCAGAGTGCAGAGCACAGCCAATACCTCTGAGTTAGTCTGTAAAATGGTGCTGCTGCCAGGAGTCCAGCTCTGACTTCTACCCGTGGATTCAGCTCCAGCGAGGAAATGTTTGCTGTTGCTGCGTACAAGTGATTTAATCTTAACTGTTACAGTTAAATACACAAGGCAGATTAAGCCTGTTTAGATACTTGTTTACTAAAAATAATTAAAGACGGCTTTAGAATTGCATGTAAACTCTTGTTTAGAAAAAAAATTGAACAAATATGTGGACATTTTTTTTCCCACCATAGCTTTATTTATGACATAGGAAATAAGATGACCAAAAATTATTGGAGGTGAGAAGACTAAGAAGCAAGCCCTGGAGGGGCAGGTTTAGCCATATTGCCTTATCACGAATGCCCAGTAGACCAATTTGTCACCTCATACAGGATAGTGTAACTTTGTAGGCTTCAAAGTTATTTCACGTGAACAGTATTACCATTATAGCCGTTGATTATTTGACATTAAAAGCAGCAGAACTCCCCAGATAGATTAAAATAATATTGTATTAGTGATAAGATAGGAAGAAAGATTATAGGGAGGGCTTTGACTTGCATTGCAGTTGTAGGAATGCGTCTTCACCTAGGGTTAAACTTCCACATGGAGAGGCCCTGAGATCTCCCCTGGAACTAAGTCTCTGGGCTTTTTGTCAGCTGCCCACCTATGCTCATCCCTTCTCATAAATCTCCAGTTTTGAAAATGAATGCTTTGTCTCTCTTGCTTGTTATCCACATAATCACACAATTAATGCCTTCTGTGTCAGTGCTGCCCATAATTTCTTCACTCCATTAGCTCTGTACTCATTACATTGTGTGTTTACCTGTGTAAGTAGGAGTCTTCTCTGCCACTGCAAGTTAACAGTTTATTTGCAGCAGGTTTTTCCAAGTGTCATGGTTGCCTGCACATGGATGGGGGTCAAGAGGCATCAGAGCTTAACTTTTCATCGTCTGGTAATAAAAGCACCTTCCTTGGTCCAGTGCCCACCTGCTGCAGCTGGGCCTTTGCTGAACCCGATGCAGTACATTCCTGATTTAAATAAAGCCCCGGGGCACTTCAGCAATACACACCAATAAGGTTCTGCTTGTGCCCAGGAAGGCACAGCAGCCCTGCCGTCTCTTCTGAACCCTTTCCACCCTGGTGATCAGTGTAATGAGCAAGCTGACTCCCTCTTCGCTCACCGTGCACTACAGAGCAGATGGCAAAGTGGGCTCATTTGTTCTTTCATATTAAAACTGCCAACAAATATTTGACATGAACTCTTCTTTCTTGTAATGCATATGAATTTGCAGGAAAAATACACTAAATACCGACTGGATCTTTCTGTCTCCAGAGGATATAAAGCAGGCCTGTCTATCTTTCTTGGCCACCTTAATATAGAGCTGCTGCTTGCTGCCCCACTGCTCCAGCGTGGGTGCAGTGTGTGCAAGCAAAGTTTTCTTGGGACCAGTTATGGTACCTTCCCTGGCAGTGGAAATGAGATTAGGAAGAACTGTTTTTCAACAGAGTTATTAAAAAACAAAAGTGACAGCAGTTGACCATCCTTTGTCATAAGGGCTTGAAAATTGATGCAAACAAGGCCATGACAGTAAAAAAGCAAGGCTGATGGATGGTTTGCTGTTTCACACAGGGGCTTCGGTCCTCTGGGAGAGGCACCTTCAGTCTTGGCCAACACACTCCAGTTGAGCACAGTGAGCTTGGCAGGTCACTTGCATGGCATTGCAGTCCCTGACACTCCTCTCCCTAAACGCTGGGGCATTTCACCAGCACCAAACAGGATTTGGTGCATGCCAGGGTGGCAGCTGAAGTTTATCACGAGGGAAGCAGAGTTAAGCCCCTACAATGAGGGATGATGCTTTGAGAGGCGCGGGCTACCCTTGGTTCAGGCTCTGCAGGGTGGATGGGGCTGTGCGTGGGCTAGACTGCTTTGGCTTAGCCAGGGCTACTCCTGTACTGCTCTGCAGGGCTAATTTTTCCCATGATTGTACCTCCCTGCAAATGTCTTATGGAAACCGATATCATCTGATTGCTGACCTGCCCCAAAAGGTATTTGTGAGACTTGTTTAATTAAACATTCATAACTGCAGCTGAAATACAGAGATGAAAGATGCAAGATGTAATTATGAAGCATTATTATAATGATTATGTGGCTAAAACTGGAAAAATCCAAGGGAGACAGCTTTTCAGTCTCGCACCTTTCCATCAAGATCTTTCTTCCCCTCCTTAGGGTATAGGAACAGAGTTGAAGGGAGCTAAGTTTGCTGCCTTATTTCATATGTGGCCAGCAGCACCACTGCATGTGGCAGGTGGGACACTTTCCTCCTATGTGCCAGGACATTGGGGATTTCAGTGACAAGGCATTTAGTCACCAAGAACCATTAAGGGGGATGGAAATCTCTGGAGAACCTTCCCGCTTGCTGCGTGCACTGTGGTTTCCATTAGCTTCATAAATAACAGTCTAAATTCAAGATGAGAGCGAGAGTAGAGAACCTTATCAGTCAAAATGTCATCCAAAGTCACGAGACATGCACTGTTTTCTTTTGGGAGTATCTCTTCTTTCTGGCATCCCAAACTGCTGGGGAAAAAAAAAAAAGCAAAAAAAAAAGCTTTGAGAGCAAGAGCAGGACTTCTTGAAGGACCATTAGCAGCATGTGTGGGAATAGGTGGATTAGGAGCTTTTTTCCCCCTTGTTTGTGGATGGGAATGCAGCTCAGTGAAGTGTGTCCAAGAATGTTTGGGAGTGGGGTAGAGAAGAACCATGTCAATACCTTTTCTTACCTTCCTCCCGGAGAGTTTTTAGGTTACAGTCACAAAAGGAAAAAATCAAAGTGTAGCTGAGGGCCAGAGTCTTACCCCACACCACAGGAGAGAGCATTGCCTCTGCCCCGACTCCTGTGAGCACTTATCCCTAGGAAAGCATTCCTGCAGCTGTGCAAGAACCTGGGGGAACCTAGCCACATCTGGGACCACTGGCTGCATCTGAGACAGGAAACAAAGCAGGGTCAGGGCATGAGCACTGGCTCTGGCCCCTGACTGCCCTTACTATCGCCATTTGAGCGTGCAGACTGGCATAATTTTGGCCTGTGCCAGCTAGCTCCCAGCCAGGCAGCATCTGGGAAGAACATAGGAATGGGGTGATCCACTCTGTTTTGGGAGTGAGAAAATTTAGGCACGTGAATGACAAACTGTGGCACCTCAGTTAGCCCCAGAGTCCAAAAATTGTCCCTGGGGAATATTATTTATTTATACACAGAGCTGTTGAGGGCCTGAGCACAGAGACTGTGGCTGGCGTAGGCCTGGAGCACAGGCTGGTCTCTTATCTATACAAAATGTCCTGCTAGAGCTGGCAAAGAGGCGTTTTGCTTTTGCTTCTGTGGATAAACATAAAACATGATGCTTGAGGGCTGTCACTGCAGCAATCGTCACCATATGTGTGTTGGCCCTGTGGCACTGCTCCTGTCAGGTCTGTGTGACACACAGGGCTCCTGCGAGTGACTGAGCCCCCCCCTTTCTACAAAATGTCTGTAACAGGTGGGAAAATGGAGGGGCAGGGCCAAGAGGGCAGCAGCAGTGGTGAGGCGATGTGGCCAGCTCAGCTACCATCCCGGTGCCCTGCCAGGCAGCTCCTCTTTCCCCAGGATACTGCTTCTCTACCGATACAAACCAAAGAGTTAATCTGGCAGGTAGACCCAGCCTGAGTTGCATGATACCGCTGAGTTCAGATTGAGTAAGTGTAATTAGACGATGAGAACCTCATGACAGGGCGTGCCCTAGTTTCAGTCAAAGGTGGAACATTATTAAGTACCATTTACATCCAGCGAAACACCCACTTTTGAAATCGCTGATGCCAGTAACACATGCTTTGTATTTGACTCGCTCGCTGAAATGGGAAGTCAGCGGCAGAACACAGAATTTCTAATTCACTTGCTGCCAGCACTGTGATTAATGGAGTTTCAAAACACCCCATCAGCCAATTATGATGGATACTAACCCTTTAATAGGAATCTCTGGCTAGATCCTCGTTACTTGGATTTAGTGCTCAGACCAGTTAGACCATAAATTATTTTCTCTCTGGGAAAAAGAGCAAACATCTCCAAGAAATAAGCAACTCAAGCTTTGTGTTTCATAGATACCAGCTGCGGAGCAGGGACACGGTACATTTTGTGCTTCTTGCCTATCAGCATACAATTAGGAGGCATCACTCTGCACCATAGGTCACCCCTTTTTTGGGAGTGCACTCTCTTTGGGTGGGTGGAGGGAAGACTGTGGGCAAAAACCTAAACCTTAATTTAAGAAACATTCTACAGATGCGAGTACAACCTCGGCACCTCCACAAAATGGATGCATTGTAGTGGATTCTTAATTATATATATACATGCATACATATATAAAATCAGATCCATCTGCAATGTTTTATGTGTTTATGGGGATTTTCAGTGTGGCATAGTGTTGTCTTCCCCTTGTGAAGCTGTTGTGGAAGGGTATAGTAACAGCTGTACCTCACTTGCTAGTTTGCTTGTGTTTAATTTATCCCAGAGTTTAAATATAAAATGAATGGAGGGAATTCTGTACCCCAGAGTGAACAGGAACAGGTGAAAGAACCATTTTCACGTTTCCTTTATTTGCATATGCTCTGTCTTAAATTTTGGACATGAATTAATTCGTCTGCACCTTAAAAAGAAGAGAATGTTTCTCTCCTCTGTTACCCACCACATAAACAAGGCAGCTGCTGGTGTAAGAGTCTCTCCAGTATTCAGAAGAGTGTGAGAAGCCATTCCCAGCCTCTGCAGAGGGAGATGTGCAAGGACTCCCATGGCTGGCGCACACTGGATAATTATTTTAACAGAAGAATAATGTGCAAAAATATTTGATCAAATTACTTTTTATTACAGTGAAGTGGAGCAGCGTGGCTGGGGCACAATGAGATTTCCACACACGATCAGACCATCCATCCACTGATCCCAAATGCTTGCCTCTGGCCCTAATGAGGACAGCTTTAAGCCAAGTGTGCTGCTGCTCACTTAGGGCCCTGTATTGAATTATACCCATTTACAGCTCCCCAGAGGAGCTTGGTGTCTGCCTTTGGCAGTGAGGGAGGAAGGAAAGAATGAACCAGTGCTGAGTTTCTACCCCTGGGCAGGAGCAAGCCCACCTCCTGCAGCAAAACCCTGTTCTTCCTTCTGAACAGTCCTAGGTCCAGGTCTCATTGGCTGACCCTCCACTCCTCAGCAGCACCATCACAGAGGCAACAGGACTGTCCCTGAAATGTTCAAGCCAAGTGCTCCTGTCTTCATTTCGGGTTTGTACCACAAATAGCACAATGCAAGGCCAGGCCATGATCAGGGCTTCTAATCTCCATAGTAATAAAAAGAACATCAACAACCATAATAATCTACATTGTGAAAAGAGCATCTGAGCATGGGTCAATTCCAGCACCTGCAACAAAACATCTCATTTATTTAATATAAAATCACTAGATGAAGCACTGTCCTGTGTGGTTGCTTTCCTGTCACCTCCGAGCACCCCAAAAGTCTGTTCTGCTCCTTTGGATGGGGAGTACAGAAGTGATGGGGGTCCCCACTGGAGGTGGCTGGGGAAGCCGCTCACCCCAAGTGGCAGTACTGCTGTGTCTCCTCCACACCCCACTTGCACTGAGGGGAGGAGCACAACAAATGGGATTCTTCTCTGATTGTCACAATTCCTTATTCCTTGAGCCTGGGCTTGGAGTGCTGCCTTTCAATATAGAATTGCTGAGAGGCGGAAACAATGCTGTGGCATGTGGGGATGAGAGTAAGAGACTAAAAGGGGTGGTGTCACCATGTAAACAGAGACCTGTCTCTCCACCTGCCTCTCCCCAGTGCAGGGCTCTGGGGGCTGCAGGATGCCAGCAGGAGCGGGGAGTGGAGCAGGGAACGAGAGGTGACAGAGGAATTGCTGAGGCCTGCCTAAACTGAGGACTGGGATACTTCTGTATTAGGGAATCACTTTGGTCTGTGTTCTAGAGCTTCTAATACATGCCACTCATCTCCAAATCAGTTTGTGGAGCACGTCAGTAATTCATACTGACTCCATCTGCCATGGAGCTGTCTCACAAATCTGTGCTTTCATACAGTGGCTGGCACCTGGGATGGATGATGCACATGGGTCAGCAGCAGCAAACACCTGCAGAGGAGCCGTTAATCTGCAGAATCTCTGTCAGAGTTTCTTCAGAGCTGTTGCAACATGAAGTATTGCTGCAGCAGCTAACGCAGACCTGTGTATGGCCTGTGCTAAGCCCACCTGCAAGTACAGGAGATGGAGCTTTTCCCCTCTCAGCCCATCAGATAAACTTTGCTGCAGTGACAACACCCTGTTATGCTCTGATGCTGCTACAAAGCAGACGTATTTGTGGTGGAAGAGCACATGTGCAGCCAGGTCCTGCCACAGAGACAGCTGGAGGTAGGGATAAATACTGACAGTAGGGCTTGACACCAATGCCTTCCTTATTGGGTATGGGCATCTGCTTCTGCCCATTTGCTCCTTTCATCCCAAGAGTCTCCTTACAAGCTTCCAAGTATGGGTGAGAAAATTTTTAATGGAAATTTAAAGATGAAAACTTTCCAAACAGGAGGCCAAACTTCTGCTTAGGGACAAGGTATAAATAAGGACCAAAGGACTCTCCCTCGTTAAAAAGTTGTCCAAGCCAACAGGTCATGTCTGAAGCATACATACCAGTGGCAAATGCAATGTGCTCTTCACAGCTTGGGTGTCATCCTCAAGTGAGAATTGTACATGCTGAAGAAGGAGGATGGGGGCAAGTCACTTATTCCCTGCAGCTGTGAGAACCCAGGCATGAGAGTCATCCAGACTTGTTTGGTACCATGTTGACTTACCAGCTCCAGCTTAGTAACTCTGCAGTCCTGTGCTGCCTGTATAAACGGCACCTTTCAGAGACAAGTGCTGTCTGAGGGCACCTCCCTGCAATGCAGCAAATGGTCTTTCTGCTTCCCAAGTCTGTCCCAGCCCATCACAGTCACGACTTTGGCTCTTAGAAATGTTCCCTTTGTTGGGGGGAGGGGGGTGCTCTTCTCCTTAACCAGGCAGCCAACGCTTACTTCTTTTCTTCACAGGACTTCCACTGTAGTTTGATGTCAAAGCCACGCAGGTTTGGGCCTGTGCTATGAATTTGTGTCATACCACATGAGAACAGGGCTTGCCATGCCTGGCCTCACCCTGCAGCTTTCCTACAGTGCTCTGGTGAGCCGAGCACGTGCAGAGCCTAGAGACATACTCTGTTGTGCACATGGAGAAAGCAAACTACATCCTCCAAGTCTGGAATCAGCATAGTTGTCACAAAAGCAGGGGACAGTCAAAAAGCAGGACATTTTTTTCCTGCTCATCACCTCTTCACAACTAGGTTGCTCATTGCTCCTCTCTTGCACCATGGCATGATTAAACTCTGAATGGGCTGTATGTGAGGGATAGTAAAAGAAATATGGAAAGTGGAAATGAAATATGGAGTTGATTTTTTCTGGCAGTATTGAATTCTCAGCTCCAGCAGAGACAAGGACCAGTAATCATTTCAGTGACTGAAATTCAAGCAGGCAGTATGCAGCCTCGGGAGAATAAATGATACAACAGGAATGCAGCATCATCTATTATAATAGGCAAACAGGAGGAGGATGTCATTGGGTGCTACCTGCGTGAAAAAGCTATCAAGTGAATGATGACAAAGTTCTCCCCTTCTCAGGATGCTCTGGAAAAAATGTCAGCCCTGATGTAATCACTGAGCTACCTTTTAGTCTCTTCTCCATATAATCAACTATTTTCCCTGGGTCAAGAGTTCATAGAATCATAGAATCATACAATCATAGAGTGGCATGGGTTGGAAGGGACTCCAAGGATCATAGAGCTCCAACCCCCCTGCCACAGGCAGGGCCACCACCCTCAGGCCTGGATCTACACAAGATTGCCCAGGGCCCCATCCAGCCTGGCCTTGAACACTTCCAGGGATGGGGCATCCACTACTTCTCTGGGCAGCCTGTTCCAGCACCTCACCACTCTTTCTGTAAAAAACTTCCCCCTAATATCCAATCTAAACCTTCCTTCCTTTAGTTTGAATCCACTCCCCCTTGTCCTGCCATTGTCTATCCTTTTAAAAAGTTGAATCCCCTCCTGTTTGTATGCTCCCTTCAGGTACTGGAAGGCTGCAATGAGGTCCCCCTGCAGCCTTCTCTTCTCCAGGTTGAGCAAGCCCAGCTCCCTCAGCCTCTCTTTGTAGGGCAGGTGCTCGAGCCCTCTAATCATCCTTGTGTCCCTCCTCTGAACCCTCTCCAACAGTTCTACATCCTTCTTGTGTAGGGGGCAACCTTAATATTTGGTGTGTGATTTGTGCTAACCTCAAGTATGTAATAAACAGCAGCGTTCTGCTAATGGTACCGTGCTGCTTTGAGGATGCACCCTCCAGAACCTTGCTTGCAGCTGCAGTGTGACATTCAGCAGGGCTGCCAGGGGTTTCCTCAGGACCTAAAGCAAGGGGGTTTATAGCTCGGCAGCCTCCCACCAACCTGTCTGGCCTTTGCCCTGGGCAGAGCTGCTTCTACCTGCACAGCCCCATCCTTGGCTACTAATGGAGTTCTGGGTTACTAATGGATTAATCAGTTCAGCTTGGTCATATGCCATGGCAGCTTTGTTTATGACCATTGTCAGAAGTCATAACTAACAGTCCAAATTCAGTTAGTTAATTCTTCCAATTAACAGCATTTTCTCTCATCCAATGGATTCAGTAACAGCTGATCCACTTGCACAAAATGAGGCAAAATACTTTGGCTCTTCTATGCACAAAGATCAGTGTTATTGGTTGGTTTTTTTTTAGCAACATATCATGAACTTTAAATATTCAAATAATTTGCTAGTCAAAGTAAACATCAAGAGTGTCTCTGCAGGCAGCCCCAAACCAGGGCCAGATATTGCTCTTCTCAGTACACCCCTTACAGTCAGGAACCTCATGTAAAAAAGATTATTGGTTCTTATCCATGAGCAATATAGCACATTTCCCTTCTAACATGGGTAGCAAACCCTCCTTTTGCCTCAGAGATATGATCTGAGCTGGCATTTTCCATTTCTGCATATCAGTCTGCATAGGTTTCTCCCTATGTCACAGTGATTAAAGAATTGTATTTGGTAGGTAACCACAACAACCAACAGGAGAATTTGCTGCTTGTGACGACGAGGATTGGTTTCTCGGTGACTGACTGCTTGTGCCCACCTTGGAAGGCAAACCGGGCTATGCACACTCAGCTGAAAGCTGTACTCCACCTCTCACTCCATTTGCTGTGTTTGTCCTATTAGAGATATACACCCCCTCGATCTAGTTACATCCAACCCCTTGAATAAAGACAAAACTGCCGCAGGATACTTTGAAAGTACTGAGGTTGTCAGCCGAAGTCTGGATGTTCCTGATACACGGAAACCTAATAAGGGAGGATGTGTTTCAACAAAAATAGTAACTTTAGCACAATACTGTTTTTCCCAAAGTTTCACCTTCTGCATGAGGGAGCTGAAACACTCATCTCTCTATAAACCACAGGTACTGTCTGGTTTTGCACTGCTTTTTTGCACCATCCTCAAAGTCCTGGTCCACAATTGCAATAGCAAAAAATGACATGATGAGCCTAGGTTTAAATAGCAAATGGTTTTGTGCATGTGAACACACATGGACACACATCGGCTGGAAGAAGTGAGTATACAGTGCAGCAGTACCTGGTGCGGTGGTGGGTACGACTGGGCTGGGGGTAGGCTATAAGCACTGGAGAAATACTGTGGAGGGACAGACAACAAATAAAAGCTCAAATCCCTCACCACCAGAAAGCAGACTGGAAGAGAAACCTTAAACAAATTATTTTGTCACAGATTATTTTTCAAGAATCATTCTCAATATGATTTTGGGTTACAGCTTCTCCCATATGGGTTAGAACTCAGGTTTATCTTGAATATTGCAACAGTAAACCACTCTGGTAGGTCTTTTCTGTCCCTTAGCCAGGCAACTCCAGATGACTTTTTCCTGTCAAAAGGCTTGTGAATATATGACTGAAAGCTGGATTTGAGCACCATCGCTGTCCCCAAGCATTCCTTTTAAGCTTGAAGTAATAAGTAGCATGACTCCAATGGGCAAAAATATCTTCTAAAAGCCCCATGCATCATCAGTATGTCCACTAAAATGCAACAAAGAGACTTTTCCTTGGACACAGAAGAGTGGTAGCTCAATGCCACTGCTGTGTTCAAGGTGCAGTAACCCCAAGACACGTGTACATCTAACCACAGTGCTTGCCATTCCCCTTAAACGCCGTGGACTGTTGCATTCAGTCATACTGTGGGTTTGTATCTGGCATACGTCAAAGCAAGTGACACTGACATGAACTCAAAAAGCCATTAAAATCCCACACAGCTTCCCTGTAAAGAGCATTTATGGAAATAGCAAGATCTATACACCATTAGAGGAAGACAAGAATAGATTCTGGTAGAATTGGTTTCCAGCCCTTTCTTTTGTCAGCCTCAGAGACTTCCGGGGTGCTTAAAAAGCCACATAAGCCATGCTTAATGAATCAGTTGGGGTAAAATGTAGAAATGTTATTTACTATGAACCTTTGAGAGAGTTTCATATGATTCTTCTTTTATGTGTAAATAAATTTGCTAAGATGCAGGTCAGCAAAATCAGCAGGTGAAGCCAAACATGTGTTGCTTTGCCCCAGCTGCCTAGCTTAGCTCATCTCGATGCAATGAGGGGAAACCAAAGCTCCCCAGCGATACCCTGAGAGAAGGGACTTTTTAATACTGTGTGGCTTTGGTGGGGACTTGCTCACCAGCCATGAGCTGACTCCTGGTCTGCTGACCTTTCCCAGGGAGAGGTGTTGTCCCTGACAGTCTGTCCTCACTCCCCACCAAAGTGCAGCTGCTTGTGCTATATTTGTTTCCAAAGCCTGTCAACTTGAAAGGAGGGCAAATGAGTATTTTCTTCTGCAGTTTGGCCATGTGGGAGGTGCCTTGCTAAAGTAATCTTCAAACAAGCTAGCTCGCTGTTTAAATAAGAGCCGAGAAACGCTGTTGATACCTTATAAACTTGACACAGAAGTCTCATGTGGTTATTTACTTCTGTCCTTGGCACAGTGTACTCCTCATGGCCAGACTTTTAGCCTGAAAAAATGCCTAGTTTGTTGTGAGCAAATAAAAAATAGCAAAACCTGAAGTCATCCTTCGTTCCTTAGATACTCATTGCCCTATCAGCCTCTGTAGGAATGAGTTCATGGAGTCCATGACACGGACATGAGGAAGCCCTAAGAGAACTTGCTCTTTCCTTAGATCACAGGCCTTTCAGACCTGATCATTCATTTCAACCCAAATTGCAGGAAAATCGCTTTAGTCAAGCTACTAGGTATCCTCCAGCACATACACATCGATAGCCAAGGTTAACCCAAGAGGACCACCAGTCATGGAGCTCCATTGCAATTGACAGAATGATGAATGCTTACACCTCATACCGACTTCTAATAGAGCTGATTGAAACGGTTTAGTAGAAATGTTTATTCACCTAAAAAAAAAAAAAATTTCAGATGAAAGGAAACTATTTACAAATTAAGTCAAATTTGTTAAGTTTCACACACACCTCCCACCTTTCCCTCCCATGATAAGGTTTGGAAAGTAAGGAAAATTATTCTATTATCTTTTGAAACAAGATTGGCTAACTAGGACTGACCCACATTCATTTCACAAGAATAAAAACTCCCCCACATGAAACAAAACATTTTGTTTTGGGCAGAACAAAGTGTTTCATTGAGTTTTAAACATATTTTACACAAAGCTCCTTTCTGTGAGAAATCCAAAGCCTTTTCATGATGACTTGACATTAAATTGCTAATTTTTTGCACAGTTCCAAGGGTCTGGGTTCTATCTAGCAAGCAGGAAACGTTGAAATAGTTACTGTTATTGATATGGCTTGGAGCTACTTCTCATACTTTAAGAAAACCCCTTGTAATAAAACCTGCTGCCAGGCAAAATTCATCAGGCAGGGTTAAGAGAACTTGGGATGAATTCTGAGCATGCTCAGCTCAGATTTCAAGTTCAATCTGACAAGCCTGTGGCTGTAAACTAGCAGGAACTGTCAGCTTTGAATATATTTCCATTTGGGTTGTGTAGTGTGTTGGGGCCTGTTATTCAGACGTAAATCTGTGGAGATGAAGTCACAAGGGCTGAAACTTGGTTTAGAAAGTGAGGTTGGTTGGCAAAGTGAACTCAGTGATCATAAGATGTTAAATAAGTAAATAGCCTAAACATTTCTCCCCAAAGAGAGAATCTTGTTCATTTGAACAAGACCTCTCAGCATGCCACTTCTATCATTTACTTCCTCTTTTATAAGTAGGTCATATTACAATACACATCTACGTCATTTTAAAAGCATCTCGGCTTCTCCCTGGGTAGCGTCACTGATTTGAGTGGCACCTCTAGGTATAAACCACAAAAACCTCTTTGTGAGATATTCTGAAAGAAGGTCTGAAAATGGTCCAGAACGCTGTCGACATTTTCAGTTTCAAAAGCTTCCCTCTACCATTGGTCTGGCTGCGCAGACTCCTACTTTCCTAATCCAGACAAACATCCTATAGAAATAATGGAGATTGTGCAGGAGTGAGGATTATATAAAGTTAAGGGAAAGGGACCCTGGCTTAATCTGTGTGTTTCTGCTGGGTGTATGTGTGAAAAGAAAGCAACATCTGCGTTGCCCCGTTCAGCACAGCTCAGCAAATAGCTGATTTTTCAGTTTCAGCATTGCAAAAGCAAAAAGGAAGCCTAGAAAATTGATTCAGCTGATAGTGTAGGGAAAATGATCAGGGATTTTTGTTGAGTAAAATGAAATAAGACCCACTTTATTTATACTGGAAATGTGCTGTTTACTTTTGTTATGGGGCAAAAGCTTCATCCTGGCCTATTTAATCTTGGTTTGGATTAGTCCTTTAAAACTGTAATCAGTTTTTAAATCAAAAAAGAATTCAGAATGAATATCAGAGTCTTTAACTTGAAAACACCAGAAGGAAAAGCATCAGCTTTTTTTTTCCCCTAAGTCTCCATTTAAAAAAAAATAATCTTTTTGTCCCAAGTTCACAACACTTTAAAAAATGTTTTGGGTGAATGTATATTCCAAAAAAAAGTTTAAATTTACAGGCTGTTTCCTTTTGCTGTTTAAATAAATTTCTTCAAATCACTGTGGCTAATTTTAAGTGTCCTCACTGGGCAGTCTGATATGCTTGATTAATTTTCTTTGCAGTAAATGCTTCAGACATCCTTAGGGCCCAGCCAAACTGGCTTTGGTCTATCATAGAGTATGAGTGGAAAATGGTGAGATAAGAAATACCTTTCACTTCACCATGAGGAGGAATACAGGAAGTACCCTATACAGGGGAAAAGTTCAGATCCTGGCCAGGGAGTCAAGCTGCTGAGCAGGACCTTGCCTGGGATATGGTGGTAGATTGAACCTGAGGGATCCAAGATAGCAGAAGCTAGCAAGGCCACCCAAAAGTACTCGGAGTAAACACACAATGTTTTCCCTGCCTTTGCCGGTCCTCCTGCAAAAAGCAGCATGGACAGACGGGGTGGTGGTGGGGATGGTGGAGGAGCTTGGCACCACCTGGTGCTGCACCTGTGGTAGGGCAGATGCCACCTCAAGTTCACAGCCTGGCAATGAGGCCCTCTCACCCCTCCAAAGCTTGCTGGGTGCAAGGGTTTCCCAGGACAGCACAAGGTCTGTTCTGGAGAGCTAACCTCATGGTTTAGCCATGAGATAGCATGGGATAACAGGAAGCATTATCAGTCAGGCTGGGAGAGGGGATCAGTGTCCTATGGCAGGATGCTGGAGCTACTGCCAGAGGTCGGTGTTTGACTGGGCTACCAATGGCCAGCTGACTTGAGCTTGCAGCCCCTTCCCAACCTGATGGGGGACTCCGGTGAGCGGGGATGGACTCCAGAGAGGGCCACCATTCCAGCTAATGCTGAGTTAACGATGTGATGTATGATAGCGGGTTCCTCTCCCTAAACCAGCTCTCTGTTCTGCAGCCAAGACCTGCTGGTGCTGGAGACTACAGCTGCATGGTGGCTGCCATGTTTAGTTGCCATATTCCTGTCCAGAGCAGTGTACTCTCCGTCAGACAGAGGGACACATAGATTGCAGGCAGGTAGTTGGCCTGCCATGTATGACTCTATGCTCATTTCCAGAGAAAAAAAGTTCTACACATCTAAACTCATGAGATCCACAGCACATGGTGTTCACAACTGTGAGGTTCTGGCTGCACTGTCCATTTTCTGGTATTTGCAGGGGTTACACACATCCAGAAAGTTAAAAAAAAATTAAAAACCTCTTAAAAAATGGCCAAAGTCCCCTTAGATGACACTTCCTTGCAAAATAGATGAGATGTCTCAGATATGAAATAGAGCTAATTACATGCTACAACATGTATGGGATTTTATAAATTCAGATCATGGTCTAAAGCCATTCAAGAAGCACCAAAAAGGTTCATGGGATGAAAAAAAGGGCTTTCCAAGTTTGTTGCTTAGCAAAACATAATAATTCATGTGAGATTAAGATGTGCAGCCACGTTTCTAATTCACTTAGATGTCAATCAGGAATAATTGCTGCAGTCCATGAAGCTCTGCCGATGTAAGAGATGCAGAAGAGGTTAGCACTTCACACTCCATGTCTCTCAGTTTACCCCAGCTGGTGGAAGCAGCTTCATATTGCTGGCAGTATTGAAGATTTGATGCATTGTTAGGAACAGAAGGTTAGTGGCACAATTGCAATAGTTGGAATAATTTTACATTTTTCAATTCCTTTTTATCAAACAAAATCTTGCATCCTTAACCCAAAACTTCCCTTGACTTCTGTCGAGTGGTGGTGGCCTCAGTCCAGAGAAAGCAGCTGTCTGGGTGTATTAGCAATGTTGTCTAGCCTGGCTTCAAATTTACTAATTTAATTTGGAAGCAGATAGAAGAAACAAAATCTTTGCACTCTTGAAAGTGATCATTGGTCCTCAGGGAAAGGCCATGTCCCACCAGAGAAAACGTCTCTATTTTCATGCAGCTCACAGCCTCTGTGATCTCTTGTTCCATACAGGCTTAGCTTGATAAGGATTACACAGCTTCACACTCCTTTTAGGGATTCTTGTTTAGGCATGAACCATTACAAATGTGTCAGGATCCACACATCCTAGTAGTCACACTGACAAAGCAGAGGGAGGTTACTGTAGGTATTACAGCCCTCCACAAGGAAGTAATTCATCAGCACACCCCAACAAGCCCTTTTAAACGGGGCTCAGCCTGATAAGGTGGATGTTGGATTGACCTGAGATGACAGATTCAGTGTTGAGAAGAAGCAGTCGAGTCTGCAGTTTTGAGGAAAACTATGGAGGCAGCACAGACTTTCCAGTGTGGGAAACAATATTGATGAAAACCAGTTTTTCCTCCCACACTCAGAAAATGTTCTTAGTCTTTGTATTTCTTCTTTTTTTTTTTTTCCTGGAGGCTGGTGTGGATTAGCATTCCTTGCTCAGGCTTTGGGTATTTTATAGACTATATCTACCAGCTCTTCAAAAACATTTACATTCAGTGCTGGACAGTAGCCCGGTCTCACAGAACATACTTCATTTGGCCACACCACAGTTATGTATTTTCGAGCCCTAGTATCAGCCAATAACAGCACCGCATCTTACTTCCTTGGTGCATTTTACCGTGTCCCAGGTGCTGACATCCTTGTGGGGACATAACTCTTACTGCAACAACTGATGAGAGCAATTACTGAAGTTCTGCAGATGAAGGTATCCATAAGCTCAAATTCAGGCTGGGCTCAGGATGATCCTCCTAGACACAATGCTGAAGCACATGAAGGATAGGGAGGTGATTTGTCCCTTGGTAGGGACCACAATCCAGCAGGGAGAACAAAAGATTGCAAGTTGCCATCAGCTTCTTAGTTTCTGTACTTGTGGCTCTCCCTTTCCTAGGAGTCAGTAGCCCACCTGCCAAGCAGGGACATTAATAAATTGCTAACAATAATTGGGCCATACAGGTTTGCACAGCATTCTTCGGTTGAAGTCAATACAGAAAAATGCTATGAGCTGTGTTAACATTTTGTATTGCCAAGCTATGCCGTGTTCCATCCACTGCTGTGCTGTAACCTGTGCAGCACTTTCAGTGTCAGGGCACTAAACCTTTTCTGCTTTAGAAATCAGAGCTGGAGGCTGTAGCGCCCTGAGTAGAAGCCTGTCTTTGTAAGCATACAAAGCTGATGACAGGTTTTTGTCTTCCTTCACTAGGCATTACAGAGGGGGAGAAGAAAGGTTAAAATTCCATTCTGCACATTTTCTAATGGCATGCTCTCACATTTCTGTGTCTAAGACCCCAGTCAGTGTGGATCCACTCTAAACACCAGCCGGTTTTGGTCCTGCTCCTGTGTCGTCTGTGAGATAGCCTTGCTAGTTTGGGTTCCTGTTTCAGGAGTGATAGGCACTTAGTCTTTTATATATTTGTACATTGCTATATAATGCTTCTTCAGTGTGAAAATACATTTCGATATAAAATGACAAAATACCATTACAAACAAAAATATTCTCATGCTCCCATTGGCCAACTAGCAGCCTATTTTTTTCACATCACAAACTACTTAATATGC
The DNA here is from genome assembly GCA_022605575.1 of Laterallus jamaicensis coturniculus. NCBI lineage: Eukaryota > Metazoa > Chordata > Aves > Gruiformes > Rallidae > Laterallus > Laterallus jamaicensis. Next base: position 51,270,950 of record JAKCOX010000001.1, read on the forward strand.
TTCACCCTCTGCCTTTCCTTATCAGGTTTCCCCTTTCATTAGGCTGGAGACTTCTTATTTTGCATTCTCTGTTTGTTCTTCTGCCTTATCCGCTTCCAACTTAATTGACTAGAAAAGCTCCCCATAACATCAATGTCATTTAGATCAGACTCTTTCTCCTCTTCTTCCCCTAAAATGCAAATCGATGGTGAAGTTTTTTTCCTAATTTTGATAGGGCTGTTGCTAAAGATCAGTGCCTATGGATTGTGGAGGCTGCTGACAGTACAGCCCAGAGTGGAGCTGCTGCTGTCCCCATACAACTTATGAGCAGGGTAGTCATAGCCAGCTCATATGCTTGGGGTGTAACATCACATTTCATAATGGATTGTGGGGAACATATCATGCACCTGTTCAACACATACATTCCCTGCAGATGACAAGGAATATTTAATGGATGGGGTTCGTTTGTGCCCTGTTTCCTCATTAAGAAGAAGAAAATGTTTTTAATGCCTAGTTGGCTTAGCAGCAGGCATGGGCATGTGTTTTGTACTGAACCGCACTGGGTATCAACCAAGCCCAAATCTTTTAAGACCTGGCTACAACCAGCTAAAAACACAAAGAAAAGTATCGGCACTGTCAAGCCTTTGACAGGGCAGGTTGATGTTTCAGAGTGTGGAAGCCAAGCTCTGGCATCAACCTGGCCCCGGCCAGCTCCCTGCAGCGTTGTACAATTAGCAAAGTCACAGCCAGGACTTCTTTTTTTTTTTTTCTATTTCCCCTCCTTAAATGAGTATTTCCTTTCTCAGTGTCTACTACACTAGGTGCTAGTGAAAGAAACATGCACGATTTAAAGCAAGTATTCATGCCCTTCCAATCTACCGCCAGCTTCGAGCTCCCATGTTCCTCGGGGAAAGCTGTTTTTTCTCTTTGCTGTCATAGACCTTGTAGTTTTGGGAGCTCTGCTCTGGGCACAGCAAGACCCTTTGGTCACCCTGTGCACCCCAGCGCAGTGAACCACCTTCCCTCTGCTCCTGGAGAAAGCTATTTCCTCCATGATATTATGCTGGAACTTGGCAGGCTTCCTTCACCGACCAGCCTCCAAACAACCTTCATTTGCATTCAATCTCAAGTGAGTGTTGCACAGAACAATGTGGTTGGGGCCAAAAACTTGCCTTCCAGAGGGGCACTGGGGGATTTTCTCTAGTTCCCTTAGTGTTTAATTGCCCTTGCTGTTAAAAATGCGCATTCCGGACTCAGCTTCCAGCCATTGGTTTGTGTTTTCCTGTTCCTCATTGGAATAAAGATGATTTTAAGGCCTGCAAAAGGAGAAAATGTTTTGTAACCCAATAGCCTCGGTAGCTAAGCCTTCAAATAGTTTCTGTGGCTCCTTTTTTTTTTTCCACATTCTTCACAGTTTCAACACTGTAGCTGCCAAAAAATGTTGACACAACACCTGACAACTCTGTTGTATGACTCAGCTTCATGTAATATGTATCCTTTCTCTGCTTTTTTTCCCCTGCAGATTTTTTATTGCCCTTTTCGTCTTTTACACATTCTTACTAATAATTTTACCATCAGTATCCAGTAAATGGCCTCAGTCTAGTCAACACTTGTGTGTGCTTCTAATACATTTCTGGTTCTACCTATTGTCCCTCACCCTGTGCTTTAAAGAGCCACTAGTTTATATCCCTTGCTAACTATTTTCCATGTGTGATATATTGTTTTGTTATTTCTAATCACTTTCCCTTTGCAGATGAGCCAAGAATGTCTGTTAGCCAAAGCTCTCCTATCTCTGGAGTGTGAAACTGTGGCTTTCTGGCCGGCTAATTAGTTCTTTTAAAGGACTCCCCATTTCTCCCTTTACACCTCTCCTCCCAATTAATTTCACTGGTAATTTCTTTAACTTTGGGAAATTAGCCCTTTTGAAGAACCAAACTACGACCATCTTTTGTCTGCCCACAGTGAATGCAATCAGGCCATGAGCGCTGATCCCCAGGCAACCAGTGCTTCCAGACAAGCGATTAATTCATCTTCACCCATGCTAATGAGATCCAGAACAGGCTTACCTCATGGTGAGTGCAATACCTTTTCTGAAAGCTGTGGAAATAATGGCCTGTAACTTTGAGAAATACTAATAACATCTTGCTCCTGGCTGTGTGGAAGGTGTCAGCAGCCACGTCACACCAGAGCGTGTGCTCTTCACTAATTAATACCTCCCCACCAGACCGCATGGGAAAATCCTGCAGGAGATGTTTTTCATCACAAACACAATGTACTGTGTCTTCAGCCGAAAGCAACACCAGGCCTGCCGGCTGGTGACCGAACTTGTGTTTGCAGCTGTTGAGATGCTCAGCAGATGAAGCAGCTCCTCCTGCCTGGCACAGCAGCAGCTGGCAGGTGGGTAGGTGTGTGCAGCAGTCCTGAGCTGGTGCAGGCTATGGTTCACTGGCTGCCTAAGTCACTTTGAAGCTTGGGCACTTCTCCAGATGTCACACACTTCACTTCCAGTAATTAGATCACTGTGACAGTTCGGTACAAGAGGTTGAGCCTGTGCAGTCTGTCTCTGCTTTGGCAACTCAGCTACCCGAGTTGCCCCATGACACCCTTTCTGCCCTGCAGCACAGCCGCTGCCGCCCTCAGCTAGTCCCCGAGCAGTTGTGGTGCAAGCAGGACTCTCATACACTGGGAAAATCAGTTTTCCTAGAAGAATGGAGTCCTTGGAAGGTTTTTTTGCCCTCCATCAGCATAGGATGATGCATTTTTTTCTGTCTGTAGATGAAATAATTACTGCATGTGAAGCTGCGGGGATCTCTATGCAACTTTTTTGCCCCTCTGCATCAGCATCTGGTTGCTATTTTCTTTTAAGATGTGCACTGCCAGCAACTAACTTTTCTCCCCCGCCTTTTTCCACTACCCTTTTAATGCATGTCCGGGGGTTGAATTACTTGTGCTCAGCAGAAAGGTGGCTCAGTCCTTCTGAAAAACAGCATTCTTTTCAACCTGTTCAGCAGGAAGCCTATCTCCACTCCTTAGCCCGTTCCAGAGGGGAGAGGGGTAGTGAATAATTCATTAAAATACTCTCCTTTTCCTTCCACCAACACACCTGATTTACTAAAGATATAAATCTCCTTCTACCTGATTTCGTGAGTTTCTCTTCTCCTAAAGTCAAAACAGTGCTGGCCACAAAAGTCCCACACCTCCTGCTGCAGAGGTGTTCTGGGTGTCCTGCTGAGAGTAGGGATGTGAGGCTTTAGTGCCTGAGGCCCCCTCGGCACACTGGCCTGGCTGTGGGGAGCATTCCTCCAACCGGGGTACAGGCGCCGGGCACGGACAGGTGGAGGAAGCCAGCACGCAGACATCACCTCGCTGCAGCAAGGACCCATATGAGGCACTGGCATTCTTCACATGTGCTCATGTGTGCTCACATTTGGCAGTAAAGTAACTCTCTGTTGACTCTAAACAGAGGGGCGGAAGAAAAGAGAATTGCATGTGGTGGTTGGGAAGGGGCAGTGGTGGCATTCAGTGCAGACCCCTGGCTGTTAGGATTTCTGGAGGTCCTTGTTTTGCTAGAGGCTCTGTTCATGTGCTTGGGCAAGCACTTGACTCTCTCAAGTTTGTCTCCCTACACTAAAACCCTACGTCTTGGGGCATGGAGGGGGACATGTCCTGGTTTTGGTAAGCTTGTGTGGGATCCTTTGAATGATGCATGTAAATATTTCATGGGTATGAGGAATAGAAGGGGGAAAGAAAGAAAATAGTGTGAAATGCTTGCATGTAGAAGTGTTCTACAATGTCCACCTCAGAAGACAAGGCCAGCACATGCGAGCCAAGGTGAACATGTCTGAAGAATAACCCCTTACATTATGTAGGAAGAGATCTAAGCAGCTGTCTGGGTTGAAACATTTTTTCCTCTTTGAAGTGTTTTCAAGAAAGACAAAAGTGGATTGAAGAAATTTTATATATTGGACTCAGGCCTGTGTCCTTTGCTATTAGCGTCATAACTCCTGGCAAGGGATGTTTAGAGAAAGAACACGAGCACAGGGCAAGTGTACAGAGCTAAAGACTTGATTTGTCATCCTTGTCTCCAGTGATCTGCACCTTCAAGACTTCAGGAATGACAAGTGATATCCCTGTGTTTGGTAACCTACAATAAACTCACCTTTGATGAGTTTGTTTAGGGTTTTTTTGACCTGACATGGAAGTTTTGTTGTCAAGGACTTAATGAAGTGATGAGTTCCACAGATGGCCCATTTGAGTGACCTGAGCTACCACGAAGCGATTCTACCTGACAACCCCTAGCTCCTGTACTGCACATTGCAATGCACAACGTTGCCCTTTCACCTTTCCTGTGCTTCTGTTGGTTTCACAAGCTTCTGTAACATTCCCACTTTTCTAAGGCTGAATCCTCTTGTATTTAATTAATTTAATCTCTCTTCAGACATTCCTTCCATACACTGGATCATCTCAGCTTCCTTTACTGCACCATTCCTGTTCTGCCATGGTTTAGAGGCTGATAGGGCCGTCAGATCTGCACATGGTTTAAAAAATGCAAGTGCACCCTGGATTTGTTCAGGAGAATAATAATGGATTATGATTTCTTATCTCTTTCCATTCCTCCTCCTTCCTTATGCTCTATTTGCTTCCTTGACCTCTCCAAATATTGAGCTGCCATTTCAGGAGTGGTCTCTCTGCTATCCTCAAGATCTCAGTCTTGAAAGGTAAAAATAGCCGGGAGTCAATTGTAAGGCACACAGAATTGAGTTTGTGTGCTCTCCTTTATGTGCTAATTTACATTTATCAGCACTGAATATGGTGTCCATATATATTCCAGCACAGCAGAGGAAGAAGAAAAGGAAAACACTGGTGAAGTGGCTGTGTGCAGAAGCACAGCTGGATGACAGCATCATCAGGCAAAGCAAGCAGAAGTCAGGTGAGTCCCAGAACACCCAGCTTGTCTTAAATGTCATAGCTACTAGACTGGGTGCACCCCTGTGCACTGTGCTGGATTTTGTAACCCCACAGAAAAGAACCTGGGGTTTCCAAGCTCAGGTTCCTAGCCTCCATCCTTAGCCCTTGGGAACTAGGTCCCCCTGAGAGCCAGCAGAGACAGAGGCATCTCCCAGCAGCCTGTGCAGTGACCAGGAGGCGTCTGGGCTACCCAGTGGGACATGCTGAGGGAAAGGTTGCTTCATAAATCATACCCCTCCTAGGAGCTCAGTCATCTACTTCCAGGCTGCAAGGAAGTCAATCTGGCAGACCAAGATTCACAGCCTGTAATTCTCATTTGTGTTAGACAGTTAAGCATCCATTCCAAAAGAACACCTGGGGGAGGGAAGAGGAATGCCAGTCTTTTCTGTGAAAATATGGCTGGGGCAGAGAACCCACACCTCACTTCACTCAAGAGGAGAGCAATACATCACCTGTGCAGCCAGCAGGAGCTGTGGATCTTCTTCAGTTTGAGAAGGTGAACCCACACACTGATCACCAGGCTCGGGGATGGTCCAAGAAAGAACCAGCCCTTCCTCTTCTAGGTGGGAAATGAAATGGCCATATGTCTTTCACACTGACTGGCATCTTCTCTTCCTCAGGCTTCTTCAGAAGAAGTTTACAGGTCTGATTTCTCTTTCCTTGCCTTATAATGAGTCCACACATTTTCAGGTCGGAAACTCTCTCTTGCATAATGCTCAGCACAAATGATGAGCAGTCTGTTCATAGTTACTGTTAAAATTATATCAT